>OY728153.1:1657539302-1662539302 GCA_963277665.1 Viscum album
TTCCATAAGTCCAACAGGGAGGAATATGGAAAATTTTAAGTTCAACAAAGTTGGGTTAGGAGTTGTACTCATTTCCCCAGAAAAGGCATTTCTACCTTATTCCTTCTCATTATTGGGAGGTGGTACAAATAATGAAGCGGAATACCAAGATCTTATTGTAGGATTGGATTTGGTGCTTCAAGCACAAGTGAGTCACTTAAAGGTGAAAGGTGATTCAGACCTGGTAATCAAACAAGTCAATGGGGATTACGCAATCAAAAAAGAAGAACTAATCCCTTTGTATGATTACGTTAGAGAGTTAATGGCGGAGTTTCCTTCAAAATCGACATTTTCTTATGTCCCAAGATCACAAAATGCCCAAGCTGATGCATTGGCTAATATAGCCACAACTCAGGCAGATCCAAATCGGGACGAGACAACCATTAGTATTGCCCACCGTCATAAAATTTCACCATATATTCAAATCAGAATAGAGGAAATAAATGAAATTAGTCCCATCTCTGAACCATATGGTCATACTATAGGATGGATGACACTTATCAGGGAATACCTTCAAAATGGAACACTTCTGCCTGATAGAGCCGGGAAAGAACAAGTCCGGAGACGTGTGGTCAATTTCACTCTTTTTGATATCCCAGATCACTTCGAGAAAATTCTCTACAAATGTGGTTTTGATGGATTTCTCTTCAGATGTATTCATGGTGAAGAGACAATGGTTGTCATGAAAGAAGTTCATGTAGGAGTCTGTGGTGCCCACCAGTCTGGACATAGACTATCTGATCAAATTCGAAGGCTTAGATACTTTTGGACTTCAATGATACAAGATTGTGTTGATTTCACAAATAAGTTTCATACATGACAAGTACATTCCAACTTCATTCATCAACCCCCATAGTTTCTTCATACAGCTAAATACTCGTGTCCATTTGACACATGGGGAATGGATGTAGTGGGACCTTATCCTTCGGCTACATCCAAGCAGTTTAAGTACATTCTTACTCTTACTGACTTCTTTTCCAAATGGGTAGAGGAAATACCCCTCAAATAAGTCAGTTCTAAATGCATTGTTAGATTCATCAAGTCTAACATCATTACCAGATTTGGTATCCCTCATACCATTTTGACGGACAATGGAACCAACTTCTGTTCATCCGAGGTGAGGAAGTTGTATCAAGAATACAACATCAAATCCAACCATTCATCTCGATATCATGCAACGGCCAATGGCCAGATAGAAGATTTCAACAAGACTCTTTCAAATATAATTCAAAAGATGGTGGATAAAGATAATAATTCATGCCCTGATAAAATATTTCATGCTTTATGGGCTTATCGGACCACCACCTGCACTAAAACGTAGTTAACTCCATATTCATTGATATATGGAACAGAAGAAGTCTTTCCAATTGAGGTTCAATTACCTTAGCTCAGAGTAGCCATTTGTGATCAGTCATCTACAAATGAACAATCTCAAAAGCGATTTGATGAATTGGAATGGTTAGATGAGAAAATATTGTGCACCCTGCACCACTTGGAAGTCTATCAGAATCGAATAGCATGAGATTTCAACAAAAAAGTTTGTCTTCGTTCATTCGTTTAGGGAGAATTGGTATTAGTTCTCAGAACTCCAATGATACCAGGAAAGAAACCTCCCAATATTGAGCCAAAATGGGAAGGACCTTATTCAATACATAAGGTCTACTCCAATGGAGCTTATTATTTAATCTCAATGGATGGAGAACTCATCACTACTCCAACCAATGCCATATTTCTGAAGAAATATTTTGTATAAACACAAAATACATCTACGGTCCATGCATATGACCTTAAAATATTTTTAATACTTTAATCTAGCAAGATGTTAAACTGCATAACCAAGGGTCGATGCATACGACTTTAAACTATTAGCACTTATGTCCAACATTACATTAAACTGTGACGTCCGAACTACATGAAGTTAAACTGTACAGAAGTTTCTTATGTCTAGCAAGATGTTAAACTACATAACCAACGGTCCATGCATACGACCTTAAACTATTGGCATTTATCTCGTCCAGCAAGACGTTAAACTACATCATCATCCATAGTCTATGCATATGACCTTAAACTATTAACACTTTTGTCCAACATGATGTTAAACTGTGTCCCTTTCATCATCCTATACGACGTTAAACTATACAGCAATGGTCCATGCATATGACCTTAAACTATTCACACCATCATCCAACATGATGCTAAACTGTATCATCCCTTTTTTGTCTAACATGACATTAAACTGTGAAAAAATCCCTAATACACCCAATATAACGTTAAAATGTGTCCTCTTTTGTCCTTACTACATGACATTAAACTACACAGTCCCATTTTTCATCCAACATGATGTTAAACTGTATTGTCCCCATCGTCCTAACTACATGACACTAAACTATACAGAAATCCCTTAATACATCCTACATGATGTTAAACTGTATTTTTTCCCTGCTACATGACACTAAATTGTGCAGCACCAATAGTCCTAACTACAAGACTTTAAACTGCATAGTCCATTCATATGTCCTACATGACATTAAAATGTGCATCGTTATGGTTTTTGCTACCTCTTGTTTCTCACACCGAGTATGAATCATGTGATCTTAGAGCAAAATTCAACCATAACACCCTCTCTGGGTCTCTAACCATGCGTAAGTCCCAACATCATTTTTTAGGTCATTGTCTCTAAGAAAAACTTGATCACTAATTCATTCTTAAATTGAACTACGTGGACTTTGATCCTTGCCTTCTAGGCTGGGTATGTAGGTAGCCTCCCGAGATTCAAGCCCAAAACCAATCTCTTCACATTGGTTCACCTTTGTCCTTGCTATATGACGTTAAACTGTACAGCACCTTTTGTCCTATATGATAGTAAACTACAACATTATTTGATATCCTAACCTCTTAGAAAATCATTATTTACATTGATATCCAATCATGTTATATTTCAAAGACTATTTCCATACATGGTAATGCCTGAACCTTTTATCTTGGGTCAAACCATCATTGTACTAAAGTCCCATTTCACCCTTCACATGTACGAACCAAATCTGTATAGAGGGTATTTCTAGAACTACGTGGGCTTGATTCGCATCCTTATGGGATACGTAGGAACATTCGAGTATCCCTCAAATCCAGCCCCAAGTCTTTGGGCCTAACCCCAAATTCCACTTTCAGTCTCCTGACTGAAAAGTCCCTATGAAAACACACACTGTGTATTCATTATTATGGTCCGAAATCTATGACCCTAAACTAAGATTTCTCATACTTTCGTCCCACACAACGTTAAACTGTATTTCAAGAACTACGTATGGCTTGATTCCCATCCATATGGGATACGTAGTGAAGTCCAATATTTCAATTCAGGACCCATCCACAACATGATTATGGTTAGCATTGATCTGTATATCTCTACATACAGTGGAAAATACCCATTTTTATGTGTCATAATCCTAGTCTTAAATACTTCCAGATCTTCATAAACCTTTTCTTGACTTCTGGTCACAAAATGTCCAATTTCTGAGAGTTCTTTTTCCTGACTATGCAGCACGTGCCCTTAGGTGGCCTTGCATAAACAGTCTACATAACAAACTTTTCATCCAAAAGATACTATTATTTGACTATGCAGCCAATGCCCTTAGGCGGCCCTGTGTAATTCAACCCCCTAACGGGTTTGTTAAATAATGGTAACTTCATTCTTGGGAAGAAAACCTCTTTTTTCCTTATTGGCCTTATCAATAATATGTAAAGGATCCACAAAAAATAGTCATCCTTAACATATTTAACCCATGCTCTTTTTCATGATCTAAAAGTATCCAAGTCTATGGTTTATATTTCTCTTCCCTATGTTTGGGTCAGACCTTCGTAGGAGTGACATTCATCCAGTTCTTAGACAATCTTGCTTGGAAATATCTTCTACATATTCAAGTACCTCTCTCTATATAGCAAACTCTATGCTTTGGAAAATTTGAATCTCCATAAACTTCAACTAGCTTTTTAGCAATAGAAAAGTAAATTTCTGAGAGTTCTTTTGCCTGACTATGCAGCATGTGACCTTAGGCAGCCTTGCATAAACAGTCTATATAACAGACTTGTCAGCCAAAAGATAGTATTATTTGACTATGCAACCAATTCCCTTAGGCGGCCCTGTATAATTCAACCCCCTAACGAGTTTGTTAAATAATGGTAACTTCATTCTTGGGAACTACTTATTCTAATGCCTTTAGCCCTTTTTCATATCATTCCTCAGATTCAAAATTTCTTAAGTCATAGTTTACATGTTTTCCTTCATACTTGAGTGTGGTAAAATGTTTTCAGATAAGTTTTCAAGGAATTGAGTCAATTTTAACCCATTCGGTCAAAGCTATTTTGACCTTAAACATTAGCCTTTTTATGTCCGACGGGAATTACTTTAAACTGCCCACAACAGACAAGAGAACTCTGAATAAAAGTCAAGTCCCAACTCACTAAACATACATTTTCATATGATTTAGGTAATATTGACCAATTAAAAGATTCAAAGTTTGTAGGGTTATTTATAATAATCCTAGTAAAAATTAAACTATGCTTACTAGGCCCATTGGCTTAGGTAAAAATCTGAAGCAGGTAGTGGGAAAATGTGTGCACAAATGATTGAAGATGAAAGTGTTTTTCATTGATGCACAGGATATAGAAGTACATCCACAAACTGGAGCCTCTTCTATTTTTCAAGAATTACAAGAGGCTTTCAACATAAATATTCATTTGATTTACGGCATCCCGATCTTTATCAGCAACCACCTAGAATTCATTCATTTCAACTGGATATAATAAGATATGCGGTGATACCATCTCTTCTTGGAACAATTGTAAAAGAATGTTCTTGAGTGCGGTTTGAGAAAATTGTCTGCTGATCAAATAGTGACTCTGTTTCTGTCCAAGAGAGTTGGAAGATGGATACATGGATTTGAGAATGGAGCATTTGAAGTAAAGATCCATTTGGAGAGAGTACTATTTTCAGATATTGTTTATAATGCCATGATAATCTTCTCTCCATCAACCGGCAGTGGAAAACATATCAGCCCATGGTTTTCCATTTTCATGTCTGCAAGGAAATGGCATGAAGGAAAAATTTGAAAGTTCACACTATAGTTGTTGCTCTTAATGCACAGTATAACCAAAATAGAGAAGTAACAATGTGGTTGTATCTTGGGCATATAATTATTTATATCTGGAACGTTGACTCCTTGCAGATGACCATGGCCATACAGAGGCAGGTAGATACTCTGTGGGAAGTCAAGATGATACTTCTTCAGGTACTTGGAAAAATCCAAGAGAGTGCTATCGCAGACAGTATAATAATCATAGCCAATGATGCTCATCATATCATCAACTCACTTGCTATCCAGTTCATCAGCCGTTCCGATTCTCTTGCGAGCCATTGAATCTGCACAAAAGTTGAATAAATTAATTCTTAAATGAGTTTATTTTTCATAAATTTTGTGAAGAAAAGTAAAAAAATGGCTAAGGCATTAAGACGCTCAAGTCCCAAAGTTGGCGTGCAAGTATAAATGTGTCGCGCAAGTTTTTTTGGAACGTAGGTATCACCGCGCAAGTCCAAAATACCTTTGAAACAATGCGACACAAAGAAACCAGCAGAAAACAGATAACTTGCGCGACGCAGGAAACTTGCGTGGCGAGAGCTCGAAAGTTTGAAATTCGGTACTTTGCGTGAGAAATGGCCGCATATATATAGGTCAGGCCTCAACACTGTGTGACCAAAGCCTGTGCGTGTAACCAGATGTGTCGACGCCCGTGCGACTCGCACTAGCACGCCGCCATTTGTGCGCTCAGAATCTGCACGCCACCTTTGCCTTGGTTTTCTTCTTTTCCTCAGAGTAACATCCTCATTTCTTTTGGATCCAACTCTGAGGGGGGGATTTTTTTGACGCTCCTTTCCATCACAGAGTCTAAAGGAATGTAAAGGGAAATACCTTCGACCCAAAGTGATTCATCCTTTGAAGAAACATCACAAATTGACAAAGGCATGAACCAAGATTCAAATGCACTTGGTTCGCGCAAGTTCCACCAAGGTTGTGCAAGTATACTTTCACGCCGCCCATTGGTCGCGCAGGTGACTTGTGTGCCTTATTTTAAATTCACCCAGGGTCTTCTCCATCCTATAAATACCCCTTGTGGGCCCCCCATTTCAAGAGACGAAAAATTCCAGAAACTCATATTTGAGCTCCCGACTCCCTAGTCTCTTCTCAAAGCTTCCTAACACTTCTAAGGTAATTTATTACCTAGAACGGAAGATCTTAAGAGGGGGAGAGGCCTAAGTGTTGAAACTCATCAACACTTGCGTGCCTAGGTGGCCAGCCCTTAAAGGAAATGGCCACACTTGGGCGCTGCCTTACCCCTTCAATATAACTTGCGCGCCTCTCTTCTGGAAGTCTCTAGGGGTAGTATTAAAGTCTTGAGCCAAGTCTCGCCCAAGTTCTACCCTAAGTATTGACCGTCGCGCAAGTACCCATGTGTCGTGTAGGTACACCTGCGCGACCAGGACTTGTGTGGCCACACAGCACTTGCGCTCCCACGTAAGACTTGAGTGCCACCTTCTTTTTGGGTGCCCCTCCTGCCAATTTCACCTCTCCTATGTCTATCCACCTATTCTCTTCAAGAGTAAGCCTTCAGAACTCTCTCGAAATCCATCTATGGCGTGATTTCCTTGTTGGCTTCCCTATCTGAAAGGAATTATGTGGAACATCTCTTAAAATCTAGTGATTTACATATCTTTATGTCACTAAGGTCAGAGATTTCATTCAGTTAACCTCATCCTTTAAGATGAGAGAATCCTTAACCTGGGCCTCCTTTTTAGGAGTAAGTCCCAGTCCAAGTTCTTTTGATTTGGGCCTCCTTTTAAGGATTAAGTTCTAGTCCAAGTCCCATAATCTGGGCATCCTCCTTAGGAGTATGCCCCAGTCATAATTTCATAAATTTGGGCATACTCCTCAGAAGTAAGCCCCAACCTTAATTCCCTTAACCTGGGTTTCCTTTTCAGGAGTAAGCCCCACTCTCAAATATGGGCATCCTCCTTAGGAGTAATCCCCAAGTCCCTTAAATTTTCAAATCCATTTCACCTAGTCCTCCTTCTCAGGAGTAAGCCCCAGTCTTAATTTATCTTAACCAGCCTTAATTTACTTTTGATCTGGGCTTCCTTCTCAAGAGTAAAACCCAATCACAAGTCCCCTCCTAATTTGGGCATCTTCCTCAAGAGTAAGCCACAAGTTAGAGTATCCAAAATCTACATGAAGTACATATACCTTTATGGACCTTGTTCCTAGGTTTCTTCCCTGAAGTAAATCCCAATCTTCATCTATTTGGGCAGTCATACATACATAAGACCCATATCATTTCTTATGATGGCACAATTGTTTGGTTTTACCAATACTTCTTGTTTCTCAAACCGAGCATGACTCACGTGAGCTTAGAGTGTAAAAGTAATTATGACATCTTTAGTTGAGCCATAAATCATACACAAACATCATACTCCCTTACTCGAACTACGTGGGTTCTAATTCCTTTTCCAAAACAAAGGATACGTAGGTAGCCCATCTACGGGTACGATCCCAACTCTGAAATAATCCATGTCCTTCTGAATGATAATAAACTTCAAGTGCCCCACTAAGTGGCTTTAAAACTAGTATGGTCATCACAATGACCAAAATACTTTTATGTATTGAAGGATACCATTGACTAAGAATCTCTAACAAATACAGATGATTCTCTATCAATGAAGAACCTCGAATACATATAAAAGATTCTCTAAATCTTCTACATATCAATCATTGATTTTCATATCTGAAGGAAAGCTCATTTTATACTTGGTAATTTAATAAGGATTCATGAACATAACTTAAATCTATAAAGAGAGTCTCGGAGTAGACAATAATTCCCCTAAAAAAGGTGTGATGAGTCCGACCTACCATCCTCTCGACCAATGCAAATTCCTAAGCCTCATCATCCCACCAATAATGAACGCCTACCTTTATAAAGTAGGTCCAAATGTATATGGAATCATTGGATGTTTTCGGTTCTATGAAAAAACCCATTAGAAACCGATTGGAATGTTTGAACCTTCAATCAACGAGGTCATCCCCAATTCCAGAGGAAACAAACACACTATAGGACACAAAAGTGGATCATCTTTAGTGATGTTGAGACTGTTCTATATTTGTTGTTGGCTATGGTAATCTCTGGAACTTCGTGATACTAGATATGAAAATCTTTTATTTTATTATTAGTATGGACTGACTGACCATATTCCAAGATCACATTGATTTCTATCAGAGATGGATATAATTTACTTCATTGAAGGAAGAGATGTATGTAAGGACTAGGTAATGGGAAATGGGATCAGGTAGAGTTTTTCTAGACTTGAGTCATCTTGGGATGATCATAGTTCAGATAGCAGGGTTGGATCATTCAACAAGATCAGTGAAACCCCCATAGACTTTTCCTCCAGTTATGGATCTCTATTAGGACATCTTTCTAGATGAATTCATAAGAATCCCCTCCTAATATATGAGTTGACTTTGAAATAGATCTTATGTTGAGTGCATATCCCATTTCAATACCCAATTATTGTATAACTCCATCTGAGCTGAAGGATCTCAAGGTGCATCTTGATGACTTGGAGCAGAATGGATTTATTAAGACGAGTACTTCACCATGGGGTGTGGTCACTATGTTAATGACTATCATAGATTTAAAACCTAAAAAACTACTATTAAGTAGTAAGAAAGGTATTTTATCCTCGGATAAGGTAGTGGTGATGCATTCCAAGGAAGAAAATAAAAAAAGTAAATAAAGAAAAAATTACACAACACATGCAATCAATAATTGTGAATATTTTCTTAACAATTACGTTGAAGATGATTATTTGTGATACAAATTTTGCGAACAATTCAATGACCATTTGAGAAGAAGATGAACAATAAATAAACATGAGGTAAAATTTTAACTTTTGGTTAAATTATTTCCCAATTTGTAAAGTTATAATCAAAATCAACATTCGAAAACAAGTATTCAAAATCTCGATCGAGTAGATTGACCAAAAATCTGATGATTTTTTCATTCATCATGAAAAAAACTCATTCAATTGTTAAAAGAGAAGAAGTTGGTTACAATTTTAAAAACATCACACAAAAAAAGATTGAAAAGTTGAACCATAACAATATAATTTACCCGCTCATAATTTATCCAATAAATATTTTATGAATTTAAAAAAAAATTCAAAAAACTAGATTCAAAAACAGAGGAAGTAGAAGACAAGAAGTATTCCCTTAATCTTCTACTCTGGAACAAGATCTTTCACTTTCTGCTGCTCTATGTTCAAGTTACACTTCCAAAGACTAATAAAAATACATTGTATCTGAAATTTTGCATCCATAAAATGATAGAGTCCCCCACCAATTATTTTTATATGGTAAATCTCTTTTATTTTCCACTAAAAACACAGATTTAATTTTCTAAGTTTACGCGTTGGTCGACAGTGCTTGTGAATTAGGTTTTCTTAATTAAAATTTTCATATTAAATTCAGTTTAATATTTTTCTTCCATTTATTTAAACTAGTACTCGCCTATTCTATTGTACGACGTATTCGATTACTAGTTTTTCTTTTAATAAGAGATTGATATTTATAAAAGTTGAGAAGAAATAGTAATGTTGAATAAATTTTAATTATAAAGTAATGGTGTATGATAATAGAATAAGAGTGCATAGAATATGAAGACACCATTGAAATAGTTGAAAAAGAAAAAGGATATAGTAAAAGTATATGAATTTTTAAATTTTGAGGAAGAAGATTTGAATTCATTTTCAATTTCGATCAAAATAACTGTAATGCGGGCACTAAAATAAAAATAGAAAGATAAATCAATGATAAGATAGTGGCTGTAATAATAAAAATTAGAAATGTAAAAATAAATGAAATAATAATAAATTGAATGAGTGGTTTGTTCGGGAAAAAAGAAAACGGAGTGAAACTATTCATCATGTATATGGAACAATATGGAATGAGGGACGTAGAGATCAGAGACAAAGATGAAACAAAAGATGCAATTGAATAAAATAAATAGATGAAGATATAGAATCATCACCCACTTCATATTACTTGACAACATGAAATTGAATCAAAAAAATAGATAAAGACAAATTGAATCTGGTTGTTTCTTCACTAAATATCAACAGTCCTGGGTTGTATATCTATATTTAGTACCCAACCCGTGAATTTTCACGGAATGATCATTTAATTACACATTCACTTATACATAATTTGGATTTTTTCTAATTTGAATTTTTGTAAAATAAATTAATACAGTAATGAACTTATATTCTATATAAGTTTATATTAGTAATTCATAATAGAATAAATAATGTATATATACATGTCATCAAGAATTAATGAAAAAATTTGATTGTATACATACAAATTTTTATTATATAATGTGAATAAACATGTCTTTCTATAGATAAATTCACTTAGCATAATATTTGTTCATAACAAATATTGTTTTATACTATAAAAATATGTAAATTAAAGAATATTGAAACACCTACATATTGTATACTCTAAAGTGAAGTATTATGCATAAAGTAATTAATATAAAAGAGTCAGTATCTCATAGATATAAACGCATTACCTAAAATATAATCATGCAATTGAAAAATATCCATACAACTGAATATGCGGCCACGGAAGTGTATTTCATAGTGTAATTGCAGGAATTTATAAAATGCATGCCTACAATATACAAACTATTGGAGTAAAATAGTTGGATAATAATATGTAAATATAAAATTATTTATTTACATAAAGTTTCAATGTAAAATAGGATAATGACTCTCTGTTGATTCTTCCAGAAGCAGAAAAAATAATCACTTTTAGATGGATCGAGAGGTCATGGTGGATGATTTTGTGTTGGAATTTATAGTATCATTAGCATCTCCATAGAATTTCAAAGAGGCCTCGCATTTGTTTACCTCCTATAATCTCAAAAATAGGACCTCAAGAAGTAATATTGTTCTTGAAAAAACATATGCAACCCCTCTGGTTAGTCACACGCGAGAAATACAAACAGAAACAAAATAATTCTCCAGGGTAAATGAAATAATAGTTAGAAGCATAATCCAAATCCATGACAAAGATCAAGGTTATGCAAAGGGTTATTTAAAAAAGACCCAAAAAATAAATGGAAATAGAAAAATATTCTATAAAATGGGTATAGATAATGGATGTGCTGGATATGATATATTCATATGCAACATATGCGATGTGAATCTAAATAGTATAAAGAATAGTCAAAACCTAAATATTTTATATAGATTAAGAATCTACTATATATAATAATCCTGTTTTTCTAGCTGCCACATATTTTTCTCACATTCATCCACGTCAATTCTCCCTAACATGTTCATCCTCCAATTACCCACGTCACCCCACCACGCACTATCTCATTTTCTATGCGCCTCCCTCTCCCACTCCCACTAAGGTTATTGCGGGTTGCAACCTAGATTACCCTATACCCCTGCCTTTGTCATCCTTCCTCTCCTAGTCAACCCGTAGTCTGTATCCCTCAATCTCTGACCTCTGCCTTCTCCCGGTTTGAACTATACTCTCTGCATTTTTCATTCTTCTAGTCGCGGTCGGGATTCAACTATTTGTAACCTAGGGCTCCTGCAAATTCCTGACGTCGACATCATCCACCTCCCAATTTCATTGTAGTCCATTGTGCACATAATTCATCTTCCTCCTTATCTTAGTTTCATCATACATCTCTATTGTGTTTTTTCTCTTACTCGCATTTCCGTTCACAGTTTCTTTGGCTCACAAATCCATTTATACCTGCCCCCGCTACACAAGGTTCTTCTTCTATAACCCTTTTTCCTATCCTTCCAATCACAGTAAATCCATTCATAGCTTCTTCAATACACTATTAGTTCTTCCCTTCAACCCCCCTAGAGTTTTCAATTTCAGACGGCTATTCCAAGGTTTTTTGGGTTTGCAATTTCAACCGAATTCACCTTCCCTTCTCTGCATGCTTCCTGCATCTCCTATTCCCTCCCATAAATTTCATATTTTGTATTGTTTTCTATCACCAAATAGACATTCTTTCATCATACAATAGATGAGAATAGTAAGGTCAGTTTTATCTTCATTTCCTACAGTTTCATTTCTCTTAATTTAGTTTTGTTTCATATGTGTTTTTTAGTGATGAAAATATTAGATCTTGAAAACACTGCTAATATTAATGATAATGTTAATGGTTCTTTTGTTCTCTTCTTCAATGCATGCAATTCAACTACATATTATTCCCTAAATTATCTTTTCATAGTTTTCTTGAATTTCTTTTCCAATGAATTCATTTTTCATGTTGGATTTTCTAAATTCTATTATCTACTCACTTGGTTCGAACAATTAATTACTTATCACTTTAGATGTTGCATATGCTACTTATGGTTTGTGTATTTCCTTTATCTAATTATTTAATTCTCTATCTTGACGTGGTCTTGAAATTTTATGCAGACTACAAACATGAAAGATAAAACCAGTTAAGTGGAATCCTGATTCAGGTTTTAATCCAATTTTTTAATTTTAGTTTGTGGTAGAAGATTTGTGAATGTTTTGGATACATTCCAAATATCTTATGGGATTAAATTTTAAAATTGTATTTAAATTTACTAACTAGAGTAATTTTTTGGCATAAGATTTTTCTTGGTTCAAGTTCTTAGTTCCAATTGGGTAGGGGCACGAGGGTGAAAGATAGAAGGAAAGGAAGGTGAAGATGAGGATGGATATGATGAGAACCAGGATGAGATTGAATATCACGTCGATGATGATAATTATAATCAGGTTCTCACTTTATATCAATTGAGCTTTCTAAGCATTGGAATTGGGGCAAACCTTTGATTTGGTTTCTGATTGTTTTGCTACAGAATATTGATTTTGATGATGATGAAGATGATTATAATGTCAAGGAGAATTATGGTATGAAAATAACACAGACCTTTACTATCAAGTCTTTTATTTGCTTGGATTAGTGGATCATGTATTTCATTTCAGTAATAAATCATTTTTATAGTAGTAGAACAAGTTTCCTCTTTGAGAATGTGAATCATGCATTTTTTTGGGTATTGGGTCATGTTATTTGTTTGAGAGGTGGTTCACGTGTTTTATTAGATCAATGAATCATTTTTAAGAGATAAAAATCAGGTATTTTAGAGTAGTGTTAGTGTTAAGTAAACAATAGAGAATTCTGTTTTTAATAAATATTTATGTATTAAAATAAAAATTTGATGATATTTTCTAGAAATTTTAATCATAGAAATTTCAGCATTATTATTATTATTCCCATCTTTCCTCCTTTAGAGTAGTTCATTTTATTTAATTAAAAACCGGGATTTATATTATTGTCTTCATTTTTATAGTAAAATTGAGGATTCTATCAGTCATCAAGATGTGGTTAATATCTAAACCATCCAGGAATGGTCTTTTTAGTCACCATAATATCTTTTCTGTATGTATTTTCTTCCCATATTGTAGTTGTAAAAAAATTAAGTCTCATATTCTCTGTATGTATTTTCATCCCATTGGATCATTTTCTTTTATTTTATTTTACTTTTTAGTTTATGGTGTAGGAGTCAATCAAGTTTTATGATATTTTTCCATTGATTTTTTTTTTATTTCTGTGGGTTGAATCGGTAACTTACTTGCACCAGGATGGTCTTGAAGAAAGACCATCTTGGTATCACAACATGGTATGTAATTCAAATCACCGCAACACTTTTTATGATAAATAGTTATGATAGCATCGAAACATATGATATTTTATTTTCTATTTGAAACAGGATAAATGATTCATATTCAATTCTCAAAATTAATTTTTTAATAAGTACAGAAAATATGGTCATTGGAATATGTTTTTTCCCTTCAACATTTATCATGCAATAATCAAGGAAATGTTTCCTCCCATTACAGAACCATGCTCGACTAGACTTCTCATTGAGTTCTACACATGCATGGTCTTAACAATAAAGATCACCCATCAAACATAATCTATGATGATTGCATTCATATAGTAAGAAAATTTTTGGATTTTTGAATATGAATGAACTTCTATGTCTTTTCATATTCTACATGCACTTATTATTTATATAGCTTCGAAGTTGAATAGAATTGTGATATTGATTCTCATTATACACCAAGATTCAATCTATTTTCGTATATATTTTTTAATCCAATTTCATGTTTTCAGGTATTCTAAAGTTGTTGACGGCTCTCTACTCAAGCTTCTTGGCATGGGTGAATGTCTCTAATCAGTAAAAACAACTCTGGAAACCCCTACGCTTACCCATTACTTGTCTCTATTCAGGTGAGAATTAAAACCAACAACACGACACTCTTGAGTTGCTTTGAAGGCTCAGTTTAAGTTTTCATGCATGTTGAATGGTCAACCAATTGATGGAACTAACTGTAAGAAGTTTATAAGTTTTTATGTTTCTATTTATTACATTTATTGGTCTATTTTTAGAATGGAAAAAACACCACTATCAAATGGTATGTATTCTAAAAAAATGCACCTATATTAACTAAATTAATGGTTTTTTAAAATCAATAGGTACATTTTTTCCCACTACTTATAACTTGATTTCATTGAAACAAGATGTCTGGATTAGTGTTCATTAGTCGCAATGCCTATGAATCATGTAAGGTAAGACAATACCTTATGAATGTTGATAAAAATATGTTTCTTCATGTTCTATAATTGTTTTTTAAGAAATATGTATATATTCAACTCTTATGGAAGGAGAACTTAACAAAGAAGAGTGAAAAAATTGACTGAATTTTTTAGCTGTAATTGCAAGGTAATACTACAGTTTGATCGTTTCATATTTTTTTCATATTTGACTTATGCATTATTTTTTAATATTCAAAACTATATTAGACTATTCTATTTACATTAGGGTTGATGTAATATGTTTACCTTGTTTTCTTAATTAGCCTCTATCATGGATACTACATAACATCTATTCCATGTTTGTGTGTTTTCTCTAATCCATATAATGTTTAAAACATCCACTTCATGTGGTTATTTCACATATTAGTTGAAATTTTTTTGTTCCATATCATTTGAACATGCTTCTTTTCCAATAGAATTTTATTTTCTCGTATCTATGACATATCCACAGCACGGATTCTAGTTTAAATAGTTATTTACAACATTGTATCTATACATTCAACCTAACAACTTCAGTGCTTTGTAAGTTCATTTGGATTAATAACTTTTTAAAGGATTTATATATATATTCACTACTTGAAAAATTACCCACACATATGAATTCATTTTACAGATTAGTGAAAAATACACATACTGCTGTAACCTACATCACCTATTAATATAGGCTTACCAAATCCCTTTTTCAGATCACACTTTTTGGACTATACTAGGTTTATTTTTACATTCATATTTTGTATTCTGCATTTTTAGTAGGAATTAATATATATTCTTATTTTTAAACATTTTTTCCTATACAGAAAAGTTTGTTAGAAGTTTTTTCAGATGAATATTTGTACAATGTGGCATGATGATTTGGTTAGAATCTACAACATCAAGTCACTATTGATGAGTGATACAATTATAAAAATACAAATATGAATATTTATGCTGTATAATTTGACAAACTTTTTGTCAATATGTCTTCTATCTTCTCTTTTTATATATTTCTTTAATGATTTTTAAAATCATTTTCATCTATTATTGTTATCATTTTTTATATTTCACAATAAAAAAACCATGTTTTTGTTAATGTGACTTGAAATATAGATTTGTGGTATTTATTTTCAATAAATTTTATATCTGTTAATTTAATTTTACTTATTAGTTTCTTTTACATCGATTTTAGTTGACTTGCTATGTATTAAATCTTATTTTATCATTCTTTTGATGATTATCTTTCCTCAATATTTTGTGTTAGTTCTATATATTATATTATTAATATAAGATATTATGTTTTTAAATATAATCATTTATTCTAAATGTTTGTTTACATTTATATGGCCTCAGCTACAATATTATTTATCATAATTAACAGATTTTCAAGTGTCCATTTTAATGTTCTTTTTATTCATTTATTTAGATTCCCTGTGATGAAAAATATTTTTCATTCCTTATAATTAATCATAAATTTTTTCAAATGTGTTTATCTAAAATGTTATCAACTATCTTAATGATGTTATTTTGTCTAATTATATTCCAAAATTATTTAAATGTTTACAGTGACTGGAGGCCTTCACTGAACATGATATTGGATACACCTGGAACCATTAATATAGCATAACTTCTCCCCTTCCATGGATTCACCTACTCAGTACATG
This sequence comes from Viscum album, assembly GCA_963277665.1. Lineage (NCBI taxonomy): Eukaryota > Viridiplantae > Streptophyta > Magnoliopsida > Santalales > Viscaceae > Viscum > Viscum album. The sequence continues at coordinate 1,657,555,748 of OY728153.1, forward strand.
AAAAAAATCTAAATCTTACATCAAATAGGATATGTATCCTCTAATATTGTGAAACAATATAGGATATTTCACATATATTATGCATTCTAATATATTTCAATCAATTTCTCTTTTTTTATTGTTATTTGACTCATGTTTATTCATGAAAAATCAAATGTGCATGCAATGGTCAAAGATTAAATGGAGAGTCAAGGTATCTAGAGTTACTATATTATGATATTTTCTACTGACCATGCATTCAAGGTCAGTATACCCACTCCCTTGCTTCAGTTTCTCAGCCAGCTCATTGGTGTGTTCTTGGGCGGTTATGAAATTGGTCACACTATGACCAGGACTTTGTCTCTCTTTATGGAATGTTTTCTCACCATCGAAGGTTGGAATTTTTTATTTAACATCTTTCATTGATTTTCATAAACCTTAATTGCATGTGTTGAAACTCTTATTTTTTCTTGTATGATTATATTTTCTCCCCTCTTCATTGAACTTCTATGCATTCAGCTATAACAAAATGTTGTACTATTTTATTCCATAAAACATATGCTTTCTTATTCCATAAAACAGACATACTTATAGATTCCTTTTTATTCTTGGATTAATTCCCTGTTAAAAACCATGCAATTACGAGGTTGCCTTATCTTAATTGTTTTCAATGATTTTACTACTTAAATATTCCAATATATTATTCTTTGATTTTATTAGAACATAAGGTGGAAATATTCTCAGTTAATATCCTTATATTAATTTATCTATAAGGATGGGTATATAGAATTGAATCAGAAGGTAACACCTTGAATCCCATCTTCAGCATTATTTCTTATTGTTAGGTAATGATAAGTTACTTGATTCTCACTCAAATTTACCCAAGAGATGAAGGTAGAACGGTTCTTGTAGTTTAGCTTGGGTTATTGAATCCTCAGAGACCTAAGAAGAAACCAATAGACACGTACATTCTATGGACTATTTTTGGCTATGAAGTGGCAAACTTGGGTTGATTTTATATGTTTTTAAAGGATAACTAACATATTTAAGTGAATTAAATTTAAAAGAATGAGTTTATCCTAGGTTATCGCTCGGGGTGGATTGGATGAATTACTTTTTTAATGATTTCAATTTCTTATAATTGAGATGGATTCATTTAAGAAGATCAAACGAAATCATCACTTATTGGTTTAATTCCTAAACACCCTAATACTAATCACCTATACACTTTAAGGATCAAAGTTTTGAGCACTCCAAGGTAGAGGTTCGTATTATCACTTGAGATGTGTGACCTTAAATTCAATAAGGATGAAGATGTTTTAAAATCATCAAATAAAAATATCATTTAAAAGAAGTGATTATCCATTAATGGAGTGATAAATAACATCCAATCAAGCCCCTTTCTACTCCCTTGGATCAACCCATAAAATATTTATCCCTCCATTGATGACATGTCTTCAATGGAAGTGGGAAGTAGACTTACAAAGGTGGAATTGAAGAAGTAAAAACAACAACAAAAAAAGATCACTCCTTCGTTGTGTGATAAATTTCACAAAGTATGGTGTGAATAAATTCACACCTTGAACCAACGGTATCAACGTGATAAGAAGAAGAATATAATAAGAGTAAACAAAGAACTTTTATTAAGAAACTAAGGTGAATTAAACAACTTACATGAGAAAGAAATGTGATTATAAACACAAAGCGGCAGCATAACACTACAATGAAACCAAGCACCAAAGATTCCTAAATACTCCAACACCACTGACTTAAATAGGCATTTTTGAGCCCTTGGGTCGAGCCTCCAACAGTACAAATCATCTCAATTAATTTTGGTAGGCCATAGGTGGTGGAAATCTTGTGGAATTTGGACTTTTCCATATTTGACCCGAGGTGGCAGCCAGCTTTCATCCACCGAACAGACGTGTTTTTATGACCTTCTATATTGCAGAATAATAGTGGGTGATAGAAGAAGAAAATGGATATCCAGATGTCTTATAACCTCCTGTAAAATTTGGTCCCATTTGGAGCTGTGGATTCAGAGATATGATCAAATTAGTGGGCTGTTTTTCTGGGCCGCAGAATCTGTCCCAGAATTGTATCTCTAACTTGAAGCGGCTTAATGACCACTATAGAGGCAAAATTAGCATTATCTCATGAAGAGTTATTTGTTCCTAAACATTTTTTATATCATCCCACAAAATTTGGGATTAATTGGGCCTGTATGTTGGGCCCCACAGTCTCATAAGTGGGCTAGTGTCCAATCTGCCTTCTCTAGAATTGCTTCCATTCATCTCCAAATATCTCCATCATCGTTTATAAATCATCCATTGATCCCTATATGAAAAATGTTCACATTTAAGTGAATATATAGTTCCAAAAATATCAAATTAAAATATTTATAATTACATTCCTTAGAATCAGATGACTCATTGGGCCTAAATTGGTGTATATTAGGCATGATGTGCACAAATGATGAGAATGGATGTTCATAATGAAAATGCACTAACTCAGGCCCATAAGATCAAAAATGAACATTTAATACCATTAAAATGTAATTAAAATAAATGTTTTTATTTGATAATCACACTCCCCAACTTGATATTTTCTAGTCCCGAGCAAATAATTCAATGATTTTATTTGAATTCCTTTCTTCAAACACATTATAACAAACAGTGCTCACAATGTAAACTGCACACAAATATATTTTTATAACCCATCAAGATAACTTAAAATAAGATGAATTTAAAAGTAGATCCCAATCCCAATCCCATTCCTTTGATCAAATCCATCATCATACTTCATCCAACTCAATTATGTGTAATGATGTGTTGTGAATCACAATAGATATGGGGGTTCATTTTCATTCAAGGGGGAAATCATGGAAGCTCTAGGTGGAATCACATTTAATCCTAATATGAGTATTCTTCATTCCCCTTTTTTTTGGATTTTTTTTTGCAATATTTCTATAGTAATTGAGATTGCAGTTAATCAAATTAACCCATGTAGCAAGACTTTGCCGATGACTCCCAGACTCAAAGGCCTTAGGGCACCAAGTGAAGCCCACATACTCGGGCATCGTCTCGAGTTAACTTAATAAAAAACAAAGTCATATTACCATAAATAGAGATATATTGAAAAACTCAGGGCTAGACAACTCTGGAGTCACGATCCCCAAGTGCCGAAATCCTCGCATTTTATCAATCCATTGCTCTACACGTAAAATTTTTTATTTTTATTTTTTATTATTACTATTTTTTTTGAATACTCATATTATTCATAAAAATCAAACCAGCCTATGATATTTATTATGGGACCCCAAAAATTCAAATTATTACCCCACAGTCTAAAGGACGTGCATTGTGACATTTTGATTTAATGGATGAAAATAAAAATGATGAAATTTTCATTGGACAACCAAACTTCCAAAATCAATTCTTTTAAAATTAATCATGAATTAAATTAAGAATCAAGGAAATAAAAATTATTTGATATGTAGTTTTAATGTGAGAAAAGATGTTATTATATGAAAGATAAAGGAATTTTACTTCTTTTTTTTTATCATTGTTTTGTTTTTTTAAACAAACATTTTGTTTCCACACCCCCCAACTTAGAATTAAACTGTCCCTAGTTTCGTAAAAATAAAATTTAGAATGGGGTAGAGGAGTAAAAAGGGGATTTCAATAAGGAAATTGAAATATGAGGATCATGGAATGAATTCACCTGGTGGTTGAAGTTTGAAGTTCTTGCCGCTCGAATTTAGTCCTTTGATATCCATATCGCTTGCAAAGTTCCCTAGTGTAAAAAGGAAAAACAAACAAAATATATATATATATATATATATATATATATATAAGTACAATATAAGTATATATATAAAAATTATAGAATAAGTAACCACATTAAGTTGTAGGTCAGTGGTAAGCGCGCACCCCTGTCTCCCTTCGGTCCCGGGTTCGAGTCCCCGCGGCTTCGCCGGTTGTGACGGGGTTTGCCCCACGGCCTATGGCGTGCCTTTAAATTTTTTTAATATATATATATACTTTTTTTGTATTTTTTTTAACCTAAGAAAGGTAAAAATAAAATAAACTGATGATACATTGTCTTCTCTTAAATTTCTGGGTAAGGTATTACTCAGGGATCACACCGCGTGACACAGATGAATACGGTGCTCCCCTTTCATACCCATCCTTACTCATAAAAGAAGAACAGGTCAACAATCTATTTTTTTTTAAATAACAAAATGCAGAAGAAGGAAAAAAATGATTCACAAAAATTAGAAACATGAAGACCATGGGTTGCCTCCTGTGCAGCGCTTTTGTTTAACATCGTTAGCCCGACATGGATCCTAAATCTATTAATTTTTTCCTGGTTCATAGGATGGCTCTGTTAACTCTACCTATATTTCCTGTTTATTGAATGATTCAATGAATGGTTTTAACCTATTACCATTGACCTTAAAAATGTTACCACTTGTGGGATCCTGAATCTCTACTACCCCATGGGGGTACACATGATGCACTATGAATGGACCTGACTATCTAGACCTTAACTTTCCTAGGTGTAAATGAAGTTTTGAACTATACAAGAGCACATGTTTTACCAGTTCAAATTGTTTGACTTTGATATTCCTAGATTGGTAGGCATGAACTCTATCTTTGTTTATCCTTGAATTTTCATAATCCTCCATCCTAAGTTCCTCAAGTTCATTAAGATTTAACTTCCTCTTTTCTTCGGCTAAAGAAATATCGAAATTCATTTTTTTGATTGCCCAAAATGCCTTATGCTCAATTTCAATAGGTAAATGGCATGATTTTACATAAACCAACATATATGGTGAAATTCCTAGGATGGTTTTGAACGTTGTATGATATGACCAAAGAGAATCCAAGAGTTTCTCAGACCAATCTTTCCTAGAGGGGTTGAGAGTTTTTTCAAGAATTTTCTCAATCTCCCTATTTGCTAACTCAGCTTGACCATTGGTTTGAGGATGGTACGCAGTGGAAACTTTATGATAAATTCCATACTTAGACATGAGTGAAGAGAATGGGCGATTACAGAAATGGGTTCCATGATCACTGATTATAGCCCTCAGAATTCCAAATCTAGAAAAGATATGCTCTTTTAGGAATCAGATCACAACTTGATGATCATTAGTCTTGGTGGGAATGGCCTCAACCCATTTTGAGACATAATGTACAGCTAAGAATATGTAGAGGTATCCCTTAGAGTTTGGAAAGGGTCCCATGAAATCAATTCCCCAACAATCAAATATTTCAACGACCAGAATGGGAGTGAAGGGAATTTGATTTATTTTGGAAATGGATCCTAATTGCTGACACTAAGGACAACTTTTGAAGTATTGGAAGGAATCCTTAGTGAGGTTCGGCCAGTAGAAACCACTTTGGAGGACCTTTGCAGTGGTTTTATTTGTAGAAAAGTGGCCTCCACATGCCTCTCCATAACAAAATTTTAGAATGGACTCTTGCTCAGACTTGGGAACACATCTCCTGATGATTTGATCAGGACAAAACTTGAAGAGGTAAGGATCATCAAACACATAGTGTTTGACATCAGAAAGGAATTTCCTCTTAGCTTGGGTACCCAAGAATTTTGGAATGTCACCCGTCACCAAATGGTTTGCTATGTCAGCATACCAAGGGAAATCACTCACTGAATAGAGGTGCTCATCGGGAAATGAATCAGACACAGAGAGGTGGTGTGAGTTGTCTTTGAATTCCATCCTAGAGAGGTGATCAGCTACAACATTTTCAACACCCTTTTTATCCTTAATGGTTAAATCAAACTCTTGAAGAAGAAGGACCCGCCTAATCAATCTAGCCTTGGAATCTTGTTTTTGGAAAAGGTATTTTAGGGATGAATGGTCAGTGAAGACAATGATAGGTGATCCTAAGAGATAAGACCTGAATTTCTCTAAAGCAAAGACAACAGCAAGCATCTCTTTCTTAGTGGTGGTGTAGTTTATTTGTGCATCATTTAAAGATTTGCTTGCATAAGCAATGACACATGGAGTTTTCTCACACCGTTTTCCTAAGACTTATCCTACAGCGAAGTTACTTGAATCACACATGAGCTTAAAAAGAAGTTTCCAATTTGGAGATTGCATGATAGGTGGAGATATAAGAGTTGACTTGAGTGTAGAGAATGATTCCTCATAGCTTTCTGTCCATAAAAATGGAACATCTTTTACCAATAGAGCACAAAGTGGTCGAGAAATAGAGCTGAAATTCCTAATGAACCTTCTATAAAAGTCAGCATGTCCTAAGAAGGACATCACTTCCTTAACAGTTTTAGGAGAGGGAAGGTGACGAATGATGTCAACCTTAGCTTTATCAACTTGAATCCCTCTACCAGATACCAGATGACCTAGAACATGTCCTTCCCTTACCATGAAATGACATTTTTCCCAATTTAGTATGAGATTATTATCCTCACACCTTGACAAAACCTTTTCAACATTTAGAAGGCATCCCTCAAAAGTATCCCCAAAGATGGAGAAATCATCCATGAAGACCTCTAAACAATCACCCACCATGTCTGAGAAGATTCCCATCATGCACCGCTGGAAGGTACCAGGGGAATTACATAACCTAAAGGGAATGCGCTTGAAGGCAAAAGTTCCGAATGGACAAGTGAAGGTAGTTTTTCCTTGATCCTCTAAGGAGACTTCGATTTGATTATACCCTGAGAATCCATCTAGGGAGCAGTAGAAGGCATGACCTGCCACTCTCTCAAGGACTTGGTCAATGAATGGTAAGGGGAAATGGTCCTTCTTGGTGAATGAGTTTAGATTCCTATAGTCAATGCAGACCCTCCATCCATTACTCACCCTTATTGGAAGAATCTCTCCATCCTCATTTGTTATCACTGTGATTCCAGCCTTTTTTGGAACCACTTGGATTGGACTCACCCACTCACTCTCAGCTATGGGATAGATGATACCAGCTTTTAACAATTTCAGAAGTTCTTCCCTTACTACCTCCATGAGATTAGGATTGAGTCGTCGTTGAGTTTGATGAAATGGCTTTGAATCGGATTCCAGAACAATCCTATGAGTCCAGATAAGTGGGCTAATCCCAGGAATATCAGAAAGGGTACAACCAATGGCTTTCTTATGTTTCCTAAGGACATCTAAAAGTATCCTCTCATGATTGGATTCAAGATAAGAAGAAATGACAATAGGATGTGTTTGATTGTCCCCTAGGAAAGCATACTTGAGTGTAGCGGGAAGTTCCTTCAATTCAAGATCAGGTTGGTTCATAATTTCAGCAGAAGATTGGGACATTGGATCAAGTTCAATTTCTTTTTTTATATTTTCAGATAGGATTGATTCCCCACATATAGAAGTTTCAGCTACTAGATTGGCTTGATTAGATTTAGGGAAGGAAGTTGGAGTGGTCTCCATGAAATTGGTTTCTTGTAAGGTTTCACTAATTGTTGGACCTAAGACTTCATCATAAGAGCAATTTGAAAATGATTCAAGCCAAGGAGATAAACTTCCTTCATATGAACAAAGGAAATCAATATCATCCTGACTTAAACATTCATCAAATATTCCTTGATGTTCCATGGATTCATTATCAATGCTTCCTATCATGTTTACTTCATGAATGTCCTCGTCATCCCCTATTTGTGAGCTTTCATTATAGATGTTCAAGTCTAGACTCATGTTCCCAAATGTGATGGTCATGTTCCCATTTCGGACTCGGATAACAGAGTTGATTGTTGCAAGAAAAGGACGGACAAGGATGATTGGGGTTTGTTCCTTATTTCCTAAGTTTGGATGGTTGTCAAGGACAATGAAATCAGCAGGGTAGATGAAGTTTTCAACCTTTACCAGAACTTCCTTTAAAATCCCCTTTGGAACCCTAATGCTACGATCAGAAAGTTAAAGTGTGACAGATGTGGGTTGGAGTTCTTCTAGGACTAACTGGCAGTACACAGCATATGGGATGAGGTTGATACTAGCACCTAGATCACACAAGGCCTTGATAACTTTTCTCTCTCCTAGTTCAACATTGATGTAAGGGAAACCCGAGTCTTTCAACTTAGGAGGAATGGTCCCTTGAATGGTGGTACTCACATTAGCATCCAAAAGGACTTGGTTTTTATGTGAAAATTTTCTTTTAAAAGTGCACAAGTCCTTAAGGTACTTTGAGTAGGAAGGTATGGTTTGGATTTCATAGAGAAGGGGTATGTTCAACTTGACTTTTGAAAATATTTCCCTCAATGTTTCACTCAGTTCAGGCTTGGGTTTCCCCCTCATGCGTTGAGGAAATGGTGCAGGTTGTGGGGTTGTTTGTTGAAGAGTTGTTTCCTTGACAATGTTATCAGTTTCCTCCATTTGATCTTGTGGTTTATTTAAATTTTCATCCAAGTTTGAATCTTTAGGTGGGTTCTGAATTAGTTGTTCAGGTTTCTCAATTGATTTCCCACTTCTTAAAATAGTCACAGCCTTTATTTGTTCATGAGTTGTTTGAGTGCAACTTGACTCTCCCCTTGAATTTGAGGATGGAACCTCCTGAGTAGGCATGGGTGCCTTTCCAGTTTTGATGGTTTGAAGTTCTTATTTTAGGGAAGATACCTTCGAGTTCATCCTCTCCATTTGTTTGCACAGTTGTTCTAGTAGGCTTTGTGGAACAGTTTGGGTGGGTGCTTGAGTAGGTTGGTTTATCCCAAGGGGATATTTTGGAGGTTGGATGGTTTGTTGAAAATGGACCGGTGACTGTTGGTATTGGATAGGTTGGGTTTGGAACTGGTTATGGGTTTGGTAGTTCTGATGGGGGTAAGGATTTTGTCCCTGTGGTTGGCTAGGTTGTTGGTTATCTTTCCATTGGAAGCCTGGGTAGTCGTTATACCTTGGGTTGAAGGTGTTTTGGTATTGAGGATTTTGAAAGTTCAAATCATTTACTTCCGCTGGGGGTCCTCCTAAGAGAACATCCTTGATGGATGGAATGGTTGGGCAGTTGTCTGTCTTATGGTCATGTTTGTCACAAATTGTGAAAACAGGGTCAACAGTTTGGATTTCATGGACTTTCCTAAGGTCTATCTCTTCAACCTTCCTAGAGAGTGCTGCGAGTTTAGCCCTAAGGATTTCCTCTTCTCTAAGTGTATGAATTCCAGTAGTTCTTTGTGGCCTTTCAGAATAAGGTTAAGTTACCCATGTTTGGTTTTGTTCAGAAAGGCTTTCTAGATACTCGTAAGCATCATTTAGGGCTTTGTTTTTAAAGGTTCCATTACACATCATGTCAATGAATTGTTTGTTCCTCGGACCCAACCCTTCATAGAAAATTCTCACTTGTTCATGAATAGAAAACCCATGGTGTGAAACCATGTTTAGAGTGCCTTTGAACCTCTCCCATGTTTCATAGAATGACTCTCCCTCTTTTTCAAAAAAGTTTTGGATACTCTTTTTAAGTGCAATTGTTTTATGGTGTGGAAAGTATTTTTTGTAGAATTATATTTGTAGTTGGTACCAAGAGTTGATGGATGATGGTCTCAAATTGTTTAGCCAATTTTTAGCTCTATCCTTTAAAGAAAAAGGAAATAGCCTCATCTTATCTAATTCTATTTTATGTGGGGGACACATGGTTTCTACAATGTCATTGAACTCCTTAATGTGAAGGTAGGGCATCTCGGACTCCATTCCATGGAATGTGGGAAGGTGGTTTAGGACATGGGGTTTAAAGATGTAGTTGGTATATCCTAGGGAATTGTGTCTAATGCATGAGCGGGCATTGGTCCAGGAAGGTGTGAGGTAGTCATTCTTGGTTTGATCGACCGCATTCCCCAAGTTTGGGGCTGCCTCATTTGGGTTTCCATTTTGCTTTCCACCCGGGTTTATGAGTTGGTTTCTTTGTAGACCTTCCATTTAAATGGGCTCAATTTTGGACTCTAGAGTATTAGGAAGATTAGGATCTAATGGAATGAGTTCCTTTAGTGTAATTGACTCCCCAACCCTAGGACTATCCACCCTAACAAGATGGTTTGATTGATCGCGGGTGTAGGCGGACATGCGCCAAAAGAAAAAAAACGAGAAAGGGACAAGATAAAAGAATTTGGATGAGAAAAGAAGAAATGGGGAAGAATAGAATTGGTGTTTAGATGACTTACATGGTCCTCTGCAACGATTCCAAAATTTGATTCTCGCTCAAATTTACCCAAGAGATGAAGGTAGAACGGTTCTTGTAGTTTAGCTTGGGTTATCGAATCCTCAGAGACCTAAGAAGAAACCTATAGACATGTACATTCTATGGACTATTTTTGGCTATGAATTGGAAAACTTGGGTTGATTTTATATGGGTTTAAAGTATAACTAATAGATTTAAGTGAATTAAATTTAAAATAATTAGTTGATCTTAGGTTATCACTCGGGGTGGATTGGATGAATTACTTTTTTAATGATTTCAATTTCTTATAATTGAGATGGATTCATTTAAGAATATCAAAAGAAATCATCACTTACTAGTTTAATGCCTACACACCCTAATACTAATCACCTATACACTTGAAGGATCAAAGTTTTGAGCACTCCAAGGTAGAGGTTCGTATTAGCACTTGAAATGTGTGACCTTAAATTCAATAAGGATGAAGATGTTTTAAAATCATCAAATAAAAATCTCATTTAAAAGAAGTGAGTATCCATTAATGGAGTGATAAATAACATCCAATCCATCCCCTTTCTACTCCCTTGGATCAACCCATAAAATAGTTAGCCCTCCATTGATGACATGTCTTCAACGGAAGCGGGAAGTATACTTACAAAAGTGGAATTGAAGAAGTAAAAACAACAACAAAAAAAGATCACTCCTCCGTTGTGTGATAAATTTCACAAAGTATGGTGTAAATAAATTCACACCTTGAACCAACGGTATCAACGTGATAATTATAAGAACAGAATAAGAGTAAACAAAGAACTTTTATTAAGAAACTAAGGTGAATTAATCAACTTACATGAGAAAGAAATGCGATTACAAACACAAAGCGGCAGCATAACACTACAATGAAACCAAGAACCAAAGATTCCTAAATCCTCCAACACCACTGCCTTAAATAGGAATTTTTTATCACTTGGGTAGAGCCTCCAACAGTACAAAGCATCTCAATTAATTTTGGTAGGCCATAGGTGGTGGAAAGCTTGTGGAATTTGGACTTTTCCACATTTGACCCGAGGTGGCAGCCAGCTTTCATCCACCGAACGGAAACGTTTGTATGACCTTCTAGATGGAATAATCAGAGTGGTACATAGAAGAAGAAAATGGATCTCCTGATATCTTCTAACCTCCTGTAAAAGTTGGGACCATTTGGAGTTGTGGATTCCTATATATGATCAAATTATTAGGCTGTTTTTCTGGGCCGCAGAATCTGGACCATAATTGTTTCTCTAAATTGGGGCACCTTAATTACCACCATAGAGGCAGAATTATCATTATCTCATGAATAGTGATTTGTTCCTAAACATTTATTCTATCATCCCACAAAAGTTGGGATTCATTGGGCCTGTATGTTGGGCCCCACAGTCTCGTAAGTGGGATGGTGTCCAATCTCCCTTCTCTAGAATTGCTTCCATTCATCTTCAAATATCTCCATCATCGTTTATGAATCATCCATTGATCCCTGAATAAAAAATGTTAAAATTTAAGTGTAGATATAGTTCCAAAAATATAAAATTAAAATATTTATAATTACATTCCTTAGAATCAGATGAATCATTGGGCCTAAATTGGTGTATATTAGGCATGATGTGCACAAATGATGAGAATGGATGTTCATAATGAAAATGCACTAACTCAGGTCCATAAGATCAAAAATGAACATTTAATACCATTAAAATTTAATTAAAATAAATGTTTTTATTGGATAATCATTACCTCTTGCATGTAGGATTAATTTCTTATTATGTGGGCAAATGTTGAGTAAATGGTTGATTTGATTTACTAATGAATGTATATTTCTGCATGTAAGGGTGTCAACTATAGATTTTCTCAAATACATGGATAGATGGAAGTAATAAACCAAGATGAGTAAGGTGAATGGGTAAGCCCCTATCCACTTGGTTGAGGCCAGTATCTAGGTTGTTACTGGATCAATTCCAGGAAGTATCACCTTTCCTCTTTCCCTTGCTTCAGTTTCTTAGCCAGCTCATTGGTGTGTTCTTGGGCGGGCATGAAATTCGTCCCACTATGACCAGGACATTGTATCTCTTTATGGAATGGTTCCTCACCATCGAAGGTTGGAATTTTTTATTTGACATCTTTCCTTGATTTTCATAATCACTAATTTCCTGTGTTGGAACTCTTATTTTTTATTGGATGATCCCACCCCCTGTCTTCATTGGATCTGTATGAATCCAGTTATAACCAAATATTGTACTATTTTATTCCATAAAACATACATGCTTACATATTACTCTTTCTTTTTGGATTAATTTCTTATAGAATTTATTCCATTACTTCTGAAGTTGCCTTCTCTTATTTGTGGCCAATGATTTTGCTACTTGCATATTCCAATATATTATTCTTTGATTTTATTAGAACATAATATGGGAATCTTCTTAGTTTCTATCATTATATTAATTTATCTAGAAGTATGGGTCTAAAGCATGTATTCATAAGGTAACACCCCTCTCATCTTCATCATTATTTCCTATTGCTAGGTAATGGTAATTTACCTCTTGTATAAAGGCTGAAGATCTTATTATGTGTGAAAATATTGAGTAAATGGTTGATTTTATTTATTGATAAACATATATTTCTGTATATAACTATGTCAACTAAATCTATTCTCAAATACATGTATGTATGGAAGTAAGAAACCACAATGAGGAAGGTAAACTGGTATGCCCCCATCCACTATGCATTTTTTTCTTCTCAAATATTATATGCAATGTTTTTCCACTATACAGTATCAGTATGCACTTATAACTCATTGTTTATGATTTATTATGGCTTTGTATTTTATTTTTGGAAACCTCATTGAATAGGTTTGTTCAATATCAACAAAATATTTTGCTTCTAAGGGAAATGTGGACCTGTAAGTAGAACATTGCAGAAAAATTTGATAGAAACAATGGTGATATTACACTCCTGTATACATAAACTTCAACAATTCCCATTGTTTAAACATACATGCACATTGTATGGTTCCATATGGTTTTATATACATGATGAATAGTTTCACTCCATTTTTTTTAACATCCCAATCATTCAATTTATTATTATTTCATTTATTTTCACACTTCTCATTTTTATTATTACAACCAATATCTTATCTTTGATTTATCTTTCACTTTTTATTTCGGTGCCCACATTACAGTTATTTTGATCAAAATTGAAAATGAATTCAAATCTTCTTCCTCAAAATTTAAAAATTTGTATACATTTACTCTATCATTTTTCTTTTTCAACTATTAGAATGGTGTCTTCATATGATATGCACTCTTATTCAATTATTACACACCATTACTTTATAATTAAAATTTCTTCAACATTACTATTTCTTCTCAACTTTTATAAATATTAATCTCTTATTAAAATAAAAACTTGTAATCGAATACACCATGAAATAGCATGGGTGAGTACTAGTATTCATATAATAATGGGTTTTTAAAATGAAAAATGAAAAATGAAATGTTGGTTTCACAGTACATAGGGTATCCAACCGTGTATCATGCATGACATGAATATGAAAAATGAACATTTAAAATAATACCTTTCCCGCAAATCATTTAACCTATCCGTCAAGATAATAAAACCTGTTGGAATAAATAACTGAACAAATCATAAGATTATTATTAATGAATATTAAATAATTTAATTGTTCACATGGAACTAAAACATTTGTATTAATCAATAAGTGTATGAAAATCCCATAGTAATGAGTGAAGGTAATGCATATTATAATAACTACATATACTCGATGAACCTATAGAATATTCTAATGAACTCGGTAAGCTTGATAGACTTGGTGCACTTATTTAGGCACTTAGTAACCCTGACTCAAATATGATAAGAATTACTGCATGGGTTCTTGGGAAATGTAATAAAAATAACCCAGTAGTATTGAAGCAGATCCTGAAACCGGGGTCCTTGAGAATTTGCGTAGAAGTTGATGTCACAAAGGGATAGTTGGACTCCATTGTCATTGAGATTGAAGGAGAGCTCTGCTGGAATCAAAAGGTGTGTTACGACTCTTGGGTTCCTTTCTGTTTTTGTTGTCGTCATCTGGGTCATGATTCTTACAGATGTCGTCGAAGTTCTTATGGTGACATGGTTGTTGTGGCCTATGACAACAAGATGTATCAGCAGAGTAGAGGTGGGGATGGCCTCCCTTTCTTTGTTTATAATGAATTGATTACGTGCAATCCAGAAGTCGGTGAGGTTAAAGACCATGGTGATTCGGGTTTCAATAAGACTGTTTAGGACCAGCACCCGGTTAGGACTACTAAAGGGTCTGGAGATGGTTATGCTGGTTCTGGCAAGGGGACTGGCAAGGATGAGGATATCCAGTGTTCAATTGGAGAAATAAAGTAGAAACCAGTTAAGAGCTTACCTCATGAACCCAGTGTATCAGAGATATTCAACAGGCTACGGAGTAATCTGGTGAGTCCCCTGAACAGCAAATCACTTACTCAGGGTACCCAGACCTGTGTGGTGGTCGAGTCATCTGTGGATTTTTACAATGCATAGTCTTAGGACCTAGGGTACTCTACTGGATCTGCTGGACTAAATTACAAAGGTATGAAGAGTCTTAATCCTTGTACCTATGCGGAGGCAGTGAGTGTGGGTGTTTGCAACAACTATGACAGGGTGGTACTTTCTAATGGCAAGGGTAAGCTCAAGGATAGTCAAGAGTGTGATAATCCTACACATGTTGTTGGAAATAAGTTGATTACCAGTCAGAGAATCAACTCGTAGAGGAAGTTGTCCTGCCTCAACCTAAACAACCACTTTTAGAGTTTAAGTAGTCAGGGGGAGATTGAAGGAAACTCCAACTATACCAACGAGGCCGAATCTGATGGAGATGGACAGCCCACAGATGACACTGATTTGGAAGGAGTATTTAAAGGTCTCCACAAACAAAGGAGAAAGAAAGGGAATAAGGAAAATAGGGACCCTAGGACCTATATAGTCAATGAAGCTGAAACCTAAGGGTCGTAAGGACTACTCCTATCTTCCTAAACCGATGGAGACACAGTCGGCCAAAAAATAGGGTAAACTCATGGGGCATGAGATCTAGTTAGAGGCAGGAGAGGAGGCTCAATAGGTTGGTGCCGTAGGGTCACAATTATAGGTGAAAGGATCCTCAAAGATAGATGAAGTGGAGGTGCATCTGCATTTTGAGGATACGAGGCTGGTGAAGGGGGATGCTATTTCTCCTGGATAACAATGTGAGGTAGGTTCTCTAGACAGATTTCAGTTCCTGAAGGATGAGGATCCAGAAACTCAGATGATACTACTCATGCATTATGGTGAAGAAATGAAGGAGGATGTCTTGGTGATCAAGGCGGAGAGGGAAGACATCGAACAAATGATGGAAAGATTGATTCAAGTGGAAGTTTCCAGGGAGCAAGCAGAATGGATTGACAAGCAAGATTGTATATTGATTAGAGGCTTCAATATGGATAAGGACACTAAAGCATAATATATGAAAGCTTGGGAATACCATGAAAGGCACTATGAAGACAACATAGAGAAAGATCCAGACTGTCAGGTAAGTTCCCTCCCTTGGAAACTTTTGAGGGAAGGAGATTCTAATCGCCTTAAACTTGTGTTTAATAAGTCAGTAGTTTCCTTTGTTGTTTGAACTTTTTTATAGGGTTCTTACTATCCCCTTAAAAGTGTTATAAAATAAAAAAAGTAAACTTGGATGGGTGCCTTTTCTGCCCTAATTAGAAACAATTTAGATGGTCAGGAGTTTATTATATACAGAAGTTGGGCACTTACTCCTTCAGGGCTTGATGTTCAACTCAAGATTTGAAGAACAATAGAAAATGAAGTGTTTCCCTAAAGAAAGTTTGGAAATAAAAAAATGAAATGCAAAGTATAATTAAACTTTTAAAATGTAAGAATTTATTGTTTTATAAAATTAAAACATGACTACAATTTCATAAAATGTATAAAGATACATACATTGTCCCTCCACCAACTCGAATACCCTTTGGTAAATCCTTCTATGCTAAAAGATCATCTGTAGTGCAAATCATTGATGTTTCACATCATCTCTCGGAATCATGGATGTTGCAGATAAATGCCTATAAGCATTTAGTAACTTTTGTAAGAAACACATGGATATAGAAGAATTAAAATTTTAAAAGGAACCAATGATTTTCAGTTATAGTTGTTTAAAAAATAAACTAACATTTTCAAAGTAAAGTAAAAAACATCAAAACATCTTTCCAAAACATCACAATACTGTTCACATAGAAATCATGATAATCATAGGGAGAAAACATTGGAAACGCCTATCCTTTAAATAACTACCCACAAGATCAAATGAATGAAGGAATGGAAAATACAACGCCCTCTAGTTACTGAACATCTGAAATCTAAAATATGAAAAACTCCATCTAGATCCACCCTTTGAAAATACCATTTGAAAAAACCCTAGGGATATCATAATTTAGAACCAAAATCTAGATTCACATCATCAAAAAATTGAACCTACTGAACAAAATTAGTAAAAACATCACCATTTATATCACCAATAATAACACAACACCATTTTATCAATAAATTTATAATCAACAAACCCATAATTCTAGAAGCCACTCCCGGTGGAGTTAGAGAGCACCAAAACATTTTTCAATGAGTGGGAATTTATAGAAGAGGGATATCCTACCTCTGATACAAACTCCTGAAAAAGAAGGAATTGGATCTCTGCGAACGTTTGAGATGGATCTATAGGATTTCTGTAGATAGGTCCTTTCCTAGTTTTTTCTAGCTACAAACCTACAACCACAGTCCAAAAACCAGTCCAAAACTTGTTGAATCGCAATGAATAGATGAAAAATGTTAAAAATTGTATTTGAAAATCATTTCATTGCCACCAATTTAGTGAAACAGAAAAGTGATTGTCTTGATTTTTCATATTGGATTCAATCACATCCTTTCCCACAGGACCATCAATTTTCCATGTAATTAACATGTTTCTAGACCTAAACTACTATTAAATAGTTACAATTGATTTTTTTTGAAACAAAAAAATCAAAACAGAATACATGTTTTGTATATCAACTAAAAAACTGCAACAAAACACATCTTTTGTTATCAATAAATAATAAATTCATTAATACAAAAATATGTAACATTGCAACTATTGATACAAAAATAGAAAGATATTTTCAATTGAAAAGACAAACCAAAAACAGAAATCATGTTCTATTATAATTAAGTTAGCTTTAACAATCATAACTCACACCTAATCAAAATAAAATTAAAAATGTGTGGAATTACCTATGTGTTCATGTTAAATATTTTGGTAACAGTCTATGGGTGTGTCAAGAATGGAATAGTTTAAAGATATCCTGGTGACTGAGACTTAATCTCCTACAAAAGAGTATTCATCATAATGAAGATCAAGTTAAAGAATGAATATAATGCAAGGATGGATGTACCAATTCAAGAATGAATAATTATGAATAAACACCTATCAAAATCCCAAACACAACTCACCTGGAAGCTATAACCATCTACTTTGATTTTCCACATATTGAACATGATATTTATAAGTGATGATAATGCTTTTAAAAATCATTACGGTAGTATATAAAATGCATGAAATTTATCATTATTATGACTATTAATATCATTATATAATATAATTACATTTAATGGAGTATAATTACTACATTATTATACTTACTTATTATCATTAGGTTACTAAAATCTAGAAGTGTCATTGTCACACCTGTTTTTTTTCTTTTCATATCATGGTTTTGATCTGGTTCATTTAAAATCATGATCCTTTTCTTGGGTGTTGGGTGAGATTAATTTTGAGTTTTTAAATTCCATATATATCTAATCACCCTAATTTGGGTTCCCCATTTATTTTTTAGGAGTTTTAGGAGAGAGGGTGGTTACTTCATGATTTGGGCCAACCGTGAGCCCATTTCCAATTTTAAAAACCAAATTTTATTATTTTATAACTCCTTTTTTTTCAAACATTTCACCCATTCCACTTCATACATTTCCTCCCCTGATATATTAAAACCACAATATCCTTTTTTACCCCTTAAAAATTCATAATCATGGTGAATTGGGGTTACTTATTTAGGTACTGGGTCAACCCATGGGCCCATTTCCAGTTTTAAAAAAACAATTTGTTTCTTTTATATCTAATTCAATTTTTAATATATTTCGGTGATTCCACCTCCAAATAGAATAAAATATCCCTATAATCACCCCCATTATCAATTTTCCATCTTTGGAGCTCATATGAATCATGGATTAGGGATAAAGTTCTCATGTTACCTCAAATATTCTAGAATTGATAAGGTAAATGTTTTCATGCATAACTCATTCAATTAGTGATATTTTTTCCAAAAATATTCTTTCCCTAGTTCTTCAAAAACTTAGGATCATCTCCAAGAATTTTCAATACATTAACTTTTCTCTAAGGGTGCAGATCTAATGGAATACAAAGATTTTTCTAGTTGAAAAGGTGAGATTCCTTCTCTTTTATCCTCCCTCTTCTTCATCCTTTCATTATTTATTGGTTTTATAATCTCCCCTAGTCATGAACGAACTAGGGTTATTTTATCCCATGATTTTTTTGATTTTTTGTTCTTTTGGGGCTGGTAGTCATAGGTTTATGTTTTGTAAACCCTCGGATGGTGATTTTGGGTGTGCGTTTCCATTATGCCAAGGATTTGAGGTAGGATATCCCTTGCACAAGCCTTTATAATTTAAGATTAATCATTATTATTCTGTTATAATCTTATTTATATGATATTTTCTACTGTTAAACTTTGGTTTTAAATGTTTTTTGTGAAAATTATGTTTTATGACTTATTTTATTAAAAATATAGTTGTTTTGGTATAAATGTACACTTCTCTTATTTGATAAATTATTCCATGAGATTTAACACATGTTTTATAGTATTTTGAATATGTTTCAGTATATTTAATAACTTTATGGAATTAAAATGTTATTTTATCCCTTTTTATGCGCATAACAAAAGTTGTTTTCTTAAAGAGCGCATGTTATGTGTTCGGTAAATTGCTCGGTTGGCTTTTATGTGTCTAGTGCAATTTAAAATGATTTTTTTGGATTTATAAATACATTAGAAGCATGTAAAAAAATTATTTTTGGAGCCTTTTATGGATTTCCTATTGGTATTTAGTTTTACAAACAAATGGTTTTTGGTTTACAACATGTTTTGGCCTGAGTTGCTGGAAAATGGCATGTTTCACATTCTTATGAAAATGGTTGTGTTTTGAATATGTAACCTGAGTGTTTTAAGAGATTTATGAATGTCGTTTGATGCTGTAAATGGTGTGTATACACCAACTTAATAAAATTGAAATGTATAACTTTGTCAAATGATAGTTTTGAGAAAATGTTTAAAGGCACGTTTGGCCTTTCCTAAAAATGAAGAATGGGTGTTTACTTGTATATACCATGTTGTGTCAATTGGGATTGTTTTATGGCCCATGAAATGATTTTATTAAATTTTTTTAGGGCTTACAAATATGTTTGGGTTTGGTTTTTATAATTACCCACACTTTACATACATGGTTATTACTTCAAAATTGAAGCATACTTATTACAACATATAATAAAACCATGGTAGGACCGTATAGTTATAGTGTCTTTAGAAACTGGGAAACATAAACAAGTGGTTCGTAAATCATCTACATTGTATCCTATTTATTTCATCATATCTAGAGTCCCTTTTGGAATATCCTACTTAATACCCTTATTCCTGACCTGGGGAAAAGAAAACATACAAAAGGGTGAGCTCAAATGCTCAGTAAGGGTAATCAAAATAAATATCAATCATATCATATTCATAAGAACATAACATTTTGAAAATATTAACCTGAAAAAGAGATTATAATATCATAACATGGGATAAATCATAGTAGTGAAATGTAATCCCAATAATCATAACTTAAAACATGAAACTTTGTGGCATACACACATAATCATAGAAAATCATTTAATATTAGTCAAGTCTCATTGCCAAGACCATCATAGCAGACAAAGTCCATTATTGAACCGAGTTCACTCCTCGTTCCAGTTTTGTATCACAGAACCGGATTAACTTACCATTCCAGCCATGTCTATATCATGAGATATAAATCTTTACCCAATGAATTTGAGGGAGATATAGGTCCCACACATCTCATAATGAAACCATTCTTATTTGTGCCACAAAATCATAAATCATACATCATAGCATAACCCATGTAATAAAAATGGGATTCTTAAACATCATTCCATCATAACATAATCCATATAATATAAAAGGACATCATAAAATTAATTCCATCATAACATAATCAAATCAATGTAAAAATAGGGATAGAAACATAACCCTATATTATCTTAGATGGAAAATAATTTTGATAAAACACTTGAACTCCATTCTTGAGGAAAATATCCTTTCTACTTTAAAAACATTTTTCCTTTCTTAACATGTCGTACAATTTTAAACTAAAAGTATTTGATTAAAAATAAACTTTAAAACTTGTAAAGTAATCTTCATGAAAATAATGTTCTATGAAATCATAAAAATCCATTCATGCTGTATAAGTTAAAAAACATTCTTCTCGTACTTTTGGCTGGAAAAGTCAAAAAAGTACGTCGTACTAAAAACGACAAAAGATTCCTTTCATATCTTTTACTAAAAACTCAATAATGGGTAAAATTGGATTTAAACAATTTTATGAGGATAGAAATAATATTACATATTGAGGAAACATGTATGTGGATGGTAAATATTCCCCAGTAAATTCTAAAGTATAAACAATCTCAGATAAAAATGAGATTGCGAGATTTTCCCTTACCTTAGGTCTGATTTGCTTCGTACGTATCCGAACCTCCTGTATAATAATTTAAATAATGTCATTTACTTATTACAGAATCATATTCATTGTTATGATATCATATATGGTCATATTCTTATCTTCTTATTAGTAATATTTCATTGCTACTTGTTATTTGGGTGTTCATTGCTTTATGTTCTTATGCATGTTTTGTCGAATAAATTCTTATTCTTCTTTTTAGGTTATAGATACCTCATTTACAGAATTGTATTAGTGTAATATATATCATATTTATTCATTCAATTCATTTATAT
Organism: Viscum album; assembly: GCA_963277665.1. Classification (NCBI taxonomy): domain Eukaryota; kingdom Viridiplantae; phylum Streptophyta; class Magnoliopsida; order Santalales; family Viscaceae; genus Viscum; species Viscum album. The sequence goes on from OY728153.1 coordinate 1,657,577,052, forward strand.
AATCATTATTCAATGAATATCATGTAGAACGAGTCGCATCACATCGTGGAGACGGTAGGTCGTACGTACGCACGAGCGATGATATCATTCCCATGATCGTGGAATTGTATTGAAGTGTATGTATACTATTTCAGAATCAATATAACTTTAAAATAATCATATATAGTTATTCTTTACACCATTATACCCATCCAAGTAAGGTGGTGGTGGAAAAACAGATTACACCACGGCGTGGAGACGGTATTACGTACGTACGTACGAGTGGTGATTTTGTTTTCTATAGGATGGATAGAATTAAAAATGAGGTTGTTTCATATTTATAATAACATATAAGTATATTAGTGATACTGATGTTATTACTTTATAATTAAACAACTAAATAAGAAGAAGATGGAGAAGAATGAAACTTGAAAGAATCGATAGAAGAGATTACCTCTTCTTCGACACGCCTCTTTGAAACCTCCTCTTAGGGCACTAAAATTGGTCTTTGAAGAAGACCAGGACCTATAGTATGTTTATAGGGAAGTTTATAAGGTATGTGGTCAGGGTTTGGTCAAGCTTTAAGATTCAAAATTGTGTGAGGAGGAGAGGTAGGAGGTGCCCTTTTATAAGAGAGGAGAGGGGTACTTTTGGAAAAACTTAAAATATTATTTTTATAATAAAGTCATATTCAGTTTATAATAGATCCAAATTGATTTATTTCGAAGCTAAAGTTGGGATGGATCTAAATACTCTCAACCAATAGGTTTTAGACAAGTTTAGGTTATTATTTTAACCTTATCATTTAGATTTAACTCTAAGTTAAATAATTTAACTTTTACCGTGTCTTCTTGTTTTCTTACACTACATGGTTAATAAACTTACTATAACAAAACGAATGAACCCCAAGTGGTTCATTATTAATATATATAACCTTATCTAAGTCATTTGGCCGAGCCTTGGATTTTTAGGAACAGAATAATATAATATTTGTTTTAAAAACAATTTTATGTCAATTTTGAAACTATTTGGTAATTGATTTTTGTGAAAATCATAACAGCATGATTAGTTCAAACAAAGTTAATTAAATCAATACTAACATGTCATATTAACCTATATAATTATTTTAATTCATAAAAAGTCTCAAATTACATTTATTTGGGTATTTATAACATCAATTATGTTAATATTTCATTGATAAGGTAATTACTGCATCATCATTGTGTCATAAATAAATTAAATTATTTAATGTATAAAAATTATAAATAAAATACCATTAGGTAGGATAACTTTTTATATTTCTAATGAATATTTATAGTCGAATTTATCTTATGTATAACCAATTAAAAATGTTTTTAGTTATTAAACTTTGATTTTAACTATTTTAACACTTCTTTAAATAAAATAATAATAAGTGTCCTAATCTAATCCAAGTGGACCTAAAGGGTAATATTTTATTCCTAAGGTTGTTTTCGGTCTAATTACACTTATCCAATAGAATTAGTACATGTGTTAGGGTAATAATAATATCATATTTACCCTTAATTACCCTATTTACTTTTAACCGTGGTAAAAAAAAGTAAAAAGTTACTTTTCACCAAAAATTATTTTTATCTTATTGAACCATATTTTACTCCTTGATATTAAATGTGTCTCTCGGATTTTCTAAATTCAACTCACAGAAGCGGTAAAATTAAGTTTTATGTACAATTGCAAATGCTCCTAGGAAGTGGGTAAAAGACGGTGAAAAGTTCGATAAAATTTTTATATATCTAAAATTATTATAAAATGACTCAAATGAATTAAATTGAACTTATATAGGTATTATGTATCAATTTTTACCTAAAATAAATTTAAATAAAATAAATAATTATTTAAATAAAAAGTCGGTTTTTAAATAGTAACCCAGCGTTTTCACTATTCATCAAAAACTGAAAGATTTCAAAAAAATACCAAAATTTCAACCTAGGCTAATTTCGATATTCCGAATCCAAAAATGAAGTCCATTTTGTAAGATAAAATTTATAAAATTTCAAAAAGTGGGTATTACTATTCATAATGGCTAGTTTATATAATATTTTAATATCATATCGTTGTTTAGTGAAACTCAGTATTGCGTACAACACACATTATCGTGGAAGGTCATAATTGTGTGTAAAGCAAGCCAAGCTAGTGTTGTGTGTAGTGAAAGATTCATTTTATGTTTTGTATAACATAAGACATAAAAAAATATATACTTCTCATAAAATATCAGGGTGTTACATTCCACCCAAAATGAATTTCACCCTCAAAATTCATCACTTAGTAACAAACAGATGAGGATACCTCTCCCTCATCATATCCTCAAGCTCCCATGTAGCTTCTTCTAATTGGTGGTTCCTGCATAAAACTTTCACCAAGAAAGTGGTCTTGTTCCGTAGAACTTTTTCGCTACGATCTAGAATCTCTATCGGTTGTTCTTCATAAGAAAGATCTTGCTCCAGCGGTACAGGTTCTGAGCTTAGTACATGTGAAGGATCGGGTATGTACTTTCTCAGGAGAGATACATGGAACACATCATGAACTTGAGAGAGATTCGGTGGAAGCACCAATCAGTAAGCTACCTTCCCAACATGATCCAGTATTTCGAAAGGATTGATATACCTAGGGCTCAGCTTTCCCTTCTTTCCAAATCTCATTACTCTCTTCCAAGGAGATATTTGTAAGAACAATTTATCACCCACTTCAAACTCTAGGTCTTTTCTTTGGTTTTCGGCATAAATTTTTTGTCGACTCTGAGCTGCTCTTATGTGTTGTTGAATAGATCTGACCTTTTCTGCCATCTCATCAACAAGATCTGGTCCTAATAGATTTCTTTACCCAACTTCATCCCAGCAAGTTGGAGTCCTGCATTTATTTCCATAGAGAGCTTCATAAGGATCCATTTGAATACTGGATTGAAATATATTATTATAAGAAAATTCTACCAAAGGTAGGGGTTGATCCCAACCACCTTTGAAATCCATATAGCAAGCTCTTAACATATCTTCTAGAGTTTGAATTGTTCTCTCAGACTGACCGTCTATCTGAGGATGATAAGCAGTGCTAAAACTCAACTCTGTATCTAGAGTATACTGAAGACTTCGCCAAAACTTCGAGGTAAACCTCAGATCCTGATCAGATATAATGGAAAGTGGTACTCCATGCAATCTTACCACTTCCTTTACATATATCCTGGCAAGCTGATCCAGAGAGAAATCTTCTCTAATAGAAATGAAGTGTGCCGACTTCATAAGATGATCAACTATGACCCAGATAGAATTATTGGCTTTGTATGTTTTAGGAAGTCCGGTGAAAAAGTCCATAGTGATGTTTTCCCATTTCTATTCAGGTATGGGTAATGGTTGTAACATCCCCTTATACTTCTATCGCTCAACTTTAACTTGCTAACAAATCAAGCATCGAGAGACATATTAAGCAACATCTCTTTTCATGTCATCCCACCAGAAGTACTCTTTCAGGTCCCTATGCATCTTCGTGCTTCCAAGATGAATAGAGAATGAAGAACTATGAGCCTCATCCAGTATCTCCTTCTTTAATTCTGGTATGGGAGGAAAACAAACCCGATTCTTGAACCTTATTATCTCATCATAATCAAGGTTGAATTCGGGAACATTTATCACCTTTTTTTGTAACTCTACATCTTCTTTTTGTGCCTCTTTAATCTTCACATGTATAGATGGTTGAACATTCATTTGAGAAAGATAAGATTTTTCCCCTTCCATTATAATTCCAAGATCAATCCTTTGTAAATCCACAAATATTGGATCTTTTGTGATCATCATCATGGATAAGCTATCATGGTCTTGTCGACTTAATATATCTTCCACCTTTTTTTCTTTCCTAGGGTGATAATTAATTGAGAAGTCGTAATACTTAATCAGCTCCAACCATCTTCTTTGGTGCATATTCAGCTCCTTTTGTGTGAAAATATACTTTAAACTTTTATGATCAGTATAAATATCACACATTTCACCATAAAGATAATGCCTCCAAATATTTAATGCAAAGATTACCGCAGCTAACTCCAAATCATGAGTTAGATAATTTTGATCATGGATTTTCAACTGTCGTGAGGCATAAGCTATCACCATATAATTTTGCATGAGAACACACCCCAATCCCTTCTTGGATGCATCATTGTAGATCACAAACCTTTATCCACTACACGGCAGTGTGAGAACTGGTGCACTAGATAACCTTTATTTTAACTTTTTGAAATTCTCTTCACACCCCTCTGTCCACACGAACTTAAATCCTTTTCAAGTAAACCTAGTGATTGGATTCGATAACCTTAAAAAATCTTTCACAAAACATCTATAATATCCATCCATACCAAGAAAACTTCGGATCTCGGTTACTGTTGTTGTTCTCAACCATCTTTCGATAACCTCTATTTTTTCGGATCCACAGATATCCCCTCTTTTGAGATTATGTGACCCAAAAATGAAACTTTTTGAAGCCAAAATTCACACTTGGTAAATTTGGCATAAAGATTATCCTTTCTTAGGGTATTTAATACAATTATCAAGTGATCTTCATGTTCTTCCTTTCTCTTTGAATAGACAAGAATATCATCTATAAAGACTACCACAAACTGACCAAGATAGTCTCTAAAGTCTCTATTCATTAGATACATGAAGATAGCAGGGGAATTAGTAAGACCAAATGGCATCACTATAAATTCATAGTGTTCATACCTTGTACAGAAACTCGTCTTTGGTATATCCTCCCTTTTGAACCTTAATTGATGATACCCTGAACGAAGATTAATCATGGAAAAGTATTGAGCTCCGCGTAGTTGGTCAAATAAGTCATCAACGCGCGGGAGAGGATATTTTTTCTTGATAGTGATCTTGTTAAGTTCTCGATAATCAATGCAGAGTCTGATTGATCCATATTTCTTCTTAACAAATAGAACAGGTGCTCCCCAAGGTGACACACTAGGGCGTATGAATCCCTTATCAAGATTCTCTTGGAGTTGCTTCTTCAATTCCTGTAACTCAATTGGGGCCATTCTATAAGGTGTCTTTGAAATAGGCATAGTACCTGGTATGGGTTCTATTGAAAACTCAACTTCACGATTTAGTGGAAGACCTGGAAATTCTTCCAGAAAGACATCATCAAACTCTCGCACAATGGGCATACTCTTAATCATGAGTTTCTCTCCAACCATTTGAGATAAATAACCTTCATTTATTGGAATTAATACCCATAAGATGGAAGAAATTTCCACTGGAATATTATATTCATCCTTGCATCGATAGATGATAGTAGATTGATCGGGAATATTAAATGTGATTTTACTTATTTGGAAATTGATATGATCTCTGTATAAAGAAATCCAATCCATGCCAATAATCACATCAAATTCCACTATAGGAAGGATAACAAGATTTGAAAGAATCACTTTCCCACAAACTTCAATTGGAAAAAGAATTGTAAAATTTTGATGCGACTGTTGCGCCATTAGGGGTTGTCACAGCTAACTTAATATCTAACTGCTAAGGTAATATGGCGATACCCTTAGAAAATTCTTCAGAAATAAAATAGTGGGTGGATCCAGAATCAAATAAAACATTTGCTACTTTAGAGTGGATGGTAAGTGTACCTTTCACCACTTCGTTATCATACTCCACATCGCCGGTAGAAATTGAATGTGACTTTCCTTTTTCTTTGGCCTTAAGAGTTTGTTTACGTCGATCATAATCAACAACCCTTGGATTAGGGAATTGATTGGAATAATGGCCCATTTCCTTGCACTTGAAACATTGAAGTGTAGGAGGTGCATTATGTGTATCCTTTTCTTTTTTCGCATCATTAGACGTCTTCTTCCCATTATTTCGACATTCAAATACCCGATGACCTTATTTTACACACTTAAAACATTTACTTGTCCCTTTAAGACAGTTCCCTCCATGTTTCTTTCCACACTTTGAGCATAAGGGAAAACTCATCTTCTTTTCAGTGTGGTCTTTAGATTTTCCTTTGAATTCCATTTTCCTCTTCTTTTCAAACCCATATGATTGATGGGTTACTTCAATCTCCATCTCAACCTTGAAAGCACATCGAACAATTTCCTCATAGCTATTGAACCCTTATAGCTAACGACCTTCAAAGACTTGGTTTTAAGCCACTAAAGAATCGATCGATTTTACTCTCAGGTTGGATAATAATTCCAGAAGTGTACCTTGAAAGTCTTGTAAAATTTTCTTCGTAGGTACCAATAGATTCATCATCCTTTTGCTTCAGTTCAAGAAACTCCTTCTCCATCTTTGTTCGAAGAATACGAGGGAAGTACTTATTAAAAATAAGTTCTTGAACTCGTCCCATTCCATGGACTCAATTTCATCCCTTTACCTTGTATTATTAATAAGATTCCACCATTGATCAGCTTCACCTTCCAAATGATATACTGCTAAGATGACTTTATCATGTTCAGAACATTGTAGAACTGAAAATATCTTTTTAGTGGTACTGATCCATTGTTCATCCACTAATGAGTTAGAAGACCCGTTGAATGAAGGTGGACACTGCCTCATGAAGGATTCAATAGAATGTTACTCCTTCCTTTGCTTGTTTGGAAGTCTATCATGATTCATAGATTGATAAAGTTGTGTGAGCATGGCTACAAGATTTTGCATTCCAACTCCCATAACATTTAGTTTCTCAGGGGGACAATCATTTCATTGCTCATCGCATTCATCATTAACACGGTTCCTTCGGGTTCCAGCCATTGACTAAAACCAGGAAGCATAGTGTGATAAACACTAATCATAACAAGAAAACCACATAATCAAGAATAAAATTTCACACTTTAGGTCTTATCATAGGTTGTTTGTGGCCATTTATAAAACACTAATATTATGTTCTATGCCTAGACATATCCTTAGAGTTCTTACTAAGGATTTCACATCCTAGTTTCCAAAGGTTGACTATACCTTTCCTATGATACCAACTATAATGACCCACACTTTACATACATGGTTATTACTTCAAAATTGAAGCATAATTATTACAACATATAACAAAACCATGGTAGGACCGTATAGGTATAGTGTCTTTAGAAACTGGGAAACATAAACAACTGGTTCATAAATCATCTACATTGTCTCCCATTTATTTCATCATATCTAGAGTCCCTTTTGTCATATCCTACTTAATACCCTTCTTCCTGACCTAGGGAAAAGAAAACATACAAAAGGGTGAGATCAAATTCTTAGTAAGGGTAATCAAAAGAAATATTAATCATATCATATTCATAAGAACATAACATTTTGAAAATCTTAACCTGCAAAAGAGACCATAATATCATAACATGGGATAAATCATAGTAGTGAAATGTAATCCCAATAATCATAACTTAAAACATGAAACTTTGTGTCATACACACATAATCATAGAAAATAATTTCATATTAGTCAAGGCTCATTTCCAATACCATCATAGCGGACAAAGTCCATTACTGAACTGAGTTCACTCCTCGTTCCAGTCCTGTATCGCTGAACCGGATTAACTTGTCGTTCCAGCCATGTCTATCTCATGAGATATAAATCTTTACCCAATGCATTGGAGGGAGATATAGGTCCCACCCATCTCATAATGAAACCATTCTTATGTGTGCCACAAAATCATAAATCATACATCATAGCATAACCCATGTAATAAAAATGGGATTCTTAAACATCATGCCATCATAACATAATCCATATAAGATAAAAGGACATCATAAAATTAATTCCATCATAACATAATCAAGTCAATGTAAAAATAGGGATAGAAACAGAACACTATATTATCTTAGATGGAAAATAATTTTGATAAAACACTTGAACTCCATTCTTGAGGAAAAAATCCTTTCTACTTTAAAAACATTTTTCTTTTATTAACATGTCATACAATTTTAAACTAAAAGAAGTTGATTAAAAATAAACTTGAAAACTTGTAAAGGATTCTTCATGGAAATAATGTTCTTTGAAATCATAAAAATCCATTCATGTTGTATAAGTTAAAAAAAAATTATTCTCGTACTTTTGGCCATAAAAGTCAAAAAGTACCTCGTACTAAAAACAACAAAATATTATTTTCATATCTTTTACTAAAAACTCACGAATGGGTAAAATTGGATTTAAAAAATTATAGGAGTATATAAATAATATTACATATTGAGGAAACATGGATGTGGATGATAAATATTCCCCAGTAAATTCTGAAGTATAAACAATGTCGGATAAAAATGAGATTGCGATATTTTCCCTTACCTTAGGACTGATTTGCTTCGTACATATCCGAACCTCCTGTATAATAATTTAAATAATGTCATTGAATTATTATAGAATCATATTCATTGTTATGATATCATATATGGTCATATTCTTATCTTCTTATTAGTAATATTTCATTGCTACTTGTTATTCGAGTGTTCATTGTTTTATGTTCTTATGCATGTTTGGTCGAATAAATTCTTATTCTTATTTTTAGGTTATAGATACATCATTTAAATAATGTTATTAGTGTAATATATATCATATTTATTCATTCAATTCATTTATATAATCATTATTCACTGAAGATCATGTATAATGAGTCACATCACATCGTGGAGACGGTAGGTCGTACGTACGCACGAGCGATGATGTCATTCCCATGACCGTGAAATTGTATTGAAGTGTATGTATAATATTTAAGAATCAATATCACTTTACAATAATCATATATAATTATTCTTTACACCATTATACCCATCGAAGTAAGGTGGTGGTGGAAAAATAGATTACACCACGGCGTGGAGACGGTATTCCATACGTACACACGCGCGGTGATTTCGTTTTCCGTAGGATGGATAGAAGGTGAAATGTGGTTGTTTAATATTTATAATAACATATCAATATATTATTTATACTGATGTTATTAATTTATAATTAAACAACTAAAGAAGAAGAAGACAAAGAAGAATGTAACTTGAAAGAATCGGTGGAAGAGATTACCTCTTCTTCGATATGCCTCTTTGAAACCTCCTCTTAGGGCACTAAAATTGGTCTTTTAAGAAGACCAGGACCTCTAGTATGTTTCTAGGGAAGTTTAGAAGGGATGTGGTCAGGTTTTTTCCGAGCTTTAAGGCTCAAAATTGTGTGAGGAGGAGAGGGAGGAGGTGCCCTTTTATAAGGGAGGAGAGGGGTACCTTTGGAAAAACTTAAAATATTATTTTATAATAAAGTCATATTAGGTTTATAAGAGATCCAAATTGATTTATTTCAAATCTAAAGTGGTAATAGGTCTAAATCCTCTCAACCAATATGTTTTATACAAGTTTAGGTTACTATTTTAACCTTATCATTTACATTTAACTCTAAGTTAAATAATTTAACTTTTACTTTGTCTTCTTGTTTTATTACACTATATGGTTAATAAACTTACTATAACAAGTCAAACGAACCCCAAGTGGTTCATTATTAATATATATAACCTTATATAAGTCATTTGGCCTAACCTTATATTTTTAGGAATAGAATAATATAATATTTGTTTTAAAAACTATTTTATATCAATTTTGAAACTATTTGGTAATTGATTTTTGTGAAAATCATAACAGCATGATTAGTTTTAAAAAAGTTAATTAAATCAATACTAACATATCATATTAACCTAGAAAATTAGTGTAATTCATAAAAAGTCTCAAATTACATTTATTTGGGTATTTATAACATCAATTATGTTAATATTTTATTAATAAGGTAATTACTGCATCATCATTGTGTCATAAATAAATTAAATTATTTAATGTCTAAAAATTATAAATAAAATACCATTAGGTAGGATATATTTTTATTTTTATAATTAATATTTATAGTCGAATTTATCTTATGTATAACCCTATATTAAAAATGTTTTTACTTATTAAACTTTGATTTTAACTATTTTAACACTTCTTTAAATAAAATAATAATAAGTGTCCTAATCGAATCCAAGTGGACCTAAAGGGTGATATTTTATTCCTAAGGTTGCTTTTTGTTGAATTACACTTATAAAATAGAATTAGAACATGTGTTAGGGTAATAATAATATCATTTTTACCCTTAATTACCCTATTTACTTTTAACCGTGGTAAAAAAAAGTAAAAAGTTACTATTCACTAAAAATTATTTTTATCTTATTGAACCAAATTTTACTCCTTGATATTAACTGTGTCTCTCGGATTTTCTAAATTCAACTCACAGAAGTGGTAAAATTAAGTTTTATGTACAATTGCAAATGCTCCTAGGAGGTGGGTAAAAGATGGTGAAAAGTTCAATAAAATTTTTATATATCTAAAATTATTATAAAATGACTCAAATGAATTAAATTGAACTTATATAGGTATTATGTATCAATTTTTACCTAAAATAAATTTAAATAAAATAAATAATTATTTAAATAAAAAGTTGGTTTTTAAATAGTAACCCAGTGTTTTCACTATTTATCAAAAATTGAAAGTTTTCAGAAAAATACCAAAATTTTACCCTAGGCTAATTTCGATATTCCGAATCCAAAACTGAAGTCCATTTTGAAAGATAAAATTTATAAAATTTCAAAAAGTGGGTATTACTATTCATAACGGGTAGTTTATATAATATTTTAATAGCATATCTTTGTTTAGTGAAACTCAGTATTGCGTACAACACATGCTATCGTGGAAGGTCATGATTGCGTGTAAAGCAATCCAAGCTAGTGTTGTGTGTAGTGAAAGATTCCTTTGATGTTTCGTATAGAATAAGACATAAAAAAATATAATTCTCATAAAATATCAGGGTATTAAAGTTTTGTTGTGTGTTTATAATTAAAAGAGTGTTTTTGAATGAGTTTTATGTGCATATCCTTAGAACACTTCTTGAAATTGTTTTACAAAAAATTTTAGTGGTTTATTGATTCGTGAAAGAAATGTGAAGAATTTTTGTTGTTTTTTTGTGTTTTTATGGTTTTGGAATGTAATTTGTATGTGAATTTTGTATTTGATAATATGTGTAACTTGATTGAGCACTAAAGGAAATCTCAGGTATCTAGGTGGGCGAACATGTACTAGTATTCTAGTGATCCTGTGGGGTTTGGCCCCTGTTTCACATAGAAAGTTTGATGATGACAACACTAACTAAAATATGATGATGATGATGTTTGGGGACCACTAGGTTATGGGTATTCTCCCTACTAGTGGCTCATGTTCATGAGAACAGATATTTATTATGGTTACTTTCATCGAGATACGAGGTACCTGGGGCTCACAACTAACTAATGTCTAGGGTTGTTCCCGTGACTTGTACTCATTGGATATTTTATACTCACCGTCGGCATACAGTGTGTATGTTTGGTAAATTCAGTAGTGTGTGAATTATTTAAAAGTGTAAATTCTTTAAAGCATCCCTCCTGAAAACTATTTTTATTTTGAAGTTGCATCTCTTTGAAAATTGTTACTAGTTTTTTTTGTTTATAAAACATGCAAGTTTTTGCCTGGTAAATTTTTTATAGCATGGGACCTAATTTGGAAAACATACCTTTATATTTTGTATTTAAAACTTGAAATTTATTAATATTTTATTTTAAAGTATGTGCATTGGGAATAGAATATTGGGCTAACCTACTGAGTTTTAATACTCACGCCTATAGTCTTCTTCTGTTTTTAGCCCTTGTGCAGGTTTCAAATTTAGTTCAATCACCTTGGGTGACATGTGATCATTATGTTGGAGAGTGACCATAAGGGTCACATAGAGTTAGTTGGTTATCGGTTTTGGTCAGATGAGTTTTTGGTTTAGTTGTACTTTCAGTTTCTTGTACAAATAATATTCAGTTCAGTTCTTATATAAATGTATTTTGGGTTGTCCATTTCTTTCCGCTGTTTGTTTTATTATTTATATATGGGAAAAATCATTCCCTTGTGTACTCTATTGATTCCCTTGGTACTTGTCTCCATCCCGGGAGGATCGGGAACACCTCTCGGGACTTGTCATGGGTTGGCCCTTGTGTTCGGTTCAGGGTCGACTCGGGCTAGTTCGACAAAATGGTATCATTGGAGGTCGGCTCTTAGCAGACCTTTCTTTTTAGAGCACCCTTGTTATTTGGGGGATGTCAAGGTAGATGGAGTAGGATTTTTGGGACTTTATGGGTAAGTGCGGGAATAGCGTCGTGAACTCTTTCTCATTCTAATCCTCAGGTTTCTATGGGAAGTCCGGTTTTATTAGTGTCTTTTTTTCTTGTTGATTGTCTGGTTTTGGGATATGACAAGGGGAGTCTGACCAATAGCCTCCGTGAGCTCGTAGGGCTTTTCAATCCATGTGGAGCTGGAGCATGGTCCTAATAAGTCTCTATGTGTTGGTGTTGTGTTTGACATATGGTCACCAACCATATGGTCAAGTAACCCACCGACACTAGTTCTCTTTTGTGGGTTTCTTGGACGTTTCTTGAATTCTGAATTTTTGTTTTGAAAATCCTTGTGTGAGAATTATGGAAATGGTTTTTAAAGGAATGATTGGATTTGGAAAATTGGAAAATGGGTTTTCAAAAATTAAATATAATAATGGTTTTAGGAAGTTTGTGTTTTTTTTTAAACAAATTTTGGGAAGGAAGTGGAAATTTTTTAAGGGGATTGGATTTTCTCTAATATAAACTTGTGGTTTGTTGAAATAAAATGTTTTGAAAGTGTGCATCATTTTAAATTAATTATGAAACTTTGTTTTAAATGGGGTGTTTTGTCCTTTATAAAAGTTTTTGAATATGATTAATTGGTTTTGGAAATGTGGTTTTTAGCAGCTAGTGTTTTTCTGGAAAGGGGTTTTGGCCTTTGTGGTTGTCGGATTATGAAAATAGAGCTTGCTGATTTTTTTTAATGGGAAAGGGATATTTGGAATAGAATAGTTGTTTTTGAAAATTCTATTAAATGAAATGGATTTTTTTTATCAAATGGTTCTTGATGAAGCATGGATTGTCTTGTGAAATCTGAAAATGGTTTTTGATTTCGTGGTTAATGGGCCTTTGGAAGGTACATGATTATTTTTTTAATGATGATGTTTTGTTTTTGCATTCGGTGTTTTCATGGGTTCTTACATGCATGTTTTTGTGGATATATGGATGAATGGTCTGTATGGAATGGTATTTAAGTGCCCGAGGTGGTATATAAATGTTCATATGAGTGAGACTTGATGAAACACCATTGGTGAATGTGAAAATCCACCAAGTTAGTTTATTTGTTTTTCAAAAGTTTTTTCAGATGAAAAATTATTGTGTTTTTTTGAACTGACAGTTATGTGGATGGTTTATCATTTGTCTTAGAAGTGTTTTTTTAAGTAAAGAGAGAAATTTATTAAAAATGAAAGAGAGATAAGGGTTACATGAAATAGAAAGATGGTATCTTATTACAATCTCTTACGAAGTGGGGGAGAAGATCATCCGGCAAAGTATCACTCCATTTCATGGCTTGGTTGACTCCTTTATTAGCAAGGCCATCGACAACCATGTTTGATTCATGATATGTATGAGTGGAAATGTATCTAATTTCAAGAAGATAATTGAGGCAGTTCATCCAGCGGGCAGTGAGAGGCCAAGAAAGGTGCATCACCCCATTCCAAATAGCATGCACAATGGTGGTGGAGTCACTCTCTATCCAGATGTTGTTCCATCCTTTTAGCTTGACAAAAACAATGGACTAAATCACCTCCATCTATTCATTACACTTACTTATGAACTAGAAGTCATACTCTTGTTGCATCTTGATATGGGATCTTATTGGTGGATCTGTTTTGGGGTAATGTTTTGTGGGTTTTTTAAAGATGTGTTGGATGTTGTGATGTTTCCATGGATGGTTCTCCATTGCTAATATTTCTAGTTGATCAACCTAAGGATTTGTTTCAAATGTTAAATCCACCTCTTAGAATGATACCTCAGCCCATTTATTGAAATAGAGAGAGTTTTTTGGGATCGATTTAAAGTTCTTTCTAGTCATGATAATTCTTTTGGAAATAGTAGTTGTGTTCGATGATATTGATGTGTTTCACTTCATTCCTTGTGAATTCAGCTCCTCATTCGGAGTGAGAGTGAATTTTGATATCTATCTATGAGTTTCTATTTAGATGAAGGTGTTTTGTTGAGAAAGTGAGTTTTTTTGAGTGGTGTGTTTCTTAGCACCTAACTACGGTGCAACAGATACTTTAAAAATTAGGGCTCCAGCCATAGGCCTCAGAGTGAAGCTTTCCACGTATCATGAAATCGCTAGAGGTGTGGAGTGCTCGACTAGGCTCCTACCTCCACCATTTTGGTAATGTATTTTATAATATATTGTGGTTCCTCATCACTATTAATTTCTTCTTGTTGCAACAAGTGTGGTGGATTTACCCCTCACATGGTGTCTATGGTTATGCCTTCATGGATGTGGGGTTTCGATCAATGTCCCTGTGTGAACCGCCTGTGAAAATAGGGTGCAGTCTTGGTGTTACCTATTTATAAGTGGATATTTTTGGTTATTTACCTTGTTTTTTTGTAGTTTTAGTGGCCTAATTATTGGTTCCCATTCCCTCCCCTCCCTAATTGGTGGGGTTTGGATTCATACAGAGAGTATTTTCCCAGTTCTTGTCGCCTCCATTCGAGATTGTGTGGCTTAAATGTTCATGTTGTAACCCTATTAACTTGGGTTAGTAGGTTTTTGCAAGAGAGTTTTGGTGGGATTGTGTGAGTGAGACCCGATTCTATATCATGTTGAATTCTTGTTTGTTCTTCACAAGTTGGGTTATAATGGTGGGGAGACCCACCACGGGTCTCGTTGATTTTCCTCCTAAGAACTTGTCTAGTGCTAGTTGTTTCTTAATGGTGGGGAGTCCATCCTATAATCCACTAGAATATTTGGTTTTCGTGAGTTATCTTTGGTTTGATTAATTGTTCGGTTCATTGATAGAAGGCCCAACAACCGGGTTCTTGGTTTGGTTATGGTGGTAGTAACTCGATCTTTCGGTTGATTCTCAGGAAGTGGTTGAGAGTTGGTGTTTTTGGTTGAGGAAAGAGGATTAAGTTCCATTCATGGTTGATGGTATTTTATTGGATTAGTAGGCTGGAACGTATAGATAATGAATCCTTAGGTGTTTATCAATCATCTGTAATGTGTTATGTCTTTCAGGGGGCGAAAAGCTTTAATGGTGGGGAGAATTGTCACACCCATTTTTCTTTTCTTTTCATGTCATGGTTTTGAACCGGTTCATTTAAAATCCTGATCCTTTTTTTGGGTGTTGGGTGAGATTAATTTTGAGTTTTTAACTTCCATATATTTATAATCACCCTAATTTGGTTTCCACATTTATTTTTTAGGAGTTTTAGGAGAGAGGGTGGTTACTTAATGATTTGGGCCAACTGTGAACCCATTTCCAGTTTTAAAAACCAAATTTTATTATTTTATAACTCCTTCACTTTTAAACATTTTTCACCCATTCCACTTCATACATTTCCTCCCCTGACATATTAAAACCACAATATCCTTTTAGATCCCTTAAAATTTGATAATCATGGTGAATTAGGGTTACTTATTTAGGTATTGGGCCAGCCCATGGGCTCATTTCTAGTTTTAAAAAAAATGATTTTTTCTTTTATATCTAATTTAATTTTTTATATATTTCGGTTATTCCACCTCCAACTCTAATACAATATCCCTATACTTTCCCCCATCATCTATTTTCTCTTTTTGGATCTCATAGGGGTCACAGATTAGGGCGAAAGTTATCATGTTACCTCAAATCGTCCAGAATTGATAAGGTAACTTGTTTCATGTATAACTCATTCAATTCATGATATTTTTCCCACAAATATTCTTTAACCGGTTCTTACAGAACTTAATAGCATCTCCAAGAAGTTTTAATCAATTACATTTTATCTAAGGGCGCAGATCTAATGGAATACAAAGAGTTTTCTAGTTGAAAAGGTGAGATTCCTTCTCCTTTATCCACCCTCTTCTTCCTCCTTTCATTATTTCTTAGTTTTATAATCTCCCCTAGTCATGATCGACCTAGGGTTCTATTATCACATGATTTTTTATGGGGTTTCTGTTTGTTTGGGGCTGTTCATCATAGGTTTAGGGTTTGTAAACCCTCGGATGATGATTTTGGGTGTGCGTTTCCATTATGCTAAGGATTTGAGGTAGGATATCCCTTGCACAAACCTTTATCATTTAAGATTAATCATTATAATTTTGTTATAACCTTATTTATATGAAATTTTCTGCTGTGAAACCCTGGTTTTAAAGGTTTTGTGTGCAAAATATGTTTTATGACTTATTTTGTTAAAAATATAGTTGTTTTTGTATAAATGTGCACTCCTCTTGTTTGATAAATTATTCCATGAGATTTCACACATGGTTTATGGTATTTTGAATATGTTTCAGTATCTTTAATAACTTTATCACATGAAAATGGTATTTTATCCCTTTTTATGTGCTTAACATAAGTTGTTTTGTTAAAGAGTGCATGCTATGTGTTCGGTAAATTGCTCGGTTGGATTTTATGTGTCCAGTGAAATTTAAAATGATTTTTTTGGATTTATAAATACATTAGAAGCATTTAAAAAACTATTTTTGGATACTTTTATGTCTTTCCTATTTGGATTTGGTTTTACAAACAAATGGTTTTTGGTTTACAACATGTTTTGGCCCGAGTTGCCGAAAAATGGCATGTTACACATTCTTATGAAAATGGTTGTGTTTTGAATATGTAACCTGAGTGTTTTAAGAGATTTATGAATGTGTTTTGATGATTTAAATGGTGTGTATACACCTACTTAATAAAATTAAAATTCATAACTTTTTCAAATGATTGTTTTGAGAAAATGTTTAAAGGCCCGTTTGGCCTTTCCTAAAAATGAGGAATGAGTGTTTTACTTGTATATACCTTGTTGTGTCAATTGGGATTCTTTTATGGTCCATGAAATGGTTTTATTAAATGTTTTTGTGGATGTTAAATATGTTTTGGTATGGTTTTGTTCTTTTTTTATAATTAAAAGAGTGTTTTTGAATGACTTTTATGTGCGAAGCCTCAATACACTTCTTGAAATTGTTTTACGAAAATTTTCAGTGGTTTATTGATTCGTGAAAGAAATGTGAAGAATGTTTGAGGTATGTTTGTGTGTTTATGGTTTGGGAATGGAATTTGGATGTGAAATGTGTATTTGATAATATGTATAACTTGATTGAGCACTAAAGGGAATCTCGGGTATCTAGGTGGGCGGATGTGTACTAGTATGCTAGTAATCCTGTGGGGTTTGGCCCCTGTTTCACGTAGCAAGTTTGAAGATGACAAAACTAACTAAAATTTGATGATGATGATGTTGGGGGACCACTAGGTTATGGTTATTATCCCTACTAGTGGCTTGTGTGCACAATAACGGATATTTATTATGGTTACTTTCATCGAGATACGAGGTACCTGGGGCTCACAACTAACCAGTGCCTAGGGGTGTTCCCGTGACTTGTGATCATTTGCTATTTTGTACTCACCATCAGAATATGGTGTGTATGTTTGGTAAATTAATTATTGTGTGAATTATGTAAAAGTGTAAATTCTTTAAATCATCCCTCTTGAAAACTATTTCCATTTTGAAGTTGCATCTCTTTGAAAATTGTTACTGGTTTTTTTTTTGTTTATAAAACATGCAAGTTTTTGTGTGGTAAATTTTTATATAGCATGGGACCTCATTTATAAAACATACCTTTATATTTTGTATTTAAAACTTTAAATTTATGTTTCTTTTATTCTAAAGGATGTTCATTGGGAATAGAATATCGGGCTAACCTACTGAGTTTTAATACTCACACCTATAGTCTTTTTCGGTTTTTAGCCTTTATGTAGGTTTCATTTTCAGTTCGATCGCCTTGGGCGACGTGTGATCATTATGTTATAGAGTTACCAGAAGGGTCACATGGAGTTATTTGGTTATCATTTTTAGTCAGATGAGTTTTTTTTCAGTTGTACTTTTAGTTTCTTGTATAAATATTGTTCAGTTAAGTTTTTATATAAATGTATTTTGTGTTGTCCATTTATTTCTGCTATTTGTTTTATTATTTATATATGGTCTAAATCATTCCCTTGTGTACTCTATTTATTCCCTTGGTGCTTGTCTCTATCTCAGGAGAATTGGGAATGCCTCTCAGGACTTGTCGCGGGCTGGCCCTTGTGACCAGTTCAGGGTCGACTCGGGCTAGTTCGTGAAAAAATGGTATCAGAGGATGTCGGATCTTAGCAAACCTTTCTTTTTAGATCACCCTTGTTTTTGGGGGATGTCAAGGTAGATAGAGTAGGATTTTTGGGACCTGAGGGGTAAGTGCAGGAAGATCATCCCGAACTCTTTCTCGTTCTAATCCTCGGGTATCCATGGGAAGTCCAGTTTTATTAGTGTCTTTTTTTTCTTATTGATTGTCTGGTTTTGGGATATGACAAGGGGAGTCTGACCAATGGCCTCTGTGAGCTCGTAGGGCCTGGAAATCCATGTGGATCCGGGGCATGGTCCTAATAAGTCTTTCTGTGTTGGTTTTGTGTTTGACATATGGCCGCCAACCATATGGTTAAGTCGCCCACTGACACTAGTTCACTTTTGTGGGTTTCTTGGATGTTTCTTGAATTCTAAATTTTTGTTTTGAAAATCCTTGTCTGAGAATTATAGAAATGGGTTTTAAAGGAAGGATTGAATTTGTAAAAGTGGAAAAGGGGTTTTCAAAAAATAAATATAAGAATGGTTTTGGGAAGGTTGTGTTTTTCTTTAAACAAATTTCGGGAAGGAAGTGGAAATTTTTTTAATGGGATTGGATTTTCTCTAATATAAACCCGTGGTTTGTCGAAATAAAATGTTTTGAAAGTGTGAATCATTTCAAATTAATTCTGAAACATTGTTTTAAATGGGGTGTTTTGGCCTTTTTAAAAGTGTTTGAATATGATTAATTGGTTTTGGAAATTTGTTTTTGAGCGGCTAGTGTTTTTCTGGAAAGGGTTTTTGTCCTTTGTGGTTGTCGGATTATAAAAATAGAGCTTGCTGAATTTTTTTAATGGGAAAGGGATATTTGGAATAGAATGGTTGGTCTTGGAAGTTCTATTAAATGAAATGGATTTTTTTATCAAATGGTTCTTGATAAAGCGTTTCTTGTCTTTTGAAATCTGAAAAATGGTTTTTGATTTGGTGGTTAATGCGCCTTTGGAAGGTACACGATTATTTTTATAATGATGATGTTTTTTTTTTTGCATTCGGTGTTTTCATGGGTTCTCACATGCAAGGTTTTGTAGATATATGGATGAATGGCCGACATGGCATGGTATTTGAGTGCCTGGTGTGGCATGTAAATGTTCATGTGAGTGAGACTTTATGAAACACCATTGGTGAATGTGAAAATCCACCAAGTTAGTTTATTTGTTTTTCAAAAGTTTTTTGAGATGAAAAATTGTTGTGTTTTTTTAACCAACAGTTATGTGGATGGTTTATCCTATGTCTTAGAAGTGTTTTCTATTCAGTAATCTTCCTTATGATATAGAAGTCATATTCTTGTTGCATCTTGAGATGGGATTTTATTGGTGGCTCTATTTTGGGGTAATGTTTAGTGGGTTTCTAAAGATGTGTTGGATGTTGTGATGTTTCCATGGATGGTTCTCCATTACTAATATTTCTAGTTGATCAACCTAAGGATTTGTTTCAAATGTTAAATCCACCTATTATAATGATACCTCATCCCGTTTATTGAAATAGAGAGAGTTTTTTGGAATCGATTTAAAGTTCTTTATGGTCGTGATAATTCTTTTGGAAATAGTAGTTGTGTTCGATGATATTGATGTGTTTCACTTTATTTTTTGTCTATTCAGCTCCTTGTTCAGAGTGAGAGTGAATTTTTATATTTATCTATGAGTTCCTATTTAGATGAAGGTGTTTTGTTGAGAAAGTGAGTTTTTTTGATTGGTGTGTTCCTAAGCACCTAACTGCAGTGAAGTAGATGCTTCAAAAATCAGGGCTTTAGCCATAGGCCTCAGAGTGAAGCTTTCCATGAAATCATGAAATCTCCAGAGGTGTGGAGTGCTCAACTAGGTTTCTGCCTCCACCATTTTGGTAAGGTAGTTTATAATCTATTGTGGTTCCTCATCACTGTGAATTTCCTCTTGTTTCAACGATTGTGGTGGACTTACCCCTCACACAGTGTCTATGGTTATGCCTTCATGGATGTGGAGTTTTGATCAATGTCCCTATGTGAACCGCCTGTGAAAATCGGGTGCAGTCTTGGTGTTACCTATTTATAGGTAGAGAGTGTTGGGTAGTTACCTGGTTTTTTTTTTGGTTTTAGTGGCCTAATTATTGGTTCCCCTTCCCTCCCCTCCCTAATTGGTGGGGGTTTGGATACGTGTAGAGAGTATTGGACCAGTTCTTGTCACCTACATTCGAGAGTGGGTGGCTTAAATTTTCATGTTGTAACCCTATTAACTTGGGTTGGTAGGTTCTTACAAGAGAGTTTTGGTAGGCTTGTGTGAGTTAGCCTCAATTCTAGCTCATGTTGAATTCTTGTTTGTTCATCGCAAGTTGGGTTCTAATGGTGGGGAGACCCACCACTAGTCTTGTTGATTTTTCCTCCTAAGAACTTGTCTAGTTCTAGTTGTTTCTTAATGGTGGGGAGTCCATCCTGTAATCCACTGGAATATTTGGTTTTCATGAGTTCTCCTTGGTTTGATCGATTGTTCAGTTCATTGGTAGAAGGCCCAACAATCGGGTTCTTGGATAAGGGGGATATGAGACCTCCATCTGGTAATTTGATAGATGCAGAGAACTCTAGTAGAGGCCTTAACGGAATTGAAAGGATTGGGGTTTCCAATAGACATTTCAATTCTGTGCATGATTGTGCTACTGATATAATCGTGAAAAAGGGTGACATTTCTCATGTTGTTGCTAGCAGGGAGGCTATTCTTAGCAGATTTAAGCTTTGTGAGCATTCAATAATCACGAGACTTGTTCTTCCTATTGGAGGAAAAGTTTGGAAGATAGATGATTTGATTCGAAAGTTAATTTCTATATGGGGGTTTTGTGATTGGAGATGTATACCTATGGGATGATGATTTTTTCACATTATTTTTTCATCAAAGGATCTGAAGCGAAGAGCTTGGGGGATCAGATCAATTGATCTAAATCCAGGTATGATTTTCTTTCAGGAATGGGATTTCCGTTTCAATCCATTCTCTTTAAAAAACACTCGAGCTCAATTCTGGGTCAAAATTGTTGGTCTTCACTGGATCCTATGGCATCCTAAGATCCTTTTTGACATTACTTCTGCTGTGGGTATTCCAATTAAAATGGATAGGACCACTGAGGCTGCAAAATTTGGTCATTATTCTAGGGTTCTAGTGGAAGTTGATCTAAGTTCTTGCCTGATTCATAATATAGTTTTGTCTGCATTGGATGATGATATCTCCCTAAAGGTGGAATATGAGAGATTACTTGACTTTTGTAGTAACTGTCAAGTTATTGGCCATGATAAAGAGAAGTGTTGTAAAAATGTTGTATGCGCTTTTTGTTCAGAAAAAGGGCATTTTGAGACTTCCTGTAGGAGGAAGATGAGGAGGCAAAAAACACAGCATCAGTCTATTAGCGGAAGACAATCTCCTACTGATAGAGGTAATGAGTACATGAGTACTAAAGTAGTGGATGATGCCTCCCAAGAGCTTTCACAAGAGCCTCAAGTGGCGAAGGATACTGAACAAGGTTTGCTGGTGCACACAGAGGAATGTAGGCCTAAGACTAGATCTAGGACAAGGGTGGCCCCGACTTGGGTGCCAGAGCTTGGTGTGAATGCCCGAAAAGAGGGTAGCATGGAATCTGGAATGATTTTGGGGAAGACACAAGTAGGTGTTGGTCATGTGATCGAGGAGCAACAATCTCCGAGTGATGGTGCAAATCTTTCACAAACTCAAGAGGAAATTATTAAACTAAATGAGACGCAGGGAATCCAAGGAAGGTGGGATGATTTAGAGGATGACTCTCCAAAAAAACAACCTATAGTCAGGTTTTGTCCAAAGGAAAAAACATTGTTGTGGATGCTGAAGATTTTCAACCTGTTCCTCCTAAGAAAGCTGGACGTAGGAAAGATTACTCATATCTGAAGCCAACTATGATTACCAGGTCTCATGGTCCTCTAGATTATGATTTGGATTGGTATAGTGATTATGAATGTGACTTTGACATTTTATTTTCCTCTAGTTATGATTGGCATGAGGGCATGACTGCTTGTATGACCCCGTCCATCTCCCTTTGTCTTGTTTTTTCCTTAATATAAAGGGATCTTCCCTAACCTTTCTGCTAATTCAATTTTTAATATATTTCAGTGATTCCACGTCCCACTGTAATCCAATATCCCTATACACACCCTCATTATCTATTTTCTCTTTATGGAGCTCATATGAGTCACGGATTAGGGCGAAAGTTATCATGTTACCTCAAATCTTCTGGAATTGATAAGGTAAATTGTTTCATGCATAACTCATTCAATTCATGATATGTTTCCCACAAAAATTCTTTACCTGGTTCTTCCAAAACTTAAGAGCATCTCCAAGAAGTTTCAATCCATTACCTTTTCTCTAAGGGTGCAGATCTAATGGAATACGAAGAGTTTTCTAGTTGAAAAGTTGAGATCCCTTCTCCTTTATCCTCTCTTTTCTTCCTCCTTTAATTATTTCTTGGTTTTATAATCTCCCCTAGTCATGATAGACCAAGGTTTCTGTTAGCCCATGATTTTTTATGGGGTTTTTTTCATTTGGGGCTGGTCGTCATAGGTTTAGGGTTTGTAAACCCTCAGATGGTGATTTTGGGTGTGCGTTTTCATCACGCCAAGGATTTGAGGTAGGATATCCATTGCACGAGCCTTTATCATTTAAGATTCATCATTATCATTCTATTATAAACTTATTTATATGATATTTTCTACTTTTAAACCTTGGTTTTAAAGGTTTTGTGTGCAAATTATGTTTTATGACTTATTTTGTTAAAAATATAGTTGTTTTGTTATAAATGTGCACTCCTCTTGTTTGATAAATTATTCCATGAGATTTCGCACATGGTTTATGGTATTTTTAATATGTTTCAGTATCTTTAATAACTTTATGGAATAAAAATGTTATTTTATCCCTTTTTATGTGCTTAACATAAGTTGTTTTGTTAAAGAGTGTATGCTATGTGTTTGGTAAATTGTCCAGTTGGATTTTATGTGTCTGGTGCAATTTAAAATGATTTGTTTGGATTTATAAATAAATTGTAAGCATGTAAAAAATTATTTTTGGATACTTTTATGGATTTCCTATTTTGATTTGGTTTTACAAACAAATGGTTTTTGGTTTACAACATGTTTTGGCCCGAGTTGCCAGAAAATGGCATGTTTCACATTCTTATGAAAATGGTTGTGTTTTTAATATATAACCTGAGTGTTTTAAGAGATTTATGAATGTGGTTTGATGCTGTAAATGGTGTTTACACACCTACTTAATAAAATTTAAATGCATAACTTTGTCAAATGATAGATTTTGAGAAAATTTTTAAAGGTCCGTTTGGCCTTTCCTAAAAATGAGGAATGAGTGTTTTACTTGTATCCACCATGTTGTTTCAATTGGGATTATTTTTTAGTCCATGAAATGATTTTATTAAATGTTTTTATGGATGATAAATATGTTTGGTTATGGTTTTTTTGTGTGTTTATAATTAAAATAGTGTTTTTGAATTAGTTTTATGTGCAAAGCCTCAATACACTTCTTGAAATTGTTTTACGAAAATTTTCAGTGGTTTATTGATTCGTGAAAAAAATGTGAAGAATGTTTCTGGGATGTTTGTGTGTTTATGGTTTTGGAATGGAATTTGGTTGTGAAATGTGTATTTGATAATATGTGTAACTTTATTGAGCACTAAAGGGAATCTCGGGTATCTAGGTGGGCGGACATATACTAGTA
The DNA here is from genome assembly GCA_963277665.1 of Viscum album. Classification (NCBI taxonomy): domain Eukaryota; kingdom Viridiplantae; phylum Streptophyta; class Magnoliopsida; order Santalales; family Viscaceae; genus Viscum; species Viscum album. The sequence goes on from OY728153.1 coordinate 1,657,601,018, forward strand.
TGCTAGTGATCCTGTGGGGTTTAGCCCCTGTTTCACGTACCAAGTTTGATGATGACAACACTGACTAAACAATGATGATGATGATGTTGTGGGACCACTAGGTTATTGTTATTCTCCCTACTAGTGGCTCGTGTGCATGAGAATAGATATTTATTATGGTTACTTTCATCGAGATATGAGGTACCTCGGGCTCACAACTAACTAGTGCCTAGGGGTGTTCCTGTGACTTGTGCTCATTAGCTATTTTGTACTCACCGTCGGCATACAGTGTGTATGGTTGGTAAATTAAGTATTGTTTGAATTATTTAAAAGTTTAAATTCTTTAAATCATCCCACTAGAAAACTATTTTTATTTTGAAGTTGCATCTCTTTGAAAATTGTTACTAGTTTTTTTATTTATAAAACATGCAAGTTTTTGTCTGGTAAATTTTTTTATAGCATGGGACCTCATTTGGAAAACATACCTTTATATTTTTTATTTAAAACTTGAAATTGATGTTTCTTTTATTTTAAAGGATATGCATTGGGAATAGAATATCGGGATAACCTATTGAGTTTTAATACTCATGCTTATAGTCTTCTTCTATTTTTAGCCCTTGTGCAGGTTTCAGCTTTAGTTCGATCGCCTTGGGTGACGTGTGATCATTATGTTGGAGAGTATCCAGAAGGGTCACATGGAGTTAGTTGGTTATTGGTTTAGGTCAGATGAGTTTTTGGTTTTGTTGTACTTTCAGTTTCTTGTACAAATAATGTTCAGTTCAGTTTTTATATAAATGTATTTTGGGCTGTCCATTTCTTTCTGCTGTTTGTTTTATTGTTTATATATGGGTGAAATCATTCTCTTGTGTAATCTATTGATTCCCTTTGTTCTTGTCACCATCCCAGGAGGATCGAGAATGCCTCTCGAGACTTGTCGCGGGCTGGCCCTTATGACCGGTTTAGGGTTGACTCGGGCTGGTTCGTGACAGTCATCAACCTATAGTTGTTGGAGTAGATGAGGTTTCAGTACGCTTCCATACTATGTATCAGTGGCTACTACTTGTGGCCGCATACTCCCAACCATCAAAACACAATGACCCATCTCCCATTTTCATGGGAACCTTATCCAGAAGAAAACCATTTAAATAAATGGTAAAAACACACATCTTTAATTATAAATTCAGTAAAAAAAATTGTATGGAACCACTTATTATAAACGTCAAGTGCAATAAGAGTTTTTCAATTAGTTTTCTAAAAATGGATCAACAACAATAGTGGAGTTCACCAAATAAAGAGATATTTACCTGAATAGTCTCACAAATATCCATTACAGAGTGTACTAAATCACATCTTGGATAACAGTGACCTGAAGCCTTCACATTAAATGTCTTTTAGAGAAACCTACACATTAAATGGGAAATGTCTCGTATACACATTAAATAGGGTGGTGTAAAACATCCAAAACATTGAAAACAAAGTATAAACATGAACCTGAATGTTTTTTTTATGCTTCCAACAATAGTATGATTCAATCTTCAACAGGTGTGTGAGGTGTTGTCTAGATTTTTTCCAGCCTAGAAAACACAAAAAAAAATGTTATTAAATAGTAAAATAACTATAAGAAATAAAAGAAAAGATAAGGGGAAATAATTTTTGGGTTTAAAACCCCAAAAAAGTGTTGTAGTTAACCTGTCCACAGCTGGAAAGTTCCAGCAGTTCAACCCCAGTCCATTAACATGTGTGGTCTTCAGAGTAGGAACCACCACATATTGTTTCTATTGATTGTTGATTGTAGTTCCTCTTGAACTTCAACTTGAGTGAAGTCAATACAATGTCCATTAAGACCTCTCACCAGCTCTTCCTAGTATGCACCCCCTTAACATCAGCAGGACTACTTAAGTGACAGTTCTTATACAATAATCAACTGGAACTCAAATTTTTAATAAGATAAAACATAGAAGTAGAGACATGTATATAAGAGTTCATATAGAACAAAGGTTAAAGCCAAGAATTATTGGTCTACTACCATAAAAATAAGTATAATTAATGAACTTCTTAATCGCGAACCACAAACAAATAGTTAAAATAAAATATGTCATATCAAAGTTTTTAATCCAGATAAATTTATGAACATATTTATCAAGAAGTTCAATATGGACAACCACTAGAAAGAATAATGAGAAATGACACCTCTCACCATAAAATTTGTACTATGGTAATAAGAAAAAATGAATATGCCAAAATGTTGTCTTCGATCAGAAGGGCGCCTTAAGAGTACTTTGGCTGCATATTTCTTTTTCTTCTTAAGCCTATATTTTTCCTGCAAGCAATAAAGAAAAAATGTTCAAATAAAATAAGAAGTAATATGGTAGAGAATAAACAATTGATAATAAATATATATTCATTTATGTTCATGAAAACACACATGTATCTAGAAAAAATATTACATGCAAGAAAAAAAATCAAAGCTTACTTGGGAAAATAATGTTTTGTTTTCAACAGTTGAACTATTAGCAATCAGAGCTTCAATAAATTCATCACATGTTTCATCAAAATATGTGTTTTCTGGGTCGTCTTGAATACTTAAAGGAGAGATATCACATGGTGTTGAAGTTCATAGAGGGAAATGGCCAGCAGTGCAGGAGGTCATATATGCTTGTTGCAGAGAATCACGAAGTTGTAGGGGGAACAAAGATAACCTAAGTGCATTAAAGCACTAAGGAGATAACCATAGGTCATATATGCCTAGTGCAAAATGTGTGCATGGATGCTGGTTTCTTCCTAGGCAATGATGAATGTCTTGGGTGAGCAGTAGGGCCTGGGAAGCACACCGGGTTACGGATGAGATCAAGAACACCACTTGATGAGCTTGATGCTTGGTCAAGCTTGGATGGGCATGATAGAGGGCCAATGAGCAATGGAGGTAACCTGGTGGTGGATTAGTAGCAGGTGTCTGGCGGTGCTTCGTGTCTTTGGAAAACCAGGAGAGTGATTTATGTCTAATGATGCTGCATTCATAATATTATTTAATGAATATATAAAATAAGGTAAAATGATCCAAACAAATAGAAATGAGAAAAAAATGTATATTTTTCAATCATAAACTTTCAATAAAAATAATAGTCAATCAACAGTACATATATATACCTGAGTGGATAAATTCTACACAGTTGATTTAACGAGCCCAACATTAGTGCGACAACATAGTTGTAAAGATCCATTGTTCTGATGCTCATATGAAATAAGTACAAAAGAGTTATTTCAATGCAATGGTAGTTCTATTTTTATAAATGAAATTTTAGAATTTGAGAAAAATAGTACCTGCTGCAGTCATAATTTTATTTAAAGAGTATAGAAAGGAGGAAATTAAAAAAATGGGAAAGAAGATAAAGACATGGAACAACCTATAAAAACATAACGTTTCAGAATGAATTAGAGGGTCGAATGTTGGAATTGAATTGGATTTCTGCATTCAAACTCAAGGGTTCTTGTATCAAGAAAGACACAATGGAAACCAACCAATAATGGAGCATAAGGGTTCCTTACCTGGCACATACTATAAAAGAAAATTATTGTTATACAATTATAGAAAAGGAATCTAATACATAATCAAATTTTTTAAATACATATATAATTTTGAAAAAAAAATCAATGTTAACAAAGAAATGAAGATCAGTAAACAAAAAGATAAATGATTTTCAGTAAACATATTTCACAGAGATTATGTATTAGAAAAAAAATAACTATTGAGTATAAAATATATTATATATTTTTTAATGGCAGTCAGATAATACATTGTGCATGTAATACAACACCTTTATACAAATCATTAATCATGAGTACATACAATTTTCAGGAGAGAAAAATAAATATATTGTCTAGTAAATGATGTTAGGAATACCGAAAATGCAACTTGTTTTGAAGTATTAGAACAATGTGTGAGCCCTTAAAAAACGAATAGGTGAATAAATACCCTTATACCGAATGAAATAGTTGTTTTAACTAATTAATTGAATATGTACTGTAATGACATAAGAAAAAATCTTAAGAAATTTGAAATACTAAAAATTTAATAGAAGAGATAAAATAACTAAATCTATGAAACAAATGATTTTTACATTGTACATAATTAAGAATTATGATATTAATAGAGGGAAATTAAATATTAAAAGAAAAATACTGCAAAAAAAAAGGTTTTCATAAATAATTTAAGATATTGAAAAAATTAAATGAGCACTTTTATCAACTGAATTAACATCATTGAAACATGATTACAAAAATAAACAGATGATTCCTATTAACCTAATATCAAAATAATTGAGAATCAATGTAATAGGATGATAGAATAATGGAAGGATGTAATCATTTGATTGAAAAAACAAATTCTAGTCAAAAAAATGTTAAGCAAATAGAAAAATAAAAAATTTAATATAAGAGATAAAATAACTATATCACCAATACAAATGTTTTTCTCGGTATATATAACAAACAATAATGATAATAATACAAAGAGATAGTCATACCTACACTAATAAAATGAGGTTGAATAAAGAATTGTGAACCCTAAAAAACGAATAGGTGAATTAATATTCTAATGAAAAAAACATGCACCTTATAGATATCAAACCAGTATGTCTGCTTCACTTTGTAGACAACTCGAAGCCCAGACAAGATTGAGCTATAAAAAACCACAGCCCGCAACCTCAGCAACCTGGCTGCTAAATATACAGTCGGTCCGCTCCAAACAGATTGTCCGTACAAAAAAACATCTTCCTACTTAACCCCACAAGTCTCTTCCAGGCATCCATAGGCAGCCTCAATATCAACATAAGTGTTATGTTCACTCGGCTAAGAAAAAAAATTCCCATCATGTGATTCAGCAAACCCCTTACTGGGAGGACTACCTAAACATTTACACTCTTGTTAATTAAATCCCCTAAATCCAAAACCACTTATCACATCTTCTTGAACTATTCTTTGATTATTGTTATTTTGGAAGAGGGCATTGAAATTCAATGCATCGCTCTTGCTCCCACTGTATATAAATCCCCTAAAATGAATTACAAAAATTTCTAAAGTTTGAGATTCTTAATCTTATTTATCCATTTGAGTAATAGCATGTACCTTGCCTGAAGGTCGTCCTTACCCAAAATAATCATATCTGCAAATAGCCAAAGGCCACAAGTTACGTCAGTTAGGATTGATATAAGTAGAAAATAAGAAAGGCTGGATCCGAAAAACCGGCCCCATCAAATTGACTCGAGGATGGAGGTTGAGTTCGCATAACAGGTTGTACAATTGACCCAGATCTGTGGTGTTGTCATGAGAGTATATAATAGTCAGGTAATCATATGTGTTCTTCATGTACAATTCCATAATTTCATTATTCTTCTTCTTGTGCAGATTCAAAACATCAACATTTTCCTTCTGAGAATCATCTGAGATCATTAACCTCCTGGTGGCCTTGTCGGTGACCACCATATGTGATGGGGGATCAGTGGGAAGAACGTGAACATCGTTGCCATAGAAGATGTCACAATCTCCATGACCAATCCCCAACCTCCCAAAAATATGCAACAACAGAAGAACAATCAAAGGTTAAACAAATGAATTAGGGAACTTCAATTTTGTTTATCGGGCCATGTCACAAAAATCAGGTCATCAAAGATGGTGGAGAATGATTAGCGCAAGGATCCAGAGAGTAGGGTTTTCAAAATGGCTCAATGGAAACCCATGGACATCTAAATGAGGTAATAGAGGTGGTAGAGGAAGATGCAAGTAGAGGAGGGAAAGGAATCTGATGGAGGAGGGGGGGATAGAGGATGGATGAATCGATTTCTAGTAGTAACCCTAGTTTAGGGAGGGGAAAATCGCGAGCGGTAGAGGTATTTTGTAGAAAGAAGTATGACCACGACGAAATACACAGAAACCGAGAGGAGGATGGAACCGACATCGGGAGTTTTTGGGAACCGTAGGTTGTGAAGAGGTTAATCCTGACTGCAACTAGGAGAAGGAAAAACACCAAGAGTATAGTGGAAACCGGGAGAAGGAGGAGGTCGGAGACGGAGGGCTATGGATGACAGGTAGACTGGGAGATGGAGGAAAACATAGGCGGGAATTCAAGGGTACTCTAGGTCACGACCCGTGATCAACTCACGGGAGAAGGAGTAGGAGGCAGAGAAAAATTGAGATACCACGGGTTGGTGTGACATCAAGAATTAGTGGAGCGACATGTCTATAAGAAATGATGTGGAAGAACATTGCTTTGACACATGGTAGTTGTAAAGCCAGGATTAGTATATATAGTAGATAGTAGATTTTATACCATGATTTGTACTTTATTAATATCACTAGAAATTTTATACATGATGGATATTTATTGGGCCTATTTGTATGTGTGGGCCTTGAATTATGTTGGGATACTTTTTTGTGCATGTTTGCTCCCAGCATGTCTTGTTGGCCATCGGTGTTTCTCTTCCTGGTTTATTGTGCACCATTGATTATTTGCACCGCCCTTATGCTGCTGGCATCTATTTTTATGCCTCTTGAATGACTGAGTTTTGGTTTATCTATGTGATTTTTCTTGGTTTCATGGAACCCTTGGATTGTGAAAGTCAGTTATGGGAATGGCCGCACACTAGAGGTTTCATCACCCCTGCCCCGTTACTCCTCGAGGCATTGATTCACTCATGGATTCTTGGCTCCTTCAGTGTGGTGTGTTCCCGATTGATGACCCTCGAGCCCTAGAATTCCTGACGACGGTGGTGCGATTCATATGGTGGAGTTTTGACAACGGATTCATTCATCTTCGATGATCCATATCTGGTGGTTTCTAGTGAGCCGAGTCCAGATCTGGTGGTTTTCTGGGCACGGCGGGTCAAGACAATTGTCAGTGTACGACATCGTCCTCCTTATGTGAAGAGGTATTGTCACACGATGACTTCCGGGAGGCTACGCATTAAACCCTCGTCTTTGAAGATATCAGTACCACCGTACATTTTCATCTGGAATTGTAAGTATTGGTTTGCGATTTCATTTTTTCAGTCAAAATTTGTAAATATTTCTTTCTGTTTTTGTTACTGTTTCTTCTCTTCTTGTTAGTTCACTTGTGTGGTATTGTTTCCAGGTTTTCCTTTTGATATTAATAAAATGTGTGTGTGGAGTGGTGTTTTTTCATGAAATAGGACCCCTGAGGGTCCGAAGCATGTAAATCATTGTGTCCCTTTACTTTTCTTGCATTCTTGTATTTGGTTTTGGTTCTTTCTATATCGAATATATAGTAACATTTTGATCTTTCTATTACTATGATTGATTGCACTACCCATCTACCACAACAAGTGGTATTAGAGCCTCCCTCGACCTCATCCAAAATGGTGGAATCCCCTGCAATGTAATGCTTTTGAAAAAAACAAGAAATGACATCATGGATTCCTTCCACATTAGATGTAATTCTGCCATCATATTATGAAAGACAAGAAATAGTGTTCTTGTAGTTCCTGGCGGAGGACTTCTAGTGGAAGTAATGGGTATTTGCATCACCTTATTTAATGTGAACTTCACGTGCATGCATTTCCCAAAAGCTCTTCTTAATACAGAGGGTTGTTTCCAACTCACCTTAGAGAAAGTTAATTCTAAATAAAATAACATCAGTCACAGAATGTGCGAGAAGAGCATTTAACTGTCTTTCAATTAAGTCAGCTCTTCTTTCAAAAGAATTGCAGACTAAGAATGGATTAGGATCAAAGGGAGAGGGGCTCAATGTTATGGGCAGATAAGATAATAGGGTTTAATGGAAGAATAGTGATAAGGGTAAAAGGAAAGGTGTGGGTCAGTTTAGGTCACTAAAGTGCTATTAGTGTGGTAAACTAGGTCACTTTAAGATGTATTTTCTTGAAATAAATGGTTCAAGGGGAAATAGGGCTCAATCCAATGTAGTTGAGCTTGGTTTTTATGATATTGATATTTTTTATTCTTTCTAGTGTGTTCCAAGGGGTAGATTTGTGGGTGACACTCTGGGGATTATTTCTTTCTTCGTGTCCTAGGAGGGTTGTTGATAAGCCGAATTCATATATACTTTTTGTTTCCATTTACATAAGGATTTTAAATGTTTTATTCGATAATGTTCTTGGTATTTGATTAATTTTTTAGGAATGAGGCTTTGTAAGCTTTCAAAAGAAGAAATTAAGAAAAGGTGGAGAATTCACTTATTACACATCATGAACCATCATTACACATCATGTAATAGGATTTCACAGCATCCAGCAAGTCGTGAGCTATGTCATGAACAAAGTAATGAAGAAAGTAGAAAAATAATCTATTACACATAGTGAATGCACAATACACGATGTGACCTCAGTCAAACTCGTTGAACGAGAAATCTGCTCTGGAGATACAGTTGGAAAGCCAGTACTCATCATGAGTCATCAGTACATGACCTGAAATTAGTCAAACCTCATATTTCAGATGAGATGTGTGTAAGATACATGTAAGATTCAAAATCTATGGATATCTACATGGATCGTAATTACCCGACGTGCAATCCATTACGTGTCGTGACTCATTTTTACTATTTATACAGCAGCCTAAAAACGGTTTTCATAGCATTCTGGAGTAGATTCTTTTTTGTGTTTTTGTTCCTCTCGAGTTCCTTCGACCCATTCCCTCTCAAACTTAAATTTCTTCATCATTTTCATATTTTATTTTAATACAAGATCTGTGGATTGTGTTTTCATCATCGCCTTAAATTTCCTTTCATGTGTTTAAATTCTGGTTTACATTTCTTAAAATCCTGATTGCATGCTCAATCCATTTTTGTGAATCTAACCCATTGCATGATTGTGAATCATTTAAATTAAATTATCCTTAGTATAGTGACCCAACTTTTTCATACATTACTATTACATAATTTTAAAGATAAACATAATATTATTACACATAGAGGATCCAACGGTTTAGTGTCTTAGGAAAACTAGGACCATACATAACAATTACAACATCTAGCGTAAACTTTTTTGTTCATTTCTTCTTTTCTAGCCTCTTATTGGCACTTGACCTCTCCTTAGTACATGTAGACACCTGAGGATATACATAAAAAGGGGTGATCTAGAAGCCCAGTAAGAGGATATCTAAGAACAATATAACATGGGGTTAGAATATTCATAACATAGGCAAAGAATCATGAGAGGAAACATTAATAAGAGACTTGAAATGTGGCAATGCATAAAAATGAAGCATCATGTCTTAGTGGTTAACTACCACACATGATTATGAAAAAAGATATAATCTTGTTCACAAATCATTTTACATTTACTCATGAGATTCATCACTTTACCCAATGCATTGGAGCACTGTATAATTTTAGGCACACCCATCACATTTAAACATTCATATTGCGTTATATAATTCTGGGCGCACCCGTCACATCATAACATTATCATTACCATACATGCCACATAGAACATTTATCAATAATGAACATAAATAATCCATGGAAAATAATTATTTTCATCTCATAATAACACATTCATAAACTTTGGGTTCCCAAAAGAAAGAGGTAACAACATACTTGATACAAGAACCATCAACCATGAATGAGAGGTAAAAGTTGAGTTCTTAAAAGAAGAGTTCTTTTGGAAAACATTTTGTTTGACATAAAATTCAGTAGAAAACATGTATATCCCAGAAGACGTAATATACTTATGAACAAATGATTTTTAAGAAGTGACCATACCAAATTGGATTGAAAGAGGGAGAACCCAAAGAAAGAAAATTGGGTTCGATATTTTCCCCTTACCTTGTATCCAAACGCTTCCTTCACTTTAATGTCCTGTATAATGACATTATATTCATTAATTAGAAATTAAAAAACCTTTTATACATTAATAGGGGTCATTTTGGTTTCATTATGTTATTTTATGGGACTTTTGATGAGTTATAGAGTTTAAAAACATTGTTCAGGAATATTCATTTTTATGGTTTTCATGAGAGTTTCACATGTATTCATGAATAGAAGTTTGTGTAGAACATGGGTAAACATTCAGAACATATATTAAATGTTATTAATGATATTATAGAAGTTAAAATGATCTTAATATGAATTATATTGTATTCCATGTGTATGAATCATTAGATAGGAATTTAATGATGATCGTTTGGGTTAATTTGGGAGGTTTTTCGACCACAACGAACTTGTTTTGTTTACTCATCTAGTAATATGTACATAAGTTAGTTTTAGAACTCAAAATAGTACATAATACATATATAATATTCTGGTTCAACCATAAAAATGGTTTCATGACCAGATCTGTAGGTATAAATGGAAAAAAACATGTCATTCTTAAAGGTGATAAATTAACACCTTACGAACAACGTTTTCTTTTATAAAATAAAAGGGAGAGGAGAAGTGGGTTGGATGGTATAATATACCATTAGTATCATAACATTCTAGTATATTTATGATACTGGAGTCACCATACCATTTGGACAAAGATACGTTGGGAGAGAATAAGAAAAGGACTTGAAATTGAAAGGGAATTAAAGGAAAAAGGAAGAGAAATTACCTCTTGAATTCTTCTCTTGAGATCCTCCTTAAGGGGCCTAAGCTTGGTCTTTTTATGAGACTAGAAGCTCTTGGACGTGGGGGAGGGGCTTGGGAAGATGCTTGGGTAGAGTTTAGACAATGCTTGAAGCTTAAGAGGTGTGGTTTGGCAAGGGGAGGGGGAGAGGTTATTTATACATGAGGAGGGAGGTGTTTTTAGTATAAAATATTAAATAAAATAATATATCAAAATTTAGACTTGTAATAATAGTTTTTTCACATCCTAAATCATATATTAATATAATATAATTCTTTTTAGGCTTTAATTCATTTTTATAATTTGAATTCATTAATTTATTAAAAGTAAAGTGAAAGAAAAGGAAAAAGACACTTTAAGAAATCACCTTTTGACTTTAGACTTTGGAAAGTTCTTTTTAAAGTTTGAAAATTGAGTTTATTGTATTTTAAGGAACCATTTATTAAATTTAATATAATTTGTCTGAACCTAAAGTTCTATAATTTTTATGTCATCATTACATCATTAATGATGCAATTTAGGATACATCGATTATGCGGAAAACTATTTTTTTACTATTCACCCGAAAATTGAAGTATTTCAGAAAAATCTAAAAATTTCGCCCTAACCATTTTTTGACGTGTAGAATCAAAAAATGAAGTCCATTTTTCAAAAATAATTTTCTAAATATGATTAATTTAATATTTAATTAAAATCATAATTTTCTTAAAAAATACAGTTTTTAAAATTAAAACTAATTTTATAATGCTTTCAAAAATTATGTAGGGTCTTATAAAATTATCTAAAAACTAGGAGAAATATATTTTCTAATTTATGAACACATTTTAAGAAAATAAATTTTCTTTTAAATTAATTAATTAATTATAATTATTTATTTATAACTTACAAAATACCAAAACGTTTACTATGGTCAAATTGTCACTTTCTAATATGCCTAAATTTTATTTAATTATTCATGGGTAAGGTTACTCTTATTTGGACGATGTACTATTCATAAGGGTCGTACTACTATTCATAATGGTAGGTTACTATTCACCAAAAATTATGTTTTTCTTATTGGACCTCAAAAATCATCTTGAACACAACCATGTATGTCAAATTTTCAAAATTCCAAACACAGAAGTGACAAACTTATGTTTAAAGGTCACTTAGCACTTAGTAGTTCATTATGTTGTGTTTTCATGTGATTTTATGACATATTTTTAAGAAGGTAATTTCCATTGAAATACTTTGGGTCATTACATTCTTCCCCTTTTATGAAATTTCACCCTCAAAATTTTACTTTACACAAATAGGTGAGGGTACTTCTCCTTCATCGCCTCCTCTAGTTCCCAAGTAGCTTTTTCAAACTTATGGTTCCTCCACAAAACTTTGACAAGGTGGGTTGTCTTGTTGTGTAGAACCTTATCTTTCCGGTCCAAAATTTCTACTGGCTGCTCTTCATAAGAGAGATCATCTTCCAGTTGTACCATCTCTGAGTTTAATACATGTGAGGGATCAAGTATGTACTTCCTCTGAAGCGATACGTGAAAAACATCATGAACTTGAGCCATATTCGGTGGAAGTGCAAGCCGATAGGCCACGGCTCCTATATGGTCAAGGATTTCAAAGGGGCCAATGTACCTTGGGCTTAACTTTCCTTTTTTCCCAAATAGCATGACTCTCTTCCATGGTGATATTCGAAGGAAGACTTTATCTCCAACATCGAACTCCAAATCCCTTCGACGGTTGCTAGCATAGCTCTTTTGCCAACTCTGAGCAGATTTGATGTGTTTTTTGATGGCTTAAACCTTCTCTGTCATCTCTTCCACAAGATCGGGTCCAAGTAGATTTATTTCTCCAACTTCATCCCAACAGGTTGGAGTTATACATCGCTTTCCATATAGATATTCATATGGAGTCATCTGAATACTTGATTGGAAGGTATTTTTGTTTGAGAACTCAACCAATGGGAGATGCTGATCTCATCCACCTTTGAATTCTAGTGAGCAGGCTCTTAGCATATCTTCAAGCATCTGAATAGTCCTTTCATATTGACCATCTGTTTGGGGGTGATAGGTCGTGCTGAAATTTAATTCAGTACTCAAAGCATGTTGAAGGCTCCTATAGAATTTAGATGTGAACCTTGGATCACGGTTAGAGATAATTGAGAGTGGAACACCATGCTGTCTTACCACTTCCTTCACATATATCCTTGCAAGTTTTTCAAGTGAGATATCTTCTTGAATAGAGATAAAATGGGCAGTCTTGGTGAGTCGATCAACCACAACCCATATTGCATTATTTCCCTTCGACGTCTTCGGGAAACCCATGACAAAGTCCATAGTAACATTTTCCCATTTCCACATGGGTATAGGCAATGGCTGGATCATCTCTTTGAACTTTTTTCACTCTATTTTTTTAACTTGTTGATATACCAAGCACCTTGATATATATTCTACAATCTCCTTCTTCATGTTATCCCACTAGAAATGTTCTCGGACATCACGATACATCTTGGTGCTACCAGGATGGTTAGAGAATGTTGACCTATGTGCATTGTCCAATATCTCCTTCTTTATCCCGGGTGATAAAGGCACACAAATCCTTGTTCCAAACCAAATCAAACCATCATCGTCGATATGGAACTCATGCAGTTTCCCTTCCTTTACTATATTCACCCTCTTTTGTATCTCCACATCATCCCTTTGTGCTTCTTTAATCTTCCATTGGATAGATGGTTGCGCAATCATTTGGGCAAGGTAGGATGTATCCCCTGCCCTTATGATTTCTAAATCCATGCTTTGCATATCCAAGAAGATAGGGTCTTTCTCAATCCGTAACATGGATAGAGTAGCAGGTTCTTTTATGCTTAGAGCATCAGCTACCTTGTTCACCTTTCTAGGATGGTAGTGAATAGAGAAATCATAATCCTTAATTAGCTTTAACCATCTCATTTGACACATGTTGAGCTCCTTTTGTGTGAATATATATACTTTATCCTCTTGTGGTCGGTTTATATGTCACACTTCTCACCATAAAAGGTAGTGCTGCTAGATTTTCAAGGAAAAAATCATGGTTGTCAGCTCAAGATCATGCGTCGGGTAGTTCTTCTCATGGATCTTCAATTGTCGTGAGGCATAGGCTATTACATTGTCATTTTGCATGAGTACACAATCCAAATCTTTCTTTGAAGCATCACTATATATCACAAAACTTTCTCCACTTTTTGGTAGTGTGAGTACAGGTGCAGTGATCAGCCTTCTCTTTAGCTCCTTGAAACTTCCCTCACATTCTTCCGTCCAGAAATACTTTACCCATTTCCTTGTTAATTTAGTTAGCGGGCTTGACAATCGTGAGAAGTTTCTCACAAAATGTTGGTAGTACCCAACTAATCCAAGAAAACTATGGATTTTGGTGACACTAGAGGGCCTGGGTCATTCCTCAATTACCTTTGTTTTTGAAGGATCCACAGAAATTCTCTCACTTGTGATCACATGCCCCAATAACGTAACTTGCTTCATCCAAAAGTCACACTTGCTGAACTTGGCGTACAACTTCTCATTTCTCAATGTCACCAACACAAGTCTTATATGTTCTTCATGTTCCTCATTTCTCTTGGAGTAGATGAGAATATAATAAATAAACACTACCACAAATTTGTCGAGGTAATTTCTAAAGACTCTATTCATCAAATCAATGAAGATTGCAGGGGAATTAGTAAGTCCGAAGGGTATCACTAGAAACTCATAGTGCCCATACCTTGTACGGAAGGAAGTCTTCTGAATATCCTCCTTCTTCACCTTTAGCTGATGATATCCAGAATGAAGATCTACCTTTGAGAAGTATTGAGATCCTCTTAACTAATTGAACAAGTCGTCAATCCTTGGAAGAGGACACTTGTTATTTATGGTGATCTTGTTGAGTTCCCAATAGTCGATACAGAGCCGCATTGTAGCTGCTTCTTTAACTCCTCCAGTTTGATAGGATTCATCCTATAGGGACACTTTGAGATAGGAGTAAATCCAGGTATGAGTTCTATTAAAAACTCTACCTCAAGATCCAGGGGAATTCCGGGTAACTCTTCGGGAAATACATCACCATATTCCCTCACGATGGGCATTTCCTCAAGGTTGGAAGTTTCCTTTGACTCAACCATTTGGGAGTGGTACGCTTCTTCACAGAGAATCAAAACCTAAATAGATGAAGGATTTTTCAAAGGAGATTCATGATCTTCCTTGAATTTGTAGAGGAGCATGAGATGTTTTGGAATATGAAAAGATATTTCCTTTTCCCGATAGTTGATATGTGCTCTATATAATGAGAGTCAATCCATTCCCATTATAGAATTGAATTCTACCCAGGGAAGTATTACAAGATTCGCTGGAAGAATCTTCCCACATACGCTAACAGGAGAAGAGTCAAACACTTGGGTTGCAATGATTTCACCACTTGGTGTTTTTATGGATATCTCTATTTTAAGGTTTCGGGGCTTTGATTCTATAGTTCTAGAAAACTTTCAAAATATAAAGGAATGCGTAGAACTAGAATCAAATAATATTTTTTCCATTATTGAGTGAATAAGAAGTGTACTTTTTACAACTTCATTATCTTTCTCCACTTCCACGGTAGTGATGGCATAAGCCTTCCTTTGTTCCTTTGGATTTGGTGGCTGTTGACGCTGATTACCCTCGAGAACTCGAGGTTTAGTGCACTGGCTTGCATAGTGCCCTAGCTCCCTACAGTTGTAGCATTGAAGCATGAATGGTTCTCTCCTTTATTCTACCACATTCTCCTTCCTTTTTATGTCTTTCTAACACTCTTAAGCAAGGTGTCCTTCTTTCCTACACTTGAAGCATTTCCCCATCCCTTTGAGGCAGTTCCCATGGTGAAACTTTCCACATTTTTGGTATGTGGGTCATTGATTTTTCTTCCCACCTTTTTCATTAGATTCACCGGCTTGAAACTCCATATTTCGTTTCCTATCACCATAGCCATGAGACCATTCTTCAAACTCCATCTCCACTTTTAGAGCACATCGAAAAACTTCTTCTTAAATCCCAAAGTCTCGAATTGCAAGAGCCTTTCGAAGGTGTGGTTTTAATCCACTAAATAATCTATCAATTTTACTATCATTTTTGATAACAAACCCCGAAGCATACCTTGCAAGCCTTGTGAAATTTTCTTTGTAGGTTATGACATATTCTCCTTCTTTTTTCTTGAGCTCTATGAATTCTCTCTTCATCTTCGTACAAAGAGTTCATGGAAAATACTTATTAAGAAACATGATCTTAAAGTCTTCCCATTACATCTCTTCAATTTCCTCCCTTGACTTGGTGTTCTTAATCAAATTCCATCATTGATCGGCCTCTCCATCTAGATGATAAATGGCTAGTGTCACCTTCTTAATCTCAGAACAGTGAAGAACAAAAAAGATCTTCTCCATGGAGTTGACCCACTATTCCGAAACTAGTGGATCAGAAGATCCACTAAACGTCGGTGGTCGTTGCCACATAAAACATTCGATAGCCAGTTGCTCTCTCTTTGGTGAAAAAGGATGTTCCCCATTATTATGGTTATTGTTCATAACCTAAGATAATTGGGTAAGCTTCACCATGAAGTTTTGAACTCCACCTCCCAAATTATTGGGGATGTTTTTCGGGCAATCGTTGCATTGGCCCTCACACGAGTTGTTGGCCTGGTTTCTCCTGGTTCCCACCATTTTCTAAAATAGAAAAGGTTAGAACAAAACATAAGTCAACATATCATGAATAACTTATTCATTTAAACAAATCATAACATATGATATCCCTATGTAAATATTCTTGTGTTCATATTTGTACTTAGACTCATGCTAGTTTTTTCCTCTAGGGTTCACTAATCCTAATTCCCAAATTAACTAAACATTTCCTCTGATACCAACTATAGCGACCCAACATTTTCATACATTACTATTACATCATTTTAAAGATAAACAACATAATATTATTACATGTAGAGGATCCAACAGTTTAGTGTCTTGGGCAAACTAGGACCATACATAACAATTACAACATTGAGCATAAACTTTTTTGTTCATTTCTTCTTTTCTAGCTTCTTATTGGCACTTCACCTCTCCTTAGTACATGTAGACACCTGAGGATATACATAAAAAGGGGTTATATAGAAGCCCAGTAAGAGGATAGATAACAACAATATAACATGGGGTGATCATATTCATAACATAGGCAAAGAATCATGAGAGGAAGCATTAATAAGAGACTTGAAATGTGGTAATGCATAAAAATGAAACATCGTGTCTTAGTGGTTAACTACCACACATGCTTATGAACAAAGCTATAATCTTGTTCACACATAATTTCAAATTTACTCATGAGATTCATCACTTTACCCAATGCATTGGAGCGCTGTATAATTCTGGATGCACATGTCATATTTAAACATTCATATTGCACTATATAATTCTGGGTGCACCCGTCACATCATAACATTATCATTATCATGCATGCCACATAGAACATATATCAATAATGAACATAACTAACCCATATAAAGGAATTAGTTTCATCTCATAAGAAAAAATTCATAAACTTTGGGTTCCCAAAAGAAAGAGGGAATAACATACTTGATACAAGAACCATCAACCATGAATGAGAGGTAAAAGTTGAGTTCTTAAAAGAAGAGTTCTTTTGGAAAAATATTTGTTTGACATAAACTTCATTAGAAAACATGTATATCCCAGAAGAGGTAAGATACTAATGAACAAATTATTTTTAAGAAGTGACCATACCAAATTGGAGTGAAAGAGGGAGAACCCGAAGAAAGAAAATTGGGTTCGAGATTTTTCCCTTATCTTGTATCCGAACGCTTCCTTCACTTTAATGTCCTGTATAATGACATTATATTCATTAATTAGAAATTAAAGAACCTTTTATACATTAATATTGGTCATTTTGGTTTCATTATGTTATTTTATGGGCCTTTTGATGAGTTATAGAGTTTAAAAACATTGTTCGGGAGTGTTCATTTTTATGGTTTTCATGAGAGTTTCACATGTATTCATGAATTGAAGTTTGTGTAGAACATGGGTAAACATCCAGAAAATATATTACATGTTATTAATGATATTACAGAAGTTAAAATTATCTTAATATGAATTACATTGTATACCATGTGTATGAATCATTAGATGGGAATTTAATGATGATCGTTCGGGTTAATTTGGACGGTTTTTCGACCACAACGAACTTGTTTTGTTTACTCATCTAGTAATATGCACATAAGTTAGTTACATAACTCAAAATAGGAAATAATACATATATAATATTTTGTTTCAACCATAAAAATGGTTTCATGACCAGATCTATAGGTAAAAATGGAAAAAGAAAACATGTTGTTCTTGAAGGTGATAGATTAACACCTTACGAACAACATTTTCTTTTATAAAATAAAAGGAAGAGGAGAAGTGGGTTGGATGGTATAATATCCAATTAGTATAATAAAATTATATTATATGTATTATAATGGAGTCACCATACCATTTGAATAAAGATAAGTTGGGAGAGAATAAGAAAAGGACTTGAAATTGAAAGGGAATTAAAGGAAAGAGGAAGAGAAATTGCCTCTTGAATTCTTCTCTTGAGATCCTCCTTAAGGGGCTTAAGCTTGGTCTTTTGATGAGACCAGAAGCTCTTGGACATGGGGTAGGGGATAGGGAAGATTATTGGGTAGAGTTTAGACAATTCTTGAAGCTTGAGAGGTGTGGTTTGGCAAGGGAAGGGGGAGGGGTTATTTATACTTGAGGAGGGAGGTGTTTTTAGTATAAAATATTAAATAATATAATATATCAAAAGTTAGACTTTTAATTGTAGTTTTTTCACATCCTAAAACATATATTAATATAATATAATTTTTTTAGGCTTTAATTCATTTTTATAATTCTAATTCATTAATTTATTAAAAGGAAAGTGAAAGAAAGGGAAAAAGACACTTTAAGAAATCACATTTTGACTTTAGACTTTGGAAAGTTCTTTTTAGGTTTGAAAATTGAGTTTATTGTATTTTAAGGAACCATTTATGAAATTTAATATAATTTGACCGAATATAAAGTTCTAGAATGTTTATGTCATCATTACATCATTAATGATGCAATTTAGGATGCACCGATTATGCGAAAAACTGTATTTTTACTATTCACCTGAAAATTGAAGTATTTCAGAAAAATCCCAAAATTTCACCCTAACAATTTTTCGACGTGTAGAATCCAAAAATGAAGTCCATTTTTCAAAAATAATCTTTTAAATATGATTAATTTAATATTTAATTAAAATCATAATTTACTTTAAAAATACAGTTTTTAAAATTAAAACTGATTTTATAATGCTTTCAAAAATTACGTAGGGTCTTATAAAATTATCTAAAAACTAGGAGACATATATTTTATAATTTATGAACACATTTTAAGAAAAAACATTTTCTTTTAAATTAATTAATTAATTATAATTAATTATTTATAACTTACAAAAATACCAAAACGTTTACTATGGTCAAATTGTCACTTTCTAAGAAGTCTAAATTTTATTTAATTATTTATGGGAAAGGTTACTCTTATTTGGATGATGTACTATTCATAAGGTTCATACTAATATTCATAAGGGTAGGTTACTATTCACCAAAAATTAAGTTTTTCTTATTGGACCTCAAAAATCATCTTGAACACAATCATGTATGTCGTATTTTCCAAATTACAAACACAGAAGTGAAAAACTTATGTTTAAAGGTCAATTAGCACTTAGTAGTTCATTATGTTGTGTTTTCATGTGATTTTATGACATATTTTCAAGAAGTTAATTTCCATTGAAATACTTTGGTTCATTACACTTAGCATGTCAAGCATGGTTTTTATTTGTTTATTTTCATCTCCTCATACCATGAGTGGCTAAAACCACCCAGGGGGAGGGATTGAGAGTAGGTGTATCTGGTCATTTCTTAAATATTTAATTCTAAATTTGGCAACCTTAAGGATTAGTAATTAGGATAAATAATAAATGTCTATTAAATTCATTTGAACGTCCCCAACCACATGATCTTCAAGTGAAGAACCATATCCTGATTGGAGTATATTACGCTAGGACCACTAGCCTAAGATACTTTCTGCCATAAGAGCTAAGATTAATGCATCTAGGTTGTCGCCATTTCACGATCAAGGAATATCTACATCCTAGGTAGAACTAGGTGACTTGACCAAAGTCAACTAGTGACTTCTTCTTGCTTCACAGCCTAAACCTTAAGATCTTACCAATATTAGAATTAATATCATCTATTTTACCAATATCCAAAATTGATCTTAACCCCTCTCTCCTTATTGAAGCAACCATCATAGATCCATAAATTCCCAAACTAAAAAAAACTAGAAAGGACTCCTACTCCAAAGGGTTTTGATCCTTTGACTTCAAAAGCCAGCAATGCTCCCCATGGGATCTCTCTCAGACTCTTACTATACTACACCCTTGTAGCAAGTGAAGTTTGAGAAATCTTATAATTCTAATCTGACCGCAACCCGTACAAATTCAACGACGTGTGCGGGCACGTCAAATTTTGGCATTGTTACCAAGGATTCAATGCTCTGCTTACAAGCCTCTGGTAATTAAGACCTGTGATTACCTTTCCCTAACCCCCTTTCCTTTTTTACTTTTTCAAGACACCCTCTTGTCTCTGCTTCATGGTGAAGTGCATGTACCAAGGTCTTTTTACTCATTTGAAGAACCTTGAGACAAACAAACCATTAACCATCGATCTCGTGATCGAAAGTTATGTTTTTGCACACCGCCAGTCACTAATGGATGAACAACACCATCGAGCAGGACCCAACCCGCCGAACCCTCATGACCATCAAACAAATTATTCCTAGGGAGCACCCTATTCATCAAGAGAGGACCATCATGGATTATGGTTTTCCATCAATCCATGGTGCTACTCCAAGCATCATTAATCCCCCCATCTAAGCTCATACCTTTGAAATCAAACATGGACACATTCACATGATCTAAAACATGGGGTAATTCAGTGGCCTCCATAGCAAAGATCTACATGATCGCATATCTAACTTCCTGGATGTTTACAATACCATTCATAACCAGAGAGTTTCTTCATACGCAATTAGATTGTGCATCTTACCATTCTCTTTAAGAAACTGATCTAAGGAATGACTAAAAATTCAAGATCCCAAGTCAATCATGACTTGGAATGATCTTACCAAGAAGTTCTTGGATAAATACTTTCCACAAATCCAGACTTGGAAACTCCAGAATGACATTCATACCTTTGCTCAAACCGATGGAGAATCTGCATGGGAAGCATGAGATCAATTCAAGAAGCTGATGAGGAAGTTCCCACATCATGGACTAGACATTTGTATTCAATTACAAACATTCTACCAAGGACTCTAACCAGCCGCACGAACTGTCACTGATGTTGCCGTTGATGGAGAACTGATGTTTAAAACCCAGGAATCCAGAAGAGCTATACTTGATGAAGTTTCTTGCAATACCAGCCTGTGGAAAAGTGATCATGGATGACCAAAATGTGGTATCCCCCAGGTAGATCAAAATACCAGATTAGCAGCGTAAGTTTAAGTGCTCACAAAGAAGCTTGAATAATTTCAAATACTTGTTGCACAACCCCCTCCCGCTCCTGTAATGGAGATACAATCATGTGAGATATGCAGTGGCCCACATCTATACCAATATTGCAGAAGAGGAGTTAAGGAATCATAAGCTCAAGATTGTAATTATTTCAATTATAGTCAACAGAACCCACCTTTTCAATAGCAACATCAATACTACTAGTAAAGTCTTGCTCTGCAGCAACATCAGAACAACCAAGGATATTTTCAACAGTGAAGTGGTCAAGCACCATTTTGAAATCAAGTAGCACCAGGGTATCCTCTTATGAACCGAGTGCCAAGACCTCAACAATAGATACAACAACAACCCTTCCCACAAAGAGATTGGTAGCAATTACAACCCACTCAGCCTAGACCTCAGCAACAACCTTATCCTCTTCAAAGTAACCAGGAAAACCTCCTGGATACTTTTGTTCAAAAATCAGATCAGAGAATAAAAAATCAAGAAATGGAAATTCAGATCCAAAGATATTCTTTACAAAATCATGAAGTTCAAATGGGTCAAATATTTAAGACTTTTTCGGAAAGATTACCAGGCACCCTACTGGTAATATAGATACGTACCCAAGGGAGGAAGCTAAAATAGTAGTTCTGAGAAGCGAAAATATATTGGACTTTCAACAACCAAGTGGAAGAAATTAAAGGTAACCTGAAGAACCTAAAGAACAACCACCATTAGAATAAGAAGTTGAAAAAAACACACCTCAAGAAGTATCACAAGCTAAAAGTGACCAAACTCATGAGAAAGAAAAGGAACCAGTTTATGTTTCCCCAATGACATACATGCCACCTCTTCCTTTCCTAGAAAGAGTGAGACAAAGAATAAAAGATTCACAATACAAAAAGTTCCTCAAAATGTTCAAACAACTGCAAATCAACATACCATTTTTAGAATTCATTGCCCATATTCCAGTTTATGAATAATTCCTCAAGGATTTATTGTAAAAAAAAAATAGAAGATCTTGGGGCCATCTCATTAAATAAAGAATGTTCTGCTGTTGTTCAATAGAAAATCCCACCAAATATGATAGATTCTGAATGTTTTTCAATTCCCTGTGCTATTGGAGAATGGAAGTTTGGAAGAGCTCTGTGCAATCTTGGAGTCAGCATCAACTTAATGCCAATGAGTGTATTTCGTAAGTTAGGACTCTGAGAACTCAAAACCACTAGAGTAGCACTGCAACTTTCTGACTGATTATTGAAGTAGACCAGGGAAATTTTTGAATATTTTTTAGTTAAAGTCAGAAAATCCATCTTTCCAGCAGACTTCCTAGTTCTGGACATGGAAGAAGAAGACGACGTCCCCATTATACTTGGAAGACCATTCCTAGCCATAGGAAAGGCTTTGATATATGTGAATCAAGGACGTATGATCTTCTGAGTTGGAGAAGAATAAGTAGTGTTTAGACTAGTCAAGGCTTCCCAACAATTGGACAATGTTGTTGATTGAAACACCATCTATATTATGCAAGAAGGAGATAATTACATGGCCATTGAAGAAGGAAGTGAAGCGTCACTCTCAAAGAATTAAGAAGAGTAATATTTTGTGGAAGTAAGCTTCATTGAACCTCTCTTTAGGGACACCTTTCCACCTTTCATTCCATCCATCATTCAACCACCAAAGATGGAACTAAAACCTCTATCCAACACTCTTAAGTACTCATACTTAGGAGTATCAACCTCTTTGCCAATTATTATCAATTTTGAACTGTCTCAGGAACAAGAAGAAAAAATAGTTGATGTTTTGAAGAGATATAAGCAGTCAATTTCCTGGGGAGTGACAAACATCACAGGAATCAATCATATTTAATTCACTCATATTATTCTACTCAAAGAAGATGAAAATAAAAAACGTCAACCTCAAAGGCATCTTACACCACCAATGAAGGAAGTAATCAAAAAGGAAGTGTTGAAACTCTTAAATGCAGGAATAATCTTTTCCATGTCATATATTGAATGGGTGAGCCCCCTACATGTTGTGCTTAATAAGGGTGAACTCACAGTAGAAAGAATTGATGAAAATGAATTAATTTCAACACGCACCATCACTAGATAGATAGTCTATGTAGATTATAGATGCTTGAATATAGTAACAAGGAAGGGTCATTTTCCTCTACCATTTATAGATAAAATTCTAGAAATACTTTCAGGACATGAATTCTACTATTTCCTAGATGGATATTCATGGTACAGCTAAATTGCAGTTGATCCTGCTGATTATCCAAAGATCACATTCTCATGACCATTTGGTACTTTTGCCTATAGGAGGATGTCATTTGGAATTTGAAATGCTCCATCAACATTTCAGTGATGCATGATTCATATTTTCCATGACATGGTAGAAGAATTTCTAGAAATCTTTATGAATGACTTCTCAGTTTGTGGAAGATCTTTCGAAGCCTGTTTAAGAAATCTTGAATTAGTCCTCGAACACTGTAAAGAAAAATTCCTAGTCCTAAATAGGGATAAATTTCATTTTATGGTCCAAGGAGGAATATTCCTCAGACATAAGATCTCTAAATAATGCATAAAGGTCGATCCAGCCAAAATAAGTCATTAAGAACTTGCCTAATCAAAAGTGAAGTGAATAAGAAGCTTTCTGGGCCATTCTGGATTTTACAGATGATTCATAAAAGTATTTACAAAGGTTTTCCATCAATTTACACACTTATTTTCAAAATAATTCCCTTTTGAATTCATTAATAAATGTTGGTAGGTATTTAAAACGTTGAAAACAAGCCTCATAGCAACCTCAGTCATCATTTCACCCAACTGGGATAAGGAATTTGAGTTAATGTGTTATACCAGTGACTTTTCTGTTAGTGCGGGGTTAAGAAAAATAATTAACCATATATTTTGTCCCATCTATTATGAAATCCACACACGGAGTAAATATCAAGTTAATTACATGACTACAGAGAAAGAACTCTTAACCGTTGTATATTCCTTTGAAAATTTTCAATCATATCTGGTATTGTCCAAAGTAATTGTACATACTGATCATTTTTCTCTAAGATACTTGATGAACAAGAAAGATTCCAAAGTAAGGTTGATACGGTGTATCCTCTTACTGGAAGAGTTTGAGATTGTAATCAAGGACATGAAAGGCTCAAAAAAATTCATTGTTGACCATCTATCCCGACTTCCCATGGCATTCATCAAGGAAGATGAGGAAGCTATGTAACATCCAAAGTAAATAAAGAATAATACATTTTCATATTTATTAATATTTTTGAGTTAAATATTAATTTTACTTTGAAGGGGATGCTATGTTCGATAGCGTACCCGATACGCAACAATGGGTTTCTTTGAAATCTTACATTGCACACAACATTGGGTCATACTGAAAAATAATAATATAATATTATTTTAAATGGTAGTTAATGCCTAGTCGTTGTATTGGAGGGAATGAATATAACTAACTAAAATATGATTATACATGTTTGTTAAATGTTTTTACATTTTTCCAGCATAAGTTAGATGCTTAAAATGTGAATGAATCCAATTCTAAACATAAATACTCTGATATTCTTTAAAAAGTTGATTCACTACCTTTTGGTGGTGAACCCTCATTAAATATAGTTTTGGTAACTTTTATATGTTCTATTTGACAAAATAAAATTCTTCTTTAGAATTGGGACATCAAAATTTACATTGGGTAATTTTTGGTATTTTTCTGATAAAATTCATTTTTTGTATTTTAATTCAAAACTATCTTTTAATATAATTTATTTATATGGTTAGATTATCTTTTTAATTGGTTTTAAAGTGTAATTAAATTATATTTTTTACCATTTAATCCAATCTTAGTCATTGAAAGTAATTTCACTTTGAAATTGGACATAAACAAGTGTTAATCTTTTGATAGTTATTATTTCTTAAAAACACGCTTTTTGTTTTAACAACGGGAATTAATTTTAAATTAATTAATGAAACTTCTATGTTTTGAATTTGGTAAAATATTCATCATTTTTTAATTTGGAATATCAAATATAGTTTAGGCTGAATTTTTGGTATTTTTCTGAAAAACTTCAATTTTTGATGAATAGTGAAAACACTGAGTAATAGTTAAAAAATCGACCTTTTCATTTAAATGAAATTTTACTGCTTCTGTAAATTTAATTTAGAAAATCTGATATACATAGTTGTTATTAGTAAGTAAAATGTGGTTCAAAAAGATGAAAATAATTTTTTGTGAATAGTAATGTTTGACTTTTATTTGCCACGGTTAAAGGTAAATAGGGTAATTCAAGGTAAAAATAATATTATAATAATATTAAATTATCCTAACATGTGTCATAATTTTATTGTATAATACATTTCCGACCATGGGCATCCTTGGGTCGATTTTGGGATCCTTTCGAGCCACATAAGAGTGATAATGACACTTTATATTAATTAATTAAAAGTAATGACAAAAATGACATAAATATGTATCTTTTAGTAAATCAATTCTTACATGGGGTTATATAAGTTATCTATTCAATTATAAATATTAATTTTAAATCTAAAAATATTTCCTAAATCGTGACATTTTTTTATAATTTTTAGACATAAAATAAATAAAATTATTTATGACACAGTAATGATGCAGTGTTTACCTCATTAATGAATGATTTAAATAAATAAGATTTTAAAGATTAAAAAAATATCCAACACTTGTCCAATTATTATTGGATGATTTTATTTCGAACAAGAGTCATCTTATCTTAGACTTTAATAAGTTTTGGATCTTTAGAAACTCAAAATCATTCTATAATAAAATAATATTTTCAAACTTTCCTAAAGATCCCCTCCTTCCCCTTATAAAAAGCCCTCACCTCTAACCCATTACTCACACCTCTCAAGCCCCTTTTCTTGTCCAAACTCTACCCAAATAAGCTCTCAAGATCTCTCTCTTCCACCTAGAATCCTTACCTTAGACAAAAGGCACTTCAAGAAATCCTTTTGGTTCAAACCAAAGGGAGTTACCCGATTTAAAGGTAACGTCTTCTCTTAAGTTATTTTCTTTTATTTTACTTCTATAACCCTCTGAACTCTTTTTATTCCTTTATTTTATAAAAACACTATTATCCTAAATATACTAGTTTGTTTTTATGATAAGTATTCAAACTACACTTACACACACCTCTGTCTAATGGGTAAAGAACATATTGTTTCTGTGGACGAATTGTTGCCTCACGAAACGATGATTGTTCAATCTTCTCCTACCACCTCTTATGGTGGCTATTAAGATGACACTGTATTTACATGTGATATATATTATATTTATATTGTCTCTATACTTCTTTATTTTTCATTTATATTATACCTTTATGGTTTCTATAATGATTAAATACGATAATTTCATTTGAGGAAGTGCAGACTACCACTCTCTCAAAGTGATATGACTCATTTATTCCATACATGGAATGTATAAAGGATAAACTTAATTAAATTACATAACATATATATTATACTGGAATTATAATATATCTACATATTATCAAGTTTCCATTCATTTAAATATAAAATAGAAATGAAAGTAGCGTTCGTGCGTATGTACGACTTACCGTCTCCATGAACGGTGTGTTTCATTTCTTAACTCCAAATGATATGGAATATTATAAATACA
Source organism: Viscum album (assembly GCA_963277665.1). Lineage (NCBI taxonomy): Eukaryota > Viridiplantae > Streptophyta > Magnoliopsida > Santalales > Viscaceae > Viscum > Viscum album. The sequence goes on from OY728153.1 coordinate 1,657,627,848, forward strand.
TATACACTGGATATATATGATATATATGATATCTAAATCATGAATATCATTATTGAGATAATATAATTTTGACCACATAGAAAATTTATAATTATAACAAGTTCATTTTTAACTCCAGTTTCGAACATCGACAAAATGTCCGATATGAACTCAAATAATTAGCTAATTGTAATAGCAAGCTAATAAGTGATATAAAAGTAATAATAAACTTTAAAAATTTTATTAATCAAGTATAAATTAACTTAAGTTTATTATTCATTAAGAACAAGGAACATACAAGATAAGTTAGACTTGAGGTAAGGGGTTTCTTATCTCACTTTTAATTTCATGAGATTTCCATTGTTCACCACTTATTTATTTCATGTGGTGTATTTTGTACGACCATTTGATATATATTATTATTATTCTATTTATATTCATGGTATTTTGTGATTCATTTGGTGGATATTAACTTTTAGTCTTACGACGCGATTGATTACAACGTGATAAGGGGTTTTCATCTCACTTTTTATTCTCGTGAGATTCATGTTATATTTGCAACTATTTTATTTTGTGTGGTGTATGTACTTCTCATGATTGTATTCTCTATGTAATATAATTTAAATTATGGGTATTTACATCTTCATTTTATGATTCTTTCATGGGGTGTATGCTTCGTAAGTTACCAAATCGGTAAGGGAACCTTTCAACGTACTCTTTTAGACAAAGAATTATTTTATGTCATGTCTTTTAATTTACATTTTCCTATGTTGGGATATGTTCTTATATATCCTTATTGTTGTACATTTTATGTCCATGTGATGAGAGACCCTTTTTCTCTCTCATCAACTTATTTTCTGAATTTTAAAGCGACGCCGTTAGGTTGTCGAATTTCTGTAAGAGAACTCCTTAACCCAATTTCAATTCTTTGGGTTAAACTTATACTTCTTGATTATGTCATGCTATGAATATGTGTGAATGAACTCTGATTTTATTACACTTAATATCCACTTATATTGGGTGTATTCTTATTTTTCACACATAATTATGTCATTGATTTGTCATTAATATAAGGATATGATCTTTGCCAGGGACTTTGTCTCAACTTACATTCCATTGATACTTATTTGTTGTTATACACCAATTCACTTTTATATGGTGTATATACCGTAATTTGACATATTATATCATTAATCCCCTTATTCTAATGATATTATAAGCTTTTATTAATGTTATTCCTCAATTATTTGTATTCAAGAATCTCTTATTTGGTTAGGAACTCTTTAACTAAAATATCATTTTAAATGTTTTAAAGATTTATTCTTCTAAATCTTTCTCATTAATATCCATGTTTTAAAAATTATTTTAATGATTTATTTATATGGACATGAATGTTTTAAAATTAAAATTTCTTTCAAAAGCTTCAAATTGGTATGAGACACTTTGATTTAAAAATCTCTTTATTAAATGTTTTAAATGGTTTTGAAAATGGTTTGATAAAGCATTGATTATGTCAATATGGTGAAATGATATATTGTGATTGTGATGTAGAAATGATATCATTCCTTTTTTCATGTTTTATGTGTTATGAATATGTTATGGTTATTGGGCATTGTTTACGTATACAGGTGGTTCCGTGATAAACCTATGGCAGGTGAGTCCAAGATAGCTCTCCAATGCATTGGGTAACGTGACAGAGGTAAACATTAATATTTCTCTTAAGAGATTTAGGGAATATACTGTGATGAGTATTCCAAGTGTAACTCCCTATGTAACTGTGAAAGCTACAATGTAAGTATGATATTAATTCCATAATTTACCTTTATGATTTATGATTTCTATGTGTTATTTATAAATATTATGATTTCATGAGGTATGTTAAAGAACTTATGTTTTGTATGTATTTATGAACTAATATTTTCTTTCTTTATTTTATAACTCTTAGTAAGATTTTTATTCTCATCCCGAGTTTTTGAAATGTTTTTCACAGGGTATATGGCAGGGTAAGAGAAAGGAAGAACTCAAGAAGATTTATATCAAGAAAAGAATTATTGTTTTCTTTTAAGAATTTTTATTTTATGAAAAAATGGATACTGAGTAGAAGTGTCTACTTTGTAATTTTTTAGATGTAATGTAATAGTTATGAAATAATTCTCTAAAACTATAAACCTAAAAAGATCTTCAATGTGAATTATTAACTTAATTCAAGATTATGTAATGTTTGAGGCTGGGGTCTTATAGTTTGTATCAGAGGTCGGTTTAGACAACTTTAGGGATTAGAATTTTTAGTTAGACACATGGTTAGTCTCTATGTATATTCCTTAAGTTAAATTCTTATTTTGTAACTTTTTCAAATCAAGGAAAGTCTATTAAAAATTGAAGGAGGAGGATATCAAATGACATTCCTATCTCTTCCTAATGACTTGATTGTAATAATTATTACAAAGTTATGTCTAGATAACTTTGAAACATTTTCTAACATAAAACTCACTTGCAAGCAATTGTTTGAGATATCAATCACCTCCACTATACCTCGATATCATCGTGGATCTTGGGTTGTATTTAATCAAATCATATTTTCACAATATTCTCATATTTTCAATAAATCTAAATATTATCAAGGTATTTTCAAATATTTTACCTTATCACGAGATTTTGAAGTATATTATGATTTTGAAAAGGGTGCTGAAGAAGGATACCCTTGCGCAACCTATTTATATTTGCTTTTAAATTATAGTCTTTCAATATGTACTTATGGTATTTTAAAAGGAACATTGATTGAAAGTTTCAACTCAAACTCAATCTGACTGTTTTATACAAAGTAAGTTTTATCAGTTGTTTTGAAATTATATGTTATACATGATTATTTTCCAAAACTATTTTTCTGTGAACACTCATATGACCCATGTTGTACAAGGTATATTTGGATGAAGGAAAAAAATGATTTTTAAGGATATCTAAATCATTGTTGCAATGCATAGACCTTCTACCTACATGAACAAGATGATAATGAAACCATGCAGACACCATGATCAAGGTATGATGTTCTTTATTTTGGGAATAGTTTGATTTTATCATATAGAGGTGAAATAAAAAAATGAAAATATATATAAGTCTTCATTAAGATGTTGAGGTCTTAATGAGTTGGGATGAAAATGATAGTTATAATACAACCTTTGAGTTTAAAATATGTTAGGGTTATTTTTTGAGTTTTATAAAAAGGACAACCCGTAAGATGGGTGACAACACATCGTGTCCGGTAAGGCCATGGGAATCAAACCCACAACTGAAGGGTGACAAGGGCACATCACCTACCACTAGCCTATGTGAAGTCTCTGGTTTGTATGAGTTATTCCTTTAGTTAAATGATTTTATGGATCAAGAATAAGTTGATTTTGGGAACTTATGTTTTATCAAATGTATATCCTTAGTATAGAAAAATGATTTGGTGATTAAGTGATAAAATTATTTTGGAAGACGTTCTCTCTTTTGGGGAAACACTATATGACTAAGGAAAATAGAATAATGTAGGATTTTATTTGTGGAATAATGGTTGAAATTTTATTTTGGAAGAATCTATGTTTTATGGATATTTGGTTTATTTATTGAAATGATTAACATATCATAGAGAATATGTGACAAGGTTAATTACACTTTATTATGAGAAATTAAGAGTAGTCGATTTTATTTGGAGATAAATGTTAAGATTTACTATAGAAGACTATGTGATTAAATCCTTCTGAGTTTTGGGTTTCAATATTAGTTTAGTTTACTTTGAAGAATTTTATGGACAATTATTTATTGAATGGTCTTTGTTGAACTTTGGGTATTGTTTGTCGAATTTTGGAGATTATGAATAATATTTCTTTTTTTAAGGATTATCCTTTTTTGGGATTATCTGATCTTTTACTAACCATTTTGGTTTTGGTTAATGTCTAAAGATAGTGAAAATATATAGTTTGTCTTTTGTGGATTATGTGATTCTCTAGAAGTTGATTCTAGCACTTCAGATGTGAAAAATTCATCTTGAATACTCTTAATTTGGAGAAAAGATGAGTTTTTGGTAGAAACTTATTAAAGGATGAAACTCTACTTGAAAAGAAAGTATATTTCCTTATGTCCTTAGTCAATATCATAAAAAATTCTCCAACTTTATGAAAAGGAACTTAAAACAAAAAAATTTTGTCTGTTTAATTTTCCTAATAGGAAACCAAATAGCGTTTAATCTATCACAAGTTTGTGATTTTCTGGTGGTTAACTTTTTCCTAATCATGTTTTCTATTGCTCTCCATCAGAACATGACACTTAGTTTCTCCTCCATATTTGTGTTTTCATGGAATCCTAGTATGGGTTATCTCGGGCGACCTTTGTACTTCACTTTCTTTCTTTTAAAGTGATAGTTTTATTGACTCTTTTTCCGATATGAGACTTTTAATGAAGTTTCCAAGCCCAATTTTAAAATTGCGAGGATGAAATTTCTAAAAGGGGGGAATGATGTAACATCCCAAGTAAATAAATAATAATACATTTTCATATTTATTAAAATTTTTGAGTTAAATATTAATTTTACTTTAAAGGTGATGCTATGTTCGATGGCGTACCCGATACGCAACAACGGGTTTCTTTAAAATCTTACATTGCACACAACGTTGGGTCATACTGAAAAATAATAATATAATATTATTTTAAATGGTAGTTAACGCCTAGCTGTTTTATTGGAGATAATGAATAGAACTAACTACAATATGATTATACACGTTTGTTAAACAGTTTTACATTTATCCAATAAAATTTAGAGTCTTAAAATATGAATGAATTCAATTTTAAGCATAAATACTCTAATATTCTTTAAAATGTCGATTTACTGCCTTTTGATGGCGAACCCTCATTAAATCCAGTTTTTATAAATTTTATATGTTCTATTTGACAAAATAAAATTCTTCTTTAGAATCAGGACATCAAAATTTACTTTGGGTAAATTTTTGGTATTTTTCTGATAAAATTCATTTTTTGTATTTTAATTTAAAACTGTCTTTTAATCTAATTTATTTATATGGTTAAATTATATTTTAATTGGTTTTAAATCATAATTAGATTACATTTTTTACCATTTAATTCAATTTTGGTCATTGGAAGTAATTTTACTTTGAAATTGGATATAAACAAGTGTTAATCTTTTGATAGTTGTTATTTCTTAAAAACACGTTTTTTGTTTTGACAATGAAATTAATTTTAAATTAATTAATGAAACTTCTATGTTTTGAATTTGTTAAATAGAAATCATTTTTTAATTCAAAATATCAAATATATATTAGGCTAAAGTTTTTGTATTTTTCTGAAAAACATCAAATTTTGATGAATAGTTAAAATGCCGAGTAGTAGTTAAAAAACCAACTTTTTCATTTCAATGAAATTTTACCACTTTTGTGAATTGAATTTGTAAAATCCGACATACATGGTTGTTATTAGTAAGTTAAATGTGGTTCGATAAGATGAAAATAATTTTTGGTGAATAGTAACTTTTGAATTTTATTTACCGCGGTTAAGGTAAATAGGGTAATTCAAGATAAAAATAATATTATAATAATATTAAATTACCCTAACATGTGTTCTAATCCTATTGGATGATAAATTTCCGACCATGGGTATCCTTGGGTCAATTTTGGGACCCCAAGGAGCCACTTAAGAGTGATAATGACACTTTATATTAATTAATTTAAAGTAATGACAAAAATGACTTAACATATATATTTTAGTAAATCAATTCTTATATGGGGTTATATAAGTTATCTATTTGGATATAAATATTAACTTTAAATATAAAAATATTTCCTACATCATGGTATTTTTTTATAATTTTTAGATATCAAATAAATAAAATTATTTATGACATAATAATGATGCATTGTTTACCTCATTAATGAATGATTTAAATAAATAAGATTTTAAAGATTAAAACAATATCCAACACCTGTTCAATTCTTATTGGATGATTTTATTTCTAACAAGATTCATCTTATCTTAGACTTTAATAAGTTTTGGACCTTTAGAAACCGAAAATCATTATATAATAAAATAATATTTTCAAACTTTCCTAAAGAGCCCCTCCTTCCCCTTATAAAAATCCCTCACCTATAACCCATTACTCACACCTCTCAAGCCCGTTGGCTCATCTAACCTCTGCCCAAATAAGCTCTCAAGATCTCTCTCTTCCACCTAGAATCTTTACCTTAGGCAGAAGTAACTTCAATAAATCCTTTTGGTTCAAACCAAAGGGAGTTACCCGATTTAAAGGTAATGTCATCTCTTAAGTTATTTTATTTTATTTTAATTCTCCAACCCCCTAAACTCTTTTTATTCATTTCTTTTATAACAAAACAAATATCATTAATATACTAGGTTCTTATTATGAGAAGTATTCGAACTACACTTACACACACCTCCATCTAATGGGTAAAGAATATATTCTTTTTGTGGACGGTTGTAACACCCAATCTTCCACGGTACACTTCTCTTTGAATAATACAATAGCGTGTGTTGTACGCAACACTGAGTTCAAGTACACCACGACTTACCAAACTAGCCGTTCAAAAGAGGTTATGAATAGTATTAACTAAATTTTAAATATGATATTATCCTTATAATTTTAATCCATATTATGAGTTTCTAAGACATGATTTATGAACAAATTCATTTTTTTCAGATAAAAGAAGTATTTTTCAAAAAATGAAATTTTACCGCCTTTTAATGGAAAAGCCTTTTAAAACCAATATTTGAAATTTTTATATATTCAATTTGAAAAAATTAAATTCTTATTTAGAATCAGGACATAAGAATTTAGTATTAATAATGTTTTGGTGTCTTTCTGATAACTTTCATATTTGGGTGAATAGTGAAAAATTACTAAATTTTAACTGAAAACAACTTTTTTAATAAAAATAATTTATATTGTTAAATTATACATTTTAATGGTTTGGAAGAATAAATAGATTATATTTTTACTATTTAATCCAATGATAGTCATTTTAAGTAATTTCACCTTGAAATTGGACATAAACAAGTGTCAAACTTTTGATATTTATTATTTCTTAAAAATACGCCTTTTGGTTTCAAAAGCAGGAATCAATTTTAAATTAATAAATGCAACTTTTATGTTTTGAATTTGGTAAAATAGACTTCATTTTTGGATTCGGAATAACAAAATTAGCCTAGGGTGAAATTTTGGTACTTTTCGGATAACTTTTATATTTTGATGAATAGTAAACAATTACTAAATTTTAATTTAAAAAACTTTTTTAATCGAAATAATTATTAGTGATAAATTATTAATTTGAGTCATTTTAAATTATATTTAAAATATATTTTTACCACATAATAAAATGTGGGTCATTTAACATAATTTCACATTTAAACCAAACATAAACAAGTGTCAATCTTTTGATAGTTATTATCTCTTAAAAACACGCTTTTTATTTTAACAATGGAAATTAATTTTAAATTAATTTCTGCCACTTCTGTGTTTTGAATTTGGAAAAATGGATTCCATATTTGGAATCAGGATGTTTAAATTGTGTAAATTGGTAACTTTTATTTTTAGACATTTTGGATAATTACTTCGGTAAATATTTTATTTACCATGGTTAAAGGGTAAATCCGGTAAACAAGGGTTAAAAAAATAATATTATAATAATACTAAATTACCCTAAAACATGTCTTAACCCTATTTTTTGATACATGGTCGACCATGGGAATATTTCGGTCGATTTTGGGACCCCATGGATCCACTTGTAAGTGATAGGGACACTTTATTTTAATTAAGTTAAAATGAATACAAAAATGACACAAGCATATATCTTTTAGAAAAACAATTGTTAAATAGGGTTATATATGTTGGATTTTAGACTATAAATATTAATTATAAATCTAAAAAGATTTCCTACATAATGATATTTTATTTATAATTTTTAGACATTAAATAATTTAATTTATTTATGACACAATGGTGATGCAGTAATTACCATAATAGTAAAAAATTAGAATAATTGATATTATAAATACCCAAATAAATATAATTTGAGACTTTTATTGAATTAAACTAATTTTATAGGTTAATAAGACATATTATAATTGAGTTAATTAAATTTTTTCGAAGTAATCATTCTGTTATGAGTTTCACAAAAATCAACTATTGAATAGTGTCAAAATTGACATAAAAGAGTTTTTAAAACACATATTATATTATTAATTGATATTAAATTAATAAAAATCTAAGGTTCATCCAAGATACTTATATAATGATATTTGTATCATTAATGGACCACTTGGTGGTCGCTTGGATGTATATGGTATGTTTATTAACCATATAATATAAAAATACAAAGAGACATTGTAAAAGTGAAACTAATTAACTAAGAGTTAATACTTAAAGATAAGGTTAATATAGTGACCCAAACCTGTCTAAATTATATTGGTTGAATGTTTTTAGACCTATATCTACCTTAACCTTTGAATAATCAACTTTGGAGTCATTAGAAACCGAATATGAATTTATTATAAATTAATATTTTTAGTTTTTCCAAAGGTGCCCCTCAGGCCTCTTATAAAAGGGCACTCCTCCTTCTCATTTATTCACACCTTCAAAGCCTTTTGGTTCGGCCAACCCCTGCCCAAATACTCTTTCAACTTCCCTCACTACAACCTAGATGCCTTATTTTGATCAGAAAACCAACCTAAGGAGCCCTTTTGATCAAATCAAAAGGAAGAACCCGAAGAAGAGGTAATGTTTTCACCACCCCTTTTCAAGTTCCTTTCTTCTTCCACTTCTTCTTTCTTTATTATTACCATTATAAAATAATAACTCTAATATCTTATATATAATGTGATGTTATTATAAATATGGTACAACCATAGTCAGTATTCTATCCACCCTTTGAATAACATGTCACCATACGTGCGTACGTACGGCTTACCGTCTCCATGTCGTGGTGTAATTGTTATTCAATATATTATTATTTGGGTGGGTATAATAATGATGTGTAACTCATGAAAATAATAAATATAACATGATAATTATTCTGTATATATGATATACCATCTAATTATATATTATTTTAATATCAAAAGAATGATATTGTCGCTCATGCGTACGTACAGACTACCGTCTCCACGAACGCGATGAGATTCATTATTTATCGTATCCATTCAAGTATAATTATCATTTTATGATTTAAAAATAATTTTTAAGGACTTTATATAATTCTTGATATGAATATGATACAACCTATCCATGAAAAACATGGCTTACGTAACAAAACATATAAAAGAAAACGAGTAAGTTAACACCTGAAACGACGATAATTCTAAGATATTATTAACAAAGAAATGTTAAAAGATCATATATGATATCATATTAATATATATGATTAATTAATAATTTAATAACGATTATTTCAACATTATACAGGAGCTTAACCTACCCCCAACCAAGGAAAAGTACAAGGTAAGGGATTTTCTTATCTCACTTTCAATTCCGTGAGATTTCCATTGTTTGCCACTAATTTATTGAAAGTGGTATATTGTGTATTGACATTTGATATATATTATCATTATTATCTTTATATTCATGTTATTCTGAAAATAATTTGGTGGTTATTAACTTTTGGTTATACGACTCAGTTGATTACAACGTGGTAAGGGGTTTCTTATCTCACTTTTTAATTCCGAGAGAATTCCATTGTTCACCACTTATTTATTGCATGTGGTGTGTGTACTGCCCATGATTGTATCCATTGTGTAATATACTTTAATTTATGGATATTTACATCATCATGGTATGATCCTTCTTTCATGGGTGTATGTTTCTTAAGTTACCTAATCGATAAGGGAATTTGAAATTTCAATTTCCACTCATTTGGCTTTACGCATATTTCATTGATTATATTACCCCAAGATTATGTGTGGAATCACTATTCATTTGATTATGCCATAATTTCCACTCCCCTTTTCTGTGTATATACTTTTGATACACATAATCACTCAATTGATAATTTTTCAAGTCATCGATATGAATTTGATAAGAGTAATTTTAACTCACTCTCCATTTGTTGAGTTAAACATCCAATTCATTGGTGTTGTTTTTATAAGATTATGTGTGAATATACATTGATTGATTTACACTTAATATCCAATCATATTTAGTGTATTTATATTTGTCACACATAACTATGTTTTTGATTTATCCTTAACCTAAGGATATGGCCTTTATGAGAGAATTCATCTCAATTTACACTCCATTGAGACTTCTTTGTTGTTATACACCAAATCACTTTTATGTGGTGTATATAATTTACTTTGACATAGTATATCATGAATCCCTTTATTCTCATGATATTACAAAGTTTTTATTACCTCAATTATTTTTATTCAAGTGTCTCTCTTTTTGTTAGAATCTCTAACTAAAATACAATTTTTAATTGTTTTAAAGACTTATTCTTATAAATCTTGCTCATTAATGTCCATGTTTTAAAAATGGTTTTAAGGATTTATTTATATGGACATTAAAGTTTTAAAATTAAAACTCCTTTTAAAAGTTTCAAAGTGGTATGGGACACTTTGATTCAAAAATCTATTTTTAAATGGCTTCTTGACAAATAGTGTGAATTTTAAATGATTTCAAGAAAAAGGGGGATATTTCTCTCAAATAGTTTTGATGATTATTTTCATCTATGTCAATATACTTCATTATTCTTGATTGAGGTTATTGTGATACAATACAATTTTCCATATTGTATCGAATGAGTTATGTTTGACTGTGGATGTGCTATTTTTATACCATTCATGGTTTGTGGATAAAGTATTGACATTTCGTATGCTAGTTTTAATACGAATGTTTATGTTATGTTTAAAACTTTTCATATGAGGAATGCATTGGACTTAGTAAGTGATGGGTGGAGCCCGCTATAGCTCCTCGATGCATCGGTAGGTCTCATGAGACAAAATAGTGTCTTGGAATAAGGCCTTGAAAAAATCTTATTTGTAGTCTTGGCACGAGGCATTGGCTATGTGGTTATGATAGTCTGGCATTATGCATTCCATCATTATGAAAGTGGTTATTTATATTTCATGTGATTGTTCGACTAGTAGAATATCCATGTGAATAAGTAAATGGAATTATTTCATTTTATCTTTGCCATATTATACTGAAGTTCAAGTTTAAAAGGCTTTTGTTTTAGTTATAAATTGTTTTAAGTGTTTATGCTTATCTATGAAAGCTTCTGCTATATTGTTATCCTTACTGAGCATCTGAACTCACCCCTTTCATTGTTTTATTTTGCCCAAGATTATGAAGAAGTAATTTATGAATGACCTGCAGGGATAGTATGAGGGGATATGAAGACAAGATGTTTTTTATGATGTAATGTAAAACTTTATGATTGTATCTAGTGTTTCCAAGGCTACTAAACTAATCGGTATTTTGAGACTTGATCTTTCTTGTGATCATGCCAATGTTATGTAATAATGCACCGACTCTGGGTAACTGGGGACGGGCCGTTACAGTTGGTATCAGAAGAAGTTTAGTATAAACCTTGGAAGGTAGATTTACATAAACTCTGATTATAGCACATAGACCTAAGATGAACTTTGAGGATTAGTATGGAATAAATTCCTGGAATTTTGGTATTGTAGATATTTTGTGAGTTTTCCGAGAAATACATCCATGTCTGGATGCGAGCAGGTAGAGGCGGCTCTGGCACAGATGTACCTAGGGGTAAAACCCAAAAACACCGTTTTGAGCTAGACTCGAACGAGAACTAGTGCATGACAACGGGTCTTGCTGCACTCTTGGTTACGACACTCCCGAGGGATATGCTTAGGATAATTTACATTTTCTTTACAAACCAATTTGAAGTAATATATGTATAAGATGATAGTAAATGACCTTGGTTAATCCTAATTTGTTTCAAATTGAGAATATGGTGACATGTTAATCTCTAAATGATTTTATGACTACTGTTACTCACACAATGCTTTCTGGTTTTAGTCAACGGGTAGATTCTAAGGAAGTCGTAGTGACTTTGAGAATGATGTACAAGGTGGGAACGGTGGTGGCAATGAGCAACAAAATGGAATGTTGATAGGCGTAAAAGATATCATCTTTATGCCAAATCAGTTTTCCAAAAATATGATCAACAACATATATATTAACCAACTCCCAGACTCAACAAGGAAGAGAAAGGTGATGAATGATAAGAGCTCCAGCAATGGAGACCATGGAGAAAAGAACCCTCAATTTCCATCATGCAATAAATGTGGTAGGAGACACCTGGGAAAGTGTCTCAATGGGACCAAGAAATGCTTTACATGTGGTAAGGAAGGACATAAAGTGAAGAATTGCTGAAGAAAAATGAAGATTACTATGGAAGAAGATAAAAATGGTCCCAAGAGTCCATTTACAGTCATTTGCTGTAAATGTAGGGGACCTGACCATTACCCGAGTGAATGCCCTATTCTATAGGATATTTTATTGGTCAAAGAAGAAGCTATGTGGAAATAAATGGTTAGAGAAATGTTTAAAAAGTATTAGTGCTCCTTGTTGATGGGTTTACTTTGGAATAATTTTCTATTGTATTTGTAACCCCGCAGTTTTCCATGTGAGAATGATATTTGAGGAAGAATTATCTCTTCTATTGTGGATATAGGTATAAATAGCCATTTGGTTTTATATGATCATTGGGGTTTGAGAGAATTATAAGTTATTATAATTTGGGATGAAAATGCAAGGTATGAGATAAGATTTGTGGTTAAATTATGTTATGGTTATTTTGAGGAATTTATCTCATTTTGGTAATGTTATAAAACATAGTTTTTGAAAAGGACAACACGCAGACCATGTGACAACCCGTCGCGTCGGACAAAGCTATGGGAATCGAACCCACAACCAAAGTGCGATTGGGATTTATCACCTACCACTGGACTACGTGAAGTCCATGGATAGTGTGACTAATTATTTTTAGTAAAATGATTTTATTGATCAATAATAAGTTGATTTGGGTTCTTAGTTCTTATAAAATGAATACCCTTGGTATAGGAAAATGATTTGGTGATTAAGTGATAAATGTTATTTTGGAAGATGTCCGCTTTGTTTGGAACACTATATGCCCAAGGAAAATAGAATACTATGGGTTTTCATTTGTGGAGTAATGGTAGATTTTTATCTACATTTTTATTGTGGATTTATAGTGATTTGGGTTATTTATGGAAATGATTAACCTATAATAGAGAATATGTGATGAGGTTAATTACTTTTAAGTATGTGACTTTAAGAGTATTTGATGTCATTTGGAGATACAATTTAACATGGGAGACTACATAATCAAATTCTTCTATGTTTTGGGTTTCAATATTAGTTTGGATTATATTGAAGGATTTTAAGGACAATTGATTATTGAATGGTATTTATTTAACTTTGGGGTATTGTTGGTTTAATTTTAGAAATTAAGATTAGTGTTTATTTCTCTCAAGGAATATCCTTTTGGGGGATCATTAGATCTTGTACTAACCATTTTGGTTTTGATTAATCTCTAAATACAATGTAAATATATAGTTTATCCTGCATGGATCATGTGATTCTATAGAAGTTTATTCTAGCTCTTCCAGTGTGACCAAGTCTTATTGAATACTCATCGTTTAAAAAAAATGAGTTAGTGGTGGAAATTTATTAAAGAATGAAACTCTACTTAAAAAGTAAGTATATATCTTTATATTCTTAGTCAATATCATAAATGAATTCCTCATCCTTATGTAATGTAACTTAAATCAAAAAATGTTGTCCGTTTACTTTTCCTACTAGGAGAATAATGATCGTTTGTCCCAACACAATTTTGTGGTTTTCTTATTGTTAACTTTCTCCTGATCATGATTTCTATCCCTCTCCATCAGAACTTGACACTTAGTTTATCATCCATATCCATGTTTTCCTACCTGGAATCCTAGTATGGGTTATCTTGGGTGACCTTTATACCTCTCTTTTTTTCTTTTAAAGTAATAGTTTTATTGACCCTTTTTCCGATATGGGACTTTCCATTATATTCTCAAGCCTAATTTTTGAAATTGTGAGGACACAATTTATTTAAGGAGGTTTGAATGTAACACCCAATCTTCCACGGTACGCTTCTCTTTGAATAATACAATAGCGTGTGTTGTACGCAACACTGAGTTCAAGTACACCACGACTTACCAAACTAGCCGTTCAAAAGAGGTTCTGAATAGTATCAACTAAATTTTAATTATGATATTATCCTTATAATTTTAATCCATATTATGAGTTTGTAAGACATGATTTATGAAAAATTCATTTTTTTCAGATAAAAGAAGTATTTTTCAAAAAATGAAATTTTACCGCCTTTTAATGGCGAAGCCTTTTTAAAACCAATATTTGAAACTTTTATATATTAAATTTGACAAAATGAAATTCTTCTTTAGAATCAGGACATAAGAATTTAGTATCAATAATGTTTTGGTGTCTTTCTGATAACTTTCATATTTGGGTGAATAGTGAAAAATTACTAAATTTTAACTGAAAACAACTTTTTTAATCAAAATAATTTATATTGTTAAATTATACATTTTAATGGATTGGAAGTATAAATATATTATATTTTTACTATTTAATCCAATGATTGTCATTTTAAGTAATTTTACCTTGAAATTGGACATAAACAAGTGTCAAACTTTTGATAGTTATTATTTCTTAAAAATACGCCTTTTGGTTTTGAAAGCAGGAATCAATTTTAAATTAATAAATGCAACTTTTATGTTTTGAATTTGGTAAAATAGACTTAATTTTTGGATTTGGAATAACGACATTATCCTAGGGTGAAATTTTGGTACTTTTTGGATAACTTTTATATTTTGATGAATAGTAAAAAATTACTAAATTTTAATTAAAAACAACTTTTTTAATCGAAATAATTATTAGTGATAAATTATGAATTTGAGTGGTTTTAAAATATATTTAAAATATATTTTTACCATGTAATACAATGTGGGTCATTGAACATAATTTCACATTTAAACCAGACATAAACAAGTGTCAATCTTTTGATAGTTATTATCTCTTAAAAACACGCTTTTTGTTTTAACAACGGGAATTAATTTTAAATTAATTTATGCCACTTCTGTGTTTTGAATTTGGAAAAATGGATTCCATATTTGGAATCAGGATGTTTAAATTTTGTAAATAGGTAACTTTTATTTTTAGACATTTTGGATAATTACTTCGGTAAATATTTTATTTACCATGGTTAAAGGGTAAATCCGGTAAACAAGGGTTAACAAAATAATATTATAATAATACTAAATTACCCTAAAACATGTCTTAACCCTATTTGTTGATACATGGTCAACCATGGGCATCTTTCAGTCGATTTTGGGACCCCATGGATCCACTTGTAAGTGATAGGGACACTTTATTTTAATTAAGTTAAAATGAATACAAAAATGACACAAGCATATATCTTTTAGAAAAACAATTGTTACATAGGGTTATATATTTTGGATTTTAGACTATAAATATTCATTAGAAATATAAAAAGATTTCCTACATAATGATATTTTATTTATAATTTTTAGACATTAAATAATTTAATTTATTTATGACACAATGGTGATGTAGTAATTACCATAATAGTAAAAAATTAGAATAATTGATATTATAAATACCCAAATAAATATAATTTGAGACTTTTATTGAATTAAACTAATTTTCTAGGTTAATAATACATATTAGTATTGAGTTAATTAACTTTTTTCGAAGTAATCGTTTTGTTATGAGTTTCACAAAAATCAACTATTGAATAGTGTCAAAATTGACATAAAAGAGTTTTTAAAACAAATATTATATTATTAATTGATATTAAATTCATAAAAATCTAAGGTTCGTCCAAGAGACTTATATAATGATAGGTGTATCATTAATGGACCACTTGGGGGTCTCTTAAATATATATGGTAAGTTTATTAACCATATAATATAAAAATACAAAGAGACATTGTAAAAGTGAAACTAATTAACTAAGAGTTAATACTTAAAGATAAGGTTAATATAGTGACCCAAACCTGTATAAATTCTATTGGTTTAATGGTTTTCGACCTATCTCCACCTTAAACTTTTAATAATCAACTTTTTATCCATTATAAACCAAATATGAATTTATTATAAATTAATATTTTTAGCTTTTCCAAAGGTACCCCTCACCCCTCTTATAAAAGGGAACTCCTCCTTCTCATTTCTTCACACCTTCAAAGCCTTTTGGTTCGGCCAACCCCTGCCCAAATACACTTTCAACTTCCCTCACTACAACCTAGAGACCTTAGTTTGATCATAAAGCCAACCTAATGATCCCTTTTGAACAAATCAAAAGGAAGAACCCGAAGAAGAGGTAATGTTTTCACCACCCCTTTTCAAGTTCCTTTCTTCTTCCACTTCTTCTTTCTTTGTTATAACCATTCTAAAATAATAACTCTAGTATCTTATATATACTGTGATGTTATTATAAATATGGTACAACCATAGTCAGTATTCTATCCACCCTTTGAATAACATGTCACCATATGTGCGTACGTACGGCTTACCGTCTCCACGTCGTGGTGTAATTGTTATTCATTATATTATTATTTGGGTGGGTATAATAATGATGTTTAACTCATGAAAATAATAAATATAACATGATAATGATTCTGTATATATGATATACCATCTAATTATATATTATTTTAATATCAAAAGAATGATATTGTCGCTCGTGCGTACGTATGGACTACCGTCTCCACGAACGCGATGAGATTCTTTATTTATCGTATCCATTCAAGTATAATTATCATTAAGTATAATTATATAATTCTGGATATGAATATGATACAACCTATCCATGAAAAACATGGCTTACGTAACAAAACATATAAAAGAAAACGAGTAAGTTAACACCTGAAACGACGATAATTCTAAGATATTATTAACAAAGCAATGTTAAAAGATCATATATGATATCATATTAATGTATATTATTCATGAATAATTTAATAACAATTATTTCAACATTATACAGGAGGTTAACCTACCCCCAACTAAGGAAAAGTACAAGGTAAGGGATTTTCTTATCTCACTTTTAATTCCGTGAGATTTCCATCGTTCGCCACTAATTTATTGAAAGTGGTATATTATGTACTGACATTTGATATATATTATCATTATTCTCTTTATATTCATGTTATTCTGAAAATCATTTGGTGGTTATTAACTTTTGGTCATATGAATCAGTTGATTACAACGTGGTAAGGGGTTTCTTATCTCACTTTTAATTCCGTGAGAATTCCATTGTTCACCACTTATTTATTGCATGTGGTGTGTGTATTGCCCATGATTGTATCAATTGTGTAATATACTTTAATTTATGGATATTTACATCATCATGGTATGATCCTTATTTCATGGGTGTATGTTTCGTAAGTTACCTAATCGATAAGGGAATTTGAAATTTCAATTTCCACTCATTTGGCTTTACGCATATTTCATTGATTATATTACCCCAAGATTATGTGTGGAATCACTATTCATTTGATTATGTCATAATTTTCACTCCCCTTTTCTGTAGATATACTTTTGATACACATAATCACTCAATTGATAATTTCTCAAGTCATTGATATGAATTTGATAAGAGTAATTTTAACTCACTCTCCATTTGTTGAATTAAACATCCAATTCATTGGTGTTGTTTTTATAAGATTATGTGTGAATATCATTTTATTGATTTACACTGAATATCCAATCATATTTAGTGTATTTATATTTGTCACACATAACTATGTCGTTGATTTATCCTTAACCTAAGGATACGGCCTTTATGAGATATTTCATCTCAATTTACATTCCATTGAGACTTCTTTGTTGTTATACACCAAATCACTTTTATGTGGTGTATATAATGTACTTTAACATAGTATATCATGAATCCATTTATTCTCATGATATTACAAAGTTTTTATTACCTCAATTATTTGTATTCAAGTGTCTCTCTTTTGTTTAGAATCTCTAACTAAAATACAATTTTTAATTGTTTTAAAGACTTATTCTTCTAAATCTTGCTCATTAATGTCCATGTTTTAAAAATGGTTTTAAGGATTTATTTATATGAACATTAAAGTTTTAAAATTAAAACTCCTTTTAAAAGTTTCAAAGTGGTATGAGACACTTTGATTCAAAAATCTATTTTTAAATGGCTTCTTGACAAATAGTGTGAATTTTAAATGATTTCAAGAAAAAGGGGGATATTTCTCTCAAATAGTTTTGATGAATATTTTCATCTATGTCAATATCCTTCATTATTATTTATTGAGGTTAATGTGATACAATACAATCTTCCATATTGTATCGAATGAGTTATGTTTGACTGTGGATGTGCTATTTTTATACCATTCATGGTTTGTGGATAAAGTATTGACATTTCGTATGCTAGTTTTAATATGAATGTTTATGTTATGTTTAAAACTTTTTATATGAGGAATTCATTGGACTTAGTAAGTGACGGGTGGAGCTCGCTATAGCTCCTCGATGCATCGGTAGGTCTCATGAGACAAAATAGTGTCTTGGCACAAGGCCTTGACAAAATCTTATTTGTAGTCTTGGCACGAGGCCTTGGCTATGTGGTTATGATAGTATGGAATTATGCATTCCATCATTATGAAAGTGGTTATTGATATTTCATGTGATTGTTCGACTAGTAGAATATCCATGTGAATAAGTAAATGGAATTATTTCATTTTATCTTTGCCATATTATACTGAAGTTTAAGTTTAAAAGGATTTTGTTTTAGTTATAAATTGCTTTAAGTGTTTATGCTTATCTATGAAAGCTTATGCTATATTGTTATCCTTACTGAGCATCTGAGCTCACCCCTTTCAGTGTTTTATTTTGCCCAGGATTATGAATAAGTAATTTATGAATGACCCGCAGGGATAGTATGAGGGGATATGAAGACAATATGTTTTTTATGATGTAATGTAAAACTTTATGATTGTATCTAGTGTTTCCAAGGCTACTAAACTAATCGGTCTTTCGAGACTTGATCTTTCTTGTGATCATGCCAATGTTATGTAATAATGGACCGACTCTGGGTAACTGGGGTCGGGGAGTTACAACGGCGAACTACTGCCTCACGAAACGATGATTGTTCAATATTATTCTACCACCTCTTATGGTGGCCATTGAGATGAAACATTATTTATATGTGATATATATTATATTTATATTGTCTCTATACTTCTGTATTTTTCATTCATATCATACCTTTATGTTTTCCATAATGAGTAAATATGATAATTTCATTTGAGGAAGTGTGGACTACTGCCCCCTCAAAGTCATATGACTTATTCATGCCATACGTGGAAAGTATAAAGGATGAAGTTAATTAAATTAAATAATATAGATATTATACTGGAATTATAATATACCTAATTATTATTAAGTTTTCATTCCTTTAAATATAAAATAGAAATGAAAGTAGCATTCATGCGTATGTACGACTTACCATCTCCATGAACGGTGCGTTTCATTTCTTAACTCCAAATGATATGGAATATTATAAATACATATACAATAGATATATATGATATATATGATATCTAAATCATTAATATAATTCTGTAGATAATTTACTTTTGACCACATGGAAAATTTATAATTATAACGAGTTTATTTTTAACTCAAGTTTTGAACATCGAAAAAATGTCCGATATGAACTCAAATAATTAGCTAATTGTTATAGCAAGGTAATAAGTGATATAAAATTAATAAAAAACTTGAAAAAGGTTCTTAATCAAGTATAAATTAACTTAATTTTATTATTCAGGAAGAACAAAGAACATACAAGACAAGTCAGACTTGAGGTAAGGGGTTTCTTATCTCACTTTTAATTTTGTGAGATTTCCATTGTTCACCACTTATTTATTGCATGTGGTATATTGTGTACTGCCATTTGATATATATTATCATGATTCTATTTATATTCATGGTATTTTGTGATTCATTTTGTGGTTATTAACTTTTGGTCTTATGACACGATTGATTACAATGTGGTAATGGGTTTTCATCTCACTTTTTATTCCCTTAAGATTCATGCTATATTTGCAGCTATTTCCTTTTGTATGGTGTATGTACTACTCATGATTTTATTCTCTGTGTAATATACTTTAAATTATGGGTATTTACATCTTCATTTTATTATTCTTCTTTCATGGGGTTGTTCTTCATAAGTTACGAAATCGGTAAGGGAACCTTTCACCGTACTCTTTTAGCCAAAAACTTCTTTTATGTCATGTCTTTTAATTTCCATTTTCCTATGTTGGGATATGTTCTTCTATATCCTTATTTCTGAACATTTTATTTCCATGTTATGATAAACCCTTTTTTTCTCTCATCAACTTATTTTCTAAATTTTAAAGCGACGTCGTTAGGCTATCGAATTTATGTAAGAGAACTCCTTAACCCAATTTCATTTCTTTGGGTTAAACTTATACTTCTTGATTATGTCATGCTATGAATATGTGTGAATGAAATATGATTGTATTACACTTAATATCCACTTATATTGGGTGTATTATTATTTGTCACACATAATTATGTCATTGATTTGTCCTTAATCTAAGGATATGATCTTTGCAAGGGACTTTGTATCAATTTACATTTCATTGAGACTTATTTGTTGTTATACACAAATTCACTTTTATATGGTGTATATACTACCCTTTTACATATTATATCTTGAATATCCTTATTCTCAAGATATTATAATCTTTGATTAATGTTATTCCTCAATTATTTGTATTCAAGCATCTCTTATTTGGTTAGGAACTCTTTAACTAAAATATCATTTTAAATGTTTTAAAGATTTATTCTTCTAAATATTTCTCATTAATTTCCGTGTTTTAAAAATGGTTTTAAGGATTTATTTATATGGACATGAATGTTTTGAAATTAAAATTTATTTCAAAAGCTTCAAAGTGGTGTGGGACACTTTGATTAAAAAATATCTATTAAATGTTTTAAATGGTTTTGAAAATGGTTTGATAAAGCATTGATTATGTAAATATGTTGAAATGATATATTGTAATTGTGATGTGGAAATGCTATATTTCCTTTATGCATGTTTTATGTGTTATGAATATGTTATGGTTACGGGTGGTTCCGTGATAAACCTAGGGTGGGTGAGCCTAAGATAGCTCTTTAATGCATTGGGTAACATGACGGAGGTAACCGTTAATGTTTCTCCTAATAGATTTAGGGAATATTCTGTGATGGGTATTCCAAGTGTAACTCTCTATGTAGTTTTGAAAGCTATAATGTAAGTATGATATGGATGCCATAAGTTACCTTTATGATTTATGATTTCTATGTGTTATTCATAAATCTTATGATTTCATGAGGTATGTTAAAGAGCTTATGTTTTGTATGTATTAATGAACTAATGTTTTCTTTCTTTATATTATAACCCTTAATGACCTTTTTATGTTCATCCCAAGTTTTTGAAATGTTTTTCACAGGGTATAAGGTAGGGTAAGAGAAAGGAAGAAATCAAGAAGATTTATATCAAGAAAAGAATTATTGTTTTCTTTTAAGAATTGTTATTTTATGAAAAAACGGATACTGAGTAGAAGTGTCTACTTTGTAATTTTTGAGATGTAATGTAATAGTTATGGCCTAATTCTCTAAAATTCTAAGCCTGAAAAGATCCTCAATGTGAATTACTAACTTAATTCAATATTATGTAATGTTTAAGGCTGAGGCTTTATAAGCTGACATTGAAGTAGACTTTCCAGATGAAGCCATATTCAATATCAAGAAGAAAAGGTTTCTGACATATGCCAAGCATACTACTGGGATGAACCACTTTTGTTCTAGCATTGTGATGATTGATTATTGAGACGTTGCATCCCCGAAGAGGAAATACCAAATGTAATCGAAATGTGCCACACATCACTAGCTGGCGGACATCATGGACTTGAGCGCACAATGGCCAAAATTCTAGAAAGTGGATTTTTCTAGCCCACACTACACCAAGATGTGAGGGAATTCTTCCAAAGATGTGATAGATACCAGCGCACTGGAAATATAGGAAAAAGAAATGAAATGATGAAAAATCCCATCATGGAAGTAGAAACCTTCAACATTTGGGGCATAGACTTCATGGGATCATTTCCCACTTCTTATGGAAAATCCTACATTATGGTTGGTGTTAACTATGTCTCGAAATGGCTTGAAGCTAAAGCAACCTCACATGAAACAGAAAAAGTGGTCATGAAATTTTTGAAAAATAATGTGTTTACAAGATTTGGGTTTCCAAGATTACTCATTAGTGATCGAGGAACACATTTCACAAATAAAGTTGTGAAAGGATTTCTAGAGAAATATGGAATCAAATACAATATAGGAACTCCCTACCACCCAAAAACAAGTGGGAAAGTAGAACTATCTAACAGTGAGATAAAGAAAATGTAAGAACCTGGGTTTTTAGAATGGGTCAAAATCCCAACCCTGTTTGATTTTTTGACTTGTTTCTGAGAAAACTGGGAAAATCTAGAAGTTCTAGAAATTTCCAGATTACACGTCGTGTACCCTTTCCCGTGTGTGAAGGCCATACATGGCGTGTTAGCATGTTGTCCGGGTGGAGATAAATAACCAAGTACACGCCGTGTACACTTTGTACACGCTGTGTATGGGTTAGGCATGTATCTAACGTGTGCTCGCCGAGTACATGTCGTGTGATGACCATGTAAGAATTTCCTACTACATGGTGTGTGGTGTTGCTTGACACGTTGTGTATTTTTTTCTTCTGTATACCGGCTGAGTCTTAGCCGTGTGTCGACCCGTGTGGTGCGTCCAAGCCATGTGGTTACCTCCACTTAAGTTGGAGTATGTACAAGGCTACTACACGGTGTGTAGTCCTTTATACACGATGTGTTTTATTATTTTTATTCACTTAAATGAAAGAGGGCCATGCCTTATTTTGGAAAACACCTTCTTCTTCCCCAAATTCAGAACATGTCCATTCCGAAATTTCGAAGAACGTTTCCTACCCTAGAATCATAATCTGACGTTCGTTCTTCAATCCTTCGGTGGCTGCGGGGTCGCATCAGGAAGGCTAAACTCGCGCACCCTATTTCATTCCAGTTTCTTTGCCTCACACACCACAAATTCTTTCCGAGAAAAGTTTTTGGGATTTGACGAAAATATATATCTAAGAAGATCGGATTTGAATTGGAGATTGATATCGGATGTGCCTACATCTACGAGTCTCAAGTAGGTGGTGCATACCTTCTTTTGTGTTTTCATGGACTTTTGGGCGACATGGCCTTTGGTGCGTATTTGAGTATTTTGAACGAGACCCTGTTTTATCTGATATTGCATATTAAATTGCTTATCAGACCTGTGAGATGCCTTTGGGTATGCCCTTTTAACTGTTTTTCTTTAGCGGGGTTGGGCAAGGGGTTGTTGCTCAATTGGGGCATTTTGGACTGGTATGACAAAATGTGTTAAAATGATTTATTTTGATTAAACCATTGAGTTCAATTTGTTAAGTGATGATATGAATTGTTAGAGGCTTCCAAGGCCTTGGTGCTGGTGTGGGAAAACACATAGCTAGTGCAATACAATTGTTTAGTTTGTTTTGTACGTTTGAAGTATTTCTTTTGATTATATATATATGATTTGTGATGTTTCATATGCTGAAACCTTTGGGTTGTGTTAGGAATGGCCTCAGTATTGTTGAGTGATGCTAATCACAGGTTGGGGTTGGTCTGAGATACATTGGGTGGTTTTGACCATGAGATTGGGCGTCATGGACGTCAGTTTGAGGCAGTGTGACTATCAGGTTAGGCATGTCACGACCCGCCTTCACCAAAAGGAGGTAAGGGACAGCAGATTGCCAAGCCCTTCCTTCTTTAAGTTGAAGGAGAGATAATGACCCCCGAAACCCGCCTTCAATAGGTCCCGGAGTGGCGACCAGCACCAAGGGTATATAATATCACACAAAAAGGAAGGAATTACCCTTTTTTATTTTTATAGGATCGAGAGATAAGATAGAAACCCCAAAAACACCAAAGTTGAAAGTAAAGGTAAAGCCAAAAGTAACCCATTCCCATATGCATGTTAAATAGTAAATGATACAAGCCACAAAACCCCCAAAGGTAAGTACCAAGAAAAAGGAAAACGACAAAAGAAACTTCCCCAAGGTCCGAGCTAGTACGGTCCCGCACGATCCCTGAATTCCTCCTGGAAACCTGAAAGCAGTTTTATATACGTAGGGTTAGCATACAAGTATAATCAGTGGGGAAATCCAAAATCTCTCATGCACAAGTGGAGAGGCATTCTAATGCCCTGTGAGAAAAGAGATAACTAAAACATCTAGAAAGGAAAACTATCCACCCAAGCCTCACCAAGGAACACTCCCCAAATAACACAATGCAAGTAAAGTATAGTAATAGCACATCGATATTTGGGTATCTCGTGCCACTTTCCCACTGGTTATTGAAGACATACTACGCATAGAACCAATCCCACCATTCTTACCGCAGTCCCACTGCCAAACCCCGCCTGCACACACCTGGGCCATAACCTCCATCCCGCCCCAGACACCTGGGCCACAACCACTACGCGTAACCACACCCACAAACACCTGGGTCAGAACAACTACTGCCACGCCCGAAGACACCTGGGCCTCATCCTGAAGACACTTGGGAAACAACCTGCCCGCAAACACCTGGGGCAACCACCACAACTACCCTGCCCGAAGATTCTTGGGCTAATAATGGACTTGAGGCCATCACAGCCTGCCCGAAGAGTCTTGGGCTATTTGGGAAAATGAGCAGAAAGGAGCTAATAACCAGCCACTCATAGGAGTGTTGGGGAAAACATCCTCCCCCATGAAATGGGGGTGTTCGGAACTAAAGTGCTCAACTTAGGTGGGGCACGAATAAGAAACATAAGAAATACAATATATGTATAGGTAACAGGCACTCATCCCAACCTAGGGGCTCCAAAACCTAAGCAATAACACCCTAGTTACTATTCATTCATAAGGAAAAGCACAAAACTCACGGCCAAGTCACAACTCATCCCCAAAAACCAATTCCCCATTTAAACCATTCTTGTTTTCATGTTCAAGTGATCCCATTTGGATGAAAACTACACTACTGGGAAACTAAAAGGCACAACCACAAGCCAGAGGAAAAGAGAAACAGCCAACATCAATTTAAGAATTCACACCCGGTTCTCTTGTAAAGTTACAACAACAAAAGGGGATTAGTGAAATACCTCAAAGTACTGGAACCAAAGAAAACCTCACAAAAGGGATAAGTGAGATCCCTCGAAGTACTGGAAACAAAGCAAACCCCGAGACATAGTCCC
The DNA here is from genome assembly GCA_963277665.1 of Viscum album. Classification (NCBI taxonomy): domain Eukaryota; kingdom Viridiplantae; phylum Streptophyta; class Magnoliopsida; order Santalales; family Viscaceae; genus Viscum; species Viscum album. The sequence continues at coordinate 1,657,653,285 of OY728153.1, forward strand.
ATGTCCCCAAAACCAGGAACCAATGATTTCTCAACAATAGAGGATCCCACCCGAGTTTGTGTCACAGCAGAGTAACCACACACTTCAGACTCACAACCAAGAGGATCCCATCCTCACCCACATCACCCCATAGGAAATCAAACAGAACAAAACACCCACCACCAAAACAGAATAGGGAAACTTCCAGGTTCAAGCACATAATTCATTAGTTTATTCTTTTTGTTGATTAACCGGGGTGACCACACAAGGGTTGATGTTCACTGGGCATCCATTTAACCAGTCGATTTTAAGTGATTAACCAATTTCCATGTTACAGTCATTTAATCATCACATAAGACATGGTTCATTAGTGTGCAAGTAAAGACCACCAATGGCCATGATTTTCAGTGAGCATAGGCCCGCACAATTCACAACACATATCAACATAAAAGAGTACGGTAGAACATCAATCACACCCCCCCTCCTTCATTCTTTAAAGGTCCATTCATTATCTTCATTATGTTTGGTTTCATCAATCCCCATAGAAACAATAGCGTACCCACCCCGCATGATACACAGTAAGGAGAGACGAAGGAAAATCCCTACTTGGTTGATCAAGGATCGAAGTTTTTCTCTGCGCACCAAGAACAGGGGATGCGCAGCTTGAAGGGGAGGAATTATGTGGACTCCAAGAGGTGCAGAAAGATCCAGCAGAGGCGCACCACAAGCCATGGTAAGAGAGAAACTCCAGGCGCACCAGAGAGAAGAAATAAATCCAGCCGAGAAAAAAAAGAAACTCTAGAAGGAGGTATAAATAGAAGATCCTACAGTTACGGGATATGGAATTTTAAACGCTAGGAAAGTCGGATCGCGGTTCCCTACGCGGGTGGGAAGTTACACATGATGATATTAAGGTGTTATTTAATACCCCCCATCGGGGAGGTTTCTCGGGATTTTTAGGAATTAATTTTGGGCTTTAAATGGCTTTAAAAGTAAAAGAATTAATTTACGTCAAAAATTTACGTTGCGGGAGCGGTACTGGAAGAAGAAAAGGGAGGGTTGGGTGAGGACATGGTGCCACTTTTTTGGTGGAGCATTATTTTGTCAAAGTAATAGGATAGGAGGGTCTGGGCTATTACATTAGATACCTCTCAAACTATTCTCTCCCTCGAGAATCAAAAAAAAACCAGAAGAAAAGAGAGGGTCTGAACAACCACCTCGAAAGATACTTCTCAGGAGTGAACCTCATCGTCATCTAGAAACACCTCTCCCTCAAGAAACTAGGCAACATACAAGGGTTAAACTACCCAGTTATATGGGTTGGGGGTCTCTTCCTCCATGTCAAGATACTATCCGCTTTGGGCAGCACTAACTCACCCGCACGGGTTTAATCGCATCCACCTTAATGCGTCTTGATTAGGGATCGGGTCCTCCCCTCCCCATAGCCAGGACTTTTCACACACATTTAGAGAATAAGTAAAACCACATATTTCATAGCTAACAAGTTAAAGCATTCCATCACAAACAAGTACAAACAGAACAGCACAAAACTCAAAACAACTCTGGGTACTGGGCACGCATCTGTGCTTCCCATTCCCCGGTACTCTCCTCAAGCCCATCGTGCCTCCACAACACATGAACCAAAGGAATGGTTCATCCACGAAGCACCTTCTCTTCACGACATTCGATCATCACTGGTCGCTCTATGAATGTTGCATCGTCCCCGATATCTAGCTTTCCCCAGTCGAGGACGTGTGAATCGTCATGCAGATACAGACGAAGCTGGGACACATGGAAGACATCGTGCACCCTTTGTAGCTGTGGTGGAAACGCAAGCTGGTAAGCCACCTCGCCAACCCGCTGCAACACCTCTAAGGGTCCGACGAACCTGGGAGAAAGCTTACTTCACCTACCGAAGCTCTGCTGCCCACGCCGAGGGGAGACCTTCAAGAACATGTGGTCCTCGACCTTGAACTCCAAGGGTCTCCTTCTATCATCGGCATATGACTTCTTCCAGTCCCGAGCCGCCTTCATCCTCTCTCGTATAAGTTAAACCCTCTCCATCGTGCTCTGCACCACCTCCGGGCCAAGAACACTTGTTTCCCCAATCTCAGTCCAGCACACGGGTGAGCGACACGACCTTCCGTACAAAGCTTCGAACGGAGCCATGCCAATGGTAAAGTGATAGCTATTATTGTAGGAAAACTCTACCAGTGGCAAGTGTCGCACCCATGATCCCCCAAAATCCAGGATAGATGTCTGTATCATGTCCTCCAATGTCTGGATGGTGCGCTTTGTATGTCCATATGTCTGGGATGGAAGGCAGTGCTAAGTCGTAGCTAGGTTCCAAAAGCATGTTGAAATCCTCTCCAGACTCATGAGGTAAACCATGCATCCCTATCTGAGACTATAGACCTCAGAACTCTGTGCAACCGCACCACCTCATCCACATACCTCTGTGCTAAGGCATCCACTGCGCCTGACTCCTTGATCGCTAGAAAGTGGGCCGATTTCATCAACTGATCTACCACTACTCAAATAGCGTCGCAGCCTCCTTGAACCTTGGGTTGCCCCGTGACAAAATCCATCGAGATGTCGTCCCACTTCCACTCGGGAACGTCTAAAGGTTGAAACAAGCCGCCTGGAACATGGTGTTCATCCTTCACTTACTGACACACTAGGCACTTTGTTACGAACTCTGCTACTACTCATTTCACCTCGGGCCACCAAAACTGTCTCCTCGGACCCTGGTACATCTTGGAAACTCTTGGGTGCACCGCTAGGGGTGATTTGTGGAACTCACTAAGAACTCTCTCATGCAACGCTTCTGGAATAAATAGCTTTCCTCGGAAAATCACCTGATTCTGACCATCCTCTGTCCACCCTTCCGGAGCATCACCTTGGTTAACCTAGTCACGCACCACTTCGCTTTTTGAGTCTCCCCACTGAGACTCCTCCACCTACCGCAGTAGAGAAGACTGCACTGTCATCTGATATAGGCAGCCTCTTCCACCTTCCACCCTTGCATTCAGGTGCAGGGCAGCCAACTCCTCCATTGCCTTCCAAGCATCTGCTGACTCTCGAACCACATCCTTCTGCGACTTCCTGCTCAAGGCATCAGCCACCACATTCCCCTTTCATGAGGTTTAGGAAATCTCGAAGTCGTAGTATTGAAGGAATTCCATCCACCTTCACTGCCGTAAGTTTAGGTCCCGCTGGGAGAAGACATACTTCAAGCTCTTATGATCGGTGAAGACCACGAAGTGCTCCCTGATGAGGTAGTGCCGCCACAACTTTAGTGCGAACACTACCGCCACAAGCTCCAGATCATGGGTGGCATAGTTACTCTCATGGGGGCATAACTGCCTAGAACCATAGGAGATCACCCCTTGCCGCTGCATCAACACACATCTGAGGCCTTTCCCTGAAGCATCACAGAACACCTCATACGCCGCCCTTTCTTCTGGAAACCTCAGTACTGGGGCACTAACCAACTTCTCATTAAGATAACTGAAGTCTACCTCACACTACTCATCCCACACAAAATCCTGGTCCTTCTTGGTCAAATATATCAAAGGTGCTATAACTCGGGAGAATTTGGGCACGAATCTCTGATAGTAACCTTCCAGCCTGAGGAAACTACGAACCTCCACCACGTTCTTAGGTGCTTCCCAAGAAACAACCGCCTCAACCTTCGATGGGTCCACTTCTATCCCCTGCTCAGACACCACGTGCCCAAGGAAGTGCACTTCTCATATCCAGAACTTGAACTTGGACAACTTCCCAAAGAGTTGGTGTCGTCAGAGGACCTCTAAAACCGTTCTCAAGTGCTCAGCTTGATCCTCCTATGATCTTGAGTAGATCAAGATGTCGTCAATAAACACGACTACGAACTGGTCCAGATATTCCCAAAAGATGGACTTCATGAGCCCCATGAACACAGCTGGAGCATTCGTGATGCTGAACGGCATGACCACAAACTCAAAGTTCCAATATCTGCACCTGAAGGTCATCTTCGAGATGTTGCCCTCCTTCACCCTCAACTGGTGATATCCTGACTGCAGGTCAATCTTAGAGAACCATCATGCCCCCTTCAACTGTTCAAAGAGATCTTCTATCCTTGGAAGAGGGTAGTGATTCTTGACCATTACCTGATTCAGTCTCTGGTAGTTTATGCATAGCCTGAGACCATCATCTTCCTTCCTCACGAATAAGACCAGAGCACCCCACAGTGACGCACTTGGTCAAACAAAACCCTTCTTCATCAGATCATCAATCTAAATCTGCAACTCATGTATCTCCGAAGGTTCCATCTGATAGGGGGCCATCAAAATCAGATGAGCACCAGGTTTCAAGTCTATCCCAAACTTGATGTCACGTCGAGGGGGTAGAGTTGTCACCTCTTCAGGGAAGACTTCCATAAACTCACTGACGACCCTGGGAACTTCCATCATCTTTTCATCCACCGACTCCACTGATAGCACATCTAAAAAGGAGAGGAGGGGTTCCCCTCGCTTGTTGCTCCCCTGGAAACTCCGCTCGTTGATGAAAGTCACCCATCGACCACCCAAGTCTGAAAACACAACCCTTCCTCGGAAGCAGTCAAGGACGACACATATAGAGAACAGCCATTCAATGCCTAGGATGACATCGTATAGTTGTATCTGCAACAGTAGAAGATCCCTGACTGATTGATGTGTCTCTATCATCAGTCTGCATCCTCGACAAATATACAACAAATCGGTCTGACCTCCGACTGGTGTGCTCAGCACCAGGGGCACTGGAAGTCTCTCAGCGTCTAAACCCAGAGCATAGTCCAGACTGGGTGTAACAAAGGAGTGAAAAGCTCCTGTATCAAACAAGGAATATTCAAGGGTACTAAACAAGCTGATCTTACCTCGAACGACCTATGGCCCTGCTAGAACTGCTGCCTCCGCAATGTGCAACTGCCCACGCACCGCTCCTCTGCCTCTCGGCTGTCGGCCACCTCCCCGACCATGCCCGGATCGAGGTCCCTGAGGAGTGCCCTGAGGTCGGCCTCCTCCTGCAATGTCTGCCCTCAGTGGAGCGAGAGCCCGCTGCCTCTACTACTGCTGCTGAAAGGGCCTAGCTGGGAACTGTTACTGCTGAGGTGGGTGTTGGACCTGCCCACCCCCACCATACTGTACTCTATCTGGGCACTGATTCCGAAGGTGCCCATGGCTTCCACAGATGAAGAATCTTGGCCCTGGGCCTGAAAGAAAAGGGAGAGGGATGGAAGGTCGGAATTGGAACTACTGAGGCCTACTCCCTTCTGATCGAAACCTAGAGGGTCCTGATGCTGGAGGCCTACTGCTGACGGCCTTCCCTTTTAACGAGCCCAACTGGATTCCCTCTCATGACACACCTCCTAGCATGTGCATCCTTTTCACCACTTCATCCTTCTTCTGGACCTCCAAGTAGGTCAGTAGGGTGAAGGGAGTAACAGCATAAAGAAGAGAAGGTCGAAGTGCCTCCTCCAAACATCTCGCTCGAGACTCCTCATCTGGAAAGAGGTCGGAAGAAAATAGAAGGAGATCCTTGAACTTGATCCCCAACTCTCTCACTGACATACTCCCCTACTGGAGGGAGAGTAATTCCTGCCTCTTCTCAGCCTTCATCGTCGAAGAGAGGAATTCCGCCCGAAACTCCTTCTTGAAGTCAGCCCACGTCACCTCGGTCTCCCTCTTCTCCCCAAGATAAAGCATCCACCACTGATGCGTTTCTCCATGCATCTGGCTTACAGCTAGAGGAACCCAGTACTCCGTCAGAGCCCGGATCAAGCTGAAGGCTATCACCAGCTCCTCTAGCCAGCTCTCTATCTCCATATCTGAGATGTTTCCCTCATACTTCCTGAGGGTCTATCGCTGAAAGGCTCGAAGCATCTCTGCCACAGATCATCCTCCTCCTCTCATTCGGTCCTCTGTCGATCGGCCAAGCCAACCTCATGGGCCTTGATCACCCACACTACTCATGGTCGCCTCCCAGATTCCATAGCTGCAAGGTAAACAAGGAATGCCTAAGCCCGAGAAGTGTAGAATATTGTTCTTAAATTTTCTTAGACCTATTTATTTATTTTGAATCCCCAATACACCCATGAAACATAAGAACACAAGTCATTATGATGCATATACCTTTCCTAGGGTATCTACCCTGCAATCAGTGTAGCCTCACTTGGTCGTTCGGTAGGTCCAGATTCCTTGTATCAGATTACGGGGGGCCCTAAAATCTAGTGTCCTAGCCGGTCTTCCCTGGCAAAATTCACGCACCAAGGTCACCCAACACTGTTTCCCTACCACCCCATACAATCCTCACTGTGCCTACCTCCAGACTCCATCCTATCTCTCAACCTCACTCCTCTGATACCATTCTGTCACGACCCGTCTTCACCAAAAGGAGATAAGGGACAACAGATTGTCAAGCCCTTCCTTCTTTAAGTTTAAGGAGAGATAATGACCCCCAAAACCCACCTTTAATAGGTCCCGGAGTGGCGACCATCACCAAGGGTATAGAATCTCACACAAAAAGGAAGGCATTACCCTATTTTATTTTTATAGGATCGAAAGATAAGATAGAAACCCCAACAACACCAAAGATGAAAGTAAAGGTAAAGCCAAAAGTAGCCCATTCCCATATGCATGTTCAACATTAAATGATACAAGCCACAAAAACCCCAATGGTAAGTACCAAGAAAAAGGAAAACGACAACAGCAACTTCCCCAAGGTCCGAGCTAGTATGGTCCTACATGATCTCTGAAGTCCTCCTGGAAACCTGAAAGTATTTTTATATATGTAGGGTGAGCATACAAGTATACTCAGTAGGGAAACCCAAAAGATCTTGTGCACAAGTGGAGAGGCATTCTAATGCCCTGTGAGAAAAGAGATCAACAAAACATCTAGCAAGGAAATCTATCCACCCAAGCCTCACCAAGGCACACTCCCCAAATAACGTAAGACAAGTAAAGTATAGTAATAGCACATTGATATTTGGGTACCCCATGCCACTTTCCCACTAGTTATTGAAGACATCCAACGCATCGAACCAATCTCGCCATTCTTACCACAGTCCCACTGCCAAACCCCGCCCGCACACACCTGGGCCATAACCTCACCACAGTCCCACTGCCAAACCCCACCCGCACACACCTAGGCCATAACCGCCATCCCGCACATAGACAACTGGGCCACAACCACCACGCGTAACCACAGCCACAAACACCTAGGTCAGAACAACTACTGCCATGCCTAAAGACACCTGGGCCTCATCCCAAATACACTTGGGAAACAACCTTCCCGCAAACACCTGGGCCAACCACCACAACTACCATGCCCGAAGATTCTTGGGATAATAATGGACTTCAGGCCATCACAGCCTGCCTGAAGAGTCTTGGGCTATTCAGGAAAGGGAGCAGAAAGGAGCTAATAACCATCCACTCATAGGAGTGTTGGAAAAAACACCCTCCCCCATGAAATGGGGGTGTTTGGCACTAAAGTTCTCAACTTAGGTGGGGCGCGAATAAGAAACATAAGAAATACAATATATGTATAGGTAACAGGCACTCATCCCAACCTAGGGGCTCCAAAAAAAAGCACAAACACCCTTATTACTATTCATTCATAAGGAAAAGCACAACACTCACGGCCAAGTCACAACTCATCCCCAAAAACCAATTCCCCATTTAAAACATTCTTTTTTTCATGTTCAAGTGATCCAATTTGAATGAAAACAACACTACTGGGCAACTAAAAGGAACAACCACAAGCCAGAGGAAAAGAGAAATAGCCAACGTCAATTTAAGCATTCATACCCAATTCTCTTGTAAAGTTACAACAACAAAAGGGGATTAGTGAAATCCCTCAAAGTACTGGAACCAAAGAAAACCTCACAAAAGGGATAAGTGAGATCCCTCGAAGTACTAGAAACAAAGAAAACCCCGAGACACAGCCCTGTGTCACCAAAACTTGGAACCAACGATTTCTCAACAATAGAGGATCCCACCCAAGTTCGTGTCACAGCAGAGTAACCACACGCTTCAGACTCACAACCAAGAGGATACCATCCTCACCCACATCACCCCATAGGAAATCAAATAGAACAAAACACCCACCACCAAAACAGAATAGAGAAACTTCCAGGTTCAAGCACATAATTCATTAGTTTCTTATTTCTGTTGATTAACTGGGGTGACCACACAAGGTTTGATGTTCACTGGGCATCCATTTAACCATACTAGTTTAAGTGATTAACCAATTTCTATGTTACAGTCATTTAATCATCACAGAAGACATGGTTCATTAGTGTGCAAGGAAAAACCACTAACAGCCATGATTTTCAGTGAGCATAGGCCCGCACAATTCACAACACATATCAACATAAAAGAGTACGGCAAAACATCGATCACACCCCCCTTCATTCTTTAAAGGTCCGTTCATTATCTTCATTAAGTTTGGCTTCGTCAATCCCCACGGAAACAATAGTGTACCCACACCGCATGATACACAGTAAGGAGAGACGAAGGAAAATCCCTACTTAGTTGATCAAGGATCAAAGTTTTTCTCTGTGCACCAAGAACGGGGGATGCGCGGCTTGTAGGGGAGGAATTCCATGGACTCCAAGAGGTGCAGAAAGCTCCAGTAGAGGCGCACCACAAGCCAAGGGAAGATAGGAACTCCAGGCACACCAGGGAGAAGAAAGAAATCCAGTCAAGAAGAAAAAAAGAAACTCTAGCGGGAGGTATAAAGAGAAGATCCTATAGTTACGAGATATGGAATTTTGAACGCCTGGAAAGTCAGATTGCGGTTTCCTATGTGGGTGGGCAGTTACACATGATGATATTAAGTTGTTATTTAATACCCCCCATTGGGGAGGTTTCTCAGTATTTTTAGGAATTAATTGTGGGCTTTAAATGGATTTAAAAGGGGTAAAAGAATTAATTTACATCAAAAATTTACGTTGCGGGAGCAGGACTGGAAAAAGAAAATGGAGGGCTGGGTGAGGACACGGTGCCACCGTCACGGTGTCACCCTTACAGTGCCACCGTCACGGTGCCACCATCACGGTGTCACACTTACAGTGCCACCCTCACGATTCCACTGTTTTGGTGGAGCCTTATTTTGGAAAAGTAATGGGCCCGGAGGGTCTGGGCCATTACAGGGCATGGCCCAGGTTACTTGGATGGTGATGCCATCAAACTTGAGCGACATGGTCGTAGGGGCACGAGGTGTTATAGATGTTGTGTCTTGGGTACTATTTTGGTGATTACCGCTCTCCCGGAACTTTGAGTAGTGTGCACACAGAGAGACTCTATGATGAGGTGGTTTTGACCACTCATGTAGGTAGAGGCCTTCAGTAGTTGCAGTTTAGGTACTATTGGTTTAGGGGTTCTTGTCGTAGGAATCCGTGTGGAATGTAAGGAGCCTTCTGGAAATAGCGATGAGACTACCAGGTTGGGGGCTAAGACTCTTCATGATTGAGGTTGTGGGTCAGGACACTTTATTTGAGGGAATATATCACTGTACCTTTGGGTACTTTATTTGAGGGTAGACATCGCTATCCCTCCAGGTACTTATTTGAGGACAGACATCATTATTCCTCCAAGTTACTTCTGTTTGGGAATGCCTTCGGGGCGTCGGTACTTGAGACATGAGGTGTCAGGAGGTACATGGTGTTGGGTTACATGAAAGAGAATCTGGAATTGGCTGAAGCAGGCGACACTCCATGGTGGTTGCTGAGCACCTGTGGAGTTTGTGTTTATTTGTGAATCATATTATTTACTGTTTTCCTTATAAATACATGTTTGCTTAAACACTTATATTAGGTACACACCGTTGGATGGTATCCTACTGAGATTTGTCTCACACCCTGCATAGGCCCTTCGGGACGCATGTAGACTTTATGGATTTACGTGCAGGAAAGAGACCAGCTTCAGGAGCTAAACTGTTTTAGTTGTCGCATGGAGATGGTAAGGACCTTTGTCACGACCCGTCCTCGGGGGCCATGCCATGACTACCCCAAGCCCGCCTTCCATAGGCCAGGGGATGGCGACTAGCACCAAGGCGTAATTCCTGGTAAAAAGGGAAGGCATTGCCTTTGTAAAGTAAACAAACACCACAGAGCAAGCAAGCAGTAGAAGTAAACACTAAGTAAAAATTGATACAAAAGTAAGTGCGGAAGAGAAAGTGGGCCAGAATACAAACCCAAACTGAAAGTAAAGTACAACTAGAAAGGGAAAACATCAACTGAAAAGTAAAGTCGTAGCCTCGAGCCCTCCACTGGAAGTCCCACCTGAAGGGTGGGTACAGATGGCCTCCACAGCTCCTCGGGTCCAGCCGTCTGCTCCGGGTACGTCCCGCCCAGTGGTCCACCTCCAGGTACCGTCCTGCTCCGCAAGCCTCAACCACGATCAGTGCTATCTGTCGTCTGCAACCAACACAACGTAGTGCGGTCATATCCCATGCAGGGGTGAGTATAAGCTACTCAGTAGGGACCCCGAGACTCCCGTAGGTCTCTCAGAATCCACAAAGGATAATCCACAAAGGAAAGATACAATCACGAAGTAACAACCGACACTACTTAGGTACATGCCCATACATATACCTGAGTCATCAATTCCTAGTACAGTTCCAACATCCGAGCCCAAAATTCGATCACGTCCACACAGGATAGCACAACACAATCCACATAGGAAAGCAAGTCAAGATTCTGCTCACACAGGTATACTTCTTCGTATGACGATAGAGATGATCAGATATAGCCACTGATTCATCTAAGTCGTCGGATCCAAAAAGGATCGATAGGTACTAACACCCGCAATAACCCACAAAGGATCTGACCCACACAGGATCGATAGGTAACTAACCCCTGCAATGACCCACAAAGGATCTGACCTACACAGGATCGATAGGTAACTAACCCCCGTAATGACCCACATAGGATCGGACCCACACAGGATCTGTAGGCGCTGGCCCACATAGGACCGTTGAGCGCTGACCCACACAGGATCGGTAGCACAGATCCACATAGGATCGCTGAGTGTTGTAGTCATCGCCGTCGAATCCACGGAGGATTTCTGCACAGTCGTCGTTGTCATCGTCGCCGTCGCAGCCAGCTCTAGGGTTCCCGCACACAGCAAGCTCGTTCGGGAGGGTCCGCTCCACGAGTCGAGGGGCTGATACATCAACTGACAAAAATTCCGGAGTTGATGTATCCAAAAGTTCTGTATCGTCAACAGGAACTCAACGTCACAGACGGCGCGTCAATCGGACGCCCGGTCTGAGAGTTATTGGCTTTTTCGTCTCAGGGGCCCGGTTGGTTTTTAAGTCAAAACCAACCCAATCGTACTCCAACTACGTCCAAACCTCGAGCATAGTAATCCAAAAGGTCTGTCTCACTAAGAGGAATCCAACAAAGTCGAAGGCACGTCAATCAGACGTCCGGAGCTCAAGTTATAAGTGTTTCTGTTCCGAGGGCCCGGTTGGTTTCGTGTACGAACCAACCCGGCCGAACCCAAAGTACTCCTAAACCTTTATTGTAATGTACCGAAACGACCGTCTCGATCTAAGGATCGCAACGCAACTGACGGTGCATCGATCGGAGGTCTGTAACTCAAGTTATGGGCAATGGACCGAAGAGGTTCGGTATTAGGGGGTTCGGGCCCGGTCCGACGCGGCCCGATACCCCCAGGGTCGGCCCGAACCGGGCCCGGGTCCAGCCCGCTTGGGCACGGCCTGGCCTGGGTGAGGCCCGGTCTGGCGGACCGGCCAGGGCAGCCGGCCCGGCGCGCGGCGTGCTGGCACGCTGTCCAGGGGCTCAGCCGAACGGCCGATTCGTTCGGATGCGGGGGGTGTTGCCCCCGCATGTAAAAACCGCGGCCCCTTAATGAGGCCACTACGTCCGGACAGCCGGGGGTTTCGAACCCCCGGTTCTTCCACGGTCCGGCCGGCCTGCTCTGGCCGGCCGGCTTCTGCCGCCACGGGACCGGAAAGGCCGGTCCCCCTGCTCCGATGTCAGCGGCCCGGAACCAGCCGCCGGTTCCCTTGCTCCGCCGCGGCCCGGAACCGGCCGTGGCCTTTGTCCGTCCGACGCAGCGCGACGGCGCCGCGCCCCTCCGCTGCGGCCCCGCTCCGGATGCAGTGCTTTCGTAGTTCTCTGGTGCGGCGCGACGGCGCCGCATCTTTGGTTCGTTTTCAACGGTGCAGCGCGACGGCGCCGCGCTTTTTCCCCTTCTTTAATATTTTCCGCACGGTGCTTCGGCACCGCGTTACCTTGCTCGTGCCACAATCAAAATCAAACCAACAAGGGGGGAGGAGGTTCGGCCATGTTTGTGCGGTCCAACCTCCTCCCGTTATTGCGATATCAGGCGGCTCAAAAGAAAGGAAGATGGCGACAGAAGAAAATTACAAAATAAACCCCTACCTCAACGTTGTCGTCGAACGAGCGTTCGTCGTGGAATTAATCATCACGGATGAAGAGGATCATCGCGGAAGAATAGGATCGTTGCGGAAGGAACGTTGTTGGCGTTAGGTGATCTTCGAGGAAGGCGTCTCTCGCCGTCGTCCGCCGTTAGAGGTCGGCGTTCTTCGTTGGCGGCAGTGCATTCTTCGCGTTCTTCGTTGAAGAATGAAGAATCCTCTCTTTTTCTCCCAAAGTCTTAACACAACACAAAACCCAACATAATAAAATAAGTCCTTCCCTTATTTTATTATCATAACATAAGAATGAAATTCAAAAGATGAGAAACTAACAATTAATTCAATGAATTAATTGTAACGATTTAACCGCCCAATTTAATGAGGCATTTCTTAACCAAAATAAACGCACGGTTGACTTTATTAAAAAGGGGGGTGTGCGGGTGCATTACTTAGAAGAAAAGAAACGGTGGGGCTTGTACGGGCCCCACCTCACAAATATCCTACCAAGTGGGTAGGATATTGTGGGTCTCACCTTATCCGCTTAACTTAGGTTAAGACGCTTTAAGTAAAATAAAATAAATTGTCATGCCACTTTATTTTATTCTTTAACTTAACCCCAAAAATTAAAAACCACACCCGAGCAAACGCAACTCCGGAAAAGGTTTTTCTAATAAATTACCAGCGTTGTGATTCCATTGGTGCCCTCGAAATTCGATTCCAAGCACTGGTTCAAAAGTTATAAAAACTCGCTCGTTCGTTCACTGAATGTACCTGAGCTAAACTTCGGAAAAAGATTCTGGGCACACTGGGCCTCGGAATTAGGTGTCGTCAGAAACTGCGTTCTTGTAAAATTCCCAAAAAAAGTTAAGAAAAAAAATTTCCTTGAATTTTTTGGGTCTTTACAACCTTGAGGTCTTTCCTAGTTGGAGTTTACCTTGTTTTTCCTTCTTTCCTATATCAGCATGCTTACTTGTTTATTGTAGCTACTGTTGGTTAGCCATTGATTCCCTTTTTTATTTTGACTTTTTATGGATGCACGAATTTTCTGTTCTAGTAGTTATTACAAGTGGTTTAGAATGATGTTGTGTTTACATTCCATTGTTATTGTTTCTACTTTGATTTTGTTGTTTATCTGCTATTGATTGTGCTTCCGCTCTGTGGGTCTGGTTCGAGTCTGTTGAGTCGTTTATTTTCACTGCATGTTATATATTATTACTTGGACTGGTACCATTATAATCCTCTGAGAGGGTATAGCCTCCCCGTTATACCTATCAGATCCTCGCTGCTAGTCAGTAGCCTTTGGTGTTCAGGGAGGTGCGCCTAAGGTAGTAACACTCGACCCGTTTAGCACTGTTCAGGTGGTTGTTCGGGTTCGAGACATTACAACAAATTTTGGAAAAGATTATGAATACAAGACAAAGTGATTGGAGTCTCAAACTGGATGATGCACTATGAGCATATTGTACTGCATATAAGACGCCCATAGACACAACACCGTTCAGACATGGTTTGTGGGAAACCATGTCATCTCTCAGTTGAGATGGAGAATTGTTCATTTTGGTTGATTAAGAAACTAAATCTAGATTCTAAGAAGGCCAAAGAAACTAGGATTCTATAATTAACCGAATTAGAAGATATATAGAGGGATGCCTATGAGAATTCCAGGATCTATAAGAACAAAATAAATAAATGGCATGATCAACACATTTCTAGGTGTATCTTTGTACTAGGGAATAAGGTCCTTTTATTCATCTCATGATTAAAACTATTCCCTAGTAAGATGAAATCTCGATGGTTGGGCCCCTTCAAAGTTGTTCAAGTTTTTTCTTATAGGAAAATTGAAATCCATAGAGAAGGTGGACCACCATTCAAAGTGAATGGGAAGAGATTGAAAATCTTTCAAGAACCATTTAGTGAAGGTTATGTCATCAACCTCAAGTTCAATTGATCCCAAACTGAGTCAATCTCATGATGTTAAAGGAAGCATTTTCTGGGAGGCAACCCAGGGTCGGACATCTTAGCCTAAGTTAGATTAGGATATCCTTAGGAAAGTTTCGGGTAGGCCAGGAGGTAAAAGAAAAGAATGAACAAAATTTGAGCTAAAAATAGTCAATTACATGTCGTGTAACCCTCTTACATGATGTGTACAATTTCCATTCACATATCCATTTTATTGCACCAGTACACGATGTGACCCATTAGTACACATCATGTAATGCTTCAGGTTTGTTTTTAGAACAACAAGTCGTGAACCCTAGGTTCACGACCCACAACACCCATGACCCCTTGTCTCCCTCATCCCACCTCTCGAACACCAGTATATCCTCGCCTCTCCTTTTCTTAGCCACACACTGTTTCCTCCTCCTCCTCCTCTCTAAAAGGGCGTGCCCTTACCCTCTCCCCTCTCCACCTCTCTTGCCCAACCCCACGCGCAAACCCGCACCCCTCCCTCCCCCTAATTGCACCAACCGAAACCACCACTCCCTTCTATGATGGCAAGAACCAAGCGGCCCCAACCCTCAACCTCATCCTCCCCAACCTCTGATGAGTAGCCATTGGCCAAGTTCCAACATGTTGTTGTGTCTACAACTCCTATCGCACCTTCTACACCACCGAAAACCTCCCATACTGCACCTGCTGCCCAAGTAGTGTCCTCATACACCTCAGAGGACTCCTCGAATGAAGAAAATCTCCACCTACACCCTATCCTCTGCTTTACCAACCCACATCACTGAGTCAATCTCATCAGATTACAAGCTAAGACAATGTGTATGAACAAGACACTAGACCTACTCATCCTAGCCCGGCTGAACATCAACGATGTCATCCATGACCTCTTGGAGACACTTCAAATCGACAACATTGTTGAGATCTGAGAGGAGACCTTTAGAGAAATTTTCCTAGAGTTCTTGGCGATGTTCGAGATGGTCATTAACAACCACAGATTATGCCTGGTTGGTTGGTCGCATGAGCTTTCATTCGCCGAGTTCGGCATCGACCTCAACATTTACACCGATTAGTTGGTCATTTCAGAGATCTATCCCACTCTATAGTTGGATCCACCCTGATCCAACTCCCATTTTCTCTAGAAGTTGATTACCTGAGATCCTCAGTTGCACCATGACTCACACATCATGAAATCTACCCAATTGTGGGTCCCATAACTATGTATCCCTCAGAGATCCATGAAACATGGATGGTTCGCCCGGGATGAGTCACATGGGAGCATCAACCAGATGGATGTGCTCATTCTTGCAGCAGCTATGGGTGGATCTGCCATTAACATGGATACCTAGTTTGCCCAGTACTGCAAAGCACATACATAGCAGCATTGCAATACTTTGATGGGAGGATCTTTCATTACTCATCTGGTTGTGCACCTCGGAGTGTTTGGTGCAACACATCCCCTCACCTCCCTAGGACCTATTGAGCTCATTTATTTCATGATGCTTCACAAGATGAAACTACTGGTACGGGAGGACAATGTTTACAGTTGGGCACCAGGCGTGCAGGAGACAGCACCACTAGTGGCAGCAGACCGACCAGTTGAGCCACACACTACCTCCCCACCCGCACCACCCACTCACCTACCTATATCTACCACTACCTCATCCACCATCCCTCTACCCACCCATCCCATCCTATTAGAGATATGGGCTACACAATAGTGCATCTTGGCAAATCTACACCAGATTCCCACTCATCTCCATCTCCCTTTCATAGAACCTTATGAGTTCACCACTCCACCACTACCAGCCCCCACTGGACCATCATATTCTACCATCCCCACACCACCTATAGTCCATCCCGACCTATCAGTCGATATTACCGACCCTACAGTCCAGCAGGAGTTTTTCACTAAGTAGGCTTGGCGGGGCAAGGGGTTGGCCACTGATACATCCATGGAAGTCCCTTTCATCGATATAGCTACAAGACCCACAACCACTTTATGAATCTGAACCTCTCCACCACCCACTCAATCCCATGTATCCAGTACTACTACTCCACCATCTGTCTCCAATCCACCCACTCCTCCTACCGCCACAGACACTGATCTAGACCTACAACTGTCATAACCACCAATGGGTGGGCTGACAATGGAGGAGATATTTGGTCCTGAGGAAGGCTCTTATTCCTACATATTTTTCATTTTTGGGTTTTATATTTTTTTGTTATAGAGATGGTTCTGTTTTATTTTTTCATCCATATATGCACTTTTTTTTGTACTGATCAATTTTATATATGTAAATTCATTTTTTCATTGTTCTTACTTGGATTGATATTCATTTACTTCATATTTTAAATAGAAATTTCTAACCCCTCTTTGTCTTCCATAGTTGTCGATGGACCCATCTCACCTTCTGTTCTGGTCCAAAGAGTGACCCAACACATCACAGAAATCGAATGAAAACTTCAGGAACTTTCCATAGAATCCATGCATAGCACCAGCCACCACAAGCCATGATACCATTCTTTCCACATTTGATTCATGATCACGCTGCTTCACCTGAAGTCATAATCCAGTCAAACTACCTCCCGAGCTGGAATACACTGCCACCAGTAGCTACAAGTGTAAGAGGAGCCACTGATCTGATGGACCCCACTATAGGATATCTCGGTTCATCTGTCTGGATGACAATATCCTATTAGTAATTTATGGGATTCAACCCATAGTAGATCATTTTTCTAGATTGAGTTCTCATACTTGAGTCTTTTTCTTTTTAATTTTGAGTCCCTTATTGAACTTCTTTGTAAACATCTAACACATGTGAATAAAAAAAGGTTAATGTTGCTTGTTATACTATGCACCTACCTGTTATTCTTTTTATCAATGTTTTAAACCTGTGGAATAATGTTTTTATCTAGTGCAGGAAATTTTTCCTAACCCATTTTGCAGGTGCCCCAGATTTAGAAAATAGATGGCCCCAGTTCCCTCATGGCATACCACTTATTACAGGGAGCTCTCGATTCCCTCAATTTTAAAATTTTCAAACTCCATTTCATTTTTTATGCTTTCATTGCTATAAAACTCCCACAGTAATTTCATGGAAAGTGTGGACATTGTCACTTTTTAAGTGTGGGGGAGTTTCTTATGATTTTTACTTTCGATGCACTTGAATTTTTTGTTGTTCTCACCTATCTAGGAAACATTTTTCAAATTATGAGCATGTTTTTAACTTGAAAAACGTTTTTCCCATTTGAATAAAAGAAAAGGTTAAGTTAGAATTGTTAGAATCCATGTTTTTCCTCTATTTGGGAACTGTAAAATGATTAATGAGCCTAGAAATTTAATTTGAATTCACCATATTTAAAATTATGGTTAATTGACTTACTACATAGTTTTATACCCTTTTTGATTGCCAGTTTCTTTTGTTATTCTCATTACCTGAGAGGACTCTGAGCCTACAATTGAATATTCTTTTCTGAGAATATTTCTTGAGTGATACCTGGGACATGTAAACCTATCAGAACTTGCATTGAGATCTTATTGATCCTATGACTGAACAAGTAAAATTTTAAAATGATTGAGAAAATATTTATTGAGCCGCTATTTCTTAAGAACCACCTTGAATCTTTCCTTCATTATCCCTTAGTTTCCATAAATGACCTTATAGGATGAATCTATTCTAGGATGATTTTTCCTTTCCTACCCCAGTCCTTATATATGAATGATTTTACTATTTAACAAGTGTGGGGGAGGCATTCAGATAGCTGGGATGATTTTATTACAGAGATGTATTTTGCTACTCATTTTACTATTTGGTTATGATCCATGTATACCTTATAACATTTCACTTCAATTCTATTCCTTTTCAAAATTCAAAAGAAATGAAAAATTGATATGGGTTGTGTATTAGGAAGGTTAAAAATCACCATTTCTAGACCGATGAATCCCTTAAAGAATCATATATGGTTAGAGGATGGATGTGAGATCTGGCCTAGACATGACTTTCAAAAAATAAAAATACAAAGGAAAAAAGGAAAGTAATAGGATACCCTTTTTGGCACTTACTTGATATATACATGGATCTAACCTGAGCTACTGGGATATTGTACTTGATTAGCTGGGAGGAGTCATTTTTTTACACTTTTGTTGACATTCATGCATTGTACTTCAAATCTTACCCTCCTTTTGAGCTTTATTTTTACTTTTTACCCACCTACCCACAACCTTAGATTCATTTGAACCCAATTGTTGAAGCCCTCACGATTGATTTTTTACTTGTCTTTACAAAGTGGAGATGATAGAACCAATGCAAGCCTATTATTAGGATCATGTGGTAAGAGTATGAGCATAACTCCAATTTCATTTTACCTAGAGTGATGAGAGAAAATTTACTATGAGGTAAATTACAAATGGGTATAGAATTCAAGGAACAGTTAAAAGATTGTAATTAAAGAGATTAGAAATTGTTTAAAGAACTAAGCTATGAGACATAACTGGTTTTCTATGCAGGAATGATTCTAGAAACTAACTTGTTATGCTTACACTTAGTTTTATTTTTCTGTACATAATGAATGCTTCCTATTTTAAAAATTGCTTATCATTTGAAATCACTGTTGAGACCTTTTTTCTTGAGGACAAGCAATTGTTCAACTATGAGGAAATTTGATAAGACGAATTCATATATACTTTTTTCTACCATTTACATAAGGATCTTAATTGTTTTATTCAATAATACACTTGGTATGTGCTTAATTTTGCAGGAATGAGGCTTCACAGGGTTTCAAAGGAAGAAATGCAGAAAAAGTGCAGAATTCACCTATTACACGTTGTGAACCATAATTACACATCGTGTAATAGGATTTCAAAGTATCTAGCAAGTCGTGATCCAAGTCATGAACAAAGTTGTGAAGAAAGCAGAAAAAGAAGCCATTACACGTCGTGAATGGACAATACACAACGTGACCTCAATCAAACCCGTTGAATGAGAAATCCACTTTGGAGATACAGTTGGAAAGTTAGTACATGTCGTGAGTTATCGGTACACAACGTGAAATCATTCAACTCTCAGATTTCGAACGAGATACGCATGAGATATGCGTAAGATTCAAAATCTGTAGATATATACATGGATCGAAGTTACAGAACATGTAATCCACTACACGTCATGACTTATTTCGCCTATTTATATAGCAGCCTGACAGTAGTTTTCATAGCATTCCAGAGTGGAGTCTTTTATGTGTTTTTGTTCCTCTCAAGTTCCTTCGACCCCTTCCCTCTCAAACTTAAATTTCTTCATCGTTTTCATATTTTATTTCAATACAAGAGTCGTGGATTGTGTTTTCATCGTCACCTTCAATTTCCTTTCACCTCACTTGCCATCATTCATCATCAAACTCATGTCGAATCCATTTTCGCCTTCTAACCAAGTAAGTGGTTAAATTGTGGTTTACATTTCTTTAAATCCCAATCGTATGCTCGATCCATTTTTATGAATCCAACCCATCGCATGATTGTGAATCATTTAAATTCAATTATCCTTAGCATGTCAAGCATGGTTTTTATTTATTTATTTTCATCTCCTTCTACCATGAGTGACTAAAACCACCCAGGGGGAGGGATCGAGAGTAGGTGTATCTGATCATATTTAATTCTAAACTCGGTAACCTTAAGGATTGGTAATCAGGATAAATAATAAATGTCTATCCAATTCATTTGAACATCCCCAACCATGGGATCTTCAAGTGAAGGACCCTATCCTGATTGGAGTAGATTAGGCTACGACCACTAGCCTAAGATACTTTCTTCCATTGGAGCTAAGCTTAATGCATCTAGGTTGTCATTATCTTCCAATCAAGGAATAACTACCTCCTAGGTAGAACTAGGGGACTTGACCAAAGTCAACTAGTAACTCCTGCTTTATTTGCAGCCTAAACCTTAGGATCTTACCAAGATTAGAATTAAGATCAACCATTTTGCATATACCTAAAATTGATCACAACCCCTCTCTCCTTATTTAAGCAACCATTATAGATCTATAAATTCCCAAACTAAAAAAACTAGAAAGGACTCCTACTCCAAAAGGTCTTGAGAATTTGACTTTAAAAGCTAGTAATGCTCCCCGTGAGATCAACCTTGGACTCTTACTGTACTATGCCCTTGTAGCAAGTGAATTTTTGGAAACCTTACAATTCTAATTTGACCACAGCCCGCATGAATTCAACGACATGTGTGGGCTCTTCAGTTGGTCTTCTCAGGGTTAACTAGGTGTGAGGAATGTAATGTCTTGGGAAGAGGTTAGAGAAGCAAGTTCATGGGTTAATGTATGGCTGATCACCAGACTTCATGACGGTGTTGCTGGTATCTCTTTGACGACATTGGATGGGTACTTGGGAATTAGGTGCTTCATGTTGTTGGTCTAGATTTAAGGGGGGTTTCCTTAGGTTGGTAGTGGGCTTCCCTTTCTTGTTGGGTTAGTTTCCTCTTGGTTTCGAGTTGGCCTTTAGGACCGAGGTTGTATGGGTTATACAACGGTCTAGGTTAGGATGTGGTTTCCCATGTTGCACGGTTTTAGGCCGTGTATTCTCCTTAGGTGGGGATTTTTTTGGGTTTGTCTTAGATTCAGGTGGAGTAACTGATTTTCTTGCTTTGAGTCATGTGCTTCGTTTGCTTGTTTGCTTTCTTTTGCATGATATTTTTTCTTTCCTGCTACTATTTACATTTGAACTGTTTCAATTTGAGTTTATGATCATACTTTGTATTGTTGTTATGCTTTGAGAATGGGTACTGCTCGGTTTATTGGTGTTATGCAGGCACTGGAGCTGTTCTGGGAACCTTTGGTAGGCATGTGACCAGCAGGGAATTGAGGTATGTGGAACGGGAAACTCAGGTATGCGAAGGTAGGTTTGATTTTTGCATTTATGTTTAGAAGGTTTTAATTCTAAGCATATTTAAGTAGTATCTTAGATGTAATTGATGAGAGAAAATGTGTATCACATTGATACATATTTTGGGTATAAGCATTGTATAGTTTGACTAGCACTGTTTATTGTCGCTTGCTTAGGTTGTTTAGCATGATTGCCCGATTCAATTGATAAGTTCGGTGAAAAAACATCACCAAATTTAATTGAAAATGGTGGAGATTTGTAAAATAAGTTTTATTAATTCAATTTTTCATATTAAATTTGGTTTAATATTGTGATTCCATTTATTTAAATTTTATACCATGTTTTGTGCTTTTTTAATCTCACTGGAAATTTTATACATGCTAGATATTTATTGGTCCTGTTTGTATGTATGGACCTTGTATTTAAATTTTATATCATTGATTATTTGCACCGCCCTCGTGTTGTTGGTCACCCATCTGAATGCTTATATTTTTTAATGACCAAGTTTCGATTCGGCTGTGCGATTTCTCTTGGCTTCGTGGTGCCCTTGGAATGGATGCACGTAAGGGGTTTCATCACCCCTATCTCGTTGCTTCCCGAGGCATCGATTCACTCCCAGCTTCTTGGCCCCTTCGGCGTGGTGTGTTCCCGATTGATGCCCCTCAAACCCTAGCATTCCCGACGATGGTGGTACACGCATCTGGTGGAGTTTCGAAAGCAGCTTGCTTCGACTTCGACGATCTAGATCTGGTGGTTTCCGGTGGTTTGAGTCCAGATTTGGTGGTTTTTTGGGCGCGGAGGGTCAAGACAGTTGTCGGTGTGCGACATCATCCTCCTTGTATGATGAGGTCTTGTTGTGAGATGACTTCCAGGAGGCTGTGCATTCAAAAAAAAATCCTCCTTGTGTGACAAGTTCATGTCACGCAATGACTTCCAGGAGCCTGCGCATTCAACCCTCAGCTTTCAAGAGATCAGGAGCGCCAAACATTTTTTTCCAACATTGTAAGTATTGATTTGCGATTTCATTTTTTCATTCGAAATTTGGAAATCTTGCGTTGTTTTCATCCATATTTCTTCTCTTCTTGCTGGTTCGCTTGTTGTTACGCGGATGATGGAATAAATGGTGAGCGCAGAATCATCCAGGAAAACAACATAAGGAGCAGTTCGGTGCCGAAGACCCAAGAACGAATGAAAATGAAAAGAACAGAAACTGAAATGCAGCAAAATAAAGAGAACACGAGATTTACGTGCTTCGGATCCCTTTGGATCCTACTGCACGGCAAGAACACCCCACGCACGCCTTGTTTTATTAAATCTCAAAACAGAACAGATTACAAAGAAAGAGATACTCCCAAACGGAGATGAACAACAGGAATAACAGATTTCCAGGATTTGAATAAACCCGCAAAAATGAAGGAAATACTCACAACGTCGGGCGCAATCTTGTCCGGCCGTCCTGTTCTCTTCAAGCGCACGCCAAGATCTGGTTCAATTGGTTCTCTTGGGCTGGCCGTCGAAGTGCTGATGCCGAATCGAAGCCGTGACGGAGCTCCACCAGAAGCGGCACACCAGCAGTGCGTCGCGGAGTCCGTTGCCGTCAAAGTTACCCTACACGGGTTCGAGCGCCAGGATCTTTGGAAGGCGAAGCGCTGTGATCTTCGAGAGGAAGCGAAGCCGAAGATGTCGTCAAGGATCGTCGCCGATGTGTGTCAAAAAACCAGCAACTAGCAAGTTGCAACCGGGGTGATTAAACCCCCGGCAGTCGACGGTTCGATGAAAACAGCCTGAACCTCCAACGGATGCCACGAAGCCAAACCAAATGGAAATGCCGCTGGGTTGGTTCAATCTGTTCGAACAGGTGGACGACCTAGGTGAAAAGGGCGGCAAAACTGATCAACGACCACGATACAAGATGCAGCAATACAAGGATTGCCACCGAGGTAATGCGGGAGAAAAGATAAAGGCATGCGGCAGAAAAAAAAAATAGAGGGTTAATATAAAACAGAATTTAAAATGAATTTAAACAAAAACAAATTATGAATTAAAAACTCAATAATTCACAAAACTCTACCATTTTTAATTAAATTCAGGGATGTTCTTGCACCTAGGGTTATGGAACAGGAACGAAGTTCAAACTATCTAGGCAATATTTGAACTTTGATAAAATGACAGCTTTAGTCAAACTATCAGCTGGATTTTTATCAGTGTGTATCTTATTGACACACACGGTTCCTTGTTCTATCACATCTCTAATAAAGTGTAATCTAATGTCTATATGCTTTGATTTACCATGGCAAACTAAATTTTTAGACAAATGTAATGCAGATTGACTATCAGAGAAAACATTAATAGCTGAATCATAAAGCTTGAGTTCAGAAGACAAGCCTTTGAGCCATAAGGCTTCCTTTACCGCCTCGGTGAGTGCAATGTACTCAGACTCAGTGGTGGAGAGGGCAACAACGGACTGCATGTTGCACTTCCATGAGATAGCCCCACCGCAGGCAGTGAACACGTATCCAGTCAATGATTTTCTGGTGTCAATGTTACATGCATAATCAGCATCTACAAAGCCTACCAAAATGTTAGAAGCGTCAACATTTTTACCAAAGCATAAAGACAAATTAGATGAACATGATAAATATCTGAGAAGCCATTTGAGGGCATGCCAATGGGGCTTCCCAGGAGCGGCCATAAATCTACTCAAGGTGCAGATAGCAAAGGCAATGTCAGGCCTGGTGCAAATCATAGAGTACATTATACTACCAACAATGCTAGCATATGGAATTTTGGACATAAATTGCACGTCATCATCAGCAGTGAGTGCTTGTGTTAAAGACAACTTAAAATGTTGAGCAAGAGGTACATTCACAGGTTTGAGAGATTCAAACATGTATCTCTTTAAAATCTTTAAAACATAAGCATGCTGAGATAAGTAGAGCAATTTGTTAGGTCTATCTCTAATGATTTCAACACCTAAAATCTGCTTAGCTGCACCTAAGTCTTTCATTTCAAAATTGTCTTTCAATTGGGATTTAATTGAAGTGATAAAACTCATATTCTTACATATGATAAGCATATCATCTACGTAAAGCAGAAGGTAAATCATACGACCTTGAATAGACTTGAAGTAGACACAAGCATCATATTGGCTCCTGGTGAATTGGTTATTTAGCATAAAAGAATCAAATTTCTTATACCATTGCCTTGATGCCTGTTTTAAACCATACAAGGACTTATTTAGAAGGAAAACTTGGTTGGAATTGAATTCCTTTGAATAACCGTCAGGAGGTTTCATATAGAGTTTTTCATTCAAATCCCCATGCAAGAAGGCAGTTTTAACATCAAGTTGCTCGATGTGCAGATCGAGATAGGCGGTGAAGGCTAACAAGAGCCGAATAGAAGAGTGTTTGACAACAGGGGAAAAAATTTCAGCATAGTCGATTCCCTCTCTCTGAAGAAATCCTTTGGCGACTAGCCTAGCTTTGAACCTTACTTTGTTTCCCTCTGTGTTGTCTTCCTTTCTCTTGTAAATCCACTTGGACCCAATCACTTTAGCATTCATAGGTTTGTGAACAATGGTCCAGGTGTGATTTTTCTTTAGAGATTGCATCTCTTCATTCATGGCTATGATCCAATGCTTTGAATCCTTATCCTTCAGAGCTTGCCTATATGATTGAGGATCATCGTCGATGAGATCCTGGGCCACATGAAAGGCATATGAAGCCATATCATACTGACTAAACCGAGCAGGAGGTCTAGAGACCATCCTTTGTCTATCTCGGGTTAATTGATAATCTTGATGATCGGTGGAAGGTCCAGAGTCTGAGTCTGAACCAGAACTCGTCTCAGAGTCAGCCACATCAGTGGGCTGAGGAGGAGGAGGAATAGACTGAACATCAGTCTCAACATGAGTAAATGGCTCATGTTCATCAGACTTATGAAAGTTGGGATCAGAACTGCCAGGTGTGTCAATCCTGGTCTTAGGAGCAGAGGACTCATGAAAGACAACGTCTCTACTAATAATGCACTGTTGGTATCCCGGTTTATCCACCCAGAGTTTATATCCTTTAACTCCATCAGGGTAACCAACAAAGATGCACTTGAGGGTTATAGGTTCAAGTTTGTCAGTCTTGATGTGGGCATAGGCTGCACACCCGAAGACCCTTAAGTAGGAATATGATGGGGGCTTGCCGGTCCATAGTTTTTCTGGAGTAATGAATTGATTTGCAGAGGAGGGACACCTGTTAATCAGGTACACAGCAGTGCTTGTGGCCTCTGCCCAAAAGGATTTAGGGAGGCCTGAGTGAGCAAGAAAGCTACGAACTCTTTCAAGGATAGTCCGATTCATCCTCTCTGCTAGGCCATTCTGTTGGGGAGTTTCCCTAACAGTTCTGTGCCTCTTAATTCCTTCAGACTCACAGTATTGAATGAACTCAGTGGACAGGTACTCAAGCCCATTGTCCATCCTCATGGTCTTGACTTTCTTCCCAGTCTGATTCTCGACTGAGGCTTTCCAGGTTTTAAATGTTTGGAAAACATCTGATTTATTTTTGAGGATGTATACCCAAACCTTCCTGGAGTAATCATCGATAAAGGTGACTAAATAGAAACCTCCACCATGAGAGGAGGTCCTGGCCGGCCCCCACAAATCTGAATGGATGTAATCAAGTGGGGCGGCTGCCTTGAAGGACGATCTATTGAAGGTCACTCTTTTATCCTTTCCCATCACACAATCTTCACAAAACGGGAGATTCATAGGTGTGATGTCATTCAGAAATCCTTGCTTGCTGAGTTCTTCAAGCCCTTTGGAGCTTACATGCCCCAGCCTTCTATGTCAGAGCATTGTGTTGTCAGTGTTCGTGGCATAAACACTACCCAACTGTCTTGAATGGGTCCTGCCATTCAAGACATACAAACCATTCACAAGGGATCCTTTGATGATGGTTCTTGATCCTTTTGAGACTTTGATAGTACCAGATTCAGATCTAAAAGTATATCCCTTTTGATCTAGGACTCCTAGGGAGATCAGGTTTCGTTGCAAGTTGGGGACCCACCTGACATCAAATATAGTAATGATGGAATGGTCATCCAATTCTATCAGGACAGATCCTCTGCCCTCAACCTTACATTTCTTGTTATTCCCTAATAGGACGTCCCCTTCCACTTTCTCGACCAGCTCTAAGAAAGACTCTCTATAGGGACACATGTGGAAGGAGCAGCCAGAGTCAAGGACCCACTCACGGTCGAGTGTATGGTTGGACACATTTAGAACTTCGGCTGTGTCATAACCAGAGTCAACAATAAGAGATTGGTCAGTGGGCTGCGCGCGCTCTTGCTCTCTCTTAAGCTTCCTACACTCGGGCTTAATATGTCCAGGCTTCCCACAATGGAAGCAAGTAACATTTTTTTCTTTATTTTCATTGTTCTTTGACTTTCGTTCATGCCTTGGTTCTTTACTATTGCTACTTTTATCTCTGCTAACATGTTTCTTTTTGTTTTTAACTTGAGGCCTTCCCCTAGTGAATAAACTCTCAGCCTCACCTTTCGCCTTAGGTTTTGAGTGAAGGTCCTTGGATAGAAGGGCAGACTTGACTTCTTCTAGAGTCAAGGAGTCACGACCATACATCATGGTCTCGACCAGAGTGCTATAACTATGGTCTAGAGATATCAGGAGAATAATAGCCTGATCCTTATCATCTACCATGACATCTATATTGGCTAAGTCTAGCATGATCTTATTGAACTCGTCAAGATGGGATTTCAAGGAAGAGCCCGGTCTCATCCTAAAGGTAAACATGTGGTGCTTCTTATAGAGCCTACCAACTAGGGAGGCAGTCATGTAGAGCTTCTCTAACTAGAGTCAGATGCCGGCAGCAGTGGACTCAAAGGCCACTTCCCTAAGGACTTTATCACCTAAGGACAATAAGAGGGAACTATGAGCTTTAACTAGAGTGTCATTGGGGACCGGTTGGTGTTCAGTTATGGTTTTTCCAGCTTCATTAATAGTTGTTATGGGTTTAGTAGGCCCAGATAGGGCATCAATAAGACCTTGTTGGACTAATAATGCCCTCATTTTAATACGCCATAAATTGAAGTCATTGTCTCCATCAAATTTTTCGATTTCATACCGCATTGTAGACATATTTATATATAGTGAGTTGATGCCAAGTAATTGGGGACAACGAGAGCGTACGCCCCCAAAAGACTGGCCAATACTCACTAGGAATAAATTTGTACAATGTGTAGAAAAACAAAATTATTCAGTAAAGACAATAATTTCAATCTTAAAAGAAATTTTAAAGACAGCAGTAAAATGGCAGAATAAAGTGGATACAAAGTGCGGAAAAAAAAAAGGAAACCCAATCTGTTAACACAACTAGTGGCAGGCTGGACTATAAACCAGAAAACAGCAAACAACAATTACAAGAATGCTGAAACAGAACCTAAATAGACATATTCTTCAAGTTTGAAGCAGTACAGGGGGCAGTATAGGTGTTGGAAGCAAGCAAACAATGAATAGAGACAGAAAGATTACAGCAATATGCAATTTTCACAAGTAGGAAGTGTATGTATTTTATACACAATAACCAGCAATCAGGTTTAATTACAACATGTAAACAATGGCAAGAAAAAGGTAGATTGTAAATCAGCCGTATGTAAAAAAAATATGACTATAATTACAACCTATTCTGGCAAATATGACTGAGCAGTAAAGAAGACAGCAGGCAATTGAAAACAAACACCAAAGTAAAACTAAACGGCAACCAAAGAGTGGCTCTGATACCACTTGTTACGCGGATGATGGAATAAATGGTGAGCGCAGAATCATCCAAGAAACAACATAAGGAGCAGTTCGGTGCTGAAGACCCAAGAACGAATGAAAATGAAAAGAACAGAAACTGAAATGCAGCAAAATAAAGAGGAACACGAGATTTACGTGCTTCGGATCCCTTTGGATCCTACTGCACGGCAAGAACACCCCACGCACGCCTTGTTTTATTAAATCTCAAAACAGAACAGATTACAAAGAAAGAGATACTCCCAAATGGAGATGAACAACAGGGATAACAGATTTCCAGGATTTGAATAAACCCGCAAAAATGAAGGAAATACTCACAACGTCGGGAGCAATCTTGCCCGGCCGTCCTGTTCTCTTCAAGCGCACGCCAAGATCTGGTTCGATTGGTTCTCTTGGGCTGGCCGTCGAAGTGCTGATGCCGAATCGAAGCCGTGACGGAGCTCCACCAGAAGCGGCACACCAGCAGTGCGCCGCGGAGTCCGTTGCCGTTGAAGTTACCCTACACGGGTTCGAGCGCCAGGATCTTTGGAAGGCGAAGCGCTGTGATCTTTGGGAGGAAGTGAAGCCGAAGATGTCATCAAGGATCGTCGCCGATGTGTGTCAAAAAACCAGCAACTAGCAAGTTGCAACCGGGGTGATTAAACCCCCGGCAGTCGACGGTTCGATGAAAACAGCCTGAACCTCCAGCGGATGCCATGAAGCCAAACCAAACGGAAATGCCACTGGGTTGGTTCAATCTGTTCGAACAGGTGGACGGACCAGGTGAAAAGGGCGGCAGAACTGATCAACGACCACGATACAAGATGCAGCAATACAAGGATTGCCACCGAGGCAATGCGGGAGAAAAGATAAAGGCATGCGGCAGAAAAAAAAATAGAGGGTTAATATAAAACAGAATTTAAAATGAATTTAAAAAAAAAATTATGAATTAAAAACTCAATAATTCACACTTGTGTTGTATTGTTTTCAGGTTTTCCTTTTGAGATTAATAAAAGGTGTGTATGGAGTGGTGTTCTTGCTGTGCAGTAGGACCCCTCAGGGTCCGAAACACATAAATCATTGTATCCCTTTACTTTTCTTGCATTCTTTTATTAGATTTTGGTTCATGTTATATCGAATATACAGTACCAGTTCGATCTTTGTATTAATGTGGTTGGTTGGATCCACTCAATGCCCATCTACCACAATAGTTCTCTTTTCCTCTTAGTCTTTTTTCACTGCCCCATAACTTCAAAAAATCCCTTTAACAAATTCTAATCATCTAACATGAGAATTTTCTCAAAATCGTCTCCTAATTTCCTCCAATGATCGGCTAGAGAGATAACTCTAGTTCTCCAAAGATTTATTATGGGCATCTTGCATCCATAACTTCCTTCATGAAAAAACAAGCTCGGACACCATTTCCAACCCTACAAACAAATTAGAAACTTGAAAAAATTATTGTTATCTTCTTCGACCCAGTTCTTCAATTGGTTTGATCTTCTTCAACCAATGGTCTCAGTTGACCCAAATTCAGGAAAATCGAGTGTAGATATAAAAAGAGGCCCTAAAAATTGGTTGTTCTCACCAAACCAATTTGATCTTGCACAGTTTTTCATAAACGAAGAAACTTCATTTGAACTTCATTCGGCATACTCGGTTGGATGTCCATGGTTCGGTAAGGACAGTGACGTTGGATCTTGTGCTTTTCCAGCTGCCATGGTAGCTGGTTAGTGTACCAACCATAGCCACCATGGAGGAATTCAATGGTAGGTGGATACCCATTGTGAAAGTCCAATGGTTGGTGGAGGGATTGGTGGTGGAGTTGTGTCAAACTTGACACCCCCACCATGGCTATAAAATGAGGGCCTAGGGAGCCTTCTAACATCACCAATTAGGATCCAAGAAGTGATTAGTGCATCCAAGAGGGCCTTGAGAGCTCTATGTGGGATATTAAGAGGTGTAGAGATAAGTTTTGTAATCTTTGTTCATTGTGAAATAAATCCCATTTTCTTCCATTTTTCTTCCTCCATTATCTTTATTCGTGATCAGCAAATCACAACAAGTTGTATCAGAGGAGGTTATAGGGAAACGACGATGGGTAGTGGAAATTTTCCAGTGACTAGAAAATTCAATTTTCTCAGAATCATGTTTTTAAGGAATATTCTGAAATCCTGTATTAAGACGATTCTAACGGTGCAAACAACATAAAAAAATGGATCTAAAACGAGCATCCTAGGCCCGGTCAAAGTTTGGTCAAACTTTAGGTGCTACAGTACCCCCTTGCTTGAGAAGAAAGTGTTGTATCGGAGCTGGTGAATTTTCCAGTGAGTTTTCATTAGCTGGTCCAGTGTGCCACATCAGTGCCACGTCATCGCTATGCCAGCACCACGTCATCAGTTGATCTCGACTGTTGATACTGTTTTGATCATATCTTGATCAATCGGTGTCTGATTTTGACAATCCAGGAGTTGATTCCGCCATTTTGGACCATTCTGGACGCAACAATGAGATCCATTTTCCCATATTATGCACCAAATTTTGCATAATTAAAATTCAACGAAGGGATCATCCACAGAAGGGATGATCATGTTGACTTCTTCGAACTACTCCATTTGGAAGTCTTGAATGGAAGATCTCCTAAATGATAAGGATCTTTTTTACCCCATTGAGAATGAGGGATTAAACCCTGATTCCACCAAGAAAACAGAGTGGAAAAGCTGAACAAGAATACGATCGGTCAAATTTTCCAATGGATTGATCACAGCGTTTACCACCATGTTTCTCAAGAGAATGGTGCATATGAACTTTGGACAAAGTTAGAAAATATGTACCAGTCAAAGATAGCTCGAAAGAAGATCCTCTTTTTGAGGTGGTTGATGAATCTTCAACTACATAGTGGAAACTCTATAGCTGAACACACCGATGAGTTCCAAAGCCTAGTGAACCAGTTGGTGGTTTCCAGTAAAACTCTAAATGATGAATATCAGGTGAACCACTTACTCTGCATACTTCCTGATAGCTAGGATACGCTTGTCATCTCACTCAGCAACTCGATGCCGAGAGGAAAACTTATTATGGTGATGGTAAAGGATACATTGTTCAACAAGGAGTCCTGAAGGAAGGATACAAGTTACAACCAGACACAAGATCTCATTCTGGAGAAGCGAGGGAGTCAAAAAGGAGGAAGTCATGGGGCAGGAAGCAGAGGCCGAAGAAATAACAGAGGAAGATCCACAAATGGCAGGAGGCCAACATAAAAATGCTATCATTGTGGCATAGAGGGACATATGAAGAAGAACAGCTGAAAGTTGCTATAATAAAATGGTCAAAGTAGTAATCAGCAAAGAGGAAATGAAGATGTGCATGTGAGCATCATTGGAGAAGTTTTTCTTTGCTCCAAATATGAATAAGAGACGTGCTTTCATACATCAGGGCAAGACACATAATGGGTGGTCGATACTGCAGCATCCTACCATGTCGCTCCACATCGTGCGTATTTCTTGACATATCAAACTGGTGACTTTGGTACAGTCAATATGGAGAATACTAGTTTGGCGGAGATTATTGGAATGGGTTATATCCAAGTCAAGACAAACATTGGATACACACTCACCCTGAAGTATGTTCGGCATGTTCCAAGCCTTCAACTCAACATGTTATCATGTATAACCTTTGATCAACAAGGCTATGAAAACATATTCAGCAATGGAGCATGGAAGATGATGAAAGGAGCCATCGTCATCGCCTGGGGACACATATGTGGTACGTTGTACAAATCTCATGTGAAGATGTGTGTAGACAGCCTCAACACGACGAAAGGAGAAACATCTTCCAATATGAGGCATAGGAGACTCGGTCACATGAGTGAAAAAGGGTTATCTACCCTAACGAAGAAGTACATCGATATTGATAAGGATACATCACTTGATCCTTGTAAATACTGTTTGTATGGGAAGCAACATAGAGTCTTATTCAATACTGCTTCATCACGAAGATCAGAGTTGTTGGATTTGGTGAACTCTAATGTATGTAACAACCCGAGATTTTATGAGAATTATTCCTTTTAATTTCTTTGATGTCTTTTGTTGTACACTACACCAAGATTATCTTGCGCTATACGCAACACCGTATTAGCTTACAGTATATGCAACACTATTCTTGGATCGTGTTACACACAATTTCAAGTTCGTTTGATAATAGTTATTCTACGCAACATTGAGTGTATATATATATATATATTCAATGTATAAATGAAATATGGTTGGATTCTATTATACGCAATAACAAAGGTGTCTTGCACTACACGCAACCCTGACTTGTCTTACATTACACGCAATCGCAACCTTCCACGATAGCGTGTGTTGTACGCAATACCGAGTTTCACTAAGCAACGATATGTTATTAAAATATTATATAAACTAGCCATTATGAATAGTAATACCCACTTTTTGAAATTTTATGAATTTTATCTTTCAAAATGGACTTCTTTTTTAGATTCAGAATATCAAAATTATCCTAGGGTGAATTTTTGGTATTTTTCTGGAAACTTTCAATTTTTGATGAATAGTGAAAACACTTGGTTACTATTTAAAAACCAACTTTTTATTTAAATAATTATTTATTTTATTTAAATTTATTTTAGGTCAAAATTGATACATAATACCTATATAAGTTCAATGTAATTCATTGGAGTCATTTTATAATAATTTTAGATATATAAAAATTTTATTGAACTTTTCACCGTCTTTTACCCACCTCCTAGGAGAATTTAAAATTTTACATAAAACTTAATTTTACCACTTCTGTGAGTGGAATTTCGAAAATCCGAGAGACACGGTTAATATCAAGGAGTAAAATGTGGTTCAATAAGATAAAAATAATTTTTGGTGAATAGTAACTTTTTACTTTTATTTACCACGGTTAAAAGTAAATAAGGTAATTAAGGGTAAAAATGATATTACTATTACCCTAACACATGTCCTAATTCTATTGGATAAGTATAATTTGACCAAAAACAACCTTAGGGATAAATTATTACCCTTTAGGTCCACTTGGATTAGATTAGAACATTTATTATTATTTTATTTAAAGAAGGGTTAAAATAGTTAAAATCAAAGTTTAATAACTAAAACTTTTTTAATATAGGGTTATACATAAGATAAATTCGACTATAAATATTAATTAGAAAGATAAAAATATTTCCTACATAATGTTATTTTATTTATAATTTTTAGACATTAAATAATTTAATTTATTTATGACACAATGATGATGCAGTAATTACCTTATTAATGAAATATTAACATAATTGATGTTATAAATACCCTAATAAATGTAATTTTAGACTTTTTATGAATTCAACTAATTTTATAGGTTAATATGATATTTTAGTATTGATTTAATTAACTTTTTTCGAACTAATCATGCTGTTATGATTTTCACAAAAATCAAATACCAAATAGTGTCAAAATTGACATAAAATAGTTTTTAAAACAAATATTATATTATTAATTGTTATTTTATTACTCAAAATCTAAGGTTATGTCAAATGACTTAGATAAGGACATATATATTAATAATGAACCACTTGGGGTTCTTTTGGCTTCTTATAGTAAGTTTATTAACCATATAGTGTAAGAAAACAAAAAGACGCGGTAAAAGTTAAATTATTTAACTTAGAGTTAAATCTAAATGATAAGGATAAAATAGTAACCTAAAATTGTCTAAAACCTATTGGTTGAGAGGATTTCGACCCATACCCACCTTAGATTCAAAATAAATCAATTTGGAGCTATTAAAAACCGAATATGACTTTATTATAAAATAATATTTTAAGTTTTTCCAAAGGTGGCCCTCTCCTCCCTTATAAAAAGGGAACCCCTTCCCTCTTCTCTTCACACCCTTTTGAGTCTTGAATCTCGGTCAACCCCTACCCATTTCTCTTCTACACTTCCCTAGCAACATTATGGAGGTTTTGGTCTTCTCAAAAGACCAACTCTACTTCCTTAAAAGGAAGCTTAAAGGAGGTGCGTCGAAGAAGAGGTAATCTCTTCTTTCGATTCTCTCAAGTTTCTTTCTTCTTCTTATTCTTCTTATTTAGTTGTCTCGTTATAAAGTAATAACATCAGTATTACTTATATACTGATATGTTATTATAAATATGAAACAACCTTATTTCGCCTTCTATCCATACTATGGAAAACGAAATCACCGCGTGTGCATACGTACGGAATACCGTCTCCACGCCGTGGTGTAATCTGTTTTCGACCACCACCTTACTTGGATGGGTATAATGGTGTAAATAAATAACTATATATGATTATTTTAAAGTGATATTGATTTTGAAATATTATACATACACTTCAATACAATTCCATGATCATGGGAATGATATCATCGCCCGTGCGTACGTACGGACTATCGTCTCCACGACGCGATGAGATTCATTCTCCACGTTAACCATTCATGAATGATTATAAAGTGTATATAATGAATAATAATGAAATATATGACATAATAATGATACTGGATTTATGTATATATATATATTTATGTCATCTACTTAATTCCATTCAATTCAATAAGGAAACGAAAACAACGTTCATGCGTACGTACGGCCTACCGTCTCCATGAACGGTGTATTTCATTCCATTTATCGATATATCATATATATATATGTATATTCTGAATATATATTATATATAAATCATGTTTTACATTCTGGAATTAAGTAAATCAGGATATAAGTAATAATATCAAGAACAACAAGTCAAAACACGTACAATAAATGAAACAATTTTACCCAAATCGCTGCTTTTACATCGAATTTACAAAAGAACAGGTAATATAAAGTCATAAGTAAACCATTTATGATATCATAACAATGAATATGATTTTTTAATAAATCAATGACATTATTTAAATTATTATATAGGAGGTTCGGATACATACGAAGTATATCGGACATAAGGTAAGGGATAAATATTCCAATCTCGCTCTTATCTGAGATTGTTTATTCGTAAGTATTTACTGGGGTTTTTGTTATCATCCATGTCCCTGTTTTATAAAAATATTTTCATGTATGTTTAATGGCCTTTTTACCCATTTTTGAATTTTACCACATGTTATGAAAGGAATCTTACTTTTGTTTACCACACAAGGAACTTTTTGACTTTTCCGACAAAAGTACGATGAGAATGTTATTTTTAACTTATACGACGTAAATGGATTTTTACAGTTTCGTAACGCCTCATTTTAATGGAGATTCCTCTACAAGATTTCATGATTATTTTCAAAAAAACCCTTTTATTTTAAAATTGCATGGAATTTTGTGAAAATAAAATTATTTTGAAGAAGAAAGGATATTTTCCTTAAGAATTCATTTCAAGTGTTTTATCAAAACTATTTTCCATCTAAAATGACATTATTTAATATGTTTTTGTTTCAAGTATAATGTCTCCATTATTTATATGGTTTGATTCTTCTTATGATGAAATGATATCCATTTTTTTATATGGATTATGTTATGATGACATGATGTTTAAGAATCGCATTCTATTACATGGGTTATGCTATGATGTATGATTTATGATTTTGTGGAACATGAAAGAATGATTTCATTATGAGATGGGTGGGACATATATCTCCCTCCAATGCATTGGGTAAAGATTTATATCTTATGAGATAGACATGGCTGAAATGGTAAGTTAATCCGGTTCAGTGATACAGGGCTGGAACGAGGAGTGAACTCGATTCAGAAAGGGATTTTGTCCACTAAGATGGTCTTGGCAGTAATGTCTTGGCTACTATGGAAATCATATCATGTGCTTAATGGTTTTCCATAATTACATGTTTTATTCCCATGCTATTTTATCATGATTGATGTTCCCTTATGATATATGTCTTACGTACTTCCAAGATTTATGTCTTTGCTCAAGATTTTGATGTTTGGATTTTATGTTCAAGTTTTTGCATTCAAATGTTTATGGATTGTTTTATGTTCTCTATGATTTCCCTTATTGAGCATTTGAGCTCACTCTTTTTATGTTTTCTTTTCCCCAGGATATAAAGAAAGGTTTTAGGTAAGAAAACCAAAGGGGAAGATCTTTATAAGAGATGTTGAAGATCTTTCACCATGATTAGAAGATTACATTCCGAGTTTCCAAAGACACTAAACTAATACAGTCTTTGGGTGTCTGTTTTTTTCATGTATTAAGTATTCCTCAAAAGTAATGTAATGTCCATGTACATCAAGATTTGGGTCTCTACAGTGTATGCGGACCCATAGAGGTGGATTCACTCAGAGGTAACAAATATTTTCTATCCTTTATTGATGATGCATCTCTAAGGGTGTGAGTGTTCTTAATGTGGACAAAGGACCAAGTACTAGACTACTTCAAGATATTCCACGCCATGGAGGAGTGTGAAAATGGAAGGAAGCAAAAGTGTCTTCGTTCAGACAACGAAGGAGAGTACACATCCTGGGAATTTGATGCCTATTGCAGGATTCAGGGCATCTGACATGAGAGGATGATCCCACACAGCCCACAAAAAAATAAAGTTACAGAATGGATGAACAGAGCCATCATGGATAAAGTCAGAAGCATGATGAGTTTGACTAAGCTTCCTAAGCCATTCTGGGGAGAAGCTGCTCAAGTTTTATGCTACCTCATCAATAGATCACTATCAGTCCCTATGAATTTTGAGATTATGTAGAAGAGATGGTCTTGTAAACATCCATCTTACTCTCATTTATTAGTATTTAGATGTTTGGAATTTTCACATGTATCCAAGGAGCTTAGTCAGAAGCTAGACGAGAGATATACTTCATACATCTTCATCGGCTATAGAGATGAGGAGTTTGGATACAAGCTTTGGGACCCGAAGGAGAAGAAGGTGATCAAAATCATAGATTTTGTGTTCCATAAGAACCATATGATCAAGGACATTCAAAATCCTTGAATGTCTCGAAGGGAAAGTGTTGAGGACTCAATTTATAATCTAACACCTATACCAGCACCACCTGTCATTGAAAGAGGAGGAGGTGCAAGAAAACTCGTCACTAATGGACTAGGAGGTAGTAGAGGAGGATATTGAGCAGGGGGAAACTCAACCCTCTCCACAAAAAGTTGAAGAACCATCATAGGAGCTAGGTGATGTTGTGGCTCCCGAAACCAACATTTCACGGGTTCAAAGATCTTCACGAGGAAGGATTCTGTCAAAAAAATATTCAGAGTCGGAGTACCTGTTGTTTACTAATGAGGGGGAGCCTGAAGGATATCAAAAATCATATCAAAATTTTCTATCATTGGATATGAAAAGTGATGGATCAACAACTATTGTGACTTTTGAAGATCCACCGAAGGAGAACCTGGTGGATATCCTGAAAAAGGTGGTTGCTTGAGAGAAGTCAAACCATTACAGATGCTCCAGCAGATTGCAGCTGGAGGGGGAGAATTGTTGGACCTTGTGCTTTTCCAGCTACCACGGTAGCTGGTTAGTATACCAACCATAGCCACCATGGAGGAATTCAATGGTAGTTGGTTTCCCGTTATGGAAGTCCAATGGTTGGTAGAGGGATTGGTGGGGGATTTGTGTGAAACTTGACACCCCCACCATGGCTATGAAAGGAGGGCCTGGGGAGCCTTCAGAGCTCCATGTGGGATATTGAGAGGTGTAGAGAGAAGTTTTGTAAGCTTTGTTCATTGTGAAATAAAGCTCATTTTCTTCCATTTTTCTTCCTCCATTATCTTTATCCATGATCAGCGAATCAAAACAAGTTACTCCGTCTTCAAATCACCATCACTGATCGAAAATATCACTATTTAGCATGCATCAATCCCCAATAACAGATCCAAAAATTCTGCAAACCACGATTAAATAAAAAGGTCCAAAAGCTTTATCATCCTTCGGTAATCGAACATAGTACACCTTCTTCATTGAGACTGGTTCATCTCCTTCACATCGATGCTTCCAATGAAAATCAGAAGTGAAACATCTTCATCCTCTTATCCAACAACAACCTTCAATGTTAGATCAGTCATCTAACAACTCTACACAACCTTGAAATTTTCACGACCTTGGCCATGGGGCAACCAAATTATTCTGTCATGGGGCACCACCTTGAAATTTGCACTTACTGGTAGATTATTACCTTAAACGAGTAAAAAAATATAAATATATTCATAATTTAAAAATAAAACTATAAAATAAAAAATATATTAACATTGAAAATAAAAATTAAAACAACAAAAGACATTAACTTGATAAATTAAATTAAAAACTGAAACATTCATATTTTAAATTTTAACAAAAATAAAGGAATGAAAATAAAGTAAAATTAATTAACCAAAAAGATTAATTTATAAAACTTAAAATTAATATTTTAAAAAAAAATAAATATTGCATCAAATAAAAATAAAAAAATTGACACACTCAATATTCACACATTAAATTAAACATTTTTCACACTAAAACAACAATTAACTAATTAATAACAAATAAATCATAAAACTATAATCAATCACTTAAATGCCTATTTTAGAGATAAATATACATTAAAAAAACAAAACGATATGGAAAAGTGCATGAAATAAATGTCACATCAAATTAATCCACACTTAAGCATTGTTTTTTCCTCGTGCAATTACTTAATCAATTTCAGTGGAAAATAATAAATCTCAGGTGTGAAAAATTATAATTTCATAATGAATTAGTCTTAAAATAAATTTTCCCCCATGTACTTTCTCAAGTTAAAAATGAGATTACCCCCCCCCCCCCTTTAAATCAAACAAATTCAATGCAAAGTCAGTTTCCAGTTTTACAAAAATAATTGAAATTAATTTTTTTGAAAAGAATTAAACAAATGTTAATTTGCATCCAACTGGAAGTTCAAACTTCTCTTTACCTCCAGATGAGCTGACACACATAATTAGAAGTAATAATAAATATACGCTCTATTTGTATGAGCAGGTTTAATAATTACATAGAAATATAAATAACTCATCCAAAAACTTTAGAATTAAAGATTGAAAGGATGAATGAAAAGAGGCTCAGCATGGATTAGGATTTTCATTTCATGGTCCATTTGGATGCATATCTTACGAGTTTAATTCTAACCAAAAATTTCAAATCCAATGATAATTGTAAAACATTACATCAAAATTTTACAGATAATAAAATATTTCAAGAGGATAATAAGCATGATGTACTTAATTAAATCCATGGAGTAAAAAATATTAACTACCTCAAAGTAGCATCACAATCTTCAAACTCAAGAAAAATTTTGACCCACAGAAAATGAAGGTAAAATATTGAAAAACAACCCATTTGAAATATTTTAAGGGGATCCTGATGGGTTTTTCATCAAGGAATAGTTTATATTATTTAAGAATACTCTCTCCCCCACACTTAAAACTCAAATTTTCCCTAAAAGTTGAATCCAAAAGTGAAAAAAAACAATTAAGAATTTTTAATTCAAAATATATTTTCAATTAACTAGTTCAAAGACATGCAAAAGGATCACAAGAATGTTCAAAAATCATTTTCAATAATTCCCAACACTTTTACATAAATCAAAATTTAAAAAGTACGTGTATTTTTTTCTTTTGAAAAGAGAAAAGAATGTTCAACTTAGTTCAAGATACAACATGTTAAGCATTAATTCCAATAGACATCAAATTTTTATAAATAAATTCAAATTTAAAAGGTTTGTCCAGACATTTTAGGGTGTTAACTAGATTACAAGTGGGTTCATAAGAATGTTCAATGATAAAGTCAAAATCCAAAACTAACACCCATGACTTTCACAACAACAAAACTCATAAAAAGTTTGAACAAAAGGGGGAAATTACCCTAAACTTAATTCCAAAAAGTGGATAGATTTTAATAAAATGGACATTATTAAAGAAATATGCAGGAAAATTCAAAAAAAATTAATCAAATCATAAATAAAAATAAAACTCACCTGATATTAAATCTTTATCCACAAGATTTCTTTCTAAAACTCCCCTTTATGCCTTGTGTAGAGTTTTTTGGTCAGAAATTTGTAACACCTACAAAATAAAATATTGAACATGAGACTCCAAAATCTAAAGTTGAAGAAAGAAATTAACTAGAGATTATGTTTGGGGAAGTTTAATCCTAAAAGTTCTAATTAGTAGCTCTTCTTTGCAATGAAAATAATTAGAATTCCTCTCCATGAGTTCAAAAAAAATCTAAAGAGGGTACTTGAACAACAATGTTAGTCTTCCCTAGATCAATAGAGAACAAGTGAAACCAAGATAGAAGAACAAGAAAATTTATTATTATTTAAAACAAATAAATCAATAGAACAATGGGTTGTCTCTTATGCAGTGCTAAATTTATAGTCTTCATCTAGACTCAATGATTTTTCAATCTTTAAAGAAATAGATGGTAGCTAGGCCCTTTGGTTGCCCCTAAAAGTAATATTTGATTCTTTAGTCATTCACTAGGAAAAACATATTCTCTTCTCCTAACAACTCAATAGCTCCAATGACCAGAACTTTAAGGATGGTGAAAGTTCTAGACCACATGGATTTGAGCTTCCCAAGAAAAATTTTAAGTCTTGAATAATAAATAACTTTTTTCCAGCCTTAAAATCTCTATTTTTGATGAAATAATCATGAAAAGCTTTAGTCATTTCCTTTTAAATCCTAGAATTTTCATAGTATTCTCTTCTAATCTCATCAAGTTCACTCAACTCAAGAAATATCCTTTCAAAAGTAGTTTTAAAGTCAAAATTTAGGGCCTTTATTTACCAAAAATATTTGTGTTGAAGCTCTACAGGAAAATGAAAAGATTTCACAAAAATAAGTTTATATGGATATATTCCAATGAGAGTTTTAAATGTGGTTTTATAGGCCCATGATGCCTCGTCAAGCTTCAAAGACCAGTCTTTCCTAGAACTAGACACAATATTCTCTAAAAAAATTTCAACTCCCTATTTGAAATTTTAGCTTATCCACTAGATTGTGGATGGTAAGGAGTTCTAGTCTTATGAAGACAACTCTATTTATCTATCAAAGATTTGAACTTATAATTTTTAAAATGAGTTCTGTTATCAGTGATAAATTCTTTTGGCACCCCAAATATTGAAAAGATGTTCTTCCTAATGAATTTGATCACACTATTAGTTTTATTATTTGGGAGTGTCATTGCTTCAACCCATTTCAAAACATAATCCACAACCACTAAGATGTACTCATCCCCATAAGATGATGGGAATGGTCCCATAAAATCTAGGCCCCAAACATCAAAAATATCAACTTCCAAAATCCCCTTCTGAGGCAGCTACCGTTTCTTACCAACATTCCCTAACCTTTGGAACTTATCACAACCTACAACTAAGATTCTTGAATACTTGAACAAATAATGCCAATAAAATCCATCTTGTAAGACTTTTTGGGTTTCCATTTACCCTCTGTGATGGTCACCCCATGGTGACAAGTGATAACTTTTAAGAATGGAAAGCATCTCTTCTTCAAGAACACACCTCCAAAGAATACCATTAGTGTACCATCTAAATAAGAGTTGGTCATCCCAAAAGTAATATTTAAGTTCAATAATTAATTTATTCCTTTGTTTTTGAGTAAAATCTTTAGGAATGGCCTCGGAAGGTAGGAAATTTACACAATCTTCATAATAAGCAGATTGTTTGAAAGAAGCGTCTAGTAATTTTTTATTAGGAAAGATTGACTTTATCTCCCTAGGATCGTC
The DNA here is from genome assembly GCA_963277665.1 of Viscum album. Lineage (NCBI taxonomy): Eukaryota > Viridiplantae > Streptophyta > Magnoliopsida > Santalales > Viscaceae > Viscum > Viscum album. The sequence continues at coordinate 1,657,695,043 of OY728153.1, forward strand.
ACTTTGGGTATTAGAAAACTAGGATAGATGATCAGCCACCAAATTTTCAGCACCTTTCTCGTCCTTAATTTCCAAATCAAATTCCTACAGCAAAAGAATCCATCTAATGAGCCTCGGTTTAGCCTCTTCTTTTAGCAAGAAATTAGTTAACAGTTGAATGTTCTGTGAAAACTATGACATTTGAACCTATAAGCTATTTTCAAAACTTTTCCAGAGAAAATACTACAACCAATAACTCCTCAGTTGTGTTGTAATTTCTTTGAGCATTATATAGCAACCGAACAACATAGTACACCGCATACAATTTCTTATCTTTCTGCTAGCCTAAAACTGCTCCAATGGTCACATCACTAACATCACACATAAGTTCAAATGGAAACTTTCAATCAAGTGTAGTGATGATGGGTAAATAATTGAGTTTCCCCTTAAGAAGATTAAAATATTCAATACATTTTTCATCAAATAAGAAAGGTGTATCTTTCTCCAGCAGTGAGTAAAGAGGCCTAATGATTTTAGAAAAATATTTTATGGATCTCCGGTAAAAACGAGCATGGCCTAAAAATCTTATAAATATTCTGACATTGAAAAGAGGGGAAGCTTCTAAATGACCTCTATCTTAGCATTATCTACCTCTATACCCCTCTTAGACACCTTATGATCAAGAACAATTCATTCAGTAACTATGAATTGACATTTCTCCTAATCTAGAACAAGATTGATCTCTAGGAATCTCTCTAAAACAAGTTCCAGATTTTTCACACAAATCTCAAACGTACTACCAACAATAGAAAATTTATCTATGAAAACCACAATGATTCTCTAAATTATGTCTAAAAAGATTGTCAATGTGTATCTTTGAAAGGTAACTGATGCACCACATAATTCAAAGGGCATTCACCGATAAGCAAATGTTCCAAATGGGGTATGTGAATGTAGTTTTCTCCTGATATTCTGGGCATACAAGAATCTAGTTGTAACCTGAATAGTCATCCAGAAAATAGAAAAAATCATTTCCAGCTAGCCTCTCAAGAATTTGATCTAAAAACGACATTGGAAAATGATACTTTCTAATTGAATAATTCAAATTTCTATAATCAATACAAACTCTCCCTTTAGTAGCTTTTCTAACTTGGATTTGTTCATTTTTCTCATTTGACACAACAGTGAACCCTCCTTTCTTAGGTGCTACTTGGACCGAGCTAACCCAAACACTATCAAAAATGGGGTAAATGAATCTTTCATCAAATAATTTGATAGCCTATACTTTAATAACCTCTTTTGTGTTCAGATTTAGCCTTCACTGACCCTCAACTCTCGGCTTATGATCAGATTCCATGGGAATCCTATGCATGAAAAATGAAGGATTAATCACTTTGATATCTGAAATGGTCCAGCCTATGGAAGTTTTTTTACTTCTTCATCATGTATAATAGTTTTTTATCTTGGATTTTATCATGTTCGGTAGAAATGATGACTAGAAGTGAAGAAACCTCACCCAAAATGAATATTTTGGGTGTGATGGATAATATTTAAGCTCAAGTTATGGTTCCTCTTCACTGTATGGGAAAACATGGGGCCTAGGAGGTCTGAGATCTTCCACATGTCTCTTAAAATGAGTGTGAAAATTTGAAAGATTCTCAATTTCAAGTTCAAAAACAAACTTTTCCTCACTTTTATCCAAAATGGATAGCTCTTTGCACTCAATGTTCATATTTGATTTTAAGATTTTTTTCCCTTATAAAATTCATCAGCATGTTGAAAAATCCCTCCCTCACAAGATTCAAAATGTTCCTCAACTTTATTTAAGGTAGGAAAGTAAACCTCAAACTCTCCTAGAAATTTCATAAGCTCTAGAACAAAAAAATCATCTTCTTGATATCCCTCCAAAACTGGAAAAACATTGCTATCTAGATCTATAAAATTACCCAGATTTTCACTTTTTATATCTTCAGATTATTAGGAAAAAAATTCTCATCAACCACAAGAGTTTCTTTAGCTGTAAATTTTTTAAGAAATTTTTCTTCTTGTTTTAATGAGTCCTTAGTTTCTAAAATTTCAACTCATGGACAATTCTCACCAAATGTTGGTTTTTTAATATTCTTAAACACATGAAAATATTCTTATTTCTCACTAAACTTAAAAATCAGACTACCCCTTCCCATGTTGATAACAACTCATCCATTGTCTAAGAAGGGTCTGCCAAGAATGATAGGTACTTCTTGGTCACACTCCATTTCTAGAACAAGGAAGTCAGTAGGTGAGAACAGCATTACAAATCCTACAAGAAGGTCATAAACTTTTCTTATGGGATGTGTAAAAGAACAGTCAGCCAATTGTAAGAGCATAGTGGTAGGTTGCAATTCTCATAATCCCAGCTATTGGAATGGTGAGAAAGGAAACAGATTTATGCTTTCTCCAAGGTCACAAAGGCAGTTCAATTGTACATTATTCCTCAAGGTACAGGGAATAACAAAACACCTTGGATCTTTAAGCATTTCTGGGACTTTGTTTTGAAGAACTGCATTGCACTTTTCAGTGAGGCTATAAGTAGCAAACTCTTCTAAATTTTTCTTATTCGTAACAATTTTCTCAAAAGACTTCAGATATGATGGAATTTGAATCAACTCTTGAATGAAAGGAATATTCACATGGAGCTTGTTGAAAAGCCGAAGGAATTGAAGCAACTCGAGTTTGTTATTTTTGGATTTTAATCTTCAAGGAAAATGAATATATGGGGAAAAATTCCTGATAACTGAAGACATTTCCCATATTTCTTCAAAAAAAATTCTTTCCCCTTATTCTTTTTCATTTTCAATTCATTTTCTTCAAGAATTTCATGTGGAATGACTAACTTTACTTGAGTTTCAGCAGTGGTGTCCAAATTTATAGATTCGATGTTACCTAGATTTTGTTGTCCAGATTCTTTCAGATTTTCAATTTGAACTTTACTATGGTCTTCTCTAAAAGTCATGTCTCTTGCTAATTGACCCATTTGCAGCTCTAAGTTGTGCATTTTAGCATCAGTTTGGGACTTATCAGAATCATGTTGAGTTTTTTGTGAATCAAAATTCCCCATCAACTATTGAAACATTCATTTTACATCATATTGAGAGTAAGAAGTTTTTGGCTTATTTTGATTTTGAAATTGCGTTCTTTACTGATTTTGGAAACCAGGGGCAGTGGGTTGTTGTCTAAGCATTCCATGTTCTCTCCAGGATAAGTTTGGATGATTTATATCACCAAAGTTTCAATTATTAGAAAATGGATCGTCCCTAGCTTGAAACCTAGGACCGTTTCCCACAAAATTAACATTTTCTTATTATTGATCTGACATATCAAAGTTTGGAAAAATATCAATGTGTCCAAACATTCCACATTGAACACACTACTCTCTAAGTAATTGATTTTGATTTTGACATCCCACTTGATTGAAAATTTTTTAGAATTTTCATTCATTAATGATTGAAGTTGTTCCTTGATTTTAGTCAACTGAGCGTTCTGTTAGGCCCAAGTTGTTTTTTGGTTGTATTTGTTGTCAATTGATCAGTATGTTGAGAAAGATGATGGATGGAAATTGTATTGATCATTGTTTTCAAAAGAATTGGACTCACGCTTTCAAAAGAATCGAACTCACTTTGTCCATCATAATGAGAAGAATTTGTTTGAAAGAAAAGGTTTTGATAGGACTCACCTTGGGTCTGGAATGGGAGAAGATCATAATGAGGAATTTATTGTCATTGAATTAACTCATAATTTGATATGAAAGAAGTGTTTGTTTTGATGAAGAATCAGAGTATGTATGACTATGATTAATTAAATGTGACGATGATTTACTGATTCGTATTTCATACAAATCATAAGTTTATTGGAGAACTTGTGATACAAGATTGTTGGAAGAAAGAGAGAATACGAGGTGGTACCAATTGTTTTCAAAATGATCAGATTTGGGTGGAAGTGAAGGAAGAGATGTTGTTGATTCATTGTAGCATTTGATCATCCATCGAAAGCATAATAAACTTTTCGTACCCAGAATGATAGTACCCATGAAAATTGTACCCAGAAATGATCATTTTCAGAAATGATCGTACCCAGGCCAATCGTACTTAGAAAGATCATACTCTGCACAATCGTACTCCAGCTGAGTTGAATGGTTGATTGAATTACTGAAGGAATAGATAGATGAACTTTGATTTTCTCTCAAATGTTCTCTTCAAAGTGGGTCAAGAGAAGTGTTGAAGAAAATGAGATGAATATATTTTTGAGGGGGAGTCTGAATTCAAATAGAAATTTTGATTTCTTCATTTACAATTTCAATTGGTACAAAGCTTTGTTTTGAACAAATCAATCGGACTCGGCAATTGAAATTGGACTAGCGATTCAAATAAAATTCTAAAGAAGGAGATGAAGTTTGAAGAAGAATTGAGAAGTTTCGAGAAGAGTTGATGAAGTCAAAATACACTCGAGATTTTAGGGGAAATTGTGATTAAGGTGAATTTGGTTAAGTGGGAAATTTTTTGGGATTCCCACCAAATCCACTCAAGGGTCACCTATAAAAGGTAAAAAGTACATTGTACTTTTCTGATGACCGATGTATTGTTGATGATAGAGAAGCTCAGAGTTGTAGAGAGAAGAAGAAGTTTTCGTGTTCACTTTTATTGAAAAAGTTTTGACGGATTAAAGTGAAAGAGAAGAGACAAGATCACAATGTTGTATTTAGCTGATCATTGTACTCAGTGTTTATCGTACTCAACTGATTACCATATTCGGATTGTCAATTGTATTTGGCTGATTATCGTATCGGGCTCAATTAATCGGATTGGGATTTCCATACTAGGATTTTCGGACTGAGGAAAATAGAGAATTAAAGTGGTGTTGATTCAACTCTATCATATTCTATCAAATTTTTATTTTTTGTACTGGGGAGAATTGTACTTGGAAGAATTGTATCAGGGAGAATCGTACTCAGAGGAATCGGATTGGGAAAAACAGACGGGGAAATCGGACTTGCTTTTTTCTTAACAAAGTCCAGGAAGTTCTTACCTTCTTCTGGGTAAGAAATTGAAGAAGTGTTTTCAATTGTATACATTTGTGGAATTGAAAAGAAGCACATGTAACATGAGTTTTTACAAAAACATTGGATTACCCTATTTGTACCAAGAGGGTGCACACGTACTTTTGGATTGTCTTCAAAGTACACCACGAGTGAAAGGACATATCCTACTCTTTGTAATCCAATGATTGTTTTCTAGTGGATTGTGTGGTATTGGATTTTCTCAAAACCATACCAAAGAAGTAGTTATTTGTATTGAATAGTGAACCTTGTAAATACTTGTGTTTTTATGGACGTGTATTTCAATTGTTTTTTAGTAGGGAATATAATCTTTAACTCCGAATGGCCCGAAGGCCTTCTTTTTATTTTATTATGGATAATCCCCCTTTTAAGGGTTGAAGGGGAACCCGTACATGACCCGTAGGCCCAGGACACAAGGCTCGAAAAACCTGCATACATGACCCGAAGGCCCAGAGGCATACTATGCCCAAAACATGACCCGTAGGCCCAGCCCACTTGAACTGCCCCTCCCTAGCTTCTACGTCATTGATCACCTAGCTTTCCACCTTGCATTGCTGATCGACTAGCATTGCCTCGTACAAAGCTGCACGGTGCCTGGTCCCGATGGTGGCTTCCATACCCTCTCATTCTTCCAATCTGGTTAGCTCTATATCTGTTGTCTGCTACTCTTTGTTGCTCTGATCTTCTTCTGGGGCATGTTCTGTGTGAACTGGGATACTCCATGGTCACACGACAGAGGTTTACATATGAAGAAAAGACAAAATAAAAGAAGAAGAAGATGACGAACACAGACACAATGATTTCTGTGATTTAGGAATAATCCCTACGTTTACGGAGAGACAAAAACACTTCACTAAAAAACATGAGCACAATTATAGGGAGATCTCAGAGTTTTTAACACATAGAAACCCTAGCCTGAATGAGCTAATAAAGAAGATGAAGCATTGTTCTACCAACTGCATAGTAAGTCTGCACTGCTACAGTGCTGCGACCATCCAAGTTCAAGCTGCTATAGTGGTGAGGCCATCCAAGTCCAAGCTGCTATAGTGGGTAGTGGCAAGAAGTTCACGGAGTTACAGTATCGCTGTCTCCAAAGTCTGCACTACTACAGTGCCCTATCAGTGTCACCTGGTCGGCTTTGCTATAGTCGGTTAGAGTTGCTACAGTTCCCCAAATTTTGGGTTTGGGGCCTTCGGCCCCCAGACCCCGGACCCCTGGAGTAGGGGCATGTTGCCCCTTGCAACCCCTAACAAGCTCACCATAGAGCTCAATCGGTGGGAGTTGCGACCTGGTGCTCGGTATGGGTCACAAGCATTAGGCTCAACATCATCCAAACAGATCGTCCTACACCATTCAAACATTTTTATGTTGCCAATTAAGAGCTAAATCATTGAAAATTTGCCTAAAATCTTCAACAGTTTTATCATTGTAATTACCACCGGTGGATTGATCCACTAAATTCTGACTTGAAGAGGACGATCCTTTATAGAAAGTATCTATGAGGAAATGAGAAAAGAGCTGATGATGAGGACACTACCTAAGAAGGTCCCCAAATCTATCCCCAGCCTCGTGAAAAGTCTCTCCATTCTTTTAAGAGAAACTAGGGATCTGATTCCTAATTTTTACTTTTAATCTCCTTGGGTAAAATTTTATGACAAATGAATTATAAATTTAAACTGAAGTGTCGAACATGTTCTCATCTAAACTTAAGACCCAATTTCTAGCATTTCCTTTAAAACAAAAGAGAAACACTCTCATTCAAAGTTCATCCTCATTAAACCCTTGCAAAGTCATTTGATGCACTCTATTGTAGAAGTCTCTAATGAATGGTAGAGAATCCTCATTAAAAAAATAATTAAATGAGGAAACAGGGGAATGTATGACTATTTCATCTCATAATTCCATGCTCTAGGAGACAATATAATAGAAGAAGGGTTGCTTGAGACTTGAGGAAGTTGATACCCCCCATCAGGGTCGGCCCATGGGCGAGCCCCGCGAGCCCTTGGGCTAGGGCAACGCCTCGCCTAGGGGCAACCAATCTCACCCCTTTTCTGAAATTTCAATTCCCCGTAAGCACCTGCCGAGTCCCGAGTCGCTCCCCTCCCTCCCCCAACATTTCTCATCTCCTCTCCCTTATATTTCTTCTGTAAGACTGTATTGTCTCTCCCCCCCCCCCACTCTCTCTCCTCGTCGCCACCCCCGCACCGCACGGTCGCACCCCCCGGCGCGGCCTCGGCTCAGCGCCTCGCATCGCCCTCATCCTTCCTCCTCCCCTGTCGGCACCCCCCCCCCCCCACACACACACACACCTCCTCGTGCTCGCCCCTACTGTGTGTTGTGCATGCGCGGCTGCGCCCCCCTCCCCTCGCCCCTGTGCCGCCGCCGCTGCGCTGTGCCCCCCACAGCAGCACAGCACCACCGCTGCGCCGAACGCCCCCCTGCTGTGGCGTGCACGTGCTTGCCTTTGCCCCCACAAACAAACAGCTGTTTGTTTGTTCTGATTTTTTTTAAATTGGTTTATCATTTTTGTTTTTTGTTTTTATTAATTGATTGATTGTTTTGTTTAGATTTCAGAGTTATCAGGTGAATGAAATGCCAATTAACCAGTTGTCGGTATATTGTTCGTCTCAATTGTGATTTATCCGTCTCTCAATTGTGATTTGATATTTGTTGTCTTCGTACGCAGGTAATTAGAGTTTTGTTATCATCAATTTCTAGTTATTATTTTTTATTTTTTATTTATATTAATTGTTTTGTTTGGTTTTCAAAAATTATCTGAATTTCAAATTTATCATTGGATTCTCGTCTCAATTGCAATTTGGGTATTCAATTTCAATTTGTATTTTGTCTCTCGGTAATTGGTGTTTTTTATAATCATTTTTAAATAGCATTTTTATTTTTTTTATTTTTATTAATTGTTTTGTTTAATTTTCAGAAATTATCTAAATTGCGGATTCATTGGTGTCTTGCCCGACTCAATTTAATTTTACCATCTCAATTGCAGTTTGCGATTTTTCCAAGGTAAATAATGTTTCTATAATCATTTTTTAATTTCAATTTTCAGTTTATTTATTTTTATTAATTGTTTTGTTGAATATTAAATAAAAAATCAATTAGTTGGAATATATGAATTTATTTTTGAAAGATGACTATTTACTTTAAATATGTTATAACTCTTAATGAATTATAATTTATAACTTGTAGGTACTACAATGAAGAGAAATCAAAATTCTGGATCTCAAAACAGAAAAATCAAGCAAAGAAAGAATGAAATTGAAAAAACACTAGTGGGTTCGATTTCTAAATTATTTGCTGCAAGAAGTGAAAAAGAGAGTTCATGTGTTCAATTTAATGAGCAATCTCTAGGTGACAATGTTTCTGAAGGGAATGAACAATCTATAGAGGAACCTATGACTCAAAGTATTGATATGATAAATGAAAGTGTGGATGTGGATTATAGGGAGGATGACAATGAAAATACTATTCACATGATTCATGATCTTGGAGATCAAAGCGTGCTTGATCTTGAGAAAGATGTGGATGTGAATTATGATCCAGGATTATGGGGTAATATCAATGATGTTAAGAGAATTTTGTTGGTTCGACGTGGCCCGATTAAAATATTAAAAGAAAATGATGCATTTCCTAAGGAAGTCAGTCGTGGGAGACATTTTACTTCTAATCATTATTTTTGTCTACTTCCTAATGGTGAAAAACACGAGAGGAAGTGGCTAGTGTATTCTAATGAGTTGGACAAGGTATTTTGTTTTTGTTGTAAATTATTTAAGTCGAAATCGATGAAAAGTGCTTTGACTGAAGGAGGATCTAATGATTGGCACAACCTTCCAACAAGACTTAGGGAGCATGAAAGAAATTTTGAACACATTGCTAATGTTGTGAAGTGGGTGGACTTGCACAGAGGACTTGAAAATAAACAAACAATTGATAAAAATATTGAATGTCTCATTGAGAAGGAAAGAGTTCATTGGAAGATGGTACTTACTAGAATCATTGGAGTTGTGAAGGTACTTGCACAAAATAACTTACCATTTCGTGGAACAAATGAGAAGATTTATGAGAAGGATAATGGTCTTTTTTGTAGACTTATTGAATTTGTTGCTGAATTTGACCCAGTTATGCAAGATCATGTTCATCGTGTTGTTAATAATGAAATTCAAAATCATTATCTTAGTCATAAAATTCAAAATGAATTGATAATTTTGTTGGGGAATGCGATTAAAGAAAAAAATTTAAAGAAGATTATGAGAGCAAAATATTTTTCGATTATCCTTGATTGCACTCTGGATCTAAGTCATAAAGAACAAATGTCAATTATCATAAGATGTGTGGATGTCGAGGAAGAATTTAATGTTAAGGTGGATGAATTTTTTCTTGGCTTCATAAATGTGGATGACACATCCGGTCGTGGGCTTTTCAAGTCACTTGAAGATGCTTTGGTTGATCTTAAACTCAATATTGATGACATAAGAGGACAAAGTTATGATAATGGATCAAACATGAAAGGTAAACATCAAGGTGTCCAAAAAAGGCTTCTTGATGTAAATCCTAGAGCATTTTACACTCCATGTGGATGTCATAGCCTGAATCTTGCTATATGTGACATGGCAAAATCTAGCGTGAAAGCCAGATTTTTTTTTGAATATGTGCAAAAGATTTATACATTGTTTGCAGGTTCACCACATCGATGGAATGTATTAAGGACTTATGTGAAGGGTTTGACACCAAAACCCTTATCAATAACTCGTTGGGAAAGTCACATCGAGAGTATTAGATCTATAAGAAGACAAACACCCGAGTTAAGAAATGCATTGGTTGAAATTGCCAATCTTTCTAAACATGATGATGTTGTGATGTTGGATGCTAAAGGATTGTGTTCCAATGCATTAGAGAATTTTGAATTCATCATTAGCTTATGCATTTGGTACAAAATTTTAGATAAAGTTAATCATATCAGTAAAATCCTTCAAAGAGAAGAGATGGATATTGAATATGCAAGTACACAAATAAAAGAGTTGATTTTTTTCTTTGAAGAACTTCGAGCAGAGGGGTTTGAAGGTTTAATGAATGAAGCAAAAGAACTTGCACTCGAAGTTGGTATTGATCCAATATTTGAAGAAAAAAGAGTTGTTCGCAGGAAGAAACAATTTGATGAGGATGTGGAAGATGATGCTATTAAAAATTTGTCTATGGAGGAAAAATTTAGAACAAATTATTTCCTTCAAATTATTGATCAGGCCCTTATGTCATTGAGAGAACGTTTTATACAGTTTGAACACTTTAATGAAATATTTGGATTTTTGCTGAAAGCAAGTTTTAGAAATATTTCTGAAGAACAATTGAAGGAACACTACACTCAATTTCAATGTTTTTTGAAACACGATGAACATGATGATATTTGCGGGGATGAATTATTTCAAGAGCTCAGACATTTGAAGTCAATATTGCCAACTGAACTGATAAAATCAATTGATATCCTTGATTTTATCAAGCCTTATTAGAAGGATGGAGGGTTTCAAATGACATGGGTGGCATATCGAATTTTATTGACTATACCCGTTACAGTTGCATCAGCAGAGAGAAGTTTTTCTAAGCTAAAGTTGATTAAAACTTATCTTCGGACTACCATGTCACAAGAGAGATTATGTGCATTGGCAATGATTTCAATTGAAAATACATTTTTGGATAGTATGAATTATGATGAGTTAATTGAAGAATTTGCATCAACAAATGCAAGGAGAAGCATTTTCCTTTGAATTGGATTATAAACTACCATAATCAGGTTCGTGAAGTGCTGCAACATGCTCCGGTATGTCATGCTCTATTTCTTTGTAATTTTTTATTTTCTTTGAATTGGATTATTTAACATGTTTGATTAAGAATCTCTATCATAATTGCAGCATCTGAATCAAATTTTAGCATTGAAGGACATGGGTGAACAAATATTGGTGTTATTTTCTTCCAAAAAAAATCAATTCTTGATTTTTATATGAAGTTGGTTTCATAGTTTTACACTAACTGGTAATGTTTTTAACTATTTAGAAGTGTTCTTTTGAATACAACTATTATGTTATTTTAAATTTGTAGGTTCAAATTTGTATAGGTTTAGAAGAAGAAGTGAGTGGTGAAGATGAAGATGAGGATGATTCGATCTTTTTTTCAAAGGCTTAACAGGCTAGTTTTTATAGACTTTAATGTCTTTTTTGATCGGTTATGAAGTGGTTTAAATGGTTAAGAAGTGTACAATTTTTTTCTTTAATAAAAGAGGGGTGTTTTGCATTATTTATATATATAAAAGACTGAAGTTTTTATATGATTTAAATCATTTTTTGAAATTCTTTTCTAGTAGTTTTTCAACCAATACAGATTAAGTTTTAAACATATATTTTTGTATTGTATTTTTTACTTTTTAATATTATGCGGGTCAAAAATAAAATGGTACTACTGAACTTATTTTTTGAAGTTCGCATGTAATGTGGTGGGTATAAATAAATTTATAATTTTGGATCGGAAATGTGTGTGCTTTGATCTGGTTTGTTTTGGTATAATCCTTTTATTATCCATATTTAAAGGGCAACATTTTTATAGTTCGTCTCGGGCAACAAGATTGTCCGGGCCGGTCCTGCCCCCCATCCTAGGTATTTCAACATTTTCTTGAATTATTTCTGATTGAAAATTTTGTTCAATATTTTTAGCAACTCTCAAATTTTCCATTTTAAAATTTTCTTTTTTTTAAATCCCTTAAATGTTTTTCAATTTCAGGTTGCACGGGCTCTATCTTTTGAGACACTGCCCTTGTGTGCATGTACTAAGAGGTAAACAAAATGTTCCAGCATCACGCAACAGAAACAGTTTTTTTTACAAACTTTTGTTTAATGAATTTTTTTTTTTTTTTTTTGAGACACTGCCCTTGTTTTTCATGTTTTTTGTTTTTGTTTTTCGTTTTTTGTTTTGTTTTGTTTTTGTTTTTGTTTTTTTGAATGGGCGAAGCCTTCCTCGGGAAGTTTATTACAATTTTAAAAAAGATTGCACAAACAAAGATTGAAAATTTGAACCGAAACAAATCTCATTTCCCGGCTCAAAATTTAGCGAGTAAACATTTTATGAATTACAGAAAAAGAATTACAGAACAAAAGCTTCAAAAACAAAGATGAAGTAGAAGACAATAAGTCTTACCTTAATCTTCTGCTCTGGAACGATCTCCCGCACTGTTTGTTGTTCTCTGCTCAAGCTCTGCTTCGGAAGTCACCGGTAAAAATTCAGTCTCCGAAGACAACTCCAGTTCTCCGAAGATTTATTCTGGGCAAATCACATCCTTAACTGCCTTCATGTAAAAACAAGCTCGGCCACCATTTCCAACCCTGCAAACAGATTGTAAACTTGAAACAGAATTTTTCATCTCCTTGGACTCGGGACTTCAATTGGTTTGATCTTCTTCAACTAATGGTCTCGGTTGACCCAAATTCGGGCAAATCGAGTGTGGATCTCAAAAGAGACCTTCAAAAAAGGGTTGTCCTCACCAAACCAATTCGATCTCACATAGGTTTTCATAAACGAAGCAAGCTTCGATTGAACTTCATTCGGCGTCCTCGGCCGGATGTCCATGGTTCGGCTCGGACAGTGACTCCATCTTCAAATCACCATCACTGGTCGAAATATACAGACCTAACAAGCATCGATCCCCAATCACAGATCCAGAAATGTCGCAAACCACAGTCGAAGCATAAGGTCCAGAAGCTTCGTCGACCTTCGGTATTCGAACACAGTACAGCTTAGCTTCTTCGTTAAGACTGATTAAAAACTGAAACATTAATAGTTTAAATTTTAACAAAAATAAAGACATGAAAACAAAGTAAAATTAATTAATCGTAAAGATTAATTTATGAAACTTAAAATTAATATTTTAAAACAAAGTTAAAGAATGCAGCAAATAAAAATAAAAAACTTGACACGCTCAATATCCACACGTTAAATCAAACATTTTTCACACTAAAAACAACAATTAACTAATTAACAACAAATAAATCATAAAACTATAATCAATCACATAAATACCTATTTTAGCAATAAATATACATTAAAAACAACAAAAATGATTTGGCAAAGTGCATGAAATAAAGGTCACATCACGGTGCACCTATGTTCGCCAAGAAAGCGGAAGGTAGTCTTCGACTCTGCATTGATTACTGGAAGATGAACCGGGTGACTGTGAGAAAAAGATATCATTTTCTCAAGATCAACAATCTTTTTTATTAGTTGCAGGGAGCTTGATGGTTCTCCAAGATTGATTTTCGATTAAGCTTTTACCAGTTGCAGGTTAGAGAGGAAGACATCCCGAAGACGGTGTTTTGGAGAAGTTATGAACTGTATGAGTACTTGGTGATGTTGTGTGTCGACAGTGTTCATGGATCTCATGAACAAAATCTCCCACCCTTACCTGGACTCGTTCATCGTGGTGTTTGTTGACGCCATCCTCGTCTACTCAGCGACACTTGAGCACCATACCAAAAATATTGAGATTGTCCCGAGTACACTTCAAACACATCGGCTTTACACCAAGCTATCGAAGTGTACCCTTTGGATTTAGGAGGTAAATTTCTTGGGGCATGTGTTGTGTGAGACATGTAGAAAAAGTGGAGGCAGTGATGTCCTAGACACATCCCCAAAACATGTTGGGGGTCAAGAGCTTTCTAGATTAACAGGATATTACCAACGTTTTGTCCAAGACTTCTCCCAATTATTAGCACCTGTGACTGCACTGATGAAAAAGGGAGTAAAGTTGCAGTGGCTGAACCAGTGTGAAGAGGCATTTCTTGAGCTGAAGAGGAGGTTGACTATATCTCCAGTGTGGATACTTCCCAAGTCAGGGGTTGGGTATGCTTTATACTACGATGCATAAGGCATTGGTCTGGGAGTAGTATTAATATAGAGGGAGCAAGTGTTGGGTGACGTGTCATGTCAGCTACAACCCCATGAGCGGAACTACTCTACTCACGACTTATAGTTGGTAGTCATGGACCATGCTCTAAAATGTTGGTGACACTCTCTTCGGCGAGAGATTTGTAGTCTACACTGAGCACAAGAGCCTTCATTATATCTTCACACGGTAGGACATGAACCTGAGGCAGAGACTTTGGGTAGAGTATCTTCAGATGTTTGACTTCAAGATGGCTTATGCACCAAGGAAAGGTAGCATCATTGTGGATGCTCTTAACCATAAAATACAGGTTGAGCAAGAGCTTCGGGAGCGACCTTCTCAGGAGTAGTGGCGCCTGATGAGTTTGTTGGCCAATTGGAAGATGGATGCTTCGAAGGATCAGGTATCGATGACATGTGCTTCATTGGTTGTCAAGTCTTCTCTCATAGACCGAGTAAAGTTTGGATAGTACATTGACCCGGAGTGTGCTATGATGCGGGAACAACTAGCCGAAGGTGACCTGATACATGGGTGGTCGATGGGCGATGACGATACGATCCTTGTATATGTGAGAGTAGTAGTCCCTGCTTTCATCAGATAGTGATGGATTTCCATGCCTCTAGATGGGCGGTACATCTTGGTGTGACAAAGACGCACCACAACTTCAGACAACGGTTCTGGTGGCCTGGGATGAACAGGAACTTCACTGGTTTTGTTTCTCGATGCCTTGTCAACTATAGGGTAAAGCTCGAGCACCAGCGTCCTGGTGGTTTTCTCCAGCTACTTTCAGTGCCCATGTGGAGGTGGAAGGACGTCGTGATGGAGTTTGTAACGGGTTTATCCAAGACCTTGAGGAGTCGTGATGCTTTCTAAGTGATTGCCGATCGGCTGACGAATGTTGCTCACTTCTTACCGATCTGAGAGATGAAGGTACTAAGCACGCAGCGGAAGCCCCAAAAGTGGGATTTAAAAAAAAATACCGACGAACGACATGAACTCATCGACGTCAGTGAATCGCTAACTGGTTTAAGCTAAGGATCTCGTGTGAAGAGTTTTAAGCACAAAAATAAAACTGATAAATATCCGGTTTAAACCAGAAGTCGCGCACGACGTCTGCTCGTCATTGGCGATCGTTGCTCGAAGAATCTGAAGTCGAATTCCTCTAGATCATCCACACGTGTTTCAAGAAACTGCAAGAGCGCTGATCGTCGAATTTCAGGAGCTAGCGCGGAGATCCGACGATGCCTTCGACGCTCTGATGATCATCGCATCGCCTTGCTTGTGATGCCTGAGAGAGAGCTTGATCTGAGCTCCTGGATCCAGAGTCTCTCTCTCTAGAACATGGGAGAGAGAAGAAGAGAGATAAAACCCATGAATAGTCTCGAGTGAATTTTTCTCTTCTGCTATTTATAGAGTGTTTATAAATTACTCGGAATTGCCTCCCGGCTCCCGAATAATTAACACGCTATAAATGAAATGTATGACTACTATAATGAGTCGTAAATATTATTATCATTTTCCTGTAATATATTAAAATATTACATGATAATAAATAAGTTATAAACTCGACTCGTCGTTCCCACAAAAAATAATTGAACCTTGAATATATAGAACTTATATTCGTTCAATTAATATTTTCATGTATTTACATTAAAAACTTGTAAATATATGTAATAAATAAATTCAATGCTCATTATTCTTAAACTTGAATAATATGATCGCATTGGTGGTCGTATCTCCTTAGACAAATCCCGAACCCTAGTGGTGGGTCCTGTAAAGACCCGTAAAATTCAAGGAAAATTTTTTCTTAATTTTCTTTAGAATTTTACAAGAGCGCGGTTTCAGACGGCACCTGATTCCGAGGCCCGGAGTGCCCGGAATTAATTTCCGAAGTTTGGCTCGGGTACGTTCAGTGAACGAACGAGCGGGAATTCCTAACTTTTGATCCGGTGCTCGGAATTGAAATCCGAGGGCACCGATGAACTCGCAGCGCCGATATTCGCTTAATGAGACCTTTTCGGGAGTTGCGTTTGTTGCGGGTTGAAAGTTACGTTTTGGGGTTTTTCAGTTAAGTTAAATAAAATTGTGTAAAACAAATTTTATTTAAACTTATTAAAAAACCTACCTAAGGGGGTTGGAAGTGGGACCCACACCCACTTAACCTCCCTTGGGAGGATTAAGTGTGGTGGGGCCCACACGAACCCCTAAATCTTTTAGTAACCTCTCAACTTCCCCCTTAAACTCCTCTTTTAATAACATGACAACTTTGTTAATTAATGGAGTTGAATTGTTTGAATTGTTTGAATTTCAAACCTTTGAAATTCAAATTGATAATTGTGTGAATAAAATAAGACTTAGCTTATTTTATTTGGGTTAGAATTCTCTAGCCACCTTGAGAGAATTTGGAGCCTTCATCTTCTTCTTCTTCAAGCTTTGACGAAGAACGCGAAGAACCTTCGAACATCGACGAAGAACGCCACGTTCTCGGGAATCGTCTTTCGCGACGCCATACCCGCGACACCGACGACGTCTTCTTCCGCGTCATCTCTTCCGCGACGATTTCCCGCGACGAAATCGTCGTCAAAGAACTTCGAATCCTCGCTTCACGACATCGACGTCCTTCTTCCGTGACGCCGACCACCGCGACGCGTCTTCCGCGGGTCGTTGACGATCTTCGTTCTTGAAACCAGAGGTAGGGGATGTTATTTATTGATTATTTTATTCCATTCTTGAATCGTGGATTTTAGCATGACTAAACGTAAGGCTATTGGATATTCTTAGTTATGTTATTATTTAACGTGAGGGGGGTCGGACCGCATGAACACGGCCGAACCCCCCCTCCTTAGTTCTCGTTTTATTCATGCGGGTGGAAGCAAGAGGCGTGGTGCCGTCGCACCACGCGGATGAACATGCTTATAATTTTCCGCAACCCGTCGCGCTTCGCCGAGGAGAGATTTCAAGAACGCGACGCCGTCGCGCCGCGTTGGGAGGATTCATGGCACGGCGAAAGGGGCGCGGTGCCGTCGCACCGCGCCGGACGACGAACACCGCGGCCGGTTCCGGGCCGCGGTGAGACGAGGAGACCGCGACCGGTTCCGGGCCGCGGCGGAAGGAAAGACCGGCGGCCGTGCCGCCGGCGTCGGAAGTCGAGGGCGGGACCGGAAATTCCGGTCCCGTTGGTAAAAACCGGCCGGCCAGCGGGCCGGCCGGATGTCATAAAAACCGGGGGATTAAACCCCCGGCCGGTCCTTCAAGACCCCCCTCTTAATGAGGGGGGGCGGTTCATTAAAGGAGGGGGGGGGGCAAAGCCCCCCCGGTTTTTGTCCAGCCGGCCCCCATCTGCGGGGGCCGATTTTAATTCAAGGCACGGCTTAAAGCCGTGCCGTTTTTGTGAAACGCGGGGCTTAGCCCCCGCGTGCCTCCCGCGTGCGCCGCGGCACCCCGCCGCCGCCACGCGGCCCGCCGCCGCCGCCACGCGGCCCGCCGCCGCCGCCACGCGGCCCGCCGCCGCCGCCGCCACGCGGCCCGCCGCCGCCGCCACGCGGCCAGCCGCCGCCGCCGTCCGCCGCCGCCCGCCGCCGCCGACCGCCGCCCGGGGGGGGGGGGGGGGGGTCGGGCCGGGTCGGCCCGGACCCGGACCCCCCCGTTTCGGACCAGATTCGGTTTTTGGCTCATAACTTGAGCCTCGGACCTCCGAATGACGAACCGTCTGCGGCAACGCGATCCTTGGATCGAGACGGTCGTTTTGGTATATCGCACTCAAGGTTTCGGTTTACTTTGAGTTCGGCCGGGTTGGTTCGTTCACGAAACCAACCGGGCCTTCGGAGCGGAAACGCTCATATCTTGAGCTACGGACGTCCGATTGACGTACCGTCAGTCGCGTAATGTTCCTCTTAGTGAGACGGATCTTTTGGCATACTCCTCCCGAGGTTTGGACGCAGGTGGAGTACGGTCGGGTTGGTTTTGCCTTAAAAACCAACCGGGCCCCGGAGACGAAAATGCCAATAACTCTCAGACCGGGCGTCCGATCGACGCGCCGTCTGTTGCGTTGAGTTCCTGTTGACGATACGGAACTTTTGGATACATCAACTCTGGTCTTCGTGACAGTTGATGTATCAGCCTCTCGGCTCGTGGAGCGGACCCTCCGTACGAGCTTGCTGTGTGCGGGAACCCTAGTGCTGGCTGCGACTGTTCTACTGCTACGACTGCTACTGTGACTTTGACGACGACAGTGCAGAGATCCTGTGTGGATTTGACGACGACAGTACAGAGATCCTGAGTGGATTTGACGACGACAGTACAGAGATCCTGTGTGGATTCGACGACGACGACTACAGCACTCAGCGATCCTACGTGGATCAGTGCTACAGGTTCTGTGTGAGCCCGATCCTGTGTGGGTCCTTGCGCTCAGCGGTTCTGTGTGAGCCAGCGCCTACAGGTTCTGTGTGAGCCCGATCCTGTGTGGGTCTTCTGCGGGGGTTAGTTACCTATCGATCCTTCGTGGGTCCGACGACTTAGATGGATCAGTGATCATCTTTATCGTCCTTGAAGAAGTATACCTGTGTGAGCTGAATCCTGTTGTTTTCCTGTGTGGATTGTGTTGTGCAATCCTGTGTGGATTATATTTTGCTTTCCTATGTGGAATACGTATACTTTCCTGCGTGGACTGAGTTGTACTTGGGCTCGAAGGTTGGAGCGTATTTGAATTGATGACTTAGGTATATGTATGGGCATATACCTAAGCAGTGTCGGTTGTTACTTCGTGATTGTACTTTTCTTCGTGGTTTATCCTTTGTGGATTTGAGAGACCTTCAGGGGTCTCGGGGTCCCTACTGAGTAGCTTATACTCACCCCTGCACGGGCTTTGCCCGCACTTCGTTGTGTTGGTTGCAGACGACGGACAGCGTTGACCTTAGCTGAGGCTTGCAGAGCGGGACGGTACCCGGAGGTGGACCACTGGGCGGGACGTGCTCGGAGCGGACGGCGGGACCCGTGGAGCAGAGGAGCTATCTGTACCCACCCTTCAGGTGGGATTTCCAGTGGACAGCTCGGAGTAGCGGCTTACTTTTCAGTTGCTTTTTTTTTTCCTTTTCGAGTTGTACTTTACTTTCAGTTTGGGTTTGTATTCTGGCCCATTTACTTTTCCGCACTTTCAGTCGTACTCTGTTTGCTTAGTGTTTACTTTCCGCTTGTTTACTCTGTGGTGTGTGTTTACTTTTCAAAGGCAATGCCTTCCCTTTTACCGGGAATTACGCCTTGGTGCTAGTCGCCAACCCCTGGCCTATGGAAGGCGGGCTTGGGGTAGTCACGGCACGGACCCCGAGGGCGGGTCGTGACAAATTGGTATCAGAGGAGTTCGGTTCTACCGCGAACTCTGATCTTTTCTATGTGAAGCAATAATGTTTAGCGTATTGAGTGTGGTTATCAGTCCAGGGAGTCCAGTGTTGGTGCGGCGGCCGACGTATCCGTACACCAGGACCCTGACTTCTGATTTCCGACTTAATGCACGAAAACATTGATTGCGTGTGTGTTTCAAAGTTTTCTTTGTGATTACTTGTGTCAGCTCACCGGGTATACTGATCTGCTTAACGAAAGTCTCAAGTTTTCTTTGTGATTACTTAATTCAGCTCACCAGGTATACTGTTCTGACTATGGTGCTCTTGTTCTCCTTTTCAGGATGGCCCCACGACGGCAGCCAGCTAGGGTTCCGAGAGTCGAGCGAGACGACAGCCCACCGAGCGACGAGGCTTCGGTGCAGGGCCCTTTGTCAGCAGTGGCACCGGCAGTAGCTTTACCCGCCGATCCCCCGATGCTTCCAGCAGCAGCCGCTGACGATGCACGTCGCCTCAGCGCACTGCATGAGTTTCAGCGCCAGCGACCGCCCAGGTTTCGCGGGGAGACGGATCCCCAGGCAGCAGAGGACTGGCTGGAGGCAGTGGTTCGAGTGTTTAGGCTAGTGAGGACACCAGCAGACCTCATGGTGATCCTCGCTGCGAGCCTACTACACGCAGCAGCAGGACGATGGTGGAGCTTGATGCTCCAGGTGCACGATGAGGCATCTCTTCTTTGGACGGACTTTGAGAGCATCTTCCGCTCGGAGTTCGTCCCAGCCACCCTTCGTGCGGTGCGTATCCAGGAGCTTCTACAGCTGCGGCAGGGCAGCATGACGGTCGCTCAGTACTCGGCGAGATTTACCGATCTCTCGCGCTACTCGACCGACATGGTACGGGACCCATTCTTCCGGGCCCGGACCTTCGAGCAGGGTTTGAGACACGAGATCAGGGCATCGCTGATCTCCCTCAGCATACCGACTCAGACAGGAGTACTGGAGCGGGCCCTTCTGATCGAGAGCTTCCTTGCTGAGTCTACACCAGCACAGAGACCCACCGCAGGACGGCACGTGGCAGAGTCATCTGCAGCTGGCAGTCGGCGAATGACTCAGGGGTCCAGACAGACCAGACCTCAGGGCACTGGCTCAGCAGTGCAGGGCACACAACGCGGAGCCAGTCTTTCGAGTGGAAGACAGTGCTATGCATGCGGCGGGCGAGGCCACATGGCTCGTGACTGCCCGACCCGCCATGCGGAGGAGCAGCAGACGGTTGAGGAACCACCTAGGCAGAGGCAGAGGTTCGACCGTGGCGGTCCGCAGGGAGGAGGCGGACGAGGCAGGGGAGCTGGACGAGCAGCTGGTGGTGGCCGACGCTTTGAGGCTCTACCACCACCACCACCAGGAGGTCCACCCCGACCGCAGGGGAGAGCTCAGCTTCAGGCAGCCGAGGCCTTCGATCATGGAGCTCTGGGAGCCGATGGACAGGAGCAGAACTAGTGGATACATCCTTTGTACTTCTGGTTCCTTGTTGCTTTTGTGTAGCGTCTTGTATTACGAGCTGCAATAATAAAAGACGCATACCTTGTGATGTTTTCGTTCCTGTCCTCTATCGTAATGTTACTAAGAGGTTCCAGTTTTGGTTGTTGACTTGACCCTCACTTGTGAGACATCTACTGGAGGAGACCCAGTTACCACACACTGATGCCGACAGTGTGACTCAACCCTTGGAGGCGAGAGTAACGGTTGAATCTCTTAGTAGTAGCGTCGAGGCCTTACGACGTCATCCTTAGTATGGATTAGTATCATCCATGTTAGGATTGACTGTTTTAGGCAAAGAATGTGGTTCATCCAGGGGATGAGACCAGATTTCTCTTTTCGGCAAAAGAGAAATCTTGCAGCTCTGGTGGGACCGGAGATGGTCCGGGCCACGTCAGAGGAGGTCCATGTCATCCAGGAGCGGGTCCTACATGGACGATCGATTCCTCTTGTGCGCAACAGATGGCGGCACGGGAATCTCCAGGAGAGCACATAGGAGCGGGAGGCTCAGATGCGTGCTCAATATCCTCTTTTTGTTTCCCTAGTTTTTGATGTAGCTTTACGGGGACGTAAAGCCCTGAGGTGGGAGTAATGTAAAGACCCGTAAAATTCAAGGAAAATTTTTTCTTAATTTTCTTTAGAATTTTACAAGAGCGCGGTTTCAGACGGCACCTGATTCCGAGGCCCGGAGTGCCCGGAATTAATTTCCGAAGTTTGGCTCGGGTACGTTCAGTGAACGAACGAGCGGGAATTCCTAACTTTTGATCCGGTGCTCGGAATTGAAATCCGAGGGCACCGATGAACTCGCAGCGCCGATATTCGCTTAATGAGACCTTTTCGGGAGTTGCGTTTGTTGCGGGTTGAAAGTTACGTTTTGGGGTTTTTCAGTTAAGTTAAATAAAATTGTGTAAAACAAATTTTATTTAAACTTATTAAAAAACCTACCTAAGGGGGTTGGAAGTGGGACCCACACCCACTTAACCTCCCTTGGGAGGATTAAGTGTGGTGGGGCCCACACGAACCCCTAAATCTTTTAGTAACCTCTCAACTTCCCCCTTAAACTCCTCTTTTAATAACATGACAACTTTGTTAATTAATGGAGTTGAATTGTTTGAATTGTTTGAATTTCAAACCTTTGAAATTCAAATTGATAATTGTGTGAATAAAATAAGACTTAGCTTATTTTATTTGGGTTAGAATTCTCTAGCCACCTTGAGAGAATTTGGAGCCTTCATCTTCTTCTTCTTCAAGCTTTGACGAAGAACGCGAAGAACCTTCGAACATCGACGAAGAACGCCACGTTCTCGGGAATCGTCTTTCGCGACGCCATACCCGCGACACCGACGACGTCTTCTTCCGCGTCATCTCTTCCGCGACGATTTCCCGCGACGAAATCGTCGTCAAAGAACTTCGAATCCTCGCTTCACGACATCGACGTCCTTCTTCCGTGACGCCGACCACCGCGACGCGTCTTCCGCGGGTCGTTGACGATCTTCGTTCTTGAAACCAGAGGTAGGGGATGTTATTTATTGATTATTTTATTCCATTCTTGAATCGTGGATTTTAGCATGACTAAACGTAAGGCTATTGGATATTCTTAGTTATGTTATTATTTAACGTGAGGGGGGTCGGACCGCATGAACACGGCCGAACCCCCCCTCCTTAGTTCTCGTTTTATTCATGCGGGTGGAAGCAAGAGGCGTGGTGCCGTCGCACCACGCGGATGAACATGCTTATAATTTTCCGCAACCCGTCGCGCTTCGCCGAGGAGAGATTTCAAGAACGCGACGCCGTCGCGCCGCGTTGGGAGGATTCATGGCACGGCGAAAGGGGCGCGGTGCCGTCGCACCGCGCCGGACGACGAACACCGCGGCCGGTTCCGGGCCGCGGTGAGACGAGGAGACCGCGGCCGGTTCCGGGCCGCGGCGGAAGGAAAGACCGGCGGCCGTGCCGCCGGCGTCGGAAGTCGAGGGCGGGACCGGAAATTCCGGTCCCGTTGGTAAAAACCGGCCGGCCAGCGGGCCGGCCGGATGTCATAAAAACCGGGGGATTAAACCCCCGACCGGTCCTTCAAGACCCCCCTCTTAATGAGGGGGGGCGGTTCATTAAAGGAGGGGGGGGGGCAAAGCCCCCCCGGTTTTTGTCCAGCCGGCCCCCATCTGCGGGGGCCGATTTTAATTCAAGGCACGGCTTAAAGCCGTGCCGTTTTTGTGAAACGCGGGGCTTAGCCCCCGCGTGCCTCCCGCGTGCGCCGCGGCACCCCGCCGCCGCCACGCGGCCCGCCGCCGCCGCCACGCGGCCCGCCGCCGCCGCCACGCGGCCAGCCGCCGCCGCCGCCACGCGGCCCGCCGCCGCCGCCACGCGGCCCGCCGCCGCCGCCGTCCGCCGCCGCCCGCCGCCGCCGACCGCCGCCGCCGGCCGCCGCGCCGCCCGGGGGGGGGGGGGGGGGTCGGGCCGGGTCGGCCCGGACCCGGACCCCCCCGTTTCGGACCAGATTCGGTTTTTGGCTCATAACTTGAGCCTCGGACCTCCGAATGACGAACCGTCTGCGGCAACGCGATCCTTGGATCGAGACGGTCGTTTCGGTATATCGCACTCAAGGTTTCGGTTTACTTTGAGTTCGGCCGGGTTGGTTCGTTCACGAAACCAACCGGGCCTTCGGAGCGGAAACGCTCATATCTTGAGCTACGGACGTCCGATTGACGTGCCGTCAGTCGCGTAATGTTCCTCTTAGTGAGACGGATCTTTTGGCATACTCCGCCCGAGGTTTGGACGCAGGTGGAGTACGGTCGGGTTGGTTTTGCCTTAAAAACCAACCGGGCCCCGGAGACGAAAATGCCAATAACTCTCAGACCGGGCGTCCGATCGACGCGCCGTCTGTTGCGTTGAGTTCCTGTTGACGATACGGAACTTTTGGATACATCAACTCTGGTCTTCGTGACAGTTGATGTATCAGCCTCTCGGCTCGTGGAGCGGACCCTCCGTACGAGCTTGCTGTGTGCGGGAACCCTAGTGCTGGCTGCGACTGTTCTACTGCTACGACTGCTACTGTGACTTTGACGACGACAGTGCAGAGATCCTGTGTGGATTTGACGACGACAGTACAGAGATCCTGAGTGGATTTGACGACGACAGTACAGAGATCCTGTGTGGATTCGACGACGACGACTACAGCACTCAGCGATCCTACGTGGATCAGTGCTACAGGTTCTGTGTGAGCCTGATCCTGTGTGGGTCCTTGCGCTCAGCGGTTCTGTGTGAGCCAGCGCCTACAGGTTCTGTGTGAGCCCGATCCTGTGTGGGTCTTCTGCGGGGGTTAGTTACCTATCGATCCTTCGTGGGTCCGACGACTTAGATGGATCAGTGATCATCTTTATCGTCCTTGAAGAAGTATACCTGTGTGAGCTGAATCCTGTTGTTTTCCTGTGTGGATTGTGTTGTGCAATCCTGTGTGGATTATATTTTGCTTTCCTATGTGGAATACGTATACTTTCCTGCGTGGACTGAGTTGTACTTGGGCTCGGAGGTTGGAGCGTATTTGAATTGATGACTTAGGTATATGTATGGGCATATACCTAAGCAGTGTCGGTTGTTACTTCGTGATTGTACTTTTCTTCGTGGTTTATCCTTTGTGGATTTGAGAGACCTTCAGGGGTCTCGGGGTCCCTACTGAGTAGCTTATACGCACCCCTGCACGGGCTTTGCCCGCACTTCGTTGTGTTGGTTGCAGACGACGGACAGCGTTGACCTTAGCTGAGGCTTGCAGAGCGGGACGGTACCCGGAGGTGGACCACTGGGCGGGACGTGCTCGGAGCGGACGGCGGGACCCGTGGAGCAGAGGAGCTATCTGTACCCACCCTTCAGGTGGGATTTCCAGTGGACAGCTCGGAGTAGCGGCTTACTTTTCAGTTGCTTTTTTTTTCCTTTTCGAGTTGTACTTTACTTTCAGTTTGGGTTTGTATTCTGGCCCATTTACTTTTCCGCACTTTCAGTCGTACTCTGTTTGCTTAGTGTTTACTTTCCGCTTGTTTACTCTTTGGTGTGTGTTTACTTTTCAAAGGCAATGCCTTCCCTTTTACCGGGAATTACGCCTTGGTGCTAGTCGCCAACCCCTGGCCTATGGAAGGCGGGCTTGGGGTAGTCACGGCACGGACCCCGAGGGCGGGTCGTGACAGGTCCCACCATGTCCAAAACTCTTATTCAACTAAAAAGGGCATATTCTTGAATATGATATTGTGTGCAATCTTCTAGGCCCATATCTCGATAGTAGTGAATACTATTCACACACCAAAACTCTTACTCTGTGGTGTGTGTTTACTTTTCAAAGGCAATGCCTTCCCTTTCACTCTTATTTTTAATTCAATAATTACTTCGTTTGATTCCATTAATTAATTTAATTTTAAAACTAAAAATTAAATCAATTAATTAATTTAATTAAACACCAAATTAAATTAATTTATGCCGCATTAAGATTTTAAACCAAAAATTAATATTATTTTATTTTTCAATCAAAATTAAATTAATTAATTAAATTAATTTTTTATTAAACAAATTATTCCAGTCCCGAAAACCCCGGGTAGGGCCTGTACAGGTCGGGTTGAACCCTTGCAGGCTCATCCCGGGTTGTGCCGATCACATGCAATGGTTTTTTTGGCCAGGTAGGTCCGTCCACGCCCGTTCGAGACTGGACATACCCACCCAAGACCAGTTTCGGGGCAAACTGGGTCTTTGTAGAACCGTGCAAGGGTACCTTGGTGAACTAGGCCAGCAGGACCACGGTCTGGACTAGGGTCACTGATCTAGCCTGATCTGGACAGATCTGCCCCTGCCATCAACAACAGACGACGGCGGGAGGGTCGACCGCGGTCGGATGATGCGTCGGATTGGTGCGGCGGCGGGATCTACTTGGGGTGGCCAGAGGGGTCTCGCCAGGATGGAGAGTACCATGCAGCCCGGCGGACGAATCTGGCTGAAGCGGCGAGATCCGCCGCGGAGGAGGGCTACTGGCCACAAGAGAAGCCTCGGGGGGTGGTCGGACGGCCGACGCGCGACGAGGTGGAGGTGGGAGGCGGTGACCCGCCGCTGGAGGAGCCGGCTGTCCGGGGCGGGGCGGGGCGGGTTTAGGCAGGGGCGGCGTTTGGGAAGCGGGCAGTGTGAGGAGGGGTTTGTCGCTGAAGGTCGGTGCGGTGTCGCGCAGACGGAGCAGGGAAGGTTGCGACCGGGCAGGAGGCAGGGGCTCCAGAGGAGGCTGGTCCGGCGGGTAGAGGTCGGTCGGTGGGCTGAGCGTTGCTGCAAGGAGGAGGCGGTCCTAAAGGGGCCGCCGTGGGTGGACCAGGGGGGCCGCTCGGCCCCCAATTTGTTTGACCTCCTTTTTTTGTTCTCCCGATATGCGTCGCCTCAAATTTGTCAAGCCCCCCCAACTAGTAACGGAAACCGGTGGGTCGGGGAGAGACGGCCCAAGACCACGCACGTTTGAGTCCGCGCGGGTTTGAGCCCGCGCAGGTTTGTCCGCAAAAACCCACATATAATGTGAACAAAAAATTTCAAGTCCACCCCGTTCCGCATAAACCCGCGGGTTGCCCGCGGGCTTACCCACATTTACAAAAAAAAAACTATTTATAATCATTTAAATACTATGTTTTTTATCATTCTTAAAGGTATTTGTAGGAATAATTGTGAATTAACAATAACTAGAGTTTTAAAGAATGTGATGAAACATTTTTTTGTGGGTTAATGGTGGCATGTGGTAACGCCGATGTGGTGGCTAACTGTTGCGATAGAAAATAGGTGAGTGGTCGGTGATGAGCGATGAATGATAATGTTGGTTGTGTGGTGATGTGAACAACTAAACCTATGAATGAATGAAGTCTCTCCAGATAACGATCAGTTTCAGAGGAAGCTATTAGTGTTTTTACGAGTTTCTATCCAATTCTCTTAATAACAAAATAAAATTAAATAATAACACAATTAAATCGACCTAAAAAATATTATGATTATAATAACTCTTAAAGAATTGAAATCATGCGCAGGGGCGATGAGTTCCATTTTTCAAGAGATGAGTTGACACACCATGTGAATATGGTTAATAATTACTATATAAATAATATAATATCATATTAAAACAATAAATATATGCCTATTTAAAATTCACATGTGAATAAATAGTGAATTAATATGACCATTACGGTGAGAAATCATATGTCACCGTTTAACTATGATTTTTTTATTAAAAAAACTAAAATGTTAAAGAAACATATATTGTAAAAATAATATATATTTTTTAAATCAGGTATGCGGGCAAACCCGCACCCGCGTGGGCTCAACCCACATTGGCCCGCACCCGCGCGGGCTCAACCCGAATTGGCCTTCACTCTAAACGATCAAAATTTTTAGGCTCGCCCCACCCCACATCCACCCCATACCCGCAAAGCCCGCGGGCCGCGAGCCCGTTTTGCATCGCTACCCCCAACTTTTCTTTTCTCTTTTTGACAAACACAGTAGCACCCCCACCCAAAAACTTGATTGGCAGCATGCTGACTTGGGAAAGAAACATGCACCTTTTTTTGTTTTTCTTAACCCTATCAATTAGGGTTTGATAAAAATAATAGTATTATAATAAAAAATATTATAATAATATTATCATTATTATTAATCAATCTCACCAGAAAATACTATTTCGGCTTACCGAGACTTTGGTCGGCGAGTGGGTTCACTGGTAGTGCCTTCGGGTTTTTATAACATACACATAAACATATATGATCTTCTACTTAAATAACCCCGTATTATTACCGCTTCAAACCCGATCTAAAAAACTTCAGATGACCGCAGAATGGTCATCCGATATCGGATTAAGAAGCGGTCTACGATGTTGGGACCAAATCAACGCCCTCTACTAAAATTTAATGTAACATTAATTTTCTTGGATTAAAATTTGCATGTGTCGCTCTGATACTAATTGAAGGTACTGGGCACGCAAGGAAAACCCCAAAAGTGGGATTTTTTAAGTTTTTCACCGACAAATGACATGAACTCATCGACGTCGGCGAATTGCTACTCGGTTTAAGCCGAGGATATCGCGTGAAGAGTTTAAAGCACAAAAATAAAACTGATAAATACCTGATTTAAACCCAAATCCGCGCACGACGTCTACTCGTTGTTGGCGGTCGCTGCTCGAAGAATCCAAAGCTGAATTCCTCTAGATCGTCCACACGTGCTTCAAGAAACCGTGAGAGTGTCGATGGTCGAATTCTGGGTGCTAGTGTGAAGATCCGATGATGTCTTCGATGCTCTGACGATCACCACATCGTCTTACTTGTGATGCCTGAGAGAGAGCTTGATCCAAGCTCCTGGATCCATAGCCTCTCTCTCTAGAACATGGGAGAGAGAAGAAGAGAGAGAAATCTCATGAATAGTCCTGAGTGAATTTCTCTATTTTTCTATTTATAGAGTGTTTATAAATTACTCGGAATTGCCTCCCAGCCCCCAAATAATTAACATGTTATAAACGACATGTTGTGACTATTGAACTGAGTTGTAAATATTATTATCACTTTCCTGTAATATATTAAAATATTCCATGATAATAAATGAGTCATAAACTTGACTCGTCTTTCCCACAAAAAGTAATTGAACCTTGAATATATAGAACTTATCTTCATTCAATTAATATTTTCATGTATTTACTTTAAAAACTTGTAAATACATGTAATAAATAAATTCAATGCTCATTATTCTTAAACTTGAATAATATGAATTTATTTATTGCGGTAGTGATTGTATATCCTTGGACAAATTCTGAACCCCAGTGGTTGGGCTTACCATATCCAAAACTCTTATTCAACTGAATAGGGCAAATTCTTGAATACCCTATTGTGTGTGACCCTCTGGGCCCTTATCTCGATAGTAGTGAATACTATTCACAGACCAAGAGTAGGATCTAGCAATCCATCATGGCCCCTAAAGAGATAAGGATTGTCACAGCAGCAACAACCAACCTACGAACAAGCACTGTGTAATATAATCTCATTGTCTTCAATATCTCATAAAGCAGGATGCACACCCGTGTCATCATCTTTTTCTTACTTTATTATTTGTTAATCTAATTGGACGGATTTACCTTGGACGACCATGGCTATGGATTTATCAAGGTACTACCATCCTGATCAACATGGCCCGAGATATATAACTTCCTTAACCTAGAAGCGACAAATCCTTTCTTGACCATTCAATCAATGTCATACCACCAATAACATACCCAACACAAGCTACCTCGCCACAATTTCATTACCATGGGTTTTGTCTTGCATCAAAGTACGCAATCAAATGATACACACTGGTAATGATCTCAAGTCAGGAGATCAATACACATGTTTAAGATTAATGTCATGGTATCTCGAGGTTCTCATTATAGCTTGAGATCTATTATAACATTTTGATGCGATAATTAGTCACTACAACACAAATAGGGTTTAGCGGCGGTTTTGTGGCGGCGGTTCACAAAACCGCCGCTAAACGTTTTCCGTGAAAGGTTTCACGGCGGTTTTTAATAAACCGCCGCGAAACCCATTTTTTTTTTAAAAACCGCGACCCTTTCCCCCACCCCTATCGCGTTTACCCCACAAACCCTCGCCCCTCTTCCCCGATCCCCCCCGGCCCCAGCGACACCCGCGCCCTCCGGCGACCCCCGCACCCCCCCGCGCCCCCCGCGCCCCCCACGCCCTCCGGCGACCCCCGCACCCCCCGCGGCCTCCAGCGACCCCCGCACCCCCCGGCGCCCCCCACGACCCCCTTCGATTTTGGTAAATTTTAGTTATTTCTTGGTTCTTTGATTCGAATCATGACTTTGTTACACAATGTGAATCTACTGCAGGGTAGATACTATGGGTTTGGTTTAGAGCTTGAAGAATTATAAGTCATAAAACATTTTCAAGTTTTTAATGGGTTGATTAGGATTAATTCAAACTAAGGATACTTTTTTGGGTATTTTTATAAATCGTGGAATTCACACCATGAAAGGGGTTCATGACATGAATTATTTAGAACCAATGGTTTTTATCATGATTTACATATTACTCTTCTTCCATTCAATGTGAAGACCTCCCTCATAAATCCTAGAAAGATTTTAGATAATATTGGGTATCTTCCTCTACCAGATTTCTTTGCTTAGGGCATTTGATCACTAGTGTGGTGGGTTGTCTTCCTTTGGGTACGTGTAATATCATTCACTCTCTTTATCATTTATGTTCTTGGTTTGGTAGTGTTGTGTGATATGGTTTCGATGGTTTCATAAATAATATGTGTTATCAATCAATCCATTGTGGTTTTCCCTCATTCTTTTTCTATTTGAGGAATATCTGCTTGTTTCCAATTTATGTTGTCGAAGGATCTTTGGTTCCTTATGTTTATAAGGTAGGTGTATCTATACAAGTGGTTCTAATTTAAAATTTCCTTATATTCTTATTAATTTCTTTGGCTTGTTTCATGAAATTGATGGATTTAAATGGATTTTATGGAAAATATACATGTTTTTAAAGAGGTCTTTCTTCAAAAATGGTTTTCTCACGAAAAGTGGTTGACTAAATTCTTTAAAGGGTGGATTTGTTTTTAAAATGGGTTTTCAAGCTTGAAGTCGAAAGGATTTATTATTAAAATTGTTTTATTATATGTGATCATGGTTTCTAAAAATATTTTGAAAAACTTGGAACATTAGGTGTCCTTGGATGCATTGGAAATATACTTCTCACTCTTTTTTTATGTAATTCCACAAGAGGTTTTATGACACTTTTTTGTGTGTAATTCCACTAGAGGTTATATTAGTTGAATCCACCTTAATCTTGGATTGGGGATTCTCTTTCATGTCTAGAACGTAAACCCACAGTTTGGATCCCAAATGGTGGGTTTTTTCATTGATGATTTGTTTATCACATGATGGTATTTTCATGGTTACTTGCTCACACAGTTATATTATAGTGTATCTATGGTTGGGTTTTTCTATGACTACCCGATTTCTTTTATTCTTAACATATTCCTAGATTTTTTGTATATGGTTTTTTTATGAAAATCGAAGGATTATTTTAAAAAATTGTTTTATTTTATGAAAAATATGTGTAAACTGGATTTATTTTAAAGATAGAGATATTGAATTTTTGATATTAGAACTTGTAATTTTCTCTTTTTGTTTACTATCTTTGTATAAAGATGGTTTGGTGGTGATAGATGGTCACATAGGGAGATGATAGTATTGTCTATTTTATCTTTATGGTTTGGCCTATTTAGATTGAATTTTTTATACTAATGGATGTTTATCTTTATTTTTTATTTTAATTTGGTTTCATAACTTTATTTTCTAAAACAAGATACTACTTTCATGTCTCTTTATTACACATCTCCATGTATAAGACCCTCTTGGGAGAGTTGCCTAGTTTTCCCTAGTCGGTTCATTATAAATTGATATCAAAAGGAATATTGAGCCTGGAATGTTACGACACTTCATAGTTTTGGTTTAGTGTCATTGGTAGACTAGATTTAGTAGCACTAAAATTTAGTTAATATGTGTGGGATGGTGCCTAGACATCTCACCTCCATGTATGAATTCAAGTTACTATGGGTGGTTAGTTATTTTTGAAAATATTGTCACTTGGTCTTTGTGGTTGATTGAATAAACTAGATTTGGTGTCTATTTAAAAAAAACTATTCCTTTCTTATGTTTTATATTTCATTAATAGAATTCATAAATTCATAAAATTATTATTATTTTAAATCATTAATATGGATTATGGAAGTTGTTCTATGATTTAGGAATTTTCTCATGACTAAAGGGGTTTTCATCTTGTATTTGTTAGACGATTCGTACTAGAAGAGGTCTTATGAATCTAAGTGATGGATTTGTGAGACGGGTTTAATAGGAGAATCCCTTAGTGGTATCTTCTTTAGTGGAAATTATAATATTCACTATTCATACTTTGGTTATGAAGGTATTAAAAACCCAAGAGGAGTAGTGGGTCATGACTCATAATTTACTAACAAGAATCCACCTATCTTTCATGGTGATAATGGAATCTAGAAATATGAGGAGAGGATTGAGTAGATTGGTAGGAGATTTAAAATTCTAAAGATTCCCAAAGAATCTAAGGGGTGGGGGTCAACATATATTCTTGATGGATTGGGAAGGAAATGGTGAGACTCAGTTGTGCATGCTATATTTCATGAGGATCTTACATGGGAATCCTTCAAGAAAATATATAAACTATAGTTTTATCCTAAAATGTTACATGTGGAAAAGAACTGATACTTTCTAACATTATAAAAATGGGAATGTATTGTTATAGTGTATTCCACTAACTTTTCTAGGTTGGTGCATTTCAAAGTGGATATTATTACCAATGTTTACATGAAATCTCTAAGGTTTGAGATTGTGCCAAGTGTCTCCTAAGAAACCTGAGTGTGACATGGATTTATATTTATAGTGACACTTAATTTTGATATACCTGCACACTATTGTTTGTTTTATATTCGTGTACTAGATTATGCATTAGAAACCATTAGTGGTGGCCTACTTAATTTACCTCACACCATATTCAGTACATGGATTGGTACCCAGATAGTCTTCTTTTTCATAGGAAATACGACTTCGATATGGTTGGTTGTGTATGAAACCATTGAGAAACATCATTACTCTTGGAGGACATCTAAGGTCAAGCCTAAACAATCACATAATGTCTCAGGTTTAAAATGCATTATGATCAGTTTCGATCACACATCAATGGGGTGTTGTTTGAGGCAACATAAATGTGTGATCGATAGTGTTATAAATACCGACTGGTATCCCATTTCTAGATATGGAAAATAAAATAAAACATTTAATTGAGATGACCAAGCATGTGAGTACATGAGATGTTCAGGAAAGTTGTAGTATTTTTTGTGAGGGTGTGGAAGTAATCTGAGTGGACCAATGTATCTCATTAATGTAGTGGGGATAGAAATTGTTTGAGGCAACATAAATGTGTGATTGGCAGTGTTATGATAATTGTGTATCCCGATATTCTTACTGCTCCTCAATGAGGTGTTCACGTTGTCTCCTAAGGACCAGACTTGTTTGGTTTGTCTGGGCATGCTAAGTAAGTGGTAAATGTGATCAATGAATCATCTTTATTATATTATGCATACTTTATGATCAATTGGTCATCTTTATTATATTATGATTCTGCAATCTTACACTATCATATATTTTGTGTAGGCACATTATGATATACATGGATAAAAGCTGGATCACATTACCGAGGAACACACCTCAGTATGTTAAGGGTTTGAATGAGTTTTTAGATTTTGCGATTTCTAATCGATCCGTTGAAGGGAGAATAAGATGTCCATGTCCTAAATGTAAATTTAGAACATGGTTGAAGAGAGATGAAGTTTATGAACATTTAATACTGAAGCAATTCCCTGGTCAATATTTGTGTTGGAATTGGCATGGAGAATCGAACAATACAGAAAGATTGAGCACTGATGTTAATCCACAGAATGAGGTCCCAAGTTCATCGACAATGGAAAATGAAATTCAAAACCTCATAAATGATGCATTCGGCACTGCAAGACACCACTATCAGCATCAAAACATATCAGAACAACTAGAAGAGGGTGCTACAAATTGCAACGTGACAAGTGATGTTTTTGAGACTGTAACACAAGTAGATCAAGATTGGAACATATCATTGGATCCTCCTCTTGATTCTGTAGAGCCAAATGTAACGGAAAACTTCACTGATAAAAATGCGTTTCATGATTTAGTTGACGATGGAAATCAAGAGTTGTATAGTGGGTGTTTGAAATATTCAAAGCTTTCATTTCTGCTGAAGTTGTACCATATCAAATGTCTATATGGAATTACAAATAAGGCAATGTCCATGATATTGGAATTGATTCGTGATGCATTTCCTGAAGCAAAAATCCCAGAATCTTTTTATGATATGAAAAAAGTTGTTAACAAGCTTGGTCTGAATTATATAAAAATACATGCATGTCCCAATGATTGTATGCTTTATTGGGGAGAGGATTCAAGTAGACAGAATTGCAAGAAATGTTATTCTTCTAGATGACAGTCAAAGGGTGATGTTGGAAGTCTGACTGAACATAATTTCATGAAGAAGAAGAAAATGAACACACCTGCAAAGGTTTTGCGTTACTTTCCTTTGAAGCCGCGATTGCAAAGATTATTCATGTCATCAAAAACCGCTGAACACATGAAGTGGCATTCTGTAGATAATAACAATGATGGGTTAATGAGACATCCATGAGATTCCCAATCATAGAAGACATTTGATTCATTACATCCAGATTTCTCATCTAATCCTAGGAATGTTCGATTGAGATTGGCTGCCGATGGATTCAACCCATTTGGGACTTTGAGTACAAGTTATAGCATTTGGCCAGTTGTTTTGATCCCTTACAATCTGTCTTCGTGGATGTGTATGCAACAATCATCTTTTATCATTTCAATGATTATTCCTGGAAAACAAATGCTTGGAAATGATATTGATGTATACTTGCAGCCTTTGATTGAAGAATTGCAGGAGTTATGGAGTAACGGTGTTGAGACATTTGATGTTTGTTCTAAAACAATGTTTAAAATACATGCTGCTTTACTGTGGACCATTAGTGACTTCTCTGGGCTTGGGAATTTATCTGGTTGGAACACTTATACGGGTTTGTCTTGTCCCGTTTGTAACTTTGATTTTGAGCCTAAACGGCTACCTCACAGTAGAAAATGGTGCTTCTTATGTCATCGAAGATTTCTCAATGCATCTCATAGATTCCGGCTGAACAAATCAAAATTTAATGGTTTCATTGATCGTAGACCACCTCCAAAGTTGTTAACCGGTTCTGAAATATTGACACAGCTTGAAAATGTTGAAACAGAATTTGGGAAGGTTCATCATTTGAATGATAGCGGAAAATGGGTCCGAAGTGCATCGTCAAGTGAAATCAGAACGCAACAATGGAAGAAAAAAAGTATGTTCTTTAAACTTTCGTATTGGGAATTTAATTTGTTTCGCCACAATCTTGATGTGATGCATATTGAGAAGAATTTCTGTGATAATTTGATTTTCACATTACTTAATGAGCATGGAAAGTCGAAGGATCATCTTAATGCTCGCAAAGACTTACGAGTAATGAACATAAAACGCGATCTCTGGCCAGATGAGAATGAAAAGTATGCTCCGGCCATTTTCACAATGAAAAATAGGGATAAAGATATGTTCCTTCGAATTTTAAAGAATGTGAAGGTATCTGATGGGTATTCGAGTAACATCTCGAGGTGTGTTGCCTTGAAGAATCGTAAGTTACATGGATTGAAAAGTCACGATTCGCATATTTTGTTACAGTAGTTACTACCATTGGCATTGCGTACATTATTACCTGAAAAAGTTACTGTTGTTGTACTCCAATTCTGCACATTTTTCAGGCAATTATGTGAGAAAGTTGTACATCCATTTCAGCTTGACAACCTCCAGGAGAGGTTTGTATTGACTCTTTGTGCAATGGAGATGATCTTTCCTCCATCATTTTTTACTATCATGATGCATTTAACTGTGCATTTGGTTGAAGAAGCTAAATTAGGAGGCCCCGTTCATTATCGATGGATGTATCCAATTGAGAGGTATTTTATTTATATGTTTTCTAGTTAAGTAAAAAAAAATTGACATTTAAATAAATGCATAATATTATTATTTTATTTCACAGATATCTTGGGCATTTGAAATCATACGTGAGAAATAAAGCTCAACCAGAAGGTTCTATTGCTGAAGGCTATTTGGCTGAGGAATGTCTTACCTTTTGTTCCAGGTATTTAGATGATATTGAGACAAGATTTAATCGAGTTGGACGTGTTGACGACACATCAACTCAATCTCAAATGCATCAGAAATCAAAAATATTTCCTGCTATTGGCCGATTAGTTGGGAGGACCTCAAATGTGATACTGACAGAATTGGAATTATTACAGACACATAGATATGTGCTGCTGAATAGTGAAATTGCAGATCCATTTATTGAAGATTTGAGGATACAAACAAAGAGACGAATGAGAGGCCGAACACGAAATGAGAAAGATATAACGAAAGCTGTGAATAAAGAGCTTGTAGAATGGTTTGCACGACGTGTAAGTTCATAAATATTGCAATAAATAAGAATATTAGTTTGACACATACAATTTGTAAATCTATTAAATTATATTTCTTTTTTCAGATCATGAATACTGATACTCGAGCAGACTTGTCAGAAGATTTGAAGTTTCTTGCTAGAGGTCCTATAAAGCAAGTTAGAAAGTTCGACGCTTATAATGTGAATGGCTTTAGATTTCGTACAATTGATCGAGAAGTGGGTTTGAAAACACAAAATAATGGTATATACACATTTGCTGAAGTGGAATACTATGGAAAGCTGCATGATATTATTGAATTAAACTACCATGGACATTTTTCTGTTGTTTTATTCAAATGCAAATGGGTCGATATTATCAGAGGCGTTAAAAGAGATTCATTGCAATTTACTTCTGTGAACTTCTCTCGCTTGATGGATGTTGGTGATCGTGAAATGCATGATCCATATATCTTAGCATCGTAAGAAAAAAATGGTATATTATGTGAATGATGTTGCAGATGAAGGGTGGAGTGTAGTTACTCACGTAATACAAAGAGATTTGTATGATATGGGTGATGAAGTGAAAGATTTGACATCTGAAGTTGAATGTCATCAACAACAGGAAGCAGAATTATTTTTCCATCATGATATTGAAAATATTAGTCTTGCAAGGATGAATGAAGTGGATGAAGCAATGGAGCAGGAAACCGACATTATTGAAGGGGAAAATGATTGTATGTATAATTATTCATTCATGCAGCAACCACTTATTTCATTTCTGCAGTCATTCATTATCATTGTTATATATATTTGGTTTGTTAGTACTGGACATCTATTATCATTTTTAATTTTTTTTTCTGCATAATTTTTTTGAAATATATATTCTGAACTTAATTTTATTTGATTAAATGACAGGAATTCCAAGGAGGAAGCGGTATACTATTTCTTCTAGTCCTGTGACGGATGCCGATCCATCTGGGTCACTCCCCACAACATCTGAGGCACCAGCTGCCTACACCCCCGCACCATCTCCCCCTGCACCATCTCTCACACCATCAGAGAGCCTCCCATTAGAGGCTGAGTCGTCGACTCCCCCTACAGGTGCCTCATCAGTTGGGTGGCGACAGACCCCTTCCAGTTCATCCCGGACACACTGGAGGGTCACAGTCATAGGTATAAATTTTAATTAAATAAATTTATTGCATTTTGTTTATACTAATTCTTTTCTCATTGAAGATGACAAAAATAAAACCGTGGAGAAACACTTAAAAAGCTCAGATGTTTGGAACTTGAATGGCGAAAAGATAGTCGTGCCATTTGATTCTTATGGGGTCCCTACGGATGATGCCGTGGGGTTACTTGGCCAGATTATAGGTCAGTTGGCAGCGGAGCCCATTTCCCTTCCCATTTCATATGATGATTGGAGACATATGCCTCCAAACTGGAAAAATGAAGTTTTCGATTCTCAAATAAAGGTAATTTTATTACATTATGGTTTAATTGAATGTCATGTTACTAATATGTTCAAAATGAATTTTTGTATACAGATGTTCTTCCACTTCACAGTTGCTGATGTGATAGCACGGAAGTGGACTTTGAAAAATCTCGGTAAAAAATGGAAAGATTTTAAATGGAGATTGTGGTGTGATGTCAACGATACTTCGTTGACCTTGGAACAAATGTATGACAAGCTACCCAGTGGGGTACCGAAAGAGCAGTGGAAAGTTTTTGTTGACAGACATCGTGATGAGAAGCGGATGGTATTGAAATATATATTATTATATTATCCTCATTTTACATTATTACATGTATATAAAGATGAGATGACATTGGATACATTACTGTTAAATTTCATTTTATTTATTTCAGGATCTTTCACGACAGAATGCATCAAACAGGGGAAGCAAGTCATCCCTCACACGGCGGGCTCAAAAAGCTTTTCTAGAAGCCGAATGTCATTGGTAATATTTTAAATAGTTTAAATATTTATAATACAATATTATCTATTTAATATATTGAATTTTTTATTTATCTTTGCTTAATGCAGTCACAGAATTTAGGGCACGAAGCCTCCCGGACTGAACTGTAGTTGGATGTTCACAGAAAATCAGATGGCTCTTTTGTTAATGAGTCTACCAAAGAAGTTGGGGTATGAAGTCAAATTTTTAACTTATTATCATTGTTTACTGTGTTAATATGTATTGATATTTGATTTATAGGTAAAAATTAAAGAACTATGGGATGTCAGTCCTGGGAAGTCCTACTCAGTCTCTCAGGATGACCCGGTTGCTCAAGTCCTTGGGAAGGAGCATCCTGGTAGAGTGCGCAGGATGGGTTTGGGACCCGTACCATCTGAGGTCTTTAGCAGGCCATCAGGGATTCCAGCCGCATCTACTCCTGGTTATGGTCAGACCATACCTGAAGATGCTCAGAGGGAGATTTCTTCTCTACGAGCCACAGTTCAAGACCAAGGGGCTCAGATATCCATTATGCAGAAAGCGTTGACTGATTTATCTCAGCAGATGAGCAGATATGCCCCCAGTGGTAGTGCACCGAGTGGTGGTGAGCAGGTAAATCACAAAAAATCACAATCATTTAGTTTGCAAACTTTTATTGGTTTTAAGTTTAATTATAAATATGCAACAATATTTAATTTTCAATATAATGTTCTTACAAGTGGCAGCAGGAGGTGGAGGTGGAGAGGGTGACGATGCATCATCGGACCGTGAGTAGTATTGTTGATGTGTTGAACAAATATGGGAAAGGTTGGTTTGTATATATATCATGTGTGGTGTATGGAACCTTTAAAAAACCATTGGTCTTGGAGGAGCTTTAGTGGCTAACCTTGAATGATCACAATAACCTCAGGTGGTAAAGAGAATGATGTGTTTGTTTCATTGGTTAGATGATCTATGGTAATAGGCTCTTTGATGTTTCTGTTGTAAATTCAGCATTGGGAATTTGACTCATTAGAGTGTTGCATGTCCAAACAGGGGGTGAGAGGCTGGTCATTTGACCGGTGACATGAAGCTCCATAGCTCTCAAAACCCTATCTCTCGTGCGTTTGTTTTGTAAGACAACTTTGCATGACCTCATCACAAGAACCATACAAGAGACCTAATCATGTGATCATGTCACTTGACCTCTTTGTGTGATCACCTTGTCTAAATATCTCACTTAATCAATCCATGAACTAATCAATGGTAATTTATTAGAACTTTGATGCACACCCTTGTCTAAATATCTCACTTAATTCCGGACATGATATTCAAATTCATTATGTGTAATAATAAATGGCCGAGGATACATGAAATTCATGGGAATTTTGAAATATGGGAATTCATGTCATGAATTGGATACACAATGTGAATTATCCGAGTTCAATATTTTAAATGAGGTTTTATTAGATTTTTTCTCTAGTATTTAATACATAATACCCAACTATCATTCTGAGTGAACACTAGGTGTCTTGAGGAAAAAATATATCCCACTTCATCCTTTATTTGATTCATGGGATATGGTGGATTCCTCTTGGCGATCCATGGCGTGTTCTCCTATTTTTATATTTCTTTCATTATGTACCTTTTTTGGAGATCCAATATAGAGGTGGTATTTTTCTTTGGTGCGTGAATGTGCATGCATTTCTACAACCCCTTGTTTAGGTGTAGTTTCATGCATGGTTTCCATGTGTGGTTGTGGTTTTTGAGTTTATTTTTCTTCATCCTACAGTGAAGAGTTAGAAGTGACTGCTTCCATGTGGTAGAGGATACCCATTCTCAATATTCTATATTATATGTGTGGTATAATCAAGTTCTTTCTCTCTTTCAAGTAAATATTAAGGGTTTTTTAATAATAAAATAATTTATGAAAAATATAAATTTATGATAATGGGTAATTTTCTCATGCCTTACTGCATTATTATATGTTTTTGAGATATCTATGCATGATTACATCCAATTCCAAATATAAGTACTATTGGGACCTTGTTTGTAATATAGTTGTAATGTTTTGAGGACACTTTCAATGTTGTAATGTAATTTCTCCCTGAATAAAAATAAAAGGAATATATTTTTGGATAGTAATTGGTGTCCCATTGATGTATTTTTTTGTGTGGGGATAACCACGATTAGTAAAAATGATATGTGATAATTCCCATGAATATTCATTGAAGTCGTTATCTGTGATGTTGTGGATAATTCATCTTATTGTGTTTCACTATATGGTTTAGGAAGTTGTATGGTGATGTTATTGACCAGATTGGTTGTGTAGTACAAGGGGATGTGATTCTTTGGTCGATTTTCATGTATGTGATTTTGGTAGTAGTGAAATGTGCTATGAAGAGGTTGTGGTACATGGTTATGGGGTCATGGATGTGGTGTAGTGGTTGTAGAATAATGTTTTTGTAGCAGATTCATTGATTTGGTATGTGGTGATAGAGTTTCATGATGGTTTTAAGGAGTATTTGATTTTGTGATATGGGTTAGGCAATGTGGTGTGGAAACAGTGGTGGATGTGTGGTGTTGTGGTGATAGTTTTGTGAGTTGAATTAGTTGTAGCATGGAGTGGATATGTCAGTTTCTCGGTTATCCATGAGATGAACTATGTTGATAATGTAAATGATCTAGGTTAGTAAATAAAAAATATTTATTGGAAATAGATATGTTATAAATTAATCAAATGAAAATGTAAAGTGTTATGTGAATTGTAATGGATAAAAAATAAAGGTGGTGAAACATGTATGTGGAAAGTGGAATGTTGTGTTAATAGTGTTGTGATTGTCTTGGGTGATTCAAATAGTGATTTAATTGGTTGTGATTATTGATTTGTGTTATGGTGTGGTGATCTAATAAGCTCAAGTGTAGTTTATGTGGACACATAGGTTTGGTATTGTGGGATATCTATATACCATGGGTGTTTCTATTATTTTATACACCAAGCATAATTTATATAAAATTACCACTACTCAAAGGTTTAGAGTTTTAGGTATTTTCACCAATAAATATGATGGTGGTGAAATTTAGGCATGGGTTCACACACATCCTCTCACTTCATTCAGAATTAGTGACACATGTTGGTGTTGGAGAATTCATAGAAACGATGTCATGTCCATGGTGCCTTCCGGTGGGAATTGATCTATTAGACCCAATTTCTATGAGTGATAAATTATGTGTTTCTATGTGATATATTGTGGGGTAATTGATGGTAGGAGGAGGGGACAATGATTATGTCCATCACATTCATGATACCTTAAGACTCTTGTTCTAGTTTGGATGCCATTTGACAGAATATGTGTCCGTGGGTGGGAAGAGATGTTAAGTGGTAGTGTATTTGTCTACAAGTATGATTTATTGTGAAGTGATGGACTATGTGTCTACTGGTGGTATGTGATGTGATGTGATGGCCTAGGTGACTGCTGTTGGGATGTTGTGTGATGTGATAACCCATTTGTATACGGGAAGGATTTGATGTGATGTGACGTGGTTTGTTTGGATGGGATGGGAGCATTGCTAATTAGATATAAGGTTGTGAGAGTGGAAAAGTAACGTCTAATCTATAGTGGGGTTACATTAATTTTTTGTTGAACACAGTTCCATATGATAATATTGGATCAATTATTTGATGAGTAATCCATGGTGTACAAAGGATTATTTAGATGAAATGTATGGGGTTATATGGTTTATTCTATTTGATGGCCAGCACATTAACACACCATTTTCACCTAAAATTGAAGACTTCATTAAGACCTAGATGATTATATCTTTTTTTTCTCGCACTACATATATATTATAGTTTTCAGGATACAAGAATAACTTTCGAGACTAAACTGGACATTACCAATTCAAATAGTATTCATGTTACTTAACTGGATTTCAATTATCATTTGGAACATTGGGATACTTTTATGGAATCAAATATTTTCAATCTTGATCATCTGTAAACTATAAGTATAAATCCATGTGACCCCCAATCTCTTGTTTCATTTGATGTTATCTTGTGTTTCATTCTAAATCCATAATTTTAGGTATTTTGTATGCTTTAGGTATTCTTATTGAATTGGATCAACTTTTTCATCAACATTAAATGAAAGGGTGTTTATGAATATTGCGTAGGTGGTGCATAAATTTTGTCCTTATTATATATATGTTGTATGTGTTGTTTGGTTTGTTTTCCAGGGCAGTGGTGGAGTATAAACAGAAATGGATTTTTTTTTCCGGGTCAGCATTTCGCGGCGGTTTTAACCGCCGCTAATGTTTTACCACTTATACATTTAGCGGCGGTTTAAACCGCCGCTAAATGTATTCGGAAGACTGTTTAGCGGAGGTTATAACCGCCGCAAAATCACGTCGGAAATTGCGGCGGTTTTAACCGTCGCTAAGAAGGCGACTGGCACGCCTGAGTTTCGCGGCGATTATAGCCGCCGCTAATTAAATAGCCCTTAAAACCGCCGCTAAATTTACCAAAAACCGCCGCGAAATGAGGTACTACGACGCTTTTGTTTTACCGCCGCGAAATGCATAAAATCGCCGCTAATAGATTGCCGACGCCAAGTTTAGCGGCGGTTTCTGTAAACCGCCGGTAAGAGGCGGTTTTCCTGTAGTGAGTTTATGAAAATTACCATTAAATAATGAATGTAGAAATATTTACAATATAAAGGTAAGAATACATCATGTATAGCTAACTGTATACACGATATGGTAATAAAAAAAACTACATACTTGGGTCTAGGGCACCCACTATTTCAACAAGAGACTCACACAGTGGACACAATGGACGGGCTGGGAAAACTTTAGGTCTGTGAGATCGTACGCTTACATGGAGTTCCATTGAGCATTGTATCGGACAGAGATGCATGTTTTACATCACAATTTTGGCAGGTCTTGTAGAAGGTCCTAAGGACTCGGTTGTGGTTGAGCATAGCGTATCATCCTCAAACGAATGGACAACCCGAACAGACGATTCACATACTGAAGGATATGCTTCAAGCTTGCATCGTAGACTTTGGTGGAGCATGGGATGAGAATTTAGCCTTGGTAAGGTTTACTTACAACAATAGCTTCCAGGCAATGACACCTTTTGAGATTCTCTATGGACGGTCGTGTCGCTCACCACTGTGTTGGCACAAAGAGGGTGAGGCAGCAGTTTTTGGGCATAGTATGGTCCAAGAGACCTCATAGAGGGTGTGGTTGATCAAGAAGCGGTTGGTGACCACTTGAGCAAGCAGCGATCGTATGCAGACTGAAGGAGTTGACCATTGGAGTTCGCTATTAGCGACCAAGTTTTCTTGTGAGTGTCACCTCGGTTGGGGTATCATAATTTGCGGAAGCAGGGGAAGCTGACATTGCGATTTATTGGACCCATCAAGATCATTGAACAGGTTGGGACAGTGGCATATCGTCTAGACCTTCTACGTTATCGAGACATGCATAATGTGTTCCACATTTCTCAGCTTCAGAGGTACATGACTGATCCTACACATGTTATAGTAGGACATTAAATTGGAGCCAGGTACATCTTATGAGGAGTTTTCGGTACGGATTATAAACCGGAGTGAGAAATTTTTTTGGGGGAAGACGGTGCCACTTGTTTAAATTCTATGGCAGCATGGACGGATCCAAGAGGAAACTTGGGAGAAAGAGTCAGACGTTCGAGCTTAGTGGTCTGAGTTGTTCAAGCAAGATCTAGACGCTTCTCAAGAACGAGAAGTCATTGGAGGGGGAGAATTGTAATATTTTTAGTTTTTAAATATTCTTAAAACCCTCTTGTTTTTAATTTATAAGTCTTTTGTATAAAAAA
Organism: Viscum album; assembly: GCA_963277665.1. Lineage (NCBI taxonomy): Eukaryota > Viridiplantae > Streptophyta > Magnoliopsida > Santalales > Viscaceae > Viscum > Viscum album. The sequence continues at coordinate 1,657,738,846 of OY728153.1, forward strand.
ATAAATAAAATTAAGTAAATTCTTACCCTTATGCAGTGCAACACCTATGCTTTGTGTAAGGGTAATGAGGGTTTTAAAGACCCTGTGTAAGGGTGGATAGGAGTTTCCATAGGGTGCATAAGGGTAAAGGTGATTTTTCTAAAGGCTATGTAAGGGTAAAATCAGTGTTGCGTAAAGGTAAGTCGAGTTGCGTAAGGGTAGCCCCTTCATTGCATAAGGGTGGCTTTGGGTTTTCAAAGGTTGTGTAATGGTATATAATGCGCAGCGTAAAGCTAACCCCTATTTTCTATGCACTACGTAAGGGTAAAGGCTAAGCTGCGTAAGGGTAAGCCATAGTTTTTAAAGGCTGCATAAGGGTGAAGGTTGAACTGCGTAAGGGTAACCCATAGTTTCTAAAGGGTGGGTAGGGTTGAGTTATGTAAGGGTAACTCCTTATTTTCAAGGTTTATATAAGGGTAACCCAATACCTTTCACGACACATATGAGGTGTGTAAGTGTAAAACCATGTTACCCTTACATAACACCATTTTTGAAGAAAACATGTTTTTTCTTCCTTTTTTCATTTCTCCTTCCCTAGCTCAACCCCATAACGCATTCTTGGCTGTTTTAAAAGCCAAAAATCATGTGAATTAATTTCATTGACTCGTTTAAGGTTCATAACTCTTGTTTTAAAGATTTTAATCACTCAGCTTTCAAGAACTGTGTGAGGAATGAGTTAAATGGTAATTTAATTTTGGGGTTTCCAAATACTGTGAATCAAAACGCCTAGGTGTTTTCTTAAAAAAACTGAACCCCCTTGCTACCTTTGGTTTTTGGTTTTTCTCTTGAGTCGAGAGTCCAGATTTCCTTTGTTCTAGTTTGGTGAAACCTTCTTCAACCAAACTGAGTTCTTCAATTGGTTTTCAAGCATGGCATAACCTCACCCTCTCTCCTCTTTTCTTGGGTTCTGTGTTTTCAAAAGATAAAACTCGAGTAAGTCTTCCATAAAATGATTTCATAGTTAGTTTGTGAAATTAGCTTTCCAAAGCTTTTTGGAAAATGATATTGATTTCTTAAAATGATAATAACCCAGAATTATGGAAAAGCATATTAAGAGTTGATCTTTTCTATCTCTGATTATTCTAGAGAGAGAAATTATTAACACATGTGGAATTATAATTATTCTCTAAGAAATGATCTAGAATTATCAAGGATAATATGAAATTATCATGTTTATTCTGGATTATTCAAGAAAGAGAATATATTATCACATATAGTGTGTTTATTTCTTTTTGAAATAAAATGGTTGGATTTAGTTCTAGGAATCCTTGGTGAGCAGTTTGAGCCAATGAATTCATGGATGTGATTCAGGAGACATTTATGTTGACAAACTTTGACATTGGTGTCGACAACCTTGAGATAGGAAGTTCCTTACAATTTTGGGGCCATATGTATGACAATGTCATGACATGTTTGTTTATGCTTAATAAACCATGCTTATTATATGTTTTCATGTGGGTGTATGAGTGGCCTTGAGACCTTGTTTGATTGTGATCATATGGTTGTGTGCAGCATCTTGAGATTTGTTCTTGATATGCCTTGTTGTTTCATGTTATGACATGTATTGCTTGTTGTATTGCATAACATGTGGAACTGTTCTTCATGTATCAAGATGATCGACTTGTTCTGCCTTGGTTAGATGACCCCTTGGAGGGGAAGCGTGATGACTTGACGAGGGCTACGGACTATGACTCGTTTGGTGGTATGGGTCGGATCACAAAGATGATGTGGGAGTAGACCATACATGGGATGAGAATCTGTCAGCTTGAGCTGAAGTGGAAGAATGCCATACAGGGGGGTTTTGAGTTGTCCAATTATGTCAAGCATGTCAGGTGGGACTTACCATCATTTGAGGATTACAACCACCAACAAGGTGAGGCATCCGGAGTTCCGGATAACAACCACCGTTGAGGTGGGGCGTGTCGTGTTATTGATTAATGACAACCATCAGGTTGGGCATGTGGTGTTTCCTTAAAGGTGGTACTTGGTTTAACGTACCCTCACATCCTTTCTGGCAACAAGCCAAAGCAGGTGGGGTCGAGGTTTGTGGTGGCTTGTTTAGCGCACGATGACTTGACACATGTGTGATTGTATGTTTATTGAGAATTTATTTATGTCATGTCATGCACTGTTATATATATTTGGGCACTTGTGTTAAGGATGCATTGGTGGTGTCATGCTGGGCTTATTACTCACACCTTGCACAAGCATACTTTTCCTCACTTGATATACTCTAATTCAACTTGCCATTTTGGGGGACTGTTTATTTACTATTGTATGACATGTATGTCATATGACATTATGATTGTTTAGTTTTCTGCATATTTACTCTGATTATTTGTTTATTTGTATTCTGTTATATTATTATTTGTCTCATGACATGATATTGAGGGTAAAGTCTCTTCACTAATGGACTTATTAGACCTTCGTTGCTGGTCGGCAACCTCTTATGTGCGGTGAGACGCTCATGAGGTCATGTGGCACTTTGGTTTGGACCCGATGGTTCGAGTCGGGGTGTTACACCCTTGGGAATATGCCCAATTGGTTACTTATGGCTTCAAGAACCATTAGATTTTGAAATAGAAGCAACATCCCAAGGAGATTTGCCCAAACCACAACAAACTCAGAGTCATGAAATCAATTCAAATCCTTATTCCTACTAAGAAGAGAAAAATGATGGCTTTCAAAAACCCAAATTCTCTTGAAAATTCAAAAGTAGAATCATCCTTCGATTAGAGATGAATGCTTATGCATCTTGGATACACCAAACCAACAATTATCAATTTAGAAAGACCCTATACTAAATACATATTCCTTCAAATAAGTCAATCGAAGGCTGATCAATAAAAAATTTAGCAATCAAGATGAAATCATGAAATTCAGATGTACAATTAAACTCATTATGGGAGATACAAGTGAGCATCCTACCATTAAAGAGTGAGATCACATTAAGACCCAAATTAATGCAAGGAACCAATGCATGATCTTTAATAGGGATAAATGGGAAAGACAAGATTCTTCCTAGAGGTTACTTAGAGGACTTTTGAGTTCCTACACAAACTCCCCCCACTCCCAAAGGAGTAGGGGTGGTTGTCCTCATCAAGCTCATCTAGGGTTCACTTTAGAGGAACGATTGCTGTGGAATTTTACTCTTACGGTGATCTCCCTCAAAAAATTTAACCTAGTTTTTTTGAGTTTTGATACATATATGTGCGTCATGTGAGTTTGATTGATTTGGGACTATATGTTAACTCTTCAATGCATATTTGATCACTTTCTCAAGGTTTGACAAGAAAATCTCTAAAGTTTATTTGGTTATTATTCATATATGATCTTTGTTAATAGCTTGTTTGTATTGTGTTCATTCTTTTATTTCTTTTATAATAATAAAATTTCACCCAAGAATGCATGCAGGACCAAAAGTGGCTGAAGCATATAACATACTTGTGTTCATTACCAATTTCTTATTTTTTTATGTTAACTATAAAGATTGTAATTTTTGTTTGAATCGCAAGAGATTTGAATATTTTTTAGGTGTATTGAATTTATTATTTGTTTCATGCATTCTAATTTCATATTTTCATGATTTTCAAAACCTTACAATAAACAGTGTACCCGTAGGTCATTGCGTGTGGTGGATCTTCTATGTCAAACAGAATCCCCTATAATAGCTCCATTTTGAAAATAATTAACTATTAAAGATATATAAAATATTCTTTGTACTCATATGCCACCTGGAAGGATGAAGAGGACCCACAGCGGTCATCATGATGCATCCATATTCTTATAAAAGAGACGACTTAGAAACAACATTCATATCTCTAACGTCATAAAAGCAGTTTCCAACCCCATTAACGTCGTCCATAGAGACCACTTCTCCAGTCACTATAATGTTGTGACTCCCGGAAGGGGAAACTGTTGGGCAAGGGAATCTGTGAAACAAATATTATCCACCCAACATAGGCACACAAAGATTGAGTTTAATAATGATCTCCAAGAAAAGAAACAAAGGGGAAAAAATAGAAGCGGATTGAAAAATGCAGGAGAGGCAACGAAAACAATCAAAACCGTAATGAAAAGTGCATAATGTAATGAACAACGAGATATAACATGATTCGGGGCACAAGCATTCGACCCAACCGGATCGGGCTACACCAATCCAACAGAAACGAATGGGAGCATGAAGAAATCTAGGACTACACCAAGAACCTGGTGGCGATTTTCAGAAAGGATTAAAAACACAGTCACTTAAGCTCCTTCACAAAACTGTATTGGAGAAATGGCAGTGGTGAGCTTCGAGAATGCCCCTCTTCCTTCTCGCAAACCCTCTCTAAATTTTTTCTCTCGGATGCAAGAGAGACATGGGAATCAAAAATGCCAACTTCTCTAAATGAAGCCAACCTCAGAAGCCCATAAAGCAAGGCCATCATCATAGCTGACTGAAGCAGGGACACCAGTACGATCCACAGTTCATTGAAGAATCTCTTTTTATAAAAAAAAACTTGAGTAGCTAGTGCGATATAAGATAAGATTATTAAATCTCTTAGCTATAGAACATTAAGACAGAAACATTGTGTGCGAACAAGCTCAGTGCTCCCCAATTACGTCAGTTGAATATACCCAAGCATGTTAAATTTTTATCATCCGGTGGAATAAGATCATAACACTAAACACAGGCGCTATGGAAGATTATGTTGTGATTCACTGATCACTAAGAAAGAGAATGGGTAGAGAATAAAATTTTATTTCATGGAGAAAAAGTATTACATGAATTGCCCTCACCCGCTCCTCCCTTTCTTGCTTGCTTGGGGCTCTCAAGGCTCTCACAATACAAAGAAGCTCTCTGGATTTCATTGGATGATGAAGGATGCTCTTCAAGGACTCCTTTTATAGCCATGACCAACACGTTTCATGCACCTAAATATTCAATGAATATGTCAATTGGAAAAAACCTCATCAATTCTCCCCCTCTAGCTGCAATCCACTAGAGTATCTTCAAAATTCCAACTTCTCTCAAGTTACCACCTTTGTCAGCATGTCTTTCGAGTTCTCCTTCTGTATGGATCTTCACAAGTCATAGCAGCTGTGGATCCATCACCTCACGTATCCAATGATAGAGAATGATGATGTGCTTCATCTTGAAATGATACATGAAGTTCTTGCTCAAGTTTAAAGCATATTGACTGTCGCAATGAACCTTGTACTCTTCATGGTTGAATCCAAGCTCATGGAGAAAACGCTTTAGCCATAACATCTCATTTCCAACCTCTGTAGCGTCAATGTACTCTCCTTCGGTTGTGGATAAATCGACACACTTTCAACCTTGACTGTCATGATACAGCTCCTCCTGCAAAAGTATAGATTTATCTTGATGTAGACTTCATGCTGTCAAGATCTCCGGCCATATCTACATCTGTATAGCCCTCCAAGAGTGGATCATCTCCCCCTAGCACAAGCATAGTTTCGATGTACATATAAGATACCACATAATCCACTTAACACCATCCCAGTACTGCTTCCTAGGATTTAAGAGAAATCGGCTCACAGTCACCACTGCATGGGAAATGTGTGGCCTTGTACACACCATAACGTACATCAATCCATTTGCGGATTAGATCGATCATTTTCTTGTTCATTTTCTTCCACTCGACTTCTTTGGTGGCATTGAGGTTGACACCCTTATTCTCAACAAGGTCAAAGAGATCTCTGGCATTAAAAAGATCTTCCATTCAAGACTTCCAAATCGAGTAGTTCGAGAAAATCAACATGATAATCTCTCTCATTGGTGATCCCTCCATTGAATTTAAATTATATACAAAGAAGAGCAGAATTTTGAAAAATAGAGTGCACTGTTGCGTCCAAAATGGTCTAAAATGGTGGAATAGACTCATGGATCATTGAAATCAAACTCTAATCACGATGTGATCAAAATGTTATCAATGGTCGAGATTGACCGATGACGCGACACATTGGAGCACCTGTCGGAAAACTTGGTGGAAATGTCATCGGCACCAGAACGATATCATCTCACCCTAGTTTTGCCATCAAACCTCCTTTGATCCCACTTTTTGTGATTCACTGATCACTAAGGGAAATGGGTAGAGAAGAGAAAATTTTATTTCATGGAGAAGGATTACATGAATTGCCCCCACCCGCTCCTCTCTTTCTCATTGGATGATGAAGGATGCTCCTCAAGGCCTCCTTTTATAGTCATGGCCAATACGTTTCATTTAATGAAAAATATATTGATCATATTTAATACATTGATTTTTATTGACACATATTCATTGAATATTAGGGGCATTTAATCCATTATATTCATGCACCTAAATATTCAATGAATATGCCACTTGGAAAAAACCTCTTCAGATTAACCACCCCCGCTGTGAAGCTACGTAGTAATGGCTCACCCAAACGCTATATCTGATCAACTCTCCTAGACAAGAAACATGTGAGATAGCCGCCACCATGTAGGATAAAATTTCTGGATATATGAGCTATGTCAAAATGAATCGGCCAAAAAATACTCCTCATTTATGATTGGTCTGCAATTCATATAAGATTAAATAAACAGCATCAAGTAAACAGAAGCCAACCACAAACATATATTTGCATAATAAACTAAAACAAACAAAATGAGTAGAAATGTGAACACATGAAACGTGAATATAAAACATAGCATCAACAAATAAAATAATAAACAATTTAATTTGTAAGAAAACAATATCCCAAAACAACATATTTCTACCTTATAAAATAAATTGTAAACTAAATAAGATGTTCTTGCAATTCTACTCTAACCTATCAACTGTTTTGGGTTGTTTTCATCTATATAAAAAACCCTAAAGTACAACTTCATTCAGCTCGGTGTAGCCATGCCCAAAGTATGCGGCACATTCTCACATGTCTGGTCGTATCAATTCATCTAAATCCATCTACTGTTAAACACTTACTCAAATATATGCATCCTATTTATAGAAATTTCAAATAAATAGAGCTTACCACCCATATACCTATCTCCAACTGAGTCAGTGGCACCCCGTCTGATTCTCCAACAATAGTGGCACCAATTCTGCCAAACACTATACCACCTACAAGCAACCAACCCAGAAAGCAATATCATTTTCGTTGGCAGAAAAACTAAACAGGAATATACCTATCTCCAACTGAGTCAGTGGCACCCCGTCTGATTCTCCAACAATAGTGGCACCAATTCTGCCAAACACTATACCACCTACAAGCAACCAACCCAGAAAGCAATATCATTTTCGTTGGCAGAAAAACTAAACAGGAATATATATATATATAAACTCAATTTCAAGCAGAACAAGATTCACTGGTGGAAAACCCTCCATAATGACCTAAAAAGACACAGCAAACTAGCCCTATACACACTATCACTTCCAATTGAGACCCTTGCAAATCCAGTCCAAGGACCGCAGAAGAGAGACGACCTTGAGTTACACCCTAACTTTAAACTAAGGGACCAGTAGGATCTAAAGGACATCTGCATGATCAAAATCAGGGTATGCTGCATTCGACTGGACTCCACCATCCTGAAATTTACTCTCAAATCATCACCTTTTAATGTGGCTAGTTTTTCGACACTGATAGAACCTAAAACCCTTATGCAGATTCCCATTTCTTATCCTTACGACTATTTTTCGACTAGCCCTTCACAACCGTTTATTCCCCCCTTGACTTAACCCCAATAGCCTCAACATCAAACAATGGGTCTGAAGATCCCTAAACAGAACCGTAGACTTCACATCCTCAACGGTAATCAAATTCATACCATACGTCATAGAATCCTCAATGGGGCTAAATGAGTCATCTAAGGAACCAAAGTCGGAACTCTATTTTGATGGTGGTGTGGTATTTCAGTAGTTGTTGAGTGGAGTGTGAAAGTTGTGTGGATGTAAACAAGAATGGATATAAGAGTTGATCCGCTAAATTTTTCAGGAGAGGATCCTTTTGGTTGAACCACCAAAGCTGAAATGTACTTCTTGATCAACTGGATGACCGAAGATATGAAAACACATTGGGAACAATTATGTTTGGAGTACACGGTTCTGTTTTGGTTCGTTTCTTAGATGATTAATAATCTAGGATTCACTTGGGAGCAGCTGAAGACAGCACTGATGGAGAATAAAGGACTGGAAAGGAGCAGATGGAGATTTTCCAACAACAGTTTGAGATGTAGCAGTATGGATAGCCATCAAAAGAGGCCAAGGAGGGGAAGATTGTACAATGCTTGTGTTTAAAACCGCTAATTGAGGAAATCGTGATTCTGAGCATTCTGCTTGCTATGCAAGAGTGGCGACGAACAGAGCGAGTCGATCTTGCTCCAGAATTTCGACTCCCAGAAGAACAAAATGTGGTGTGTGTGGAAGGTCAATCTTATTGTGTTGTTGCATGCTCAATGGAGCTAGCCGACACCAAAGGGTAAGCAACGCCTATTCAATCATAGCATGGGATTCTGCCACATGCCCCTGCAAAGGCAGCTGTTGATGCCGAAACCTCCTATGTTAGAGATCAGAAAAACTATTTTGAGTAGTGTGAATAGGATTGATACGGGTTCGAAACCTAAAGAACGAAATAAAGAGGATGAGGACTACATTGTGATGAAAGGGAACAATATTCGAGAGCTGGAGGAGCAGTTGTAATCCAGTCCTAACGAGGTATTTTCTGTTCCGACTTCGTCCGTAGATAAACAGGAAAGGAATGCCAGCGATGAGCATCTTCATCCTGGTTCTCCTTCAAAGATTTTTACTGGAAAAGTATTAAGTTAGAGACAACCGTTGGGTGCAAAGGTTTGGAAAGCTCAGGGAGTGCAATGCAAGGCAAGAGCAGGGAGGGATTTCCATAGAATGAGTAAAGGATGTTTAGCAGACAAGTCTGGCAGTGTTGTCGTACATACAATGGTGCCACTTGTTGCTGAATTGGTGGAGAAAGGCTATAGTAGGGGTGATGTGGTGGTCGGGATCCGTTGGATAAAACAGTCTGGAGACCCTTCCAACAGGTCTGATGTGACTGGCCCTGAAGTTTCTATTCAAAAATATATGCATGGGCTGACCAAACCGATGTGGCAGTGTCAGGTGTAAGTATTTTGGTGCTATCTGGAAGTGTTTGTGGAGGATTCTCAACTTTTATAAACTCTTCCCACATCCTTCTTCATGCAGTTCTCTCAACTGGGGATACCTTCCAAAGGGAGGGGACTTGCAATTTCATTGGTTTATGACCCTGTTTTCACTCCTCCAATGATAGAGATCCGCACCAACAAACAGAACTGACTCCTTTGAATTACCAGCAGAAATACAGATAGATGGAAGGTGTTGGAGTCTGCATCCCACATCGGACTTGAGGTCCGGTGTGGTCTTTAATATTCATTATAAAAGAACCCCAAAGGCTCCTTTAGAGAGAACACCTTGGGGGTTCGGGTTCCTCACATTTTATCCTTCTACATGGTATCAAAGGGAAATTAATCCCGACCCCCCTTCCATCTATTTTTTTTTCTATTCCGCTCTAAGGTTTAATATTTTTTTTTCCTCCCCACGGGGGCGGCGGCTTCCATGGCCCACGAGCCTGAGTATTTCCGGACTGCCCCCTGTGGCGGTCCTTGACCCCTGCCGGTCCTCCTGCGCACGCCGTCTCCAACCGCAGCTCCCTGCTCCAGCTCTCTCCGACGGTGCTCCTCCCCGGTGCGCCTTCCCTTCCGGCGCCCGCTCCTCCTACGCGCGAGCCCTCGCCGTCGTGGATCCTCCCCCTCCCAGCATCTCTCCCCGCAGCGCACGACGGCTTCACCTTCGGCCGTGCATCCCGATCCCGCCGGAATCCCGTCCCGGCATCCCATCGCGGCGCATCCTCTCTCCCGTAGCGGCTCCCGGCAGTTCCTCCCGCGGCGCTCCTTCTGTGAGCGACTCCCGCATCTCCAGTGCGGCTCCCGACCCAGGCGTGGCAACGGCTCACCTTCCGGCAGTTTCATCCCACCGGCTCTCGGATCCCTGCGCGCTGCCTCCTCTGCTGCGCGCGACGGCGTTCCTTTCCCGGCCGTCCCCCTCCCCTCCGCTGCGACGCATCCCGGCAAGCACCGACCCCTGCGCACAGCCTTCCGCGGGCATCCCCCTCCTGGCGGTTTCCCCTCTCCGATCTTCCCGGCTCCCCGCTCCTGCCGGCACCCACTTCCGCAACTCCCGGCGCACAGAACGGTTTCTCCCGCCTATTCCTCGCACCGGCTCCCGTTTCTCCAGGCGCCCGAACCGGTCAGTTGCACCTCTCCCGCTACGCATGAACCACCCTCTCCGGCGGTCTTGTGCGCGCAGCACCTCAGGCAGTTCCCCGGCGCCCCGCTCCTCCAGACGCGGCTCCCAGACGCGGCTCCCGCCTCCCTGCCCGGCGCCTCCTCGCCTCCTCTGTCGCGGCTCTTTTTTTTTCTGGCGTTTCTCACGCACGGGACTCTCCAGCGGCACGCACTCCATTCCTGCCGACTCCTCCAGCGACGGATCCTGTCCACCATGGCTGCTCCTCTGCCAGGCAGCCCCGCCTCTCCCGGCGCTTCCCGATCCCGACGCGCCTCCCTCTGCCCCCCCTGCCAGCTATCCCTCCCACTCCCGGTGGATTCCTCCTGCGACCGGCAGTGCTCCAGCGCAACGGCCCCATCCCAGCGGATCCCTCCTCCCTCCGACCGGATTCATCCGCTCCCTTTCGGCGCCTACTGCGGAATCACCGAATCCCATCGCCGGTGCCTCCGTGCGGATTTCCCGGCGCTTCGACGACCGGCACCACCATTGCGGATTTCCCAGCGCTTCGACGACCGGCACCGCCATTGCGGATTTCCCAGCGCTCCGACGACCGGCCCGACCAGTGCGGTTTCCCGGCGCTCCGACGACCGGCCCGCCCGTACGGTTTCCCGGCGCTCCAACGACCGGCCCGACCAGTGCGGTTTCCCGACGCTCCGACGACCGGCCCGCCCGTGCGGTTTCCCGACGCTCCGACGACCGGCCTGCCCGTGTGGTTTCCCGGCGCTCCGACGACCGGCCCGACCAGTGCGGATTTCCCGACGCATCATTGGCGCATCCTTTTCAGCATCATCCATCCATCCATCATCCTGAGGGGGAGCTGCGATCGTGAGGGGGAGCAGCAGCCTTTGCAGCTTTATTTTTATTTCGTCATGTTTTGTCATCAAGCTGGGTATGTCCAGCTTGAGGGGGAGTGTTTGCAATCTGTTGATTGTTTTGTCTTCATTTGTTTGACTTGTTTTTTCTTTATGTGTCCAAGCTAGGTTCACCTAGCTTGAGGAAGAGTGTTGGAGTCTGCATCCCACATCGGACTTGAGGTCCGGTGTGGTCTTTAATATTCATTATAAAAGAACCCCAAGGGCTCCTTTAGAGAGAACACCTTGGGGATTCGGGTTCCTCTCATTTTATCCTTCTACAGAAGGAAAACAGAAGAAGAATGGGGAACTACAGATACTCGAGGGACCCCATGTCCACTCGCCCAAACAACTACCGGTCCAAGCCAGAGGCCGAATACTTAAGAATATTCTCCCCCTCCCAAGCTCCAGCCCTCCTATTTAACAACCCCCAGCTCCCCCCCACCCCCCACCCCTGAGTTGTTATACCCCTTAACAGACAAACACACCTCCCCTCCCAGTGACACGTGGACCCAAATGGTCCCCCATCCCAAACAGACTCCCTTACTTCTATGACCCTTTTACCCTTCTAGATTGTACTTTGATGTGTTGTCCCTATCTGGAAGGTCCTTATCACTCACCCCGCCTTGAAAATCAGTCTTGTCCTCAAGACTGAGAAGAAGAAATTGATTGTAGTGCCCCAAAAATCTCCAAGCAATATGCCAAATGGTCCCCCCTGCTCCATGGGCCGGGCCTGCAGCGCTTGCTGGCAACGCAATCGAACATCACCTAGTCTCTAGGCAATCACCCAAATGGCCCTTCCAGCACTGTGGGTCGGTCGTGTGTGTTGCTGCCCAAGCAGAGCTATGACATCACCCCCTTGCGTCGCTGATTTTCCAGCGCCCACGCCAGTTGTCAGAGAAAGCAGTAACACCACCACTGACGGCATCGTACCACTAAATACCTGGACTGCGGCTAGTCCAGCGGTGTCTGAAGTCCATATCACATGCCCCAAGGTCGTCTCCCTGTAGCCACCTCCATTGGGATGAGTGTCCATCTCAAGTCGCAGTTGTGGTGTGTTGCTCGTCGGTGTTGATACATCCCCCACGTCACACCCCATTATCGCACTAGAGGCTTCGGATTGCGCCTCGGGGAGAGGCATCAACCAAGGAGACGGAGTCGCCCCCGCTAAGGGCACCTCCTGTTGTGTAGTCGTCAAAGAAAATGGGCGCACCTTTTGCGGCTGATCATTCGCCGTCATCCCCAACAAAGTTGTTGCACAATGGTGTTGTAGCGACATGATTTCATCACCTCGGGCACCTCCTACATTTGCACCGGAGGTTCACCAAATTTCGCTGGAGTCGCCTCTGCTATCCCTATCGCCTGCAGGACCCACACATCCATCGGCTGGTGCGGCTCCTGCTGGCGGGCCACCCATCGGAGAAGAACCGTCCGAAATTCAGCCTCCGCGCACCAATAGTGATCCCATTTTTGCTTGCACGAGAGCTGGTCCGGCCGCATCATCTCTAGTCGCCACCAGACTTTGTTTGTCTGTTCTTTTTTTTTTTACAAAAAGTCAGACACCCCTTTTTTTTGTGCCCGCGTTTACCTCCTGAGGTGAAAAAGCGGGCTGCCCCACCTTTTTTTTCCGCACCGCTACATTACCAGTGCAAAAGAAAACCCGAGTCCGCCTCCTTCCGCTACGTTAACAGTTGTGCCTCACTCCTGTAGCCGGTGAAATACGAGAACATCGACGGGTCAGGCGCGCCTCCTGCAGCAGTGGAGCCCTGTGAAGTTGACATCGCAGCAATGTGTGACGCAGATGGAGGTTGCGCACCCCGTCAGAATGGAAACGCACGAGTTGCGCGAGGCTAGTAGGCGTCCTCCCGGCAAAACTCACTGCTGCTGTGCAGATTGTGGGTGATTGTCGATAGACTGGAAACGGATGGGTCTGCACGCTCGCTTCATCATCATCTTCTTCTTCTTCTTCTGCTTTTTTACTTTTTTTTAAGAAGCGAGTTGGTATCGTGCGCCTCAACCGATCAAGGTAAAACCTACTGCACGCCAAGCGTCGGACGAAAATGGAGCCAAGCAGAGGCTCCTGTGTGGAAGACGATTCAGTCGTGCACTTCTATTGAACAAAGAGGTGGATCAGACCAATTGATAGAGATCCGCACCAACAAACAGAACCGACTCCTTTGAATTACCAGCAGAAATACAGATAGATGGAAGGAAAACAGAAGAAGAATGAACTACAGATACTCGAGGGACCCCAGGTCCACTCGCCCAAGCAACTGCTGGTCCAAGCCAAAGGCCGAATACTTCAGAATATTCTCCCCCCTCTCCCACGCTCCAGCCCTCCTATTTAACAACCCCCAGCTCCTCCCCCCCGCCCCTTCAACTGAAGTTGTTATACCCCTTAACATACAAGCACACCTCTCCTCCCACAGCTGACTCGTGGACCCAAATGGTCCCCCCCATCCCAAACAGACTCCCTTACTTCTATGAACCTTTTACCCTTCTAGATTGTACTTTGATGTGTTGTCCCTATCTGGAAGGTCCTTATCATCCACATCCATCATTGTCATTGGAGGTAATTGCAGTGTATACTCTTAGCTCTCATCTTTCTTTTGTTGCAAGTACTAGAGGTGCTACTGTTAGTGAGCTAAGTCCTGCTACTACTATCTCTCTAGTGGGCTATGATAATGGAGTAATTACAGGAAGTTGGAAGACTTATGTGTGAAAAGTTGTTGGTCCTTTGACTATTGCAATAAAAAATGGCGTGGATCTAATAATTTATATGGAAAAAGTTATTGTTGACAACTTTGGGCACCATGGAAATGTTGTCGAGTTAGTTGAGATGGAATGTAAAATAGAAGGGAAATTTCTTTATGGTGTAGCTGACATGGCTACTAATGATTCCACAAGGGATGTGGTATCTGTTGGAGAGGTTCTTGAATCTGGAAGGAAACCACACTTGAAAAATGTTGATCTACAAGTGGTTATAATGCCTCAAAGGTTTATCAGTGGCTGCAAGTTTATTAGAAGACTCATGTTTTATATCTATACTGGCATGCTAGAGGCTAATGATCATAAAGTTACTTTTGACGTACCATTTTCCCTCAACCCTAGAAAACATATTGAGTGGGAATGAAACATACCTGCATCAAATCCGAAATGGATAGATGCCTCAAAACGGAAGATGGTGGATGAAGAATTCACTTTAACGATTTCCCTCTATGTACATGGAAGCAAATGGGCTGTAATAGGGAAGGTTTTTCTTAGAGGGACCAACTACACAATTGAGGAACATTGGAATAGCAATCATAAAGATGATAAAGAAGAGCAGTCTACAGCCCGAACTTCTTCAGGGGTTACAGGTGTTTGTAGACCAGAATAGAATGGCGAAAAAGACTACTCTGATTCTAGATCAGAATTTCCAAATACCATGCTTAGTACGACGGATATTATTTTACCAAAGCAAAGAAGAAGGCCAGAGGATATTGTCTGGAATTCTGATGGGAGCAAACTATTTCCTGAATACACTGTTGATGCTGGGGACTCAGTTTTCAGATTTCTGCCACAATAACACACATGAGGATGGTTGTGATCATGCTAATATATCCTGGAGTGACAAGGGTGAGGGTAACTTGAGGAAGCCCAAGGTTTTGCACAGAACTCTGCATTCCTCGGCTATGATGGGAGTACTGGGGATACAGCAGAACCAGGTGGTAATTTCAGCCTGTCAAAATATGAAGACCTTTGGCTTTGATGTACACGCGGGAAGGGTCAGTTTTGAGCATCAAGTTCACATTCATTTCGGTTTTGAAGGTGGTGAGATGAGCTTGTCAGTCTGTGTCTTCATCCAGTCTGTGTCTTCATCAAGTTTTTCACCTTGAGGATAAGGTGGGTTTTCAGGTGGGAGGAAATTTTAGGTTTGTGGGGGTGTTCGTTGACAGTGATGGGAATAAGTGAGGGCTGGTGGGGTTATCTGTATGAGGACATGGGTATTAACTTCCAAGGGGAAGTATTGTCTTTCACTGTTAGTGGTTAGTTGTGACAGTTCTAGTATGTAGAGGTTGTTAGCTGTTTGATTGTGTATTAAATAAGAGAGTAACTGACGATGGGGTGATATGATTTCATTTTGGAAATTCAGCTTGGTAGATAGGGGGCTCGGACCTAGGGAAGTTTCGGACGAGGCTCTTCAGGAAGTGGTCTTTCCAGCAGCGTCCTTCATCCCACTTCTCCTTCTACTCCTCCTGTTACTGCAATTCCTCTAGTGGGTCAGAGATTCTGGTGATAACAACACAGTGACGCGGTTGTTCTTTTTACTCTCTCCCTCTCTCTTCTCACTTGTATTTACAGTCCTAACAATCATGGTTAGCCGAAGTAAGGACATGTACATATAGTTCATGGTAGAATCATCCATCATAACAAAACATGAACAGCTAGCGTCGCGTATAACTAAACCATTGAAGAGCCTGGCTAAGGAAGATTAAGAAAAAATCCTTGCATGAGAATAGCTCCGCACTCCCCAGATACGTCAGGTGCAGATCCCCCACCACGTCAGATCAATCTCATCTGGGGGCATAAGATTAAAACTCTAAACACAAGTGTTGTGGAGGATTAAACAATCGTGCTCCACCCAGGCGCTGCATCAAATTTAGTCAATCAGTCAGGGGACACGTCGAACTAAAATTGCCCCCACGTTGGGTTAAACACCCGAATACAGGGACTATGTAAGAATGAATTGACCAAAAACACACCACACGTATGATTGATATGAAACCCATGTAAGATTTAAACACGCAGCACCGAGAAAACAGAATCTAGCCACAAACATATACCTGCATAAGAAACTAAAACAAACAAAATACATGGAAATTAAACACATGCAATGTGAAGATAAAACATGACATCAACAAATAAAATGATAATCAATTTAATTTGTAACAAAACAATATTCCAAAAACAATTGAAACTACTATGTGAAGCGGTTCTGGTCGGAAAACAAGACACTCAGCCTGCAACGACATGGGAAATTTTTCCAGGAGAAAAAAACGTTAGGGAGGCTGGACTACCCCAACACCATGACGTCGCAGGCCTACGTTTTGATGTCTCCGGCTCCACTGAGCGTGCATGAATGTCCTCTAGTGGGGACCCTCAATGATCTTCTCCATGTTAACAAGAATGGCATGGCAAGCTGGGACAGCCAGCGTAGCATCGCCATCAAACTGGCAAAAGGACTAGCCTTCCTTCATGATATAAAAAGACCCGTGGGAGCCTCGGATTGTGGAAATCGAGCTCTGGGGGGTGATGGAGCCTTCAAATGCTATCTCCAGCCTTTCGATGCTTGCCGACTCTGCGGGGCACAACCCGCCAGAAAAATTTAACTTGCTCGCTGGCTGGCTGGTGATAGGGATATTGAATAATATTATTGGTAACACTGTTTACAGAATATGGATGAATGATGAGAGTGACGGCATCCGGAAACGTTTCAAGATTTGGGATGATTATGCTGGAGTTGGAGATGGGGAAGCCGACAATGAATGAGGGGTGGAGCTAGCAGTGTATATGGAGAATTGTATTGAAATAATGAATCACGATCGGAGGGAACAACAAACGGATCCTCAGATATCATCTGAAAGCTCACCATAGATACAGTATCAGATGACATTGATGCTGAAACTTTCTCTGAGTCTCGTTAGGGTTTGCTCGGAGGAAAGGCCTGTTCCGAGAAATGTGGTGGGCATCTTTCTCAGTACGAGTCTGCAGAGATAGTCAGCTTCAGAAAGCAACTGGAATTAGTCATATGTGTGAAAACTGATAAATGTTAGGGACCATAACGTAAATACTTGAAGGCCAGACTACTTTCCGTGTGGTATGAAAGATAAAATGTGGGATAAAATATATGATGCGATCATGATAAAATTCTATATGAACTGAATCATATAAAAAATTTCAATATTTTAACAAAGAGACGGTGAGATATTTATTAAATCATTTCAAAGATTTAGGCAATGCTTTCATCAACATTTAATTTCAACTTTAACTATTTTTGAACAATTATATAATAAAGTGACTATAATCCTCTCCCAACCACGGTTAATCAAATGATGGGAGCATTGGAGTAATATAATAAAACCATGTGTCACTGGATGTTTTCGATAATAGATTTCATAAGAGATAAAATGATGAGCATGACTTCATACTCCTGATAGTCGTTCCTTCAACAAATGTTTGATAAAGATCCCAACAACAATCGACAAATTCTTGTATTCTTAGATATTCATGGATTATGTGATTCACTACACTTATTTTATTAGATCTCCTTTCACCTATGGTATATTAGTGTACCCTCTCAATAAAAGGGGAGAAACAAAGAGTCTGTTTTGGCTAAGGATGTCCCGGGTCATATGTCATCGGCTTTGGTTTAGACCAATATATATAAACAGTCTTTGGATACTCTAAGGATAATGTGACTAGAAAATATACATCACAACACTTGTAGAAATTTTTTTCTTTTTTTGCATCAATGCTTCAATGTTAGTTACATGATAATCAATATTGAATGCCTATTAAAACATTAAAGCACGTACCTGATTAGATATAACCACTATCCCCAATACTCGATGCCTCTTCATATGTTGTGAAAACTCAAACCCATCGAGTCATCCTTGTTCTCTTTGTCTTCTCCGCATCTTAGCTGCTCACTCCTATCGAGCATCCTCTACCGTTGACACATTTGCTTTGTCGTAGTCCCCAAGAAACTGACCCCCCTCTATCACACGATTTCCACAATCTCACTAACTCTAGAGTGATGATTTCAATGGTTATGTTTTCTTATGTATGGTTTTTTATTGGTATCAAATTATGGTTGAAAGGTTACATATTTAGCCATTTGTTGCAGATTAACCCACTTGATCTAGTGTCAATCCACCTTCCTCTGAATTCCAAATATTTGAGATAGATAATCTTTAAGTACATATTTTACTACGTTTATTTATTAAAAGTATTTATATATATAGTTTCATCTTTTTGTTAGTGGATATGTTAAACTCCATATGATGTTCTTTAAGTCTATAAACATGTATTCAGTTGCTCACGCCCTTATTATATTTTAATTTGTTTTATGCTTATGTTGAATTTACTAGTTTAATTATCATTTAAAAATTTTATAATAATATTATTAATATTATTATTGATAATAAATTGTCATCACCACCACCATCATCATTGTTTTTTATTATTTTAAAAATATATATTTTTATTCAAATGACACACACACAGACACAAACATGTGTGCTTTTTCAAAGTTTTTTTATATAAAAATATATATCTATTATGTTATAACATTTGTAAATATAACATATATATGTTACATGCATGCATACATGCAGGCACGTCCGAACATATATTTGTATGTATTTGTATATATGTATGTCTACATGGATGGATGGATGGATGCATGCATGCATGCATGTATGTATGTATGTATGGATCAATGGATTGATGAATTAATGGATGCATGGTTGTATGTATGGATGTATGTATGGACAAAATCATGGATGCATGTATGTATAGTTGCATGCATGCATGCATGTATAAAAAACAAAATAACAAAAAATGCACTAATAATTTAAAAAATAAGAAAAAAACAACAATTATATAAAATGTTAATAATGTAAAATATTTTGTGTGAGTACACTTGTTAATAGAATTATAAATATAATAATGCAGTTGGGGGCTTGTCAGAGTGGTAAAGTTACCATGTAATTCAACATATGACTAGGGTTTAAACCCTAATAACCTCCATTGGTTGAGGATTTCTATGACATTTATTATCGATGATGCAAGTGATGATGCATGCAGAGGTGCAAACCTAGTTACATGATAATGTAAGTGTAGGATGCAAGCAGAGGCCCTTTGGGCCAAGAAGAACGACGTTCGCGCCATAGAGACTTTGGGTCATCAAACTGTAATGGGTCAGCTATGGAGTGGGTCAACCCTTGGAGGGGGTATGACCTATCCTCGCTAGTCAAAGGGTGTGTGTGTTGGTTCCTATACTTATAACTTTCAGGAACAAAATAAATTACTATAAATATAATAATATAAATTATTATTATTATTACCATTACTATTGTTATTACTAATTTTGTTGTTGTTCTTTTTTTAAGAAATCTTTTTTATCATATCTATTGAAAGTAAATCTGAATTTATAATTATAATAAATAATAGCTTACATTTGTTCATATGATATGTTGTTATAGGTGATCATGAATCATAGTATAATTAATGCTCATAGAATAAGTGATGAAAGTGAGGGTGATAAATTCTTGGATTTTTTTAATCAAAATGTTGCAAACAAAAAAATGTTTTATTGCGACCTGACCCAACCGAGACCCCCTGGTCAATGATGAAATCAAGTGTAATACTTGAAACTCACCTCCAATGTGCCTCAAGTTAACAACTAACCTCAAGGGTATAAATATCATAAATGGGAGACATTTCCCTATAGTGAACATAATGGTGGACTATAAAAGAAAAATCAAAACCACAAAATCATGAACAATAAATAATCCATGATGAAACCGACATCATAACCAAATAATACTTGAATGTCAAGCATTTTAACCACGTGTTGGACAACTACAACCGTGATAAGACAACTGTTACCCCTCAACATGTATAATAAAACCCAAATAACCCAATTACCTCAGTGGTACACAAAACAATCCCCAAGCACCAAACACATCCTATCAACCTTAACCAATGAGCTAACACCGTCCGAAAACTCCACCAACAATTCTAGAAAACCTGTATGAAAAAAGTTTGGGTGAGTGTATCTACATTCTCAAAAGGTCATTACAAAAGGATGATCAACCAAGTCAATATCATGCATGCATAATAATCAAAATAGTAAAATCATAATACATAGTCACATCCTCACCAACCAAAACTATTAAGGGTAATCTTGGTCAAATGTTAGTGAACTATCCCATACTCAAAACTGCATCAGATACAACTCACAAGCCTATTCTATTTTATCAATCCACACAATATATATTTTACTTCACTTTAAAGTATTTTTTTATAAGACCAGTATAAACCTCACTCACCAAATAATAAAATACATATAGTATGATACATGCCATCAAAATATAGAAGTCCCCTTACAAACCAACTCCCGCCAGCTAGTACCCACATCGCTAACATCTAACATCTTTTCACCCAACCACTGTTATAATTAGTCCGCATCTAAATCCATTTCAGAGAAAAACTTGCAGGCCCTATTGGCATCGTTACCTCCAACGACCTGCTAGAGTTAAGAAATTTATGAATTTTACTTGATCCTTCATCAAATACTAAAGCATAGAATAGCTGAGCTTGGGGTCGGTCTAATGAGTAAAGATGCGTGATCCTGAAGAGTTATGAATGTTCATTGTTAACCCAATTATTTCACCAAAAATAAAAGATCAAAAAAATTTAAAACTCAATTCACTAAGTTTAAAAGTAATTTACTAAATCAGGAGAACAAGATCAATTTCAGAGGATGATCTCAAAATATGTTACCTTGCTCACTCATGAATTAGCTAATTCAATCTATTGTAAATTCATTATAAAATTACCAACTCATTATGGTTTTCTTTATTAATTCTACCTTGGTTAATAAAAACCACTTTATCGAAGAAGTGTAATACCCCGAGTGAATTAAGATGGCTATTTAGAGAAATAAAAAAAATCTAATATACAAATAATAGCTCAATTTTCTTAATCTCCATGGGGTTCCTCCTTCCGGATGTCTCTTGGTGGAAGACATCAGAGGGAATATAATAAATGTATGTTTATAAAGTAATTCATAATCAAAATGACTTTTCTATTATTGATATTACTAATGAATTTACACATACACATTTCTACACTCAACCCCTCACCCTTTAAGAGAATCATCCGTGCATGGTGTAGAAGAATCCCTTTAGACATGTTTAAATCATCCAAAGAATCACGTTATAGGAAAGAAAAAGAATATGAAATAATTAGTTAATGAAAAAGATAATTACTTGAATTAATTGGTGAAATGTCAAAAATTACTAGATTGTAAAGAAGAATACAAGGATATGAAAAGACTTAATAAATTTAGAACAGGTAACAAAAGTCTCTCATATTCCTCGAGAGCTCCTTATTTGTAGACCCCCTTCCAATCACAACACAACAACATGCATCACAGTGTGAACCGACATAAGTCTCATAAAATTATACCACTCAATCTTCCTAAATCGATATATCCCACCATTGTGGGAACCATTACGACGTACTCATTTCAAATTTCAAATATATGAATATCATGACATAAAATCCATTCAAATAATCCTAGATCTCATCTTCATTTATTAACTCCAAATGCTTCATGGCGTGAATGATGAACTATACATTACGTGATTCTAAAGGATTTATCTATTATAGTTGGATTTATTACCTCATGGAACAATTTCTACTGGCTATGGCATGGTCTCTTGTAATATTCTTCCAAATATGTTTGCTCGAGAGTCCATCGTGGCGTGACTCCATACTTCATGGCATGATGTGGCACTTCTCCTGCAAAAAAAAGTATAATACCTCACATATCACTGTGTTAACTCATACATATGGTCTGTAATGGGGAATTTGGAAAATTTATGATTCTAAGTCCACACCATGATTCAAGTGTTATGGTAGGAAATATTCCTATGCCTGAATGGTTTTAGGTGCACTACGATGTCATAACCTTGGTAATGAATTGATATATTATTACATATCATTCTGATCCCTTTTACCACCTTCTAAAATCTTATGAATCATTCTAATATTCTTATGTATCATGTTTTTTTATCTTTTACAGTAGATAAAAATACATTACACATTGTCATCATGCCATGAATATACCAGTTATGGTATAATTGATTTTCAATTCTTCTAAAATTATAAAAAAATCAACTTGTTATTCCAAACACCAAGCCCTAAAAAATAATCCAAATTATAGTATTAGGATGTATTAAATCCATAAATCATTGAAAAATACATTGAGAACACATGATCCTTTAATATGTATCAAATTCTTACACACTTGAATAATTGATTGTCCTAAAGCAAAAAGCATCTTTATAAAAGTTCCAAAGAAAAAAACACCAAGCATGTGATATAACAAATGATTATTTAAAATTCATTAAATTATAAAAAATCATTCTTCATAGGTATCAAATCATGATTCATCATTAAATTCACACAATAATTCCTTTTCCCTTCTATTATTATCTCTCAAAATTTCAATAAACATTCATGTGTGTGTTCTGATGTACATTTCTAGAAACTTTACACTCAACACTCATGAAAAATGTTAACATGAGTTATGATCAATATCAAGAACATAAATTCTATATATAATCTTTCACAACATATCAATCTCTACTTTAGATAAATCAATCCAAACCAATCAAGAGGACTTTTAATAAGGTTCTAATGATTCTTAGGTAGAAGGTGGGTGGTTCATGATGTAATTAAAAAAAAATCCTAGAAAAAGGAGGCTCAATTAATTTATTATAATGCATGATATTTTATTCAATGTCATTGAAAAAACCACATCCCCTACTTCAAAATATATCATATCCCATCAATATCTTTATTCCTCAGTGATTCTCGGTTGAATATGAATGAATAATAAAATTATTTTTCTTATTCTTTGTTCCTTTTCTCTTTATCATATTTCTTAATAAAAGATGCACATATATAAAATATCACACCAATCACACTACCATTATTTGATATCCTTATGAAAGTAATTGTAATAGTTGTTACATAATCATAGGTCCAATGAGTGTGCTTATAAACATGTCCAGGATACAACTTAGTACTATAATTTTTCTTCCAATATAACGAAGGAATCATATCAACATAAGGAAAATTATTTTTGAATCTAATACGCACTTTCAAATGGAAACTTCACACCTTCCCCTATATGGAATTCTCACATGGCAGTTACATTTAACACCAATATCCCTTATAAATCTCAATAGAAAAAGCAGGTAATCATACTAAAAGAATTAGGTTAAGAAGGATAATTAGGATTCTAATGTGGCTTCCTAAAAAGTTAAATCATGAAAAAAATTAGCTTTAAAAAGGCCAAAATGTAAGGATTTTTCAAAGGTAAAAGGATTTAAAATAAAATGGCCTCAATCATATCAATTTGATTTGAAAAATTATCTTTCTTTTAAGTGATTAGAGTGAAAATTCCCCATTGATGTATTGAGTTCTATCAAGAAAAATTTTAAGTGGATGAATATGAAAAAATGGCTTAGAATACCTATAGAGAATGGGATTTTGAAATATTGGACAACCACTCAAGACATGAATCCTACGTAACCCGACAACCAACAAAAACTTCAAAAAAGTAAAAAAAGAGGCAAGATTCAATTTAGTAATCATTTTACATTTCATCCTAATAATGAAACAGAATCTGATTTCCAATGAATTCTTCTAAAAACTTTCAATTTTATTTCCATGATTTTTCCTAATTTATCATGTTTAAAGAAAGTATCTAGTAAAATATGTATCCTAGAAAATTGAGTTCAAGAAAAAATTTATGCGTCTTCAAGAATCCTAACCCCACTCTTAATATCAAATATTATCCCAACTGTTTGAAATAAATGTGATAAAGAAGAAAAATAAAGTAAAAAAAAATCAGATAAAAGGTGTGAACTAGTATGAGAGAAATTGAGGCATCACATGATGGAAATAGAAATCATTTTCCTTGTGTTGGTTGATTTTGAGTGATTAAGAATGTTTGTGTAGTTTGAAATATTTGAGTTGTGCCTGAAAGTAAAAACCTATAATTGAAAATGAGTTAGGGCCAAAAAAATTAATCAAATAGTCTCTTAATGAAGTGTTATGAAAGGAATAATCCATATATTCATGAAAAAAATCACACTAAGATATATATTAGTCTTATAATAAAAAATAATATAGTATAAGCACTAAAAATGTTGCAAAATATAAGTACACCCATGGCACAAAATAGGGGGGAAGTGGAAATATTATGACTCTAGAATAATATCCCCTTGCTTTATAATAGGATTACCCTCTGGAAGAGTAATTTGGATCTACCCAGTTGCATCCACCTCCTCGATAGTACCCAAACCCTTAATCAAAAGAGGGTTAATATGATGAAATTCCAGATCAATGAAAGGGACCTCCTCCTCAGTCTATGTGGTAAGTCCCTTTCCCTTTTAGTGGGAATCAATCTAAAATGCTTTGACGTCCACATAAACATTAAGAAGGTTTGTGATCTCATGAAGCATATGGATAAAAGGCTGAGATAGCCTCTGAAAATCATTCTCCATAGAAGTAGATGAAATAAAAAAAATCTTGAGGATTAGTGGGTCCTAGATCAAAAGGTGTCTCCTAAACTAATTGTTATACCAGAGATATAGGTGGTGCCTAAGAATATGGGGGATTTGGCGGTGCAGGGAATGGAAACCCCATATAATAAAATATAATATTATTATTATCAATGATAAACTATAGGAAAACTCCAAAACACCAGTTCCATGCCCCCTGGGGAACGAGGGTAGATATTTTGGATCAGGTGGAGTGGCTTCCCATCTCCTTGGTGGTGTAGGGGTTGATCTAGAGGTAGAGGAAGTTTGAGAGTTTCCCCTCACAACATCATACACATCTAAAAAAAGTAGGAATCTTATTTTCCCACTCATATCATTTCCCATACTTCTTTAAGAGGTCCATCATGAAGATAAGTGGAAAGTAAATTTTCTATAATCACCCCATAGAGGACTAGAGTAATTAAGTACAAAAAAAAAATCAAGTGTTTGGAAAACTGTGTAATGAAATTTCCCCTTAGATTATGCCCTTTGATTTCTTTTATTTTCCCTCAAAGTAGTGGGAACATTTCAATGCCATAATAATGGTTGGCCCCCATTGGGAAATGGAAGAAATGATAAGAAACTATAGATAGATCACATATCCCTAGGAGTATCCTCTATATATCTAAGAATGTTATAGGGCCATATGGATAACTCTCAAGAGGGTGGTCCTCAATTGGGCACTCTGTGTCTTCTTCAGGCCATGATGACTTTGTGGATCGACAAAATTCACAATATACCACCAATGGGTCATTCTATTATTCATCTCAATCATGATCTTATAATAATCTGTGGTCTATAAAAACTTTGGTATATAAATTTCTAACCCTGATCTAATCTCGGTAAGAAATGAATTCCAAAACATTTTGCATAAATGGAAGTTTACTTGCACCATAGTCAACTCAAGTGTAGACATATACTCTAAAATTAGTTCTCTAAAGGCCTCCTCCCTAACCAGTACTATGTGATTCATATTATTATACCTTATATCATCCTTACTAATACTTATATGTTAATCTACTATATGATTCTCATGTTTAGTGTGTTATTGTGTGGGTTACCTAAATTTGTAGTCGGGCCAACCTCTCCCTGTATTTCAGATTACTGAATTGTAAGAATCCATGTACGTGTTGTTGAGTATCATTCATCTTATGATACTAATGATAGGATTATTATCTTTTATGGGTATTGGAGGATGAGAATTATGAGTGGCTTGGAGAAGGTTTAAGTGAGCGTGTAGATCATATGTTCTTATATTTCTTGACTGTTATGGTTGGTACCTTCACTAGGTTCAGGGATGGTGAGCATTTAGCCTTGGATTTGGAAGTAACAGTCTTAGTGCATACCATATGGAAAGGTATTGAAGGAAATAAAAGGTGATAGGAGAGGATTTAAATGTATTGATAAGGTATCACCGAACTGAAGTGTTGGAATAATTAGTTTGGGTGTGAATTATTGTGAATGATGGAACAATTGTGTTGTTTGGGAAGGAAAAAAATGATAAAATCATACCAGAGAAGATCTAGAATCACTACCTTGGCCCTAAAAGTATATTATATGTTTATAGGATCCCTAGGAGCACTGGTCATGATAAATCTAGTCACCAAGAATAGGAATGGTAGCGACATGTTTTTAGGGAAAGAAATGAAAAATTTATAATGATCGAGTGGGTCATGGCATGATTCTTAGCCTTGATCCATGTTTAAATAAAAAAAGGCTCATGAAATTGAATTTCCAAGTTTCATGAGTGGCCATGTTTTGGGAAGATCTATCAAGACGTGGTTATCTAGGTTCATCCTAAGGTAAAATGATGTAGGATAAACTCTAACATGCAAGGGTACTCCATGAGACATAAGGGTCAAAACAGAGTCCATTAAAAATGAAGTCTGATGACCTAGAGAACTATAAAATAATTTTGGAATGATGGGTGATTAACATGACATGAACAAATCCTTTCACTTCTGATTAATTATGTCACGTCCCTATCCTATTTTACTTTATAGTAACCAGATCTAGTCACTACATGACCTCAGACATGCCTCTTAGGATGCCATAGGATATTGACTAGCAGTGAGGGTCTAGGATAGTACCATGTGGAGACCATAACCTCATTAAAAAGTATGAAATAACTGATAAATAAATCAAACATCATCCATAATGATAAATATCCATTAGAGTATGTAGAAGTAATAAACAATGATAGTGTCATACCAAATGAACATGCAGAAGCATACAGTCCAACTGACTCACTAGCTGCCCACCAGGCTAACCAAATATACAGAATAAATACAAGAACAATATAAAAGTATAAGAGTCTCTAATATATCCTAGAGTATCACCTCATCCAAATTTCTAATCTCATCCAAGTTGTCCAGCTGAACAATCAAATCTTGGGCCTCTACCCATCCTGAACCTGCAAACGAGTGAAGTCCACTTGGGTAACTAAGTTCCATAACCACCTGAGAAGGGTGTGAGTACAAATCAATAAGTAACCACCAATATGATCTCATATATAACTAGTAAATGCATGTGTACACATGTGATATGCTTAGAATATAGATAAAACACTGTGCGAAAGCATAAATAAATAGCCATTATCGATCCTTGGGTTCTACCACAGAACCTCGATCGACTAAAACCTTCCTCGACTAGTTCTAGAGTGTCTCTAAACACATCATATAATCATTATAACCATATTTAATTGAAAAGGGTGTCTAGGTCCTACTTTGGAACTGGTATTTGATATCATACATGTTTCGGCCAGTGTTGAAGTGTTTCTAAGTACATTACATAATCGTGTCATCTAATATAATCACCCATGGGTCTGAATCACCCTAAAATATAGAATATAAACACATAGGGAAAATACACCATAATATAAAGAAGTTAAAACCCCAGGGATGGCTCTCCTGGTATTCATGAGATAAACACCCTGGGGCTGACCCACCCAATATACATGAGATAAACACTCTGGGGATATTCGACTAGGTATACATGGAATAAAAACCTGGGGGAATACCCAACAAAATGCATGAGATAAACACTGAGTGATGACCCACTAGGTATACATAAGATAATCACTTGGGGGATGACCTACTTTGTATACAGGATCAATGGTTGAATCCAAATCAAGGCAGTCCATAGTACCCAAATCTATATGGGGGTCATATACAATACCCACAGATCCAAGGAGCGTGTCCATGGAATCACATACATGTGAATACATATTAGAGGTAAGTATTTTCTCCTATAAAATCTCATCAGTGTTGGCCATATGCCCAATCCCATTTAACACAGACAAGGTCATCCTATGAAGTGCACAACTTGTAATCACCACTACCTTAATAGGATCAAATTTTTGATTCATATTCTAAGGTGACACTTTCAATCATCACTACCCATTTCCTATTAACCACCCTCTTACTAGGGTTAACATCATAGTGGGGAACCCACTAGGCCCCCTAGGATTCATCATAGCTAGGACACCTCATAAGGGTTCCTCAATCTCAAATATATATCTCTAGTCAATGAACACCACTTAGAGGGAATAACACCCCTCGACATCATCCAAATATCATTGAGGCCTCATTGAACTCATAGGAAAATCCATGTAGGCACATCATTAAAGAGAAAGCTTAGGGCCCAACTTAGCACCCTCTCCATCCCAAGGTTGATTCAAACACCCAGTCTATCATCACTCTACCAAAGATTCATCTACCTGATTATCATACATTAGTAAGGAAGAAACCTCACCACACACTTATCTCAACTAGCCTGAAGGCTCTAAGTCATCTCCTGGTTTTCATATGGATAAGATTTAGGCCATACATCTGATCTCATTACCAACCTCTACTTGGAGGTCTCTAAGGGATCCTATTACTAGGTCCACTACCTAACATTCATCAAATTTAATAAAAAATCCTCAAGGGGTCTCAATGTATTAAGGAATACATGTCTACAATCAAACCCTAAGTCATCAATGACCAAGACAAACTAGTCCGTGCCCAAGGTCCCACACTACCTTGGCACTTTGTTTAATTCACTCAAAGGCATCACATCTGAATCAAAAAATTTATTTAATTTAAATCAATAAATTTCCCATAGTGGAGAGAACTCACATCACATGACAAAATATATAAATCACATTACTATATGCTCTTATACATTGGATCACCTACCTCAATTCCGGGCCATTTCCCTTTAATCATTGTCTGAACATCCTCATAGAGACCCATATGAGTCTAATGGCCATCATCAAACCACTTTAGGCCCTAACCCATTAAAACAAAACTAATAATTAATTATTAAACATTTATAATTAATTATTCAATTCATTTTAAAAATTTATAAAGAATTTAATATTTTAATTCAATAAGGAAAAATGTCCAAAAACTCACATGGCTTCCTCATTGCACTAAAACTATGGCCAATGACATGAAAACTCCCTGTGGCATGCATATAGTACATCCTTGCTCAAAATCCCTAACAACTATCATCTGTTCAATAATAAAATTCATTTAATTTAAGACAAATCCCTTTAAAAACCCAAACAACAACATAACTCAAGTATAACGATGTGAGACGACATGCATATACCATCTCAATATGTCCTATACCAATGTTAATAAAAAACCCCATCATAAAATGAAGATTCCACCATGATCTGGTGGAATCAAAACCAAAACTCTAAACCTAGGAACCAAAATAAAAAAAACCATAAAGAAAGAGAAAATGAGGGAGGAAGAGGATGAATATCACCTTAAACAACAATAAATTACCACCAAAATGCCTCAAATATAAGGAAGAATGAAGGAGAAGGAGGGGGTATCAATTAGATCATGCACGAGTAGGAGGAGAAGAATGAAGGGCCCCTCTTAAATTTAAAAAGGGCACAACCATAACTCACTAATTTTAATGAGATGTACTATTTGGTAGCACAAATTTCCAAACCATGTGTCAAATATGAAATAAGCACTATCTAAGAATACCCCCTTTGCATAGATGGTCTACACGGTTTGGAAATCCATGTGCCAACCATGAAAATTAGTGCTTTCTCAGTCTAGAACATTTCTCATGGGTTGCCTACAACCATGCACAAACCATACACCAACCCCAAGTCCAAACAAATCCACAAATTTCACCTAGGAATCCATATAGTTTCTAAAAAATTTACACTAAATATGCCTTGAAATTTTACTCTTTTGAAAAATAAATAGAAACCTCTTTACACTTAGGGCATTTTACAATTTCTCCTTAACCATGAAAAAAATTGTGCGCCTTGAAAAAATCCTCTAAAAACTCCTAAAACTCAACTTGAAGCTCTCAAGACTTGCGCAAGCACCCAATAAACCTCTCAGTTCTCAAACATTATCCAAAAATATCATCTCTGGATGCTTGAAATCTCAAATTATTTATATGAATCCCAGCTCTCAAAATGAACCCTCCACCAAATGGAAAATTCAAACTCCTTCTGATTTTCAAAACCCATACATACACTGGGTTTTATAACCTCCCCAACATAAAACTTCTTATACCCAAGAAGTCTTATTGACCTCTCTACCTACAATAACAACATATGTCAGTCATCAATTCAATGCCAAAATGTTGTGTTCTATTTTTGAACACCCAACACGCTTTTATAACACCGCTGAAAAAACAAGGCACATAAGGACTAACACTTGATACACCACCCATCATTATCATTGAAGCATCAAGATGACACTCCATGGTGCCCATATATCCCAAGACACCCAATAGTCATCATCTAATTAATCATCAGGCCTATAACACTCCCTAATATATTGATCAACTCAAAATGACTGATTTTAAATCACGATGATACCCACCATCAAAATCACCAATCAATATATATATATATATAAAACACTGATTCTTAGATGATGTGCTTAAAGTGGTTTCTATCATACCACACTCAAACAAACATGAAAAAATCAGGGAAAATATGATACTGCCCCTCACTCTCAAATTCCAATTCAAAACAGACTAGTCTCCATCATCCAAGCACGAATCCAAATATGTTGTATTTCCATGAAAATCCCTAGAAAATCCTCCAAGTGCACCATTTTTATCCAACACAATGTAACCAATGTGGTTTTAAATACACCAATCCAATTATATACAAAATAAAAGCATCTACTATCACTCTATCTTCCCTAGATCTAACCATATAAGGTCACCATCAATTATTTCATCAAAAACTACATCAAAAGTCAACAAGGTCAAGCATCTAAATGATTTTTTTTCTTAGAATCTTCCTTGATACCTAGGCACTTCAAGTGACTTATATTTCAAAAGAACAAGGTATCCCACACACCTTTCCTCAACCCCTTACGACATCCAACACTCAGGGTATTCCATGCCCTATCCAATTCACATCCACCCAACCTACCCTACTTATACCAAACACCCATAAAAGAATATCTATACCTAAACCAAATATTCCATAAACCCCATGTACATAAATATAAACACGAGCATATACCCATGTTCCATGCCTTTAAGGAATTCACAACCCCAATATAAAATCCCAAGTCATATATAAAGGGTCAATAGGGTCTCCCACCTACCCTACACATTATATATCTCATAAGTCATAACTAATAGGAAACATCCTCTGTTTCTAACTCAAATATCACATGGAAACTCACATACAAAAATACCCACTCTAGGTTATCACATATACAATATTGGCATTACATGCCAAAAATATCACCCACTCCTAGGGCACCCACCCTCTCCAAGGGCACCCACCCTACATCAAGTGAATCACAGTAAAATGGTTCAGTTAAGTATAATACCGCCAAGACCCCATATAGGAAAACAATATATAGTATGTTATTTAAACTTTAAGTAACCAAACCATTTTTATGTTCAGAACCATTACCAAGGCATCCAATACCCATACAAACCCATGAAGGGCCACAACACCTCCTAAGAATAAGGAACTACACCATCATCATCAAGGATACTCCATTTGAAGATCTACATAACCTTACATCATATGAAATATACATTGTGATCTGGTTGAGTAGAATACCACTAATAACTAAAATGAGAAAACATTTTATAACTTGTTACTATCACTTTAAATAGATAAACCTATAATTAGTGAAATTGCACACAAGTATGCACATGTCATGTGAATCACACATGCCAAATATGATTCATGAGATGCTTCTTTCCACTATGGTTAAGAGCAAAAAACCAATAACTATATGATTACCAATGGGAAAAGAACCATAATCCAATAACACATAAGTTATAAATCTTGAAATCTATGTGCATCATGTAAGGTGAAATCATATAATTATAACACCTGAAACTAATAAAAACTATCCCATTCCCCTAGTAACTTAGACTTCTTACTGAAAAAGGCATTCATGATGCACTAATATGATATGAATCATAATATCTAACACATTATTATATTTCTTATATACCATATCCCAAAATAAAAATACAAAATAGAGCTCCAATATCAGTTTGTCAGTCTCCATCCCAATTTACTCTATAATAACTAGATTGGGTCACCACATGACCTTAGGCACGCCTCCCCACATACCAGAGGATGTTGATTAGTCATGGGAGTCTAAGGTAGTACTATGGGGAGTCTATACCCCCATTATTCAAGTAAAAAATAATTGATAAAAACCAAACATGATCCAAAATAATAAATAACCATCAAAGCACACACAAGTAATAAAAAATAACAGCGATATAACAAATGAACATGTGGAAGCATACAATCCTACAAAACCATTGTTTTCTCACCAGGATGATGAAATATATAGAATAAATAAAAGAATAAAATGAAAGTACAAGAAGATATACTAGATCCCCGAGCCTCACCACATCATAATCTCCAATCTCATCCAAGTTGTCCAACTGAATAATCAAATCACAGGTCTCTACCCATCTTGAACCTTCAAGTGAGTGAAGCCTGCTCAGGTACCCAAGTGCCATGGTTTCCTAAGTAGGGAATGGGTATAAATAAGTAGGGAACCATCAACTTATCCCCATACATAACAAATAAATACATCTGTACACATGTGATGTTCTTAGAATATAAATAAAACATTGCGAGGAAGTGTTAATAAATGGATACTATAGATCCTTAGGTTCTACCATGGAACCCCAATTAACCCAAACCCACTTTGGATAGTGCTAGAGTGTCTCTAAGTAGGCCGTATAATCATTACAATAACAAGTAACCACATAGAGGATCCATATGCTACCATAGAACTAGTATTTGATACTATACCATCTTAGACCAGTGTCAGAGTGTCTCTGAGCATGTTACATAATCGTTTCAACTAATTTAATCACCTAAGGGTCTAAATCTCATTGGTATATAGTAGATAAACACCCAAACCTGATGAAATATAGTATACACAAGTTAAACACCTAGGGGATGACTAACCCAATATACATGAGATAAATACATAGGGGATGACCCACCTAGTATACATGAGATAAACACCCAAGGGATGACCCACTTGATATACATGAGATAAACACCTGGGGATTGACCCACCCAATATACATGAGATAAAATATTGGGGGGGGGGGGTGACCCACCAGAAAAACATGAGGTAAACACCCGGGGCTGAACCACTCGGTATATAGGCTTAGTGGTCGACTCCCAATTAGGGAAGTATATGGTACAAAAATCTGTGCAGGGGGGTTTCATGTAAAGACCCCAAACCTAGTATCCTAGATTCGGTGGTTAATTTTTTATATTGAAATTATATAAAAGAAATCACATCCTAAAGGATTTAATAGTTTATTAGTCTTGGTAAACTAGAAACAAACTTTAATTTCATATTAAATTAAAAATAAATTATAAAAACATAGTGAGAGTATTTATTATGCATCATTGATCTCATTAAAATTTCCCTTCTTCATACCCTGAGGGCAGGAAGCAAAATAAGGGTGAGTTCAAATGCCCACTAAGAGAATGAAATCTACAGAACCTATCATAAAGTAAATAAGTCACAATCAATATGGAAAGGTAAATAATTAAAAACACATGTCATTTAATAAATAGTTTGAGCATGAAGAATAATATGGTAGGAATCAATGATGATAAGATAATTCCATATAAATAATCACATAAGATTGAAACTTTTCCTTGGTTATCATAACTATTCAAATAATCACATGGATATCAATAACTTATTTCATAATGACAGAGTAAATAATGTTGATCATATAAAACTTACCATCCAAGCCTCATGCTAAGATATATTACATATATGGGTAAGGTATTAGCCAAATACCCAAACTAGTTTGTCTCATGAGACCCACCAATTCATAAAGGGGCTATAATGAGAGCCATCCATCACTTTATAAGTCCAATTCATTCATCATATGAAAAGGGTGAATAAAAATTCAATACATAATCAATATAACCATTCATATTAAAAAAATATCATATGAAATGTTAATATTTTCCCTAATTAAACTGATGAAAAACCACCCAGAGAAAGAATAAGGATGAAATCATTACAATATATCCCAAATGAAGCATAAGTAAAATAAAGGGTTGTTGTTGTTCATGAACAGAAATACCATAAAAATATCATTAAAAAAATTCTTGAGGAAAATTCCCTTTTCACTTTGAAAATCACTTTTAGAAACTAAAAATTTCTAGAATATTTAAAAAATATTTTTATTGAAAAGAACCATGGTAACTTGTAAAGGTATATTAAATTAATTGAGTGGTCATCATAACTAGAAATTCCATTCATACTATATAAGTTAAAAAACATTCTTTTATACTTTTTTAAAAAATTCAAAAAGTACCTTCTTTGGAAAATGATAAGAAGATTCCTTTCAAACCATTCTATAAAAATTAAAACATGGATAAAAATATATTTAATAAATAATTGAAGAATATTAAAAAAATTATTTAATTTTTTAAGGATATAAATACTTGAAAGAAAAATATTCTCAATCGAGTAGAAAAATAGATTCACTTTTCCTTAAAAACATTATTTTGGTATCTTGAGTACTTAAAGAGAGGAAAATGAAAAGAAAACTTATAATTTCCAAAAATAACCAGAGGATAATAAAATACATGGGGTTTATGATAAAAATATTAAATAAATTCCCCAATGGATATTTAAACACAAATAATCCTAATAATGAATAGATTGTGAAAAAAACCCTTACTGTTGTTGTAACTTTTGAATCACATGCCTTGTGAAAGATATAACATTAAATAAAAATCTAAATACCATTAATATAAAGAAATTCATGATATAACATATGAAAGGGGTAGTATATAAACCACATAAAATAAATAAGTGGTGAATATGATATATGTCTCACATAATTAAAAGTGAGATGAGAAAACTTTAAAAAAATCACATTATTTAAGTGAGAATTAATCAATGAAGTGATTATGTATGAAAAATTTAAATGCATGAAAAAAGTGGAAATAAAATATAATACAATAATAGGTAATTTTACACATAATAATGGAATAACATAGTCAATTAAGTAGAAGTATAACCCAATGAATGAAAATTGAGTTAGGAAACCCCTTATCGTAGGTCCGACTCGTCATGTGCATTTTTTTATCTTCCTAAATAGAAAAATTATATTATATATTTATTTTTATAAGATCATTTTTCAATTTTATTATTCATTTTATTTTATTTATTACCATTTTATATTTAATTACTTAATCAATTAAGTTTACATCAATTTTTTTGATGATATTTGGTTCCTATGTCCAAAATGATTTCGGTAGGTTTAATATGGTAAAAGTGGGAACTATTCCATCATCTTCAAAATAATAATCATGAAATAATAATCATTTTTATACATGAAATATAATTTTAAAACCAATCATGAAATATGTTTGTGAAAAATAAACTATGTTATAATCATGGATACAATTAGTCGTATGTACGCATGAGTAACATTTTAATTTTTCAATGATCATGATGAAAATAAGGTAAGTATTATTTTACCATTAAATAATGATAATTAAATCATATATAAAATATTTTTTTAAAATAAACTTATATATATCATTCATGTGATGCGGTGATGGAAAACAAATCATATCACTTTGTGGAGGTGGTAGTCCACACATACGCATGAATGACATTGTCATTTTTCAATGGATGGAAAGGTAAGAAATTAAATGATATATTATATTTTCAGAATGATATATATGTCATGAATTTTCATAACCCATCCTAGAGGGTCTCATGTTGTGACTACCCCAAGCCTGCCTCCAATAGGCAAGGGGCTAGCGACTAGCGTCAAGTAGGCATATCCCATAAATGGGAGGCATTTGCCTAAGTACCTATACACACACACACACATCTACAAGACCAAAATGATGAAAAGTAAAAGCACTAAGTAAAAAAATGCATGCATACCACTATATCCCAACCAATAGAGTATGACAGGAAAGTAAAGTGCAGTAAAGTACAACTGGCCTAGAATACAAGCCCATAAAAAAGAAAGAGTCTCTAGCACAAGGTCCTAAAGCTCATCCGCAGAAAACCCAACATGAAGGGTAGTTATAGGAACAACTGTCTAAATCCATAGGAGCACACCTCAACTATCTAGTCTCTCTCTAAGAATCACCTATTCTTGGTCCACCTAGGACCCTTTAAAAGTGTTGATGGTCTCTATAAGACATGACACGTGCGGGCAAAGACCGTGCAAGGGTGAGTAAAACAATACTCAGTAGGACACCTCAAAAAACCAAGTAACAGACCATAGAGGAAACATCACTAAGAAGATATATTCATCTCAATACAGGTATATGTCTACAACACATATAACAATAACATCTAGGTATGCATGTAAAGGATTCTAAGACTCAAGGTATCATCCACTACCAGCTACATGGTTTCGCTCATAACATGCTCGTTCCAGGAGATCTCACTCCTCGAGCTATCTAATAGAAGTACATAGAATAGGTCTACCAAAAGTACCTAGGAGGACACTAGGGTCTCTATAAGTTACATAGTTTCCTTGAGAAATCTAGACTCTCTAAGACATAGAGTTTTGATAATACATGGAGTGTCAATAACACACGGAGTGTCGGCAACACATGAAGTGTCGGTAACACATGGAGTGTCGGTAACACACAGAGTGTCGATAAAACATAGACTGTTGACAAGTCATGTAGTCCCCAAGTCACACAGTCACCGAGTCACAACCAAAAATCAACCACTAAAAATTTCCCCAAGCACACTCATCAGGTCTAGTCACACAGAATGGAATGAATCTGATCTCGATACATAGGTAGGGGTTCAATGCCTAGGGATCACTGGGGGGACACTTGGACCTACTGGAAACATCATCCTAGATAAGGGATAGGTGACCGTGTAAATATTGGTCACAACTTCTCCACAAACCCTATATAAGGTACCACGAATAGAAATAAGGTCCGACCGAGCCTCTCGATGCGATGCATGATCCAACCTGCTGAGTTAACTATCAAAGCTAGGTTGAGACAACTCACTTCAGAATACGAGTCATATTCTATGACGAGAATAAGATCTTGCATCGAACCCTTATAGGAAAATAACAAGGGTATGATCTCAACCTTTTCTGATCTAACTAAAACCCACCAATCCATTTCAAAAGGACCAACCCATTGTAAGGGTCATAACACTGTAGAAGTCTTGTCAATCAGACACCATGTTTGAAAGATATGACCATTTTAGTGAAAAGGCCCGATCCGACTGACCAGACCCAACCTAACTCATCTAGTCCAGCCCGTGCTGTGGGCCGACCTATGCACCCAATGCAGCCCACCCCAGCCGTATCCCCTAGTGGTCCACATGGTCCGCCCCAACCACATGACCTCTGCATCCGCGCCCCATCCGCCCGCGTCATGCTGCTGCCGCGAGCCTTCAACGTGGCTGCTGCCACCGATGCCAGTCATCGACGTTCCATTGGCCCCTTCCACGAGCCACCGATTCTCCTTTTGTGCTCTATTTTTTGAAATAGAGGTATTTCTGTGATCCTCAGGTCGTGTTCTTCATCGCCTTGGGCTTTGATCCATGTCACAATCCATTTTGACAAAAATTCTCTCAAATAAAAATATCTACCAAATTGCTTCGATCTGTCTATAAATGTCATCGTCGCACCTCCATCATGACATGTCGATCCCAGATATGCGATATCAGATCGTTATTCCAAGGATTGAGTGCATAACGATTGATCGATCACAATATGTCGAGTTGTGGGCCAAATGAAGAATTCCCACGCCGAACAAAGAATGGGGGAAGAAAAGCATAAATCAACCAAGAGGAACGGACCTTGATCGATGTTCATGTTGATCATGGTTCATTTCCATTATAATGACCATAAAAATCCAATAAATAATCATAAGATAATTCTCCCATCAAAACCTCACAAAGGTAAATCCCATCCCGCAACAACGATCAATCCACGGACCAATCAGTTTGTTGATTGATCCACGTTAATCATAAAATTCATGAATAGGGAAAAGAAATCAAATCACAAATACCCTGCCTCGATTCGGTTTGATCGCTGATGAAGAATAGTCACCGTGTCATTGCAGTGGGTGAAGATCATTAGAATATGAGGTTCATCGTTGATCGTCAATCAATGATCTGCCATCATTCATCGAGAGAGCTATGTCTCCTTGCCTTAGAGGAATTCCAAGGTTATGGTGATAACACTAAATTCTCTAAAAAACAGGTATTAAAAGAAAATTCATTGTTGTATCAAGAATAAAATATTTTCATTAGAATATTTTAATGATGTTTACGTCCAAAAATTATCTTTCACAGCTGGCCCGTGCTGACCGATGCTAGACCTTACATAAGGGAACACTCCTTACAAACTCAATGATGATCTCATAATTACAATCTGAGTTACTATTTATGATTTATTAGGTTTTTAAAAATAAAATTAGTTTATTTAATAATTTTATTTATGGTTATGCTATTTTTGGGTTTTTTCACTGAAGACCCACACCGACTAAAGTTAAGTCACGCCTAAGGAAAATCCACTACTTTGAGATCAACAATGCCCTCATATTTCTAATTTGGAAACAAATTTAAAAGTTATTTAATTTTTTTAGAAAAGTCACATGCACATGCTATTAAAAACTAACATTTTTAGTGAATCGTTCTGGGCACACTTGGCCTTGTAATCGCATGTCGTCTCAGTGCCTGATATCATAATTTTCACAAATAATCTCTAAAAATAAATTCGGGAAAATCTAATTCATTACATTCTCACCACCTTAGGGATTTACATCCCCAAAATCCAAAACGAAGGGCTACTCAAACAATTGAGGGTATTGAGTATGAATCTATGACTTCCGCTCCCATGTGCTCTTCTGGAGATTCCTGTGCTTTCACCGAACACGCACCAGAGGAATTAACTACCTGCAAAGGATTCCCTTCCGTCGATCCTTTATCTCCACTGAGTTCTCATCAAAAGTCACCCCAATCAATGATGTATGATTAATCATGCACGTATCTACACAGCTGAGACACATAGAAGACGTTGTGTACCCGCTCCAATTACAGGGTTAGATCCAAGTAGTACGCCACCTCGCCAACTCTAAACACTATCAAGAAAGGGACGATGAACCTCATACATGACTTTCTATCCATACCAAATCTCTGTATCCCACATAGAATAGATACTCGAAGGAACACATGGTCTCCCTCCTCAAACACCAAAGGCCTCCATCGCCTATCAGCATAAGATTTTTGATGGCTTTGTGCAATCTTCATCTGCTCCTGGATAACCTACACCTTATCTTTAGTCGCCTGAACTAACTCCAGACTAATAAGTGCTGAATCTCCTAGGTCAGTCCAACAAGGTGGTGACCTACATGGTCGCCCGTACAGAGCCTCAAATAGTGTCATACCGATGGTGGAGGGGTAGCTATTTTTATACGCAAACTCTACCAAAGTTAGGTGATCCTCCCAACTATGACCAAACTTAACATGCAAGCCCAAAGCATATCCTATTGAATCTGAATGGTCCTCTCTATATGGACATCTGTTGAGGGATAAAACACCATGATCAAGCATAACTGAGTCCCAAAAACCTCCTATAATCCCTTCCACAATCGAGATGTGAAGTTATGACCATGATTTGAAACAATCATCAATGGAAATCTATGAATCCTAACTATCTTCTGCACGTTGAGTCGTCCCAAGATCTCTACTAAACTCTACTCCCGGATAGGTAGGAAGTGGACCGACTTGGTGAGTTGGTCAATGATCACTCAGATGGTTTTGTACCCCCTGGATGTATGTGGTAAACCCATCACAAAGTCCATTGTTATTCCATCCCATTCCCAGTTCGGCACCTCAAGGGGTTAAGTCAAACCCACTAGAACCTGATTCCCAGCCTTTATTTGTCGACAAGTAAGGCATCAAGACACAAACTATGAAACTTCCTTCTCCATCCTTGGACACCAAATTAACATCAGAGATCCTGGTACATCATTAACACACCTGGACGTACCACTAAATGGGATGCATGAAACTCCCTCAGAACCTCCTCTCACAATTCCACTGGTATCATCATGCATTCTCTAAAAATAACAGCGTTCTCTCTACCTTTCGAATATCCATTAGGGGCATTCCCTATGAACATTTGAGCACGTAGAGCCTCAAAGTCGATATCCCTAAGTTGTGCCTCCCTAAATCACCATAAGAGTGGAGGGGTGACAACCATTAACTATAGATAAGTTTCTCAAATTCCATACTCAATGGATATCTACAATGAGGCTAACTGATCTGATTCCTCATTCAGAAATTGTAAGCTAGATCTTCTACTGAGAGTATGTTCTACCACATCCCCCTTCCCAGGAGTATAGAAAATCTCCAAGTTTTAATCCTGGAGGAACTCTATCCATCACCTCTATCTCAAGTTCTAATCCTTCTGAGATAAGATATACTTGAGACTCCTGTGGTCGAAGTAGATGATAAACTGCTTTCCTATTAGGTAGTGTCATAACATCTTCAATGCAAAGACTACTGTTGATAAATCAGGACCATGGGTTGCATAGTTTTGCTCATGTGATTTCAACTAGCATGAACCATAGGTAATCACTACTTTCCTTTGCATCAGGACATAACCAAGCCCAGTTCCTGATGCATCACAAAACACTACATACTCGACAACCTCCTCTGGAAACCTCAAGAGGGGAGTGATCGTCAAACTCTACCTCAACCTTCACTGGATCCATTGAAACTCCAGTATCTAAGATGATATGTCTGAGATCAATGAAGACCACCTAGTTCTGACCAGGTTGAAACACTAGGTCTCATGAAACCCTTCCTATA
The DNA here is from genome assembly GCA_963277665.1 of Viscum album. Taxonomy (NCBI): domain Eukaryota; kingdom Viridiplantae; phylum Streptophyta; class Magnoliopsida; order Santalales; family Viscaceae; genus Viscum; species Viscum album. The sequence goes on from OY728153.1 coordinate 1,657,779,762, forward strand.
CAAGTTCTCCAACTGCACTCTCAGCTCACAAAGATCTGCAGGAGCCATCCGATATTCTGGTATTGATATTAGTATCATCCCGGGGTGTAGATCAATGCAGAAGTATATCTCTCAGTGGGAGGTAATCCCGAAACATATTTAGGGAAGATGTCCTTATACTCCACCACCATTATACGAAAAAGAGGACTCAAAACATCCACTTCACTGAGTGTCAGGATATCCAACTGAAGAGTAATCGGCTGTACCCTCTTATGTGTGAGTTTATCCTGAGTGGAAAGGATTTTTATTTCACTGATAAAAAGGGAAATATGGTTCTATTATAATAGAATAACCACACCATTTTCCTAAAACAATCAATCTAAGCATGAACTGTGGCTACTAGTCTATACCAAGAATGACATCGTAAGGCCTTGATGCTACTACTAAGAGATCCCAACTGAAACTCTCACATTTAAGAGTCAGGTCACACTATCGGCACCAGTGTGTGATCATTAGGTCTCCTCTAGTAAGAGTCTCTAAACTTGAGGGTCAAGTCAATAGTTTAACTTGGATCTATAGGTATTAAACAAGGAAAGTGACTATAAAGGAAAACACTAGCACATGGGTCTATCTACTGTAGCTAAAGTAGAAAGACATAGATCGTACCTTGAACCATTCCCAGAGTCCTAGGGTCATAAGCCTCAACAACCTGAAATTGTCTCCTACCCTATCCTACATCTCCCTGAGTATGGTATGGATCTCCTATGGGTGGCGGTGGTAACACATCAAAATGTTGGCCACCTCTTAATGCTTCCCTAGCTCCTCTGCCACATCCGCCGCCTGAAGGATCTATCTGCTCCTACCGCTACCTCTTTCTTGGCAGTTCACCAACCACCTCTCTAAATACAGCCTGAAAAATGGGACAATATCACATGAAATGTACCTTACCATGACAAGCATAATAATTCCTCTTCCTCAGGAAACTAGCATGCCCCTGAAACTTATGATGAAACCTCCAGTTCTATGGCTTACGTCGCCCACCTACTATCAGTAGGTCCTGCTGACCCTGTATCCTGGGTGATTGCTACCTCAGAAGCCTATGATACACATTTATACCCTGCATATCATCATCCAACAACAAAATTGCCATCCATGACTCAGTCTGGAAAGCTGAATCCACCTGAACCATTGGAGGTGGGCCTACAAACTGATCAATATGAGAAATCACCACCTAATGACCATCCTAAAGATAAACTGCTCTGTGACTGGATCCCCTCAGGGAGGCCTCATCAAACATTAGGTCAAACTCCCAATCCTACTTCGGAAACCTCATTGGCTGGTGTTGTGAATACATCTTGTAAGAAAACAAGATGTATCATAGTTAAAATAGTATACCTGATGAGATGACTCAAGGACATGGAAGACACGACCCATTCCTATATGATGCATGTACCTTTATTTTCCCCTACAACCAGTTTTTTCATGTGTCCAGTCAAAAAGAAGGTGTCCAGTGTCCTGGTGTATGGATACGTCATCCACCATACCAACACTGAAGTCCCTGGCCTGAAAGTCGAACTTGAAACACTTAACACTATTTCCCCAAACCAATATCACAGACACCCAGTCCTAAGGTAGAACCAAACTCCTCTGATATCACTCTATCACAACCCTTCCTAGAGGGACCCATATTGTGACTACTCCAAGCCTTTCTCCAATAGGCTAGGGGCTTGAGACTATCACTGAGTATGCATATCCCACAAATGGGAGGCATTTTACAAAGTACTTTTACACACGAACACATTTTCAAGACCAAAATGTTGAAAAGTAAAAACACTAAGTAAACAAATGCATGAATAACACTATATCCCAACCAAAAAAGTACATCAGGAAAGTAAAGTGAAGTAAAGTAAAACTGGGCCAGAATACAAGTCCACCAAAAATAAAGTCTTTAGCACAAGGTCCTGAAGCTCATCTGTAGAAAACCCTACCTGATGGGTAGGTATAAGAACAATTGTCTAAAGCCATAGGAGCACACCTCAACTGTCTGGTATATATCTAAGCACCACATGGTCCTGGTCTGCCTAAGACTCCATCAAATCGTCAGTGATCTTCATAAGACATGACACATGCAAACAAATCCCATGCAGGGGTGAGTAAAACAAGACTCAGTAGGACACCTCGAAACACAAAGTAAAAGACCACACAGGAAACATCACTAAAAAGATACAATCATATCCACATAGGTATATGTTTACAACACATATAACAAGAACATACATGTGTACTCATAAAGGATTCCAAGACTCAAGGTCTCATCCACTACTAGCTGCATGGTTCCACTCATAGCAAAATCGTTCCAGGAGATCTCACTCCTCGAGCTATCTGATAGAAGTATGTAGAACAGGTCTACCAAAAGTACCTAGGAGAACACTAGGGTATCGACAAGTTACATAGTTTCCTTGAGAAATCCAGTCTCACTAAGACATAGAGTTTCAATAACACACGGAGTGTTGGTAACACACAGAGTGTCGGTAACACACTGAGTGTCGGTAACACACGGAGTTTCGGTAACACACAGAGTGTCAATAAGTCATGAAACCCCCAAGTCACGTAGTCATTAAGTCATATCCAAACATCAACCACTAAAAAATACCTAAAGCACACTCATCAGGTCTAGTCACATAGAATGGAAATAATCTGATCTCGATACATAGATAGGGGGTTAATTCCCAGGGCTCACTTGGAGGACACTTGGCCCTATTGGAAACATCATCCAAGATAGGGGATATGTTCCCATGTAAATATTGTTCACACCTTCTCCAAAAACCCTCTATAAAGTGCCATGAAGAGAAGTGAGGACCGACCGAGCCTCTCAGTGTGATACATGATCCAACCTGTTGAGTCAACTATCAAAGCCGGGCTGAGATAACTCACTTCAGAATATGGTTCATCCTCTATGATGGGAATAAGATCCTACATCGAACCCTCATTGGAAAATACCAAGGGTATGCTCTCAACCTCTTATAATCCAACTAAAAACCCACCAATCCATCTCAAAAAAACCTCCCCATCACAAGGGTCCTAATGCTGCATAAGGCTTTTCAATCAGAAGCTTTGTTTAAAAGATATGACTATTTTAGTGAAAAGGCCTGATCCGGGTCTGACCCGACCCATCGAAGCCGACCTGACCCAGCCTGCCAGTAGACCCGACCCAGCTTGGTCTAGCTCAAACCATCCTAACATTTTAGAATAGCCCAACCCATTTGGTCCGGCCCACACTATAGGCTAGCCTGTGCACCCAACGCGGCCCACCCCGGTTGTTTCTTTTACTGGTCCATGTGGTCCACCTTGACCACATGGTATCTGCATCTATGCCCCATACTTCCACAACATTCCACCACTGCAAGAATTCAATGAGACTAAGCCGCGTTCATGTGGCCGCCACCGCCACAATGCACACTACCTCCAGCACGTGGTTGCCACCACGTGCCACTGCCGATGCCAGTCGCAGGTTCTAGCATGCCAGTGGCCCCTTCAACGGGCTATTGGTTCTCCTCTGGTGCTTCATTTTTCAAAACTAAGGCACATCTATTATCCTTGGGTCACATTATTTATCGCCTTGGGTTTTAATTTATGTGTCCTGATCCATTCTAAAGAAAATTCACTCAAACGATGATATATCCTGAACCACATTGATATTACCATCGACATCATCATCACACCTCCATCATGCCATGCCAATCCCATATCTGTGATATCAGATTGTTGCAACAAGGATTGAGTGCGCAACGATTGATCAATCACAACATGTCGAGTTGCGGGCCAAACGAAGAATGCTCACGATGAATGGAGAATGGGGGAAAAAAAGCATAAATCAACCAGGAGGAACATACATTGATCAATGTTTATGTTGATCATGGTTCATTGCCGTTAGAATGAAAATCGAAATCCAACAAATAATCACAAGTTCATTCTCCCATCAAAACCCTAGAAAGGTAAATCCTATCCCGCAACAACGATCGATCCACATGCCAATCAGTTTGTTGATTGGTTCACGTTCATCATGGAATTCATGAATAGGGAAAATAAATCAAATCACAAATGCCCTACCTCTATTCAGTTCAATTGATGATGAAGAATATTTGTTGCGTCGTTACTGTGGGTGAAGATCCTTCGAATTCGAGGTTCGTCGTTGATCGTTGATCCACGATCCACCGCCGTTCTTCGAGAGAGCTCTGTCTCTTTGCCTTAAAGGAATTATAGGGTTATGGTGATAACCATGAATTCTATAACAAATAAGTATTAAAAGAAAACGTGTCACTACATCAAGAATAAAATATTTTTATTAGAATATTTTAATGGCGTTTACGTCCAAAAAATATCTTTCACAGCTGGCCCACGCCGACCGATGTTAGGACTCACCTAAGGAAAACACCCTCTTATGAACTCAACAGTGGTCTCAAATTTCCAATATATGTTAACATTTATGATTTATTATGTTTTTAAAAATAAAATAATTTTATTTAATAATTTTATTTACAGTTATGCCCTTTTAGGTTTTTTCCACTGAGGACCCACATTGAAAAAAGTTAAGTCGCTCCTAGGGTAAACCCACTACTCTGAACTCAATAGTGCCCTCACATTTCTGATATTGGAACCCATTTAAAAGTTATTTTACTTTTTCAAAAAAATTTAATGCTCATGCTATTAAAAATTTAACATTTTTCAGTGAATTGTTTCGGGAACACCAAGCCTCAGAATCGCACGCCGTCTCAGCGCCTGGTCTCAGATTTTTTCCAAATAATTTCTAAAAATAAATTTGGGAAAATCTAAGTCATTACATGAATATCATATATAAACACTAAATACATCATCATAACTATCTGTGAGGGGCAGTGATGGAAAAAAAACTATATCGGTTCGTGAGTCGGTACTCCGCCATACACATGAACAACAATTTCGTTACCCATTTGATAGAAGAGAAGATAAATATAGGGAATTACATTAAAATAACAAAATTTAAGTATATAAAAGATATTTTTTTTTATTTCATTATGTTTTAAGAATATTTGATAGAGGTAGAAGAATAAATAAAACTAAAACATTTGGTTAAAAGTTATACCTCTTTTTGGAAAACCTCCTTTGCTTTATTCCTTTAGCCCTATAAGGTTTATATTCATCCTAATATAAGACATTTATAAATCGTAAAGGGATGATATGAAGGTATTTTTATAGGTATTTTTTGAACAAAATGTCTCGTAAAGTGTTTATAGAATAGGAGAGAGGGTACCCTTTTATAAGTGAGGAAAATGTATTCCAATAATTTCTTAAAGTATTAAATTAGTATAAATTAATTTTCATGGTAAAATGATTCCAAATTGATCAAATTATAAGATAAGATGAGAATGAGTATAAATAATCTTATCAAATAAAATTTGGACAATTTTAGGTGTTGTTTTAACCTTATCTTTTAGTTTTAACCCCCGTTAACCTTTTTGACAAACCACAATATTAAAGTTTTCTACCATAAGGGTTAAGAATATTACTATAAAAGGAGAAATGACCCATAAATGTAAAATGATTGATATTAAAAACCATATAAAATTAATTTATCATAATATAATATTTTTATGAATTTTTAACCATTTAATAAAATATTATTTATTATAAAATATCATTAATATCAATTTTGAACTATTCCTTTAATTTGACCTTAAAGACATCAAGAAAAAGATATAATTATAAAATAGTACTTTAAAATAACCCTAATATGATATATTAATACATAAAATTTATGGAACAAAATAATTCCTTTAAAGGATATCACTTTTAATATTTTTAAAATCATTTATTTTATTTTTCTATTAGTTGAATAAATACTGTGTTGGTGTTGCCTAAACATTTAAGGTAATAATTTTATCACTAAAACTTATAAATAAAATATCTTGAAATAATAATAATTTATATTTAAAATAAGGATTTAGAACCAAACATAGACTCCATTTATCTATATGTTAGAAATTTATATTTAATAAAACAAAGAGAATGACATTTTTGACTTTTCTATACATAAAATAATATAAAGGTCAAAATCATCAAAAAATGGCCAAAAAAGGTCATATATTAAAAGTTTTTATGAATATGAATGAAATATACCCATAAATTTAAATTAATGGAAGTATTGGGTTGATTTTTATTACCTTATCACATAGTATTGACCTTAATTACCTGATTTTTCCTTTATCAATGCGATAAAATTTACCATGGTTACTATTCATATTGAGAACAAATAAAAGAGACATATTTAATAAATTTAATCCTTATAATTACAAATATTTAATCCTTTTTTCATGATTTAATTCAAATAAGTAGAATAATTTAATTTAATAGAAAACATAAAATAAAATGAAAAACATTTTTTTAGAAAAAATGCGTTTCTAAGCATAAAAAATAACTTATATAAAAATCATGAAAATTGTTGATTAAAATTATATTATTCAAAATAAAATGGATCATATCTAAGTTTAAGACCAAATTCAAAATATAATGGGACTTTTAAATTACTTGATTTAAATAAATGATAATATTTGAAAAATTAGTATTTTAATTATTCAACAAAAAATTAATCATTTAAGAAAACCCCAAAATTTCACTCAAATCTAATTTTGATATATTGACTTAAAACACGAAGTTAATTTTATCAAATACATTTTATTATTTTTTGTAAATTAGCTATAATGTTTTTTCATAAAAAAAATAAAAATATTTTTTTAAGAAAACATATTTTTAAAGAATAAAATGACATTACTAAAAATTGAGTACTTATTTATAAATATATTTGATTTATCTAAAAACTTTATAAATATTTTTAAATATGTGGTTATTCATATTCATACCCCCAATTTTAGTGTCTAGGTTATAATCATCACATTGATATAATAATACTTTTATAGTATATCGCGATTTGTTTAGACTTGATGTTGCGTGCAATGCAAGCTATCGAAGAAATTAAATTTATTTAAATAGAAATATATTCTAAAATCTCAAGGAGTTACAGTATACCCCCTTAAATAAATTATTTCCTTATAATTTCATCTTGGTCATGAAAGGTTCAACCTTTTTCAAAAACCCACATCGTATAGAGGGATAACAAAACTTCATTTGAAAAGGGAAAGTTGGAAACATAAAGGTTACCTAAAATATCACATATTTGGGTTTCCAGATAAGGAAAAAATTAGCGAGAAGTTAAAATATTAACATGGAAGAGATTATTAACACCCAAAAACTAAAAAATAGCGATAGAGTACATGGTTATGAGAAAGATAATGACCAAAAAACCATAAATAAGTGATAGGTGAAAAGACCATCAATTCATCAGAAATAAAGGTAAAAGTATAACATTTTTATTTCAAGATCCTTTTCATAATGTTGAGGAATTACTTTACCATATATACTATGACATAAGTAAATATTCTTACTTTTAAAAATATAATTTAATCCTTTAATAAATTTCCACTATAATCTCATATTTTGAATCAAACAATGAGTATTCAAGATGAATTTTTCATAACTAAAGTACTAAAATAAACTTCTAATGGAACACATAATCCATAAAATAATAAAAAGTTACTCCTACCTTCACTAAAAAAACCAAAATGGTTATCACAATGTATTATAATACCCAAAATGAATAAACCTTCATTAATCTCTAAAATTCAATAATAAAACCAAAGGTTTAACATAGGTCATTCCATAAATAATTAACCCAAATAACATCAACATTAAATAAAGTTATAACTTCAAAGGTTATCTTATATCCATTAGACTTTACCTCTAAAAAAGTAATATCATTCTACCCAAATAATCCTTTATATTAAACCTAAAGGTTATATATACCTCAACTCAATAAAATGTCTCTTGAAATGTAACTAATCACTTAAAAACCCTAAAAACTTAAAATTTGATCCTATGATATGTTTTCCAAAATAAAATTTATATTTATCAATAAAATCATTCAAGTAAAAATAATTTCATACTAACTAGGACATCATGTAGGCTAGTGGTAGGCGTTTCACCCTTTTCACCCTTAAATTGAGGGTTCAAGCCCTGTGACCTTTCTGAATGTGATAGTTAGGTTGTCCTTTTTATAAAAATATATTAATATAATTCCTATAAAGTTCCCAATAATATGATGATCATAATAATTAATCATAAAATCAATTTTTAACCACTACGCTTTTCTATATGATATATCTCCAAAATTTACTAACTATTTTATCCCATTCAACCATAATTACCTCAACATCAATGATCATGTTAACCCTAAAGGTTATCAATAACTTTAAACGTATGACAAAAAACTAAAAAATCATTATTAAAAAAATAAACATTTTACTAAAACATATGCTAAACTAAAGTGTTATATTTCTATAAATGTCTCCCAAAAACATCTACAATCATGTTATACTCCTATCACACAAAAACTCAAAAGGGCTATCTATGATTTTAAACCATAGACTTATCACCCCAATACACTTTTGGTTTATCCACATATCAATCACATATTAAGGGTTATTTTTACCTCAATCATGTGTTTTCCAATAATATAACTTTATCACTAAGTCACTTTTTTATGTTATCAGTTCCATTCCACATATGCTTGAAAATATTTAAGAAAAACTCTTGAAAATAAATCATTAGAATTTTTATGATTCTTATAACTAGAATATTATTGATAAAACACTTCTGTAACATAATTCTCAAATTACAATACACAAACATTTCAATCATTCAAATTTAATGATCAATATAGCATATTCCATTCCTTTATCTAAGATTTAGCCTTTAGAATAGGGAATTGACTTGGATAATTCCCAAGTTCCCCACATATAAGTCAATGAATAATAAATGGATCCCTAGGATGAAATTTATTTCTATCTATTAAAATATTTATTATTCCTCAACAATCTATTTCTTTATGCCCTTATTTTACATATATAAAACATTTTATTATTCCTTTCATACTTTATCTAGGTATCTATTTCCAAATTTATAACATGAAAGAAATTGAGCCTTTTTTCCTCAATGTTCTCCACTACCTGAGCTCTCAATTAACTCCATACTTCTCTTATTTGGAGATTTTAAGAGTTATTTAAGGTGTAAGTTATTAATCATATATTTTGGTAACTAATTGGGCATAATCATAATATTTTTCACTCCAATAATCATCCCATTTGGTTTCCCATAATCACCACATTTTCTACCACATTCAACACTAACACAGTTCCTTCTAGTTTCATTAATTAATTGAAATAAAAAATAATAGCGGGATAAAAAATAATCATAATGGGAAATCATGAAATATTATTCATAGGATGTTTAAATAATGAAACATTAGGTTTAACCTGGCCATATTTGCTTACCATTTATTCAAATCCTTTATAATGTGTTTTAAAGAAAGTGTGATTTCACCAAATAATATCACCCAGGAGCATCAAAATAGATTCACAGTAAGGTCACATTCACCGTGCACCAGAATTATTGCCATAATATACTCGACCAATTCTTTTGGGGGTTATTACCTCTAGATGTATCTGTAATAAAACCAAATACACTTGTAGTATCTATACATGGATGTATTTCTTGAAAAAACACATAATATCTACCTTATGAAAAAAATTATGATATTATCATATATTTAGAAATATATTTATAGTTTTTCATAGGGTTGTGTTCCCTAATCTATGTTTTTCTAAATCTAATTCTTAAGGTTTCTACTAAACCCCCTTTGATACCAACTATAATGACCCCAACTTTAGTAGTTCAGAGTGAGTGGTTACTTTATTATATTGGAATAATATAAAAGTGATTGCATCCCAAAGTAGTAGTATCGGTAAAATATATACATACTTAAATCTCACATTACATTGAAAATAAATTATAAAAATATAGTGAGAGTATTTATTATGCATCGTTATCTCATTCAAAGATTCTTTCTTCATATCTTGGGGAAAGGAAACAAAATAAGGGTGATCTCAAATGATTATTAAGGGAATGGAAACTATAAAATATATCATAGATTAAATAATGTATAATCAATATGGAAAGGTAAATAACTTAAAACACATGCCATTTAATCAATAACTTGAGAACAAGAAATAACATGGAAGGAATCAAAGATGATTAATTAATTATATATAAATAATTATATAATCTTTAAACTTATCCATGGTTATCATAACTATTAAAATAATCACATAGAAATAAATAACTTATTTCATAATAGTATAATTCATAATTCCTGACATATGAAACTTACCATTGAGGCCTTATGCCAAAAAATATTACATAAATGGGTAAGGACTCAACAAAATACCAAAACTAGTTTGTATCATGAGATCTACTAATGAATATAGGGGTTATGAAGATCCTCCCACATCACTTACTAAGTCCAATGCATTCATCATATGAAATGGGTGAATAACAATTCAATACATAATCAACATAAACATTCATATTGAAAAACTAGCATACAAAATATTAATATTTTCCCTATTCAAATTGATAACAAATCATCTAGAGAAATAATAAGCATGATATCATTACAAAACATCCCCATTATAGTATAAATAAAATAAATTTTTGTTTTTTTGATGAATAAAAATACCATAAAAAGGTTATTAAAAACATGCTTCAGGAAAATACCATTTTCACTTTGAAGATCATTTTTAAAAACTAAAATTTCCATATTATTATAAAAAAATATTTTCTTATAAAATAACCATGGAAACTTGTATAGGAATCTTCAAATAATTTATCATTTATTATGTTAGGAATTTTTTTCTTTATATATAAATTAAAAAAACATTCCCTTTACACTTTTGTAAAAAAAAGTCAAAAAGTACCTCGTTCAGAAAACATAAAGAAGATTACTTTTAAAAAAATTGGTTAAAATTAAAACATGGGTAAAAATGAATTTAATAATTCATTTTAGATTATTAAAAAAATATTCTTTAAAACATTTTAATGAAAATATGGACATAGAAGAAAAATATTCCTGGTAGAGTAGAGAAACAAAGCCAGTTTTCCATAAAAATATTATTTCGGTATCTTGAGTACTTAAAGAGAGTAAAATGAAAGTAAAACATGTAATTTATATAAATAACCATAGGAGAATAAAATATAAGATATTTAGTATAAAAATATTAAATAAACCCCCCAATGGAGGTTTCAATATAAACAATCCTGAATAATAATGAGATTGTGAAATAAACCCTTACCATTGTGGTAAATTCTGAATTATAACCCCCATGAAATAAGTAAATTAAAGTGAAAACTTAAATACCATAAATATAAATATATTAATGATATAACATATGAAAATTTTATTATATACACCACACAAAATAAATATGTGGTGAATATGACATATGTTTCACAGAATTAAAAGTGAGATGAGTGATCCTTACAAAGATCATATTATTAAAGTGAGAATTAATAATGTAGTAATTATGTGTGAAAAATTTAAATACATAAAAAACATTTGGAAATAAAACATAATACAATCATATATAATTTCACACATAATCATGGAATAACATATTCAAGGAAGTATAAGTATAATCCAATGAATGAAAATTTAGTTAAGAAACCCCTTTCCTCAGGTCCAAATCATCAAGTATGTTTTTTATTTTCATTAATAAAAAAATATTAATTAATTATTTTCCTAGGAACATTTTTCAAGTTTTTTATTACTTTTATTTTATTTATTACCATGTTATATTTAATTACTTAATCAATTAAGTTCACATCAGATGTTTTGACGATATTCAGTTCATATGTCCAAAATAATTTCAGTAGGTTTACTATAGTGAAAGTGGTCACTTTTATATCATATATAGAATAATAATAATGAAATAATTTTTGTTTTTATACATAAATTATACTTTTAAAACAAACCATGAATGGTGGTTATGAAAATGAACTACATTACAATCATAAAGAGGGTAAGTAGTATGTACGCTTGACTAACATTTCCATTTTTCAACAATCATAATGAAAAGAATATAAGTATTATTTTACATTTAAATAATTATAATTATATAATAAATACCATATTATTTATTTTAATAGACACATATACATCTTCCATGTGATGTGGTGATGGAAAACGAATCACATCACTCCATGGAAGTGGTAGTCCTCACGTACACACGAATGATGTTATCATTTTTCAATGGTTGTAAAGGTAATAAATTAGATGATATATTATCTTTTAATAATGATAAATATGTTATTAATATCATATTTAAACATTAAATCCATCATTATAACTATTTTTTATTGGTAGTTATGGAAAATGAATTACATTAGTTCATGAGACGGTAGTCCGCTATACACATAAACGACAATTTTGTTTCCCATTTGATGGAAGAAGAGATAGATATAGGGTATGAAATTAACATAAAATAATATATTTATATTTAATATATTTATGTTATTATTTCATCATGTTTGAAAAATATTTTATGGAGGTATAAGAAGAAATAAAACTAAAACATTTGGTTAAAAGCTACACCTGTTCTTCAAACAACCTTCTTTGCTTTATACCTTAATCCCTCTATGGTTATTATTATACAAAAAATAAGACCTATATAATATAATAATGGGTGTTATTAAGGGGTTTTTATAGGTATTGGAAAAATAAAAATGGATATTTAAGTGTGTATATAAGGGGATAGGGTGTGCCCTTTTATAAGTGAGGGAAGGATATTCATGGAATTTCTTAAAATTTTAAATTAATATAAATAAATTTTCATGTTAAAATTGATAAAAATTGATCATATTATAATATAATATGTATATAATTCTAAATAATCTCATAAAATAAAATTTGGATATGTTTATGTGATTTTTTCACCCTTATGTTTTAGTTTTAACCCCGAGTTAACCCTTTTTACAATTACCACAATATTAAAGTTTTCTACCCTTTAAGGGTCAAGAATGTTACTATAAAAAGAATAATTAAACATAAATGAAAAATGGTTGATATTTTCACTATATACCATTAATTTTAATAAATATAATATTTTTCATGAATTTCAAACCATTTAATAAAATATTATTTATTATAAAATATCATTAATGTCAATTTTTGAACTATTCATTTAATTTGAACTTACTGACATCAAGAAAAAGATATAATTAAAATATAATTCTTTAAAACAACCCTAATATGATATATACATCCCTAATATTCTCATATCACAATAATTACTTCAAACTATACAACTTTTAATAATTCTAAAATTATTTATTTTATTTTTCTATTAATCGAATAAATACCATCTCAGCATTACATTATCATTTAAGGTAATTATTTCATCACTAAAAACTAGAAATAAATTACCATGATTAAAAAAATAATTTATATTTCAATTAAATATTTATTACTAAACATAACCTATGTTTATCCTTATGTAAAAAATTTAGAGTTAATAAAACAAAGAGAACAACTTTTTTGAATTTTCTTTACATAAAATAATATAAATGTAAAAATCATAGGCAAATGGAAACAAAAGGTAATAAATTATAAGTTTTTATGATTATGGATTAAATAGAATCATACAATTAAAATAAGGAAAGTTTTTATTTTATTTTTAATTCCTCATCACATAATTTATAACCTTAATCACTTGATTTACCCTCTACTAAGGAGATAAATTTTACTACAGTTACTATTCATATTGATTAAAAATAAAAGGGATTTATTTACCAAATTTTATCCTCATGATTAAAAATATAGAATCCATTTTTCATTATTTAATTCACAAAAGTGGTAGAATTTAATTTAATATAAAAACACAAAATGCAATGAAAAAACATTTTTTATAAAAATGCATTTCTAAGCATACAAATTAACTTATATCAAAATCATATTTTTTTAATTCAAATTAGATTATTATAAATAAAATATATAATATGTACCTTTAATATCAAATAAAAAATATAATGGTACTTTTAAATTACTTTATCTAAATAAATGATAGTATTTGAAGAAATGATATTTTTCACTATTCACGAAAAAATCAAGCATTTCAGGAAAATACCAAAATTTTCCCATTAGATAATTTTGATATAATAACTTAAAAAATGGATTTTATTTTATCAAATGAATTTTATAAATTTCCTGAATTTAATTATAATTTTTTTCTTCAAAAAAGCAATAAAATTCATTTCTGAAGAAAATCTATTTTTAAATAATAAAATGACATTACTAAGAATTGATTACTTATTTATCAATATATTTACTTTATCTAAATAATTTATAAATATTTTTCAAGATGTCATTATTCCTATTTATACCAGCAATTTTAAGGGATAGGTTATAACTATCACATTTAAATAATAATATTTTAATAGTATATCACAATTTGTTTAGATTCTGTGTTTTGTGTAATGAAAGCTATTAAAGAAATTAAATTTCTCTAAAGAAAGATATATTATAAAATATTAGTGTGTTACATTGCATCCCTTTCCCATGGATCCAAGTATAATTTCTAAGGAATACCATGCATTCAAATACATCTCGAAGTGAAGTAGTTCCTCCCACACCATCTTATCAAGGATAGCTATCTATCTGATCTCATCTCAAATAAACAAGGTTGGTATCTCAAGTGCACAACCTTAATAGGCTCAAATCATTGATTCATGTTCTAAGGTGACACCCATAATCATCACTAACCATTTCCCATTATGTAACTTCTCATTAAGTTTAACATCCCAGCAGGGCACCCATTAGCATCCCCTAGGTCTCATCATTTCTAAAACACCTCATAAGGGCCCCCGAATCTCAAATACATCTCTAGGGTCAATGCCCATAACTCAGAGGGAATAACACCCCTTAGCACCATCAAAATATCATCGTGGCCTCAGTGGACTCCTAGGGTAATCCATACAGGCACCTCTCCAAAGTGAAAGATCATGGCCTATCTTTGTACCCACACCATCTAAAGGTTGGTCCAAACACAAGACATATCATCACTCTACCCAAGGCTCATTTTATTTATGCGCATACACTAGTGGAGAATAACACTCTCCCCACACACATAAAAACTTGCCTAAAGGCTCTATGGAATCTCATGGTCTTCACATTGCCAACCCCTAGGCCATCTATCTCAGGTCATCACCAACATCTACCTAGAGGTATCTAAGGTATTATACTACCGAGGTCATTAACTTACTTTCATCAAGTTCAATAAAAACCAATTATGGGGTCTCATTGTCCTAAGGCATACATATCCATAATCTAGGCCTCAACCATCAGAAACTGAGGCAAACCAAATAGTGCCTAAGGTGACATATATCCTTGGTAATTTTTTTTAGTTCACTCAAAGGAATCACATTTAAATCAAAAAATTTATTTAATTTAAATAATTCAATTTCCCACAGTGGAAAGACCTCAATAAAATTCCAAAGTAAATAAAATTCCTTACCATAAGAGCATATATGCTGGACCACCTACTTCAATTCCAAGACATTTCTCTTAGATCATCACCCTGATCAACCTCAATAAGACCCATCCAAGTTCAATAACCATCATCAAACCAACCGATGACTTAACCCATGGTAATGAAACCAATAATTAATTATAAAGAATTTATAATTAATTATTAAATTAATTTTAAGAATATATAAATAATTTACAATTTTAATCCAATAAATCATAATGCATGAACATTCACTCAGGGCCCTCATCACATCGAAACTATGACCAGTGACAAGCCAATTCCATAAGGAATGCTCCCAAAATACCCCTTCTCAAAATCCCTAACAAATGGAATTTGTTTTATAAGTAACTTAATTTAATTTAATCCAAAACCCTTAAAAAACCCATATGATGACATACTATGAGAAAAAATATGTGTTACGACATGAAGAAACTATCTTGGGGCGTCCTTTACCTATTTTAAGCAAAATCCCCATCATAAATGGATAATTCCACCATGTTATAGTGGAATTGGAACCAAAAATCTAAATTGGGCAATTGAAATATTAATAATCTATGAAAAAAGATAAAAGGAGTAACTAGGGGTGAATCTCCCCTTAAATGCCAAGAAATCACCACAAAGACACCTCAAATATAAGGAAGAATGAAGAAGGAAGGAGTTTTGCCTCAACTAGGTCACAAAATCACCAAGAAGCTAAGAAATCACCACAAATACACTCCCCATATCACATTCTCAGAAGATCAATGCTCCAAAACCTTCACCTAACCATGGTGATTACCGATCTAAGGAGGTTTTGATGAAAAACCAATGTTTTAAGACCATGTTGAGAGATATTGTTGAGATAAAGAGTTGGTAAAAAAATTTGATATTGAGAAAGATGAATTCCCTATAATTTAAGTGATTTTCAATGGGAGATGTTTTTAAAGTGGGGTGAAGGAGAATTAGATGCGATATGTGTTTTCTTTTGTTTTCAATACGTTAACTCAATTATTAAATGACTGAATCACATTAAAAATCAAGTGAATCGTGTCAATTCCTATAATGTGAATCTAGTTTTGAAGTTTGTAAGAGCAATGAGGAAATTGAAACTGAGAACATATAGATTATTGAGGAGTTTGAATATTGTAGAAAAGATCACAACACAAGTGTAGTGATCATGGAACAATGGGTGGTGATTAAGATAGAATCACATTATAACCAAAGGCTTAAAACCATGACTGATATATAAAATATAGTGATGTTGAAAATGGTCTTCAATGAAATGGATATCACACCATAATAGGTACTGGTTGGGCCATGAAGTAGAAGATGACATCGTAGTGAGGATAACCTAAAAAATTGATGATTATCTAGATTGAAGAATCCAAGGATTCACACCATAGTGATATAGATCACATCAAAATGAACCTAGATGAGAAGATAAAGTGTATCGAACAAGTGTACTTGCATCATAAATAATTGCATTTTCCTAAGGAGTAGTAAATAAAACTGTAATGTTTAGGACATGAATTTTCAGTGATTCTCTAGATTTTTGGAGTTCCCGAGTTCATATAGAAACTGATCCAATATTACTCCAAATAAAATTTTATTTTTTATAGTGGTTTATTGAAAAATTATTGATCATTCTGCAATACATTAGGTTGCAATGTCATTCTTATTATCACACCATAAGGATCATTGTTATTCCAATGTTCTTATCAAAGGATAAAATTTGAGTTGTTTTCATATGTGGCCTATTTTGTTCTTTAATAATTACCACTATTCAATACATTAAACCCATAAATCATATCCAATGGTGGATAAAAATATTGTATTATTTTGAGAACTCAAAATAAAGTGAGATAGTTTATTTTTAGTGGTAACACATAGAGAATAGATAAGAAGTGTATGAGGAGGAAAGGGATACGAATAAAAATATAAAGAGGAATAAACACAATAATAACTTATTGGAAGTCTACCTTATGCGAAGACTCTATTATTGTTATTTCTTCACAACATATATCATTTTTTTGTGATATCACATTACAGATGTTGAAAGACACATTATATAACACGAGTTGAAGGATAATATTTGGTTGCTTACAATACATGATTATTAGTGGATCATTTAAACATGGGTTTTACTGAATAATTCCATGGATGTAGCCATTCATTTTGAGTGGTTATATTTTTACAAATATGCTATGACTTCTTTTTTGATGAATTTTTATGTGTGTACACATTAGACAGTGATCTATTTGTTAACTTTAATATGTTTTGAATATTTTTTGGGGGATAAATGTAAAATGATTTGAATTCTTCTATTCCCCCCAATCCCTGCTTAGTGAATTATCACTGTTCATGTGGGTCCTTTTTCAAGTGGCATCAATGCCTTCTAGAATCACTTCAAAGATCAATCAACTATTTAGAGTTTTTTGAAATAAAATTTCTTCTGTATTGGAAGTTTTGAGTTTTTAATTACTATATTGGATATGAATCATATTAATTCAGTGAACAATAAGAGGATTACCATTTTTAATGGGAATAATTATTATATATTGAAATATTATATTCCTACATATCTCTTTTGAATCAATTTGGATGTTTTAGAGGCTAATATTGATGGTTTTACACCTAATTATAAAGATGTTGTTATGACAACAATTGATAGAAATAATTTGTAAAAAATTACCATTCTTAAAATAACAACTTTTCATCTCATTTAGAAAAGGTATTTCTTGATGCTAAATGGATTATAATAGATTTTTTTGGAGAAATTGTAAAACATATATGAATGTAATTTTGTAAGTGAATAATTGAAAGATACTTGTTTAGATATTGAAATATGAATATGTTAAGTTAAATGATGATGAAATAATATATGATTTATTTATTAGAGTAAATGAAGTTTTGGGAATAATTTTAGGTTTCAATGATAAGTTAAAATATTCTATGATTTTTGAAAAGATATTATGTATCTTTCTTAATAAAATTTATGAAATAGTTTCAATTATTGAAGATTGTGATAAAAAAACTTCCATCAAATGTGCTGGAGGGGTCATTAATTACTTATAAAATGAGGAAAGGATGTGTCTTCAAGAATAAGAGTAAAGTTGATTTGAAAATATCATTTAAATATTTAAAATAAGATAATGTCAATAAATAAGTTTCTAAAATTTAAGAATATTCTGATGAAGAAGAAATTTTTGGAATGAAATTTTACAAACTCATGTCATTCATTACAAGAAGCATGAGAAGAGTTAAAGGAAAGTATCACAGGAAGATTCTACTCAAATGTTTTAAGTGCAGAGATATTGAAATGTTAATTATGAATTATAAAATGTTAAAGAATTAATAATATTATAAATATGAGTATTATAAATCATGGATCTTCTTAAATAATAAATATTTAAATTTGGATAAGAAATATTTTTATCCATTTGGGAATGTTAAGATTTTTAAACCCAATAAGTGAAATTTATTATCTATGTTTTAAGATTATGATAATAGTGGGTATGAAGAAGAAGTTGACTCTTTCAATTAAGTTGTTTAATCATTTACTATTACAAAATTGAGTAAGGAATAACTCACTAATGATAGGGGAAACAATGATAGAAGAGAGGAAGAAGCAAAAATGGAGTCCACCCTAAAACAAAAACTTAAGGAACACCTTTAAAATATTTCAAAACTAGAAAAGGAGAAAACAATTAAATAAAGTTGTAAAATGATAAATAAAATAGGAATCATTAAATTCTTGAAATGATTCAATGTTTATAAATGAGATTAATATCTTAAGTAGTTAATCACTGAAGAGAAGAAGCTAAATGTTGGTATGAAGGAAAATAAAAAAAAATGACAATTAGTTCATAGATTTTTCATAGAAATGGATATAATAATGGAATTAATTAAACAATATCAACTCTATCTTTCAAAATTAAATTTAATAAATTAGATAAATATTAAATAAAAATATGATTGAAAAGGTAGATTAGAAGACATAGGTGGAGAAATTCAAATTTGTATCAAAGAAAAAAAATCTCGGAAATATATAAATTTTTAGAATGCTAACATGAAATAGAAATATAATAATAATAGTGATTTATAATGGTCGTGAAATAAGATTAAAATTAATAAGTAATTGTTGGTATTCTACCATGATTTTGTTTCAGAAGTAAGAACCATAAATGATTGTTAAAATATGGTCAAATAGCAAGAATCTACATTTAGAAATGAAAATGTGTTTGGTTGAATGTACTCATTTTGTGGATAATGCTAGTACTATGAAGTCTTTGGGGAAATTTATTGTAGATTTTGGTTTAATTAACAATATCTCTTTGAACATAGAAGATCTGGGAGTAAATGTTTGAGGGGGTGTTAACCCACTAAAAGAATAAAATTTTAGAAACAATCAAAATATTCTAGAATAAAGATTAGAAAAAAGTTTTAATCATTGGAAGATGATTTGGATGGTGTAACCATTGAGTTCACTATAATTAAGGTTATCTAAATATATTATATTCCTAAATTATTATGAATTTTAATATTCAAATGTCTCAAAATAATAAAGATAAAGGAAAGGGGAAGAAATTAGTTGTTGAAGGGGCACTCAAAGAAACTCAAATATAAAATTCATGGATATTGGATAATGGATACTATTAATATATAATAAGTGGTTTAAATATCTTAAATTATATTGAGAAGTGAAAGGAAGCATACTTTTTTTTAAAATATCGGGTCACTAAAATAAAGAGAAGTCTGTTTAGTGGTCTTTGGAGAAGATAAGAAAAAATCTAAGAAGACATTATTTATAGATATATTGAAACAAAACATACCAAGTTTGCCACAAATTTATGATGAATTCTATAAAGTGTTTTTTATAAAGGATAATTATTTTTGAATATGTTTAATGATGGATGTTTTTTAATTAGAGGACAATGAACATGAGGTAATTTTTTTTAAATTGGTGATGTTGAAAATTCATACTACTTAAGACTGAAGGAAGAAAATAAATTATGGAATCAAAGTATTGGCTGTATTATTCAAAAGAATATGACCAATATTTCCTATGGAAATAATATTCATGGTTTTACTATACATAATAGAGAAATATTCTATATGATATTTATATTATAAAAGGGTAATATTGTTAATTATTCACAAAAGAAAGCATGGACTCAAACATCTCACCCATTTGAGCTCATTCATTCAAATGCATATAGGCCTATGAGAAATAAGTAAACTAATGGAGATAGCTAATTCACAGATTTTATTGATAAAATCACCCAAATTACATGTATCATGTTCATGAAGAAAAATTTTTAGGCAATGAATATGTTTAATTTTTTTAAAGAGTCAAAGAAATGGAGTGTGGTTTCTCCTTGAAAAAGTTACGGATGGGCAATAGTGGTGAATACACAAGTGAACATTTTTAAGTTTATATTGAAAAGAATTATATTATTTATGACTTCAGTGTGACATATACCTAACAATTAAGTTGTGTTATAGAGTGGAATAATGACATTTTAGTGGAAATGGATCCTATAATGTTGCCAGAGCAAGATACTTATCAATTTTTTTAGAGTCAAGCTATTTGAACTGTGGTTCCGATACAAAATAACTACTTAAATCAACCTAATTAAAATATTTTTCCATATGATATTGATTATATAATTTCACCAATCATGAAATACTGAAGGGTGTTTGGAATACGCTATATTATCTAGGTGAAAGGTGAAATATTGGAGAAGTTTGAGCAAAGAGGAATTGAAGGCATCTTCTATGGTTATCCTCAAAATACAAGTGGTCATTATTTATATAATAAATATAAATAAAATATTGTGGATAGTTAAAATTTAAAATTGTTATAATACTAAAAGAATAAAGACCCTCATTAAGAATCATGTTCTAGAAGAGAAGTTTATAAAGAAAAAATTGGTGAGAAGTATGATGATGTTTCTAAAAACAATGTGAATTCAAAATAAGGACATGTAAAAGATGATGATTATGTTATTTACAATGATAAATAATAATTATTTTCAATGCATATAAGGATAATAAAGTCGGTAGAGGCCCTAAATATTATTTTAGATCAACGATAGTTGATTCAAACTAGGATATCTTTGAAGATAACACCACATACCTAATTGTTTTCTTAGGGTGATCCAAGATTAATTAAAGAATATTTATAGAATAAAGAGTATATAAATGTTATGAATGAGGTTTTAGATTATATTAATAATACTGATAATTTCAAGTTGGTACTCAAACCAACAAGAAATATTGTTATTAGAATAAGGTAGGTATTACCTACCAAATAGAATAAAAAATGAGAGGTAATGAGATACAAGAAAAAACTTGTGTGAAAAGTATGCTCAAAATTGGAAGGAATTGATTTTGATGATAATTTTACACCAATTTTTTTTATCTTTATACCATTTGGATATTTATTTCCATCATTGAAAAAATAAGATATAATATCTTCTAAATGGATGTTAGTCAGCTTTCCTCAGTGGAGAGTTGGTGGGGAAAAGTGTTTTGAAGAAAAAAACTGTTCAAACTAAGGAATAAATAGTGTAAGTGTTTACTAAGAAACTTCTAAGAGAACCATTTAAAAAACAATGTTGATTATGGGAGTTCAACCTTGATCCATTTGATTCTATGGCATGGTGATTTCATACCCTCTCTTCTTATATTTATATTTTTTTTATCAAAGGGTGATTAAAAACATAAATTCAAAGAATATTTTTTTCCTTTAGGGGGAGTTTTTAAAAGGGGAAACATGTGAATTCAGTGTTTGTGTTTCTAATGTGTGTGAACTATTCTATTACATTGTTTGATCATGTGTATAGTAAGTTTGTAATTGGAACATATAGGGATAGTTTTTAAGAGTTATGAATATGTTATTTTTGAAAGAATATATGTAATAAGTGAAATCTAAATGGAATAATTTAGTTTTTTAATCATAGTTCACATTTCCTACCATATGTTCCCTTATATAGGATTAGAATAATTGAATGATAATTTATTTATAAATAGAAATGGTACTTTATATTCAATATTAGATAAAAATTTTGTAGATATGGTGGTAGATTGAATTTTATAGTTGAAAATAAAACCCAAAAGGGTATAATTTTGGGAGAAAGTTAAGGGATATTGTTAAGACTATAGAGTTGGTGATTATTTTTGAGTTTTAGGAAGATGAATACCATAACATTAAAGTGTTTTTCTAAGGGGGTGGTTGGTAAAGTGATGTAATGGTGAAGTGGATGTGATTAAAGTTGTCTATTAGTGTCAAAATATTGGATCAATGACTAAATCACATTCAAACTCATGAAAATCACGTAGATTCATATAGAGTGAAAATAGTTTAAAAGTTTGGAAGTGTATAGATGAAATTATAACTAATAAGATGCTGTTTATAGAGAAGTTTTTATGATGTAGATAAGATCATGTAACAAGTGTATTGATCATGAAATAATGCATGGTAAATTTTATGGAAACATATTAAAACCGATAGGCACACTCTATGATTTAAGTCTAAAATATTATGATGTTTTAACAATTCTTAAATTATGTGGGTATGATGACATTATAGGTACTAGTTGCACCATGAAGTCTAACATCATTTAATAATGAGGAGTTTGTGAGAGATCAATATTGCTCTGGATTATAGGTTCTAAGGATTCACGACATAGTGATATAGGTCACACCATAAGGAACCTAGATGAGAAAATTGTGTGGATATGGTATGAGGTATCATTTCATGAAGAAGTAGATTGCATCTTGGAGTATTAAATCACAATTTAGTGTTCAATTTATGAATTTTGTAATATTATCTTGATTTTTTATCCATAGTTTACACCATAACAGATCCAATCATTTTATAAGTAAAGTGTCTATTTATAAATATATTTAAGAAGAACTTATTAGTGGCACTATGATACATTGGTTTGCAACATGATTGTGATGATCATGCTAAAATGATCATTTTAATACAATGGTTCCTATCAAATTCTTAAATTATAGTTGTTTACTAATGTGTCCTACATGGCGGTTCAAGGGTTTATCTAATTTGATCCTTTAATCCTCTATATAATATATAAAGGGTGGATAGAAGACTAGGATTAATATGAAAACTTGAAATAAAGTATGAGTAATTAAAGTGGATGTTACTCGCCAGAATTTAAATTAGGAATTTAAATTTGAATGAGTTGGGGGACAATATTATATTGTAAAGGTAAGGTAATTTTAGAGAGAGAATAAGGAGAAGGATAGAGAGTGTGTGTAATTAGAATTCATAATGAATTGAAAATATTAGGAAGAAGAAGAAGAATAGAAGATGAATAAGAAAAAGTGAAAGCATCACAATTACAAATTCTTGAAAGTATACCTTAGGTGAAGACTCTCTTGTTTTATTGATTTAGAACATCTATATTTTTCTGTGTGAGATCAAATTATATATATAAGAAGAGAAAATGTGTATCATGAGGTTAAGGATAATACATACTTATTTATAATCCCTGATGATTAATGGATTATGGGATCATGAGTTTTACCATTTCATGCAAAGGATGTAGCCATTCATTCTAAGGAGTGAACCTTGTAAAAACCTATTGTTCCTATTGTGTTTGTACATTATTGTGTGTGTGGATCTTGGATAATTATATTATATTTCAAATTAAAAGGTGAAAATGTTGTTTAAAGGTGAAATGTAAAATAAAGTAAATTCAATGATCCACACCCTCTTAATTAAATATTACTATTATTGTGGGACCATTTTCATCAAGCTCACAGTGGATTAGTTCTTAACACACCATTATATCCCTCTCCCACATCACAATTTTTAGTGATTTGTCTCCACCATTATTGGGGTAGGGTTTTTAGTTAACAAAAATAGCTGCAAAAATAATCATTTGTGGTCATGGTATAAGCTATGATGATGAAGAAAAATAATGCTGAACATCTCACTCTTAGGTGATTTTAAATGATCACAAACACTGAATTTTATTTCTAATGGTTTCAATTGATGGATTTTAGTGGTTCTATTTTAATTTTTTTTGAAGCTATAAAAAAATTTGGAGGGATCAAGAGGATCACAAAGGAAAATTTTGGATCCCCCACCCACAGGTACTAGTGGTTACCCAGTGGGGTACCACTAGATTGTTAGTGGTACACGGATAGGTCATCGGATCTATCCAGGTACCACTGGATGCCCAATGGCCTCAGGAAAAAATGAAAGTCTAGTTATTGGGAGTGGTCCCCACTAACCTATTTTTTCTTCTAATAGATATATTCAACCCCCAATGCCACTATAACCCTTCTAGGACCCATGGAGGCTATAAATACACCCCTTGGGTTATTGGAAGGCAATGGTTCACTCTTTCTAAGCTTATGCTTCCATTTTTTCCATCTCTATAGATGCATCTTATTATTTTTTGTATATTCTAGCTATATTAAATCTTTCACTCCATATATCTCTTGTATTTATTCTCTTATTCACTATATAGAGAGATTGGAGTTCATTCTTAAAAGGGATTTCATAAAAGAAATATATTCTTTTCTTTTATTTTATTTCTTTCTTGGTCCTTAAAGTAAGGGGTTGGTTCTTGATTGGTCCTAAAATCAAGGTGTTGGGTTTCTTCATTTTTCCTTTAAACAAGTTATTTACATTTTTAAATGGGTTTCTTGGGCACTGTTGAACCCAAGGAAGTAAAATCCTCTAGAGGATTTGGGGGTGGAGACGTATGCACCTATCATGGGTGATTTCCAATTTGCATTATCAAATTACCTTATCTTATTTATATTATTTTTTCTAGTCAAAATAATTTATTTAATTTATTCTACTTATTATTCTTATACTCATGATTAACTCTTATGATTACATCAATTATTTTGATCTCATATCAAATTAAGTTTTAATTTTTAAAAAATGTTAAAAGGAAATTCATCCCCCTCTTTCCATATTTTCTCAAACCAAAAATTAGTATCAAAGGAAACCTTTTTATATTCAAAAACCTTAATTGATTAAAGGAATGATCAATTAAGGATGGCTTCAATCACCTATACCCAAGGTGCTCCCAAAGGTTATTCAATGGGTAAATCCTATTTATTTAATTGAATTGATTATAGTTATTAGAAAAAATACATGCATAATTTTCTTAAAAACAAAGTCTATCCTATTTGGAAAACTATAATAAATGGATTTAATTTTACTAACCAATCAGAGGAAAAAATAAACTCCTTATAATATTGCTTATATTTAGATAGATGGAAAATCCATGAATTCTCTTTATTATGAATTAGATAAGAGTTAATTTAATCATGTTTCTAACTATAAAAATTATCTTGAAATTTTGAAGTTGCTTGAAGACACACACGAGGAGAATATCAAGATGGAGTTCCCAAAAAGGAAGGTGAAAACTAAGAAGGCACTAAACACATGAAAATGGTTTGGAAACAACGACTCCCTCACCTCATTCAATTCATGGCCTAAATATTTTATAGCCCCAACCATAGATGGTAATGAGGTATGTTCTTATAGTTATTTTTTTATTTAAGTCATTTAAATTATGAAGATCAAAAATATTATAGAGATCATTTAGAAGAAGTATTTTTTTAACTCACCAAAAAATTCAAGGAGCTTAAAATACAATGCAATCAAGTTTTGAGTGATAAATATATTCTTTAAAATGAAAATTAAAATCTTAAAAATGATATTTAATTGAATAATGACTTTTTTATAAAAAATAAAGATCAAGAGAAAAGTTTTAATTCAATTTTTAAATATATTTCTAAGTTTGATAATTAATGTAAAGATATTATAAAGGAAAATAAGAAATTGAAAATTAAATTAGGTAAGAATAATTGTTCATATTAATATTATGTTGAGGAGATGGAATCCACTATAAAATATATTATGGAATATCTTTCCAAGTTCATCCATGGTGAACAAAATTTAGATGAGATGTTGGGTTCCTAATGAATTTTGATACACCGTTATGAGATTGATTATCCAAATAAAGATATATTCTATATAAAAACCATTAATACAATTTTTTAAGAGGTATCTCTCAACATAAATTTTATAATAATTATAGAAATACTAGGTACATGATTTATGAATGCAATTGTAAAAATTCTAGGTATAGTAGAAAATAATCGATAGAAAAATAAACCTCTCTTACTGGTGGCAAACCAGAGAAGTCAGAAGGAAACACGTCGGGAAACTCAGCGTCGACTGGAGGAATATCAACACACATAGAATCTCTCTCTAGATCAAAATCAAACACCTATATAACTTTCCCCAAACCTGTATAAGAGGGTACAACTCTGCTTGACCTTGGGTCCCATTCTCCTTGAAAAACAAGAGGCACACCACTGGCTGTAGTAAGGTAGACCTGTCGAAGAAAAAAATCAATCCGGGCTTTATTAGAAATGATCCAATCCATCCAAAAAATGATGTCAAAATATTTCATGTCAAGAACCAAGAAACTCCAATCATGATCAAAATCTGATAGAGAGAAGACACAAGCAGGACTACGGAGACCCTTCTCTCTCATTGTACCACGGGGTGTAGTAATATCCATCACATAAGATAAAATCTCCATAGGTAGATTAAGCAAATTAACAATATGGGTTTAAATAAAAGAGTGAGATGCACCGGTATAAAAAAGAGCTGTCACTAAAGATGAAGCTATAGTAATGGTACCTCTCACAGTTGTAGGACCTATATCAGCTACCACTAGCATCTCTTCCATTGTGTGAAGAAGCTTCGTTCCAGATGCCTATGGCCGGAACCCTTTTGTATGTGAAGCATTTGATTTACCCACAATCTCTGGAGGTTCTGATGATCTTGTTACACTACATGGAGTAGAGAAGTTATAGAAGAATCTCTGTAAGTTCCCTAAACGTCCGCAGGAGCTACAATTCTTGGGTTCCTTAGTGCAAACCCTCTTAGAATGACCTAGATTTCCACACTGATAGCAAGTCAAAAAAGCCCCTCCTATTGCTACCATAGGTCTGGAATGACTCTATTATTGAGAACTACCATGATAAATGTCACACTTCCTTTTTTCCTTTAAAGGAACCAACACTGCCACTAGGAGGGAAATGAACTTCCTTCAACCCCGACTTTCCTGCCAAGTCCATCTCAACCATCATCGCTCTATCTATCACATTAGCATAAGTGGGTAGCTTTGGTAAGAAAACCTAAGAAGGAATATCTGATCGAATTCCCAACTTGAATCATCGAGCCTTCATCCTCTCATTAGATACAATCTCAGGAGCAAACTGTACTAACTCAAAAAAGCGATTGGAGTACTCAGTCACGATTTTGTTGACCTGATCAAGCTTGAAAAACTCCACAGCCTTGGCCAACACCATTGATTCTGGATAGAACTGGTTAGTGAAAATAACCCTAAAGTATTTCCACTCCAAACCATCATGATTCCCAGCCATCACCATTATGTCCCACCATCTCCTACTTGGTCCCTCCAGTACGAAGGTGGCACACTTCACCTTGATCACATCAGGTGTCTCGAAGAACCCAAACATGCATCCAATCTTACTCAACCATTCCTCAGCATTTTAAGGGTCAGTGGAGACTTTGAAAACTAGTGGCTTATGGCGTAGGAAATCTTGAGAATGACTTTGTATAATCTCACTATAAGGATCTATAGCTGGAGCCTAAACATGAACTGGAGGTGGTGCCTGTCCTAGAGCTTGGACAGTGAAAACAATCACCTCAACCAAACTCGGATCCATAATAGGACTTGCTTGCTGAGATTCATCAGCAGCCTCTTTATGGATTTTATTCCCATGTCGTCTCAGAGGCATGATGCTATACAGTATAAAAAGACATAGATTAACACTCAAACTGAGTAATAAGGAAAACTATTATTAATAGAAGGGATAACAAGATTTGGATTCCACTCTATCCAAATCAAAATAGGGAAATACTAAAACTAATCCACAAGTCATATTTCTCTAACCAACCCTGGTGACTTAAGGTTTATTATGGTGAGATCTGGCCAGACACTCAATCACAACTTCCTCCTAAGTCCCGAAAAGAATACTCAAATGCATACTGTCATCAAGGCAAGATCCTTAACCTCCCTCTGATACCACTTTTTCACGAACCAACTCGGGTACCCTGGTTCCATGATAACCGAGCCGAACCTAACATATCCCGAAGGGCATTCCCGATCCCCACGAGTCAACGACTAGCACCTGGCATCGTACAACATACAAGTGAGAATAATTTTTTCCACCAGAATGCAGAAGCAAAAGAAACAAGACAATATGTATAACAAAAAGAAACTCCAATGGGAGTAATGTACCAGAAAACAAAGAGGCATAAAAATCCCAAAGTACTAGAACCCAAGTACTAAAAATGGGAAAACAGCCCCAAGGTCCCTAAGGACACAACTCACCAAGACCAAAGATCAACAGCTGGATCCACCTCCAAGAGGTCTCTTCCCTTTGCTCAATCCTGGAAGAAGAAAGTCTACAAACACCTAAAGGAAAAAGTAGGGTGTGAGCCTAAGACTAGTAGGATACCACCAAAGATTACGTAACAGATGAAAAATATAGATTATCCAAAGAAAATATTTCAATTTTCAAATAAACAGGTTTGGTAACTCAAAAGCATATTTTAACAAAACATGCTATACATTTTCAAATGATGGAATAATTACTTTAAGAGAAGGCTTTACAATGATGGAATATTTCTAAAACAATGGATTAAGTAAAAAATTTATATAAAACAATTTATATAAATTTAGCAGGCATGTAAAGCAGTTCAAAATTATTGGTATACATTTATATCTCAAATATAAATAAACAAGTGAGCAACATGGTCATCTGCCAAAAGGTATGATAGTATTAACCGATTATAGGATTCCACACTCTATATGTGAACTTATAAAAATGTGTATACACACGTCCCTATGACACTGGCCAAAGGATACTTTTCACCAATCCATCGGGGATGTGACCCTCCGTAAATATGTTTTAAAACGTTGTCGTAGCGTAGAGTGTATCCAAATAACTCACTAACTACCTAAGCCTTGCATGTTCTCTTACATGATGAGCGAACTATTTTAAGAATGCCTAAAATACGATCAATACCATTCTTCCATTTAAAAAGTGCCAATTTCATTCCATTTAAAACCAAAACAGGTTTTATTCAAAACATGCCTTTTTCACAAGATAAAACCAATGGGTTTATATCAAATCATTTTAAGCCATTTTCACCAGTTTGAAATCCATTCAAAACCAATTACATAATCACACAATTTATTTCCACAATTAAATTCAACAATTTAATTTAAATAATTTCCATAAAATCCAAAATTTAAATTAAACAATTTAAATCAGAGAATTTCTATAAACACACCCAATTTAATGGAATTGGGGTTTTTGAAATTTCCATGCCAAAACCATTTCAAATATCTCAATTAACTGGAATTGAGTTTTTATCAACTTAATTGAAAGAAAATTTGAGAAATTGAATTTAAATCAACAATTGAAATAAATCAAGACAATAAAATGATAATCAATTTGGTAGGTTGGGATGGAACCACCTATATCAAAGGTTTTGACGAAAACCACAATGGTCGAGAACGCTCAAGAAATCCGGGTTTCTTCTTCAAGAAACTGCCTTAGATCTCTTCTCATAGAAATATCAAGACCAAAACTCATTATATTTGGCATCCACACACTTAGATCTACCCATAACGGGTGTAGATCTAAGAAACTGAGAGAAGAGGAGAAGTAGATTTAAATAGATCTAAGAAAACGATCAAGAACGATGAAGAATGATCACATACCTCAAGAATCCAGCCTTGATTCACCAAGAGGAGCCTTTGGATCGCCTCCAGAATGATGAGAGAACCTTCTCTGACCTTAGGAGAAGAAAAATACTGAGTTAGGTCTGTTTAGGAGGAAAAAATGAGGCACTTAGAGGAAAAACAAGTGAGATACACAATTTAAGGATCTCATTTAAGTGCCCGCACGGTTAGTTCACACAGTTTGACAAACCGTGCGCTAGCTGTGCGGTAGCTACTGCCTCGGTAGACACTCCTATGCACAGTTTGGCCGCACAGTTAGACAAAATGTGCACCACCCATGCAGAAGCTACTGCCTCTGAGACCAACTACGCATGGTTTGGCCGCACAGTTCAGACAACCCGCGCGCCACCCGTGTGACTTCCCCTTTGCCTCAAAACATCACTTAAAGTTATCCTGACTCTCCCATTAGTCACTACTCCAAAACAGAGGTACTTATAAATATCAAAAGTACCTGAAAATGTAACGTTATGTTACAGTGACCAAGACACTTGTGTGGTATAATGTCTCATGAAGTAAAAACCCTTGTAGAAGAAAATTTTCATATCATTAAGGGTGATGAAGTGATGATTGTATTGAGAAATTCACTTTTGAAGCATAAGGTATATAGATTCATTCATTCTACAATTTTTATTTGATTTCAAAATTGATATTTTATTTAATTATGGTTTCACTATTTCAAAATTACTTAAAATTTTGGTATTAATAATTCATTCAAAACATCATTTCAAATATATTTCTGATTTACTAAAATGCACTTGTATATTTTCCATGAATTCTTCAATTTGTTCATTCAATTGGGTTTTACATTGAATATTCATTTTCTTTGATAAATGACTTAAAAATTTGATCTATTTAATGAAGTATTATTTATCAATTTTCAAAAGATATCAAAATTTAGTTTAATCTTTCATTCATTAAAATTTTCAAATCTTGTAAGATTTTATGATGTTTGAATATCAAAATTGTTGGATATTTTTATCTATATATCATATCAAAATAATTTTTTTATTATTAAATATTAAAATTTATATTTGAACTTCTTGGGAAACCATCGGATAGCCAATAATTCCTCACTAGGTAATTTTTGGTGGTTTACAGAACCCAGGTTTTATTATTTAACCACCAACCAACTGGTATAACTCACTTTCCAACCGATATACATTTTTGAGTCCCTCTTGGATCTTTGTGTTAGGGATGTTTTTCTAGAGTTTTATACTGATTTTTATATTCCTCTCATTTTTTATAAGTTTTAATTTGTTTTAAATAATTTCAAATGAAGAGAATGATTTTATTTATCAAAAAAGGAAGAATGTAATGAATTGAATCATTTTTTATTCAACGACTTGCTTTAGTTTATAAAATTTCAATGTTATAATTATAATTTCATCTTAAAAATATTTTTATAATAATATATAATTTCATTATGAAATGTTGAAATTCATTTTGGCCACTTGATCTCCATTTTAATAATTTTACTTATTTTTGAAATTGGCCACTTATCCTTTATATATTTTATTATTATAAGTACCATATTACTTCTTGATTTAAATCATTTATCATGGTTAATTTTACAAAACTATCTTAATTATATAAATTTATTTTTATCATGTTTTCTTATTTTTACTAAGTTTATTTAACAAGGATTAAAAGGATTTATATTGGTTCAATTTTCTTTCATCCATCAATATAATTTATATTTTTCCTCAAAAAGATTCTTGTTATATCTCATGCATCAATCCTTTTAATTTTATGTGAATTATTCCTTAAATTGTTTTAATGTGTGATTACATTTCAAATGGGTATAATAATATTAAAACTTATGATTTTATACTCCTCTTTTTTCATCGTAACTTTTAAAGTTATGTATGTACCTTTGTTTTCCATATACATTGTCATTTCACCCTGTTATAAGGGTAATATTTATATTAATTCTAATTAAGGGGGAGAATGGATTAAAAGTTTTTAATATCCCCTTTTCTATTTTCCCTATAAACATGTTTATTAATTTTTGATAATCTATAAAGGTTTTCATTTAATTATTTAAAACCTCTTTAAACTCTTCTTTTTGAGTTAATTTATTAAAATACATTTTAAAATTAATCTTATTTAAAGTATAAATTATTTTACTCTTTTAAATATTGATTATTATTGAATTATATAACCCCTTTTACCTATTTAATTTCAATGATATATATTTATTCATTTACTAATTTTTTTCATGAAAAATATAAATCTTTGAGGGTTTTCATCTCTTTTTAAATTCTCAATCTTGAGACATTTTGAATTATGATTTATTTTCAAACTCAAGATTTATTGACTTATATGATCCATATTAAATATTGAACTAAATGATACTTATATGTTTCATTTATTTTATATTAAAATAATTCTTTCATTAAATAATTTATTCCTTTTAAAAATTGACATAATTGTCCCACCATTTAAATCACGAATTATGTTGGTATTATTTCTATTTTCAAAGCATGAAATCATTGATTAATTTTCCTTTTTTTATCTTGTTGATTTATTTATTTCACTATATTAGGTGAGTTTTTTTTTATTTCAATCATGATTAACATATTTTTTGGTCACCCCTTATATCTTTGAAAATATGCATCAATTGAGGGGGAACCATTACTCTTTTTATTTTTATATTAAAAGCATGTTGAGATTTCAAAGATTCATTTTTCAAGAACATGATTATGTGTTTATTTTATGGAAGGTTTTTAATAAGTTTAAACCCATGGAATATAGAATTTTATTTTTTTAATCAATAATTTTTGAACTATATTTATGAAATGTTACGAATTATGAATTTTTTATTTTTATTTTGTCAATTTTATGATTTAACATCATCAGTTATATTTATTTATCTAAGCCTCATTTTATGATATTTATAATTCTTCAAATGAGGGAGAAGGTGATGAGATTAAAGATATGATTCCTCTAAAAATATTTTGTGGGAGAAGGTAATGAAATGAAAGGTTTGATTTCTTTCAATAATATACATAGTTGTGATTTTATATCATGATTGGGGGAGGTAGTTTTGATCATCAAAGAAACATTTATAATTATTTTATGGGGGAAAAGTAATAACTTTAAAGCCATATTAATTTGTTTCAATTATTTTTAAAATAGAGTTACTATTGGATTTTGAAAACTTTATGATCTTGAAATTTTTATAATCATAAAGGGGGAGAAGTTTTGAGATTTAATTATTCATTATTGAAGTGAAATTTATAAATTTATTTTTTAAATATTTAAAATGGTTGGTTGAATTTCAATATAAAATATGGTAATTCATTTTTTTCATAATCATGAGAAGTACATCATGTTTATTTTTATTAATTGATTTATTATATGTTTTTGATCATCAAAAGGGGGAGAATGTTGTGCATCTCACTCTCTTGGGTGATTTTGAATGACTGAAAACACTAATTTTTTTTATAAAGGTTTTAATTCATAGGTTTTAGTGGTTCAATTTTAAACACTTTTTCTTGAAGGTTCTAGAAAATTTTAAAGGATTAAGATGATAAAAAAGGAAAATTTTCAAGCCCCCCCACAAGTAGGTACCAGTGGATATCTAGTGGCCTCATGAAAAAAATAAAAAATAAGTAATAGGGAGTGGTCCCCGCTATATGTTTTTACTTTATAATGGATCTATTCAACCCCCATGGTTACTAGATCCCTTTTAGGACCCTCAAAGGTTATAAATACACTTACATAGGTGATTGTAAGGTAATGATTCACTATTAATAAGCTTATGATTCTATTTTTACATATCTAGAGCTATATCTTTTTATTTGTTGTATATTATATCTCTCTTACATTTTTCACCCTTATCTTATATTTCTTCTCTTATTCTTTGTTAAGAGTGATTGGAGTGTGTACTTTAAAGGGCTTTCAAAATGGAAAGTCTCTTATTTGTTTTTATTTTTCTTCTTGTTTAGTCCATAAAGTAAGGGGTTGGTTCTTGATTGTCCCTTAAAGTAAGGGTTTGGATCTGGATTGGTCCATAAAGCAAGGGGTTTGTTCTGGATTGGTCTTTAAAGAAAAGGGTTTAGATTATTTCTTGGTCCATAAATCAAGGTATTTACATCAACCTAGACTACAATAACCCATAGTTGGTGTGAAATTTTTTATATTGGAATATATATAAGGGTTATAATCCAAAAGGACTGATCTGTTTTTTAGTATTAGAGATCCATATACATACATGATACCCATTTTACATTGGGAATATAATAAAAATCATAGTAATGGAAAACATTTGGCATCCTTGAACTCAATCAAAGAATTTTTTGTTATATCATAAGTGATGAAAAAAATAAGGGTGATATTAAATACTAAGTAATGGTTATGTACAATAGAATATATAATGAGTAAATAAGTCAAAATTAATATAATAAGGTAAATAACTGAAAACACATTTCATTTATTCAATAACTTGATGTTAAAATGCAACCATGGATTATATCAATGAAAAATATCATTGATATTAATAAATAAATTATAAATTATGGAAATGATTAATATTGAATGTCATGGTATCATTCATTATGATATATATACCGTTATAACCTTGTTTTAAGACAATTTAATTTATGGAAATTTATACACCAAAAACCCATTTAATTTGGCCAACTGATTTGTCTCATGTGACCCATCAATGCATCAAGGGGATATCTATAAATGGTACCCACCCACCACTTCATGTCTAATACATTACTCATATATTTAATGATTAATTAAATTCATAAAAAATATTCCATATCAAAAAATATTCATATTGAATAAAGAATATAGATTTTTCAAGATTTTCCCCAATCTATCAAATAACTTTCATAATAAAACATCATATGTAAAAATGGTGTATAGTTTAAGAAATAATCATATCCATGATCCAAATAATATATACATTTAAGAGAATTTTAATGTCCAATGATCATAATAAAGTGAATGTTTCATGATAAAGTTAATAACCTCAAAATTAATAAGTGATAATAGATGACCATAGATTCATTGAAAAAATAGGTTTGGAAATAAAATCACATCCTTTAGAGAAATAAGGAAAATGGAGCAAAAATATAAAAATATTATTTTATTTAATATTTTTATTTATAAAACTATTTAAAACATGTATAATAATCTTAATATCATAAAATGATTATGGTGTTGGGAAAGTCCGTTAATGCTGTATATGTTAAAAAAATAACCCTTTTGACTTTTTTATAAAGAAAGTAAAAAATGACCCTTTTAAAAACATTGAAATATTACTTTCATACCATTTAAAAAGTCAAGGATAAATTAAAATTTAATTAATAAATCATTTGATTAATAAAAAGGTATTTTGTAAAACATGGATATGGAAGAAAAATATATCCGATTAAAAAAAATAAAATCAGTTCTTCTTTTAAACATTTATCTGCTTGATTAAAGATAAAAAGAGAGAAAATTTTGGAAAAAATATATAAACTCTTTAAATATCTATATAATAGGAAAATATATGAATTTTATGAAATATGGATTATAATAATCCTTTAATGAAAATGAGGGCAATCCCAAAAATGAGATTGTAAAATAAATCCTTATCACTTTGGTAACTTTTGAATTGTAAACCCTTGAAATAATAATCTTGAATTGAAACATTAATAATAATAAATAAAGAGGTATTAATTTTAAATATATAAATGGTGTAGTATATAGACCACATAAAAGTGAATTGGTGCATAATATCAAATATGACTCAATGGAATGGAAATTGAGTCAAAATCCCTTACCCACACTTCCCTTTAGTTGAACGTGATTTAAAAATTATATAATGGGATTAATTTTTTTATTAAATTATACTAGAGACATATTTATATTTATAATCTCTTATAACATATTATCAGTTATTCATTAATAATATATCATTATTAACATTGTTTCTGGTGTTAAGTGCTTTGTTTTCTAATGCATGTTTTGTCATGGATGTTCTGGTTCTTGTGAATAGGATGTAGTTCCATCATCTTCATAATGATATTAATGTTATAAATATATTGTTTATTTATTATATACATTTTTAGAATCATTCTTGAAATTTTAACATGGAAATTGAATCACATCGCTTCATGGAGATGGTAGGCTGTACGTACGCACAAGCGACATTATCATTTCCTTAATGACCGACATGGCAAGGAAGTAGGTGATATATTAAATTTACAGAATCAATATTATTTAATAATAATTATATATATTTATTGGTTTAATCATTAGGACTTTCCGTGTGACTCGGTAATGGAAAACAAATTACACCAGTTCACAAGGTGGTAGTCCACCGTACACATGAGCAATGGTTTTGTTTCCCATTTTATGGAGAAGGAGATGATTAAATATTATAAGATCAGAATAATAAAATATAAGTATATGGTAGATAATGGTATTATTATATTATAATTATTAAGACATAATTTAAGGTGGTAAAATAATAAGTAAAAATAAAGAGTTTGGTGAAGATAATTATCTTCACTTAGAAAATCCTCCTTTGGATCTCTTATTAAGGACCATAAGGTTGGTACCTTTGGAATAAAAAAACCTCTATAAAGTGGATAATGATGTTGGGGAGAGATTTTGGTTGGTGTTTTTCAAGATAAATGTCTTGATAAATGTGAATAAGTGAGGGGAGGTGGTGCCCTTTTATAATTGTGGTGAGTGACACATTTATAATTTTTCAAAGTTTTACAATAATTTCATGTCACTTTCTTGGCAACATGGATCTAAAATGGTTCATATTATGAGGATATAATGGTCAGGACAAAATAAAACCAACCAATTAGGTATATATAGTTTTTTTGATCATTTTAACACTTATCTTTATAGACTAACCCCTAATAGACCTGTTTTGACCGCAATCATAGTAATTAATTTATATTATTTTTACTATTCATCATGACAAAAAAATTAAGTTAAACTTATTTAATAATATTAATTATTATTATTATAAATATGGAATCGATTTTATCAAATTCAATTCACATATATGACAAAGTTTAATTTATAAATAAATCCATAAAATGTGTTGACAAATGGATTTATGACTAAAAATAATCATTATATGTATTCAAATTCATATGTTTAGGTATATAATCTATAAATTTAATTTAAATCATTCATCATTAAATATTATTTTTATTAATTAAAATTGGAAGATATTATACATTTAAAAAAAACATTTTTATTAAAAATATCCCTTTTACCTCGAAATGATATTATCTTTACATCTATCAAATTGATTTTTAATAAATTTTTAATTCTACATATTATAACAAATTATTATAAATAAAATGAGGAATAGTTAAATACTAATTTTTTAATTATTCATAAAATCTTATTTCTAAGGGATAATTTCAAAAATTCATTCTAGGATTATTTTGAACTATTAAGTTAAAAATATATATTCATCCTATAAAATTAGAATCTGCGTTCCTTGAATTATTAAAATGTGCATTATATTATAGTTTTATTAAAATATAATGTTCAATTACTATAATTTAATCTTGGGTGTTACATTCTTCTCTCTTACAAAAATTTCATCCTTGAAATTTTCATGGATATTACTTTTTTTAAAAAAACAGGGGTTGTTTTTCTTCATATCATCTTATGGTTCCAAAGTTTCTTCCTCTATTTTATAATTTATCTAAAGTTACCTTACTAATAAGTTCATCCAATTCCTCAATACTTTTTCTTCTAGTGTCAAAAATTTGGATGGGCTCTTCACATAAGATAGATCATGTTCTAATTCTATTTCTTCAGAGGTGAGAACATGCATCAGGCCTAGAATGTTCTTCCTTAACAATGATATATAGAACATATCATGTACTTTATATATACTTGTTGGTATTTCTAAATGATAAAACATAGCTCCAATTCTTTCCATAATTTCAAATGGTCCATTATACCTAGGGCTTGGCTTCCCTTTCTTACCGAACCTTATAACACCCTTCCATGAGGATACTTTCAGGAAAACATGATCTATCACTTGAAATTCCAAATCATTATTCTAATTATTAGCATAAAACTTTTCCTAATTTTATATGATTTAATATAAGTCTGTATAGTATTTACTATATCATTTTCTCCTCAACATGTTTTGGTCCTACAATATTCCCTTCACCGACTTCATCCTAGCAAGTCAGAGTATGAAACATCGTGCCATAAAATGCTTCATACAATGCCATTTGAATACTTGAATGGAAACTATTTTTATAT
Source organism: Viscum album (assembly GCA_963277665.1). Classification (NCBI taxonomy): domain Eukaryota; kingdom Viridiplantae; phylum Streptophyta; class Magnoliopsida; order Santalales; family Viscaceae; genus Viscum; species Viscum album. The sequence continues at coordinate 1,657,818,328 of OY728153.1, forward strand.
AAAAACTACACCAAAGGTAAATAATGATCCCACATACCTTTAAAGTCAAGTGATCATGATCTAAATATATCTTCTAATGTTTGAATTTTCCTTTTGGACTATCCATCAGTTTGAGGATGGTAGGTGGTTCTCAAATAAAGCTCAGTATCAAGATACTTCTGAAGAATCTTATAGAATTTCAATATAAATTAGGGTTTATGATTAGACACAATTAAAATAATTTTTCTATGAAGAATTACAATTTCAATAATATAGATCCTTTAAGGTTCTCAAGAGGTATATATTCTCTTATATCAAGGAAATGTGCAGATTTTTTAAGGTGATAAAAAAACCCATATTACATCATTATTTCTATGATTATTTGGTTTTCCTATGAAAAATTTCATATAAATGTTATCCCATTTATATATAGGAATAAGTACAGGTTGTAAGGATATTTCAGGATACTGACTCTCATCCTCAACCTATTGTCAAACCAAGAATTATGATACATAATAAACAATTTAACACTTCATGTTATCCTAAAAAAACTATTCCTTCAAATCCCTATACATATTAGTTCTACCATGTTATATAGGGAAATTCAATCCATGAGAATATTCCAAAAATTCCTTTTTTATCTTAGGTATTTATGGAATACATAGTCTCTTTTCAAATTTCACAATCCCATCTTCATAAACAAAATCTTCCAATTTTCCATTATTCCTAGCTTTACTTTTCTTTTGAGAATTCTCATCATAAGGTTGAGAACTTATTATATTTTTAAATTATTATGGTTTTTAATTAATTTGAAAAATTCATGATGTCTCCCCTTAATTAATAATTCCCATATCCATCTTTACTAGATATATAAATATATAATCCATTCGAATCCTTATGTTGGCTAGGAATCCATGATCTTTCAAGCTTAATGAATCCTCTACCTTATTTCCCTTATCTTGGAGGTAGTTTACTAAGAAACCACAATCTTTGAGTAGTTTGAGCCATAAAAGTTTCCATATATTGAGATATTTCAATGAAAATATGTATTTTAGGCTCTTATGGTCTATGTATATCTCACATCTTTCACCATAGAGATAATGTATCCATATCTTCAAAAAAAAGATAAAAACTACCAACTCAAGATCATCATTTGGATAGTTCTTTTCATGAGTATTTAACTACCTTGATGCATATGAAATAAATTTATCATTCTATATAAAAACATAACCAAGTACCTTATTCAATGAATCATTATATTCCAAAAATCCATCATTTCCAGATGGTAGATTCAAAATCAAAGCATCAACTAATCTCCTCTTCATTTCTTCAAAACATTCTTTGCATTCTTTTATCCATGTGAACTTTACCCCTTTACATATAAGATTGGTTAAAAGGTTATCCAGTTGGGATTTTTTTTGAATAAATCACTAATATTAACCTACCAGAACAATGAAACTAAATACCTTGGTAATGTTCATTGGTGTAGTCCATTATTTGAATACCTTTTTCTTTATAAGATCAACTAATATTCTATCCTCAAAGACAATATATCCATGAAAACAAACTTTTTGAAGCCAAAATTATCACTCACTAAATTTCATATATAACTATTTTCCTCTAAGATTCTCATGAATGACCCATAAGTTATTATCATGGTCCACATAGCTTTTTATAATACACTAATATTTTTTCAATTATTACCACAACAAAAGTATCAAGATATTACTTGAATACTCTATTCATTAGATCCATTAAAAAAATGGTACATTAGTTAATCCAAATAGAATTAATGTAAACTTTTAATGGACACACATTTTTCAAAATGATATATTTATAATATCCTCCTTCTTTACTTGCAATTTATGGTACCCAAAATGAAGGACCATTCTTGGAAAAAAATCATTTTTTTGAAGTTGGTTGAATAAGCCATCAATGTGAGGCATAAGATACTTTTTATTTATCATAATAGAATTTATTTCCCTATAATCAATGAAAAACTCATGGATCCATATTTTTCTTAATGAAAATAATAGTGGATACCCAAGGTGAAACACTAGGGCATATAAATCCCTTATAACACAAATCCTCTAGTTGTTTCTTAAACTCCACTAATTCCACAACATCCCTTCTATCATGAGTATTTAATATAGGTATTTCATTAGGTATTACATCAATGGAAAACTTAACATTATGCTCTTGTGGATATCCAAGTAATCACTTATAAAATAAATCAATGAATTCATGTACAATAGGTACATAAAAAATTTAAAGATTATATTTTCTATCCATATATTGTGTTTCCTCTTCTTCCCTAAGAATCTCATTCAAAAGAGCTACTGGGAGCAGATATATACATAACCCAAATGATGATGTATCCACTATAAAGATAATTAATTCCACATATTCATTAGGAATCATAATTTACTTATCTTTGTAATAATTTTTTGTATCATATTTTGAAAGAAACTACATACCAAATAAAGTTAAAAATAAAATCATGTTTATGTGTAATAATGGGAACTTCCTGATACATCCTCATCATAGTGATATTTACACAATGAGTTTTGACTAACAACTCCATCCTTAAGGTGATAAGGAAATATCTAATTTTATTTGAAAACATGGAAGATACAAAAGAGTGTGAGGATACAAAATCAAATAAATCATTAACTAAATTTGAATATATGATTAAAGTACCTTCCTCTATATCTTTAGGAAATTCAACCTTAGTTATGGTGATTACATATGCTTGTCCTTCTCCCCTTATCCTCTTCTGTGGTAAGTTACCTTGATGATTGGGAAATTGGTTTTAACAATGAACTATTTATTTATAGTTAAAGTACTAGAAAACAATATTCTCTTTCTTTTCCTTAAATTAATTATCCATATAAACCTTATCACCACAATTATAATAAAATCCCATGCACTTCAAGAATTTTCCAGGATGTTTCTTTCGATAAATTTTACATGATATAAATTTCTTCATTTTATTATTCTTCTTATTCTTCTTTGAAATATTCCATTTTTATGGTGTTTATTTGACATCTTCTTATATTTATTTTCCTTGAATATATAGGATCTAGAAAATTCCTTCTCTATTTTGATGGTGTATAAAACTATTTTATCATATGATGAAAAAGTTTGAGAAACCAGTGACCTTAAAATTCTTATCTTACTCCCTTTAAATAAATGCTAAATTTTTCATTTTATATTATGTATTTAATCCATATAATACCTTGATAGTCTTATAAAGTAATCCTCATACTCCAAAACACTTTTTTTATTCATTTTACTTTAAGCTGAGTAAATTTCACTTCATTTGAGTTCATTGATCATAAGGGAAATATTTTTTGAATAATTTTTCTTTAAAATATCTCTATTTTATTTGTTATATTTCATCTTCCTCCCTTGTATTATGGATCAATGAATGCTATTGATCAGAATCACCATTGAGATAATTTATTTCCAAAATAAACTCTTCCCTTTCATCACATCCCACAACTAGAAATATATTTTCAAGGGATACAATCCACTGCTCAGCTACCAATGGATTAGTAGTTACACTAAATTATGGGGGATTCTATTACATGAAACAATCCAATATAGGTTAATATTTCCATGTAACATCATGTTTCTCAATATGTGTAGGATTATTAGAAAAAACTTGGGTCAAATTCCCTAATATACCCATTATATGCTCAGTACCAACATCAATTATATTGGCTTGATCAACAGGGAAACTTCTAATTAGCCATAATTATTGATACTGTTATTTCTGCGAGGTTCCATTTCTAAGTAATGTCATATACTAGATTAGATCACGACCTTATGAATTTTAAATCATAACATATACTTATAAATATGATATAAAACATAACATAAATATGAAATTTATAAATTTTTAATCTTAGAACCATAAACTTGGTTTATTTGGGAATATATTTAAATAATTATGATATTTTAAAATCCTTCATAATGGTTTCTAAAAAAAAGTGAATTCTACTAAGAATATCCCCTAATAATTTCAAACTGGGTGCTCAATAAGTGTGCATTCACTGTGCACTAGAATTATGGATGAGATATACTTAACCAACTCTTTTAGAGGTTATTACCCCTAGATGCATTTGTGCCAAAACTACACCCACTTGTAGTATCTAGATAGGGATGTATATCTAGGAATACCATATAATATCTAACCTAAAAATACTTTAGGATGTTATCATGTACTTGGAATTATCCTTAAAGTCAGTTATAGGGTTATGTTCTCTAATCTATGTTTTCTTAAATCTAGTTCTCAAAGTTTCTACGAAAATTTCTCTAATACCAACTATAACATTATATAATCCAATAACCTAAAGTTGGTGTCAAATTTATTAAATTGGCATAAATACAAGGGTTATAATCTTTAATAACCGATCAGTTTAGTATTCTTGGAGATCCAGATAAATACATGATACCCATTTTACATTGGGAATAAAATAAAAATCATAATAATGGAAAACATTCAACATCCTTGAACTCAATCAAAGAATCCTTCTTCATATCATTGGGAAAAGAAAAAATATAAAATTATCTATAAGGGTTCATATAGTGGAATCTATCATGAGTAAATAATACATAATCAATATGGAAAGGTATAAAACTGAAAATACATTCCATTTAATCAATCACTTGAGGATGAAATGCATCCATGTATAATATCAATGAAAAAATACCATGGATAATAATAACTAAATTCTCAATGAAGGAAATTAATAATATTAGACATCATGATTTCATACATCATGATATATATACCATCAAGACCTTGTTCCATAATAGTTTAATTAATGGGTAAGTATACATTAAAAACCCATTTAATTTGGCCTACTAAATTTTCTCATGAGACCAATCGATACATTGAGGAGCTATCAATAATCTGGAACTACCCATCACTGCATGTCTAATGTAATCCTCATATATTTAATGATAAATTTAATTAATAAAAAATATTATTTACTAATAAATATTTATATTGTGTAAATAATATGTATTTATCATTATTTTTCCCTATCAATAAATAACTTTCATAGTAAAACAACATATATAAAAATGGTATACTATTTAGAAAATAATCATATCAATGATATAAAGAATATAGATATTTAAGAGAAATTTAATGTCCAATTATCACAAAAAAGTGAATGTTTCATGAGAAATTTAATGACCAAAAAATTAATAAGAGATAAGATATGACCATAGATTCATAAAAAACATAGGTTTTGAAATAAAATCTTGCCCTTTAGATAAATAATTAAAATAGAATTGAAATATCAAAATAATTTTTCATTTAAGATTTTTATTTATAAAACAATTTAAAACATGTAGAACAAGATAAATATCATAAAATGGTTAAAGTGGTGAGAAACTCCATTAACGTTGTATATGTTAAAAAAAATTCATTTTGATTTTTGTAAAGAAATTTAAAAACCGACCTTTTTCAAAACATTAGAAAATTCATTTCATAACTTTTGAAAAGTCAATGAAAACATAAAATGTCCTTAATAAATAATATGATTAATAAAAATGAATTTGTAAATCAATTTTGAAAAATATAGATATAGAAGAAAAATGTATCTGATTAAAAGAGAAATAAAATCATGTTTTATTTCAAACATTTATTTTATGGATTCATGTTCCAATGAGAGTAAAAGTTGGAATAAAATATAGAAACTCCATAATTATCTATATTATAAGAACATAGATGGATTTTATGAAGGATGGATTATAATATTCCTTCAATGAAAATTAAGGCAATCCTAAAAATGAGATCGTAAAATAAACCCTTGACTCTTTGGTAACTTTTGAATTGTAACCCCTTAAAATAATAAAATTACATTGAAATATTAATCATCATGAATAAGTATGTATTCATTTTAAATATATAAAAGGGGAAGTATATACACTACATAAAAGTAACTATGTGCATAATATCAAATATGTCTCAATAGAATGTAAATTGAGACGAAATCCATTACCTCAAGATTACCTTTATTTGAACATGATTTTAACTCATGTATAATGATTTTAAACATGTTATTTATTTATACCAGAATAATATTCATATTTATAATCTCTTATAACTTTTTATCACCCATTTGTTAATAATATTTCATTATTACCATTATTTTTGGTGTTAACTGCTTTGTTTTATCATGAATGTTTTGTCATGGATGTTTCAGTTATTATGAATATGATATATTTCCATCATCAGAATAATGAAATTAAATTTATTAATATCATATTTATTTTATATATTCATGTTTATAATTATTATTTAAATTTGAACATGGAAAATGAATCACTTCGCTTCATGGAGACGGTAGGCCGTACATACACACGAGTGATATTATCATTTCATTAATGGGTGAAAGGGTAAATAATTAGGTGATATATTAAATTTATAGAGTAAATATAATTTCATAAGTATCATATATATTAATTTGTTCTATCATTATGACTATCCATGTGAGTCAGTGATGGAAAAAAATCATATCGATTCATGAGGTGGTAGTCCGTCGTACACACGAGCGATGGTTTTGTTTCCCATTTGACTGAGACAGAGATAAATAAATATTATGCCATAAACATAATAAGAACTTATAATATGTTATATACATATTTTATTATATTTTTATTATTAATACATAATTTAAGGTGATAGAAGATGAAGTAAAAATAAAGAGCTTTGTGAAAACAATTACCTTTGCTTAGAAAAACCTCCTTTGGATCTCTTAGTAAGGATCCTACTGTTGGTATTTTGGGAATAAAAAAACCTCTATAAAGTGTATAAAAATGTTTTGGATATATTTTTGTAGGGTTTTGAAGATATAAATATATTTATATGTGTAAATAAGTGATGGGATGAGGTTCCCTTTTATAATTGAGGTGAGTGGTACATTTGTAATTTTCAAAGTTTTACAATAATGTCATGTCAATATCTTAGAAATATGGATCCAAAATGGATAATATTAGATATTGATAAGGTTAAGTCTTAAATAAAACCAAAATATTGGGTTTTATAAATTATTTGGTCATTTTAACCCTTATATTTATAGATTAACCCCTGGTAAAATCGTTTTGACCTTAACCATAGTAAATAATTTTTATTACTTTTTCTATTCATTACGAAAAAAATTAATTTTTAATTTTAAACTAATATTAATTATTATTATTATAAATATGAAATACATTTTATCAAATTAAATACACATAATTGAAAAATTTAATTAAAAAATAAACCCACAAAACATGTCAAAAAATGGTTTTTCAAGAAATGCATTGTTCAAGCATAAGATGATATTACATTGACTATATGAATAGTAATAATCATTATATGTATTTAAATTCATATATTTAGGTATATAATATATAAATTTTATTTAAATTGTTCATCATTAAATAATATTTTAATTAATTAAAATGGAAAGACATTATTCCTTAAAAACAATTCTGAAAAATATCCCTTTTTACCTCCAAATGATATTATATTTATATCTATAAAATTGATAGTAAATAAATTTTTAATTATAAAAATTATAACACATTATTATAAATAAAAGTTGGAATATTTAAATACTTCATTTTCAATTATTCATAAAATCATATTTCTAAGGGAAAATTTCAAAAATTCATTTTGCGCTTATTTTGACCTATTAAGTTCAAAATATATTTTCATCCTATAAAATTGAAATTTCAATACCTTGAAATATTAAAATATAAATTTTATTATATATTTATTAAAATAAATGTTTAATTACTATAATTGAAGCTTATGTGTGACATTTACTTTTTCAAATGGGTTTCTTGGGCACTGTTGAACCCAGGGGAGTAAAATCCTCCTAAGGACTTAGGGGAAAAAATGGAGGCACCTATCATGGGTGATTTTTGAACTTTATTATCAAATTAACACATATTATTTATTTTATTTCCACCTATCAAGCTCATTTATTTAATCACTTATTATTATTATCATACTTGTGTTTAACTCATATTATTACTTCAATTGTTTTAATCTCATATAAAATCAAGTTTTAATTTCTAATTTTTTAAAAATAAATTCAAAACCTATTTACATATTTCCTATGATTAAAAGATAATTAGTATAATGTTCATTCATTTTTATCTTTTGGAAATTATGAATTATAATCTTATTAATTTAATAATTGAATTTCTATTAATATATCAATATGGACTTATAAAATAATAATTATTTATAATTAATTAACAATGGAAAAACATAAAAACAAGATTTATTAGGTGTTTTATTATACCTATAGGACCACCAACTACTCTATGAATTACTTTGGAATCCTCTAAATTATTTCTCCATGATTCACATTTGAAAATGATAGTTTAAGGGGAAATTAAAGTTATTTATAGAAAAAACATCTCGGGTTAGGTTTTTTTCTCTATATAAAAATATATTGGTGTTAAATGAAACACCACATCATTAGTAATAACATGATTTTGGTTTCTTAATGTAATCTACAATTTATAAAATATCACTATTTCTTTTCAAAAACCAAAAAAATAAATGCATGATATTAAATTAATTAAATAATTAATGTGCTAAAATTAAAAACTCATTATATTCTCATTAAACCTTTAAAAAAAGGGGGAAAATATTTTGAGATCAATTGGACCATTTTAAATTTTTTTGGGCAATTTAATATATCAAAATTTCTATTCTTTTGCATTGGGTGTGGAATTACTAAAATTCCCTTATAAATTTATAAACTCCAAGACTAGAATTTACAAACCTTGAATTATTTTACCGTCAAAACTAGGTTCTAGATGTGTCTATAATTGGTTAATTTTAGTTGGTTTTAATATGAGTTATAGTTCTGGGATCTGGAATTATAGAATTTCCATTTAGGGAATTCATATAGTTTTTTATTGTGATGATGGGTAAATGATTTAGATCACTTCAAATTAATGATAGATAAATATAATCGATGTTATATGAATGAAAAATAGAAATTTAATTAGAATAGAGTATTAGATTATATTAGAAAATATGATAATTGTGGAATGTGGTGGTGAAAATAATTGGCATAGATTGATGCTATGAATGAGAGGATATAAATAGGTTGTTTAATACAATAGGAAGAGAAATGGAATTGGTTATTTGTTATGATAAATTAGAAGGTAATATTATTATTTATGTTATAGGATATGTCATAAGCCTTGAACATTTCTATTAAAATTCTAAAATATATGGAATAATAGATTTTATTTTGTTGTGAGGTGTTGGTGTTATAGTCAGGGTATGTGGTTTGACCATGGATAATTATGATAAATAGCCTCAAGATATGTAGATGTTAGAGTATATGAGGGGATGAGTTGTGGTTATGTGATACACTTGATGTGGTGATCTAATATAGATGATAGTTTATATGATATTGATGTTTATGATATGTATTTTACTAATATTATTTGACTTGATGATGATGTGTATATTGTAGGGATATAATATTTGTTGGGAAAAAATCCCTCAAGGTAACATTGAATCATTTTTGGGTTTGTTGTGTTTGTTGACAATGCAGGTTTGCATGGTGAATTGTCGAGTTCTAGAGATGTTTTTGACAATCCATGTTGAAAAAGAACTATGACAAAGGAAGAGAAGATTTGAAGACAGTACAAAAAGAGCTGATACAAGGTGGCACCGTTTTCCAGTGTTTTCTAAATTTTTGGGATCCAAAATTTTGAGTTTGGGGAGCATCGCAAAATTTGGATTTCCTTGAAGATCTCATCAAAATATGGCAAAGGCATGAGTTTCACGAAGATGAGCTTCTTGATGTGAATTTCACGAAGACATGAAGAAAGATGACAGTGTTCTTTGCGATTACGATAAACTTCGTGAATGGTAGAAGAGGAGAGCATTGCGGTGATGAAGATCATTGCGAGTGGAGCTTCAAGGCGAAGGAACAAAGGAATTGAAAAAACACTCCTTGATTACGATGAGATCTGTGATCCGAAAATTTCTTTGGTGCTTTGTGATATAGAGAGAATTTTGGCAGAAATTTTGGAGCATTGCGATTTGAGATGACGTGGCGCTGACTTTGCGCGGAAGGTTCGAGTGTCGGTGGAATCACCTATAAATAGACATCAACCACTTCGAGAGAAGTATAGAGTTTTCCAAGAAAAATATGTTTTTCTCAAATTGCGAAGGAGGTTCACGGAGGTAGTGTGCTTCGAGAAAGATAAGAGCTTCACGACAACTAATCTAGCTCCATGAAAGAGGTGTGTTCTGCATTGTCTTAGTGAGCTTCACGAAGGAAGTCTCTTTGTGACAGATTGATCTCCACGATGGCCTAAGCTTTGCAAAGGCTTGAGCTCTATGAAGTAGTGTTCTCTACAAGGCAGTGAGCTCTGTGAAGGTGTGTGCTTTGCAAAGAGGCAAGGACTTTGCGAAGTCTTGTTTGAGCTTCATGAAATTGGGATCTTCACAAAGTAGGGAGCTTTATGAAGCTATTTCTAAAGATTATTTCCTAATGATCAGTAAAAAATTAGTATTTATCAGTGGATGAAATTTGGACTTCAATAGAGCATCAACATACAGTGGAGGATGCATTCATTTGTGATAATGAAGAGACCTATAGGTCTATAAACTGTGATTGGATCTTCTAAAGAAGTAGTGAGATCACTAAAGTTGAGAGAGTAGTGAGTTCTCAAAATTGTGAGTGGTTGTAAACTAGGAGGGAAAATGAGTCCACTTAGAACTTGTAAACATTAGTGCACTTATAGTGGATTTGGTACATCGAAACATCACTGGTTTATGCTCCTTGGACGTAGCCTAGTGATGGTGAACCAAGTAAAATTGATGTGTCCTGTGCATGCTTTAATTTTTGTTAATACTATGCACTGGGAAGGAGATAGAAGAGAGTTTTGTCCAATGAAGAAACAAGATCAAAGGGGCGGTTGTTTTAATCTGTCATACCCTAATTCACCCCCCCCTATTAGGGTATCTAGCCTAGTGGACCTAACAATTGGTATCAGAGAAAAAGGTTGATATCAGTGTTTCTCTCTCAAATGGAGGTCACCAATCACAAAGGGATTCTGATCTTTAATGGGAACAATTTTCATCTATGGAAGAATCAGATGCAACACTACTTTCAATCTTTGAGAATGGATGTGTTCACAGCATCAATACATGGAATAACTACCAATATTAACAGTGGTGCATTATCAAAAGCCGAGAGAAGAGAATTAGATGATGACACCAATGGAATTAATGTTTTAGGGGGATCCTTATCCAATGATATCTATAAAAAGGTGATTCCATGACAAACATCACATGCTATGTAGAAAAATCTATTGAACATATATAAAGAAGATTCAAAGGTTAGAGAGTGAAAGCTACAAGTGTTGTGGAACAAGTATAAAGATTTGAGAATGAACCCGAATGAGTCTATTGATGCATTATTTGATAGGGTAAATGTTGTAGTGGAAGACATGCAAGGTCTTGGAAAAGTTATTGAAGAAATAAATATTGTGAAGTGCATCTTGAGGAAACTTACACCTCGGTTCAATCCGAAAGTTTCAGTTTTGGAAGATAAGGACCCAAAAGAGCTGACATTGGATAACCTGCATAGCACCATTATTGCATATGAAATGAGAAATGATGATAAAGATGATGTGGAAAATGGGAAATCCAAAGAGGTGGCATTCAAGGCCCTGAAGAAGCTCACTATTTAAGATTCTTAGGAAGTAGAAGAGACAGATGAGGTGATGTCATTCCTTTCCTCAAATCTTCAAAGAGGAAAAGGAAAGTTCAAAAGGAAACTTAGGCTTGCTTGCTTTAGATGTGGAAAAGTTGGTCACCTTACCGCAAGGTGCCCCAATAAGTTTTAAGAAGATGAGGAGGATGAAATTGAAATTTCCAAGAAGAAGACTTTAGCCTATGTGAAAGGAAATAAACAATTCAATAGAAATTTCTTTAAGAAAAATAATCTTCTCTCAAAAGAATGTGGTAGTTCAGATGAGTCTGAGGTTGAAGAGGTTGAAGAAATAGATAGCTGCACAGATCGAGGATAGAATTATATAGTGGAAGTTGTCGGTAGATCTCAGAAAAAGGAAGAAACCAACACTGATTAAGAAGAAGAATAAATTGAAGGAAGAGTCAACATGGAAGATGAATTAGAAGCAGCTCTTGAAGAGATATATGTTTGGAGAGAAAAAATAAAGAAATCCAATAAGGTGGTACATGATGCCAAACTCTACATGAAACAGAAGCAAGAAGAGAAGTCTAAGCTGATAAAAGAAATTGAAAACCTTAAGTCTTCTAGGCTAGAGAGCTGAAAAAAGGTTGATGAATATAAACTCAAGTTTGAAGAATAGAAAGTGAGATCGATGGATTGAATAACACAAGTAAAGATCAAATCATGCATATTGAAGAACTTGTAGGAGAAGTTGTCGATTTGTGGAAAAAGCTTAAGGATAAGAAAAAATCTTGACTCCTACTGGGACATCAGGAAATCAGATCACTCAGAAAACTGAGAAGCTAAAAGTGGAGCATAGTGGTTCAGCAAAAAGGAAGCATCAATTATGTTCAGATTCTAAGGCTGATGGGGGGTTTGATCGAAAACAAAAAGCTGTGAAAATTGAATTCAGACTGCAAGCACCCATTCTGAGATTGAAAGTTGATTTGGGAACAAAGCAGAATCAGAATATTTAGAGATCCCAAGGGGAAACTAGAAGTGCAAAAGTGACACGAAGGAATGCACCTTATATCAGGTGTTATTGTTTTGGAAAGATGGGACATTCACAGTATGTGTGTTCCATAGACAAGAGATATCGAAGGGCATAAGAACAGAGGTGATAGCTAAATAGAGAATGGTTATCTAGAACATATTTCAAAGGACACTGTTTTTGGTGCGGAGGATTTGGGAACATGTTGAGATACTATATATAGACCATACAGAGGAATGTTTCAAAGCAAAATCAAAATGTTCTCAAACAGTAGATCAATGAACCAACAAGTGAGTCGAAAATGAAAAATAGATTTGTAGCTTTGCAAGATGAAGCTGATCTATCATAATCTGAGAAATATCAGAAGTCTCAATATATTCCAAGTGTGAAGACAAAAATATATACTAAGAAGAAAAAGGATGAGAAGGTAGTGGTGGTAGAAATTTTCCTTAAAGCATCAGACCATTCTGGTATGTGGATCCTTGACAACCATTGCACATCTCACATGAAATGTAATAAAGATCTTATTATAGGCATAAAATATGAAAAAGAAGGAGTTTTCAAGTTTGGAAACAATGAAGGCCTGAAGATTATTGGCTCAGGAAAGGCCAGGTTTGGGGGCAAAGAGACGAGACATGTTGATTTCTTAGTAGTAGAAGGCCTCAGTCACAATTTTCTCTGTTCAGTCAACTATGTGACTCAGGAAATTCTATAAGGTTTACTAAGAAGATGTGTATTTTCGAAGGAAGATATGGGGCGGTGGTTCTATAGGGAAAAAGAACAAAGGGAAATATCTACCTAGTTAGTGGAGAAGAAGATATGTGCTTTCTATCGAGAGAGGAAGAAAACAAGATGTGACATAAATGACTTGTTAATCTATGCCAACCATCCCTAGAAGATCTAGTAAAGTGTGATACAACAAGATACCTCTCTAAGATATCACGGTATCATACCCACACATGCAATTCATGCCAACAAGGGAAGGTCATCAAAAATACATATAAGGAAAAGGAAAATAAGTCAATGAGAGTGCTCGAATTGGTGCATGATGATGTTTGTATGCCTATCACACCAAGATAAATTGATTGAAAGAGGTACTAAATTCTTTTCATTGAAGACTACAACAGAATGACATGGGTATTTTTCATTGCCCATAAGTTTGATGTTTTCAGCTACTTAAAACAGTACCAGAGAGAGTGCGAAAGGGTTCTTGGACAAAAAATTATGAAGTTTCATACTGAAAATGGTATGAAATTCACAAACATTCAGGTGGAAGACTATATTGAGAAACATAGGATAAGGTATCGAGTTTCTTCAGTAAGAACCCCCCAATAGAATGAAGTGGTTGAAAAGAGAAATCAGATCATCAACAACAGGGCCAGAACAATGTTTATAGAAAAAGACCTACCAGATAAATTTTGAAAGGAAGCAGTATTGACATCGGTCTACATTTCTAATAGGTCTTTGTTGTGTTTGAAGGAAGAAAAGAATCTGTATAATATGTGGTACAAGAAGAATACAATGGTGAAGTACTTTCAAATCTTTGGAAGTAAGTGCTTTATACTCAACAAAGAAAACACACAAAAAATTTGAGCCACGTGAAGATGAGGGAATATTCCTTGGCTACTCAGGAAAAATCAAAGTATATAAATGCTTTAATAAAAAGTTGGGAAAAGTAGTTGAGAGCAATGGCATCACTATTGTGGAAAATTATGAGAATATTCAACAACATAGTAAAAAACTTCTTAATGAAAGTGATGAGGAGGAAAGAAATGTTGGGGGAGCAGAGGTGGAAAATACTGATTCAAAAGAAGATACTGATGATGAGCATGAAGAAGTAAAATCTATATCTTCAAAAAATCCAAGGAGTCGAGCTGAAATTGATAGGCATAATATCATTGGTGATTAGTCAGCTCTAGTTCAGACAAGAAGAATGAAATTACTATAGCAGACATCTTTCCTATCTCAGGTAGAGCCTAAATGATTTACTGATGTAGCTGAAGATGAGAACTAGGTTCAGGCTATGAATGAAGAGCTAGATTAGATTGAGAAGAATCAGACGTGGGATATTATTTCAAGGCTAGCATATAAGAATGTCATCGGGACTAAATGGTTCTATTACAACAAGATGAACGAATATGGGACAGTGATTCGAAAAAAAGTATGACTGGTGTGTAAAGGATACTCCTAGATATAGGGAATAGATGTTGATGAGAAATTTGCACCAATTGCAAGGCTAGAGACAATCAGATTATTCCTAGCCATTATACTATAACGGAAGTTCAAAGTGTTCTAGATGGATGTCAAATCTACATTCTTGAATGGGGTTCTATAAGAAGAAGTGTATATTGAGAAGCTGTATGGTTTTATCATTCATGAGGATGAGAACAAGGTTTGTTGGCTGAAAAAGGTGTTATATGGACTGAAACAAGCTCCAAGAGCATGGTACTCAAGGCTTGATCAATATTTGAAGAAGATTAGTTTTTGTGGTGGTGGAGTTGATTAAAATCTCTATTTCAAAAACAATACTAATCAAAGGATGATGGTGCTGGTTTATGTCGATGACATAATTTTTGGTGGATCAGATGAAGCTCAGTGCATACAGTTTTCCGAATTCATGAAAAGTGAGTTTGAAATGTCAATGATTGGAGAGATGGTATTTTCCTTGGTTTATAGGTTACACAAGAAGGGAATGACACATTTATCTCTCAATACAAATATTCCAAGGAGATTTTGAAGAGATTTGGGATGGATAATTCCAAGGAAATGAAGACTTCGGTTGCTACCTGGATGAAACTATTAAAAGATAATAAATTCAAGGTAGTTAATATCACAGAATATAGGCAAATTATTGGAACTTTATTGTACTTGACCATGACAAGGCCTGAAATTATATTCTCCACATGTCAAGCAATGAGATATTAGAGTAATCCCAAGGAAAGCCACATGCTTATAGTGAAAAGAATACTTCAGTATATTAAGGGTAAAATGAACTTCAACTTGATATATAATGAAAAATATCAGTAAGAGTTACTAGGATATACTGATGCAGATTAGGTTGGTTCAGTGGATGATAGGAAATCAATGCCAAGAGGTTAATTTTATCTTGGTGGATTGTGTATTTCTTGGCTACGAAAGAAGAAATATTGTATTTCATTAAGCATCGCAGAAGTTGAGTATATTGTGGCCACTCAAGCATGCACACAATTATTGTGGATGAAACAACAACTTGATGATATGGGATTTGAAGTGAAGTCTCTGATCGAAATCCAGTGCGATAACTCAAGTGTTATAAATATTAGAAAAAATCCCATCCATCACTCAAGGACAAAACAAATTGAGATAAAGTATCATTTTATCAAGGAGAAGGTTGAGTAGGGAATCATGAAGTTAGATTATGTGCCTACAGAACTAAAGGTTGTAGAAATTCTGACAAAGGTCTAACCTAAGGAATATTTTGAGAGACATCGACTGGATCTGGGAGTCTAGTCAACTCCCCACACTTGAAAAAGTGTGTATGTGGGACTATCCCCTCTACTCGAGGTATGGTGTGTTTTTCTCTAATGTGATAATCTGTGTTCTTTCTAATGTTTCAGACCACAAAGGAGTAACCTTTGTGTTTTTTGACAAAGGGGGAGAAATAGTGGCTTCTAAATGGGGAGAAACTGTAGCTAAGGAAGGGAGAAAATGTATTAGTCAAAGACATGTCGAGAAGCTGACATGTGGTACATCAAGAAAGGGGTATGCAATGAGATAGGGGGGAGTTTTAAATCTGACGATGCTAGAAGTGATCGATAAAAGATTACATATCATGACAACTGAGGATAATGATAAAAGTAGAAGAGTGATGTTGGAATGGTGTTAGTAGGTTTCCAGCAATCATTAATTAGTATCAACAATTGGTGTCAGAAATGAAGTGATTCATTGATGAACTTTTCATACTACTCTAGTTTCTCATGCCGAGCATTGCTCATGTGGGCTTAGAGTATGTGGTATGTGAATCTTTGGTTGCTATTTTAATCACAAGAGGTGAAGGATGGTTGATGATGGAAGGAGAATAAATGAGGTATCAAAGTGTAGGAAATCATTATGAGAAGAGTTGTCAACAAACCTAAAGGAGGAGATTGTTGGGAAAAAATACCTCAAGGTAACATTGAAGCATTTTTGGGTTAGTTTTTTTGTTGACAATGCAGGTTTTCATGGTGAGTTTTCAAGTTCCAGAGATTTTGTTGACAATACATGTTGACAAATAACCATGACAAAGGAAGAGAAGATTTAGAGGTGGTACAAAAAGAGAAGATACGAGGTGGCATCGTTTTCTAGTGTTTTCCAAATTTTTGGGGTCCAAAATTTGGAGTTTGGTGAGCATCATGAAATGTGGATTTCCATGAATATCTCATAAAAATATGGAAAATGAATGAGTTTCATGAATATGGTCTTCTTTATGTGGATTTCGCGAAGACATGAAGAAAGTTGACGGTGTTCTTCGTGATTAAGACGAGCTTCGAGAATGGAAGAGGAGGATAGAATTGCGATGATGAAGAGCATTGCGAGTGGAGATTCATGGAGAAGGAATTAAGGAATTGATGGAATACTTCACGATTATAATGAGATACATGATCTGAAAATTTATGTGGTGCTTCGTGATATGAAGAGAATTTCGGCAGAAATTTTGGAGCTTCGCGATTTGAGCTGACGTGGTGTTGAATTTGCATAGAAGGTTTGAGGATTGGTGGAATCACCTATAAATAGACCTCAACCTCCTAGAGAGAAGTAAAGATTTTTCCAATAAAAATTTGTTGCTCTCGAATCGCAAAGGAGTTTCACAGAGGCAAAGTGCTTCACGAAAGACAGGAGCTTCGCAGTGGTTAATCTAGCTCCGCGAAAGAGGTGTATTCCACATTGGCTCAGTGTGCTTCATGAAGGAAGTCTCTTTGTGACGGTTTGAGCTCCAAAAAGGCCTAAGTTTTGCGAAGTCTTGAGCTTTTCGAAGGCTTGAGCTCTGCGAAGTAGTGTGCTCTATGAGGCAGTGAGCTCCGCGAATGTGTGTGCTTCGCGAAGAGGTAGGGAATTCACGAAGGCTTGTTTGAGCTTCGCGAAATTGGGAGCTTCGCGAAGTAGGGAGTTTTGCGAAGCTATTTCCAAAGGTTGTTTCTCGGTGATCAGTGGAAAAGGGGTATTCATCAATGGATTAAATTTAGACTTCAATAGAGCATCTACATACAGTAGATTACGCATTCATTTGTGATAATGAAGAGACCTATAGGTCTATAAACTGTGAGTGGATCTTCTGAAGAAGCAGTGAGCTCACTTTAGTTGTGAGAGTAGTGAATTCTCAAAATTGTGAGTGGTTGTAAACCAAAAGTGGCAGTGAGTCCACTTAAAACTTGTAAACAATAGTGAACTTATAGTGGATTTGGTACATCGACACATTGCTGGTGTATGCTCCTTGGACGTAGCCCAATGAGAGTGAACCAAGTAAAATTGTTGTGTCCTGTGCATGCTTTAATTTTTGTTAATTATCTACACCAGAAAGGAGGGAGAATTTTTTTTTCAATGATGAAACAAGATCAAAGGGGAAGTTGTTTTAATCTGTCATACCTTGATTCAGCCTCCCTCTCAGGGTATCTAGCCTAGTGAATCTAATAATATTCCTTAATTTTTAAAAGATAACGGTGTATGGTATTACCACCATATATATAGTAGTGGTTTTATCAATACTACTGTTAGAGGTATGGTTAGTTACATGTTATGGTTTATGTTATTTGGTTTTAATAACATTGATATGGTTATGTGGATGTTGTAGGGGATAACCTAGGGTGGTGTTTCTCATGCTGCTATTCTTTTAATTTTTTATTCTTAATTTAATAATATTTATATATTTCACCTAGTGAGGCTTAATCATTAATATATAATTGGCACAAAAAAGGTTTAAAGAGGATCATATTGGTTATACTTATATACTCACCCAATTTTTTATATTTTTAAGAATTATATGATAATTTGATGAGGTTAGTTTTGAGTGACTTCAGTTTAGAAATATGGTGATCAAGTGAGGATTACAAGGAGTTATTTTTTTATGTTTTTTTTGATTTAGAGAATCTTTTTTTGAGTGAATTATAATCATGTTTGTTTTTATTTTATATGATGTATTTATTTTATTATGTTATAATGGTTATGTTTTTTGGTCACATAAATAAATTAAAATCCTATCATATCATGATTTTATACCATTAGTACCTACCACTACTTCATAACCTATTGGAAATTCTAAAAAAAGACTAATTTCAATCTAATTTCTGGCTTAAGAGTTCTAGAAGAGTCAATATATATTAGAGTGGTATCAAAGTGAGTGTTTGAGGATTGATTTTGGAGTCAGTTTTGGTGATGATTGTCTATATTGGTAAGTCTACTATATTAATCAAATCTAATATGTGAAGTATGACAAGGAAACTAGCTAAGGATATATAGGGATACTATAATTCCATGTTTGAACTTTGATTATATATTAATCATTACCAAATGGATGGTGAATTTTTAATGGGGTAGTTATATGAGTATAGGTTCATATATTATAGAATGTCAGGTCATAATGATTTCAGGAGTTTTCAATTGAACTGCATTTTTAATAGGTGAGATGTTTTCTTATTTTTGGGATGATATGTTTTCTTATTTTTAATTATGCTGCCTGTGAACTAAATTTTTCAAGTTAAGGAACAAATTATACAATAGGATCTTGAGTATATTTATCGATGGGTTAAAATGAAATATATTGAAGTTAAGAGAGTTAAATTGTGGGAGTTCCACTAGTATATCTTAACAAAGTATGATATGTCTGTTTATGATATGAAGAAAACTATGTGATTTGAGGATGTTGTGATAACCTTCTAAATTATTTAGATAGTTGAGGTGAATTAGATCCCATTAGATGTGTAATTTTTTCAAAAGTATGGATGATAGTGGTAAAATATTGTAAAATGTTGATCATAATGTATATATAGTCTTATAGAGTTTGTTTCATGACTAATTTTATGTGGAGTTATTGATCACTACTCTTTGGTTAGAGTTTTAGTATAAGATATTAACTATCTGATTAGGGAGTTATAATGTTTAGTAGTATAGAGTGAAGTTTATCACACTTTTATGGTATTCAAATATGTTTATGGGTGATGAGAAGTAGAGATCTCACCACTTTTATAGAGGAATAAAATTATAGATCCATTAGTAGATTGGTCCATTTACCCTTAAGACTTATACTATATTTTTGTGAAAGGTAGAGAGAAATTAGAATAACTTAGTGAGAACTATTTTTATGAATTAATTAGGATGAAAGAAATTTATTCTATGTAGATATAATGGGAAGTACCTTTAATTATTAGGTAAGTTGGTTCCATGACATTGACCACTTTAATTGGAATTCTCTGGAGTTGTAGTTCACATGCTTTGAGTGTGGGAAGTGATGAGATTTGTTATTATTCTATAAGTAGGGGATATTTAAAGTTTATGTACCCCTTATATCATGTTGTTTAACATTGATTAGTGTGTAGTGTGATTGTAGAGTGGTATCCCATTCAACCACATTATCAAACTACACCATTTCAATAGTAGCATCACTAACTTGACAACCCCCTATGTTAGGGTGGTGGTGGTAGAGATCATCCCATGAGTATTCCTTATCCTCAAGGACATGAGAATGATTAGAGAACATATGGAGGTATAAAGATAAGGAAACATGGAGGGGGAGTTCTTAGTGGATAACATCATGTAGTGTAATTTGACGAGTTTAGAGTAATTGAGGTGGTAAGAGGTATGATATGTATGTTTTTGACTCTTGCATTTGTTTTATTTGATTCAAGTACATCTCATTCAATTTTTTTCACCTGACATAGTAAGAGGACTATAATTATCAATTTAAAGGATTCATAAACCTCTCAATATATCTATTATAGTGGGATATTGGTCTGGGTTAGTCGAGGATATTAATTAGTTCAAGTTGTTGAGAGGCGATGATTTCATAAAGTGGTATATAGTTTTGATACAAATATAACCTTATGTTATCATACTTGGTATGGATTGGTTTTATTTTTTAGAATACTATAATAACTTTTATTTAAGTATGGTGATTTATTTTAATGTGATCAGAGGTCATGTAGTGTTCATTAAAGAGAGATATTGGGTAAATAGGTTAAAATATGTTAAATCTAAATGATTTACATCTCAACTTGTGTGTTTAATGCATTGTGTGATCTATGTGAAGGTGAAAGAGATTCTGAGGTTGGTTAGGGGTTTTGGTTATGTTTTCCATATGGAGATTACTAGTTTTCTACTAAGGTGGTAGACTGAGTTTCACATTGAACTATATTCATGTATGTCTTTGATATCATTGGTTTATTATTGGATGAAACCCTTTAAGCTCTAGGAAGTACATATCTATATTTAAGAGATGTTACAATGTGGACTAATCCATCGTAGAGAGTCTCTATGTGGTACCCCTAGTATTTTTTCTAAGAAGGATAATTTTATTCTGATATTAATTATTGAATATTGGTTAATGAATGAATTAAAAATAAATAATTTTCATCCTCTACCTAGGATTGATTAAATTTTCTAACCACGTGAAGGAATCTAGTTGGTTCTTAAAGATATATTTTTTTATCAAGATATCATTAGATGAGTGTGATGAAAGAATATATGTATAAGAATAAATTTTTATGTTTCTATAGGAATTTTTATTTCATGTTAATTCTCTTTGGAGTTATGAATACACTTATGGTTCTTATGAGATTGATGTACTGGGTGTTTACACCTTACCTTGATTGATTTTCATTGGTGTATATAAATGATATTAGGGTTTATACAAGGATCTATATAGCGAACATTAAACATATAAGGATGGTTTTAGGACTTCTTTATCAGCATCTGTTGGGTAAAAATCCCTCAATGTATCATTGAAGCATTTTGGAGGTGATTGTGTTTGTTGACAAAGCGGACCTCCATGTTGTGTTTGTTGACAAAGAAGACCATTATGTACAAATTTATTAACAAATGGGGTTTTCATGGTGACATGTTGAGTTCAAGGTATGTTATTAAAAATCCATTATTGATTGAAGAACCTCGACAAAGGAATGTATGATCTGGAGGTGGTACAAAAAGAGCAGATACAAAGTGGCGCCGTTTTCTAGTGTTTGTCAAATTTTTGAGCCTAAAAATCAACAAATGGAGAAAAGTGTTTTTCACAAAGGGACTTGTGTGCCGGTGTCTTGAAAGTTTGGAAACTTGCGCGCCATATGTTTTTCAAGATTAGAACATCAAAATATGGCAAAGGAAAGTTGGGCGCCTGAGTTTTGGTTTGGGCGCGCACGTGACTAGGGAAACATAGACTAGTGAGGCTGGACTTGCACGCCAAGAGGATAATTGCGCGCCGATGATCTAGGTGTCCAAAATGCCTATAAATAGAGGCCCACCCCTCCTCATTTTGGACAAATTTCAACACTTAGAGAAAATTAGAGCTCCAATCATGTAGGTGTTTCAGTCGCGCAAATGGTGGTTTGGTCGTGCAAGTATAAAGATACTCAGAAGTTGTGCGCCGATTGATAATTTTGTGCCAATATTGATTTTGTCATAAAATGGTGTGAGTATCCCAAGTTCATAGTTGAATAATGGAGTGTCATGCAAGTGGTTAAGTGGCACTTCCATGCAAGTATTTAAGAAGCGTTCTAGGTATTATAGAAGCGTTTCAGGAATAGAGAAGCACGCCAATCATTATAGGGTTGCGCGGAAAGTTGGAAGATTTCTCGGTACGTTTGTGGTAAAGTTGTAATCATTAGTGGATGAAAGTGGAACTTCAATAGAGCATCTATATACAGAGGAAGATTCATTCATTTGTGATAATTAAGGGATGTACAAGTCTTTAAACTGTGAGTAGATATTATGAAGAAGCAGTGAGCACACTTCAGTTGAGAGGGCAGTGAGCTTTCATATTGTGAGTGGTTATAAACCAGAAGGGACAATGAGTTTGCTTCAAACATTGAAAAAAATAGTGATCTTTTAGTGAATTTGGTACATCGACACATCACTGGTGTATGCTCCTTGGACATATCCTAGTGAGGGTAATCAAGTAAAATTTTTTGTGTCCTATTCATGATTTAAATTTTGTTTTTACTTTGCTATGGGAAAGAGAAAGAAGGGAGTTTTTCTTAACAACAAGACAAGATCAATAGGGGTAGTTGTTTTAATCTGTCATACCCTGATTCACCCCCTCTCAGAGTATCTAACCAAGTGGACCTAACAACATCAGTTTTATATAAAGATAATTAAGTATTCTTTTTAAGTATTGGAAGTTTACTTTCTCATACAATTTATTTCTTAGTAGGGTGTAGTTTTGGATTTATCTAAGAAGGAAGTGGGGGTTTATTGGGATGTGCTCCCAAATTTCACTAAAGTGCATAGTATTATCAGCTTATCTAGATATTATTAGAGGCTTTTATATGATCTCTATAATATTTCATAACCCTTGTCAACTCATTCAAATAAGTTTCATGTATCCATTTAATAAAAACAATGTTAATAATCACTTTAGAGATTGAAGGATATTTTTACTTGCTTCCCTATCCTTTTCATACCTAAGGAATAAGTTACATTTTAGGTTTATTATAATAATTCACATAATATATTTGGGTGTATATAGATCTAGTAGAGGGAACATATATTTTATGGTTCTATGTAGTTGTAGTCTCATAAATGTAATAATTCAACTCATGATATTTAAATAATGACGATGGTGTTTTCTTTGAAGATATAATGACATTAATTATATTGGGAATGCTTTGTGGTCTTCATTGATTACTCAATTTTTCACTATATATTTACATAAGAAGATTAAAACATTTTTTAGTGGGTATGGGCAGAGTTTATAAAGGATTATGATTTTGATATTTCATATACTCTAGGTAAAAATAACATAGTAGTTGATGAATTGTGTAGGAAGACTTATGATGATGTTGTTTATAATTCTAGGGATGAATAGAAGATGAAGGAGAAACTCATAGATTTTCAATTTGATTTATAAGAGGTTATTAGTAGAGGTTGTTTATATAATATTATGGTGTATTTTACATTGTTTCAAAAAATAGACAAGTCTATGATGGTAGAACATGAGCTTTTGGTGTAGAGAGATCATATAGTCAAGTGATATACTTTTGAAAGCTGAGTAGAGGATGAGGAACACAATGTGTTTTTGCATGGGAAGTTATATATTACTAAGAGAACATAGGAGTTGGTATTTTATGAGTTTCATTGCTCACCTTTAGAAGTACATTCAAGTTTAAGAAGATGTAACATGGATGAAAGAAGTAGTTTGGATTATCTAGAATGAATAAGATAGTGTTATAGTTTGTATTCAAGTGTCTTATATTTTATCCAGTGAAATTTTGAACATCATGTTCTCATGGATCAATTACAACCCTGGAATAATACCTAATGGAATCTGAAGGATTTCTCAATGTATTTTTTCACTAGTTTTCCCCATGCATTGAAGATACATGGAATTATTTTGGTTATATTTTTCAAAATTGATGAAGTTAACTCATTTATTTATAATTATGAAATCAATATTGGTATATAATTTAGGGAGTCTTTATAAGAAGGAGATGGTGAAGCTTCATGGAGTTTTGATGATGAAAATTTTAGAATATAAAACTCATTTTACATCATTTATGCAAGGAGGATTGTAGTTTTCTTTTTTATCCTAGTTATGACTTATTATAACAATTTAATAACTCATGAATAATAAAATTGAATGAATAATTTAAGCATTGGATGGTATGTTTAGGGATTTAATTCTAGACATTGGTGGATCATGGGAAGATAATTTGTCTATAAAATCATGAGTTTTTAAAAGGAAGCACCATGTTCAATAGAATACATGATACACTATATCAAGCTTAAGCAAACAACTAAATACTATTATTTAAATGTTACCAATATAACCCAGTCATTAGAATAGTAGGTATGAAAAAGAATAACTAAATTATGAAAATATTATTTACACATGTATATATAATTCTTTGACCAATTAATTATAAAAGAATATAAAACCCTTTTTAAAATTCATGGAAATGGTTTTTTGAAAAACTATTTAAATGTGCACAGGTGTGTTTTATACTAATAAAAAAAAAAAATATATTATTGGATTATATTAATGATATATATATATAATATTAAATCTAATGTTTGAAATTCATCTAATAAATTTTCTAGATAAGATATAAGAACAAATCAAATTTTACGGATAAAAGAAGTATTTTTCTAAAAAGTCATATTTGCCGACTTTTGATTGTGCACTTGTTTTAAATATAGTTTTTGACACTTTTATAAATTATTTTTTAAAAAATAAACATATTAATTGAAATAAGTGTATCAAAATTTACTTTGGTTTAATTTTTGGTATTTTTCTAATAAGATTCATTTTTTGATAAATAGTGAAAAAATACTATATTTTAATTGAAAAATAATTTTTTCATATGATTTATTTATATTGTTAGATTATATTTTAGACTAGTTTTAAAGTATAATTAGATAAATATTTTATTATTTAATCAAATTAAAGTCATTGGAATCAATTTTACATTGAATTTTGATATAAAAACATTTCAATCTTTTGAAGGTTTTTACTTTAAAAACCCGTTTTCTCATTCCATCAACGAAATTAATTTTTAGTTAATTTCTAAAATTTTTGTGTTTATAATTTTCAAAAATTAATTATATATTTTTAATTATAAGGTCCAAATTTATTAAAATTTTTCCATTTTCTTGGACAAAATATGAATAGTAACTTTGGTAATTTTTGTTACCATAGTTATGGGTAAATCAGGTAATTAAGGGTAAAAATAATATTATAAATATTATAAAATTACCCTAAAACCTGTCATAATTTTATTAGATGAGTATTATTCATCCTTATAAATTAAAGTATCAGTTATGAGACTATTTATGGACTTTTGGATGAGAATATAACCTTTATAATATTATAATAAAAGGAAAGTCAATTTTGTCATACTTTTGTTTTTAACAAGAGAAATATTTTTAATATTGGGTTATATAAGGGATATGTTCTAATATAAATAGTATTTATAAATATAAAATGTTTATCTAAATAATGGTAATTTATTTATAAATTTTAGTGTAAAAATAATTACCTTAAATGGTGACACAATGATGATGTAGTAATTTTTTAATTAATGGAAGAATCAAATAAATGATATTAAAAATATTAAAATAAATATAATTTGATATAATTAATGTCATACACAAATTTTATGGATTAATTTTACATGTTAATGATATTTTAAAAGAGTGTTTTTGAATATATCATGTTGTATTGATATTTTTAAAAAGTCAATTGATGAATAGTGTTAACATTGACATTAATGATATTTTAAAATTAATAATATTTCATTAAATGACATATAATTCATAAAAATAAAAAATTCTTCCAAATTATTGGTATAAGTCTTGAAATGTAATAAATTACTCACTTATTGGTCGTTTTATATTTAATATTAATTATATTAACCCTCAAATTGTAAATTATATGATATCATGGTAAGAATTAAAAAGTTAAATAAGGGTTAAAGCTAAAAGACAAGGATTAAAAAAATAGTCAATACTCTTATAATTTTTATTGGATGAATTTATTTAGAACCAAAATCATACTATATTATAAATAAATTAGTTTGGATCCATTTTTATTATAAAATTAATTTATATTAATTTAATAATTTGAATAATTTCAAGAGTACCCCTCCCATCTTCTATAAAAGGGTACCCATTATTCTCATTTCAATACACTTCAAAACCTATTTGTTTTGAATAATATATACGAATATACCTTATTAGAATCTATAACCACATTCTATTGCTCTTATTTTAGGCATAAAACCATCCTTAGTGGTCTTAAGGTGTTAAGAAAAGCAGGGGGTCCGAGGAAGAGATATCGTTTTTAATCAAGTATTTCTGTTTTATTTATTCTTCCACTTCCTTAAAATATTATTAAAACATGATGAAATAATAAATAAAATATCATAAATATAATGAGATGTTTTTATGTTAATATCATCATCTAATTCTATCTCTACTTCCATTATATTAGAAAATAATTGTCATTCGTGTGTACGAAGAATTGCCACCATACAGATCAATATAATTCATTTTCTCTCACCGTCTCTCAAGACTGGTTAAAATGATGGAATTTATGTTTATATATGATATTAATGAAATATTTATCATTATTAAATAATAATATATCATTTATGTTCTTACTTTTCTATGCACAAAAAAATGATAACGTCGTTCATGCGTACGTGTGAACTATCACCTCCACGAAGTGATGTGATTCATTTTTAAGCACCATATAAAATGGACAATATATATAAATATATTTAAATTATTAATATAATATTAATGATATTATGATAATTATAGGAAAATAAAATAATACTTAACTTCTTTACACAATGATCATTGAAAAATTGAAACATTACTCATGCATACATACGACTTACTCTCTCCATGATTATAAGATAGTTAATTTTTCATATCCATATGAAATGGATGGATTTAAGAGTATAATTGATCTATAAAATTGATTATTATGTCATGAATATTATTTTAGAGATTATGGAATAATTACCACTTTGATTATTGACATCATACCAATTTCATTTTGGATTCAAGCACCAAATGTTGTCAAAACATCCAACCTAAACTTAAATAATCAAGTAATTGTTATAACATGATAACATAGTAATAAGTGATATAAAATAAATAATAAATTTGAAAATTTTCTCAATAGAGTAAGTTATTAACATAAGTTTATTATTCAGGAAGAAAAAGGATATACGTGATGAATCAGACTCAAGGTAATAGACTCTAACTAAAACATCATTTTGAATGTTTTAAATATTTATTATTATAAATCATTCTCTTTCATGTACATGTTTTAAAAATGGTTATTATGAATGTATTTATATGTACATGAATTTTTAAAATGGAAAATTTTCAGTTTCTTTCAAATGTTTCAAAGTGGTATGGGACACTTTGATTTAAACATCTCTTTTTAAATGTTTAAAATTGTTTTTGAAACTGGATTGATTATTTTTGTAACGTGAAATTTTTTCTTATGAGTGAAAATGAATTTTAAGTGTGACATGTTAAAAATTAAAAACATTTTTATTTTATGATTATATAATGGTACTTGGACATTTGAAGTGTTGTTACATGATAAACCAAGGATAAGTGGTTTTGTGATAAACCATTGACAGGTGGTTATGTTATAACCTCTAATGAATTGGTTATGGATATCGACTATATGGTTATTCCATTTGTAAGAGTGATATATATGGAAGTATACCACATGGTTATTCCATTTGAGTATAATTATGTCCCAAGTTACATAATTATATTTTATATTATTTTTTATGAGGTTTCATGAAAATAATTTGATTTTCAAAAGGTAAGATAATGATCTTTTTGAAATGATGATACATTTTTCTGGGTAAAAAGGTGTATTTTTAAGTAATTTTTATGAGTTTTCACTGGAATAATGGTTTAATTTCTTTTAAGTCCCTTACGGAGCTTTTTTTATCACCCCAAGTTTTAATTTTTTTTACAGGGTTTAAGTAAGAGTTAGTTCATGGATGAGATCAAGGGAAAATTGTGAAGATATATCAACATACGAAATAAGGTTATATTTTAAAGATCTTTTTTTATGATAAAATGGATAATGGGTATAATTTTACACTTTTAATGTATGGGTTACTATGTAAGATCTTGTCCTAATTATCTAAAACTCTAATCCTAAAAGATATTTGAGAAAAGAATGTGATTTATAGTTTTAAAATAACTAGAATATGTAATGTTTAAGGTCGAGTCCTTACAACTGGCATCAAAGCATGGTTTGAACAACTTTAGAACATAGGATGTTTTCTTAATAGTTATGGATATCATCATGGGTTTATTATTTTTAGGTTTATCATAAGTTTAGTGTCTTATAAACCCCCTTTTAGGGTTTAAGTTATGAAATTTTGATGCGACTAACAATATTTTTTGATACATTCATTTTTTGAGATAATTATGGGTTATAACTTTTTGGGGTGAAAAAGGAAAGGTATGAGATAATATTTGAAGATAAACCATGTTATGGTTATTTTTGAGGACTTTATCATAATTTGGGAATGTTATAATAATTTTATAGTTTTAGAAAAAGGACAACCCACAGGATGGGTGACAACCCATCGCATCTGGAAAGGTTGTGGGAATCAAATCCAAAATTGATGGGAGATGAGGATGAATCACATAATACTAGACTATGTGAAGTATCAGGTTAATATGTCTTTTTATTTTTATTTAAATGAGTTTATGGAAAAAGAATAAGTTAATTTTGGGAACATATGTTTTATCGAATAAATAACCTTGGGATTGGGAAATGATTTGGTGATTAAGGGATTAATGTTGTTTTAGAAGATGTTCTATATTTTTGGAATCTTATAAGATTAAGGTAAATATAATACATTGGGATTTTATTTAAGGAATAAAAGTTGAATTATATTTTAGAAGCATATATGACTTTGTTTTGGATTTATAGTGATTCAGGTTATTTATGGAAATGGTCAGCATATCTTGAAGATTATTAAGGAAATTAATTTTTAGTATAAGACTTCATGAGTAATTTATTTTATTTAGAGATAACTCTTAAAATTTATCTTTGAAGACTATGTGATCAAATCATTCTATATTTTTGGTTTCAATTTAAGTTTATATTATTTTGATTAATTCTAAGGGTAATTATTTTTTAATCGATATATCTTGTACTTTGGTCATTACTATTGAATTTTGAGAGATGAAAGTAGTTTTTTTATCATATAAAGGTTATTTTTTTGGAGAATTATCTTATATTATCCTAACCATTTTGTTTTTGGTTAATTTATAAATACATTAGGAATATATATTTAATCTTTTTTGGATTATGTGATTCTCTAGAAGTTGATTCTAGTGCTTCAGGCATGAAAAAATTCATCTTGAATACTCATTATTTGGAGAAAAAGATGAGTTTGTGGTGAAAATTGATCAATGGATGAAACTATAATTTGTAAGTAAGTATGTTTCCTTATGTTCTTAGTTCAGGTAGTAAAATAATTCTTTAAATCTATGAAAATAATCTTGAAGAAAACATTATCTGTTTATTTTTCTTACTGATAAATCAATAACATTTTTAACCCAACACATATTTATAGTTTTGTGGTTGTTAACTTTCTCATGATCATGTTCTCTATCACTATCCATCAGAACTTGATAGTTTTTTTCTCTTCTTTGTCAATTTTTCCTACATGGAACCCTAGTATGTGTTATTTTAGGTAACCTCCACACTTCCCTTTCTTTATTTCAATGTGGAATTCTCATTAATCCATTATCCAATATGGGATTTCATTATAGGTATTTTGAAAAGTCAAAACTTAGTTACCAATCCCAAATTAAAAATTGAGAGGATGGAATTTCTAAAAGTGTGGGAGAATGTAACATATTGATTTTTTAAAAGGAAACATTGTGTTCGATAGCATACATGATAAACTACATTGAGCTTAAACAAACAACTAAATATTATTATTTAAATGTTACCATTATAACCTAGATGTTAGAATAAAAGTTATAAAAAAGAATAATTGAATTATGAAAATATTATTTACACATGTATATATAATTATTTTACCAATTAATTATAAATGAATGTAAAACCTTTTTAAAATAAAAGGAAATGTCTTTATGAAAATCTATTTAAACATGCACATGTGTGTTTTATACCAATAAATAAACAAGTCACTCTTATTGAATTATATTAATGAAATATATATATATATAATATTAAATATAATGTTTTAAATTCATATTATGTGTTTTCTAGACATGATATAAGAACAAATCCAATTTTATAGATAAAAGAAGTATTTTTCTAAAAAGTCATATTTGTTGCCTTTTGATGGCATACTTATTTTAACTCTAGGTTTTGAAAATTTTATAAATTTTATTTGAAAAAATAAACTTCTTATTTTAAATTGGAGTATCAAAATTTACTTTGGTTTAATTTTTTGTATTTTTCTAATAAGATTCATTTTTTGACGAATTGTGAAAAAATACTATATTTTAATTGAAAACTACTTTTTTCATCTAATTTATTTATATTGATAGATTATATTTTATATTAGATTTAAAGTATAATTTTATAAATATTTTATTATTTAATCAAATTAGAGTAATTAGAATAAATTTCACATTGAATTAGGATATAAAAACATTTCAATCTTTTGAAGGTTTTTACTTTAAAAACCTATTTTCTCGTTCTGTCAACGACATTAATTTTTAGTTAATTTCTAAACTTTTTGTGTTTGGTATTTTTAAAAATGGATTCCATATTTGGATTCATAGGGTAAAAATTTATTAAATAGGCACATTTTATTTTTGGTCAAAATATTAATAGTAACTTTGGTAATTTTTATTACCACGATTAAGGGTAAATTAGGTAATTAAGGGTAAAAATAATATTATAAATATTATAAAATTAACTTAACACCTATAATAATTTTATTTTATTAATATTTTTCATCCTTAATCATTAAAATATCAGTTATGAGACTATTTATGGTCTTTTGGATGAAAATATAACCTTTATATTATTATATTCAAAGGAAAGTCAATTTTGTCATACTTTTGTTTTTAACAAGAGAAATTTTTTTAATATGGGGTTATATAAAAGATATGTTAGACTATAAATAGTAATAATAAATATAAAATATTTATATATATCATTGTAATTTATTTATAATTTTTAGTGGTAAAATATTTACCTTAAATGTTGACACAATGATGATGTAGTAATTGTTTAATTAATGGAAGAATCAAATAAATGTTATTAAAAATATTAAAATAAATACAATTTGATATAATTAATATAATATACAATTTTTTTGGATTTATTTGACATGTTAGTGATGTTTTAATATATTTGGTTTGAAGATATGATTTTATGATATTTTAAAAAGTCAAGTGATGAATAGTTTCCAAATTGACATTAATGATATTTTAAAATTAATAATATTTTATTAAATGATATAAAAATCATAAAAATATAAAATTCATCCAAATAACTGTGATAATTCATAAAATATAATAAATGAAAAATTTGTTGGTTTCTTTCATTTTATAGTAATTATATTAACCCTCATAGTGTAAATTACATGATATCACATTAAGAATTAAAAAGGTTAAATAAGGGTTAAAGCTAAAAGAAAAGGATTAAAAAATAGTCTAAACTTATCTAATTTTTATCATAAGAATTTATTTAGATGAAAAATCACCATATATTCTAAATAAATTATTTTAGATCCATTTTAAATATAAAATTAATTTATATTAATTTAATAATTTGAATAATCCCAAGAGTGCCCCTCCCCTCTCTTATAAATGTTTACCCATTCTTATCATTTCAATACACTTAAAAACCTATTTGGTTCCACCAATATCTTCACAAAATCCCTTCCTATAATACCTAACCACATTTTAGAGCTCTTATTTTAGGCATAACACCATCCTTAGTGGTCTTAAGGTGTTAAGAAAAGGAGGTGGTCCGAGGAAGATGTATCGTTTTTAATCAAGTATTTCTGTTTTATTTCTTCTTCCAATCCCTTAAAATATTCTCCAACCATGATGGAATAATAAATCCAATATCCTAAATATACTAATATTTTATTATGTTAATATCATCATCTAAATCCATCACCACTTCCATCAATGGGAAATGAATTATCGTTTGTGTGTACGGTAAACTACCAGCTTGTGAACTGATATAATTCGTTTTCCATCACCATCTCTAAATAATGGTTATAATAATGTAATTAATTTTTATATATAATATTAATGTTTTTTTATTAAATAATAACATATTGTTTATTTTCTTACTTTTCCATGCACATAAAAATGATAACGTCGTTCGTGTGTACGCGTGAACTGTCACCTTCACGAAGCGATGTGATTCATTTTTCAAGACCCCATCACATAGATGATATATTTAAGTATATTTAAATTATTAATATGATATTAACAATATTATGATCATTTTGTAAATATAAAATAATATTTAACTCCTTTCCATAATGATCATTGAAAAATGGAAACATTACTTATGCGTATGTACGACTTACTATCTCCATGATTGTAACATAGTTCATTTTTCATATCCATATGAAATGGATGGATTTAAAAGTATAATTTATGTATAAAAGTTATTATTAT
Organism: Viscum album; assembly: GCA_963277665.1. Classification (NCBI taxonomy): domain Eukaryota; kingdom Viridiplantae; phylum Streptophyta; class Magnoliopsida; order Santalales; family Viscaceae; genus Viscum; species Viscum album. The sequence goes on from OY728153.1 coordinate 1,657,851,382, forward strand.
TTTATTAATATTATTCTGGAGATTATTTACTAATAAACTCTTTGAATATTTACATTATACCGAAGTCATTTTGGACTCAAGCACCAAATATTGTCAAAACGTCCTACATGAAATTAAACAATTAAGTAATTTTTATAACATGATAACATGGTAATAAGTGATATAAATGGAATAATAAAATTTAAAACTTTATAAATAAAGTAAATTATTAATCTAAGTTTATTATTCAGGAATAAAAAGGACACATGTGATGAATAAAACTCAATGCAAGGGACTCTTTAACTAAAATATTATTTTAAATGTTTTAAATATTTATTCTTCTAAATCATTATATTTCATGTCCATTTTTTAAAATTGTTTTTATGAATGTATTTATATGTACATGAATGTTTTAAAATGTAAAATTTTTCAATTTCTCTCAAACTTTTTAAAGTGGGATGGGACACTTTGATTTAAACAACTCTTTTTAAATGTTTGAAATGGTTTTTGAAAATGGATTGATTATTTCTATAATGTGAAATGTTTTATTATGAGTGAAAATTAAATTTTAAGAGTGAAATGTTAAACATTACAATATTTTATTTTTTATGATTATATAATTGTATTTGGACATTTGACGGGTGGTTACGTGATAAACTAAGGACATGTGGTTCCATGATAAACAAAGGATTTGTGGTTATATAATGACCTTCAATGCATTGGGTATGGAAGTTAACTATATGGTTATTTCATTTATAAGAGTGATATGCATGGAATTAGACTGCATGGTTATTCCATTTGAGTATAATTATATCCTAAGTTACTTACTTATCTTTTATATACTTTCTTATGAGTTTTCATGAAATTTTTTTGATTTTCAAAAGGTAAGATAATGATCTTTTTGAAATGATGATCCCTTTTTCAGGATAAAAAGGTATGTTTTTAAGGAAACATTTTATGGGTTTTCACTGGACTAATGTTTTCCTTTCCTTTAATTCTCTTACTGAGATTTTTTACTCATCCCAAGTTTTAAAATATTTTTCATAGGGTTTAAGGAAGTGTTGGTTCAAAGATGAGATAAAGGGAAAATCATAAAGATATATCAGCATAAGAAATCATGATTTATTTTATTTTATTTTATTTATGAAAAAATGGATACTGAGTATATGTTTTTACTTTTAATGTATGCGTTTACTATATAAGAGCTTATCCTAATTCTGTAAAACTCTAAACTGAAATTATCTTTGGGAAAATAATGTGATTTCTAGTTTTAAAATAACTTTAATATATAATGTTTAAGGCTAGGTCCTTACATTGTCTTTGGTTGAGATTTCTTATAGTAATATCTATCATTAATCCATTATAGTGACACTATTTGAGGTGTTATAAGGATGGCCTTATAAATCACCCTTGAATTTGGTTAATATTGGCTAAACAATGGTTATAGTACTAGACTTTGTGAAAGTTACTATAAAGAAAAGGTAGAATATTCAATAACTAATGAATGTGGTTTATAGTTATCATAAATCATATGTTGGTTATAGGATGATACCATAAAAGTTTTATGACATTTCTTATGTTCTCTTAAAGGTTTTACACTAACATTGGTAGTGTAAATTTGGTCAAGGAAGAGGATTTATCTTAAATTTTTTAAACCTTTAAATGTGTTAATTAATGTGGTTTTAATGGAATATAATTTAAAACTAACACATAGATTATACATGATTCATGATATATTCAATGTGTTAGAATGTGACATTTCTTGAGAAAAAAAGTGTGAAATCTATATCATCAAAAGAAGGTGTTTCATGAATGGGTCATTACTTTTGTGAGTTTTCTATAGAATCATAGTGTATTTGAGGAGTGTATCTGAGAGTGGTATCCATAGGTAAATGTTAAATATTTTGATTTGTTTTGAATCTTGTTTCATGTGACATAGTGCATAAATTTGAATATGAATTTAAATATATATTTTTTATGAATCAATCTATTGAAATAATATGGTTTGGATTTTATAGAAAAGTATTTGATAGCTATCTAATATGATGGTTTAATTTTTTAGATGATTTCTATTATTGTTCTAAAATATATTTTTTTGATTTTTGAGGATAAAAATTATTTGAGTGCTATCTAATAGAGTGAACCTAATTTCTATTTTTAAATTTGTTTATATCATGGGTATTTGAGGAGGAAGAATATGGTGAAAGTTTGAAATTAAAGGGGTATTCGATCAGATATGAAAAAAATGTCATGTTATGTGTATATCATGTTGTGGTTAGTTCCATTCATATATGATTTCAATAATTTGATTTTAGTTTAAAGGATGTGGAAGTAGATGATGTTGTTGGAAGACATGGATTGGGAAGTACGTCATGATTTATGTGATATTATCTTTGTTTTTTTAGAAATGTCATAGTTCATGAGCATTTTTTAAAGAGGTTTTAGTGAATATACTTTAAATTTTGGTTAGAGATATGTGATGTTTTATATTTAAAAAACCATCACGGTGAATTTTGAGTAGATAATGAAAACCCTACTGGTTAACATGAATAATGGGACATATAATATTTTATTATAGTGGTTTTTGGGAGAATAAAGTAAATAAATTGTGGTTTATTTATACATGTAATTCTATGGTCATATTTATAAAAATTTAATTTGGAAAATTATTAAGGATTTTAAATAAAGGATAATATACATGCCATTATATCTGGATCATAAGATGATCAGTGGAAACACACCATGTTTGAGGGTGACAGACAATGGTTTTTGTGGTGGTGGATTATAATTATTGGAAACTATCTAAAACCTCATTATTTTCTCTTATAACATCTCTTTGAACTTGGAATAGATGAAAGGGTGAAATTGGATATATTTTTCATGATTATGATCTTACATTGATATATTTCCTTATAAGAGTGATCAAGTCGAGGATTGGGTTAACAGTAAGTACAATTCTTGATCTATTTCTTATGAAGAATTTGAAAACTCTTCCTTATATATATATTTATATTAATAATGAGACATATCGATGGATGTATCATGGGTTTTCATGTTCTAGATTTAGATTTTTGTATTTGGAGTATGGGATTGGTATGAATTAATTGAATAGACCTGACTTTGACTAGGTCAAGGATTGTAATTTTTCCTTACCTTTTAAGAATGTTTAATGAATCTATATAGTTTTATTGATGTGGTGATGAATAAATGTTTTGGATTACATGAAATTAAAAATAGATAAATTTAATTAATCATATATATGGGGAAAATAAAATTTTAACCTTCATGGAATAAAGAATTCAAATGTAAAAGATGATAATTGGGGTAAGTTATAGTGAAGATAATTGAAGTGGATTGGGGAATATAATGAGAGGATAAGAACTTATTTCTTGATATAATGGAGATAAAAATGAAATTTTAAGTTAATTATGATTACTTATAAGGTTATTTTGTGTGAAATATGTTTTTTATGTTTTTGAATGGTGTTATAATGCATGAAAAATATTATTAAAATGTTGGAACCTGAGGAATGACAGTAGTGATGTTTTCTTAATGTATTGGCCTGTAAGTTTGGGTATGTAGTTTGCCTATGTATATTGAATTAGATTTCATAGGTACATGTGGATGTTAGAGGATATGAGGGGATGAGTTATGGTTATTTTTTATAATTGGTGTTGTTTTAATATAGGTGATGGTTGATATGATTTTGATGTTTATGATGTGAATTTTACTATAATTTTTTAACTTGATGATGATACATATGTTGGAAGGATTCTATATTCTCTATTATTAGTCTGATGTTGGGATGTAGTATTCCCACTATAGGTATAGTTGTTGTTCTTATGGTTTTAATACTATAAATTTATTGTTATAGTAATTGTGTTATCCTTATGTATAGTTGAGGGTAGTCATTGTGGTATTAGATATATTATATTTAGAGTTATAGAAAGTGATATGTGGTGGTATATGTGGAGTGGTTATGTTGATGTGGATTTTTTGACGTGGATGGTGTGGTTGGTGGCTTAGGGTGGAGTTTCTTCTACATATTTTCTCTTTAATTGTTGTAGTTTATTGATTAATATTTATATATGATATTCACTAATAATTTACTATCCCTATGAATATGAATCATGGGAGATTAAAGGAGGAACTTTCTATTTTACTTAGATACTCACCTGATTATTATCTATTTTTTTAAACTTAAAAGTATATTTTAAGGATTTTTTCAGGTGGCATTAATTTGGGAATGAGATGATCTAGCTGGGATTAATATAATTCACATGTTTATGTTTTATTTTGATGTCATAGGACCTTTTCCTTATTTTATGAAATAAATAATCATGAATGTGTTCATTTGAGACGATTTTTTATTTATTAATATGTAGTGGATATCGCTTTTGGTATTATAAATAAGAGTAATGACTCCTATATATAGATTATATACCCTTATTTCCAGTATCCACCCTATGGAAAATTGGAGGAGGGCATTGAAGTTCACACTCAATATCATTTCCAATATAAGGAGAGTTGTCCTGGGGTTTGGATATTCCATACCTTAATTATATACAATGATATCCATTTGGAACAAATGGGTGTAAAATTTCTTTTCTATATAGATAACTCGGGGATAAAATTTCCATAAAACCACCATAACATGTTTCAAAAAATTTCAAACTAGATAATATTTTCCTTTTGAATAAATTATTTTATGGTAAAAATACAATTTTAGACAATGGAATAAAAAATGATTCATGTATTCTTAATTTTTTTCCTAAAGAATGTATGCTAATTTTGTTTAAACTAAAATAATTAATCATGAAATGATTGTTCTGTTTTTATATATTCATGATATTATTAGCAATTATAAAAATATGAGAATTATAAATCACATGAAACTTTGATTAAAATCGGTTTTTATAATAAATGTTATTGGAAATGTGAAGAAAATACTTGGTATGGAAATTATAAGAGACATGAAAAATAAATTACACAACATTTATCAACATTATTATGTTAAAAATGTTTTTAAATATTATTTATTTGAAAAATTAAAACCTATTATTATAAATATAGATAAAATCATCAATTTTTATCTTTCACAACCACCTAATCTGGAATCTAACATGTATTAGATTATTAGAATACCATATGCCAATATAGTTGGTAGTGTCATGTATACCCTGATTTTTTCACCTTTAGGTATTGTAATTATTGTTTATACATTGATATGGTTTATGGGAAATCATTTAAAGACTCACTAAAATGCTTTTAAATGTTTACTCAAGTATATATCAATATCGTTTGAGCAATATTTTTCTTATGGAATGAATTTAGATTTTAAAAAATTTGGTAATTGGATTTATAAATTCAAATAATAATGTTAATTTAGATACATGTAAATCTTTAACTATCCATGGTTTCAATGTTTTTACTTTCCCTATATAATGTAAATATATAATGAAATACATTGTTTCATTTTCCACCACTTATGTTGAGTGCATCACTTTAACATGATAAATTATGGAGATAATCTGGATGAAAAGTTTCTTAAACAAAAATTTATTATCAATTTATAGAATTAATGTTTACCAAGACAATCAATATTCATTAAATTTATTGAAAAATAATTTTTTCCATGGATGATTAAATCAAATAGAAATTTGAAAACATTTATCTAGGGATATTATTGATTCTAGGACCATGTGTGTTAATAAGATATAAACTAATGCCAATTAAGCTAATAATTTAACTAAGGTCATACCGTTATTAATGTTTAATATTTTTTGATATACTGAATATATTCCTAGATCAAAATATTATGTTGTAGGAACATCATGTGTAATGTGGGATTTATAATTTTATTTTCAAAGGTGGAGTTATGAGAAAATATATTTCATTTTTTTACAAATAAGAACTATTTGTTAAATTTCATATTTAAAATTTTATGCCATATTTGATGTATATTATTTTATTATGTTGTTTATATAAGTGTAAGGACCCATTTGTGCATTGGTATTTTTCCTAGCATGCTTACTGCTTTACTAGGATTTTACTTGTCACTAGATAGCTTCTTTTATTGGCCAATCTACATTATTTCAATAATCTATTTATGTTATATAGAATTATCAATGGCCATTGATAATTTATATCCAATGATTATTCTAATATTGATACGTGTTTTTGTGTGTTTTTTCCAACTAAATTCATTGGATCCATATTGTTTATACAATTTATACATAGTTGTGTCTGTGTTTCCTCCCCAAGTTCTTATCTGGAAGGATTTGCGATCCATCTAGTGTAACTTTTCTATTGGATCACTTCATGATCCATGATAATTTTTTTAGTTCAATGGATCCACCTAAAACATTTAGTTATCTTTATTACTCCCATAAAATCTCCTCATTTACATTGTAGCTTATAATTTTATCATCTAATTATATTAGAGTTAGAGAGAAAAGAGAGATAATGATAATGAGAAGAGAGAACTACTCGGTGACCCCATCCTTCTTGGAGCTTTGATTTCTTATCATTAGTGTGAGAGTGAATCTATGGTTTTCTATTCCAAGTGGAGATTCATCTTTCATTCCTTACGAACTATATCCCAAGGGAATATAAATACATAATGATACCGTTGATGATTAGTAATAATTCATTTTTTTGGAAGTGTGACTAGATTATTTGAATAGAGACTCTTCCTTTGTAAGAATTTTTATATTTTTATATTTAATATAAATATATATTTAATGGTAATGATTTTTGTTACACTCTATGTGTGTATCATGAGTCTATCTATATTATATTATATTTTATCTACTCAATATAGAGTTAAAAAAACCTCTAAGTATAATGATAGCATGACATAGGATTGTTTCTTGGTTCATTTTATTTTTTATTATATTTATAGTTCATTTATGTTTAATATATTTTTTTAATATTTCCTACAAAATAAATATCTTCTCCATGGTGTCCCTTTTATGAATGTTATAAAATAAGAAAAATGACTTACAATACAGCATTAACACCATTCTTTTATTTATATTTTTAAAAGTTAAATTCAACGACATGTAAAGATATACATGTTATTGAAATTAATATTATAAAACATATGTATTATACATGTTCCAATTTTATTAATTCTATATAAATTAACAATAAAAATTTTATGTATGTTGTTGTAACTAAAAAATTAACAACAAAACATGCATGTCATGGATATTATAACATACACACCATGGTTATTCAATTCCATCATATTGAATTTTTTTTATGGTATTCATATGAATATGTGATATAAGAATCCACCTTTATCCTAGGAAATAAATTTTTATATTGATATTAATAATTGAACACATTGATGTTGGAAGTTATTTGAAATCATTTTTACCCTAAGGGATCCATTATTACCCCTAAAAACATTGATATTTGACTTTTATGATGGTAGGTTTATTTATTTTTTAATTTTTTAATTACTGTGTATGTATTGGTGTAGGTTTTTATTAAATATATATTTTTTATCTTATGTTTATTATTTTTATGGAATCATGAATCAATTAGAGCTTCAGTTTTTGTTATAATTCACGACTTTCAATAGTATTATTATTAAAATAAGTTGTCATTATGGTATTTTTGAAATAATGTTTCCATTATCCATTAGTTTGTTTTGGATTTGGGTGGTTATGGGTTTTTAAAATTGTAACATATAGGACTTACCCGAACAACTCCTAGTTCTAATATTCCTTCAGTAATAGAGGAAGTTAATACAAGTTTCCAAAGTTCTTTACAAGTATTACATCATGTTAGAAACCAATTGAATAGAAAAATTTATACTCTAAAGTCCAACAATGCTAAAAGAAATATTATAAAAAATGTAAGATCCAAAATATTTCCCCCTAGAGGCCCACACCAAGAAGAATCCCTTAAGATAATAAGATTATCCACAAACCATTACGATTATTCAAGGAATATAGAACCTTATTTTAGAAATTTGTTGTTATTTATAGGTAAATGTACAAATATTATTGGAATTAAAACATGAAACATAATATTTCTACACATATATAGTAATTCATAGTTAATATATTTTCTAAAATTAAAAAAAATTACAAATATATTATATGAATTTTAAAAATTCTTATTAAATGTTATCTTGCATCCTCTATTTCCTTTTAGTAAGGTTTTTATAAGCATGGTTCTTGATTTTCATCCTATTTATTATTGTTAGTTCTTTAATATTTAAAATAATTTAACCTTCTCTCATCCTAGGGTTTAGATAATCATGGATTCAAATTATTTATTGATGATACAATCATTAATGTTCCTAGATGAACTTAGGAATGTGATAAATGAAAATTTTAAGAGGATTATGCTATTTCTTTATTATTTCATCATATTCATAAACTAAAAAAAACATAATAATTGGATTCAATACTATTTAACAATATTAACTAGTTGAGGGTGTAAAAATTATAAATAAATTCTTGAGCATGTGTAATTTTTTTGATATTTTATTATTGAATGTATATTTAATAGATTGTTTTCATGTATGAGTCTAGAGGTAATACTATATCCTAGAGAGCTTATATAAGGTTATGACACAAAATAGATTGTGTATCAGGCTATATATATTATTGTGTATTGAATCATAGAAGAAAAAAATGATATAATACAAATGAAACTAAATATTAATTTATCACCAAATAATTAAACTTTAATAAAGGAGAAAATTAGGGTGATGACGTCAGATATGATATCATATATATATGGTTATATATAGAAAATAACAACATAAAATATATATTATTGATTATTTACTTAGGGAAAATACAAGTATATATCCCAAATTCCACTGAAAGATAATCAAATTCCATAAAATAAATCTCTAACAAATAATAAAATGATGGTGATTTTGTTAAATAAACTATATTATTTATATTTTTATATTTAAAAAATAAATATACACCCATGAATTTTAATATCTTATTCTTTAGTTTTTTTATATAGCATGTTAATGGAAATGATTTCCTTGATGTCTTTATGTCTTCATTAACTATTTTAGGCATGAATCCACTTACCAGTGTTGATTATTTCTATTATCATTCTTTGTTTTCCTTTCCATTTCTTGCAATAAAACTTTTATATGATCATTAATTTTGTTTATTCTTGTAATATTTCCTACTTTTTAATTGAAAATAATTCCAAATGAACATTTCATTGATCTTTTCCACTCTTAAAAATATATCAATGGGTTCTCTATCATTTGTGTGTCCTAACATTATTTTTAATTTTTGTTATATTGATTCTGGAATCATTGAGAGAGCATTGTACTATTTAATGATTTAATATTATATGCCTTAAGGGAAACTTTAAAAGGCTTGTCTTTATAGGGAAATATTGAATTCTGTATATATAAAGATTAACTATAGTATTATAGATGTGTGAAGACTTAAAGATGAGGAAACTTGAATGTACCATAATAAGGTTAGTTACCTCAATTATTTTCACTAGTGATGATTAAAACAACATTGAATTTATTGATCCTATTAAGATTTTGATTGAGCTAAAAAACTATGATCCTCAAAAGAACATCCTTTTTAATATATCTTTAACATTTTCAAGAATTTCATGCCATAAAATAAATGTTTAAATTCTTAGTGATACTCAATATATGGAAGAAGCAATCCTTTTAACAAAAAAATTGATCATGATGATCCACAACCATCATTAAGGCATGCGAAAACTAACTAGTAAAATAATGAAGGATATTAGGTATAGTGAAATGGGAAGTATATAAATTTATTTTCATGTAATTTTATAAAAAAAATAAAAAAATGAAATTCAAGTGAAAAAAATGAATGAGTAGTGAAAAAAATGGGATGAGATATGGGAAAAGGTTAAATTACTGATTTATCATGTAAATAAGATTCAAAATTCTACTCATATAATCATTTCATAATTGAAGAAATATAATAACTATCACTATAATAAATTTTCATGTTAAACTTCTGAATTTTATCCTTTGCTTTTCAAATGTTTTTCTATAGAATAAAATATTATAATAAAGTTTTATTATATGATGAAAAATATTTTTCATTGTTATTCTAAAATATTGGACACAACCATCTCTATTAAGTATTATTCATATCCACTTATAATCATATAAAATATATAAGTACATTGGAAAAAATAGTAATCAGAACATTTAATGAATTGTATGGACTTTTCTATAATGTATTCATCATTTTTATTTTTCAATATCAACTAGTGATGAAAATAATTATCCTAATAAAAAATAAAAAATCATGTGTCCATGTCATATTTCAACTAGAGATTAAATATAACAGAATAATAAAATACAGTATAAAAAATAAAATAGCCTAAATAAAAAAATGATATACATCATCACTAGTCATGGTTACCTATTAAAAATATATCACAGAATCTTGATATAAGATCAAAATATATTTACAAACAATTTAATAAAATATAAAAAATAAATAAGAAAAATAAAATTAAGAATTGGGTTGAAGAGTCCCCATGTTGGATCCTTGGAAGCTAAGTATCTATTCCCACAAAGATAGAAACAACTATATATTAAAAACCTTCTATATCAATTAAATAAAAATCATATCATATTAAAAAAACCACTCTTAATAATATAATATAATTTTGTACCATCTATCCTTCACGAGGATGAATCTTCTTAATTACTCTATCAATCCACAATATAATATGTTTGATGTCTAATGATTCTAAAATAAACTCTGAATCATACTCCTTTAAGAAGAATCTAGATAATAAGATTTGATTCTCTTCTTCATATTGGAGTTAAATATTTTTTTCCTTCTATTTTTGGAAGAAATTTCCCCTTGAACTACTAAAAACCTTTTTGTTATCAGACTATAGTAATGGGATGAAAAAAATAATTATTGGTTACTTTATTGGGATTTATTTTTAATATTGGGATGGCCTAATTGGATAATGTGTTCCATATAGTTGAAGAAAGGGATTCTTGAGGAGATAGAAACTCAAGTATCTACTGGTTTGAGGATAGTTGTGTGGTATGGATACTAGTATAAATTGGGAGAAGGCATCACAACTCGATCTCCCAAATTTAGAAGCTATAATATTGATATTTACCTTACTACATAGAAGATAGAGTTAGGGATAATTTTTCCTCTAAAAGGTGAAATATGGATAGTTAAATGTACATGGATATGTATTAGGATTCTTGGGATTATAGGTAGAGGAGTGATAATTTGGTGATTTTTTTGGTGTATGGGGTGTATGTGAAGTGAGTGAAAGTACTTAAATGGTGAAAGGGTGGTGTAATTTATGTAGGATAAAGCTAAGTTTAAAATAGGTGGAATATAGTTCTAATTCTTGGTGGATTTTGAATTTTAATGAATTCTTGGAATTCATATTCATGTGATTTTTTTCTCAAGTTACTAAAATATAATATTTTGATATGGGTTTTAACAGGATTCTAAGTGGGTGTAAACATCATGTAGATGAACTGAAAAGATTATGTATAAGTGAGGCTACATGTTGGTAGCATGTAGATTACTTAGTCTAATTAGAAATTTGGACTCTTTGATATCTATTTTATGAATTTTATTCACTATGAGTTTGAAAATTATATGAATTTTTATTTATGAATGTTTGCTTTAATTATTGATTTTAAATGTTAGTTTTATTATTATGTTGTTTTTGGGATGTTTATTTGTTTTTTTGTCTCTTTTATCTAGATCAAACTTATCTATTTGGGTTTGTGTTTGCTTTCTTTCCCTATTCTATGGATTTTTATTTCCTAATGTTGAGTCTTTGATCATTTTTGATATTATGGCTGGTGGTTTTCCCTTGGTGTGATTCTTTTATCCTTCTATTCACATAATCCTTTTACTATGATTTTTTTGGTGTTGTGTGACATTAATTTTTTTATGAAATGATTCTCTAGACTATTTTATTAATCATTATCCATTTTTTGTGGCATTTATCTTTGGGTTATATTATTGATCTGATCCATTATTATTACTGGTTTATCTCCTTGATTTTTGGGTGCTACTATATTTTATGGTGGTATTTTGATAGGGGAGAGTTCTCCCTATAGTTCTAACTATTCTTATTAGTTGAGAGGGAATTGAGGTGAGAGATCTAGTGACCAATATATAATTCATTATTAAAGAAAAATTAAGAGAGGATTAATATTCATGTTCACCGGTGGAGAAGAAAAGAGAGAGGAACCTTTGAGAGTAGATTTACTGTTGGCCCTTCTAGGTTAAATACCCTGAGAGGAGGATTGAATCAGGGCATGAAAGATTAAAACACCTACCCCATTATAGATATTATTTTTTTATTAATAAAAACTATATTCTATCTCCTTCCTATAGTAATAAATAAACAAAAATTAAGACACATGAATGGAATAAAAATTTTACTCTGTTCACCCACACTGGGATATATCCAAGGAGCACACAACATCAATGTGCTAATATAAAAAATAAAATATAGCACACTATTGCTACAATTATTAGAGTGGAATCACCACCCCCTTGGTTTATAACCATTCATACTTGAGAATTCACTAGTATTCACACTACTCTTTCAAAATATTCTTCCATTATTTTGAATTAGTTCAGATTAGGTTTGCACATATGTGAGTGTGTCATGAATCTCTATTTTATTATGAGAGATGAAATCCTACTTTCCATGAGAACTTATTCATGAAATATTCTTCTCCTTATGTAGTTTACTATTCACTCTGTGATGTACACTGTGTGATGTATATTATGTGATTCTCACCACATAATTCCTTACATGATCTACCACACACATGTCTTCTCTCGTGAACTCCCTTAAATGGGTTTTTCACCACATAATTCCATAAGTGACCTACTATTAATATTTATTCTATTTCAAATTACTTTATATAGTTTTTATTCACAATTTAATTCCATATATAGAATTGATTCTTTGTACTCCCTTTCATGACTACTATGCTTTGAGAAACCCTTTTTGACCTAGTGGACATTCTAGAAAAATAAATGTTCTTGTAATTTTTTCTTGGTTATATTTGAAAATGAAGTGATTATTAGGTCATAATATAATTAAGGGCTCTAAAGAAAACCCTCTAATCAAAAATTACAATTTAATCCATCATCAAAAAACCCATATGTGAAAATCCTTTTGCCTTCTGGCTGTTAACGATTACCTCTTCATAAAATCACATGATATACTTTCATGGTTTGTATGAATCTTATGTGATAAAAAAAATGAAATCACTCCACCATGAATGATGACCTCCCCATATGGCCATGAAATTTTCTTTTATGGTCTGTTTGAGTCTTACGCATTCAAGAACTCATCATGTGGTCTTCCCAAATCTAACATGGTCTGAATAATCCTTATATAGAAGCCACCATTTTCCCTGGATTTTCATACCTTATTTTTTTTTCAAAAAATAAGAAAAAATTACACCATAAAAACTATCTTCCAGGGAATCACTAGACCTTTTTAAACTATAATTTTTAAATAAACACAACAACCAAAAATCTATAAAGTGCCAGTGGGAGAGATTTTTTCCAACAACCCCCTTTGGTTTTGTTGACAATAATTCAACACTTGATACCAATTAAACCCTTATATTACTAGCTCATTGAATATTACCATTCAATTTTTTCCTCAAACACCATTCACACAAGATAACTCTAGAAATCTATTAAATTATTACTCAATACATACTCTATGCCCACATGAGATAATATCCATATAGGAAATAAGATTATGATGAAAAGATCATCAATGAATCACTTTATTCTTAATACCACCTTATGAACCTTTCATGATATCAAATGACAAATTGATGCAACTTGTTACAAATTATTTCACTGACTATATATATTAAGAAGACCAATTCTTCAATAGAACATCATAAAAATCTTAAATCATGAATTCATTTTTGGATTTGTCTTTATAAAATGAACTACTTCAACATTATCATATTTAAAACTCTCCTTATTTCTCTTCTCCCACTATTTTTTATGACCCCTTATCAAATTATCCTTCTTTAATGATAAATACTTATCAGACCTTGTTAATAAACCCAAAGGTCACTTCTTTGTGGTCTGTAACAAGGTAGAGAACACATATTAGTATATAGATAAAAACACACCATACCTCAGGGAGAGAGGGTTCCTCAACCACACTGTTTAAGTGTGTGGGTTTGACTAGACTCTAAAATATAGTTGATGTCTTTTAAATGCTTATTTGGTTATAGAATTTTTCACAATATCTTTAACATGAAGTTTCTTAGGCATATTCTTTAACTTCACCAATCGATAACCCTCCTTATCCTTTATAAAATTATGCTTTATTTCAATGGTATTTATCTATTAGTGATGGAAAATATTTTTTCTAAGATTTATAAAAATTGAATTATCATAATTTTTTATGATATGATATTTCACTTCAATTCCCATGTCTTCAAGTAAGTTCTTCATCTATAGTAATTGTGTAAAATCTTGAGTGGTTGTAATATATTCAACTTAAATGTTTTTGATAGAAATACAATCTTATTTCTACGAATATAGAATGAACAACATAACATTGAATTTATATCATCTACTAAACCGACATAATATGCATCTTTATAACCCAATAACTCTTACTGAAATTTACCACTGTATAAAAAAGAAAATACACCACACTTTAGATATAAAAAAGTATTCTTTTTTATTATAAGAAATTTTATTTCCATAGGATTACATTGATACCATTTCACCTAGAATACGAAAAACAAAATTCCAGGTCTTTTCATTATTATGTACAATAAGATCCTAATGATCTGCCTATATTCTATGATATTGATTGCTTTTTCTTTTTATCCCATGAAATTTTAATCTAGGCAAAAAATAGAGTTGTTATATCCTTGAAATTATTCATTACAAAAATTATTAGAACCACTTTTGAATATTTGGACTGTCAAATAAATGTTTCATTCTTACATCACAAGTAAAACAAATAAAAACATCCACTCTCCAATCATTGACATTTTGAACTCGCATTACATGAATTCTAGAAACTATTTTCCTTGCACATAATTTGATCAACCAAAGATTATGTAATCGACATACACCATCACCACATTCCTTTGATTACTCTCATTATTGACATATATATTATAATAAACTCCACAATACTATAGACCAATCTTCTTAAAATATTGATTGAGTCATGAATACTAAGCTCTTAAATCCTACTTTAACTCATATAGAATCGTCTTCAGCTGAAAATTTTTATTCTCATCTTCATTGACAAGAAAATCATTCCATTTTTCAATTTTCACCTATTTATCTTGAAATACCTTTAGAAATGTAGTTTTGAAATCAACTTAGAAAGCTTTGTACTTTCTTTGCACTGTTATATATAATAATAGGTGAATAGTCTCTAACCTTGAAATATGGGAAAATGTCTCATCTACATCAATTCCCTTGATCTGGGAGAATCCCTTGAACACTAATTGTGATTTTTTTTCAAATATTTTTTTTTCATTTAGTTTTTTCTAGAATATCCACTTGGACCTAATGACATTCTTATCTACCGACCTCAAAAAAATCTACGTCATCCGATTATTTTTTATTTCGTTAAGATATCCATTAATCTTCCAAACCCAATTATTTTATATTATAGTTTCCTCAAAAAATTATGCCTCTACTTGTGATAGGAAATGTGTTTTCTTTAGAGACTTAATTTTACTCATCTACACTGGTGATGAATGATCGTTGATGATATTCTTATTTTCAATTTCAGCCCTCAACTTCAGCTTCTATGCAATTGAAAATATGTCTTCATCTACCTCATCATCATTTTTTTATTCTAAATCTACTTCAGACACTTACACTCCCCCTAATATTATCTTCTATTCATCCATATCCACCTGATATTGATCATTGATTTACTGGATACTTTTCTTATTACCCACCACAATAATATCATTTCTCTATAAAACATTTCTTAGCCACTTATTGAAGCATTTATATAATTTTTTTTTCTTAGGTATCCAAGAAATATGTAACACCCTAATATTTTATATATATTTCCATTGAAATAAAACTTAAATTATTTGATAGCTTTCTTTACATGCAACCCCAAGTTTATATGTACCACGATATAGGTAACCATTATAACCTAACCGTTAAATTGAAAGGTATGAATAATAATACACATTTTATAAAATATGTATAAATGTTTTTATTATTTCAATTTCATCGATTAATTCATAATAAATAAATACTTATTTTTTAGTAAATCCATTTTATGATTTAAAATATTGTTTTTTTCCAAAATGGGTTTTATCACATTTTTTTCATGAGAAATTTAGAATTATTTTATTAAATTTTTAAAAAATTTATTTGAGGAAATTAATATCATTTTTAAAATCATTATTTCAATATTATCTTAGGGTGAATTTTTAGTATATTTTTAAAAATATCTATTATTCAGTGAATAGTGAAAATATCTATTTTTGTAAAAATTATCATTTATTTTCTAGTAAATGTACCATTATGTTTTGAATTTTATATTAAAGTAGCCTAAGTATCCTTTAATTTAAATAATCTATTTAATTACATGAGAATCATAATTATACTTTATTTTGGTATAAGTTAATTTTTGGGTTTAAAAGCACATTTAAAAAAAACCATTTTACACATGCAATTTGTTTTTTATCTTAATAAATTAATTTAATCACTATTTATTAATGGTTTAAATAAAAAATATATATTATATATTCAATATAATATTTTAACATCCATTTTATGGTTTTTAAATGGAAATTAATGGAATTAAATTAATTTTTATGCTTAAAAGTTCATTTTTCAAAAATGGGGTTTCATTACAGTTTTCATGCTTAATTAAAATTAATTCTTTGATTTATAGAAATTTAATCTTTTAAAATGGAATCCATATTTGGAATCATCATAAATAATATAAAGCAATAGGTTAATCTTAATTTTTTTCATAGTGAACATTAAAATCAATAGAATTTTGTTATCCCGGTTAAGGTTAAGACAAGTTTACTGGGGGGGTTAAACCATGATATAAAGGTAGTATTTCCACACAAACATATAAAATTATTATTTTTTGAAGATATATAAACCTTATATTATCTTAACTTTGAGTCCATGACCATTTGGATCCACTTTCCCATGAAAGTGACCTTAAATCATTGAAATATTTTAACAAATTCCATGTGCGTCCCTCCCCAAACTTATAAAAGGGAACAAATTATCCTCCCTTATTCACACCATCAGATCATTATATCTTAGAAAATCCATGATCTAAAATCTTCCTAGAATACTTCCATTGATCATATATCTTCCGATCTTCTCCTAAGACCAATCCTTCAAGTCTTAAGGAGTAAGATAAAGGAGTACTTTCAAAGAATATGTATAAATATGTATATAATGAATATATATTATATTTATATCTTGATTAAAATTCTATATATGAAGGAACCATGATCAAAGTGAAAGTACCATAACGACCGAACTAAAAAATACATGAAAAATGAAGCAATTAACACTCAAAATGATGATGATAATGAAAGATTATTAATAAACAGGTGATAAGATGTCATAAGTAAACCTTGTATGATATTATATATATAATTATTATTTGGTTAATAATTATAATAAATTTAAGAGTGCTTATGAAATAACATGAAGTTGAGGCAAGGATTTTATGTTACAATTTCATTCTTAACGGGATTATTTATGATTAAATTTCATAAAGATGAAATTACTTGATATATATCTCCCAAGTATTATGTATTTTATTATCCTATAGTTATTTATATATATTTCATGTTTTCCTTTCCTGTTACACTCTTTAATTACTCAAGATACTAAAAGAATGGTTTTAAGGAAAACCAACCTTGTTTTTCTCTTCAATGGAGAATATTTTCTTCGATGCCATTATTTTATTTAAAATATTTTCAAGAATGTTTTTAATATTATAAAAATACTTATTAATTTCATTTTTACCCATGTTTTAATTTATATAAAAATATTTTAATGTAATATTCTTGTTATTTTAGGAATAAGGTGATTCTAAATTTTTACCAAAAATGTGAAAGGAATTTTTATTTTAAATACATCATATGAATGATTTCTTCACAATCATGAACACTATTTTATTTTAATATTAATTTATATGTTTCCTTGATTATTTTTAAAGAATTTTTTTTCATTAATATTTTGGATATTTTTAGATTATAAATATGTGATTTCAAATAAAAAGGGTATTTTCCTCAAGAAATGTTCTAGTGTTTTTTTAAAGGTATTTTTTACAAAAAAATCCATTTATGTTTATTATAATTTATTGGGAATATGATAAAATATTATCAAATTTATTATTTATCTAGATGGTTTTTGATTATGATGATGGAATGTTTATGAAATATGTATCCTTTCTATAGGTTATGATTTTATGATATGATGAATGTTTTATAATCTTATGGCACACATATGTATGGTTTTTATTATGTAACGGGTGGGGGTAGAATTATATAGCCTTCCAATGCATTGTGTAATGAAGTATATATCATGATATAATAATGACTATAATGGGGAGTGATCCTAGTTAAGTAAGTAACTTTTTCCAATCATATTATCTTGGGAGTGAACCTTGACTAAGGAAATGATGGAATGGGGAGTGAACTGACTCTAATATGATAGTCTTGGTAGCGATCCTTGAATAAGAAGATGATTTTATATTCTTATGTTTACACCAAAAACTTATGTATTATGTTTATGATATGTTTTAATGGCTCATGATTGATTATTGATGATTCTTCACTCTTATGTCTTATGTCATTTTTCTAAAAAAACATTATTCCATGTTTTACGATTAAATATATTTCATTGATTGGGTATAATAATTTTAGGTGTTTATCATATTATCATACCCTTATTATTATCTAATTATCACTTATGATAATTGATTTATATCTCTTATGTTTTCCCTTATTGAGCATATGATCTTACCCTTTCTTATATTTCCCTTATCCAGGTTATGAGGAAAGGTTTTAAGTATGATATTTCTAATAAGGGTGAAAGTTATGAAGAAATTAATCCGAAATTATATAGATATTGTATGTAATAGTTGTTTAAGTATATAAATTTACAAAGACACTAAACCCCTATGGTCTGCAGGCATGTATTATTGTGAAATTTATTTAATATTCATCTAAAATGATGTAATATTTATGTGTGCAAAGTATGGGTCACTATAATTGGTATTAGAGGCAAGGTTTGGTAACTTTTAAAACCTGGGAAGAGGAAAATTTAGTAAGAACCCTTAGGATAAGCCTAATAATAAGAGAATATCCTAAGTTATGGTAAATAATGTAGTATATATTCCCTAAGAAAATACATTTGTTTCTGGATACTACATGTGGATTTGGTTTTAACATAGATACATATATGGGTAATAACCCTAAAAATAGTTGGTTGAGTATATCTTGACCATTATTTAGGTTCATGGTGAATGGAACCTTACTTCCCACATAGTCTTAAAATCTTAGGGGAAGTTCTTAGGTTAATTCAAATTTTTTTAGGACCCATTAGGAAGGATTTCAATAGATTATTACCATGGATAGACTAGGTTAAAATTAAGGTGTAATATATTGAAAAAAACGTGTCATTATTTATACATACTATTGAACCCTCTGGGAAAATTAGTTGAACTCATATTTCTATAATATCAACTATGCTCAATCATATTTTGATAATCCCAATTATGATCAATTTTAGTTTGGTATTTCCTATATTGATTAATGGTTAAATTAATTATTTCGGTATTTATGAACATCATGCACATATTCATTTATTATATTATTTATATTATCTTCAAGGAATACGGTTACTGGATGAATATATATTCTAACTTAACTCATTCTGCCAATAGAATACTCAAACAGGTGAAAGGTCACCGTTACAAAACAAGTTTACCGATACTCAAAGGTCACCGTTACAGAAAAAGTTTACCGATACTCAAAGGCCACCGTTACAGAACAAGTTTACCGATACTCAAAGGTCACCGGTATTCAAATCTACCGATATGCGAAGTTCACCGGTATGCAAGTCTACTGATATGCGGAAGGCTACCAACATACTAAGCTTACCGATATAAGAAGGTTACCGTCAGACAAGCCTACCGATACGTAAAGGTTACCGATACGAAAAGATTACTGATACGGATTGGTCACTGTTATGAAAAGCCTACCGATATGCGAAAGCCCAATGATACAAGAAAGTCTACCGTTACCGATGCAATCAAGTCTACCGACAGAAAGTCTACCGTTACAAATGAAGTCTACCGAGAGAAGTTTTACCGATGGAAAGGCTAACGTTACACAAAGGGCCACCGTTACATAAGAAGCTACCGATACTTAGACCTACCGATACACAAGGCTACCGATATCCAAAGCTACAGTTCCAGAGACAGAACCCGATGCTGCTTTAATTTCTTTATCATTATTTAGGCTAACCAACGGTCATATCAGGTATATTTTAATACACTGACATTTATTTAATGTGTGTTGTTGGATGTTAGGTAACCGTACCTCGTACCTGTGAAAATAAATCATTTATTTTGCCGGAGCTCATGCTTTAAATGAAAGAAGGGTGTGCTGCTGAAAATGAAACAAAAAGGAATGTATAGACGAATACAGAGAGACATACATACCACGAGGTGTTCTGAAAGAACAACCGAGTGTGAATGCAAAGAAACAACTGAACTTACACGAAGAACTCATTCATTACTACATACCAGTGAAGAGCTGAGAACGAGAACATCCACACAAGAACTTCATAGACTACTTGTTTCTCTATCTCTACACCTAGAAGTCAAGGAAGCAGACGACACTCTGTTTTCCAGACAAAAACCAGAAGAGGACTCAGAACCAATTTTGATCAATCCAAAGGAGTCCAGAGCTACACTGCAATCACTAGAGCCATTTCTAAACTCTAAATCTTAGCCTCTGTGATTTACTTTTTACATTTTGAGCAGTGTGTGTCATCTGCTATATTTTACACACACACTGTCTCCTGTACTTTAACTAGAGGATCTGTAAATCCTCACTCAAACTCTTACATCTTTTATTTCCCACTGGGATAGTGGTAGAGGTCGTGTGTGACCTGGACAGCTGGAGTTGTTGTTTTTGTTCCGACGAATAATAGTGGTAGAGGTCGTGTGTGACCTGGACAGCTGGAGCTGTTGTTTTTGTTCCCACGGATAACAGTGGTAGAGGTCTTGGACCTGGACAATTTTATACTGTTGTAAACCCCGATCCAGGGTGTGGATCACTTTTATATAAAGTTTTGAGAGGACTAAGTCTCAGCTTGAGACTAAACCTCTTCGTTAAATCTGCTGTGCTTATTTATTTTCAAAGTTATTTTTATTCTACTGCAAACTACTTTAAAACCAAAACTGTTTTAAAGTCACTTGGATAATTAAACTCAAAAGTGTTTGTAACACCCCGAGCTTCCACGATAGGCTTCTCATTCAATAATGGAATATCTTGCATTGTACGCAACTTCGAGTTCTAAAACACCACGACTAATCAATGTAGCCGTTATGAATAATAATAACCAATTTTTAAAATTATAGAAATTTTATATTTCAAAACGGAATTCATTTTTGTATTCGTAATGTCGAAATTATCCTAAGTTGAAATTTTTGTAACTTTCTGAGAACTTCCAATTTTTTTATGAATAGTGGAAAATACTTAAAACAACTTTTTTAATCAAAATAATTTATTATGATAAATTATACTATTTAGTGGTTTTAAAGTATAATTAGAATATATTTTTACCATTTTATCCAATGGTGGTCATTAGAATTAATTTAACATTGAAATTGGACATAAACAATTGCCAATCTTTTGATATAAATTGTTTCTTAAAAATACGCTATTTGTTGTGACAGCGGGAATTAATTATAAAATTAATTAATGCAACTTATGTGTTTGGAATTTTGTAAAATAGACATCATTTTTGAATTCGGAATATCAATTATAGCTTAGGGTGAAATTTTGGCATTGTTCTGAAAAACTTCAATTTTTGATGAATAGTGAAACCACTAAGTGGTAGTTAAATAACTGATTTTTCGTTTAAATGAAATATTACCACTTCTGTGATTTGATTTTCAAAAATCCGACATACATGGTTGTCATTAAGAAGTAAAATGTGGTTCAATGAGATTAAAATAATTTTTTGGTGAATAGTAACTTTTAAGTTCTTAATCGCGATTAGAGGTAATTAGTGTAGTTTAAGGTGCAAATAATGTTTTAATAGTATGAGATGAGCATGACACTTGCCCTACTCCTATTGGATGAATAATGGCCGACCAAGACAACCCATGGGTCAACTTGGGGACCCCATGGAGCCACTTTAGTTGGAAAATGACATTAAAATATATTTATTTAATGTTAAAATTAAATTGACACAAACATGAGTTGTTTTACTAAAACAGTTCTTAAGTGGGTTTACACAAGTCCAAATTTTGACTATAAATATTCATTAGAAAGCTAAAAATATTTTCTACATCATAGTATTTTTTTTATAATTTTTAGACATTAAATAAATTAAATTATTTATGACATCATTATGATGCAGCGATGACCTCATTATTTAACGATTTAAATAAAATGAGAAGATAATGCAAAATCCAAGGCTTACACTTGTCCAAAGCCTATTGGATGAGGATATTTCGAAACCTTATCACCTTAGCCTCGAATTATATAAGTGTGAGACCTTTAGAATCCGAAAAGCATTGTGAAATAATGTAACATTTCAATCTTTCCAAAAGTGCCCCTCCTCTCCACTTATAAAAGGCCCCCACCTCTCCCACCTCATTTACACTTTCAAGCCATTTGGCTCGGCCAAACTCTGCCCAAATACTCTCCCAACTTCCCCCTCTTACTCCTAGAAGCCTTACTTTGGGCATAACTCTTCCCAAGGAAGCCTTTGGCTCAAATCAAAAAGAGTTACCCGATTTTGAGGTAATGTCTTCTCTAATGTTGTTTTGTTTTATTTATCTTCTCCAACCCCCTAAAATCTTTTTATTCATTTCTTTTGTAATAACAACAGTATCCTCAATATACTAGGATGTTTTTATAAGAAGTATTCGAGCTACACTTACACACACCTACATCTAATGGTTAAAGAACATACGGTTTCTGTGGATGGAAAATTTCTGCCTCACGAAACGATGATTGTTCAACACTCATATAAAACCTTCAAAGGTGGCCATTAAGATGTCACTATTTTTATATATGATATATAATATGTTTATGTTTTACTTATGCTTCTGTATTTCTCATATATGGCATACTTTATGATTTCCATTATGGGTAAAACGCGATAATTTCATTTTAGGAAGTGCGGACTACCGCCCCCTCAAAGTGATTTGAATCGTTAATGTCATATGTGGGATGTATAAAGGATGGAGTAAATGGTATTATACACTATATTATACTGGAATTATATTATACATTTATATCATTATGATTTCGTTCCATTAAATATGAAATTGAAATGAAAGTAGTGTTCATGCGTACGTACGGCTTACCGTCTCCATGAACGGTGCATTTCATTTCTTACCTCTAAATGTTACGTAATATTATAAATGAATGTATATACTGGATATATGAGATATATATGACATCTAAATCATGAATACAATTCTGGAGATAATGGATATTCTACCACATAAACAACTTGTAATTATAAGAATTTTATTGTTGACTCAAGTACCAAAGATCGACAAAACGACCGTTATTAACTTAAATAATGTTCATATCATTGTAATAAGTGATATAAAAAGGATAATGAAATTGAAAATGGTTCTTAATAAGGTATATATTAACTCTAGTTTATTATTCAGGAGGTTAAAGAACGGTTGAGTCAAGTCAGACACGAGGTAAGGGAACTTCTTAACCCAACTTCCATTCTTTGGGTTAATCTCCTACTTTCAAATTATGTCATGATATTATTATGTCCTATCTTGTATTTGTACTTTCTTTATGTGTAATTATATTGAATACACATAATAGATCTATTTTATTTTAAAAATGATCTTTTTACGGACTTTGTCTCAATCTCCTTTCATTGAGGCATATTTGGTTTTATACACAACTTTCTTTTATACAGTGTATAAACCCCTTTGACTTTTACGTTTATTCAAAAGGAATCTTTTTTATAAGAAGCGTTTTACTAAACGACAAAAAGGGAATGTTTTTCTTTCCGTACATATGCGGCGACAATGACTTCTCCGCCGCCGTGACCATTATTTGAGTTTCGACTTCCTCTACAAGCCATCATTTTTTTTAATGAAAAATAGATACAATGTTTTAACTTTCTTTTATTTTGGTATTGAAAATGGTTTTGAAAGCATTTTTATTATATAAATGTGTTGTATTGATATCTTGTGATTGAAATGTGGAAATGTTATGTTTCCTTTATGTATGTTTTATGTGATACGATTATGTTATGGTTTATGATATGTTTAAACCTATTCATATGAGGAATGTATTGGACTTAATAAGTGACAGGTGGAGCCCGCTATAGCTCCTCGATGCATCGGTAGGTCTCATGAGACAACTAGACGTGGAATTGGCCGAGGCCCTTTCCCAATTTGATTTATGGTTTTGGCCGAGGCCTTAATCATTTTAGACGTCTTGGCCGAGGCCTTGACAAAATGTTTCGGAATGTCTGGCATTATACATTCCCTCATTATGAAAGTGGTTATTGATATTTCATGTGATTATTCGTCTAGTAGAATATCCATGTGAGTAAGTAATGGCATTATTTTATTTTACTTTTGCCATATTATGCTGAAGTTCAAGTTCAATAAGGCTTTTGTTTTAGTTATACATTGCCTTAAATGCTTATGTTTTCTTATAAAAGCTTCCGCAATATTGTTATCCTTACTGAGCATCTGAGCTCACCCCTTTCAATGTTTTAATATTTTCCAGGATGTGAAGAAGTATTTTATGAATGACCTGCAGGGATTGTCAGAAGAGGATACAAGTGTGGAATATGGAGACTTTGTTATTGTAGTTTTCACTTTATGATGTAATGTAATTTTTACGAATGTATCTAGTGTTTCCAAGGCTACTAAACTAATCGGTCTTTCGAGACTTGATCTTTTTTGATCATGCCAATGTTACGAAGTAACGCACCGGCACTGGGTAGCTGGGGTCGGGGCGTTACAGTTGGTATCAAAGGCAGTTTAGTACAAACCTTGGAAGCTAGATTTAGATAAACTCTGATTAGAGCACGTAGACCTAAGATGAACTTTGAGGATTAGTATAGAAGAACTTCCTAGAATTTTGGTATTGTAGAGATGTTGTGAGTTTTCCGAGAAATGCATCCCTGTCTGGATACGAGCAGGTAGAGGCAGCTCTGGCACAGATGTACCTAGGGGTAAAACCCGAAAACACCGCTTTGAGCTAGACTCGAACGGGAACTGGTGCACGACAACGGGCCTTGCTGCACTCTTGGTTACGACACTCCCGGGGGATATGCTTAGGATAATTCTCATTTTCTTTACAAACCACTATGAACGGTTATGAGTATATACTTCCTCAAATAAAACCTTTTTATGATTATGGATTATATCCATAAATAGTTCAATTTATGTTAAGTATTTTACAAGTATGGAATTATGTATTTTGATTCATAAACTAATCTAGTTTATGCCATTGTTTAGAAATGGCGCCTAGTGGAAGGAATGGAAACCGTATCAATGCACGCACTCCGTGTAGGGATTGCCCTCCTGCTCAAGATAATTATAGTGGGGCTGGTGATGCAACTGGTGCCGATCAGCTAATCACCATACTGGGACAACTTACTCAGGTTATGAATAATAACCTTACCCGTATGGAGCACCCTGATCCACAACGTGGAGGATCAATGTTAGATCGATTCATGAGGCAACAACCACCAACGTTCAATGGGAGTAAAAATCCTACAGTAGCTGAGCAATGGATAAATTCCTTAGAGAAAATATTCCATGCCTTGGGGAGTAGTGAAAGGGAGAAGGTTGTCATGGCAGTTTACCGCCTCACTGGAGATGCCGATCAGTGGTGGTCGCTGATTCAAAACACAAAGGAAGATGATGACGTATCGAATATGGAATGGAGGGAGTTCAAAGAGATTTTCTTAGAAAAATATTTTCCTCGTGACCATCGAGCAGATATGGAAAGGCAATTTCTGAGTTTGAGGCAGAAGGAGGATGAGAATGTCACAAAGTATGAGGCTAACTTTACAAGGTTAGCGAGGCATGCTGCCGATTATATACGTAACCCAAGGAGTAAGATTGATCGTTTCTTTGATGGGTTAAAACCATTTCTCCATCGAGCTTTAGTATCACAATCCTTCTCATCATACGAAGATATTGTATCATGTTCTATCAAGACAGAAAAGGAATTCTCTAAGTCTTATGACAACAAAGTAAAACAAGAGAAGAAGAGAATGGTGGAACAAGAGACAGATAAAGGGAAAAAGGGAAATAAGTATTTTCCATTATGTGATAATTGTCGGAAGAATCACCCTGGTACTTGCCTAAAAGGAATGAGAGTTTGTTATAAATGTGGAGAAAAGGGTCACCAGGCTCGTGATTGCAAGGGAAAGAAAGAGGCTATCAAAGTTGAATGCTATAATTGTAGAGAAATGGGTCATTATTCAAATGAATGTCCTAAGCATCAGGGAAACTTACCTCAGAAAAGGCCAAGGGATCAAGGAAAATCTTATGCTGTTACTACAGTTGAAGCAGAATAACTAATGTATTGGTGCTTTTGGACTGATGGATTATATTTCGGTTATTAGAATAATGTGATATATATATATATAAGGATTTTATTGCAGTACTTGTTGATTTCAGTAAGGTTTTAATATGATGAAGGTAATCATATTTTTAGTATGTGACAATAAGAGAAACTTTACTTTGTTTGGGGAATCTGATAAATTGATTTTGGAATTAAGAGACCTTTTAGAGAAAGTCTGGACAGAGGTATTTTGGATAACTATAAAGGTTGGAGTGGATTAAGTTGATCTTTGGATAGTATTGTTTAAGGTTAAAACATTTATGAAGATTATTTTTGGAATAGTATAGTACTATATTTTTAGGAAAAGGACAACCTGCAGGGTGGGGCATAACCGTTGCATCGGACAAAGCTGCAGGAATCGAACCCACAACCATAGTGCGACAGGCCTTTATTTCCTACCACTAGCCTACAGGAAGTCCCTGGTTATTAGAAAATAATTTTACTAATCTAAATTGTATGTGTTAACATTTGGAACCTTATACAATTAGGAAAAGTATAATATTTTTGGGTTCTATTATCTTTTTGAGTGAAAGGTGAGTTGAAGGTTGAAACTCTAATTGTCAGGCATAAATATATATATATACCTATATGTTATTCAATGAATAAACTAATTCTTAAACTTTAGTAAAGGGATATTAAAACAAAAAAATGTGTTATCCTAATAACTTATGTCTTGTTGAACTGATGATATTTTAAATCAACATAGATTGAAGTCTTTGAGGCCCTCAATTTGACAGTTGATTGTGATTGATGACCTCAATCACTCCCTACAAATATTTACGTTTTTCCTCCAATTATATGTCTCTAATTGCCACCAATGTTCTCCTAATCGAGATCATAATTGGGTGGTGACATTTTCATTTCCCTTTCCCTCTTATTAAGGCTAAATTTTATTAATCTTATTTCCGATGTGGGTTTTCCACAAAGGTATTTTCTCTTTTCAACCTTTTATTTACAAAGAAAAATTTCAAATTGCGAGGACGCAATTTATTGAAGGAGGGGATAATGTAACACCCCGAGCTTCCACGATAGGCTTCTCATTCAATAATGCAATATCTTGCATTGTACGCAACTTCGAGTTCTAAAACACCGCGACTAATCAATGTAGCCGTTATGAATAGTAATAACCAATTTTTAAAATTATAGAAATTTTATATTTCAAAATGGACTTCATTTTTGTATTCGTAATATCGAAATTATCCTAAGTTGAATTTTTTGTAACTTTCTGAGAACTTCCAATTTTTTTATGAATAGTGGAAAATACTTAAAACAACTTTTTTAATCAAAATAATTTATTATGATAAATTATACTATTTAGTGGTTTTAAAGTATAATTAGAATATATTTTTACCATTTTATCCAATGGTGGTCATTATAATTAATTTAACATTGAAATTGGACATAAAGAATTTCCAATCTTTTGATATAAATTGTTTCTTAAAAACACGCTATTTGTTGTGACAGCGGGAATTAATTATAAAATTAATTAATGCAACTTATGTGTTTGGAATTTTTTAAAATAGTCATCATTTTTGAATTCGGAATATCAATTATAGCTTAGGGTGAAATTTTGGCATTGTTCTGAAAAACTTCAATTTTTGATGAATAGTGAAACCACTAAGTGGTAGTTAAATAACTGATTTTTCGTTTAAATGAAATATTACCACTTCTGTGATTTGATTTTCAAAAATCCGACATACATGGTTGTCATTAAGAAGTAAAATGTGGTTCAATGAGATTAAAATAATTTTTTGGTGAATAGTAACTTTTAAGTTCTTAATCGCGATTAGAGGTAATTAGTGTAGTTTAAGGTGCAAATAATGTTTTAATAGTATGAGATGAGCATGACACTTGTCCTACTCCTATTGTATGAATAATGGCCGACCAAGACAAACCATGGGTAAACTTGGGGACCCCATGGAGCCACTTTAGTTGGAAAATGACATTAAAATATATTTATTTAATGTTAAAATTAAATTGACACAAACATGAGTTGTTTTACTAAAACAGTTCTTAAGTGGGGTTACACAAGTCCAAATTTTGACTATAAATATTCATTAGAAAGCTAAAAAGATTTTCTACATCATAGTATTTTTTTTTATAATTTTTAGACATTAAATAAATTAAATTATTTATGACATCATTATGATGCAGCGATGACCTCATTATTTAACGATTTAAATAAAATGAGAAGATAATGCAAAATCCAAGGCTTACACTTGTCCAAAGCCTATTGGATGAGGAGATTTAGAAACCTTATCACCTTAGCCTAGAATTATATAAGTGTTGGACCTTTAGAATCCGAAAAACATTGTGAAATAATGTAACATTTCAATCTTTCCAAAAGTACCCCTCCTCTCCACTTATAAAAGGCCCCCACCTCTCCCACCTCATTTACACTTTCAAGCCATTTTTCTCAGCCAACCTCTGCCCAAATACTCTCCCAACTTCCCCCTCTTACTCCTAGAAGCCTTACTTTGGGCAGAACTCTTCCCAAGGAAGCCTTTGGCTCAAATCAAAAAGAGTTACCCGATTTTGAGGTAATGTCTTCTCTAATGTTGTTTTGTTTTATTTATCTTCTCCAACCCCCTAAAATCTTTTTATTCATTTATTTTGTAACAACACCAGTATCCTCAATATACTAGGATGTTGTTATAAGAAGGATTCGAGCTACACTTACACACACCTACATCTAATGGTTAAAGAACATACGGTTTCTGTGGATGGAAAATTTCTGCCTCATGAAACGATGATTGTTCAACACTCATATAACACCTTCAAAGGTGGCCATTAATATGTCACTATTTTTATATATGATATTTAATATGTTTATGTTTTACTTATGCTTCTGTATTTCTCATATATGGCATACTTTATGATTTCCATTATGGGTAAAACGCGATAATTTCATTTTAGGAAGTGCGGACTACCGCCCCCTCAAAGTGATTTGAATCGTTAATGCCATATGTGGGATGTATAAAGGATGGAGTAAATGGTATTATACACTATATTATACTGGAATTATATTATACATTTATATCATTATGATTTCGTTCCATTAAATATGAAATTTAAATGAAAGTAGTGTTCATGCGTACGTACGGCTTACCGTCTCCATGAACGGTGCATTTCATTTCTTACCTCTAAATGTTACGTAATATTATAAATGAATGTATATACTGGATATATGAGATATATATGACATCTAAATCATGAATACAATTCTGGATATAATGGATATTCTACCACATAAACAACTTGTAATTATAAGAATTTTATTGTTGACTCAAGTACCAAAGATCGACAAAACGACCGTTATTAACTTAAATAATGTTCATATCATTGTAATAAGTGATATAAAAAGGATAATGAAATTGAAAATGGTTCTTAATAAGGTATATATTAACTCTAGTTTATTATTCAGGAGGTTAAAGAACGGTTGAGTCAAGTCAGACACGAGGTAAGGGAACTTCTTAACCCAACTTCCATTCTTTGGGTTAATCTCCTACTTTCAAATTATGTCATGATATTATTATGTCCTATCTTGTATTTGTACTTTCTTTATGTGTAATTATATTGAATACACATAATAGATCTATTTTATTTTAAAAATGATCTTTTTACGGACTTTGTCTCAATCTCCTTTCATTGAGGCATATTTGGTTTTATACACAACTTTCTTTTATACAGTGTATAAACCCCTTTGACTTTTACGTTTATTCAAAAGGAATCTTTTTTATAAGAAGCGTTTTACTAAACGACAAAAAGGGAATGTTTTTCTTTCCGTACATATGCGGCGACAACGACTTCTCCGCCGCCGTGACCATTATTTGAGTTTCGGCTTCCTCTACAAGCCATCATTTTTTTTAATGAAAAATAGATACAAAGTTTTAACTTTCTTTTATTTTGGTATTGAAAATGGTTTTGAAAGCATTTTTATTATATAAATGTGTTGTATTGATATCTTGTGATTGAAATGTGGAAATGTTATGTTTCCTTTATGTATGTTTTATGTGATACGATTATGTTATGGTTTATGATATGTTTAAACCTATTCATATGAGGAATGTATTGGACTTAATAAGTGACGGGTGGAGCCCGCTATAGCTCCTCGATGCATCGGTAGGTCTCATGAGACAACTAGACGTGGAATTGGCCGAGGCCCTTTCCCAATTTGATTTATGTTTTTGGCCGAGGCCTTAATCATTTTAGATGTCTTGGCCGAGGCCTTGACAAAATGTTTCAGAATGTCTGGCATTATACATTCCCTCATTATGAAAGTGGTTATTGATATTTCATGTGATTATTCGTCTAGTAGAATATCCATGTGAGTAAGTAATGGCATTATTTTATTTTACTTTTGCCATATTATGCTGAAGTTCAAGTTCAATAAGGCTTTTGTTTTAGTTATACATTGCCTTAAATGCTTATGTTTTCTTATAAAAGCTTCCGCAATATTGTTATCCTTACTGAGCATCTGAGCTCACCCCTTTCAATGTTTTAATATTTTCCAGGATGTGAAGAAGTATTTTATGAATGACCTGCAGGGATTGTCAGAAGAGGATACAAGTGTGGACTATGGAGACTTTGTTATTGTAGTTTTTCACTTTATGATGTAATGTAATGTTTACGAATGTATCTAGTGTTTCCAAGGCTACTAAACTAATCGGTCTTTCGAGACTTGATCTTTTTTGATCATGCCAATGTTACGAAGTAACGCACCGGCACTGGGTAGCTGGGGTCGGGGCGTTACAGTGTTTATATTAGTTGTAAATCAGTAAGTTTGTTTCAAAAGTTAATGAATTCTTCTGATTTGATTAACTGGGAAATAATCAATTCTTTGAGAACCTAACCGAACCTTTATTTTGATATAAATTCACTACAGTTTAATTCTGTGTTTTATTTGGGGGATTTTAAGACAAAGTTTTTAAACAGAAATTTTAATTGGAACTCAATTCACCCCCCCTATTGAGTGACCACTCTGACCAACATTTGGTATCAGAGGATTGAAAATATTTTATGAAGTACTCTATTTTTCAACTGTGATTTTAGTTGTATTTTAAAGTTCTTAAAATTTATGTTACAACCTACTTATCATGGATAATAGACTAGAGGGTGCTGCTACTAACATGCCACCTTTCTTCAATGGTAAAAACTATGCTCAGTGGAAACTTAGAATGATAATTCATTTAGAAAGCATAGGTTTTGATATTTGGACTGCCATAGAATCAGAATATAAACTTCCCACTACTGCTAGATCCACTTGGGATGAACCTACAAAGACTGCTTACAATAATAATTGTAAAGCCATGAATTCCCTATACCGTGATTTAGGAGATGAAGAATTTAACAGAATTTATACATGTAAAACTGCTTTTGAAATTTGGGATACCTTAGCTATTTCTCATGAAGGAACAACCAATGTTAAAGAAATGAGATTAAATACTTATACTATTAAATATTATAATTTTAAAATAAAGACTGATGAACCCATTTCTGATATGTATCTCAGGTTTAATGAGATATTCAATACAATGAATTCACTTGGAAAGGTTGTTCTAGGAAAGGAAAAAATTATGAGGATTCTGAGATGTTTACCAGACCGATGGAGAGGCACATCTGTTTCAATCAGAGAGTCATGTGACATTGCTGCTCAACCTGTCAAGGAACTAATTGGAAAGTTGATGATGTATGAAGAAGAACTTAAGGTGAACAAAGAAGCAGAAGATGAACCTAGAAGAAAGTCTGTTGCTTTCAAATCTTCAACTTCAAAGAACAAGGATAAGGAGAAACTTCAAGCTATAAATGAGAGTTAAAGCTGTGAAGACAGTGAAAGTGCTTCTGATAGTGATGCTGAGATGGATCAAATTACCAAAAGGTTTAAGAAATTTTATAGGAAGAAGAAATTCTTTAGAAAATCAAATTACAAAGGAAAGTATGACAATAAGGGACATTGGAAGAAGGATTGGAAAAAGCCAGATAAAAGTGATGAAGTTGTCTGTTATGAGTGAAAAAGAAAAGGACATATTAAAGCAGACTTCCCAAAGCTCAAATTCAAGAAGAAATATGATTACAAGGATAGTAAGTACAATAAGGCTATGAAGGCTACTTGGAGCGCTTCTGAGGATAGATCCAGTGAGTCTGAAATTTCTGAGACTGAATCCAGAAATAAGGCAAATATGTGTTTCATGACAAACACATCTGAGGTAACATTTGAAACTCCTGCTTTAAATTCATATAATTCTAAAGATGATACTGACTCTGATAACATGTCAAAATCTGAACTGTTGGAATATTGTGATATGTTAGAAGAAACCTATAATGAGCTGAAAGACAAATACAAAGGTTTAAAGAAATAGTATGCTTTAACTATTAAACATAAATCTGATCTTGATATTGAAATAGAAAGAATGCTCAGTTGCTTAAAGAGAATACTGAACTAAAATTATCTAATGAGCAACTTAAGAAATACTTAGAAAAGTTTACAAATGGTAAAGATACTCTTACTCAAATGATAGGTAAGCAAATAGCACCTAGATACACTACTGGTATAGGATACCAACTAGGATAGAGAAAATTTACCAAAACTAAATTCATTCCTAAATCTGGACAGAATACTGCTAGTTCTAGTTCTGGACATTTATATGCTTCAACTAGTTATATTCATAATTACGGATCTAATAAGGTTTACCTTTAAAAATCTGTTGATTCTACAAATTTTATGAGATCCATAAGACAAATTTGGGTACCTAAAGTTTTGTTGGCTAACCTGTCTGGACCCAAGAAAATCTGGGTACTAAAATCATTTCCGGTCTAAATCTGTTTTGTAGGGAACCTGCTTAAAAAGATCCTGTAGAAAGACCTGGTACTTGGATAGTGGATGTTCAAGACATATGTCAAGAGACTTCTCATGCTTTAAAAGCTTAGTCAGAGTTGATGGAGGTTTTGTCACTTTTGGTGATAATTCTAAAGGGAAAATCATCAGCTTAGGCCAGATTGGTAACACTGACTCAGTATTAATTTCTAAAGTTCTATTTGTTGATGGGCTTAAGTATAATTTACTAAGTATTTCTCAATTATATGATGATGGTTTTAATGTTAAATTTGAAAATGATTCTTGCAATGTTTTTAATTCTAAAAATGTTTTAGTATTTTCTGCCTTAAGAAATGAAAATGTTTATGCTGTTGATCTGAATTCTTTAGCTAAGCAGAATATTACTTGTTTAAATGCTTTTCATAAAGAGTCTTGGCTTTGGTACATAATATTAGGACACTGCAATGTACATTCACTTAGAAAACTTTATAGAAATAACTTAGTTAGAGACCTACCCAAACTTGAATTTCCAGCAGACAAAGTTTGTAATCCCTGTTAAAAGGGAAAGCAACATAAAGTTTCTTTTAAATCAAAGAAAGAAGTGTCAACTTCTCAACCTCTCTAGTTGGTTCACATGGATTTATTTGGACCTTCTAGAGTTTCTAGTTTAAATGGGAAGCACTATGTCTATGTTCTAGTAGATGACTATTCTAGGTATACTTGGGTATATTTTCTAGCTCACAAGAGTGAAGCTTGTTCTTACTTTGTTAAATATTCCAAGTCTGTAGATAACCTTAGTGGACTTAAGATCAAAACCTTGAGAAGTGATCATGGTCATGAGTTTGAAAATCATGAGTTTGAATCCTACTGCTCACACAATGGCTATAGTCCCAATTTCTCTGCCCCTAGGACACCTCAGCAAAATGGTGTAGTAGAAAGGAGAAATAGAACCCTTCAGGAAATTGCCAGAACCATGCTCAATGAGTATGATCTACCTGTTTATTTTTGGGATGAAGCTGTCAATATAGATTGTTATATTATCAATAGAGTCTTAATCAGACCTGTTCTTAAGAAGACCCCTTATGAGTTGTGGAACCATATGAAACCTAAGGTTAACTACTTCAGAGTTTTTGGTTGCAAAGTCTTTATTCTCAATACCAAAGAAAATCTTGAAAAGTTGGCATCCAAGAGTGATGAAGGAATTTTCCTAGGTTACTATACTTCTAGTAAAGCCTATAGAGTTTTAAATAAGAGAACCAAATGTGTGGAGGAATCTGTTCACATCAAATTTGATGAAACAGATCCGCATGAACCTAAGAACTCTCTTGAAAATCTTGAAGATGATCTCTCTGTTTTAAACCTTAATGATAAGGATAGTGGACCTGTAGTCAAAACATCCAGTTCTAGAAATTTTCCAGAACCTGCTTCTATTGACACCCAACCTGTTGATGAACCTGAAATCTCTATTCCTACTTTTTCGAGACCAACTAGGATTCTAAAGAACCATCCTTTAGATGCTGTTGTAGGTAATATAGATAGAGGAACACAGACTAGAGCTTCTCTAAGAAATCAGGTTGAACATCAAGCTTTTCTTTCACAGTTAAAACCTAAAAATATCAATGATGCTATCAACGATGAATTTTGGGTAATAGATATGCAAGAAGAACTAAATCAATTTGAAAGAAATAAAGTCTAGGAATTAGTAGAAAGACCTAAAGACACTTTGACCATAGGCACAAAATGAGTGTTTAGAAACAAAGTTGATGAATCTGGAAACATCATTAGAAACAAAGCTAGGCTAGTTGTACAAGGTTACAATCAAGAAGAAGGAATTGACTATGAGGAAACCTTTGCTCCTGTAGCTAGATTAGAGGCTATTAGGATCTTACTTGCTTTTGCATCACATCTGAATTTCAAGTTATATCAAATGGATGTGAAAAGTGATTTTCTAAATGGTTTTATTGTTGAAGATGTTTTTGTAAAACAACCACCTGGTTTTTCAAATCCTCACTTTCAAAATCATGTTTTTAAACTTTCTAAATCTTTATATGGTTTAAAACAAGCTCCAAGAGTTTGGTATGAAAGGATTACAAATTTTCTTATTTCAAAAGGATTTTCAAAAGGAATAGATGATCCCACTATTTTTATAAAAAGAATTTCAAAATATATATTAATAGTTCAAATCTATGTGGATGATATTATTTTTGGATCGTTTAAAAATTCTTTATGTACCGATTTTTCTGAGGTTATGCAAAATGAATTTGAAATGAGCTTAATGGGGGAGCTTAAGTATTTTCTTGGTTTTCAAAATTTTCAAAATAAAGATGGTATTATTTTAAATTAGAGTAAATATACTAAGGATTTATTAAAACGTTTTGGTTTGGATAGTATTAAGGGAAGTGATACACCTATGAGTACCACCTGTAAATTGGATATTGATGAAACTGGGAAACCAGTGGATCAAACTAATTACAGAGGTATGATTGGGAGTTTACTTTATCTTACTGCTAGTCGACCAGATATTATGTTTAGTGTTTGTATGTCTGCTAGATTTCAAGATAATCCTAAAGAGTAACACTTACTTTCTATTAAAAGGATTTTCAAATATCTTAAAAGTACTGCTAATTTGGGATTGTTTTACCCAAAAGGACAATCATTTGATTTAATAAGTTATTCAGATGCTGACTTTGCTGGATGAAAGTTAGATAGAAAGAGCACATTTGGAACATGTAATTTACTTGGAAAGTCCCTAGTATCATGGTGTAGTAAGAAACAGAACTCAGTTGCATTATCTACTGCTGAAGTAGAGTATATAGCTACTGGTAGTTAGTGTGCACAGATTCTGTGGATGAAACACACTTTATGGGACTATGGATTTGATTTTAAACATGTTTCAATCAATTGTGATAACACTAGTGCGATCAAAATCTCTAAGAACCCTGTGTCTCACTCTAGAACTAAACACATTGATGTTAGACACCACTTTTTAAGAGATCATTATCAAAGAGGTGATATAACACTTGAATTTATAGGCACTGAACTCCAATTAGCTGATATTTTTACTAAGCCTTTAAGTTTAGAAAGATTAAGTTTCATTAGACACGAATTAGGAATGATAACTTATTCTTAAAACCGTTAGAAGACCTCACCGTTAGAGACCTAATCGTTATGAGACATCACCGTTAGGAGACCTCACCGTTAGAAGACCTCACTGTTAGAGACCTAACCGTTAGGAGACCTCACCATTAGGAGACCTCACCGTTAGGAGACCTCACCGTTAGGAGACCTCACCATTAAGAGACCTCACCGTTAGGAGACCTCACCGTTAGGAGACCTCACCATTAGAGACCTCACCATTAGGATACCTCACCATTAGGAGACCTCACCGTTGGTGCATCTCGCGCTATTTTAAACTTATGTATTTAAGGCCGAGACTTTGAATTTTTTTTATATATAAGATTTATTTTATTTGTGAATCCTAAATGATAATAAAACCCGATATTAGACTTCAGTAAATCTCACCGCGAACTCGTCTGTTCGAATCCCTCCAACCTAAACCTCTCAAGCTGCAAAACCCTAAACCTCGAATCTGTAATGGCCCGCGTCAAGAGACCCTAGGTTACAGATGGGAGTGATGAGCTGCAAGCGAAAAGACAGAAAGTAACGAACGCTAGTACCAGTGGAAGTGGAAGTGGAAGTATAGCTCGAAGGAATCCAGTAAACCCGCATCTCTCAAGGCGAAAGATTGTTGTTGAGAAAGAGGTCTGTGCAGAATGGCTTATGGAGAGAAAGTCCTTGGTTATTAAGGTTTTAGAAGAAAAAGGTTGGACTGAGTGCTTCATGAACAATAATGGACCCTATTATCCAGGACTGGTGAAACAGTTCTACGAATTCGCTCGTTTTGAAAAGTATGAGGAAGAAAACATAATGATTTCTTATGTGAATGGACAAGAAGTTTCTTTTACTTCAGTGGAATGGACTGGGAACTTAAGAGTTACGCATGAAGGAGATTGTTCTTTCTATTCAAAATCTGTTCCCTAAACCAGTGATGTGTTTAAGTATGAAGATGCTTTGTTAGAGCTGACAGGGAATGGGACCCCTAGAAAAATCATAGCTGTAGAGATGGCAGGGGATGATAAACTTCTTTTCAAGTTTATTCAACATGTAATTAGTCCAAGGAGAGGAGGCTTTGCTACACTGAGATTCCAGGATATTTATTTGTTACATCTGTTAAAGCATGGAGTTAAGGTAAATCTGTGTAGATTGATTATGATTCAGATTGAGGATATGACTAGACCGAAGTCTAAGTCAAATGCAATGTTCTTCTAAAAGTTAATTTCTATTATGTTGATGGCAAAGGAGGTAGCTGGACCTCAAGATGAAACTATTGTAGTTAAGGATAATTTTTGCCTCACCAAGACTATGTGTAAGTTTATGAAAGTCAGCTGGAACCCTTGGAAGAAATCATGGGTTAATGATGAAGGAAAAATTTATGACAAATTCACTCCTGTAGATCATCCTTCTAGACCAAAGGATGTGAGGGATCCTGGTCTTGGACCAGATGAGTCAGAACTGGTCTACAGTGATGATGAAGCTGAAGCTGAGGAGGAAGAGACATCAGTAGAGGAAGGAGGAGACCTAGACTTACCCCCTAGTCCTATGCATCAAGTTATTTCTTATGGAGCAGCTATCCCTCCAAAAGAACTACCAAAGAGAGAAACTGTCTTAAAGGACAATGATACAGAGACTACATAAGAAGGAGAAGAAGAATGCCAGTATGTTGTCAAGGAAACCTCTAAGGAGGATGAGGCAACCGAATCAGATCATGATGTTAATGGAGAAAAGGAGGCTGCTGGTGAAGCAGATGATGAGGAAAATGAAGAAGAAGAGCTTAGTTTGAGCCCTCTTATAGACAGTACAGTCAAAATAGTACCTGATTAGGAAGAAGTAGCAGCAGCATCTGTTGATGACAGAGTCATTAATGAATCAGAACAAATGGCTATTGAATCTGCTATAGTTGTAGAGGAAATTGCAGAATTACCTTAGGAATAACAGTTGGAAGAGATACCTCAGGAGAATGTTCCAAGTGAGGGGGAGAATCTTGGCTCAGTATCAGTGCTATATGACATTGAAGATTGGACATCAGATCTAGGATATATGATTCTTGTACTTTCTTATGGAGATTCTGATAAGGAAGACCATCCCCAAAAGGAATCAGTTACCCTACCCACTATGGCTGAAAATGTGGCAACCAAGGAGGACCTTGAGTCCTTAAAAACTAAATTGAAAGATGCAATAAGGGAATCAATGGCAGATATGAATAAAATTATGGTTGAAGAGATGAAAAGCGTGGGGAAATCCCTTGAGTTATCCATTGGATATCGTGTATCCAGTCGTGTGAAAGAAATGATGGATGAAATTAAAGTGTGCCACACTCAGATTGAGAGTTGGACAGGAGCTGTAGTTTCTTTGAGACAATCGATTGCTTCTCTGACTACCATGCATAGCTCTCAAACTCAAGTAAACTCTGACATTCGATATATCAAAGAAGTGGTCAAGAAATTTGTGGAAGTTTTTGAGGCCTTTAAAAAGTCAGTCAAAGAACATCTGAACAGTCAGGATGAACTTGTTCAGAAGGTAGTAAATTGTCTGACTCAATCCTTCAAGGAGACAATGGTCTTCTCAATGAAACCTCTTCCCTCATCTATCTCCAGTGTGAACCTTGACCAGATCCGCACTATTATTCCAGAAGAATTGGCTAAGGACAGTCCCAGTGGTGTATCAGATACTCAGATTCTTGCTACCACTAGGGAAGTTAGTAGTTTTGTTCGTGATCACTTGCGGGCATCTACTGCTTCTCAAGAGGCAATCAAGAATAAGGTGGATACTTATTTCGATAAGGTTTATACCAAGAAAAAAATGACAAACCATTTCAAGATTTTGATTGAGAATATGAAGTTACCTCCAGTAACCCAAGTCTTCAGAGAATAGGTTAGTAAGCTCAGGGAGCTTACTCCTGCCTTGGATAAATTCATCGAGAATCGAGATGACTTTGTGTCTACAATGGAGAGAGGAGGGAGTATTATTATGGATTTCAGGAATCTGCTGCTACCATTCTTGCATGTGGATGCAAGACCTGTAATTGTACCTCCTGCACTTCCTGCCTCTGCCTCTGGGAGTACACCTCAATTGACTCCAGTTTAAGCCATCAGGAGCTTGACACCAATGATCACTCAGAGGAATACAAATTTCAGATCCGGTACAGTTTCTGTAGCTGCACCACCAGTTGTGCCTTCAGCTATTCCAAAACCCTCTACTAACCCTGCACTTGACACCTCTGCTGATCCTAAGGGAAAGACACCTATTCACGAGGAGGATTGAGTGATTCTAGATGTTTTTGATTGGACTTGTATTTTATTTGAATTTATAAGTTTGTACCTTTTGTAATTTAATGTAAATTTGTTATTACAGTCTTCAATTTACTGTATTTATATTCCTTCTACCCTTCTTTTTGTTAATCACAAAGGGGGAGAAAATACTGGGGGAGAAAATGAGCCTCTTGTTTTAAAGTTTTTTATGAAAGGGGGAGAGAAAATCATATGGGGAGAAAAATGCGAAGTAAAACAAAGGGGGAGAAAATGCAATATATGCTATGGGGATATGGGTGAACACTAATAACAACACAAAAATTTATTATGAGAACTTTGTTTTAAAGTTTTTTTTTATAAGAAATTTTTATTCTTTCCTCTGATAATATTTTTAATTTTCTGAATACTTCAGCATAAGTTGTGATTATCAAAAAGGGGGAGATTATTGAACCCTCTGGGCAAATTAGTTGAACTCATATTTCCATAATATCAACTATGCTCAATCGTATTTTGATAATACCAATTATGATCAATTTTAGTTTGGTAGTTCCTATATTGATTAATGGTTAAATTAATTATTTCAGTATTTATGAACATCATGCACATATTCATTTATTATATTATTTATATTATCTTCAAGGAATACGGTTACTAGATGAATATATATTCTAACTTAACTCATTCTGCAAATAGAATACTCAAATAGGCAAAAGGTCACCATTACAGAACAAGTTTACCGATACTCAAAGGTCACCGTTACAGAACAAGTTTACCGATACTCAAAGGTCACCGTTACAGAACAAGTTTACCGATACTCAAAGGTCACCGGTATGCAAGTCTACCGATACGCGAAGGTCACTGGTATGCACGTCTACTGATACGCGGAAGGCTACTGACATACTAAGCTTACCGATATAATAAGGTTACCGTCAGAAAAGCCTACTGATACGTAAAGGTTACCGATACGAAAAGGTTACCGATACTGAAAGGTCACCGTTATGCAAAGCCTACCGATATGCGAAAGCCCACTGATACAAGAAAGTCTACCGCTACTGATGCAATCAAGTCTACTGACATAAAGTATACCATTACAAATAAAGTCTTCCGAGATAAGGTTTACCGATGGAAAGGCTACTGTTACACAAAGGGCTACCGTTACACAAGAAGCTACCGATACTCAGACCTACCGATACACAAGGCTACCGATATCTAAAGCTACAGTTCCAGAGACAGAACCTGATGCTGCTTTAATTTCTTTATCATTATTTAATCTAACCAACGATCATATCAGGTATATTTTAATACACTGAAATTTATTTAATGTGTGTTGTTGGATGTCAGGGAACCATACCACGTACCTGCGAAAAGAAATCATTTCTTTTGCTAGAGCTCGTGCTTTAAATGAAAGAAGGGTGTGCTGTTGAAAATGAAAAGAAAAGGAATGTATAGACGAATACACAGAGACATACATACCACGAGGTGTGCTGGAAGAACAACCGAGTGTGAATGAAAAGAAATGACTGAACTTACATGAATAACTCATTCATTACTGCATACTAGTGAAGAGATGAGAACGAGAACATCCACATAAGAACTTCATCGACTACTTGTTTCTCTATCTCTACACCTGGAAGTCAAGGAAGCAGATGACACTCTGTTTTCCAGACAAAAACCAGAAGAGGACTCAAAACCAATTCTGATCAATCCAAAGGAGCCCAAAGCTGCACTGAAATCACTAGATCCATTTCTAAACTCTAAATCTTAGCCTCTGTGATTTACTTTTTACATTTTGAGCAGTGTGTGTCATCTGCTATATTTTACACACACAATGTCTCCTGTACTTTAACTGGAGGATCTGTAAATCCTCACTCAAACTCTTACATCTTTTATTTCCCACTGGGATAGTGGTAGAGGTCATGTGTGACCTGGACAGCTGGAGCTGTTGTTTTTTTTACCACGAATAACAGTGGTTGAGGTCGTGTGTGACCTAGACAGCTAGAGCTGTTGTTTTTGTTCCCACAGATAACAGTGGTAGAGGTCTTGGACCTGGACAGTTGTATACTGTTGTAAACCCTGATCCAGGGTGTGGATCACTTTTATATAAAGTTTTGAGAGGACTAGGTCTCAGCTTGAGACTGAACCTCTTGGTTAAATCTTCTGTGCTTATTTATTTTCAAAGTTATTTTTATTCCACTGCAAACTACTTTAAAACCAAAACTATTTTAAAGTCACTTTGATAATTAAACTCACAAGTGTTTATATTAGTTGTAAATCAGTAAGTTATTTTCAAAAGTTAATCAATTCTTCTGATTTGATTAACTGGGAAATAATCAATCCTTTGATAACCTAACAGAACCTTTATTTTGATATAAATTCACTACAGTTTAATTCTGTGTTTTATTTGGGGGATTTTAAGACAAAGTTTTTAAACAGAAATTTTAATTGGAACTCAATTCACCCCCCTCTTGAGTGTCCACTCCGACCAACACATAATATATAAATTATTTTCATTATTATATGATTTCCCACTATTATTTTTGTTTCTCATACTTTTCTTTTTGGTTTTAATAAATGTTTGGAACCATAAAGGATCATATTAACAATAAATGTGATAGATAATTAAATAATTTCCCCCTTAAGTAACTGAATGTAATGATAGTTGGAATGAAAAATCTTGTTACTATGGTTACACAACTATCTCAAGTCATGAATCATGTTTAGATTCCAATTGAGAAAAAAGGGAATGATGTACTGTGGAGTCCTTCATGAGGAAAAATCCACCATCTTTTAATGGGTTTGTTGGTCCACTGATTACTAAGAAATGGATCAATACCACTAAAAAAATATTTTCTATTCTATAGTGCTCAAAACATGAAAAGGTTATATTACATTTTTATCATTGGTAAGGTGAAGTGGACCAATAGTGTAATCTTATCAAGAAAGTGAGTCAATGAGAAGAAGTTGACTCCATAGAGTGGGATGAGTTTAAAAGATTATTTTTCAATAAGTAATTTTACCTTATTCTTTATAGAATATGGATAAGTAATTACTTGAGTTTATGTTAAAGGATGATGATTTTTTGGTACTTATGAAGAAAATTTTACATGACTTATGAGGTAATTTTTGGGTATTATTATTGAACTGGAAATTAAGACCGATCAATTCTTCAGTGGATTAAAACCAAGTATATGAAGAGCATTATCCATATTAGGATTTAGTAGTTATGAAGAAATCATTTGATGTTCTATTAAGGTGAAAATAAAAATTGAATTGAACTATAAATCTCATGGTTTTAATAATAAAATAACTATGGAATTAAAAGGAAATTATAATAACTAAAACCATAGAGGTAAGAA
Source organism: Viscum album (assembly GCA_963277665.1). Lineage (NCBI taxonomy): Eukaryota > Viridiplantae > Streptophyta > Magnoliopsida > Santalales > Viscaceae > Viscum > Viscum album. Next base: position 1,657,894,786 of record OY728153.1, read on the forward strand.
GATGAGTTTTTATTCATGCTAGAAGTGTGGAAATAATCATGGAATAAATTGTCATAAAGGGACTGGTAAATGTTTTAAGTGTGTAAAATAAGGCCATCAAACAATTGAATAATGAAGTAATGGGACAAAGTTAGATAATGATGCAAATGGAGATAAATATACACATAATACACCACCTACACTCTAATTCTATAATTACAAGGAGTGTATACATTATGATAACCGATTATAAAATTTAAGAACTAATGATGATGATCTATGTTAGCAATCTCTTAAGACCATATAAAAATGGAAATATCATACGATCAATATTGTTGGTCTGGGATGAAATAAAAATGTGGTTAAATATACAGTTATAATCTACTCTAGAATTAGTAATTTCTTATTTTATTCTGAATCTACCCACTCTATTATATCTAGAAAATTTTATAAGGGTATCACATTACCACCTGAAAGACTAGATGTTAATATAGTATTAAAAAATCCTAATGGTATGACGATCATATCTCAAGTCTATAATCTTACCCAATTGGATTTTGGGGTACTGTGCTTCCTAAAAATCTTGTTATTATTCCTTTAGTTTAATTTTATGTGATTTTGGTCATGGATTGGATTTCTTTATATAAACCCCATATCAATTGCTGAGTAAGGGAAGTCACATTTGATATTCCATACCAACCTATGATTGTTTATCGATGTGGAAAATTTACATCCATTGTATGGGTATTTATTCCTTTTAAAAGTGGGTTTTTATCTAAGATTGTTCATGAGAAACTCAACATTTATGATATACCTATTATATGAGATATTGTTTATTTATTTCCAAAATAGTTTCCTTGTATTTATCTAAATTGTGAAGTTGAGTTTTTAATATAACTTATACCTAGTTCTACACTCATTTTAAATATTCCATATAGAATAACCCTGATTAATTTACAGTAATTTAAGAATAAAATACAAGAGAATCTTGAAAAGGGATCCATTTGTCTAGGTACATCACCATGGGGTTCAATTGTACTTTTTTTAGGAATAAGGATGTATCAATAGACTTTTCATTGATCATTAGTAACTTAACAAGATCACGATCAAGATTAAGTATCCTCTACCCTGTATTGATGATTTTTTTGATCAATTACAAGGAAATAAATATTTTTCCAAGATTGATCTTCGATCTAGATACAATGGGTTGAGGTTCAAATGTGAAGACAAACCCAATACATTTTCCATTTGAGGTATGAGCACTATAAATTTATAGTGATTCCATTTGGTCTTATAAATTCCCCTATTAACTTCACAGACTTAATGAATAGTTTATTTAGAGAATACCTTGATCACTTTATGGTAGTATTTATAGATAATAATCATATATATTTTAGTAACAAGGAACATCATGGATATCACTTGAGGATTGTAATAAACACCCTAAGGAAGGAGAATTTGTATGAAAAATTTACCATACATTAATTTTTTCTATATAAGGTTTATCTTTTGGGTTATATAATCTCATGATAGGGTATATCAGTGTATCCATAAAAGATGAAAACATTGGCCCAAAATAAGCACTATGAATGAAATCCATTGTTTTCTTAGACTGGCTAGATATTATTGATTCTTTGTGAAAGATTTATCTTGTCTATCTAATCCACTCACCAAGTTAACTTAGAATGGTGTTATGTTCCTTTGGACTGATGAGTGTGATGAAAATTTCAAGGAACTAAAGAGAAGGTTGGTTAGTGAACCCATGCTCGCACTACCATGAAGTGGAGATGGGTTTTTTATTTATAGTGATGCATCATAGAAATTACTGGGATGTGTTATTATGTAGAATGATATGGTGATTTATTATACCACATGCCAATTGAAGGTTTATGTGAAAAATTACCCAACTCATGATTTGGAGTTAGCAGGAGTAATCTTTGCATTAAAGATATAGAGGCATTATCTTTACAAAGAAATGTGTGACATTTATAATAATCATAAAATTTAAAAGTATATATCTACTAATAAATAGTTGAATATATGCCAAATAAGATGGTTAGAGTTGATTAAAGATTATGACTGTTCAATACACTAACACCTTGGTAAAGTGAATAATGTGGCTGATGATTTGAGTTGAAAGGATCATGATATCCTATCTAGGATGAGGATCACAAAAATATCTAATATTTATAGATTTTAAAAGGATGGACCTTGAAATATTTAAGTAAGGGGAGATATATTATCTTTCTAAAATGATTATTTAACCATCTATCCATGTAAAGATTAAATAGGTACAAAATTAGAATATAAAGATATAAAAGAAGGTGGGAAATGATAATAAACCTTTATTGTGATAGAATGATAAGGTTAAATAACTAATTATGTATCCCATTAATACCATACCTAAAGAAGGAAATATTTAAAGAATCTAATAGCTCATAATTCTCTATTAATTTAGGAAGTATGAAGATGTATATAGATCTAAAAGATTATTTTTGGTGGGATAACATAACGAGGGATATTGTAGAGTATGTATCTTAGTGCTTGGTATATCATTAATTTAAGGTCTATAGACAAAATTATAAGGGTATATTACAACTATTACCCATATCATAATAAAAATGGGAAAAAATCACCATGGATTTTTTTTTCGGACTCACCAATGCATCTAAAGTTCATAATTTTATTTGGGTTATAGTCAACCGATTTACAAAGTCATTTAACTTCATTGCTATTAGAGAATATTTACCTCTTTATCATATTTCTAGGATATACATTAATGAAGTGTTAAGGTTACATTGGGTACTACATTCTATTGTATCCGATTAGGATATGTGGTTTTCCTCAATGTTTGGGATAAGTATTTAAAAAGTTCCAAGTATAGAGTTTTTTTTAGTAACTCTTATCTTAATTAGATAAATGACTAGTTTAAGTGGACCATTTAAACATTGGAGGATATGTTGATATCCTATTCTTTATATCTCAAAGGTTTTCCTTATAAATCCATCTATAGAATGAAGTGTATAAAGCCAACATATTGGGATAAATTTAGAGAAAGAAATATATTGGAACATGAGATAGCTAAGGGAATAATAAATAAATTTATATCCATTCAATAATATATCAAGGCATCTTTGAGTTGAAATAATAGTTTTGATATTAATCATTAATGATTTGTGGAATTTGGATGTTATTGAGAAGATTTTATTATAACATTCTTTATGGAAGAAGGTTATGAGATTCAAAAATATGGAAAATATGAGACCTAGATATATTGGTCCTTTTGAGATTCATGATTGAGTAGGGACTATAACTTATCACTTTTCACTCATGCCAAAACTCTCTTAAGTTCATGATATATTACATATATATCTCTTGAGGAAGTATATACGCAATCCTTCACATGTAATAAACTTAGAGGTTATACTACTAGAGCATGATATTTCTTATAAAGAACAACCAATAGAATCTTTTAATATATAGATAAAGTTATATGAAACAAGACCACCCACCTAGTTAATGTTATTTTAAGAAATTATAAATTTAAAGAAGCTAAATGGGAACCCTATGATGTGAGGTAGTAAAGATTTACTCATTTTCTATACCAGAGTAATGAAATATCAAATGAAAAATTCATTTCAAGTGGGGTATCCCAAGATTTTATATGTATCTCCATTGAAATAAAACTTGAAGTATTTTATATATTTCCTTACACACAATCTTGAGTCTATATGAACTTTGATATAGTAAACTATTATAACAAAGGCATTAAATTAGAAGGTATGAATAATGATAACCACATTTTTAAAAAAAATGTATAAAGGTTTTTATTAATTCAAATTTATTGATTAATGTATAATATATAAGTACTCAATTTTCAGTAAAGTCATTTTATGCTTCAAAAATATATCTCTTTCAAAAATTTATTTTATTGCAGTTTTTCAGTTGAAAATTATAATTAATTTATACCATTTTTTTAAATTTTATTTGATAAAGTTATATCATTTTTAAAATCACCATGTTAATATTATCTTATGTTTAATTTTTAAGATATCTCTAAAAAGATTTATTTTTCAGTGAGTAATGAAGAATACATATTTTTATAAAACATGTCATTAATTTTCAAGTAAATGTACCACTATGTTTTGAATTTTATATTAATTCAAATTAAGACTCCTTTTATTAAAAATAATATAATTAATTACCAAGTAGTTATTATTATAATTTATTTTGGTATAAGTAAATTTTTGGGCCTAAAAACATATTTTTTCTAAAAAACTATTTTTATGAATACAATGTGTTTTTATTTTAATAAATTTATTTAATATATATTTATTAATATATTTAATTAAATTTATAAACTATATATTCAATACAATATTTTAACATTAATTTTATTGTTTTTACAAGGCAATGAATTAATGTAAATTAAGTTTTATGTTTAAAAATTCATTTTTTGAAAATGAGTTTTCATTGTGGTTTGTGATCATAATTAAAATTATATTTATCCACTTATATAAATTGAATATAATAAAATGGATTCCATATTTTAATTAGAATATTTAATTTAATTAATAGGGTAAACTTAATTTTTGGTCATAGTGAATAATAAAAACATGAAAATTTTGTTACCACATTTAAGGTTAAAATGAGTTAATGGGGGGGGGGGGAGTGTTAAACCATGAGATAAGGGTATGATTACCATAAAAACCTGTTAAATTATTATTTTTTGAATAAATTTAAATATTATATTATCCAACCTTCAAATACCTATCCATTTGGAGCCACTTTCCCATGAAAGTGACCTTAAATTGTTGAAATCTTTTAAGAAATTTCATGTGTGTCCTTCACCTCACTTATTAATGGGAATCTATTTTCTTCTCTTATTTACTGAATTTTATCCTTCCATCTTGGAAAAAACCTACTCCAAAATCTTCCTAAAATACTTCCCTTCATCATATATCTTTTTATCTTCTTCTAATACTAATCTTCTAAGGCTTATGGAGTAATCCAAAGGAGGTCTCTCCAAGAAGAGGTATAAATCTTAATTATACTCTTTTAATTTTATTTCTTCTTCTAAATTCTCTAAAATTGTTGTATCCATAAAAAAATATCAATCTTTTATCATAATTATACTTATATTTTATTATGATTATGGAACAACCATTTACCACCTATTCTCAATCTAATGGGAGATGAAAGTATCGCTCGTGCATATGTGTAAACTACCGTCTCCGCGTAGCGATAAAAATCATTTTCCACAACTATAAATCATGGTTGGTCATTATGAAATATTTAATATTGATAAATTATATTTATGTTATAATAATAATTCTGGTAATATGAATTAATATTCACTATTCTTTCTTTCCATCCTTCAAAAAATAGAAATGTTACTTATGCATACGTACAGACTACTGTCTCCACATAGTGATGCAATTAATTTTTGATCACCATTTTATATGAATGGTTATAAATATGTTTATATGGAATATATAGGATATTTATATAATGATTAAAATTTTTGATATAAAGGAACCATGATCAAATTACAAGGACCATAACTACTAAACCAAAACTTTCCTGAAAAACAAAGTAGTTAACACTCAAAATGGCGATGATAATAAAAGATTGTTAATGAATGAGTGACAATATGTTATAATTAAGATATGTATGGTATTATAGGTATCATTATAGTTCTATATTATAATTATAATAAATTTAAATTTATTATATAAGAGGTTATATCACTTACAAAACAAGATGGACTTGAGGTAATGGTTTCATGTTACAATCTCATTTTTATCGGGATTGTTTATGATGAAATTATATGATAAATCTATTAAAATTATCATGTATTTTATTCTAATTTTTTTTATTTTTTAATATTTAATGGTTTAATTTCATTTTCCAGTCTTTAAGTACTCAATAGACCAGAATAAGGAAAACCAACCATGTTTTTCTCTTCGGTCAGAAATCTTTTCTTCTATGTATATATTTTATTTAAAATGTTTTCAAGAATGTTTTTATTATTAAATAATGATTTATTTAATTAATTTTACCCATGTTTGAATTTTTATAACTTTTTAAAGGAATATGATTGTCATTTTCTGAATAAGGCACTTCTGACTTTTTACTGATAATGTGGAATAAATTTTTATTTTATCATACACCACATGAACAAATTTCTTTCCCACCATGAATAATATTTTATTTAAATATTACTTTATAATTTTCTTTGGTTATTTTCAAAGAAAATTTTTTCCATAGTGTTTTTGAAAATTATATATTCTAAATAAGTGATTCTAATTAAAAGGGTATTTTCCTCAAGAAATGTTCTAGTGATCTTTTAAAGTTATTTTTATCTATAATAATAACATACTTTGATGTTTATTATGATTTACTTGGGATATAATCCAATGTTACCATATTTATTCTTTCTATGGATTTTTTTATTATGATTATGAAATTTTTATGAAACCTATATCCTTTCCATGGGTTATTTATGATAATATGATGAATGTTCTGTGATATTATAACACTCATATGTAGGTTTTTTATTATATAATGTATGAGCCTGAGTTTATATATCCCTATAATGCATTGGGTAAAAAAGGATATATTATGATATAATAATTACTAAAATGGAGAGTGAACCTAATTTAGTAAGGGTCTTTGTCTAATAAGATATGATTGGGAGTGAACATTGACTAAGTAAATGATGGAATGGAGAGTGAACCCAATCCACAATAATAGTAATGGTTATGAACCTTGACTAAGGAAATAATTTTATATTCTTATGTGCATGAAAAAAAACTTATGTATTATGATTATGATATGTTTTCATGGATCATTATTGATTATTTATGATTCCTCACTCTTATGTATTATATAATTTTTTTGATAAAACCTTACACCATATTTCATGATTTATGATCAAACATTGTCTGGATATGATTATTATAAGTCTTGATCAAGTTATAATACCCTTATACTGATCATATGCTCACTTATAATCATTTATGAATATCTCTTATATTTAACTTTACTGAGCATATAATCTCACCCTTTATTATGTTTCTCTTCCCCATATTATGAATAAAGGATTTAAGTATGATATGTCTAAGAAGGGAGCTAGTTTTGAAGAACTTAATCAGAAATGATGCAGATCATTTATGTACCAGTTGTTTATGTATCCAAATTTTCAAATATACCAAACCTATATATTCCTTAGGTATTTATTATTATGAAATGTATTTAATATTAATTTAAAATAATATAATATTTATATATAAAAAGTAAGAGTCACTGTAAAATATCCCTTCATCTCCATGGGATTGAAACTTCCCGTGTTTATTCTTATTGAGAATGTATCAATTACTCTCGAATACTTAAAAGTAATTCAACATAGGATTCTTTACATACCATAACTAATATGGTATATTCTCTTCTATCAAACACAACAATTCTCTGTTAGAAATATAGATTGATGTCAAAATATATTCTTTCCAAAAAATCTCTTGTCAGTATTTTTTAATAATCATTATTCTAGACATGTTTTTTGATCCTATTTCTCCTATCAAACACACCATTTTTATGAGGAGTTCTCACTACTAAGACTTGGTTCTTTATCCCATGATTATCGAGATAATATTCTACCTAGATATTAGTAAAATTTGTACCATTATTGGTTTGTAATTTTTTCATTTTATAACCAATCATCTTTTCATCCTCTCTTCAGTATTGTGTTATACAATTGAATGCCTAAAACTTGTGGGTGATAAATAATATCCATTTAATTTTACTATAATAATCCATAAAAGAGACATAGAATATCTTCCCATTAATGGATCTTTGTGTTATGGGTCCACACACATCAATATGAACTAATTCCAGCACTCATGTTGACTTTATTTTTTATAGGTATTTTGAGTTATCATTTCTTATTGGAAATCACATGTGTATAAAATCATGTGATATATTTGGGAGATCAAGAGATCCACCACTTTTCACCATATCTTTTAGGTATATTGGGATCAAATGACCAAGACTTTTATTCCACAACCTTTTCTCATCTTCCTTATTTAGAAAGCACAAATATTCTTCTCTACTCACAAGGTAGATATTAACCTTTATTCACTTCCCCTAAATCATCACTATACGATATTTTCCCTTGATGATACGTATATTATTTGTAATATTTATTACATTTCCTAAGTCACACAATTGAATGACACTAAGTAAGTTGTGATTGAGACCTTCAAAAACCAAGACATCTACACATATCATATTTTTCTTCCAAACATGGATTTTCCTGAAAAAATAATACTTAGGCCTTCATAATTTTCAAATTTGACAGCACCTTCCTATTCATACTTGATAGTAATAGAAATATCCTTATTTCCTATCATAAGGGAAGTGTATCCACTATCAAGGATCCATAAACTAACAGAATCTAATGATTTCTAGGTAATCTCTACAATTGATTCCTGATAAACTCTTTTTTTTTGATCCATGTCTTTGAATTAATATATTATGTTAATGGGTATTCTTGATATTCATCATAATATTATGGAATAAATTCATATTGTAAAGTTACAAAACAATTTTTTATTTTTAGATCATTGAATAATTCCTTGAGCTACTGTCTAAAAATTCTTAGGGTCTGCTTTGGCACATTCCTCTGCACTATCGAAGAGAAGTATCAAGCCATGTGCCCAAATACTCCACACCAAAATAGTGACCAACATAATTATTCCTAAATATTGAACTCTTATTGGCTACCTCTATTTATATTATTTCCTTCAGTACCTCTTTAATATGGAATATAAATTTGGTTAATGTATTTTCTAACCACAAAAATAATATCTAATACAAGGTGTATTATCATAAAGCATGGATACAAAACTAGTTGTTCCTTGGGTTATATGAATCTTTTGATTATTATTCACACCTAATTAAATCTTAAAAATCAGATTAGGCGCTTGTGGGCTAACATCAATAATCACTACTTTCTATTTGAGATAAATTCTTATATCAGCTATGTTATTCTTATGTGTTGACTGCTTCTCTTAAAAATTATTTGAATATTTTTTAGATCTCCATGCTCTAATTTCTCTTTTTCTATAACCAATGTGACATGTTTTACAAATATAATATCAAGGGTCAATATTTTATTCTGATCTTATAATTTTCTTCATAGAATGATAATGTTCTCCTCATGGTCTTTGATACATTTAACTCAATATTTTACTATGTTATTCAAACCATCAATACCCTGATTGTTTATTCAACTTTGATCTTTTACTCAATAACCTTCTCTTAGTTTTCTAGTTTTTTATATTTGAGATTCTCAATTTCAACCTTCAACTCAGACTTCTATTTTTCATGCTGCTTCATATAGAGTTTGGAATCATGAACCACTATATTGTCTTTATTTATTTTGGAACTCCAAAAATCTATCTTATCAAGAGAAGATTAAAATTCAAATTAGAGATAAACTCTTACTTTCAATTCTTATTCATCATTTTTTCTCTCTTACATTGTTATGGAATTTCCTAAAACCACCACCATAGATTTTTTATGTCATATTTAAATTAATAAATTTATTTTTCCTTATTTTCTTATAAACTATTATTTTATTATGAAATAAATTTCTTCTTATTAAATAATTTTTTATTAGTACCCTTCTTACTTTTAACATTTTATAAAGAATTATTTTTGGGAATTTTATCATCATCCTCATTATTGTATTAAAACTTATTGGGACACTTTTCTAATAGATTACTAACCTTCCCACATAAAAATCATGAGAGTAGAAATTTCCCTTTAAACATTCATTTTCTAATTTATTGATTTGAGGAAAGGAATGACATCACTTCATCAAATTATCATTCTTTATAGTTGTCCTCTATAGAAAGCTTCTTCATAGCCTTAAATTAAACCTCCCTATAATTACTCTTTTTCAAAACCTCATTATCATCCTTTCATATCTCATATGTGATAGGAATTATATGAAAACTATCCAATTCCATCTCATTTGGATCTTTGTCCTTAAGAACATATACATTCAAATTGAATCAGAGTGGAAATATTCCCAAAATGCGTTTGAAAATCATCACGTCATCAAGGATTTCTCTAAGACAGTGAATTTCCTTGACAATCACATTCACTAAATTAAATAATGCATCAATAAATTCATTAGGGTGTATCCTTGGGTCCTCATAATTTTTCCATATAAGATACATCTTATCTTCTCAAAATTTTGAATCAACTTCTTATGTATCTAACAATGTTTTCTACATGGAATGTGATTATTTTAATGAAATTAGGTTTATATAACTATGTTGGATAGGGAACTGCTTAGAGAATTGATTCATCTAGAATATATATCCATTTATCTTTTTTTGGTATATAATAAAGCCTCATTATCCATACTGACCAAGATCCCATGAAGCAAAACTATTTTAACATCTATTTCTAATGACGAGAAGTAGTGTTGTATCTGACTCTTCCACAATTGGAAATTTTTTCCCTCAAATATCAAAATCCCTTTATGATTTATAGCTACCATGGATTTAATTGAGAGTAAGAAAACCACTTTAACCCTTTCCTTGATACCAATTATTATCTCTAGGAGGTTAAATACCTTGAGGGGGTGGGGATGGGGTGGGGGTGGGGGGTTAATCAGGGTATGACAAATTAAAAAACCAGACCATTTGTGAATCTTGTTTCATTGTTATACACCAATATATTCTCTCTACTTCATATAAAAATGAATAAAATAATATTAAAACATGCACACAACATATAAAATTTACTTGGTTCACCCTTACTATACTACATCCAAGGAGAATACAATGGAAATGTACTAATGTATTGAATCAACTATAGAAAACTTTTGTTACAATGTTCAGAGTAGACTCACTACCCTTGGTTTAAAGCCATTCATATTTGAGAAATCACTAGTCTATTTTCTAAAGTGTGCACACCTCTCTTTTAGAATATTATTCTTTTGTTTTAAATCAGTTTAGATTAAGTTCACATATATGTCAGTGTGTCATGAAGCTCCATTTTTACTTGAGATATGAAATCCTCATTTCCATGTAAGATCTGATTTTAAAAAAACTTCTTCATAAAATATTCATATTCTTATGTGGTTCATTGTTTAGTGCGTGATTCCATAATGTGATTTTCACCACACGATTTCCACTATGTGATGCTCACCTTGTAATGCCTTATACGATTTGACTCATGCACTTATTCTCTCATGAACTCCATTACATGGTTGAAATCCACTACATAATGCCTTACATGATCTACCTAAAGTAACAATTCTCTCATAAACTCCCTTATTTGGTTATTTTTTCACCACATAATATTCATAAATGGACTTGATTATGTGTACTCCATTTTGAAACATCTTTACTTCTTTAAATCCTTTCAATTTTTTTTTAAATTCCAGCATAACAAATATTCATTATTTTTTTGATTCTAATGAATTGATTAGTAGGTCCTTATATAGGAAAGGGATCTAAAAAATACACTAATAATAAATTATTTTTCACTCCTTAACTGAAAAACCCATTAGTGTAAAGCCTTCCACATTCCGATCACAAATTATGACCTCCTCATACAATAACATGTTCCTCTTTCGTGGTCTTCATGAATCTTATGAGGTTAACCAAAACACCTTCACTCTATTATGAATGAAGACCTCCACATGCTGTCATGTCATCATCTTTTGTGTTCTATGTGAATCTTATATAGTTGAGAACTCCTCATGAATTCCACCTTAATCATACATGGTCCATGTAATCCTTATGTGAAAAATTCCCTATTCCTTGGATTTTTTTGCCAAAAAATTTAGAAAAAATTGGGAAATGTGGCTATTATAAAACCCTTCTTTTGGGAAACCACTATACCTCTATTAATTGGAATTTTTCAACAAAAACAAAAACCTAAAATATTTAAAGTTCCACTAGGAGGAAATTTTTACAAAAAAATGATTTAGGGTATGGCCATATCCCCTATATCACAATATTTTCCATTTTGGATCACTTCCTCATGGTTTTTTTCTTTAGAAGGGATCACTACTCACAAAGGGGAAGGGGATCACTACCTCTTCACTCTTAAAATACATTGTGATAGTATATAGAACACATACGACATATAATCCATTCTTATAACTCACCCATGCCCAACATGGGACTTTGGGTGCAACACCATGACATGGCCTCACTGGCTATTGGTGTGGTGTTGGCCAGATTGAACCTGTAGGAAAATTACACACATGTCATGATCCATAAGGAAGGAACTATTTAATGTTTTAACAATCTCCCCCTCAACGCATGTCATAAATTTTGATGCTTCCCCTCCCTATGATACTATATGTAGGGTTCAACCATGGCCCATATATCACAATATTTTCTTCATTGGATCATTGTTTTATGGTTTTGTTCTTTATTAGGGATAAAATCCCATCAAGGGGCTCACTTCCACCTCCCTTTTAAAAGGAATTATGATAGGGGATAACACATAAGACTTATAATCTATTCCTAGAACACTCCCATGCCCGATGTGGGTCTTGGGGTGTGACACATGGAATGGCCTCACTGTACCCAGGAATGGTGTCATCCAGATCACACCAACAAGGATTTTAAGTATATTTCACAATCTATAGGGAAATAAATTTTCTTAATGTTGTAACATTTACAATGTCCATGGTACTATGTGAGGGGATTCATCAAGATATTTGTCCATTTCTATCAGAGAACATGATGGTTTTGGTCCATGAGGAAGTTATATTTCAGGGTTCATATACCTATAGTACGAAATAATGATGATGATCTCAACTTCAACCTTATAAACATGAAGCCCAAAGGATCTGGCACATTCAAGAAGTGGTCAAACCATAGTAATCTGTATTGATAGAGAACACTCAATACTCTATTTTTGTTTTTTTATATCATGATTTCATTGTATATTTTTTCTTGTTTATTAAGTGTGTTTGTCCAATTTTAGAGATTATAACACTTCCTTGATCTTGGATGAACTATGGATTCCTAGAGTGATAAGAATTTCATGCTGTTATAGCTAATCTAGTGTATATTTTTCTAAATTGTTATAGTATTTTCCTTATAATCCTTTTTCTTATACAATGGAACCTTGATACCCCCTCCCTATGTATATAGGAAAATAGGTCAAAGAATTCAAAAATACTAGTTCCCTATTTTATACTATATTTACTAGTTTTATATACCTATTAATGAAAATGTTCCATTCTATTTGATTTTATATTCTTGAACTGATCTCGATGATAAATCTTGTGTTAATCAAACTAGACCATGTTTTCTTATATTTAAAATGTCAATCCTTGAGATTTCCTGATCATGAAATGCATTAATTATACATCATTATTGATGAATATTCATTAAATTTCACTATAAATCACACCCTAAATACTATAAGTTTAGTGTCTCTGAATATTAGATACACAACCAACTCATTTTTCAGCATTTTCAACATTTCCCACATATAATCATCACATGTGTTTCCCTTCTAGACATTTCATACATAATAATCTTTTTTATTAACCCAGGGAATGGAAATATAAGAAAGGGTTAGTTAAAATTCTTAGTAAGGGTAAACATAACATATATAAATTTTTAATCATAAGTGAGAATATAATGAGCATATGGGTATGAGAACATAATAAAAGTTCCTATAAAAATCACAAGAGAATCATACCCAATAAAAATAGATCTTAAACCATAAGTTATAGAATTAAGTGTTGGCATAACATAAAACATGTGTAATAGGGATGTAGATACATAAGTCAGTTATCATGTTCTATAAATAAATAACATGGGAATAAGAATAAGGTGCATGAGTGTGGCATAAACCTAAACATAGAAGTCATTTTTTCTATGGATCACTGCTAAGACCATCATCACATTATGGAAAAATCCCCTTGGTGGATTAGGTTTACTCCTCATTATCTTTAAAATTTAATGGATAGAGTCCATTAATTGATTAGGTTCACTCCCTAGCCCCTTACATATAATTTAACGAGATATAGAGCATTAAAAAATTAATTAAAGGGTTATAAAGGACCCAACTATCAAATAATAAAAAACTATACATATGAGTACCACATGAATTGGAAAACATCGATGAATCAATCATTTATTAACTAACCAAGAGGACTAAGGCAATAATCTTTATAATCAACAATATTTTCCACTTTCGGAATCCTACCCTCATGGATTTATTACTATAATAACATCCCATCCTCTACTGTAAAAGGTCTTGTGATAGGGAGGGGAATTCATGGGCCTTATTATAGAGACCCCAGTTTTTAATACATAGAAATTACATCTTTTTATATGAATATTCATTACATTACAAAAAAACATGCCTGAGGATTATAATAGTTTTATGTATTTGGAAACTAGGTACAAAAGCTTTTAATTTTATGAAATATCTTCAACATATACCATAGATAACTTCCCCTTTAGTAATTTTCACAAATATACCCTACTTAAAAACTTTTTTTCATAACCTAGGTAAAGGAAAAATAAGAAAGTGTGAGCTCATGTGCTCAATAAGGGTAAATGAGGTAGATATATAAGTATAACATGAACATAATGGTGTGAGAACATGTGTGTAACATTTAAAAACCATACCATGCATATCAAAGATTATAATCCTGACTCATGACATAAATATTAGTAGTTCATAAGACATAAATCATAAGAGAATCAATAAAAATGAGTAATAAGAGAATAAAATTGGAATGTGACATACACATAAGCATATAAAATCATTTCCATAATATTCAAGGATCACTTACAAGACTATCATAATGAAATGAGTTCACTCCCTAACCCATCACTGTAGTCAAGGTTCACTCTTAAGACCATCATAACAAACAATGTCTTTTAATAAACTGGGTTTAATCCCTATTTTAGTCCTATATATCTCATGAGATATAAATCTTCACCCAATACATTAGAGGGAGATATATGTCCCAAATGTAATATAATTAAAATCATAAATATGTGTGATAAAAGATCAAAAAACATTCATCATATCAAAACCCATGAAATGAAATGAGTTTTATAAACATTTAATCATATCATAACTTGTGGAAAATAGATAGGTTTCATAATCATTTTATAATTTTATCATAATATAACCCTTGAAAAAAGAAGCAGGTTTAATATGAATTTTATCATGGTTTAACCCATGGAATATAAATGAGTTTCATAAACATATTTTCATCATAAACAGTTTCATAAGCATAAGTTACATCAAAATATGTAATCTTAGATGGAACATATTTTTGAAATATAAATCACTTGGAATTTTTCTTGAAGAAAATAAATTTTATTTTAAAATCACTTTTATAAATAAAAAATTTATAAAAAATTTTTGGAAATAATTTTCTTTTAAAATAGCCATGAAAACTTATAAAGGAATCTTTAAAAATCATTTAAAAACATTTCTTGCGAAAAATATTTTTTCTTCTTTGAAAATACTTTTTAAACATAAAATTTTTTAAAAATAATTTTCTTTGAAAATAATCTTGAAATTTTATAAAGGAATATTCAAATAAAATAATGGTGGGAAATTTCATTCATGTGGTATACATTACAATGAATATTCCATTCATATTTTCAGTGAAATCTAAATGGGTATTCTTTTGAAAACAAAATAAAGATTCATTTCAAAAAAATTTGTAAAAATTTAAGAATGGGTAAAAATATATTTAATAATTCATTTAATAATGTTTTAATCAAGTTTTAACACATGTTTAGAAAACATGGTTTTGAAAAAAGGGTTTTCTACTAAAGAGAGAAATAAATATGATTTTTATTTAAAATGTTATTTTGAGATCTTGAGTACATAAAGAGAGGAAAATGAAGGGAAAACATGTATTCTCATGAAATAACCATAGGAATAGAAAATTAATGAGTTTATTGATAAATGTATTAAAATATTTCATCATCAAAAACATAATCATAAATAATCTCTATAAACGATGGGACTGTAACATAAAATCTTTACAAATTTGGTTACTTTGAAGTGTAAGTCCCATGAAGGAATAAAATAAATTGAAATTTAAAATATAATCAGAATAAATAAATTCAGGATATTACATGTCAAATGTTATGTATATTCACCTCATAAAATAATATAGGTTCATAACATAACATATGTCTCAAGGAAGGACAATTGAGACAAAAATCCCTTACCAATTCGGTAAATTTTAAGCTGTAAACCCCATAAAAGAAATATAATCAAATGGATATGTAAATACCAATATATATAAGTATAATAATCATAAAATACATTCATGTTCTATATATAAACCACATAAATTAAATAGGTGGTGAATATGACATGTGTCTCATAGAAGTAAAAAGTGAGTCGAAAATCCCTTACCTAAAGTCTCAAATTCCTTTGTACACGTTAGAACCTAATATATAATAAATATTAGTTTATTATAAATATATTATAGAATATATATATATATATAAATATATATCATACCCTAAATTATTTACTTATGACCATTCATTATCCGTTTATTACCAATTTGTTGTTAAAATTGCGTTTTGGGTAATAACTACTTTGTTTTTTGTATATGTTTTGATTTGTTATTTTCATCCCTCTTTCTTTGATCATGGTTCCATAATCTCAAGAATAATATTAACTATATAATTATAATATTTACACATCAATTGTACTTTTAATACCAATAATAAAATATGGTTTTTATAAATCAAGTATGTTATGACCATGGAGACGATAAACCATATGTATGCATGAGTAACATTTCCATTTTTAATGATAATTATGGAAAGAAGGTATATAATATTTTATATTTCTATAATTATAATAATATCATAAATAAAATATTATTTCTTTAAATATACTTATATATATCATCCATATGCTGTGTTGGTGAAAATAAAGAGTCACATTGCTTCGTGAAGGCGGTAGTCCACATGTACTCGAACGAAGTTGTAATATTTAATTGAGTGGAAAAGTAAGAAATAAAATGATATATTATATTTTAATAATGATAAATATTTCATTAATATCATAATTATTTCATTTATATCACATATATTCATTAAATTTATCATTATTATCTTCCATGTAAAGCATTCGTGAAAAACGAATCACATCGCTTCGTGAGGTGGTAGTCCGCTGTACACACGAACAATATTATTGTATCCCCTAAGGAATAGAAAGTAAAATGTTATATATTATATAATAACTCCAAAGGTATAATTATGTTATAAATACCATATATATACTTTATATATATCATTATACAAAACCTTTAGAGGTGGTAATGGAAAAATGAATGACATCGATACAAAAAGAAATAGTCCAACGTATGTACGAATGATGATTTCATAACCCATTTTGTATAAGTGGAGGTGGTTGTAGGTAAAAAATTAACATAAAAACATATAAATATATGTAATATACTTATTTTATTTTATCATCATGTTTTAATAATAATTAAAGGATATGAAGGAAGAAATAAAATAAAAATGATCTTGGAAGAACGTTACCTCTTTTTTGTGTATCCTCCTTAGGTTTGCATCAGAATCCTTCCTAGTACGGATTTATGCCCAATATAAGAATTAAATAATTATATTAAGTAAGTTTGGAAGTTATTTGTGTAGGTATTGTCTAATCAAAAAAGGGTTTTAAGGTGTGAATAGGAGAGAATAGGGGGTGGCTTTTTATAAGTGAGGTGAGTGGAACACTTGTAATTTTTGAAAAGAAAAAGGTGTACCCACATTTTTCACATTCTAAAAGGGTAAAAAATTAATTATTTTAGATAATTATACATTATAGGGTATAAATATGGCCATAAAATTGATTTTATACATGATTTTAGTTAATTTTAACTCTTATCCTTTTAGTTTAACCCCCAATAATCCCATTTTTACCTTAACAAGAGTAATTAATATTTAATGTTTTCACTATTAATTTTGGTCAAAAATTATGTTGAAATTATTATATAATATAAATTAATATGATTAAAAATATGGAATACATTTTTCAAAATTAAATTCATATAATTTGAAATTTTAATTTAAAACTAGTCCCATAGACACGATGAGAAAAATAGTTTTCAAAGAAAAAATATTCAACAACTTACAATATTTTTATATAAAAATTCAATATAAAAATGACCTAAATTGAATTAATATATATATCATTAAATAAATTTTAATTTAAAACTAATTTAAAATATAATTTAACTTATTAAATATTTTAAACGATAAAGAAGTTTACAATTAAATTTCAGTATTTTTCACTATTCATCAAAAAATTAATATTTTCAAAAAATTCTCAAAAATTAACCATAATATAATTTTGAAATGATGAATTAAAAAATTAAATTTATTTTATCAAATAAAGTTTTTAAAATTTTAATAATTATTTTTAAAATAGGTATGCAAAAAGGTTACTAAATCGTTTTTTAGAAAAATACAGTTTTTAAGCATAAAATTGGATTTATTTTTATATCTTTTCTAGAAAACTCATAAGAAGAATATTAAAAAATTGATTAAATATATAATATATTAATTTCATTATAATCATTCACCAAAAGCTATTTATTTAATTTATTGCGATAAAACATATTTTTGCGCATAAAAATAGTTTTTTTTTTTCAGAAAAACATTTCATTTATTTTCAAATGGATTTTATTTTCATTTATAATTAATTTTTCACCAAGTAATTCATGATATATACATGTTTAAACCATATATTTTCATAATTTAGTTAATCCCATTCATACTTTCTATTCCAACTATCAGATGATAATTATCATATTAAATAATAATTTCTTAAGAGTAAGTCACGTTTTGTTTAAAATCTATGTTGCATGTAACACAAGATAAACTCAATGTTTCATGTATTTGAATCTATACTCAGTGTTTCAGGTAATGAAAAATATGAAAAATATTAAATTTATTTGAAAAAAAATATTTCACAAAAATTTTGAGGTGTTAAAATCTACCCCCTTTAAAATGAATTTCACCCATGAAATTTGTCATATTGGTACTAAAAACTGAAGATACTTATGCATTATTACATCCTTAAGATCCCACATAGTTTTCTTAAGATGGTGGTTTCACCAAAAAACATTGACCAGATAACCAGTCTTGTTTCCTAGAATATTCTCTATTCGATCTAGAATCTCTACAGGTTGTTCCCCATATGGAATGTCATGTTTTTGTGGTATAACCTCTGAGTTTAGTACATGCAATGAATTAGGTATCCAATTACTCTATAGAGTTACATTTAACACATCTTAAACTTGAGATAGGTTTTGTGAAAGTTTTATACAATAAGATATAATCCTGATATGATCAATTATATCAAAAGGACTTATATACCAAGGGGTTAGTTTTCCTTTATTTATTCCAAGGAAAAATTCATATAAAGACCTTATCACAAACTTCAAATTATAGATCATATCAATGATTATCACCATAATTTTTTCTCAACTTTTTGTTATCTTTACATATTGATGAATGCCTATAACTTTCTTTGCCATCTCATTAGCTTTCTTAGGTCCCAATAGATTTCTTTATACCACTTCATTCCAGTAAGTTTTAGTTTTACATTTCTTCCCATAAATGGATTCATAAAGTGCCATATTAATGCTTGAATTAAAGCTATTTTTGCAATAATACTCAACTTGAGTTAGGTGTTGATCCCAACCACCTTCGAAATCCATATAACAAGATCTTAGCATATCCTCTATGGTTTGACTTATTCTCTCATAATGACCATATGTTTGAGGATTATACACAGTACTAAAAATCAACTCTATATCAAGATCTTGTAGAAGAATTCACCAAAAAATTAAGGTATGCTTTGGATCCTAATCATATACAATTTAATGTGGTTCCCCATGTAACCATACCACTTCCTTAATTAATATTCTAGTAAGAAGATCCAGAGATAAATCTTCTTTGATAACATTAAAGTGTGATGACTTTTTAAAGTGATCAATTACAATTCATAATTACCTCAACATCAAAGATAAGATAAACTCTAAAGTTTACCATTACCTTTAATCATATTTATAAAAAGTGTAAAATAATTCCTCCTTAAATAACATTGTCACTAAATTATAGACAAAACCAAAGGGTTTTACTACCATTAATGAATCTTAAAACATCCTTAATATTGAAAAAAATACTATAACGTAAAACCTCAAAATGGGTGTCCTATAATTTCAACATATAATAAAACTTGAACTCATAAAATGATAATGGTATCCATAACTCTTAAGTTAATCACACATGAATAAATATATTATTATGAAATTAACTAAATCCTTAAATGTTTCTGGATTCCTATAACTGAAATACCAATTATAAAATAATTTCACAACATAATTCATAAATCCAAATACATACACACTTCAATCCTTTTACTTCATTGGTTAGAATAACATAAGTATTTCCATGGTCTAGGTGAAAACCATTAGTTTAGAGTATTCACTCTTATAATTCCCAAGTTTCACATATATAATACATTGAACTCCTTGAAAATTTGTCACTTTATGAACTTATTTTTCTCATAGATAACATCTTACCATCTATTTGAGATACTCTTATAGGTTCTTCTTCCCACCTTATTGACATGTAGGAATCTGAATCTTCTTTCCTCGATGTTCATTACCACATGAACTTTTATAAAATTTCATCTTCCTCTTATTTGATTCTATAGGAATCTCACCAAAGTTTACATTGTTAATTGTATATCAAAATAGATTATTAGGCATAATCACAATATCTATCTCTCTAGTCATAATCCAATTTGATTTCCTATAGTCACCGAATTTTCCATCAGATTTTGTGTTAACATGAATATTTTTGGTTCTATCCATTTAAACTAAGAAAAAATCAAAGTATGAGAAACAATAATCATAGTGGGAAACAATATAATCATGGAAAATCACTTATAGGATGTTCAAATTGTGACACATTATTTTAAATCTATGACACCTTAGGATTAACCTAGGTCATTCATGGTCATTATTCAATTCCTTTATGATGGTTCCTAAAGAGTTTATGAATTCCAAAAGTATGTATCCCAAGAGTGTCTAACTAGGTGTGTATCATGGTCTATTTTAACACAACAGGTAATGGTCTAGTCCAAATCAATGCACATTTTTCAAAGTTATTACCCCTAGGTACCTCTGTGCCAAAGCTACATCCACTTGTAGTATCTAGACAAGTATATAGTTTCTTGAAAACCACTTGCTTCATCCTTTAACAAAATTATAATACATTTTCTTATACTTTGACTCATCCTTAGAATTATCCTTCGATGTATCCCTAGATATATAATTTAGAAATATCCTTAGGGATGTCACTAATGATTTCACATCCAATTTTCTTAAGGTTAAATAAACCTTTCCTCTAATACCAACTATAGATACCATGGATTTTTATACATATATATTACATATTTTTAGATTAATATTCATTAATTTATACAAACTCATGCTTTAGGATCACAATAGTTTAGTCATTATAAAAAAAAATCACAACGCATTGTAAATACATCCAAAATTATTTGGATATGTTCTATCAAACAATATTATATTTTTAAAAACTCATTGTATAAAATTTAATCCTTATACAAAGATATAATTTTTCAGCCTATAATATTTAGTAACACTATAATAAAATATGAATTTCATATTCTATAATTGTAATAAAAGTTTGGTCTCTTATAAAAAGTCAGTTATATATATGCAATAATGGGACCTAACATGTCCTTGATTAAACATACTCATATATCAATATGAACATGTCCACATTAATTTTTAGATGATAAAACAAAAATATACTTAGGCCATACATTTTTCTTTGACATCAAGTGTCCACTAGACAAGTAACTTGTGAATTTATTATAGGTAAACTCATACTTTTTTTCATCTCTCAAATATTTTAACCTATTTTAATGAATAAATAAATTTTAATTTATCCAATTAGTTTATTATATCACATGTTACTCAATAAATCATGGAACCACATTTCTTATGTTTAATTAAATCATGATCCAAGACATTATAATTTTCATTTAAAAGTAAAAATTCAGTCATAGTTATGCCAAAGTATTTACATAATTGAAAACATACCCAAGGACCCCAAGATTAAATTATCCTAAAGATTGGCGTGTATAAGGTATAAATTTATGATTATTGACCTGAAAATTATATTTTAAACCATAGGTAATTTGTATTAATATGATATATATACCCTAATATATAATAATAATTTTACATTCCATGTGATATAATTTCATTAGTTTTTAAAGATAATAATTGTCTACTTATTATCATGTGAGTCTACTATATATTATATAACATACTTTTAATAATTGTAATATTGACCCATAATACTATGTGATGATCATATATTGTGGAGAACTCAATGTCATAGGTTGAGGGGTTATTATCATTCTACATTTCATGTTCAATATATGCATAAAATGTAAATAAAGATAAATGTATATTTCAATTTTCTAAAAATAAGGATACATTCTGAATAAATTAGTCTATATCTCTATTGTATCTAAGATCAAGATATTAAACATGATCATCATTATTTTCCTATAGTAATGGTTTCAATAATAAATTTTTTACATTATCCCATGTATACACCCAATAGATCTTCCCACCACCTCTCTAAATTATTTCATGAATGATATGGTATTTAAAAATGATGAGTTTATACCATTGGTGATACTAATGTTCCTTAGTTAGAGTAATGGATTAATTATTATCATTATAAAGATCAATTTTGGCCTCAATTATAAAAAAAACACCTATGCTATTTAATGAACTTGTTAAACCAAATAGCTTCCTTCATAGCTAAATGAGAAGGATTCCATCACATCTATAAAAATACCATTTATAATTCAAGGGTATGATGGTTAGTATTCTACGGATTTAGATTTTCTCTAAACTACTAAAAAAATAGAAAATTCATTGATATTTGGAAGAATGAATTGCATAATTTTAGGTATATGAATTAAGTAGTGTGTGATTGTACTTTATAATGTTATAGAAAGGGTTAAGGGGTTGGAAAAAAACAATGATGTAGTTTGATGAATGTAGGTAACTTCTAGTTTATATAGACTCTTAAAAGTGAAAATCACTCTAAAAAAATTGTTGTGTCAAGCCTATCCTCGCTAAGATAGAACAATATCTTTAGATAATTGTTCATGGACATTGAATCAGTTTCACCTCTATTAAGAGTGAAATACATTTAAAGGAAAATAATGTAATTCTGATTCCATCAATATAATCTTACATTCATAAGAAAAAAAGAAAGATCAACTACTATCAATAAAAAATCCTTTTTTTCTTGTGAATGAAAAAAATATATCTAGAATGTTATAAATATTTAGATATAATATTCAAATATAATTACTTCAACAAAATCCAATGAAAACATATTCATTATAGAAGTGACTTAGTTTTTTGTAAAGGTAGCGATAATTACCTCTCTTATTAGTGCATTTAGGTCTTAAAAAAATAAAATAAAACCTCAAGATAAATTAAAAGATAATAAGAGGAATTTTCACAACTTAATTCAAATATGAATAAAAAGTATATAGAATAAAAAACCAAAATTTCCATTGAATAGATTAAATAAAAAACATTTATTACACAAAATTCAAAAAAATAAAAAAATTAATATAGGTCTATAGAATAAAACATAATAAGGAGAAGGAAACTTCATTCTATGAAGCCTTACTTTGATCTAACCCATAACTCCAACTCAAAGTTTACTATGGAGATCCTTTGTTTTTTTTCAAGAATTGTGTTGTAGATGTTCAATGTCAAATTATCCCAAATTCAATAATTTCTAAATATTACATGGTTATCTTATCTCTTAATCACCCAGTGAAATGTATTAAGTAGTACAAGTGTCACCATTAAATTTTCCAACTCCTAATATCTCTATTTGTATGCACATGACCCAAAATTAATTGGTATAACATTGACATGAAGCTCCCGCATCGGGTTATGAACATACTCCACAAATCGACATCATCCATCATCAGCCGTCATTATCAAGTACCACACCATGTTAACATAAGCAGTGATGCATTGGATCCCATCCTAATTCCATAATTAGATATATAGTAATGTTCTTCAACATATCCCTATTCAAACCAATCTCTAGTGAATAAATTCAGAAAAAATGGCTATCGGGAATACTCCCAATATAAAACTCTTAGATCTATAATTCAGGCATACCTCACAATGAATAAGACATCATAATAAACCCTACCACCTACAAATTCAACCTTAATAGGTGGAACTGTATCTCAATCAAGAAAAATCTAGTGCAGAAGAGAATCAAAAGTAGAATCCAAATATTACTCATGAAATTTTGAAATTAGAACTATGATTTTGACTATAACATTCTTTGGAATCCAAATTGAATCACATTCCGTCATCCAAAACTCAAAAAACATCCACATCTAATTGATCAGTTGGGTCTCATTAATTCATGATTAAATCACCTTCATCATAATAAAAAATCTCCAAATAAAATTATTTATCAATTAATAAAATTATATTCCTAAAGACAAACACACCAGAATTAAGTTCTATACAATGGCACATTAAAAATCACTAAAAAACCATTTAACTCAGAATGAAATATAAGAAATTAATTTTTAAATCCTAAAAAAAATATTTACTCCAAATTCCAATTATGAAATTATTAGAGAAATTAAACTATCTAATAATCATCTAACACTTCAAAAAATAGATTTTCCCTTACTTGAACTAATGAAAATTTAACAAACACAAAATAATTACCTTCCATATCAAATATGATTTCACAACACATTATAAATTTAAAAATAAAAAATCAGGAATGTTCATAGTATATTTAATGATTTTATGCAATTAAATATTCATAAAAAAATGAATATATTTCACCAATAAATACAATGATTTCAAATTTATGATACAATAAAATAAAATAAATGTATTTTTCTATATGATCTCATTCTCAATAAAAAACACCCATAAAATAATCAAAATTCACATGAAAACTATATCTAATAACAGAAAGACAAAATTCTCCCACACTTAACCAGTTTCTTATCCTCAAGAAATCAATTAAATATTTCCAATAGAAGACAATTTATCTCATGAATTAAATAATTGTAATGCCTCTAAGGAATTAATTTTAAACATATTTCCCCTTGTGAAATCTCTTAAGTATTAAAAATAAAATGATTTCACTCTTAAAAGAAATGATCATGGAAAAAATTTGATATCTAGTTTTGAAAAAAATAATTAAAATTTAAGACTCAAACAAGGTTGAACCAAAGTAGATTTTTATTAAATTATTCTTTGAAATTTATTTTCTTTTCCTTTTTGAAAAGACACATATATTGAAGCTTGAAAATAATTATACGTAACTAAATAGATGTTAAATATTATTAATTTCAAGGAATCAAAATTATCTCAGCCAACTATTTTATCTTAATTAATAAAATCTCAACATATTATTTGGATTTCATTTGATATGCCATTTTAATGAAAATATTATTAGTTCAACTCCCATCATGGGATTCAAATTCAATTGAAAATGTAAAAAGTAGTTCAAAAATTTCACTAAATTTATTTATTTTCAGGAGTTCAATGAAAATATTTTAATTGATTGAATTCATGGTTGAATAAAAAGGAATAATCCTCAAAAGTGTAAAAAATATTCAATTTTAAGAAAAATTTCTAAAATTGGGAATGAAAATTGAATCCTGAAAGCAATAAAGTTTAAAAAAATCATGATATAATTTTGATGATCTTTCAATTAAACATATTTTTGGACATAAAAGGAACCATTTCCCCATACATAAAACTTAACATTGTCCAAAATTTATAATTATAAGATGGATAATACATTTAGAAAATTCAGTTCATGATGGGTTTCAATTTAGTAGTGAAAAACATGTGCAAGGGTTCATAAGAGATCTAAAAAACAGCATGAATCATTCATTAAATTTCTAGTAATTTTATAAGTTATAATCACGTAGATTAATTTTCAGCAATGATCCAATAAGTATTTGATAGTGTACATGCATTTTTCATTTAAATCTCTAATAAATATTCACATTAACTAACTTGGAGCACATTTTACTCTTATTTTGTAATGTAATACTAAATCAACCATAATCAAATAAATTTCTTAGTAACAAAAATTCACAATTTTAAAACTGAGTAATAATTTTTTTCATTATTTTAAAAATAGTATTCAATTAAGAATAGAAAATTTTATATATTTTTATGATTTAAATGAATTAAAAACATGGAAAGGATTAATTATGATTGATTGTGAAAATTTATATTGATAAGATCAAAATAAAATTTAACACAACCAAAATAGCATTTAAATAATTAAAATAATATAAAGAGAAAATATTGGTTATAGAATTGAGAATTTAATCTCCTCTAGTTGAATCCTCTCCCTCCTAGTTCAATAATAAATCTTAATCCGTTTAACTTGAAATAAAAGCACCCTAGTTATATCTAATAGGGAACCTATAATCAATTCTCAACATTATACTCAAAAAATTATCTTAAAAAAGTGCATGAAGTTCTTAGAAACAGTGAGATTGAAGATCTCAATATCATAAAACCTACCTTAAATAAATATGTTACAGTATTCAAAAAAGTTGTGCAGGCATGATCCGAATAGTGTAAATGAATAAAACTAATTAAAATTTGATTTTTTTCAATAAACTGATCATGAAAAATAATTTTCACATTATCAAAAAATTAAAATGAACTCACCACTCAATAGTTCTTCAATCAAATAAGTAGATTTTTAATTTAAATATTATACAAAATTAGTGATGTGTTTATCATTATGAAAATTATTTCATAGTCAAAGAATACACACTGATCAAAAAAAGAACCATAAAATCAAGCACATACTCATAAAATAACAGGTTGGAAAAACATAGAAAAATTATTTCCTCTAACTAAACATAACTTCCAAAATGAGATGATTTTAAAATAGATTTAAAAAACAATTTCAATGGTATCATAAGAAAATTTGGAGAATAATAAAATATAAAATATAATGAGAGAAGGAAAAGAAAACTCCCTTGTGTTGAAACTTAATTCCTTAAATTTTCTGGATAAAATTCAATATCCTAAAACTCTTGTTAAATTGGTTTGGTGGAAAACACTAGACTTCATATGAAACATATCGAATAAAACATTACTGACAATATTTAACCCAAAAGAAAAATTCAACTATAATAATAAATGATTAAATAAAGAGTTTAATTCCAATGTAAAAGTGTTGCATTATTCACTGCATACCATCATTATGTAGAGACACAAAACCTTCGTCTGATACCAATTTTACTTGAACCAACCATAATACCCTTGTACACTGGTACTTATTCCAGCACTGACATGGGATGATGGTTGTTCCTAGTCCCCATAGGCTGATGAATATCACCTAGGCATCAAAAAATAGTCATAGGGAACAATTTCTCCATAATAAAGATCAATCAATAAGGAACAATTGAAGATAAATCAGTGAAAAATCAATATACCAAACACTCCTCATAGAGAAAAATACCATAAGTAGATATATAAAGATTCCAAAATGGTACATCATATAATAAACAACACATTATCCATTAATATAATGTTCTTGAATATCTATGAAATGAGTGGATCACAGCTCCATCGGTCACCACCATCACTTAAGTTCTCATATGTGAAGAACACCCACTACCTTCAAGTGGCAATTTCCCTTTTCCTAGGCATGGCATAACATAATCGACAAAAACCAAAAGTAAAAGGTAAATTATAATAAAAAATAACAAGTAATATTTTAGAATTTTTTTATAAGTAATTCCATAACAAATAAACAAATTTATGCTTCAGTTTAACTAAAAATAATGAATAAAAAACCATTTCCACAATTTCAAGCAAATAAGATTTAAAATCAAGTAGATGGAAAGTATATAAAAAATATGATAAAATTAATATTTTTATAAAATAAAATATAATGAATAAATCATTTTGATAAAACCTAGTGTTCAATAATAAAATAAAAATAAATAACTATGGTTATATTCCTTAACAAACGTTAGTCCCTTTCTCTAGAATCCATGCAGTACTTATTTAATCAATCCCTACTTAAAGTGTGAACATATACCTTAGGATAAGAATATTGGGATAAAATCAATCAATAACCCATCAGGAAAAATTATGATGAATTTTTATTATTCAATGTTATTAACTTCCTTACATGCTTGTCCTAGTCACCCTCTAATAACTAAAAATCATATGTGCTTTCAATAAATCAATTAATTAATTATGGGAAAATAATTATTTACAAATGAAATCATCAATCACATTTACAATTCACAATTTCAAGTTTAAACATGTCATTTCATCTTCAAAACTAAAAAATATGTTTTATCAATTTCTTTCCTTTCGAAACTGCCTTTTATTTAAATCCATTTTTCTCAGGAATCAATATCAAATAATTTTATCCATTCACTTTTCATTTCATGCTATAATTTCTCAAAATCCTCCCAATATTTTTGAATCCTATGAAAAAGGGTTTATATCAAAATTTTATGCCTTTTTGAAATCAAGTATCAAATTTTCTCAATTAAAGTTATGGAAATCATTTGAAAATTCATTCTAAACTAAGAAAGAAATCAAGTTTTCAAGTGTATGTAAAAGCTTTATAGAAAAACCAACCTCAAATCATGATAACATAACCACCCCAACATGAGATCCACCAATGAATATTTATCTAGAATGAACAAGGGAGATTCCTAGTTACATAAACTATCAAAGTAAGATCTAGTTCCATAAATAACATTAAGATCTCTCAGTCTCAAATAAAGAGAGAAATGAAGAAAGTAGAATCCTAAATAAAAGGTTTTACACATACCAGGTGTGATCTAACACATCCAAAAGAACTTTGATCCATGACTAGAAATGGTTAGATGAAGAAAAATTCTCTCTAGTGATCCCCCAAATGGAAAATGATCATGTTATGTTCAAACGTGAAGAGATTAGTATTTAATTTGGCGGGTATTCAGAATTTAATTCAAAATTTCGTAGAATTAAATTCTCAAAACATGATTTATTGGGCTTGGATTCCTATTTAGTACTAACCACGTGCCTATACATTCAACCTTACTAGAATTTTTTAGATATTTTCACATTTTGTCCGCATGGTTTGACAAACCTTATTCCAACTGTGCTCTCCAACTTGGGCTACTAGAAAAAGGGTGCATAGTTTATCGACATAGTTTGGAAAACTATACACTAATCATGAAATACCCATTGTCCCATATCACATTGTTTGTGGAGGAGGCCACATGGTTTTCACTAATCATTCCCCCCTCTAGAACCTCAAAATAAGGAACACGGTTTTAGTGGTTAACCTACATGGTTTTCCATAGCTATGTGACAACCGTACATAGGACTAGAAAAAACAAAAATCTATAAAAAACTCAATAAATAAAGCAAAATGAGATACAAATAAAATATGATCAAAACTGAGAGAAAAATGTACATAAAATATAGTAATGAGATTCTATAAAAACATTGTCATCCTTTCTCTAAACAATATCATCTAAAACCTCATGCCTCACACATATCTTTTATTCTCCCCCTTTTTCATTATATATATAGGTAAATTGTTTCTATCCAACTTTAGAATAAGATATAATTTATAATCTCCCTAATTATCAATATATTAAATAAAAATAAATAGGTAAAATAATTTATAGAACTTACATGAATTTTTTTAAGAGAATTTAGTCCTAACAAAACTACTAAGTTCTAGATATCATAATTTATTAGGGAAATTGTCTAGTATTCATAACAAAAACATTTTTATAATATATTATAATTTAATCAATTTATGTTCCCCATTTTACATGACGAATAGGAAATTGATCTTTATATGATTAGACATTCAATTTTCCCCATATTTATTTATAAATTTATTGCACATTTATGATCACACCCAATTATAAATATGTATGGAACAGTAACTTTAAATTCTTAAAATTGTGACCCCATTAAAATATTTTGAGTTATATGTAGTGGTGATGAGGAATAATCAGCTTCCATTGTACACTAATATAGTGATTTTTATTCTTCTAATTATAGTTCCATGAAAAAAATCTTCTTCCAATGTTAAATACAAATCCAAAATTTGACTTTGAATCACGAACATAACTGACACAATTTTTATCAAAAAATATATAAATATATAAAGATATATATTTATCATACATAATTCCATAATAATGATTCCATTATATGTAGCATAATTTTTTTCCTCCATAATACATGAGTCCTTAGGATTAAATTTAAAATGTTTCAAAAGAGTGACCACAATCATATTTCATTATCTTGATATAATCCTATTAAATAAGATTATGATAATCATACTAAACTACTTTTAAACCACACATATTACTGTATCCTAGAAGTAATACATGTCTTTATAATACTTAATTGGGAATTTATATGGAAACATTGGTAGCCTTTTTCTTAAATAATTTCAATGTTCTATGATCTGATAACATAGTCCTTCATAAGTCTACAAAATAATTGTTGTTTATTTTAACTACTCTATTTTTTGGGGTTCTGTATCTATAATGTATTCATTCCTTTTTCCATATTTTAAATTAAATTCTTTATAATCACAAATTTTTTATTTAGTTTAAGGATTATATATAAATATTTTCAAAATACATCTAATTTTATTTTTAGCACATGCTTGAATGTACTTAAACCTCTCAAGAGCTCATGATTTACCTAATATAAAAAAAGAATAATTCATGAAAGTAAAATAATTAACAAAAATAATTAAATATATATCTTTATTAGTGGATTTCATGCTCACCAAACCATGAACATCCAAATATATATACTCCAGATAAATTTTGTTTTTGATATCTATATCTTTGTTACTATTGTCCACCATATCTATTTTGCAATACACATAACAAGTTAATAGTTATTATTGATTCATATTTGGTATATTTCACACTAATTAATATTATAGAAGCTTATTAATATTCATTTAGTATAAATATACATTTTTATTTTATAATGATAGTTATCCTCCACCATTCACAAGAAAGAATTATTTTAATCGTTAGAAATTTGAAATAATTTTACACTTTTTTTCCCAACATAATGATTATGAAATCCATTATCCTCTTAATGATGCATCCACTTTTTGAATAATTACCTCATTAAAACATTCACAATGTTAAGAAACACTTAATATATTGATCTATAACCCATAAAAAAACATCACTACAATAAAAAAAAATTTCACACATTTTCATGCTTACATATTCTTGTAAATTGATTTATTCATCATTCCTAGAACTAATATCACCTATATCACACCATTAGATGGATATTATGAGATATTTTTTTCTAGTCATATGAGATGATTAACCACTAACATGTATCCCAAAATTTATAGCTTTCATTTTTTGTACACCAACACAACCACCATCATTTTTTAATTACTCACCCTCCTAATAGATTTGAGGTTATACTTTTTTTACTCTGGTAATATACTATGAAAAATGATGGTGTTTTTTTTTCAAGGTGAATTGAACATCCACAAAGTTTCCTAAAAAAACTGATTATTATTATGGAATTTTATTTTATCTGTTAGATTTTTTAACTAAATTCTAGGAGCTTCATATTGAATCTTCCTTGATTTGAATCATCTATTCAATTTAAATAATGAAAAATTGTACTGACTCATATAAGAATTATATTGAAAGAATCCATAGTAAAAACCTTTTTATCCAAGATGGAATCACCATATTTGTAAATTTTATTCACCACAATATACTCATTGGGTTTCCTTTCATTTTGATATCTATAACTTTCTTTCAACATTTTCATGAATATAAGTATCATCCTCTATTACAGCCTTACCATTTTTCATAGACTCCACTTTATTAATCATCCACTCCTCATTGTTTTTAAAATTTTATATACCATTATTTAAATTTATAATGAGTGTATTCTATTATTTTAGTGAAGAAATCACCTTATTTTCATCCCAATCACTACTTTAACCATTTTTATTACAGGATTGAGTATCCCAAATAGTATTATTCAACACCAAAATACAATTAATAAGCTTCTTAGCAGCATGAACAAAAGTATCTATTGATTTAAAATTCTCATAAAATTCATTAATATAATTTGTTAGATCCACATTATATAATTAATTCCTAGAGTTTTCAATATCAAGAAACCTTACCTAAAGATATTTCACCATCACATTAATAGAAATTAGGTTTACTATAGTGATTCATCAAATCATGTCTCTCAATTTATGGATTTCATTCAAATCACTTATTTTTATTGTATACTATAATTAAATCTTGGAAATACACTTAGAATTTAATTGATAAAGAGATTAATTTATCGTATAATTATAATTATTTGATTATTCTTTTTCTAATTTATGATTTATAATTTCTTTCTAGCATCATCAGAGATCTATCCATAATTATAACTCCTTTTATGTTTCTTCTTCACCCCTCTGGTATTTACTACCAGATTTTTTTCCAAAGGGATCATTAGATAGTTTTTATTTAAATATAATGTCTAGAACTCCTTCATTATTTATGTATTATTTATACTTTTCACTTTCCCTATCATAATATTTAACATCATGTTGTGATATAAAATTCTTCTTCATTGTAGAATTGGCCTCTCCTTTACATTTTGATAATTTTCCTCCATTATAAACACTTTTCTCATAGTTAATCATTTATGTTAATCATTATATTCCTATTTAAGTTCCTAATGAGTGAAACTAGCCATATAGTATCAATTCGAGCCAAATTTGAGACACTTAAAATGGAATTATACCATTTCATTTATATATTCAACATTTTATGAATTTAGAGAAGAATGAAATAAAATTCATGAATTTTCTCGAATCATTCCTGAAATCAGTTTTTTTCTTCATGATACCTATTTGATTAAAAGTGTTTCAAATAATTTGTATAATTTCATGTAGTCTTCTTATATATTTTCCTTTAATCCTCACAGTTTTCCATTTCCTCACCTCATATGTTATCAAGACATTATTTAGTATATTAATTGTTTACTCATCCAAGTAATGAACCTCAGAGGAAGAAATTTTTGTATTGAATTTTTATGGGGAATTATAATTAATTATAATAACATGGTAGAATCATTAAAAATACCTCTACAACTTCAAATAAAATGAAAATTTTTATTTATAATTACTATTTTATCCACTGACACTTATTATACAGCTAATTTGATATAAAATATAAAATTATTATTTTTATTCATGACTCCATGATATTTTTTCAACCCACATTAATATCATGAATGTTTCTATAAATTCTATTTAGAATCTCTATGCCTATCACTCAAGTTAACTCTTCTTGGGTGAGGGATGAGAGTAACACATTGCACTGTATCTCATCCTCTACAAAATTAAATATATTAAGCATTCTATTTTCATTAATAAATTTTGGAATAGGAAAACAATTATTGGAGATGTCCATAATTTCTTTGTTATGAGTTAAAATATAACAAACCATATGATCTTACCATTGATAAAATACCCTCTCATTAAACATGGGGTGTTCCTTATTATTGAGTGTATTGATTCATGGTGTAGATCTCATTGATCAAATTATATTAGTAATTAATAAAAAAAGATCCTTATATTTATTTAGAATCACTACTCTTTATAGGATCCTCTATCATAGAATATTTTATAAATTTAGAATTAGAATTTTGAGAACTTCAATTCTCAAATAATAAATGATAGACCCAGGTGAGAGATATACAACCACTGAAAGTAGGGGGATGAATCAATGGCGAGAAAAACAAAAATTATCAAATATTTTATTCTTATTCTTAGAATATCAATGATCCATGACTTAAATCACGTGATGATGAAAAATAGGGAGAGATAGAATGTTGGGTACACAAGAGTTTTTACAATATTAAAATACTATTTTATCAATTGGAAAATCCTTGGTGTCTCATAGAATTTATACCTCTATCTATATTCTTATTTTAATATCAATTAGAGAAAGGTATAGAGTATGATGATACTCTAGATATTTGTGTATAAAAATTATTTAGATGGTTATCAAAAACTTGATCAATCATTTTATTCCTTCTCAAGAAACTATTGATGTTTGATCAAGTGTGAACCATTATTCACCACCTCAATCTCACTGAAATCATATCTGGAATATATACTAGAATTTTTTTACATCTATCTAAATGTTCATCAAACTCTATCAAGTGGAAAAATATATATATATATATATAAATTTATGATAACCATGAGCTGCTACAAATGAAGCCTTTAACTGTGCTGACCATTATCAATGCTAGAAAAAAGCACTCATAAAGGTGACATTTATCAGTACTAAAAAAAACATCGATAAAGGGTATCTTTTATTAGTGCTAAAAAATGCACTGATAAATGGTACCCTTTATTAGCACTGATAAAAGGTAACCCTTATCAATGCTTTAATTAGCACTGATGAAAGATATATTTATCAGTGCTTTATTTTTAATGATGACAAAGGGTAACCTTTATTAGTGCTTTATTTTTAGTACTGATAAAGAGTACCCTTTATCAGTGCTCTTTTAGCACTGATAAATATCCAGAATAAAATGAAATAATTAAACGAATTAAAATTTAATGAAAATATTAACAATTTAATTAACTAAAAAATTATTGATAAAAATTAATAAATAGAATATACATATATATAAAAATTATAAAAATTAATAAATAATATATATTAAATATATAGACATGTAAAATAAATAAAATTAAATAACTAAACAAATAAAAATTAAAAATGAGTAAATTAAGAAAAAATCAAACATTTTATTAATTAAATAATTATTGATAAAAATTAATAAATTTAATATACATACATATATATATTATAAATATTAATAAATAGTATATATTAAATATAGATATATAAAATGAATGAATTTTAATAATTAAAAAAATTAAAAATGATTAAATTATATCAATTAAAAAAAATTAAAAAAGAATAAATTAAAAAGTTATTTAAAAAGTTATTAATGAAAGAATTATTAAAAAAATGAATAAGTATATAATATATATATATATATATATTAATTATAATTGAAATAAATAATATATATTAAATATAAATATATATAAAATGAATAAAATGTAATAATTAAAAACATATTAATATCTTATTCATTTTTAATATTGTTTGATTATTCAATTTAACATATATCAAACATTGTGTGTTATATTGATTTCACATATATATACATAATTAATACATTTTTTATATAATGCACACACACAAATACACACAATTAATGAAATCTTATATAGAAACTCATATATAATTTATTAAAATTTTAATATATTTTTGAATTTCATTATTACATGATACAATTAATATATTATGTTTATAATAGATAAATTTCATTTATTAATTTTTAATATTATTACAGTTAGGTATTATTTATTCTTTTTTAATAATTTTTATTTTTTTTGAATTTAATCATTTTTTATTATTTATTTATATATATTTATTTACTATATTTCAATAAATTAAATAAGTATTCATATTTACTTCAATATATTTATCCTTATTTTTTAATAAGTTATATTTAATTAATAAAACTTATCTATTTTTTAAATATTTTTAAAGTGTACTCATATTTAATTATTCAATTTCACTCATTTTTAAAATGCATTTATTTAAGATCATATATTCACTAATAATGTTAAAATATATTTGTAAATAAATATTTATAAATAAATATATTTATAAATGTATATTTACTATATTTATAAATTTATATATTTATAATTATTATAATCAAATAAATATTATTTTTTAAAAAAGTATTTATATAATTATAAATAAATATTTTTTTTATATTTAAATAATTGTTAAATTATAGTGAATTTATTTAAATAATAAATATACTATATATATATATAAGTTGAGGCCGAAGCCTCAGTTTATTCGGGGAAATGAGCTACATTATAAAGAAAAGTAGGAAATATACAATGAAGGGATGTACTCGGTGAGACTCGAACTCGATACCATGTTGAGACCCACATGGGGAAGCTACCACTGAGCTACACCATAGGGGATATATATATAATCATATAAATATATAATATTATTTTTTAAAGTATTATTTAGATATTTATAAATAAATAATTATATATTTAAATAATTATAAAACTATAATAAATATATTTAAATAATGAATATATTTATATTTATATATATTTATTAAATATATATATAATGATATAAATATATATATAATGATATAAATATATATATAATGATATAAATATATATATATATATATATATATATAATGATATAAATATATTTATAATTATAAATAAATATTTATAAATATATTTATAAATGTTTATTTATTATATTTATAAAATTATATATTTATAATTTTAAATAAGAAAATATTATTTTAAAAAAAATATTAATTTAATTTTAAATAAATATTTATATATTTAAATAATTATAAAATTATATTAAACAAATATATAAATATATAAATATATTTAATTTTTTTATTTATAATTATAATTATAAATCCTTTATCAGCCTTAAAGTTTTAGTGCTGATAAATGTTCCCTTTATTAGCTTTTTTTAGCGGTGATAAAGATCGGGATTTATCAGCGCTGATAAAAGACATATTTATCTGTGCTAAAACTTTAGCGCTGATAAAAATGTATTTTATCAGTGTTTTTTAGCATTGATAAAGTGAGATCTTTCTTAGTGCTAAAAAATAACTAATAAAGATGCCTTTTATCAGCACTTATTAATTTAGCGTTGATAAAAGGAATCTTTATCAGCGTTTTTTACAAACACTGATAAAAGTATCACCAATATATTTAAAATAACCCAAACTGTGACTCATTTAGTCATGATTCTCAAGCTCTTGTAGAACTCCCCTCCCATCGGTGCTACTCCTCAATGTTCTTTCAGGTGAATCAAATGTTATTTTATCCTTTTGCTATTTCGTTGATTTGTTTTTTGGGTTCCATGATTTTTGTTTTTGCACTGTTCTTAACCATGAACATCTCATCTCTCTCTCTCTCTCTCTCACTCACTTACATATACCCACACAACACCACCCATATTTTGTAAACTCATTTTAGCTTTATATGAGACCACTTAGAACTTCATCTCCATCTACTGTTGCAACTGAGGGTGATTTTCTTGATGTTTCGGTTATTATTTCTTATTACCTTTTAGATAGTGTGGATTTTCACTATTAGAATCTTGTTTCCACAATATAGAATGAACATGAAGATGAAAAAAAGTTTAAGATAATAAGAAGAATTATAAATATATGTTTATCTATTGAGATAATCATCTTCATAAAATTTCTTAGAATGATAGGTGTGGATACCCACTTAATTAATATTGGATGATTAGTGTCACATAAGTGATGTAGTTGAATAAAATAATGGATTTTTTAATGTCATAAAACGATAAAACTTTATGGTGGTTCCTATATATTTTCTTTTATTTGATTATTTTTTGTTGTTCATACACAATTTGAATATAAATCTGAATATAATTTCACATGTTGAAGATATTATTGAATAATGAGTTGATGGTATACCACATGCAAGAATTGTGAAAGGTGTTTAGTTAAAATTGTGCAAAATATTATAAAATTTAGTGCTACTTACACTATTATATTATATTTATGATTGCTGTAATTTTTAGCATAAATGAATTGATAAATTCAAGCTATTTAAATGGAAAAGTGTTGATGGGATGATATTGTTTTTGGTCATATGTTGTGGTGGAAAGTGAAATATATTTTTTAAATGTAATATGTTAAAATCCATAATTAAAATTTCATTCAACTTATTTTTGAATATGAGTGGGTTTAGAGTATACATGGGATGAACATATTTTTAAAAAATAATAAGTGCTATTTTTTTAATTATGTTATATTTGAGAAAACATGGGTTATATAGAATCTTGATCAATTATTATGTATTGCACATGCTATAATAGAAATATTTAAGTGATTATCATGTTTTATTATTCAATTAAGGAATTTTATGTTTACGATAAAATATTAGTTATCATTTTTATATATGTATTTGATATTTTATTTTTCATATAAAATGGTTTATAATATATATATGTTCATAGGATAAATATATTCTTCAAATTATTTTACTGTAATAATACACAAATATGGTTTTAATAATCTTTATATTGTAAAATTAACCAATACACATTTATAAATATTTTTTTTCTAGACATTAGAATTTTAGGAAATTGAAATATTATGTGACTTTTATTTAGAAAGTCTTTTTTTATCTATGTATACATTTTTTACTAATTTTTTAACTAATGTTTTTTGTTTATTTATCTAATAACTTGTTTTCTGGAGTAATTTTTTTTTGAAAATTATTGTATTAAACATACTATGTAACTAATTTTTTTGTTAAATTTTAATAAATCTTTCCTTATAATATTTTCTTTTAATAATCACTCGATATTACTTGAAATGATTTTTAATATACCTCTCAATGTATGAATACAATATTTTTCTAAAGTAAATACATGTGTGGATGTGATTAAAATAATTTTTATCATATATTAGAATATGATTGGTATTATGCGAGGGATATACATGGTAAGTTATAATGTGAGATACTATAGACATGTTAGTGATTCCTTGAGGGATGGGGTGAGGGTGATATGACATTTTGTTTTTGTTTGTTCTTCTTTTTGGGTTTTCAGAAGTTAGGTTTAACTAATGTATTATGGCACCCATTATCCTATTATTTCTTAAGGGAACCAATTATGTTAAGACTTCCCCATTGTTGGGAAAAAATCCCACAAGGAAACATTGCATCATTTTTGGGTTGATTGTGTTTTTAGACAAAGAAGGTTTCCATGGTGAATTGTCGAGTTCCAGAGATGTTGTTGAAAATCCATGCTGACAAAGAACCATGAAAAATTAATGGAAGATATGGAGGCGGTACAAAAGAACAGTTACAAGGTGGTGCCATTTCCCAATGTTTGCCAAATTTTTGGGGTCCAAAATTTGGAGTTTGGTGAGCATCGTGAAATATATATTTCCTTGAAGATCTCATCAAAATATGGCAAAGACATGAGTTTCGCAAAGATAGGATTCATGGATTGGATTTTGCGAAGACCAAAAAAATGTTGACGGTGATGCTTCATGATTATGATGAGCTTTGCAAACGGCAGTGTCAAAGAGCATTATGGCTGCGAAAGGCATTACGAGTGGAGCTTCGCGGTGAAGGCACAAAGAAATTTATGGGATGCTCTGCGATTACAATGAGCTCTACGATCGGAAAATTGCTGTGGTGATTCACAATTTTGATAGAATTTCGGCAGGAACTTTGGATCTTCGTGATTTGTGATGACATGACATTGACTTTGCATGGAAGGTTCGAGGGTCAGTGAAATCGCCTATAAATAGGCCTCAAAACCCTCGAGAGAAGGAGAGAGAGTTTTCGAAGAAAATATTTTTCTCTCGGCTCGTGAAGGTGGTTCATGAAGGCAATGTGCTTCGTGAAAGAAGAGCTTCGCAACGAATAATTTAGCTCCATGAAAGTTGCGAGCTCCGAGCTAGATCAGTGAGCTTCGTGAGGGAAGTCTCTTAGCGACGACTTGAGCTTCGCGAGAGTGCTTCACGAAAAGGCAGGAGCTTCATTAAGGCTTGTTTGAGCTTTGTGAAATTGGGAGCCTTGCGAAGTAGGGTGCTTTGCGAAGGTGTTTCCAAAGTGTATTGCCTAGTGTTCAGTGGCAAAGGGGTATTCATCAGTGGATGAAATTTGGACTTCAATATAGAATCTACATATAGTGGAGGATGCATTCATTTGTGGTAATGAGGAGACCTACAGGTCTATAAACTGTGAGTGGATCTTATGAAGAAGTAGTGAGCTCACTTCAGTTGAGAGTGCAGTGAGTTCTCAAATTGTGAGTGGTTGTAAACCAGGAGGGACAATGAGTCCGCTTTGAACTTGTAAGTAGCAGTGCACTTATAGTGGAATTGGTACATTGGCACACTGCCGGTGTATGCTCCTTGGACGTAGCCTAGTGAGGGTGAACCAAGTAAAAATCACTTTGTCCAGTGCATGCTTTAAGGTTTATTCATACTCTACATCGTTAAGGAGAGTGAAGAGAGTTTTTTCTAATAGAAAAACAAGATCAAAAGGGGCAGTTGTTTTAATCCATTATACCCTGATTCACCCCCTCTTAGGGTATCTATCCAAGTGAACCTAACACCCATATTTCAAAAGCACTTCCTACGAAAAATGGACATGTTATACCCATTTCTTGATTTGGATGCAATATGTACATGTGATGGTTATCCCTGAGGGACAGTCTTGGATGCTAGGGGTTTGAGGTCAAATATCATGGTACCTGTGATGTGGTTGTTTCCAAAGAGAGATAAATAATTTTTCTCCTCTCATGATTCAAATATTAACCAATTATTAGTGAAATTATTTGATTGTAAGGGAAAAACCATGATATAAACTTATTCTATGATTAATATAATTCACTGGTATGAAATGAAGTCAGTACATTTGATTATCATGGTTTCCTGATTAGTATACAATGGCTTGACTTACATGTGTATTTTGAGTGTTACTACTTTGAACATATACTCAAATATATGCATTCTTGTATATTTCAGGGGCCCTATTAGTATTTACTTGTTTATTTTTATATCCACACCCAACACATGAACCTCATTGGATATAGAGCTATTTTATTTGAGATACAAGTGAGGTAAAAGGATTAGTAACATAGATTAGAGTTAGTGTAACTTAATGGGGATGGGTAGATGTTCTCATGGTGGTATTAGAGACCTTTTAGAAATTTTAGATGAGATTTGAAATTTTAAATTAAGATGTGGTAATTTAAAAAGTTTTAAGGGTAAAACTATCATCCTCACCAACTTTATCTCCTGAATAGTTATTATTCTATTTTGTTTCTTGAGACTCAACCCCATCTCTTCTATGTTTTTTAAACTATTTTGATTAGTAGTCATCCAAAATGATCACAAGT
This sequence comes from Viscum album, assembly GCA_963277665.1. Classification (NCBI taxonomy): domain Eukaryota; kingdom Viridiplantae; phylum Streptophyta; class Magnoliopsida; order Santalales; family Viscaceae; genus Viscum; species Viscum album. The sequence continues at coordinate 1,657,936,021 of OY728153.1, forward strand.
ACCCAGTATGGGATGAATTTTGGTTAGATTAGTTAAAGAAACATAGGTGGATCTCCTCAAGATATGGGGGATGAGTATCAAGAAACACAATGTAATAATAACTATTCAGGTGATAAATGTGATGAGGATAAAAATTGTTTATAACTTTTACCTTTGGATGAATTCAAAGTATAACACCTACCATAGTGGGGTAATTATTTTCTTAAATTCAATTACCCATTTCCATAAAAATGTACGAATGCTAATCATTTAACAAAAGAGTACGAATATGGAGTTAAACAGTTCATCAAGTGTTCAATAAAGCATGCATGCGACCATTCTCAAATCATTTTTCCATGTTTACATTATTGTTATTCAAGACAAATTAAATTTTTACTACTCATGCAGACAATGTTTTCTAAACATAATGATGTTTCCAATCTCAAGGAAGAATATAATGTTGATGATGAAATTGTAGAATTATTAGGGGATCTACCATATGTTGATGAAAAAACAATAACAATAATACTAAGTGTTGAATAAAATTATCCAGGCAATAAGTCAAGGTATAAAATTTGAGGTTTTTTTGGAATCAACATGGCCAACCTATTGACCCAAACAAGTCAATGTTCATTAGTTATTTTGGGGTTACAAAGTGGATGAATGTGTCAATTGATATTGATTCATAGTGCCAAATCCAACTTACAATTAAGGAAATCCTTTGGAAATATATAATGATAATGTTATGATATACATTCTCTATTTTACAAAAAACATTTATAATGAAATATTGATTTAATTTTCATTATTACTTTCAGAGTTCCTTTATTTTAGAATATTTTTGTAAGAAATATGTCTTAATGAAAACTAGAAAATACCACAGTGTCTTCCATAATATTCTTACTAATTTACATCTTAGGTATGCTAAGGGGAACAAAAAGACCCACTCATAAGTTAATTATGCACACATTATAAAGCAAGAAACATGAACTGCTTTCATTAATATTTATAATGATAAATCATTTCAGGTGAATTGCAGTCGATAATATATTATTTGAAATTATTTAATTTATCCAACATGATTCAAAATGGTTAATTTATGAAATAGTAAAAGAGTACTGAAAATAAAGAATGTGCATTAAAACCAATGTACCCCTATTGCAAAGCAAAGATGCGGTAGACTTAGAGAAGAAATTAATATGCGTTTTAAATAAAAAATATAAGTTTAATTATGTGATATGAAACAACCTATGTTACTTTTTTTATATGTATATAGATGAATCATAATATGAATCCAATTTCATACCATTTCATATGCTATGGAAGGAGGCTCATGTAAATAAGAGGGTAAACTAGTTGATGAAAACACAAAAATAGTATGGGAAACATGTGTAAGTATGGAATAATTGTAATTCATTATTCTTTATAACATAATTACATAAAAATATTTATTTTTTTTATATTTTTTATGTGTTTTAGACATAATAATTTTTTGTAACTGTACCATAAGAAAAACTACTTTCAGTAGTTTTGAAGTGGACAAAACAATATGGTCACATTAGAGGATTAGGTTTTGGAGTCTCTCCTTGAATATATTTTGAGAAGATAAAACCAGATGAAGATATATATAATATAGTGATATTATTACAAACAAAAATAGACTCACTATAAAATATTATTGTTTAGTTTGGTTTGGAAGACCAATGTATGAGAACGAATCAAAGAGAACCAGCAGTTGAACAAAGATCCACACATGAACTAAATGGTCACACTAGCTTTGAGGCTAGTCATTCCCCCAACCACATACCTTACCCATGGTAATAATGTTTTTCATTAATATTTCTCCTAAACATGAATCAAACAAGTTCCAATAACATTATGTTACTAAATTTCTACAGGGTACAATTGTATGTGACTTGTATCTGTCAACACCCATACATCGCCTTATTGCGATGGGTAAAATGTATAATATTCTGAGAGACAAGATACACCATAAATACCTACAAAAAGATCACATGAGAGTGGGGATTGAGGTAGCTCATGAGACAACTACTGATATTCCTATTCCACTTGATGATCCAAATATTACAATAGTCAATGATGCTATTGAGGAATTCATAGCATGGACTTATAATATTATAAAGATAAATGAGGTATGTATTTAAAAAAAATTTCATTTGAAAAACATGAAATGGTTGATGATAAAAGGCCTTAAGTGAGGTATGATATTACAAATTGATAAATCAGTGGGGAAATGGAAGGTCCGATCAAGAAAATCTAGTGAATTGACCAAGAAATTAAAATTACATTCCGAGAGTACCTTTTCCCAACAATTTCTTGAACAAAATTTATTATCATTACAAATTCATGCAGAGACCACATTAAAGATGAAAATATATCTTATATTCCATATGAAAAATAAATATAACGAACTTTCATGACATATGTAATTGGTCTTGAGATATAAATGATATTCTCAAGAATGAATGGTTGGGAATCATAGTTGTGAATACATATATAAGGTATATTTTCATGATACTTCTATCCAAATAGTGAAATAATATTTTTATTAAAGTTAATAACTATTAATATTTTCTACAGGTGTTTATATTACTACTATATAAAGGGAAAACCGTATGAAGCACCATTTGGATTCATTAATCCCTATATCATTTCTAAAAAAAATTAGTTTGGATAAGGAATAAATTGAGAAGAAAATAGATGAGTTACTCAAAGAATTTGATAAAAAAATACCTGATGACAAAACCTTTTTGATGACTACTATACAGAAGTAAAACTATAAAATCTAATAACAAAAAATATATTTTTAATTTTTGGATTACTTATTTTTTAGGCATCACTGGATGCTGATCACAATCAATATAGATACCTAAAATATTTATTTTTTTAGATCCAATGCATGGATATCAAACCAAACGACCACACATGACGTGTATTCTGAATTTTTAATACACCACAATTAACATTTTATAGATGAAATTCAAATTATATGTTTTAGTCTATGTTTTAACAAGAATTTTTTTATGATTGGGAAATTGCTAAATATAGGCTAAATCATGGTATAAATTCAGTTTCTAAAGAGATAAAGCTTGTAGATTACTGCAAATGGAATAAAATTAAGGTATATATAGAAATATTTTACTATCAAAACATTTCAAAACAATTTAATTATTTTGGTAATTGTTTCTGTAGTGTTTGAAGAAAGATAATATAATCGATTATGGATATTATGTTTGAAAATTTATGAGGGAGATCATAAAGGATTAAAAGACCAGCATCCCCCAATAGTTAATTTCTAAAGTTAATTAAAATTTCATTAAATATATTTCATAATCATTTGTTTATCTATATTTTCTTAGTACTATCAAGATTAATGACAACCTTCATACTAAAAGGAATAAGTACATTTATTTAGAGATGAGTTGGAAGTTTACATATTGTTAGAATGTTTTCTGAAAACAAATCTAGGTGATTACTTACTATTTTTGTGATTTAATAAGAGTTATAACCTTATGAATATATTTGAGGTGTGAAGCATTAGTACCATAATGATTATATATTATTTTTGTTCTATTTCTCAAGAGAAGGATAATGGAGGAAATCAATTTGTTTAGATGTACTGACTTGAAAATAATAAAATTTTTTGGGAAATGATAGTGGTGAAGGCAGAGGCATAGGCTGAGGTAGATTCATATTTGGAGACTAAGGTCGAGAAAGAGTTATAGGTGGAGACTAATGCAAAAGAGTAGATGAAATACCGGCTTGTAAACAATAAAATTGTTGGGCAATGGAGTAGAATGAGGATCATACTAAGATTGTGTTTGAGTTTTTTTTAAAAAAGTGTGAAAAAAACTTTTTTACTTAAGGTAAGACCATTTGTGTTAGTGTTTCAGGTGGATTATCGAAAAAATGTTTTTTACCGCTTATTTAACTGATTTTATCCAACAATTTAAGAGGTGGATTTTTTTAAGAAACAAACCAAACACCATTTATTTTTCAACTAATTATCATAGGTTATAATTTATATTATCACATTCCAAGCACTATCAAATATTACTTAAGTGTGAAAGTAACCCCTCATGAAGATCAAATTGAACAAAACAAATAGATGTAGTTGCTTTCCCATGACCTCTGTACACTGCAAAGAAAGGGTCTTAGTCATGGATCCAATAGCCACTTTAGAGTCATAAAAAACCAATCCAATCACCAAACAATGATATAATACAAATTAAATGTTTGAATAAATATGTGTGTAATTAACCATCGAAGCTAGAAGGTGTATGAGAGAACTATTAGAGGAAAATAAGAATTGACGGATCACGGTAATCGAGGAGGGATATTGTCAAAGGAAACATGACATAAAATGGAAAGAAACCACGTTATGAATAAATGCCCAAAAATGAAAAACCCACTTCAAATAAAATCTTAATGCACTAAAAATCCAAACAAACACCCCTTTAAAAAATAATCTAGTAGATTGATTCAAAACCTCTTAAAAAATAAAGAAATTAAAACTTTCATCGACCAAATCATGACTTTTTAGAAAATAACAATACAGCGGTTTCACATTGGTGTGTGTTGGAATTATTTGGGATATTCAATCATTAATTAGATACATGATATAATATCACAAATGCTTGTGAAATCCTTCATGTAACTTTAATTATGCATGCACACATTCAATATGTAAAATGATCCATGTTCATAAGATAATTAAACAAAACTCATCATCATTCTCAATATAAAAAAATGAGAATCATTATATTATCATTTTTATGAAAAAATAATTATGATGTTATGTTAGATTTTATCATCACCCTAAAAATGCATTCAATTTTTTTTGAAATTGACATTAATTTTAGTAAAAAAGACAACTAAATTACTCAAAACCAATACAACACATTCAGATTATTTTGTTAATTTTGGATAATGATCCATAAGTCATTTATGAAGTCTAGTAATCATATTCAACTCAATCTGATACATGATGTGTCCTATATGACTCAAAGTGTCTACTATCAGTTTAAAATTTATATTTTAAGACAAAAGTTTCACTCAATAAAAACTAAGAAAAAATGATCATATTGTCTTGATAATTTAGGAAAATGATTCATAATTAATTTTTAATGTTTAGTAACTAGTCTTACATAAAAAAAATACAAGATGTGATTGATATGTCTCAAAGTGTGCGTTTCCAGTTTAAATGAAATTTTACTAAAAAACACAAGTTGCATACTCAAAACTAAGGAAATTCGTTTATATTGTTTTTATACATTAGTAAAATTATAAATAAGTCATTTGGGGTATGTATGAATTAGATCTACCACAATTCAGTTCATGTTATGACTGGTATGACTCAGAGTGTGTCTTTTTATTCAAAATTGACATTAATTTTAGTGAAAAAGACAACTGACATACTCAAAACCAAGAAAATACATTTTAATTGTTTTTTTACTTTAGGAAAATGATCCATAATTAATTTTTGATGTGTATAAAATTATCCTCACCTCAATATGATATACGATGTTATTAGTATAACTCAAAGTGTCCATTGTTAGTTTAAAATTGTCATTTTCATACAAAAAATGCCACTTACTAAAAACCAAGAAAATATAATTGGATTGTCTTGAAAATTTAAGAAAAAAAATTTATAATTAATTTGTGATGTGTATGAATTAGTTTCACTTCAAACCCATACATTATGTAACCAGTATGACTCAAAGTGTGTGTTTCCAATTTAAAATGAAATTTTAGTAAGAAACGACATATAAAAAACTAAGGAAATGCATTAATATTGTTTTAATGCATTAATAAATTAATAAATAATTCATTTGGGACATGTAGGAATCATCTGCACCTTAATATGACATGTGGTGTGAATGGTATGGCTCCAAGTGCATCTTTTTATTCAAAATTGACATTAATTTTATTAAAAAAGAAAACTTACATACTCAAAACTAAGAAAAAACATTCATATTATTTTGGTACTTTAGGAAAATGATAAATAATTTAATTTTTGACGTGTAGGAATCATCAGAACCTCAATATAATACACGATGTTCCTGGTAGGGCTCAAAGTGTCTGTTATTAGTTTAAAATTGACATTTTATTACAAAAAACTATCACTCACTAAAAATTGAGCAAACATGATTAGATTTTCTTGAAAATTTATTTCAATGATTCATAATTAATTTTTTAAGTTTTGGAAACATTTTCACACCAAACCCACACATGATGTGGCCAGTATGACTCAAAGTGCACGTTTTCAGTTTAAAATGACATTTTAGTAAAAAAAGTGGCGTACCCAAAACAAAAGAAACACATTTGAATTGTTTTGAAACTTTAGTAAAAAATCCATAATTATTTTGGAATGTGTAGTAATCATCCACACCTCAATCTGATGCATTTTCTGACTGGTATGACAAAAAGTGTGTCTTTTTATTCAAAATTGAAATTAATTTTAGTAAAAAAGACATTTGACATACTCAAAACTGAGAAAACACATTCATATTATTTTGGTACTTTAGGAAAATGATCCATAAGTAATTTTTTATGAGTAGGAATTAGCTACACCTAAATTTCATACACGATGTTCCCAGTATGACTCAATGTTCTGATTATCAGTTTAAAATTGACATTTTAATACAAAAAATTTTACTCACTGAAAACTGAGAAAACACGCTCAATTTTTTTGATAAATTAGAAAAATTATTCATAATTAATTTTTTATGTATAGGAATAAATCTCACATCAAACCCACACATGATGTGACTTGTATGACTCAAGGTGCGTGTTTCTAGTTTGAAATGCCATTTATATAAAAAACCCAAGTGGCATACTCAAAACTAATAGAGAAAATTCATATTGTTTTAATAATTTATTACAATTATACATAAGTAATTTGGGATATTTAGGAATCTATTGCAACACAATCTGATTCACAATGTGATAGGTATGACTCCAAGTGCATCTTTTTATTCAAAATTCACATTAATTTTAGTAAAATAGACAACTCACATACTCAAAATTGAGAAAATGCATTTGGATTATTTTGGTACTTTAGAAAAATGGTCTATATATCATTTTTATGTTTAGGAATCGTCCTAAACCCAATGTGATACATGATGTGACCGTTATGACTCAAAGTGTCTGTTATCATTTTCAAATTAAAATTTTAATACAAAAAAGTGTCACTCACTAAAAAATGATCGAATGTGATAATATATTATTGATAATTTAGAAAAATGATTCATAATTCATTTTTTATATGTAGGAATTAGTATCATATCAATCCCATAGAAGATGTGACTGTTATGAATCAAATTGCACGTTTGCAGTTTAAAATGATATTTTAATAAAAAACAAAAGTGGCATACTCAAAACCAAGGAAACACATTCATATAGTTTTGATACTTTAGTAAAATGATCCATAAATAATTTTATATGTGTATGAATCATCTGTACCTAAATATGATGTATGGTGTCACCGATATGACTCATTGTGCATATTTTTATTCAAAATTGAGATTAATTTTAGTAAAAAAGACAACTAACATACACAAAACTGAGAAAATGCATTCAAATTATTTTAGTACTATAGAAAAATGATACATTAGTCATTTTTGATGTGTTGGAATTAGATGAATCTAAATGTGATACACAATGCACCTTGTATAAAATAAAGTATTTGTTATCAGTTTTAAATTGATGTTTTAATACAAAAAATCATCACACACTAAAAATTGAGAAAACACACTCGTATTATCTTGATAATTTAGGAAAAGGATCCATAATTTATTTATGATTTTTAGAAATCAGTCTCATTTCAAACTTACATACGATGTGACCTGTATGATTCAAAGTGTGTGTTTCTAGTTTAGAATGACATTTTAGTAAAAACACAAGTGGCATACTCAGAACCAAGGAAACACATTTATATTGTTTTGATAATTTAAGACAATTATCCATAAGTCATTTGGGACATGTAAGAATCATCATCACCTCAATCCTATGCATGGTGTGATCGGTATGACTCTAAGTGTGTCTTTTCGATATATAAGTTTCATTTTAGTTTAAAATGCACATCACATCGCCAAAACCAAGAAAACGATCCTATATTGTTTTCTCATCATTCAATATTCTATTACTTGATTAATTTCCGTATCATTTTTATCTTATACTTATTTAGTAAATTTTCATAGAGATAATGCTTGAAGATGAACAATAAATTGCGTGACATGCAAAAATCAACCACAATTTGATCCGATACACAATGTTTCTGGTATGACTCAAAGTTTAGTTTAAAATTAAAATTTTATATTTAATTAATTAATTTATATTATTACTAACATAATAATTATATATATATATTTTTGTTATTTTAATCGAGCATGGGTGGATTTTTCTTTTATGCAGGTGAATTATTTTTCCCTATAATACTTTTTTTCTTGTATTTGTGTTGTAAATTTTATTTCTTATAAATTCTGTATTTGTATTTGATTTTTTATAATCTATGGTGTAATTTCTAGTGTTTCAGTGTGCTACTACAATACACTATAGTGTTCACTATTTATGGTGCTTCAGTGTGCTGTAACATCACACTATAATATTCCAATTTATTAGTTCTTGTAGAAGCAATGATAAAGTATTCTTTTATCAGTGAATTTAGTAGTATTGATAAAGGAATCCTTTATGAGCACATTTATCAACACTGATAAAAGATGCCTTTATGAACACATTTATTAGTGATAATAAAAGATCCCTTTATCAACACTAAATAAAAGTGCTGATAAATGATGTCTTTTATCAACACTTATAAAAGCACTGATAAACAGGTGATTTATTAATGTTTTTTTAGCAATGATAAAACAACACTTTATCAATGATTTTCTATAATTGATAAAATTTTAGTAATTATAACCATTCAGTGGTAGTTAATGCTTTTTTAGCGTCGATAAAAACCTATTCTAGCACTGTTAATGGCATCTTTTGTAGTAGTGATGGTGTGTTGAGTTTTTCCATAGTGTGATCTTGATGATTCAAAAATGATCCAAATTATATGACCATATATCACTATATATCTATATTTTTTAGTGTCTATATTCCTAAATGGTCAATTCTTATAAAATAACAAGAGCACATCCCATTTTTCCATGCCATTTCACTATTTTACCATAACACATAATGGTAAATGTTTTGGTCATTTTTATCTGGAGAGTAGTGTAAATAATAACCATTATCTCCAAAAGATCAAATATTAATATTTTAAACACTTCTCTCTATAGTTAGTTTTTAAAAAACATTTCTTGATTTCTGAGAAACATCATCAACCTCAATATGGGTGATTCCTATTTTTTAGGAAATAATTAAGATAAAAAACACTAATTTTAGTTCTCCCCATGGTCTACCACTATATATTCATGGGGCTATAACTTACAGTATGACTGTATTACCTTTGATTTCTCTTAATATATTTTATTCATACCCACCACTTCATGTTAATGTTATCACAACAAAAAATATGTTTCTTCCTTAAAACTTATTCATTCCTTTTATTCCAGATCATCTCTAAACCACATAACGCACAACTATAAACATGTTTTCAGTAAGTACCTCATCAAATCACATTCAAAACATGTGAATGGATTCTCTGAAGAATAATTTCATTAGATTCTTTTAATTTTTATATATTTTAGTCACAATATTATAATGAATGGTGTTCCTTTGATTTCTCTAAATTTGAGTGTAATGATAAATAAAATATTGATAATGTCATAATTAAGATAAATCATGGATCCCTATATTTCAATTCAAATCATTTGGTTTATATAAACTCAAATGGATTATGAACCATTTGGATGAAATCTACCATATTTATATAGTGTCGTCTTTATTGAACTGATAATTCCTAAACATCAGGTTGAATATCATGGTTTGGAAGTCATCACCTAAATATTCTTAATTTTATTACTTTGTCTCACCAATATATCTATTCCACATCAAATAACCTTTAATCATATATAAGTACTATAATCTTTGAAAAAATTTTATATTATATTTTGATATTGTATTTTATTAAAAAATAAGACATAAACCCTTCACATTACTCATAGTAATTTTAATATATCATCATATAGTGTTTCATGATGTTTAGTGGAATATATATGTGTTTGGTTTAGAAAAACAGAAACCATTTTGTGGTTAGGTATCTTACATTGTTATTTGGTAAAAATGGTTAGAATTATTGATTGTGGTTTTAATGTTTTTTTTCCAATGAATGTTCTATAAATGTTGTATAAAAAACACATAATAATTTATCTCATAGTTTAAGGAAACCATTGAGAAATATTATTTTATATATGTTAAGGATGAATTAGAAATATAGTTCTATAGTCATTTAAAGATACATTTTTTAAAACATTAGATAGATACAACACCATGGTTTAAAATAATTTTATAGGGAATATTTTATAGATATGTTATATAATTGAAGTAATGGAATAAACCACAATACTATGCATTTTTATAGTTAGATTTTTATTTTATACAATCCCTATTCATAATAATGATTTAAGAATAGTTAGTAGAATTAATTTTAATATTTTACTGGACCAATCTAGTTGAGTTTCCATGATATAATAATACATAAGAAGGAAACATCTTTGTTATTTATAGATATAAAATTATAATGAAGTAAAATAGTGAAAAACCAAAAGGTTTATGGTTTTAAGATCCTTGTTTTTTGTGATCTAGTTGACTATAAAAACACATGTTTGTTATGGAAAATATTTAATTGTTTGATGAATATTACTGTCAAATTGAACATAAATATATCATTAAAATTTGTTAAGATATGGACTTAAATATAAGAATATTATATGGATTTTTTGACTATTTGGCCAGTATTAAGAAACCATCATTAATATAGAGAAGATATGGCTCATTGATAATACATGTGAGAAATTTTTAATTGTATAACCAATTTAAATACCAATTAGGGAGATTTCATAATTATATTATATTAAAACATATAAATATGAAGTATTTAATGTATTTATACATTCTTTAAAAGGAATAAGAATGACATGGATTTAAAAAAAGATTAATTTTGAGGATAATAGTGCACAAAAAATATTGGTTTTACTCTAATCTTGTGATTTGATTTTTTTATTTAACACATAATTAGAAATGTATTATATTATGTGGAAATACTAGTGAGATTTCAAGGGTAAAGGATATAATCCTAGAGTGATAATGAATCCACTCTAATCACTATAATAATTAGTGTTCTAGTGAATATGTTAGATTTACATATTATAAATTTATACACCTTAGGTATATCCTTTTGTGGGTAAAAAAATTAGAAAATAAATTTCTCTTATATATTATGGGATACATATAGACAGATGTAGTGATAAGAGTTATAATTTTTTTAAATAAAAGTATCATTGAATTAAATTTTTTGAAATTTTAATACCATTATTGAACCCATTATAAATGTATATTCCCTAATGAATTTAACAATTTTGAGTAGAGATAAATGTTATTTTTAAAAAAGTATTTTCACTCTTTAGTGATTATGGAAATTGTTTTCAATCACAATGATGTTATTATCATTGATAGTCATTACATTGAACTATGGATGAATTAGATGTAGTCCTATTTTGAATCAATTGAATTAAAAATATAGAATACAAATATACAAAAATTTATGTTAACATTAAATGTATATCAATCTTAGAAATATATCAAAATGTGTTATATGTTTATTCCATAGGGATCAATGCTCTAGGGGTAATAATACCGAAAATAGTTTTCATGAAATTGATATCATATAAGAACACAAATACTATACATGTAAAATTTATAAATTTAAACAAATAAGATTGGAATTTGATGAAATAAAATATTCATGTTCATTAATAAAAAATGACGTCTTGATGATGAACTCAATAGAAATTGTTGATGTAGTTTTTAATAGGGCACACTTTCTTATAGAGGGCACTAGTTTTAATGGTGGTATATATAAATACATGAAAATGATGTAGTATATACTTTAAATTATACCACCACATTTCAATATAATAGTCTCAAAGATTGTGGTATAGGATGCCAAGATGTTATATTCCTCTATATTATATGGATTATTCCTTACATATGAGATAATGAGAAACTTAGATAATCCTATAGAAAATTAAATATATAGGTATAAAACATTAAAATATATTAAGAATATTACTATGGTGGATGGTCTAGAGGAAAAGTAGGTTGGTGATATTTTTAAATTTCTTTCCATAAATCCCAAAAAATAAAAAGGAAATTTCATAGAGAAGCTTTAATACACATCATTTCTATGAGTAATGGTTGGACACATCATAGAGAAGTGTATAAAAAAGTTATAAGATTGTGAGGAGTATAATCTACTGATGAATAAATCCTTAATGGATATGAAGGGAAGTGAAAATAATTCCATAATTTCCTTGTTCAAAATATTTTTATTTCATAATAAGATAAATGTTCATAATAAAATAAAATAAAATAGATTTATGACTGTAATGATTTCAATAGATAATTTTTAATTCTCATCACAGTAAAAATAATTTCAATTACATAATGATGTTGAAAAATTTTATATTGAGGGAGTTTTAAAAATACATGATAAGTTAAATTATTTTTTTGAATAAATTAATATCTTGAGGTAGAGAGAGAAAATCTAACTAAGTTGTAATTGAATTAAAGTATTTTATTTAGAAACAATAATCCATTAAAGAAAATATGATTTTTGAGATTGAACTCAAATATAAAAAAACAAGAGGACTCAAAGAATATATTTAAGATCAATATTAAAGTGGATTAAAAATATCATATCTTTTATTGTATAAATACTAAAATAAAGGATAAGTGAAAATATATTTATGATCTTAATGGAGAGGTTATTGGCATGATCCAAAAGTGTGACAACACATGTATTTTTTCTAATAAATAATTTTTTTATTAATATTATTATTAATTTCATGGATTAATATTAATATTTATTATTATAATAATCTTGGAAATAATTTTATCACATTATGAAACAAAATTATGGTTTTTTACTTAAATAGAAATAGTTTTTAAATAAATATTTTCCTAACTACTATATGGTTTTATTTAAAAGTAAAATTTATAAATTTCATAAATATAATATTATAGAATTTAATAATTTTTTTGTCATGTTTAAATTATCTTATGCTAATTTTTTGGGGTTTTTCAAAGAAATATTTTTTGGTTAATATTTGAAAAAATATAATTCTTATGAATATCATATTTGTTTATGAAACTGTTAGGACATAAATATGAAATAAAATTTTATGAACATTATGGAAAGTATCATAGATAATAATATACTAAAATTATCATATAATTATTTTTTTATTAAAATAAATTAATTTTTATGTGAGGATAAATATGGAAAATAATTTCTACTGCTGACGTAGTGCTTTTACAACTATAGAAATGTCAATCATCATTGTATATGATAAAATATTTATGATAGGATAACAATATTTTATAATTTAACAGTAAAAATTATTAGTAAGAAAATCTTGTTATATATATTTGGGATGATTAAATATTTAATAAAATATAATCAAATAAATGTATACCCAGCGGTTGCATAATGTGAGAAAAGTCAAAATCCTTATCATTATTTTTTTATCATGATAAATGGGAATAATTAATTCTATGAAAGGTTTAAGATCATGGTACTTATGAATATAAAATTTTATCTATGTTATTAATTTAATTTTAATATTATGTAATAGGATAATTTTCCAAAAATGATTACACATCGTTGAGGCATCACTTGTGAAATAATGAGAAAATTCAATGTGTTTGACTTTAAAAATATTTAAAATGTTAATAATGTGATGAATTATGATATTATAATATTTTTAGGGAAACATATGATTTAAAAAAAAATATTTAAATGTTTAAATCTGAATTACATATTTATGTACATTTTTCTAAAGTCAAATTATTTGAAAAATCTAGAATTGATGTTAAAGGTGATTTAATGTTAATAAATGATTTATAAATTGATTTAAGATTTTTTTAAAAATAATAATAAATTATGTGGGTCTTTATAACAGTTGAGTATATAATCTATTATCCATTTACGAAGAAATTTAATTTTAGAATTACAATCATGGACCATAAAGATTAAATTCTTGTGAAAATGTTATTTAATTTTTCCTGTAAAAGAGGATTCATTCTATCCATTCTAAAACACATATATGGTTCACTTTTATCTCAATTTTTATCAAATTACTCTCTAAATATCTATATCCACATTCATAATTATCTAACCTTTCTAAAATAAAATTATCCAAAATCATTGGAATCAATTCAAAGTAGGGTGTTTGAGAACTAATCTAAGAGTTTTAAAGAATATTTATCTTTTATTATTTATGTTCCATTTTATTAAAACACATTTAAAACATATATTAAATTTCATCCCTAATTAAATTTTAATTTTATTGACATATATTTGATCCATTAATGTTAAAATATCATCCATTACCCCTCACCAACCTATTTTTTATAATTCATTATGATGAAAAAATATTTGTTTTTCAAAAATGATGTTTTTGTTTCAAAAATCCTCTTATAAATTTATATAAGATTATTAATTTTTAAATTTAATCATAAAGTATTAGAATATTTATATGATACTTTATGATTGACTATAAATATGATCCTCATACATCTAAATAATGATCATGACTAAAGATATATGTGAACACACAATCAATATACACCCCAAAAGGGGAACCCATTGTAGGAACTCTACACCCCCAATAGGGGAACCCATTACAGTCAATCATGATGAACTTGTTTAGTTAGTGTGGTCACTCTTAATTCATTTATAGGGAATTAGAGTTCTAAATTTATTTTCCCATTTACCCACTAACTATCTGAGCTGACATGTGCTTCAAAAAAATTAATCAATCAATCATAGAAAATTATATCTTTTCAAATCTTTTCATCATTCACATTTTAATTTTGAAGTTTTAGTTTCCAACATGCCTTTTAATTTCAAATCAAAATCATGGCTTTCATCATATTCATGAACATTTCCAAAAAAAATTAATTTAATCCATTTCCACAAGAATTTACACTCAATAATTTCATCAAATCAAATTTCAAATCATGCCATTATTTTCTCAATAATCTTATAACATTCTAATTCTATTAGAGTTAGGGGTTTTCAAAAACTTCATTCCCATTAAAAATTACGCATAAAATAATTTAAATTCATTGGTTTTAAATTAATTTTTAAAACTCATTTCAAATCAATAAATCGTTATAGATATTTAATTATATGGTAGAATTCATATGGAACCACATAATTTTAATCAAGGGTTCACACAATCAACATACACAATGGGAACACTAATAAGAATGAAGGATAAAGGGATTAAGAATCAAAACCTATAAATAAGATCCATGAAAATAGATATTAGATCCATCAAAAAATTATTATAAATCACTCTGAATTAAGAAGAGAAATAGAGTATCAGGAGAAAACAACAAGTGGAGATTCACATATTGGAAGAAGATTGAACGCAACCACCAGATCATTGATATGAAAATAAAAGAGTTTATAGGAGTCAAAATGTACTCTTTAAGACCTTCCAAGACCAAGGAACTAGATTAGGATTGAGTTTGTTTGATTAGAATATTAAATGGGGGTCTTTGGATTTTCAATTAAAATTTTAGGGCTATTAAAACTTGCGCACATTGTTTGTTGGATGGGTAGCATAGTAAGGAGTAACCATGGGCCTTAATTGTGAATCCTAATTGGTCTTCTATTTAGGTTGTGTGGTTTCTCCATATCATTACTTTAATCATTATTCAACCATGATAAACCCTTTTATTTGAATATTCATGGTTTGAGGGAGAGGGTTTAGGGTTCGGAAAAACTGTATGACCCCTTCCTGTGGCTTCAACATGGCCTCACAATTTACTGAAAAAAAAAGTTTTACCTAATCATGAACCAACCATTCATAGTCATTTGGATCCCCAAAATTTTAATATTTCACCCAAAACAACCCAAAAAAAGCCCCGAACAACAGGATATCAAAACTAGGTTCATGGAATACCTCAAAATGAGTAACAAAATGTTACATCCTCCTAACCATAATAATGTTCTATCCCTTTAAATCCTTTTAATAAGACTCCAAATGAAAGATATATGACCACTATTACATCATTAATACATCACACTCCTAAGTATCATATAAATCATAACTTTTCTTCCATATCACATCGACCAAAGGTATCATCAACCCTTGAAAAACCATTGCCTCAGAATTGAAAATCTGTAATGGACACTCAGTCATGGATATGTAAGGATCAACATCAAGATCTTCCCAAATAAAAACATGTAAAGGGTTATAAATATTATTCCAAAGTTGCGATACATTAATAACATTTTTGATTGAAGTCATCAGCGGTAAAGGTGGAAAACTATAGACCACTTTCACAACTCACTCAATAATCCTGAAAGGTCCCACAAAAATTCGGTGCAATTTTTCCTAGTTTCTCAAGACATCGATGAACCAATCAATGTGAAACTCTCTAGAACACCTAGTCACCAATTATAAACTCCAACAGTCATTGAAGACGATCCTCATGATATTTTTACCAGCTTTGATCCATTACCGTTCTCTAAAAAATCATCTAAGTATTTTTCATTGTCTCATAGATCAACCTCAGTCTAAACAAGGAATCTTCACCAATACCTAACCAACACAATGGAGATCTTAAAGGTAGACCATTCAGGGAATCAAAATATGGTATTATGATAGAGGGTTATTAACAATTTTTATAAGAAAAATCAATAAGTCCCAAATAGGCATCCCAAGATCCACCAAAATTGAGGATGCATGAATAAAGAATGTATTCTAAAATCTATATAGCCATTTATTTTTTACATCCATCTATAGATGGTATGCTATAGTTAAGTTCACCTGGTATCCCATTGCCTCATAGATCCCCCTCAAATAGTGATAAGTGAAACATGTATCCCAATCGAAAAATATAACATACAGAATACAATGAAACCTGAAAATAACCTTCAAATAGAGAAATTCCAAGTCCTAAAATTTGTTTGAATAATGAATGGGTATAAAGTGAGTTTATTTTTTCATATAACCGATGATAACCATATCAAATTCTTCCCTCAAGTTGTATACAATAACCCAACCATGATGTCTATAGAGATATCATCCAACTTCTAAGTTGATACTGGAAGTAGATGAAGTAAACCTTAAGTTCTTTAGTGATCAAAATTAGATTATTGGTAGGTATAAAAATAAGAAAAAAATTTAGTGAAGTCACATATCATACCTATCCACTTGAATAAAGTCCTAATTTCATAGAACATTATCATGGTTCTAGGGTGCATAGCCAAACAGGAGTTATGGAAATCAATGTAGAGACCCGAAGCTTAACGTACATGGACAGTACATTACTTTTTCGGAATACTTAGTGCATAAAAAAAACACACACACAAGGATCGTAATAGTTTAGTGTCTTTGGAAACTTGGAATATAATCTTCTAATCATGGTGAAATATCTTCAACATCTCCTATAAAGATCTTAAATTTTTTTATACCTAAAACCTTTCTTTATATCCTGGGGAAAAAGAAAACATAAAAGGGTGAGCTCAAATAATCAGTAAGGGTAAAAAAAAGAAATATCAATCACATCATATTCATAAAAACATAACATTTTGGAAATCTTAACCTGCAAAAGAGATCATAATATCATAACATGGGATAAATCATAGTAGTGAAATGTAATCCCAATAATCATAACTTAAAACATGAAACTTTGTGGCGTACACAAATAATCATAGAGAATCATTTCTTATTAGTCAAGACTCATTTCCAAGACTATCTTAGTGGAAAAAGTCCATTTCTGAACCGAGTTCATTCCTCGTTTCAGTCCAGTTTCACTGAACCAATTTAACCTGCCATTCCAGTGATGTCTATCTCATGAGATATAAAATCTTTACCCAATGCATTGGAGGGAGATATAGGTCCCACCCATCTCATAATGATACCATTCTTATGTGTGCCACAAAATCATAAATCATACATCATTGCATAACCCATGTAATAAAAATGGGAATCTTAAACATCATGACATTGTAAAACAATTCATATAAGATAAAGGAATTCATAAAAATATTTCCATCACAACATAATCAAATCAATGTAATAATAGGGATAGAAACAGAACCCTATATTATCTTAGATGGAAAATAATTTTTATAAAACACTTGAACTCCATTCTTGAGGAAAATATCCTTTCTACTTCAAAAACATTTTTCCTTTATTAAAATGTCATACAACTTTAAACTAAAAGAAGTTGATTAAAAATAAACCTGAAAACTTGTAAAGTAAGATTCTTGGAAATAATGTTTTAAAAATCCATTCATGCCATATAAGTTAAAAAAAAACATTCTTCTCGTACTTTTGTCGGAAAAGTCAAAAAGTACCTCGTACGAAAAACGACAAAAGATTCCGTTCATATCTTTTACTAAAAACTCACCAAAGGGTAAAATTGGATTTAAAAAATTGTAGGTGGATGGAAATAATATTACATATTGAGGATACATGGACGTGGATGATAAAATACACCCCAGTAAATACCAAAGTATAAACAATCTCAAATAAAATGAGATTGTGATATTTTCCATTACCTTAGATCCGATTTGATTCCTAAGTGTCTGAACCTCCTGTATAATGATTTAAATAATGTTATTGACTTATTCCAGAATCATACTTATTTTTATGATATCATATATGGTCATATTCTTAGCTTCTTATTAGTAATATTTCATTACTACTTGTTATTCGGGTGTTTATTACTTTTTGTTCTTATGCGTGTTTTGTCAAATAAATTCTTATTCTTCTCTTTAGGTTATAGATACCTCATTTATAGAATGGTATTAGTGTAATATATATCATATTCATTCATTCAATTCATTTATATAATCATTATGTAATGAAGATCATGTAGAACGAATCACATCACATCGTGGAGACGGCATTCCGTACGTACGCACGAGCGATGATATCGTTCCCATGATCGTGGAATTGTATTGGAGTGTATGTATACTATTTCAGAATAAATATAAATTTACAATAATCATATATATTTATTATTTACACCATTATACCCATCCAAGTAAGGTGGTGGTGGAAAATAGATTACACCACGGCGTGAAGACGGTATTCCGTACGTACGCACGCGCAGTGATTTCATTTTCCGTAGGATGGATAGATGGTGAAATAGGGTTGTTTCATAATTATAATAACATATCAGTATATGAGTGATACTGATGTTATTACTTCATAATGAAACAACTACAGAAGAAGAAGTGGAAGAAGAAATAAAGATGAAAGAATCGGTAACGAACGTTACCTCTTCTTTGAAGCGCCTCTTTGAGTCCTCCTCTTAGGGAACTAAAATTGGTCTTTGAAGAATACCAGGACCTCTATGATGTTTCTAGTGAAGTGGAGAAGAGAATTTTTTAGGGGTGGCCGATATTGAAGGCTCAAAGTGGTGCGAGGAAGAGAGGGAGGAGGTGCCCTTTTATAAGGGAGGAGAGGGGCACCTTTAGAATAACTAAAACTATTATTTTATTATAAAGTAAAATTCGGTTTTTAATAGCTCCAAATTGATATATTTAGAAGCTAAGGTGGGGATGGGTCGAAAGACTCTCATCCAATATAATTTAGACAAGTTTAGGTCATTATATTAACCTTATCTTTTAATTTTAACTCTCAGTTAATTAGATTGACATTTACCATGTCACTTTGTATTTTTATATTATATAGTTAATAAACTTACCATTTACATCCAAGAGACCCCCAAGTGGTCCATTAATGATACAAATATCATGATATAAGTATCTTGGACGATACTTATATTTTTAGGAATAAAATAACAATCAATAATATAATATTTGTTTTAAAAA
The DNA here is from genome assembly GCA_963277665.1 of Viscum album. Classification (NCBI taxonomy): domain Eukaryota; kingdom Viridiplantae; phylum Streptophyta; class Magnoliopsida; order Santalales; family Viscaceae; genus Viscum; species Viscum album. Next base: position 1,657,956,053 of record OY728153.1, read on the forward strand.
CTATTTTATGTCAATTTTGACACTATTTAGTAATTGATTTTTGTGAAAATCATAACAGAATTATTAGTTAGAAAAAAGTTAATTAAATCAATAATAACATGTCATATTAACCTATAAAATTAGTGTAATTCATTAAAAGTCTCAAATTACATTTATTTGGGTATTTATAACATCAATTATGTCAATATTTCATTAATAAGATAATTACTGCATCGTCTTTGTGTCATAAATAAATTAAATTATTTAATGTCTAAAAATGACAAATAAAATACCATTATCTAGGAAATATTTTTATCTTTCTAATGAATATTTATAGTCGAATTTATCTTATTTATAACCCTATATTAAAAATCATTTACTTATTAAACTTTGATTTTAACTATTTTAACCCTTCTTTAAATAAATTAATAATAAATGTCCTAATCTAATCCAAGTGGGCCTAAATGGTCATATTTTATTCCTAAGGTTGTTTTTGGTCGAATTACACTTATCCAATAGAATTAGGACATGTGTTAGGGTAATAATAATATCATTTTTACCCTTAATTACCCTATTTACTTTTAACCGTGGTAAATCAAAGTAAAAAGTTACTATTCACCAAAAATTATTTTCATCTCATTGAACCACATTTTACTTATTGACATCAACTGTGTCTCTCGGATTTTTGAAATTCCACTCACAGAAGCGGTAAAATTAAGTTTTGTGAAAAATTCAGTTTTTTTAACTACCACTTAGTGGTTTCACTATTCATCAAAAAATGAAAGTTTCCAGAAAAATACCAAAAATTAGGCCTAAGATATATTTGATATTATGAATTCAAAAATGATTTCTATTTTACCAAATTCAAAACACATCAGTTTCATTAATTTATTTAAAAATTAATTCTCGTCGTCAAAAAAATAGCGTGTTTTTAAGAGATAATAACTATCAAAAGATTGACACTTGTTTATGTTTGGTTTAAATGTGAAATTACATTCAATGACCAAATTTGTATTAAATGGTAAAAATATATTCTAAATATACTTTAAAACCACTCAAATTAATAATTTATCACTATTAATTATTTCGATTAAAAAAAGTTGTTTTTAATTAAAATTTAGTAATTTTCACTATTCATCAGAATATGCAAGTTATCCGAAAAGTACCAAAATTTCACCCTAAGCTAATTTCGATATTTCGAATCCAAAAATGAAGTCCATTTTGAAAAATAAAATGTACAAAATTTCAAAAAAGTGGTTATTACTATTCATAACGGCTAGTTTTAATAATATTTTAATAGCATATCGCTGTTTAGTGAAACTCGGTATTGCGTACGATGCAAGCTATCAAGGAAGGCCGCGGTTGTGTGTAAAGAAATAAAAGATAATGTTGTGTGTAGTGAAAGATTCCTTTGATGATTTATATAACATAAAAACAAAATATTTATCATAAAAGTCTCGAGTGTTACAATCAACCGTCATAGTCTTTCTCACCGAAGAAGGCATGAAATAATGGTTCTAGGAACATAGTATTTCCTCAAAAAATAAAGACCATTCAACAATTAAGTAATGTACCAGACCTCACTGGTATATTACTTTATGCAAATTTGGTGTTTGGGATGTTCTGGGAGATCAAGGTGACTTATTCCAACAATTTATATTTTTTTCAAGTTTCTCAGGTTCTCCAAAGTTATGCCGCTAATGGTAGGTCACGATGGTGAGTCGCAATAGTGAGTTGTAATAGTGAGTCATGACAGTAAGTTACAATGGCGAGTCGTAGTGGTAGCTCGTAACAGTGGGTCGCACTGGTGAGTTAGAATGGTGACTTGTGACGGTAACTCGCACTGATAGATTTCACCGATTTCTCAAAGAATAGTGGATCACACCAGTGACTCACACCAAATACTCACACTAATAAATCACATAAGGGTGATTCATTTCAAGTAGTTTTTCAAAATTTTATTTTTCATCCATTTTTTCCAGTTTCTCTCCTTTAACATTTTTTTGATGTAAAGTGTATTTAATACCATATTTAATGGTTTTTGGAGCCATTTAGAACCATATATATCTTTTAAAAACCTGAATCTTCATTTGAATTCCAAACTGTGTGGTATTGGTCAAGATTCACCTTTAATGGATTTTAAAAACTATTTCTCCCGTTGATTTAGGATCTGGCCTTTCTAAAGATGAGATATTATTTTCCTTACATGCTTCCATTTATCTAGACACCAGATGACCCCAAAACCTTTCTTCCCTAAGGTGTCATGCGTTATACTGTATCCTTTGGATCATGTTTTCCCTAGAGGCTCTTCTTACTACATGTGCACCCCCTGTTTTGGCACAACAAGGAAGTGCTGATCATTTCGTCTTCCAAGTAGGGATCCCTTCATCTCTCTTTTATTTGTTTATCATGAAGGGTTGATATTTTTGAATGTATCCTTTATGTGGATAGCATAATGGAAATTTAATAAAGGTAATTGAATCTGTTTGAGATCAATATGTAGGGATTGGGAAAAGTATTGTATGATCTTATTGTTATTTGTTTTGATTATTGTTATAAATTATATAGGTTAAAATCCTTGCTGAAAATCATAGAAGTTGGTTCTCCTTGATTGCGCACAAGATAGTTATGGAACATATGTTGTTTATTTTCTTGTACACAATTATATATGAAATTTGTTAACGACGTATACCTGGTAAATAATTGGATTCCTGGGGATCAAACCTTCTATGATAACCCTAAAATTAAAAATAAGAATCAAATAAGGGATTCCTTATTAAATCTAGAAATCATGACTTGTGTGGTTGTGTGGTGCTGCAGTTGGGAGCAAAACTATGTGTGGGTGGTTCAAAAGGAGTTTTGGAATATCATGTTGAGATATTGATTAATTGTGGAATGAATGAGTAGTGTTATATAATAGGGATGCCAGAACGGTTGTGATGAGATGTGTTGCTGGGTATGGCTGTGAGTTGGGGGTTTTCTATGTTGAGAGGATTGATTGGGTGGAATGACTTTAAGGAATCATGATGGTAGTGGTTGTTATGGGTAATTCATCCATAGTTTCTCCATGAGTATCATGCAGAAAACTTTACCCCATGTCTCGAGATCAATGTATGTTATGTTATGAATGGGTGTTAAATGGAGTTGAAATATGAAGTGGGTTAATTTACAATGGTTTTCCTTCCTTTATGTGATTTTTTTGTGTTTATTTTTGTGGTCTGCATTTTTTAGTTTCCATATTAGTGATAGAGAAAATAAATACTTAATAATGTTGAGATGGAATGAGTTGATTTTGTAAATGGGAAGGATTTTGTCAATGAAATGTTAAACAATGGGTTTTATGGTTAACTATGGTTAAATCTAAATAATTAAATGAATGGGTGTTGAGAAAAAGAGCCTTGAGAAGTTTCTTTAATCTTGTGAAGATGCTTTAATTTATAAAATTTTTAAGTGACCATTGATAAACTAATAGAGGAAGAAGTTATTTGAATCCCATAGGATGGGCTGAGTGTTCAGTATCTATATAGACGACTTTTATTTTCTTTTTAATTTTTATATGTACCACACCCTAGTTGAGAAATATGTTCCAAACACCCCCATCATCATGGGGAAGGGTGTCTTTCTCAAACATTCCAGTGGGAGGATGGATGGTTGACCATCTACTCTTACCCGGTCCCTCTTATAGGCAGTAATATCCCAAGATTCTTTAGGTAGGTTGTGGTTGTGAGGCCCAAGTGTGTGCAAGTGAGATGTGCTTTCCCTAGTGTCTTTGGGATGAGATGTGTTGTGATTTACCAGGTGTCTTTGGGATGTGGTGTGGTTTGTGACCCAAGTGTCTATGGGTGGGATATGTTGTGGTAGTATCCCAAGTGTCTGCGGGTGATATGTATTGTAGTATTGTCCCAGGTGTCTACGGGCGAGATGATGTGTGGTAGTGGGCCAGGTGTTTATGGGTGGGGTGTGTTGTGGTTGTGAGGCCCAAGTTTGTGTAGGAAGGATGTGGTTTGTTTTTTTTTCAGAAGATGTGGGAGCGCTATTACATTTTCCATTAGGGTGAGAGAGTGTCTAATCAGTGGGAAAGTGGTGCAGGGTACCCTATTATTTTTGTACTTACTATATCACTTTACTTGACTGGCGTTACTTAGTGAGTGTGCCTTGGAGAGGTTGGGATAGCTAGTATACCTTGTCAGGTGCTGTTGGGTTCTACTATTTTCTCATGAGATAATTAGTATGCTTATCTCACTTGTGCATGAGAGACTTTTGTTTTCATACTGAGTATACTTGCATTCTCACCCTAAGTATATAAAATTGTTTTCAGGTTTCTAGGAGAATTTCATGGACTATGATAGACCTTACTATCTTGGATCTTAATAGTTGATGTGTCACTACTTAAATTTACTTTTAGTACTTACTTTGGAGACTTTTTTATTTGTATCATTTTTATTTTTTGTACATGCATGTGGGATGGTTTTGGCTTTCTTTTTTACATGTCTTGTAGTTGATTTTTGGATGATCCATCATATCTCCTGATTGTATTTTTCTAAGAAGGGTAATACCTCCCATTTTGTGATATTTTTATACCCTTGGTGTTTTTCACCACCCCAAGGCCTACTGGAGGTGGGACTCGAGGGTCATTATCTCTCTTCCTTCATTTCCAGCTTAGGAGGGGCATCGAAATAGGTAGGGGATCATGACAGAATGGTATCCGAGGATGGATTGGGGGGAATGACTTTGAATAATAATGATGGTAGTGGTTGGGTTGGGTAATTAATCTAGATTTTCTCCATGAGTATTATGCAGAAAGCTTCACCCCATGTCCCAGGATCGATGTATATTATGTTATGAGTGGGTGTTAAATGGAACAGAAATATGAAGTGGGTTAATTTACCATGGTTCTCCTTCCTTTGTGTGACTTTCGTTGCACTTCTTGTTGAGGTTGTTGTTACTTAGTTTCCTGAGTAGTGATGGATCAAATAAATACTTAATAATGTTGATATGGCATGAGTTGGTTTGGTAAATATGAAGGAGTTTGTCAATGAAAAGTTAAATGATGGGTTGCATGATTAACTATTGTTAAAGCTAAATAATGAAATGAATGGGTGTTGAGGGAAAGAGCCTTATGAAGCTGCTTTAATCTTGTGAAGCCACTTTAATTTATCAACTTCATAAGTGACCATTGCTGATACTAATATAGGTAACAATTTTTGTGAATCCTTTAATTTGGGCTGAGTTTTTGATATCTATATGTACTACTTGTATTTTATTTTTGATTTATATACGCACCCCACCCTAGTTGAGAAATATGTGCCAAACAACCCCATCATCATGGGGAAGAGTGTCTTTCCCAAACATACCAATGGGAGGATGGATGTATGGACACACGATATTCCCTACTCTTTATTATAGGTAGTGATAGCTTAATATTCTTTAAGGAGTTTTTGGTTGTGAGGCCCACATGTGTGCGTGCGAGACGTGCTTTCCCAGGTGTCTTCAGGATGAGGTGTAGTATATGACCCAGGTGTTTGCAGGCATGACGTGTTGTGGTAGTGTCCAAGGTGTCTATGGGTGGGAAGTGTTGTGGTATTGGACCAAGTGTTTGCAAGTGGTATGAGGTGTGGTTTCTGACCTAGGTGTCTGCGGGTGGGATGTGTTTTGGTAGTGGCCCAGGTGTCTATGGGTGGGATGTGTTGCGGTAGTGGACAGTGTGTCTATGGGAAAGATGAGGTGTGGTAGTGGCCCAGGTGTCTGCGGGTGGGATTTTTTGTGGTTGTGAGGCCTAGGTGTGTTCAGGCAGGATGTGGTTTCTTTTGTTCATAAGAGTTGAGAGCTCCAGGACATTTGGCGTTAGGGTGTGAGAGCGACTAATTAGTGGGAAAGTGGTGTGAGGTAACATATTATCATTGTGATTACTATATTACTCTACTTGAATTGTGTTACTTGGTGAGTGTGACTTGGTGAGGTTGGGATGGCTAGTATACCTTGTTAGGTGCTGCTGCATTTTGCTATTTTTTCATGGTAGCATTAGTATACTTCTCTCACTTGTGCACAAGAGACTTTGGTTTTCCCACTAAGTGTAATTGTATGCTCACCCTATTCATATAAAACAATTTTTAGGTTTCTAGGAGGACTTCACAGACCTTGGTGTACCTTACTGTATCAGATCTCCACATTTTTTTGTGTCACTACTTAGCTTTAATTTTGGTACTTACTTTGGAGAGTTTTTTATTTGTATCAGTTTTATTTTTTTTCACATGCATGTGGGATGGTTTTGGATTTCTTTTATAAATGTCTTGGAGTTTCTTTATGTATGATCCATCATATCTCCTGACCATGTTTTTCTAAAAAGGGTAATGTCTCCTATTTTGTGAGATTTTTATACCCTTGGTGCAGGTTTCCACCCTGAGGACTACTAGAGGTAGGAATCAGGGGGTCATTATCTCTCTTCCTTCATTTCCAGCTCAGGAGGGGCATCTTTGGAGGGAGGGAGTCATAAAATAATGGTATCAGAGGTGATGGTTGAGAGATAGGATGGATTTTGGGGTTAGGCATAGTGAGGATTGCATGAGTTGGTAGGGAAATAGTGTTAGGTGATCTTGGTGTGTGACATAGGCCAAGGAAGAACGGCTAGGACACATGATTTTAGGGACCCCCATGATCCGATGAAAAGACTATGAGCCTACCGAACGACCAAGTTAGGCTACACCATTTGTGGGGTAGAGACCTTAAAAAAGGTACATGCATCATAATAACTTGGGTTCTTGTTTGAATTAGGTTTTTTTGGGAAGGTTAAAATGGATAGGATGAAAATAATGAATTAAAATGAATATTAAATAAAATTCCATACTATCCTGGCTTAGTGATTTCTTGTTTAACTTTTTAGCTATGACACTCAGTCATTGTTTACATGTGGATCGGGTAGTTGAGGCTTAATAGGCTGATCTAGTTGATTGGAGTAGGGATGATCCAGTGGAGGAGGACAACCAGTGGCATATAATGTTATGTGCTTTCCAATGAAAATCCTTGGGAAAGTATGTGAGTAGTGTTTCATATATGGATATAGAGAGATGGATTGAGAAGCTTGAAATTAGCTTCAGTTTGATCTAGTCTCTGAAGGAGTACTGGGTTCTTTTGGATGTGAGCTGGATGTGGGGAGTTTCACGTCAGTGGTGGATACTGTACCTAGGAGAGAGGAAGGAGGCTGACATTCTATGAGTTGATTTTGAGAAGGATTTATGAACAAAATTCCTTTCATGGAACATGAAGGCTAAGAAGAGGTAGGATTTACTCTCCCACCAGTAGGGGAGTATGTCAACATGGTAGTAGGGTATTAAGTTCAAGGATATTCTATGTTTTCCATGGATCTCTTTCTGGATGAGGAGTCTCATGTGATACACCCAGAGGAGGCACTTTGTCCTTATATCCCATAAATGGTTACTCCATTTATGTTTCCTACATACTTGTAGGTTTAGAAGAATGTGAAGTGATTGAGTTTATGCACTCATGAGGAGGTATACTATGATAGGGGGCCGGTAGGGTTTTTCAAGAGGAAGGGTTACCATTAGTAGGTCTCAGGTGCCAGGGCCTTCGAGGTTTTGACCAGTGGGGAGTCAATATTAGTATTCTCCATCTCGAACTTTTTGTCCTCGTGCCATTATCATGGTATAGGGGTTGATATGTTTCTTTTGTGGGGTTTGCTTCCACATTCAGAACCAATTCCCAGTAACCGTTTGAGCTCATTATGGTGGAGGTGGACAAGTTCAACACCAGCCTTAGAAAAAGTTGCTAGCTAAACCATTTCAGTAGTAGGGACAACAAGCTCATGCTCGACCAAGGGGAGACAGAGTAGGTAGAGGCTGGCCTCAGGGTGTTCCTTAAGGAACTCGACTCGAGCATGGTCATGGAGGCAATTGTTAGTAGAGGGGAAGAGGAGATGGACCATGGTCAGTTTCACACATCAGAGGTAATAGCTTCAGGGGGACCAGAGATTGTTAGAGGTACGATCATATTGTTTATTACCCTTTCTCGTGTCTTTTTTGATTTGAGAGCTTCACACTCCTTTGTTTCACCTACTCTATCCCATTCTCTGGGGATAGAGATAGAGAGGATTCTCGTGCCCCTGGTTTTTAGTATGCCAGTCGGAGGTTAGACTAACTTATTTGATGTGTTCTAGGGATGTAGACTGATGATAGGACCACATCAGTCCCATGAGGATATTTTCTTTCGATAGATTCATCCATATTATTTAATTCTTAGTATCAAATAGATGTATTCTGTGTATGCTGTTATTGACTAATTCTGGAGGGGAGTTGTGTTTTTAGTTATGGATGGCTGATGTGTGGTTTTCGTTGGCAAGCGGGGTTGTCAGGTGGGTATTCAGTGTGTAGAGCCTGTTTTTTCCTTGTTGGATGACTTGTCAATGGAATTAATAGATGTTGGGATGGTTTAAGTTATTATATTTTTTTGGGAGTTCCAATATGTTTTTACCAAATAGGTTGTGACTCTACCCCTCGATGTGACGTTGAGTTTAGGATATACTTTCATCCCAAAGCTTCTCTGATTTTGAAATATCCTTATCAAATGGCACCTTATGAGTTGTGGGAGTTGAGGATTTAGATATATGATCTCATAAAGAAGGGATTTATCCATCCTAGTGTGTCAAAGTGGGGTGCTCCAGTTTTGTTCGCAAATAAGGTGGATGGTAGTCTGAAGTCATGCATAGACTTCTGGAGGTTGAACCAGGTGACGATCAAGAACCGTTACACTCTCCTAAGGATAAATGATATTTTTGACTAGAAAATAGGGGTGAGTTGGCTTTCTAATATCAATATATGGTTTGGATATCACTAGTTGAGGGTGAATGAGGGAGATATCCCAAATACTGATTTAAGATATAGGTATGGAAACTTCGAGTTCATAGTCATGCCATTCGGTGTTACGAATGCACCAGCTGTGTTCATGGGGCTTTAGAACTGCATATTTTCGAGTTCCTAGTCTGGTTTGTCATTATATATACTGATCTACTCAAAGTTATAAGATGAGTGAAAGAGCGATGTCGTGGGCGCCCTCAAATGATTAGTGATTTTGGGGTACTTAGGTGCAACAGAGTGGCTGACCAAGGTCGTCTCTCAAAGGAGGAAGTGAATTTTACAACTTATTAAAGGTATTCTAAAAAAAATAAAATAGAATAGAATAAAAACACTACTTTAAAGTATTTGTCTTTGTTATAGTTTATGAATCTAGAATAAGTTTGCTAGAATAAGATTGTATATTTTTTGTTTTTAGTTTTGAAATGAATTTCGATTAAAATGACACAAAAGAAGATGTTTTTTTAGAAATATATTTTAATAGGCATAATCGATCTAACTCTACCTCTTAATTCACTTATTAATCATTATCATTTAAATCAATATCCACTTAATTATGATCCTCTAATTTGTTATCCCTTGAACCCTACGAGAGTTAACTTAACCACAAAGATGAAATTACTTAAACCCTAGGCTAGCTTCGGAACACGCAATCGCAGCACCCTGCTTTGATTGTTGTTATAAGGATAGATTATGGTCAGTGGTTAATTAGAGCACATATCCATTCTGGAAATTAGGATGAATTGTGTTTAGGGATTATATTTGAACTCTACAAATTTATCTCGTGTGGTCTTGTATTACCGATTAAGATCGCGCTCTCACAATTTACACAATTCCCGACCTCGCGTGTTTTGTGTTAATTGTTAAATTGCTTGATTAGTTTCTTAAAATTTAAAAAAACAATTCATGGATCATATTAAGTGAATTACAGTAGCTCAATTATTCAAAATAATTAAATGAATAAGGATAGAGGTCGATCGATTACTAAAAAGAACTACTCTTCCATGGGCGGTGCAGTCATCGTGGAGACGTTTTGCGTAAGCAAAGGATTGAAAGGGTAGAACCCAATATTGTCTCCAATATTGATTCCAACCCAATTAAGAAGATTAATAGAAGAATAAATTTAAACAAAATAGAAGAGAAGAGAAGAAATAAAAGAATAACAAAGAAGTTTATTACACAAACAAAATCATTACAACATGAAGGAGAAGAAGAAGGCTTCGATGAGGGGATCCTTGCTTCAAGAGCTATCCCTCTTACAATGGTTGGAGAATTTGGGTGAAACAAATTCTCATCTGCCTCCAATATCCTAATTCACTTCCCAACCCCACCAAATGAGAAAACACCAATTTATAGAGTGGTGGGGAGGCTAGGTTCAAAGTGGTTTCAAGTGTGAATGGGGAATCTCGGACAAATATTTTATGCAAACTTTCACCGCCCATTTGACCACCAAAACACATTAATTGGATAGCATTACAGACGGATAAAATGTGAGGATATGGGTCCTATATCTCCTCTCCAAATTTGGGCTTAATCCAGAACCATATGAAGGAGGTATGGCCGAAATATAGAATCTTTTTCATTATGGAGAGTCCAGCCCAACTTTGAATTCATGGCCCATTTTCAACAACCAAATGCACTCTTTAGCTCTAGTGTCATGAATAAATGTTCTACATAATTAAGTTAGGAACACTGTTACAAAATTTCAAATTCCAATAATAAATATACAAATATATATCTTCGAAATACTACAGTGAACTATAAAGGGTAAAACTGGAATTTTCATCAAATATTCAAATGAATGATCTAATCCCAAATACTTTCTAATTAAACATATTTAACACAATGTGAGGAAATTATATCATTTATTATCAATAAAATATTCAATAAAATAGTGTTTTATCAACTCCCCCACACTTACCCTTTTGCACTCCTGAGCAAAACCTCATATCAAGTAAACATTAATATCAAATCAAAACCAATTTTAAAACACATATCCTTGAGATCAAACAATTACACACCAAGAAACAAAAGATATCATGGCTCATAAAAAACCATTATTTAAAGTTCTTAATTTATATCATTCAATATATTTCCACTTTATTTATCCTCCCATGCATAAAACACTTACCTCGCTTGAATTTTCTCTCATCACTCAAATATCAGTTTTTTTGCAATGTCTTTCTCATCCAAATTCATACAAGGGTCACCATAGGCTCGATAGATTCCTACATCGCCACCCGATGTGAGTCAAGGACATATGTTTATCATTAGGACTTTTTAGGGTTGTTCTGTGGCTTTTGGTTGGTAGGATTTAGATGTGAAAAATTTTGAGGCTGAATAAGGAGGGCTTGACTCCTTTTGAAGAAAAATTGCATTAATCTAATTTTCACTTAAATATGGTCTTCTCCTCAATCCCCATAGTATCAGTTCAGCTCCTCCATCATGAAAAGTCATGAAAATTTTTCACCATTCATCATTTCAGCATAAAAAATGTCAATCTTCTCAAACATGATTTTCTTGAAAGCTCCAGATAGGCACAACTTTCCACCTCAATTAGAAGCCCCAGAAAAGGCACAACTTCACTTGTCATGAAATCTCCAGAAAAGGCACAGATTTCAATATAATGACTCTCTTCAACAGCAAACACATCTCTTAAGAATTTAATTTTCCACCCAAATTATCACAAAATGTGGTGGCACAACACAAGATAGATTCCCCCACACTTAAGCTCAACTAGATTATGCAATTTCACTTCAAGAGTTGGTTGGATAGGGAAAATTGGCTTGTAATGTGGCTAACCTAATAGGATGTGCATGGATTCTAAGGGCTACAAGGATTAAATATTCAAGGTAGGCCATTATAAAAAAAGGATTCTTTGAAATAGGGGCTTTAATACCAAACAAATGCCTCAATCATTTAAACATAAGTACCTCATACCCTCAAGTTTTGATAGGAATAAATCAAATTCTGGTTAAATCAAGCATGGTTTGGTTCTCTCAAGAAGTTAGGTGAATGTAAAGAATATGAAAATAATGGTTCAGAAGCCTCACAAGAAAGTTATTTCAAATATAAATACAGTGAGATGTGGCATGGGATTCAAAATTCGGTGTACTTTCCATGAAATTACTAAATATTTGAACTTGAAACAAAGTCATTTTCAACATTCATTTAAGCTCAGTTTCATGGGATAAATTGTTTCACTCATTGATATGCATTTCAAAATTGTGATGAGAATCATTTTAGCTCAAAAATTTCAAAAACAAAAAGAGAATTGAAAAAATTAACACACAAAATTTGAAAAAACACGCAATATTTTTTTTTGTTTTTTTTAAACAGGAAAACAATTGAAATTACTAAACTAAAAGGTTCCCTCACCCACACTTAAAATATTGCATTGTCCTCAATGTGAACCCATGAGATGATATATGTACATGAAATGCAGAATTTTTAAATAGGACAAATAATATACAAGTGAAAGGGTTAAGAACAGCCTAATGTGATAAAGTAATGATGGGGTCATGCAGTGTGATAAAATCCACTGCATCAGTAGAATGTCCCTCAATGTATCTCTTCAAATGTTGTCCATTGACTATAAAGCTCCTTCCAGTGTCCTCTTGTGTGATCTCCACTACACCATAAGGAAAAACATTAGATACAATATAAGGACCTAACCATCTGGAACGCAACTTACCAGGCATCAGCTTCAGTCGTGAACTATAGAGAAGGACTTTCTCTCCAACATGAAACTCCATTTGTTGGATCATTTTGTCATGAGCTGCTTTTGATCTTTCCTTGTAGAGCCTTGAGTTCTCATATAATGACAGTCGAATCTCCTCAAGCTCTTGAATTTGCAACTTCCTTTGAATTCTAGCTTGGGCCAAATCCATGTTGCATTTCTTTATATCCCAATATGCCCGATGCTCGACTTCCACTGGGAGATGACATGCTTTCCAAAAAACAATCCGAAATGGGGACATACGAATGGGGGTCTTGTATGCTGTCCTATAAGCCCACAATGCATAATCCAAGCACTTGCTCCAATCCTTCCTATTTGGCTGCATAGTTTTCTCCAAAATTTGTTTCAACTCATGATTTGAAACCTTAGCCTGGCCATTTGTTTGGGGGTGGTATGGTGTTGATGTTTTGTGTGTCACCCCATACTTTCGAATGAGGGAAGAAAAATTCCTATTGAAAAAGTGTGTCCCGTGGTCACTGATGATAGCCTTCGATACTCTAAACCTGCAAAAAATCTGTGCTTTGAAAAAGTCCACAACAACATGAGAATCGTCAGTCCTAGTGGCCTTGGCCTACACCCATTTACTCACATAATCAACAGCAACCAAAATATACAAAAATCTAAATGGTCTAGGAAAAGGACCCATAAAATCAATGCCCCATACATCAAAAATCTCACAGAATAGTATGGGTTGTTGGGGCATCTCATGTCTCCTAGAAATATTCCCAGTGTGTTAGCAACGAGATCATGACTTAGAAAACACACGAGAATCATGGAACAAGCTAGACCAATATAATCCAGAGTCCAAAACCTTCCTAGTTGTCCGTTGGGGTCTAAAGTGTCCACCACAAGCAAGTGTATGACAGAAATGAAAAACAGACTCAAACTCATGATCGAGAACACACCTCCTAATGACTTGGTCACTACACATGCACCAGAGGTAAGGATCATCCCACACATAATACCTAGACTCACTTTTTAATTTTTGGACTTGATGCTTCTTCAAATTTGCTGGAATTTCAGAGGAAACAATGTAATTAACTAAATCAGCATACCAAGGATGCGTACCTGAGATGGTATAGAGATGCTCATCTGGGAAAGTGTCCTGAAGTGGTACCTGGTCCAAGGTGTTATCCTCTAGTGTGTGAGTAAGCCTACTCATGTGGTCTGCCACAAAATTCTCTGACCCCTTCTTGTCCTTTATCTCGATGTCAAACTCTTGAAGAAGGAGCATCCAATGGATAAGTCATGGCTTTGCATCTGGCTTCTTTAGGAGGTACCTCAAAGATGCATGGTCAGAAAAAAAAACTACTTTAGAGCCCAATAAATATGAACGGAATTTATCTAAAGCAAATATGATAGCAAGAAAATCCATTTTTGTGGTAGTGTAGTTTTATTGGGCTGAATCCAATGTCCTTGATGCATAGGCAATCACATGTGAACGTCCTTCCACCCTATGAGATAAGACAGCTCCAACCGTGAAGTTGGAGGCGTCACACATAAGCTCAAAAAGAATCTCCCACCATGGGGGCTGTATAATCGGTGGAGTGGTCAGACACTTCTTTAGCTCATCAAATGATACCCTGCATGAATCATCAAAATTGAAGTCAATATCTTTTTGAAGTAATCGAGATAAGGGTAGAGCAATCTTACTAAAATATCTGATGAAGCGTCGATAAAATCCAGCATGTCCAAGGAATGATCAAACATCATGCACTCATGTAGGATATGGAAGGGATGAAATAATGTCTACCTTAGATTTATCAACTTCAATGCCATGTTGTGAGACTATATGACCTAAGACAATTCCATGCTCTAACATAAAATGACACTTTTCAAAGTTCAGGACCAGATTCTTCTCAATACAATGATTCAACACCTTTCCCAAACTACTTAGACATTCATCAAATGAAGACCCATACACTGTAAAATCATCCATAAATACCTCCATGCAAGTCTCAATAAAATCAGAAAAAATACTCACTATGCATCTCTGGAAGGTACCTGGGGCATTGCAAAGTCCAAATGGCATCCTTCAGTAAGAAAATGTACTGAATGGGTAGGTGAATGTCGTCTTCTCCTGGTCCTCCGGAGCTATAGGAACCTGAAAATATCTAGAAAATCCATCCAAGAAACAATAGTGTGTCTTCCTAGCTGGTCTCTCAATCATCTGATCAATAAACGGGAGAGGGAAATGGTCCTTGCGAGTGGAATGATTTAGTCTCCTATAGTCAATGCACACACGCCAACTGTTTTTCACCCTTATTGGAACTAACTCATCTTTCTCATTTTTAACAATAGTAACACCACTCTTCTTAGGAACAACCTGAATTGGACTTACCCACTGAGAATCTAAAATGGGAAAGATTATACCTGCCTCGAGCAATTTCTCAACTTCTTTTTTAACAACTTCCAGGAGGGTCGGATTAAGTCTCCTTTGTGGCTGTCTCACCGGTTTAGACCCATCATCCAAGAGAATCCTATGCATGAAAATGGAGGGGTAATACCTGATATGTCTGCCAATGTCCAACCAATTTACCCAATGTGATCTCTCAATAGATTCAAAAGTTTTTCTTCATGGTCAAAAGAGATATTGTTAGCAATGATAACAAGTAATCTATCACCGCTCAACAAGTATGCATATTTAATATTTGGGGGCAATGACTTGAGTTCCAATGTAGGGGGTGATGTATGGATGGAGAAATTGATGCAACAGACATATCTGCACAATGAACATCAGTATCAGAACAGAAATCATTATAATCAGAGAATAAAGCACCAAATCCATCAGCATACTCAATAGCCATATCATAATCAGAGTTCACATGATCCAGATTAGAAAATGAATCCATTTCAAAATCAAATCTTAGAGAGTCTTGTTCATTAGAAACAGATGTGGAAGTTCTCTTAGACATTAAACCAGAACCAATACTCATAATCTCCCTAAGCATAGGACAATCAAAATCCATGGAGTTTTTACTTGGTGGTTCAAAATGGGAGATAACAAAAGCAGAATAGTCCTCAGAGGGGTACTTCATGGAATCCAAAACATTAAATATCACAAATTCATCCCCGAATTCCATGGAAAGTGTACCCTCATTGACATTTATGTTAGGTTTTGCAGTTTTGAGGAAGGGCCTACCTAAGATAATGGGGGCATGAGAACTTACCTGATCATCCTCCATGTTAAGAACATAGAAATCCGATGGAAAGATCATGTCTCTTACCCGGACAAGTACATCCTCAATAACTCCTACTGGATATTCCGTAGCTCTATTCGCCAATTGCACCACTACTCTCATCGGATTCAACTCACAAACCTGTAAAGAAGAGAATACAGAGTGAGGCATCACATTTATTGAAGCTCCTAAATCACAAAGAGCATCAGAGAAGAGCAACTCCCCTATGGTACATGGGATGGTGAATGTCCCGGGATCCTTGCACTTTGTTGGCATTGGTAGAGTTGGTGTAATGAGTGATGAGACATTCCTTCCAAGGTTGATCCTCTCATTTCCCTTGAGCCCTCTTCGATTGGTACAAAGTTCTTTTAAGAATTTAGCATACCTTTGAATTTTCTTAATGGCTTCAAGTAGAGGAATGTTGATCTCCACACACTTGAATGTGTCCAAAACCTCCTTTTGCATTGCTTCATCAGCCATCTTCTTGGTTTGAACAACCCTATTTGGAAAAGGAAGGGGTTTAGGAGGAACATCATCAATCTTTTTCTTACCTTTATCTTTCTCCTTGGATTGCTCATCAGTTGGTATGGATTCCGGCTTCTCTGGAGTTGAGGTTAATCCCGGTGGAATGGTAGGTCCAGATGTATTGTTCATTTGCTTCCCACTTCTCAATGTGATGGCACTAACATTCCTTTTTGTATTTGGAGTGGGTTGGTAAGGTAGATTTCCATAATTCTTACTCACAAGTTCATGGAGGGCGGTGGCAATATGGTTCATTTGAGTCTTCAACTCTCTTAGCTCCGAACCTTGACTCTTCAGCTCATTCTGTTGATTAAGAACAATTTGTTTCAAAAGATCCTCAGTGTTAGAGTCTACCTTGTGTTGGAGATTCGCTTGTTGCTGACTCGTTGATGTTTGAGCTTCGAATCTCCTTTGGGGTTGTTGGAAACCCTGTTGGTAAGTTGGAGGCTAATGAAGGTTTGGTTGAAAGGGGGCCTTTGTTGTTGACCAGAGCCATACCTCATGTCTGGTTGATCTTTCCATCCTTGGTTGTATGTTGGAGCAAATGAATCAAACTTCTTTTAGGGATATGGTTGTTGTTGCTGCTGAAATGGTCTCCCTGGGAATACTACTGCGCAATCCTCTGTCTCTTGTAGTTGTGGGAAACAGTCAGTTGGATGACTTGTCTCAGTACAAATGCCACAAGGCCTTGAAGGAGTGGGTTGGGATGTCTTTTGAGCCAATGCAATCTACCTCACCATAGTGGTCAATTCTTCTAACTTGGTATCAATCAAATGACTCTCAAGAGAAGAAATACTTACCTGATGTACTCCCCTGATATGTGGTGTACCTCGATCACCAAATTGTTGGGAGTTTTGTGCCATCTTGTTGATAAATGCACATGCAGCTACTGGTGTCTTTTCCACCAATGCCCCTCCTGCTGCAGCATCCACCATGCTCCTCCCCATAGGTGTGAGTCCTTCATAGAAGTACCGAATGAGGAGTTGCTCACTGATTTGGTGATGTGGACATCTTGCACACAACTTCTTGAATCTCTCCCAATACTCATACATTGACTTCCCTTGTGCTTGTTTGATCCCCGATATCTCCTTTCGAATAGATGTGGCCCTTGATGCTGGAAAAAATCTCTGCAAGAAAAGACGTTTTAAATCGTTCCAACAAGTTACATCCTCAGGTTGTAAATAATACATCCAATCTTTCGCAGCTCCATCAAGTGAGAATGGGAATGATCTTAGTTTAATTTGATCTTTAGAGACATTTCTAGGTTTTAGGGTTAAGCAAACCACATTAAATTCCTTAAGGTGTTTATTGGGATGCTCACCAGATAAGCCATGAAACTTTGGAAGATAGTGAATTAAACCAAATTTCAATTCAAAGTCTGATTCGAGGTTTGGGTATGCAATACAATTTGGTTGATAGTTAATATCTGGTGCAACCAATTATCGAATGGTTATATTAAGTTCATTTCCATTATTTCCAGACATTGGTTCCTCTTTTATCTTTGAATTTGAATTTCTTCCAATTTCAATGTTTCTAGAAGAGAGGAATTCACCAACTTGTTGAATATTGAAACTTCCCGTAGAATGAGAATGTCTGATTCGAGCCCTAAGGATACGTTCAATCTCAGGGTCAAGATCTAAGAGATCTTCGGGATTAGTCCATGTCATAAATCAAATAAAAATGAAAAGAAATAAAGTGGATCATACTAAAATAAAAATGAGAAGTTTGAGTTGATGGCCCAAAAAGAAAAGAAGAGGATGAAAAAAAATGAAAACTTGAGAAAGGGGAAAGATGAAAGAGAGGGGTGAAGAAAATAATAAAATGAAAAATAAAAGAAATACCTCTAAATGGTTGAATAAATTATTTACCTCTCCGAAAACGGTGCCAATTTGAAAGAGCGCTGTCATGGGTTCCCTCAAATGATTAGTGATTTTGGGGTACTTAGGTGCAACAGAGTGGCTGACCAAGGTCGTCTCTCAAAGGAGGAAGTGAATTTAACAACTTATTAAAGGTATTCTAAAAAAAATAAAATAGAATAGAATAAAAACACTACTTTAAAGGATTTGGGTTTTTTATATTTTATGAATCTATAAGAAGTTTTCTGGAAGAAGATTGTATATTTTTTGTTTTTAGTTTTGAAATGAATTTCGATTAAAATGACACAACAAGAAGATGTTTTTTTAGAAATCTATTTTAAAAGGCATAATCGATCTAACTCTACCTCTTCATTCACTTAATAATAATTATAATTTAAATCAATATCCACTTAATTATTATCCTCTAATTTTTTATCCCTTGAACTCTACGAGAGTTAACTTAACCACAAAGATGAAATTACTTAAACCCTAGGCTAGCTTCGGAACATGCAATCACAGCACCCTGCTTTGATTGTTGTTCTAAGGATAACTTATGGTCAGTGGTTAATTATAGCACATATCCATTCTGGAAATGTGGATGAATTGTGTTTAGGGATTATATTTTAACTCTACAAATTTATCCCGTGTGGTCCTGTATTACCGATTAAGATCGCGCTCTCACAATTTACAAAATTCCCGACCTCGTGTGTTTTGTGTTAATTGTTCAATTGCTTGCTTAGTTTATTACAATTTAAAAACACAATTCATGGATCATATTAAGTGAATTAAATTAGATCAATGATTAAAAATAATTAAATGAAGAAGAATATAGGTCGATCGATTACTAAAAAGAACTACTCTTCCATGGGCGGTGCAGTCATCGTGGAGACGTTTTGCATAAGCAAAGGATTGAAAGGGTAGAACCCAATCTTGTCTCCACTCTTGATTCCAAACCAATTAATAAGATTAAGAGAAGAATAAATTTAAACAAAATAGAAGAAAATATAAGAAATAAAAGAAGAACAGATAAGTCTATTACACAAACAAAATCATTACAACATGAAGGAGAAGAAGAAGGCTTCGATGAGGGGATGCTTGATTCAAGAGCTATCCCTCTTACAATGGTTAAAGAATTTGGGTGAAACAAATTATCCTCTGCCTCCAATATCCTAATTCACGTCCCAACCCCACCAAATTAGAAAAAAACTAATCTATAGAGTGGTGGGGAGGCTAGGTTCAAAGTGGTTTCAAGTGTGAATGGGGAATCTCGGCTAAATATTTTATGCCAACTTGCACAGCCCATTTGACCACCAAAAAGCGTGAATTTTCCGGCCTTACTTAAGGATCAAATGTGTGGATATGGGTCCTATATCTCCTCTCCAAAGTTGGGCTTAATCTAGGACCATATGAAGGAGTTATGGCCGAAATACCAAAGCTTTTTCATTCTGGCGAGTCCAGCCCAACTTTGATTTCATGGCCCAATTTCGACAACCAAATGCACTCTTTAGCTCTAGTGTCATGAATAAAGGTTGTACATAATTAAGTTAGGAACACTGTTACAAAATTTCAAATTCAAATTATAAATATACAAATATGTATCTTCGAAATACTATAGTGAACTATAAAGGGTAAAACTGGAATTTTCATCAAATATTCAAATGAATGATCTAATCCCAAATACTTTCTAATTAAAAATATTTAACAAAATGTGAGGAAATTATATCATTTATTATCAATAAAATATTCAATAAAATAGTGTTTTATCAACTCCCCCACACTTACCCTTTTTCACTCCTCAGCAAAACCTCATATCAAGTAAACATTAATATCAAATCAAAACCAATTTTAAAACACATATCCTTGAGATCAAACAATTACAAACCAAGAAACAAAAGATATCATGGCTCATAAAAAACCATTATTTCAAGTTATTAATTTATATAATTCAATATATTTCCACTTTATTTATCCTCCCATGCACAAAACACTTACCTTGCTTGAATTTTCTCTCATCACTCAAATATCAATTTTTTTTTGCAATGTCTTTCTCATACAAACTCATAAAAGGGTCACCATAGGCTTGATAGATTCCTACATCACCAACCGATGTGATTCAAGGACATATGTTTATCATGAGGACTTTTCAGGGTTGTTCTGTGGCTTTTGGTTGGTAGGATTTAGATGTGAAAAATTCTGAGGCTGAATAAGGAGGGCTTGACTCCTTTTGAAGCAAAATTGCATTAATCTAATTTTCACTTAAATATGGTCTTCTCCTCAATCCCCATAGTATCAATTCAGCTCCATCATCATGAAAAGTCATGAAAAGTTTACAACATTCATCATTTCAGCATAAAAAATGTCAATCTTCTCAAACATTATTTTCTTGAAGGCTCCAGATAGGCATAGCTTTCCACCTCAATTAGAAGCTCCAGAAAAGGCACAGCTTCACTTGTCATGAAAGCTCCAGAAAAGGTACATCTTTCAATATAATGACTTTATTAAATAGAAAACACATCTCTTAATAATTTAATTTTCCAACCAAAGTATCACAAAATGTGGTGGCACAACACAAGATAGATTCCCCCACACTTAAGCTCAACTAGATTAGGCAATTTCACTTCAAGAGTTGGTTGGATAGGGAAAATTGGCTTGTAATGTGGCTAACCTAACAGGCTGTACATGGATTATAAGGGATACAAGGATTAAATATTCAAGGCAGGCCATTATAAAAAAAGGATTCTTTGAAATAGAGGCTTTAATACCAAATAAATGCCTCAATCATTTAAACATAAGTACCTCATACCCTCAATTTTTGACAGGAATAAATCAAATTTTGGTTCAATCAAGCATGGTTTGGTTCTCTCAAGAAGTGAGGTGACTATAAAGAATATGAAAATAATGGTTCAAAAGCCTCACAGGAAAGTGATTTCAAATATAAAGACAATGAGATGTGGCATGGGATTCAAAATTCGGTGTACTTTACATGATATTACTAAATATTTGAACTTGAAACAAAGTCATTTTCAGCATTCATTTAAGCTCAGTTTCATGGGATAAATTGTTTCACTCATTGATATACATTTCAAAATTGTGATGAGAATCATTTTAACTCAAAAATTTCAAAAACACAAAGAAAATTGAAAAAATAAACACACAAAATTTGAATAAACACACAATATATTTTTTGGTTTTTTTTAAACAGGAAAACAATTGAAATTAATAAACTAAAAGGTTCCCACCCCCACACTTAAAATATTGCATTGTCCTCAATGTGAACCCATGAGATGATATATGCACATGAAATGCAGAATTTTTAAATAGGACAAATAATATAAAAGTGAAAGGGTTAGGAACAACTTGATGTGCTCAAGTGATGATGGGGTCATGCAGTGTGATAAAATCCACTACATCAGTAGAATGTCCCTCAATGTATCTCTTCAAATGTTGCCCATTGATTGTAAGGCTCCTTCTAGTTTCCTCTTGTGTTATCTCCACTGCACCATAAGGAAAAACATTAGATACAATATAAGGACCTAACCATATGGAATGCAACTTACCAGGCATCAGCTTCTGTCGTGAACTATAGAGAAGGACTTTCTCTCCAACATGAAACTCCCTTTGTTGGATCATTTTGTCATGAGCTACTTTTGATCTTTCCTTGTAGATCCTTGATTTCTCATATAATGGCAGTCGAATCTCCTCAAGCTCTTGAATTTGAAACTTCCTTTGAATTCCAGCTTGGGCCAAATCCATGTTGCATTTCTTTATAGCCCAATATGCCCGATGCTCGACTTCCACTGGGAGATGACATGCTTTCCCAAAAACAATCCGAAATGGGGACATACCAATGGGGGTCTTGTATGCTATCCTATAAGCCCACAATGCATAATCCAAGCGCTTGCTCCAATCCTTCCTATTTGGCTGCACAGTTTTCTCCCAAATTTGTTTTAACTCATGATTTGAAACCTCAGCCTGGCCATTTGTTTGGGGGTGGTATGGTGTTGATGTTTTGTGTGTCACCCCATACTTTCGAATGAGGGAAGACAAATTCCTATTGAAAAAGTGTTTCCCTTGTTCACTGATGATGGCCTTTGGTACTCCAAACCTGCAAAAAATCTGTGCTTTGACAAAGTCCACAACAACATGAGAATCGTCAGTCCTGGTGGCCTTGGCCTCCACCCATTTACTCACATAATCAACAGCAACCAAAATATACAAAAATCCAAATGAACCAGGAAAAGGACCCATAAAATCAATGCCCCATACATCAAAAATCTCACAGAATAGTATGGGTTGTTGGGGCATATCATGTCTCCTAGAAATATTCCCAGTGTGATGGCAATGAGAGCATGACCTAAAAAACACATGGGAATCATGGAACAAGCTAGGCCAATATAATCCAGAGTCCAAAACCTTCCTAACTATCCATTGGGGTCCAAAGTGTCCACCACAAGCAAGTGTATGACAGAAATGAAAAACAGACTCATACTCATGATCGGGAACACACCTCCTAATGACTTGTTCACTACACATGCGCCAGAGGTAAGGATCATCCCACACACAATACCTAGACTCACTTTTTAATTTTTGGACTTGATGCTTCTTCAAATTTGATGGGATTTCAGAGGAAACAATGTAATTAACTAAATCAGCATACCAAGGATGTGTACCTGAGATGGTATAGAGATGCTCATCAGGGAAAGTGTCCTGAAGTGGTACCTGGTCTAAGGTGTCATCCTCTAGTGTGCGAGTAAGCCTACTCATGTGGTCTGCCACAAAATTCTCTGACCCCTTCTTTTCCTTTATCTCGATGTCAAACTCTTGAAGAAGGAGAATCCAATGGATAAGTCATGGCTTTGCATCTGGCTTCTTTAGAAGGTACCTCAAAGATGCATGGTCAGAAAAAAAAATACTTTAGAGACCAATAAATATGAACAGAATTTATCTAAAGCAAATATGAGAGCAAGAAAATCCTTTTTTGTGGTAGTGTAGTTTGATTGGACTGAATCCAATGTCCTTGATGCATAGGCAATCACATGTGAACGTCCTTCCACCCTCTGAGATAAGACAGCTCCAACCGCGAAGTTGGAGGCGTCACACATAAGCTCAAAAGGAATCTCCCACCGTGGGGGTTGTATGATTGGTGGAGTGTTCAGACACTTCTTTAGCTCATCAAATGATACCCTGCACAAATCATCAAAATTGAATTTAATATCTTTTTGAAGCAATCGAGATAAGGGTAGAGTGATCTTACTAAAATCTCTGATGAAGCGTCAATAAAATCCAGCATGTCCAAGGAATGATCGAATATCATGCACACATGTAGGATATGGAAGTGATGAAATAATGTATACCTTAGATTTATCAACTTCAATGCCATGTTGTGAGACTATATGACCTAAGATAATTCCATGCTCTACCATAAAATGACACTTTTCAAAGTTCAGGACCAGATTCTTCTCAATACAACGATTCAACACCTTTCCCAAACTACTTAGACATTCATCAAATGAAGACCCATACACTGTAAAATCATCCATAAATACCTCCATGCAAGTCTCAATAAAATCAGAAAAAATACTCACCATGCATCTCTGGAAGGTACCTGGGGAATTACAAAGTCCAAATGGCATCCTTCGGTAAGCAAATGTACCGAATGGGCAGATGAATGTCATCTTCTCCTGGTCCTCTAGAGCTATAGGAACCTGAAAATATCCAGAAAATCTATCCAAGAAACAATAGTGTGTCTTCCTAGCTAGTCTCTCAAGCATCTGATCAATAAATGGGAGGGGGAAATGGTCCTTGCATGTGGAATGATTTAGTCTCCTATAATCAATACACACACACCAACTGTTTTGCACCCTCATTGGAACTAACTCATCTTTCTCATTTTTAACAACAGTAACACCAATCTTCTTAGGCACAACCTGAATTGGACTTACCCACTGAGAATCTGAAATGGGAAAGATTATACCTGCCTCGAGAAATTTCTCAACTTCTTTTTTAACAACTTCCAGGAGGGTGGGATTGAGTCTCCTTTGTGGCTGTCTCACCGGTTTATCCCCATCATCCAAGAGAATCCTATGCATGCAAATGGAGGGGCTAATACCTGATATGTCTGCCAATTTCCAACCAATTGCCCTAATGTTATCTCTCAATAGATTCAAAATTTTTTCTTCATGTTCAAAAGAGATATTGTTAGCAATGCTAACAGGTAATCTATCACCGCTCAGAAAGTATGCATATTTAAGATTTTGGGGCAATGAATTGAGTTCCAATGTAGGGGGTGATGTATGGATGGAGAAATTTATGCAGCAGACATATCTACACAATGAACATCAGTATCAGAACAGAAATCATCATAATCAAAGAATAAATCACCAAATCCATCAGCATACTCAATAGCCATGTCATAATCAGAGTTCACATGATCAAGATCAGAATATGAATCCATTTCAAAATGAAATCTTAGAGAGACTTGTTCATTAGAAATAGGTGTGGAAGTTCTCTTAGACATTAAACCAGAACCAATACTCATAATCTCCCTAAGCATAGGACAATCAAAATACATGGAGTTTTTACTTGGTGGTTCAAAATGGGAGATAACAAAAGCAGAATGGTCCTCAGAAGGGTACTTCATGGAATCAATAACATTAAATATCACAAATTCATCCCCAACTTCCATGGAAAGTGTACCCTCATTGACATTTATGATACTTTTTGCAGTTTTGAGGAAGGGACTACCTAAGATAATGGGGTCATGAGAACTTACCTGATCATCCTCCATGTTAAGAACATAGAAATACACTGGAAAGATCATGTCTCTTACCCGGACAAGTACATCCTCAAGAACTCCGCCTGGATATGCCATGGATCTATTTGCCAATTGCACCACTACTCTTGTCGGCTTCAACTCACCAACCTGTAAAGAAGAGAATACAGAGTGAGGCATCACATTTATTGAAGCTCCTAAATCACAAATAGCATCAAAGAAGTGAAAATCCCCTATGGTACATGGGATGGTGAATGTCCTGGGATCCTTGCACTTTGTTGGCATTTCTAGAGTTGGTGTAATGAGTGCCGATACATTCCTTCCAAGGTTGATCCTCTCATTTCCTTTGAGCCCTCTTCGATTGGTACAAAGTTCTTTTAAGAATTTCTCATACCTTGGAATTTGCTTAATGGCTTCAAGTAGAGGAATGTTGATCTCCACATGCTTGAATGTGTCCAAAAACTCCTTTTTCATTGCTTCATCAGCCATATTCTTGGTTTGAACAACCCTATTTGGAAAAGGAAGGGGTTTAGGAGGAACATCATCAATCTTGTTCTTACCTTTATCTTTCTCCTTGGATTTCTCATCAGTTGGTATGGAATGCAGCTTCTCTAGATTTGAGGTGAATCCTGGTGGAATGGTAGGTCCAGATGTATCGTTCATTTGCTTCCCACTTCTCAATGTGATGGCACTAACATTCCCGTTTGTATTTGGAGTGGGTTGGGAAGGTATATTTCCATAATTCTTACTCACAAGTTCATGGAGGGCGGTGGAAATCTGGCTCATTTGAGTCTTCAACTCTCTCAGCTCCGAACCTTGACTCTTCAGCTCATTCTGTTGATTAAGAACAATTTGTTTCAAAATATCATCAGTGTTAGAGTCTACCTTGTGTTGGAGATTCCCTTGTTGCTGACTTATTGATGTTTGAGCTTCGAATCTCCTTTGGGGTTGTTGGAAACCCTGTTGGTAAGTTGGATGATGCTGAAAGTTTGGTTGAAAAGGGGGATTTGTTGTTGACCAGAGCCATACCTCATGTCTGGTTGATCTTTCCATCCTTGGTTGTATGTTGGAGAAAATGAATCAAACTTCTTTTGGGTATATTGTTGTTGTTTCTGCTGAAATGGTCTCCCTGGGAATACTGCTGCGCAATCCTCTGTCTCTTGTAGTTGTGGGAAACAGTCATTTGGATGACTTGTCTCAGTGCAAATGCCACAAGGCCTTGAAGGAGTGGGTTGGGATGTATTTTGAGCCAAAGCAATCTGCCTCACCATAGTGGTCAATTCTTCTAACTTGGTATCAATCAAATGACTCTCAAGAGAAGAAAGACTTACCTGACTCCAAATTGTTGGGAGTTTTGTGCCATCTTGTCAATCAATGCACATGCGGCTACTGGTGTCTTGTACACCAATGGCCCTCCTATTGCAGCATCCGGCATTCTCCTCTCCATAGGTGTGAGTCCTTCATAGAAGTACTGAATGAGGAGGTGCTCACTGATTTGGTGATGTGGACATCTTGCACACAACTTCTTGAATCTCTCCTAATACTCATACATTGACTCCCCTTGGGCTTGTTTGATCCCCGATATCTCCTTTCAAATGGATGTGGTCCTTGATGCTGGAAAAAATCTCTACAATAAAAGACGTTTTAAATCGTTCCAACAAGTTACATCCTCAGGTTGTAAATAATACATCCAATCTTTCGCAGCTCCATCAAGTGAGAATGAGAATGATCTTAGTTTAATTTGATCTTCAGAGACATTTCTAGGTTTTAGGTTTGAGAAAACCACATTAAATTCCTTAAGGTTTTTATTGGGATCCTCACCATATAAGCCATGAAACTTTGGAAGAAGGTGAATTAATCCAGATTTCAATTCAAAGTCTGATTCAAGGTTTGGGTATGCAATACAATTTGGTTGATAGTTAATATCTGGTGCAACCAATTCTCGAATGGTTATATTAAGTTCATTTCCATTATTTCCAGCCATTGGTTCCTCTTTTATGTTTTAATTTGAATTGCTTCCAATTTCAATGTTTCCAGAAGAGAGGAATTCACCAACTGGTTGAATATTGAAACTTCCCGTAGACTGAGAATGTCTAATTTGAGCCCTAAGTCTATGTTCAATCTCAGGGTCAAGATATAAGAGATCTTTGGGATTAGTTCGTGTCATAAATCAAATAAAATTGAAAAGAAATAAAGTTGACCATATTAAAATAAAAATTAGAAGTTTGAGTTGATGGTCCAAAAAGAAAAGAAGAGGATGAAAAAAAATGAAAACTTGAGAAAGGGGAAAGATGAAAGAGAAGGGTGAAGAAAATAATAAAATTAAAAATAAAATAAATACCTCTAAATGGTTGAATAAATTACTTGACTCCCCATAAATGGCGCCAATTTAAAAGAGCACTGTCGTGGGTGCCCTCAAATGATTAGTGATTTTGGGGTACTTAGGTGCAGTAGAGTGGCTGACCAAGGTCGTCTCTCAAAGGAGGAAGTGCATTTAACAAATTATTAAAGGTATTCTACAAAAAATAAAATAGAATAGAATAAAAACACTACTTTAAAGGATTTGTGTTTGTTATAGTTTATGAATCTAGAAGAAGTTTTCTAGAAGAAGATTGTTTATTTTTTGTTTTTAGTTTTGAAATGAATTTCGATTAAAATGACACAACAAGAAGATGTTTTTTTTAGAAATCTATTTTAAAAGGAATTATAAATCTAACTCTACCTCTTTATTCACTTATTAATCATTATAATTTAAATCAATATCCACTTAATTATGATTCTATAATTTGTTATCCCTCTAACTCTACAAGAGTTAACTTAACCACAAAGATGAAATTACTTAAACCCTAGGCTAGCTTCGGAACACGCAATCGCAGCACCCTACTTTGATTATTGTTCTAAGGATATCTTATGGTCAGTGGTTAATTAGAGAACATATCCATTCTGGAAATGAGTATTAATTGTGTTTAGGGATTATATTTTAACTCTACAAATTTATCTCGTGTGGTCTTGTATTACCGATTAAGATCGCGCTCTCAAAATTTACAAAATTCCCGACCTCATTTGTTTTGTGTTAATTGTTAAATTGCTTGATTAGTTTCTTACAATTTAAAAAAACAATTAATGGATTATATTAAGTGAATTACAGTAGCTCAATTTTTCAAAATAATTAAATGAATAAGGATAGAGGTCGATCGATTACTAAAAAGAACTACTCTTCCATGGGCGGTGCAGTCATCGTGGAGAGGATTGAAAGGGTAGAACCCAATATTGTCTCCAATATTGATTACAACCCAATTAATAAGATTAATAGAAGAATAAATTTAAACAAAACAGAAGAAAAGAGAATAAATAAAAGAAGAACAAAGAAGTTTATTACACAAACAAAATCATTACAACATGACGGAGAAGAAGAAGGCTTCGATGAGGGGATCCTTGCTTCAAGAGCTATCCCTCTTACAATGGTTGTAGAATTTGGGTGAAACAAATTCTCCTCTACCTCCAATATCCTAATTCACTTCCCAAACCCACCAAATGAGAAAACACCAATTTATAGAGTGGTGGGGAGGCTAGATTCAAAGTGGTTTCAAGTGTGAATGGGGAATCTCGGCCAAATATTTTATACCAACATTCACCGCCCATTTAAC
Organism: Viscum album; assembly: GCA_963277665.1. Lineage (NCBI taxonomy): Eukaryota > Viridiplantae > Streptophyta > Magnoliopsida > Santalales > Viscaceae > Viscum > Viscum album. The sequence continues at coordinate 1,657,984,611 of OY728153.1, forward strand.
CACCACAAAGCATGCATTGGCCAGCCTGACAGAAGTATAAAATGTGCGTATATGGGTCCTATATCTCCTCTCCAAATTTTGGCTTAATCCAGGACCATATGAAGGAGTTATGGCCGAAATACAGAAGCTTCTTCATTCGGGCGAGTCCAGCCCAACTTTGACTTCATGGCCCATTTTCAACAACAAAATGCACTCTTTAGCTCTAGTTTCTTGAATAAAGGTTGTACATAATTACGTTAGTAACATTGTTACAAAATTTCAAATTCAAATAATAAATATACAAATATGTATCTTCGAAATACTACAGTGAACTATAAACGGTAAAACTGGAATTTTCATCAAATATTCAATTGAATGATCTAATCCCAAATACTTTCTAATTAAACATATTTAACACAATGTGAGGAAATTATATCATTTATTATCAATAAAATATTCAATAAAATAGTGTTTTATCAAGGAGCCTACCGAACATCTTAGGACCATCTTACAGGTTCTTCGATGCTACCAGCTCAACGGAACGTTGCCCAAGTGTATGTTCTTGACATGAGAGGTGTGATTAATTGGGAATGTGGTGTCTTGGTAGGGTGTAGAAGTGGAACCATCTAAGGTGTAAAATGTTGTTTTGTGGGAATCACCCAAGAATGTGGTAGAGTTTCACAGTTTTCTTGGCCTTTTAGGTTATTACTGGAGGTTTGTACCCAATTTATCTCAAGTTGAAGCTCTATTGATAGCTTTGACCAGGAAATAACAATATTTTGTATGGGGAGAGTAGTGCTAGGAAGAATTTGACTTTATAAAGGGGAAGTTGGTCAATTCTCTAGTGCTCCAGTTTCCAAAGGAAGGGGTGATGTTTTAGGTTTTTTGTGATGCTTCCCGTCTGGGATTAAGATATATCTTTATGCAACAACTAGCAATGATATCTCATGGTTTTAGGAAGTTATATACCCTCAAATGTAACTACGCCACCCATGATTTGGAGCTATAAACTGTCATGTTTTCACTAAATTTGTGGAGACATTACCTCATTGGGGAGCACTTTGTGGTCTTCACGGATCACAAGAGTTTGAGGTATATCTTTTCTTAGTGAGATATAAACATGTGAAGATAGAGGTGGATGGAGTTTCTTAAGGACTATGATTTTGAAATCACTTACACCTTAGGAAAGGGGAATTTTGTGGCTGATGATTTGAATAGGAAGTCATAGAAGGATGTTGTTTAGAAATCTGCAAATGCTTGGAAGACAATGGAGGAGTTGGAATCCATGCACTTAGATGAAAGGGTGGAAAGTGGTAGAGGTTGTTTGTTTCAGATGAAAGTGAACTCTTATATGATGCAGCAGGTGAAGGAATCTTAGTGGGGATACTTGGAGGAAGAGGTGTCGTGTGATCATGTTGACCATGGTGTTGCTCTAGAGGGATGGTAGTAGAATGGTTAGAATCAGATGCTATTCTATGGGAGGTTTTTTTTGTTTTGGTAGCGATGTGTGAGGGAGTCCTCTGTGAGTTCCATAGATCCCCCTTAGTGGTACACCCGAGAGTTTCCAAGATGTACCATGACTTAAAGATGCATTTTTTGTGTCCTAGTATGAAATGGTAATTAGAAGAGTTTGTGGTGAAATTATTAGTGTACCAGTAAGTAAAGGTTGAACACTATGCTCTTGGTGGTTTTCTTTAGCCCTTATATGTACTTGAGTGGAAGTGGGATGAAATATCAATGGATTTATTCATAGGGTTACCAAGAGCTTAGGGAGTCTATGATGCTATCTGGGTAGCGGTGGATTGACTGATGAAATTAGCTCACTTCTTAACGATCAAGGAGTCAAGCACAATGGATGCCTTGGAAAAGAGGTAAGTGGATGAGGTCGTATAGTTGTATGGAGTTCTGATATCCATTTTCTTGGATCAGGATACACGTTTTACCTCACGAGTCTGGAGGGGATTACAACATTCTTTTGGCACCCAGTTACGTCTCAAAACTACTTTGCACCCTTAGACAGATGGGTAGGCAAAATAGACTATCCCAATACTGAAGGATATGCTGTGAGAATGTATCTTAGACCTTAGAGGATCTTGTGTACAACACATACCCTTATTATATTTTGATTACAATAATAGTTATCACTCTTCCATTGGCATGGATCCATTTAAGGCATTGTATTGGGGGCGATATCATTCAACGTTTTTCTAGATAGAGGTTAGGGAGAAAACTATTCTTGGTCCCAAGGTAGTGTAGAGCATGATAGAGAATGTTCATCTCATTAGTGAGAGGATGAAAGAAGCACATGATCGATATAAGTCACATATTTATCACAGGAGGAGGCCCTTGAAGTTTGAGGTTGGGGACCATGTGTTCTTGACAGTTTCCCCTTGATGAGGGCAATAGAGGTTTGGTAGGGGGATCAAGCTTTCTACCATGTTTATTAGACCCTTCAAGGTGTTGGGGCGATTTGGAGAGGTGGAGTACAAGTTGGTGCTATCACTAAAGTTAGTGAGGATCCATGATGTCTTTCACATCTCTCAAGTCCATCGGTATCTTCATGATGAATCTCATGTCATTTACTGGGGAGATTTGGTTATCAAAGATGGAGAGACATATGCAGAATGAACGATAAAGATCCAGGATCATCCGAAAAAGGTTCTATGTGGATGAAACATTCCTTTGGTTTGCGTGTTGTGGAGGCATGATGGCCTATAGGAGAGTACATGGGAGCGAGAAATTCACATGTGTGCCAATACCCAAAGTTGTTTTGAGTTTTTCCCTGTTCTATTTTTCCTTGTGATGTAATGTTTTATCCTTGTTTATTATGAGATGAGTTTTTCCTTATTTCATAATGTGTGATAAAATCTTGATGTGTGAAGAGGGGAGGAACAAATTCCTAATTGAGACACATTAATTGTGATGCGATTAAACCCGTGAGGATGAGTCAGTGCCATCTAGATCAGATAATATCTTGACATGGAGCATGGAATTACCTGGTTCACGTTTTTAGAAATTATGGTTTTTGTTCTTGTGTATTTTGCCTTATGTTTGTCTCAGTTATCAGATGTTAGAGGAGGTTCTCTTGGATAATGAGTTTTCCAATCTAGATTTTGAACAACATAGGGTGGTTTACCATGGACGTTGTTGTGTTTGGTTGAGAACGACATTTCATGTGTCGTGAAATCCTTGAGAGGTATCTTGTGAGGTGGTTGTTCAGACCCCTCTTCCTTCTGGGATTAGTTTTGGATTCTCATGGGTGAGAATAGTTTGAGAGTTATCTAATGTAATGGAACATACCTCACCAGTCTATTACTTTATGAAAATTTGGTGTTTGGAGTGTTCTGGGAGATCAAGGCAACTTATTCCAACACTTTGCATTTTTTTTCTAGTTTTCAGGTACTCCAATGGTAGGTTGTTGATGGTAGGTAGTGAAGGTGAGTCAAAACGGTGAGTCACAATGGTGAGTCATGAGGGTGAGCTGTGACGGTGAGTCACAATGGTGATTCACAGTGGAGATTCGTAGCGGTAGCTCGTAATAGTGGGTCACACCAGTGAGTCAGAACAGTAACTCATGATAGTAACTCACATCAGTAACTCGCACTGATATCTCATCGAATGGTGGATCATGCCAGTCACTCACACTGGTGACTCACACCTTTGACTCACATCGGTGACTCACACTGGTGAATCACCTAACAGTGAGTCATTTCTAGTAGTTTGTCAAAATTTCATTTTTCTTCCAGTTTTTATAGTTTCACCCATTTAAAGTTTTATTTTATGTAAAGTGTGTTTAATACCATATTTAATGGTTTTTGGATCCATTTAGAATCATATCTATATTCTAAAAACCTAAAACTTACTTTGACTTCAAAACCATGTGGTATTGGTCAAGATCCACCTTTAATAGATTTTAAAAACCGTTTCTCCTATTGATTTAGTATCTGGCATTTCTAAAGCCATATCTTCTTTTACATATGTTCTTTCATTTCTATGGATACCATATGTATCCAAAACATTTCTTCCTAGAGGATTCATGTGTTGTGTTGTATCCTTTGGATCACATTTTCCCTGGAGGCTCTTCCTGCTGCATGCATGCTCCCTATTTTGGAACAATAAAGAAGTGCTTATCATTTCCTCTTCCTAGTAGGGATACCTTCATCTATATTTTTCTTGTGTATCATGTGGGGTGGTTTTCTTGAATTTATCATTTATGAGGATATTATAATACCAAATTAATAAAGATAATTAAATCGGTTTAAGATCAATATGCGGGGCTGGGGAAAAGTTATGTATGATCTGCATGTTATTTGTTTTGATTATTATTGTGAATTATACAGGATAAACACCCCACTAAAAATCATGGCCATTGGTGGTCCTTGGTTTTTCATGATATAGTTATGGAACATATGTTTTTGATTTCCTTGTACAAAATTATATATGAAATTTGTTAATGATGTATTCCTAGAAAATAATTGGATTCCCTAGGATCAAACCTTTTGTGATAACCCTATAATTAACAATCCAAATTAAATAAGGGATGCCTTATTAAATATAAAATTTTTGCCTTATGTGGTTGTGTGGTGTTGCGGTTGGGAGCACGATTGTGTATGGGTGGTTCATAAGGCATGTTGGAATCTCAGGTTGAGGGATTGATTGATTGTGGAATAGATGAGCAGAGTTATATAGCAGGGCTGCCAGAATAGTTGTGATGAGATGTGTTGATGGGTATGGCTATGAGTTGGGGGCTTTATTTTTTGAGAGGATGGATTGGGAGGAATGAATTTGAATAATGATGATGGTAGTGGTTGGTATGAGTAATTCATCTGGAGTTTCTCCATGAGTATCATGCAAAAATCTTCACCCCATGTCTCGAGATTAATGTATTTAAGGTTATTAATGGACATTAAACAGATAGGAAATATAAACTGGGTTAATTTACCATGGTTCTACTTCCTTTTTGTAACTTTATTTGTGCTTCTTGTTTTGTTATGTGTTACTTAGTTTCCCAAGTAGTGATGGAGAAATAAATACTTAATAATGTTGATATGGCATGAGTTGGTTTGGAAAATGGGAAGGAGTTTGTCAATGAAAAGTTAAATGATGGGTTACACGGTTAATTATGGTTAAAGATAAATAATGGAATGAATGGGTTTTGAGTGAAAGATACTTGTGAAGCTACTTTAATCTTATGAATTCACCTTAATTTATCAACTTCTAAAGTGACCATTGCTGATACTAATAGAGGTAGTGGTTGTTGTGAATCCCATAGGTTGGGTAGAGTGTTTGGAATCTATATGCACTACTTGTATTTTCTTTGTGATTTATATACTCACCCGACCATAGTTTAACACTATGAGATGAACACCCCCATCGTCATGGAGAAGGGTGTCTTTCCCAAACATCTTAGTGGGAGGATGGATTAATGGTCACCTACTCTTCCCTATTCCATTTTCTAAGTGGTGATAGCCCAAGATTCTTTAGAAAGGTTGTGGTTGTAAGGCCTAGGTGTCTTCTGGATGAGATGTGTTGTGATTTCCAAGGTGTAATTAGGATGAGGTGTGGTTTTGAACCAGGTGTCTGAGGGCAAGATGTGTTGTGGTAGTGGCCCAGGTGTTTATGGGAAATATGTGTTGTGGTATTGGCCCAGGTGTATACAAGAGGGATGAGGTGTGGTATTGTCCCAGGTGTCTTTGGTCAGGATATGTTGTGGTTGTGAGGCCCAGGTGTGTGTAGGTGGGATATGGTTTGTTTTGTTTGGAAGAGGTGGGAGTGCCAAGATGTTTTCTGTTAGGGTATGAGAGCAGCTAATTAGTGGGAAAATATTGTGGGTTACCCTATTATCATTATTCTTACTATATTACTTTAATTTACTTGTGTTACTTAGTGAGTTTTCCTTGGTGAGGTTGGGATGACTAGTATACCTTGTTAGGTTCTGTTGGGTTATACTATTTTCTCATGGGAGCATTAGTGTGATTCTCTCACTTATGCACGAGAGACTTTGGTTTTCCTACTGAGTATACTTGTATGATCACCCTATATATATAAAACTATTTTCAGGTTTCCGGGAGGATTTTTTGAACTATGCTAGACCTTAATAGATTGGATCTTGATATTTTCCGTGTCATTAATTAACTTTACTTTTGGTACATACTTTTGAGACTTTTGTATTTGTATGAGTTTTATTTTTTCCACATGCATGTGGGATGGTTTTGGATTTTTTTGATACATGTATTGGGGTTTCTTTGTGGATAATCCATCATATCTCCCAATTGTTTTTTTTCGAAATAGATTAATTTATTCTATTTTGTGAGATTTTTATACCCTTGGTGCTGGTCGCCACCCCAGGGCCTACTGGAGTTGGGACTCGGGGGTCATTATCTCTCTTCCTTCATTTCCAGCTCAGGAGGGGCATCTTTGGAGGGAGGGGTCATAAGAAATTCTCTCCCCACCCAAAAGATAGTTCCCACTACTTTGGAATTCATCATCAATTCTCTACTCTTGAAAAATCATCTCGAGAAGAGAGAAGGTCAACTGCATGATAGAAAAAAACATCACATTCATTCTATTAGACTCCCAAATGCAACTTTACAAATATTACATTATATTTCATTCTTCTGATGATTCATTCATGTCTTGGTTTGAATGTTTCTCCATAAAAACATCTACAATGAAATTTCCCTTTCCAGGGTTATAAAGAATGTCAAAATCAAAATTTAGAGGGTACACCACCCAAAAAATCTGTTTGGGATTAAACTATTTTTAGAGAAGATATAACTAATGATTTTGAGGTTAACGTATGTGGGAAAAATTTCTCAAAAATGGTAATCCCACCAAATCTTAAGATCATGCATTATAGCTATGATTTTGAGTTCATTGGTCAGATAGTTCTTTGTATGTGGCCTATGCTGTCTGGAACCATAGGTTCCCATATGATCACCTTCTATAAGAACACAACCCAATCCAATACCTGATTCATAAGAAAAATCACATAGACTTTCCTAGCTTCTATAAGAGTTAACACTAGTACAAAATTCAAAATATCTTTCAAATCTATTAATTAATTATGACATCTTTTATCCCATAAGAACTTCACTCCATTCTGAGTGAGAGCGGTCATTAGAGAGGACAACTTCAAGAAATGTTTAATGAATCTAAAATAGTATCCTCCTAGATCTAAGAATCTCTATATATCAAAAATATTATGTGGTTTCTACAATGTCATAACATCCTTCACCTTATTAGGATCAAATTAAATATAATGTTTAAAGACCATGTGTCCCAATAACTTCACTTAATGAATCTAGAAGTTATATTTTAGTGGATTTTCATAAAACTTGTGATTCATCAAGATTTCGAAAATATCCCTCATAAGACACACATGAACCCCCTCAGACATAGAGTAAACTAAAATATCATCCACAAATACCACCATAAAGGAATCCTGGTACCCATGAAATATCCTATTTATCACAGGCATAAAAACTTCAAGAGAATTGGTTTGATCAAATGTCATAACACGATACTCATAATGGACATACCTACTCCTGAAGGCATTCTTTTGAATGTTATAATCTTTTATTCTCAATCGATGATAACCTAATTGAAGATAAATATTTGATAACCACTTTTCCCATTTCCAAGGGTAAAATAAATCATTAATTAATGGTAATGGATATTTTTATATTTACTGTAACTCAATTTAGTTTCTAGTAATAAACATAAGGAAGAAGTTTCCCATCATCTTTATTTGAAAATAGAATAAGTATCTTCAAAGGTGACACGCTTAGGTGTATGAAACCTTACTCTAGCATATCATACAACTGTGATATCAACTCTTTTAATTCAGCTGGTTGCATATGTTAAGAGGGAATCAACACTGTTTGATTACCAAGTATTTAAAAAATGGATATCTTTGTCTATATTATCAATGGTAAGATAGAGAAATCAGTAGGAAACACGTCTTGGAGATCAATGAAAAAAGGAGAGATGTCATCACCCAAGGATTCTTGATCAAATTCAAAACAAAACACTGACATTAAACTTCCCAACTCTAAAAAATAAGGCCTAGATCTACTCGACCTCAGGTCCCATTCTCCCTAAAAGATAGGGCTCACCCCATCAAGTGTATTAAAAAAGGCCTGCCAAAGGTAATAGTCAATTAAAGCACTATTGGCAATGAGACAATCCATCCCGAGAATGATGTCAAGAGGTTTTATGTTTAGAACTAGAAAAACCAAGGTAATATCAATCTCTAATAAGGAGGAAACATAAGAAGTACACTGATGAACCTACTCTCTCTTAATTCTGAGGGGCATGTTAATATCCATAACATACAACAAATTCTTTGTAGGAATATTTAGTAAATTTCTGATATAAGTCAATATAAATGAGTGAGATGTCCTAGGTCTCAAATAAAGTAAACAATAAAGATGAATCTATAGTTATGGTACCCAATACAGTCATTAGACCCATGTTAGCTTCCTCTAAAGACTCTTACTCTATGTGAAGAAGCTTTGTTTTGGATGATTGTGGTTGGAACCCCTTAGTTATTAAAGAATCCAATTGTTCCATAGTAATTTTTTTTGGAATTTATGAGCCTATGGAACTGTGTTGAAAAGAAAATTAGTGATAAAATTTATACAATTGACATAAGCATCCACATAAACCGCATATCTTGGGTGCCTTAGTGAAAACAAAACAAGATCATAAAAATGGTTTGCATACTGTGTCATAGTCTTGTCACCCTACTGGTTGTTGAGAAACAACATATACTTTTACAAGACCATAAATGCTAGATATAAGTGATCAGTGAAAGGAACTCTAAATTATTTTCATTATAAGACCCCACTATTCTTCATTGTCACTATCTACTACCACTATCTTCTACTAGGAACTTCAATCTTGAAGGTAACACACTTTACCATAATCAAATCAAGAATTTACAAGAACTCAAAAAAAATATCTATCTTTTTCATCTAATCCTCAACCTATTCATGATCATTAGATCCTTGGAATACTAGAGGTTAAAGACGATGAAACTATTGATCATGATCTCTTGATTTATCTCTTCAGGGTTCCACTACCTAATCCATAATAGGAATGGGTGTCATCACCTATCCCAAATAATGGACAGAGAATACCACTATATCAACAATATTATATTCCACTTTAGGATTTTCCCACAGTGTTTCACTAGTAGCTTCCTCCGGGGGTCTATTAAAATTTAATCCCAAATTCACGATTCTACGCAAAATAAAAAGAAAACACTAAAATAACTAGAAAGGATACACAAATATACAATAGAAATGATATTTATAAGAATATTAATTTAATAAAGATAAATTCATGAATAGGATTTCAATATACTTAAATAAAAGGTAGGAAAAAGACTATAATCATATCAAAAATTTACTCAGATATAGTTTTTTAAACAAACATGGTGACTTAAGGATATTTATAATGATATATAGTTTGTAAATTTCTTCTAACTACCCCCTAATTCCCATTAATCCAACCTCCTATCTACTATGATAACCAAGAATGCATACCAACATCGTGGAAAGATACACATCCTCTATCCTATACAACTTTTTCATGAACCATCCAAGATACCCTGGTACCCTGATGCATGATTTGTTCCTAAAATGGTCTGAAGGGAATTACCAATACCCATGGGTTGGTAACTAGCACTTATAATAATACAAGAATATAGAAGAAACTAAATTTTCACAATAAAATGAAAGATAATAGATACAAGTTAGTATTCTAAATACTCCAAAAGGATATGGAACCAAAATAAATAGGTAAAACATTACCAAAATATCACATCAACCATCAAAGTTCACAATATCTCCACTAAAAAGATAAAAAACCCATGTAAAAAGTGGATTATGGTTCTACTTGTCACCATTATAACTCCACGGTTCCACACATTAAGAAAATTTTCCACCTCTAAGTTTCACTTTAAATTTTCTTGGACCTAGAATAGGAAATTCTACAAACACCAAAGTAAAAGGTAGGGTGTGAGATATAAATCCCATTAGGTCCTCACCGAGTGTTCCATAATTAATCCCATAACAACAAACTAGTTATATTTTCAATTCAAAAAATAATAATGCATCAAAAGTGATTTACAAATTTTCAACAAAAAATGATTTCATTACAAAAGATGGTATATATATATATATAAAAGTAGTCATAATTTAACATTTTATATAAAACATTCACATAAAATAGTTGTCATGAATAAAAATTTTTATTAATAAAATCCATGCTTACTCAAGTAAATCAAAATGTGACACCATGTACAAAATTTACATGGTAAGTTAGTTTTTTGGAAATAAGATCCTCATACATCCCAAGAATGAAAATAGATCAACATAAGTGTTCACAAACAATCAATATACACCTAAATAGGGGAATACATTATGGGTAGTCTACAACCCAATAGGGGAACCCATTACAGGCAGTCATGCTGCACTTGTTTGGTTATTATTATCATTTTCAATCCATTTTAAGGGAGTCAAAATCCTAGAATGCTTGTAACTATTACCCACTAACTACCTATTCTAACATGTGCTTCAAAAATTAAATCAATCAATCATGGGTAATTCAATTATATCAAATTATCTCATCATTCACATTTCAATTTACATGTTTTAGTTTTCAACATGCCTTTTAATTTCAAAACTAAATCTTGGACTTCATTAAATTCATTGCCTTTTTTAAGAAATTTAAATTTAATCCATTTAATCAAGAATAAACACTCAATCATTTCATCAAATCAGATTTCAAATCATTCCATCTTTTCTAAAAAATATTTCCTATATTCCAATTTGATTGGAGTTGGGGGTTTTCACAAACTTTATGCACTTAAAAAACATTTTGATTCTAGGGGTTTAAAATCATTTCAAATCAATCAAGTAGTATAGGGTTTGATATATGAAAAGTAAATTGGAACCACCTAACTTTAATCAAGGGATCACACGATCAACACCTGAAATAGGAATTCCAACAATAATGGAGGTGAAATGGATCAAGAATCATAACCTAGATTCAATATTCCTAAATAAAATGATGATAAATCACTATCAAAAGAGGAGAGAAGGACATGATCGGTAAAAAACAACAAGAGGAGATTAAATTATTGAAATAACACCAAACTTAACCACCAAATCTTTTCCCCATAAAGAAAAGAGGTTAGAAGATTCAAAATTGCCTCTTGAGGGCCTTCAAAGACCAAGGAATTATATTTGGGTTGAGTAGGGGTGATTAACATATTAAATGGGGGTCCCATGAATTTTTTATATTTTAGGGAAATTAAAACCCATGTGCATGATTTTATGGACGGGGCACATGATTAGGGGCAACCATGTGCCCTCCCTAGGATTTTGTTTAAGGTTCTTGGTCTGGACACATAGTTAATTTAACTATGCACTAACCATGATAAACCCCACCATTCAAAGAAACATTGTATGAATAAGAGTTTGAACAATTTGAAAAACCCATGTACCCCATTCCAGTGGCTTTAACATGGACACATGGTTTTCTGTGTCAAACCAAATAGTTTTCCCTAGCTATGTGCTAACAATGCAGAGTCCCTTTTCTTTTAAAAAATTCCAAATTTCTCCCAAAATAACCTAAAACACGCCCCAAACAAAAGGAGATCAAAATAATAGAAAATTAATACCTAAAAATTGGTAAAGGGGTGTTACAAATACTCATAAGGTAATGTAAAAAAAGTTTTTAAATAGGAAAATAATTAATATAAATTTGTAATTTTAGAGGTTATAAAAGTTTTCGGTAAGTTAGGTTTATAGGTATTTGGTTTTTTAAAACATTACATTAAATGTTTTTAATCCTATCACTAAAATATATCTCTCTCTAATTTTTCAAAGGATTTTATTTCTAAAATTATTAATGATATTTTTCAATATTAACTATTTCTCTTTCACCTTTTGCTCTCAATGGGTAATTGGTGCACCCATTCTTTTAAAATCATTATACTGTTGTGGGTGAACATAAAAATTGTGTTTTAGGATTGAAAAGAAAATTCCTGTGAGGTTAATCCATGATATGGTGAAATTTATTCCCTTGTGTGTGCAAATAATGTTATGGCAATTGGTAGTTTTATATGATGGTGGATTATCCATATATATACCTCTCCAATTATTTGTGAAAAGATTTAGTCTTATGAGATTATATTATTTAAGTAACCAAATACATTATTCCATTGAAATGGTTATTTGAAATGTTAATTTGAAAAGGTGATGATTATGATTTCTCAAGATTCATTTAGGGATTCATTATTTTTTATTAGATTATTTTATATAATTATTGAATATTTTGATTTCATAAGTTATTATGGGTTTTTATAATCTCAACATTTTTCATTTTATACATAAACATTTCCCATGTCTTTTCATATCTTTAAATGAATAAAAAAAATTAATTTATTTCCATATCCCATACTGAGATTTATATACTCATCCCAAATTTTCATATGATTTTAAGGTGTTAAAGGATGGGTAGGAACATTAACCAATCTTGTGTTCAAATTCATGGTATTTGACATGAATGAATAATGTGGATCATTTTAAGAAAAAGTTTTTGTGGAAAGAATATACATTGAGAGGAAGTGTGGATTTTATATTGTTATATATTTTATAATCCTCTAAAACACTAAAATTAGAAATTTATGGGAATGTATATTTCTATACTTTCTATACCTTTGGTAATTATATAGATATTACACTTATGGTGTTATAATTGGTATCAAATATAGGTTTAAATAACTTTTGATGTTAGGATGTTGGTAAAGAAACTAAGGAAATATAATTTACAGAATCTAGAGAAGTTTTTATAGGGAAAACTCTTTAATTTTTGGTCATATATGCAGCAAACAATCCTGATATGACCTAAAATTCCCCTCAATTCATTATACTACATGGCCTGATGCAATTTCTTAATCAACTTGATCTAGACAAAAGAACCATGGTATCATTATTAAGTACATGGGAATGATTTCAACCTAAAAAAGACTAGAATCAACAAAAGTCCTTACTAGGAACCCAAAATGAGGCCCCTCTATATTATAAGACCATGCCAAAATAAATAATGGGAAAACAATAGAACATCCAAAAAAAGGATAAGCATAATGGAATAACTAAAATATTTCACAAAACATTTTCCATATACATGAAACCACTTTTTGTTTTATACAAATATCTTAATTTTCCAAAACAAGGGAAAAAATAAATTAAAAAATTAATAGGTGGCCTATGGGGATGATACACCACACAACCAAAACTGGTCAAACTAAAGTGGGCATAAAACCCTAACATATCCATTTTAATCTCAAGTCACCACCATAACCTAAACAAAACCCGCTTCCTAAGGGGTACTGATAACAATAAAACCTAAAATATTTATCCTAAGAACCTATAGAAAACATAAATACAATATACCTACCCATGAGAGTAAGTAGGGTTTAATACAATGGCCTATAATACACCACCATGATACTATTACATTCCATTTATAATGAAAACAAATCATCTGGTTTGAATGTAAAAGAAAATAGGTTTTTCATTTCCATTATACAAAATTGAGATAAATAAGAAAAACATTTTAAAATTTCTTAAATCACATAATTTATAAAATATGAATCAAAGATGAATTCTTAAGGTAATGAAATATTTGAAAAATAAAGTACTTAACTTTTTTTAAAATAAACCTATTGTATTTTAAAAAGAAATAATTTAACCCTTTTTTTCAATTAAAACACCCTCCTTTGAAAATAAAACCCACACTGTTTTAAAAATAAAATATCAATGGAGTTTTTTAAGGATTCCATTTAATATAATCACATATTTTCCCTTCTCAAACTCAACACACACACACACACACTATAATAATAATGAATTGAAAATATAATACAATTACAAGCCATAAATCCATGATTAAATGAAAATAAACATACCAAGAAATCCTAAATTCCATTATACTTACTCATAAATAATCAAATTAAGCACACAATTAGAAGAGAAAACTCATATGAAAAAATGATCAATAATAATAATATAATGTTCAAACCATGAGGCAATACACTAGGAAATAATATAACATGTTTTTATTTTTTTTCAAAGGTATAACCTAGTATTAATAGTTTAAGAATAACACAAATCATCACCCAAATCACTCTTTCACTAACCTCATTAGTGACACATCCCCAAGTAAGGTATAACATTCATTTAGAGGTTACTAGATAAGGTAGTACACTAGAAAGGAATCATCCCAAAACATCAAACTTAGTTACCCAAGTTCCTCATGTCAAATCTAAAATATGTTATTAAAATCAATCTAATATCATCATGTGAAATGTGCACCACCTTGAAGACATGATATGCATCTATCAAATAAACATATCACCTTTGACACAAAACCTTTGATAATGATTCACAACCCAAATATATAAGCATGAATCACAATTTATATATAAAAAAACATGCTCACAAAAATAATCAATGGGTAATACCCATAAAAACTAGGGTGTAAACAATATAAAAGAAATGAGAATCACATGAAGTTCAAATTTTTTACTTCTATTTATACATAAATATTACATGATTAGAAAATCCATTTTTAAAATCCATTTGGAAAACAAATAGAACCCTAGGGAAATAACACATAAAAATAATGCACAATAAGGTACAAATATGCCAAATAAATCAAAGGATTAATAATAAAATAATAATCCAAAGGGATTCAATCAAATATTTAAAAACATTAAATTACCTTATTAAAACAAACACCACCTTTTTATACAAATATGGTAAACCCTTTGAAAATAATGAAATGTTTTTAAAAATAAGAATTTTTCTTTTTAGAAGCATGGGAAACTCTTAAAATAAGTAAAAAAAATTAAAACAAAGAAAAATTACCTTTATAAACACCAATTGCTATAAAACACCAAGAACCAATCACTTTTATCATTCAAAACTTTAAATGGAATTTTATCAAGCACATTTACTTCATAAAACCCCATTTACAATAAAAATACCATTGAACCTAGAATTGTATCTAATTTTTCTCAAGTAAAACCCAATAAAACATAGGTAACTTTGATAAAAGAAAACAAGGTAACATATAATGAATTAATTTATTTTAATAACACTTTTAAAATATCATTCAG
The DNA here is from genome assembly GCA_963277665.1 of Viscum album. Classification (NCBI taxonomy): domain Eukaryota; kingdom Viridiplantae; phylum Streptophyta; class Magnoliopsida; order Santalales; family Viscaceae; genus Viscum; species Viscum album. The sequence goes on from OY728153.1 coordinate 1,657,999,786, forward strand.
TTATGGAACTATTTAACAAATAGAAATGTAATAGAAACACCTAAAAAAATTTGTGGAAACATGTCACCCTCAATGAACTCCATAGGAAGAGGATTAATAATATTGATCTCAAAATTTAGGATCATAAATCCCTAATTTAGAACAAACATATAAAAAAATCAGCCCAATATACCCAATAATGTTATAAAAAGTTGTAAAAAGAGGAAAAAACTCATATATGAAGAGAGTATAATCCATTACCTCTTGATTCAGAAGAAGAACCACCCAATAAGCACTCTAGATCTGCATGAAGGATCATTAAATAAGGAGAAAACCCTTAGAGTGGAACCATATCAGAGGTGATAAAATTGGGTATCCATGGGAGGAATCCGTAATTTAAAAGAAGTCAAAATGTAAAATATACCCCAACTCAAGTTGGTCGCATGGTTGTCTTCCATGGCTTACCAAATTGTGTATAGACCATGAATCTTTAACTACCTCAATACCAAAAACATTGCATGGTTGTATCACATGGTTTATTAAAATGTCTGAACACTATGTGATTACCTATTTCAAAACATGAATATTGTGCATGGTTTCTATTGCGTGGTCTCCAAACTATGTACCAAATTATGTATCCCAAGAAAAACATCCAAAATTTTTAAATTTATACAACATGATTCTCTAGACCCATGGTAGAAATAAAATGTATAAAATATAGTTATAAATCTAAATTTATAGATATCATAATTATTCCCACTATTCTAAATTATCCCTATGAAATTCCACTCCTAGAAATTAGTTGACACCTAATATAAAAGGAAAAATATAAAAGATCAACTCACCAATTATATGGGTCCAACTGAAAGGAAACCCATGAATCATAGAACCAAAAGCACTGGACCTGAATAAACTTCCTATCAATAAAATACAATCAAAAATATATTTCCCAAGCAAAAAAACATAGAGAATATTAATAAAATATTACTACCACAAAGAAACATTACGACTAATAATCCCATGGTTTACCATGAATTAGGGAATTCCACCAGATATACATTCTAAAACCCACTAGTTCTTTTAAGGTTCTGAATCAAACCAATGGTATAACAACACCTATGAAACAAATATGACTATATTATCAGGAAGTAATGACATGTACCAATATAATAGAACAACATAAAAAACCCTAGAAGAATTAGAAAAAAAACAAAGAAGAAATAATGGTGTATAAACCATTTTAAATTAATAAAAAATGGTGAAACATCAATAATACATATCAAGATAACATACATATCTAGGAAACACACTCCACTAAATTGGGAGAAACACCCAAAAAAAATGTTACACAATGAGGAAATACATGAATTTGACTTCAAGTCATGAGACTGCATAAAGGATAACTCTGTACTAATCCTTAAAAATACTTACCCATGGTAATTAAAAAATAAAATATCATATCAGTAGCTCTCATGATCTACCCAAAAACCAAAATCTTATCATTGATACCCCAACCTACACCCAATTCATTCCCATATCATTTATCAAATAACCCTCAAACCATGTACACCATGATGAACACAAATAGAAAACAAAAAATCAAGAAGGAATGAAAAACTAAATGAAATGAACATGGGAAAAAGGATTTTTAATTCATTACAAAAAAAATTATATTATTTACAAAATAGATTCAATAAAATCCAACCAAACATATGTTACAAAATTGGATGCTCCCCAAAATAACAAAACAGATGACATCGATCCACTTAGAAGAAACCCCATTGATCAATTCAAAAATTGAAGTATTTATAGGCTTCTTATTAAACTTATAACATCAACCTAGATTACAAAAAATCTTGAGGTTTCCAATATGGACACACAAATTACTTGTCATTGGAGCTATAGGATACGAAGTCCAAAACATTCCCATACATCCCACACCAATATCACATAACTGGATTCGACTTATCACTCACCAAAATACATTTACTAAAACCATATAAGGTCACATAATCACATAATCATGGATTACCTATCGATAATGTCTCTTAAATGAAAGCCTTATACTTTACTTTCATTATAGTACTCAGGATAAAATGAAACACCATAGATATTTAATTTGGATAATGGCCTATAGAAATGAATGAAGCCTTATTTTAATCATCAATAGATAACTCTGGAGAAAAGGGGTCCAATAAAGTGAATAATTCCATATAATCTTTCATTTCCTAATCACCCTGATGGATACCCAAAAACTCCATCACTTTAGAATTTCTCACCTTCTAAACATATAATTGATGGAAAAAGATAACCTTGAAATATTTACATTTCAACACTAAATTTTTTTGGGTAAAGATAGTGAATCACTACCAATATAAACCCAAAACATTGAATTAAGGATAGGTGCACCACATCCTCATTGACTCTAGATTTCATCGAAACTCAAAGATATCTTTGATCCTAGTTATCCACTCCATCTCCTCCTGATATCCATTATCACTGCTAAACAATAGAATATGATGATTCAAAAACATCAACATATGATCCACAACCTGAGAAGATCTTAGACATGAAATTCCATCATGAGTCTTGGAATAGTATAATATTGGAAAGGTTTCTCATATATTAATAGGAAAACTACAAGATATATTTCCCTTATCACTTTTTGAATCATTTTTGGGGGTCATATTCTTAATAATTAGAAAAATACACAACACATCATCAAACCATCACACCTTCCAACAAAATGGTATAAAAAGGGTACAAAACAAATAAACTAAGAATAAAAAATACTCATTGAAATTTCATTTCAAAAATTTATATCATGGACTTTTTTCATTTTACAATAACAAATAGCTTTAAAAAATTAAAAATAGGAAAAAAACTCCTTTCCTAGAATGAAATTTCCCTTTAAAAAAATCATGAAAAAAATTCACATCTCCATAACTCAAATCCCATGAATTTGTTTTCTTAAAAACCATTAGGATCTAATAAATATCATTTTCTTGAGGTTAAAATCATCACACAAAAGTAATTTTAAACATCCAAAACATGGTTTTTAGAACTACTTAAATACAAAATAATATTTTTTTAATGTGGTTAAATAGATTTCAAAATATATTAAGCATCACTTGAAAATTCATAAAAAGATGCATAAAATACAAGAGATACTAGAAACTACAATTTAAGGGGAAAAAATTGTCAACTATCTCAATTGTGAATGGTTTGGTCGCATGGTTTTTTTGACCATGTTCCAACCATGAGAGTTCCAGTGGAATTTTACAAAAGGGTTTTCATAAGTTGTGCATGGTCTATTAGAATGTTCAATTTAATAGTGTGCTTGTGGATTTATTTATGTTTCAATACAAAACTAGTAATTTTCCAAGACCTCTCCTAGGGATTTCCCATAACACATTGTAGATGAAAACCACATCAAAATATCTCAAAAAAACTCTATATATACATAAATAAATAAAAACTACATTCTATCTTTGGAATCATGAGATCTGATATAAGGAAGAGATTGACAAGAAATTCCCCAGACTTACCACATGAGTTTTGATGATCCTATCTCCTATAAACATTTAACCCCAAATAATAAGAGGGACACTGATACTATTTTATAGTGAACCAACCTAAGTTGACCAAATATATCACCAAACTCAACCCTCCATAAGGCCCAAGGTGAATTCATGATTACCCTGGTCAGGGGAAGAGAACCATTGTCTCATACTTAAGTACATGGTAATTATTTCAACCTGATCAATATTTGGATCAACAATGATCCCAACTAGAACCTGACTTGAGGTCTCTTTATATTAAATTATTGTACAAAAAAATAATAATCATAAATTAAAAAGGAACATACAAATGTAACATAAGAAAAAAGGAATAACTAAAATATTTTACAAAACATTTTACATATATAAAACTAATTTTATTATTTTATAAAATGCTATAAAATTTAAAAAAATGAAACTAAAACTAAATTAAAGAGGAAATAGGGGGACCTATGATACCGATACACCACATGACTAAAATAGGTCTAACTAAAATGGGAGAAAACCCCAATAATCTCTGTGTAACTATCAATTCACCACCAAAACCCGTACAAATACTTCTTCCAAATGAATATCAGTAAAAATACAACCCAAAAATCATAACCTAATAACATGTATAAAACAAAAAGACTTCATACTCACCCATGTTAGTATGTATAGTGTGAGCTAAAATCCAGTAGGATACCATCATGAGTCTATTACGTTCCATTTATAAAGAATCTAATTCAACTAATTTATAACTAATAATAAAATATGTTTTCATTTCCTTTAGAAAAAACTAAAATAAACACAATTTTTTTTAGTATTTCTTAAAAAATAATTTTTATAAAATATTCTTCCAAGAGGCTTTACCAGGGTAATATAGTTTTTTAAATACCAACTACATAACTTTTTTGAAATAAACCTATTTCATTTCAAAAAGAAATAATTTAATCATTTTTCTTTACTATTAAAACACCCTCCCCTAAAAATTGAACCCATGAATTGTTGAAAAATACATTTTTAAAGGAACCAATATTCATTGCTTGCATTTAAAATAAACATCACTTTTATATTTTCCAAACTCAACACACATACACACACTCAAATTGAGTATAATCAAGGGAAACACAATAAAATGAAAATACATAAAGTCATAAATAAATGAAAACACCCATAAAAATAATTTCTCACCCCCATGATGCTCACTCACATATCATTAAAGTAAGAACAAATACAAAAGAAGAATATCATATTCCAATAATGATCAATAAGAATAACATAGAGTACAAATCATGGGTGAAAACACTAGTGACTAATTGCGGATGTTTTTCATGATGTTTGAAGGTGTAAAATACTTTCAATTGGTTAAAAGTAACAAAATTTATCACCCAAATCACTCTCACACTAGCCTAATCGGTGACACATCCCATAGACAAGTTTAACATTCATATAGGGGTTACTATCTAAGTTATCACACTGCACTAGAAAAGAAAATTCCCTTAACATACCTCTTAGTAGCCTAGGTTTATCATATCATGGCTAAAATATGTTATTACCCACAAGAAAACATCATCAATTGACAAGAACACTACCCAAAGTCATCATAAATACCTATCAAATAAACACCTCAACTCTGAACCACCCCCTTCGATGATTAGTTGCAACCCAAATAGATAAACATGAATCAAAATTCATATAAATGACCACATTCTTACAAATATAAAAAATGGTGATAATGGGATAAAATTGTTTTTAAACAATAAGAGAATAACATAAACTAACAATAAGGAATTATCTTTTTAAATAATGATCAAATGATTTAGAAATCCCTTGTTAAAAACCAATTGGAAACCAAATACTACCCAAGGGAAATAAAACACATAAACAAATCACAAAAAGGAATCACTATGAAAAATCAATCAAAGGCGTAGTCCAAATTGAAAAAGAAAAAATCATTTACGCAAACTTTTTAAAAACATTTAATGAATTTCTTAAATCAAAACACATCTTTTTATAAAAAAAGGTAAACCCTTTTCATATAAGGAAAAACATTTAAAAAAAATGAATTTTCTTCATAAAAACTTGAGGATCCTCTTAAAATAATGAAACCCCTTTTTAAATAATAATACTTCACTTTATACAATCCAATTAGGTAAAAACACGAAGAACCAATATCTTTTATCATGAAAACTATCAATAGAATTTTACTACAAACATTGAATTCATATAACCCCATTTAAAATCAAAGTTCCAATGACCCATTCATTTTACAAAATTTTTTTAAAGGAAATACCAGTAAAAAATGGGAAACCTTTGATAATAAAAAATGGGTGTCATATAAGACATTATATTAGTTAGTAAACACCTTTTAACTATCAAGTAATCAAGGAACTCTTTAACAAATGGAAAAGTAATGGAAACACCAACTGACCGTGATGTAAGCATGTTAATATCAATGAAGACCACCAGAAGAGGCCCTTAATGGTGGATAATAACTCTTATAAACTAAAATACATAATTTATAAAAACCCTAACCATAAAAATCATCCCACTATTTCAATTAGGTTTATAGAAAATTAGAGAAAGAGGGAGATGTCACGACCCGTACCTCAGGGCCCGCGCTGTGACTACCCCAAGCCCGCCTTCCATAGGCCAGGGGTTAGAGACTTTCACAGAAAAGGCGTCTCCATAAAATGGGAAGGAATTTCCATTAAACCAGTACAAACACATAGACTAGAACGCAACAAGATGCAACCACGAAGTAAAATTACTGTAGTAAAAGTGTGTACTGAAAGTAAGGGGCCAAAATAAAAGCCCAACTGAAAATATACAACTAAAACTGAAAATAGAAAATAGCTCCTCAGATCGTCCACCAGGGTTCCTACCTGAAGGGTAGGTAGGGCTCGTCTCCACAGCTCTCCACATAAACTGTCACCGTCGTCCACCATCAGGTCCTAGATCTTGAGTCTTAGTTAAGGCTGCCCATCATCTGCACAAGACACAATAAGGTGCGGGTGAATCCCATGCAGATGTGAGTATAAAAATACCCAGTAGGGACCCAGAGACCCCCAAAGGTCTCTCAGAATTCAAAAAAGGAAAACCACAAGCATGATCTCAATCACAAAGCACAAGAAATTGACATAACTCAAACCAGGTATAACTTAAGTATATAAGTACAGATGATTAGTTGTAAAGAAAGATCATCTTATTATATCAAGATGCACTATTGTTGACCCACACAAGATCAATAGGTAATAACCCCCGCAAGACCCACATAGGATTGATAGGTGCTCATTCACACAGAATCACTGGGTGCTGATTCACACAGAATCGCTGGGTGGTAATTCACACAAAATCACTGAATGCTGATTCACACAGAATCACTGGGTGCTAATTCACACCGAATTTCTAGGTGATGATTCACACAGAATCGGTGGGTGCTGATTCACACATAATCATTGGGTACTAATTCACACAGAATCGCTCTTTATTCTTCACGTCTCAGCCAACCATAGGATTCCCGCTCAAAGTATGATTGTATCTGGTAGAAACCACTCATCAATCCATCAGTCATATTTTAACTAGCACTAAGTCCCACTTAGAAGTTACCCTATGATCTGTCATGTCATAATGTTTCCAATGCAATAGACATTGTGTCAACTGGATGCCCGATCTGTAAGTAATTGGAATTTTAGTGCCGAGGTGTCGGTTGGATTTAGGGTCGATAAAACCTGGATGTACTCCAAAATGCTTCAAAACTCTCATGGAGTATCTCAAAATGACTATCTCTCTCAAAGGATCCCATCGTCATAGATGGTTCGTCAAATGGACGTTCGGTTCGCAAGATACGACCATCTGAACGTATCTGGGCCCGAATGGGTCCGGGTCCGGTTCGGCCCGGTCAGACTGACCCAGCCCGACCCAGCCTGGGCCAAACCAGCTTGGGCCAGCCTAGTTGGGCTGGGTCATGGCAGGCTCAGCCCGTTAGGCTGCGGACTGGCCTGGCCTGCCGGGCGACACGGCCCGATGTGCTCCCGTGACTCGCCAAATAGGTGGACGCCGGCTCCCCAAACGGCTCACAAAGAGCCATTCGGCTCTTCAATTAGTGGTTCCACGTGCTACCGCCACCTAGCCCACAGAACCGGCGGGGTAGGGGTCCCCCTCATTCCATGAATTTGATGCCATAGACCCTTCACCGCGGTGCAAGACAGCGCGTCGCCTCGCCAACGCGGCCTGCCCGTTGTTGGCCACACCTTCTGGTCTGTTGTGGCACTACCCTCTTCTGTGGCCGGGGTTACCGGTGCTGCCGCATTGGTTCCATGCCGATGTATCTTCCATGGGCCACCAGGTGAGCTCTGGTGGTCCGTTTTCTTTCCCGCTCATGCCTTCGGGCCTCTCGGGATGCCGCCGTCGTTGCGTGGCTCTCAGATTCTAGATTCTGATGAGTTGAAAGTTTGTCCCCCAAAGAAAGTGACATGAACGAAGCGGTGGATGGTACGAGCCCTTTTCATTTGGCTCATACCCTCTATGTTAACATAATAAAAAAGGGAGTAAATTTAATTCATCAAGGATAATTTTAATAAAATAATCCTCTACCTCGAAGGTCATTGGTGACTGTTGGGGATGGAGGTGCTTCCACATTTGTGCGTATTGTGGATGAAGGAGAATGTTCAAGTGCATTGATGTTCATCTTCTGCTAACCTTCGGATAGATTCCAGAATGAGGGTCATCAAATCCTCCATTCTTTTTTAGTGGAAGGCATCGTGGTACTTTTCCAGAGGTTTCTTTCTTGGTGAAGTTGTGTCAAAACTCCACCCCTAGACTCACTTAAATAGACGGAGGATGAGATCCTAACATAATGAAGCATTATTGAGGTTCATTAATTAGTTAATTAATTCACCTACCATCTCTCTCAATATAGTGGTTATGGAAACAAAGGGTCAATCCATTAAATGGATTGACAAGTCGTCGGTCCCACCACCGATGCTCAAAAGTTACATAAAAAATAAAATAACTTTGTCAAGTTATTTTATTATTTTTTTGTAAAGTACAAAATTTAACTTTTTCTCCCAACCTACTGTGGTCAAAGTGAAGCTTCCCTTATGTGAATCCCGACACTGGAGATTCAACAGTGTTCTCAGATTTCAATTCCAAGTATTGGTTCAAAAGATAGAAAATGCCACTCACGTGTTTAATGAACATACGTAAAAAAAGTCCAGAAATAAATTTCGGGAGCACCAGGCCTCAAAATCAAGCACTGTAAAATTTTGAAGACTTGTAATAATCCTAAATAATTAAAAAAATTACATTTAATTTTAGGGTCTTTAAATTCTCCCCACCTTAGGGATTTTCTTCCCTGAAAGCTACAACAAAACTAGGGGAAAAAATTGGGGTACTGAGCACATATCTGAGCCTCCCACTCCCATGTGCTCTCCTAGAGACTCCTATGCTACCAACAAACCTACACCAGAGGAATCAATAACCCATGAAGGAACCCCTCCTATCAATCCTCTATCTCCACCATAATCTCTATAAACGTCACCCCTTCATCGATGTCCAGCTCACCCCAGTGGATAACATGCGATGGATCATGCACGTATCTCCTCAGCCGCGACATGTGGAAAACATAATGCACTCGATGCATCTATATAGGAAGAGATAGATAGTATTCCACCTCTCCTACTCTCTTGAGGATCTATAAAGGTCTGATGAACCATGATGATAGCTTTCCACCTCGTCCAAACCTACATAATCCTCATTGGGTGATACCCATAGGATGACATGGTCTCCCTCCTCAAACTACAATGGTATCCATCTCCTGTAGGCATAAGACTTATTTTGGCTTTGTGCAGCCTTCATCCACTCCTGGATGATCTACACCTTCTATGTGGTTTCCTAAACCAACTCTAGACCCATAAGTGCTGACTCCCCTGGGTCTATCTATCAAATAGTTGATTTGCATGGTCACTCATAAAAGGCCTCAAATGGATCCATGCCAATAGTGGAGTGGTAACTATTTTTGTAAGAAAACTCCACTAGGGGTAGGTGTTCCTCCCAACTATGGCCAAAATTGAGGACAGAAGCATGAAGCATGTCCTTGAGTGTCTGTATGGTCCGCTCCATCTGACCATCTATCTGAGGATGAAAGGCTGTGCTCAAGTGTAGTTGAGTCCCGAACACCTCCTACAATCCCTTCCACAAGCAGGATGTAAAATGTGCATTGTGATCCGAGACGATCATCAATGGAACCCCGTGAAGTTTCACAATCTTCTGTACATAGAGACATCACAATATCTTTACTGATCCCTTCTCTTGGATGGGTAGGAAGTGTGCCAACTTGGTGAGTTAGTTAACGATCACCTAGATGGAATTATGGCCCTTAGACGTATGTAGTAGCCCCGTCAGGAGGTCTATGGATATACCATCCCACTTTCACTCCGATACCTCAAGTGGATGAGCTAAACCTACTGGTACCTAATTCTCGACCTTCACTTAATGAAAAGTGAGGCATCGTGATACAAACTCTACCAATAATTTCTTCATCCCTGGCCACCAGTACTAATGGCAGAGGCCCTGGTATATCTTCACCACTCTAGGATGTACCGCCAAATAGGATGTGTGGAACTCCCTCAACACCTCCTCTTGAAGTGTCACTAGTACCATATTGCATCCTCTAAAGATAATGACGTGCTCCCCACCTTCAGAAAATCCATTAGGAGCCTGTTCTGAGGATATCTGAGCACATCAGGCCTCAGAGTCTACGTTCCCAAGCTGAGCCTCCCGAACTCGCTGAAGGAGTAGGGGAGTGACAAGCATAGACTGGAGATAAGCTACTACATCTCTATCCATGAAGGATATATGCAATGTGTCTAGCTACTCTATCACCTCACTCAACAGCTGTAGACCAGACCTCCTACTGAGTGCATCTGCTACTATGTTCCCCTTCCCAAGAGTGTAGACTATCTCAAAGTCATAGTCCTAGAGGAACTCCATCCATCGCCACAATCTCAGGTTCAAGTACTTCTGTGAGAATATATAACTGATACACTTGTGATCAGAGTAAATAGTAAACTGTTCACCCATAAAGTAGTGCCACCACATCTTTAACACAAAGACCACTTCTACAAACTCCAAGTCATGGGTAGCATAGTTCTGCTCATTCTGCCTCAACCTCCATGAGCCATAGGCAATCACCACTCACTCTTGAATTAGGACACAACCTAGTCCGGTCCCTAATACGTTGTAGTAGACTACATACCCAACACCATCTTCTGGTATCCTCAAGATGGGGGCACTCGTCAGCCTCTGCCTTAGCTCCTAAAAACTCCACTGGCACTTCTCCTCCCACAATAAAGGATGCCCTTTTTTCATCAAGGCTAACAAGGGTGCCGCTACCCTGGAGAATTTAGGTACAAATATCCAGTAGTACCCAGTCAATCCCAGAAAATTTCACACATTGGTCACACTCCTGGGTGGATCCCAAGTAAGTACTGCCACTATTTTTACTGGATCCACGACAACTCCAACTACAAGATAACATGCCCCATGAAGTGGACTTCCTATATCCAGAACTGGAACTTTGAGAGCTTTCCATAAATTTGGTGCTCTCGGAGTGTATCCGAAACTATCTTCTAGTGCGTGGCATGCTCCTCCTTCGACACCGAGTATATCAAGATTTCGTCAATGAAGAGCACCATGAAGCGATTGAGGTATGTCTAGAAGATCCTGTTCATGAGCCCCATGAACATTGTTGGGGCGTTGGTCATGCTAAAATATATCACCAAGAACTCGTAATGGACATACCGACATCTGAAGGCTGTCTTCGGTACATCCTCATCCCGTACCCTGAGCTGGTGATAGCCTGATGTGAGGCCTATCTTCGAAGACCAACAATATCCCTTCAATTGATTGAAGAGATCATCGATCCTCAATAGAGGATACTTTTTCTTCATAGTCACCTAGTTTAGGCACCTATAGTCTATAAAAATCCTCAAGATCCCATCTGCATTCTTGGCGAACAAGATCAGGGATTCCCATGGAGAAACACTGGGTCTTACTAACCCATTTCTTTGCAAGTCCTCCAACTATAACCTCAACTCACGAAGCTCCACATGATCCATCCGATATTCTGGTATAGATATTGGTGTCGTATTGGGGTAAAATTCGATGTGAATGTTTACCTATATGTGAGGAGCCAGTCTCGGAACATCATCAGGGAAGACATCAACATACTGGTCTACCACTATAGGACATCTCAGACTCCTCACGTCAACTGCTCCGAGGGTGAGGCTATCCAACTGATGAGTAATTAGCTACACCCTCCTTCAAGATAGTCCATCCTATGCTACAAAGGTTTCCTCCTCATAGGTGAAGGTAAAACTGATCCCATCCTCATGGACACACCACAACTTTGCACCTAAAAAAGTTTATTTGAGCATGGACTGTGGATAGCTAGTCCATACCCCAAATAATGTCGTAAAGCCTTGACGCTTCTACTAGAAGATCCCAACTAAAGATCTATCCTCCTAGAGTGAGCTCAAAATGTCTACACCAGTGCGTAATCATTGAATCTTCTCTTGTAGGTGTCTTTAATCATAAGGATCGAGCCAACAACTCCAACAGAATCTCCGAGCTCCGAATGAGTGTTGTGGAAATGAAAGAGTGGCTAGAACCTATGTCTATAAGTACTGCAACTAGGGTGGAATAGACACAGATCATACCTCTAATCATTTCTGGAGCACTGTGGTCGTAGGCCTCTGCTTCTTGTAGCTATGCTCACCCATGTCCACCTTCTCCCTGTGGTCGGGGTGGACCACTTGGGGGTGGTGGTTATAAAACCTGAAGCCATTATCCACCACCTGCTGCAAAACCTTATCCTCTACCATGTCCGCTACCCTATGGACCTCCTCTCTCAAACCTCAGTCGCTACCTCGGGGGCTCCTCGATCATCTTCTGATCTTTGGTACGATAGGTCGGGTAGTCGTGAGCCATGTGGCCTTGACCGCCGCACGTGAAGCACATTCTTCTTCCCTGCTGAACTCTTATAACTCACGAGCTCTTCACCTCTGACCCTACATCCTGGGGTTGCCCTCTGGATGGTTTGGTTTGATTAGACCTCTGTGTTATATGTCTACTTCCTATTGTAGATGACTTGGATACTTATCGTTCGGTGGTGGCTCTCACCGTCGATGCCTGTTCAGCTAAGAAGCTCTCCACCAACAATTCCTGCTCGAGAAATCCGTCCTGTGTCGGGATATTCAGCGATATCATCAATGATCTGATATATCACCGGAGACCCTTCTCAAAGGTCTGGGCCTTAAATAATGGGTCATTTACCATATAGCTGGAGTAACGTGAGAGTTCAATGAATCTCGCCAAGTACTAGGCCACTGATAATCCACCCTATTGTAAGTACTGTAGCTCTTGGATATGCACAGAGCATAGTGTCGCTGGGATAAACTCTGCCCTGAAGAGGCTCTCAAATTATGTCCAGGTGAGGGTCACCTTATCATGCGTCTGAAGTGTCTAACTCCACTATCTCCCTAATGTTCCCTGTAAAAGGATAGAAACTAGGATCACCACCTGCTCCACTGGTGTCCTAAATAGGCGGAAAACTCATGCCATAGCCTCCAGCCAGTCCTCAGCTACCTGGGGATCTGTCTCGCCTTGAAACCTTATAGGCCTCTTCCACTAGAACTTGTGCAACGTGCTCAGTCAGCATGCACCATCCGCCAGTGGGGCTAGTGGTAACTACTTCCCAATGGGTGGTGGTGCTACTGGTGCACCACCCAAAGGTGCTAACATAGTAAGAGGGCTTTGCACTGAAGCCTCGTCACTCAGTGGTCCATCATCGTATACTCTCTCGGGAATCCTAGATGGTTGTCTACATGACGACATCCTAAAAAGAAACCGGTGCGCCATAGTCAATAAGTTATACCTGGTGAGATGACTCAAAAGATATTAAAGTAAAAACATTTCCCAAACACACGCAATCATTATTTTTGTGCACCGAGTCAGAAATCAGAATTCAATGTCCTAGTGTATGGATACATCGGCCTCCACAATAACACTAGACTCCCCGAACTGAAAAACACACTCAAAACACTTAACACTATTACTCCATTGGAAATATTAGAGTCCTAGTTATTCGGTAGAACCAAATCCTCTAATACCAATTTTTCACGACCTGTCCCCTGAGTCCTGCGTTGTGACTACCCCAAGACCAAATTCCAAGGCCAGGGGTTGGTGACTAGAACCGGAAAGGCATATCCCTAAAATAGGAAGGTATTGCCTTTAAACCTAGACAAACACACATACTAGAAGACAACAAGATGAAACCACAAAGTAAAACCGCTGTAGTAAAAGTGTGTACTGAAAGTAAGGGGCCAGAATACAAGCCCAACTAAAAAGATACAACTACAACTGAAAACAAAAAATAGCTCCTGAGATCATTCACCCGGGGTCCTACCTAAAGGGTAGGTACATATCATCTCCACATCTCTCCATGTCAACCATCACCATCGTCCACCATCAGGTCCTAGCTCCCGAGTCCCATTTAAGGCTTCCCGTTGTTTGCACAAGACACAACAAGGTGCAGCAAAATCCCATGCATGGGTGAGATTAAAAATACACAATATGGACCTTGAGATCCCCGAAGGTCTCTCATAATTCCAAAAATGAAAACCACAAGCATGATCTCAATCAAAAATCACAAGTAATAGACACATCTCAAACCAAAAATAACTTAATTACAGAAGTATAGGTGATTAGTTGTAAATATAGATCATATTATTCTATCAATAGGCACTACTACTAACCCACACATGATCGATAGGTACTAACTCCCACAAGACCCACACATGATCGATTAGTGCTGATTCACACACTACTACAAAATAAGGCTATAGCCACAGTTTGGAACCATGGCTATAGGTCCAAAAACTGTGGCTATAGGTTATAGCCACGGTTTCATAAACCGTGGCCAGTATTTGGCGTAGCTATAGGGAAAAAACTATAGCCACAGTTTGAACCATGGAAACACCCTATAGCCATGGTTTTCAAACCGTGGTAGAATCCTAAATCAAGAAATATATATAGCCACAGTTGTAAACCGTGGATATAGGCCTTTTTCCAAAACTTTAAACCTTGGCTATATGCTTATATCCATGGTTTAAAACCGTGGCTATATGTCCCCCCATTCCATAAAAAAAACAGCCCCCTTCCCTTGCCTCCTGCACTTCCCCCCTGCCCACTACACTTCCCCCCCAGCCCACTGCACACCCCCCTGCCCACTACACTTCCCCCCATCCCACTACAAACCCCTCTGCCCTCCACACACACACCCCCTACCCACTGCACTTCCCCCCCCAGCCCACTGCCCCCCCTGCACACACACCCTGCCCACTGTACTTCCCCCCAGCCCACTGCACTTCCCCCCACCCAACCCACTGCGCTTCCCCCTGCCCCCCAGCACACCCCCTGCCCCTTTTCCCCCTCCCTCTTTCCCCAACACACCCCTGCCCACTGCACTCTCCCCCCCAGCCCACTGCACACCCCCTCCCCCTCCCCCTGCCCCCTCCCCCTGCCCCCATCAAATCACCCCTTCCCCCTTACCCTGTCCCCCCTACACACTGCACTTCCCCCCAGCCCACTGCACACCCCCTTGCCCCTTGCCTCCCTCCCCCTGCCCCCAGAAAACCACCCTTTCCCCCTCACCCTGTCCCCTGCACACCCCCCTTCCCCCTTCCCCTGCCCCCTACACTTCCCCCCCAACCCACTGCACTTCCCCCCTACCCCGTCACCTTGCCTTCTAGCCCTACCCCTGCCCCCCTGCACACACCCACTGCACCCCCCACCCCACTGCACACACCCTGCCCCCTACCCCCCCTGTACACACACCCTTCCCACTACACTTCCCCCCCCATCCCACTGCACTTCCCCCTCTTCCCCCCTGCACATACCCACTGCACCCCCCTAGCCCACTGCACACCATCCCCCCTCAGCACACCCCCCTGCACCCTACCCATGCCCCTTGCAAAAGAACCCAACACACCCCCTGCCCCCTGCCCCCTCCCCCCTTGGAACCTAGTTAAAATCCTTTTAAAGAACAATAAAACATTATGATCATGTACTCTAATTGGAGGATGGATGATTCTAATGACCAGGAATCAATTGATTTTCCCCGTTAGTTACCATATCATCTCATATAGGCTGGGGGAAGGTTAGTATAGAATTTAACCCCGTGTTTAATGTGATGTAGGAACAACTAGAAAGTAGTAAACTGACACTTTAGTGTTTATTGTTTGATGATGATGTGTAACAATTTTATAAGAGTTATAGTACTTGAATAATTTGGTGAATATTTGATGAGAGACTATCATACCTCTATGGTTTCTGAATCCTAGAGAGACAAATATGGGTGATGAATTCGGATGTCTGTTTTGGTGGCCATGGACCTAGTAGAAAATATAGGAATGTTTTATATCTGTGAAGACTAATACTATCATGGAATTCCCTTAAGAATTATATCAGAGAGAGATGCACATATTATTCCATGATGTTTGGAAAGGGTTTAATATGACCTTAGAGAATCATCTAATATTGAGCACAACATACCATAAATATATAGACAGACACTAAGAGTAGATTATACATATATTGGAGGATATTCTTCAATATTGTGTTCAATACATCAATGGATCTTGGGTTTAATATGACCTTAGGGAATCATCTAATATTTATTGAGAGATGCGATAACACACCAGTGGGTGAAACCAAGAAATTTCAGGAAAATTCATCTAGAGGAGAACATATTGGTGTTTTTTGTGGGGTTGGAAGTAGTGAGCTAAAAACCGCATTGAGATCATTTTTCAAAATCCAATTACCAGGTCGATAGACCATTGGAAGATCATTCTCAGTTGAAAATTCATATGGTTAGGAGCATTATTATGTTTAGTTGAGGGGTGAACCCACCCTATCTAGAACATTTCCGATTGTGAACCTCAGTTCAAGCCATGAAATTCCCAAGGGTAGGGATTCATGGTGTGAAACCCCTGGTCACACCGAGAATCATGCCTTAGTGGATTTATTTTAATAGGTTAAATTCTGTCTTTTTCTGGGTCAAGTGTTTCACAATGATGTTACTGAAGAAAGTATCAAGTTTTCAAAGATGGTTGTCTGTGTTTGATGAAATGAAAACAAAAATTTTCTTTAAGTTTTAGATTTTTATGAGAATCCTCAGTTTATTTTTTCTCAAAATGAGAACACTGTTATCTCTAAAGTGAAGGAAATTTCATTTTCAACCATTGAGTTAGCTGAAACTTTTTACTAGTCCACGTTGAAGGCTTAGGGAAATCATGTAAAACAGGTGAAAATGTCATTATAAAAAGCCAAAAACAATTTGAATAGCATATACACATTATATAATAATGAAAACAAGTTTTTAAAAAACTTGAGAAATTATAGAATTCAAATTAAAGGGTTAGGAAAAGGAAACTTACCTCAACCTCAAGGCGCTGCTTTTAACGACAACTCAAATCTTCCTTTTTTCCGCTTGCACGCATATGAAACTTCACATATATATAAGGACACCTATCCCCTATGTACATATTTTCATGGACAAATATGCATAAGGGGATCCTTAGATATATGTTTATACTTTCATATACCCCTTTACACTTACACATGTATCCATTTTTCATATCTATATATACGCACACCTAGCCCCAATATATATATTCATACTGCCATGGGTGAATATATATAAAGGGGGAACTTATATATTTATATTCATACCTATGCATACACATGTAAGCCTTCGTCAACGGCAACTCGAATCCACCTCAACGAGATCCAGAAAGCACTACAAAAATATAAAGAACCCAAAAATCACAAAAGCCCTAATTAAAATTTGGCCAAAGAATAAAAATGAAATAAATCTTACCCAAATCCAATGTTGAACTCACTGTCATCGATGGTGGTGGATAGAACCAGCCTCATCATAAGAAACCCCCTGTACTTCCCCCTAGCCCACTGCAGTTCCCCCCTGCCCCCTCACCCTGCCCCCTGCCCCTGCCCCCACCCCCCCTGCACACACCCACTGCACCCCCCCATCCCACTGCACACACCCTGCCCCCTGCCCCCCCTGTACACACACCCTTCCCACTACACTTCCCCCCCATCCCACTATACTTCCCCCTGCCCCCTGCACATACCCACTGCACCCCCCAACCCACTGCACACCACCCCCTCAGCACCCCCCTGCACCCTACCCCTGCCCCTTGCAAAAGAACCCAGCACACCCCCTTGCCCCTTGCCCCCATCCCCCCTTGGAACCTGGTTAAAAGACTTTTGAAGAACAATAACACATTATGATCATGTACGCTAATTGGAGGATGGATGATTCTAATGACCAGGAATCAATTGATTTTTCCCAGTTAGTTACCATATCATCTCATATAGGCTGGGGGAAGGTTAGTATAGAATTTAACCCTGTGTTTAATGTGATGCGGGAACAACTAGACCCCCTACTTCTCCCCCATGAACAGTTGCCCCTGGACCCCTTAGACAGCCCCCCACCCCACAGCTGGACACCTTAGCTATGATGGTGGATAATAAATATTGTTTTAAATGACTAGATTTGATCATAGATTCCTATATGAAAGCATAGTGGTTGTAGGCTTTAAATTTTTTTGGAATGCCATATTCTTGATATAATGATCTTATATTCCATATTCAATATGGATTGAAAGATATGTTTTTCATCTCAAAAGATTTCTAGAAGAGGAAACTGTCTTTTAGATCCCATAGGGGATGGGAGTATGTTCTTATGAGAGATTATGATGTGAAGGCAGGTAGATCAGGACACAACATCATTCATATTGGAGTAATTATAATGCATGTGGAATGTAAGGCTATTTCCATGGATCCTGTCACAATTATATATTCTTCCCCCCCAAGAGGTGGACCATTTTTAGGATGCTTTCCTATATGTCTTATGTGTAGAAATAAATCTGACATGTCTTGCATACATTTTTATTATTATATTTCATTAGTACATACCCTATTTTTTAAACATTATCTTTATAGTTTTTTCAATTGTTATCTACAAAAGTTCCTGACTATGTTAGATGATATTGAGGTTGAAGATTTAGTAAAAATGTACAATGAAATTATCCGGTATTCTTTCTACTCTCTTTACTGTCTTCATATTTGTAGTGTACTTTTATTTATAGATTTTGTACCACTAATTACAGCTTTCAATATATTCAATATAGTCTATTAATGTGGGTTTTTGAATCTGCATACAATGTTACATGGTTTACTATAACATGATTTTTGAGAAATACAACATCATGGAACATAGAACCATTGACATATTTTTTAATCCCCGTAATTTTGTATAATGAAAATGGATGGACCTTACAATCTAGGCCATCTATTTCATTCTATTATCTAGTATTTATTCACCAATTCACTCTTTGATGCAAGTTCTTCCAAATGAAATATTATTCATGATCTCTTCTTTGATTCTACACTGCATGATAATTGAAGCGATGTCGAATGACTTTACATGTATACTTTGATTCAGGTATAATTATCACCATCTCCTTCCTTTCAGTGTAATGATATCAATTATTCAAGGTAATTGTTTCTCACTATTATTTTTATTTCCATTTTCATAATGTTTCTTTAGTTATTTTTTTGTTTGACATCATTATTTGTTTGATACATTATTTTGGTGCATCTTATAAGAATGCAGTGTGTCATTTTTATTTTAAAATTTATATTTCGTCAACAGTTGTGGTGGACACCCATCAACCTCTTTGCGAACCTCATTACCATCATCTATACCTTCTCCAGAGGTCCTATAGATCAAGATCTATGAAATGGGTATGTTCTTCTAATATCATGGAAATAGTAAATCTTTCTTTTTCTTTGAAGATCTCACCAATGGGTCGATATATGACCAAACTGTAGATTCAACTTGTTACAGACGGATCCCGTATACGGTAATATTTTATTCATAAAATCTCTAACATGTTCCTCCATTACAATGTTTCAAATTTAACTCTATTCATCCAATTTAAATGTTGAAATATGATACATCTGCACTCTCATATTAGGAAATATGCATCCACGATGTTCATTATTACCCCATTTTTATATGATTGTGTGTCTTCTGAGACCCTACAGATCCAAAGCTAAGCCAAAGGTGTGTTCATCTCAATTTCTGGAAATTTTTTCCCTTCTCTCTAACATTTATTAATTTCAGTATAATAGTACATTTCTCAATAATATTTTTATACAACACCTATTCCAATACCATTTATGGAATGTGCTTCTTCTTCTTGGCCAACCTTACATCATCTCAATTTTTTTCCACGGTTGATATTAATTTCTTCTGACACATAAATTCATCCTACAATTTAGTAATGTCTAAATTATATCATTCAATATAAATTTTTCCAGTTTCATTCATTAAGATTCCATGTTCTGTTCATTGATGTTTTTTAAAATGTCTCAGACTAAATGCATAGTGGACTAACTATTTGCTCCGCTCTAAATTTGTTTATTTCAGTATTTTCATACAAATTTTCACTAATGTAATATAATACCTCTATATTCAGAAATCATAAATTACAGATCCACTTCATTCGGTCTACAACCATTACTATACAACTTTTTGTCCTCACTAACCCTATATATCCAGAGCTCGAAAAAATGTGTGTTCTCCCCAATCCCATTGTTAGTGTTCTAGTGTTTATGATTTCTATAAACAATGTGTTTCCTATTGGAATATTTCCATATGTTTTTTATTTTATGCAATTACATACTAACAAAATTAATGGTTTATACTTTGACAGTTTTTCCCCAAACAAAGGTTACAACCATAATCTCTGGACTGACACCTTAAGTGTCAGGTACATTAATTATCTTGTATGTTCTTGAGCTATAGAAATAATCATATAAATTGTTTTATTTACTTTTTTTCCATCATATATCATTCAATAATCTCATCCCACATCTTCCTTTTGTTGAAAGGTACACTAAATTTTGAGGGGTTGTGCCTTTCCATCCTGCTGAAGACTTGTTAGCTCAGAATATATCAAATAAAAAAATTAAGATGAGAGAAAATATAAAGAGATCTCAACCCAAGACTGAAGGGTTGCGTAGGGGAGCTTCTAAGGTGTTCCATTTGATGACTTCTTGATTTTTATCAATTAAAGATCATCAACTAATGTTTTCCAAATATTTTAAGGTACATTTCAACTAAGAGAATTATATTTTCTAAAACAGAGGAATAATTTTTTGTATTATAAGGAATTGTAAAATTTTTTGGTTATGCACAGTAACATACGATCGAGTTTACCCAACATTTATTCCATTAGTTTTTTTCAAAATTTTTTAGTTTTGCATTTGTATTTTATATCCATCCACTATAGACATTCCAATTTACCCATATTTCATTTTAATATTTACTACGTATAAGAAAACTAAAAATATTCAGTAGTGTATATAATATATATTCATTCAGGAATATGAAATTATAGATCCACTTTATTTGGTCTACCACCATTACTATACAACATTGTGTCCACACAAACCCTATAGATCCAGAGCTCGAAAAAAGGTGTGTTCCCCCCAATCACATTGTTAGTGTTCTAGTGTTTATGATTTTATAAACACTGTGTTTACAAATGGAATATTTCAGTATTTTTTTTATTTTATGTGACTGCAGACTAACAATTGCAATGGTTTATACTATGATAGTTTTTCCCCAAACAAAGGTTACAACCCTAATCTCTGGACTAATTCCTTGAGTGGCAGGTTCATTAATTATCTTGCATGATCTTGAGCTAAGAAAATATTAATATAAATTGTTTTTTTTCCATCATATCTCATCCAATGATCTCATCCCATATGTTCATACACAGTATTTTTTGTAAACATTTTGATATGTTTACCTTTTTCTCAATCAATGGAAAAATACTTTACATTGTGAAAAATTACTATTCTAATATCATTATTTTAATATGTCACAATGTGAATTACTTTCCATACATTCCCTCACACTATTCCTGTTTCTTTCAGAAAGGCTTCTCTCATACCAAAAGTAGCTGAATAGGTAGATAAAAAAAACAACATATGCATAGAGATGATAATTATAGAAGTACCATCTACATACTCATGTGGATGCTGGATACCTCCATCCTATCTGCATGCCAATTATCCACTCCATCTCAGGTTCCTTCATAGATTCATTTTGGATGTTTAAATATTTCAATTTAAACCAACCTACTATCTTTTATGTATAAAATTATAATATAGTAGGTTTATTAAAATTTCTGTATTTCATTTTTATTCTATTAATTTAGGTTGGTTTAAAATCATTTATAAACAAGTTTTTGTGTATAGAGGGGAATATTCATGTGTTTCCATATGAATTTGCTTCCATGGGGTCTTTGCATGACATCCTCTATAGTCATAAGCGGGTTTAAGAAGCACAGGCTGTACCTGTGCTTGATGTAGAAGGTGAGAATTTTTGTTGATGTTGCAAGATGGATATAATATTTTCATGAAAATTTTAAACCATTTGTTGCAGCGACAGACTCCATGAAACATGGAAGCATGTAGGGATTTCATGATCAATGGATCATATTATTTTCTCTTAGTTAATAGTTTCTTCTAAGTTTAGTGTATAATACTAGTGATACATGTATTTGAAAACATGATCATGTACTCTGGAGCATTTTAATATCACCAGTGGATGTTTTTATAGATCACTGGATTAGGTATTTTATACATCCTTTATTTTTGTCAATTTATATTTTCTCTAATCTAATTTGAGTTATTTATCTTATATCCTCTGTTGATATTATTTACATTTCAGTGATGCTGCTCATCACTGGGGAGGTTAGAGGGGAGGGGAGGGGAGGGGAGGAGAGGGGTGGGGAGGGGATGGGAGGGAAAGATGAGGGATGGTAGGGGAAGAGTTTGGGTAGGGGTGGGGGAGGGGAGTGGTGGGGGAAGGGGCTGGGTAGGGGGAGGTGGGAGGGGGAGGTGCTGGGATAGGGTGGGAGACAAGAAGAGGAGGTGGGGAGGGGAGGGGTAGAGCTAGGTAGGGGGTAGGAGGAGGTGCTGGAAAATTGGGGGGGGGGGAGGGTTTACAAGCTGGGTAGGGTGGGGGGGGGGAGGAAGGGCTAGGAAGGGGAGGGAGGATAAGAGGAGTGGGGAGGGTAGGGGTAGAGCTGGGCATGGGGGTAGGAGGAGGTGCTAGGAAAGGGGGAGGCGACACGCTGTTCATCAATATGTATATTGTTTTGGTCTTCCAGTTCAGTTTAATTCTCCTTGAAATAGATGCGGTTTTATTGTTTTACTTCATGGGGAGTTTACATTTCAGTTGGTTTTTTGATGTTAAAACTGAAGTCTACAACAATGTAATCACATTTTCCTTTCTGATGCCTATATCATTTACACTAAACTGAATTTCCATTTTCAATTTTCTCACCTAAATTATCTGTTGTAGGGATGGTCATTTGTGTCAACCCAACATTCAAAAGTTCTTCTATGATATGACAATGTCTACTAATTGGGAATGCATGAATTTACCTACACGGTTGTCCAGTACACTGCCGGTACGACTGTTCATCAATATGTATATTGTTTTGGTCTTCTAGTTCAGTTTAATTCCCCTTGTAATAGCTGCTGTTTTATTATTTTACTTCATGGGGAGTTTACATTTCAGTTGGTTTTTTGATGTTAAAACTGAATTCTACAACAATGTAATCCCATTTTCCTTTCTGATGCCTATATCATTTACACTAAACTAAATTCCCATTTTCATTTTTCTCACCTGAATTATTTGCTGTAGGGATGGTCGTTTGTGTCATCCCAACATTCGGAAGTTCTGCTATGCTATGAAAATGTCTACTAATTTGGAATGCATGAATTTACCTACATGGTTGTCCAGTACACTGCCGATACGACTGGGAACAACAGATGAATTTAAAAAGTCGTGGATGCTATTACTTCATATCCCCTTCTGTTCACAACATTGTGCTCCAATGGTGGATGCAAATAGATGTGGTGTGTTGCACACTCGCTTATGTAATAACCCCTTGTATGCATGACTCCTTTTTATTTTAAAACTAGCCATTGTAGTTAAAAATCAAAATGGTAATAATAGATATACATAGAAGATAATGAATAAAATTTTTATAACATGTTTTTCATTATGTATTTGAGGTTTTCGTAGACTATATAACCCTCAAAAACATAAATTATCATATTTGGTTTCACTTGAGTAAACATTTACCTCCAAATAGTAAATACTTTTGAGTATTTATAATAATTTCACCCCTCCTCAACTATAAATGGGCACCCAATCACCCCACTAATTTACACCTTTAAAACCATTTGGATTAAACAATTTCTACCTAAATCACCTACCAACATCCCTAAACAAATCCTAGAATCCATATATTGGATACAAATCCAACCCTGTGTGGCTTTAGTGAAATCCTAAGGAAGATTCCTCAAGAAGAGGTCATGTTCATCAATGATAATTTTCATTTTATTTCTTCCTCCACTACCAGAAAGGACTCCCCATGGTCGCACCGTGAGGTCGATGGCCGCTTCCCCTGTATCTGTACAACAGATCCGTTTTCTAAAAAACAATATCCCCCCTTCCAAACAACATCTCACAGCATTGTAGAGACATGTCAGACGGGTTAGCTATGAAGTTATAAATGTAAGAAAGGTTCCCCTAGAGCCCCCTCAATTATTTAAGAATCCGAGGGAGTGAAATTGATAAAACTAAACTTTTTTTAGCTTTAAACTCAATTTCATGGTATCACGCCACAAATCTATCGAATTTACCTAGCATTACCCTGAAAACATATTTTACCAAATTCATGTTTAGGTTATTCTACTGCAACTTGTTAAATATTGTTTAAAGATCTTTGAAATAATCACATCTCTATTGATATTTGATAACCATGTAATTAACAAAATCATTAATCTATTATTTCTAAGAAGTTATTAATGATATAATGTGCATAGTGTTGGTATGTAGTGTCATCATTATTTAATCCAAAGGGAATGACCTAAATGGTGCGGGCTCGAATGTAGGTGGAAGGGGGCTGTAATGCTGGTGGAAGGGGGCTGGTTGCAGGTGAGGGGGATAGTGCAGGCTGATTTGAAGGTGGTAGGGGGGATGTTGCGGGCTGGAATGCTGGTGGTAGTGGGATGAAATGAAGGTGGAAGGGGGATGGTGTGGGTTAGATGTGGCTATAGTAGGACCAAATCACGTCGTGACCGCGGCGTGACCACGACGTGACCGCGGCGTGTCCGCGGAGTGACCGCAGCGTGACCGCGATGTGACCACGGTGTGGCCACGGCGTGACCGCAGCATGGCCACGGCATGACCACAGCATGACCGCGGCATGTTGGCCCGGTCCAGCGACATCCGTGGGGTAGCATCTTCCGGCCATGAGTGAAGGGAATGAGAGGAGGCAGGGAAAAATTTCGGTCATCTCCCCACCGATAGAAAGTATGATTAGTCAGTCTCAACATTGATCACAAGATTCATGGAATAATATCACTGCGAACTGCCACAGGGTGTCATTCTGGAGCAGGGCCAAATCATGGCGTGACCGCGGCGTGACTGTAGTGTGACCACGACGTGACCGTAACGTGTTGCCCCGGTCCAACGACATACGTGGGGCAAAATCTTCCACTTAGATTCAAATAGGATGATATGGATGACATGATAGGATGTTTTCTCAGAATATTTAAAGAAATGAATGCTAATCTATAATGACTAGAGGATTGGATGACCCCTGATATACCTAATTCGGTGAGGTTTGGAGATCTAGAAATGTGTAGGAATACATAGAGGAATACCCCATGGGATCAAGAAAATAACAGGTTACATAACATGTAATCTGAAATTACTGGTACTGTGGGACCCCTAGGCTGTGGAACTGGGCTTTTGGTTGGATTTAAATATCACATGCCATGTTACATGGTCACAAAACATGGAACCCATCTTAAAATTCTAATGGTAGTTAAAGAGTGTCTTGGTTCAAACAACCATTTTAATAAAAAGAGGGAAACCCCCTACAGGGATATAAAAAGGTTCAAGTAATCCTAGAAATCCTTTTTTTTGATTTTCAATAGCCGGTTTAATGGGTTCCGGTGCCCAAACATACAACCACCAATTCAACCAAGAAACAGACAGCAACGCACAAACACAGAATTAAAAATCATCAAAGGAATACTCCTCTCCACATCCCCTTCCGGACTCATCTTCTCCAGTGGACGAGGCCATTTCCCAACCTGGCGTCCTCCAATACTGAACACTTTGCACCCGATTCCTGAGTTACTCCAGAACTGGGTCCGGAGATGTCCTCTCAGTCACTATGTCCTTTTCAAAAGACACAGTAACCTTTCCTTTCCTCCTAGAGGTGGAACAATTCTGCATTGGCCGTGGAAGACAGGAGTAATCCTTCCTTGGCCGACGTCTTGCAGTGGGAGAACCAGAACCTCCGACTGGTACAAAGTTCTGCCCACTCTGAACCACCTCGCTGAATGAATGACCACCTGTTCCGCTCACATTATCTTTCCCTCCCATAGAGATATCCCTTCCTTTGTCAGCTTGACCAGTAGTTGAGTTCTCCATCACAGGCAGAAGTAGCCCCACTGAGACAACTTCATCCATGGTCGCCGCAGGAACTTCCTTCAAGCCATGCTCATCCTGACTCCCATCCGCTTCCACCGCATTGGAGCTCCTGACCTCAGTACAGAAATCAGCCAAGGATAATCCCGCAGACCCAAGTCCCCTGTCACCCTCCTGAAGATCCTCCATAGCCTCTACTCTGACCAAACCAGCTTCCGTCTCCAAACCTCCAGCCAGCTGATCCTCTAAGACCATGTCACCATTCTCCTTTCCTAAAAAATCATTCTCTTCCAGGCACTCAGATCTAACACCCTCAGCAATGACATCAAATCTATTACTCAATGGAAGAAAGGGGGAGCCACAAGATCCAAACCCCTAGACTCCTTCGAATTATCCAATTTTGGGAGAGTATCTGGCCCCTTCCCATCCGAATTTCCAAAACCCAGATCACCCTCAAAATTTACCTTATGAGCCTTGGATGGTTTACCATCCAGCGTCAAGGCAGCCACCCCAGAGCACCTTCCTCTAATAGTAGGCTCCATTCGTCTCAATTCAGAACCCTCCTCAGCCTGCAAACGAGAATTCAAATCCATGGTCAAAGGAATATACTTCCCTTTACCACTTCCCTCCCTCGACCGAGGAGGAGGTCCCCTTCGGCAAACCTCCTCTGAGTGCCCCAACCTCCTGCAAGAACCGCAAAAATCTATCCAATCTTCATAAACCACCCGCTGTCTACAGCAGTACTCTTTTCCAATCGTGACAAAAACATAATCAAAAGTGGATCGAGATGCGTCTATCTCAACACACACTCAAGGATTCACTGGATGACAGAGCGCCTCAGTTCGACTATCCACGCAAAGAAATCTACCTACCATATTTCTGAGAATCCAGATAATTGAAGGGTTCTGAAACGTCAAGGGGATCTTGGGAAAACTTACCCAAACCGCGATTTATGGCGAGTCCCTTTTCATGTGGAGGTCGAAAGACCAACACAGTAGCAGAAAATGGGATCCTTTGAAGTATTGAGGAGCCCTCGACCATGCTTTGATCAAATCAACCTCCATCTCAAAGCGAATCATTATCTGCCTATTGTCGAGCAAACCTACCACCACGCGTTCTTGGAGATCCCATGAACCGAAAACAAATCGATTGAACTCATCAACCGAGGGCCTCTTCTCCTTGAAGTGAGCGACAAGAGTGATATTCAACAGGCTGGTCGACTCCGTAAACTCAGTCGAGGATAAAGGAAGATTCGGCACCCCGTCCACCAGGTCCGGGACCTTAGGGTTTAATGAAACTTTCGGGAAATAAGGGAGAAAATCCGGGTTGGAGAAAGGTTGGAAGATCCTCGCCCTCCCAAGAGATGACGATTCTCCCTCCCCCATCGAAGGGGGAGGAACTGACGCGGTGGCCATTGTCATCACCTATAGAGGAGATTCATCGAGAGATCTCCCATTTTATTTTAATCAAGGTTCAAGTACAATGTGTGCTTTATGACTAACAATGACATCAAGTATAATGAAAACATCAATGCAATAATGTTAAGCAAGGTATACCACTGTGAGTTTTCGCAGACAGTGCACCTCCGTTGGAGGGGTTTTATTACAAAACCATGACTTATTTATCAAACGAAACAGTTATCTTAACTAAAACTTATTAAAGAATTGTAATTTAATATAAACATGCAAAATTAATAAGGAAACTAAATGCAATTTAAAACATTCTTTAATTAAATAGGATAGGAGAGGGACCCTACCTCAACCTCAAGGTGCATTTTCTTTTGACGACGACAACTCAAATCTTCCTTTTTTCCACTTGCACGCATATGCAACTTAACATATATATAAGGAAACCTATCCCCTATGTACATATTTTCATGACCAAATATGCACAAGGGGGTCCTTAGATATATATTTTTATACTTGCATATACCCCTTTACACTTACACGCGTATGTATTTTTCATATCTATATATAAGAACACCTAGCCCCAATATATATATTCATACTTCCATGAGTGAATATATATAAAGGGGGAACTTATATATGCATATGCCTACCTATGCATACACATGTAATCCTTCTTCAACGGCGACTCGAATCCACCTCAATGAAATCCAAAACACACAACAAAAATATAAGGAACCCAAAAATAAAAAAAGCCCCAATTAAAATTGGGCCAAAGAATAAAAACGGAATTAACCTTACCCAAATCTTGAACTCATTTTCTTCGATGGTGGTGGATAGAACCAGTCTTATCATAAGAAACCACCTATAAGAAAATATTGGGAAAAGAAATGAGATATAATAACTTCTTATATATATGTGATCGGTGTGTCAAATGTACATGATAAATGATACATGAATCCATAACCAACAATGAACAAATAATATTAAAATTGATATGTACATCCCAATACTAAATAACATGATAATTAATAGAGCTCTTTATTTTTCAAACATCACCTTCAATTGCCTATTCAAAAATAAAAAATCACCAAAATATTAGAATAAAGTAAACCTCCATAATCACTTAAAAGTGAGAAATATGGATTAGACATTGTTCTTAACCTAGAAAATCCATTCCTTGAATGTATAAAATACCTAAAACACTTCATGCCTATATACTTCATAATTTTCTATATTGAAACCTCATTTTTTAGCATGTTCTTATTATGGAATTCACCTTTATTTTTAGTTTATATAGATTTATCAATTTTATAAAGTAGAGAATTTTCCTTCTTTTATTCTAGCCCCCCCTCCCCCCCCCAACACCCACCCCCTTTGCACCAGTACCCCCCCCCCCCCACAGCCCCCTCCCCCCCGCACCAGTCCCCCTAGCCCCTGCACCAATCCCCCCCACCCAGCCCCCCACACACCTTTTGAGATCAATAAATTATGTATGACTCCATTGGGTATAGCGACCCTACTTTTTCTCAAAATGAGGATATTATCATCTCTAAAGTGAAGGAAATTTCATTTTATACTATTGAGTAGGTTGAAATTTTCTACTATTCCACTTTTAAGGCTTAGGGAAATCATGTAAAACATGTGAAAATGTAAGGGTCCACTACAGATGGACTGGGTGGATCATGTTTATCTAATCTATCCTTATTGGCAAGAAGTGGCCATATCGGTGGCATAATCTATAATAAATTAATGTTAAATGTAATTTTCCTCCTAGATAATCTTGAGTTACAAAACCAAGAGGCCAAAAGTGTGGGCTTTGATACTATTTTTTAACAACTATGACCCAATCACCCAAGCATCACTGGGTCAGGTCTCGACAACATCTTAGGCACACATCCTAATTTCCAGAGGTTGGTATAAATTTCAAGGGTTAGAAGACACTAATGTGGGAGGTGGTTTCTCCCATGGGAATTAAATATAACAAAGGGTATTCTATACTAAAAATTCAGCATGACCCTTGGGGTAAATAGAATACCAAACCCAAGTAATGTTGGGTTTCACCATAGGTACCCGGTCATCCAGATATATAGACAATAAGAGGGGGTATATCTATATAAACATTCATATGTACTTAAACCTGGTTCCAAGAGTCATTAACACACACAAGATAATCCAAAAAAACAAAAAAAAACACCATGTATAGAAAAAATCATTCAAACAATGCCTTACGAGGTGAAAGTGATAAAAAAATGTGATTTTCTCATAGTGGTCAAACCAAACAAGGATGAATGGTCAAAAAAGGTGTGTTCCCAAGTGTAAACTCCTAGCCCAATGTTCAAACCATTTGATAATGATATTTTATTTGGTTTCAATATTTAATGGTGAATATTTGATTCATATGAGTTGAAGCATAAATATATGTTGCATTAATTAGAAAGTGATGAAAGCACTATCGTTTGAGTTGAGTTCAATCATGCTACAATCGGGTCCAAGTGAGACCTAATCCGGCCTCAATTTGGTCCAAGGAAGCCTGCAATATGGAAGAAAGCCTAGCTTTTAAGGAGAACCCACAAAAATCGGACCATATGAGTACCTTAGGGTTTGGAAAAACTCACACCAAAATGTCGGAACTGCATCAACAGGGAGGTGGGGAGGCTGCATCGGAGCCACATCGGTGGGGAGGTGGTATGGCTACGGAAAAGAGTTGAAAGAGGAAGAGGAACGCCGGCGGGGAGGTGGGGTGATTGCATCATCGGAGGAGAATCATCCCAAGGTGGGTGGCCATGTCGTCGGAGTAGAATGATAGAAGTTTTGGGTAATAGCGCCAGGCGAGGAGGGTCGAAGGGAGTAGGGCAGAAAGGGAGGGAGGTGGGAACCACAAGCGGGGAATAGGGCATAAATGGGGTGGGGATTGCGAGTGGACGAGAGGAAGGTGGTGGGGATCATGAATGTATAGGAAGAACAGGGGTAAATACACGGGTATTTTATGACCCATGGCATTACCTTAACTTATAGCCATGGTTTTCTTAAACCATGGATATGTAAGTGTGGCTATATCATCAATTCCTAGTAGTGACATAGAATTGCTAGGTGTTGATTCACAAAGAATCGATAGGTGCTGATTCACACAAAATCGCTGGGTGCTGATTCACATAGAATCGCTGGGTGCTGATTTACATAGAATTACTGGGTGCTGATTCACACAGAATCACTGGGTGCTGATTCACACAAAACTTATGGGTGCTGATTCACATAGAATCATTGGGTGCTGATTCACATAGAATTGCTCTTCATTCTTCACGTCTCAGCCACTCACAGGATTCCCGATCATAATATTCTTGTCTTTAGGAGAAACCGCTCCTCAATCCATCGATCATATTCCAACTGCCATGAAGTCCCACGTAAAAGTTACCCCATGATCTATCATGTTATAAGGGTTCCAACGCAATAGACGACACGTCAACCAGATGCCCAGTCTTTATGTTATTGGCATTTTAGTGTCGAGAGCCCGGTTGAATTTGAGGTCGAACCAACCCATCCATACTCCAACATTCTCAAAATCTTTGGTGTATCTCAAAAGGACCATCTCACTCCAAGGATCCCAGCACCATAGACAGTTCATCAAAAAGATGTCTGATTCGCAAGATATGGTCATTTGAGTGTATGTGTGCCCGAATGGGTCCAAGTCTGGTTTGACCCGGTTGGACTGACCTGGCCCGACCCGGCCTGGGCTAAACTGGCCTAGGATAGCTCGGTTGGGATGGGATATGGACCGGCCTAGTCCACCAGCATACATGGTATATTGAACTAGCGTGGATCGCCAGCCAGGTGGCCGCCATCTCCCTGAATGACTCAAGAAGAGCCTTTCAGCCCTTTAATTAGCGGTACCACGTGGCTCCACTACATGGTCCACATGACCCATAGGGCATGGATCCCCCTCCTACTGCGATTTTGATGCTTTGGCCCCTTCACTATGGCGCGAAACGACATGCCACCTCCCGAATGCGGTTCACTGGTTGTCGATCACCCCTTCGGGTCCACCGTGGTGCCAAATGGCATCGCCCTCTTCTACGGCCGGTGAACTCCCGCCGCCACCTTCACCGCCATGCTGGTGTCGCACCAGTGGATCTTCCATGGGACACTGGGTGAGCTCCGTTGGTCCGTTTTCCTTCCTTCTCATGTCTTTGGGCCTCTATGGATGTCGTAGTCGTTGCGCGGCTCTCAGATTCAAGATTCTGACGAGTTGGAAGTTCATCCCCCAAAGAACACGACATGAACGAAGAGGTGGAGGGTTTGAGCCTTGTTCGTTTGGCCCAATCCCTTCGTGTTAACATAATAACAAGCGGGAATAAATTTAATTCATCAAGGATAACTTTAATAAAATAATCCCCTACCTCGAAGGTTGTTAGTGACCGCTGCAGACGATGATGCTTCCACGTTCGAGGGTCTTGCGGAGGAAGGAGAAGGTTCATGTGCATTGGAGTTCATCATCCATTGACCTAAAGATCGATTCCACAATGAGAATAGTCAAATCCTCTATTCTTCATCGGTAAAAGGTGTCATGGTACTTAGCCAGAGGTTCCTTGAATGATGAAGCCATGTCAAAACTCCACTCCAAGCCTCAGTTAAATAGATGGAGGATGAGATCCTAACACAACGAAGCATTAATGAGGTTCATTAATTAGTTAATTAATGCACCTCACATCTCTCTCAAAAGAGTGGTTATGAAAATAAAGGGTCAATCCATTAAATGGATTGACAAGTCTTCGGTCCCACCACCGCCGCTCAACAGTTACAAAAAAGAAATAAAATAACTTTGTCAAGTTATTTTATTATTTTTCTCTAATGTCCAAAATTTAACTTTTTCTCCTCACCTACTGCTATTGAAGTGAAGCTTACCTTAAGTGAATCCCGACGCTATGGATTCAATGGTGTTCTCAGATTTAAATTCCGAGCACCTATTTAAAAGATAAAAAACTTCACCCACACATTTACTAAACGTACTTAAAAAAACGTTCAGAAATTAATTCTAGGCACACTGGGCCTTGGAATCAAGCTCCTTAAAATTTTACAGGCTCGTTATAATCCCAAATAATTAAACAAAATTACATGGAATTTCCAGGTCTTTATAGGAGAAACCAAGAGAGGAACAATTGAGAAGACCATAACTCTTTATTTGAAGAATGAACCACCCAAGATCAATCAAAATTCACTTGTAAGATATTGAAGGAATGATATAAAATATTTTATAAGCACCCCAAACAAGGGGACCAATTGGGGTAGCCAAGGTAGGAATACCCAATTAAAAAGAAGTAAAAATGAAAAAAACTACCCTATATCAAGAAAGTTGCACAGTTGTCTCACACAATTTACCCAACCATGTATAAACCGTGTTACCCCATATTTCAAAAAATTTATATAGAATATATTTTATATTGAATGGTCTCCAAAATATGCACCTAATCATGAATCATGGTAAAATTATTTAAAAACTAAAAATTTCAACCCCCGGACACTCAGGATCATACGGGAAATACAAATACATAAATGAGATCTAGAAATTTGTATTTTCGGGTGTCAAAATATTACCGTGATATGGGTTTTTATTATTCTATGTGTAACACCCCGATCTTACACGATACGCTTCTCATTCAATAATGCAATAGCTTGCATTGTACGCAAGTTCGAGTTCTAACACACCGCGACTAATCAAAGTAGCCGTTATGAATAGTAATAACCACTTTTTAAAATTATAGAAATTTTATATTTCAAAATGGACTTCATTTTTGTATTTGTAATATTGAAATTATCCTATGTTTAATTTTTTGTAACTTTCTGAGAACTTCCATTTTTTATGAATAGTGAAAAATACTTTAAACAACTTTTTTAATCAAAATAATTTATTGTGATAAATTATACTATTTAGTGGTTTTAAAGTATAATTAGAATATATTTTTACCATTTTATCCAATGGTGGTCATTAGAATTAATTTCACTTTGAAATTGGACATAAACAATTGTCAATCTTTTGATATAAATTGTTTCTTAAAAACACGCTATTTGTTGTGATAGCGGGAATTAATTATAAAATTAATTAATGCAAATTATATGTTTGGAATTTCATAAAATAGACATCATTTTTGAATTCGGAATATCAATTATATCTTAGGGTGAAATTTTGGCATTGTTCTGAAAAACTTCAATTTTTGATGAATAGTGAAACCACTAAGTGGTAGTTAAATAACTGATTTTTTCGTTTAAATGAAATATTACCACTTCTGTGATTTGATTTTCAAAAATCTGACATACATGGTTGTAATTAAGAAGTAAAATGTGGTTCAATGAGATTACAATAATTTTTTGGTGAATAGTAACTTTTAAGTTCTTAATCGCGATTAGAGGTAATTAGTGTAGTTTAAGGTAAAAATAATGTTTTAATAATATGAGATGAGCTTGACACATGTACTACCCTCATTGGATGTGCCATGGCCGACCAAGACAATCCATGGGTCAACTTGGGGACCCCATGGAGCCACTTTAGTTGGAAAATGACATAAATACCTTTTATTTAATGTTAAAGTAAAAAATGACACAAACATGAAATGTTTTACTAAAACAATTTTTACATGGGGTTATACAAGACATATTTTTTTATTATAAATAGTCATTGGAAATCTAAAAATATTTCCTACATCATAGTATTTTTTTTTATAATTTTTAGACATTAAATAAATTAAATTATTTATGACATCATGATGATGCAGCGATGACCTCATTATTTAACGATTTAAATAAAATGAGAAGATAATGTAAAATCCAAGGCTTACACTTGTCCAAAGACTATTGGATGGGTATATTTCGAACTCTTATCACCTTATCCACGAATTATATAAGTGTGGGACCTTTATAATCCGAAAAGCATTGTATAATAATGTAAAAGTTCCTTACTTTCCAAGAGTGCCCCTCCTCTCCTCTTATAAAAGGCCCCCACCTCTACCATCTCATTCACACTTTCAAGCCATTTGGCTCGGCCAACCTCTGCCCAAATACACTTCCAACTTCCCTCCCTTACTCCTAGAAGCCTCACTTTGGGCATAATTCTTCCCAAGGAAGCCTTTGTCTCAAATCAAAAAGAGTTACCCGATTTTTTAGGTAATGTCTTCTCTAAGGTTGTTTTGTTTTATTTTGCTTCTACAACCCCATAAACTCTTTTCATTCCTTTATTTTGTAACAACACCAGTATATAAAATATAATAGGATGTTTTTATGATAAGGATTTTGTTTACACTTACACACACCTTCGTTTAATGGTTAAAGAACATACTGTTTCTGTGGGTGGTGAAATACTGCCTCACGAAACGATGATTGTTCAAATTCTTTTAACACCTATAATGGTGGCCATTTTGATGACACTATTTTCATCTATGATATATATATTATGTTTATGTTTTCCTTATGCTTCTGTATTTCTCATTTATGGCATACTTTATGATTTACATTATGGGTAAACGCGATAATTTCATTTTAGGAAGTGCGGACTACCGCCCCCTCAAAGTGATGTGAATCGTTAATGCCATATGTGGGATGTATAAGGGATGGAGTAAATGATATTATATATGATATTATACTGGAACTATATTATACCTTTATATAATTATGATTTCATTCCATTAAATACGAAATAGAAATGAAAGTAGCGTTCATGCGTACGTACGGCTTACCGTCTCCATGAACGGTGCATTTCATTTCTTACCTCTAAATGTTACGTAATATTATGAATGAATGTATATAATGGATATATATGATATATATGACATCTAAATCATGAATATAATTCTGGAGATAATGGATATTCTACCACATAAACAACTTGTAATTATAAGAAGTTTATTGTTGACACAAGTACCAAAGATCGACAAAACGACCGTTATTAACTTAAATAATTACATAACGTTCATAACATTGTAATAAGTTAAATAAAAAGGATAATGAAATTGAAAATGGTTCTTAATAAGGTATATATTAACTCTAGTTTATTATTCAGGAGGTTAAAGAATGGTTTGATCAAGTCGGACACGAGGTAAGGGAATTTCTTAACCCAACTTCCATTCTTTGGGTTAATCTCCTACTTTCAAATTATGTCATGATATTATTATGTCCTATTTTGTATTTTTATGTTATTTATGTGTTCCTATAGTGAATACACATAACAGATCTATTTTATTTTAAAAATGATCTTTTTAAGGACTTCGTCTCAATCTCCTTTCATTGAGGCATATTTGGTTCTATACACAATTTTCTTTATACGGTGTATAAACCCCTTTGACTTTTACATTTATTCAAAAGGAATCTTTTTATACGAAGTGTTTTGCTAAACGACAAAAGGGAATGTTTTTCTTTCCATACTTATGCAGCGACAACGACTTCTCCGCCAGCGTGACCATTATTTGAGTTTCGGCTTCCTCTACAAGCCATCATTTTTTTAATGAAAAATAAATACAAAGTTTTAACTTTCTTTTATTTTGGTATTGAAAATGGTTTTGAAAGAATTTTTATCAATGTGTTTTATTGATATCTTGTGATTGAAATGTGGAAATGTTATGTTTCCTTTATGCATGTTTTGTGTGATACGATTATGTTATGGTTTATGATATGTTTAAACCTATTCATATGAGGAATGTATTGGACTTAATAAGTGACGGGTGGAGCCCGCTATAGCTCCTCGATGCATCGGTAGGTCTCATGAGACAACTAGAAGTGGAATTGGCC
This sequence comes from Viscum album, assembly GCA_963277665.1. Taxonomy (NCBI): domain Eukaryota; kingdom Viridiplantae; phylum Streptophyta; class Magnoliopsida; order Santalales; family Viscaceae; genus Viscum; species Viscum album. Next base: position 1,658,036,166 of record OY728153.1, read on the forward strand.
GAGGCCCTTTCCCAATTTGATTTATGGTTTTGGCCGAGGCCTTAATCATTTTAGACGTATTGGCCGAGGCCTTGACAAAATGTTTCAGAATGTCTGGCATTATACATTCCCTCATTATGAAAGTGGTTATTGATATTGCATGTGATTATTCGACCAGTAGAATATCCATGTGAATAAGTGAATGGCATTATCTCATTTTACTTTTGCCATATTATGTTGAAGTTCATGTTTAAAAGGCTTTTGTTTTATTTATACATTGCCTTAATTGTTAATGATTATTTATGAAAGCTTCCTCAATATTGTTATCCTTACTGAGCATCTGAGCTCACCCCTTTCAATGTTTTAATATTTTCCAAGATGTGAAGAAGTATTTTAGGAATGACCTGCAGGGATAGTCAGAAGAGGATATGAGTGTGGACTATGAAGACTTTGTTATTAGTTTTTCACTTTACGATGTAATGTAAGACTTATGAATGTATCTAGTGTTTCCAAGGATACTAAACTAATCATTCTTTCGAGACTTGATCTTTTGTGATCATTCCAATGTTACAAAGTAATGCACCGACTCTGGGTAGCAGGGGTCGGGGCGTTACAGTTGGTATCAGAGGCAATTTAGTACTAACCTTGGAAGCTAGATTTATATAAACTCTGATTAGAGCACATAGCCCAAAGATAAACTTTGAGGATAAGTATAGAAGAACTTCCTAGAATTTTGTTATTGTAGAGATTTTGTGTGTTTTCCGAGCAATACATCCCTATCTAGATACGAGCAAGTAGAGGCAGCTCTGGCACAGATGTACCTAGGGGTAAAACCTGAAAACACCGCTTTGAGCTAGACTCGAACGGGAACTGGTGCACGACAACGGGCCTTTCTGCACTCTTGGTTACGACACTCCCGGGGGATATGCTTAGGATAATTACCATTTTCTTTACAAACCACTATGAACGGTTATGAGTATATACTTCCTCAAATAAAACCTTTTTATGATTATGGATTATATCCATAAATAGTTCAATTTATGTTAAGTATTTTTCAAGTATGGAATTATGTATTTTGATTCATAAACTAATCTAGTTTATTCCATTGTTTAGAAATGGCGCCTAGTGGAAGGAATGGAAACCGTATCAATGCACGCACTCCGTGTAGGGATTTCCCTCCTGATCAAGATAATTATTGTGGATCTGGAGATACAACTGGTGCTGATCAACTTATTACCATACTGGGACAACTCACTCAAGTTATGAATAATAACCTTACTCGTATGGATCACCCTGATCCACAACGTGGAGGATCAATGTTAGACCAATTCATGAGGCAAAAACCACCAAAATTTAATAGGGGTACAAATCCGTTAGTAGCTGAGCAATGGATAAACTCCTTAGAGAAAATATTCCATGCCTTGGGGAGTTGCGAAAGGGAGAAGGTTGTCATGGCAGTTTACCGCCTCACTGGAGATGCCGATCAGTGGTGGTCGTTGATTCAAAACACAAAGGAAGATGATGACGTATCGAATATGGAATGGAGGGAGTTCAAAGAGATTTTCTTAGAAAAATACTTTCCTCGTGACCATCGAGCAGATATGGAAAGGCAATTTCTGAGTCTGAGGCAGAAGGAGGATGAGAATGTCGCAAAGTATGAGGCTAACTTTACAAGGTTAGCGAGGCATGCTGCCGATTATATACGTAACCCAAGGAGTAAGATTGATCATTTCTTTGATGGGTTAAAAACATTTCTCCATCGAGCTTTAGTGTCACAATCCTTCTCATCATACGAAGATATTGTCTCGTGTGCTATCAAGACAGAAAAGGAATTCTCTAAGTCTTATGACAACAATGTAAAGCAAGAGAAGAAGAGAACGATGGGAAAACAGACAGATAAAGGGAAAAAGGGAAAGAAGGATTTTCCATTATGTGATAATTGTGGGAAGAATCACCTTGGTACTTGCCTAAAAGAAATGTGAGTTTGTTATAAATGTGGAGAAAAGGGTCACCAGGCGCGTGATTGCAAGGGAAAGAAAGAGGCTATCAAAGTTGAATGATACAATTGTAGAGAAATGGGTCATTATGCAAATGAATGTCCTAAGCGTCAGGGAAACTTACCTCAGAAAAGGCCAAGGGATCAAGGACAATCTTATGCTGTTACTACAGTTGAAGCAGAATAACTAATGTAATGGTGCTTTTGAACTCATGGATTATATTCTGGTTATTAGAATAATGTGATATATATATAAGGATTGTACTTCAGTACTTGTTGATTTCAGTAAGGTTTTAATATGATGAAGGTAATTATATTTTTAGTATGTGACAATAAGAGAAACTTTACTTTGTTTGGGGAATCTGATAAATTGATTTTGGAATTAAGAGGCCTTTTAGAGAAAGTCTGGACAGAGGTATTTTGGATAACTATAAAGGTTGGAGTGGATTAAGTTGATCTTTGGATAGTATTGTTTAAGGTTAAAAAATTTATGAAGATTATTTTTGGAATATTATGATACTATAGTTTTAGGAAAAGGACAACCTGCAGGGTGGGGCATAACCCGTCGCGTCGGACAAAGCTGTAGGAATCGAACCCACAATCATAGTGCGACAAGCCTTTATTTCCTACCACTAGCCTACAGGAAGTCCCTGGTTATTAAAAAATAATTTTACTAATCTAAATGGTATGTGTTAACATTTGGAACCTTATACAATTAGGATAAGTGTAATATTTTTGAGTTCTATTATCTTTTTGAGTGAAAGATGAGTTGAAGGTTGAAACTCTAATTGTCAAGCATAAATATATATATACCTATCTCTTATTCAATGAATAAATTAATTCTTAAACTTTAGTAAAGGGATATTAAAACAATGAAATGTGTTATCCTAATACCTTATGTCTTGTTGAACTGATGATATTTTAAATCAACATAGATTGAAGGCTTTGAGGCCCTCAATTTGACAGTTGATTGTGATTGATGACCTCAATCACTCCCTACAAATATTTACATTTTTCCTCCAATTATATGTCTCTAATTGCCACCAATGTTCTTCTAATAGAGATCATAATTGGGTGGTGACTTTTTCATTTCCCTTTCCCTCTTATTAAGGCTAAATTTTATTAATCTTATTTCCGATGTGGGTTTTCCTCAAAGGTATTTTCTCTTTTCAACCTTTTATTTTAAAAGAAAAATTTCAAATTGCGAGGACGCAATTTATTGAAGGAGGGGAGAATGTAACACCCCGAGCTTCCACGATACGCTTCTCATTCAATAATGCAACAGCTTGCATTGTACGCAAGTTCGAGTTCTAACACACCGCGACTAATCAAAGTAGCCGTTATGAATAGTAATAACCACTTTTAAAATTATAGAAATTTTATATTTCAAAATGGACTTCATTTTTGTATTTGTAATATCGAAATTATCCTATGTTGAATTTTTTGTAACTTTCTGAGAACTTCCATTTTTTATGAATAGTGAAAAATACTTTAAACAACTTTTTTAATCAAAATAATTTATTGTGATAAATTATACTATTTAGTGGTTTTAAAGTATAATTAGAATATATTTTTACCATTTTATCCAATGGTGGTCATTAGAATTAATATCACTTTGAAATTGGACATAAACAATTGTCAATCTTTTGATATAAATTGTTTCTTAAAAACACGATATTTGTTGTGACAGCGGGAATTAATTATAAAATTAATTAATGAAAATTATATGTTTGTAATTTCATAAAATAGACATCATTTTTGAATTCGGAATATCAATTATAGCTTAGGGTGAAATTTTGGCATTGTTTTGAAAAACATCAATTTTTGATGAATAGTGAAACCACTAAGTGGTAGTTAAATAACTGATTTTTTCGTTTAAATGAAATATTACCACTTCTGTGATTTGATTTTCAAAAATCCTACATACATGGTTGTCATTAAGAAGTAAAATGTGGTTCAATGAGATTAAAATAATTTTTTGGTGAATAGTAACTTTTAAGTTCTTAATCGCGATTAGAGGTAATTAATGTAGTTTAAGGTAAAAATAATGTTTTAATAATATGAGATGAGCTTGACACATGTCCTACCCTCATTGGATGTGCCATGGCCGGCCAAGAAAATCCATGGGTCAACTTGGGGACCCCATGGAGCCACTTTAGTTGGAAAATGACATAAATAACTTTTATTTAATGTTAAAGTAAAAAATGACACAAACATGAAATGTTTTACTAAAATTTTTTTTACATGGGGTTATACAAGTCATATTTTTGATTATAAATAGTCATTGGAAATCTAAAAAGATTTCTTACATCATAGTATTTGTTTTATAATTTTTAGACATTAAATAAATTAAATTATTTATGACATCATGATGATGCAGCGATGACCTCATTATTTAACGATTTAAATAAAATGAGAAGATAATGTAAAATACAAGGCTTACACTTGTCCAAAGACTATTGGATGGGTATATTTCGAACCCTTATCACCTTAGCCATGAATTATATAAGTGTGGGACCTTTAGAATCCGAAAAGCATTGTATAATAATATAAAAGTTCCTTACTTTCCAAGAGTGCCCCTCCTCTCCTCTTATAAAAGGCCCCCACCTCTACCATCTCATTCACACTTTCAAGCCATTTGGCTCGGCCAAACTCTGCCCAAATACTCTCCCAACTTCCCTCCCTTACTACTAGAAGCCTCACTTTGGGCAGAATTCTTCCCAAGGAAGCCTTTGTCTCAAATCAAAAAGAGTTACCCGATTTTTTAGGTAATGTCTTCTCTAATGTTGTTTTGTTTTATTTTGCTTCTCCAACCCCTTAAACTCTTTTAATTCCTTTCTTTTGTAACAACACCAGTATCTAAAATATACTAGGATGTTTTTATGATAAGTATTTGGTTTAAACTTACACACACATTCGTCTAATGGTTAAAGAACATACTGTTTCTGTGGGTGGCGAAATACTGCCTCACGAAACGATGATTGTTCAAATTCTTTTAACACCTATAATGGTGGCCATTTTGATGACACTATTTTCATATATGATATATATATTATGTTTATGTTTTCCTTATGCTTCTGTATTTCTCATTTATGGCATACTTTATGATTTCCATTATGGGTAAACGCGATAATTTCATTTTAGGAAGTGCGGACTACCGCCCCCTCAAAGTGATGTGAATCGTTAATGCCATATGTGGGATGTATAAAGGATGGAGTAAATGATATTATATATGATATTATACTGGAACTATATTATACCGTTATATAATTATGATTTCATTCCATTAAATACGAAATAGAAATGAAAGTAGCGTTCATGCGTACGTACGGATTACCGTCTCCATGAACGGTGCATTTCATTTCTTACCTCTAAATGTTACGTAATATTTTGAATGAATGTATATACTGGATATATATGATATATATGACATCTAAATCATGAATATAATTCTGGATATAATGGATATTCTACCACATAAACAACTTGTAATTATAAGAAGTTTATTGTTGACACAAGTACCAAAGATCGACAAAACGACCGTTATTAACTTAAATAATTACATAACGTTCATAACATTGTAATAAGTGAAATAAAAAGGATAATGAAATTGAAAATGGTTCTTAATAAGGTAGATATTAACTCTAGTTTATTATTCAGGAGGTTAAAGAACGGTTTGATCAAGTCGGACACGAGGTAAGGGAATTTCTTAACCTAACTTCCATTCTTTGGGTTAATCTCCTAATTTCAAATTATGTCATGATATTATTATGTCCTATTTTGTATTTTTACGTTCTTTATGTGTACCTATAGTGAATACACATAACATATCTATTTTATTTTAAAAATGATCTTTTTAAGGACTTCATCTCAATCTCCTTTCATTGAGGCATGTTTGGTTATATACACAATTTTCTTTATACGGTGTATAAACCCCTTTGACTTTTACGTTTATTCAAAATGAATCTTTTTATATGAAGCGTTTTGCTAAACGACAAAAGGGAATGTTTTTCTTTCCGTACTTATGTTGCGAAAACGACTTCTCCTCCGCCGTGACCATTATTTGAGTTTCGGCTTCCTCTACAAGCCATCATTTTTTTAATGAAAAATAAATACAAAGTTTTAACTTTATTTTATTTTGGTATTGAAAATGGTTTTGAAAGCGTTTTTATCAATGTGTTGTATTGATATCTTGTGATTGAAATGTGGAAATTTTATGTTTCCTTTATGCATGTTTTATGTGATACGATTATGTTATGGTTTATGATATGTTTAAACCTATTCATATGAGGAATGTATTGGACTTAATAAGTGATGGGTGGAGCCCGCTATAGCTCCTCGATGCATCGGTAGGTCTCATGAGACAACTAGAAGTGGAATTGGCCGAGGCCCTTTCCCAATTTGATTTATGGTTTTGGCCGAGACCTTAATCATTTTAGACGTCTTGGCTGAGGCCTTGACAAAATGTTTCAGAATGTCTGACATTATACATTACCTCATTATGAAAGTGGTTATTGATATTGCATGTGATTATTCGACCAGTATAATATCCATGTGAAGAAGTGAATGGCATTATCTCATTTTACTTTCGCCATATTATGTTGAAGTTCATGTTTAAAAGGATTTTGTTTTATTTATACATTGCCTTAATTGTTAATGATTATTTATGAAATCTTCTGCAATATTGTTATCCTTACTGAGCATCTGAGCTCACCCCTTTCAATGTTTTAATATTTTCCAGGATGTGAAGAAGTATTTTAGGAATGACCTGCCGGGATAGTCAGAAGAGGATATGAGTGTGGACTATGAAGACTTTGTTATTAGTTTTTCACTTTACGATGTAATGTAAGACTTATGAATGTATCTAGTGTTTCCAAGTCTACTACACTAATCGGTCTTTCGAGACTTGATCTTTTGTGGTCATGCCAATGTTATGAAGTAATGCACCGACTCTGGGTAGCAGGAGTCAGGCCGTTACACTATGAATGTACAATTTGTATTATCTAATATATTTCTAATTTAGAATGGTTTTCTTAGTGGTAAAAGGTTAATGATTAAGGAAGTAATGAAGGGACAAATATCATTCTAATTCGTAAATCTAAAATGGTTGGGGTGGGAGGAGGGAGTTTTTTTTATTTGTTAATTAAGTTAATGTAAACTATAAGGGGTATTACCTGGTTAGGTAATGACCAAATTATCGATAGAGTAATATATCAATATTGGATAATTTAATGTGAGACTATCCTCTAACATTTTATCAATCCTCTGACCTAATGATATCTGAATAATGTATAAATTATTTATAGAATACATTTGAGGTTTTGTGATTTTTTGATCATTAAAAGGAAACACTTATTTTTTATCATCTTAGTGGGTAAGATGATCAGTTATACTGTTTAAATATGAATACCATGTATTAAAACAATATTGATACCACTTAATGAACACTATCTAAATATTTTTGAATGAAGAAATTAATCTAATAGTTCTTATATATATAATGGAAAGTATATTTCTAGAGTTGGTGAAAAAGGAATAGGACTCAGTTTCTTCTTATGAAACATGTTTTACCATATATTGTAAATGTTGTAAAATAAATTTTGTAATGTATTTTATTATAATAGGAAAATATCATCGATGTAGAAAATTTTGATATATAGATTATTATTGAAAATATATGAGTAATGATCAAAAAATTATGTGAGAACAAGTTCTTTGTTATTAGGAAATTATTTTAATTTCATTTTAATTTTAGTTACTTATATTTGAAATTAGGTACTTTGAAAGAAAAATGGTGTGGAAAATTAATTTCTTCTACTAAAATAGATGTTGGTCCATTAAATTATGCAGTGAATGTTACCTTTTTTCAAATTATTTTGATGAATTATTTGATTTGGGATCTATAAAATCATTTTTTTATGGGAAAATTATTTATAATATAGAAATATCATATCTATAAATTGAGGGTGAGATTTTGGTAAAAAATCAAACTATAAATATTAATTAAAAAAGGATTTATTGGAAACCTCCTATGATTTTTAAGGTTTATTTATTTCAAAATTTATTATCATACCTATATTAGAGTTGGATTTTATTTTTGGTATGCACTATATTTTAGGTTATCAAGATTTAATATATAATAAATCAAAGGATGTTATATTTAATAATTGGAATGAATTTCAATTTTTATTTATGAATAACTTCATAGTAGTGATAACATGTTAATAAGTTGAGAAATTGAAAAAATATATAGGAGAAAGTTATATTGATCATATCATTGAGAATAATGAAATTTTAAAACCTAAATTTCTAATTATGGTAATAAAATACATGGATTTATTTTTTTGGTGATTTTTCCAAGTGTTATTCCTGGTTGAGAGGTAGAATTTATAGTTGAATTATTAACTAATTCTAGGAAAATTTAAAACCCACTATATCTAATTTCCCCAGTAGATCTATTTGGAATGATATGGAAATTACATGAATTTCTTGAAAAGGGTTTCATTTATCCTAGAATATCCACTTGGTGTTCCCCAATTTTGTTTGTTATAAAGAAGGATAGTTTTATGATGCTATGCATTGATTATATATAACTCAATAATAATACTATTAGGAATAAATATCCTTTATCTCATATTGTTTAATTATTTGATCTTATTCCTGAAGCTTATTACTTTTTAAATATTAACCTCACATTTGGATATTATCAGTTGAATGTAAAAGAATAAGATATTCCTAATATGATGTTTTGAATTCGGTATAACCATTATGAGTGCGTAGTTATTATTTATGGGGTAACGAACACAACTATTTTATATATGTATTTGATGAATAGTTAATTGAGAGAATATTTTGAAAAATTTATTATTGTATTTGTTAATTATATTCTAAAATTTATGAGGATTATTAGAAACATTTTACTATTTCTCTCTTGATTTCAAGAGAAGAGGATTTATATAGAAAACTTACTAAATAGAACTTTTTTGTTATAAAAAATTTCATTTCATGGGTATATTGTAATTAAAGATGACATGATAGTGGATCCTACTAATATTAATATATTGGATGAATATCCAGGAATGACCAATGTCATAGATTTTTTCAGATTTACTACACTAGTATGTTACTGCTAATGATTTGTTGAAAATGTATCTCAGTTAGCTAGGACAATAACCCTGTTAAATTGAAAGGGTGTTAAATACTTATGTATAGAGGAATGTGGGTACTACTTTCTTGAATTAAAAATATGATGGGTTATTAATCTAGTATTATCCTTTTTATCATAAAATTAGGAATTTTTTCATTAATAGTGATGCTTTACAGTGGGTCTTGGTTAGGTTTTGATGAAAATTAATCAGGTAATAACATATGAAACACGATAGCTAAAACCCCATAATAAAAAATATTGAATTCCAATACTTGATATTACAACCACAATTTTTTATTTAAAAATTTATTAGAATAATTATATGGAGAGAAATGTTATATATCTAAATAACATAAACTTTTGAATTATATATTCATGAAAAAGGAATTAAAATTAAGACAAAAGAAGTTATTGAAATTGATAAATTATTATGATTGAACTAATCATTATCGTCTAGGTACAATGAACAAGGTAGCAGAGTCAAAATTATTATATATTATTAAGCATGTTATGTTTGGAGCATGATCTAGTAGATAATTATTTAAAGAAACTTGTATTGAATATTATTCATTTAGAAAACTCTTCTATTTTTGTTTAAATTAATAATGAAATCATTCTTTTTTGATAGAATAATGTATGATTAAAAAGGAGATCATGTATTTAAATATAAAGAAAAACTAATAATGTAAATAAAGTTAAATAAGTTTAATATTAATAGAAAAGATGTTATATTATTTGAAATGAGTTTATGTGTACCATATTACTCTTAATTTATAATAGTGTTAATGAGTGAAGATCATAAATATCTATATTCTATTCATCCAAGAAACAAAAATATGTATAGAAATATTTAGGAATATTTTTTGTGGTAAGAAATAGAGAAAACTACTGCTGATTTTACCATGAAATGTTTGATTTGATAAAAGGTTAAAGTTAAATGAAAACCACCAAATGAAATTTTTATACCCTTGTAAAATCCAAAATGGACATGGGACCATGTATCTAAGGATTTAATCATGGGATTACCAAATTCATCTCAAATTAAAAATGTGATTTGGGTTATTGTTGACCATTGGACCAAGTTTTTTTTTTAATTTTATAATATTCATTTTAATAATTCTATATATCATCATTCACACCAATATTTTACATAGCTAGTAAAATTAAATGTAATTCTAATTTCTATTATATCATATAGTAATTTAAAGATGACATAAATTTTTTAAAAAATAATTCATAAGTCACTAAGTACTGAATTATGATTTGGTACAACATGTCTTGCTAGAATATATGAACAATCAAAGTGGAAAATTCAAACATCGACATATATTCTTCAATCTCATTCATTAGATTATAATAGAGGTTGGGATCATTAACATTATCTAGATGAATGTTCTTATTAAAATGGTTTAATTCAAGTATATATATTGAAACTTTTGAGGAGATTTATTGAAATAGTTTTTTAACTATACCATTCCAGGATGATGTTTGGGAAAGGAAATTATTGGTTCTTGATTTAGAAAATTTCATGGTTGAAAAGCTAAAATTGATTAAAATTCATTTATTGGTAGATCAAAGTCAGAAAAATAATTATATAGATAATCGAAGTAATTTTATTTCATTTGAGGTATGATATCATTTTTTCATAAAATATATCTAGGGGAATGTGTGACAAGTTTTAGTAAGAAATGGATATTAAGTCTATATTTCATAGGCATATATAAAATTCTATAGAATGTGGGTTTTTTGGATTATTAAGTTTCCTTACCACCAATATAATAAAAAAATTATTTTTTTTTCATTTTTTATTGTGTAATATGTACTTGATGAATCTCATATATTGATCCCACATGTAGTAAAACTCATGGATAATCTTTCTTTTGAGAAAAAACTAGGTCTGATTCTATATCTTAGTGAAATGGTTTTGTAAAAAAAGTCTGCTTATATGATTAATTATTTTATGGGTGAAGCATATGATTAAGTAAGATACCTAGGAACCTAAAGAATATAATAAGGAAAATTATCCCAATCTATTAATCAACGAGTAAAAAATCTATGGTAATGAAATTTATTTAGTAGGGGTGGAGGGAAGAGTGTGACAACCAATGTATTTTTACTAACAAATCAATATTTTTTTATATTAATAATTATTTAAATTATAGAGAATCATATTAATATTTATTTTTATGATAATAATTGAAATAAATTTTTAATGCTATGAAATAATAATATGTACTTTCATTTGAAAAATAAATATATTTTATTCTAAATAATATGTTTTTATATACAATATGGTTAAATTTAAAAGATAAATCTATAATTTTTATAATTTTTATTTGATTAAATTTAATTCATTTTTTAGCATTTTGAATTTATCTTAGGCTGAACCTTCATAAATTTTCCAAGGATTTAGTTTTTTGGAAAATTGTTAAAAAATATATTTTTTAGAAATACTAAAACTTTTATGAAATTGTCATGATATAAATATAAAATATTTTTTAAAAACATATGGAAATTATATTACATTATAATATATAAAAAAATAAAAAAATAAACTATTAAATTAACATAATGAAATTATTATCTTAGGATAAATATGTAAAATAATTATCAATACTGACATAGTGTCTGTACAACTTTGGATAAGTCAAAATTGAAGTATTTGACATATTATTTAAGAGAATATAATGCTACTCTCAAATTTGAAGCCAAATATTATTATTAATAATTTATTCTGATGTATACTTTTGAATGTTAAATTTATATAAAAATATTATTTTTAAATTTACAGCCCCATGCTTACGAAAGTTAATAATATTCAAAATCCTTATTTAAAAATATTATCATGATATAAGTTATAATATATAATATTATGAATTCATTTTGATGATGATTTTTTTTAATAATAAATTATATTTTGGATATAAAATTATCTTTAATATTATATAATATTATTATTATCTAAAATTTGTGTGAATCTTAAATGTAGTTCATGTGGAAGTAGAATAAATTTCAAAGTGAATTGTGATAAAAATATTTAAAAGGAGTTGATTTGTGTGTATTTTGTTGTTGATAAATTTTCTCAGCTTAAAAAAGTTCATGTAAAAAATGATTTAAATTTTAAAATCTAAATTCCATAGTTATCTAGATATTTTTAATTTCAAATTATTAGAGTAACATGACCTAGAAAATGAATTTATAGTGGGTTTAATGATAAAAAATGATTTATAAAATGATTAAAAAATTATAAAAACTTATACAGAATAAATTTTGGATTTTTAATTTACAATATTATAATAAATTATACATTTATGTACCACTTTCCACTTTTCAAATTTTTTTACCACTTTCCATTTAAATATTACATTCTTGAACATTAAATAGTAAATATTTTCCAATGTTTCATCAAATATTTCTTATAAAAGGGGACTTATTATAACCATTCAAAAAAAATCTAAGGTTTGTTTTTCATTCAATATTATAATGAAACACGTATCTAAACATCTCTTTAGACATTAATAATTATTTTATAATGCCAAATAAAATTTCTATGAAGGATTTGGACTAATTTCGATTGAGGTGGTTTGAGGAGAAATGTTTGATTTATGGAACAACTTTCTCCATTCTTATTTATGATTACTTATTTTAAAATAATTTTGAAACAACCCTTAATTTTCATCAATGATTTAATTACCAAATTATTTACATCTATTTTACCTATAAATGATGAAAGTCAATACATTACCCATCACTGATCACTTTTCCATAAGACATTACTACATCAAATTACAGGTCATTAGAAAACAATGTTTTATATTTCAATTCTCATGTTACTAATTTACATAAAAATATTAATATTTAAAAGTGATACTAAAATAGATGATGAATAAAAATATTTAAAAAAAAATCTAAATTATTTATTGGTTTTTTTATTTATTTAAACTCTTTTGAAAATCATCACTCATAGTGGTGGTTTTATGCTACCTAAGTGAATGATAAGGTTTTCATAAACATATTTATTCAATGGTTATTCATAAAATTTAATCTCCTAATTTAATATAACACTAGTACACACCCGTGCGTTTTCATGACACTATTAATAATATTTTATATATTTAAATCACTAATAATGGGAACATAATATTGGAATACTTGTGGGGTGGAGAAATTTTTGAGACATCAAAGAAATAATAGAAAATATTTAGTAGAATTAATGAGGAATAAATATTTATGTTACATGTTCAAGATGGAAAAATCAATGATATGAATGAAATGATTAATTTCAATAGATAATTCTAATTTTGAAAATAAAAAACAAAGCATTGGAAATAAATAAACATCACAGTAACAACCAAAAAAAAGAAGAATCATTTCAGTATTATAATTTGTAGGGTCCAATAAGAAGACACTAAAATTCTAGTTTTATTAGTCTAATGAAATAATAAATCACAACAAGAATGATTAAATCTAATTATTCAAGGAAAACGAACATGGATAAATATAGAATTGGATAGTGTCAAAGGATTGGATTGTGTCAAAAGATATCATTTAAACAAAGTACTTGAAATTTGAGTTATAAGATACTGATAAAGAGCTGAAAGTTAGCATACCCAACAACTGAAACATGAATAAATATTTATCATAAAATTTGTCCTTAAACATCACATGTTGGAGTAGGAGAATACAAATTACCAACCCGTGGAGTTTAATATTCATCTTTAAATTCATATCCATATTGACCTGTTGAAAAAATAAATAAGGTAATTAATAGATAAAATATGATATGTCTGAAAATTTCATGTTGTAGTTAATGAAAATAGCAGATATGTTTTTTCCCACTTAATAAAGTGATGAGTTGTTTTATGTTTGTAATGAGAAAACACTGTGTAATAAAAATTAATATAAGAAATGTATAAAACTATTAAAAAATAGATCAAACCAGAAAAGAAGCAAATGACTTGAGTCTGCTTAAAAAAATTCTGAATGATTCTAGAAATAGTATTTAACACCAAACATTCATTTAAGGGAAGTATATTTATATATAGATCTGAATATCCCTTATGGATGATGAATCTACTGTATTGACTTCACCGCAAAGGGTAGATTAAAATTATGAGATTCACTTTTGATTATAAATAGTCAGGGATATATACCATTTTTCTATAAACCATGTATTAATTATATTTCAATGTGAAATAGAAGATTTATGTGAGAATGAAATCAATTTCAAATTTAACTAACATCTTATATACCTTGTTGACCCTGAGGTGTTGTTTGGTAAGTTACAATAGTTTAACATGAAAATAAATCTGTGATAAATGTTGAATTTCAAGTGAATGTAATACCATGTGTGTAATTTCAATTTATAATGTATACTACTTATTTATGTTCTGAATTATTAGGCTGGATAGAATATGAAATCTAGTATTTAAAATAATTCAAAAAACTCAAACTCATGAAAAAACTTTTCTCTGACATTGAATTGAGGTTGCAAGAATGATAAGAGTTACAAGAAGCAAAGTGTTCTCTGGAGTATTTAATTATAAAAAAGAAATAATGAAAACCTTATTTTATTTCCACTATGAACTGGTCAAATTACCAGTATTATATATATAATGAAAAGAAAATTTTATAATTAAATGAAAATACAGCTACCTCAAAATTACAATTTAGTTTTCCTCTAAAATATCAAATAAAAACATACCAGATCATAGTAACTGTATGTTCATGCCCTCAATAGTTTTGAACTGGTATATTCATTCCCTCAATATTAAACTGAAGAGTATGGGTACCCGCTTCTTAGAAATTTTGATGTAGTTGTTCACACTATAAACATCTTTTTCCTAAATTAATGATACAAACTGTCAATAAAATGAAAATACAGTTTCTATCATTTTCAAAATAAAAATACAATTCTTTACCATCATTAAATTTCTTTGTAAAGTAGAAATGTAACCATACCAACTCATAGAATTTGAGATAATAATTGCTCGATACATGAGAAGAGGCAGATTTACAATGCCAAGTTTCTTAAGGATTTCCATGAATTTTCAGATTATGACATAGTAGAGGAGCCCACTCTCCACGGCAGTAAGCTGGTATACAATAGAAATATGACAATGATAGTTAATTCCACTACCCAAAGCTACATACCATTCCAAAATAATATAAGAATACTGAAAAGTAATAGTGAATGAAATCAATAAAACAGACCACATGAAATAAATACATATAATGAATGAATCATAATTTATAAAATAAAATATAGTAAATATTAATACACATCGGACAACCTATTTTTAGTTGATGCCTTTGTATTATCCACTGTAGCTCCTATAAAATCTTTGTGACATTTTCATCCAAAAAGTTCTGAATCATTATAAAGTAGTCAATAACACCAAAGTGAAATGTTTTATTTAGAAATTATTGACATGTACGTTAAGGAAAAACATTACAATGAAATTAAAAATTTATAGAAAAGAGGTGAAGTTTATGATGGTAGTTGTATGATGAAATGTAAGTTGAAATGGTTCACATAAGTTGAAATGGTTCACATTTATAAATCCTGTGCACTGAGTAAATAATTAGAAAAAAATTAAATAAAACTGATAATATTTAATCATGAATAGAAGGTGTTTTTTTTCATGAAATGAGGATAGAAAAACTTCTTTCGCAGATATTGATACATATAGGTTGAAACTAATGGATTGACATTGATATGTGTTTTGAAGAGTAGAACGTATTCATAGGCCTAGATGAAATGTTTTTGAAGTCAAGGATGAAAGCATTATAATCACCTGTTTCATATGCTTTTAGTGCATAAAAAACAATATTGAATTCAATAGGGAAAACATGTTACCTTCATTCATATGTTTGACAAAAGAGAGGATAACTCCATGATTTTAGGACAAATTACCTACATTCATTTAGAAATCCTGTTTCTGTATTCATATGCACTGAGACTAATCATTACATAAGGGGTATATGGCTATACCTACAGAGACAGACATGTTACAACTTAAAGACAACATTAAATAACAACAATCCCAAGGAAATAAGAGCAATTAATATTGTAAATAGAAAATGAAGATGGAATGCTTTCACTATAAAAAGAGGTTGATGATATACCCTGATGTATAATTTGGTGTGCCAAATTTTAGTGAAGTATGTTACCATTATTCTACAACCTCTTTCTCATCGATGTTATACCCTGATGTTGCATTTGGAGGGCCAAAATTGCAGTTTCATCTTTCCGAACATCTTGAACCTTCATGTCCTTCTTAGTTACATATGTTATAGTAGAATATCATATTTCAGAATCTCCCCACCATCATAATAAATCATATATTAATCATTAAAATTAGTTGAACCTGGTAAAAAATAAATTACAATCAAACAATCTAACCCTAACATAATGAAGCAGTTTGATATTATGATATCATACCAAGAATCTCCTGTCAAAACAACTAATCCATGAATGTAAAACATGGACATAGAAAGAAGTTATTCCCTATTAAAAGTCATCATGATGGGGGAACCATATTCCCTCAGTGATTATTCGACACACGAATAGTCTTCTACTCTGTTTAGTGGTCCTTGTATGCTTTTCATTTACTGCATTGCGAAAATGTGATCAATTTAATAAGAAAACATATGGGCTGATGGATAGAAACTTTAACTTTTCTCGGTATGTTTTTCCTATAAAAAGTTAAATAATACAATGACATTGATATTATTGTTATCATAGCAGATATGCAAAAAATTGGAATGCAGTTGTGCGGAAATTGAATTTCATGGAAGTAAACTCCCGCCTGGTATCTGATCTTGATCACATCAATGGGTGAAGTTATAGTCTGAGGAACATTTCCAAAAAAGGCCCCCGACGTCGCATCATCAAACTGGATCCTTGTACACATATAAAAGTATTGGGGATGCTCCAATCGACCCGGAAAAGAACAACTATTTTTCTATGTTTTTTATAGAAAACTTAAACCACATATGCTGATTTTAACATTTTATTAATATAAAAGAATATAGAAAAAGAAATTATATATAGTTGAAGTAAAAGAAAGATTAAAATAGAGATATAGTGAATTAACAATAAAAGGGTAACATAGAAAAGTTTCAATGTCAGCAAACAAATATATTTATCCTTAGTACATTTTCAATAAACATGTAATAGATGCAGTGCGAGGTGACAGAGAATACATTACATAGATAGTAGTCAACGAATCTATACTCGGTTGTTGTGGAGAACACTTATGTGAGATCGTCAAACCTGAAAATTAAACCAGATTATAGTCAACGAATTTTCGTTCAGCTGGGTCCCTATAATTCTTTCTGTAGATACCTTACAGGAAACCGATTCCTGAATGGACTCCCAATTGCAGTGAATGATTTTCCCATAAAAAGTTAAATAATACAATTAAATTGATATTATGGTTATCATAGCAGATAAGATAAAAATTGGAATGCAGTTTTGTGGAAATTGAATTTCATGTAAGTAAAGTCACACCTGGTATCTTATCTTGATCACATCAATGGGTGAAGTTATAGTCCGAGGAACATTCCCAGAAAAGGCCCCCAACATCGCATCATAAAACAGGATCCTTGTATACATATAAAAGTATTGGGGATGCTCCAATCGACCTGAAAAATCACAACTATTTTTCTATGTTTTTTTACAGAAAAACTTAAACCACATATGCTGATTTTAACATTATCATAATATGAAAGAATATATAAAAATAAATTATATATAGTTTAAGTAAAAGAAAGATTAAAAGAGAGATATAGAGAATGAACAATGAAAGGGTAACATAAAAAAGTTTCACTGTCATCAAACAAACAAATTTAGCCTTAGTACATTTGAAATAAACATGTAATAGATGCAGTGCAATGTGACAGAGAATACATTACATAGATAGTAGTCAATGGATTTGTACTCAGTTGTTGTGGCGAACCCTTATGCGAGATCATCAAACCTGAAAATTAAACCAGATTATAGTCAACGTATTTTCATTCAACCAGGCCCCTATAATTATTTCTACGGATACCTTACAGGAAAGCAATTCCCAAATGAACTCCAAATTGTAGTGAATGGAAAAAGCAATGGATAGGAAGATAAAGTAGGCGCCGCATCAGCCTCTCCCGAAAGCACTAACGTGATGATGTTTTCTTCTGAAATAGAGACGTTGAAAGTTACATATCCATGTTTATACATCGGGAAATCGAAAGAAATCTGTGAACTGCATGGAACTAAGGAGCGGTTCGAAGGACCTCCATCGACCATCAGAGTAATGTTTGTTCAACGATTATAAATTCAGCACCTAAACTGACAATTTGTTGTACGTAAATCGGTGAAACCCTAAACGCGAGTTCGTCAATGAAATGGGTGTCGAGGCCTCAGATATCGGAGAGGGTAGGCCCAAGGAGGTCTTCCAGTCCAAGGATGGTAAGCCCAATGATTCTGGGGATGGTATTCGGTAACAGATGAGCAGATTTGAGTAGCGGTGTAATGAATCGATTTTTCAGCAAACCCTACTCACGACCGGACCTGTTTAGGAAGGTTGGAGCTTGGAGAGTCGATAGCGGAGGTAGTTCCCGATTGGGAGGGGGTATTTTTGGGTTAGAATTCATTTTCTTGGTGACGTGGTTTATTGTGGAGTTGACATGTCAGCTTGGAGGAACCCGGGTTTAGTAGATATAGTAGATTATTATTAAATTTACTTAATTATTATAATTATATAATGGAAAATTATTGTAACATCTTAGCCTAGCTCACCATGTGAACAATAATCAGCCCAGAATTATTTGTAACATTAGACACACCTCCCTGAACATCAGAGTCTATCGACTAGTAGTTGGGGTCTAAATAGATAATGTGGGGATGATATAATCACAACATTAGAGTGCACAATCACTAATAATGTAAATAAATTACACACACATCATTGTTCATATAATTAAATTAGAATAAACTAATAGTAATATACTACCAAAATGATTACATATTTCATACAAGTCATTCCACCCAGTAGGTAAGTCACATAAATAAACCAAAACAAAATACATATAAGGATAAACTAAAACACTGAGTCATACCATATCCTAATCACTGAACCATACCCAATCTATCCCACTCAACCATGCAAACACTAATCACGGGCCTTAATCTAAAATGTTCCCATAATAGTATGTTAAAGTTACTTGGTTACCCATGTGAAATATAGGTATAATAAAGGTGTGACTATAATTCAGTAGGACACCACCAAAAAATTCCCTAAGATAACCTGTCTATAAAATATTCTGTCATAATTCCTCAATATGAAGGGAATTAAAAAAATCATCTAAAACATTTAAAACAAAAAAACATAAATAAATATTGAACCCAGGGGCCAGGTTCACCATGATAACAGTACAAACATGCTTTGGCTAGTGTCGTAGTGTCTAAGATCACTTTGTGTAGACCATGCTAACCATCTCACTCAAAACAAGGGGAAATATACCAATACCTAGTCTAAAATGGTACCTAGGGTAAATATACCAATACTCAGAGCCTTGTGACCCCCAGGGGTCATGTTCACCACGGGTTAACAATTACATGTGTCCCTAGGGGGACCTTTTCACCCTGAGTTAAACATAATTTCACTGCATCCCCAGGAGGTCATGTTCACCTCTAAGATAAATATATCTACATCCCCCAAAGTATTTGTTCACTGCAGATTAAGCATCAATACCCTACAATAGTAAAATTATATTTAAACAGAAGACATACATTACATAACTTTTGTATCTCCAAGATAAAAAAAATTGGGCATAATGAACCAAGAAAATTTATCATTTCCCTTATCCATTTTTAAAAACTATTTTTTGCTTCAAAAAAAAAAACCCATTTTAAAAAACTTAGAAATATCCCCATTTCCAATAATGATCTGATATACTATTTCCAAATTCAATTTTTAATACCATTTTAGACAATATTTTTAAAAGGCCAAACACACACCATCACTACCACTCCACACTAAATTTTTTAAACCGAATCAATTCAGCTTTATCTTTTTTAAAATAACTATTTTTAAAGTCAAACCAATTCCCATTATCATTGGTTGTGAAATTTAATTTCACAACCACCATTTCAAACATTTTACCTTTGGAAAAATAAAACAACAATAGGCATATATATAAATATGGAATTAAACTTTTAAAATGGGTTAAGAACATAGAAGCCGATAAGGATACATGATAAAAAACACATACACCAGTATATAAAATACTATAATCCATGTCTAGATACCACCTACCTTATATGATTCTTTCCTATTAAATTCACCAAGGATTGACAGTTCTACCAAGGCCTATCAAACCCCATCCCATCTTAACCGAACCCATGCCAAATTCTTTAGTTCATATCACAAGATCAATTTCACAAATTAATTAATTATAAAAATTATAATTAATTAATTAACCTAAATCTAATTTGGAATATAGTTAGTTAATTCACCTATCCTTAGTCTTCCTTCAAATTCATAATCCATGGTGTTTCAAACAACCCAGGAACATGTCCAAACCTATTCCATTATAAAGAGAAAATTAATTACAACATGTCCATAATTAATTTAATTATAATTTGTGTAGGAAAAAATAAAAGGAAAAATGAAAATATTCCTCATTGAATCACTAAGGAACTAGGAGAAGATGGAGTCTTAGGACACCATCATCCAAGGCTATTCAGAAGCCCCATGAGAATCAAGAGATTCAACTGTGCTCCTATGGAATCACCAAAGAAAACATAGAAAAAGAAAAGAGAAATTAAAAATAATGTAGAGAGGGACAATGGTATATAGTGGTGGTGTATAATTACTTCAAATCCAAATTTTAGTCCCCTTGACACACCCTCCTTAAATAGGGTTGAAGAGGGGAGGATGGTGGTAGAGCTTCTTACCCACATGGGAGAAAACAAGGAGGGAGTGGGGGGTTGCCTCCAAAAAACTAAAGGGTGAAGAATAGTGATTTTACCCCCATTAAAACCCCCACTAGATAGTCGGTGTAGGTCCACCGGATTTTTAGCTGGCACTTTATTGTCATCCAGTCCCCTTGCCTAGACACTGACCAGGTGGTAGCCTTCTATTGGCCAGTCGGTGGCTACAATCTACAACCTAGACCACTCATCATGTCTTATGAGATTCCCTTCTTCCCATTTCCATAACACGATAAAAAAACCACATGAAAAAACCTATATTAATTTCTAATAATTCATAAATATCTCTTGAAGATTAGTTCACAATTTACCTAGTGCACTAATTGAACTCCAATATCCTTGAATTCCAAACCCTCTCTATGGAATCAAGGCATTGAAAACTCACCACCATAACACCTATTGTCCCTAAGAATCCCCAATGGTTGTCCAACCAAACATCTTAGCCTATTTTAATTTTCAATTTTCATTAAAATGATCACATACCTACTCAAAAGTTTGATCACGATTTTATAGCATAACCTCCAATTTACGATTCTTAAGCCACTGAGACATGAGAAAAATCTCATAACCTATACTAAGAGACTAGGATGGGATGTAGTTGAACCCTTATAAACCAAGATACATTCATGCATTATTCTAATTGATTACTCTACCTATGGATCTCCCCACCATAAGACTTAATTTATCATGGCCAATTCCATCAATTTGGAACTTCCTCCATTTGAGTTGTTAATAGAAACTATGTACCCACATTCTTATAATGTTATTGTAATAGATTCCAACATTTCTCACCCAGTCATGAGTTAGGAAACTGGTCTAGTGCCAATACAAGTGCCTATTCCTAATTATGATGTAAGATAGATGTGAAACCTAATCTTTTTTAGAACCCATACTAGTTAGGATTGCCTTAAAAGACCTAGATGATTCTCGATAACCTCCCATAACATCATGAACAATGAATCTAACATAATTTCTAACTAATTATATCTAGACACATGGGAATCCATAGTTTGAATCACATATGGCCTAATTTTCATCAAGGTTTCTCAACTTCACCTACTAACACATTCCCAAACACCCGAATACTATGCTTAAACATATAAGGAACCCTATGATGTCAATTCTAACTCATGGAGTGAATAAAAGGTTAAATTAAAAGCCATATACACCCATCATTTTTATTTAATATAAGAATTTATGTTCTTTGACTTGATCATTTTGGGTTATTTCATGTCAGCATGAGATCAATGTCAGTGCTCAGACTCTAAAAGTCACTAATTTTACAAAATAACCAATTATGGTTCCCCTAATATTTGATAAACCCCTTGATTGGTTTTACTCAATAAAAAAAATTCCATTCCCAAAACCTAAAAAATTCATGGGTTAGGTACTTCACCATCCAAACAACTATCAAGCCCTACCACCAGCTTTGGTGAATGCCTAATCAAATCTATCCAGATAATCACAACCACCATAATCTTGAAACTCAATGTGATTCCATTATTTGGGACACCAGTTGATAGAATCCATGTTATTCTTACTCTAGTTACTAATTAATTTTTAATATAAATAAATCTATGATCATTCTTATATCCTCCCAAGCACGATTCCCACACTCAGAAAATGACTAACTAGAAAAATGAACAAAATTCAAGTACCCACCTGGTCATTAGCACCCAATTTCCATCCAAATACTCTACCATCTGATATCTCAGAGCGACGAATCTACTAGAATGGGGTCATGTCTCCCATCACGGATATCATGATCCCCTCTATTAGAGTGACCTTATAATTACCTCACCTAACTAAAACCTGATCAATACAACCAACTCCCTACCAATATCCAAACATGATGACTGGAAATCACCCAATCACACACATTGAAAAGTTATAACTAAAACATAGATCATTACCCATTCTTAGTTCACGTGAAATTCATTCTCAACACCTACAGAACATTCAAAAGAAAACAAAAGCCTCTACCCCATCATGCATTGGTTCACTCTCCACCACATGGATTAACATAAACTTCTTATAGATCCCCACCTCAAAGGCCCATAACCAACACCATGTGCTTCCCCTCTTGATACATGGTCACATCTTCCTAAGAAACACATGGTTTTAAGCACTCCTAGATCATATTTGTTAAGAAATATAATTCATTTTTGAAAAATCAACCTCACTAGGTAACTTCATTCATTCTAACTAAATCTCTAGGTCAATTTTCACACTATAACCTCCCCTAAATTTCATAAATTCATAGCCTTCTCATGGACATCACTGATTCGAAACTCCCCAATCCCCTTGCATAAAATATTTGTGCTACGTCAATTTCTAACCCAAGGTTGTGAGCATATTATCCCATATCACCCAGTAACTGGAACCTGACTCATGATCCTGTGAGCCATGTTGTAACCAAATCAGGCTCATAAGCCTCATTTAATAGCTGAATATTCCCCTTCATGTCAGTTCCACACACCAAAGGCATCACATGTTACCTTTTTGAGAAGGATCATAATATCTTACCTAATTGAAGTATTTTCATCCATTACCACCAATGGTTCCCCTTAATATATATCATCTCCATCCAGTATATAGTGATTATAACACTCCTCTAAAAAAATGGGCACTTCACTTTTTCCATGAACTGCCACATGAAAACTGACTACACATGTGTAATTACTAAACCTATGGAATCTTCCCATTCCGAAAGAGATGTAGATCTTATACATATACTTGGAAATCAACCAATACCATAGAAAAACTAGGATCATCTACTCACAATCTCACCATGTACTAAGAACTCTTATAAAACATAGACTAGGTACCCAATAATTATTTCCCTTCCTTGATAGTTCTAAAACCGTGGTTCTTGTACTGAAGCTTCACCCATGCTTAGAATCCATAAATACATTAATATACAGATGAAAAAAATTAAACCACATCTCACATGCACCATTTTTACCCATGATACACCTACCAATTCTTACCAACTCAAAACAACCACTAGATTCATGCCAACCACTCTCACAATTTCCCTGGTTGGAAATTAAGCATTGAACCACTATGGTCAAAACAAAGTCTATTGAATCCAAGTATCCTATATTTTCCAAAGTCCAAGTCCCACATCTAGTCCACTAGGTCCACCTTCTATCCCTACCAGGCCTCTCTAAGGTCACAACTAATAGTAATGTTACACAGTTCTTGGCATCAGAACCCCCCAGAATCAACATGCCTCACTAACTACTATAGTGTCTCGACCATGGGACATCGTACACTCTCCCATATTGATTAAACCATGTAAAACCACATTTCATGAAACTCACTAATGGTTACCATACAAAAAATTGTGTTTTACATGCCAAACCACCCACCAAAGGGTCTCTTAACACAACTACAAGATATCTCATGACATGTTATCATTCCACAAGGAATTGATTCCTAAAAGAATCCAAACATAGTATTTATCCTCCCTAAAGCCACAAATAATCCATATTAAGGTCCATAGCTAGTGGAGCCATCCCAGATGACCCATTTCATACAAATACACCCATATAGTTTAGTTATGTAGAGTATAATTCTCAGTTATGTGAAAAAAAACCATATAGGTTATTAATGGAACTTTAAATAACTAAACTTAAACCAAACCCACACTGAGGGTATCATTTCTAAGATAATGAACTCCCATTTACTGACCTCTTAAGGTATGTAGTTGAATATTTTCATAGGAATCATAAAACCATCATCTCCAAGGTCTCTATAAGACACACCACCCTAATAAAACATACATATAAGTTTTACCAACTAAGAATAATTCCACCATGTATATATATGGGAAAAAGGTATGAGTAGTTTTTGACAATTTAAACAATCTTGCCATATTCATTAATAAAATAGTCACACAAGCTGGCCTATGTCATGTAAATCCCATATTCTTGTTCATGATGTATGAGATGACTCTTTCCTCTACAAGTGAAGAGTTAAAATCATACCTACCCTCTTTATAATAGGTCAAGAGTTGAAAACCAATATCTAATAAAAATATGAATCTACTTGTTTGTCATCCAGGGTGAAAATCACATCAACCATAACATAAAAAGCTAAGAACACCAATCACATACCCATGGTAACTTGGAATTCCACTAGAAACGTGTTCACGAGGCATTGGTTTCTATCAAAATTCCTACAAAAGTTATAATTCTCCTCTCTACTGACTTTTAAAAAAAATAAGAAAAAATAAAAATTTCTCAAATACAATTTTTAATGTCCAGGATCAGCTCACTCAATGAACAAAAAATAGTACATAATGGTATGTGACCTAAGACGCACCTCCACGAATTCTAGAGGCTTCCGACGAGTGGTGGGGTTTAAGGTTGTATCTAGGGGAGGACATACCTCTTATATCAGAGTCAAAAATCACATATGAAATATATAAACAACATACAAATAAAAGTATGAGGGAAAAAACAAAAAAAATAAGATTAAAATACAACAAAAATTATGATATATGGAATACAAGTCATACCTCCCACTACTCTGGTCACATAAACGTACCGATACCAAAAAATAAGATATAACACTATTTTACACCTCTTAGACATAAAATATATCAATATAAAAACCTAACCAAACACATCCTAATTAACCATGAAAAACCCGACCATGGGCCTCATCCCTACCAATGATTGCAATATTAGGAAAAATCTACTTGGGTACCCAAGTGAAATAGAGATCTAATCAGCATGTGATTACAACTTAGTAGGGAACCACTAACAGTGTCCCTAAAATAACTAGTTTATAAGTAGTGCATGAATAAATGAACAATCTGAGAAATACAAAAACAAATATTTTAAAAACTATAAACTGAATACATAAAAAAATGTAGAATATGAGGTATAGGTTCAATCTGAGGATGGTACAAACCTACTTCTTCCAGTTTTAGTGTTTATTTGAGAATATCATATAGACTGTGCCAACCATCTCACTCTTGAACATAGAAAATATACTTATCTAGGAACCAAACAACACTTGGGTGAAATATAATTATCCCTAGAGCCCTATTTACCATGGGGTCATGTTCACCTCAGTTTAAAAATCACAATTCTCCCTCAAGGGATATGCTCACCCCAGGTTAACCATAATTTCACTATATCCTCTAGGGGTCTATGTTCACCACACAAGTTATTAATAATTTTAATACATCCCCTGGGGGGTTGTTTTCACCCCCAAATTATCCATAAATATCCCAATGTACATAAATGTTTGTGTTCAACCCGTTTTAACCATCAATTCCAAGAAATAATAGAATTACATTTAAATTAAATATAATCATAAAATCACATCCATAACTCTAAGATAAAAAACTAGTAATTATGAAAAAAACTATTTCTTATTTACAAAAACAATTTCAATGAACCATTTTCATTTAAAAACAAAAGAAAACTATTTTCAATAAAATGGGATAATCCCGTATTTCCAATTTTGATCTGAAATACCATTTCCAAACACAATTTCGAAAACCATTCCAAATATTATTTTTAAAATTACGAAAAAATTCCGTCACTCCCACTTCATAACTACTTTTAAAAAACAAACCAATTAATATTATATTTCTATAAAAACCATTTTAATAGAAAAACTGTTTCCCACTATCATTTGTTGTGAATTTCCATTTCATAACTTTGGATTCAACCTTTTTTTCTTTTGTTTGAAAAAAAATGATTAAAATTTTACTTAAATCAAGGATTAAACCTTTAGAATAATTAAATGATGGTAATTCTGGCATGAAAACATGACACATGAACTATAGTATACAATATTGGTGGCAAATTAGAGGCACCACATACCCTATATGATGATTTATGATGAAATTATCTAAGGGATTATAGATCTACCAAGGTCTACCAAGCCCCTTCTAGGCTTACCTGAACCCATGCCAACTAGATGGGTTTATATCTCAATACCAACATCACTAATTAGTTAATTATAAAAATTATAAATATTTAATTAACCTAATACCATCTTGGAATAATTTTGGTTAACTCACTGAGGCTTAGCTGTCCATCATAAACACAAGACAGGGGTTTTTGGTCATCTTTGGAACAACCAAAAACCTAAACCAATAAAAATCCCCAACTAAATACATCAATTCTATAATAAATTTAATTAAAATTTGGGAATAAACTCATGGATGACCAAAATAGAAACATTTCATGTTGAATCTCTATGGAACCAGATATAGTTAGTGTCTTGACACACCCTCTTCCTCATATGATCAAAAGATCAATGAGAATAGAGTGATTCGGTAATTATATTGGGAAATAATAAAGTAAAAACTATCTAAATTATATGGAAAATAAAATGGTGGGGAAATAGGACCAACATAAGATGATGTGGGCATAGAATTACCTCGAATCAGTATTTGAATCCCCCTGAGAAATTATAGTACCCCTAGTTTCTAGTTTGTAACACTTTCATTGTGTTTTTATGGATATAAAGTATAAGGGGGAAATTTGGGAGAGTTTTGCGATCTTTAACTAAGTTTTGGGGACAAAAGTATTGGTGCATGGGTTGCGTACGATTTATCCAAACCATGCGGAAACCCTAGTAGAAACTGTGCGCAAGAGAGAATTGGAGGAAGAGAGCTTCAACACAGTGTGTAAAAAGTTAGGGAGACCATGTGAGGAGGCCATGTGAGGGTCTTCCTAGATAGTATCTAACAAATGGTTAGTGCATGGTTTGTCTAACCATGTGAACTAACTGAGCACATGGTTTAAATGAGATCCTAAAAAAGTGGATCTCACACATTTTTTCCTCTAAGTTGCTCATTTTTTATCCTAAGTAGACATAAGTTGGGATTTATCTTCCTTGAAGGTAGAATAACCTCTCCCAAGAATTTTGGTGTTAATATGAAGGCTTCCCTTGTCGTTTCGAATCCAGATCCTTGAGGTTTGTGACAATTCTTCATCATTTTTGATCGGTTTCTTAGATCTACTTAGATATACTTCTCCTCTCTTCTTGGTTTCTCAGATCTACACCCATTATGGGTAGATCTATGAGTTTTTATTCGAAATAAGTTGAAATTTGGTCTTGATATTTCTTGGAGAAGATATCGTAGGAGGTTCTGTGAAGAATCAACCCGGTTTTCTTAATCATTCTTCATCTGTTGTCAAGTTTTGTCAAAAACTTTGAGGTATGTGGTTTCAATATCATCTCCTATTGATAAAATTTATTTTATTAGTTTCAAATTGATTAAATTGAATGACATTGATTGTGAAATCTTGGTTCAATACATGGAATAAATCTTCTTTAGTGATGATTTATTGTTTTTGTGAAATTGTGTAATCTCAGTGAATTATTGTGCAATTTTTTTTAGTTTTTTAACTTTAAAATGGTGATTTTAAATTATGTATTTTATAGAATTGAAAAATGGTTTAATGAGAAAGGGGGTTTCAATAAAAAATTTATTTTAATGAAATGGTTTTCAATGAAAAGGTGTTTTTATTAAAAGGGTTTTTTGGCATGATCCTTGGGAATATTGGTGCGTGAGTTCATATTTCATTTCTGGGTCTTGGTTTAAATATGACCTTGTGCTCAGTGCTAAAGCTAAAATGGAATAAGGGATATAATTACCTTGTGAAGACTTAGTAGATTGATGAGAAACCACTCATGAGAATGGAACTATCATCGTGTAGAATGCATTATTGGTTGTGTGGATGTGTGGAATGGATTGGGTATGCCAAAGAAATATTGAAAAACAGTTTTAAAGGTTTGTTTAGTTATTTTTCTGAAAAAACAACTTGATGAAAAAATTGGTTTCAATTTCTCTTGTATGATTTTGGTTATAAATGGTTTTTGAAACTTGGTTATATTTAGTTATAAACTAATTTGAGAAATTGTTTTATATAAACTATTTTATATAAAATTTTCTAACTCTTATATCATAGTGGCATGAGTATGGAAGTCATTAGGGAAAACCTATTGAGTGTTTTCCCCCGCCCTTCTTTGGCACTTTGGTTCTCTTATAGATGTTATCTTCTAAGATAGGGGAAAAGGTAATGTTTCACATGTTTTTAACACCACCTCATGCTACTTGGGATATTCGGTGATTGTGGAGGTTAGAGCTTGTAGAGCATAGAGTCTTGTGGTATTTTGAGAGTCTTTAGTTGTTCTTGTGCTATTTACTTTGATAATTTTTTGGACTTCTACTGTTTCACACTTTTATGTGGTTTTGAGATATATTAAGTTGTTGAGTTTCCTTTTATTTGTTCATGCATTATTTAGTGAGCTGTTTGTTTAATGGTTTTATTCTTAAAGGGTAAATCATCCCCGACCTGTATTTGAAACCCTTTGTCATTTATTGATAGCCTTTGGAATCTTGGGGATGTTTCTTAAGGCAATGTAATGAATCTTTCTACTCTCAAGATAGTGAGAATTATCAGGTCATTACAAACAGTATCAACATGTTGGGTCCTTACCTAACAAGCATTTTTCACTCTCTTGGTCTTAGAGTTGATTCATCCTTGTCTATTCCTTGGGTTGTGATCTTAGAAAGAAGTAATATTGTTAGGAATTGAAATGTATTGCATAAAAGGATGTATCTAACCCTTTTATTCTAAACTTCAAGTTACTAGGGTGTTGGGTACATAAGTGTTTTGGAGACACTTATTGGATACCAGAAGCTCATTTTCATGGGTTTCGTCAATGAGGCAAGTATGTCATGCATTATAGGAATGAATTCCCACTAGGATTTCATATTTCCTTTGGAGTAATGAATTATAATCATGTGAAAAGGTGTAAATTTTTGAAAAATTCAGAATTTTTTTTCAAATAATAGATTTTGAAAAGATAATACTTGGCATATTTTGAAAATGGTTTGATTTTCAAAAGAAAGAATGAATTTTCTCAAAAAATGATTGAATGTGAAAAGGTTTTTTTTTGCAAAAACAATGTTTTGATAGTTGGTGTGATAGAGTTTGAAATACTAACCCATCAGTTGCTAGAGAGTCAAAATTACAAAGGTTGTTGTTTGTTTAGAAAATGATACCCGATAGGCATTGTAGAAACCAACTAGAAGAAGCTTCAGAGAATGAGGTTGCACCTAAGCCACAAGTGAACCAAGAGCTGGTTTAGAGCATCATCTAGGTGTTTCAAGCCATGGACACAGGGAGACGAAGGGATGATCCAATGCATGTGGAATATTCCTTCAAGTTCATGAAGAAAAATCCACCTATATTTTGGGGTGATTTTGAACCTGAGAAGGCAGAGGTGTGGCTTAGTAGGATGAATTGTATCTTTGATTTCATCAGCACACCAGGGGAGCTAAAGGTCAAGGTGGTGATGTATATTCTTGAGGATATTTCACACCAGTGGTGGGAACTAGTAGTGCATGATAAAGAAGATCAAAGCCTTACTTGGGAGGATTTTGAGGAATAGTTCAATAAAAAATTCTATCCTCACACGTTCAAGATCCAGATGATGAAAAACTTCTTTATCCTAAATCAGGAAAATCTATTTTTCACTGAGTATGTAGCTAAATTCATGAATTTAGTATGCTTTTCACTAGAATTTATGGCGAGTGCATCTCTAAAGGCACGTATCTTCGAATCAGGGCTATGGTAGGAGATTAGATCAAAGATTGCGGTTCTCTATATTAATGATTATATAGAGATAGTGAAAAAATAGTGGTGGATTATAGAGACATCTCAAGAGTTATGGGGGGAGGAAGTATGATGATTCCTAAGGGAAATGGTGGAAACCACAATGTTGGGAGAAAGCGAAAGAGAGATACCTATTTCCAAGGTGGGAGTGAGAATCAAAATCTGATGGATAGATTGGTAAATCTTTCTTCATGACCAAAGAGACAAGCGAGATGCTATCAATGTGGTTCCTTTGACCACATAAAGTGGGAGTGTACAACACCACCAAGATCATGCCATAATTTCAACAATATGGGACACCTTAAGTTATTTTTTCATAGTGCTCTGAGGTTGGGTGCTCAAGACACTTCTTAGGCATTGCAACCATTATAGGCTTTGATAGGATGGGGCCAGAAGAATCAGTCTTGTCAACAGAAAAAATCTTACCATGGCGATTCTCAGAATACTAGGACTTATCAACAAGGGAAATCTCAACAAGCCAACAAAGAGAATAATGTAGCAATGAAGAAACTATATGGAGATAAGTAGATGATTGTGGATGATCATGCCATACTATCTATGGTGATAGGTACAATTATTTTTAATTCTACCTTCATGCATGTACTATTTTATATTAGTGCATCACATTCCTTCATTTCTTCTTGTGTTGTTGACCTGCTATGGTTAAAACTTGAAATGATACCTTCTATGATAAAACTCCAAACTCCTCTCAGTGAAAGAGAATGTCGAGCCTTCATGTGTAGATCTTGTTCTATAATTGTTGATGGATTTGAACTAAAATGAAACTTCTAGATGTTGGATATGGATGTCTATGATTTAATCCAAGGTATAGATTGGATGACAATGTTTAAGGATCACATTGACTACATGTGAACATTTAATTTCATGCCTGAGGATGACACTAAGCATATCTTCTGTAAGAACCCAAATCTTCTTTTCAGGTATGTCTTTCATTTCTGGTTGTTTTTGAGAAAAAAGGGAGTTTCTAGAAATTTTAGGAGTACACACCATGTACTTATAAGTACACGATGTGTACTCGGTTTCCACGGGTGGCCATGTACTGGCCGAGTACATGGCCGTGTGGGGTGACCTGGAGGCTGCCTAAAGTGGGGCCCGGTAAAGGCAAGTACACACCATGTAATTTTAAAATAAACGTCGTGTACTTTCTTTTTATTTCATTAAACAGACCATGGTCATGTCTAACTGACAGAACACACTTCTTCTTCATCTGTCTCATCCAGGAGTGTCTGTACGGCCGCAGATCTTCTCTGAGCCCCCGAATCACCATCCGTTATCCGAATCAAACTCTGTCAGTTGCATTGTAATCGCATCAGTGAGTTATCTATTCTTCTTGAACTTCATATCTTGATTTCTCCTCTTTCAAGAGATATCCTCAGTTGAAATTTTTTAACATTTTTTTAGATCTATGTATTTCTAGGGTGATTCAAGGTCTGAGGTTCACGTATATCGATCTTACAATGTCAAGGAAATTTTTTTGTTCCTTTCCGTAGTCAGTCTTTGAGTTATATGTGCAAAAATTCCCAATACCCTCATCTGGGGTATTGTGTGTTTATGGTTTTATCCCTGTTATTTCCTTGTTATTCATTGTGTGCTTGAGTAGAGGTTTTATGTTTGTGAATAGGGTTATCTTTTCCATGCTATGGATGTTTTTCCCATGCTTGTTGTTATAGACCGTTTGGTCTATCTTTGACTGTTAGGATGATTTGATTTCCATTCCTAGTATTATTAGGACGAATTGATTTTATATCTGACATGCTGTAATATACTGTAGACTGTTTATCCAGGTAGTTCTAGAGGTTTACTTTGGCTGTCATATTTTGTTGTGCACGATTGACTTACACAGGGTTGTGAGAACCTGGTGTAGTAGACCAGAGGGGGGAATGAACGTTGAGGGATTCTCCAATGTGTCTGTTTTACTGTTACATTGCAATACCATAGGGGGTGGAATTTGTGCTCCCTCAGAGTGTCTGTAGTTTATTCGATATGGGCTATAGGGGGAATTGGATGTTGAGTGATTCCTCAGAGGTCCTATTAGTTACCGATATGAGACCACATGGGGAATTGATGGAGAGTGCTTCCTCAGAGTGTCTTTTATAAAGATGAACCAGAGGGGTTAGACTATGTGTACTTCCTAGAGGGTTTCTTGTGATGTTTGGTTGAACCATAGGGGTTAGGCTGTGAGTACTTCCCATAGGCACTGCTGGAAATATAACCTTTCCCAACAGTTTCGAACCATTGGGATAGGCCCTTAAACCGTTGGGATAGTCTATCCCAATGGTTTCATTAACCATTGGCAAGTGGGCCACTGCGGTTGCCCTATACCAATGGTTCACATTGAACCATTGGTATGGGGGGTGTCAGATTTCAATATTCCCAGGGTTCATTGTGAACCATTGGGATAAATTTATGTTAACGGTTTTAACCTATTGGGACATCTCTATTAAAATGGTTTAAAATGTTGGTATATCCCTCTACCAATGGTTTCCACAGGTGATGATTTATGTTGTTCCAACTGTTCATCTTGAACCATTGGGATAGAGTTATACTAAATATGTACCAACGATTAGGAACCGTAGGCCTATTCTAGGCTGCAGAAATTATATAGAGGTATACCAACGGTTTTGAAACCTTTGGTATAGACCCCCCACTCAATTTTAGGCACATAACCTGCTATCAAACACATTGCACACAGAAATCACACTACTACCACCAGTAACCTTCAACAAAAAAAACACACTACAAAAATAGAAAACACAATGCAAATCTGAAACCTACAATCAGGGACAACCCATCCAATTTGATTGCCCAAGACCACTGATGAAAATGTTGCCCTGTTAAAAAAAACTATCAACTAATAGAAAATTCATAACAGATAAAAGAATGATAAATTGGAAGAAATCCTATTAGAAAAATTAGAATGCCTAGTAGGAGAGGGAGTGAGCTAGTGGGCTGAGCTAGATTAATGAAACAACACTGTACCAAACCCACTAGCACGGTCAGATCTAGGTGGATCTGCAACTAATTTCCGATCACTAATTACAAACCCAGCTACTTCTCTTTTCCCCTTGATCAGCAGTGAGCCAACATTGGATGAAACATTAACCCCCTACACAAACAGCTGACTAATGGGCCCAATTTCAGCATTGAACATTCATTCACAAGCATCGATTAACTCAATCATAGGAAAACAAGTAGTACGACCCTGACCAGAACTAAATTAGCACTGATACCCACACTCTTTGAAGTGGATGCAAACCTACAATAGCAGAGATCAATCAATAGTGGCCTCCACCTACTTCAGGTCCGGTTCAATATCCACTGCTGATATCCTCCAAGTAGCACAAACAAAAGATAATCTAGAGCTTTTCAAAAAATCTAGAACATGCTTGACCGACCAGATCCAGACTCCTCCATGCTCGCAAGCATCACTCAAATCGTCCAACTCTTGATCCAATAACCAGCTTCTGCAAACTCAGTCGCCAACCTCCTGGGAACCCAAAATCATCCTGGACAATCATGGAACAAAACCCATAGTGACATACCCAAATTTAAGTATCAGAACACATGAACAACCCAAAAGCGACTTAGATTGTAGTGGAAAACACCAAGAGAGTCCCGATCAATGAACAAACTATGAGAAGCTTGGTTTCTCATTCCCAATTCTAACATCATGGCAACATGATCTCAGCTTTCAATGTTTCTGGACAAGTGCACACCCTCAAGAGTAGAAAATGAATAGTGGATCTAGAATTGAACCTGAGATAACAACATGAATCTTCAAGAAAAATAGGATGTTTTAGAGGAGATGGTGAGGCACAAACAAAGGAGTCGTCATCGACACTATGGAAATTAAAACTCTATTTCCATAGGATCATGATAATTGGCTGATACTAGATGATGTTTGACTTCCCATGACATCTAGGAATTTACCATTGTGCCTGATAGTATTTGATTTCTTAGGATTCCTGGGAATTGGTTGTGGGATTGCTAAAATATTTCCTAGAGCCATTTCCCTAGGAAACTGTGCATGAACATACTACTTTGATATTGGATTTCCCTAAGAGGATGTGAATTGGTTTTAAATGATATACTAGTTGGAACAGTTTCATGATAGGCTCACAGACACTTCATCACTAGATGAGGTAGGTGTGGTTGATCATAAGTGCCACATTAGAGCCTGAGGATCAATAGTGATTTATTTATTTATATTAAATAGTTTATAAATTTATTTATCTAATAATATCACATGTAGAGACACACATTTACTAGTTATTTATCAAACTATATTAGTGGTTTCATACTATGTTGTACTCTCATCATGCTCAGAAGGCCATGACACTTTGGTCCCTGAGAAGAATTGTTACTTGCGTATAGGATCAAATTGGGTAAAGGATCACTGTTACATGATAATGATAGAGCAGTTCATATTGTTTGGTGATTGAGATGATGTGAGACTCAAGGATATATTGGAGTCTCTTTTTCCTTTTATATTCATTTTTTGTATATGGGGTCAATCTGGTGGGTGACCCGCGTGTGTTAGTTTTTATATATTTAATTTTAATTCAGTTATGTATTATCATGTGTGCTCTGATGTTGATATCATGGATGTTGATTGGTTTATTTTCATCTATTGTTGTGAACTATGATATGGGGTATAGTCTTCCAATGGTATGAACCTATAACCTCATTGTTAATCATTATCCACTAGTGTATGGGAATGCATACCTAAGGTCTAGTGGCGACTCCTTGATTCAGGCACCACTCAGTAGATATGGACTAGTGGAAGGACGTTACAAGGGAGAAAATAATTAGGAATTATTCAAGTACTATTAGGGTTACACCTTCAAGCATATGGACAGGGTATACAAAAATTGGATCTAGATATGATTTACTGGTAACATCAAGGATGATCCAAAAACTGATTAGTTTATGGTCTCATAACTTTAACAAAATGGGGATAACCCTTAATTTCATATATCATAGAGTGTAGGGGTGTAATTTTTAAGGTCTTGTAGCAAGGAACAAGGGGATAGATGGCAAATAAATAAATAGGGGGAAAATGAACTTAGCATGTTTTCATAGCCTAGGGATTATTAGGAACACCTCAGGTATGAGTGCATAGCTTTTAAGGTCATGGTGTTTGGACTAGCATATTTATATAAAGATCATGATCATGTACATAATGGTGGGAAATGCTACGGTGGGAAATAATTACTTATGTAAATTTAGTATGTCCTTATCACCCAAGAAAAAACAAGTGAACCTCTCACACAGATATAGCTCATACTCGGAGGAAGGGGAATCATCTAAGAATTAGGCTGGGCAGGGGATCGACATGAGTCTGTCACAATCCCTATGATCTAGGCTAGAATAAAAATCATGTTGGTCCAGAACATGATGTCTAGACATCACTATGTATCATGTATAGTGGGAATCAAGCCATACATTTTCCTAGAGGGCAGTGTGGTGGGAGTCCAATGTCATGCAGGGATTATCCTCTCAGGTGGGGACTAAGATATTACATAATTTTAGTAAATTAAGTAGGGATAACACTATATAACTTAACATATAATGGAAAATAGGTCGAAAACTTATTTTAAAATACCCATAAAATCCTCCTTAAATAGAAATATCCAAGATGAGGATTATAAAGTTTATACATGCAAAGGTTAGGCCCATTTTGATGGTTCGATTCAAAATACATGAGACATATTACTAGAAGGAGACATTGATATTAAAGTTGAAGCCATGTAAAGTCGAGTCGAGGATAATCTTATAGGACCAAATATATTGAATGATAAAAAAACTAGTCACATGAAAAAAAACAGAAAGTACCCTCTCATCTGGGGAAGGGAGCACACTCCTAATGGTGGAATGACATATGATGTGTGAAATAGGTAGAATTATTTCTCAATTACTATAAATGGTGTGACATAGATATTTTTCCTTCAGCAAGTGGTATTCAGAGCTCTTCTGATACTAATAGAACATGGTACCTGAATGCGTTTGGTCGGTTTTCCGTATTCCAGTTGTTGTTTTCACTTAAAATGTTTTCCATTTCACATAAAGGTGAGACACTTTGAGTGGTGATGGCCACACCGCACCTCGGATTATGGCGGGGTTCACTCTTACACATCACATACAACCCATGGATTGTTGTGCTAATATATCAACACAATCTGAATACATTTGGTTAGTTTTCTGTATGCCAGTTGTTTTTACATAAAATGATATCCATTTTAAACAAAAAAAAGATAGTTAGAGTGATACCGGCCACACCGCGCCTCGAATTGAGGCAAGGTTGACTCGTAAATGTCACATATTACCCATGGATCATTGTCTTAATGTTTCAATAGAATCCTAATGCGTTTGGTCAGTTTTTCGTATGTCAGTTGTTGTTTTCACTTAAAATTATGTCCATTTTAAACAAAAGAGGGACACTTTGAGTGGTGTCGACCACAAAGAGCCTTTTATTGAGGAGGGGTTGACTCTTAAATGTCACATATGACCCATGGATAGTTTTTCTAAATTTTCAACACAATCCAAATTTATTTGGTCGGTTTTTCGTATGTCAATTGTTGTTTTCACTTAAAATAATGTTTATTTTAAACAAAAGAGAGACACTTTGAGTGGTGTCGGCCACACCGTGATTCAGATTGAGTTGGGGTTGACTCATACACATTAAATATGACCCATGGATAATTTTCCTAATGTTTAAATAGAATCTAAATGTGGTTGGTCATTTTTCCGTATGTCAGTTTTTGTTTTCACTTAAAATGATGTCCATTTTAAACAAAAGAGATACACTTTGAGTGGTGTTGGCCACAAAACACTTTGGATTGAGGCAGGGTTGACTCATACACATCACAAATGACCCATGGATCTTTTTCCTAAAATATCAACACAATCCGAATGCGTTTGGTCGGTTTTCCGTATGCCAGTTGTTGTTTTCACTTAAAATCCTGTCCATTTCCAATAAAAGTGAGAACGTTTGAGTGGTTTCTGCCACAATAGCCCTCATATTGAGGCGGGGTAGACTCGTAAAAGTCACATATCACTCGTGGATCGTTGTCCTAAAGTTTCAATAGAATCTGAATTCCATTGGTCCATTTTCTATATGTCAGTTGTTGTATTCACTTTAAATGATGTCTTTTTGAAACAAAAGAGAGACACTTTGAGTGGTTCCGGACACACTGCACCACATATTAATGTGGGGTTGACTCGTACACATCCCATATGACCCATGGATCGTTTTCATTAATTTTCAATAGAATCCTAATGCGTTTGGTCAGTTTTACGTATGTCAATTTTTGTTTTCACTTAAAATGATGTTCATTTTAAACAAAAGAGAGACACTTTGGGTGGTGCCGACCACACCATGATTCGTATTGAGGTGGGGTTGACTCCTAAACATCACATATGACCCATGGATCATTTTCTTAAAGTTTAAACAGAATCAGAATGTGTTTGGTTGGTTTTCCATATGTCAGTTGTTGTTTTCACTTAAAATGATGTCCATTTTAAACAAAAGAGAGACAATTTGAGTGGTGGTGGCCACACCGAGCCTTGGATTGAGGCGAGGTTGACTTTTACACATCAAAAATGAAACATTTATTGTTTTCTTAAAGTATCAACACAATTTGAATGCGTTTGGTCTGTTTTCTGTATGCTAGTTGTTGTTTTCACTTAAAATCCTGTCCATTTCAAATAAAAGTGAGACAATTTGAGTGGTTCTGGCCACACCGACCCTCAGATTGAGGTGGGGTTGACTCATACAAGTAACATATGACACATGGATCATTTTACTAAAGTTTTAACAGAATCCGAATTCCTTTGGTTGGTTTTCCATACGTTAGTTTTTGTATTCACTTAAAATTATGTCCTTTTGAAACAAAATAGAGACACTTTGAGTGGTTCCGGCCACACCGCGCCCCAGATTGAAGCATGGTTGACTCATACACATCAAAAATTACTGATGTATCATTTTCCTAAAGTTTCAACACAATCTGAATGCGTTTGGTCAGTTTTCCGTATGCCAGTTGTTTTTACTTAAAAGAGTATCCGTTTTAAACAAAAGAAAGACACTTTGAGTGGTATTGGCCACAACGTGCCTCATATTGAGGCGGTAATGACTCTTACACGTCACAAATGACCCATGGATCATTTTTTTGATGTATCAACACAATTCGAATGCTTTTGGTTAGTTTTCCGTATGCCAGTTGTTGTTTTCACTTAAAATGTTGTCCATTTCAAACAAAAGTGAAAAAATTTGAGTGGTACCAGCCACAACGTGCCTCATATTGAGGCAGAGTTGACTCGTACACATCAAAAATGACTCATGTATTGTTTTTCTAAAGTATCAACACAATCCGAATCCGTTTGGTCAGTTTTTCGTATGTCATTTGTTGTTTTCATTTAAAATGTTGTCCATTTCAAATAAAAGTGAGACACTTTGAGTGGTACCAGTCACACCATGCCTCGGTTTGAGGTGGGGTTGACTATTACATGTCACTTGGGAATTTTGAGTTCCATCAAGTGTGGATTGAAGATCCGGGTGAGTCTAATCCTCTTCTTGCTTCTTCTTTTCGATTAGGGTTTGCACTCTTCTCTCATCTTCTTCCGAAGCTCTAAACCCCTCATTTTCAGTTGGGATTTAGGGTGAATCTTGAAGAGAACTTAGATTGGGATCTGAGGTCCAGGGAGGATGTTTTGGGGGTAAAACGCATGGATGATCATCGTCTATTGACTGGTCAAAGTTCCGATGCTCTGCTAATGTGTACAGCAGCACTCAGGTCGAATCCTCGGCGATGATACTTTTTAATAGTCAGTTGTTTTTAGTTGATTGTATTTTTATTAGGGGGGTTTGTTTGCATAGATTAATTGAAATGATTGATTGAATATAATAGATTTAAAATATTTATAAATATTGGGCTGAGTTCATCATTAGGTAGTTAATCTTGTGATGTCCTTGAGCATTGCTTTATATTGTATTAAATTAACACCCATGTCACAAGATGACGTTGATTAGAATTCCTAAGTGTTAAGGCTTTAATCCTAGCCTTAACTTAACTTAAGGTTCTAATATCAATTAGATCTTATTGATGGTGGTGTATTTATGGTTCTAATAATCCATGGAAACCACATGTTAAAAAAAAGTCATTAATCCATGACATGTTAAGTTCAACATACACAATGTTAATTCAAAGAATATTCATCGAGTAAAAGCTCTCAATCACTTAACATACCTAAATTATAACTCACCCCAATTAGAGATTTAATAATACATTTGGGTGTTTAATAATCTGGTTATAATTATTATTATTATAATTTAAGAATAAAAGAAAAATAACGGGATAAGAAAAGAGTGGTGCATCGAACACACACACACGAACAATGATAATAATTAAAAACAGATTTTCGATTGAATGAGGAAGAAAAATAAGGGAAGGGGATTCAACTGTATTTAAACTATTTTAAGAACATTAATATTAATCTACATAAGGTGTAT
Organism: Viscum album; assembly: GCA_963277665.1. Lineage (NCBI taxonomy): Eukaryota > Viridiplantae > Streptophyta > Magnoliopsida > Santalales > Viscaceae > Viscum > Viscum album. The sequence continues at coordinate 1,658,076,456 of OY728153.1, forward strand.
GAGAATAAGAGATATTTAAGAAGAAACTTGCATTAAAACAGAATTACAAAACACAAACTTACAAGATTACAAACGAAGACCAACACAAAAGTGAAAGGAAGCTAAGAGAGGAGGAACGGTATCTAAAGTGAAAACTTGAGTATGGAAGGTCATCAAAAGCCTTTTTAAAGGATTTGGTCGTGCCAATTGATGATCCCCTCTTATGAAATGCCAACCCATTTGAAGGAGAAAAGGGGGATGCATTTATAGCCCAAGAAAGTGGACTGTTTTCATTCCCAATTTGTTCTTCCACTTTCATCGCCATGTTTTCTATTCAGACAGATGAATATCGAGATATATTATTCTTCAAAGTTTTAGATAATAATGGTGTTAGACTACTCTCAAAATGTGGAGGCATTTGGACCTATGTATCCAAATTGATGGTCATATTATTAAACAATTTTAATCTATCCATTTCAATCCAGTATTTTTAAAGTTAAAAATGTGAAAGGGTTTTTGAATAGGAAGATGCCTTCAAAACTGAATTATTTCTTCAACAAAGTAGGCCGCCTAAATATCCTATTTCACACTACAAAATCTTAGCTCTATTTTATGATTACATCATTATATATGTCTTTAATAGTGTCAGGAATTTAATTCTAGGATAGAATGGTGGGATGGACTTAAAAGATTCATTTGGGCCCATTGATCTTAGAGTTGGGCCCTGAAAGTTTTACCCATGATTATTTTGGATAATCAATAACATATGGTGGAGTTTCAAAAAATATGGGCTTCGAGAGTGAGACCAGTAACTCAATCATCATGGCTGGTCCAGTTTCTTCACAAATTCATTTGGTCATCTTGTGTGGTCCATATGAGCCTTCAAATGGTAGAATTGACCCATGATTCCTTCTAATGATATGTGATAAATTGAATAAGGAATTCGAAAAAACAATAACCACACAATTTTAATTATTAGGGTGATATTTATAAATAAAATAGTAAACTGAATCAATTGGACTACTTCTAAAAATGCTCAAAAATTATACTAAGTATTAAAACATTAATATTTCACACAAATTATGCACATTTCATAAAAAAATATGTAAAGGGAGTTTATAATATGTCATGAAAGTATTAATAACATCAACTCCACAACACTTAGTCTTGTGAATGTACTCATGTGCAACAAATATAAAAACATAACAAAATCATTTTCACTCACCAACAAATAGTAAAATTTTGTTTTCTCTAATCAGGGGTGGTTTAGACTATTTCAATCATCCATTTTGAATTCCACCAAAATTTGTTATAGAAACCACGTTCCAAAACTAAATCATTTTTTCATGCTCAAATTTAGAAATGGAAAATGTGGACACTCAAAACTCACACCTCTCAAGATGATAAAATTCATTTGTGGAGGTTCACTCTTTCACCAACCAAAAGTGAAAATCTTCAAGTTTGAAATATCTCTCAGCTTCCAATCCCTATCCAAAGTGTACAAGAATAAAGAGGTATTTTTAAGGGATTTTTCTATGGCTATGGGATGGTAGTTATATAATGTCCAAGAGAGATAAGAAGAGGGGTAAAACACCAACATAGAAAAAGCAATGCACATTTTTTTTTGAAATAAAACATGGAAGGAAATGAAAAAACATATTTACAAGGGAATTATTGTGTGATGAAAGACACAATAGAGGAAGAAAATTTGAAGGGTATTAGAAGATAAAATATTTACAAACCACAAAGCTTCTCCAAATGACATAAGAATATAATGGAAGTGTTCTTTTTTTTTCTGTTTTTTTTTGAAAGTTAAACTTGGAAAAGATCTCGCACTCAAATCCCAACCCATGATTGATCTCCTCATGACACTAATTGTAATAGTTATAACAAGTTCAAAGGTTGAGGAAGAGTGATTTTTGACCTACCTAAGAAACGACCAAAATTTGTTTTTATTTGTTTTTATTTTTTTTGATTTGTTTTTTGATTTTTTTGTACACTTGTCAATAAAATTTACCAAATTACATAAATGAAAGTACATTACATTCCCCAAAACACACTAAATGACAACCTCTCCCCCACACTGAAATGGATTTATGCCCTCAAGCATATGATAACATGGTGAAATCAACAAAGGGTACCCAAAATGAAATCCATCCCCCCGACACTTAAATTTCAAAACAAAATTATGAAATGAAAATCCATGTTGATATTGGGTGGGAAAAGGTATTGGGCTTGTAATGTGGCTATCAAAGAAAAGGTTTTCATAGAATCAAAGGGGCTTTTAAAAGGAGGATTAATGTAAGTTAATTGGGAGGATATTTGGCTATTGTGATTCTCATGTGGTTCAGAAAATGCCTCTATCATATTAATGCACACTAAGGTAGGAAATTCAGCTCAATGGTCCACAAACTCAAGACTCACAAATGGGGGTAAAAACACACATTTTGAAAATATGTCCATAGGTGTCCTTGTAATGAAAGAGAATGTTGTTCCTCACGGTTTGGGAAAATCATTTTCCAAATCAAAAATTTAGCATTCAAAATTTGTTAATTTTGACACAACATTCTTTATCCAAAGTCATGATGAAAAATAAAAATTTTTGAGATGAAACCATGTCTTTTGAATCCCCAAAATGGTTGGAAAAAATTTGAAAATTGAAGGTGAGTAAGTATGAATTTTTTGGTTTTTTTTGTAATTGTTTTTGTTATGATGCTTTTTTTTGTTTTTTTTTGGTTTTTTTAGTTTTTAATAAAGATACACCCACCCAAAAGAGACAGTAAAAAAGAAAGGGTTTGATAAAGAAAGTGGTAAAAAAATGAAAGAGAGAGGAAGAGGAAGAAATAGGTAGTGAGAGGAATATATAGAGAGAGAGTTAAAGGGAAAGAGGTGCCCCCTAGTTTGGATTTAGCGGGTCGCCATCTCCGTCTAGTGGTAGGTAAACTGGAGAATTTGGTGATCTAGGATTGTTCATCCTCTCATGGTGATCCTTTAACTGATGTCCATCTACTGTGAATGTCCTTTTGGAAGAGGGGTCTTGGAATTGCACTGCCCCAAATGGGTAAACATTAGTAATAACAAAAGGACCTTCCCAACGAGAATTAAGATTACCTGGGTGAAGCCGAAATCGAGAATTGAAGAGCATTACCTTTTCAACTTCATGAAATACCTTTCTCAGGATGTGTCTATCATGGAGTGCCTTGGATTTTTCTTTGTAGAGATTAGAATTCTCATAAGAATCAAGTCGAAGCTCCTCCAATTAAGCCAATTGCAACAATCTTTCTTCATCAGATTTTTCAAGATCAAAATTACAAGTTTTCACTGCCCAAAATGACTTATGTTGGATTTCAACTAGAAAATGACATTCTTTACGAAAAACTAGCCTAAAAGGAGACATCCCAATGGGTGTTTTATAGCCAGTTCGATAAGTCCAAAGTGCTTCACCAAGTCTTTCAGTCCAGTCTTTTTTGGTGGGTTTTACAATTCTCTCAAGCACTCTTTTCACTTCTCTATTAGAAAGTTCAGCCATGCCATTTGTTTGGGGGATATATGCAGTTGAAGTTTTATGTACAACCCCAATATTTTTCAAAAGTGATTCAATGGTTCTATTACAAAAAAGGGTTCCAAAGTCACTGATTAAGGCACGAGGTGTGCCAAATCTATAGAAGATATGTATCTTTAGGAACTCACTAACAATATGTGAATTATCCTTTATAGTGGGTTTGGCCTCGACCCACCTAGAAACATAATCAACCATAAGAAGGATGTATGATAATCCATTGGAAGGGAGAAATGGTCCCATGAAATCGATACCCCAAACTTCGAAGATCTCAAAGAAAATTAATGGTTTTTGGGTAATTTCATTTCTACTTTAAATTGTGAAAAACTTTTGGCAAGTGGGACATGATTGAAAGAACTCATGTTAGTCCTTGAAGAGTGAAGGCCAGAAGAATCCAGAGTCTAGGAAATTTCGGGAGGTCCTTTGTTGTCTAAAATGGCCACCTCTGGGAAGTGAGTGAAAAAATTCTAAGATGGAGGAATGTTCATCTTCATCAACACATCTCCTAATTATCATGTCTTCCCCAGTTTTCCAAAGTTTATTTTCTTCCCAAAAATAGTATTTTGAATCACTTTTCAACTTCATTTTTTGTTCTTTTGAAATTTTTTTAGTAAAAACACCAGAAACTAAGTAATTTACAATTAGGGCATACCATGGTAACTTTGGAGTGAGAGATGAAAGTTGCTCAGTGGGGAATTCAGGATCAATGATTTCTGAATTAGAAGAATTAGAAATTCTACTTAAGTGATCAGCCACATGGTTTTCTTTTCCTGGTATATCTTTTATTTCAAGGTCAAACTCATGGAGCATTAAGATCCATCTTATTATCCTCGGTTTGGAATCAATTTTCTTGAGTAAGAACTTTATAGAAGAATGGTCTGTGAAGATGATGATTTTGGCACCTAAGAGATAAGGCCAAAATTTATCTAAGTCAAAAACAACTGCTAAAAGTTCTTTTTCAGTGACAATGTAGTGAGATTGTGTTTCATCTGATGTTTTTTAAGCATAATAAATGACATGAGGAATTTTTTCTCTTCTTTGACCAAGAACAACCCCAATGGCTCTATCAGAAGCATCACACAACAACTCAAAGGGTAAGGATGAATCTGGGGGTTGGATTATTGGGGCGAATGTTAGAGCGGTTTTGAGTTCAACAAAGTCTCTCTTGAAAACCTCATCAAAATGGAAAGTGACGTCATTTTTGAGAAACCGAGTGAGTGGGAGGGAAATTTTACTGAAGTTATGGATGGATCTCCGATAGAAACCAGCATGAACAAGGAATGAACAGATGTCTCGAACAGAAGTGGGTTGAGGAAGTGATTGGATCACTTAAATTTTGGCAGGATCGACTTCAATACCATATTTTGAATCTATGTTCTCTAGAACAATCCAATTTGGAACCATGAAGTGACATTTTTCAAAATTTAACACAAGGTTACACTTGACACACTTTTGGAGGACTATAGAGAGTGAATTAAAACAAGATTCAAATGACTCCTCATAAATGGTGAAGTCATCCATGAAGAATTCCATGCAGTGTTCAATGAATTTGGAAAATATACTCATCATACACCTCTGGAATATTGCATGAGCATTGCCAAGTCCAAAAGGCATTCTTCTATATGCATATGTTCCAAAGGGTCAAGTGAAAGTAGTCTTTTCTTGGTCCTAAGGTGAGATTGGGATTTGGAAGTAGCCAGTGTATCCATCAAGAAAGAAATAGTGTGACTTTCCAGCTAATCGTTCCAGCATTTGATCAAGGAATGGAAGAGGGTAGTGATCTTTTCTTGTTTCAACATTCAATTTCCTATAGTCGATTCACACACGCCATTTGTTCTTCAATCGAGTTGTGACTACCTATCCATGTTCATTTGTGACAACAGTTATCCCCCCTTCTTAGGTACAACTTGAATTGAACTAACCCATTCACTATAAAAAATCGGGTAGATAATACCAACTTTAAGAATCTTGGTGATCTCTTCCCTAACTACCACAAGTATGAGTGAATTGAGTCTTCTTTGTGGTTGTCTAATTGGTTTGGATGACTCCTCAAGATGGATGTGATGCATGCAAATGGCAGGGTTGATTCTGGTATGTCATCTAGGGTCAAACCTAGGGCCTTTTTGTTTTCCTCTAACACTTGAACAAGTTTGGACTCTTCGGTTTCAATAAGTGGCGAAGAGATAATGACAATATATGAGTGATCACGGAAAAGGAATGCATATTTCATATGTTTAGAAATAGGTTTCAGATCAGTCTCATATTTCAATTTTGGGGTAGACAACTTAGGAATAGAAGAAGGGACTTCAGTTGCTTCAGATTCATTTTCCTTAATACTATCCAACGTGGAGCAGTAGAGATCAGAGTTGATGTGGGATTCTAGAGAGTTTTCAAGTTCCTTTACATTGATGGAGTCTATGAATGAGAGGTCCACATCAGCATCCTCATTTATGAATTAGTTAATCATGGTGCAGATTTCACAAGATCCTTTGTAATTAGAACATGAAGAATATAGTGGATTGGGGTTCCATTGACTCTTAGAAGTGTCCTCGGAAGCATGGATTGAGAATGCAAAGTGATCCTCATATGGGTATCGCATGGTTTGGAAAATGTTTAACTTGACTAGTTTGTCACCAAATTCCATGGATAAGATGCCTGAATGGACATCAATATTAATTCTCGCAGTTGGGAGGAATGGTCTTCCTAAAATTAGGGGAGATCGAGAAGAGGTCATCTCACCTTCCATGTCAAGGACATAGAAATCAGCAGGGAAGATAAGATCATTGACTCAGACAAGATCATCCTTAATTATTTCCTCAGGACTGGTTATACTTCGATTAGCCAATTGAATGAAAACACCCATTGGATGTAAGGGACCTAGACTAAGGTTGGAGAATAAGGATTTGGTCATGACATTAATTGAGGCTCCTAGGTCTATGAGTGCATCATCGAAGTTGGAACTTCCAATTTGGCATGGAACCATAAAGGTCCTTGGATCTTTTCACTTAATGGTTATGGACTCTTGAGTTGAAACATTTTCAAAGGTCCTAAGTTGCCTCTTGTGGGTACACAACTCCTTGAGAAACTTGGCATACTTAGGAATTTGTTTTATGGCATCTAAGAGGGGAATATTGACTTCAACACGTCTAAACATGTCGAGCATTTGAGGATCGGGTTCAAAGGACTTCTTTGGCTTATAAATAGCTTGAGGAAAAGGAATTGGGTTCCTAAGTGGAATTGAAGAAGGTGAGGGAATGGTTTCAATTTCCTTTTCAAGTTTCTTTTTATTTTCATTTTCTAGGTCAACATTCAAAGGAGGGTTGGAGGACTTATCTTGAGGCATAGAAATTTTCTTTCCATATCTAAGTTCAATTTCACTTACATTAATCTTGGGGTTGGGTAATGGTTGAGCTGGAAGTTGGGAAGAATTGGATGGTTTCTGCTGACTAAGGTGAGATGCAAGTTAACCAATTTGGGTTTAAATGTTCTTGAGGCGGGAACGGGTGAAGGAGGAAAGATCTTTAGCTGCACTTTCCCATGGTTACTTGGAAGAAGAGGCTTGTCCCGGATTGGGATTACATAGATTTTGGTTCTTCTGAAAGCAATTGTATTGGTTTTGGAATTGGGAAGGTTCACTAGGATAATGTAATCTGGTAGGAGGATTGTTCCTTTGAGGTTGAGGAATAAAAGGATAAGGTTGTTTGAAATTACCAACACCTTGAACATATTGAAACTGGTTTATGTTTTGAGGAGGGAATTGAGGGGGATGAGATATGGGATTACCATACCTAAGGGCTTTGTTATAGGAAGAAGATAAGGGCTCATAGTAAGGTTGGTTGAAGTTTCTAACAAACTGACCCGATAGTTGAGGGTTGGTGTTCTGCTGAGCATATGTTGCATTGAGCTCCATTGGTTCAGATGAATTAGATTGATCCTCTTGAAGTTGTGGACATGTGTCACTTGGATGAGATGAAGAGCTGCATATTCCATAGTTTTTAACAGGTCCATGAAACATTGATTGTGGAGAAGATGAGGTTGGGGATTTGGTAGCCACAACTAGTTGTCGCACAAGACCTGTAAGTTCACTCATCCACTCGGTCATCTTGTTCGAATAAATTGATTGATTATCTTGGGATTGTTTGACTTGATCATGTGCTCGAGGATAGAATTGTTGTGTGTTTGAAGCCATGTTACTTATGAGATCTCTTGCAGTTACTTGAGTTTTATCAACAAGAGCACCACCGCTTGAGACATCAATGAGAGTTCTCTCCATTGCCAATAACCCCTCATAGAAGCATTGGATCAAGAGTTGGTCAGGAATTTGGTGGTGTGGGTTGGTTGCAACAAGCTTTTTGAATCTCTCCCACTACTCATGGAGTGATTCACTTGGGAACGGACAGATACCACTTATTTCCTTTCGGATAGAAGAAGTACGAGAAATAGGAAAGAATTTCTCTAAGAAAAGTCGCTTCATGTCATTCCATGTGGTTATAGAACCAGGAGGGAGGTAGTAAATCCATGACTTGGCAGTGTCAGCTAGGGAGAAAGGGAATGCTCAGAGTTTGATTTGTTCCTTATAAACCCCTTGAGGATTCATGGTAGAGCACACTACTTGGAACTCTTTAAGGTGGAGATGTGGATCCTCACCAGCTAGCCCATGGAAATGAGAAAGAAGATGAATCAAACCCGATTTGAGTTCAAAGTCAGCCTCTATGTTTGGATATTGAATTCCAAGAGGTTGGTAATTCATATCAGGGGAAGCAAGTTCTTTAAGTGTTTGTTCCCTAGGATTTACCATATCTAATTCAATTGGTTGGACAAGGACTGGTTCTTGAATTATTTGATTATCTCTTATGTTCCTCCTAAGTTGGTGAAGTGTTCGCTGAATTTCAGGGTCAAAAAAATCTGAGGGATTGTTTGGGAGGCTATGGGGCATTCAGAAAGATGTTGGAAGAAAAAGGAATAAGGTTTTTTTTCTTTGTGTTTCTCATTTACGATTTTTATGAGGAAGGTGGGTTTTTCTTTGTGTTTTTTTTCAATTTTTTTTAAACTTTATTTTTTTTGGGTTTTTTACAATAACCAGAAACTAATGACTACATAAAGAACCATCCCTGGAAATGGTGCCATTTGAAATGCATGGCCAATTGTCACCTATCGACTGGTCAAAGTTCCGATGCTCTAATAATGTGTATTGCAACACTCAGGTCGAATCCTCAGTGATGATACTTTTTAATAGTCGATTGTTTTTAGTTGATTGTATTTTGATTATGGGGGTTTGTTTTTAGAGATTAATTGAAATGATTGACTGACTATAATTGATTTAGAAAATTGATAAATATGGGGGTGAGTTTATCATTAGGTAGTTAAGCTTGTGATATCTTTGAGCTTTGCTTTATATTGCATTAAATTAACACCCATGTCACAAGATGACGTTGATTAGAATTCCTAAGTTTTAAGGCTTTAATCCAAGACATAAATTAACTTAAGGTTCTAATATCAATCAGAGCTTATTTATGGTGGTGTATTTATGGTTCCAATAATCCATGTAAACCACATGTTAAACAAAACAAGTCATTAATCCATGACATGTTAAGTCCAACATACACAATGTTAATTCAAATAATATTCATCAAGTAAAAGATCTCAATCACTTAACATACCTAAATTATAACTTACACCAATTAGAGATTTACTCATCCATTTTCGTGTTTAATAATTTGGTTATAATGATTATGATTATAATTTAAGAAGAGAAGAAAAAGAAGGGGATAAGAAAAGAGTGGTGCGTCGAACACACACACACGAACACTGATGATAATTAAAAACAGATTTTCGATTGAAAGAGGAAGAAACATATGAGAAGAGGATTCAACTATATTAAAACTATTTTAAGAAAATTAATATTAATCTAAAGAATGTGGATGAGAATAATAGATATTGAAGAAGAAACTTTCATTAAAATAGAATTACAAAACACAAACTTACAAGATTACAAATGAAGAACAACATAAAAGTGAAAGGAAGCAAAGAGAGGAGGAAGGGTATCTCAAGTGAAAACTTGAGTATAGAAGGTCCTCCTAAGACTTTGGAAAGGATTATTTCATGCCAATTTATGATCCTATCTTCTGAAATGCAAAACCCTTTGAAGGAGAGGAGGGGGATGCATTTATAGCTTAAGGAAGTGGACTGTTTTCATTCCCAATCTATCCTTTCAATTGCATCGCCATTTTGTCTATTCAGACAACCTAATATCGAGATATATCCTTATTCAAAGTTGTAGATAATAATTTTGGATGACTACGCTCAATAGTTGATGGAATTTGGACCTATTTAGCTAAAGTTATGGCTAGATGATTAAAAAATTTTAATCTGTCCATTTCAATACAGTATTTTTGAAGTCCAAAATGTTAAAGGGTTTTTGAATAGGAATATTCCTTTAAAACTGAATGATTTCTTCAAAAAAGTCTTCCATATAAATATCATCTTTTACACTGAAAAATCTCAGCTCGATTTGATGATTAAATCATGATATATTTCATGAATAGTGTCTGGATTGTAATTCTCGTCCAGAATAGTGGGCTGAACTTCAAAGATTCATTTGGGCCCCTTGATCTTAGAGTTGGGATCTGAAATTTTTACCCATGATTATTTTTGATAATCAAGAACACATGGTGGAGTTTCAAAAAATATGGGCTTTGGGAGTGAGAGCAGTAACTCAATCATCATGGCTAGTCTAGTTTCTTCACAAATTCATTGGGTCATCTTGTTTGGTCCATATGAGCCTTCAAATGATAGAATTGGACCATGATTACTTCTAATGATATGTGAGAAATTGAATAATTAAACCTAAAAAACAATAACCACACAATTTTAATTATTAGGGTGAGATTTATAAATATAATAGTAAACTGACTCAATTGGACTACTTCTAAAAATTCTCAAAAATTATACTTAGTATTAAAACACTAATATTTCACAAAAATTATGCACATTTCATAAAAAATAATTAAATGGAGTATATAATAAGTCATTAAAATATTAATAACATTAGGGGGCCTGTCTGGGTGGCTGTTCGGCGTCCAGGGAGGAGGGTGGGGGGGTTGTCTAGGGTCCAAGGAGGAGGGTGGGGGGGCTGTCTGGGGTCCAGGAAGGAGGATGGGTAATGTATCTATAACTCTATCTAGGTATCATACATAGAATTTTGACAGGACTGTGAACTGTAGTGGGGTGTCTTCCTAGAGTAGGGCCAAATCACGACATTACCATGGGGTGTCCGCGGCATGACCGCAGCGTGACCGTGAAATGTTGGTCCGGTCTAGCGTCATCTGTGGGGCAACGTCTTCTGGCCAGGAGCGAAGGGAGTGGGTGGAGGTGGGGAAACATTCTGGCTGTCCCCTCCCTCCCCATTAACTACGGGTGGGTAATGTATCTAAAAATCTATCTAGGTATCATACATTGAATTCTGACAGGATTGCGAACCGCCACGGGGTGTCGTCTTGGAGTAGGGCCAAATCACGACATTATCGAGGTGTGACTGCATCGTGACCGTGGCGTGACCACGGCATGACCACGGCATGACTGTGGCATGTTGGCCAGGTCTGGTGACATCCACAAGGCAGCATCTTCTGGCCAGGAGTGAAGGGAGTGGGAGGAAGTAGGGCAATATTCTGGCCGTCGCCTCCCTCCCCATTAACTACGAGTGAGTAATATATCTAAAACTCTATCTAGGTATCATACATCGAATTCCGACAGGACTGCGAACCGCTGCGGGGTGTCTTCCTGGAGTAGAGACAAATCACGACATGACCACGGTGTGACCTCAGCGTGACCGCAACGTATTGGCCTGGTCCAGCGACATCTGCGGGGCATAATCTTCTAGCTAGGAGCGAAGGGAGCAAGAGGAAGCAGGGAAACATTCCAGCCGTTTCCTCCTTCCCCATTAACTATGGGTGGGTAATGTATCTAAAACTCTATCTAGGTATCATACATCGAATTCCGATAGGATTGCGAACCACCGCGGGGTGTCGTCCTGGAGTAGGGCCAAATCATGACATTACTGCGGCATGACCACGGCGTGACCGCGGCGTGACCGCGGAGTGACCGCGGCGTGACCGCGGCGTGAACGCGGCATGACCGCAGCATGTTGGCCCGGTCTAACAACATCCACAGGGCAGCATCTTCCAGCCAGGATTCCAAATAAATCTTATGTATTTGTCCTTCACATTATAGAAACCAATCTTATGTTATAAAAAATAGACTCTTGATTCAGGATTGTGCTATGATAAAGATATATATTTTATATTCGTTGTTTTTAAAAGTGGTTTTATTATAAAAACATGACTTTATTTATAAAATGAAATAATTATATTAAATAAAACTTATTCAAGATATGCAATTCAATATAATTAAGCAGAATTAAGAAAGAAGCTAAATTCAATTTAAAGCATTCTTAAATTAAAGAGGCTACGAGAGGGACTCTAACTCAAGGTGGAACCAAGCTATCCACTTCGGCTCTTGGAGCTTTCTAACTAAAAGCTGCTGCTCCTCCACTCGGTATACACACCTTCACACACATTCAAGGACACCTAGCCCCTTTTCACACACTCGCATGCCCATGAGCATGTGCAAGGGGATCCTACACATATGCTTATATGAATATATCAGTCTCCACTCACCTACTTATGCATTTATATATATATATATATATATATATACATGGGAACACCTAGCCTCATACGTGCATAATCACAGCCATGGGTGACTATACACGTAACGGGGGAACCCACATACATATACTTACTTACCTATACACACGCAGGCGAGTCACCCTTGACTTGGTGACTCAAAACCAATGAGAAGGGATCAACGCACTACACAAAGGATATTAATAACCTTAAAACACATGAAGGATGCTACATAACTAGTGAGAAACCAACCAATAGCATTAAATCCTTACCTAGATTGGAAGCGGAGAACCAAATCCACCCAAACCAACACGAAACGGTCCAACGCCCTACCGAAAACATAATATGGAGTCAAAAACACTAAATCCCCAAATATATGAGGTGTGAGACAAGTAGTAACCATAGAATATTAATTTGGATCAAAGCCAGTCGACTGAATCAATATGAACTTATTCTAGCCCCCTTCACAGAATATAACTACCCTCTGTCCATAGAAAGCTGTCAAAGATCTAAGTGACCAATGCGATAAAGAAAATAAAATAATAAGTAAACTAAAACATACATGTCTCCTGTGACTATACCTGTCACCGCCCAACATATAAGTAACATAGTGCCCCATGGGTCAAATAATGTTCCTACAAGCAAAGGGGAAACAGATCAATGTTTCAAAATGATACTATCAAATAGTACATTCCTATTAATTAACAATTAATCTTCCTATTAATGGTATATAATCAATTTGTCCCAAGTTTCAACTTAGTTTGGTTTTGTTCGATACAAGGGATGAGGTTTTATTATTCTTGGTTTTTATGTTTACACTTGAGATATTTATTGAAAAATGATGCATGTATTTGGCATTATTATTTATGGTTTTAGTTCTTAGCCTGTTGCCATGGGGCCTGTCCACATGAATAATTATTGGAATGTAGGGTCTAGTTGACATTTATGCGCTTTAATGTGATTGATGTCACTAATGATGAGGATTTAGATCAAGTAAAATATTCCTAAGAGGATTTGGCCTTGTAGTTATAGGTGTAGAAATTTTACATCTAGAGTTTGATAAGGAAATACTTATAAGGATGGATTGGAATCTTGGTAGGTTCTTAAAGTGGGATGGTCCCTCTGAGTATATAAAATGTATTATGAAAGGTTTTACTCCATTTAATGATTTAAGAGTTCATCTAAAGAGATGAAGGATGAGATGCTAGTGTGGGTATTGGGTATTTTTGGACAGATTGGCATTATAATGCCGAGAGGCTTGGTGTGATTTAGCTTAGGATGGAACCTGGTTAGTGGGGCTGGGTTATAATACATGGTTTTTATGAGGTTCTTGACCGGATTATTGAGAATATAATGTAGATGGGTTTGATTTTGTGTGCTTTTGTGACTAGGACAATCATAAGGTGAATAGTCCTCTTTGTCTAGTTGGATGATGAGATGTGCATCGTGGCATGGGATAATCCTCGAGAGATGAGTCTATACTATGTGACTGAGAGGATAGACTAGGATAGGTTTGATAGGATTGGATGAGTGGCCAACCCATGTGAGGATGATACGATGTATGTAGACACTTGGAGACACTTGGGGTTATTTATGCTATCTCATGGATACACTTGGGGTTATTTCATGACTCCAACATACTCCATAAATGTTCCCACACAATGTTTTATAAAAACAATTCCATCTCATGGAAGACCCCAAGGCTCCTCTATCTTCCAATGTTTCCTCACACTCACACCTCATGGTATTACAGTATACAAGTGATCTACATCAACTAGTCAGGATAGCATCACTACCCTCCGTCCATAGAAAGAAGTAAAATACCTAAGTGACCAATGCGATAAAGAAAATAAAATAAAAACTAAACAAAAACATACCTGTATCCTGTGACTATACATGTCACCACCCAATATATAAGAACCACACCACCCCATGGGTCAAATCATGTTCCTGTAAGCAAGGGGGAAACAGTTCCATTTAATAATCTCTTCATTTTTCATTATGTTCTTTATATAGCACGTTTTTGGAAACACCATACTAGTACACTTTTCCATTGAATATGCACCTATGATACATTAGTTGAGTTGAAGATTGTGCACATAACACTCTTCACTATGGAAAGAACCTCATAGGGACCACAATCAATGTTTAGTAGTTGATCCTACTCTTGAACCTGGTTGGGCACCAGTCCATGAACTAGATGGTCTACTTGGTCATGAGGGGGTAAAACATTTCATTATATAATAATAAGAATAAAGGTGTTGGTATCTTTTCTACCAGCAATGGCAATTTCTCAAGGTTTGAGTGCAAATCAACTTTAGTTCCTAAGTAAATGGCCCCTTAACTATCTGTAGATGTTAAGGGATGTCTCCCATGGGTGTCTTGTGGTGTGTAGTGTCTATCTATGATTTCTATGGTGCTTCCATATTGTGGGAAATGTGTATTTCATGGTCTGTTTAATAAATAAATTGGTCAATTGGAAAATATACCCATAGTCAATAGAGATATACCCACTTTTGATATACAATACCATCCAAATAACCAACTCGGAAATTCGAGGCCAACATTTTACTTTACCAATTCCAATTACATAATATATGCAACACCAACTTATATTTTTTGAACCAATCAATTAAAGGGAAATAAACTCCTCACTATAACCCATAAAATATCATATAGTATCACTCACCTCCAATTAACCCACATCATTGCACATCTTAATAATGATACAACCTCATCACATATATATCATGATTAACAAAAAAAATACAACACAATATAAGGTTTAATAGGAGTCTATAGAGGAAAATATGAGGTTTTTAAAAAACCATGAACTTTTTATTGAATGCACTGTTCGAATGAATGGAATACAACCTGTGAATCTAACCCTACATTTCTGGAAGACTCTATTTTTAAAAAATTCGCAATTTACCCAATAATTCACCACACCATGAGTTGGTTACTAACCAAAACACTAGAAAATGCATGATTAATATGAATGGTTATCCTAACTATGATACTAACAATGCATTCCTTGTTTCCTCATTTTTAAAAAAAGATGACTAATTCTTACCTGGAAATACTGATCAAGAACCCTGGAAGGAGGAGAGGGAGCCGACAGGGGGGGGGACATCCTGCGGGGTGTTCGGCCATGGGGGGTCTCGCGCGCAATTGGAGAGAGGGCCGAGGGACGTCAGAGGAGGAGATTGAGCCAAGAGGAGAGGGGGATGTCGCCAGGATTGGGAGATGAGAGGGGTGGGGGAACGTCGCTGGGAGCCGAGAGGGGAGGGGGACGTCATCATCGGAGAGGGAGCCAAGAGTGGAAGGGGAACGCCACCGAAGGAGAGGGAAGGGGCCAAGAGGTGGAGGCAGAGGCCGGGAGGAGATCAAGATCAGAGGGGAGGGGGTCGGGAGGCGGAGGTCGGGGACGGTTCACCTGGGATGAGGATCCCTAAATTGGGTGTACTTTTTTCCTACGGTTAATAAAAACCATAAGTAAAATTCATAAGTAAAATTTTTCTTTCCCAACAGTTTAACAAAACCCTTGGGAAAACCCAACATATAACACTGTATACCAACGATTTACTAGAACCGCTGGTAAAGGGTCTTTATCCCAACGATTTTTTAAACTGTTGGGAAATAAGTGTTAGAGGTCTATCAATCCTATGTAAAGGTCACACTAATGCTGAGTGTTTGTGTGAATGAGGACCAGTGTATGCCAGTTAATGTTGACTATAAGAGTGAATTGAGTTTTTTAATGATTCATCAAGAATAGAGTATGTGTCATTGGCTGTATAATAGGTGCCACCCAACACTTAGTGAATTACGATTATTGTTTCAAACTCAATAAAATTCATCTTTCAGTGAAAAGGTAATATAGAAGTTAATTTTACATAGAACCATTCTGCTTAAGGGTAATTTCATTTACCTTTATGAAAAAACATTCCACATAAGGGTAACTTCATTTAGCTTGACAAGGGTAGAACAAAATGATCCTTATACAGATTGTTCTGTGTAAGGATAATACTAGCTTATCCTTACATAGAATGCATTATAAAAGGGTACGTGGAGATTTCACTTATGTAGACCATTCAATGTCTGGGTAAAACCGATAACCATTAGGTAGATCCATAATACATAAAGGTAAGTTGAACATTCCATAAAACTAAAAATAATGTTCTATTTATATTTTCTTCTTCATATTAATAAAGTATTAATAAATCAAATTCATGGTATGGCTATGATACCACTGTTGGGGTTTAAATAATTCTAATAACAATTAATAGATCCTTTATAAGGGTATAAAATACAATATGAATTATCTACCATTATATAAATATGAAAAATGCATAAGAAACTAAAATTAATAAATCTTTCAAAACGTGTACCATTTATTGAAGAATTCACTGTATCATCTTAAACACTAGTATATGGGTTTAAGATAGATAACTGAAATTGCATCCAAAATACATCCCACATTTTGGGTGATAGGGAGTTCAGTCAAGTCATAATGAAGACATATATACAAACCACTAACATGTGAGCTGGAATGCATCCAATCTACGGAAGGATGACCAAACAACCAATAAGATACTGCCATGAACCCTAAACACTAATGAAACCACAAAAATCTGGTCAACCCCTTGAACCGGGGTTCGATGAAACCATAATAGGGAAGGAGAAACCTACAAGGAATTAAGGAAAAATTAATTAGAGACCCAAACTTGGTGATCCAACCATAAACCATGAATATCACACTATAAACTAGGCTTTGACCCTTAATATGGAGGATAGAAGCCCAAGATGGAATGGAGAAATTAGAAAAAACTGGAGCGTCGAGGCACGATTTCAACTTTGAGTTGGATGAGCGCAAAAGCCCAATACAGAATGATGGAATTGGAAGGAACTGAAGCATTGAGACAGGGTTTCAGCTTTGAGTGGGATGAGTGCAATGGATAAGAGAGGAATCAGGGGAGAAGAGGGTTGGTGGGGGAGAATAGATTTGAAATTGGGGATTAGCGCGATGGATAATCAGGGATGATTGGTGGGGGAGACTATTTTTGGGGAAGGGGATTTTCAGGGGAGAGGAGGGTTTGCGGGGGGGGGGGGGGCATGCAGATGAGCCCGATAGAATTCGATTTGAGGGAGGATATACCTATGGTTTTATTAAAACTGTAGGTATAGAAAATCTATTCCAATAGTTTATCAAAACCATTGGAATGAATGTGTTGGTATAGACTCGTTTTTTAGTAGTGAGGGTTACCTGCTTTTGATTAGATTCTTACTTGATATATGAAAATGAATGAAATTGAAATTGTAGGATTGTTACTTTGTTTACTTCCTTGTTTACTGATTCATTTTGTTTATTGCCTACTATATATATTCACTGACTGTTAGGCACAAATATTTGGGTGGTTTCCTACTCAAATTCATCTCACACCCTGTTTGGTTCATGATTTTGGGGCTAAAGAGATTATATTGTTGCAGGTCTAGATAAGGGCAAACATCCTTCCACTTCAGGTACTTGACTACTTTGGAGATAGAGAGCACGGGACCAAGTCGAGCCTTGTGATGCTGAGGAGTTGTTTAATTGTTTTTCTTTTGTACTTTGGTTTAGTACTGTATTCCAACATTATGACTTGTTTGGTTGTTTTTCCTAGACATATGTATCATGCATCTTTTATATATGTTCTCTAGTTATTTATTTCTTCAGTCTTCCACGGTTTACTATTGTATGGTACTATTACTACTACCGCAATTGCATATCTATTTATTTCTGCTGCTTTACTCTGCCAATGAGGGCATAGTTTCCCCACTATCACACCCAAGGCCCTCGCTGCTAGTCAATAGCCTCTAGCATTTGGGGAAATGTGCTTGAGGCTATGTGACCAATCGATTACGGGGCACCTTTGGGTGGCTCCTAGAACCGAGATGTTATAAAGTGGTATCAGAGGAATTATTTTCTTCTTGACTAACTATTTGGAGCCTATATCCAAGGATAGGATGGAATAGGTAATTAGTAATAAGCTATGCCCGAGAGTAGCTAACCTGTGTACAGAGAAAAGCTAATTTTCCTCGATAATTGCAATTTTTCTAGTTTTTCACTTTTACAGTTGATTTTATTCCACCATTGGGGGATTCACATGTTCTTTGCCATTATTTTTGATATTATTAGTGTTCTATTTCTATTGAAACCTGATGAGATAAGGGTATTCCATCTCATGCATCATATAGGAACTTGCTAGAAATCACATGTCATGTATTATTACTATGGAATGTAGGGTGCATTATGGATTGCATGTTATTGTGATAGATATTGTGCTAGATATGCATGCTGTTGTGATAAATTCCTTGGTAAAATACCTGTTGTTTGATAGGTTATTTAATTTTTTAAGGTTTTTTTGTATGAATTCCAAACATTGGTTCTTGAGGTGTTATGGGACTTCATGGATCAGAATTTGGTGGATCATTACCTTGTTATTCCTTGTATATGACATGTATAAGATTCCAAGCTTTGATTCGTGGGGAGTATGGGCCCTAACAAATTGGAATTTGGAACTTTAATGTTGATTTCAATGTTTTTCTGGGTTTCAGAGTATTTTTTGAGGCTTACTGTCTAGAAAAACCTAGAATACATGGCATATAATGATAAATACATGCCATGTGTCCTTCTATTCGGGAAGGAACTATTTTTCATAAGTACACACCGTGTACTTTAGGTACACGCCGTGTAGTCTCTAACCCTGTTACTACCTGTGTGGGCTGAGACACAGGGTTGGGAAAATTTGGTGGGACACTGTGTTCCGGACGTACACGTCGTGTGTTTATACCATGTGTCCACCCATGTGACTAACGACACAGATGGGTAAAACTTAGGTTGTACACACTATGTCAAGCTTGAACATGTTGGGTAGTGTAACCCATGTATCTTTCCATGTAATGAACTACATGGGTGGGAGAAATTCTTCTAGTACACGCCATGTCTGGAACAAACACATTGTGTAGAGTCATCCATGTAACCGGCTGTGTAACTAACAACATGGGTCGATGAAGTTTGTCTAGTATATTTTGTTTCTAGCACTAAAACGCCGTGTAGTTTTGTTCTAGGAGAACTGTGTGGATTATCCATATAAGGGAACTCAGGAAGGGGAAGAGTATTCAAGTATACTCCATGTGTTAGGACAACACACCATGTGTTTGGGGTGTTACACGACCTGTGTTGGCAAAATTACACGCCCATGTGAAGGCTTAAGGAAACACACTATGTAGGTGTTATACACACCATGTATCCATGTTTTAAAAAACATTAATGCTTTATTTATCCTATTAACTTCATACAATTATAAATTTTAGTCCTTTATAATCTTTATCTAAGGTGTGCACTTGACCATGCAGAGTCATTCCACCAAGACGTCCTCCAATTATACGCTAGTTACAGGGTAGTGACCAGACACCGGACATGGCTGATTAGCAACTACCAGCATATAATTCTGTAGTGCCAGTCTTGGAACTAGAAATTATTCCGGATACAAGTGCTAATGCATAGTTCCAAGAGGGCTTCATGAGGCTCATGCAGAGCTTCCATGGAGTACCGTATCCTGCCCCGTTTATGGCAGAGTTGACCTGGGTTTTCTAGCAGCAGCATCCTCCCACCTTCACAGGGGATGGAGGACCTCAAGATGCAAAGTCGTGGTTAGAAGCCATGCTATCTATCTTTGAGCATCTGAAGACACCTCCGGAGAGGAGGATGAATCTTTCTATTTACATTCTATGAGACTTTTCCAATAGATGGTGGGATGTGATCTCACAGGCGGGATGCCAGAAGGTTATGTCTTGGGATGAGTTCCAGTGTGCCTTCTACGACTACTTCTACCCAGAGACTTTGCGGGATGATCAAGCCTAAGAGTTCATAATTCTAGAGCAGGGTACTCTTTCTGTTATGGAGTATTATTATCACTTCACAGAACTGCAGCGCTTCACACCCATCCCAGGAGGTGATGAGTTATTCCTGGAAAAGAAGTTTGAGGATGGTCTTAGTAATGACATCTGATCTTAGGTAAACATCTTTAGGTTGACTTCCATCACTTCTATAGTTAACCATGCACTAATCATAGAGCACAATATCATGAATTGTAGAGTTATGAGCTAGGGAGGCTCAACATCCAGAGTTAGTATCTATCCTACTGATAGCAGGAAGCACCGTAGGGAGTCTATGTGTAGAGACCTGAGGATGCGTGATACATATTATGGTATCCAGGTAGTATACTATCAGTGTGGAAAGGTCAGGCATACATGGCCATATTTCTCGAGATACCCAGTGGAGTTCCAATCATGTGGCAAGATGGGTCATATTCAGGGCTTCTGTCAGATCTTCTCACCAAGAGCTGGTGATAGGGGTTCTTCTATGACTCCTTGTTCCGCAGCAGCACCACCAGTTTCTTATCAGTCAGGGAACTGGAGTTATTCCAGCTGTTCAGGCTGAGGTGGGGGTTGTGGACATGGTATCCAGTCACTAGGATTTCAGTGAAAATAGGGTGAATCAGCTCAGAGTGGTTAGGTAGGGTCACAGGGCCACAGTGCAGGTCAGACTTTTGTAATGGAGCAGACCCAGCAAGAGTAGGATCCCTGACCCTCTATAGTTCAAGGTACGATTCTAGTTGCCTCATTTTTAGATTCTACTCTTTTTGATATAGAGGCTTCCCATATCTTTATATCTATTTCTATTATGGAGATCCTTGGGATCTATATATTTTCCTCTATTTATATCTTGATGTTAGACAGTCTGTTGGGGACTAGAACAGATAGTGCACGTCAGTGCAAGGAGTTCCCTCTTGAGGTTGGTGGGTGTCACTTTTTAAGGGAACTATATGTATTAGAGATGAAAGGTTATGATTTAATTCTCGGAAGGGATTGGTTAGTTACCTTATAGGATTTTGTTGATTTTTATCACTGTAGGGTGAGTTTAATTTCACCAGAGGGCAGATCGTTTCTACATAAGGATGAATGGGATGTCCAGGCAAGCAGAGCGGGACCCGAGCATCATGGGTTGAGAGGAGTTACAACCCATATTTCTAGTCTATATATAGATGATTAGGGGACTTCATAGATGGACTTTCCTCTAGTGGTGGATCATTTCAGGGATGTATATTCAGATGAATTTTCAAGTTTTCCTCCAGAGCGAGAGGTAGACTTTTCGATTGAGCTTGTGCTAGGAGCGGAACCAGTGTCCATTCCTACTTATAGAATGGCTATACTAGAGTTACAGGAGCTCAAGAGGCAGTTGGAGGAGTTGTAGACAAAGGGTTTCATCTAACCCAGTACTTCTACTTGGGGTTCACCTGTCCTGTTTGCAAAGAAGTAACATGGTACCCTTAGACTCTATGTCAATTATCAGAAGTTGAACCAGTTGATGATCAAGAACCGATATCCATTACTGAGGATTGATGATCTCTTTATCATCTTCGAGGAGCCCAAGTGTTCTTCAAAATTTACTTTAGATCTGGTTATCATCAGTTGTACATTAGAACATCAGATAAACCTCTTATAGCCCTTCAGAGTAGGTACCGTCTATACGAGTATGTGGTTATGCCGTTCAGTCTCACAAACATGCCTACTATTTTTATGGAACCGATGAAACAAGTGTTCCATACATACTTGTATTCTTTTGTATTAGTCTTCATGGATGATATCTTGGTGTACTCTCGCACTCTACACGACCATGTAACACATATTGAGATAATTTTGAGGACACTAAGAGAGCATCAATTATATGCTATGATCTCAAAATGACACTTTTGAATGGATCAGATTCACTTCTTGGGTCATGTTATCTCAGAGATAAGAGTATCAGTAGACCCAGAGAATGTAAGAGCAGCAGTTTCCTGGGAGTAGCTAAGGAATGTCTTTAAAGTATGGAGTTTTCTAGGACTGGTTGTATACTATATATGTTTCATACAGGACTTTCACACTTAGCAGCACCACTAACGAGCCTAACTAATAAGGGTAAGAAGTATTTGTGGTCATATTATTGTGAGTCAGGCTTTCAGGTGCTAAAAAAAAGGTTGAATTTAGCACTGATACTAGTTTTTTCAGATCCGGTAAAGAGTTATATAGTTTATTGTGATGCATCAAGTATCAGGATGGGAGAATTGCTTATGCAGGGAGAAGGAGTCATTGCATACAGTTCTCAGAAGTTGAGGCCACATGAGAGGAACTAACTGATGCACGATCTCGAGTTGGCTGTAGTTGTTCATGCCTTACGCTGTTCGAGACATTATCTGTTGGGAGAGCATTTTTTTGTTTTCACTAACCACAAAATTCTCAAGTATATCTTTACTCAGCATGATCTGAATCTGAGACAGCGAAGGTTGGTTGATTACCTTCAGTCTTTTGACTTTGATCTTACCTAAATTCCTAGGAAATGAAACACAGTGGATGATGCGTTGAGTAGGAGGACTCAGATACAAGCAGTTCAGGAGGCCAGTAGTGAGTGGCATCTTATGGATATATTCTCTAAGATGTAATTGGAGGTTCATGATAGACAGGGGTAGAATTTTCTTTCTTCTATGCTTATTACATCTACTCTTCTTGATCGAGTGATAATGAGGCAGCTATTAGATGCTTAAGGCCTTGTCCTACGGGAGAGCGTGTCAGGAGAGGACCCTATTCCTGCATGAACCATAGGAGAGAATGAGATATTGCGTTTTCGTGGGCATGTATGGGTGTCAGAAGACATACGCAAGGAGAAAATGTGGGACTTTTATTCCTAAGTTTGGATAGTTCATCCTGGTGTTACCAAGATGTATCATGATCTACACCGTCAGTATTGGTGGCCAGGTATGAAAAGAGATGTTGCTAGTTAGGAACTAGTTTGGTCATACGATTTAATAATATTTTTTTATACTGGTACCTGAATATTAAATAGGTTATAATAAATATATTATAGTCTATTTCAAACATAAAAATGGTTTCATTACAATTAATGAAGAAAAAAATTTAAGAATGAAGCTTCATCTTCCATGAAGGTTATAAATTTGAACCTCGTGGACGTTGATTTCGTTTATAAAATAAAGGAGAGAGAGTATGGATATTGATGATGGTTCTTACATTAATATGATATAATTCCAGTATATAGATGATAATAGATCTATCATGGTCATTTGGATAGAGGAGGTGAAGATAGTATAACAAAATAAGATAAATTGAAATGAAACTAGATGAAAAAGAAAGGTGGTTTACGTCTTGAAATAACCTCTTTGAGAACCCCCTTAAGGGAAGGGGTTTTGGTCTTTTGGAAAGACCCAGAGCTACCTACACATGGGGAGTGACTAGGGAAGGGTAATTGGGTAGAAATTTGAGGATATTAAAGGCTTAAAATAGTGAAGAGAATAGGGAGTAAGGGGGGGGGGGTTATAGTGGAGGAGAGGAGGGTTTTCATAATTTTGTAATCATTAGTTTATTATTTTCCCTCAAGACCAGAAATAGTGATGATTCCATGAAAACGAATAGTAATAAATTCATGTGAGTTCGAACCATGTGGGATTACATCATCCATGACTCAGTAATAATTCTGAAGTTTAGGTTTTAACATTTATTGTGAGTTATCATTTTTTACTATTCATAAAAAATTCAAGTATTTCAGAAAAATACCAAAAGTTCACCTGAACCATTTTTTGACATTTAGAATCCAAAAATGAAGTCCATTTTTCAAAAATAATTTTTTGAATATGATTAATCTAATATTTAATTAAAATCATAATTTACTCTAAAAAAACAGTTTTAAAACATTTATTTACTTATTACAAAACATAAGTATATCATACTTCCTCTTGAATATTATTTATGTACTATAATAGGTAAGGTTACTATTCATTAGGGTATATCACTATTCATAAGGGTATGTTAGTATTCATAAGGGTAGGTTACAATTCACCAAAAATTATTTTTTCTTATTAGACTCCAAATAACTTAATGATCGCAACTGTGTATGTAATATTTTCAAAATTCATATCAGAGAAGTGAAAAAATTATGTTTACCTGGATAGGTTATAACAAAGTGGTGTTTGTAGAGACTCATTGATCCATATATTCTATAATAAATATTTTTTTAAATTCTTGGGGTGTTACATTATCCCCTCTTTACAAAAATTTCATCCTTGAAATTTGAAATTTAACTTCAAAAGTTAGTGGCTGATACTTGAAAATTACCTTATGGAAACCCACATCGGAAATAGGGTTAATAAAATATTCTCCTAAAAAGGGTTAAGGGAGATGAGGTGGTCACCCCTGAAAGTATGCTTTCGAATGAGGTGACATTAGTTGGAAGTAAAAAACCTGGACATGGAAGAAGAATCTAAGTATGATGTTCTCATGGATCGTGATAGAGGACATGTTCGGATGAATGTTGATTACAACAAAAATATAAACTAAAAAAAATTCATTGATATTATCAATGATTCTAATAATAGAAAAACATTTTATTTAAGAATATTTTCCTTAAGTCGAGGAATTATTCCACTCTATAAGAGTATAAATATAGATTTATACTTACAAAATCATCCTTTTATTGAACTTGAGCTATCTATACCTCATCACTTAGCATGGGTTATTCCATTTGGTGAAGCAATAAATTAACCTCTAAAAGCTCATACAATGACCAGCTTAAACCATTTCACAAATGGTTAAAAATTAAAAAATATAACGATTTAACATATTATAATGAAGTCCTTTAAAATTTTAAGACGAACTTATCATTAACCCTTAATCAACATGAAGTATCTCTAAATTTAACATTCCAAACATGTGAATAACTTCATCATGTATCTCCTTGAAATATGGTAATAACTTGAATTATCGTAAAAACCATATTGCAATCATGCATTCTTCTGTATTCTTTAAGTAAGATACATGTTATTGGATATATTACCTAAATCCAAAAGTATAGTAAACTCAATCGATGATAGCATAGGCCACTTCTCAACAATTAAATAATCAGTTCCATGGTAGTCAGTACTTATCCAAATCAATAATTTCTTCATCAGTATCTCAACATCAGATATATATTAAGGGTTTTCTTTCCCTCAATCATGTTTTTTCCTAAAAAGTTTATCTTTATACTGAATCAGTTTTCCTTTGTACCGTACATCTTACAACCTCAAATTCTTAATGAAATAGTACTGCAGTACAATCATTATATATCACATAATTCTTACGACCAGTACATTAATGAAAAAAAGTCAAATGACATGATTCTTGACTATGCATATTAATCATTCTACTTCATCTGCAGTAGAATCATAACTTTATCATTATCCAAAATCATTATTTGGGGTATATTCCTTTGACTCTTGGGACATTGATTCGCATAATGTCCCATATCCTTGCAGTTGAAGCATTGAATATAGGAAAATTATTTAATTGTCTTGCAATTTTGAGCATGGTGTACTTTTTATCCACACTTGAAGCAAACTCATTTTCCACTCAACCATACACCAAGGTGTTTCCATCCACAGTTATTACATGTGGGAAAATACATCTTTCCCTTATTTCCTTTATCCATATTTTTTCATACCATCCTCTTATTCTTTTACTTCCCTTAAAAGCTATAGGACTCAGAGAAGTCCTTACATACCTTGTAAACACATGATACTATTTCCTAATATGATGAGGTTGAATGAGAGACAATCTTCCTTTGAAATAACGGCTTAAGACCATCAGAGATATGATCCTTCTTACTCTCCTCATCACACACATTGGTGAAATTATCATTCATTATACTAGGTTCCATTTTTAATCAAATCTATATTATATATTATCTCATAAAATTATGAAATCTCTATATCTATAAACATGGTATAACACATAACATAAATTTATGCATCACAAATCCTAAAACCATATAATTTGGTTAATTTGGGGCCCAAATCCTTCACAATTGTTTTTAATGATCTTATAAAGTTACCAAAGAATATCCCCTAGGAGTGTTGAACCAAGAGTACAGCAAGACCCATTGTCATGTACCAGTTCCTGTTCAAGTCTAGCTCAAAGTGGTGTTTTCTAGTTTTACCCCTAGATACATCTGTACCAGAGTCACTTCTACTTGTTCATATCCAGATAGGGATGTATTTTCTTGATAAACCACATAATCTATTACTTATCAAATTTCTAGGATATTGTTTCATTATTATCCCCAAAGTCTATCTTTGGGGTTTTTTCACTAATCTACTTTTTCTACATCTAGTTTCCAAGTTTTCTACTAAAATTCCTCTGATACCAACTATAAGGACCCAACACCAGTTGCCCGAAGTCGTTACTTTATTATAATACATTGTAATATAAACATGGAATTAAATCCTGAAGGAACGAATATTTTATTATATTTGGAAACAAGATACATAAATAAGTTCAACATTACATCATGAAATGAAAAACAAGACTAAATTATTCCATTAAAAACATCCAAGCCTCATAGATTATGCCTAAAAGTCACTCATAACTTATTTTTTAATATCCTGGTAAAATGAAACGAAATAAAGGAGTGATCTCAAACACTTATTAAGGGTAAGAAATACAATAGATGATATAATAAAATAAACATTAGGCATGATATATAATTGAAAATACATGCCTTTACAAATAATAAACTTGAACACATTATGGCATGAATATGATTTGAGTAAATAATGATATAATAAAACATAATCATGGGTATTTTACTAGCCTAATAGCCACATGAACAATCAATACTAATTTCATAATTAAGGAATGAATAATGTGGTACATCACCACTATACCGTCAAGGCCTCGTGCCAAGACCATAAATAATCATTTTGTCAAGGCCTTTTGCCAAGACCATAGTTTGTCTCATGAGACCTACCGATGAACTGAGGGGGTATAGTGGGCCCCAACCGACACTTAATATGTCTAATAAATTCCTAATATGAATGGGGATAAACATATACAACATATACATTCATATTGAAACTAATAAATGAAATTTCAATAACTTTCCCCAACCATTAAGCATAAACACTAACCATTCAGAGTAAATTGGTGAATGGTCTTAAGATAATACATACATAGTCAAACTAATCATAAAACATTCAATAAAACATGGTAGATGATATCATAGTAGATAAAAATCAATGAAGTAAAAGATTAAACAATGTTTGTTGACATATATGAATATACTTTTAAATGAAACCATTGAAAATCCTTGAGATTCATTATAAATAAAACATTTTAGAGAATTTTAAAGAAAGTATTAAAGACAATTTTAGAGTGGAACATAACGTTAATTCTCTTAAATCTAGGAATTATACAAGATAATTTTTCAAGATTAAATTAGTGTTTTTATAAAAATAATTTTGGCTTCAAATAGATTCTAGTTTACACTTTAAAATGGGTAAGAATTCAAAAATATCCCTTGAATCAGGTATGTATTTTTGAAATAATTTAAAAAGTTCCTTTTCAAATGTGTAACTCCCCATAAAATAAATAAGTAATATGGTTGTTAAAAATATATAGATCACTCAAACAAAATTTATTAAGAATACATAATAATACATAAGAATTTTATTAATGTAATTAGACAATAAAATTAACCCAAATGAAAATTGAGGTTTGGGTGGAAAACACTTAACACATTGTAATCAATAGATTCGTATGGACCAAAATTAATAATATTCAAATGATACATTGAATAGAATTAAAATAAAGATATTATTGATATTTTACTTCAATGGGAACTATACATTCACCATACAGATGTATTAGTAGTGAATATTGAAAATCTCACAAAAATGGAAGTGAGATGAAGAAACCCTTACCTTAAGTCTGAATGTGTTCCTCTCTTGAACGTAAGGTCCTTGAATATGAAATTAGAATTATTAATAAATTATTTCAGAACCTATTAGACATTAATTTAGTTTATAATAATTCTACTTAGTTCATTTATTCCCTCAGTGATAAGTTATTATATTGAATTTTGTCATTCCAGAGTGTTCATTTTCTTTATTTTTATAATCGATTCACTTGTTCTTAAGTAATGAAGTTCATGTGGAAAGGATGTAAATATACATAATTGAAATTACATATTATTTATGAACATCCAGAAGTTTTAATGGTTATTTTTATCATTTGGTTACAAGGAAGGAGGATGAATCATTAGATGAAATATTTATGACATTCACTTAGATTATTTTAGCAGTATTTTGATTATTAGGAATTAGTTTGGTCATATGATTTAATAATATGTATGTATAATAGTTATGAAATATTAATTAGGTTATTATAAATATATTATAGTCTTGTTCAACCAAAAAAATGGTTTCATTACCTGTAATGAAGGAGAAATTGAAGAATGAAACTTCGTCATCCATGAAGGTTTTAAATTGGAACCCCATGGACATTGATTTCGTTTATAAAATAAAAGAGATAGAGAGAGTAATGATATTGATTATGGTTCTTCCATTAACATAATATAATTCCATTATATAGATGATACTGGATATTTGATGGTCATTTGGACCGAGGAGGTGAGGATAGAATAACAAAATAAGATAAATTGAAATGAAACTAGATAAAAAAGAAAGGTGGTTTACCCCTTGAAATAACCTCTTTGAGAACCTCATTAAGGGAAAGGGGTCTTGGTCTTTTGGAAAGAACAAAAGCTTCCTAGACATGGGTAGTGACTAGGTATGGGTATTTGGGTAGAACATTGAGAATATTCACGGCTTAGAATAGTAAAGAGAAGATGGAGTGAGGGGGGGGGGTGGTTATAGTGGAGGAGAGGAGGGTTTTTATAATTTTGTAATCATTAGTTTATTAATTTACCTAAAGACCAGAAATAGTATTGATTCCATGAACAAGAATAGTAATAAATTCATGTGACTTAGAAACAAGTGGTCTTAGATCATCCATGACTCAATCATGATGCATAAATTCAAGTTTAAGCATTTATTGTGAATTATCATTTTTTATTATTCATCAAAAATTCGAGTATTTCAGAAAAATACCAAAAATTCACCCTAACCATTTTTTGATGTTTAGAATCAAAAAATTAATTCCATTTTTCAAAAATAATTTTCTAAATATGATTAATCTAATATTTAATTAAAATCATAATTTATTAAAAAAAGAGTTTTAAAACATTTATCTACTTATTCCAAATCATAGGTATATCATACTTCCTATTGAATATTATTTATATACTACCATAGGTAAGGTTACTATTCATTAGGGTATATCACTATTGATAATGGTATGTTACTATTCATAAGGGTAGGTTACTATTCACCAATAATTATATTTTCTTATCAGACTCCAAATAACTTACTGATCACAACCGTGTACATTAGATTTTCATAATTCATATAAAAAAAGTGGAAATATTATGTTAACATGGATAGGTTATAACAAATTTGTGTTTGTAGAGACTCATTGATCTATTCATTCTATAATATATCTATTTTTAAATTATTGGGGTATAACATTATACCCTTCTTACAAAAATTTCATCCTCAAAATTTGAAATTGAACTTCCAAAGTTAGTGGTTGATACTTGAAAATTATCTTATGGAAACCCGCATAAAAAATAGGGTTAATACACTGTCCTCCAAAAAAAGTATTAAGGGAGATGAGGTGGTCACCCCTGAATGTATGCGTTCGAATGAGGTGGCATTAGTTAGATGTAAAAAACCTGGACATGGAAGAAAAATCTAAGGATAAAGTTCTGATGGAACATTATAGAAGACATGTTCACATGAATGTTGATTATATAAAACTGTAAACTAAAAAAAATCATTGATATTATCAATTATTATGATAATAAGAAAACATTTTATTTAAGAATGTTTTTCTTTGAGTTGAGGAATTATTCCACTATAAAAGAGTATACATATACATTTCTACTTACAAACTCATCCTTTTATTGAACTTGAGTTATCTATACCTCATAAATTAGTATGGGTTACGCCATTTGGTGAAGCAATAAATTAAACTCTAAAAGCTCATACAACGATAAAATTAAACCATTTAAAAAATAGTTAAAAATTAAAAAATATAATAATTAAACACATTATAATGAAGTCCTCTAAATTTCTAAGATGAACTTATCATTGAACCTTAATCAACATGAAGAATCTCTAAATTTTACATTCTAAACATGTGAATAACTTCATCATATATCCCCTTGAAATATGGTAATAACTTGAATTATCGTAAAAACCATATTGGAATCATGCATTCTTCTATATTCTTTATGTAAGATACATGTTATTGGATATATTACTTAAATCCAAAAGTATAGTAAACTCCATAGATGATAGCATAGGACACTTCTCAACAATTCAATAATCAGTTCCAAGGTAGTTAGTATTTATCTGATTCAATCATTTCTTCATCTGTATCTCAACATATGATATATATTAAGGGTTGTTTTTCCATCAATCTTGTTTTTTTCCTAAAAAGTTTATCTTTCTACTAAATGACTTTTACTTTGTACCATTCATCTTATAACCTCAAATCCTTAATGAAATAGTATTGTAGTACAATACTTATATATCTCATAATTCTTACAACTAGTACATTACTAAAAAAGGTCAAATGACATGATTCTTGAATAGGTATATTAATCATTCTACTTCATCTGCGGTAGCATCATAACTTTATCATTATCCAAAATCAATATTTGGGATATATTACTTTGACTCTTGGGACATTGATTCTCATAGTGTTCCATATCCTTGTAGTTGAAGCATTGAATATAGGATAATTCTTTCATTGTATTGAAATTATGAGCATGGTGAATATTTTCTCTACACATGAAGCAAACTAATTTTCCCCTCAAACATACACCAAGGTGTTTCCATCCATAATTATCACATTTGGGAAAATAAATCTTTCCATTATTTACTTTATCCACATTTTTTCCTACCATCCTATTATTATTTTGCTTCCCTTCAAAGATATAAAACTCAGATAAATCCTTACATACCTTGTAAACACATGATACTATTTACTAATATGATGAGGTTGAATGGGAGCCAATATTCCTTTGAAATAATGGCTTAAGACTATCAAAGATATGATCCTTCTTACTCTCCTCATCACACACATTGGTGAAGTTCTCATTCATTATACTAGGTTCCATTTCTAATCAAATCTATATTATATATTAGCTTATAAAATTATAAACTCTTTATATATGAAAACATAGTATACCACATAACATAAATTTATGCATCATAAATCCTAAAACCATATAATTTGGTTACTTTGGGGCCCAAATCCTTCACAATTATTTTTAATGATTTTATGAATTTACTTTGGAATCATGCATTCTTCTGTATTATTTACGTAAGATACATGTTATTGGATATATTCCTTAAATTCAAAAGTACAGTAAACTATGATGATAGCATATTTCACTTCTCGACAAGTCAATAATTAGTTCTAAGGTAGTCAGTACTTATCTAAATCAATCATTTCTTCATCAGTATCTCAACATCAGATATATATCAAGGGTTGTCTTTTCCCTCAATCATGTTTTTTCCTAAAAATTTTATCTTTCTACTGAATCACTTTTCCTTTCAACCATTTATCTTACAACCTCAAATACTTAATGAAATAATATTGTAGTACAATCCTTATATATCTCATAATTATTACAACCAGTACATTACTGAAAAAAGTCAAATGGAATGGTTCTTAACTAGGCATATTAATCATTCTATTTCATCTGCGGTAGCATCATAACTTGATCATTATCAAAAATCATTATTTGGGGTATATTCATTTGACTCTTGAGACATTGATTCGAATAGTGTCCCATATCCTTGTAGTTGAGGCATTTAATATAAGAAAATTCATTCCTTGGCTTGAAATTATGATCATGGTGGCATTTTTCTCCATACTTGAAGCATACTTCTTTTCCCTTCAACCATACACCAAGGTGTTTCCATCCACAATTATCACATGTAAAAAAATACATCTTTCCCTTATTTACTTTATCCATGTTTTTTCCTACCATCCTATTATTATTTTTCTTTCCTTAAATTCCATAGGATTAAAATAACTCCTTACATACCTTGTAAACACATGATACTATTTCCTCATATGATGAGGTTGAATGGGAGACAATCTTCCTTTGAAATAATGGCTTACGTCCATCAGAGAAATGATCCTTCTTACTCTCATCATCACACACATTGGTGAAGTTCTCATTCATTATACTAGGTTCCATTTCTAATAAAATCCATAATATATATTAGCTCATAAAATTATGAAATCTCTATATCTCTTAACATGGTATAACACATAACATAAATTTATGCATCATAAACCCTAAAACTATATTATTTGGTTACTTTGGGGCCCAAATCATTCATAATTTTTTTAATGATCTTATGAATTTACCAAAGAACATACCATAGGAGTGTTGAACCAAGAGTTCTTCAAGACCCGTTTTCATGTACCAGTTCCCATTCGAGTCTAGCTCGAAACGGTTTTTTCGGGTTTTACCCCTAGATACATCTGTTCCAGAGCCACCTCTTCTTGTTCATATCCAGACAGGGGTGTATTTTCTTGATAAACCACATAATCTATTACTTACCAAAATTCTAGGATGTAGTTTCATTCTTATCCCCAAATTCCATCTTAGGGTTTTTTTTCACTAATCTAATTTTTATATATCTTGTTTACAAGTTTTCTACCAAAATTCCTTTGATACCAACTATAAAGACTTGACCCCTATTTCTCGGAGCCAGTGCTTTATTTTAATACATTAGAATAGAAACAAATAATGAAATATCAAAGGGACATATAGTTTAGTATATTTGGAAACAAGATACATAAATTAGCTCAGTATTACACCTTGAAATGAAAAACAACACTAAATTATTCCATTAGAAACATCCAAGCCTCCTAGATTATGCCTGAAAGTCACTCAAAACTTATTTATTCATATCCTGGTAAAATAAAATATAAGAAAGGGGTGATATCAAAAGCTCAGTAATGGTAATCCATACAATACAAGATATCATAACATAAACATTAGGCGTGGTGAATAATTGAAAATACATTCCTTTACAAATAATAAACTTGAACACATTATAGAAAGAATATGATTTGATTAAAAAATGATATAATAAAACATAATCATGTGTATTATACTAGTATAATAACCACATTAATCATCAATCCTATTTTCATAATTATGGAATTCATAATGTGGGACACAATCATTATACCGTCAAGGCCTCATGCCAAGACCATAAATAATCATTTTGTCAAGGCCATGTGCCAAGACCGTAGTTTGTCTCATGAGATCTACTGATGAACCAAGGGGCTACAATAGGCCCCAAACAACACTAACTAGGTCCAATAAATTCCTTATATGAATGGGGATAAACATATACAACATATACATTCATATTGAAACTAATATATGAAATGTAAATAACTTTCCCCGAACATTAATCATAAATACTAACCATTCAGAGTAAATTGGTGAATGGTTTTAATATAGTACATCCATAGTGAAAATAATCATAAAAAATTAAATAAAACATGGTTGATGATATCATAGTAGATAAACCTCAATGAGGATAATGATTCAACAAAGTTTTTTGACATATATGAAGATACTTTTAAATGAGACCATTGAAAATCCTTGAGAAAAATAATATTTAAACATTCCAAAGTGTCCCATACCACCTTGAAAAATTAAAATAATAACCCCTTAGAATATAATTAGAATAATTAGACTCTTTATATTATATACCAAAGGGTAGTACATACACCTCAAGAAAGAAATAAGTGGTGAACAAGGCATATATCTCATAAAAGTTAATGTGAGATGAGAAAAATCCTTTTTACGTTTGAAAGAATAGTTATTTTGGAAAATCATTTAGATTTTCCATGAAATCAGATTTTAAACATGAGTATAAATTAAAATAAAATAATAGTACATTAAAATTATATTTTAGGCATAAACGATGTCCTGCTGAATTGAAATCATGTAAAAAGAGTTCTTAAGATTCATTAGAAATAAAACATTTTAGAGAATTTTAAAAAAAGTATTAAAGAGAATTTTAAAGTGGAAAGGAAAGTTTTTTATTAAATACTGAAATGATACAAGATAATGTTTCAAGATAAAATTAGTGTTTTTATATAAATAATGGTGTCTTAAAACATATTTTGGTTTACACTTGAAAACGGGTAAGAATTCGAAGAGATCTGTTGATTTCGGTTTGTATTTTAGAAATAATTTTGAAAGTTCCTTTTAAAATGTGTAACTCCCCATAAACTAAAGAAGTATTATGGTTGGTAAAAATATATATAACACTCAAACCTAATTTATTATGATCACATAATAATACATAATAATTTCATTGAGGTAATTAGACAATAAAATTAACCTGAATAAAAATTGATGTTCAGGTGGAAAACACTTAACACATTGTAATCAATAGATTCATATGCCCCAAAATTAAGAATATTAAAATGATACATTTAATACCATGAAAATAAATATATTCATGATATGTTACCTCAATGGGAAGTATACATACATCATACACAAGTATTAGTAGTGAATATGGAAAATCTCACAAAAATGGAAGTGAGAAGAAGAAACCCTTACCTTAAGTCCGAATGTGTTCCGCTCTTGAACTTAAGGTACTTGAATATGAAATTATAATTATTAATAAATTATTTAATAAAATATTATACATTAATTTAGTTTATCATAATTATATTTAGTACATTTATTCCCTTAGTGATATGTTATTATATTGAATTTCGTCATTCTGGAGTATTCATTTTATTTATTTTCATAATTGCTTCACTTGTTCTTAAGTAATGAAGTTCATGTGAAATGGATGTAAATATAAAAAATTAAAATAAAATATTATTTTGAACATCCAGAAGTGTTAATGGTAATTTCTATCATTTTGTTACATGAAAGGAAGATGAATCATTAGATGAAATATTTATGACATTCACTTAGATTATTTTAGCGGTATTTTGTTTATTAAGAACTAATTTGGTCATACAATTTAATAATATGTATGTATACTGGTTACTGAATATTAATTAGGTTATAATACATATATTATAGTCTAGTTCAACCATAAAAATGGTTTCATGATCAGTAATTAAGGAGAAATTGAAGAATACAACTTTGTTGTCCATGAAGGTTATAAATTGGAACCTCATGGACGTTGATTTTGTTTATAAAATAAGAGAGAGAGAGAGAGTAAGGATATTGATGATGGTTCTTCTATTAACAAGATATAATTCTAGTATATATATGATACTTTATCTATCATGGTAATTTGGACAGAGGAGGTGAGGAGAGGATAACAAAAGAAGATAAATTGAAATGAAATTAAATGAAAAAGAAAGGTGGTTTACATCTTGAAATAACCTCTTTGAGAACCTATTTAAGGGAAGGGGGTTTGGTATTTTGGAAAGACCAAGAGCTTCCTGGATCTGGGGAGTGACTAGGTAAGGGTAATTGGGTATAAATTTTAGGAGCTTCAAGTCTTAGAGGAGTGAAGAGAAGAGGGAGCGGGGGGGGGGGGGGGGGGGTGGGGGGGTTATAGTGGAGGAGAGGAGGGTTTTCATAATTTTTTAATCGTTAGTTTATTAATTTACCTAAAGACCTGAAATAGTGATGAATACATGACCAATATTAGTAATAAATAAATTTTAGTTCTAACCAAGTGGTAATACACCATCCATGACTCAAGCATGATGCATAAATTCCGATTTTAGCATTTATTGTGAATTATCATATTTTACTCTTCATAAAAAATTTGAGTATTTCATAAAAATACCAAAAATTCACCATAACTGTTTCTTGACATGTAGAATCCAAAAATGAACTGAATTTTTCAAAATTAATTTTCTAATTATTATTAATTTAATATTTAATTTAAATCACAATTTATTCTAAAAAATAGTTTTAAAACATTTATTTACTTATTCCAAAACATAGGTATATCATAATTCTTCTTGAATATTATTTATCTAATATCATAGGTAAGGTTAATATTCATTAGGGTATATCACTATTCATAAGGGTATGTTACTATTCATAAGGTTAGTTTACTATTCACAAAAAATTATGTTTTTCTTATCGGACTCCAAATAACTTATTAATTGCAACCGTGTACGTCAGATTTTCAAATTCACATAACAGAAGTGGAAAAATTAGGTTTACATGGATAGTTTATAATAAAGTGGTGTTTTTAGAGACTCATTGATCCGTGCATTCTATAATAAATCTATTTTTAAATTCTTGGGGTGTTACGGATGGAGGATACCTCTTATGGTGGAGGAATAAAAATAAAGGATGTATCAATGATGAATTAAAAGAAAAATAAACACATGTATTACTAGTTTTATACATTAGGTGGATTTAATACCATGTAATATAGAGGAAACTTAATTAAAATATCTCAAATAATACACCCCTTTATATATTAATTTAATTATTATAAATTTTCTTATAGTGATGCAGGTTTATGGGGGGTATACAATCCCTAAGTCTTGTGCATTAAAAGTAGATGAATTAATTATATGAAAATGAATGCATCAACTTGTTTCATAGTATGCATAAGTGATATCAAGGTGAAATATAAGTTTAGAAGTGGTTTCATGAGAAATTACAATTGGTGTCAACTCTTAATATAAAAAATTCATTTAGTGTCTCAATTAATATGACATTGTAAGTGGGGTAAGATATTTTCAAGAGGTATTGATCCTGAGATAGAGATATCATGGCTTCACAAACTTTTCTAAACATTAATGTTGTTTTATATATAGTATGAATTAATTTAGGTGGTATAAGGATATATCTAGTAGTTTCATACCATAATGAAAGTGTAGAAGTATCTACCATAACAAAGGAGTTAATGTTTTGTTTTCTTTGAAAAAAAAAGAGATACCATATCTTGTTTTCTAGGTTAATTATGATTCTAAAAGGAGGCTAACAACATGAAAATAGATCTATTAATCAATGTCATAATCTAATGTCATCCAAGGCAATTTATTCTAATGATTATCCACAAATGGTAAAAGTATAATCCCTATAAAAAGGTGGTAAATGGTTTAAAATTTTGTATCATGAGGTTATTACTACTAATAATATAAATTGGTTAAATATTTGGTATGAATCACATAATTTATGATTTATTTATTATTCAATGGAAATCATATATAAGTCTGATTGAGGTCACAATGAGAAATGTCAGAGTAAATTATAAGCACACGTTTCTTATATTATTGGATATAAGTATGTAAAATGATAAAATTAATGTTATTAACATAAAATATTATTTAATACATTTATTTCTAACCTAGTATATGAGAACATGTTAGGAAAAAATCCCTCAAGGTAACATTGCAGCATTTTTGGGTTGATTGTGTTAGTTAAAAAAGCAGGTCTCCAAGGTAAGTTGTGGAGTACAGAGAGATTATTGATTGAGTATATTGAAAAAGATACAAGATATATGAATGAATAAATTTGAAGTGGTATATAAAATTACATAGACAAGGTGATGCTGTTTCCCAGTGTTTACCAAATTTTGGGGGTCCAAAATTTGGAGGATGACTAACATTGTAGAAATTTTATTTCTTTGAAGGCCTATGAAAATATGGAAAAGGAATGAGTTTCATGAATATAGGATTCATGAAGGGTGTTTCTTGAAGGATCAAAGAAAGTTGATAGTGATCTACGTGATAGCGATGAGCATTGCAAATGCTGAAGGTGAGAAGCATAGAAAAAAAAGAATCATAGTGGAAAAAAGGGTGCATCTAGAAATGGCGATGACATGGATGGAAGGTTTTGGAATTGGTGAAAAATCCTATAAATAGGCCTCTTCCCCCTTTATAAAAATCATAAAAAAATAATAAAAATCTTAAGGCTCTAGAATTGCGAAGGTGGTTTGTGAAGGTGCTTTACAAAGGAATTTCACGCAAAGAAGTTTTTAAAGAATATAAAAGCCAACCGAATTTTTTGAGCATTGAAAAATTAAGGAAATTAATGAAGACTATAAAAATTATACCAAAAAGAAGGAGCTTCATGAAGGCTAGGTGAGATTCATAATATAGGTGTGATTCGCAAAGGATAAGTGAGCTTCGTGAAAGGAAGGAGCTTCACAAAGGCTAGTTGAGCTTCATGAATGTAGTGAGCATCGAGAAAGTTGTTCAAAAGTAATTGCCTAGTAATTTTTTTGTAAAGTGGTATTCATCAGTTGGATGAAAGTGGAACCTCAATAGATAATCTATCCATAACTAAGGATGTATTCATTAGTGAAAATAAAGGGACTTACGAGTCCATAAACTATGGGTGAATCCCTTCCAAGGGAAGTGAGTGAAGGAAGAGGATGAAGGTGATCCTTTCCACCAACAACGATTCAATGAAAGATACATAGGGATTGATACTTGGGAAATTAGTGA
Organism: Viscum album; assembly: GCA_963277665.1. Classification (NCBI taxonomy): domain Eukaryota; kingdom Viridiplantae; phylum Streptophyta; class Magnoliopsida; order Santalales; family Viscaceae; genus Viscum; species Viscum album. Next base: position 1,658,115,144 of record OY728153.1, read on the forward strand.
ACTTACCCAAAACCTTATAATGGCAGTGAGATTGGGAATATAAGTGATCAATCCTGAACAACATTTTGGCAGTGAGCCTTAGTGGATTTAGTACATCAGTACATTATTGTTATATTCTCCTTTGATGTATCCCAGTGAGGGTAAAAAAGTTAAAATATATGTTTTTGTCTTCTTAATTTAATGAATTACATTCATATCATCATCATTAGATAAATAAGGAAAGAATATGATCAATATTAACACTTAAGCACAAATAAAGTGAACTTTATAATAACGAGGTCAAGATACAGTGGGGAAGAAATAATTTTAAAAAGAATATTCATACCATGATTCACCCACCTATTAGGGTATCTAGGACTTTTTTGGACCTAAAAATTGGTATTAGAGTGTGAGTTTATTTTATCATATTTGTTTTCTATGACTTGGTTCAATCTATTGTTGAAGTTAAAGATTCTATCTACTCTTATCATGCTGTGACATGGAAAAGGGAAGAAGTTAAAAGAAGAAGAATAAATCTGGTGGAATTCTTCAGTGTGGAAGTGTCTATGGAAAGAGTGTGATTTAGTTGAAGGAAACCTACAATGTACTAAAGAAATACCTCATTGAATCATATAGTGAAAATATTCACTAATTCAATGATGCTGAAGGAATGAGAAAATAACCTTATATTCTAAGTGATGTTGGTACTACAGTAAATGAAGAAATTGAAAGAATACCAAAAGTATATGTTGTCAAAAAAATAAAGGAATTAGATCAGAAACTATCTGAAGAAAATAAATCTAAAGATATCCAGATCCAAGTGCAGGAAATTGTAGTCAAAAAGCTAAAAGTTTTAAACAAAAGACTTCTAAAAGTGACTACTAATCCAAGGGAGAAGAATGATTCCCCAGATAAAGAACAGAAAAATATGTCTTCAAAGATGAAAAAATCAAAGCTGACGACAAGGGGAATAATATAAGCTCAGAATAAATTCAGAATCTCAAATCCATGAATGATGTTCTTCGTACATAGCTATCTTAACTAGTTCAGAAGAACCAAAAGGCTACAATAAGATAATTCATGTTGTGATGATTCTATTTCTCATGGAAAATTTAAAATAAAGGATCAAAGTGACATTGTGGATAAGCTCCCCTATGAATTGGAAAATGAGATGAGTAGTGGGAAGAATATCAAGATATAACTTAATGCTCAACTTGAATCAAGGGATATTAAGATTCAATAACTAGAGAAGAGTTATAATTATTGAAGAAATATGTGGATAAATCTAACGCCAAAGGTAAGCCTAAATTGAAGGATATTTTTCATTTAGTATTTGATTATCCTTCAGTAGGTGATGATGAAATGAAAAGAAAATATTCAATTTCCAAGGAGAAACAAGAACATATTTTCTCATCTAGAAGGTCATACAGTTTGGAAAAAACTGGTATTAGATATGATGAACCCTGAACCATGCATGATAAGATGATATTTGTGAATAGTTCCTGAAATAGGAAAATATTATAGATATTGGAAACAGTACTAAAAATGTTTTTATGGGAAGTAACTATAGAATGTTCTATTCACTACTAGAAAATGGGTCTATAACCACACATCTATACCCATGGTTTCAAAAACCGTGGGTATCCTAACCCCAATTTAAAGTTTTTATCAGGATGCACCTCCTGATTCTCCATTTCGTCCCCCATGTCTCCCCCAAGCCTTGGCCTCCCCACCCTCTCTCCCCTCCCCTCCCTGACCTCGACCTCCTACCCTAGAATTCACCTCCTGGCCCCGCCTCCCTCCCTCCACCTTCTAGCATCCTTCTCCATGTACATGACCACCTCCGCCTCTACCTCCAGGCCCCCACCTCCACCTCCCAACCCTTGCCTCTGACTCTGTGGCTGCCTCCCCCTTTGCCGCCTACCGGACTCCCCCTGCCAGACTCTGCCTATTGGACTCCGCCTCCTCTCAGCCTTCGCATCTCGACCTCAAAAGGTATTCCTCCTATTCCCCTCACCTCTTCCTTTTTTTCATTTATTTTAATCTCTATCAATGAATTACATATTTTTAGGTGAATCCCACATGAGCATGGTGAAATTCATCTTGGTTCAAGGGGCTATCTATTATCTTGTATAAAGGAGGCTGTTGCGGGTATCCTGCGAACCATTTTTCAATATTTATATGGATGGTTTACAAGGTATGTTGTGTCCTAAGGATTTTTAGATTTTAGGGTGAAATATTGGGATACTCTATTGAAGTTATTTGGTACTTTAGGCTTGTGAAACTTTGAGTTATTTTTTTGGAAGTTGATTGCATTGGTTTTCCTTAAGTATCAGTTATTTTTTACTGTAGTTATTATATAATTGAATTTTTTTAGTGATAGACTTTGGTTTTTTAGTTTTTAGGTGATTCTTAAAGGTTGTTTGGAGTATGAAAGTTCACCTATGATCTTGGTCTATGATCTTGAAATTTTTGATGGTAAATGCATATGACACATTATGACTCATTGGGATTAGGTAGGTGATTGTTTCATATAGTTCATGTATCTTGATAATGGAAATACTATGATATTATATATATATATATGTGTCAATGGGTGATGTTGATTTTTAAAAAACCTTGATAGTGATTGAAATTCATTTACAGTAATTAATAATATATTAGATGTTCTCTAAAATAGAGTATTTTGTGTGACATAATTACCATGATTTGAAGGATATTTTTAGTTTACAATGTTTTTTGTGACATTATAGGATTGATTATGAAATTTTTTATAAAAACAGTGATTTGAAAGATAAAAATGAACTTCTTCCTTCCTTTAGGTGTTTTATCAAAATGTGTTTGTAAATGAACTCACTCATTTTCCCTTTTTATGTTTTATTTTTTATCTTCTAAACCAATGTATTCTAAAATATGAGTTGTAACACCTTATTAAAATAGTGATTGAGGAAGTTGGTTTCCAAACATTCTTTTAGGTCATGGTCACTTATAACTTAAAAAATAATTTACTTATGTGTTCTATAGGAGATAAGTTTTTCCTTAAAGATAAAGTCTTAAATTAATGAAGTGGCGATTTAAAATATATTAGTCTAGATTAACATTTATGACCAACCCGTTTCTCATAAATAATACTTTACAACCTTGTACTTTTGATTATTGGAAATGTTTTGATACTTTTCCTAACACGATAGAGGATCCCTAATTTATGCCTCATTATTATTGCCTATACCATGTGTGATATTGTTGTGCATGACATGACTATAGCTTCATTTGACATCTCCCAAGTATGTCTTAAGGATTAAAAATAGCATACCCGTTCTTTATTTGGATTGATATTATCATGTTTGATTATAGTATTATTATATTTTATTTATGGATAGTTTAATAGATTTTTCATGGTTAAACATCATCGGGCTCCACTGACCAATTTTTTATTTCCTTCCCCAGATTATCCCTGTGCCCTGGCCTCCCCAACCTATCCTCCCCTCCCCAACCTTGATCTCCCGCCCACGCCTCCGCCTCCCAGCCCTTGCCTCCCTCCCTTTGCTTTAGTTCCTCTGCGACCACCTTCGACTCCGCCTCTTAGTCCCCGCCTCCACCTCCCAGCCCTCGCAGATGCCTCTACCTCCTTTCCCTCACCTCTTCCTCCGCCTCTGCCTCCTCCTGGCCACAAAACCTCTTCCTTCTCTTCCTGACCCTCGCCTCCTCCTCCACATCAGCCTCCACCTCCACCTCCTCTCGGTCGTGGCTGCCTTGACCTCATTAGATCGAGTTATAAAGAGAAGGGTTTTCATAAGGTATTATCCTAAAACACTATAATACCATATTATGAAGAATAAAGATCTTCTGGATGAGGGATAAATTGTGAGAGAAGAGGTGTTTCATACTCATGTTGTTGCACAGTCTTCTAAAATTCCAGTTTAAGCTACCTGTGAACCTAAATTACCATTAGTTGTTGAATTAGTATATGAATATGGTACTTCTAAGGGGGGAGGATAGAGCTCACAAATCCATTATATTTGGAACAAATCTTACAAATTTAGAATGTGAAGAGGATATGGATTGAGTTGTTTTAAAGAGTCCACCAATCTTTGAGATAGGGGGAGATCTGAATTTTTATTCCTTTCTATTTAGTGAAGAAGAAACTCTAGATTATTTTTTCTATGATATGGGTGTATCTTATTCTGTTGATGTTTATGGAGAACATTATTATTAAAAAATGATAAATTGGATGATATAGAGGATAAAAAATTTAATAAGAATGATAAGTCAAGTGATTATAAAAGAGATGATGATGACGATGAAAATCCTCTAAATATAAAAAAACTATTCTTGTGATAATTGAAAAGAATGATGAATTCATTAATCTAATGTTTCCTTATACTCATTTTTTATAAACATGTGTTTTACCTGGATCTTATGAAGATATACTAATTATTTTTTCCACTTCATCTTCTCTTGGAGATATTCCTATAAATCACTCTCAAGAATAGAATGTATATGAATCTTATTAAAAAATAGTTGTGCAATAGAGGATTCAGAAGAAGAATATGAGGACTCCCTTAATGATATTTATCAACTTACTTATCATTTCCCTCATAATGCAGAATCATGGAGAAAGACTCATGAGTTATGTTCTCACTATTCTGATCTAGATAATGATTCCTCTTACGATGGTTCTTCTACTCAAGCACATGGTAGTCCATCTCAAAAAGATAAACCATCTTCTGATCAACCTCCTATAATAACTTATACATATTTCATTTAGATCAAGAATTACCATTTGGATATTTTGAAATAAGTTATTTTTTTTAGTTGGGACAATACTAATGACAAAGAGGAGTACATTTCATACACTATTAAATTTTTTGCTCCAAAAATTTGGCCAAGACTGTTACTAAAAATATATAATATAACTGAAGTGATTTAATCTTTCAAAATATAAATTTGAAATTCTAGAATCCACATTAGAGACCTATAAGTTGAGTCATAGATATACTAGATATCAGGGATATAAGATATCTCAAAGTGATAACCACTCCAACCAGAACATCAAGCAACACATCAAAACCTTATTCTACTCCTTCATTATCTATTGAAAATGATTTTATTTTAATGTTGATACATGATGAAATTCAAAATATTTTGGACAATGTGAGGGATATTAGAAATAAATTTCAAATGAGCACTTCTTCTCAAAGAGAAAAGAAATATGATTTAATTAAATATGAATCCATTAAGACTGCAAAATAATTTTTTTTTCATTCAAGGGTACAATTATTTATTATCTCAAATGGTTTTACACTAAATAATATCTCAAGAATTATTTCATATCATTGGCCATATATTTTAAGATTACACCCCCAAACAACAACATTCTGTTGTATGTTAGATAAGTTATTGTTAGTGATTTATCTTCTCAATCAATTCAAGTTAGTGAATAATGAGTTTCATGAATTTATGGAACATATGACTAGGGATGTGGATAATAACACAATGATCCTAGATCATTTTTTGCATATTGATAATGTCCTTATTTTATAAACACTTTATATTCCTTTACCCTGTATCTCTACCACTCATTAACTAACCTCAACCTTAGATTCAATTGCTTCCACACTATCAATTCTAACCTCAACCTCTCCTATACCTCCCATAGGACCTTTTGGTGTATATATATATCATCGATGGTACCCATTAGGTCATTGTACATAAACCAGACATGTTAAATTAATTTGAAATGAAGATTCACTCATTGTATACAAGTAGTTTTTTGGTTCCTTTTTAGATAACTGGGTCTATATGATGATTTAATGGGTTCTTTCTCCACAAGGTTCCAGCAGATGGGATGCCTTATTTTGCAGGTGTATTTTTTGGCATACGACAGAGTCAATTTAAATTTGTGGAATAAGTTGTTTCTATTTATGTATTTTTTTGGTTATATATATGTCTATGGTGTATATTTTTTCTTATTACATTCATATAAAAATTAGCTTATAATGATATACCAAGTACTTCCATCATACAATTTCTTGTATTCATTGTATAAGTCTTATTTACAGTTTTTAGAAATGTACAACATATGTATGATTTAATTAATCATATTCATCTCATTTTTTGTTTTTTGATATACCAATTATATTATTATGATGAATGTTTTATCTTTATTTTCAACACTAGATGGATAAGTTGGAAAATGGGGAGATTTAAGACACTAGCAATGAGTTCACTGAACCAAGATTCATGACATCACCAAAATAAGGTTTGTAAAAAAATAGATATCCAATTATCAATGTTTTTATGGTTCTTCTACATCTTATGAAAGGGTTCCATGGTATTTTTTTTAAATTGTAGAAGGAGATTAGTGGTGGAAGGAATTGAATAGTTAGTTTTATCTTTCCTTCATTTTTTTCTATGACCTCCTTCTGAGATTGTAAGAAAGATGAAAGTGTTTTTTTAATCCTAGTTTTATATTTTACTTATTTAATATATGAAATTATTAAAGGAGGAGTATATTTTCCCCCATTTTCTAGTAGTTATTTCATAGATCCCATGATCCCATCTTCTTGGAACATCCTCATCCTTGAAGTCAATCATCAAATTTTCCCAATAATTTCTCTATATCCAAAATCTGATCTCATTCCCCAAACATAGTATTTAAATTATTGGTATTCACTTGGTTTGTATATACTATGATATAGATATCTTTATTGGCTCTGATGACTAAGTTACATGATGTTTAACCGTCAAATTATAATAGCCTTACCATTAGGTTACACCTTAATTATGAGGATCCATTAATGGGTGGTTAGAGAATGATAATTCTCTCTTTAATTCCAGGATCCAAACCTAGTTTCTTATTTTCCAAGAAATTTTCTCTGAACCTATACTCTAGTAAACTATCCACGTAGTCTTTGATAAGTTATATAGGTAATGAAGATTGAACACTAATGACCAGTGGTCATATTGCGACTATTACCCATCCATTTAGTGAAATAAGAGAGAGTTTCCCTAGGATTTAATATTGGCTTGCCTAAGATGGTTTATAATCTTGATGTTTCTTGGGTATTGGTTAACAGATTCACCGATTTGGTGCATTTAATTCCAATTTAGGTGATAAAGTCTATAAATATCTAACATTGGGGTATAACTATGAATTCTTGATCTTTTATGGTGAAATGATTACAATAATATATGACACAAGCCCTAGTTTTCTCAAGGGGCTGGGTGGTCATTTAATTAATTATTAGACACCATCTTAACCATGAGTTCAGTATAACTTCTTCTTTTCAAAGGACAATTTGAGTGATCATAAATCTGGGAGGAGGTTCTTAGAGTTCATGTGATGAAATTTGGTAGTTCATGGGAGGACCACTTTACTTTAATAGAGATTTTGTATATCTTTAGTAACCCTAAAATGATTCATATGCCATTGTTTATAGCATTTTACTGCCCTCTATTTCAAACCCCACTATTAGGGTGGAGGTTTGGATAAGTTCTTACCTTAGACCAAGTCTTGTGCGAGAAACTACTAAAGAGATTAACTAGTGTAAAGATGAATGGATATGTCTTAGAACATTTTGGTATTTTATTAAGATCATTTTGGTATTCCCATGAATTCAGTAAAGACTCAAATTGAGTCATTAATTTTCAAAAAGCATCCCATTACCCCCATCTCATTCTCATACATCATTAAGAATGTGTTTTTTAATATTTTTATCAATGAAGATTCACTTGAGTATCAAAATTATTTCACTTTCATTATTCCTGAAAACTAATCATATTTCTTAATCATTATAAAGATTCTCACATAGTTGATCTTCTTAAAATTTTAGCTTGAATCATGACTATAAATAGAATCATTATATTCAAATATCTAAGAAAATGATTTAGTATCTTTGGATTTCATTTCCATTATAATTATCAATTATAGAGACTCCATTTTCAGAATTTTACACTCTTAAAATTATATTTAATTGATGTTATTTTCCAATTATCATCATATTTCTATTCTGTATTTTATTAAGATAATTAGGTGAAACCATTCCCATCATATTTCTATTCCTCCCTGCTTACAGGAACATAAACCCATGGGTTTTTGTGGTTCTTATATGTTAGGTGGTGACTCTTTTGATCATAAGAGACAGGTATGTTTTAGTTTAGTTTTTATTTTATTTTATTTATTGCATAGACCACTTAGTCCGTTTATCGCTTTTTATGGATGGAGGGTACTTATATTCTGTAAAGGGGGCCATAAGAACACTGGAGGCGGCTACACAGTTTTCTTTGTAGGGGTGGTAGATCGGGGTAGTTGAGGGATTAATAGTGTGTTTTTTTTTTTCAGATTTTACTATATTGCTTCTTGTTATTTTCTTTTCCCTCAGCATGGAAATCCGACATAAGTATTTTTCATGCCAATTTTTTTTTTAAATTTTCCATGGTTTTAATTAATTGTATGTGGGAGAAATCGTTCCTAATATACTTGCTACTAAGATCCTAGTCGAGTAGTGCCCAGAGTGGACAATTTTAGAGGGGACCCCATCCCTCCTCTAGCTATACATCTAGCCCTTAGATAGGAACCTAGATTTGAGATAGGTGGTCATGAGAGTTTTATTTAGTTAGAGGCTAGTGGCGATAGAAAGAAACCAAGATATAACCCACTTACCCCATTTGAACAATGTGAATTCCCTCATTGGGACTATGATCACTACACCTCACAAGATAGAAGACTAGTTAGAGCTCTAGTGACTACCAACCCTCACCAAGATAAAATGATAACTACACTCTTCACTCACATTAAGGATAAGTAGATTCAATATGTGTCAATCCTTCAAATGAAAGTTGTATCTAACATGGGTGAAATTCCTGTACTGCTGACTCCTCCATAGTATCCATTACTGATTTATCATCCACCACTTGAGCCCAAGTTTTGATTGCCTTTCCTTATTTTAGAAAGTTTCACACCAATTGGATGCGCCTTACTACCAAACTTAAGAACAATTCTATTTCCTAGTCTCTCTGCTTACATTGAAGGTCCAACCCACTTAGTAAAACTACCATCATTGCCAGAATCCTTATCCAGGGGGTGGGGGTGTAGGGGGAGGGGTCTATCCAGGAGGGGGGGGGGGGGGTCCAGGGGCGCGGTCTAGTGGGGGTGTCCAGGGGGGTCTAGTGGGGGGTATCCTAGAAGGGGGGGGGGGGGGTGTCCAAGGGGTCTAGTGGGGGGTATCCTGGGGGGGAAATGCAGGGGGATGGGGGAGGGATGAGGAGGGGGACAGGTAGTGTAGGGGGCTGGGGGGAGGGCGGGGGAGGTAGTTCAGGGGTTGGGGGAGGGTGGGGGGAAGTGAAGGGGAGGCTGGGGGGGGGGGGGGTAGTGTAGGGGGTTGGGGGAGGGTATGTGAGGGGAGGGTGGGGGAGGCAATGCATGGGGATAGATAGGGGAGGGGCAAGGGGTATAACTTCATTTGATTATTATACGATTGATCTCATATTTTCCAATGTCAAAACATAATTTCATTTCTCTATCACGTAAACAATGGAAGAACCATTGGTGACACCTACCAACTTCCAATATTTAAAATACATCACCAATCCTCTTCTTTTTTCAGAGCTCAACACATTTTTTTATCAAGACTTCAGAACTCTATTTCGACTCATCAACCAGCTTAGGGACACCAACTCCCTTCCAAGAATCTCATCTTAATCACATATTGACATCATGCATATTTAATACTTCATTGAAAATGAATACAAAATAAACAAAAAGTGGATTCAACAGATTCAGGTGTTTAGATTCAACTGGCAGTGTTTTTATCTCACAACATGTTGACTTTGAGGAATCATGGTTTCCTTTTCAGCAATGGAACTCATATTTATTATCATAAAATTTTTCTTCAACCAGATCCAAATCTTGTTGCTTTCCTATTTTAGTGGATTATTTGTGTCCCATCACTAAAGAAGATAATAGACAAGGTTATTCAATTTCAATTTATGGTTCGATGACTTCTAGTTTCTCCTCTTCTCCTTAACCTAGTTCACCTCTTGCTGCTTCAGTTTCCCTTGATGATTTTATTGGTTCTCATCCCACGTCTACGTAGGTTTTTGGATATCCTCTTAGTGAGAATTCTTTGAGACAATATCTTACTGATGCTCCTACCTGAGAGCAGTATTATGGACATTAAAAAAACATTACCTTCCTCATAATTATGTTCCTATGACCACATGTTTCATGGATGGTATTTTCAATCCCAATGTTTATATTGCTTTTGTGGAATCTAAATCTTTTAAGGATTCATGATTTCATCCTTAGTGGCATCAAGCGATTCATTAAGAGTTTTTATCTTTACTTAGAAATCATACCTGGTATTTAGTTTCGTTTGTTGGATCAGATGATGTTTAAGGCTAATTGCTTATGGCCCATACTGCACACCAAATTGCAAGTTTCATGGGTCGAGCTCTGTGGTGAGCTCGTTGGGGGTTGCAGTGGGAAACACACTCCTACTCCAGGGTTCTGGGGGCCAAAGGTCCTCGGTCAAAATTTAAGGATACTATAGCAACCCAGGTGGGGTTACTATAGCATCCTAGTGTAGGATGGTTTCATTTTTCTGGCATGGTTAATTGATTCATTGTTTAGTTTGGGTTAATATTTTTTTGATGTGTTTTGTTGATTCGGTTATTCATTTTGTTTAGTTTGAATTTCTATTCTTTGTTTAGTTTGATCTTTCCCTCACCCGACAATTTTTCTTGCATGGTTTGAGTTTTGTTGATTCATTATTTAGTTTGATTTATTGTTTAGTTTGAGGGGGTGCTGGGTGAAGGGGGGTGGGGGGGGGGGGGGGTGGGGATGGGTGCAGGGGGGAGGGGGGTCGGTGGGTGCAGGGGGATGGGGGTGTCCAAGGGTGGTGTCCAAGGGGGGAGGGGTGTCCAAGGTGGGGTGTCCAGGGGGGAGGGGGTGTCCAAGGGGGGGGGGAGGGGGTGTCCAAGGGGGAGGGGGTTTCCAAGGGGGGTGTCTATTGGAGGGGGGGGGTATCTGGGGGGGTGGTATCCGGGGTGGGGGGGGGGGGTCCAGGGGGGTCTAATGGGGGTGTCCAAGGGAGGGGGTGTCCAGTGGGGGGTGTCCAGGGGGGTCCGGTGGGGGTGTCCAGGGGGGTGTCTAGTTGGGGGTGTTGGGGGGGGGGGTGTCCAGGGTGGTCCAGTGGGGGGGAGTCCGGGGGGGGGGGGGTATCTAGTAGGGGGTGTCCAATGGGGTGTGTGCAGGGAGTGTCTAGGGGGGAGGGGGTGTCCGAGGGGGGGGGGGGGGTACAAGAGGGTTCTGTGTGGGGGGAGAGTGGGGGTGTGGTTTCATAGTTGTTCCATTGTTTATGATAAGAAATTTTTCATTTTTTCACATTGCATTCTAGTTTGCAGGATAAAGGTGAGACCAAGGTGGGCAACTGTTTTCTTAGGAAAACCATCTATACCCATGGTTCTTTAAACTGTGGGTATATATGCTGCTATGAAACTATCTATAACCATGATTCAAAAAACTATGGGTATATAATTTATGCTGTAAAAATGTATACCCATGTTTTTGTAAACAGAGGGTATAGATGTATACCCACAGTTTACTAGAACCATGGGTAATATGAAATTTCATTGGGCTATACCCACGATTTCTACAAAACTGTGGGTATAGGGAAATCTCGATGCCTCAAGAGCCCACAGTTCATGAAACTGTGGGTATAGTCTATACCTGTGGTTTCATGGGCTATACCCACATTTTCAAACTGTGGGTATAGTTAAATTTTCCAGTAGTGATTTCTATCATATTTATAGTCATACATCATGTTTTTGTTCATAGGATTTGAAATATGTTTCATCTTGTGAAGATAGAAATATTTCTAAATCTAAGAATAAGAAGAAGCATCTTGAGAAATATGAAATTAGAGTCTTTCAGAAGAAATTATACATGGAATGATACTATTTTAGAAGAATTAGACACACCATGAGTATGTGTTAATAAGACTAGGTTCACAATGTCAGAAGAAAAACTCAAGCTGTATCAACATCTCAATTGAGAAATTATTACACGAGGTATGTTTTTATTGGTAGATATTTTATAAGTTCTAATCAAGGGAATTCATCAATATATTGTAGTAGGAAGAAAGTAGGGAAGTAAAAGGAACTCAAAAGGATATCTACGACTCTAGTAGTGTATAACGAGAAATCCTAAAATAGAAGACAAAGTGATAAGTTGAAAAATAAGTTTAAAATCTTCAAGGAAACACAAGGGGATCAAAAAAAGGTGTGTAAAGAACTTCTTATGTTGCAATCACAATAGCTCTATTTAAAGGAATGTGAGGTAACTTGGAAGAAAAAGGGAGGATCTTGTCCATTTTTTATTAAGAAGAATGTATGTTTAGTGGAGGACCCACCACCATCACAAAATAGTTTGGTGACTTGGATGAATGATAAAATAAAAATGTATAAAGAATGTGTTAAATCATTCACATATCAAGACCCATGGCCAGAAGTGAAGGAAATAAGAATATCCCTTCAATGGAGGGAGGAGAAAGGGAATACAACAATTAGAAATATCCCTATTCAAAGAAAGAGTCATGAAAAATGGCATATTGGTGGAGAATCAAAGAAATAAATTTCTACTAATAAGTGTACACCCCAAATTTTGAAAAAGGCCAAACTACAGAAGATAAATATCATAATAAGACTAAACATGTAGGTAACAAATTATTAGTTGTATTTCTAGAATAGTTGAATTTGGCTGGGTAGTTTGAACAAGCACAAAAATATTAAAGTGATTTGAAAGAAATTATAAAAGGGTTGATCCCTTAGGATCAACCAAAATCCTCATATTGAGAATTTTCGAGCTAAACCTCCAATATAAATAAACTATTTATAATATCTACTAGATGTTGTATAGAATTAAGGGAGAGATACAATTATTAGGGTGTGCGTGATGAAAGATCATGATTTCATAAGTTGAATGGAGATACATGAAAAAAGAATAATATAAAAAATTAAGAATAATTAGATTATTGTTGGTCATAGTAGTGAAAATAAAGTTCAAAGTTTTCCATATCGATATCAAGTTAGTATTTCTAAATGGGGTTCTGAAAGAATATGTTTACATTGAGAAGTCAGTTGGTTTTCTCATTCATTAAGATGAGAATAATGTTTTTTGGCTTAAGAAGGCGTTATATGGGTTGAATTAGGCACCAAGATCATTGTATTCAAGACAAGATCACCTTTTGAAGAATCTTGGTTTCTAGCATGGTAGAGTTTATTACAAATTATATGTGAACAATGATAGTAATTGATGTATGATGGTGCTGGTGACACAAGGAAATAACGACACATTCATTTCTCAATCTATATATGGAAAATAGATTTTGATAAGATTTGGAATGGATAATTTCAAGTAGATGATGAATATGATATCTACCTGGATGTAATAATCATGAGATGATGAAGGAAATGTATTTAATGTTACATAATATAGAAAAATCATTGGTAATCTATTATACATGATAATGACAAGACCTGATATTGTTTTTTCCACATGCCAAGTAGAAAATTATCAAAGCAATCCCAAATAAAGCCACATGCTTGTAGTGAAATGAATGATTTGATATATCAAGGCCACAATGGATTTTAGTTTTATGTATAATGAAAAATCTTAGCAAGAGTTATTGGTATGTATAGATGCAGATTGGTCTAGATCAACAGATGATAAGAAATCAACATCAGGAGGTTCTTTCTATTTTGGGGGATTAAGTATTTCTTGGATAAGAAAGAAATAGGATTTCATTTCATTGAGCATCGAAGAATCTGAATATATTGTAGCTACTCAAGAATGCGAAGAGTTATTGTGTATGAAGCAGTAGATTTATGATATGGGAGTTGATGTGAAGTCTCTAATCAGAATCCATTATGGTAATTCAATTTCTATAAATCTTAGAAAAAATATAGTCCATCACTCAAGGACAAAGCATATTGAAATCAGATATAATTTTATCAAGTATAAGGTAGAGAAAGGTCTTTTGAAGTTTGATTATGTGCCTATATACCTATAGGTTATAGAAATTATGATAAAGTACTTACCCAAAGAATCATTTTAATGGAATATACTGGCTCTGAGAGTTCATCTGACTCCCCATACTTGAAAAAGTGTGGATGTGGGACCCCATCTCCCTAAGGTTAGATGTGTTTTTTTTCAAATGTGCTGATATATGTTCTTTAACCTATTTAAGAAAACAATGGAGTGACCTTCAGATTCATTAACAAAGGGGGAGAAATTTTCGCTATCAAAGGGGAGAAAATGTCTTAATGAAGTTAGGGGGAGAAGTTGTTTGGTGGAGTAACAAGATAGGGGGAGTTAAAGATAACAGTTGGAGAACTAAGAAATGGAGGAATTAAATATAATGATACTAAAGGTGATTGATCAAATATTATATATCATAATAGATGAGGTTCATGGTGAAATAAGATGAGTGGTTCTAGAATGATGTGATTCATTAATAAACTTTTCATAACACTCTTATTTCTCATAATGAGCATGGATCATGTTGTATTAGAGTGTGTGTTGAGTAAATATTTGATCACTATCCAAATAACCTAAAGAGAATGTCGGTAGGGGATGGAAGAAGCTTCAATGAGGTATCGAAATGTGAAGAGTTGTCAACAAACCCAAAGGGGGAGATTGTTGGGAAAAAATCTCCTAAGGAAAAATTGTTGCATTTTTGGGTTGATTGTGTTTGTTGGAAAAGTGAGTTTACAAGGAATTTTGTATTGTAAAAATATATTTTTGAATATTTATGTTGACAAAGATACAATATAGAGGAATAAATTCGTTTGAAGTAGTACAAAAAATAACTTACACAAGGTGGCATCGTTTCCCAGTGTTTACCAAATTTTTGGGGTCCAAAATTTAAAGGATGACTAACATCATGAAAAGTGGATTTTCTTTAATGACATATGAAAATATTTCAAATGTATTAGTTTCATGAAGATTTTATTTTTGAAGGGTGATTCGTGAAGTATTAATGAAAGTTGGTGGTGATCTACGCGATAATAACGAGCATTGTGAACGATGATGATGAGGAGAATCGCAAAAAAGGGAGCGTCGTAGTGGAAATGAGGGAGCATCCAGAAATGGTGATGAGATGGATGGAAGGTTCTAGAATAGATGGAAAAACCTATAAATAGACCTATACCCCCATCATAAAAAGAAGTGATACTTAACAAAAATCTTAAGACTCTCTATTTGTGAAGATGGTTAAAGAAGGAGTTCCATACAAAGAAGTTCGCGAAGGCTATAAAAGATAACTAAATGTTTTAAGCATCCTGAAAGTAAATAAATTCAACAAGTCTATAAAAATATGACCTAAATGAAGGATATTTGTGAAGGCTTGTTGATTTTCATGAAATAAGTGTGATTCAGGAAGGATAAGTGAGCTTCACGAAAGGAAGGAGCTTCATGAAGGCTTGTTGAGCTTCATGAATAGGAGCTTCATGAAGGCAGTGAGCATCATGAAAGTGGTTCAGAAGTCATTTCCTAGTAAATCTATGGTAAAGTGGTATTCATTAGTTCGATGAAAGTGGAACCTAAGAAAACATATATCCAAAACTAAGGATGTATTCTTTAGTGATAATGAAGGGACCTATAAGTCCATAAACTATGGGTTAATCCCTTCCAAGAGTAGTGAGAGAAGGAAGAGGAAGAAGGTGATCCTTTCCTCCAGAAGTGAGCAAGAGAAGGAGACATAGGTAGTGACCCTTGGGAAAGTAGTGAGTTGACCCTAAACCTTGTAAAGTTAGAGAGCCTGAGCATAAAAGTGATATATCCCAAACAACATTTTGGCAGTGAGCCTTAGTGGATTTGGTACATCAATACATTATTGTTGTATACTCTTTGGATATAGCCCAGTGAGGGTGAACCAATTAAAAATCTATTTTCCATATTATTTCTTTACTTCATTACATTCAAAGCATCATCATTAGATAAGATGGATAGAATAAGATAAAAATTAACACTAAAGTGAAAACAAGGCTCCCCTTATAATAAAGAGGTCAAGATCCAGTGGGGTAGGAATAATTTTGAAAAGAATATCCATACCCTGATTCACCCCCCTCTCAGGGTGTCTAGGCCCCTTTTGGACCTAATAGAACATTTTATGATTCAACATTGGGAAGTGTTCGATTCAATCATTTATTTTTTTTGCGTGTATATCATCTAATAAAAGTGGGTTTGATCTTCAAATAAAAATAAATATTTATTTTAAATATTTGGCGATAGATCCCTTCTAAAAATAATATTTGGTATCACACATTAAGGAATGTATATTCAATAAGGTGGCGATAGGGAAATGTTGTTATACAAATTGGCTAACAAATTATCAAGTGGTAATGCAAAAATAAAGTGGGTTTACAATTGGTTTAAAGAGACTAATGGGTTTGATGAAAATAATAATTTTTATAAATATATAAAAGTTGTTAAGTATTTTTATTTTTAATAGAGAGTTTAAACCCATTATGTCTTGGTTTTGATCATATAGATCAAGGTTTAAGGATTATATTTTTATTGAAAAAAGGGGAATATTGTTTTTTCCTTGAATGAGTTATGCAAATATAGTAATGAAAAATGGGGATAATATTTTATGATGATATTCCTGTATATTTCATTACCAAAGGGAGAGAATAAATTTAAAATTTTCGTGAACAAACACCCTTTACTTTGTTCTCAATGGGGGGGGGGGGAGAATAATGGACCATAAATCCAAGAATTTATTATGGAAAAGAAGGTGTTGGATTATGAAGATATATTAATGGATATATTTTTAAAAAAACCTAAAATGTTATATTTTTGGAATAAATTGGTTTTTTAATGAATTTTTTGAAAATAAATTTTGAAAATTTGATAATGACTATGGAAAATAAATGATGGATTTTTTGAAGCGAGTTATTATTTCAATAAATATTTTATATCATGGAAAAATGTATAAATTTTAATTAAATGTAAGGAATAATTTTTTGGGGAAGATATATATCGTTGAAATAGATTGTATTAGAATATAAAGATGATTTTTTTAATAACTTGAAAGAATAAACAGGTAGCTCAATGTGACTATATATACTGAAGGAAATGTATATAATACCGTAATTATTCTATAAATCAAGTATATGAAATGATAATATTGATTTTTTTATACATCATGGATAGTTGATAGGTAAAGTAAATATTTCTCATTCAGGCATAACAAGACATTATATGAATAAAGAACTTCCATAGATGTATTTATAAATGAAAATAAATTCGTCAGCGAAGAAGGATACAATAAAATAATGGTGAAGGAAAGACCATTACATTATGAAGTGAAAATGATGAAATGAATCATGGTTGAAGCAGTTGATATGTTTATTGTTTAATATACAATGTGGAGTAGTACCTATTATAAATACGATGCAGCACCTAGATATAGTAGTGGTTGCAGTGAAGAGAAAACTAGGGAGTTATTAATTTTCTATGACTATTATGATCATGGATCAAAAACATAATTTTATGTTGAGTTATACTTGGAAAAGAGATATTGGTCTTGATGATTAAATTTAAAATAGGATTTGATGATGGGCATAATCAAAGTGTATTTCATTATAGTTTGTAAAAAACATTCATTCAATAATTTTCCTTGAAATAATTTAAAATGAAGTTTTAGAGTTATTCACATATGATTAATTAATACAAGGATCCATATTATGTCCATTCCAAACTAGATGGGATTTTTACTATTGTATTATTCCAGAATGAATTATAAATTGGAATAAAGTCCTAACACATATTGTGGATAAAGTAATTATGTATAGAAAATGATTATTCGATGGTCTTAAAATCTTTCTTCCATGGTTATTCAATAACAGAGGACTTGAAATATGAAAATAAATGTATTTTTTATGAAGTGTGAATATAAATACCATGGTCTACGATGGTTGGTATCTGATCTAGATAGAACCAAATTTCAGTTTTTGTATAGAAACACCATTGGGTACTAGAATTATAAAAAGTAAAAGATTTTATTTTATTTAAAATACAAAGTATGTTGTTCAAGTTTTAGGGAACTAACTTGTACTTTTATTATTAGATTAAACACATTAAAATTCATGGAACAATTTTAATGTTCTCATATCTTAGACTGAATATGAATTGATATCAACTATTTATTGATTAGTTTTGAGATTCTCATTTTAAAAAAATATCTAGAAATTTGGGGAAAAAAGACCACAACATGATCTTTATTGACACATAATCTTTTTAGGGTGGAATAAGAGACCCAATTAACAAAAAATTTATAGATACATCTAGTACATTGATCGAAGTATTTTTTTCATATGGTATTTTATTTATTACATTTGGATAATTAATAAATAATATGAATTTCAACAATTTATTTCTTTTTCAGATTAATTATTTATCTAGATAAAAAATATCACTACTATGTATTTCATGTTGAATATACTGATTAGAATCACAAGAATGGGTAAATGTTATTTTTTTGAGAGAAGAATCCAATGTGGTTTGTTTCATTATAACTTTTAATTTTTTATTTTATAATGAAAAATGGTAAGCTTTATTATGAATATGATGAGGATACCTTCACGTTAACACAATTTTTAAATCTTTTTAAAATAATTTCACTGAGGAGTATGATTAGGGAGTGACCCTTAGAAGTTAGTGTATCATTCATACTTTTTTAAGGAAATACACATTAGTATAGAGTAACCCTGACCAAATATTTTCCATTAAATTGATTATATAATTAAATATTTAACATTATAATATATACATGTGTCTACAACTTGTATATTTCAAAGTGTAAGAGAACCATGTAAAATAAATGCGTTCTTATTCCTTACATTTTTTATTTTTTATTGTAATTCAATGGGAGTTTTTTTGAGATTCATAAATTGAGTTTAGTTCTTATTACATTGGAATAAGTTTGAATAATGAGTTATTATTTGAATAAATAATGTTTTTTTATTCAAATATCACCATGATTCAGTCACCTCTCAGGGTGTCTTGTGTCTTTTCTGGTAACCCATCATCCCTAACAGTTCCAATTCTTACATTGCAATGTTTTATCAAATTCAAAAATTATCCAGAAGACATAAATGATGAACAAAAAGATGTTGAAAAAGCTTCATGAAATTTTACATGTGTATATTTTTGAGTTGATTAATCTAAGATCTATTGAATGAAGAAGGTGATGGGTTTTTCTAGAACACCACATGACCATAAAAAATGGAATCCTAACATTTAAATATGAAACTGTTATCATAGAATTATTATATAATTTGATGATCATAAAATTACCATGTGTACCTCTAGTACAATTATCTTCATCTCAAAGGAGTATACTTGATGGATATCTCTAAGAAATAAAAAAAAATATTTCCTCCAAAACACTACCCACAAGAATCCATGTACACTGTATAATGACCCCTTGATCTATAAAAGATGTGCTAGGTCCCTATCAATGAATATTAAGATGAATATAGAGCATGATGGATTTATAAAGGAGTTATTTTCATTACATATCCCAAAATAAAGGGCATCAATAAGTATATAGACTTACTTCAATCAATAAAAGAGATTGATTTTCATTTCCAATGATTTCCCTCTACTACACATTAATCATAATGTATAAATATTTGTTATTTATGGTTATTTAATGTTTCAATTATCATAAAAAAATAAATCATGATATAAATGAACCATTATAAGGATATATAATAGAATATAAACCACTTTTTAAAACCTAGGGAACACGAAATCATGTTTTTCAATACAAACTCTATGATATCTTATAATATAGAAACCCCATGCTTATTATATCACAAGATCTAGTTTAATATTGAATCCTATGATATTTATCATATACATATAATTAATTATTACGGTAATGAATTTTTTAATATGATTCATAATATTTTAGTACATAACTAACAATCTTTTATTTTCACTATAATCATACAAGTACACTAGGAAAAAAACCACAACTCTTTATAAATAAATCCAAAATTATTTATATATGTTATGTAAAATAATCTTATATTGTGAAAAAATTATTGCCTAAAATATAATCATTATTAAAATACCTAATTGTGTCATCAAAAAATATTTTTTAGCATTGGAATAAAATAGGAATTCTATAATATATAATTGTACGAAAAGTGTGGTCTCTTATAAAAAGTTAGTACTACATATGCTATAATGGGTCCTGGAATGTTCTTGATCAAACATTCTCATATATCTTTATGAATATTTCCACCATAATTCATATTTGATACATAAAATATATATTAATATTTCCATTTTTCTATGACATCATGTGTCCACAAGACATCAAACTTGAGAATCTATTATAGGTCAACTCATACATTTTTTATTCTCTGAAATATAATGACCTATTTGAACGAATAACTAAAATTTTATTCATCCAAGTATTTTAGCGCATCACATGTTACACAACTAATAATGGACACATATTTCCTCTGTTTAATTCAATCTTGGTCCAAGAAATTATGATTTTCATATAAAAGTACAAATTTATTCATAGTTATGAAATTTTTTGACATAATTTACAACTTACCCAATGAACCCTAATTAACTTAACCTCAAGAATGGTGTCATAAAGGTAACGATGTATGAAGGGTTACTTGGAAAGTAACTTGAAAACCTTAGGTAATTGGGATTAATATGCTGTATATACCCCAATGTTTGTTAAAAAACATTTCTCATCCAATGTGATATACTTTCATGGATTCATAAAGATAATAAGTGTCTACTTATTATCATGTAATCCTACTCTGTATTATATAATAGATTTTATTTACTGTAATCTTGACCCATAATACTATGTGATGATCATCGATTAAGAAAAACTTAATTTCATAGGTTGAGGGGTTATCATCATTCTATTTTTAAATTTTAACATATGCATAAAATGTAATTGAAGGATAAATGGATATTTCTATTATTTTAAAATAAGGAAACATTCTAGATACATTAATCTAAATATTTATTATATATAATATCTAGATATTAAACATGACCATTATTATTTTCGTATTGTGATGGTTTCATCAATGGATTTTCTATTTTATCCACTGAATTTACCCTAGATATATTCACATCACACATCTCAATTATTTATTGAATGAGGTTTTATTTATAAATAATGTTTACAGACCATTGGTGAGAGAGTGGTTACTTGGAAAGAGTAATATATCTATTATTGTCAAAATAAAGATCAATTTCTCCCCCAATTCTAGGTAAATCCCTATTTTATTTAATGGACTTGTTAATCCAAATAGCTTCCTTTATAGATGAATGATCCAGAGGTCGTCATAGAAGTTAAAATATCATTTAAAACCCTACACTAGTATAGTATTGAAGGGTCAAAACCAATTGGAAGATGGTGAATGTCCTGAGGATTTATTTTATCTCTAAACCACTCAAAACAACAGAAAATTCATTGATATTTTGAATAATGAAGCATATAATTTTTTTCAAAGCATCAAGTAGTGTGTGAGTGTAGTTAATAATGTTATTAAACAAGTTAGAGAGTTGAAAAAAATGATTATACAATTTGATAAAAGTGGGGAACGTCTCATTTATTTAGTCCGTTAAAAGATAAATTCACTCTATAAATAAAGTGTCATCCGAATCCCACTAAGAGGGAATAATCACATTCGATAATTGTTCATGGCTATTGAATGAGTTCTAACTCTATTGAGAGTGAAATTAATATAAAGGATAATAAAATAATTATGTGGACATAAAAATATTTTTACTATCAAAAGAAAAATTATAAATCTCAACTACTCTCAATAACACATCTTGTAAATTTGTGAAATTGAAAAAAATATCTCTATAATGTTAATGATATTTGGAATTAACTAAGAACTATCGTTATTTCAATTAACTACAAAGAATAAATGTTCATTACATAAGTGGATCAATATTTTTGGATGGAAATCATACCTAAAACTCCTTTTAGTTCATTCAAGTTCTAAAAAAATCATACCTCAAGAGAAATTGAACATGGAAAAGGGGATTTTTTACAAGTTACTTCAAAGTTGAATAAAAAATTTATAGAAGAAAACACCAAAATTTACCTTGAAAAAATAATAGAAGAAACATGTATTAAATAATTTCCAATAGAATCTCACAAACATAATAAATTAAGATAGATCCATATAATAAAACATCAGTAAGAATAAGTAGACTAAACTCAGTGAAGCCTTGCTCTGACCTTCCCCTAAACTCTACCTTAAAGGTTAGTTTGGTGCTCCTTGGTTAGTTTTTAGAAATAGTGTTTTAGAAGTCTGATTTCAAATTCTAGGAAATTAATGATTACCCAAATATGTCTTTACTTAGACCTCTTTTAATCTCCAAGTGTAGAACCTTTAAAAGTACACGGGTCACCTTTTATCTTTTCAACATCGAGATTCCCTAGTTGTCCTCACATTACCAATAAATTATTGGTATGACCCTTGCATGGAGCTCCTGCATCGGGCTGTGAAAAAACTCTATAGATTGTTAAGATGGTACATGAGTATGGTATACTCTATAATACCAAATGTAGGATCCTATATGTAATGAGATTCTCAATATAAGAGGGGTGGGGGGTGAATTGTACTATTAAAAATTTCTTTGGAACTTTTAAAGATGGTTATATTTAACAAGGATAAACAAGATAATTCACAAAACCTATAAGTTATAAACACTTTCTAGATTCAAGAAATATGATTCTGAGAAAGAAATTACAGAAAAGTGATTACGAAAATGAAACTTAATGAAAGTTTACAAAGATGAAGATTTTACCTTAATGCATATAGAATCTAACTAAATCAGAGTATAAGAATAAGGAAGTATAAGATAGTTATACTTTCCTAAACAATACAAATGCAGTGGAAAACTTGTAACAAAACAAGTAACAAGAGTAAATATTTTAACCCAAAGAGAAGGGTATCCAACAACCTTAGATAAAGGTCCGTTGATTTATACTTTCAAGAAAGTCTGTCTTACACACACAAGGGTAAGCCCTTGATACGAAGATCAGAGTCTGTCTTACTATCCCCGCAAGCCCTCAACTATCAGGTAGTCGGAACCTCTGTCTTCCTCAGCATGGAATCCCTCAACTTTAATGTAGTCGGGACCTCTGTCTTCCTATCCCCAGAAGCCCTCGATTGTACATAGAAACAATCAGAGTTGCATGAAGCAAAGATGAACAAGGAGTTCAGTACGCACTAATCATGAGAGTTTATAAGAGACTCTCTCTCTAGAAATCACTTCAACATCATGTATGCACATTTGTCAAAAGTTAGGTTTTGAACTCTTTCAAATGAGCTCCTATTTATAGGAACAACTCCAATGGTCAGCTCCCTTCTCCAATGGTCAAATTCTTCCCTAAATTTCAAAGGGACCTGTACAGGTGTCACTCAAACAATGGTTAGTTAAAAACTGAAAGAACGACATCGTTTTATAACAAAATGAGTGTAAGCATAACTAAAAGCTGATATTCGTAATGTAAGTAAATGAAAGTTCTGAGTCTAACCAAAATTGAATTTGGAGTCTATAAGATAATGATATTTAGATTCTGTTTTGTAGGAATTCAGAACCCGAATTCTATAGAATTTTAGAGTCTGAATTTCAAGGAAATTCTGAAACTGGATTCACCAGAATTCAGAACCAGAACTTTCAAAGTTCGGAGTCGGAGTTCATGAGAATTCAAAATCAGAACGCATAGAAGTTCGGAGTCTGAATTCAGAGAACTCGGAGTCAGAACATAGAAAAGTTTGTATCTATAATTCATAATCAGAATTTGGAGTTAGAACTCTGATGTTCATATCCGGAATTCGTATTCAGAATTTGGAGTCAGAACTCAGTGAAGCTCGTAACCAGAATTCTGATTCAGAATTCGGAGTCATAACTCAGTGAAGTTCGTAACCAGAATTCTGATTTAGAATTCAGAGTCAGAACTCAGTGAAATTCGTATCCAGAATTCTGAGAATTTGGAGCCTAAAACAGAATGCTTCATATATAAGTAATTATAGGATTATGAGGTTTTGGTTACAATCCGAATTTTACACTTAGAAAAATCTGTTTGAATAATGAAAATAAAGTAAGGTTAAATTTCCTTCAGAAAGGATATTTTCGTTAAAGAAGTAAAACAAGGGGTAAAATGAGATTTTCCTTAAGATAAGGTGGTTTTGATTTTCAAAACAAGAAGAAATGGTAAAGTCATAATGAAACCTTAATGAATCAATAATCTCCCCCTTGAAAGAAGGAATGGAAACGTTATAAGGAAAACCTTATTGACTCAACAATATCACCCTTTTTGGAAAGCACAAAAATCCTTACGAAAAAGAATATAAGGACTTTGCAAAACTTTTCTTGACTTAGAAAATAAAACTTATCTCCCTTTTCACATTGGAAAAGATGAATACAACTAACTCCCCCTTAGGCTTTGGAACTCTAAGGATCATATTCTAGATTTCTAGAATGGGATTTTAATTATCTTGGGTATGGAAATATTCATAATAACCACTCCCGCTTAGATAAACTCCCCCTTACTTAGGGATATTTCTTACATAGAATTCCTTTTCCTTCTCCCCCTTTGTGATTTTCAAAAAGAGTTTAAGGGAATGGAAAAAATATGGTTCCTGAAATATTAGTATAGACAACCAAACAAAACACGGAAGTACAATTTCATTATAATTGGAAGAATTAGTACAAGGAAAAACAAATACAAAAAAAGATCATATTAGGGTATATTTTGGTTCTTTTTCTTTGGGCTTCAGCTTCTTCATGATTGTCTTCAACTTTTTCAGCTCTTTGTGATCCTCCTCAGCTTTCTTTTCTAAGGATGTGATTCTATCCTCTTGAGCCTTCAGGGCCTCTGCCTGAGCCTTCAGCAAGTCCTCTTGCTTCCCAAGCTTTTCTTCCATCTCGGTCCAAAGATCCCTCTTTGTTTTCAAACTTTGGACAACATAACTCAGCTTCCCATTCAGATCTTTGACTTCCTGGATCCGAGAATTTTGTTCTATACTTAGCTTTTTTTAAATCCATTTGTAAGATCCTTGATTTTGACATCTTCGGTATCAAAATCTTCTTTGACATCTTCTTGGAACTGATCGAGCTCTCCCAAATATTCAAGGATTTTCTTAGACCATCTGGTCATTTTCTTGCTGGATTTTCTGTGGGCTTCATAATTGATAAGAAAATTTTTGTGATCAACCTCAATCTTCACACATCTATCCATCACCATAGATACGGAGTCTGATTTCTGATTCGTTGTGTGCTGAAGCATATGGCATCTATAATTGATTATTGGAAACATCAGAATGGTATCCACAAGCTTCTTAAGGGACTGAACCAAAAAATCATGCCCTAAAGACGATGACTCTGAATCTAACATTTTTCTAGGAGATGGTTTCTCCTCTAGTTCTACCAGCTTCCTATTAAAGGATCCTCTAACTTCCTTCTTTCTCAAAATATCTTTGTTTGGGGTGTCAACAACCACTTGTTTACCCTTACTGATTTTTGGATTAGTTTCTTCATCAGGAGATTCATGCTCACTTCCTGATAACTGTACAATCTTATCTTCATCAACTTTCTCTTTTTCAGCTCTAGCTACAATGTCTTCTGGATGAATGAAGTGATGATTGTGACTTTCTTCCTCAGATAGTTTGTTTACTTCCTCTTCACCCTTCTCATCATCTGTAGGTGTAGAAAGTTTTGAAGATCCATCTTGAGAAGTCCGGAGTGAAAATTTCTCCAAAGCACTTTCCTTTTCATGAAAGTCTTCTACTTTCTTTAACAAATCAGCTATCTTTTCATGGGTTTGAGCTTCCTGAACTTCTTCCACAGCTTCTTTTTCAACTTATCTTTGAATCTTTCCAGAGACATGAATTTCTTTCTTGGAGTCTCAGGCAATAGTTTTACAAGAAAATATTTCGGTACATGGATTTGTTTAGATGCAACCTAAGTGGCCTTAAAAAGAGATTGGACAATCTCAGCCTCAGAAATTTTCTTCTTAAGTTTATTCTCTTAGTCTTGCTTCTCGATCTCTTCAATAGTTGTTTCTTTCAAGGCCTTAGCCTCAGTAGGATCCAAACCGAATTGTGGCTCCCCTGCTTTTCTATTCTTCTTATCCTCCCTCCATTTTTCTACGACTTCTTCTGGGTAGGATTTTTGCTTCTTTGGTTTAGGAGGTGTGGATTGATCTTCTTTCTATTTAGGGGTTTTGTCTTCTCCTTCGACTTCCTTCAACATTATTTTATTTCCAGCCTTCTTTGAAGGTTTAGTTTCTTCTGTATTTTTTGGAATGGCTTCTACCTCATCGTTAGGCTGATCATAAAATTCTTCTGTTTCCTTAGAGAAACCAACATTCATTCTCTTGAGGGTATCATCACTGATAAGCATCACTTTGCAATTCCTCAGCTTGGAACTTCAGGGGATCTGGAATGATTCAAGACACTGAACTATCAGCTTTGAAAGTAAGTCAGGATACATGATAATATGAGCTCTCAAATTCCCATTCTTGATGTTTTCAATCGTAATGAGAATATGCTTCATGTGGTTCACCTTCCTTAGGTTTAACAAAAAGTCTAGGATTTACATGTCACTTTTCTTAAGGGTGTCCTTATAACCCTTCCTCGATACGATAAGACCTAGAACCCATAGCTGTAGAATCCGATTTTTGGTAGTTAAATGGGAAATCTTTGCCGTCTTGACATCTTTAAGCCCAAGGAATTCTATAGACTTTGTCTTTACGAATCTTCCTTGAACCTCTGTTAGTTTGTGAGAACAAAACTCAACTTCTCCTTCATATGAGAGCCCCACCAAGATCACAGACTTGGTGTAAGAGAGTTTATATGTCTTGACATAACTCTTGAAGGATAATTTTTCTCTACCTTCTTCCTTAAAGAAGAAAACTGATTCATAAAATTCTATGAGAAGATCCGGATAGACAACATCCTAAGCTAATGTCTTTGAAATGGCTACACTTTCCCATCCATTGATCTTGATGTTCTTGGAAATAATAGAGTCATACTTGTTGAAGAAGTTTATACGAACTAAACTCTCCCTGTATATTTTCCACTCTGCAATCATCTTGACAGAAGAAATATCTTGAGATGGAACTTATGTAGACATTCAGAATTGAGCACTTCTAAAATATTTGGAACGGGATTTTGTAGAGGGGTAGAGCTTCGATACACACAAGCTTGATAACCGATGTGGGACAACCCTTCGGGGGTCCTTTATATAGGCGATGGATGAGACGATTGAACTTCCCATTTGAATCCAATGGCTGAGAATTTTTCAGATCTGATATGATGGTTGAAATGATGGCCGTAAGAAAAAATTTGGTTGAATCCCATCTTTTGAGGTTTTAAAAAGAAAACATTCGGATTTAAGGAAACTAGAATCTGAGAAATTTTAAAAACAAAAGAAACTAACATAAAGTAAAAGGTAATTAAGAAAAACTCAAGAAATAATCATACCTTTTGGATTGGTAAGAATATTATTCGTATTGAGGAATATTATTCTTGAAGAACTTTGGATTAAAAAAAATGTGAATACGAAAAAAAAGTCACTACGAAAATTTCAAATCCGATAATTTCTATTAAGAAAATTTCAGGTTTGAAGAATTTCATTACAAAAACTTCAGGTCTAAAGAATTTCATTACTAAAAATTTAGGTATGATGATTATCATTACGAAAACGTTAGATCCAAATATTTTCATTATGAAATCTTCAGGTCCGAGAATTTTCATTAAGATTTTTTTTTGAAAAACTATAATACGAAAAACTTTCATTACGAAAAATTTGAAAAGCTCACTACGAAAATTTTCATTATGAAAAATTTAAAAAACTAACTATGAAAAATTTCCATTACGAACAATTTGAAAAACTAACTAAGAAAAATTTTAATTACGAAAAATTTTAAATGATCACTATGAAAATTTTGAAAAACTTCAATAACAAATGTACCCCCCCCATAAAAAGGAGTTTATTACTGTAAGGGGATTTGTTCAATATGAATTTAATCAAGGAAGATTACCTTACAGTTATCATTCCTAACATCTGTTTAATGTATTCAAATCTATTAGAGGGTAAAGGTTTTGTGAAAATATTAGCAAGTTGATCTTGCGTTCTGATAAATTGAAGAATGATATCTCCTTTTTGTGTGTGATCCCTAAGAAAGTGATGCCTAATATCTATGTTTTTTGCACTAGAGTGATGTGAAGGATTTTTACTAAGAGCAATGGAACTTGTGTTATCACACATAATTTTATTCTTAGTAAAACTCAATCCATAGTCTGTGAGTGTGTGTTGCATCCACAATACTTGAGCACAAAAACTTCCAGCTGCTACATATTCTACCTCAGCAGTGGAAAGTACTACTGAGTGTTCCTTCTTGCAGGACTAATATACTAATTAATCTCTTAAGAAATGAAAAGTTATGGATGTACTCTTTCAATCCATTCTACATCCTCCAAATTCAGAACATGAAAAACTCTTTAAAAAATCATTTCCAGAAGTATAAAAGAGTCCTAAATCTATGGTTCCCTTTAAGTAGAAAAAAATTCTCTTCACTTACTTTAAATGAGATTCATTGGGATTGAATTGATATCTTGAACATAAGCATACCGAAAACATTAATTCTGGACAACTAGCTGTCAAGTAAAGTAGACTTCCTATCATACCTCTAAAATATTTTTGATCTACTTGTTTCCCAACTTCATCTAGATCAAGTGTGTTTGAGGTACCAATGAGAGTACTAATAATCTTAGTGTTGTCAAATCCATACTTTTTAAGAAGATCTTTAATATACTTATATTGGGATATGTAGATACCTTCTGTTTTTTGAGAAATTTGAAAACCAAGGAAAAATGTTAACTCACCCATCATACTCATTTCAAACTCAGATTTCATTAGATCCATAAAGGAATTAGTTAAAGATTGCTGAGTTGAACCAACTATAATGTCATCAACATAAATTTGAACAATCAAAACATTTTTCTTATCTTTATTTAAAAAGGCGTTGGATCTGCATTTCTATTAACATAGTTATTTTGAAGCAAAAATATTGTAAGTCTATCATACCAAGATCGCGGGGCTTGTTTAAGTCCATACAGAGCTTTAGTAAGTCTAAAAAATGATCAGGATGTTTTGTATCTTCAAATCCAGGAGGTTGTTCAAAAAAAACTTCCTCATGAACATAACCATTAATGAATTCACATTTCACATCCATTTGAAAACGTTTGAAATTGAAGAATGTTGTAAATGCAAGTAAAATACGAATAGATTCAAGTCTAGCTACTGGAGCATAGGTTTCTTCATAGTCTATTCCTTCTTGTTGATTATAGACTTTAGCAACTATTCTAGATTTATTTCTAATAATTATTCCATTTTCATCACACTTATTTATAAAGATCAATTTTACTCTAATAATAGAAGTTTCCTTAGGTCTTTAAACCAAGGTCTAGACTTTATTCCTTTAAAATTCATTTAGTTCATCTTGCATGGATTTAATCCAATCATCATCACCTAAAGTTTCATCAGTGCTTTTTGGTTATAATTGGTAAAGGAATGCTAGATGTTCTACTTCATTTCTTAAGGAGCTATTAGTCCTTATAGGTTGATTCATATCACCAATGATACTATCACTGGGACGATTCTTAAGAAATGACTGATTTGAGTTTTGTAAAACTTGTTCATCAATATAGGGTAGGAAATCCTCTGGGGTAAATGTTTCAGTAGTGTATTCTTGAACATTTTCCTTACTAGAAGGATATTCTATCAAAGGTTGATAATTAGTTTTTGAAAACACATCCGAGGATGTAGGTTGTGGTTGTTTAAAAACAAAAGGATTGGTTTCATCAAATTTGACATGTAATGTCTCTTAAACAGTACAAGTGTTTTTATTGAAAACTCTATATGCCTTAGAAGTTGTGGAGTGGCCTAAGAAAATTCCTTCATCAGATTTTGGTGTGAATTTATGTAGATTATATTTATTATTCAGAATGAATACCATACAACCAAAAACCTTAAAGTAGGAAAGTCTAGGTTTTCTACCATTCAATAACTCATAAAGAGTTTTATTAAGGAAAGGTCTAATCAAAACATGATTTATAGTATAACAAGAAGTACTTATAGCTTCAACCCAAAAATGTTTGGCTACAAAATACTCACTCAACATGGTTATAGTTATCTCTTGAAGAATTCTATTTATTCTTTCAACAAAACCATTCTGTTGAGGTGTTCTGGGTGCTGAGAAGTTGTGAGTAATACCTTTTCTACTACAAAAAGTTTCAAAATCAGAAATTTGAAATTCTCCAGCATGATCACTATGAATAGTTTTAAATGGAATATTTTTCTCATTTTTAACTTGGGCTCTAAAAATTTTGAAATAAGAAAAAGCTTCATATTTATTTTCTAGAAAATAGACCCATGTAAATCTAGTGTAATCATTAACTAAGACAAATACATAATATTTTCCACCAATGCTTACAGTTTGTGTAGGAAAAAAAAGATCCATATGTACTAGCTGTAATGCATCAGTAGTTGAGACTTCACCGGCTGATTTAAAACTTTATTTATGTTGCCTTCCATATTGACAAGGGTTATAGACTTTTGAAGAATCACTTCTAAGCTCCAGTAGATCCTTAACTAATCTTTTCTTAGAAAGTTTTCATAAGTTCCTAAGGTTACAGTGTCCTAACCTTCTATGCCATAACCAAGAATGATGTTCCATTGCACTAAGGCAAGTTAAATCTTGGTTCCTAAGGTCTTATAAGTTTATTGTGTAAATATTCTCTTGCCTATGGGCAGAAAGAATAAACTCTTCCTTGGAATTGTGTACTAAGCACTTGTCATTCCTAAAATTCACAAGGTATCCTTCATCACATAATTGGAGGTTGTGATTAAGACCCTTAACAAATAAAACATTTGAAATCAAAGTTTTTCCAAGAAGAATGATGTTACCTATACCAATAATTTCTCCCTGAGAATTATCTCTGAAATTTACTTTTCTTCTTTTCATATTGATAATCTTTTCAAAATAGTTTTTGTTACCAGTCATATGCTGGGAACATACACTATACATGTACCAAGTATTGCTATTGGTACTTTCTCTATTTTCCTGAAAATAAGAAAAAGTTAGGTTTTCGGAATCTAGACTTGCTTGGATCAGGAAATTTTAGAAATCAAAATTTTGGGTACCCACATATTTTTAGAAAAATAGGCTTTTTGAAATCATAAAGACTGTGATTTTTTTGGAGAACGATTCTTTTCCCAATGTCCACCACACTGACATTTAGTACAGAATGGAGCACTTTGAGGAACAAATTAATTGTTACTAAAAATCGGTTTAGAACCAGTATAAGCAAAACCATAACTATTCCTTAGAGGTCATATTTGTGAATATATTTTATCAAAATTTTCCTTACCTAAGGTAAAGTTTGAAAAAAACATCCTCAAGGAAAATATTTCGGATTTGAGTTTGATAACCAAGTTCTTGTCTTCAAAAACATTTGATTTTGAACTAGAGCTAGGCTCGAAAACATTTTTTTTAGAAATTACGTTTACTAGATATTTAGAAAGTTTATTCTTCTCCGAATTTACTTCCTCAAGATTTTTCGAAATACTTTCAAAATCAGATTTTTTTATCAAGATCTTTAGAATGATATGATATTTACTTTATAAGAATAGTATTCCTAGATATTTCCTTATCAAGTTTTTTCATGAGTTTCTAATTCTCAATCTCAATAAGTTTGGAAAACCTAGAAACCTCTTCATAGGAAGGTAAAGTATTATCTTTATCTGAAGAAGATTATTCATCCAAAGAATTATAATATTTATTATCATTAACATTCAAAGAAACATTGGTCATTGATTTATCATTGTGTACCTTAGCCATTAAGCAATGATTATCAATATGTAGTCTGACTATTAGACCAATATTCTTCTATCTAGAAGATTCATAATCTGAAGATTCATCTAAGGAGTCTCCACCACAGGCACTCTAGGTGTTATTAGCTTTCAATAATTTCTTAGCTTTAGCCTTGTAATACTTCTTTCTATTTTTCTCAGAATGTCTTTCCTTTATTTCTTTTCTTTTAAGCATAGGACAATTAGGTCTTATGTGTCCAGCTCTCTTGCATTCATAACATGTGACTTCAGAATCTTTCTTTTCTTTCCTTTACTTTTTCTTATATCTGAAATGAAAGTTCCACTATCCAGCTGTCTTGTTCATCCTTCGAGCAATATTTTCTAATTCATTTTTGGAGGATTCACTTCCACTAGATTCAGATTGGATAACAACATTCTTATATTTGGATCTAGAAACTCTCTCAGGAGTCTTGGATTTCATATGATTAAAAGTTATTTTAAAAGAAACACTTCCATTTCTATTCTTCTTCTTTACATTATCAGCATCTCTCTTCATTCTAGTCTCATGTTGAAGAAGAGTTCCAAAAAACTCATCAAGATTAATCTGAGTAACCTTTTTGTTCTCATCAATCACAGTTCTCTTAGATTTCCATTCATTTGGCATGATGTCTATGATCTTATCAATAAGAGATTCGTCATCTAATCCTTTCTCACCCATGGATTGTAAACTATTCACAATAGTCATGAATCTTTGTTGCACCTTACATATGGGTTCTCCATAAGGAAATAAAAAACCATGATATTCAGATCTAAGCATGGATCTTCTCATTTCAATTACTTTGGAAGTTCCAAAGTGAGTAACTTCAAGTTTCTTCCATATAGAATTTTCTGCTTCACAAGATGAAATTTCGCTATATATGCTTCTAGTCATGGATCAAAGAAAAGTATTGCATACCTTATAATTCAGTTGATATTCATGATTTTCCTGATTGGTAAAGGTACTAACTTATTTATCAGGGATTTTATATCCTCCAGTAAGCATAACAAAATTATCAACACCAGTATTGATAATAAAAGTATTCATATGACCTATCCAATATTCTTAATCATTTCCATCAAAGATAGGTGATCTAGTTGGATTGAGATTGTCTATGGAACCAACTTTCATTCTTGTCATATTTAAGAAAAGTCCTTCTACAAAAACTTTTTAATAGAAAAAGTTTGTAAACAAGGGAAATAGTCCTAAGAAAGAAAAATATAGAACAAGAGTATCTCTAAGCAAAAATGAATCCGAAATATATGAGTCTGAAAAACAGATTTTGAAAAAAAATGTGAATCCGGAAGTTAAATTCTGAGAATTCTCTTCTGAACCTAATCGTGATATTAATTCAGATTGTACCTATTTCTCTGATACCAATTGTTGAATTGGTAAAGTTTTGAGGTTTCCAACCGCTGATACCAATTGTTAAGATGATATGTGAGTATGATATACTCTATAATACCAAATGTAGGATCAAATATGTAATGAGATTCTCAATACAAGAGGGGGGTGAATTGTACGTTTAAAAATCCCTTTGGGCCTTTTAAAGATGGTTATGTTTAACAAGGTTAAACAAGATAATTCCCAAAATCTCTAAGTTCTAAACACTTGCTATATTCAATAAATATGATTCTAAGAAAGTAATTCCGGAAAAGTGATTCTGAAAATGAAACTTAATGAAAGTTTACAAAGATGGAGATTCTACCTTAAAGCGTATAGAATCTAACTAAATTAGGGTACAAGAATAAGGAAGTATAAGATAGTTATATTTTCCTCAACAATACAAATGAAGTAGAAAACTTGTAACAAAACAAGTAACAAGAGTAAATCTTTTAACTCAAAGATAAGGGTATCCAACAACCTAGGATAAAGGTCCCTTGATTTATACTTTCAAGAAAGTATGTCTTACCCACACCAGGGTAAGCCCTCGATATGAAGATCAGATTCTGTCTTTCTATCCCCGCAATCTCTCAACTATCAGGTAGTCAACACCTCTGTCTTCCTGAGCATGGAAGCCCTTAACTTCAAGGTAGTCGGCACCTCTGTCTTCCTATCCCCGGAAGCCCTCGATTGTACACAGAAACAGTCAGAGTCGCATGAAGCAAAGCTGAACAAGGAGTTTAGTACTCACTAAGCATGAGAGTTTATAAGAGCCTTTCTCTCTTAAAATCACTTCAACAGCATGTAAGCACAGTTATCAAAAGTTAGGTTTTGAACTCTTTCAAATGAGCTCCTATTTATAGGCACAGCTCCAACGGTCGGCTCCCTCCTCCGACGGTCGAATTCTTCTTTGAATTTTGGAGGGACCTATACACGTGTCACTCAAACAATGGTTAGTTTGAAACTGAAAGCACGAAATCGTTTTATAACAAAACGAGTGTAAGCATAACTAAAAAATAATATTCGGAATGAAAGTAAATGAAAGTTCAAAGTCTAACCAAAATTGTATTCAGAGTCTATAATATAAGGATATTCGAATTATGTTTTGTAGGAATTAAGAACCTAAATTCTATAGAATTTCAGAGTCCAAATTTTAAGGAAATTCAGAATCTGGATTAACCAGAATTCGGAACCAGAACTTTCAATGTTCGGAGTCGGAGTTCATGATAATTCGGAATCAGAACTCATAGAAGTTTGGAGTCTGAATTTAGAGAACTTGGAGTCAGAACTTAGAAAAGTTCATATCTAGAATTCATAATCAGAATTCGGAGTTAGAACACTGAAGTTTGTATCCTGAATTCATATTCAGAATTCAAAGTCAGAACTCAGTGAAGTTTGTAACCAGAATTATGATTCAGAATTCGGAGTCAGAAATCAATGAAGTTTGTAACAAGAATTCTGATTCAGAATTCGGAGTCATAACTCAATGAAGTTCGTATCCAAAATTCTAAGAATTCGGAGCCTAAAACATAATGCTTCATATCTAAGTAATTATAGGATTCTTATGTTTTGGTTACAATCCAAATTTTACACTTAGAAAAATCTGTTTGAATAATGAAAACAAGGTAAGGGTAAATTTTCTTGGGAAAGGAAATTTTCCTTATAGAAGTAAAACAAGGGGTAAAATGAGATTTGCCTTAAGATAAGGTGGTTGTGATTTTTAAAACAAGAAGAAATGGTAAAGTCATAAGGAAAACTTAATGACTCAACAATCCCCCCCTTGAAAGAAGGAAAGGAAAAGTCATAAGGAAAACCTTATTGACTCAACATAGATTGACTCGACACCCCCATCAGCTAGAAAAATTACCTCTCCCTACTCACATAAGTAGAAATGCATTGGATCACATCCCTATTCCATAATTGGATCTACTATAATGAGCTTCAACAACTTTTTTATTTGAATCCATCTCTAGTGAATAAACATAGAAAACAATGGCTAGTAAGAAAACTACCAATAGAGAACTCTAGAATATGAATCTCGAGCCTCCCTCACAATTAATTGGACATCACAGTGAAACTTAGAACCTACCACTTACAGCCTCCATCCATGGAACTATATCCTAATTCAAAAAGCTCTAGTGACTTGGAGAACCAAAAGAAGAATTCATATCTTCCCACTACTAAAGAAATAGGTATTCATAGTGCTACCCTTTAGCAGTGCTAAAAAAAGCACTGATAAAGGGGATACATTTATCAGTTCTTTTTTAGCACTGATAAAGGTACCCTCTTTATCATTGTTTTTAGTGCTGTCAAAGGGACCCCTGTTATTAGTGATTTTTAGTAGCATTGATAGGGGGGTCTTTATCAGCACTTTTTTTTACTAACGCTGATAAATGGTATATTTCAAAAAAAACATTCTTTTGAAATAATATATAAATATATACATATATAAATATATTTATATTCATATAAATATAATATATATTTTTAAATATGTTTTAGATAAGTATAAATATATATTTACCCTTAATATAAAATATATTTAGTGAAAATGGATTATAAAATATTTTAAAAAATATTATTAATTAATAATTTTCTAATTATTATCGAGTAATAATCATTTAATAATAATTTGAAGTCATAGAAAAATTAAAAAATTAATAAAAGATATAAAATAAGTTAAAAACGTAACTCAAACTTTAAATGACCATAAATTTTGATCCGGGTGTCTGTTTAAGATCTACTACATATCAAATTGAAACCTGTGACAATATCTACCGACTAGTTATAGAGGGAAACCCTTTATCACAATTTGCAATGCAAAAAATGCCTAAAAGGCCGTCAAAACTGATTTTTTAGTCATGATATCCTAATATATTAACATTTGATGAAATTTGAGCCTCTTTTTAGGGGGTCTTTTCCCCCCTTTTCAGTGGTGACTAAATTGTTTCCTTGGGATTACATTCATATTAATATTATGGTTTTGAAATCTTATCATTTTTCACAATTTACTCTTATTTATAATCAAATATATAACAATATATACATATTGTTTATATATTCACACATAAAAATTTAATTTTATAAATAAATAATTAATCATATTTACATATAAAATATATTTCTCAATATATAATCCTTGTCCAAATAAAAACTAATATCCATTTTATTTAAAATAAAATATATGAATATTTATATACAAATATAATGTGTGTGTATGTGTGTGTGTATATTAGCATGTGTCTATATTAGCATGTGTCTATATTAACAAACTGATATATAGTATCTATATATTCTAACATATAAATATAAATATTAATATATAATATATGTAAATATATATAAATATATATAAATATGTATAATTACACTTACAGATACACATATATATAATATATAAACATGCGTATGTATGTTGTATATACGTATGTATGTATGTATTTATTTATAAACAAAAAAATATATTTTATAAATGAATTTAAAACTAATATTATAAATATATATTAATATATGAATAAATATACAAATAAAAAATATAACTATATATATATATATAAATTAATAAATATATAAATATATATTAATATAAATCTATATTAACATATGAATAAATATGAATAAATATAACTATATATATCATTAAATGGAGAAAAAAACAAGATGGGCGAGTGGTAAAGGTGTAGGCGTGCAAGGGAGATGTCTCGGTTTGGAATCTATGTGGATCCAGGGGTGCTCGTGCAGGTGTGTGTGTGGGGGGGGGGGTAGCACTATTAAAGGGTGGCGGAGTATGTGGATAGCATTGTTAAATGAATTTTAAAATCCTAAAAAAATATTAAATCCCAATTAGTATTATGAATTTCATAGAAAAATTCTACTAGCCAATTACCATTTAATACTTCAATAAATACACATTTCTTATAAGAAAATTACTCACTTGAGGCAAGAGAAATATAAAAAATAAAAAACTATTACCTTAAATTTCCAAATTGGTTTTACAATAAATTCTATATTTATAATAAAAAAATCATAAATGTTTAAAGGATATTAAATGATTACAAATAATGAAATATTTATTGCCAAATGACAACATTTCACACAAAATTGAAATGATTTCAAATTTCTAGTATAATAAAAGAAAACACATGTATTTTTCAATATGAACCTAATTCCAATAAAAATATACATATAAAATAATATAAATTAATTTTCAAAATAAATTAAACAATTATCACATAAAATTCCCCCACACTTACTAAATTTCTTATCCACAAGAAATCAATTCAATATTTCCAGTAAAACCCAATTTATCTCAAGAATAAAATATTTGTAATGCCACTAAGAAATTAATTTCAAATGTATTTACCCAAATAAAAAATCCAAATTAATAAAAATAAAAATATTTCACTCTTAAAATAAATTATATTTGAAAACATTTCTCTTCCATTTTTGAAAAGGATAGTTGAAATTGAATCATTGAACAAGGTTGAACCAACTTAACTTCTCATTCGATTATTCCTATAAGTTTCCCTTATTTTCCTTGGTGAAAAGACACATATTTTTTAGCATGAAAATAATTTGATACAATAGAATGGATTAGTATGTTTGATACTTAAATGGAAGATTAATTAGACCATCAAATAATTATATCCTACAGAATTAGTAATCATCCTAGGATAAGGAATTCATTTCTTATAAATTTTTATTCCAAAGCTTATTAGTTTAACTCCCAACAGGGGATTCAAATTCAATTGAAAATTTAAAACATAAATCCAAAATTTCACTAAAGGATAGTTTTTTCAAAAGATAAATGAAAATATTTAACTTGATTGAATCCATGGTTGAATAAAAAAGTAATCTATTAAAATGGTAAACTAATATTTAATTTCAATAAACATTTCTAGAACCAAGAATTCAAATTGATGCCTAAAAAATTGAGTTTTGAAAAATCGTGATGTTGTTTTGATGGTTTTTAATAAAATATTCTTTGGCATAGAAAAATACCCCTCCCTCACAACAAAAACTTATCATTTCCCCTATGTTTAATTATATGATGTAGAATTCATTTACACAATTTAGGTCTAGATATTTTTCAATTTTTTAGTGAGGAATATGTGAAAGTGGTCATAAGAAAGATTAAAAACCTCAAAATTAATTCCAAAATGTTCCTGTAATTTAACAATCTATAAACATGTATACAATTTTTAGTAATGAGAAAATAAGTGTTTGATAGTGTAAATGGATTTTTTCTTTGATATCTTTCAAAAAATTTCAAATTAACTAAATAAAAACACATTATACACTTATTTATGCATAGAATCCTTAATCAACCACTATCAAAAAAATTTCCCACCAATATAAAATATTAAATTCAAATTTGAGAAAGAAAATTTTCTATTATTTTAAATATAGTATTCAATTAAGCCTAGAAAAGGTTATGAAGTTTTCTAATTTCAATGAAATAACAACTTGGAGAGTATAAATTCAGATACAAAGTGAACATTTCTATTATTAAGCTCAAAATAAATTTTAAAACAACCAAAAAAACATATATATAATTAAAATAAACTAAAGTGAAAAGATTGGTAGTAGAATAGAAAATTTTAGCCCATAGAGTTTAAACTTTGACCTCGTAGTTTATTACTGACATCGATGTCACTTCCACATCGAATAAAAATACCCAAGTTACTTACAATAGGGTACCTATGTAAAAAATCAGTTCTCAACATTAAAATCAAAAAAATATCTTAAAAAGAGTGAAACCAGTGCCTAGGATTAGTGAGATATAAGCTTTAAATATCATACAACCCACCTTCAGTAATAATGTTATATTGTTAAAAAAGAGTTGTTCAGGCATGAATATCATACTATAAATGAATACAACCAAATAAAATAAAAAATAAATAAATAAAAAGACTATGAAAAATTCTAGTCATATTATAAAAACATGTTAATGAACTCAAAACTCAATATTTATTTCAAAGAAATGAGAATATTTTCATTTTCTAGGTTGTGCTGATATAGTGTAGTGTTTGTCAATATGCAAAGTATTTCACAGTCTATGAAAAAACATCTAAAAAAGAACCATAAAATCAATTATAAACTCTAAAAATAATAGGTTGGAAAAATTAATAAAAATTCATTCCTCCACCCAAACATTACTTCAGAATGGATGTCACGACCCATCCTCGGGGCCCATGTCGTGACTACCCCAATCCCACCTTCCATAGGTTAGGTGCTGTTGACTAGCACCAAAGGCGTAAATCCTGATAAAAGGAAAGGAATTGCCTTATATAAGAAAAAAACACCACAGAGTACGCAATATGAAGTATACACTAAGTAAACTGAGTACAAAAGTAAGTGCTGGAAAGTAAATGGGCCAGTATACAAACCCAACTGAAAGTACAGTACAACTGAGAAAATAAAGTACAATAGCTGAAAAGTAATGCAGCAACCACCAAGTCATCCTCTGAAATTCCCATATGAAGGGTGGGTACAGATAGTCTCATTGGCTCCTCAGGTCCATCCGTCCACTCCATGTACATCCCGCCTGATAGTCCACCTCCGGGTACCATCCTACTCCACAATCCCAAACCATGATCAGTGTTGTCTGTCATCTGCAACCAACACAACGTAGTGCAGGCATAGCCCGTGCAGGGGTGAGTATACGATACTCAGTAGGGACCCCAAGGCCCCCGAAGGTCTCCCAGAATCCACAAATGATAAACCACAAGGAAAGACACCAACACGATGTATCAACTAACTCTACTTAGGTATATGCCCATACATATACCTAAGATAATAATTCCATTTCGGCTCCAACTCACGAGCCCAAGTACAACCCAGTCCACACAGGAAAGCACAACCCAATCCACACAGGAAAGCACAACCCAGTCCACACAAGAAAGCACAACCCAGTCCACATAAGAAAGTAAGTCAATCATATCGATGATAATGATTAAAAGTCAAGAATCAGCTCACACATGTATACTACTCACGAAGAGGTGTGGAGATGATAGATGTAGTCTCTGAATCATCTCCCCTGCCGAACCCACATAGGATCCAAGTACAGAAGTCGTCGCTACCGAACCCACGTAAGATCCCAGTACAGTAACCATCGCTTCTGAAACCACGTACGATCCAAGTACAGTCATTATCACTGCCGAAACCACTGAGGATCCAAGTACAGTTGTCCTCGCTTCCGAACCCACATAGGATCCAAGTACAGTCACTATCGTCGTCGCAGTCGCAGCCAGCTCTAGGGTTCCCACACACAGCACGCTCGATTCCGAGAGGGTCCGCTCCACGAGCCAAGGGGTTCGATACATCAACTATCACGAAGTACAAAGTTGATGTATCACAAAGTTCCATCTCATCAATAGGAACTCAACGCGATAGACAGCGCGTCAATCAGACGCCCGGTCTAAGAGTTATTAGTTTTTTCGTCCCAGGGGTCCAGTTGGTTTTTAAGATAAAACCAACCAAACCATAATCCAGCTGCGTCCAAACCTCAAGTGGAGTAAGACAAAAGAACCATCTCACTAAGAGGAATTCAACGTGATCGACGACATGTCATTCGGACATCCGGTCGTTAAGTTATAAGTGTTTCCGCTCCAAGGGCCCGACTGGTTACGGGTTCGATCCAACCCAGCCGTACACAAAATTTACCGAAAGCTTACGTGTAATATACTGAAACGACCGTCTCGATCCAAGGATCCCAACTCAACTGACGGTGCGTCTATCGGAGGTCCGTAGCCCAAGATATGGGCATTTGAACGAACCTTATCCCAAACTAGGGGGTTTGGGCCCGGTCCGACCTGACCCGATACCCCCTGGGTCGGCCCGAACCGGGTCGAACCAACCCAACCCGGCAGGGTGTGGCCCAAACCACCTGGGAAAGGCCCGGCCCGTGATGGGGCGCGGCCTGCGGCCCAGCTCGGAAGCCGACCGTGGCTCAGATCGCGGTCGAGCGGGGTGCGAAGGGGGCTCGACCCCCTTTGTTTCAGAAACAGAGGCCCCCTCTTGTTGGGGTCCGCCCTAGGCAACACCGGGGGGTTACACCCCCCAATTTCCTCAGAAACAGCCAGCCATAATGGCTGGCCGGTGTGAGCCTCCGCGAGACCTATGGGGGTCCCGCCTCCTGGAGCACCGGCGGTCGGCCGAGCCCGGCCGCCCCTACTGGGGACCACCGTGGCCTTAGGGCACGACTCCCGTCCGACCGACACAATGCAACGGCCCACTCCGGACGGGGCCTCCCTTGGGTTCTCCGGCACGGTGCGACGTCGCCGTGCACCTCCGCCGCGGCCCGCCCCGGCCGTGGTTCCTTCGGCCTCACCGGCGCGGCGTGACGGCGCCGCACACCACCGCCACGACCTGCTCCAGCCGCGGTTCCCTTCTTTCCCGTGCGGTGCGACGGCACCGCACCGCCTTTTCCTCATACATCATTTTTGTTAAACAATAAAACGGGGAGGAGAAATCGGCTGTGTTTGTGTGGTCTGATCTCTTCCCGTTACGTTGGTAACATTCAGCCAAATTAATCAACAAAGAACGTTAAATTGAACTTGAGCGAAGATAACCCCTACCTCGATAAACGATAACGTTTGCTGGCGACGTAGAAGATGGTGTCGCGGGGTGAGGTTTCGAAGACGGCGTTGGCGTACATACAAGGAAGGAATGGCGCCTCACACTAGTTGCGGAGAGAAGATGAAAATGCAAGTTGTCTCTCCTTGTGGTGACGGCGTTCTTCATTGAAGGGTGTCATTCTTCGCGGGAGGATGAAGTTCTTCCAAGAGAGAATAGAGCTCTTTTTAAAAGTCTTCACACAACAATGCTAACCCCAAAATAAAATAAGTGTCACCTTATTTTATTAATTCATGCCATGCATTTAAATTTTAAAATTCAAACACATAACTCTCTTAATTGATTAAGTGTGTTGGCATGATTTAATGTGGTGAAGGTGGGGAGAGGAGAAGTCACCCACTTAATTACAAGGGGGTTTAACAAGTTTAAAGGGGGGGAGTTAAGGGGTTAGGGAATGTGAAGGGTTGGGGCTCGTGTGGGGCCCACCCCACATTTATC
This sequence comes from Viscum album, assembly GCA_963277665.1. Taxonomy (NCBI): domain Eukaryota; kingdom Viridiplantae; phylum Streptophyta; class Magnoliopsida; order Santalales; family Viscaceae; genus Viscum; species Viscum album. The sequence goes on from OY728153.1 coordinate 1,658,157,575, forward strand.
CTCACATGGGTAGTTAGGATGTTAGTGGGTCCCATCCTAACTTACCCATGTAGGTTAAAACTACCTTAGAAAAATAAATAAAATTGTAACACAATTTTATTTTACTTTTCATTTAATCCACATTTTTTAACAACTCCTCCTGAGTGGACGCATCTTTGGCAAAGGTCCTCTTAAGAAATTACCGGCGTTGCGGTTCCATCGGTGCCCTCGGATTTCAATTCTGAGAACTGGTTCAAAATATAGAAAAACCTGCTCGTTCGTTCACTGAACGTACCCGAGCTAAGCTTCAGAAATTGATTTCATGCACACTGGGCCTCGGAATCAGGTTTCGTTAGATACTGCGTACTCGTAAAATCCCAAACAATTTAAGAAAAACTTTTTCTTGAAATTTACGGGTCTTTACATTACTCCCACCTTAGGGATTTACGTCCCCGTAAAGATACATCAAAAACTAGGGAAACAAATGAGGGTACCGTGCACACATCTGAGCCTCCCACTCCCATGTGCTCTCCTGGAGGTTCCCATGCTGCCGCTCAAGGCACACTAGAGGAATCGACCATCCACATAGGACCCGCTCCTGTCGATCCTCAATCTCCACTGGGACCTCCGCAAATGTCTCCCCGTCATCGATGTCCATGTCCCCATGATCAATGATATGCGTCGGGTCGTGCAGGTATCTCCTCAGCTGAGATACATGGAAGATGTCGTGAACTTGGTGCAACTGAGGTGGAAGAGCCGGGCGATAAACTACCTTGCCTATCCTGCTGAGAACCTGGAATGGTCCGATGAAGTGCGGAGATAACTTTCCGCCGCGACCAAATCTCTGTAATCCACGTCGAGGTGAGACCCGTAAGAAAACGTGGTCACCATCATCGAACTCTAGTGGTCTTCACCTCCTGTTAGCATAGGTCTTCTGTCAGCTCTGAGAACTCCTCATCCACTCCTGGATGATCTCTACCTTCTCCGTTGTGGCTTAAACCATCTCTGGTCCAACAAGTGCTGACTCCCCAGGGTCTGTCCAGCACAGAGGTGATCTGCAAGGTCGGCCGTACAATGCCTCGTATGGTGCCATCCCGATGGTGGAGTGGTATCTGTTATTGTACACAAACTCTACCAAGGGTAGGTGATCCTCCCAGCTACGACCAAAGTCAAGGACACATGCACGAAGCATGTCCTCGAGAGTCTGAATGGTCCTCTCTATCTGGACATCCGTTTGAGGTTGAAATGTGGTGCACATGCATAGCTGTGTCCCAAATGCCTCCTGAAACCCCTTCCAAAGCCGAGAAGTAAAGCAAGGGTCACGATCAGAGATGATAAATGATGGCACACCATGAAGCCATACGATCTCCTGAATGTAGAGGCATCCCAAGCTATCCACTGAGCCCTACTCTCTAATGGGTAAGAAGTGGGATGACTTGGTGAGTTGGTCTACGATCACCCAGATGGAGTCATTTCTTCTGAAAGTACGTGGAAGCCCTGTCACAAAATCCATAGATATTCCATCCCACTTCCACTCTGGGACCACTATGGGTTGTACCAAGCCTGCTGGTACCTGGTGCTCCGCCTTCACCTGCTGGAAGGTGAGGCATCGTGAAACAAACTCTACCACAACCTTCTTCATACCCGACACTAGTACTGTTGTTTGAGATCCTGGTACATCTTTGCTACCCCTGGATGTACCGCCAATGTGGAAGTGTGAAACTCTCTCATCACCTCCTCCTGTAATGCAACTGGTACCATGGTACATCCTCTGAAAAGGACGACATGCTCTCCTCCTACAGAGAATCCATCAGGTGCCTGTCCTGAGGATATCTGTGCACGTCGCATCTCACAGTCAATGTACCTACATTGTGCCTCTATGACCCACTGATGTAGTGGAGGAGTGACTGTGAGCGACTGTAGAAAGGCTGCCCCATCTCTATCCACGAAGGATATCTGCAACGCGGCTAGCTGCTCTGTCACCTCTCCAAGTAGCTGGATGCCCGACCCCCTGCTGAGAGCATCAAATACTACGTTCCCCTTCCCAGGAGTATAGAATATCTCAAAGTCATAGTCCTGGAGGAACTCGATCCATCACCGTTGTCTCAGGTTCAGGTCCTTCTATGAGAAGATGTACCTGAGACTCTGGTGGTAAGAGTAGATTGTAAAGCGCTCGCCCATCAGATAGTGTCGCAAAATTTTCAAGGCGAAGACCACTTGTGCTAACTCCAGGTCATGGGTAGCGTAGTTCTACTCCTGCTACCTCAACTTTCGTGAACCAAAAAAGATCATTGCCCACTCCTTCATCAGGACACACCCGAGTCTGGTCCCTGATGCATCACAGTAAACTACATACCCTACACCTTCCTTCGGCATCCTCAAGATGGGTGCACTGGTCAATATCTGTCTCATCTCCCAGAAGTTCTGCTAATATCTATCTGACCACATGAAGGGTTTACCCTTCTTCATCAAAGTTGAAAGTGGTGCTGCAACTTTGGAGAATTCTGGCACAAATATCTAATAGTACCCAGCCAGACCTAGGAAATCCTACACCTCCATCACGCTCCTAGGTGGCTCCCATGATATAATTTCCTCGATCTTCACAGGATCCACTGCAACTCCTGACTTAGATATGATGTGTCCCAAGAAGTGGAACTCTCGAATCTAGAACTGAAACTTCAAGAGCTTACCATAAATCTGGTTCTCTTAGAGTGTGTCCAATACTACCTGAAAGTGGTAGGTGTGCTCCTCCTCAGTAGTTGAGTAAATCAGTATGTCGTCGATGAAGACTACGACAAATCGATCAAGGTAAGGCTGGAAGATCCTTTTCATGAGACTCATGAACACTACTGGAGCGTTGGTTATGCCGAAAGACATAACCAAGAACTCATAGTGTCCATACCGACACCTGAAGGCCATCTTCTTCACATCCTCATCTCGAAATCTGAGCTGATGATAGCTTGACCTGAGGCTTATCTTCGAGAACCATCGTGCTTCCTTAAGCTGATCGAAGAGGTCATCAATCCTTGGAAGTGGATACTTGTTCTTCACCGTCACCTAATTTAGGCGACGATAGTCGAAACGTAGTTGAAAGCTCCCGTCCTCCTTCTTGGCGAACAAAATTGGGGAAGCCCAGGGTGAAACACTAGGTCGGATGAATCCCTTGCCCTGCAAGTCCTCTAGCTGTACCCGTAGCTCTCGAAGCTTAGTGGGAGCCATCCAATATGCTGGAGTAGATATCGAGGCTGTCCCGGGGTACATGAAAATATAGAAGTATACCTCTCTATGAGGAGGTTGTCCTAGAATGTCGTCAGAAAAAACGTCTGCATACTGTTCCACCACAATAGGAAAACTCAGACTCCACGCATCTACTGCTCATAGGATGAGACTAGTCAACTGATGAGTGATCGGTTGTCCTCTCCTCTACATGAGTCCATCCTATGCTACAAAGGATCCCTTCTCATCGGTGAAGGTGAACCTACTCCCATCGGTGCGGACACACCACACCTTGTGCCTAATACAGTCGATCTGAGCATAGACCGTAGATAACCAATCCATGCCCAAGATGACGTTGTAAGGCCTCGACGCCGCTATAAGAAGATCCCAGCCGAAGCTATCGCCTCCTCGGGTAATCTCACACTACTGGAACCAGTGTGTAATCGTCGAGTCTACTTCTATAGGAGTCTCTAGCCGTAAGGATCGAGCCAACGGCTCCATCGGAATCTCCGAGCTCTGAAAAAGGGCAGCGACAATGAAATAATGACTCGCTCCTGTGTCTATAAGAACTGCAGAAAGGGTGGAGTAGACATAGATAGTACCTCGAATCATCTAAGGTGAATCGTGGTCATAGGCCTCCACTACCTGAAGATGAGCCTACCTCTGTCCGCTAGCTCTCTGTGGTCAGGGTGGACCTCCTGGTGGTGGTGGTGGTAGAGCCCCGAAGTGTCTTCCACCACCTACTGCCCGGATAGCTCCTCTGCCTCATTTGACTACTCCCTGTGGACCGCCCCAGTCGAACCAATGCCTCTGCCTGGGTGGTCCCTCAACCGTCTGCTGCTCCTCTGCATGTCGGTTCGGGTAGTCACGAGCCATGTGGACCTGCCCGCCGCATGCATGGCACTGCCTACCTCTCATATGACTGGATCTGCTGCGTGTGCCCCGCATCTCCGAACCAGTATCCTGAGGTCACCCGCCTGATGGTCTGGTCCGCTTGGACCTATGCAAAATCTGTCTACTATCGGCTGCAGAAGACTCCGCTACGTGCCGCCCTGCGGTAGGTCTCACTGCTGGTGTAGGCTTAGCAAGAAAGCTCTCTACAAGAAAGGCACGCTCCAGTACTTCTGCATGCGTCAGAATACTAAGGGAGATCATTGATGCCGTGATCTCATGCCTCAGTCCCTGCTCAAAGTTCCAGTCCCGGAAGAATGGGTCTCGTACCATGTCCGTGGAGTAGCACGAGAGATCAGTAAATCTCGTCGAGTATTGGGCTACTGTCATGATACCCTACCATAGCTGTAGTAACTCTTGAATGCGCACTGCATGGAGGGTGGCTGGAACGAACTCTGAGGGGAAGAGGCTCTCAAAGTCCATCCAAAGAAGAGATGTCTCGTCGTGTACCTGAAGCATTAGGCTCCACCATCTACCTGCTGCAGTGTGAAGGAGACTCACCGCAAGGATCACTATGAGGTCAGCTGGTGTCCCCACTAATCTGACGACTCGAACAACAGCCTCCATCCAGTCCTCGACTGCATGAGGGTCCGTCTCCCCACGGAACCTGGGTGGTCTCTGACGCTAAAAATAGTGCAGTGCACTTAGGTGACGTGCACTCTCAGCTGCTGGGGATGGTGCTATCGGTGGCTCGGCAGGTAGAGGTACCGACGGTGCCTCCACTGTAATGGGGACCTACACCGAGGCCTCTTCACTCGGTGGGCTTCCATCTTGCACAAAGCTCAGAACCCTAGCTGGCTGCCGTTGTGGGGCCATCCTGAAAAGAAATAGGTGCGCCACAGTTAATACAGTATACCTGGTGAGATGACACAAAGTAATCAAAAAGAAAACTTTTGAAACACACATGCAATCAATGTTTTCTTGCATTAAGTCGGAAATCAAAAGTCAGGGTCCTGGTGTATGGATACGTCGGCCGCCGCACCAACACTGGACTCCCTGGACTGATAACCAAAATCAATACCCTAAACACTATTGCTTCACACAAAATAAATTATCAGAGTCCTGAGTTCTGAGGTATAACCGACTCCTCTGATACCAATTTTTCATGACCTGTCCTTGGGGCCTGTGCTATGACTACCCCAAGCCCACCTTCCATAGGCCAGGGGCTGGCAACTAGCACCAAAGACGTAAATCCTGATAAAAGGTAATACATTTCCTTATATAAGAAAAACACACCACAGAGTATGCAAGATGATGTATACACTAAGTAAACTAAGTACAAAAGTAAGTGCTGGAAAGTAAATGGGCCTGTATACAAACCCAACTGAAAGTACAGTACAACTGAGAGAAGAAAGTACAACAACTGAAAAGTAAATCAGCAACCACCAAGTCGTCCTCCGGAATTCCCACTTGAAGGGTGGGTACAAATAGTCTCGTTGGTACCTCGGGTCCGTCCGTCCGCTCCGTGTACGCCCCGCCTGATAGTCCACCTCCGGGTACCATCCTGCTCCACAAGCCTAAACCACGATCAGTGATGTCCGTCGTCTGCAACCAACACAATGTAGTGCGGGCATAGCCCGTGCAGGGATGAGTATACGATACTCAGTAGGGACCCTGAGACCCTCAAAGGTCTCCCAGAATCCACAAAGGATAAACCACAAGGAAAGACACAAACATGAAGTATCAACCAACTCTACTTAGGTATATGCCCATACATATACCTAAGTTAACAATTCCAGTTTGGCTCCAACTCACGAGCCCAAGTACAACCTAGTCCACACAGGAAAGCATAACCCAATCCATATAGGAAAGTACAACCCAGTCCACACATGAAAGCACAACCCATTCCACACAGGAAAGCAAGTCAATCATATCTATGATAATGATTGAAAGTCAAGACTTATCTCACAAAGGTATACTACTCACGAAGAGGGGTGGTGATGATAGATGTAGTCTCTGAATCATCTCCCCTACCGAACCCAAGTAGGATCCAAGTACAGAAGTCGTCGCTGCCGAACCCACGTAGGATCCCGGTATAGTAACCATCACTGCCAAACCCACTTAGGATCCAAGTACAGTTGTCATCACTGCTGAACCCATGAAGGATCCAAGTACAGTCGTCCTCGCTGCCGAACCCACGTAGGATCCAAGTACAGTCGCTATCGTCGTCGCAGTCGCAGCCAGCTCTAGGGTTCTCGCACACATCATGCTCGATTCCGGGAGGGTCCACTCCACAAGCTAAGGGGGTCGATACCTCAACTGTCATGAAGTCCAGAGTTGATGTATCAAAAAGTTCCGTCTCGTCAATAGGAACTCAACGCGACAGACGGCGCGTCAATTGGATGCCCGGTCTGAGAGTTATTGACCTTTTCGTCCCAGGGGCCCAGTTGGTTTTTAAGTAAAAAACAATCAAACCGTACTCCAGCTGCATCCAAACCTCAAGTGGAGTAAGCCAAAAGAACTGTCTCACTAAGAGGAATTCAACATGATTGACGACACATCATTCGGACGTCCGGTCGTTAAGTTATAAGTGTTTCCGCTTCAAGGGTATGGTTGGTTTCAGGTTCGAACCAACCCAACCGTACCCACAATTTATCGAAATCTTGAGTGTAATATACTAAAATTACTGTCTCAATCCATGTATCCCAACGCAACTGATGTTGCGTCGATCGGAGTTTCTTAGCCCAAGATATGGGCATTTGAACGAACCTGGTCCAAAACTAGGGGGTTTGGGCCCAGTCCGACCCGGCACGATACCCCCTGGGTTGGCCCTTTACCAGCTCGACCCAACCCAGGTCCGATTCCAACCCGGCCCGCGGTTGGGCGCGGCCCGACTCCAAATCCTACCGCGGCTCGGCTCACGGCCGAGCGGGGTGCGAAGGGTGCTCAGTCCCCTTTGTTTCGGAAATAGCAGCCCCTCCCGGTGGGGTCTGCCCTAGGCAAGACCGGGGGGTTACGCCCCCCTCTTTGGAAACAGCTAGCCATAATGGCCAGCCAGTGTGAGCCGCCACGGGAACTGTCGGGGTCCCACCTCTTGGAGCGCCGACGACCGTCCGCCCCTGTTGGTGACTACCACGACCTTAGGTCGTGGCTCTCGTTCGACCGGTGTGGTGCGATGGCGTGGAGCCCCTCCACTGCGGGCCGCTCCGACCGTGACCTCCCTCAGGTTCTCCGGCATGGTGCAACAGCCCCACGCACCTCCACCACAGCCCGCCCCAACCGCGGTTCCTTCGGCCTCATCGGCACGGCGCAACGGCGCCGCACACCACCGCTACGGCCCGCTCCAGCCGCGGTTCCCTTATTTCCTGCGCGGTGCAATGGCACCGCTCCACCTTCACCTCATATGTCATTGTTCATAAAAAATAAATGGGGAGGAGAAATTGTAACACCCCGAGCTTCCACGATACGCTTCTCATTCAATAATGCAATAGCTTGCATTGTACGCAACTTCGAGTTCTAAAACACCGCGACTAATCATAGTAGCCATTATGAATAGTAATAACGACTTTTTAAAATTATATAAATTTTATATTTCAAAATGGACTTCATTTTTGTATTCCTAATATTGAAATTAGCCTATGTTGGATTTTTTGTAATTTTCTGAGAACTTCCAATTTTTTATGAATAGTGAAAAATAATTAAAACAACTTTTTTAATCAAAATAATTTATAGTGATAAGTTATATTATTGAGTGGTTTTAAAGTATAATTAGAATATATTTTTACCATTTTATCCAATGGTGTTCATTAGAATTAATTTCACTTTGAAATTGGACATAAACAATTGCCAATCTTTTGATATAAATTGTTTCTTAAAACACGCTATTTGTTGTGACAGTGGGAATTAATTATAAAATTAATTAATGCAAATTATATGTTTGGAATTTCATAAAATAGAAATCATTTTTGAATTCGGAATATCAATTATAGCTTAGGGTGAAATTTTGGAATTGTTCTGAAAAACTTCAATTTTTGATGAATAGTGAAACCACTAAGTGGTAGTTAAATAACTGATTTTTCGTTTAAATGAAATATTACCACTTCTGTGATTTGATTTTCAAAAATTCGACATACATGGTTGTCATTAAGAATTAAAATGTGGTTCAATGAGATTAAAATAATTTTTTGGTGAATAGTAACTTTTAAGTTCTTAATCGCGATTAGAGGTAATTAGTGTAGTTTAAGGTAAAAATAATGTTTTAATAATATGAGATGAGCTTGACACTTGTCCTACTCCTATTGGATGAGTCATGGCCGACCAAGACAACCCATGGGTCAACTTGGGGACCCCATGGAGCCACTTTAGTTGGAAAATGACATTAATATATATTTATTTAATGTTAAAATTAAATTGACACAAACATGAGTTGTTTTACTAAAACAGTTTTTAAGCGGAGTTACACAAGTCCCAATTTTGATTATAAAATTTCATTGGAAAGATAAAAAGATTTCCTACATCATAGTATTTTTTTTATAATTTTTAGACATTAAATAAATTAAATTAATTATGACATCATGATGATGCAGCGATGACCTCATTATTTAACGATTTAAATAAAATGAGAAGATAATGAAAATTCCAAGGCTTACACTTGTCCAAAGCCTATTGAATGGGTAGATTTCGAACCCTTATCACCTTAGACACGAATTATATAAGTGTGGGACCTCTAAAATCCGAAACTCATTTTATAATAAGGTGAATTTTCTTTACTTTCCAAGAGTGCCCCTCCTCTCCACTTATAAAAGGCCTCCACCTCTCCCACCTCATTTACACTTTCAAGACATTTGGCTCGGCCAACCTCTACCCAAATACTCTCCAAACTTCCACCTCTTACTCCTAGAAGCCTCACTTTGGGCATAACTCTTCCCAAGGAAGCCTTTGGCTCAAAGCAAAAAGAGTTACCCGATTTTTAGGTAATGTCTTCTCTAATGTTGTTTTGTTTTATTTTTCTTCTCCACCCCCATAAACTCTTTTTATTAATTTCTTTTGTAACAACACCAGTATCCTAAATATACTAGGATGTTGTTATAATAAGGATTCTAGCTACACTTACACACAACTACATCTAATGGTTACAGAACATACGGTTTCTGTGGATGGCGAATTTCTGCCTCACGAAACGATGATTGTTCAACACTCATATAACACCTTCAAAGGTGGCCATTAAGATGTCACTATTTTTATATATGATATATAATATTTTATGTTTTACTTATGCTTCTGTATTTCTCATTTATGGCATACTTTATGATTTCCATTATGGGTAAAACGCGATAATTTCATTTTAGGAAGTGCGGACTACCGCCCCCTCAAAGTGATTTGAATCGTTAATGCCATATGTGGGATGTATAAAGGATGGAGTAAATGGTATTATACACTATATTATACTGGAATTATATTATAAATTTATATCATTATGATTTCATTCCATTAAATATGAAATTGAAATTAAAGTAGCGTTCATGCGTACGTACGGCTTACCGTCTCCATGAATGGTGCATTTCATTTCTTACCTCTAAATGTTACGTAATATTATGAATGAATGTATATACTTGATATATATGATATATATTATATATACATCATGAATATAATTCTGGATATAATGTATATTTCACCACATGAACAACTTGTGATTATAAGAAGTTTATTGTTGACTCAAGTACCAAAGATCGACAAAACGACCGTTATTAACTTAAATAATTACATAATGTTCATAACATTGTAATAAGTGATATAATAAGGATAATGAAATTGAAAATGGTTCTTAATAAGGTAGATATTAACTCTAGTTTATTATTCAGGAGGTTAAAGAACGGTTGGGTCAAGTCGGACACGAGGTAAGGGAACTTCTTAACCAAACTTCCATTCTTTGGGTTAATCTCCTACTTTCAAATTATGTCATGATATTATTATGTCTTATTTTGTATTTTTACTTTCTTTATGTGTACCTATAGTGAATACACATAATATATCTATTTTATTTTAAAAATTATCTTTTTAAGGACTTCGTCTCAATCTCCTTTCATTGAGGCATATTTGGTTTTATACACAAATTTCTTTTATACGGTGTATAAACCACTTTGACTTTTACGTTTATTCAAAAGGAATATTTTTTATACGAAGCGTTTACTAAACCACAAAAGGGAATGTTTTTGTCGTACGTATGTGGCGACAACGACTTCTCCGCCGCCATGACCACTATTTGAGTTTCGGCTTCCTCTACAAGCCATCATTTTTTTTAATGAAAAATAAATACAAAGTTTTAACTTTCTTTTATTTTGGTATTGAAAATGGTTTTGAAAGCATTTTTATTATATCAATGTGTTGTATTGATATCTTGTGATTAAAATGTGGAAATGTTATGTTTCCTTTATGCATGTTTTATGTGATACGATTATGTTATGGTTTATGATATGTTTAAACCTATTCATATGAGGAATGTATTGGACTTAATAAGTGACGGGTGGAGCCCGCTATAGCTCCTCGATGCATCGGTAGGTCTCATGAGACAACTAGACGTGGAATTGGCCGAGGCCCTTTCCCAATTTGATTTATGGTTTTGGCCGAGGCCTTAATCATTTTAGACGTCTTGGCCGAGGCCTTGACAAAATGTTTCAGAATGTCTGGCATTATACATTCCCTCATTATGAAAGTGGTTATTGATATTGCATGTGATTATTCGACTAGTAGAATATCCATGCGAGTAAGTAAATGGCATTATCTAATTTTATTTTTTCCATATTATGTTGAAGTTCATGTTTAAAAGGCTTTTGTTTTAGTTATACATTGCCTTAAATGTTAATGTTTATTTATGAAAGCTTTCGCATTATTGTTATCCTTACTGAGCATCTGAGCTCACCCCTTTCAATGTTTTAATATTTTCCAGGATGTGAAGAAGTATTTTATGAATGAACTACAGGGATAGTCAAAAGAGGATATGAGTGTGGACTATGAAGACTTTGTTATTAGTTTTTCAATTTATGATGTAATGTAACATTTATGAATGTATCTAGTGTTTCCAAGGCTACTAAACTAATCGGTCTTTCGAGACTTGATCTTCTGTGATCATGCCAATGTTACGAAGTAACGCACCGGCTCTGAGTAGTTGGGCTCGGGGCGTTACAGTTGGTATCAGAGGCAATTTAGTACTAACCTTGGAAGCTAGTTTTAGATAAAATCTGATTAGAGCATGTAGACCTAAGATGAACTTTGAGGATTAGTACAGAAGAACTTCCGAGAATTATGGTATTGTAGAGATTTTGTGAGTTTTCTGAGCAATACATCCCTGTCTGGATACGAGCAGGTAGAGGCGGCTCTGGCACAGATGTACCTAGGGGTAAAACCCGAAAACACCGCTTTGAGCTAGACTCGAACGGGAACTGGTGCACGACAACGGGCCTTGCTGCACTCTTGGTTACGACACTCCCAGGGGATATGCTTAGGATAATTCTCATTTTCTTTACAAACCACTATGAACGGTTATGATTATATAATTCCTCAAATAAAACCTTTTTATGATTATGGATTATATCCATAAATAGTTCAATTTATGTTAAGTATTTTATAAGTATGGAATTATGTATTTTGATTCATAAACTGATCTAGTTTATGCCATTGTTTAGAAATGGATCCTAGTGGAAGGAATGGAAACCGTATCAATGCACGCACTCCATGTAGGTATTGCCCTCCTGCTCAAGATAATTATGGTGGAGATAGTGATACAACTGGTGCTGATCATCTTCTCACCGTTCTGGGACAACTTACTCAGGTTATGAATAGTAACCTTACCCGTATGGAGCACCCTAATCCACAGCGTGGAGGATCAATGTTAGATCGATTCATGAGGCAACAACCACCAACGTTCAATGGGAGTACAAATCCCTTAGTAGACGAGCAATGGATAAATTCCCTAGAGAAAATATTTCAGGCTTTGGGGAGCAGTGAAAGGGAAAAAGTTATCATGGAAGTTTACCGCCTCACTAGAGATGGTGATAAATGGTGGTCATTGATTCAAAACACAAAGGAAGATGATGACGTATCGAATATGGAATGGAGGGAGTTCAAAGATCTTTTCTTAGAAAAATACTTTCCTCGTGACCATCGAGCAGATATGGAAAGGCAATTTCTGAGTCTGAGGCAGAAGGAGGATGAGAATGTCGCAAAGTATGAGGCTAACTTTACAAGGTTAGCGAGGCATGCTGCCGATTATATACGTAACCCAAGGAGTAAGATTGATCATTTCTTTGATGGTAAAAACCATTTCTCCGTCGAGATTTAGTATCACAATCCTTCTCATCATACGAAGATATTGTCTCGTGTGCTATCAAGACAGAAAAGGAATTCTCTAAGTCTTATGACAATAAAGTAAAGCAAGAGAAGAAGAGAACGGGGGAACAAGAGACAGATAAAGGGAAAAAGGGAAAGAAGGATTTTCCATTATGTGATAATTGTGGGAAGAATCGCCCTGGTACTTGCCTAAAATGAATGGGAGTTTGTTATAAATGTGGAGAAAAGGGTCACCAGGCTTGTGATTGCAAGGGAAAGAAAGAGGCTGTCAAAGTTGAATGCTACAATTGTAGGGATATGGGGAATTATGCAAATGAATGTCCTAAGCTTCAGGGAAACTTACCTCAGAAAAGTCCAAGGGATCAAGGACAATCTTATGCTGTTACTACAGTTGAAGCAGAATAATTATTGTATTTGTGTTTTTGGAATCAAGAACTAGATTATGGTTATAAGAATAATGTGATATATATAAGGATTGTACTGCAGTACTTTTTGATTTCAGTAAGGTTTTAATACGATGAAGATAATTATATTTTTAGTATGTGACAATAAGAGAAACTTTAATTTGTTTGGGGAATCTGATGTTACAATTGATTTTGGAATTTAGAGACCTTTTAGAGAAAGTCTGGACAGAGGTATTTTGGATAACTATAAAGGTTGGAATGTATTAAGTTGAACTTTGGATAGTATTGTTTAAGGTTAAAACATTTATGAAGATTATTTTTGGAATAGTATAGTACTATATTTTTAGGAAAAGGACAACCTGCAGGGTGGGGCATAACCTGACGCGTCGGACAAAGCTGCAGGAATCGAACCCACAACCATAGTGCGACAGGCCTTTATTTCCTACCACTAGCCTACAGGAAGTCCCTGGTTATTAAAAAATAATTTTACTAATCTAAATGGTATGTGTTAACATTTGGAACCTTATACAATTAGAATAAGTATAATATTTTTGGGTTCTATTATCTTTTTGAGTGAAAGGTGAGTTGAAGGTTGAAACTCTAATTGTCAAGCATAAATATATATATACCTATCTGTTATTCAATGAATAAATTAATTCTTAAACTTTAGTAAAGGGATATTAAAACAAAAAAATGTGTTACCCTAATACCTTATGTCTTGTTGAACTGATGATATTTTAAATCAACATAGATTGAAGGCTTTGAGGCCCTCAATTTGACAGTTGATTGTGATTGATGACCTCAATCACTCCCTACAAATATTTACGTTTTTCCTCCAATTATATGTCTCTAATTGCCACCAATGTTCTCCCAATCGAGATCATAATTGGGTGGTGACTTTTTCATTTCCCTTTCCCTCTTATTAAGGCTAAATTTTATTAATCTTATTTCCGATGTGGGTTTTCCTCAAAGGTATTTTCTCTTTTCAACCTTTTATTTTCAAAGAAAAATTTCAAATTGCGAGGACGCAATTTATTGAAGGAGGGGAGAATGTAACACCCCGAGCTTCCACGATACGCTTCTCATTCAATAATGCAATAGCTTGCATTGTACGCAACTTCGAGTTCTAAAACACCTTGACTAATCATAATAGCCATTATGAATAGTAATAAAGACTTTTTAAAATTATAGAAATTTTATATTTCAAAATGGACTTCATTTTTGTATTCCTAATATTGAAATTAGCCTATGTTGGATTTTTTGTAATTTTCTGAGAAATTCCAAATTTTTATGAATAGTGAAAAATAATTAAAACAACTTTTTTAATCAAAATAATTTATAGTGATAAGTTATATTATTGAGTGGTTTTAAAGTATAATTAGAATATATTTTTACCATTTTATCCAATGGTGTTCATTAGAATTAATTTCACTTTGAAATTGGACATAAACAATTGCCAATCTTTTGATATAAATTGTTTCTTAAAACACGCTATTTGTTGTGACAGCGGGAATTAATTATAAAATTAATTAATGCAAATTATATGTTTGGAATTTCATAAAATAGACATCATTTTTGAATTCGGAATATCAATTATAGCTTAGGGTGAAATTTTGGAATTGTTCTGAAAAACTTCAATTTTTGATGAATAGTGAAACCACTAAGTGGTAGTTAAATAACTGATTTTTCGTTTAAATGAAATATTACCACTTCTGTGATTTGATTTTCAAAAATTCTACATACATGGTTGTCATTAAGAAGTAAAATGTGGTTCAATGAGATTAAAATAATTTTTTGGTGAATAGTAACTTTTAAGTTCTTAATCGCGATTAGAGGTAATTACTGTAGTTTAAGGTAAAAATAATGTTTTAATAATATGAGATGAGCTTGACACTTTTCCTACTCCTATTGGATGAGTCATGGCAGACCAAGACAACCCATGGGTCAACTTGGGGACCCCATGGATCCACTTTAGTTGGAAAATGACATTAATATATATTTATTTAATGTTAAAATTAAATTGACACACACATGAGTTGTTTTACTAAAACAGTTTTTAAGTGGGGTTACAGAAGTCCAAATTTTGATTATAAAAATTCATTAGAAAGATAAAACGATTTGATACATCATAGTATTTTTGTTATAATTTTTAGACATTAAATAAATTAAATTAATTATGACATCATGATGATGCAGCGATGACCTCATTATTTAACGATTTAAATAAAATGAGAAGATAATGCAAATTCCAAGGCTTACACTTGTCCAAAGCCTATTGGATGGGTAGATTTCGAACCCTTATCACCTTAGACACGAATTATATAAGTGTGGGACCTCTAAAATCCGAAACTCATTTTATAATAAAGTGACTTTTCTTTACTTTCCAAGAGTGCCCCTCCTCTCCACTTATAAAAGGCCCCCACCTCTCCCACCTCATTTACACTTTCAAGCCATTTTTCTCGTCCAAACTCTGCCCAAATACTCTCCCAACTTCCCCCTATTACTCCTAGAAGCCTCACTTTGGGCAGAACTCTTCCCAAGGAAGCCTTTGGCTCAAATCAAAAAGAGTTACCCGATTTTGAGGTAATGTCTTTTCTAATGTTGTTTTGTTTTATTTTTCTTCTCCAACCCCCTAAACTCTTTTTATTCATTTCTTTTGTAACAACTCCAGTATCCTAAATATACTAGTATGTTGTTATAAAAAGGATTCGAGCTACACTTACACACACCTACATCTAATGGTTACAGAACATACGGTTTCTGTGGATGGAGAATTTCTGCCACACGAAACGATGATTGTTCAACACTCATATAACACCTTCAAAGGTGGCCATTAAGATGTCTCTATTTTTATATATGATATATAATATGTTATGTTTTACTTATGCTTCTGTATTTCTCATTTATGGCATACTTTATGATTTCCATTATGGGTAAAACGCGATAATTTCATTTTAGGAAGTGCGGACTACCGCCCCCTCAAAGTGATTTGAATCGTTAATGCCATATGTGGGATGTATAAATGATGGAGTAAATGGTATTATACACTATATTATACTGGAATTATATTATACATTTATATCATTATGATTTCATTCCATTAAATATGAAATTGAAATTAAAGTAGCGTTCATGCGTACGTACGGCTTACCGTCTCCATGAACGGTGCATTTCATTTCTTACCTCTAAATGTTACGTAATATTATGAATGAATGTATATACTGGATATATATGATATATATTATATCTACATCATGAATATAATTCTGGATATAATGTATATTTCACCACATGAACAACTTGTGATTATAAGAAGTTTATTGTTGACTCAAGTACCAAAGATCGACAAAACGACCGTTATTAACTTAAATAATTACATAATGTTCATAACATTGTAATAAGTGATATAAGAAGGATAATGAAATTGAAAATGATTCTTAATAAGGTAGATATTAACTCTAGTTTATTATTCAGGAGGTTAAAGAACGGTTGGGTCAAGTCGGACACGAGGTAAGGGAACTTCTTAACCCAACTTCCATTCTTTGGGTTAATCTCCTACTTTCAAATTATGTCATGATATTATTATGTCTTATTTTGTATTTTTACTTTCTTTATGTGTACCTATAGTGAATACACATAATATATCTATTTTATTTTAAAAATGATCTTTGTAAGGAATTCATCTCAATCTCCTTTCATTGAGGCATATTTGGTTTTATACACAAATTTCTTTTATACGGTGTATAAACCACTTTGACTTTTACGTTTATTCAAAAGGAATATTTTTTATACGAAGCGTTTACTAAATGACAAAAGGGAATGTTTTTGTCGTACGTATGCGGCGACAACGACTTCTCCACCGCCGTGACTACTATTTGAGTTTCGGCTTCCTCTACAAGCCATCATTTTTTTTAATGAAAAATAAATACAAAGTTTTAACTTTCTTTTATTTTGGTATTGAAAATGGTTTTGAAAGCATTTTTATTATATCAATGTGTTGTATTGATATCTTGTGATTAAAATGTGGAAATGTTATGTTTCCTTTATGCATGTTTTATGTGATACGATTATGTTATGGTTTATGATATGTTTAAACCTATTCATATGAGGAATGTATTGGACTTAATAAGTGACGGGTGGAGCCCGCTATAGCTCCTCGATGCATCGGTAGGTCTCATGAGACAACTAGACGTGGAATTGGCCGAGGCCCTTTCCCAATTTGATTTATGGTTTTGGCCGAGGCCTTAATCATTTTAGAAATCTTGGCCGAGGCCTTGACAAAATGTTTCAGAATGTCTGGCATTATACATTCCCTCATTATGAAAGTGGTTATTGATATTGCATGTGATTATTTGACTAGTAGAATATCCATGCGAGTAAGTAAATGGCATTATCTAATTTTATTTTTGCCATATTATTTTGAAGTTCATGTTTAAAAGGCTTTTGTTTTAGTTATACATTGCCTTAAATGTTAATGTTTATTTATGAAAGCATCCGCATTATTGTTATCCTTACTGAGCATCTGAGCTCACCCCTTTCAATGTTTTAATATTTTCCAGGATGTGAAGAAGTATTTTATGAATGACCTACAGGGATAGTCAAAAGAGGATATGAGTGTGGACTATGAAGACTTTGTTATTAGTTTTTCACTTTATGATGTAATGTAACATTTATGAATGTATCTAGTGTTTCCAAGGCTACTAAACTAATCGGTCTTTCGAGACTTGATCTTTTGTGATCATGCCAGTGTTACAAAGTAACGCACCGGCTCTGAGTAGTTGGGCTCGGGGCGTTACAGAAATTGCCATGTTTGTGCGGTCCGATATCCTCCCTTTATGTTGGTAACATTCAGCCAAATTAATCAACAAAGAACGTTAAATTGAACTTGAGTGAACATAACCCCTACCTCGATAAATGATGATGTTTGCTGGCGACGTGGAAGATGGTGTCGCGGGGTGAGGTTTCGAAGACGATGTTGGAATACGTCCAAGGAAGGAACGACGCCTCACACTAACTATAGACATAAGATGAAAAGGCACGTCATCTCTCCTTGCGGTGACGACGTTCTTCTTCGAAGGGTGTCGTTCTTCGCGGGAGGATGAAGTTCTTACAAGAGAGAATAGAGCTCTCTTCCAAAGTCTTCACACAATAATGCTAACCCCAAAATAAAATAAGTCTCACCTTATTTTATTAATTCATGCCATGCATTTAAATTTTAAAATTCAAACACATAAATCTCTTAATTGATTCAGTGTGTTGTCATGATTTAATGTGGGGAATGTGGGGAGAGGAGAAGTCACCCACTTAATTACAAGGGGGTTTAACAAGTTTAAAGGGGGAGAGTTAAGGGGTTAGGGAATGTGAAGGGTTGGGGCTCATGCGGTCCCCAACCCAAATTTATCCTCACTTGGGTAGATAGGATGTTAGTGGGTCCAATCCTTGCTTACCCATGTAGGTTAAAACCACCTTAGAAAAATAAATAAAATTGTAACACAATTTTATTTTACTTTTTATTTAATCCACATTTTTTAACAACTTCTGCCGAGCAGACACATCTTCGGTAAAGTTCCTCTTAAGAAATTACCAGCACTATGGTTCCATCGGTGCCCTCGTATTTCAATTCCAAGAACCTATTCAAAAGATAGAAAACTCGCTCATTCGTTCACTGAACGTACCCGAGCTAAACTTCGGAAAATGATTCCGGGCACACTGGGCCTCCGAATCAGGTGCCGTCAGAAACTGCGTAATCGTAAAATCCCAAAAAATTTATGAAAAAAATTTCCTTGAAATTTACGGGTCTTTATAATGGATGTGATTTTAAAATATATTAAAAACCAATTTCAAAGGTAGCATGAAGAAATTTGGATGGAAATAAAATATAAATGCAATGAATTGTATTTTCCTAATTTTATTTTTAGAAATTATTTGTTAAAATTGCGAGACTAGGCACTAAGATGGCGTGTGATTATGGGGCCTTGTGTTCCCAAAACAATTCAATGAAAAATGTTAATTTTTTAATTGCATGAGAACAAAACTTTCCTTAAAAAGTGGAATATCTTTTAAATAGATTCCAAAATTAGAAATATGAGGGCATCATTGAGCTTATAATGACAGATTTAACCTAGGAATAACCTATCATTGGTCAACCTGGGTCATCTGAAGAAAAGTAGTTCTTGCCATTTTAAGGAATAAAAAATTAAGACTTATTTTATTTTAATGTTATGAAATGATGCAGTGACACATTTTCATTTAATATGAGCCTTAGGCAGGGATCTAGAGTTAGAATCATAACCCTATAAATTCATTGGAATATTCTAAGAGAACCCCTAGAGAATCCTCTTAGAGGATAATGACAGAGACTTGGCGTGATGATCGTTCTTGATGAGATTCGCCAATGACAATCAGTCTTCAATGGAAAATGATCCATTAACCATGTATGGAGGTTGTTTTTCTTTGTGGTATCCCCATTTATAAATTCAACAATGAATGTGAACTTACCCATGAATAGGTTGATCCATTGTTCGATAATTTTCGGGATGGATAATTATTGCATGATTTATTTTGAGAGATTGATTTATTTCCACTTCATTTATTCCTCTAATGAGAATGAATCAAGGATGACATGAACAAGGCTAAGGTTCATTCTTTGGGTGTTCATATGATTTAATCTCCATTGTTCATAGTGTTTTTCACCATTGAGCCCTCGTGGCAATGACTCAACTTTCCAGGAGGCTCCAAACATGATAGGACCCCCGTATTAGAATCAATATGTCAATGGTGGCTGTATCTGTGTAGATCGGGACCTAAGAAACCAGAATATATGATCGTTAAATATTTTGGAGCACTCGAGGAGGTGTGGTGGCCCATGAGAGGTGACATCGGCATGAAGACACCGATGAATGATGCTGACAGAGGCACACGACGGTGACTGTGTGAGGGAGGCGACACGTGCACTAGCAACACGCAATGTAGTGGACCCATGTGGATGTGGAAACCCAGGCACATGGAATATTGTTGCATTCGGCTATGGTATGCGGTATCCAACCTCATGTGGTGGCCACGAGATGCGACAGTAACCATGGGGGAGAATACGTGGGGTGCAGACGTAGTGTGATGGCCACACAGGCTCGGAGGGCCACGTGAATTGAGAAGACATGATCGAGAGACACTCTAGTGGGATGAACCAACATGCCCAAAAAACCAGTCCGGGCTAAACCCGGCTAAATCGGGCTGGGCTGGGCTGGGTCGAGTCAACCGAACTGGGTCAGCTGGTGGGCCTTGTCGGACCCAAGTCTGTGGACTGTTTTATTCAAATGGCCATTACTTTCAAAACATGCATCTGTTTGATGATCTATCTGTGGCATTTGGACCCTTTCAATGAGAAGTTATTTTTAAGATATCTTAAGTGGGTTTTTGTGGAAGTGTGCATATGACCTATTCAATTAAGGTTTGGGTTCTCCTAGAATGAGCATGCTGTGAGCAGAATCATGTGGTTGGATGTGACCTTGAGACTTTTTGGCTTATCAAGACTATGTTTCTTATAGGGTCTATTTGTCTTATCCATAATATGTGTTTTATATAGATTTTTTTTCTTGATGAGACTGTGTGTCTTATCGAGACTGTGTGTCTTATGTAATACGTCTGATAATCTTATTATACATACTAATGAATTATATATATGTGGGATGATTATATGTCTTCTCTATGGTATTCTATGTGGTATCTTCTTTGTGGTGCTTCTCCTTTGTGGTATTTTCACACTCATATCTTCAATTCCATGCTTTGTTTTGAATCTTATTTTGGTTCTTAGTTTTCTCTTGGTTTTTGGGTGTTCCAAGATTAGATATGGCGTCTTGAGTGTTCTTGATCTAAGTCATTAGTCTTGGAAGTTTTGGATGGTATTTGGACTTATCTTTTTTAAATTGAAGGTATAAGTATGAGGTGTCTTGTAATTTAATTTGTGACACTCATAGTGGCACCTTTTGTGGGGTATGTTTAATGGGTTGGTTTCTTCAAAATTTGGCAAAATCATGAGCCCATTTACATATTTGAAAAAAATTTCTTCTTTTATAACACTATTGTTTTTCAACATTTTCACCCATTCCACTTCCCAATTGGACTCCTCTGATGTATTGAAACCACCATATCCATTTTTACCCCTTAAGAACTCATAATCCTGGTGGATTTGGGTGATTTATTCAGTAAATGGGCCAACCCGTGAGCCTATTTCTAGATTTAAGGGAATAATTTATTTCTTTTATATCTCATTCATTTTTAAACATTTTTCAGTCATTAGACCTCTCACTCAATCCCACAAACCCTTGGTGAACCCCCATATTCCATTTTCCCTCTTTAGAGCTCATCTACATTGTGGATTTGGGAGAATTGCCTCAAGGTTTCTCAAATCATCCATATTTGTAAAGGGAAATAGTTTCTTTCATAAATCCTTCATTTTTAACTATTTTCCCCCATTTCAGTCCAAACTCTACCTCGTCATCCTTATTCGAACCTACCTTCCAATTTTGGCTACTTAGAGATTCAACAATTGGTGTATTTGGGGCGATATCATCAATGTTTCTCAAGTAAGTTAATTCCTCTCTTGTTCCCTCCATTTCCTTAAGGTTTCTCCCCTCTTTATTGAAGTTACAAATGTACAAAAACTAGGGTTTCATACCTAGTGTTTTATTTTTGGTTTCTTGGTCCAATATTTTATATTTAGGTTTGTTTTCACTCCATTGTGGCGTGGCGATGGTGCGATTGAAGTTTCACACAATGATTTGGGGGTTTTGACACAAAAGGTATGTGATTCTATGTGTAAGCATTCTTTTATGAGTTATAATTATTGATTTACTTATTTATCATGTTCCTAATATGTTTTTTGTGGTGGGAAATCTATTTTCGATGGAATTGGTTGAGTGTTTAATTTTAAAGTTTCATATTTTATTGAAATGGCGTGTTTTTCTGGTGTAACTATTTTGTTATCATTTGGGGTCATTTTATAACACATGAAAATGGTTTATTAAATGTGAATTGGCCTTTTAAATATGTTTTGGTAGGGTTTTGGTGTGATTTTTTCTTTAAAAGAGGGGTTTTGAATGAGTTTTATCTTCAAAACATTGTTATACTTCTTGGAAGTGTTTTATGAAACTTGTTAATGGTTTATTTAATTATACAAATGGTGAAAAAGATGTTTATGTGCTGTTTTGTGAGAGTATGCTATTAAAATGGGGTCTTGAAGGATAAAATGATGATTGGTGATGTCAAACATTTTGAAAAAATTTTATGAATTGTTGAAATGTTTTATTAAATTGTAAGAAGGGTGTGAAACATGTTTAAGGACTGTTTTGTGTGAGTATGATGCTAAAATGAATTTGAATGTGAATGAAGTGTTATGTGACATGATTGTGAGATGTTTTGTGTGTGTTTATTTTTGAAATTTAATTTTCATGTGAAAATGGTAATTTATGAGATGTGGAACTTGATTGAGAACAAAGAGGGAAACCCGAGTATCATGGTGGGCGGATGTGTACTAGTTTTCTAGTGATCCTAAGTGGTTTCGTCCCAATTTCACGTAGGAAATTTGATGATGAAAACACTAAATAAACTATTATGATGATGTTGGGGACCACTATGTTATGGGTATGTTCCATACTAGTGGCTCGTGCATGAGAATAGATATTTATTATGTTCACTTTTCACAGTGATATGTGGTACCTGGGGCCCACAACTAGCTAGTGCCTAGGGGTGTTCCCATGACTAGTTCTCATTGACTATATGATACTCACTATTGGTATACAATGTTTTTTCTATAAAGTTATGTATCTTGTGAATTTTATTTAAAAGTTTTCACTCCTTAAGTTAACCCCATTGAAAACTATTTTCATTTAAAGTTTCATCCTTTAGAAAGTTGTTGCTACCTTTTCTTATTTATGAAAACTTTTAAGAATTTTATCTTATAAAGTTTATCACATGGAATATTTTGGGTGGAATCCTATTGGGATTAGTCTCACACCCTACTTACAACCTTGGGTGCAATTAGACTTGGTAATCTTTGTCACAGGTATGTAAAAATCTTTTAGTGTTGGTGGTTCCCCGAATGGCCCGAAGGCCTTCATTTTTATTGATTTTTGATAACCCCCATTTCAAGGTATGAGGGGGAACCTTTACAAGCCTCATAGGCTTAGATATTACATGGCCCATAGGCTTAGGAGATTACATGACCTGAAAGTCTTAGAAAATTAAACTAGACTATCTACAAGGAACTTCCCCTCCGCAACATATGCATCATGATAGTACCTCTCCAACTTGTATGGCTGTCTGGCTAGGCTTCCCATGCAAGCACAGGCTGGTCCAGATGGCATAGCCATACCCTCTCATTCTGAAAAATCCATTTCGCTCTTCTCTAGTGAGTTCACCTACTCTGAATCCTCTTCTGGGGATGCTCCTTTTTTGTAGAGTCTGTCTGGTGGCCCTTGAGTTATTTTTTCTTCAAATTTTTAGTTGTGGAAATCTTGGAATTTATCTAAAACATTTTATTTTATTTTTAAATTTTTTTAAATTCCTTTTTTGGATTATATTTTTAGTTTTAGTTTATTTATTTATTTTGGTTGTTTAAATCTTATAAATTAGGGTAAAGTTTTCCCAAACCCTTTTTTAAAGATACATGGGAACTTGTGCCAGCCTATGGGGATCAAGAATACTTCTCAAGCCTTTCCACAGACCATGTCTGGTGTTGGTTTTGATGGATACTATATCTAGTTCGTGTTAAAATGATATCAGAGTAGGTTCACTATTTTTAGGTCATGTTCTTTTGGGAAAGAGTCTGGGTAGATCAGAGCAAGGATTTTTGGGACTTGACATTCCGATTATGAGTAGTGTTCCTGAACAACACACCCCATGATAAGATTCATGTTTTTAGTAGAAGTTGGGTTTTATTTGAGTTCTTTTATTCTCATGGTTCTTCAATGATTAGGGAAATTAAAAGAGAGTTGGTTTAATGGTCTCAGTAAGCTCGTAGGGCCTAGAAATCTATATGGAGCCAGTGATATTTCCCTCGAACACTCTATGTGATGGTGAAGTGATTGGTGGATGTCTTCTAACCATATGTTCAAGCCACCCATCATCATTAATTTCCCATCACATTGTCTTGTGTCTTTTTATTTTGGGATATTGGAAACTTGGTTTTAAAGCAAAAAATAAAAATAATGACATGATTTTAAGAAGTGTGATTTTTTGTGAAATTATTTTATAGTAAATAGGAAATGGTTTGATTTATAAAAGGGTATACATAAAATTGCGGAATGGTTTTGAAAGAGAAAATGGTGTGTTTACACCTCTTTTGAAAGTGTGAATTATGTTATGATAGGTTTTAAAAAATATGTTTCAAATAGAGTTTTATGAGCTATAGAAAAATGTTTTGAATGGAATGAAGTGTTTTGGAATTTATGTGTGGAGTTTGAAGATAAATTTTTTTTTAGTAATTGGTTGTATTTGGAAAAGATTCATGAATTTTTGGGAACTATTTTTAAATGGGGATAAATGAGTTTCAAAATGAATGGGTGTTGATGAAATAGAGTTTGTTATAAAACTGAAATTGTTTTGAAATGGGATGTGATGTTTTGAAAGTAATGTGTATGACTTTAAAGTGAGTTTTAATTAATGTTTAGTGTTTCTATGAAAAGTTATGTAAGATTTTAATTGGGTTTTGATTTTTTGGTTAGAAATTTTGAGAAAAAAGAAGTATCAGTTGAATGTCTTGGTTTTTAAATGCAGAATGAATGTTTGTTTTAACCCTTGGTATTTCTGTGAGTGACCACATTAATGGATTTACATGGTAAGATGGATGGTTAAGGTAACTGATGGATGATTTTCATTAAGAATATGAGGAGGGTGCCTGGTGTGGCATGGAAACATGCATGTGTGAGGCCCAAGGGGTACCATTGGTGGAGGTGCCAACTGCCGACCAGTTTATTCTTAAAGAGATAATTTTAAAGGAAAATTTGATGTCCTGATGACCAGTTTGGGTGGGTTTTCTTATTTGTTTTTGGAAATTTTGTGGTGGGGGGTATTTAGTTCGAGAAACCCTCTTGTTTGAATGATTTTTTGGGATTTTATTTTGTTGGTAAGTTGGGTTGAAGTCTTGGTTGGTGGAACATTGTGAGAAATGTCTCAAAAAGCCCTTTCGGTTTCTCTCCTCATGTGTTCAGACCTAGTTTGTGGTATTTTTTGACCAAAGGAAAAGCTTGGTTGGGTTCTTGGATTTTATTATTGGCTAGGGTATTCCCCCATAAAGAGTTAATGTACAATTCATGTTCATCCATGAGTGATTCACCGTTGTTAAGCCCTACAGTTGATCAATGTACATAATCTCTTACTGGGTTTTAGGTTTGAGTCTACCCCTCTTATTTTTTGGTTATGTGGATCCTTATGTGGTAGGGGAGTGGTTGTGGAAGTTTGAAATAAACCTTGGTTCCTTATGTTTCCATATTTTCTTAAATCAACAAAGGTGAAGTTTTACACTGTTGTGTCTAAAAGTCTTATCGGAAGTGGTGAAGGGGAATTACATCGAGGAAGGTGAAAACAATCTAGGGTCCTCAGTGTAGAATGTTGTCCTGAAGGGCCTTTGCATCTTTCACCAGTATCATCAAGGCAAGGGTTCATGTTGGGCAACCAGTGTAGAGAAATCGGGTCATTAGAGGATGTTATGATTTCTTATGGTAATCTCATGTTACTTGGAATTCTGTTCAAGGTTTCACTCCTAGTAATGACCCTGCCACTTGCAAGGGTCATATTCAGTGGTGTATTGTTGTGTTGTGTTTTTTTTAAGGTAAGACTTGGATATTGAAGAACCTTTCGAGGGATTATGTTAATGTGAAAGTGTGTTTCTATTCTGAGAATTTTGAATTCCTTGTTCTAAGTGAAGATGTATTTTTTGTGTTTTCCTTCTGTTGTTTCTTTTTTGGGATGAAAGAGGTGATGAATTTGCATCACCCAAGTCACTGTTTGGGTAAAGGTTTGTTGTTAGAGCTAGTAATTTTCATGGGGTGTTGTGATCATTAGATCCTAACTGTAGTGCAGAAGATGATTCAAACATAATGTCTCCAGCCATTGGCCTTAGATTGAAACTTTTCATGTGGTTAGAAAATCACTAGGGGTGTAACGGATCTTAGTTTCACTTCCATCTCCATTGTGGGATGTGTTGACAGTTTGAAGTTTCGATGTGGTTGTTTTGTTTCAAGTGTTCCTATGCGGTGGAATGGGACGTGGGGACCCTATCCCTCAAGGTTGTAATCTGTGTTAGTAGAGAAGTAGCTCCTTTGTTTTAGGGGGCGGGGTGGTTTTGTTTCTTCAAACCTAGTGCTTGAACCCTTGTGGGTTCAACCCTCGGTGTAGTTGTTCATATATGAATAACCAGGTAGGCTCTTTTTGATCTCATTCTTGGTTGGGCTCAGTCAAGGATATTGATAGCCATGGAAGTATTGAACCGTGGATTGTCTTTGCTAGTTTGTTTCATTCACTGACCCCCCTTGTAGTGGGGATTAGATCTTATGGGGTCTTATTTGTGTTGGACCCTACTAGTTGGTAAAGACAGTTGGTTATTATGGTGGTGAGACTCACTATGGGTCTCATATAGGTTCTTTTAGAATAAGTATAATGTTAGTCTATCCCTTATGGTGGGGTATACATTAGGTATAAAATTTTGGGTGTCTCGGTTCTGTCTTGGTAAAATAGTTTGGATCTTATGGTGGGGAGTCCATTTGGGTCTCCCCATATCATCAAATCTCTTGTGTTCCTAGTATTGGCATAACGGTAGGTAGTCTCGTTCAGAGCTATCTAACCACTAATTTTCTTCTATGGGTAAACTTGGGATTAGAAAACACCCAATGGGATGTGGTTTGAATATGTTTGATCATTTTATTTAAGTGGTGTAAATTTTGGTTTGTGAGAGTATCCCTTCATTTGATTGATCAACAGGAGGATTTTTGGCCTTTGGGGGTGGGAAAACATGGCAAGGGAGTCCATCTTGGACTATCGGTTGGGTTTTGTTTTTTGCATCTGGAATTGTTGTGGATTTTCGAGGGCAGAAATCTTTATGGTGGGGAGAATTTTCACACCTAGATCTTCAATTCCATTCTTTTTTTTGAATCTTATTTTGATTTATAGTTTTCTCTTGGTTTCCAGGTGTTCCGAGATTATATTTGGTGTCTCAAGTGTTCTTGTTATAAGCTATTATTCATGGAAGTATTGGATGGAATTTGAATTAGATTTTTTTAAAGGGAAGTTATAAGTATGAGGTGGATTGGAATTGAATTTGTGACACTCCTAGTGACACCTTTTTTGGGGTATGTTTAGTGGGGTGGTTTCTTCAAGATTTAGGCCAAACCATGAGCCCATTTCCATATTTAAAAAAAAATTTGTTTATTTTATAAATCCTTCATTTTTCAAAATTTTCACCCATTAAACATCCCACTTGGCCTCCCCTTACATATTCAAACCAAAATATCCATTTTTACCCCTTAGGAACTCATAATCATGGTGGATATGGGTGGTTTATTCAAGCACTGGGACAACACGTGAGCCCATTTCCAGATTTAAGTAAATAATTTCTTTATTTTATATCTCATTAATTTTTTAACATTTTTGGTCATTATACCTCTCACTCAATCCCACAAACCCTAGGCTCACCCCCATATTCCATTTTCCCTCTTTGGATCTCATCTTCATCATGGATTAGGGAGAATTTATTCAAGGTTTCTCAAATCGTCCAGATTTGCAAAGGGGATTTATTTCTTTCATAAATAATTCATTTTTTTACTATTTTACCTTATTTTAGTCCCTAATCTACCTCCTCATCATTATTAGAACCTCCCTTCCAATTTTGGATGTTTGGAGATTCAACTATTGGTGTATTTGGGATGATATATTCAAAGTTTCTCAAGTAAGTTAATTCCTCTCTTGTTCATTCCATTTCCTTAGGGTTTCTCCCCTCCTTGAAGTTCCAAATATCGAGCAACTAGATTTTAATACCTAGGGTTTTATTTTGGTTTTCATGGTCCATTATTGTGTATTTAGGTTCGTTTTCACTCCCTTGTGGTGCGGTAGTGGTGTAGTTGAAGTTTTACACAATGGTTTGGGGGTTTTGATACAAAATTTAGGTGATTCCATATGTTAGTATTATTTGATTAGTTATCTTTTTTGATTTACCTATTTAGAATGTTCCTCATATGTTTTTTTGGTGTGAAATCTATTTTTTATGGAATTGGTTGAGTTTTTAATTTTAAAGTTTCTTTTTTTCATGAAATGGTGTATTGTTCTTGTGTAAATCTTGTGGTATCATTTGAGGTCATTTTATAAAATATGAAAATGGTTTATTAAATGTGGATTGGGATGAAAAATATTTTTCTGTAGGGTTTTGGTGTGATTTTGGCCTTAAAAGAGGGTTTTTAATGGTATTTATGTGAAAAACATTGTCATACTTCATGGAAGTGTTTTATGAAAATTTTCAATGGTTTATTGAGTTATACAAAGTGTGAAAAGGATGTTTATGTACTTTTTTTATTGGATTTATGCTATTAAAATGGGGTTTTGAAAGAGAAAATTATTATTGGTGATGTCAAACATTTTGAGAACATTTTATGAATTGTGGAAATGTTTTATTAAATTGTAAGAAGGGTGTGAAACATGTTTAATGGCTGTTTTGTGTGAGTATGATGTTAAAATGAATTTGAATGTGAATGAAGTGTTATGTGACTTGATTGTGGGATTTTTGGTGTTTGTGTATTTTGGTGTTTGTGTATTTTGGAAATGAAATTTTCATGTGAAAATGGTATTTTATGAGATATGGAACATGATTGAGCACAAAGAGGGAAACCCGGGTATCTAGGTGGGAAAACATGTACTAGTATGCTTGTGATTTGGAGTGGTTTCATCCCTGTTTCACAAAGAAAGTTTGACAATGAAAACACTAACTAAACTATTATGATCATGTTGAGGACTACTAGGTTATGGGTATGTTCCATACTAGCAGCTCATGCATGAGAATGGATATTTATTATGGATACTTTTCACCGAGATATGAGGTATATAGGGCCCACAGATAGCTAGTGCCTAGGGGTGTTCCTGTGACTAGTGATCGTTGAATAAATGAAACTCACCATCTGTATATGGTGTGTTTGTAAATAAAATTCAATATATTTTGAATTTTATTTAAAAATTTTCATTCCTTATAATATCCCCCTTCAAAACTATTTTCATTTAAAGTTGCATCTTTTAGAAAATTATTGCTACCTTTTCTTGTCTATGAAACTTGTAAGATTTTTATCTTATAATGTTTATCACATGGAATCTTTTGGGTTTCATACTATTGGGATTAGTCTCACACCCTACATACACCCTTTGGTGTAAGTAGACTTAGTAATCCTTGTTTCATGTTTGAATAAATCTTTTAGTGCCGGTGGTTCGGGTGGTTAGCTTCCATTCTTGGTGCGTTGTTGTGAAGAAGGCTTGGGGATGATGTACCCTTACCATGGGCTGGTACTAGAATTATTTTTTCCTTTTCCTTTTGAGTTGTGGTCCTCTTGGTCCTTTTCTAAAACCATGTATTCTAGTTATGAATTTTATTAAAGGTTTTTTTATTAAATTTTCAATTTCAGTTAATTTATTTTTTTTGGTTATTTAATGCTTATAAATTCAGGTAAATTGTTACCAAACACATTTATTATGATACATGGGCACTTTTTCTATCCCATGTGGATCGGGAACACCCCTAGGGCCTTTCCACAGACTGGGTCGGGGGTTAGTTTTTATGAAAACTAGATTTGGTTCGTGACAGGTATTCTGCATGGTATCTTCTTTGTGGTATTTTGTGTGGTATATTATTTGTGGTATTTATCCTTTGAGGTATTATGTGTGGTATATTCTTTGTTGTATTTCCTTTATGGGTTTCAAGTGTCCTACCGAGTATTGTTTTACCCACACCTGCATGGGATTTTACTGCACGTGTCCTGTCTTGTGCAGATGATTGACCCTTGACAGAGTCCTAGGTGGACTAGAACCCGGTGGTTCTTAGTGAGGCCAGATATTTGTGGTGTGTTCATGAAGTTCAAATAGAAATTCCATTACCTCTTTTCTTACAGGTTGGACATGTGGTTATAGACTCGTTTTGTGGGCTTGTTTTCTAGCCTTGTTTACTTTACAGTACTTCTAGTCATACTCTGTTGTGAGATGTTAGTGGTTTTCATTCATTGTTTACTTAGTGTTTTTACATTTCAGAATTTGTGGCTTGGAGATAGGTGCATGTGTAGAGATACTTATGAAAATTCTTCCCATTTGTGGGATATGCCTACTCAGTGATAGCCACCATCCCCTGGCCTATTGGAGGTGGGATTGGGGTAGTCACAGAACAAGCCCCTCTAGGATGGGTTGTGACATAGTGGTATCAGTGTGGGTCAGTTATAATTTAGGATTGAAAGTATGTGAGGTTGGTTTGGGGAAACTATATTAAGTGTATTGAGTTTTGATTTCAGGACAGGGAATCTAGCATTGGTGTGGAGGCTGACGTATCCATACACTAGGACTCTAGACATGTTCTTTTTGACTCTGTACATGAAAACAATGGTTATAGGGAAAATAATTGTATATGAATCATATAGGATTTGGGTGTGTTATTATGTCCTTCTTGAGTCAGCTTACTAGGTATTCTCTATTGACCATGGTAAATATTTTTTTCTTATAGGATGTATCTATGTAGAAAACCAACTAGTATTACATTGTGTGATCATGAGGATGATCTACCAGATGATGAGGCATCAGTAAATAGATTTTTACTGAAGATAGAAACTCTAGGTGGTGCACTAGCTATACCACTACTTTTAGATAAGCACATGGTACCCAAAGTACCAGGGGATGATGAGCGTAGGCTGAGAGGGATTAAGGATTTTTAGTGACATATACCCCTCAGGTTCAAAGAAATCTTGAAAAACAAGTGTTCAAGGACTAACTTGAGGCGGTGACCCAAGTTTTCCATCTAGTCAAGACACCAGAAGATCAGATGGTGGTCCTGGTGGTGAGCGTTCTACATGGTTTAACATGATTATGGTGAAATTTAGTTACCCAATCTTACGATGTGGTGAATCTTTTGTGGAAAATGTTTGAGAGACTAACATGAGCTTCTGCATCTACAACCAGGCATTCTGAATATGGATGATTATTCAGAAATGTTTATGTATCTTTCGCGCTACTCCATGGATGTTATATGAAAACCATTCTTCAGGAATCATACCTTCGAGTAGGGATTATGCCGGGAGATGAGGGAATCCAAGATATCTAATATCATTCCTACTTATTGCAGGGTACTTGAGCGAGCCCTGCTAGTAGAGAGTTTTCTAGTAGAGCAGACAATGGAAGTGGGAGCTACTAATGGGAACTAGGTATCTGAGACCTCGACAATAGGTAGATGGAGATAGACATAGGGACCCATAAAGGTCATTCAATTTAGGTGATGAACCCAGGACCTAGGATCAGTAGTGAGAGGCTCCCAGGGTAGATTGAGTTAGCTAAGGGATAGGCTTTGTTACTCATGTGGCATTCAGGGAAATCTATCATGATATTTCATAACCTGTCACATGACTGATCATGATAAGGTCGATGAACCACTGAGGTAGAGGTGGAGGCATAACCAGGGTGGTCCATAGGGCAGAAGACATGGCAGAGGAGCATGTAGGGTAACAGGAGGTGGGCAGAGTTTTGAGGTATTACCACCACCACCCCCAGGTAGTTCACGCCAGACTCAGGGATCTGGTGGACTGGGATGATGAAAACTATAGGTGATGGAGTTTTTTAAACCTGAGTCTCTAGGGATGATTAGTGGTATGATAAATTTATTCTCCACCTTAGTTGTAGTTTTGATAAACATATGTTCTAATCATTATTTTCATTCCATGAACACCTTTTGAGGCTCAATGATTCTGATTGAACTGTTGACTCGACCCATACCCTTATAGACTCATATGCGAGAAGATTCAATGATTACACATTGGTGTAGATAGTGTAACCTTACAATTGGATGTGAGAGTTTCAGTTTGGATATCTTTGTAGTGGCATTTAGGCCTTAGTATTTCATCCTAGTTCTGGACTAGTTATCAATATTTCATGCTCAGATTTATTGTTTTTGGCACAAAGTGTGGTGTGTTTGTAGTAATGGGACCAGGTTTTACTTTTTTGGTGAAAATGAGATGCATTCAATGCAAGATAGACTCACAAATAGAAGGGTGAAACTGATCACTCATTAGTTGGATAGCCTAAACCTTGGTGTAGTAGATAATATGAGTCCTTAGTTTCCTACAGTGGTGGAGGAGTATGAGAACATCTTCCCTAAGGATGATCCAAGATTAACTCCCTGTAGATAGGTAGACTTCTACATTGATCTATACCTTTGGATGACATTGATATCTACACCTTCACATTGGATGGCTTCCACAGAGCTTCATTAGATGAGGGTACAATTAGAGAACTTATAGAGGAAGGGATTCGCGAGACCTGGTGTTTCACCCTGGGAAACACTAATTTTGTTTTCCAAAGAAGGTAGGTGGGAGATTGAGGTTATGTGTGGACATACGACACCTAAAACAGGTGACTGTGAAGAATAAGTATCTACTATCAAGGATCTATGACCTCTCTGATACGCTGAGAGGGGCTCAGTGGTTCTTGATGATCGATCTCTATTCAGGATATCATCAACTTCATGTATGGGATAATGATATACCGAAGATGGATTTTAGATACTGTTATGATCACTATGAGTAATTTGTGATTCTATTTGGTCTAAAGAACACCCCAGAAATATTCATGGGACTCATGAATAAGATCTTTCATCCTTTCGTGTGGATAGAGAAGTGCCGATAGTGCTTTTAGAAGTCGAGGAAGAGGTTGAAGAGCACTCCCATCTTGAGATTTCTAGAGGATGGCGTCAAGTATGTGGTGTTATGTGATGAATTAGGGATCGAGCTTGGTTGTGCCCTGATGTAGACAAAAGTGGTGATTGCCTATGGTTCAACGACCATAGGAGCAGAACTACACAACCCATGATCTGGAGTTAGCATCGATAGTCTTCACATTGAAGATTTAGCGACACTACCATGTGGGGGAATGATTTATCGTCTACTCAGATCACAATATTTTAAAGTATATCTTCTCTCAGAGGGATCTAATCTTGAGAAATATGTGATGGATAAAGTTACTCTAGAACTATAAATTTGATATTTTGTATACTCCTGGGATGTGGAACATGGTGGTAGATTCTCTCATTAGGATATCCAGTTTGTAGTTTCTTAATGAGGCATCAGAGAAATTGGCCTCATTGTAGATATCCTTCATGGAAGAAGATAGAGAAGCTTATCGACAGTCAATGGTTGTCACCCCTCCACTCTTACAGCAGGTTAGGGAGACACAACTTGGGGATATCAACTGTGATACTCTATGTGATTAGATGTCTAAAAGGAATTCCCCTGATGAATATTCTAAAGGTGGGGGTACATCATTATTTTCAAAGGATGCACAATAGTATCATTGGAATTATGGGAGAAGGTTTTGAGAGAGTTACATACTCCCCTTTAGCAGTACATCAAGGTGTGGCGAAGATGCACCGGGACCTCCAACGTCAGTTCTGGTGGCCCGGGATGAAGCAGGAAGTTGTAGAGTTTGTTTCTCAGTGCGTCACTTGTCAAGAGGTGAAGGTCGGGCACCATGTTACAACAAGTTTGATGCAACACATTTAGGTACTAGAATGGAAGTGGGATGGGATATCGATGGACTTCATGATGGGTTTACCATGTACATCCAGGGGACAAGATACCATATAGCTGGTTGTTGACTAACTCACCAAGTCGGCCCACTTCTTGGCTATCTGGGAATAGAGTTAAGTAGAGAGATTTTGATTCCTCTATGTTCAGGTTATAGTTAAACTCCATGGAGTTCCATTGATGATAGTCTCAGATCGTGATACTTGATTTACATCCCGATTGTGGAAGGGATTGTATGAGGTGTTTGAGACTCAGTTACTCTTAAGTAAAACGTTTCACCTATAGATGGATGGCGAAACTAAGTGGACCATTCTAGTTCTGAAGGATATGATACGAGCTTGTACGTTAGATTTTGTCCATAGTTGGTAGGATCACCTACCCCTATTGAAGTTTGCATAAAACAATAGACACCATTCCACCATCAGTATGGCACCATTCAAGGCCTTGTACATGAAACACTATAGGTCCCCACTTTATTGGGTGGACCCAGGAGAGTCAGCACTCATGGGGCTAGAGATGGTGTTGGAGACTATAGAGAAGGTGAAGATCATCCAAGAGTTGATGAAGACTACAAAGAGCCGTCAGAAGTCTTATGCGGACCAACGACAGAGGGGTTTGGAGTTTGAGGAAGGAGACCATGTGTTCCTTCGGGTCTCACCTAGATGCATATTATAGTTATTTTTCTGGGGAAACAAGCTATCTACGAGGTTCATAGACCCTTTACTAATACTACATAGAGTTGGAGAGGTGGAGAACTTCTTGGATTGACCTCTATAGTTAGAGAGGGTTCATGACGTCTTCCACATGTAACAACTGAGGAGGTATGTGCACGACCCATAGAAAATCATTGACTAGGGAAAACTGGACATCGATGATGGGGTGAATTTTGCAGAGTACCCTATATAGATTGAGGATTGATGGGAGAGGATCCAATGTGGGTGGTAAATTCCTCTATTGTGCATTCGTTGGTAGCACAAGAATCTCCAAAATAACACATAGGAGTGGGAGGATCAAATTTGTGTTCAGTACCCTCTTTTGTTTGAGTATCCATTTGTTTTGGATTATAAGTTCATAAATACCTAAGGTATGAAGAATTTAATGTCTTGGGTTTTCCAAATTTTTTTTTGGAAATTATTTTGTAAAATATTGAGACCAGTGTTTTAGACGACATGTGATTCTGAGGCCCGATGTACCCAAAAAAATTCATTGATAAATGTTATCTTTTTAATAGCACATGCACATGACTTTCATTAAAATTTGGAATATCTTTTAAATGGATGTCTAGATCAGAAATCCTTGGGAACCATTGAGTTCATAATAGATTATTTACCTTGGGCGCGACTAAACTTTGGTCAGCATGGGTTGTCTGAAGAAAAGTAGTTTTTGGCGTTTTAAAGAATAAAATAAATTTAAGATTTATTTTATTTTAATGTTACATAGTGACGTAGCGATGAATTTTAATTTAATACGAGACTTAGGTAGGGATACAAGGTTAGGCTCAAGACCCTGGAACTTTTTCGGAAGTTATAGAGAGAACCCCAGGAGAACCTTCTCAGCGGATGATGACGACGACTTGAAGTGAGGATCATTCTTGATGAGATTCACAAACGATAATTGTACTTCAATGGAAAATGATCCATTACCCAGTTAGGGAGGTTGTTTTTCTCCATGGTTTCCCCATTCTTAAATTCAATGAAAAATGTAGACTAACCCATGAATAGGTTGATCCATGGTTCGATCGTTTATGGGATGGATAATTGTTGCGGTTTTCATATCGAGGGATTGATTTATTTCCTCTCAATTTATTTTTCTAAAGATAATGAATCACAGTCAAAATGAATAAGGATAAAGTTATTTCTTTGAGAATTCTTGTTCTTATATCTCCCTCTTTCTTGGTGTTCTTTGCCGTTGGGCCCCTGTGGAAAGAAATTGACTTACCGGGAGGATTTGAACACTATCAGACCCTCAGATTAGAGGCAATGAATCAAAAGAGGCCACATTTATGTAGATTAAGACCCAAGAATCCTGAATCTATGATCATTTCAGATTTTGGAGCACCAGAGGAGGTGCGGTGGCCTAGATTCATGCGGTGACTGCAGAATGTGGTGGTCACTATTGGGGAGTTTTTGTGGGGTATAAATGTAGTGTGCAGGCCACATGGGCTAGGTGGTCCATGAAAATGGATTAGGCCAGACTAGGCTACGATCTAGAGGGCCAGTACAGGTGGCCCAAAATACATAGAAAACTAAGCCAGTCCAGGTCGAGTTGACCGAACTAGGTCAGGTTGGCCGACGGGCTGAGTCTGCCGGTGGGTCGGGTCGACTGGCAGGCCAGGTCAGACCTGGGTCCAAAGGATATTTTATTCAAATGGCCATAACTTTCAAACCATAAATCTATATAAAAATCCATCTATGGTGCTGGGACCCTTATGGAGATATTTTTTTTCAAGATATACTATGTGGGTTTTTATGGAAGTTCGCATATTGCCTATTAGCTAGAGGTGTAACATTCCAGGTAAATAAAGAATATAAAAATTTCTTATTTATTAATATTTTTGAATTAAATATTAATTTTACTTTAAATTGGATTCTATGTTCGATAACATACCTGATATAGAACAACAGGTTTCTTTGAAATATTACGTTGCACACAACGTTGGGTCATACAGAAAAATAATAATATAATATTATTTTAAATTGTAGTTAACACCTAGCCGTTGTATTGGAAGGAATGGAAAAAACTAACTAAAATTTAAATATAAATGTTTTATAAATGTTTTTACATTTATCCAACAAAATTTAGAGGCTTAAAATAATAAATAATCTAATTTTAAGCATAAATACTCTAATATTCATTAAATGGTCGATTTACCACCTTTTGATGGAGAACCCTCTTTAAATATAGTTTTGGTCACTTTTATATGTTCTATTTTACAAAATAAAATTCTTATTTATAATTGGGACATAAAACTTTACTTTGGGTAAATTTTTGGTATTTTTCTGATAAAATTCATTTTTTAATGAATAGTGAAAATACTGTATTTTAATTCAAAACTACCTTTTAATCTAATTTATTTATAAGGCTATATTATATTTTTAATTGGTTTTAAAGTGTAATTATATTATGTTTTTACTATTTAATCCAATTTTGGTCATTTGAAGTAATTTCACTTTGAAATTGGACATAAATAAGTGTCAATATTTTGGTAGTTATTATTTCATAAAAACACGCTTTTCGTTTTGACAGCGGGAATTAATTTTAAATTAATTTCCTACCACTTATATGTTTTGAATTTGAAACAATGGAATCCATATTTAGAATAAAGAGGTATAAATTGTTTAAATAGGTAACTTTTATTTTTATAAATTATGAATATTTACTTCAGTAAATATTTTATTTACCATGGTTAAAAGGTAAATATGGTAAATAAGGGTAAAAAATAATATTATATTAATATAAAATTACCCTAACATGTGTCATAATCCTATTGTTTGATACATTTATGACCTTGGTAATACTTGGGTAGATTTTGGGACCCCATAGAACCACTTGGGTGTGATAATGACAATTTATAATAATTAATTTCAAGTGAAGACAAAAATGTCTTAAACATATATCTTTTAGTAAATCAATTTGTACATGGGGTTATATAAGTTATCTATTTGAATATAAATATGAATTTGAAATCTATAAATATTTCCTACATCATGATATTTGTTTTATAATTTTTAGACATCAAATAAATAAAATTATTTATGACACAATAATGATGTGTTATTTACCTCATTAATGAATGATTTAAATAAATAAGATTATAAAGATTAAAACAATATCCAAAACCTGTAAAATTATTATTGGATGATTTTATTTCGAACATGAGTCATCTTATCTTTGACATTAATGAGTTTTGGACGTTTTTAAACCGAAAATCATTATACAATAAAATTATATTTTCATACTTTCGTAAAGAGCTCCTCCTCCCCCTTATAAAAAGTCCTCACTTCTAATCCATTACACACACTTCTAAAGCCCCTTGGCTCATCCAAAATCTATCCAATTAATCTCCCTATAGAACTATCCTCCTTCTATAAGCCTTTCCCTTGGTTTAAGGAAATTCAATTAAATCTTTTGGTTCAAACCAAAGGGAGATACACAATTTAAAGGTAACATCTTCTCTTAAGTTCTTTTGTTTTATCTTCCTTATCTAACCACCTAAATTATTTTTATTACTTTATTTTATAGAATAAAAGTATCCTAAATATACTATTTTGTTTTTTATAAGGATTTGAACTACACTTGCACACACCTCCATCTAATGGGTAAAGAACATACTATTTCTGTGGATGGCCAACTAACGCCTCACGAAACGATGATTGTTTAATTAACTTCTACTGCCTCTTATGAGGGAAATTAAGATGGAACTATATTTATATGTGATATATATTAAATTTATATTGTTTCTATAATTATTTATTTTTCATTTATATAATACATTTATGGTTCCCTTAGTGGGTAAATACAATAATTTTATCTGAGGAAGTGCGGACTACCGCCCCCTCAAAGTGATATGACTCGTTCATGCCATATGTGGAACGTATAAAGGATGAATTTAATGAAATTACATATATGATATTATAATGAAATTATAATATACCTATGTACAATTATGTTTTTATTCTATTAAATATGAAATATAATTGAAAGTAGCGTTCATGCATATGTACGACTCACCGTCTCCATTAACGGTGCATTTCATTTCTTATCTCCAAATGTTTTGTACTATTATAAATAAATATATATACTGAATATATATGATATATATGATATCTAAATTATTAATATCATTCCAGTGATAATGGAATTACTACCACATGGACAATTTATAATTATAACAAGTTTATTTTTTACTCAAGTTCCGAACATCAACAAAATGTCCGATATGAACTAAAATAATTAACAAATTGCTATAGCAACGTAATAATTGATATAAAAGGAATAATAAAATTAAAAAATGTTATTAATCATGTAGAAATTAACTTTAGTTTATTATTCAGGAGATTAAAGAACGATCGAGTCATGTCAGACACGAGGTAAGGGACTTCGTCTCAATCTCCTTTCATTGAGGCATATTTTGTTTTATTCATGACTTTATTTTATACGATGTATAGAAAAAATTTGAATTCGAATTTAATTCAAAAGGAATATTTTTCTATGAGGAGTTTTACTAAACTACAAAAGGTATGTTTCTTTTTAACATAAGTAGTGACAACGACCTTTCTACCGCCACAA
This sequence comes from Viscum album, assembly GCA_963277665.1. Taxonomy (NCBI): domain Eukaryota; kingdom Viridiplantae; phylum Streptophyta; class Magnoliopsida; order Santalales; family Viscaceae; genus Viscum; species Viscum album. The sequence goes on from OY728153.1 coordinate 1,658,196,501, forward strand.
GTATTATTTTATATTTGGATTCTTTAACAAGATATAATGTTTTTAAAAGGAAAATAAATACCATATATATTATTTTACATATTTTGGTATTGAAAATGGTTTTTATAATGGATTTTTTATGTCAATATATTTAAATTATATATTGTTATTGAAATGTTGAAATGTTATCTTTCCTTTATTTTTGTTTTATGTGTTATGAATATGTTATGGTTATTTAGAATTGTTTTGTATAAATGTGGTTCTATGGTAAACCTAGGGCGGGTGAGCCTGATATAGCTATCCAATGCATTGGGTAACATGAAGGAGGTAAATGTGAATGTTTATCCTAATATATTTAGAGAATATACTATGATGGGTATTCCAAATGTAACTTCCTACGTAGCTGTGAAAGCTAAAACATAAGTTTGTTATGTATTCCACGAGTTACCTTTATGATTTATGATTCCTATGTATATTTCATAAATCTTATGATTTCATCAGGTATGTTAAAGAGATTATTTTATGTATGTATTGATGATATAATGTTTTATTTCTTTGTTTTATAACCCTTACTGAGCTTTTTATGCTTATCACAAGTTTTGAAATGTTTTTCACAGGACTTAAAGATGAATAGGGTTGAGGATGGGTTTAAGGAAAAGTCATTCTCTCTAAAACATGGAACTAGACATGATGCTTTTTAAGAGTTTCTAGTTTATGAAAAAATAGAAACTGAGTAGAATTGTCTACTTTGTAATTTTTTCTGAGATGTAAGGTAATAGTTATGGCCTAATTCTCTAAAACTCTAAACCTGAAAAGATTCTCATTGTGAAATATTCATTTAATACAAGATTATGCATTATTTTAGGGTTGAGTTCTTATAGTTGGTTTCAAAGGTCAATTTAGACAACTTTAGGAGTTAGGATATTGTTAAATTAATATCTATAAATTATTTTTAGTATAAGTTATGATTGAAATGATATAGCATTTAAAGATTACCATGTTTCTTCACCTAAGATATTTATGTGTTCAGAATGGTTTTCCATAGATAAAATAGGGTATATATAATGGGATGACATCAGGAGGAAGACAACCTTCCAAATCCACAACCTGAGATGGTTGGAATCGGAACAAAACAGTTTATTGCATTGATGGCATATTTGACTCAGGCTATAAATGGTGGTGGTATCCATGCACGAGATCATCCAAAACAACTACAGAGGATCAAGTCAGTAGTGGAGCATTTCATGAAACATCATCCCCCATCATTCATAGGATCATATGAACCTGTTCTAGATGAAGGGTAGATTAAAGAACTGGAGAATATTTTTGATGTCATGGGGTGTTCAGAACATCAAAAGGTTAGTCTCACTGTTTACCATTTTTAAGGAAAAGCTGATCACTGGTGTCCAATGATGAAAAATATCAGGGATAGTGAGGAGATTGATGCTCTTGATTGGGACGAATTCAAAGGTATGTTTCTTGAGAAATATTTTCCTAAGGTGGTTCGACATAGGATGGAAAAAAATTCTTTGAATTGAGGTGGGAGGACGACTCAGCAGATGCTTATGAAGAAAGATTCACTCTACTGGAAAGGTATTTTCCAAATTTCATATGAGATCCTGATAGTAAAATCAACCATTTTTACTTAGAATTAAATCCAAATTATCTAAGGGATTTAGCTTCTTGGGAGTTCAAAAAGTTATGAAAAACTTGTTCAATTTGTGGAGAAGGTGGAAGTGGAGTTTGCCGATGATCAGATGTTCTTTGACAAAGAACAGAATAAGAGGTTGATGTGAAAGATGAAAGGGAAGAACTCTTCAAAACATTATGATGTTAAGAAACTTAATTTTTCAGTTTGTTAAAATTTTGGTAAAAATCATGTTGGGGTATGTCTTTTGAATTTTGGTAAGTTCTACCGATGTGGTAAAATGGGACATAAGGCTTGTAATTTCACTGAAAAAGACCTGGGTAATGGTAAGACAAAATCTAATTTACAGTCAGTAAAATGTTTTACGTCTAATGAAATGGGTAATTATGAAAATGAGTGTCCAACGAAGAACTCAACTAAGGGAAAGTAGCGAGACTATAAGCAGAAAGGGGTGGTGAAATCATTTGCAACTACTTTAGCATATGTTTTCCCATTAAATGAAGAAGTATCAGGTACACTGTTTATTTGTTCAGATTATGCCAATGTGTTGTTTGATTTAGGGTAGACACACTCTTTCATTTCTGAGAGGTTTTCTAGTAAATTGGGAATTCCATATCAAGATATGAATCTGGAACTTATGGTAAAAACACCTGGAGGAAATGTTGAGACAAAAAGAAATTATAATAACCTTCATATCCTTGTGTGCGAAAAGAATCTACCTAAAATCATTTTTTTACCTCTAGTAGAGTTTGATGTTATTTTAGGTATGGATTGGCTTTCCATTTATCATGATAAGATTGACTGCAGAGCTAAAGAGGTTTTTTAAGAAATATTTTTAGTTTGTGTACAAGAATTAACCCTTAATTTTGATAACATTTCAGGAAGCTGAGAAACTATTAAAATATGGAAATTAATGTTACCTTGTACATATTGTTGAAAACAAAGGAAATTTATAGATTAATGATGTTCCAGTAGTAAATGAGTACCTTAATGATTTTCATGATAAGTTTCTTAGTATTATACCTTATCAGTAAGTTTAATTTACAGTTGACTTAGTTCTTGATGCTAATACAATTTCAAAACCCCCTTATCGAATGGATCAAATTGAACTTCTAGAGTAATAGAAGCAATTACAGGAGTTATTAGGTAAAGGTTTCATTCGATCTAGCACATCACCATGGGGTTCTCCTATCTTGATTGTTAAAAATAAAGATGGTTCAATGAGACTTTTCATTAATTATAGAGCATTGAATAACATCATTGTTAAGAACAAGTATCCTTTTCCTCATATCGATGATTTGTTCGATCATCTCCAGGGATCTCAGTATTTTTCAAGATTTATTTGAGGTTGGGGTACTATCAGTTGAAGGTAGAGGAAGCAGACATTCCGAAGACTGTGTTTTTTACTAGATATGGCCGTTATTAATTTTTGGTTATGCCTTTTGGGTTAACCAATTCACCTACTGTATTCATGGATCTTATGAATATAATTTTCCATGAGATTCTGGATAAGTTTGTGGTTGTGTTCATTGATGATATTTTGGTTTATTCTAAAAGTAAAGAGGAGAATGAAAGTCATTTAAGGGTTGTCTTGAAAACCTTAAAAGAAAATAAAAAGTATGGGAAATTCAGAAAGTGTGAGTTTTGGTTACAAAAAATTTCTTTCCTTGGTCACATCGTTTAAAAAAATGTCATAACTGTTGATACTTCTAAAAAAAAGTTGTTGAAGAATTTCCAAGACCCACAAATATAACCAAGATTCATAGTTATCTTGGTTTGACATGTTATTACCGGAGGTTTGTTGAAATTTTTTCATAGTTATCTATCCCAATGACTATGTTAACTCAAAAAAGTGTTAAGTTAATTTTGAAAAAAGAATGTGATGATTGTTTTCCATAATTGAAAAGAAGATTGGTGAATGATCTAGTTTTGTCACTGCCTTCCAGAAATGGAGAGTTTGTTATCTACTGTGATTCTTAATTGAAGGGACTCAGTTGTGTCCTAATGAAAAATTAATAGGTAATTTCTTATGCTTAATATCAGTTGCAAACTCATGAGTTAAATTACCCTACAAATGATTTGGAATTAGCTGTTGTTGTTTTTTGATTTAAAAATTTGGAGGCATCATCTGTATGGAGTAAAATGTGAAATATACACTGACCACAAAATTTTGAAGTATATATTCACTTAGAAAGAATTAAACATGAGACAGAGGAGATGGTTGGAATTAATCAAGGACTATGATTGCACGATCCATTACCATCTGGTAAAAGAAAATAAAGTGGCTGATGCTTTGAGTCGAAAAAGTAATGCTTCATTAACCATTCTAAATTTGGAATGAGATCCTTTTGGTTTTTTATTTGACGAAATTTGGCATAGAAGTTGTTGGTGTAGGAAATTACTTTGTTTTGTTTCATGTGTTAGTGAAATCATCTCTATCAAACAAAATTAAGAAAGCGCAAAAGGAAGATAGTGAGTTGCAAAAAAAGGTAGAGTTTGTTCAGAAGGGTAAGTTTCTTGATTTTAACATTGATAATGATTGTGTTTCGAGGTCTAGGAAGAGATTATGTGTGACTTATGGTTAACAGTTGAAGAATGAGTTGTTATTTAAAGCTCATAGTTCTCCTCTTTGAGTTCATCTTGGACATACTAAAATGTACATAGATCTTCAGGAGTATTACTGGTGGGATGGAATGAAAAGAGATATTGTTGATTTTACTGTGATGTGTTTTTTCAACAGGTTAAAGAATAGCGACAGTTACCGAAATGGATGCTTCAGTATTTACTAGTGCCAGAGTGGAAATAGGAAAATATATCCATGAAATTCATTTTGTGATTACCAAATACATCATGAGGTTATAATGTAATCTGGGTTATTGTTGATCGATTGACTAAATCTACCCATTTCCTTCATATTCTAGATATTTTTTCTCTAGATCAATTTTCTCGATTGTATATTGAAGAGATAGTCAGGTTTCATGGTGTTCCCCTCTCCATTGTATCTGATTGTGATCCTAGGTTTACTTCTATATTTTTTAAAGGCCCTCAGAAGTCATTGGGTACTGAATTAAATTTTAGTACAGCTTTTCATCCTCAATCAGATGGGCAGTCAGAACGAACAATTCAAACCTTGGAGGATATGTTATTTTCTTGCTTGATGGATTACATGGGAAGTTGGTACTGGAATCATTATTTGGTTGAATTTTCTTATAATAACAGTTTTCATTCCACTATACAGATGGCTCCATTTGAATCATTATATGGGAAGTGATGTCGAACTCCAACTTTTTAGGATGAATTAGGTGAATGGAAGTTGATGGGACCAGAATTGGTATAAGAGATGGAAGAAAATGTTCAGTTGATTTAGAAGCACATGATAACAGCTCAGAGAAGGAAGAAAAGTTATGTGGATAACCAGAGGAAGGATCTTTCTTTTAAGGTAGATGATCATGTATTTCTAAAAGTTTCTCCATGGAAAAGTGTGATGTGTTTTGGTAAGAAGGGAAAGTTGAATCCGAGGTTCATTGGACCTTATGAAATCCTGAAGAATGTTGGATCAATTGCATACAGAGTGACTTTACCTCCAATTTTATCCTAGGTACACAATTTTTTCCATGTTTCAATGTTTATAAAGTTAATTCCAGATCCATCTCATGTTTTGATCCTAGAGGTAGTTCAGTTGGAAGAGAATCTCTATTATGAGGAACAGCCAGTCCATATTCCTGAACGAAGAAATAAAGTGTTGCGGAATAAGGTAATTAATCAGGTAATTGTTTTTTTTGAAAAAACCATTTGGTTGAAGAGGAAATGTGGGAATCTGAAAATGCTATCAGGGATAAATACCCCCATTTATTTGATAAGTGAATAAAATTGCAAGGACATAATTACCAAAAGGTGGGAAGAATGTAACATCCCTAGTAAATAAAGAATATAACATTTTCATATTTATTAATATGTGTGAATTAAATATTAATTTTACTTTATGGGGGATTCTATGTTCGATAGCATACCTGATACGCAACAATAGGTTTCTTTGAAATCTTATATTGCACAAAACGTTGGGTCATACTGAAAAATAATAATATAATATTATTTTAAATGGTAGTTAACACTCAACCATTTAATTGGTGGGAATGGACCAAACTAACTTCAATATGAATATACATGTTTGTTAAATGTTTTTACATTTATCCAATAAATTTTATAGGCTTAAAATAATAAAGAATTCAATTTTAAGCATAAATACTCTAATATTCATTACAAGGTCAATTTACCACCTTTTGATGGAGAAACCTGTTTAAATATAGTTTTGGCCACTTTTATTTATTCTATTTGACAAAATAAAATTCTTATTTAGAATTAGGATACCAAAATTTACTTTGGGTAAATTTTTGGTATTTTTCTAATAAAATTCATTTTTTAATGAATAGTGAAAATAATGTATTTTAATTCAAAACTGCCTTTTAATATAATTTATTTATAATATTATATTATATTTTTAATTGTATTTAAAGAGTAATTATATAATATTTTTACTATTTAATCCAATTTTGTTCATTGGATGTAATTTCACTTTGAAATTGGACATAAATAAGTGTCAATCTTTTGATAGTTATTATTTCTTAAAAACATGTTTTTTGTCTTGACAGTGGGAATTAAATTTAAATTAGTTTTTTCCACTTCTATGTTTTGAATTTTATAAAATGGATTCCATATTTGGAATTAGGAGGTCCAAATTGTTTAAATAGGTAAATTTTATTTTTAGAAATTATCAATATTTACTTCAGTAAATATATTATTTACCATGGTTCAATGGTAAATTTGGTAAATAAGGGTAAAAATAATATTATAACAATATAAAAATACCCTAACATGTGTTATAATCCTATTTATTGATACATTTATTACCATGGGATTCCTTGGGTCGATTTTTGGACCCTAAGGAGCCACATGGGAGTGATAATGACACTTTATATAATTTCAAGTAAAGACAAAAATGACTTAAACATATATCTTTTAGTAAATCAATTTTTACAAGGGGTTATATAAGTTATATCTTATAATATAAATATTCATTTGAAATATATAAATATTTCCTACATCATGATATTTTTTTATATTTTTTAGACATCAAATAAATAAAATTATTTACGACACAATAATGATGTGGTATTTAACTCATTAATGAATGATTTAAATAAATAATATTATAAAGATTAAAAAAATATCCAAAACCTATCCAATTATTATTGAATGATTTTATTTCGAACATGAGTCATCTTATCTTCGACTTTAATGAGTTTTTAATGATTGAAAACAAAAATCATTTTATAATAAAATAAAATTTTCACACTTTCTTAAAGAGCCCCTCCTCCCCCTTATAAAAATCCCTCACTTCTAACCCATTCCACACACTTCTAAAGACCCTTGTATCATTCAAAATCTCCCCAATTTATCTACCTACATCTCTCTCCTCCTCTAAGAAGCCTTCCCCTAGGCAGAATAAAATTCAATTTCCTTTTGGTTCAAACCAAAGGGAGATACCTGATTTAAAGGTAACGTCTTCTCTTAAGTTCTTTTGTTTTATTTTATTTCTCCAACCCCATAAAATCTTTTTATTCCTTTATTATATAGAAAAACCAATATCCTCAATATAATAGGTTGTTTTTATGAAAAGGATTCGAACAACACTTACACACACCTCTATCTCATGGGTAAAGAACATACTGTTTGTGTGGACTACAAACTAACGCCTCACAAAATGATGATTGTTCAATTATATCCTACCGCCTCTTATGGTGGCCATTAATATGGAAATGTATTTATATGTGATATATATTATATTTATATTGTTTCTATGCTTCTGTATTTTTCATTTATACAATACCAATATCGTTTCCATAGTGGGTAAATACGATAATTTCATTTGGGGAAGTGCAGACTACCGCCCCCTCAAAGTGATATGACTAATTCATGCCATACATGGAACAAATAAAAGATGAATTTAATGAAATTATATATGATATTATACTGGAATTATAATATACCTATGTATCATTATATTTTTATTCCATTAAATATGAAATAGAAATGAAAGTAGCGTTCATGCATACGTACGACTTACCATCTCCATGAACGGTGCATTTCATTTCTTATCTCCAAATGTTATGTACTATTATAAATACATATATATTATGGATATATATAATATATATGATATCTAAATCATGAATATAATTTTGGAGTTAATGTAATTTTGACCACATGGACAATTTATAATTATAACAAGTTCATTTTTAACTCAAGTTCTGAACATCGACAAAATGTACGATTTGAACTCAAATAATTAACTAATTGTTATAGCAATGTAATAATTGATATAAAATAAATAATAAACTTGAAAAATATTCTTAATAAATTATAAATTAACTTTAGTTTATTATTCATAAGATTAATGAATGATTGAGTCAATTCAGACATGAGGTAAGGGACTTCGTCTCAATCTCCATTCATTGAGGCATATTTTGTTTTATACATGACCTTATTTTTACAGTGTATAAAAACATTTGATTTATCATTTCATTCAAAATTTTTTTTTCTATTAGGTGTTTTAAAAAATGACAAAAAGGAATGTTTCTTTTTAACGTAAGCGATGACAACGACCTTTTACACCACCGTGAGTATTATTTGATCTTTGGTTTCCTTAACAATCCATACTGTTTTTAAAAGGAAAATAAATACCATATAATCTTTTAAATATTTTGGTATTGAAAATGGTTTTGATATTTTATTTTTTATTTCAATATATTTAAATGATATATTGTGATTGGAATGTGGAAATTTTATCTTTCCTTTTTTTATGTTATGTAAATATTTTATGGTTCTTGGGAATTGTTACATATATGGGTGGTTTCGTGATAAACCTAGGGCAGGTGAGCCTGAGATATCTCTCCAATGAATTGGGTAACGTGATAGAGGTAAGTGTGAATGTTTCTCCTAATAGATTTAGGTAATATACTGTGATGTGTATTCCAAATGTAACTCCCTACATAGCTATGAAAGCTACTACATAAGTATGTTATGTAAGCCACAAGTTACCTTTATGATTTATGATTACTATGCATATTTCATAAATCTTATGATTTCATGAGGTTTGATAAAGATCTTATATTATGTATGTATTGATGATCTAATGTTTTCTTTCTTTGTTTCATAACCCTTAATGAGATTTTTATGCTCATCCCATGTTTTGAAATGTTTTTCACAGGACTTAAATATGAATAGGGACAAGGATGAGATCAAGGAAAAGTCATGCTGTCTAAAACATGGAACTAGACATGAATATTCTTTTTAAGAGTTTTTATTTTATGAAAAATTGGCAACTGAGTAGAATTGTCTACTTTGTAATTTTTTTGATATGTAATGTAATAGTTTTGGCCTAATTCTATAAAACTCTAAACCTAAAAAGATACTCAATTTGAATAATTCGTTTAATTCAAGATTATGTATTATTTTAAGGCAATGTCCTTATATGAGGAGTGGGTTCTCTCGGAATGAGAATACTGTGATCGAAATCTTATGGCTGGATGTGACCTTGAGACTACGTGACTTATCAAGACTGTGTATCTTACATAGACTTTGTGTCTTATCAAGATGCGCATCTTATAGAGACTATGTTTCTTAATGAGACTATGTGTCTTATCGTGACTGTGTGTCTTATGAAATACGTCTGATAATTTTGTTATGTGTACTAACAACTTATATCTATGTGAGATGACTGTATATATTATTTTTGGTATTGTATGTGGTAAATTATTTGTGTCATTTCTCCACTGTTGTATTCTATGTGGTATCTTATTTATGGTATTCTGTGTGGTATCTTCTTCATTTTATTTCTCCATTGCGATATTATATGTGGTATCTTCTTTGTTTTATGTCCTTTGTTGTTTAGGGGTGTTCTATGGAGTATTATTTTACTCACCCCCGACATGGGATTTTCCCGAACCTATCATTTATTTTATAGATGATAAAACCTTGATAGATTCCTAGGTAAACAAGGAATAGGTAGTGCTTAGCAAGGCTAGATAGATGAGGTGTGTTTTGGCAGTTCAAACAGTGGTCCTAGTACCTCTTTTCTTCCAGGTTGGACTTTGGGTTACATACTCTTTTGGTGGGCATGTATTCTGGCCCTATTTACTTTACTTTACTTCCGGTCTTACTCTATTTTTGGATCATAGTGGTTTTCATGCATTGTTTACTTAGTGTTTTTACATTTCAACATTTGTGTCTTGGAGATGGGTATGTGCTTATAGGTACTTAGGAAAATGCCTCCCATTTATGGGATATTCCTACTCAGTTATAGTTACCATCCCATGGATTATTAAATATGGTCTTGGGGTAGTCATGGAATGGGACTCTCTGGTATGGGTCGTTATAATGAAACATAATGAAATATGTAAAATAAAATTCCCTTGAGTTGAAACATCAGTCCTTGATTTTTTAGCTAAAATCCACATCCCTACAACTATTGTTAAACTAGTTTACTTACAATAACTATATTTCCTATGAATCATATCAAATGAATCATTAATGATAGTAATTATTCCCAAGAAAAATACAACGATGATAATAAAATATTAAGATAATAGATGAATTCCAATGTAAAAGTGTTTTATTAGTCCCTCAAGTTTAAAGAGTAGTAGGAATTCTATAACATCCAGGTGTTTTACCAACTCTCAACAAAGAAATAGTTTCAGAAATATTTTTAAAAAATATTAATGTAAAATATTTTTTCTTATTTATTACTCATATCATTGTCCATGTAAGAACAGAATTGAATATGAAAATCACTTCATACAGTCAAAAAGTGATTTTTTGGGTGTACAAGCATGTTGATCAATTATTTTATGAAGGATTTTCAAAACTAAATAATATAATCAGTATGCATAAAAAAACTAAAAACAACCATCAAGTATGTTTCAACATAATTGATTACCAATAAAATCATGCCAATAATTATATCTACCTATAAAAATTTCTTACCCGTAAATGTGTACCTAGAAACATCAAATTATGAAACACATTAGAAACTATCCTAAAAAATTAAAAATTATGACATACAAAAGATATGTTCCTATAAAAAAAATAATTTCACATATATATTCAAAAACAAAAAATACTTTATCATAAAAAAAACACAATAGTGTTCTAAAAAATACAAAACCTATAATCTAGTAATTTCTAAAAAGGCCCAACCTGGATCATTATAATCACTAAGAGGGGGAGGGGTGGATCAGTGATATCTTTTTCTTTTATGTTATCTTTCTTTTATAATAACCTTTACCTTTTATTAAATATTTATAACTTTTATAAGAATAAAACTTCAAACATACATAAGAACACAAGTATTTACAAGGTTCAAAACTCAATAAGAGTTTCAAGTCCTTATCATGGTTTGGAAATAATCATATACCACAAAATCCACTGGAAAAAATCTCTTTATGCGGATAAAACAAGTAGGATATAAACTTACACCTGTGTAGCACTATGATCAATATAGAAATGCATGTTCTTTATATATAATGAATGATGTAAATATTTTTTGACATGTTTAGAAACCTTCACCAATTGGTTAAAACACGTGACTATGATGCTTTAAAAATACCATTTTTTACTTGTTATGAAAACAAATATTCACTTTCCTACCCAAAACAAGTAGAAACAACTTCTATGGACTTCGTATGAAAAATCAGTTTGATTACTCCCTCTGATTATGTAGTCTGATTATTCAATCCAATTATTCAATCCAAAAACAAGTATATTGGCCAGTCTGAAAAAATGTCTAATTTGATTCTTTATTTTACCAATATATTCATTCTAATTTCTTGGTCAGATCCTGAAAATCTGATCCCAAAGTATTCTAAACATTTATTCTATTCAGAAAATGTTTCTTAGAAAAAATATATATCGAAACCTTCCTCCATCAATTCTACCTAAAAAACTCCAGCATTTTCTCTCTCTCCCACATATGAATAGTTTCAGAGTATGTTGTAGATTGACCTCTATTTAAAGGTGTCATATAAGTGAGAATGGTATTGAAACCAATTTCAATTTTTCATTCACACTATTATCAAAATCTCGAATTTTATTTTAATTTGAACTATATTTTATAAATTTCTCAATAATTATGAACTATTATAGATTCTTCTCAAATATTTTTTAACATAATAGAACATCTTACTTAGTAATTGCAATATTTCAAGATCTCAACCCAAAATAATTCTCACATCCAATCTATTTTTCATTATGATTTTATTTATTTGATTGAGAACATGCAAAGTGAAATACTTCACATTGAGATGTCCTAAAAAATTTAAAACTATTCTACCATAATCATTGTTGAAACTTCTAAAGGCTATAAAAACCTTTAACAAAAAAATTTGTGAAAAGATTCAACAAGTTTCACCTTTTTAATCGCTTTATTTATTTGACCAACAACTCCATAGACCGATGGAACTGCATCTAATGAATCCTAGAATCTGATAACTTATCGGTGGAAGTGTGTTTTTGATGGAATGGCCTCTATTTCCCATATTAGGGATCAATGTCAAATCTTATATGATGAATCTTGTACCAATATTAAAAATAAAACAACTTGAGGCCTTGATTTGATGCTTTGAATCACATGAAAATGGTTGACTACATTATTGTATATATTCTGAATGATCTTCCCTAATTCCATTATTATTCATAGGTGCCAATGAATTATATTATTAGTAAAATTCTGAAATATTTCTCTATCCAATATATTAAGGTTGATTTATGTTATGCCTGTAATAGAATCCCACATATGATGCCCTATTTGTGCCAGTTGCTTGTACGATACATCTATGCTTGTACTTTTCTAAGGGATAGGTGGATCAGTTTGTCTAAAGGGTCAGTAAAAAAAGAAAATTCTAAAAAACCCATAACATAAGCATATTCAGAAATGTATTATCCCAACTACTTCGGTATCTGGTGCTTCTATATATGATGATCTACATCTAGAAAACTTAAAATTTTTAGTAACACCAAAGAATCATATTTACCTTTTATTCCACAAATACCTACTTGTATCATGACTTATTCATGATGTTAAGAACATAGGTATCAATACAAAATCAGATGATTAAAGTTGTAAAGTTCTACTAATTTATATAATTTCAAAAATATTATTATTTCTATCCAAACCTCAACTTGATTTCTAAAACATTGAATTCCCAAACACATTTCACCCATTATTACAGAAATCTTGGATCACTTGTTTTAAAAAAAAACTATGATGTTGAGAAATGTTTTCACAAAAAAACATCATCATATTTATTATCAAATATCTCAAAATAAATTTTTAATCCAAAAACAACTTCATCTAATCACCAAAACATTCAAACTGATGTGATTTCATTAAAAGATAACAAAAAACAAAAAATTCAAGAAAATAATTCTTCTAGTAATTCCAGCATCTGAAAAATACTTCAAGACAAATTGGTCCCAACAATAACCCCATTTATATTTTATTGTCAAATATTATTCCTAAATTATAGAAACTTTGTAATTTATTTAATGGAACACTAATCCATAATTCTAAGCCTATATGAGTGAACTCATTGTAGGATAAAAGAATCATTGAAAACAAAACCAGGTTGTCTATAAGTAGTGACTTAAGAAACATTTTCATGAACTTCAAAAATTCTATATCACTTAAAAACTTATTTCTTCCTATAAAAACATGTTTCCTACCAGCACTTCAAAAAACTGTGAGAATGTTTCACACACTTACATGCTGAGTTCACAAATTACCCACAACTTCCCCAAAATACATGCTTCCTTACAAAGTTTAGCACATATTATTGGAATGATTTATGAAAAATCATTTTTATCTCCCTTGATAACACAGTACAAGGAATATAATAGATAGGGGATAGAAACAAATACCTCAAGCTTGGATATAATGAGTTTTGATAGCCTTGTTCAACCTCAGTTTGTAAAAAAGATTCATTAGGTAAAGGTTTTGTGAATAGTCAGCAACCTGTTCCATTATAGGAACATATTCCATCTTGAGTTCATTCTTATTTACATGATCTTTGATGTAGTGATATTTGATATTAGTATGATTTGAACAATAATTTTTTACTATATTTATTTTGATATTTATAGCACTCTGATTATCACAACCCAAGAGAAGTGGTAACTTTACATTAACTAACAAATCTTCCAACTGAGTCGTCATCCAAATAAGTTGTGTTGTATCTTGATAAAGAGAAAAATATTAAACTATATACATGATAAGATTTTCATAATATTTATTTTCAGTATTGAAACTCACACAAATTTCCCTTAGAAATAAAACTCCAGTAGATGTGCATCTTCTACCATCCATACATCCTTTTTAATCAACATCTTTATAGCCAAACAAATCAATTCTTCCAGATCTGTCATATTTGATTCCAAAATCTAATGTGCCTCTAATATATTTGAGAATTTGATTTCTAGATAATAGATAAGGTTAATTTCGATCACTTTGAAATCATACATATAATTTAACAGCATACACACTGTTTTTTCTTGAACGAATGTGATATAAAAATCTTCCAATCGGCTTATAAAACTATTTAGATTCCAAATCAATTTCTTCTCTATCTTTAGAAAAAAAAATCCCACTGAGTTATTTTTATAAATAGGTTTTTAATTATCCATACCTAACTTCTTAGGAATTCCATTATAATACTTTTCTATAGATATAAAAATTTAATTCTTCTTTTGTGAGATTTTTAATCCAAGAAAGTTTTATTTCACCAAGCCTGGAAATTTCAAATAACTCCTTCATTTCATCCAAAAAATTTTCACAAGTAATTTAACCATTCCCAGCGAATATAATTTCATTAACATAAAAAATAACAATTAGATAAATCTCCTGATTTTATTTAATGTATATATTACTATCAACTCTTCCTTTCTTAAAGATCAACTTCTATAAGTAGGTATCCAATTTGGAATACCAATCCCTCAGAGATTTCTTTAACACATACAATGATTTATTTAACATTAACAAATAACCTTCATCCATTACAATAAAAAATCCACCTGGGTTTTTACTATAAACCTCTTTATAATGTTCATCATTGAGATATAATGATTTTACATCCATCAATTTTTTTTGTAAATTTCTTATATATAAATTTCATGAATGATTATGATTGTTTCAAATTATGCAATAGGAGAAAAAATATCATCCAAATCAATAACTTCAATTTGTGAGTAACATTTTCAAGAATAATATTGTTTTGTTTATAATGAATTCACCATATTTATTCAACTTATTTTGGAACACCCACTTTGTACCAATAATGTTTTGGTTATTTGGGTTAGGTACAAGATCAAAAGTATAATTATTCTAAATCTTTTCCAATTATTCATTCATTGCATGAATCCAATCCTAATTCAAAAAATATTTATTAACATATATTTTCTCAACTTTTGAATATAGAGAAGTTTTTTCAACCAACTTTGATGTAATTTTTTGTTTAATTTTTTTTGATCCGCAATAATGTTTTTAAATTCTATATTTTCCCTCTACCTTAGATGAGATATCTGAAGTTCTTCCTCATTACTATAAATAGTTTATTTTTATCCTTCCATATGTGTGTTATCACTATTTTTTGAATTCATTTCAGGTTTCTCAAGAAAAACACATTCATCTTCTTCACCTTCCTCTTAGGTATGAGTTTTTTAAACATCTTCCTCATCTTTTTTCCATAACTTTTATATCAAAAAAATAAATTATCCTTCCTTTTTTATTTGTTAAAACATCTATATCATCTTCCATCCAAAGAATAGCCAATAAAAAATCCGTATTCCCTTATTTGATCAAAATTTCTAAGATTTTCACCTTTTTTCTTTATAATGCATGGACTCCCAAACACTCATAATTATTTCAAACATGGAATTTTATTTTAGAACATTTTATAATGGGTTATATAGAAAATTATTTTGTAGAAATAGAAATTATAAATATAAACTGTTTTACTCATTACCTGCCTCAAGAAGTAGTGATAAAGACCATGTTCAATTAGTATTGTATGGTCCATCTCTACTAAATTTATATTATTCATTTTAGAAAAACTATTTTATTTAATGTTTTTATGGTTCACTAAACTTATTTAAAAATACATTTTTTAAAGATAACTTCAAAAATTTTCATTCTTGTATCCATCACTATTAGAAGCTCAAAACGTCTTCATAGAATACCCACATTCTATTTAAAATATTATCCTAAAACACTTAAACATTTTTAGAGATTCTAGTTTATGATTAAAATACATAATTCAAGTAATGATAGTAAAATCAACTATAAAATAAAGGAAATAATTATCTACCTAAGTTATTCTATCATCAACACACAAATATCAGAATGAAATATTACTAGGGGAAAGTTGAAAAAATTACAACATTATTTTACACAGAGTTTGTAATCTTTACTTTCTAAAAAAATAAACAATAATAGTCCCTTATTCTTATTATATTAGGAATATCATGAACACTATCTCTCTTAAAAAAGTTTCTCATATTTCTCTGATAAATATGCCCCAATTTTTTATACCAAAAATTATTTTCATTCATCATACTTAGATAACATGAATTCCGAACAACACAAACTTGAAACAAGTTTCCCTTTATATGTTGGCCTCTCAAAACTACTTTTCCATCTTGAACTCTTTTTATAAAAGACCATATTTTCTAAAAAAAAATTAATTTTTTTTCCAAAAACACTTTATTATATAGGATTGATTCCCCCTAAAAAATTACTTCATGTAACTCGTGGGATAATTATAGTATTTTTTACTGAAGCAACACAAATTTTTTGTATTCCCAAATCTCAAACAACACTCGTAGTATCCATAGAAATATTATTTTCCTCTTTAACAACCATACTTCTTGGAGTTGTGAACTTCATTTTCTATAAAATTATTATGGAAACTTTGTTGAGTCTAAAACTCTCTATTATCACTTGAAACCCTATTCTTCAACTTGGTTTTATTTTAAATATTAAATAAATCAGAAGTAATAGAAACCTTTTTTTTAGACATCGAAATTTTAGAAACTTTTTAATTTTAAAATTTATTTGTTTTGCAAACATATACGATTTTATCATCTTTATTATTATTAGGAAAAAATTCAATTTTATTTTCTGACTTTTAAGATAACTTTTTTTGATATTTTTCAGGTTCAAACTTTTGATAACTTTCTCCAAGTTTAGAGATAGAGTTCTTGAAACTTGTAACTCCCTACTACGATTTAGAGAACATTTATTGAAAAAGTTCCAACTCTTCCCCATTTGATTTTATCTTAACCTCAATATGTTCATTCTAATTATTTTATTTTTCAATATATTTCTTAAAGTGATCGATATGTTATAGAAACATGGATTTATCTTCAAGAAAATATTGTTGATTGTTTGTCATAGAACTTTCCTTTTTAAAATTATTGATTTCTATTTCAAGTATTACAATTTCTTTAATACATTCATCCATTTATATTTTTAAATGAAATTATAAGTATGTATGTTCTTATTCATAACTAATTCTTTAATCACCCAGAAACACTACATTAGTCAATTTTTGAAAAAACATATTTTCTCTAGAATCTTTGATGAATTTTCATCTTCATGTTCATTTTGATCATCTCCATCATCCTTGGATAGAAAAGATATCATTTTAGATTTATATAACTTTTTATCTTCTCCCTTGTAATAGTTTTTTATTTTTCATCATGTTTATTCCATGATCTTCATGGTCTTATGTCATCTTTATTACTTCTTCAGGTGAAATTTTCAACAAAATGACCAACATCTACAAATTCAAAACATTTTAGAGGCAGTGTTCCTTTATACTTACCTATTTATTTTTTCAATTTTTTTGAAAACAAGTATAAAAACATATCAAAATTGTTACTAACTTCATTTATAGAATCAAAATCACCATATTCTTCTTCTTTATAAAATCTTTTGGATTTTCCTTTCTTGATAGATTTTATGGAAATTTATCTATCAATAATTTATTTATTTATCATAACTTTATTTCTTTTCATTTCTTATGTAATATGTTTACTATGAAGGTCATATAAAGATATATTTTCAGGATCTATACCATCCAAATATGAATATTTAGCATCAAACTTGTGTAGAAGAATTCATAAGATTTTCTTAACAATAGTCGAATCTTCTAAATTATCTCCAAGACATATTATTATTATTAAAATATGATTCACCCTTGTAAATAAATAGAAAATAGATTCATACTCACCCATTTTGATATCTTTATACTCCAGGCTACATATATGTAAATTTCCTTTCTTCACCTTCTTATTGAAATCCTAGATATTTTTTAACTTTTATAAGATACCTTTTGCATATCCAACTCCCTTCACTCTAAGAAATTCACTTTCAGAAAGTAATGATAGTAAACCATTCATATCCCTTTCATAATTATCCATATTATTCTAATCCATAGATGTAAGAGGAAAATTTTAAAAAAGACGAGGAAATCCATCTGTAGAAGCTTCCAAAACATCACACCTAAGAGAAACAAGATAATGAAATATCATTTATTTCTAGATATGATAAATATTTCAATATAAGATTGGAATATTCTTACTCTTCACACAATTAAAATTCTACAAAACAACTTCTCTTCAAAAACAACATCAACGAGTAAATTAAGGGAACCTTTTCTCTAATATCAATTTAAAAGGCCCAACTGGGATCAATATAATCATTGATAGGGAGAGGTGGTGAATCTGGGATATAATTTTATTTTACTTTATCTTTCTTGTATAATAACATTCACCTCCTGTTAAATATTTTTCACACTACTGGAAACAAAACATCCACACATCAATGGGAACATAATTTTTTATAAGGTTCACTACTCAATATGAGTAGCTATTCCTTGTCATAGTTTGGCAATAATCCAATACCACAAAATCTACTAGAAAACAATTCTTTTGTGTGGATACAATAATTAATAAATACTCTTACACTTGTGTAGCACAATGATCAATATAATAGTGCATGTAGTTATTCTATCATGAATGATGTTAATAAGTTTTTTTAACATGTTTAGAAACCTTCACCATTTGGTTCTGAACATGCCATTGTGCTGTGTTAGTAACTTCCACTGTTTATTATCCTTAAAAAATATTCACTTTACTACCCAACATCACATAGAACTACTTCTCTAGAGTTCATATGAAAAATCAGTTTTTTTTCTCACTCTTATTATTTAGTTGAATTCTTAAGATCAATTCTTCAATCTAGAAAGAAGTCTGATTAGATTGTCTAGAGACAAGTATGATTCATTTTTTTTGTTCCCAATACCATCAGTTTGATTTATCATTCTGATATGGAAAACTTGATCACAAATTCTTCTAAACACTTATTCTATCTAGAAAATGTTTCTCAAGAAAACATTATTCATAAAACTTCCTCTATCAATTCTTCCTAAAAAAAGTGAACACTCATTCTCTCTAACACATGTGAATAATGTCAAAGTACGTTGTACTTTGACCTCTATTTATAGGTTTCTTAGAGGTGTGAAAGTGCAGGAAACCAATCTAATTTTCCTACTCACACTGATTTCATTATTTGAAATTTCATTTTCATTTGGACTCCATTTTGACCATTTCTTAATACTTCTCAACTATTATGGATTGTCCGTAAAAATTCTTAAACACACCAGAATATATTACTTTTCCACTATACCATCTCAAGATATGATCCTAAAAAACTTCAAAATCTAAATCTATCTTTCATTCTAATTTTCTATATTTGATGGATTAAATGAAAAAAGAGGCCTTCCCATTATGATTCTTTAAACAATTTGAAAAAATTCCACCCTAAACATAGTTGAAACTTCTAAATACTTTAAATACCTTTAACAAAAAATCAGTGGAAACTTCAACATGTTTCACTATTTCAATCTCTTTATTTGACCAAAAAACCTATATACTGATGAAATTATGACCATTTAATCCCAAAATTTAGTGTGTGTCTGATGGATCAATCTCTATCACCCATTTGATGGATTTCTATCAAATAGTTTTTATAAATCATGAAATAATATGAAAAAACATGAGACCTCACTCTAATTATTAAGATCACATGAAAATGGTTGAGTAAATTATTGTATATATTTAAACTAATCGGTCCCTAATTACCTTCCAATTCATTAATTCTAATGACTTCTCATATTAGTAACATTCTGCAACACTGGTCCATTCGATAAATTATGTCAATTTAATGTTCTACCTCTGATAGAACTCAATATCTGATGCCTTATTTGCGACACCTTCTTGTCCGATACATTAATTTATATACTCATATGATATATTGGTGGATCAATTTGTTTGATGGGTCAGTAATAATAGTGAATTCTTCATACATTCAGACTTTAGCATATTTAGACATCTTATATCCAAACTACTTTGACATCTAATGATTCTAGATTTGATGACATGCATCTGAAAAAATTCATCTTTGTATATACACCAGAGAATCTTATTTCTATTTCATTCCACAAAATCCTAATTTTATCATGAATTATTCATGATGTTAAGAACATTGAGATCAAAACAATGTCATCTAATTAAAGTTGTAATGTTTTACTACTTTTTATTATTTTAAAATCATTTTTCTTTCCATACAAACCAAAATTTTATTTCTAGAACTTTGGATGCTCAAATACATTTCACCCTTACTTTCAAAAATCTTGGATCCCAAGTTTTTAAAAAACTCCCAACATATTAAAATTTTTTCATAGAAATGAATCATTTTATTTATTTTTGAATACCTCAAAATACATTCTGAATCTGAAACAACTTTTTCCAATCACCAAAACATTCAATGTGAAGTGATTTCTTGAAAAGAAAACAAAAAATATTCAAGAAAACACTTCCTCTAGAAATTCCAGTATCTGGAAAATGATTCTAGACAACTTGGTCCCAACAGTTTCCATATTACTATTTAATATCAAGAAAATAAAATTTAGTTAAACCACATATCCAAAATAGTAGATTAAGTAATAATAATTTGGATTCTAAAAATCATTTCATTATAAAATAATAAATCCTTATAATAATACTGTGATATCCTTTATGAAATGATGATCCACCCATTCTCCTCTTAAGGATCATCATGTAATAGTATTTCTCTCATTGAAGTGACTATATAAGAAAAAAATCATCATCCAAATCAATATTTATAATTCAAGAAAAATAGAACCAAGTGTATTGTGAGAAAGGAGTAGACATGAATTAAAGCTCTAATCTAGTGGATGGTTTATTGAGGTACACTAGGAAAATATTTCATTTCACTTCAAAGACTTCACTAGATATGAAAAAAATATCTTAAGAATTAGATAAATAAACATTGGGTGAGGCATTTTTATTTTGACATTCTAAAAATAAAAATAAGAATAATTTTATTAGAAAAAATAAATCCTTTTATTGCAAGTATTTAAATCTTGGGTTTCCTCCAATGTAATGCTAGTTTTTATGTCTCCAGCCACCCTCTCCAAAAAATCTATCCATGGTCACAAGGTGGGTATATTTTTCTATAAAAGAACTACTATATATGTAATAAACAACTATTTTAGTGAAAATTTAATAAAGTAGAATCTAAACTTTATAAGGCATAAACCTTGTTCCCTATCAATAAAAATACAACCCTAAAAGACCCCCTACAAGGGTGAATAATAGGTTTTACTTTTCTGTAATGAAATTATGATCATTGTCAACTTCATATTACAAGAAAAGTTTAACTAATTTGAAGTTTTATTAAAGTCGAAGCAAGGAATAAGGTACTTATAAGGTTATTCCAAAACTGTCAAGTTTTTTTTTATAAAAAACATCCATAAAATACAAGGAAAATAGTTAAACATTAATGAGTTTTTAAATATATTTTCCACGGAAGGTTTGTCATTTTTTTTAAATGGTTTAAGTGAAATTGAAACTCATTTTAACCTCCCTTCATCATTTATCCCAAACCCATGTTTATATCTAGTGACCTATGTATCATGTTCAATTGTAAATAGAGTGTTATATTTGGAAACTAAATCAATTATGTTTATTTACACTACCATCATAAAAAACTCCCCAAATAGTTGGGTGATCTCATCATTTTTAGGATTTTGAAATGTGGGTAAGTTATCCATAATGAGATCACTTATATTAACCTCTTCACGTAGTTTTTTGGAAATAGTTTGACCAAATTATTTTTCCAAATCATGAATATCAGTTTCTGTAAGATAAAGAATTTCATCTTTATACCTATTAAGTGATTTGGCCAGTTTATCACTTTTTACAAAAATCAAATTTTTTTGTTATTATACTCAAAAAAATCAAATTTTAAAATTTTAAAAATTCAAAAACTTTATAATTTTATCAATGACAATTTCCGATAGTATTTCATTCAAAGACTCTAAAAATGAGAACTTATTTCAAAAATTTCTATAAAATTCATCACAAATTCCCCACAACTCTTCATCATTTTTATACACTAAAAATCCCTTTGTGAGTATGTCCAATGCATGGATGTCATCACCATTTAATACATTATAGAATCATTATAATAGAAAATTCAAAGAGATTCCAAGATCAGAATATTGAACTAGAAAATCACAGAATATATACCATGAATCACAAATATTCTCCTCATCAATCACAATAAATCTAGAGATCAAAATCCTATAGTTTCTACATCTATAGTAGTATTTTTTTCTCATTTTCTTAAAAAATCATTTTTTTCTGAGGTGTAAAATGAATCAACCATAGCTTTACATGAGTGAGAACATGGACATCACAATATATTTTAACATAAAATAGAGAAATGAAATAATTTTAGCAATATTTTATAAGAATTATCCTTACTCAAGAGAATCCATTTTTTTATAATTATTTTTTTAATATTTATATAATCTTTTTCTTTTTGTAAATTCCTATGACACTCCTTCCAAGATTCTATAGAAATAGAACCAAATTTTGAATTATATAGAGTTCATCACAGCCATAAAAATAACATTTGTAAACCTAAACTAATATTATATTGAATTTTCAAACCCAAGGGAATGAGTGTGAATATTCTAGGGCTTTATTTTATTTATAAACTACAAAACAATTAGAAATTCATTGACATTTGGAAGAAATAAGTGCAGAACATTAGGTATAATAATTAGGTTGGTTATGATTTTTGTTAAGAGTGTTATAATAATGGTTAATGAGTTGGAAAAAAATGATGATGTACTTTAAAGAATGCAGGCAACTTCTAGTTTATGTAGCCTACAAAAATTGTAATTCACCCTTTAAAAAAATTTCATCAATGTTAACCTTGCTGAGATGGAACAATCTATCCCAAGAATTACTCATGGAAATTGAATGAGTATCACATATTTCACGGTTAAAAATCATATTAAGGTAAATAATGAAATTTAGAGGCCATAAATATATTCTTACTATCACAAGACAAATAATAAATATTAACTTATCTCAAGAACACAACCAATCGACATATGAAAATGAAGAAGTATCTCTAGAATGTTAAAAATATTTGGAATAAATATTTAAATATCATTACATTAACTAAATATAGTTAAAAAAAGTTCATCCCATAAGTGCCTCAAGGTGTTGAGAAGTAAACAAGAATTACATCTCTCATTAGTCCATTCCGGATTTAAGAAAATAAAATAACACATCAATAGAAATTGAAAGAGAAAAAAAGGAAATTTCAGAACATTATTCAAAGTTTAATCAAAATACTATAAGATAAAACACCAGAATATCCCATGAAAAAAATAATATAAAAAACATGTCTAAAAAATTTCAATATAATCTCAAAATATAATAAATTAAGATGTATCCTAAGAATATAATCGTAATATAGAAAAGGAGAAACTGCTTTGTAAATAATTGCTCATATCTGCCCATCAACTCTGCCTTGAAGGATAGTCTTAAGCTCCCTGGTTAGTCTTCAAGAAGAGTGTTGATGAAGTCTGGTGTAAGAACCCATATCTTCACTTCTGGTATGGATCTTGATTTTAGGTGTTTTTGAGAAAAAAGGGGAGTTTTTAGAAATTTTATAAGTACACTCCATGTACTTGGAAGTACACGACATGTATCAGGTTATTGAGGGTAGCCATGTATAGGCCTTATAACAACCGAGACATGGATTTTTGAGGTGACCTAGAGACCGTCTAAAGCGGGGGCCTGTTGAGGCATGTACACAGTGTGTACATTAAATGAAAACGCAACATACATTTTCTTTTATTTTATAAATCGGACTAGGGTCACGTCTAACCCTCATATTTTACTTCTTCTAGCCTTGGTTTTTCCAGGAGTGATTGAGAGAAAATATTATTCTCCGAGACACCATTTCTCCATCAATGTTCTGATCCGAACTCTGACAGGTGCATTGGAATCACCTCGGGGAGTTCTTCCTTCTTCTAGAGCCTCTCCTCCAGATTTCTCCTCTTCTTGAGTTATTCAAGGTTGACCGCTTTTGATGTTTTTGTAGATCTATGACGTTATAGGTCTATTCAAAGGATAAGGTTCAACTATATCGATCGTACAATGTTGAGGTAGGTGGGTTTTTGACTTTTTTTTGGTTTTATTTGAGTTTTATATGCCAAAGTGCTGATTACCCATGTTTCGGGTATTGCGGGTTAAGGAAATCGAACACTATTTTACCTTCCATAAATTGATTGTTGGTTTAAGTTGTTGTTGATGTGATATTATGTGAAATTTGATGTTTAAGGAACACCCCATGAGTGTGTTTCTTTATTTGAGTGTTTATGGCTGTTTTGTCCAGGTTGCCTATGAGGCATGCCTTGCTTCCTTTCCTTGCTTGATAAGATGGGACTATTTTACTTTTTCATCTTCTTAAATGCTTGTGATATGCATTGGAATTGTTTAGCCATGTAGTAGTTGAGATTACTTTGGGATTCTTGATATCTTTTATGCATGATTTAATTGCACAGGTCTATGAGAACCTGGTGTAGTTAGACTACAGGGGGAATTGGCATTGAGTGATTCTTTAGAGTGTCTGTTATATTTCATGCAATGAGACCACCTAGGGTATTGATAGTGAATTCTACCTCAGAGTTTCTATAGTTTAAGTTACAAGACCATAGGGGGGATTGATGTTGATTGCTTCCCTATAAAGTTTATAGTTGTTCTGGAAAGATCATAGGGGGAATTGAAAGTGAGTGCTTCCTCAGAGTGACTTGGACTTTTTGTTGTATTACATGGCCAGAGGGGTTAGACTATGTAAGATATCGATAGGGTTAATATAAATATTGAATGTTTGTGGCATGTCTGCCAAGCCAAAGCAAGATCTTGGATTTTCCCCTCTTAGGTATTCTTCTGAGATACCAGTTTGTGATATGTGATTAAATGTTAAACATTAAATTCTAATGAATGTAAATGGAAACTTTAGGATTTGGTTACTTTTGTGTACTCCTAGTTTCTTTGTTGAATTTCCATTATTACCTACTATATATACTCATTGATAGTTAGGAACAAATGTTGTGGTGGTTGTGTACTGGGATTCATCTCACACCCTTTTTGGGTCATGATTTTGGACCCAAATAGAATATATAGTTGCAGGTGTAGATAAGGGAAAGCACCCTTCGTCATTAGGTACTTGATTACTATGGAGTTAGAGAGAACGAGACCAAGCTGAGGCTTGCGATGCTGTAGGATTTTACTTGTTTCCTATTTTACTTTGGTTTAGTAATTTATTTCATCATTGTGACTTGTTTGGCTATTTTCCTATACATATGTGACTTGCATCATTTATTTATGTCCTCCAATTATTTATTTACATTCATTCTTCTAATGTTTACTTATTTTATGGTATTATTGCTTTTGATACTATTTATTATTTTTTATTCTGTAGTGTATACTCTTCCAATGAGGGTATAGTTTCCCCAATATCACACCCAAGGTCCTCGCTGCTAGTCGGAAGCCTCTAGCATTAGGGGAAATGCGCTTGAGGCCATATGACCAACCGGGTACGAGGAATTTTTGGGTGGAACCTGAAACTGGGATGTTAGAAATTGGTATCAATGGATGTTTCTTTTATGCTTTATCTGACTGTGTGGAGCCTATAGACAGGGATACGAAGGAATGGGTAGTTGGTAATAAGTTTTTCCTGGGAGTAGATAACCTGTGTATAGGGAAAAGCCATGTTACCTCGAATATTGCAATTTTTCTAGTTTTTCAATTATTACAGTTGATTTGATTTCACTGTTGGGTGATTCACATGATTTTTGCTTTTATGATTTATATTATTATGGTTCAATTTATATTGGAACCCGATGAGATGAGGGTATTCCATCTTATGTATCATATAGGCACTTACTAGAGATCAAATGTCATGCATTTTTTCTTACCATTTAGGATGCATTACTGATTTCATGCTATTGTGATAGATGTTGTGCTAGATATGCATGCTGATTGTGATAGATTTCGTGATAAAATTATATCTTTTTTTATAAGGTATTGGAAAATTTAGTGTTTCATTTGATTAGGTGCCAAATTTTCATCCCTGAGGTGTTATGGGCCCTCATGGATTTGAATTTGGTAGATCATGTGACTGATTACACATTTATACTTGGTGATATACATGAATAATATTCCAAGCTTTGATTCATAGGGAGTATGGCCCCCCACGGATCGGAATTTGGTACTTTAATGCTTGTTTCAATATTTTTTATGGGTTTAAGGAGTATTTTATGAGGATTACCGTAAGGAAAACCTTGAATACATGGAATGTGATGATAAATATATGCCATGTATCCTTTAATTTAGGAATACAATGTTTTTATTAAGTACACGCCATGTAGTTCCTATCCATGTGATTGACTATGTGAGCAGAGACATGGGGATGGGAAATGTTAGGTGACACACGCTGTGTACTTAGAGTAAATTCCATGTTGTAAGAGCCGTGTATCCAGCCGTGTAACCAACAATATGGGTGTATGAATCTTAGGTTTTACACATTGGGTCCCGTCCTTAAAAACCTTGTAGAGTTGACCATGTCACCGACTGTGTGACTAACGACACAGCTGCTAATAACTTAAGGGGTATACATTTTGTCTAGTGTGAACATTCCATGTAGTGTTACCCAAGAAGGAACCATGTGTTTAGACATGTAGAGGAACTTGAGTAGGGGGAAATTACTCAAGTACATGTCGTGCCATAGGAGGAACACACCATGTGCATGGGTGTTACATGACCAGGGTTGGCAGAGGTATATGCCCATGTTGTAACCCAAGGGAACACACCGCTTGGATGGTATACATTCCGTGTAACATTGTTTTTTAAAACTTCATTGTTTTCTTCTCCTAATACCTTCTTGAAATTTTAAGTTTCTGTCCTTGATAATCTTGAACTGAGGTATACACTTGACTTATAGATTCATGACATTGAGACATCCTCCGGTTGTACGCCCAATATAGGGAAATGATCAGACACTAGAAATGGTAGACCAGAGACTACCAGTAGATCCTCCCATCATGACTGTCTTGGAACTAGCAATTATACTGGACACAGGTGTTGAGGAATAGTTCTGTGAAGGCTTCATGAGGATGATGTATACTTTCCAGGGAACACCGTATCCTGCCCCATCTATTTCAGATTTGACATGGTTTTTCAGCAGCATCATCCTCCCACCTTCTCAAGGGATGGAGGACCTTAGGCTATAGAGTCATGGTTAGAATCCATGCCATCTATCTTCGAGCATCTTGAGATGCCTACAGAGATGAGGGTAAATATTTCTACGTACATGCTATGTGATTCCACCAATAGATGGTGGGATGTGATATCACAGGTGTGATGCTAGCGGTTTGTGGCTTGGGATGAGTTCTAGCAGACCTTATATGACCACTTCTACCTGGATACCTTGAGGGATGTCTGAGACTGAGATTTCATGAATTTGGAGTAGGTTAATCTCTTATTCATGGAGTATTCTTCTTGATACATAGAGCTACAACGCTTCACATACATTCTGGAGGGTGACGATTTTTTTGGAGAGAAAGTTTGAGGATGGTCTCAGGAATGACATCCAATCTCAGGTGAACATATTTAGGTTGACTACCATATCTTCTATAGTCAACCAGTCACTAATCACTGAGTGAAACCTGAGGGGTTCTGGAGCTGTGGGCTAGGGTGGTTCAACATTCAGATTTGGTACCCTTATGACTAATAGTAGGATGCGCCATAGGGAGTCTATGTGTGGAGATTCGAGTAGGAGGGATTTTCATTCAGGTAACCAGGTGGCATGTTACCAGTGCGAGAAGGGTAGACATTAGACAAATCAGTGCCCGAGAGACCCGGTAGAGTGCTAATCTTGTGGAAAGATGGGACATCTTCATCATTTCTGCGATGTCCTCCTTCCAGAAGCTAGTGAGGGAGGATCTGTCTCGTCTCCTCATACCGTAGCAAGACCACCAATTCCACATCAAACTGGGGGCTAGATTTCTTTAGGCCATTCTGGTTGAGGTGGTGGTCATGGCCGTAGTGGTCAGATAGAGGGTTTTCAGCTGTCATAGGGTGGATTAGCTTAGGGATTTCAGACATCTTCACAAGGCTGCGGCGCAGGTCAGGCTTTTGCACTGGAGCAAATCCAACAAGAGTATGATCCCGGACCCTCTACGACTAAAGGTATGATTTTGGTTTCCTTAGTTTTAGCTTATTCTCTTTTTGATACTAGGGCTTCCCATAGATTTATATTTGTTCCTATTGTAGAGATCGTTGGGCTATAAATCTTTATTTATTTGGATATCGTGGCACTAGACACTCCGTTGGGGACTAGAACATCTAGTGTATGTCAGTTCAAGGAGTGACCTCTTGAGGTTGGTGGGGGTCACTTCTTATGGGACCATTATTTATTAAAAATTATGGGCTATGACATCATTCTCGAAATGGATTGATTAGTTCCCTTCTAGGATGTTATTGATTTCTATCATTGTAGGGTGAGTTTCACATCACTGGAGGGTAGATTGCTTCTACATAAGGGGTAATGGGATGTTTAGGAAAGTAGAGAAAGACCTATGCATCATAGGTTGAGAGGTGTTACAACCCATATTTCTAGTCTGTATCTAAATGATCAGGGGGTTTTATAGATATAATTTCATCTAATGGTTGATCATTTCATGGATGTTTTTTCAAATGACTTTTCAGGTTTTCCTCTAGATCAATAGGTAGATTTCTATATTGATCTTGTGCTAGGATAAAAAACTGTGTCCATTCTTCCTTACAGGATGGCTACACCAGAGTTACAGAATCTCAAGAAGCAGTTGGAGGAGTTATAGAAAAATGGTTTCATCCAACCCAGTGCTTCTCCTTGGGGTTCTCCTATCCTATTTGTGAAGAAGGCAGACAGTACCCCCATACTTTGCGTGGATTATTGGAAGTGGAACCAGTTGACTGTTAAGAACCAATATCCCTTACTGAGGATTGATGATATCTTTGATCATCTTTTAGGATCCCAAGTGTTCTCGAAGATTGAATTGAGATCCAGTTATAATCATTTTTACATTAGACCATTAGATATACCTTTTACAGCCTTTCAGAGCATGTATGGTCTATATGAGTATGTGGTTATGTCGTTCGGTCCCACAAAAACACATGCATTTTTTATGGAAATGATGAACCAAGTGTTCCATACTTACTTGGATTCCTTTGTGGTAGTCTTCATAGACAACATCTTGGTGTACTATCACACTTGACACGACCATGATACCCATCTAGAGATCGTTTTGAGTAAACTGAGAGAGAATCAATTATAAGGAAAGCTTACAGAATGCCACTTTTGGATGGACCAGATTCAATTCTTGGGTCATTTTATCTTAGAGACAAGAGTATTAGTTGACCCAGAGAAAGTGTGAGTAGTAGTTTCCTAGGAGTGGCTGAAGAACGTATTTTAGGTACAAAGTTTTCTAGGGATGTCTGGATACTACAAGAATTTTATATAGAAATTTTCATGCTTAGCAGCACCACTGAGAATCCTGACTAAGAAGGGTGCGAAGTACTTTTAGACAGATTCCTATGATTAATCCTTTTAAGAGCTGAAAGGGATTTTGAATTCAGCACTGATACTAGTTTTTTCAGAGCTGAGAAAGATTTACACTATTTAATAAGATGCATCAGGTATTGTGCTAGGGGAAGTGATGATGCAGGAGGAAGGATTCATTGCATATGGGTCATGATAGTTGAGGCCACATGAGAGGAATTACCCAACGCATGATCTCGAGTTAGCGGTAGTTGTGAATGCTCTACACTGTTGGAGACATTATCTTTTGAGAGATCATTTTGTGGTTTTCACTTACCACAAAAGTCTCAAGTATATCTTTACCCAACATGATCTGAATTTGAGACAGTGAAGGTGGGTTGAGTACCTTCAGACTTTTGAATTTGAACCTGCCTATATGCTTCAGAAAGGAAACGTAGTGGCTGATGCATTAAGGAGGAGAACTCATATACATGTAGTTCAAGAGGCCATCAGTGAGTGGTAGATTATGGATCTATTCTCTGATATTCATTTGGAGGTTCACGTTAGATAGGATCATACATTTATTTCTTCTATAGTTGTTACCTCAACTCTTCTGGATCATGTGTGAATGTGGAAGCTATAAGATTCACAAGGCCTAGTCATATAGGAGATTGTGTTAGGGAAGGAACCTACTCCTAGATGGACCATATGAGAGGATGAAATCTTGTGCATTAATGGATGTGAATAGGTGTTAGTAGACATACGTAAGGATTTGATGTAGGATTTTCATTCCTCAGCATGGACAGTTCATCCTAGTTTCACCAAAATGTTTCGAGATCTACACCATCAATATTGGTGGCCAGGTATAAAGATGGTTGTTTCTAGTTTTGTTATGATATGTTCCACCTTTCAGCAGGTGAAGGAAGATAATTAGCAAACAGTGGGGATTTTATAGATGCTACCCATTCTCGAGTGGAATTGGAATGATGTCACGATAGATTTAATGGTAGGTTTAACTATATCCCCTTGAGGGAATGATGTGGTTTGGGTTGTTATTGAAAGAATCAATAAAGTGTCATAATTCTTACCAATCATGAAGACCTTCCGTGTTGATGATCTTGAAAGGTTGTACATCCAATAGATTGTATGATATCATGGGGTTTTGCGCTCTATCGTTTCAAACAGAGATTGTAATTTTACTCTTGTGTTAGAAGGGACTATAGAGGGATTTGGGTACACAGGTACTTATGAGTAGAGATTAGCATCCCCAAACAGATGGCCAGTCCAAGTGCACAATTTAGGTGTTAGAGGACTTTCTTCGAGAACACATCCTTGATTTTTAAGGTTCTTGGGAGAATCACATACCCCTGGTGGATTTTTCCTACAATAACATTTTTTAGGCTATGATTCAGATGGAACCTTATGAGGATTTGTATTATAGGCCATGCCGATCACACCTATGTTGGCTGGAGGTTGGATAAGTAGCTATGTTGGGACCTCATCTTTTCTAGGAGACCAAAATGTTGGTGGAGTTAATTCAGAAGAGGATGAATAATTCACAGTCACGACAGAAGTCTTATGCTGATCAATGAAGAAGACCTCTGGAGTTCAAGGTCAAGATC
This sequence comes from Viscum album, assembly GCA_963277665.1. NCBI lineage: Eukaryota > Viridiplantae > Streptophyta > Magnoliopsida > Santalales > Viscaceae > Viscum > Viscum album. The sequence continues at coordinate 1,658,227,831 of OY728153.1, forward strand.
AAGTTTTCTTACATGTTACACTGAGGTTGGTACATAGAAGAATTAAGAGATAGGTGAAGCTTCCATTGAGATACGTCGATCTGTTTGAAGTTTAAAAGAGAGTTGGGAAGATTGCCTATCGGTTGCAGTTACTTCAGAGGTACCAGGAAATGCATGAAGTCTTCCACATTTCTTAGTTATGATGTTATTTCTCAGACCCATATCATGTTTTTCAACCCAAGGAGGTTATGTTGGAGGTGGAATCATTGCTCTAGGAGCATCCTATCTGTATTGTTGATTGCAGCACGAAGGTTCTCCATGGCCAATCTGTTCCTCTAGTACAGGTTTTGTGGTCGCATGACTAAGTGCAGGACGAGACTTGGGAGAGGGAGACTGATGTGCGATCGTAGTGGCTGGAGATGTTTGAGGATTCTTCTTCACCACCTAGTTAGGGAAATTCGTAGACAAATTTCTTTAAGGGGAGAAGTTTGTAAGAACCCGAATTTTGAGAAAAAGGGAGTTTTTTGAAATTTTAGAAGTACACTCCGTGTACTAGGTTGTCGCGGGTTGTCGTGTGCTGGTCGTGTAACGAATGAGACATGGCTTTGTGAGGTGAACTGGAGACCACCTAAAGTAGGGGCCAATTGAGGCATTTACATGGGAGGTACATTAAATGAACACGCTGTGTACTTTTTATTTTATTTGATAAATAAGACTGTGGTCACGTCTAACCATCATATTTGACTTTTTCTGGCCTTGCTTCATCCAGGAGTGACTGAGAGTGACGATTCTTCTCTAATCCACCGTTTCGCCATCCATGGTTGGATCCAAACTTTGGTGGGTGCGTTGGAATTTCCTTGGTGATTTCTTCATTCTTCTAGAGCCTCTTCTCCTAATTTCTCCTCTTCTTGAGTTATTATAAGGTTGAACACTTTGGATGTTTTTGTAGATCAATGATTTTTTTGGTCGATTCAAAGGATGAGGTTCAACTATATTGATTGTACAATGTCGAGGTAGGTGTTTTGTTTCCTTTCATTGTTTTTCATGGAGTTTTATATGCCAAAGTGCCGATTACCCATGTTTCAGGTATTTCTGGTTAAGGAAATCAAACCTATTTTACCTACCTTAGATTTTTTGTTGGTTTAAGGTTTTCTTGATGTGATATTATGTGAAATTTCATGTTTAAGGAACAACCCATAAGTTTGTTTTGGTTTTTGAGTGTTCAGGGCCGTTTGGTCGAGGTTTTTTATGAGGCATACCTTACTTCCTTGCCTTTATTGAGAGGATGGTACTGTTTGAATTTTACTACTTGTTAAATGATTGTGATATGCATTGGAATTGTTTATCCATGTAGTATTTGAGATTAATTTGGGCTGCCTGATATCATTTATGAATGATTGAATTGCATAGGGCAGTGAGAACTGGTGTAGTTAGACCACAAAGGTAATTGACGTTGAGTGCTTCCTCAAAGTGTAGAGACCCAAAGCTTAACATACATGGAAATTACATTACTTTTGCGGAATACTTAGTACATAACAAAAACACACACACAAGGACCGTAATAGTTTAGTGTCTTTGGAAACTCAGAATATAATCTTCTAATCATGGTGAAAGATCTTCAACATCTCTCATAAAGATCTTACTTTTTTTACCTAAAACCTTTCTTTATATCTTGGGGAAAAGAAAACATAAAATGGTGATCTCAAATGCTCAGTAAGGGTAAAGAAAAGAAATATCAATCACATCATATTCATAAGAACATAACATTTTGGAAATCGTAACCTGCAAAAGAGATCATAATATCATAACATGGGATAAATCGTAGTAGTGAAATGTAATCCCAATAATCATAACATAAAACATGAAACTTTGTGGCATACACACATAGTCATAGATAATCATTTCTTATTAGTCAAGACTCATTGCCAAGACTATCTTAGTGGACAAAGTCCATTTCTGAACCGAGTTCACTCCTCGTTTCAGTCCTGTCTCACTAAAACGGTTTAATCTTCCGTTCCAGCCATGTCTATCTCATGAGATATAAAATCTTTACCCAATTCATTGGAGGGAGATATAGGTCCCACCCATCTCATAATGATACCATTCTTATGTGTGCCACAAAATCATAAACCATACATTATAGCATAACCCATGTAAAAAAAATGGGAATCTTAAACAACGTGACATAATAAAACAATTCATAAAAGATAAAGGAATTCATAAAAATAATTGCATCACAACATAGTCAAATCAATGTAATAATAGGGATAGAAACATAACCCTTTATTATCTTAGATGGAAAATAATTTTGATAAAACACTTGAACTCCATTCTTGAGGAAAATATCCTTTCTGCTTCAAAAACACTTTTCCTTTCTTAACATGTCATACAATTATAAACTAAAAGAAGTTGATTAAAAATAAACTTGAAAACTTGTGAAGGAATATTCTTGGAAATGATGTTTTAAAAATCCAGTCGTGCCGTATAAGTTAAAAAAACATTCTTCTCATACTTTTTTCGGAAAAGTCAAAAAGTACTTCGTACAAAAAACGACAAAAGATTCCTTTCAAATCCTTTACTAAAAACTCACCAAATGGTAAAATTGGATATAAAATATTGTATAAGGATATAAATATTACATATTGAGGAAAAATGGATGTGGATGATAAATATTCCACAGTAAATTCTGAAGTATAAATAATCTCGGATAAAAATTAAGATTGCGAGATTTTTCCTTACCTTAGGTCTGATTTGCTTAGTAAGTGTCCAAACATCCTATATAATGATTTAAATAATGTCATTTACTTATTACAGAATCATAATCATTGTTATGATATCATATATGGTTCACTTATGACTTTATATTACCCGTTCTTTTGTAAATTCCATGTTAAAGAGCGTTTTGGGTAAAATCGTTTCATTTGTCGTCCGTGTTTTGACTTGTAATTATTCATATGATTACTTAGATCATGATTACTTAATTCCAGAATATAAAAAATGATTTATATATAATATATATTCAGAATATACATATATATAATAAATCAGTAAATGGAAAGAAATACACCGTTCATGGAAACGATAGGTCGTACGTACGCATGAACGCTGTTTTCGTTTCCTTATTGAGTTGAATGGAATTAAGTAGATGACATACATATATATACACATAAATCCAGTATCATTATTATGTAATATATTTTATGATTACTTATTATATATAATTTATAATCATTCATGAATGGTTAACGTGGAGAATGAATCTCATCGCGTCGTGGAGACGGTAGTCTGTACGTACGCACGAGCGATGATATCGTTCTCATGATCGTGGAATTGTATTGGAGTGTATGTATACTTTTTCAGAATCAATATCAATTTAAAATAATCATATATAGTTATTATGTACACCATTACACCCATCCAAGTAAGGTGGTGGTGGAAAATAGATTACACCACGGCGTGGAGACAATATTCCGTACGTACGCACGCACGGTGACTTCGTTTTCCATTGGATGGATAGATGGTGAAATAGGGTTGTTTAATACTTATAATAACATATCAGTATATGAGTGATACTTATTTGATTACTTCATAATGAAACAACCTAAGAAGAAGAAGTTTAAGAAGAAATAAAGTTGAAAGAATTGGTAACGGACATTACCTCTTCTTTGAAGCGCCTCTTTGAGTCCTCCTCTTAGGGCACTAAAATTGGTCTTTGAAGAAGACCAGGACCTCTAGGATGTTTCTAGGGAAGTGGAGAAGAGAATTTCGAAGGGGTTGGACGATCTTTAAGGATCAAAGTGGTGTGAGGAAGAGAGGGAGGAGGTTCCCTTTTATAAGGTAGGAGAGGGGCACCTTTGGAAAACTAAAAATATTATTTTATTAAAAAGTCATATTCGGTTTTAAATAGCTCAAAATTGATTTATTTATAATATAAGGTGGTTATGGGTCGAAATAATCTCATCCAATAGAATTTAGACAAGTTTAGGTTCCTATTTTAACGTTATCATTTATATTTAACTTTAAGTTATATAATGTTACTTTTACTGTGTCTTTTTGTGTTCTTACACGATAAGGTTAATAAACTTACTATAACAGGACAAAAGAACCCCAAGTTGTTTATTGTTAATATATATAAACTTATATAAGTCATTTGGCAGAACCTTAGATTTTTAGAAATAAAATAACAATTAATAATTTATTATTTGTTTTAAAAACTATTTTATGTCAATTTTGACACTATTTAGAAATTGATTTTTGTGAAAATCATAACAGAATGATCAGTTCTATCATAGTTAATTAAATCGATAATAACATGTCATATTAACCTATAAAATTATTGGAATTCATAAAAAGTCTCAAATTATATTTATTTGGGTATTTATAACGTCAATTATGTCAATATTTCATTAATAAAATAATTACTGCATCATCATTGTGTCATAAATAAATTAACTTATATAATCTCTAAAAATTCCAAATTAAATATAATTATGTAGGAAATAGTTTTATCTTTCTAATTAATATTTATAGTAGAATTTATCTTATGTATAACCCTATATTAAAAATGATTTACTTATTAAACTTTGATTTTAACTATTTTAACCCTTCTTTAAATAAATTAATAATAAATGTCCTAATCTAATCCAAGTGGGCCTAAATGGTCATATTTTATTCCTAAGATTTTTTTTGGTCGAATTACACTTATCCAATAGAATTAGGACATGTGTTAGGGTAATAATAATATCATTTGTACCCTTAATTACCCTATTTACTTTTAACCGTGGTAAAAAAAAGTAAAAAGTTACTATTCACCAAAAATTATTTTCATCTCATTGAACCACATTTTACTTACTGACATCAACCGTTTCCCTTTTATTTTTGAAATTCCACTCACAGAAACGGTAAAATTAAGTTTTATGAAAAATTCATTTTTTTTAACTACCACTTAGTGGTTTCACTATTCATCAAAAAATGAAAGTTTCTAGAAAAATACCAAAAATTAGGCCTATGATATATTTGATATTATGAACTCAAAAATGATGTCTATTTTACCAAATTAAAAACATATCAGTTGCATTAATTAATTTAAAAATTAATTCCCGTCGTCAAAACAAATAGCGTGTTCTTAATAGATAATAACTATCAAAAGATTGACACTTGTTTATGTCTGGTTTAAATGTGAAATTACATCCAATGACCAACATTATATTAAATTGTAAAAATATATTCTAAATATACTTTTAAACCAATCAAATTCATAATTTATCACTATTAATTATTTCGATTAAAAAGGTTGTTTTTAATTAAAATTTAGTAATTTTAACTATTCATCCAAAATTTCACCCTAAGCTAATTTCGATATTCTGAATCTAAAAATTAAGTCCATTTTGAAAAATAAAATTTAAAAAATTTTAAAAAGTGGTTATTACTATTCATAATGTCTAGTTTTAATAATATTTCAATAGCATATCGTTGTTTAGTGAAACTCGGTATTGCGTACTACACACGCTATCAAGGAAGGCCGTGATTGTGTGTAATGCAAGGCAAGTCAAGGATGCATGTTTTCAAGATCCTTTTGGTGTAGCATACAACACAAGACATTAATGAAATTAAAAAGAATATTTTTCACAAAATCTTGGGGTGTTACATTCTACCCCCCTTAAAATGAATTTCGCCCTTGAAATTCGTCGGGGTTATAAATGGTTTACTAATCGAAAGTTTCTTTAATATAAACCCACATCGTAAAAAGGAATACCAAAACCAATCTTTAAAAACAATAGTATGAAATGTAACGGTTACCCAAATAAACTAATCACTGGGTTTCCACATAGGTGAAAATATGGATATAAAAGAGAAATTTAACCATCATGTTCTGATGGAGAGTGGTATAGAACATGGCTATGGAAAAGCTAGTAATCACAAAGCCATAACTTTGTGATGATCTAAGGTACCATCTGATTGATCAGATATAAGAGCTCTAGGACAACATTTTTGGTTTTCAAGATTGTTTCCCTAAAGTTGATGAAATTGGAATTAGAAGAAATACTTTCATTATTTTGGTATAGTCTCACCATTGGTCGTTATTTGAACAATTTCCACTTCATCTCTTAATGAAATGAAGTTGAATTTGTCATTCGTGATGTGTTAGCAGATCATGTGATAGAATGAAGGGTCATTCCATTTGTCTCAAACAAAAGGTTAGAAAAGTTATCAAAAAATACATAAGTCCATCTATAGTGAGATTAATCATATATGGTTCTTAAAATGGACTTATACTTCATATATCATACTAATTAATATAATAAAAATAATTTCTACTAAACAGGGACTTCTTGTAGGCCAGTGGTAGGCGATAAAGGCCAGTCGCACTTCGGTTGTGGGTTCGATTCCCATAGCCTTGTCCGACGCGATGGGTTGTCGCCCGCCCTGAAGGTTTTCCTTTTTCTAAAACTACATTACTATAACATCCCATAAATAATATCGAAAAAACTTCTATCCTTAAACAATACTAACTTATGTCCAACATAATCCATTCCAATCTTTAGGCTTATCCAAAATAATGTTGTCTAATCTCATATTATAGTGAAAATGATTACCAAAGAGTTCATACAACTAGCATGTTAATACCATTGTTGATCACCATATATCATGAGATATGTCTTGTTGGTCACATTCCAAACATTCAAAGGCCTTAATCATGTATTCTCTTGAAAAAAATGAATACCAATTGAACCTTATTGAAAACATGAATGCTATTAAAAGTTAACTCTTTCCACATACCAAAATCCTCAAAATTATATATACTCAAACCATGATATCACTTAGTCCTTATATCAATCAGGAGCTCATGAATACTGTCAAACATTTCATTTTCTCGTTTTCCCTTCATTATGCGCATATCATCTTTTTTTCCAAAAATATATCAATCACTTTCCATGGTTACCAGTACCAATGAAAACCACAATAGACCAATACATAAATATTCCAATATTCCACGATACTATATACAACATTATTTTGGAATCCCATTACATAAACACTTAATCATTCCACCACATCGTTGTCATATTCAATATCACCAATAGTGATCGCATGTGACATCCCTTTGTCCTTTGCCTTAGGTGGTTTCTCATGTCGATCATCACTAACCCTTGGATTAGGGTATTTATTAGCATAATGCCCCATTTCCTAGCACTTGAATAATTGAAGTGTTGTTGGTGAGTTCTTTATAGTGTTTTCTTTATTCACATCATTAGCAACCCTTTTTCCATTACTTCGACACTTAGCTGCTCGATGACCTTCTTTTCCACACTTAAAACATTTTCTAGTCCCTTTAAGACAATATCCACCATGCTTCTTTCCACACTTTGAGCATAAGGAAACATTCATCTTCTTTTCACCATTATTCTGAGATTTCTCCTTGAACTCCATCTTTCATGTCTTGTCAAAACCATGAGATGGATATGTAACACCAACTTCCATTTCTACCTTAATAGCACAACGCACAATTTCTTCATAGCTACTGAAGTCTCTTATAGATAATTCCCTTCGAATATTTGGTTTTAAGCCACTGAAGAATTGATCAACTTTACTTTCAGGTTGGATGATAAATCCAGATGCATACCTTGAAATCCTTTTAAAATTCACTTCGTTTATACCAACAGATTCATCATCCTTTTTCTTTATTTCAATAAACTTCTTCTCCATCTTTGTTCGAAGAATACGAGGGAAGTACTTATTGAAAAATAAGTTCTTGAACTCGTCCCATTCCATGGACTCAATTTCATCTCTTTTCCTCATATTCTTAATAAGATTCCACTATTGATCAACATCTCCTTCCAAACAATACACTACTAGGATGAATTTATCAAGTTCATAACATTGAAGAACTGAAAATATCTTTTCAGTAGTACTGATCCATTGTTCAGCAACAAGTGGATCAGAAGACCCACAGAAATAAGGTGGACGTTGCCTCATGAAGGACTCAATAGAATATTTTTCCCTTCTCTACTCATTTGGAATTCCAGAATGATTCATAGCTTGTGTAAATATAGAAATAAGATTTTGCACTCCATCTCCCATAACATTTTTTTGTTCAGGAGGACAATCATTGCATTGTACATTACATTGATCAACACGGTTCCTTCGGGTTCCAGCCATCGTCTAAAACCCAAAAATAATAGTGTGAGAGGCAAAAATCACGCTAGGGAAAACAATATAATAAAGGGGGAGTACCTTCAATATCTAAAATCTTGGGTTATTGTAATTCTAGTACTATAACCTATACTTATACTTAACCTTAGGGACATCCCTAGACATACCTTAGAAATATCTCTAGAGATCTCACTAAAGTTCTCGCATCCTAGTTTCCAAAGGTTGACTAAACCTTTCCTCTAATACCAACTGTAGAGACCCGAAGATTAACGTACATGGACATTACATTACTTTTGCGGAATACTTAGTACATAACAAAAACATACACACAAGGACCGTAATAGTTTAGTGTCTTTGGAAACTCGGAATATAATCTTCTGTTCGTGGTGAAAGATCTTCAATATCTCCCATAAAGATCTCCCTTTTATGTTTACCTAAAACCTTTCTTTATATCTTGGGGAAAAGAAAACATAAAAGGGTGAGCTAAAATGCTCAGTAAGGGTAAAGAAAAGAAATATCAATCACATCATATTCATAAGAACATAACATTTTGGAAATATTAACCTGCAAAAGAGATCATAATATCATAACATGGGATACATCATAGTAGTGAAATGTAATCCCAATAATCATAACATAAAACATGAAACTTTGTGGCATACGCACATAATCATATAGAATCATTTCTTATTAGTCAAGACTCATTGCCAAGACTATCTTAGTGGACAAAGTCCATTTCTGAACCAAGTTCGCTCCTCGTTTCAGTCCTATTTCACTGAACTGGTTTAATCTGCCATTCCAGCCATGTCTATCTCATGAGATATAAAATCTTTACCCAATTCATTGGAGGGAGATATAGGTCCCACCCATCTCATAATGATACCATTCTTATGTGTGCCACAAAATCATAAACCATACATCATAGCATAACCCATGTAATAAAAATGGGATTCTTAAACAACGTGACATCATAAAACAATTCATATAAGATAAAGGAATTCATAAAAATAATTCCATAACAACATAGTCAAATCAATGTAATAATAGGGATAGAAACAGAACCCTTTATTATCTTAGATGGAAAATAATTTTGATAAAACACTTGAACTCCATTCTTGAGGAAAATATCCTTTCTGCTTCAAAAACACTTTTCCTTTCTTAACATGTCATACAATTATAAACTAAAAGAAGTTAATTAAAAATAAACTTGAAAACTTGTAAAGGAATCTTCTTGGAAATGATGTTTTAAAAATCCATTCATGCTGTATAAGTTAAAAAAACATTCTTCTCGTACTTTTGTCAGAAACGTCAAAAAGTACTTCGTACGAAAAACGAAAAAATATTCCTTTCATATCATTTACTAAAAACTCACCGAAGGGTAAAATTGGATATAAAATATTGTATAAGGATATAAATATTACATATTGAGGAAACATGGATGTGGATGGTAAATATTCCCCATTAAATTATGAAGTATAAACAATCTCGGATAAAAATTGAGATTGCGAGATTTTCCCTTACCTTAGGTCCGATTTGCTTCATAAGTGTCCAAACCTTCTGTATAATGATTTAAATAATGTCATTTACTTATTCCAGAATCATTCTCATTGTTATGATATCATATATGGTTCACTTATGACTTTATATTACCCGTTCTTTTGTAAATTCCATGTTAAAGAGCGTTTTGGGTAAAATTGTTTCATTTGTCGTCCGTGTTTTGACTTGTAATTATTCATAAGATTAAATAGATCATGATTACTTAATTTCAGAATATAAAACATGATTTATATATAATATATATTCATAATATACATATATATAATAAATCAGTAAATGGAAAGAAATACACCGTTCATGGAGACGGTAGGCCGTACGTACGCATGAACGTTGTTTTTGTTTCCTTATTGAGTTGAATGGAATTAAGTAGATGACATACATATATATACACATAAATCCAGTATCATTATTATGTCATATATTTCATTATTACTTATTTTATATACTTTATAATCATTCATGAATGGTTAACGTGGAGAATGAATCTCATCGGGTCGTGGAGACGGTAGTCCATACGTACGCATGAGCGATGATATCATTCTCATGATCGTAGAATTGTATTGGAGTGTATGTATAATTTTTCAGAATCAATATCACTTTACAATAATCATATATAGTTATTATGTACACCATTATACCCATCCAAGTAAGGTGTTGGTGGAAAATATATTACACCACGGCGTGGAGACGGTATTCCGTACGTACGCACGCGCGGTGATTTCGTTTTCCGTAGGATGGATATATGGTGAAATAGGGTTATTTCATACTTATAATAACATATCAGTATATGAGTGATACTTATGTTATTACTTAATAATGAAAAAACCTAAGAATAAGAAGTGGAAGAAGAAATAAAGTTGAAAGAATCGGTAACGGACATTACCTCTTCTTTGAAGCGCCTCTTTGAGTCCTCCTCTCAGGGCACTAAAATTGGTCTTTGAAGAAGACCAGGACCTCTAGGATGTTTCTAGGGAAGTGGAGAAGAGAATTTGGCAGGGTTTGGCCGAGATTTAAGGCTCAAAGTGGTGTGAGGAAGAGAGGGAGGAGGTGCCCTTTTATAAGGGAGGAGAGGGGCACCTTTGGAAAACTAGAAATATTATTTTATTATAAAGTCATATTCGGTTTTAAATAGCTCCAAATTGATTTTTTTAGAATATAAGGTGGGGATGGGTCGCAATACTCTCATCCAATAGAATTTAGACAAGTTTAGGTTCCTATTTTAACCTTATTATTTATATTTAACTTTAAGTTAGATAATTTTACTTTTACCATGTCTTTTTGTGTTCTTACACTATAAGGTTAATAAACTTACTATAACAAGACAAACGAACCCCAATTTGTTTATTATTAATATATATAACATTATATAAGTAATTTTTCCGAACCTTAGATTTTTAGGAATAAAATAACAATTAATAATATAATATTTGTTTTAAAAACTATTTTATGTCAATTTTGAAACTATTTAGTAATTGATTTCTTTGAAAATAATAACATAATTATTAGTTCAGAAAATGTTAATTATATCAATAATAACATGTCATATTAACCTATAAAATTAGTTTAATTCATAAAAAGTCTCAAATGATATTTATTTGTGTATTTATAACATCAATTATGTCAATATTTCATTATTAAAATAATTACTGCATCATCATTGTGACACAAATAAATTAACTTATTTAATGTCTAAAAATTAAAAATTAAATATCCTTATGTAGGAAATATTTTTATATTTCTAATTAATATTTATATTCGAATTTATCTTATGTATAACCCTATATTAAAAATGATTTACTTATTAAACTTTTATTTTAACTATTTTAACGCTTCTTTAAATAAATTAATAATAAATGTCCTAATCTAATCCAAGTGGGCCTAAATGGTCATATTGTATTTCTAAGGTTGTTTTTGGTCGAATTACACTTATCCAATAGAATTAGGACATGTGTTAGGGTAATAATAATATCATTTTTACCCTTAATTACTCTATTTACTTTTAACCGTGGTAAAAAAAAGTAAAAAGTTACTATTCACCAAAAATTATTTTCATCTCATTGAACCAAATTTTACTTACTAACATCAACTGTGTCTCTCGGATTTTTGAGATTCCACTCACCAAAGTGGTAAAATTAAGTTTTATGAAAAATTCATTTTTTTAACTACCAGTTTGTGGTTTCACTATTCATCAAAAAATGAAAGTTTCCAGAAAAATACCAAAAATTAGGCCTAAGATATATTTGATATTATGTACTAAAAAATGATGTCTATTTTAACAAATTAAAAACATATCAGTTGCATTAATTAATTTAAAAATTAATTCCCGCCATCAAAACAAATACCGTGTTCTTAAGAGATAATAACTATCAAAAGATTGACACTTGTTTATGTCTAGTTTAAATGTGAAATTACATCTAATGACCAACATTGTATTAAATTGTAAAAATATATTCTAAATATACTTTAAAACCACTCAAATTAATAATTTATCACTATTAATTATTTCGATTAAAAAGGTTGTTTTTAATTAAAATTTATTAATTTTCACTATTCATCCAAAATTTCACCCTAAGCTAATTTCGATATTCCGAATCCAAAAATGAAGTCCTTTTTGAAAACTAAAATTTAGAAAATTTTAAAAAGTGGTTATTACTATTCATAAGGGCTTGTTTTAATAATATTTTAATAGCATATCGTTGTTTAGTGAATCTCGGCATTGCGTACTATACACACTATCGAGGAAGGTCGTGATTGCGTGTAATGCAAGGCAAGTAACAGATTCATGTGTGAAAGCTCCTTTTGGTGTAGCGTACAACACAAGACATTAATGAAATTAAAAATAATATTTATCATAAAATCTCGGGGTGTTACACAGAGTTTCTGTTATATTTCACATGACAAGACAACAGGGGGGTTGATGGTGAGTTCTCCCTCAGAGTGTCTATAGTTTATGTTATGAGACCATAGGGGGAATTGACATTTATTTCTTCCCAAAAGAGTTTATAGTTGTTCATGAGAGACCATAGGGGGAATTAATGATGAGTGCTTCCTTAGAGTGTCTTTACCTTTTTATTGTATTACTTAGAAAGAGAGGTTAGACAGTGTGAGATACCCAGAGGGTTAATTTAAATATGGAATTTTTGTGATGAATCTGCCAAGCCAAAGAACAAGCTTGGATTCAGTCCTATTAGGTTGTCTTTTGAGATAGCTTTTTTGTGATTCGTGATTAAATGTTAAACATTAAATTCTAATTAATGTAAATGGAATCTTTAGGATTTGGTTACTTTTGTATAATCCTAGTTTCTTTGCTGCATTTACATTATTACCTGTCATATATACTCACTAACAGTTAGGCACAATTCTTATGGGGATTTAATACTAGGATTCGTCTCACACATATTTTGGTCATGCTTTTGGACCCAAATATATTATATGGTTGCATGTGTAGATAAGGTCAAGCGCCATTCATCATCTGGTAGTTGCTTACCATGGAGCTGGAGAGCATGGGAACAAGCTAAGGCTTACAATGTGGCATGAGTTTACTTGTTTTCTTTTGTACTTTGGTTTAGTACTATATTTCAACATTTTGAGTTGTTTGGATGTCTTCCTAGACATATGTGACATGCATCATTTATATATGTGCTCTAGTTATTTACTTACTTTATGTTTTCTGCTGTTTAATTATTGTATGATATTATTGATTCCACTATTGTTTATTATTTTTTATTCTGCAGTGTATACTCTTCCAATGAGAGAATTGTTTCCCCACTATCACACCCAAGGCCCTTGCTGCTAGTCTATATCCTCTAAAATTTGGGGAAATGCGCGTGAGGCCATGTGACCAAACTGGTACGAGGCACCTTTGGGCGGCACCCTGAACCGAGGACGTTACATTTGGTTTTGAATTTTCCTAAATTCATTAATGAATGAATAGTCATATCCTTTCTCCTATCTTAATCTCATTGTGAACAACTACAATAAGTAGAGAAATAAAATTTTTAGTTTTCAACACCTAATATTCCTAAATATTTTCAATTGTCATAGCATTAATTATAATGACCCTTCTATAATGTTCCAGTACCAGGATGTGAATAAAACCCAAAACTCAACTTCATACATCATTAGATAACCCCAAAAGTTTCCTCTATATGTTCACAAAAGTTGAAAAGAGTTAGATCCCAACCCTATTTCATAATCGGATCTACAACAAAAATTTCCAACAACTCCCTCTTCAAATCTATATCTAATGAATAAATGCAGAAAATAATGTCTATTAGGATAATTTTTAATAGAAAACTCTCAAATTTTCTACCTGATCCTCCCCCAAAATCAATAAGACATCATAATGAACACCATCACCAACCGATTGCAACCCCCAACCATGGAACCATATCCCAATCAAGAAAACTCTAGTGCATTGGAGAATACAAAGAATAATCCATATATTCCTCTTGAAATTTAGATGATGGAAATAGGCTTATGGTTTAAGATACCTTTGGAATCCAAATTGAATATAATAACCTCATCCAAAACTTAATAAAACTCCTCATATAATTGATCAAATAGATCACATTAATTCTAGCTTAAATCTATTACATCACAATAAAAATTCACTAAATTAAATTCATTTTCAATTAATAATAAATCATTATTAAATAAAAAAATACTAAAACTATGTTCATTTTTAAGTAACATTAAAAATCATTCAACAATACATTTAACTTAGAATGAAGTTTTATAAATGAATTTTCAAATAGTAAAAAAATATTAAATCCAAATTAACATTAGAAAATTCTTATAGAAATTTTACTAGACAATTATCAATCAACACTTGATTAAAGTCCCTTAACCTCTAAGAAACGTAATCACCTACAGATAGGGAAATATAACAATCATAAAACAAAAATCATTTATTTTAAAATTGATTTTAGATTTAACTATATATTTACAATAACTAATGAATTAATTTTAAATAGATATTAAATGATTTCAAATAATGAATTATTCATTGAAAAATTACTACACCTCACCCAAAATTGCAATGATTTCAATGTTTTAGTATAATAAAAGAAAACACATGTATTTTATAATATGAACACATTCTCCAAAAAAATCTACCCCTAAAATAATGTAAATGTACATTAAAACTATGTCAAATAATTACCAAACCATCACGAAGTCTTATTTTAGGAGACCAGGTCTGGGATCCATGTTATTGAATACAATAAACATCAATCATTAAATCTTAGGAAATAAAACAAAATATGTAATCTCACTTGATTCATTCTTAATGTGAGAAATAAGATGTATTTAGAAGATTACTTATATCATGTGGGAGTTCAAGACATGGGTG
This sequence comes from Viscum album, assembly GCA_963277665.1. Lineage (NCBI taxonomy): Eukaryota > Viridiplantae > Streptophyta > Magnoliopsida > Santalales > Viscaceae > Viscum > Viscum album. The sequence goes on from OY728153.1 coordinate 1,658,242,874, forward strand.
AATCATGAAATTTTATCTAAAAAAACAAGGATATAAGTACTATAAAGTTAAAATTCAGGACCCTTGGACTTTGAATATATACTTATGCATCTTGTAGGGATGAAAAAATTCCATGCCGTTTAAGGTCATGATAGAAGGATGTTGTCGTGCGGTTTTATATCGTGTGAATATGATTTTATGAAACCATCATTAAATTATTTAAAATATTTCATGAGAAACCTTACATTGGTGGTGGGCATGATAAAATTATACTATAAAGAACAATTATATGGGAAAAGTTTTATTGATTTCTCATGAAACTTGGTTCTAATGGATTTTTCAGGTTATGTAGTATACATAACCTTTTCCCATCGATACCATATGACTCAACAAGTCATTTATGGGATTATTTTTCTTTGGAAGGTGATCCGAAATAGATAGGTGAAGTGAGAGAAGTAAAATTGTTACAGGTAGGACCACTATCCTTCCATATACAAGTGAATTTGGTGACATGTGAATAGAAGTATGGTTGTGGTGTTGTAATCCTACAAAAATATAGGATTTTTTTCCAATATTTAATATCTATATCCACCATATTTTTAATGATATTACACAAAGTATTATAAAAATCCCCTCTATATATGTTCACCACTTTATAGTTGTAGGATGAGTGGTTTTACTTATTAATATACTATAGATATAGAATTTTGAATTCAAAGTTGTAAAAATCAGTAGTGTTATCCATTAATATTGTGTGAAGAATTAAAAAATTGGTTATTAGGATTGACTTCAAAATGTTTATTTTTTCCTTTTATATTACTTCATTAAGGTATATTGACTCATCCCATTTAGTAAGGAATCCACTGGAAGTAAGGATAAACTTGAACAATTAGGTTTTAGGTAGGGGATATGGCCCTATAATCTATATTTCTGAGATGGAAATTGGCTATGAATTTTGGGTAGTATGAAATATCTCCAAGGTATAATGAATGAAATTGGAATGTATATGGAAAGCATGGATCATCCTGATAATTTTCATATAGTCTTTTATTATTGATAGCCATAAATATTCAATCCAAAAAAATTGATGAGAGATCTTGGGTCCTAACTGATGAGAACTAAAAGAACCTACATATACTTTTTGTATTAAAATGGTGGTCACACTTACTTCAATGCATCTGAGGTGGACTCTATCAAAACATTGTTTATAGAAAAAATTATGATAATATAGGCCTTTATAAAGAATATTGTTCACTACCCGTCATTGGATATTCTCTTTTATAACTTGTCTAATTAGATAATTCTTTTGATGGAGAAAATCTATTATGGGGGAAATCTATTCAATTACAGTATCATTGGACAAGGATATCAAATATCTTTAACCCGAGGTAGGTTTTTAGCATTGATTTATTCCATTTAATTATTCATGAATATAAATTCAACATTATGATGCATAATGTGAATGATTTCTACATATTGTCCTAGATAGCAACATTAGCCAATGAATTAGCACATTAATTCTATGAACATGGGTTGTGAGGCAGTGTTGGTTCCAAGATGAATTATACCATAAACCCCCATACATACATAGGTAAGGGAATACATTTTTATTTCTTGTTGTTATATTTATTATTAATTATATTAATCACTTACTTCGAATCACCCTTAATATTTAGGTGAGTAAATAATATATATGAGGTCAGTTCCATGCATGCAATGTGAGATTTATATTCTAATTTATTATTGGTACACTCTTCTAACCAAATAAATAAATATAAAAGAATATAATTTTCTAGAGATATAAGGATGATTCCTAAGACAACCCTATTGAGCTTATGTTTTTACATTATTCTTCTCTTTGGGCTTTTGGAGCCACTATTAAAGAAAAATTTCATTTCTTGAAGAGTTCCATGAATACAATATACCCCTTTTCCATGATGTATTATGGTCACTAATGTGTTTTCTAGAGCAGGGTTCACTATTAGATATTCATAAAATGTCTACACATCAGTTACCTTTTGGGACAAAAATTAGATGTAAAACTACTACAAGAATACCTATCATCATGAAATATTTTTAGTTTTTGTTATATAATGTAAGATATATTTATGTTTATTATTATGAGAGACCAAGTTGATTCTTGTGAGGCTATATGTAGTGTGTTGTGAAGCCACTTTATATGTGTTTTATTCGTTGTATATGAAGGAAGAAATATACATGGAGAGGTTATTTGAATTATTTATAAGTAACCAAAAATATTGATAAGAAGAATCATAATGTCCCTATGTATTTTTTGTCAAGTATAAATGCTTTGAAGCTTGGAAGTGAATATATGGAGGTGTTTCCAATAGAAAATTTTGGAGATTCATTTATGTATGGAAAAGGTGTGGAGTTACTTACCTATTTTATATTATATGAAGATTTGATTAATTATTTTAGATATTTCTTATTTTGGAAGTTATTTCATGAATATATTATAAAAAAATTTGATGAAGCATATATGAATATTCATATAGTATTGATAAAATAAAGGATTGAATTCCAGGGATTGTTCTTAAGTAATGTATAAAATTACCCTTTTAATAAGAAAATGATATGATATGATTGATTATATTATGTTCAAGGAAATAAAAAAGTGATGATTACTATATAAAATAGTTTATAAATAGATTAATAAGTATTAAAGTTTATTTAAATAATTTATAAAGATATTTGAAGGGTATAGAGTTAATCTAGAGAATTTAGGTAGCTAAAATTTTTAAATCTCTAATTAAATTGGATACATAATTGTAATAAATAAAAATAGAATCTATGAAAGTCTGATAACTAGTTGTGGAAAGGAAACACTAGATTTATAAAACCAATACAAAGGAAACCCATAACATCTGTATCTATGTAATGTTAATGCTGATGTGAAATAATCCTTATCAATGTAAATTAGACCCACAGAAAGCTAACCTATCCACAAAAGGTTAAAACTAATATATTAAAATTTAACCACATTCCATTAAAGGGTGAGATTAAAGGTGATATTATGAGTTTCAAAAATATGAAATATTTTAATATTGGTTTTTAAATCAGTAGACATGTTATTTTTCTTATAATATTAAACATCATGATTTGAATGGGATAATCATGATTCTATCGAAAGAAATAAGATGAAGAAATTTTTTAATTGATGTCTGTGCTAAACATAGAATAAATTACACCACTAAGAAGAAGATTAAAGTGTTTAAAAATGTAAAAATAATGATCACAGAATACAGATGATCATGGAGTCTCTCATGAGAAGTAAATTTATCAAGAATTAGTAGAAGGGGGAGAATTATTCAAGATGACTCAAATAAGTTAAGAATACAGTAGTTCCATTGTGTAGAGAAAATACACATCATGGTGATTTATTGAATAAGTTTTATAAATAAATTTAGCTATGTGGATCTAATAAAAGAATTAATTTTCATATATTTTATAAGAGAATTTATCTATGCATTCATGATGATGGAGTTCTATATTTGGAAAATTGATTTTTCCTATTGTGAATTATTTTATAAAGATTTATCCTATAGCAATTTATGTTATGTTGAATTATCCTAAAAATGAATTATATTACAATAATATAATTCTATTAATTATTTTCTAATAATTATTGATTCAAATATCATCATACAATGATATATGTTGTGATTCCAGCTACTGAAGAAGAAGGGAGATTAATGAAGAGAGTATTGAGATAGTGAATGAGGAGTGGAAAATCATGATATTAGTGTTTCATGAATAATTTTCACACATGTATTATTTATAGGTTGATTTCATGGTAGATAATAAATAAGAATAAAGATCGTTATACTATTAATATCACAATTAGAGTTAATGTCTACAAATTAAAATTTAAAATTTCTTTCATAATAATGGACTAATTATTTTGAGATTTTGAAATACATATAATAAGAATTTTTGAAATTGAGTTATGAGTCTTCGATAAAGAAAATATAAAAAATATCCAAGATTTTAGGGGGTTTAAAAGATCAAATATTTTGGAATTATTATTCGCATTCATTATCTTCAACCCCCTGATATTTTTTGATTTTTTTAATTAATTTAATATTTTTGATATTTTTCACTTCATCTAACATTGAATATAGATTTTTATTATTACATAATATCACTAAGTTTGGATTAATTTATACGAAACACTAAGTTAATCTTGCGCTATACACAACACTATGTTTTGATCACTCAGTGTTGCGCTACATGCAACACTGAGTCTCTGTGAAACACCACTTTGTTATTATAATTATTTAAATGAGATAGTTATAGACTATCTATTAAACTTAGTAAAATAAATAGTAATAAATAATTTTAAAATATTATTTATAATGGTTTTATATAGATAAAACATATTGATAATGAGAAACATAATATTTTTTTGGAAATTCTTTATATGTTTAGAAATAATATTTTCTTACAGGAACTGCTTTTTATGTCCTTATGTGAAAAATAATAAAATAAATTTTAGACAATCACATGAATTTGATTTGATAAAATAAACACCATTTTTTAATATTTAATTTAAAAATTAACTTAGGATGAATTTTTAGTATTTTTCCAATAAATTTCATTTTTTGATGAATAGTAAAAAATACTGCACTGTAGCTAAAGATTGCATTTTTCTTTTAAATAATAATTATATTTTAAATTTATTTTAAAGTCAAAATAGATCCATTTTACATAAATTAATACAATTTAGGAAATTTTAATCAATTTTAAATTAAAATTAGATATAAAAACTTATAGAACTTTTGAACACCTCTTTTACCTACCATCCCACCACATATGGGGGACTAATGTTAACCTTAATTTTTCCACTTATGTGAATTTGATTTGTAAAATAATATATAAATGGTTTTAAAAAGTATGAAATTTTTGGTTGAATATTATCAACATAATTTTTGGTAAATATTAACTTTAGTATTTCTATTTACCATGATTAAGGTTAAATCGAGTAAATAAAAGTAAAAATAATATTACAATTTTATAAAATAATACTAAAACTTTTTCTGATTTCATTATATGGGTGGGTTTCTATTAAAATCAACCTTTTAAAAAAATTATATCCTTTTTAATCCACTTTTTTAAGAAGATGACATTTATTATATTTTATGTAAAGATAAGTTAAAAATGTCATACTCATAATTTTATTAAGTAAATAATTTTTAATATAGGGTTATATAGAATATAAATTTAACTATAAGTAGAAATTTGAAATATAAAAAATTTATCTTCATTATGATTTTTTTAAATTTTTATAGAATAAATAATTTAATTAATGGCTTGCATAACGATGAGGCATTAATTGTTTAATCAATGGAAATAACAAATAAATGATATTAAAAATATTAAAATATATATAATTTAACATAATTAATTACATACATGAATTTTATAACTAAATATGATATTAGTGAAATATTATAAGTGTTTTCTAAAAGTTATCATGTTAATATGATATTTTATAAAAGACAAATAATGAATAGTATCAAAATTGACACGAAGGATACTTTAAAATAAATAATACTTTATAAATGATATAAAATTCATATAAATATAAAATTTGTCCAAATAAATAGAATAAGGCCAAAAATTTCTTCAATGATCCATTTGAGGTTCATTTCTCATTTTATACTAAATATATTAGCCCTATAGTGTAAAAATCAATGTTGTCATGGTAAAAGTTAATGGGTTTAACTAAGGGTTAAATCAAAAAGATAAGGATAATATTATGATCTAAACATGACTAAAAATCATTTGTAGAGATAATTTAGACCCATAATCATCTTATATTCAATATAGCGCAATTTGGAGCTATTTTAAGTTGAAGATAAATATATATTAATTTAATATTTTAAGAAGTTTACTAAAGTGCCCCTGACCTCAATTATAAAAGAAAACCTCCTACCTCACTTCATCACCAATTTGAGCCATATATCATAAAAAAAACCTTTCCAATTTCCCTTATAAAATTACCTAGTAACATTATAGTGGTTTTGGTCTTCTCAAAAGACCAACTCTAGTTTCCCTAAGAGGAGATATAGAGGGAGATCCTCGAAGAAGAGGTAATCTCCTTACCAACTCTTTCAAAATGGTTTCTTCTTCTAATTATTCTTAATGTGTTGATTCCATTATAATGTAATAACCCAAGTATCACATATGTTATGATATTTTATTATTATTATGGAACAACTATATTCTACCATTTATTCATCCAATGAAAAATGAAAGTACCACGTGTGCGTACGTACAACTTACAGTCTCCACGCCATGGTGTAATATGTTTTTCATAAATACTTTATTTGGATGGTGTAGATGCTAAAAAGTTCTTACGTGCTGAAGAAGGTTTCAAAACGGAAAAGAAAAGTCATATTTGGACCCAGCGACCCCGTCCGGGGGGCTCGGAGGGGCCGCACAAAATAAATTCCTAGGCGCGTGAAAAAAATGTGTCCTGCGCAGAAAAGTCTTGGTTTCGTGAAGAGCCCTAGCACCGACGTGAAATAATTTCATGCCCGCACCCCCCGCGGTTGACCTTTCGTGCCCCCGACCTCTGGCACACAATTATTTTGTGCCAACCTGGTTTCCGCGCCGCCGGACAACTATAAATAGAAGGAAACTCTCTTCCATTTTGGGGATGAAGAATCTGAACCAGCTCTCGTGCGAGAAATCCATCTTCTGCACAAACAATATGGCCTTCAGGTATGGTTCTTTTCATGCCAAGTCACCCTGGCATCTGCCTTCATGCGAGATCCCCATGGCTTAGACTAAATTCCAATCCCTTCAGGGTCCTCTCTTTGCATGCAATCCCTTCCATTGCACACAGGCCGACCCATTGCGTGCAATCCCCCTTCCATTGTGTGCATGCCCCTTTAATTGTGCGTAATCCCTTCAAATTGCATGCACCCCTATCCTTGCGCGCAGTTTCTCCCACTTGCGCGCATTTCCATCTCTTGCGAACAATCCGTCTAGTTGCGCACAACACCTCAGCTTCAATTCCGCGCAAGCATCACCAAATTCGCGCCAGCCCGGTGTCTTTCACACTAGACTATTATTTCGCGTGCAAACCTCAAGGGTTGCACGCAATCCCCATAAGACGTCTCATCTCAGTGCTCCCCAAGTGCCCCCTTGCGCGAGCACCCGATATCATTCTTGTGAATGCCATACGCGGGTGTTTCTCATGCCCCGGGCATCCACATCGTGCACCGTTTTCCCGTGCGACCTTCTAGGCTCATACAAAGTAACTTCAAAGTCCCTTGGATGATACCACCCATTGAATTGATTTGCCTCATTCTTCTTTGTATAGGCACGCTAAAGACTATTGCTTCTTCTCATAGCCACACTAACGTGGACCCCTCGATGGTTCACTCCACAACACCCCCTCGCTATGACCTTGTTGATGCCTTCCCTCCCACAAGTAGTAGAGGGTATCGATTATGTTAGTCCTAGTGGTGCGGAGCAAATCCCCCACATCCGAGCTGCAGGACGTTAAACTGCCAAGCACCATCGTCCTTAGCACATGATGTTAAACTATGACCTGGCCCCGTGCCTCGCACGCAGGTTCCCCCCACCTGGGACATTCTCGATGCCCACTCATCTCCACGGGGATGGGATCACCCCTCACATGGTATGATATCCTCCTGATTAGAGTGGCGTTTGTCCACGGGGAAGGGCATCCACCTTGGTGTAAGCCCCTAGATTTCCTTCCAGGAGGCAGAATCCATGCTCCTCCTTTCATCTCCAGTCCCCAGGGCCAGCAAAGGGTGTGGTGGGAAATGGGGCTCCTCCTTTCTTCGGTCCCAAGTCCCTCTCCCACTGTGATTTGTCATCTCGGGCCTCCATTTTGGAGTAAGCCCCGACTCCATGGGCCGCTCAATGCGTAAGACCCTCATCACTTCTCACAGACGCACCTTTTGCGACATGATCATCAGGTCTTTGTGCTCTTTTGTTTCTCACACTGAGCAGACTCACGTGAGCTTAGAGCAAGCACCGACCATGGAAACCACCTTGGGCCACCTCAGAGTGTAAGCCCCAATCCATCCTGAACTATGGGGACTTTGATCCATGTCAAGGCATGGTACATAGGAAGCCTCTATGAGGTTCAAGCCCCATCCACCTTGGGATGCCTTAGAGTGTAAGCCCCAATCCACTTGAACTATGGGGAATTTGATCCATGTCAAGGCATGGTACGTAGGAAGCCTCCACGAGGTTCAAGCCCCAAACACATTGGTCCACCTCAGAGTGTAATCCCTAATCTATCCCGAACTACAGGGACTTTGATCCTTTCCAAGGCATGGTACATAGGAATCCTCCACGAGGTTCAAGAACCAACCACATTGGTCCGCCTCAGAGTGTAATCCCCAATCCATCCCGAACTATAGGGAATTTGATCAATGCTATGTCATGGTTTATAGGAAGCCTCCACGAGGTTCAAGCCCCAAACACCCTGGGGTGCTTCAGAGTGTAAGTCCCAATAATCATTGGCCCCGACCGTCTCCGTGTTGGTGTTCCAAGCACCCTTTTCACCCAAACTACGAGGACTTTGATCCATGCCAAGGCATGTTATGTAGGAAGCCTCCATGAGATTCAAGCCCAACATCCATCTGGACCCCAGGTCCCTATTCATGTCGTTTCACCAACCCTAAACCACCTTGGGCCGCCTCAGAGTGTAAGCCCCAATCCATCTCGAACTATGGGGACTTTGATCAATGTCAAGACACGGTACATAAGAAGCCTCCACGAGGTTCAATCCCACCACCCGGTAGTTCCGACCATCATCAGTTCGTCCCCGTACCGTATGACGTTAAACTATATTCTCTACTTGAACTATGTGGTCTTTGATTACCCACCATGGGGATATGTAGGAAGCCTCCATGAGGTTCAATCCCATCACTCATGTCTCATCCCGACATTTCCCTTGAGCCTATGTGTCTTGGGAAGCTCATTCCCTAACCCAGAGGTTCCACTTCCTCTAGGTCCCATCCATGCATCCATTCTCACGGGTCGCCTTCTCAGGTGTCCCACAATTTCATCGAACTACACAGAATTTGATTCCCGGCCATGAGGATACGTAGGAAGTTTCTTCGAGGCTCAAGCCCAAAGCCATCATCCATCCAGATTCTTACCTGGGCCGCCACATCCCAGTGGAATCATGCCACTTCATTCCTGTTGACGATCCTTTTTGTCACATTATCTAAAAGAATGGAAAGGGAAATGACTTAGCACAAATTGATTCATCCATTGAAGAAAATGTCAAAAATCGACAAAGGCATGAACAAGGCTTCAAATGCATAAGGGTCGCGCAAGTTCCATCACTGTCGCGCAAGTATACTTGCGCGCCACATAATGGTCGTGAAAGTGACTTGCATTCCCTAAAGGATAACACCCAGGGTATTCTCCAGCCTATAAATACATCCGGTGGGCCCCCCATTTCGAGAGGAATTTTTCTAGAATTCACAGACAGAGCTCTGAACGCCCAAGTCTCTTCCTCAGGTCTTCCGAACTCTTCTAAGGTAATTCTTTACCTAGAATGGAAGGTCTAAATATGAGGATTAAGGTCTAAGTGTTAGAATTCACTATCACTTGCTCGCCTAAGTGTTTTACCCTTAAGGGAAATGAACACACTTGCGCGCCACCCTACTTCTTCATCAAAACTTGTGTGCGATCTTCTGGAAAGCCTCTAGGGATAATACCAAGGGTTTGAGCCAAGTCTCACCCAAGTATTATTGAAAGACTGAAAATCGTGCAAGTACCCATGTGTTGCGCAGGTATACCTGCGTGACCAGGACTTGTATGCCCACGCAGTACCTGTGCACCTTCCAGGACTTGCGCGCCCATACCTTTTTGGGTGCCTTTCCTGCCCACTTCACCCCTCTTATTCCATTCCAATTCTCCTATTCAATATTCAGTCTTCAAGACACTTTTCAAAGCCATTTATGGCATGATTTCTTGATTTGGATTCCTTATCTGAAAGGAACTCCGTGGAACATCTCTAAAAAATCTAGTGATTCATTGATCTTTATTTCACTAAAGATTGAGATTTCATTCATTTAACCTCATCCTTTAAGATAAGAGAATCCTTAACCTGGGCCTCCTTTTCAGGAGTAAGCCCCGGTCTCAAATATGGGAATCCTCTTTAGGAGTAAGCCCCAACCATAATTCTCTTAACCTGGGCCTCCTTTTTAGGAGTAATCCCTAGTCCCAAATATGGGCATCCTCCTTAGGAGTAATCCCCAAGTCCCTTAATTTTTCAAGTCCCTTAAAATGATCCTCTTTTTCAAGAGTAAGCCCCAGCTTTAATTTCTCTTAACCAGTTCTAATTTACTTTTGATTTGGGGCTTCTTTCTCAGGAGAAAAACCCAATCATAAGTCCAATCTTAACTTGGGAATATTCCTTAGGAGTAATCCCCAAGATTAGAGTATCCAAATCTCCATAAAGTACATATACCTTTATGGAGCCTGTTTCTGGATTTCTTCCTTGAAGTAAATCTTAATCGTTATCTATTTTGGGAAGTCATAAAAACATAAGCCCCACATCATTTCATCTTTCATGACACAATTGTCTGGTTTCACCAATACCTCTTGTTTCTCACACCGAGCATGAATCACATGAGCTTAGAGTATAAAAGTAATCATGACTTCTTTCTTTGATCCATCAATCATGCATAAGAATCATACTCCCTTATTCAAACTACGTAGGTTCTGATTCCTTTTTCAAAACAAAGGATACATAGGTAGCCCATCAACGGGTATGATCCCAATTCTGAAATAATCCATGTCCAACTGAATGATAATAAACTTCAAGTGCCCCACTGAGTGGCTTTAAAACCGTCATGGTCATCATAATGACCAAGATACTTTTATGTATTTTAAGGATTCCATCAGCTAAGAATCTCTAACAAATATAGATGATTCTTTATCAATGAAGAACCTTGAATACATATAAAATATTCTCTGAATTTCTTACATATCAATAATTGATTATCAGACTAAAGGAAAGCTCATTTTATACTTGGTAATGTAATAAGGATTCACAAATATACTTAAATATATAAAGAGAGTCCCATAGTAGACAATAATTACCCTAAAAAGGTGTGATGAGTCTGACCTCCAATCCTCTCAAATAATGAAAATTCCTAAGCCTCACCAGTTCACAACTAATGAGCGCCTACCTTTGGAAAGTAGGTCCAAACAGATATGGAATCATTTGATATTTCCGGTTCTACGAACAAACCCGTTAGAAACCGATTGGAATGTTTGAACCGTCAATAAACAAGGTTATTCCCCCATTATAGAGGGAAACAAAAAATGGTGAACCTGACGTGAATCCTTAACCAAGTTAAAATAATGTTTTTCTTATTTTTTAGGCCCCTATTTAAAACTCAATGAGAGGGCCAACAAAATAATCATTGACATATGTACTCGTCCAAAAGATGTAGTGGTTGAATTTATCTTGATTATGCCTGTTACATCAAACAAGCACTCTTTTTCAAGATTTTTTGTATTTTAAGAAATGGATGCTCTCAAGTTCACACCTATGAATACCACTGCTGTGAATAGCGCTGCTGCAAATGCCACTGCTGCTACTCCTGTTAGATCATCATCCGCTCTGAGGATGACATCACCTACTCAGCGTCTTTAATGTTGGGTATCAAATGCGCTGGTTAAGGAGTACCATCAACACGGTACCATTCCAACTCTGGAGGCTGCTTGACAAGCCCATCAAGTGAACAATTCAACCTGGTTGTCCAGAAAATGACGACCAGCGATCAAGAAATAGGCGGTGCTAACTACCGTCTCCAACTGTTTCAGGTCGTTATCCCCGGAACGAAATCACCATTCACTCCCATATTCTGGGGAGGTGAATGAGCATGTCCCTCGGGGCCTTAATTAAAAGAAGCAGGAGTCCATACCGAGGGATCCTATCAACGATCACTGCCAGACTCGTGCAACAGTACACCCTCAACATGATGTGGGTACCGACTCCAGGCATTCGGCTCAGGTTCCTTGAACCCGAGCAGGCAAGACGAACCGCCAGAGGTGGAATCTGGTCAACAGTGAGCATGTTCTCATCTCTGCCGTCTCTGGAGAAGTCCACCAATCTAACTTGGTGGAAAGAAATGAGCGGGCACATAAAACTTCCTATTTTAATTCCGCTGTCCAGCAGACTCGTCTGCCAGCATCACATCAATCCCGCCAGGCAATTCCGATGGAGTACTATAGGCCAGAACATACACCTGTTTATACATCATCAGCTAGTCAGAAAGCTCATCTGACTACATATGATGAAGCTCATCAATCATGTTCGGTGAAGTACAATCAGTAGGCACATACACATTCTAGTATTAATCAAGCCTACCAATAGTCTCATTTGGTAGCACACAGAGAAGTCAGTCGAAAAGCTCTGGCGAAAAACAGGAGGCAGACTCAACTCTTTGACCCCACACTTGAATACTGTCAGGATTCACTGACAGGAAAAGGAGGACAGGAGCAGGCACATTCACCTACTCCAAGCATGGAATAGACATATATCCCTGTTCTGGCAGTTGAAGTCACCAAGCATATTTTATCAATAGTGAAAGAGCAGAAGCAAATCCCTGCTCATATTCCGGATGCTTTCCAGGATATTATAACAGCTTCAGCAGCATCTTAGGGAAAGACACATAAATATATCCCTACCAGTGGAGTGACACATCAACAGTTCACTCCGGAACAGACACACACATCTTCTCCAATCCAAGAGGGTTGTGGGTCATACTCCCCTATATCATATGGACAACCAAGTCAGGCACATACACCTAATTTGAGTGGAGATTGTCAGCCTAACCTGGCCAACTTTCCTGATCAGGCACATAAACCTTCTCAGAGCATCCACTTTCATCAACAAGTGGTTTCCAAGGTGAGTAAGAAGGCGTCTAAGAAGAAGACCTGCCCAACACAGTTAGGATATCAGGAGCCAATCTGTAACAAGGCCCTGCTCGATGCTGGAGTTCTTGAAGCCCTCAGACAGTTATCTATTGGAATTCAAGATTCTACTCCCTCATTTCCCAAAAGTGGGAACATTAATTTCGAAGGTCTTCAATAGACACTTCCTCATGAAGGCTTGATTAATGACAATTCAGTCGATCTCGAAGTTTCATCTTCAGATGAGAGCCACAAGAACTCTCTATGTGGTCAGAAGACCAAGGAGCAAGAGATCTCATATTTTGCTATAACCCATCATGGTGGTCCTCCCCATGATGATGAATTTCGCTGTAAAAGTCCTCGCCGCAGTAGTGATGCACATTTCCCGGAAAATGATCCAGTGGACAATGTAGTGCCGATAAATCCCTCTTATCTTAAGGCACTTGCAAATGAGAAACATGTCATGTCTGATGCTTCATCTCTAGTAGTTGAAATAATTTCTCAATCGGAAGGTATCCCAGGGTGTAGGTCATTCTCCGAACCACCCCTAAGTCATGCATCTTCTAGTTTGATCAGTTATTTCTCTACCAATATTGTTGAATCCGATGAAGCAACAAGGAAGCACCAAATCTGGTCAAATCAGGTAGAAGAATCTTCATTGAATGATAAAGAGGAAATACTGAACATGAGAAAACAACTAGCAAAAGGTGAAGTGCCAGTTATGTTTTGGCCTCTGGTTGACTCTCAGTATAACATTCCAAATATGTTAACAGAAGATGTGATTCATGATATTCGTCTCAACATATGGAAAACTCTTTTTTAGTTGAAAAATAAAGTATTATCTTATGATTAATATGAAAATTATCTTAAGATAATAGAAGGGTTACAATGTAAGATTGATTTGGAATCTCTATTAGTCTCTCGATATCCGTTGGCTGAAAAGCAGAAGAGAGCCCTTCAACGTTCATGCCTTGGCGCACTAAGAAGATTGTGCCAGTTAATTACCAATGCCCCATATAGTATTCATGTTAGAGGATGGGGTGTTCATGGAGCACTACATTTCATGATGCTCTCTAGTCAGCAAAGCCCACAGAAAATGGTCTCATGCAATGTTATTGCCCATGGCCGACCACTGTCAACGAGCTTTGTTTGTAATCAAAATCTTTCCCAAGAACAGGCCTCAACTAGTTCCTCTCAAAATCAAGAATATAGAGAAGGAGTTTTTGAATTACTCCTGCATCAAGAAAACTAGAATATTTAATAGCCCTCTCGTATAAAGCAAGCACATCATCAAGTGACAGAAGTGTCAGAAATCATCCAACGGTCTTTCGAACCGGGTGATAAAAGTGGATACAAGTTGATGAATCCAGCTAATTTCCGGAATAAGGTCCTCAAGATCAGGAGAGATTTTAAGAAAGTCTCAGACAAAGCATGTCAAGAGCCACCCCAGCTTTCCAGACCGGGGACTCTTTTAAACCAACCCTTGGAATCAACAAATAGGATTCGAGGAGTTGAGCGGGAACAACAGGAACAACCCTGGTCCACCAGACTGGGGAATTTTTCAAATCATCAATCCCCTCCTCACAGAAATTCGGTCTTTTCTCGATTGGGTAAGAAGTCTCAAGAGGAACGAAGAGCCAAATTATCAGGAGATTCTCTCCAAATTATGGTTCTTTAAGAAGTTCCTGAGGGATTGAATCAACAAAAGGAAACGTCTCATCAAAGACATGGATAAATACAATATCACATAAATGCTGATAGAAGGGATGCGATGCATTATGCATCAATCAATGTCATCAATTCTGTTTTTGCTGATCCACCAGATAAGGCTCACTCAGGGGACTTAGATAAAGAGGTTCCTGCTCAGAAAGTTGTACGCACAGACACATATGAAGAAGGTGTATGTACAAGAAATCAAAGGTTTACCCAGAATCTGATTGCTCCTTCAAATAACCCACTTTCCCCTCTCCTAAAGGGATTAAACAAGGGGAAGGGAAAGAATTAGGTTACATATACTTCCTCTGGAGAAGGAAAATCGCTCTCACTAGAGAAAATATTTGCGCAACAGGAGGAATAAATGAAATAATTTATGAGGTTGAATGCAGAACTACTTCAAGTTAGTCTTCCTCCTAAGCATGATAGATCCATTCAGCCAAGGGAGTTTGTTGCAGCTACTGAGATGGATCAAGAATATCCTCCTTTATCAATACACCCTCACAGGTCTAATCCTATGGGTCAAGTGCAACAACCACTACTGGAAAAACGGCCTATACCCACGGTTCAAAACCGTGGGTATAGCCTCCAAAACCGTGGGTATAGCCTATACCCACGGTTTTGGGAACCGCGGGCTGGAACGCCGTCGGTATAGGTCCCCAGCCTATACCCACGGTTTTGGAAAACCGTGGGTATAGGTGTCCTGCCACCGTGTCACCGAAACATAGAGAATTTCCACGGTTTCAACGGATTTTACCCACGGTTTCAAAACCGTGGGTATTGGTCCTAAAATAATGCATGCGCCGAGTTTCGATCCCGCAACCTCTTCGCTGCAAACACCGCGTCTAACCACTACCCTAACTTCACATATATGTATATATATATCTATTTAGTTAAATATAGTTATAAAAACCGTGGGTATAGAGGGAAGAACCGTGGGTATAGGGTTCCCGCCAAAAAAAAATTCCTTCCCGCGGAAAAAAAAAATTTCCCGCGGACACAAAATTGACCTATACCCACGGTTTTTCAAAACCGTGGGTATAGGTATTTAATCCCAGACCTATCCCCACGGTTTTCACCAAAACCGTGGGGATAGACCCCCCCTATACCCACGGTTTTGGAAAACCTTGGGTATAGGTGAATTTTGATGACCTATACCCACGGTTTGCCAAAACCGTGGGGATAGAGCCCCCTATACCCACGGTTTTGGCAAACCGTGGGTATAGGTCATCAAAATTCACCTATACCCACGGTTTTCCAAAACCGTGGGTATAGGGGGGGTCTATCCCCACGGTTTTGGTGAAAACCGTGGGGATAGGTACATTTTCCAGTAGTGAACAATTGGAAATACTGCCATCAGTTGCAGTACCAGCTGCCATACCTATCCAGACTCCAGTCATTGCACCTAACCAAGTCCAAGTTCAACCAGATGTTTCTAAAAAGTTAATAACTACCCTTGAGTCATTAACAGCTCAGTTAGAGACTATGGAAGGGAAGCGTGTGCAGGTTCAACCGAAAAATAAAGCTTACCCTGAATGGGTGTATTCAATCTCTCCTCCATCAAATTTTGGGAATCCTGTATTCCCTATTTTCAATGGATCAGGCGATCCTGAACAGTAATTGACGCATTACTTGTCTTGTTGCGATCCTATGATGGGAACTACAGAGCAGCAAGAAGTGGTGAAACTCAAATGCTTTGTGCGAACCTTGTAAGGAACAACTTTTGTCTGGTATACAAGCTTGAAATCTCAGTCAATTACAGGATGGGAAGATCTCCGCCAACAATTTCTTCTTCAATTCAGCTCAAATTTTCCAAAGACAACAGTTTTCAATCTTACAAACTGTAAGAAAAGGGATAATGAAAGAGTCTCTGATTTCATTGCTTGCTGGAAGGGATTAATATATTCCCTAAACTTAGCACTCCCACAAGAGGAACTATTTCCAATATGTGTGGCCAATTTGCATGATGAATTACGCACTACACTGATCCCTATGAAATACATAGGAGGGTTTCGAGACCTTACTTCAATCGCTAAACAAATTGAATATTCTCTTATACAGACTAAGGCTAAATCTCGTGTAATTCCATCAGCTCCAGGAAGGAGAATGGGTAAAGCAGAAACTACTACAGTTATGCTTAAACAAGCACCTGTACCTACTTCTACCTCAAAACCTTCATCTTTTCAAAGGGATCCACCTCCTAAGCACCAACAACAAAGGCCGTTTCATCAAGACAATCAAAAAGATCAAAGATGAAAACAATTTGAGGATATGAAGAGAAAAACATACTCTTTCCGAAATGAACAAGTTCCTGGTTACTTCATTTCGGCCCTAGAGAATAATTTGGTTCAACTACCAAATCCCAAGAGTCCAAACAAGGATGGAGTTGAAGACCATCCCAATTATTTCTCCTTTCATCAAATATTGGGGCATCCCATCCAAGAGTGTTTTGTCTTCAAAGACCTCCTACAAAAGATGGTCGACTCGGGACAAGTCAAACTGAAAGGCTCTTCAGCCCAGGTAGCATGTGTTATTGCTACAGTTCCAGAGGAGGAAGGCGAATGGCAAGAAGTAAAAAGAAAAAATGCACAAAAATATGATGATTGGATGGTCAAAAAGATGATCAATCGAACTCATGCTATTTTGCAAACACAATTGAAGAAACCAAATGTACCTTCTTCCATGAATTCCGCAGCAAAATCCTCTTCAGAGGGAAAATCCTCAAAAGGGCGACATAATTCAAAGAAAGATAAAGAATCAGAAGAAGATGAGTATGTGTCAAATCCTAAGTTGTCTTTGACTCTGGTGGACTTCATGCCATCTAATTCAAATCAATGGGCACCACCCCACCAAATGACACAACCTAAATTGGCTAGTCAAGTAGAGTCTTCATCGGATGAAGAGTTGATTTTCGGTTCTGTTAATATGATGCAATTAACAGATCCATATGCCAGTCGCAGTTTTGATTTCGATGAGCCTGAATTTCCTACATCAAATAGAGGAATTAGAGGAAGTTCCAGAGGATCAGGATACAGGGGGAGACGTGGATCTTTTAGAAGACAATATTCCAATTCTACCCCTGCTAGAACTATGAACACAACAAAAACTCGTGGCAGAGCCCTTCAGCGAGCTCGGCAAGAACAAGCAAGTTCTTCTAACAATAAAAAATTCAGTCTTGGAACAGTTATTTTGGAAGACCGATTGAAGGTTCCATCTTCTTCCTCTCAACAAGTGAATGGATCTAATCAGTATAATATTCCAAAACCAGGAATATTGCCAACTCCTATACCAATACAAGATGCATCAACTTCCAAAGCATCTGCTTCCAAGGAACCTACTAAACCACATGTTCTTGTTGGGAAAATCAGACCTCTGGATCAAAAGTATGATGTAATAAAACACTTGTCCCAATTACCAGACACGTTATCAATTCTAGATGCTTTGAATCTATCATAGTATCTTCGGGAGGCACTCATCGAGGCTTTGTCAAATCCTCAGGAGTTTGAAAATGAAATTGCTGCAACTGAAGTCTATCACATAGAGAATAATCCTACAGAATTCAATGCAATAATATCTTTTACTAATGAAGATGAAGATGATGTAATGCGTGGGCATATTATACCTTTGTATTTATCTGGCAAGGTCAATGGTGTAGACGTCCAAAGAGCTTTCACTGACAATGGTTCAGGAGTCAACCTCATGCCCATTCGTACACTTCGTCGATTGGGCCTCACAGAATCTGATTTATCTCCTTCTACCATGATGTTACAAGGATATGATAAAAATGAACAAGAACTACTGGGTGAATTTACACTCAGAACTCAGTTTTGAGATCTTGTATCCAATTCAGATTTCATGGTTGTTGATCAAGACTCAGCCTTCAACATCTTGCTTGGGAGACCCTGGCTACATCAACATGCGACTATCCCTTTATCATACCATCAATGTATCAAATATTATTTCGATGGTCAAGTTGGGACATTATATGGTGATAAGGCCCCGTTCAAGACATGTGAGTCTCAATACATTGAGGCAGAATATATCACATGAAGGGAAGGGAGAAATCCACAACAAAGGAGATTAACGAAGTTAATGCTTCATATGGTTTGGAAAAGATTCCAGTAAATCCATTTGCGCATGTGAGTACAGATTATGTATTTCCTATCAGTCAAATTGACAAGATAGAACGAAATCAAAATACTCTTATTGAAAGATCAATAATTTCAATTAGGGCAATCGAGCTGGACAACATGGGAGAAATTGGTGATCCTCCAAGCAGTGATGAAAGCCCAAATGGTGGCGTCTTCATTTCATCTGCTAAAATCCAACAAGTATATACTTCTCCAATCAAGTCAGAAGAAGTTATAGCAACATCAGAGGTGAACAATGATGTCGATTCTCAATCCATCATCTCCTCTTTATTTCCCAAGGAAGACCCTTCATCATCAATCAGGTCGAAAATGGAAGCTTCTTCTTCAAGATGTGAAAATTTTGACATCTCTTCTGATCATGAAAATTATGCTCTATCATCCACTATGAAAGTACAAATGGAAGAAATAACACATGAAGAAGAAGAAGAGGAAGATCTTAGAGATGCTCCTTCATCATTTGAAGAGGGTATCTCTACCACCGTGGATGAACTCAGAGAAATAAATCTGGGTACAAAATAATATCCACGACCCACTTTAATCAGTGCGGCCATGAATCTTGAAGAGCAAGAGATGCATATTTCCTTTCTAAATCAAAATAGATATATATTTGCTTGGAACTATATATAAATTCCCGGGCTTGATCCTGATGTTTCTACTCATCATTTGGGTTTACCAGAAGAACATCAAGGACTTAAGCAAGCCGCAAGAAGAACACACCCAACTTATGCTTAAAAAATTGAAGCTAAAGTGGATAAGATTATCAAAGCTAACTTCATCAGAGAAGTTCAATATCCCAAGTGGTTGGCTAATATTTTCCCTATAAAGAAGAAGAACAGAAAAATTAGAGTTTGCATCAATTTTAGAGATCTTAATCGGCATTGTCCTAAGGATGATTTCCCATTTCCGATTACAGAACTTTTAATTGATGCAACAGATGGCTATGAAGCACTTTCCTTCATGGATGGATATTCTGGATATAATCAAATCTGAATGTCCCTAGAAGACGAGGAATCCACATCCTTTAGAGCCCCTCAGGGTGTGTTTTGCTACCGGGTAATGCCCTTGGGATTAAAGAATGCAGGTGAAACATATCAGTGTTCCATGCATCATATCTTCAAACCCTTTTTTGGGAAGTTTGTTGAATGATATGTAGATGATTTGGTGGTTAAATCCAAACAAATTTCTAATAACTTGGATGATTTGGAAGTCATATTCCGCAAGCTTCGACAACATAATTTGAAGATGAACCCCTTAAAATGTGCTTTTGGGGTAACCTCAGAAAAATTTCACAGCTTTGTTGTACGCCATTGTGGTATTGAAGTCGATCCTGAGAAGAAAAAGTCAATCCTTGGTATGTCACCTACTCAAAATTTGAAAGAATTAAGAGGAATTAAAGGACACTTAGCCTATATTCGGTGTTTCATCACCGATTTGGAAGGCAAAAGTTTACCCTTCACCAAATTGATGAAGAAGGGAGTCACTTATCAATGGACTGAAGAATATCAAGAAGCATTCGATATTCTCAAGAAATACCTCTTGAGTCCACCGGTACTCATGCCACCTATTGAAGAAAGACCACTTATCCTCTACATGACAGATCTAGAGTGATCATTGGGTGCCTTTCTTACTCAGAAGAATGATGCTGGGAACGAAAACAGCCTCTACTACCTCAGTCAGACTATGCTTGAAGCAGAAACCTGGTATTCAAGTATTGAGAAGTGCTGCCTGGCATTAATCTTTGCAGTTCAAAAGTTGAGACACTACCTGCAACATCACGATGTCCAATTGGTATCTCACAATAACCCACTCAAATTCATCCTTAGTCGTCCAATGCTTACATGACTTCTGGAAAGGTGGGCAGTTATTTTGCAGTAATTTGATATTCATTATGTGTCTCAAAAGGAAATAAAGGGCCAGGCTTTGGATGATTTACTGGATGAACACCCTTCAGTGGAAGACACATCTTCAGATATTGAACTCCCTGATGAGGAAATCTTCTCTATTCAAGAAAGTCCTCAGGCGTGGGAAATGTATTTTGATGGTGCTTCTAGAAGTCCAATAGGGAGGAGAATGGAAAATCATAAATTCAACAAAGTTGGCTTAGTAATTGTTCTCATTTCTCCAGAAAAGGTAGTGTTACCTTATTCCTTCTTATTGTGGGAAGGTGGTACCAATAATGAAGCAGAATACCAAGCTATCATCGCAGGCTTGGAATTGGCGCTTCAAGAACAAGTGAATCACTTAAAGGTGAAAGGTGATTCAGACCTGTTAATCAAACAAGTCAATGGGGATTATGCCATCAGAAAAGGAGAACTATTACCTTTGTATGATTAAGTCAGAGAGTTAATGTCAGAATTCCTTTCGGAACTAACATTTTCTTATGTCCTGCGATCACAAAATACTCAAGCTGATGCACTGGCTAATATAGCCACAGCTTTGGCAGATCCAAATCGGGACGAGGCGACCATCAATATTTCCCACCATCGTGCAATTTCACCTTATGTTTGAATCTGAACAAAGGAAATTAATGAAATTAGTCCCATTCCTGAACCGTATGGTCATTTTATAGGATAGATGTCACCTATCAGGGAATACCTTCAAAATGGAACACTTCCACCTGATAGAGCCGATAAAGAACAAATTCAGCAACGTGTGGTCAATTTTACTCTTTATGATAGCCCAAATCACCTAGAGAAAATTATCTACAAATGTGGTTTTGATGGAGTTATCTTTAGATGCATTTATGGTGAAGCGAAAATGGATGTCATGAAAGACGTGTATGCAGGAGCCTGTGGTGCCCACTAGTCTGGACATAGACTGTCTGATCAGATTTGAAGGCTTGGATACTTTTGGCCCTCAATGATACAAGATTGTGTTGATTTCACAAAGAAGTGTCATTCATGCCAATTACATGCCAACTTCATTCATCAACCTCCAGAGTTGCTTCATATAGCTAAATACTCATGTCCATTTTATACATGGGGAATGGATGTGGGGGGACCTTACCCTTCAGCTACGGCCAAACAGTTTAAGTATATTATTACTGCTACTGATTTCTTTTCCAAATGGGAAGAGGCAATACCTCTCAAGGAAGTCGGTTTTAAATGCATTTTTAGCTTCATCAAGTCTAACATAATTACCAGATTTGGTGTCCCTCATACCATATTGACGGAAAATGGCACCAACTTCTGTTCATCTGAGGTGAAGAAATTGTATCAAGAATACAACATCAAATCCAACCATTCATCTCAGTATCATGCAGTGGCCAGTGGCCAGATAGAAGCTTTCACCAAGACTCTGTCAAATATACTGCAAAAGATGGTGGATAAAGATAAGAAATCGTGGCCTGATAAACTCTTTCATGATTTATGGGCTTATCAGACCACCACCCGCACTACAACTCGGTCAACTCCATATTCACTGGTATATGGAACGGAAGTCATCTTGCCCATTGAAGATCAATTACCCTCTCCTAGAGTAGCCATTTGTGATCAGTCATCTACAGATGAGAAATCTCAAAAATGATTGAATGAATTGGAACAGTTAGATGAGAAACGATTATGCACTTTTCACCACTTGGAAGTCTATCAGAATTGAATAGCATGAGCTTTTAACAAAAAAGTTAATCTACATTCATTCAGTCAGGGATAATTGGTATTAGTTCTCAGAACTCCAATGATACCAGGAAAGAAACCTCCCAAGCTTGAGCCAAAATGGGAAGGACCTTACTCAATACATAGGGTCTACTCCAATGGAGGTTATTCATTAATCTCGATGGATGGAGAACTCATCACTACTCCAATCAATGCCAAATTTTTGAAGAAGTATTTTGTATAAACACAAAATATATCATCCATGGTCCTGTATGACCTTAAACTGCACCACCATCCAACAAGATGTTAAACTGCATCATCAACGGTCCATGCATATGACCCTAAACTATTTGCACATATGTCCAACATGACGTTAAACTATGTCCCCTTCATCATCCTTGCTATATGATGTTGAACTATACAGAAACGGTCTATACATATGACCTTAAACTATTTGTATTCCTTTCATCTCACATGACGTTAAACTATGAAAAAAGTCCCTAATATGTCCAACATGATGTTAAATGGTGTACTCTTTTGTCCTTACTGCATGACATTAAACTCCACAGTCGTCTTTTTTTCCAACATGACGTTAAACTGGGTTGTCTCTATCGTCCTAACTACATGACACTAAACTGTACAGAAAGTCCTTTGATATGTCCTACATGACATTAAATTATACTTTGTCCCTTCTACATGACACTAAACTGTGCAGCACCAATAGTCCTAACTGCAAGAATTTAAACTGCATAGCCCCTTTATATGTCCTACAAGACATTAAATTGTGCATCGTTAAGGTTGTTGTTACCTCTTGTTTCTCACACCGAGTATGACTCACGTGAGCTTAGAGAAAACCTCAACCACTACACTCTCTCTGGGATATTAACCATGTGTAAGTCCCAACAACATCATTGTTTAGGTCGTTATCCCTAAGAACAACTTGATCATTAATTCATTATTTAATTGAACTACGTGGACTTTGATCCTTGCCTTCCAGGCTGGGTATGTAGGCAACATCCCAAGGTTCAAGCCCAAAACCAATCTCTTCACATTGGTTCACCTCCATCTCATACGATGTTGATTCGTGAAACCGCCCCTAGAATCAATACCTTTACATTGGTTCATTTTCGTCCATGATATACGACATTAAACTATACAATACTTTTTGTCCAGTATGACAATAAACTACAATATTCTTTAATACCCTTACCTGATATGGATCCATTATTTACATTGATTTTTCAATCATATTTCATTCCAAATACTACATGCATACATGACAATGCCCAAACCTTTTATCTTAGGATAAACCATCATTGCACTAAAGTCCCTTTTCACTCTTCACATGTACGAACCAAATTTGTACAGACGGTATTTCTAGAACTACATGGGCTTGATTACCATCTTTATGGGATACGTAGGAATGTTCGAGTGTCCTTTGAATCCATCCCTAAGTATTTGGGCATAACCCCAAATTCCACTTTCAGTCCCTTGGCCAAAAAGTCCCCATGAAAACACACACTGTGTATTTCTTATAATGGTCCAAGCTCTATGACCCTACACTAAGATCTCTAATACTTTTGTCCCACATGATGTTAAACTATAGTTTAAGAAATACTTATGGCTTGATTCCCATCCTTATGGGATACGTAGTGAAGTCCAACATTTCCAGTCAGGACCCAACCACAACATGATTATGCTTAGCATTGATCTGTGTATCTTTGTATACATTGGAAAATACCCATCTTTATGTGTCATAATCCTAACCTTAAATATTTTCAGATCTTCATAACACTTTTCTTGACTTTTAGTCACAAAAATGTCAAATTTCTGAGAGTTCTTTTACCTGACTATGCAGTACGTGCCCTTAGGCT
This sequence comes from Viscum album, assembly GCA_963277665.1. Classification (NCBI taxonomy): domain Eukaryota; kingdom Viridiplantae; phylum Streptophyta; class Magnoliopsida; order Santalales; family Viscaceae; genus Viscum; species Viscum album. Next base: position 1,658,267,132 of record OY728153.1, read on the forward strand.
GCCTTGCATAAACAACCTCTATAACAGATTTGTCAGCCAAAAGATACTATCATCTGACTATGCAGCCAATTCCCTTAGGTGGCCCTGCATAATTCAACCCCCTAATGGGTTTTTCGGATACTGGTAACTTCATTCTTAAGAAGAAAGCCTCTTTTTTCCTTATTGGTCTTAAATGACAATATGTAGGGATCCGCAAAAATAGCCATCCTTAACATATTTTTCCCATATCCTTTTTCATGATCTAAAAGTATTCAAGTCTATGGTTTATATTCTCCTTCCCTACGTTTGGGTCAGACTTTCATTGGAGTGATATCCATCCAGTTCTTTGATAATCTTGTTTGGAAATATCTTCTCCATATTCAAGTACCTCTTTCGATACAACAAACTCTATACTTTGGAAAATTTGAATCGACATAAACTTTCACTGGTTTTTTAGCACTAGGAAAGTAAAATTCCGAGAGTTCTTTTGCCTGAGTATGCAGCACGTGCCCTTAGGCGGCCTTGCATGAACAATCTACATAATAGAATTGTTAGCGAAAAGATTCTATTTGTTTGACTATGCAGCCAATGCCCTTAGGTGGCCCTGCATAATTCAACCCCCTAACGAGTTTGTTAAATAATAGTAACTTCATTCTTGGAAACTACTTCTTCTGATTCATTTTAGCTCTTTTTCATATCATTCCTCAGATTCAAATATTATTAAGCCATAGTTTACATATTTTCCCTCATACTTGAGTATGGTAATATGTTTTCATAAAAAATTGTCAAATAATTGAGTCAATTCTAATTCATTCGGTCAAAGATATTTTCAACCTTAAACATTAGCCACTATATGTCCGACGTACATGACTTTAAACTGCCCACAAAAGACAAAGGAAATCTGAATAAAAGTCAAGTTCCAACTCACTAAACATACATTTTGTATGATTTAGGTAATATTGAGAAAATTAAAAGATTCAAAGTTTGTAGGGTTATTTATAATAATCCTATTAAAAATCAAACTATGCTTACTAGGCCCATTGGCTTCGGTAAAATTTAAAGCATGTAGCAAAAGAATGCAGGTATGAATGATTGAAGATTAAAGTGTTTTTCATTGATACACAAGAGATAGAAGGACATCCATAGACTAGAGTCTCTTCTCTTTTTCAAGAATTAAAAAAGGCTTTCAACATAACTCTTCATTTGATTTACGGAATCCCGAGATTCATCAGAAACCACCTGGAATTCATTCATTCAACTGTATACAATAAGAGATGTAGTGATACCAGCTCTTCTTGGAACAATTGTAAAAGGATGTTCTTGAGTGTGGTTTGAGAAAATTTTCTGCTGATCAAACAGTGACTCTGTTTCTGTCCAAGATACTTGGAAGATAGATACATGGATTTGAGAATAGAGCATTGGATGTAAAGATCCATTTGGATAGAGTACTCTTTTCAGATATTTATCTAATACCATGTTTATCTTCTCTCCACCAACCAGCAGTGGAAAAAATTTCAGCCCATGGGTTTTCCATTTTCATATCTACAAGGAAATGGCATGGAAGGAAAATTTGAAAGTTCACACCATTGTTGTTGCTCTTAATGCACAGCATAACCGAAATAGAGGAGTAGCAGTGCAGCTGCATTTCAGGCCTATAGTTATTTGCATCTGGAACATTGACTCGTTGCAGATGACCATGACCATACAAGGACAGGTAGATTCTCTGTGAGAAATTAAGATGATATTTATTCAAGTACATAGCCAAATCTGGGAGAGTGTTGTCGTAGATATAATCGTAATCATGGACAACAATGTTCATCATGTCATCAATCCACTTGCTAGCCAGTTCATCAGCCGTTCCGATTCTCCTAAGAGCCATTGAATCTGCACAAAAGTTGAATAAACTAACTCTTAAATGGGTTTATTTTTCATAAAATTTGTGAAAGAATTCAGAAAAATGGAAAAGGCATTAAGGCGTGCAAGTCTAAACTTGGCGTGCAAGTGTTAGTGTGCCGCACTAGTTTTTGACGTGCAAGTATAAACTATTAAAGTCTAAACATATCTACAGTAGCGCGACAGCAAAGGAACAACGAAAAACAGAGAAAACTACGCGGCGAAGGCCACCTGCGCGACGAGAGCTCGAAAGTTTGAAATCTGTATGCTTTGTACAGAAATGGGGCCACATATTTATAGGCCACAACCATACCCTACGTGCCAAAGTCTGTCCAGCTAGAAGTTTCACTCCAAACCTTGTGCGCCACATCCTGCGTGCCAAGTATTGCACCCTGAACAATTGCGCGCTGCCTTTCCTTTCGTTTTCTGCTTTTCCTCAGAGTCGCATCCACATTTTTTTCAGATCCAAAACTGAAGGGTGACTTTTGTTGACACTCCTTTTCATCACATTGTCTAAAAGAATTGAAAGTAAAATGACTTAGAACAAATTGATTCATCCTTTGAAGAAAACGTCAAAAATCGACAAAGGCATGGACAAGGCTTCAAATTCATAAGGGTCGTGCAAGTTCCATCACTGTCACGCAATTATACTTGCACGCCACATAGTGGTCACGCAAGTGATTTGCGCACCCTAAAGGATAACCTCCTGGGGTCTTCTCCAGCCTATAAATATCCCCGGTGGGCCCCCCATTTGGAGAGGAATTTTTCCAGAATTCACAGAAAGATATTTGAATTCCCAAGTCTCTTCTTCAGGTCTTCTGAACTCTTATAAGGCAATTCTTTACCTAGAATGGAAGGTCTAAACAGGAGGAGTGAGGTCTAAGTGTTATAATTCACTAACATTTGTGCACCTAAGTGTTTTACCCTTAAGGGAAATAAACATACTTGCGGGCCACCCTAATTCTTCATCAGAACTTGCGCTCCATCTTCTGGAAAGCCTCTAGGGATAATACCAAGGGTTTGAGCCAAGTCTCGCCCAAGTATTATTCAATGATTGAAAACCGCGCAAGTACCCATGTAACACGCGGGTATACCTACACGACCAGGACTTGCGCGCCCATGCAGTACATGCGCGCCTTCCAGGACTTGCACACCCCTATCTTTTTTGGGTGCCTTTCCTACCCACTTCACCCCCTTATGCCATTCCACTTCTCATATTCAAGATTCAGTCATCAAGACACTCTTTAAAGCCATTTATGGCATGATTTCTTGATTTGGATACCTTATCTGAAAGGAACTCCGTGGAACATCTCTAAAAAATCTAGTGATTTATTGATCTTTATGTCACTAAAGATTGAGATTTCATTCGTTCAACCTCATCCTTTAAGATGAGAGAATCCTTAACCTGGGAATCCTTTTCAGGAGTAAGCCCCAGTCTCAAATATGGGAATCCTCTTTAGGAGTAAGCCCCAACCATAATTCTCTTAAATTGGGCATCCTTTTCAAGAGTAAGCCCCAGTCTCAAATATGGGCGTCCTCCTTAGGAGTAATCCCCAAGTCCCTTAATTTTTCAAGTCCCTTAAACTGGGCCTCCTTTTCAAGAGTAATCCCCAGCCTTAATTTCTCTTAACCAGTTCTAATTTAATTTTGATTTGGGGCTTCTTTCTTAGGAGTAAAACCCAATCATAAGTCCACTCCTAACTTGGGCATCTCCCTTAGGAGTAATCCCCAAGATTAGAGTATCCAAATCTCCATAAAGTACATATACATTTATGGACCCTATTCCTAGATTTCTTCCCTGAAGTAAATCTTAATCCTCATCTATTTTGGGCAGTCAAAAAAACATAAGCCCCACATCATTACATCTTTCATGGCACAATTGTCTGGTTTCACCAATACCTCTTGTTTCTCACACCGAGCATGACTCACGTGATCTTAGAGTGTAAAAGTAATCATGACTTCTTTCTTTGAGTCATCAATCATGCATAAGAATCATACTCCCTTATTCGAACTATGTGGGTTCTGATCCTTTTTTCAAAACAAAGGATACGTAGGTAGCCCATCAATGGGTACAATCCAAATTCTGAAATAATCCATGTCCTCCTGAATGAAAATAAACATCAAGTGCCCCAATGAGTGGTTTTAAATCCAACATGGTCATCATAATGACCAAGATACTTTTATGTATTTTAAGGATACCATCAACTAAGAATATATAACAAATAGGGATGATTCTTCATCTATGAAGAACCTCGAATACATATAAAAGATTCTATGAATTTCTTACATATCAATCATTGATTGTCAGACTAAAGGAAAGCTCATTTTATACTTGGTAATGTAATAAGGATTCATGAACATAACTTAAATCTATAAAGAGAGTCCTGGAGTAGACAATAATTCCCCTAAAAAAGGTGTAATGAGTCCGACCTCCCATCCTCTCGACCAATGCAAATTCTTAATCCTCATCAGTTCACAACTAAGGAGCGCCTACCTTTGGAAAGTAGGTCCAAATGGATATGGAATCATTGGATGTTTCCGTTCTACGAACAAACATATTAGAAACCGATTGGAATGTTTGAACCTTCAATCAACGAGGTCATTCCCCCATTCCAGAGGGAAAACGTTCCCCATTCCCCTCCACAACATTTGGGAATCTGCCCACATGCTGGCCCCAATATCGGTGTTCCGTACAGGGGGGTTTCTCAAGATGATCCACTCTAATCAGTGTTCTGATCAGTCCAACTAGTCTTCGCTGGATGTTAAACTTGCGGCATACCCTGTGTGAAACATGGGAAGCTTTAAAAAACCACAGATACATGCCAATGTCACAGGTTTCCCCACATTCGATGTGGGATTCCTCAGACTCCCTTACCCTCAAGAATCCCTATAATAAGGGACAGAAGACAGTCATGCCAATCCCCCAGCGTCGAGACACGCTAGTGGTGCCAAATGTGACTACTCTCATAACCGAAGGTTGCTTCCCTAACCAGAATCCTTGGAGAATCCTGACAGAAGAAGTGTAATTAACTGGTGTCCATGAGGATATGGCACCAGGAGGAGTTTCACGAACTACGTCTTAAATCTATGAGGGAGACCCGGAATAGGTGACGAGATCCGAGGAGGAATCCACGGAAGGAAGAACTGGCATCCCATCATCCCGTTTCAATCAAGGAGCAGACATCCCTGAATAAAGAGCGGATGCTGCCCGCCTTTGGAAAGCAAGAATGCGGGGAAACAACTGCCTGTCATCCACATGACAAATGCACGTGCCCCGTTGAAAGCGTCGGAAAAATAAATGTTGAACATGACATGAAGCTCTTCTCCTCAGCATGGAGACTAGTGGAATTCGAGGAATCAGTGGTTTAACATGACATCTGACCCCGTCATCCGGTACCAGGTCCCACCAAATAGGCCTGATGTGAAACTCTCCAGAATTTGGGACAGTCAGATGTTGAGAATTCCGTTCTGCGACGTTGTCAGCGTGGATCCCTCTTACCGGCCACAGAAGATGGAATAGTGCTGGGGCACTGGTTGTCGATTTCATTTCCTAGCAGTGTTAATGAGTTCATCTAACTACTTTCAAGAACCAAGTTGTTGCATCTGGAGCTCGATCACCTGCCGACCGGCGTGGGGGTAGGGGTAATATCGATGTGGATACCTCACGCGGTTCTGCCTCTTCCATGACGGCTTCGACCACCACGACTGCTGGGCACCCACACCCCCTTTCCCCATCGGAAATTATCCAGTGAAGGGTAATTAATGACCTCGTACCCAGGTACAAAAAGGATGGGATCATCCCAACTAGGGAGATAGCCCGCTTGGATCTCAAGTCAGCTGTGCCTTGCTGTCAACGCCACGCCGAGGGTCACACAGGGAGTTGTTGCCCCCCACCCCAACATTCAATTGTTTTGAGAGCTTGTCCCCATAATGCCTTGACAACTCCCTCCCCCACACCTACGAGGTGGGGGATGTTTGGGTTGGCTCAATCGGAGTCCCGTTTCAAGGTATCCCGGTGAGGGCTCCCACCAGGACGCATCAGAGCCGCCATCCGGTTCCCCGAGCCAAGGAGTAGGTAATCCATGCGCCTGCACCACCGGCTCCAGTTCGTCTGACCCGACGCCAACATCGGGTGCAAGTTGAAGATGAATCCCATCGTGGGGAATCAACTTCAGCGACTACTATGGCCCGATACACCGCTGAATCATATCCCCAACTCCATGTATATGTTGAGCAGGGTCAGTTTTACGATCGACCTGGATCAAGGCCCCGATCACCCCACGGGCAGGTTGGGTTGACTCTCTCGGTCGCCGGCATAGGCGATGGCTGTCGCAGACTAATCTATATCCATGATGCCCTGAGTGGAGGCTCACTCCGTTCTGCCACTATGGAAGGTGCAGACCCTCCCTGTTCCCAACCTCATCTTGGAGGTCTGTCCCGCGCCACCTCCAACTCAAGCAAGGATTCTTCCCATGACAGAAACACTCTGTTTGGGGGTCTCTCCCACACTCACTTCACTGGGTACGGGGTCACTCCCCCTTCCACAGAACGTAGGTATAAAGTAATTTCATGTCCGGTCACCCGCAAGCATAGAGGTCCTCCCCGTGTCCCTTTCGGAATTTGTCTTGGTGCTCCTCGCACCCCCACTTTCTCAGGTGGAAACCCTCTCTGACCCAGCAACAATGCAACCAGAGGACCCCACGTCGGAAATCAGCCTTGTCCCAAGGAGCCACCTAGGGGCAGGAAGGTGGGTTTTCACCGGCGCAAGAGTAATTCTAGGGAAGGACGAACATGAATTAGACTAGTCCTCTTCTCAGACTCCGAAGCGGAGTGTGACTCATCACAAGAGCCCTCTCCTCAGTCCTCCGAGTCAAGGGCTGGGGTAGGAACGAAGCGCATCATCCTTGTACCCCCGGAATGTGTGATCCACAAGATCCCTATTTCCATACAAAGGTATATTTAAGAGGACGAGAACTTGGCATGTCCCCATGGGCGAACTGCGCAGTCACCACTGGTATATCCGGAAGCGCCCTCTGTCTTGGCTGGAGGCTACAGAGAGCTATTTTGGGGGTCAATGGTGGGAGAGCCGCGACATGGACCACCCTCGGCAGATGCTAATTATTTATCCGGATCCTTGGTCCCCGGTGCATCCTATCACGATATGGCTGCCAGTTTACTACAATCCTTAGGGGAAAACCTAAGATTTGGCGGCCAATCAGCCTGCTCGCCGTATTCTCCGCCGACCAACCCGCCGTCTCAGCGGTCCGCCTTAGTGCCGCTACCAGTTCCTTAGCCACCCCCATTTGACGAGTGGGTAAATCAAGGGCTAGACCCTGAACCTAAGCTGAATAGTTTTTGGACCATCCTTGCAGCAGGCCACTTCCCATAGAAGTTTTGGTCGATCGCAGGATCGAGTTTTTGTATGCTGGAATCTCTCACCCAGGAGGAGTTTGAATGTTTCCGACGAACCCTCTGAGTGACTCACTTTCGTCTTTTACACCAGTGAGTGGCTTATCCTAAGATCCAAGCGCACTTTGAAGACATTGACGAACAATTCCGTTTGGTTGACCTGGACACACTCCCTGCGGTCTAGAACCCCGAGTCACCTGGTCACCACAGGTCCCTACAACAGCAATGCGTTCAGAGTTTCCAAGTATTCTGCAAAGTTATTGTGGAGGCTACCCCCCACACACAAGTCCGTGGCAGGGGGTAGTACGTTTCCCTCCTCTTCAGTGCAATTCGCTGACAGCTTGACTCGCTAGGAAACCTTGAGGAAATGCCCCTGAGAAGAGTTGCAGTCAACATGACCGATCTGTCAGGAGGGGACAACGAGATGGGACTTCTTTATGGGAACACCCCCCTGAGGACATGACACCATTGGACCCATCAGGGAGGATTACATGTCATCAGAGAAACCTCTTAAGTCTCCCTCTGCCCACTGAGGTGTTTGTTCTGAGCCGGAATCCCAGTAAGGGCAAAGAGCATGTCAGAGTGGTCAAGCACTCTGACCTGTCTGCCTCAGTGAAAAAGATGGAAGAGGACCCCGAGAAGGCCACGCTATGCCAGCAGCTCGCTGAGCAGAATAAGTTAGTCGGTGAACTTCTGGCTAAATGCATTGTGGAGCGACGACCCGACTACGGTGATCCTAGGTCGGGGCAGGAGTGGCAGGAACAACTATCCCTTAGCGAGATTCTCCCAGGAAACCCTAATTATGCCGTATTCGTTGATAGGGTGGAAGCCAGAGCCCATGGAAATGGGGCACGGTATGTCTCGCCCAATCCTCCCGAACAGCGCTACAATTCAAGGAACCCCACTTGGGCTCCTTCGGTTGCCCCAAGGGTCACTCCACCAGCTGCTCCACGAGCCGCTGAGCTTGTCTACCACATTGAAGAGACCAACAACATGCTCATGGTTAGGGATCCCCATCAGGACAGGGACCCCCACCCGGATGATCTGATAGAAACACTCATTGCCTACATAGAGGCACTAGAAACGTGGTAGGTGTCCATCCCACCAGATGGCAAGCCATACCTGACATGGGTGGATGACATGCCGACACCTCTGGGTTTTGGGAATCCCACATTCTCCCCCTTTAATGGGATGGGGGACCCACCGAAACACCTGGCCCACTTCAACTCAAGGTGTGGGCCTATGTTAGGGACCCCAGCATAGCAGGAGGCCTCTAAGCTCTGCTGTTTTGTTCAGACGCTGGAGGGTCCAGCATTCGTCTGGTACAGCCAGCTCCCCGTCGGATCCATGACTAGCTGGGAGACCATCACAGGAAGTTCCTTTACTAGTTCATCTCTACCACCTGAAAAATAAACATCACATACCTCTTCAAGTGAAATAAAAGGCCTGATGAGAGAGTCACAGACTTTTTCGCCCAGCGGAAGGGGCTCACATACTCCCTTGACATGCCACTGACTTAGGAGAAATTACTGACGATTTGTGTGGGGAATGTCAAGACAGAACTGGTTCCCTCTATGATCACTCAAAACTATCCTGGAGGGTTTTGAGACTTCTCAGATAAGTCCCAGCACCTCGAAGAAGCCATACAATAGGCCAGCGAGGTACATCCTCTTCCCCTTATAATCCCAGCAAGGAGGGATTCCAGAGCTGGGCCTTCCACAGTGGCCCAGATAGAGGCCCCTAGGCTGCTAGAATTGCTACCAGTGGAGCCAGCTCCGCAGCCCCGCAGAGGTCCACCACCACAGGCACAGCTTCCAGCCTAGCAGCGACCACCTCAGATCCAGTAGGCACCTCTGCGTAATGCACCGCCACCGCCTAGGCATGATAATCAAGTTCCGCCTCCTCAGAATGCTCTTATAGCCCCCTTTTATGGACAAGCTCCAAGATCCCCCTTTTCGGATAGAAGGAATTAGACCTACTCATTTGACGAGGCTCAGGTCCCCGGTTACTTCCACAGTGCCTTAGAACAGAGAATTATATGACTACCTGATTGCTAAAAGCCAGAAGAGGTGCATCTCATTGTTCACCCCAACTACTTCCCCTATCACCAGATTCTAAGGAACACCCTCAAGCAATGCTATGTGTTCAAGGACTGACTCCAAGACTAGATTGACAACAACATAGTTAGGTTGGGCCTGACCCAGGTACAAGTGGCGTGTGTCTTTGTGAGGTCAGATAGTAGTAGAAACAGAAAAGGTGAGTGGAAACATGTTTCTGACTGCGGTTCCCAGAAGTATAATTATTGGATGGCTTGCAAGACAGTCGCCCATGACCATGGCATAATTCGGGCATGCATGAATCAGCCAGAGCCTTCAGAAGCTGCGGTCGTCACTTCTGCATCACCATCTCAACCGGCCTCTTCCCAGAAGAGAAAGCATAAATAGTGCAAGAAGAAGTAATGTGCTCTACCAATTCCTCCATTTTACCACACTCTTGGTGACTTTATGCCCCTAAAGATGTGCATTCCCCTCAGAATCCGCCCATTGGTGGAATATTCTTCGAGTCATAGTCAAGGGTACACTTCGGTAAACACCATTGAGTTGGTAAATCCCTATATGACTCCCAATGAGGGGGAACGCCAGGAAAACCTCCCCAATGTCCCCAGCCGGCGTCAACGTCAGCAAATCCGCGGCTATATGGCCCATCAGGGGGCATTAGTTGGCACCTATAGCCAGGCCGTGAATGCTGTTGTGACCAGATAGCAGGCCCAGCGCAGAACTCAGCACGCACAACTTCTTCATCTAGTGTCGTCAAGACCGCCTCCACCACCGTTTGTGCTAGTGTATCAGGCAGAGATACCTCCCCCAGACTGTGGCCAGCCTCACCCGACTATAGGCCAATCTCAGTCATCCGATCCTCATCCGACAACTACTATTCAGGCTTCGACTAGTGGGCAGCGGGATATCCCCAGTACCAGTCAACCGCTGGTCTAGCCGGTAGGGCCAGCCATGCCTCCCATCATCGAGTGGCTTCCCACAAGTAGAAGTTAATTCCTGGAATGAAAGTATGATTTTCTCAAGCATCTCATCGACATCCCAGTGAGGCGTTCCATCCTTGAAGCCCTTCGCCTATCGCCAGATATGCATGAAGCACTCACTGAGGCTTTAAGGAGCCCCCTCTAGTTTGAGACGGAGCTAGCAGCTGCATAGGCTTTTCATGCTAAAATAGTTGAGGATGTCGAATGTCAGACCATCATTTCGTTCTATAGAGAGAACGAAGGCTCTCCCGTATAGGGGTACATCCGCTCACTGTAAATCGCCGTCCAATTCAATGGCGTGGAGTTTCGCTGCTGTCTTGTTGACATCAGCTCAGGGATCAAACTTATCCTGATGCAGACAGTATGGAAGCTAGGGTTATCCGAGGATGACCTGACCCCCTCCAATTTAAAGATCTAGGGATATGACAGGACAGAGCAGACCCCAGTCGATAAGATTTGTCTGAAGACCTAGTTCAGTGGCCTAGTTTCCAGCACTAAGTTCATGGTTGTCTCCCAGGACACCATGTATAATGCATTGATGGGAAGGCCATGGATCCACCTACATGCGGTAGTCCCCTCATCGTAACACTAATGCCTCAAGTACTCCCTTAATGGTAGAGTGGGATTACTCCAAGGTGATGTGTCTCCTTTTCCCTCTTTTGAAGCCCAATACTTGGACGCTAACTATTACAAGATCAAGGATAAACAAGTCTAGGCAATTGGAGTTGATCTTGTCACTACTATGACCGACCCTTGGGCAGGCCTGAATGACACCTACGTCTTCCCGATCCATCGGTTAGAGGCCACAAACCCCGATATGGGGCAATGTTTCATCATTTTTGGGACAAGGGGGAATCATGCTCCCAAATCCAGGCAGTGTCGGAAGATCACTTCATATTCTTATACAAACTAGGCTTTAGTGATCCCGGAGCCTCCCACTCCCATCAGGTATCGGGACGTCCGACTTATGGAAACTACAGTACGTCATACTTGCCTGTTTCACCGGGATGGAATAACCCAGCTCTAGCCGATGCACCACTACTACTTTGACATTTTCAAGCATGGCCCCTGGGGCTGGAGACCAGATGAGATCAGGTCGACATCTTTCGTCACTATGGTCACAACAGTGCCGGAGTTCCCCGATGCAGTAATCACTACCGCTCAAGATGGTACCAGCCTCCCGTCGTGGTCTAATAACTCAGAAGAAACTTCCCCCATGGGAGATACCTCCATGAGTTGATAAGAGGATATAGAGGATGCTCCCCATGCCTTTGAGGAAGGCGTCTCTACCGTGGTTGATGAGTTAGTACAGATGAACCTCAGTAGCGAGGCATACCCGAGACCCACATTGATCATCACCGCTATGTCCCCCAAGGAGAAGCAGTGGTACATAAGCTTCCTTAAATAGAACCTTGATGTATTTGCCTGGATTTACGACGAGATGCTGGGACTAGATACTCAGATAGCCATCCACTGCCTCGGTTTCCTGACAAATCATCGCGGGTTCAAGAAGCCTCCCAGAAAGATGCATCTGTCTCACGGTGCCACGGTCGAGGCCGAAGTTGACAAGATCATTAGGGACAACTTTGTTATGGAGGTCTAGTAACCCAAGTGGTTTTCCAACATTGTGCCAGTTAGGAAAAATAATGGATAGATCAGAGTCTGTATCGACTTCCAGGATCTCAATCTCCATTGTCTGAAGGATGATTTTCCGCTTCCAGTGAAAGAATTTCTGATTGATGCTATGATGGGGTTCCAAGCCCTCTTCATCATGGTTGGGTACTGTGGATATAACTAGATCTGAATAGCCCTCGAGGATGAAGATTCCATGGATTTCAAGGTGCCCCATGGTACTTTCTGTTACCAGGTTATGCCCTTCAGCCTAAAGAATGCAGGAGCCACCTATTAGCGGGCCATGCACCACATATTCAAGACACTCCTTGGGACGTTGGTGGAATGCTATGTGGATGATCTATTAGTCAAATCTTGCCAATGAAAGGACCATCTCAAGGATCTTGAGAAAGTGTTCGACTTCCTTCGTTTTCTCCACTTGAAGATGAACCCATTTAAGTGTGCTTTCGAGGTCACCTCTGCCAAGTTTCTTGGCTTTGTTTTCAAGTACTGAGGCATCGAGATCGACCCATAAAATATTAGGGCCATCATCCAGATGCCTCCCATGAGAAATATTTGGGAGCTTAGAGGTCTTCAAGGCCACTTGGACTATATGTGCTGATTCATTGCGAATTTGGATGGAAAGTGTAATCCCTTTTCTCAGCTCATGAAGAAAGGCTCCACCTATGAATGGGACGAAGAGTGCCAGATCGCCTTTGAGGAAATCAAGTAGTATCTGCTCCAACCTCCAATATTGATACCACCCATCTCCGGAAAGCCGCTGATTCTCTATTTCAGTTCTCTGGAATGATCTCTTGGAACCCTTATTTCCCAAAAGAACAATAAGGGGACATCGAATAGCCTCTACTACCTCAGCTGCATGCTCCTCTATACGGAGACCCGGTACTCCCCCATCGAGAAGAGATACCTTGTGCTAGTATTCATAGTACAAAATTTAAAACATTAACTGTAGCACAATGAGGTACAGTTGGTCTCTCGAGTAGACCCATTGAAGTACATCCTAAGCCGTCCCATGTTGACCGGCCGACTAGTGCGGTGGGCAGTAATCCTCTTGCAGTTTGACATCAGGTTCATACCTCAGAAGGCTATCAAGGGACATGCGTTGGCATAATTTTTAGCTTCCCATCCAACCCCCATGAACCAGTCCATGGACTTGGATTTTCTCAATGAGGCAATCCTATCAGTAAATCAAGCCATCCCATGTTGGAAAATGCACTTTGATGGCACCTCCCCGAGCCCCACCGGTAAGAGGCTCAACGATCCTAGGCTCAATAGAGTGGGTTTTGGTATCATTTTGATTACCCTGGCGCATGTCGTTATTCCGTACTCATTCCTGTTGTCGGAAGGCTACACTAACAATGAGGCAAAGTATCAGGCCCTCATTACTAGTCACGAGCTATCCCTTCAGATCGACGTGCCCCATTTTCATGTGAAAGGGGACTATGATCTAGTCATTAGGCAGGTCAATGATGACTATGTTATCAGGAAGCCAGAGCTCATGCCACTATTATAAAGCACTCTCCAGATAATGGACCAGTTCCCTTTTATGCCAGAGGTTATCCATGTCCCTCGGTCACAGAACGGTCGAGAAGATGCTTTGTCCAGCCTGGCTACATCACTTGCAGAGCCCGAGTAGGATGATCTGGTTATACATGTAGAACATCAGAGAGTCATTGCTCTCATCACAACAAAGGATGACGATTGCCTGTGGGTAAGCCATCTTACCACCGGAGCTTCCATTCCAGGAACCCTAGGTTCTTTAGATGCAGTGGTTGAAGAAAATCTTGACTAGAGAGCTCCTTTTGTCGAGTATCTCCAAAATGGTCACATCTTGGATGATCGGGGCGAGCGTGATCTAATCCGACACTGCACACTATAGTTTACCCTCCAGAGTGGTCCCAGTCTTGAGAAGATCCTCTATAAGTGCGGGTTTAATGGTGTTCTCCTCCATTACATTCAGGGGGTTGATATTCCACAGGTCATGCAAGAGGTTAACGCCAGTTTCCATAGTGCCCATCAGGCTGGGTCAAAACTGCCTCACCAGATCCAGAGATTCGGGTATTTTTGGCCCTCCATGATCCACGACTCCATCAAGTTATCCAAGAGGTGCCATGCATTCCAAGTTCATGATAAATTTGTGCATCGGCCACCAGAGCCTCTCCATACTACCACATACTGTTGGCCCTTTGCAGTTTGGGGGTTAGATATCATAGGACTATACCCACTGGCAACGACTCGCCGATGCCGATTCATTCTGACCGTTATGGATTTCTTTTCCAAGTGGGAAGATGTGATTCCTCTCAAGAAAATCAAGACCCATTCTATCATTGATTTCGTGAGTTCCAATATCATCTATCAGTTTGGGGTTCCTCAAGCTATCCTCACCGATAACGACACCATATTTCGAGCAACCGAGTTGAAAAAGTTATACGACAAGTACAACATCTGCTCTAACCATACCTCCCGCTATCACGTGCAAGAAAATGGACAGATTGAGGAGTTCAATAAAACACTCTCTAACATTCTGTAGAAAATGGTTGGTCAGAACAAGAATTTTTGGCCGGATAAGATCCAAAATTCCCTTTGGGCTTATCGGACAACGACTTTTAATTCCACCCAGGTGACCCCATATTCCATGGTGTATGGAACTGAGGCCATCCTGCCCATAGAGATTCAATTTCCCTCATTGTGAACAGTGGTCTATGACTAGAAAGTGCCAAATAGAGTGGGTGAAATCTGTCTAGATGAATTAGAAGCACTGGATGAGAATATGCTTTGTGCCCTGAACGACCTAGAAAGGCATCAGAGCAGGACGACTCAAGCTTTCAATAAGAAAGTTCTCCTCCGCTCTTTCATGCAAAGAGATTTGGTATTAGCCCTCAGGGCAGTAATGATCCCCAACAGGAAACCACCAAAGTTGGAGCCCAAATGGGAAGGACCTTTCATTGTTCATAAGGTTTATACCAATGGTGAATACTCCCTCGTGACCATGGATGGTGAGCGTATAACTCCTCCCACCAATGCCAAGTTCCTTAAACAATACTTTCCCTGACCCTTAGGGGTCCTCCATGACCTTAAACTGGATTACGGTCCCGCACGACCTTAAACTGTCGGTCTCACACAACCTTAAACTATCATCCCACATGACGTTAAACTGCACATTCGTCCCGCATGATGTTAAACTTCACGTTCGTTCCGCATGATGTTAAACTGCACGTTCTTCCCACATGATGTTAAACTGCATATTCCTTGTGCATGATGTTAGACTGCACGTTCATCCCACATGACGTTAAACTGTATGTCATCCCGCATGAAATTAAACTGTATGTCATCCCACATGACGTTAAACTGTATGTTGTCCCGCATGACATTAAACTGTATGTCATCCCGCATGACGTTGAACTTTATTTCGTTCCACATGATGTTAAACTATATGTCATCCTGTATAAAGTTAAATTGTATGTCGTCACGCATGATGTTAAACTGTATGTCGTCCTGCATGACGTTATACTCTATGTCGTCCCACATGACGTTAAACTATATTTCGTCCCGCATGATGTTAAACTGTATCTTCAAGAACTATATGTGGCTTGATTCCCATCCTTATGGGATACATAGGACCACTTGAACATTTAGATTTTGGGTCCAGCCCCATATTTTAGAGTTCCCCTGATCTCCCGGTCACCTAGGCCCCTTGGCATGTTCCTCTCCACGGGGGGGATAGATAGGTATGATATGGGGTTATTCCCTCCTTCATGTTGGGTTTTTTGGCATCATTCCCCCCTTCTCTTGGGAATCCACCATATCTTGGCCACTCTCAAGATGATCCCCTCGACCCTTTGCAGTGCTTCGCCAATGTGCCTAAGTGTACTCTGGTCTAGGACCTAAAATGTCGGATTCAACTGAGGCAAGTTTCAATCCACTTGTCAAGATTCATGTTCCCATTCATTTGGGCCACCGTTATCTTTCACACCTGAAGGGACCCCCAATAATGGCATGGATACCAGGCCTAAGGGCTCTCCTACTATTACAGGACAATGCCCCTAAGGGTTTCAGACGAAAAATTGATACAAATCTCGCATTGTGAACATGGTCAGCGGTCAATGCTCATTTGTTAGTCTCTTTTTCAGGCTAATGCGACATGATGTTATGTTGTGAACATGGTCAACAGTAATCCTCCGTCATCATGCCAACCCCTTCAGGCCTTGAATTTTGGTTTCATGATTCACATTGTGTTCCACCCCCATCATGTCCAGGTGGAATTTTGACACTCTTGGAACTATCTCTCAGTGCACCCCCGCACATCAGGCGAACAAAGATGCAATACAGCATCCCTCGGGACTCCTACGGTCTGAGCGCTAGGACCATAAGCTGGGATCTTCTCTAAGAGCTATGTGTAGCTTAGTCCTCATCCTCATAGGATACATGGGTCCACCCGGAAATTACATTTCCGGGTCCATATCAACTTGAAGCTAGCTCCTCCGGCCCTTTATGCTCTGACCCTCACTGGTCTCTTGGCCCAAGGCTCATCTCTCGGAATCACACATGGTTATGATGTGGAACTTGTATTCATTCACGTTAGGTATGCTTTATCTCATCATGCACATTCGCTCAGGTCCAAGCCAAATGACCTTAAACTGTGCTGTCAGGTCCAGTCACATGACCCTAAACTAAGATAATGTCTTCTTGGCTGCACGACGATAAAAGGCACTGAATTGTGATGACCTCCTCATAGGGGAAATCATGTTGGGTATCGGTCATCCACCGTACCATTTGTCAATGACTGTATACGGCTTGATTCTTGTGGCGATGCCGGGGATTTCTACCCTAGGCCTGTCACTTCACAAAAAACCCCCATTCACCTTAAAGGACAAACAAGATACATCAAATGCTGCTTCTCTTGGTGTGAGGGCCAAACCCACACACCCCTTTACACCAGTATCTTACCGTGATACTTTCCATAACTACCTGCGGCTTGATTCCCATCATTATGGGATATGTAGGAACGCCCAGACATTTTGTCTCAGGTCCAGCCTCAGGAATCAAAAATCCCATCCTTTCCCCCACCGTCAACCCCTTGGCCTGACCCCCCGGGGAGTTGTATAACTAAAACATTTGCCCTGAACAAGTTTAGGATGCCCCATAATGACATTAGAAAGTGACAAATCCTTCACTAGGGAGGTCCTGTCTAAACATAGGGACGATCCATGATTAGATTAATGCACCTGCCTAATGTGCTTCCACCATGGTGGCGTAACTTCAAGGGTGTTGGATTTTTTTTTTCAAACAAACCATTAATTCATTTTCCATTCTTTGCATGCCCAATTATTTGGACCCTCATACCCTTTCAAGTTTGAAGGGACCCCCTAACAGTATGGATGCTCGACCTATGGTCCGCCTACTGTCCTGGGATAACGTTCCGGAAGACTGATCACATTTTAAGGGACCCCCTAACAGTATGGATGCTCGACATATAGTCCACCTGCTGTCCTGGGCCAACATTCCGGAAGACTGATCATGTTTGAAGGGACCCCCTAACAGTATGGATGCTTGACTTATGGTCTGCCTTCTGTCATGGGTCAACGTTCTGGAAGACTGATCGATGATATTTGTGTTAGGTCCCCTGTTGCGAACATGGTCAGTGGTTAACCCTCATTTTTTGTCCCTATTTCAGGATAACGCAATAGGGATGTTGTGTTTCGAGCATGGTCAACAGTTGTCCTTTATTTCCACACCCCTCCCATAGTGTTCTGAATTTGGGTAACATGATTCAAAATTTTCATTCCCCTATGTTCGAACTGATTCCAATGCCTTTGGCATTACCTCGCTCGTGCTCTAGAGCACATTGGGAAGACGATACATCGATTGGTCTGAGGTCATCTTCTTTTGATTGGGCCTCCCTCTTCTCCTCAGAAATCAGGGTTTTAATCTCGAATTCCCAAAGCCTAGTTGACTCTCTCAAGTGCGAGCATACCTTGTTTCTCACATCAGGTACAACCCACATGAGATTATAAATGGATTGTTATTTATTTCAGGATTATGGTTGAGTATGTTAAACTAAAGGGACAAGTAAGTGAATTAGTCCATGCATACAGTTTGAAAAACGGAAATAATTAAGGCGAGATAAGTTTATGGGTTCAGCTAAAACAAGGCCCTTAAGGGTCGGCATCTTGGATATATCTCTCCAGTGCCACCAACTTTTGGATGGTGGCCTCCCGGAGTGCCTCCCACCCCCTAAGGACTCTTTCTTCATCGGCGGTCGTGGAGCACAGTTTGATGACCCTGGCCTGTGCCCATGGTTGTTTAGTTTGGAGCTTAGTTATCTGGTGACTCGCTTCCATGAGTTGTTCTTGGGTGTCTGCCATCTAGGCCCTCAATTGATCCATGATGTCAAGGCAGTTTGCGAGGAATATCTCTTGTTCTTTCGCCTATTCCTTGAGGCGTTGGACCTCCTACTCCGCCCTCAGAAATGCTCGAGTACTCCCCGACTCCTCCCAACACTGGGTGACGTCGGAGCGCCAGTTTCTCTCACGCATCCTCTCAGACATGTAATAACGAACCGTCAGGTGAAGCCGTTGAGAATCTACCCCTCCAACACACAAGAAACATATCCAGGTGTGGAGTGATCCCATCCACTTCATCCATTCCATCTGAGTCTGATTGAGAAAATGCCGGATGCACTTCCATCCCTTACGTCGCATCATCCGGATCTCCTCGGCCGCTTCCGAATCTAAATCATATATTTCTTTGAGAACAGTAGTCCGATAGATAGGTAATACAACCAAAATTCCAGAATTAGGGTCCTCCTTAGAGATTCCTCCCAGGGGAATAGGCTCCTCAGCGTCTATGGGACCTTCCTCTCTCATATCAACCCTGGTGGCACCTTCGTCAGCTTTCAGCCCTGCCCCGA
Source organism: Viscum album (assembly GCA_963277665.1). Lineage (NCBI taxonomy): Eukaryota > Viridiplantae > Streptophyta > Magnoliopsida > Santalales > Viscaceae > Viscum > Viscum album. The sequence continues at coordinate 1,658,285,992 of OY728153.1, forward strand.
CAGCAGCACTACTGGTGTCCGCCGCTCCCTACCCACCAATTTCCAGGGCCAACTCGGTTTGAGAGGCATGTTCTGGATGGGGCGGTATGTTTTCCATTGGCTTGCCCGTGGATGATCTGGGCTCAGCGGCCTGAAGAGCCTCCAATGCCGTGATCACTATATAGATAAAGAGAACCCTAATCAGTTGAGTCCTCCAACGGTGAGTACCGGTATCAAATAAAGAAACTTACGAGAACCCAAGGCGCAAACCTTTAGTGTCCTAGACGCTATAGGATCTGTCATATCATGGGATCCCATGGCGCTTGTCACCTCGATAATGAGCATCGATGCCACAACTTGCTCCATTGATGCTTTCTCCCCTCCTTCGACTAGGGATGCTTGGTTAGCAACAATATGCTCCTGAGTAATATAAGGAAGGTGGGCTAAGGATTTCAAATGAAAAGGGATAAAGGGGTAGATAAGGGTTGAAGCATACCTTGAGCAGCTCAGTCACATCCATGTCAGAGCTGACGATCTCGCCACTCTCCTGGAGACTCCCTTGGTGGGACACCCCATGAGACCCTTCACCTTCAGGCTCCTCTTCCCCTTCACCATCACCTCCCCCTTATCCTTCTGCCTCCTCTCCTATTTCACTACCCTACGACTCATCATCACTGTCATCATCACCCGGCGACATCGTTTCCCGATCATGCTCCTGGCCGAGAATCACCTTCACCAATAGAGGTGGCTTCACACGCCGACCCTGTTGACATGCGTACATGTCCATGGCTGTAAGATAAGCATGCCATCGATGGAAGTTCACTCTTTCGACAACCCGAATGAGCCCGACATCTGGTAACTAGACCTTATCTCACACTGTCTTTTTCCAGAGGGTTTCAGTACTCACTGACTTCCGTAGGGTTAGCCAAGCCGACCATAGCGCGGGGAAAACAGAATCTTGGGAAGTTTGAAGAAGGTATCTTATTTTATTCCTAGTAAGTTCTCTGGACACCCCATGAGACCCTCCTCAAGGTGACGAGGGAATAGCCATGCCATGTGATGGCCCCGCTACTGAGGTCTCAGCCTGTGTGAGCCCCATTACCTGACACACTTCTGATCTTCCCCTCTAGAGGTGCTCTGCCAGCTCTCTCGTCGCCCGTGTTCCACACTGGAAACCTTGAGTTTCCGAACTCTCTTCTGCAAAAGCCCTTTAGGGTATGCTATGGCCCAGTGTTCGGCATACTTGGTTGAAAGACCAGCATCGACTTCGGTGGAAGGAAAGGTGATGATATTTCCAGAACCATGGGTCGTGAACATCAGCCACAGCTGACGAAGAACATAGGTATGCCTTTCCTCCCAGACGTCTGTGTATATCTTTTTCGGAATTTTTTGGAGGCACCCGAACTGCTTGGAGAACCGGGATGGAACATAAGGCTCACAGAAGATCTTCCCATCAATCCGGGCAACATGCACCCCACATCAGATGCTCTAGAAGTACTCCTTCTGCTCCAGTGAGCCTTTCCCATTTTCTACCATTTGGCCAATTGGGGTGGGGAATGGGAAGAAGGTGAAATTGGAATGGTTACCAATCCTGATATGTACTCCCTCCTCATTAAGCGTCATCATCATGACCCTGACAATGTTCAACAGAGAGGGTCGTAGGCCATTGCCTGGAGGACTAATGGCTTATGGGAAGGTGTATCTGCCACAATGCGCCGCAACAAAGCCATAGAAAATCTGGAAGGGGTCACATTCTATCCTAGGTGATCCCACTCTCAAGATGCGTCCCAAGATGGCATACAGCCAAGCCAGCACGGAGAACCCCAGGTTGAACCTCTTATTGGCATCCATGATGCCAGCCATCACCAGAGTCGCTGGACGAACACCCATCCTTACGTCCCTCACCGGCAGGAGCCACCCGCTCAGGAATGTAGCGAGAAATCCAATGTAACAAACATTCAGATCCTGACTCTCGTTTATACTGTATCCCCACGACTAGTAGTACCCCACCTCCAGGATCCTCCAGTATGATCCCGTCTTGCTCCTCTGTGTTGCGGTTGGACACCGTCTTCCCCACCCTAACATCTTGACTTCCGGATCTCTCTCTAGGAATAGGCTGAACCAATCCTTTTAGGCAATGTACTTCAGGAAGTCTTTGACCCCCAGCTTCTCCTTGGTCAGATCCAGCAGGTGCCACGTCAGTATGGGGGTTCTTGATCTGTCACACCAGGTGTTCATCAGCGGAAGGAATCCGTTGTATTGATGGCCCTACAAAGGGATTCCCCCAATGTAGTGAATGTCTCAGAGACTGATGCCAACTTCCCCATGATAAATATGGAATGTGTTGGTATCAGGGGACCACTGGGTGAACAGCTCTGGCCCGAGCTCAGGCTGGTGGTAGAAGTGAAATTGCGATGTCCACACCTCCTCAAACAGACCAATATGCCGTAGCTTGGCCCCAAATTGGTCACATGTATGGTGAACTCAGAATGCCCAGGCCCATTCGCTGGTGAAATTTCCTCCGGATCACATGTCCCAATCTTGCAACCAACCTTTGGTCTCGTCAGTGAAGCTCTGACGAAAAGTGATTGCATAGAGGGCCAATGAGCTCTCCACAACAGGGTCACCCCCAGCAATAGTCCTGGTCCTGAGATTCAGGACATATACATCCATGTTTCTGGTTTTTCTGGAAGGATGACTATTTTTAGTGATGTTGAATTGAGGAAGGTCATCCTCACAGGTCACCCATGACCACGACATATCCACCTCAAAGCCCGGCAGAGGGACCTCCTCTAGAATACCGAAGTCCCACATTGGCAAGTTATTGGATAAGGAATACTAATTTTGGGTGGGGGTTATCAAATTGAAGAGGGTATGGTTTTTGGAGACAATCCTTTTTTCGCCATAAACTTCTGGGTTTGCAGCCATTTCACCCTTCGAGCAGCGGCTTCTCCCTCACCAGCCTGGTTTGCAGCCATCTTCTTCAAGCAAGTGTTCGGGTGGTTGTTGTGAAATGGGAAAGGGTGGTGTGCCAAAGCAGCCGGTGTTGTGAAATATTGGGCTGTGTCATGAAAAACCCCGGATTTTCACATAAAACAACTCCTTATCCTAGTGGAATTATGCACAGCTGGAGCAGTTTTTCACGTGGGGCAGAAGCAAATTTCGTGCGTGAGAGTAGAAAATTTTGTGCACGAGAGCTCGAATCCTGTCGCGTGAGAAAAGTAGTACATAGCATGGGACCTACAAAGGATTTTATAGGCTAAGCCTGGGTTCCGCACCACGAGATATTTAAATTCCATTCCCGCGCGAAAAAGAGAATTCCGCACCTTTTGAGGTTTTTCATGCCGATTTAGATTTTTGCACGCATGGACCCCATAGAGCCTTGCATTTTAGCGTTTTCCTTGAAATACGACCGTCACAACCTCTTGACGCTTCAATTCCGAGGGGGGGAATTTGTAGACGTTGAAAAGTGATTAAGTGCTGAAGAATCTTTCAAAACAGCAAAGCGAAGTCATATTCAGACCCGCACGACCCTGTCTGGGGGGCCCAGTGGGGCTACACAAAATAAATTCCTAGGTGCGTGAAGAAAATGGATCTTGAATGGAATGGTCTGGGTTTCGTGAAGAGCCCTGTCGTAGGCGCGAAATAATTTCATGCCCACACCCCGCGCGATTGACCTTTCGCGCCCCCGACCTCCGGCGTGCAATTATTTCACGTCAACCTGGTTTCCGCACCGCCAGACACCTATAAATAGAAGGTGAACCCATTCCATTTCAAGGATAAAGAATCTGAACCGGCTCTCATGCGTTAAATCCATATTTCATGCGCAAAATATGGCTTTCAAGTACGATTATTTTCACGCTAAGTTGCCATGGGGTCCGCCTTCGTGTGAGATCCCCATGGCTTAGACTGAATTCCAATCCCTTTGGGGTCCAACCCTTGTGCTCAATCCCTTCCATTTCATGTAGGCCGACCAATTACATACAATCCCCCTTCAATTGAGAACACACCCCTTCAATTGCGCACAATCTCTTCAAATTGTGCACACCCCTATCCTTGCACACAGTTTCTCTCACTTGCACACATTTTCAACTCTTGCGCACAATTCGTCTAGTTGCGTACAACACCTCAGCTCCAATTTCACCCAAGAATCACCCATTTTGTGCCAGATCAGTGTTTTTCTCCCAGGACTATTATTTCGCACGCAAACCTCAGGGGTTGCACGCAATCCCCCTGGGACCTCTCATCTCAGTGCTCCTTGGGCGCCCCTTTGCATGAGTTCCTGATACCTTTCTTGTGAATTCCATACACGGGTGTTTCTCATGCCCCATGCATCCACATCATGCATCGTTTTCCCGTGCAACCTTCTAGGCTCGTATGAAGTAACTTCAAAGTCCCCTGGATGATACCTCCCATTGCATTTCTTTGCCTCATGCTTCTTTGCATAGGAACGCTAACGACTATTTCTTCTTCAGATCGCCACGCTAACGTGGACCGCTCGATGGTTCGTTCTGCGACACCCCCTCGCTATGTCCTTGTCGATGCCTTACCTCCCACAAGGAGAAGAGGGTACCAGTTATGTAAGTCCTAGGGGTGTGGAGCAAACCCCCACATCCGAGCTTTAGGATGTTAAACTGCCAAGCACCATCATCCTTAGCACATGACGTTAAACTGTGAGCTGGCCTCGTGCCTCGCATGCAGGGTCCCCCCGCCTTGGACATTCTCCATGCCCAATCGTCTCTATGGGGATGAGATCACCCCTCACATGGGATGATATCCTCATTATTGGAGTGGCATTTGTCTGTGGGGAAGGGCATCCACCTTGGTGTAATCCCCTATCTTTCCTTCTAGGAGGCAGCATACCTGCTCCTCCTTTCATCTCTGATCCCCAGGGATAGAAAAGGGCGTGGTGGGACATGAGGCTCCTCCTTTTTTTGGTCCCAAGTCCCTCTCCTGCTGCGCTTTGTTTCCTCGAGCCTCCATCCTAGAGTATTCCCCAACTCCATGGGTCACTCAACGTGCAAGCCCCTCCTCACTTCTCATGGATGCACCCTTCGCGATGTGATCATCAGGTCTCGGTTGTCTCTTTTTTCTCACACCGAGCATGAATCACGTGAGCTTAGAGCAAGAACCGACCATGGAAACCACATTGGGCCGCCTCAGAGTGTAAGCCCCAATCCATATCAAACTATTGGGACTTTGATCTATGCCAAGGCACGATACATAGGAAGTCTCCATGACGTTCAAGCCCCAACCACCTTGGGCCACCTCAGAGTGTAAGCCCCAATCCACCCAAACAATGGGGACTTTGATCCATGTCAGGGCATGGTATGTAGGAAGCCTCCAAGAGGTTCAAGCCCCAACCACATTGGGCCGCCTCAGAGTTTAAGCCCCAATCCATCCCGAACTACGGGGACTTTGATCCATGCTAAGGCATGGTATGTAAGAATCCTCTATGAGGTTAAAGCCCAAAACACATTAGGCCATGTCAGAGTGTAAGCCCCAATCCATCCCGAACTATGGGGACTTTGATCCATGCTAAGGCATGGTACATAGGAAACCTCCACGAGGTTCAAGTCCCACACACCCTGGTCCACCTCAGAGTGTAAGCCCCAACAATCATTGGCCCCAACCGTCTCCATGTTGGTGTGCCAAGCCCCCTTTTCACCTGAAATACGAGGACTTTGATCAATGCCAAGGCATGGTATGTTGGAATCCTCCATGCGGTTCAAGCCCAACATCCATCTAGACCCCAGGTCCCTATTCACGTAGGTTCACCGAACCCAAACCACCTTGGGCCTCCTCAGAGTGTAAGCCCCAATCCATCCTGAACTATGGGAACTTTATCCATGTCAAGACACGGTATGTAGGAAGCCTCCACAAGGTTCAATCCCACCACTTGGTCATTCCGACCAGCATGACGTCAAACTATATTCACCATTTGAACTACGTGGTCTTTGATTCCCCGCCACAGGGATACGTAGGAAGACTCCACGAGGTTCATGCCCATCACTCATGTCTCATCCTGACCTTTCCCTCGAGCCTATGTGTCTCAGGTTTCTCACTCCCTAACCCGGAGGTTCCACTTACTCTAGGTCCCATCCATGGGTCCATTCTCATGGGTCGCCTACTCAGGTGTCCCACAATTTCATAGAACTACGTGGACTTAGATTCTTTCCATGGGGATACATAGGAAGTCTCTTCGAGGATCATGCCCAAAGCCATAATCCATCCTGATTCTTACCCGGGCCACCACATCTCAATGGAATCATGCCACTTCGTTTCAAATTCCCCTCCATAGCATTTAGGAATCCACCCACGTGCTATCCCCAATATCGGTGTTCCCTCCAGGGGGTTCCTCAAGATGATCCACTCTATTCAGTGTTCCATTCAGTTAGATCCATCTACGATGTATGTTAAACCTGCGGCATACCATGTGTTAAACATGGAAATCTAAGGAAAACATTAGATACATGCCCAAGGCATAGGTTTCCCCACATTCTATGTGGGATGCCTCGGGCTCTCGCACCCTCAAGAAGCCCTATAATAAGGGAAAGAAGACTGACATGCCAATCCCCCAACATCGAGACACGCCAGTGGTTCCCAACATGACTACTCCCCTAACCTAAGGTTGCTGCCCTGACTGGACTCCTTGGAGCATCCTAACAGAAGTAGTGTAATTAACTGGTTTCCATGAAGATATGTCGCCGGGAAGAGTTTCACGAACTACGTCTTAAATCTATGAGGGAGACCTAGACTAGGGGACAAGATCCAAGGAGGAATCCATGGAAGGAAGAACCGACACCCCATCATCCCATTTCGAACAAGGAGAAGACATCCCTAAATAAGGAGTGGATGCTGCCCGCCTTTGGAAATCAGGAATACAGGGCAACAACAGCGCGTCCTCTGTGTGACGGATGCGCACGCCCCGGAAAAAGCATCAGAAACAAATTGGTATAATGATGGATATAATGGATATAAATAATATATATGACATTATATTTATTATTTATAATTAATATACCATCTAATTTTTTACCCCTTTACCATTAAATGAATGATATTGTCGCTCGTGCATACGTACGACCTACCGTCTCCACGATGTGATGAGATTCATCTTCCATGTTAACCATTTATAGAATGATTATAAAAATTTATATAATTAAATAAATGAAAAAAATAATTCCATTGGAATAATATATATATATATATATATTTCATTTACCTTGTTCCATTCAGTATGATAAGAAAATGGAAATGGTGTTTATGTGTATGTACGACTTACCATCTTCATGAACAGTTTAATCCATTTCATATATCTATATTATATATATATATATATATATTTAAATACTAAATATATATGATATATAAATAATGTTTCACATTATTTAAGTAATAAAATCCTGATCTAATCAATAAGATAAATAATAACAACTCAATACACTTATGATAAACAAAGTGATTATTACTCGAAACATTGCTTTAACATGGAATTGTTAATAATGGGTAATATAAAGTCATAAATGAATAATATATTATATAATAAATATTATTATTAATCTGGTATAAGTTAATAATAATTTTAAAACCACTATACACGAGTTTTGAACACGTATAGAGGGAATCAGACCTAAGGTAAGGGATTTTTGTCTCACCTTTACTTATGTGAGACACATGCCTCATGCACTACTTATTTATTCTATATGGTGTATATAATGCCCATGAATGTATTTTATGAGTCTTATCCATGATATTATAGTAATTTAATATCCATATAATTTTCTTTTTTGTGGGGCACATGATTCTACTAATTATAAATTTGTAAGGGTTATTTCAAAATTTCATTATTATTTGAGATTGTTTATATGTATGTATCTACTGGGGAATATTTATCACATATTTACGTGTTTCTTAAATAAATACCAAAATATTTGTACTATATTCCCAAAAAAATTTAAGTTATTTTTACCCATGATTCAATTTTTATAAAATGGTTTTAAAGGAATCTTTTTGACATTTTTCAAACGATTTACTTTTTGACTTTTTCGAAAGAAGTACGAGAAGAATGTTTTTAACTTATACAACATGAATGGATTTTTATGATTTCATGATGCCTTATTGACTTCAAGATTCTCTTAAAATCTAACAAAGTTATTTTCAAGGGAAATTTTTTATTTTAAAATATTATGGCATTTAAAGTAATGAAAATGTTTTCAAAGCAGAATGGTTATTTTCTTCAAGATTAGTTTTCAAGAGATATCTCAAAAATATTTTCCATAAAAGATAACATTGTTTGATGTTACTTATGTCTTACTAGTTATTTGATTCAAATTACCCATTCTTATTATTTATATTAATGGTTTATGTTTATGATGGAATGATATTCATGAGACCCATTTCTTTTCATGAGTTATATTAGGATTGAATGATGTTTATGAAATAAATTTCACTACATGTGTTATGATATGATGAATGATTTATGTTCTTATGGAACACATATGTATTATTTTCATTATGTGATGGTTGGGACCTATATCCACCTCTAATTAATTGGGTAAAGGTGGATAACTCATGAGGTATATATGTTATGCGTGAACTGGATTTCATTTTCACAATTCTATACATGGAATTGGTTTCATGTACATTATTTTATGCATAGACCTAGTTTTCATGTCTATATGTTTATGAAAGGGCCTGATTTCATGTACAAAATTTAATGAGTGAACTTGATACTATTTATACATGTTCACAAATATGAATGTTTATGTGCATGCTATAATTTCATTATTATGTTAATGCTATGATTTCAGGGATTATGTTCTTTATTTCATTATGATTCATTTTTTATGAACTGCAAATATGTATTCCATGAATCATGATTATGATCTCTTGATATGAATGGTATGATATTCAAATTTTATTCTCATGTTTTCATACCCTTGTTTTATTTTTATGCTCACATATCTTTTATGTGTACCCTTTCTGAGCATCTGAGCTTACCCTTTAGTATGTTTATTTTCCACAGGATATGAACAAAGGTAATAAGTTTGACATGTCAAAAAGTGGTATAGTTATGAAGAAATAGGTGGGACAAGAATTTAATGTGTTATGAACTAGTTTTTTATATTTCCAAGTTTGCAAAGGCACTAAACTAATATGGTATTTTGGCCTATGTTTGTTTAATTTATTTTGAATTATGAAAAAGTGATGTAATGTATACGTATGTAAAGCCTGGGTTGCTATATTTTCAATATATATATATATATATACTCCATCATAAAATGATGAATGAGATAATCGATATAAAAACTATTCAAAATACTATGTTCTTCAATGAAAATTTTGGTGTTCCCAATACTATAATCAACTTGAATATTTTCATGTTAACTAAATAGAGAACCAAAAATAATTTTTGATGAAGAAGAATGAGAAGAATGATAAGAAGAAGAAGAAAAAGAAGAATATTTTTGTTCAACTATTTTTTTGAATATTCTTTAAGTCAAAAGTGTGTAAGAGGAAACTGAATATATATATATATATTTAATCATCATGTGAAGAGGAGGGAAGAAGGTGTTCTAAGGCTATAATATATTTCAAACTAAAGAAGAAGAGGGGTGAGATATTATTTTGGTCGAACTTACTATAGAACACATCTAAGACGAAGAGAATAAGTATCCAACCTACCACATCCATATGTTGTAGAAGTCTGAAGAAGCTTGTGGAAGAACATTTCATTACTACAAGGGATTATGTTGATCAATTCAAATAGTCTTTGATGGACTCAATCCATAATAATCGGTATTGCTTTAAGGAAATGTGACTACATATATTAAAATAGATAATAAGAAATAAATTTCAATATACATGGTTTGCTCCTTTATAATGTGTTCATGGTTGTACTCTTTATCATGATTTATTTGAAAATAAGATATAAGCTATTTGTGTGTGGTATAAAAACTACCACACACTGGGGGAATATTCATCCTTATAGATGGAACCTCATAAACAATCATGGTTTTATATTATACTATTTTACTAATTTATGTTTTTATACATACTTACCAAATGAGAGGTGAAAGAGAAATACATAACCACTCACTAAATATTTAATGAAGTGAAAAATGGATACAAAGTGAAATTATAATAAAAGTATATCACCCCTAACCCTCCCAATGTTATAAAAATCTTTCTGTGATCCAAATAATTAGTATCTAAGTAGGTCACACCTTAGTGGATTCTCTATAATTTTAAAGTTTAATTTTTTTCTCATTAAAAGTTATCATGAAGTGAAAAAATAGAGAAGAATGTTCATTTTATGATCAAATTACTATCCCTATCAAGAATCTAGAGAATTTTGTTGGGACCAAGTTGGTTGGAAGTTATTTTTGATGTCGAAAAAAGTTTGTGTTGACTGTTTTGTATTTTTTTTCATTATAAAAGTCCAATTTACCTTATATGTTTTTTTATCTAATGAAAAGTGAATCATAATCAGATGATCAGACAAATTCTAGATAAGAGTGTACATTTTTTTCTAGTTTTCTATTCTAAATACGTTTTTGAGGTAAAGTTATTTATAGACTCACCTCTGGTCCAAAATGAAAGTTTTGATTGGTGCGAGAAGCTGTATCAGTGTATGAATGTCCTTCTAGAAATTTGATAGTAAATTTGATAATGATTTTCTAGTTTTTATGTTTTCAACATCTTTAGTTAATCAAAACTTATTATTCTTTATTTTTAAAATATTGGGATAAATGTAGCTGAGTCATTCTAAGTGGTGCCAATAAGATTGAGGTTTGGATGGAAAGAGAGAAGATCTTAGAAGGATGGGAAGTCATAGAACTTTCCACTATAAGTTATATGATTCTATGTCTATCATAATTTTTTAATCATCATGAGAAATTCATGATTACAAGAATGATTTTTTGGGTGAATAAGGTCTACGAGGTTAGAGTTTTCCAGTATTAGTACATCGGTGTGGGAATTACCATATGCAGACTTCTTCTTAAGGTTGGGAAGATTGAGGTTTCTAAAATACTGATTGGCCGATCCATTGGACAATCCAATCCACCCATAAAAACAATTAATAAGGATCAATTGAGAGTTTTATATAATTAGGAAGAAACTATTTGATGTTGAAAACGGTCCATAAAATGCGGTGTTCGACTAATCCATTAGAGGAATTCTGACACTGACCCTTCAAAAACAGTGTTGGTATAGAAAGAGAATTAGATGTTTATTCTATCAGAGGAATAATAGTTAAGAATTTGGGGGTTTTCGGGACCAATTAATGGAATCAAAGACTGACCAAAATGATAAATTTCTATAATCTAGTCATCCATTTTCATAAAACACATGTTTTTTTCTATAATTTGGTCAAGAATGAAAGAATTACTTTTTGTTTTGTTTTTCAAGTCAGTCCAAAGTCATCGTACAATGCTTGAAACTGATTATGGATAGAGATACCTCTGGGTGGAATCTGACTCCACCACTGCGGTGCACATCCTGAAGTCTCACTTCAAATCTGTTCGATGGAAAATACTCCCTCTCTGGATTGAATTCCTTCAGATGATTGAGCACATCCACCTTGATGTCACTCATGTCTACAGAGAGGCCAATCAGGTTGTGGATACTCTGTCAAAGAGAGATGTTTTGGAGGCCTCCTCGAGATGGTCCTTTTTTGTTCCTAATTTTTGTTCGTATCTTGTTGATTTGGATGTGCATGGTGTTTTTTACTCTCGTCTCTGTAAACCCCCTGCTCTGCCACTGTCTCTTGTTTTTTAATAATTTTTTTAGGGTCGGGCTTGCTCCGATCCTGAACCTATTTGTAGAATGTTTCATCATAATGATAAATAGTATTAGAAAAATATTTTTAATCCAAATGAAGAATTGGTATGAAATCCTAAATTAGAGTATGTTGTGAGAAGATTTGATATTTTTTGAGAAGAACCAATAAGATTTGAGAATACCTAAAAGAGTTTGAGATGAATTCAAGATGAATATGAAATTTGAGTTTCCGAAAATTTTGTTTTTTGGGAAATTGAAAGTAGTTTACCACCCATTCCTCTCACGGAACACCTATAAATAGAAATAAGTACATTGTACATTATGATGATGGAACTATATTCTCCTGAAAATAGTAATAGAGAGTGAAAAATGTTTTGGAAGAAAGGGTAAGTTTACGAATAGAGTTTTCCTAAAGAATTTTTCTAGATAGAGAAAGAAGAATAAAGGAGTAATGGGACCAAACCGATATATCGAACACATTTTTCTAGGAAAAGTTTAAAGTGGTTTAAAATTGATTATAGAGTATTATTTATTCTCTTTTTTTCTATATTGAAGAATCAGACTAATACATTAGACCGAGATTTTCATATGAAGTCCATACATTTTGTTTCCACTAGCTTCTAGGTAGAAAAGTGAAGAATTATTTTTTAGAGTATAATAAAGGTGGATATTGATAAGGTAACACATTAACATGTTTTGAACCAAATGGTTAATGTTTCTTAAGTAGTTACACAAACTTGTTTTACATCATTCATTCTATTAGAATAACATGCACTGTTGTATTGATTATAGTTCTGCACAAGTGTAAGGGTATATCCTAATTGTTATACTACATAAAAGGATTGTTTTCTAGTGGATTTTGTGGTATTGGATTATTTAAAAACTATAACAAGGACTAGTTACTCTTATTTATTAGTGACTGAAAATTCCCTTTTTATTTTATTTTTGAAATCCACTTTAAAGATGAACGGTAACCCAGACTGAACCATACACGAGACAACTGATTCAAAATTCAAAATTCAAAAACCCAAAAACCAGCATCACAACCACCTATTTCACAAACTGTTTTCCAACACTATCATCACAAATTGCAAGCCATCATTATGCACCATCAGGTCAGATCTCAAGATGCGAGTTTCCTCAAAATTACTGCTGCAACGACTGCTAACGGGAACAAACTGGGTCTAAATCTCCTACTCTAATCCCCTTCTAGAAAAAATCCATGTAGAAATTCTGGAAAGAGCCTTCCAAATACCAAAATCCAAAACATTGCAACAACACCACAATTCCATAAAAAAGGAAACCATAAACAAAACAATCAGCTTTCACACTAATCCAACTCCCACCCGCAAACATCCTCAAGCCGAACAAATCACTTAACTCCATCCATCTAGAATCAGATAAGAGCACAATGCAAGATCAAATAGAAATAAAACCACAAGCAAGATTCAAAATGATAATCAAATAGAGATTTCAGCATAAAATTCATGGTTGTGTCCGTAGAAGGATGGACTACAGAATTCAAAGAACCAGAAAATCAACACAAAATCATAGACTCAACAGGAGAGAAGCCACCACAATCGCACAAACTCATCACAATGAACCAGTGTATCCAAAACCGAAACGAATGAAAAAAGAACGAAGGTAGAAGAGATCACCAGAATGCTATAAGGAATACTCACTTCCTAGATCCTATCGCCACCAACTATAACACACTCGAAGACCGTGATGAAGCACCAAACACACGCACCAGAGACAAGGCAGAGACCTCAGGCCATTGAATCTGGAATCTTAGTCACGGACTGACACCGCACCTCCATGTGAGACCCTATCCAGTGATGAAGGACTCAGGTGGGATGGGGCCGAAAATAGTTCAAAGGATGAAATGACCTGAGTCCAAGAAATGCCACCGAAATCAAGGAATCACTACCTGATCTCGCCGAAAAGTAGAAGAGTCACTGCATCGACACGAGGAGAAGAAGGAAGCGATTAGGGGAACTCCCTAACGCACCATTCCCCTTACGGGATCATCCTCCCACTCTTATTGAATAGTGAACCTTGTAAATACTTGTGTTACTATGGATGTTTGAATGTTTTGTTTTTCAAAAAATTCCTAAATCTTTAACAGGATGCGAAGGTTGTTATATAAGGACAATAACATAAAATAAAATGTTTTCACTAATTCACTCTTCCCCTATCAGTGATACATTAATCCTGGTTGGGATTTTCTAAGTGGTATTAGAGGGAGGTTCCCTTTGTTTACACTTTAATAATGTTTTCGAAGAGAAGTTGTTATGTCAATCTGAATCATGTGAATATTAATGGGATTCTGGTATTTTATGAAAGGTACTATCATATTTGGAAATATAGAATGTTTATATATCTTATGTATCTTGGGTATTATGTTTTGCAAGATGATAATGAGGGATTTACTCATCTTATTTATAATTATCCACTCACATTGGTGGAAAATAAGAATCTAGAGAATGATGGAAGATCTAATAATGCATTACTCTCAACACTTTATAAGAGCATTCTTCTAATATTGAAGTGATTTTATACTAAAAAAAATATCTAGGAAAAGTTGAAGAACATTTATGAAGTAAAAATAATAGTAACGAAATCTAACTTACAAATCTAGGGGTTGATGTATGATGATCTCAAAATGGGTTAGCTTGAATCTATTATTGATTTCTTTACAAGGGTGAATGATATTATTAGCACCATTTGACTTATTTTTGAGAAAATGGAATATTAAACTGTTGTTGAAAATATAATGATAATTCTTCTAGGTAATATTTATGCCAAAGTTTCATCTTTGGAAGATCGAGATCCTGAAACTAAATCTTTGGATGACCATAATAGTAATCTCATTACTTATTAAATGAGAAGGGAGAAAGTTATGAAAGGAAAAGAAAAAGTTAACCAAGAAATTCATTCAAGTATTTAAACTAAGTAAAGTCAAAAAATATTCTTGAATAAAAATAATTTGTTGACTCTGAATCCAAAAATAATGTATGTTACAATCTTGATTAATTCTTATCCTTGTTTTCTAAAAATGTGAAAAGAGGTACAATAATCTTCAAGGGGAATATACCCTTGAATTTTTTTGAATGTTGTGATATTGGGAACTTTGATTCAAATGTCCCATGAAGAAAGAATGAAGATAATAGTGATGGAGACGATAGAAGGCCAAGAAGATCTTATATGAAATAGGGTGATGAGTCAAAATATTATTCCATGAAAAAATATAGAAAGTTATCCAAATATAAAAGGAGGAAATTTTTATTTAAAGATTATGAATATAAAGATAGTGAAGTTGAGGTCAAAAGGTTTCCTAAAGTTATTGGGGAAAATACTTATATTGAAACAGTTAATAAAGAAGAGTTTGAAGTAGTAGTTCTAATGATAAAGATTCCGAGTTAGTGTTTCAAGTGAAGATATAACTGAAATAATGTCTCAGAATGATAGTAATAATTGAAAAATAAATCAAGAAGTTGAAGAAAAAAAGTCCTATAACAAATAATCAAGAATGTATTCCTAAATAAAAAGATAAGTTTCAAAAAGATATTTATTATATAAAGAAGTATCATGACAAGGAAAGAAATTAAGTTAAACATCTTGAAGTAAAGTTGAAGGAAATGGAAGAAGAGTTGGAACTTGTTCAAAAAAACTTTATAAAGGAAATTAGGGATTTAAAAGATTCAAGAACTCTATCTCTAATGTTGGTGAATGTTCTAGAAAGGTTAAACCTAAGATGAATCTATAAAAGTTACCTTAAAAGTTTGAAAAAAAATTGAAGTTGTTTATAATAATAATAAATTTGTGAAAATCATATATATGGCCAAATCTATGAAATTTGATAATTCAAAAGTTTCTAAAAAATATGAGTCTCAAACCAAAGTTATTCCAACTTCTAGTTCTGATAAATTTTGGAAGAAATATGAATTAAAGAAGAAGATATTAGGTGATAAAAGAAATTTTTGTGGTCAAAAAAGTTCAAAAGTGGAAGAGAATAATGTTTATAAAAAGAATTATCACGATTCAAGATAATATAGAAGTTATAGAGGTAAATATTATATCTATGGTTATTGATGGTATTATGGTGGATTTGGAGATATGAAAATTATGTGTTGGTTTAACCAACAACATTTAAATTATCCCATGAGTTACAAAATAAAAATTTTGATAGTGATTCAATCTTCTCAAAGAAATAATTCTATGAAAGATGTTTTGAAAGTTGGAAATAGGTTCCAAATTTTGGAAACTATTTTTGAAAGATGTGAAAAAACTAGATATCTTGCAAAAGAGTGTCTTGTTTTGTTACTAAAACAACAAAATGCATATTAAAATTCCTATAACCTATATGTGAAGAAAGATATAGGGAATAAAAAGGATCTTGTTGTAGAAACCGATCTCAAAGCTACCAAAGGATAAACACCATGTATTTTGGATAGTGGGTGTTATTCTCATATGATAGGGGATTTTAAATTATTAAAGAATGAGAAATATTTCAATTGTGAAATTATGAAATTTGGAAATGATGAATCTCTTAGAACCAAAGTAGTTGGTTAAGATACTATTGGGTAAGAAAAGTTGAAATCAAAGAAATATTTATTTGTTAATGGGTTGAAACACAATATATCGAGTGTTTATCAAATTTTTTATGAAGTAAATAAAGTTATTTTTAGAAAATATTGGTTATTTGGAAAAGATAGTAAGACATAATTTTTAATTACAAAAGACCAATTTACAAAAACAAACTTATTTCATGTTGATCAAGTTTATAATTCATGTTACTTAAGAATGATGTGAGAAAATCAGTTATGGAATAAAAGGTTGGAATATATGTGTAATAGAAAACTGATAAAGTGATAAAACTAATACAATGTTTTTGGAATTACTGATATGTAAAGAGGAATAGATTTTTGATTCAAAATTTTTCAAAAAGGGATGATTACAAACTCTATGCAAAAGAAAGTTGATATTTTTTTCAACTCTACCTCTGGATATTTTTTTCTAAGATCTGTGGGCAAATGAGAAAACAATAAAATTTTTGAGATAAGTGCTTCATTTATTTTTTTGATGATTTTACTCAAATTAATTGTGTTATGAATTTGAAACATAAATTGGATGCTCTGAACATGTTTCTGATTTTTAAGATAAGAGATGATAAGGATTGTGGGTATTCTATAATGTAGTTAAGAACTGATAATAATGGTGAATATAAGAATAAACCATTTAAAATTTATATTGAAATCATGAAATTCATAATGAGTTTAGTAAACCATTCACACAAAAATAAAATGGCGTTTATTAAAAGAAGAATAGTAGATTAGTTTATATAATATGTACAATGATACTTTAACATGGTCTTTCTCACTACTTCTGGAGGCAAGCTATGTATATATCTATTTATATTCAAAACCTTGTTTCTATTGGCCAAGTTATGATATTACTCACTATGAAATATTTTATGACATTAATCTAAGTTTCAAACACTTAGAAGTTTTTGAGAGTCCATGAACTATAAAGATAAAAAGTGGAAACCTATGAAAGTTTGATCAAAGAGGTGAATATGGAATCTTTCATAGATATGATCCAAGTGGAAGAGGATTTAGATGTTTCAATAATAAATCCAGAAGAATTTTTGATTCCATTGATATAAAATATCTTTATAAAATTGAGGGAGATGTTCTATAATCACATTCATATTAAGAAGATGAAGATGATGAAAGATTGTTTGTTAAGAAAAATGAGATATATTCCAACAATTTTTATGATACATAGGTCAAATAATCAAAATCAACTATTTATATTTATGAGAAATAATTTCATACATCTTATCCTAGGATAAGGAAGAAAGTAGAATCTCAAAAAATAGTTGATGATCAACATCAAAAGTTTCAAAAAATAAGAACATCAAATGTTATTACACATACTTATTTGTATTCAAAAGTTGAAATGAAATGTGTTAATAAAGCCTTTGAGCATTTGAAATGGATTTTGTTCTATGAACGAAGAGTTGAATCTAATTAATAAGAAAGATACATGGGAACTCATACCTAAGACAAATGTAAAAAATTTATTGGTACAAAGTGGGTGTTCTATAAGAAGTTTAATGAAGATAGTGAAGTGATAAGAAACAAATAAATATTGTTTTGAAAAGGTTACTCACAAACTGAAGGTATTTATTTTGATGAGACCTTTTCTCAAGTTGAAATGATAGAGAAAATTAGAATATTTCTTGAAATTGATGCATAGTAAAGTTATCAAAATTTTTAGATGGATGTAAAGCCAGCCTTTCTGAATGTATAACTAGATGGATGATTTTATATTGAAAAACAGTGCGGTTTTCTTTTAGGGAAGGATCAAAGTTGCATTTAAATGTTTAAGAAATCCTTAAATAGGCTAAATCATACTCCAAGGGTGAGTTACTAAAAATTGGATAACTTTTTAAGGATGTTGAATTTCTAAAAATGAAGGGTTGATAGTAATAAGTAAATAAAATAAATTCATGATATTTCCTTCATTTTTATTGTATATTTGGATGAAATTATCTTTGTTGGGAATGATTAAATGACTCTTTAAAAGTTGACTAAAGAGATGAAGAAGTTGTTTGAAATTTCCATGCTTGGTGAAATGAAATACTTTATCGGGTTAAAAGTCTCAAAAAATAAGAAATACATATTATTTCTCAAGAAAATTATGATAAGGAAATTATTAAGAAGTTTTTAATGGAAAATTAGAAACTTATTTCCACACCAATTTTAGTGGGAACCAAGTTGACTAATAATGGATAAGGTAAGTAAGTTGACTATAAATAATTTTAGAAGATGATTGGAAGATTTTTGTATCTGACTAACTCAAGACCATAAATTTTTTATGATATTACCAAATGTACATGATTCCAAAGTGATCCAAATGAATCACATATACAAGATGGAAAAATAATTCTTGGATATATCAAAGGCACACTAGATTTCAGAATCTGGTATAACTCAAAATGTTTTGAGTTGTTTTGGTACATAGATGTGGATTGGGTAATAAGTGTTGATGATAAAATATCCAAATATGGTGGATTTTTCTTTAAATGGGAGAGTTTTGAAATTTGGAATAATTATATAAAAAATTATGTAACACTCAGTATGAATAAAGATATGTATATTGCTACCACTCAAGCTCCAACACAACTTATGGTGATGAAGACGCAGTTGGAAGACTTACCTGTTGAAGTGAATTTACCTACGCTCTTAAGTTGTGATAATAAAAGTGATATTAATATTATAATAAACCTATTATAACATTCACTTTTAAAATACTTTTATATAAAAAATCATTTTATCAAAGAGAATATGGAGATAAATGAACTCCAGATGGAGTATATTCCTACATCAAAACACGTTTTTGAAATTTTCCAAAAAAACTTTACCAAAGGAAGAATTTTTTATAATAATGATAAACATGTGAATATAACATATTTCTATTCATGTTTGAGGTATTTATTTTTCCCTCTCTCATATTCTCTTTGTATAGCATTTTCAAGGGGGAGAATGTTCCATAAATCTACCCATTAATATATGATAAACCTTTTAGGAAACAATTTATTTAGGGGGAGTTGTGGGTAAGCTGTGAAATCAAAATGTAATTGTGTGAACTATTTTAATAGTTTGTCGAAGTGTTTTTAAGAATCCTTTTGTAGTAAAGAAGAAGAAGTTTTGAAGTATTGTGAAAGTTTTAAAGTTGAATAAGTATCACAAGTCACTACTTGTGGCATCATGGTTTTGATTTTCATGATTATTGTTTACTAAAATGATTTCTTTCATGTAAGATTATAATTTTTGATTAGGAATTCATAACATGAGATTATAAAATTTAGTGATTTATGAACTATGGTTGAAAACAAACTCTTAAAGGGGAGATTATTTGGACCCAGTTGGCTGGAATATTTTTTATGCTGAAATAAGTTTGTGTTTAATGTTTTGTTTTTTTGTTTTAATTATGAAAAACTAATACACATTGATAGTTTTGGTGATCAAAAGGAAATTAAATTGGAAATTAAGATCAAATGAATTCTTTATAGGAAAGATCATTTGTTTGGAATATTTTTTCTGGATAAAGTTGTTTCTAGAACCATCTTAGATCCAAAATGAATGTTTGGATCAGTATGAGAAGTTGTCTCAGAGTCTGAATATCCTTCAAGATATTAAATACTAAATATTTTGATTATTTTTTGGATTTCATGATTTCCACATCATGAGTAAATTGAAAAATTTGATCCATGCTTTATGAAAGAAATAATGAAATGGTGGTTGAGACATTGAAAGTGGTGCTAATCATATTGAGGTTTGGATGGAAAGATAAAATATACTAGAAGGATGGGATGTCATAGAAATTTCCACTGTAAGTCATAAAATTCTATTCTGATACTAATGTTTTCTAAATTAAGAGAAAGTCATGATTACAAGAAGATGTATTTGGGAAAATAAATTCGATGAATTCATAGTTTTCTAGTCATATTTTGTTGGTGTGAAAGTCACCGGATGTAGAATTTTTCTAAAGGAAGGGAAGTTTGAGGTCACTAAAGTACTTATTGAATGATCTAATAGATGATATGATCCCTTGGACTATTTTATATTCCCATCAAACTAATTCATAAGGATCAATCGAAAAATGCAGTGAATTAGGAAGGATGTATTCATTGCTAACACTGATCCATCAGATGCGATGTGTCACCAATCCATCAGAGGAGTTATGGAATTGATCCATCAGACACAGTGTTGGTACAGTTAGGGAATCAAATATATAATTTTATCAACTAAGGAATAGTTTAGAAAATGGGGGGGGGGGGGGTTGGGACAAATGAATGGAATTAAAGACCTATAAAATTTATGAAGCTAAAAAATTAAGTCAACCATTTTCATAAAACAATTTTTTTTGTTTTTCTTGTAGTGGATCATGAATGAAATATGTATTTATGTTTGTTTTAAAACTGGTTCAAGATTCATTAGAAAATTATGGACACTAATTCATCAAAAGGAATCAGAGACTGATCTATCTAATGCATGATTTCACTAATAATTCATTAGACACTAGAATTCATCGAATGAAAAGTAATTTCTCTAAGGAAATCTCTGAACAATTGAAGGGAAGAAAAATTATTTTGATGAATTTTTATGATATGTTTTTGAGGGGTTTTTAAGGATATAGAAGATTCAATGATGTTTATGGAAGAATATTTTCAACATTCCAATTTGGTATAGAGCATCAGAATGAGAATTTGTTCATTTTTCAAATGGTGTTAATGTTTTATGTATTTCATTTGGTACGAAGAACCAAAACAAGGAGTTTTAAGTTCTAAATATGTTTCATCATAATGAAAAATATTATCATAATGTATTTTGGTATCAAATTAAAGAATTATTTGTAAATACAAAGCTTCTTTAAGTTATGAGAATACTTAATAAGTTTTTATAAGAATCCAGAAGATTTGAGAAGCACGTAAATAGTAAAATATGACGTTGAAATGACTGTGAAATTTTAGTTTTTGAAAATTTGGTTAAGTAGGAAATTGAAATTATTTTCCCACCCCTTCCTTTATTGGAACACCCCTAAATAGAAGAATGTACATTGTACTTACTAATGATGGAATACTATTCATGTTTGATGAGAGATAGAGTGCAATTAAAATTTTGGAAGAGAGAAAAAGTTTTCAGACATAGTTTTGTAGAGGATTTTTTCTGGATAGAAGAAGAAGAATAAATGAGTAACCAAATCATGTTGAGGCATCATATGTAGTTTTCAAGGGTATGTTTGAAGTGGTTTAGAATTTTTTATATAATATTATATCTTATCTATTTTCCAAACTAAATAATTTGACTGGGGAATCTGACTAACCCATAAAACTGAGTTTTTTATATAAAGTATATAATTTTATTCTACCAACTACTAGGTAGAATCATGAATAATTGTTGATTTATGAATCACAATGGTGGATGTTTATAAGGTTGCATAATAATATTTTTTAATCAACTATTGAAGGTTTATTAACTTTTTATACATACTTGTTTCACATAAATCATGATAGAAAAAAAAAACAAGCACTGTAGTAATGATCATAGTGCTACACAAGTGTAAGGGTATACTCTACTTGCTGTATCCACACAAAAGGATTGTTTTATAGTGTATTTTATGGTATTTGATTATTTCCAAACCATGAAAAGGAATTAATACTATTATTAAGTAGTGAAGCTTTTAAATAATTATGTTCTTATAGATGATTGAATGTTTTTTTAGTAAAGTGTTAAATCTTTAATAGGATACAATGGTTTTTATATAAGGAATATTACATGAAATAAAAAGATATAACTAATTCACCCCTCCCCCACTTGGTTATACATTGATCCTACCGAGACTTTTAAAATATAACTAAGAAGTTAATAAAAAATTTGAAGAATATTTCACTCATAAAAAATGTGGAGAAAGTATTTTTTCCCCATGATGTGAATCTAAGGAATATATGTCTGGTATAAAAGAAGATCTGGTGGTGAAATAAAAAAAAGTAGATAGAAAACTCATCTGCCTCTTAAGAATCATATCAATAAAGTGATAAAGTGGATGTAATATATTCTGGACAATATTTTCCTATCGAAGAACCAAATATATTTGGTAAATAGTCACAATTTTGAGGATATAAAAGATAAATTAGTTGGTTCTTTAAAATATATCCTATATAACCAACCTAAACAAATAGTCTCATATTCTTATGAAATTTTTAAAAATATAGAGTCTATGATCACCCACATATAAGATTAGATTTAAAGGGTAGAGAAGGGTATGTAATAAAGTATGTAAAACTATATTAATCACTCCAAACTAGTAGGATCCTTATATACCAAAAAATGAGGAGCATGAAGAAAGAAGATCCTGTTTTGAGAATGAATGGATCACTAATTTTTTTGTGTGAAAAGAAACCATGAACTGGATAAATGAAAATAAATAAAAATTAAAATAATTAACTTCTACCAAAGATTATAAACTAGATATTAAATACAACATAATCAGAGGAGCATAAAATCTTTATACAATATAAGTACCAAATTCATGAATAACTTGTTTAGAAGATCAAGAGGGAGTGTAAATAAAAACTGAAATTATTGGAGGATGAAAAAAGAATTCTCAAAATGAAATTCTTGGTTCCTATAATCAAATTGAATAATTTGGAATAATTTCCATTGGTATCTTCCAAAAAAGTTAAAAACTGTATTAATTCCACACAAACTACCAAGGATAACTCTAACATACATCTATTTGGTGGAAATAAAATCCAAATAAAATCTAATAAAAATACCTCTAAACATCACAAATAAATGTTCCATTCACACTAAAAAATTATGTTCATAATAATTCAATTTTTACAACCTATGTCATTATTAAACTAAAATTGATATAATCATGATTGAGAAAAATTAAAAAATATCCCACCACTATATCTAGAATCAATGAGAGCATGAGTAGAAGTTGTCATTCCAAAAAAAATACCATATGAAAGATAAAATGGTCCCAAAATCAAAAACTATAAAATCTGGTTGGATTGTTATTCAAAAGGAGAATATAAGATTTTTGGGATACTGCTATAGTTATACCAGTTTTGGGAATAAGGAAATGATCTTTTGGTATAATATGTCATCCAATGGAAGAAAAGGAATTCCAACATCAAGGGGGAGAATAGTAGACAATAAGTAAATACTATAGGATAAAAAATATAAAAGTCTCAAACTGATTGAAAAAATTTAATATCCCTATGGTATTTTCAATGGTAGGGGTCATAGTGAGGAGAATTGAAATAATAATTCAAACAATCATGAAACTAGAATAAATGATAATATAATATCACAAAATCCAAATAATGGTGGAAATCCTTCCTAGAAAAAGAATCAAGTAAAATGAGATGAAATGAATAGTCTTATAAAGTTAGTAAAGAAGGTTGATATGTTTTTTTCGGTTAAGAATGAGGAGAAAAGTGTTTATCAAACTATTCCAAGGATTTCAAAGAATAATTACTCACTAAGGATATTCAGATGCATATATTTTTAAAAAATAGGACACACCGGGGACATATGAAAATAATTCATTGACATGTGTATTAAAAGTGGCTAGATTGAAAATAATGAAAAATCATTCCAAAATAGAAACAGAGGGGATGATTTGGTGAAGAACTCTCCTAAAAATACTTATATAATATCCCAGAGGGCTGAGAAGTGTCCAAGGAATTCCTAATAAATTTTCTAGAAGGTTTTTATAAATCAAGAAAACTGGTATAATTACAACAGTAGTATATATCTAAATAGAAAAATAAGTTTATATATAAAGAAGAAGAAAAATTTCAAGGGATATTTTAAAAAAGGGATAACCTAGGATCTCATTTGGAGTGGTTTGGGTGGTGAAAGTAGGGTGGAAACAATTAATTTGTTTTCTTTCAATCATCCCTTTCTAAGAAGAAATTTTGATGAACATGAAAGTCATGTCGGGAAATTCATGTACCTTAATGGATCATTTTAAAGGAAAGATCCCATGAAAGGAGAGAATAAAAGAACCCAACATTCCCCAAAAAGATCATACTGGGGAAAAAGTTTTGAAAACCTGAGGATTCCATCCAAATATTGTGCTAAATTGAAATGGTAAAACTAGATGATAAAATATTATCAACCCAATGAATCAACTAAAAGTGAAAAGAGGTTCCAACTTATACACATATTATTCATGTTTCATTGTTATTCCAACATTATAGGGAATATAATATGATTCTGGTTAAAAAAATAAGAACTAATGAAGTGAAGAAAAATGTAATAACTATTTAAGATATGAAAAAGAAACTATCCAAAATTGATCTCATAGTTTGTATTCCAAAGAGACTAAATTGAGGAGAAATAGTCTAGATGAAGTTGTGGAATTTTCTAATTATAGAAAACCACAAGAATTGATATATCATGGTACATTATAAAAATGGAACATCCTAAAATATATAATTTAAATAAATTCACTATGATGAAGACCATTTGAAATGTATCCTTTAGGGGGCATAAGTCAAGAAGATAATTGAGATGCTTCCAGAGTTGATAATTCATTAAAATATAAATTTTGGATGTCTATTGAAAAAAAATTCATTGAAATTTTATGTATTGAAACTCTCTCATCTATAGACATCAATTATAATATCTGATATTGAGTGGTAGATATTATTTTTTTCAATAACATTTAAAGAAGGAATATTTGAAGAGTTTTAGGGATGGATATTCAATATAAAACCTGCTAAGTTGTGTTTTTAATGTTTTAATTTGTGTATTGAGATAATTATAGGTATTTTAGGTCAAAATTTACAAAAGAAAATAATACCTATTTGGTGTCATTTGATTCATCCTAAATATTTTTTGGCTTCCCCTAAAGATGAAAATTGAAAAAAATGGTACGAGTTGTTATCGTATTCTTTTGTCCAATGTATAACCTTGATTTTTAAAGAAAACCCTCTTGTTCTCTACACTGATCATGGATAAATTCGACATAAATAGTAATGTATTACGGAAAATTTCTTAATAATTAAGAGATATCATATTATTTTATATCCATTATAATTATTTCAATAAGGGGGAGAGTGAGATAAAAATAATATCTGGTATTGAAAATAAATACCAAGGGAGAGATTGATGAACCTACTTTATGTGTGGTGTATGTTTTTTTCATTTAAGGAAAAAATAGATGATGGTATTCATGAAAGATTTTATATGTTAGATTTAAAGTTAGTTATGTTTGGAGATTCATTAATAAGTGAAAAAAGTGTTAACATTTCTGCCATGTTTTATATTTTATGAAGAAATGATAATTCATAAAATCTCTTAATTATTTTGGATGATGCTTCTTCACATAGTTATGAAATAATTTTGGTCAAGTAGGTATAAATTTTCTTTATGAATTGAAAAAATATAGGATTGATTACCATAGATTGTTCATAAATTTGTTATAAAATTACACTTTGATGAATAAAATTATATGTGATAGTTAATGATATGATCCTAAAGTAAATAAATACAATCGTTTATTACTGTCTATAAAATATTAGAAAAATATTGATAAGTCCTCGAGTTAATTTGATGAATTTATGATGAGGTTTAAAGTAGATAGAATTAATTTTGAGAAGTTAGGAACCTATATAATGTTAAATCTATAATTTCACTAGCTATGTAAAGGTAACACTGAAATAGAGAAGCTATGAAAGGTTAATAGCTGTTTATAGAAAGGTAAATATAGATTTTTATAACCCATAAAAAGTTAACACTAAAAATCCATTGATTTATAAAGGTTATTTTGAAGTGTAGTGTTATATTAAAAGGTAAATTAGACCTATGTAAAGGTAAAATGGCTACTGAAGGCTAAAATTGACCTACAGAAAAGAAACCCTTCACCATAGAAAGGTAATCTTAAATGAGATCTAATGATTTTATAGAATATGAAATATTTCAATGAAGGATATTAAATCCGTTGATTTTTTTCACCAATGATTAAATATCATGATTTAAATGGGATAATAATGATTATAGAAAAATTATTGAGAGGTTAAAACTTTATAGTTGAAGTCAGAGTTGAACATAAAAGAGAATACACTATTGATAAGAAGATAGGGATGTTTGTAAAATGGTAATATAATGAAAAATATGATATATATATATATAATCATAGTATCTCTTATGAGGAATAAATTTTTCAATAATAAGTGTAATGGAAGGAATTATTCGATATGAGTGGAAGAAGTTAATATGATGTGGTTTTAATATATAGAGATGATCCATATCATAGTGAGCTATAAAATGAGTTGAGTTAGTAGGAATGGAAAATGTATTAGTTGTGAGATTAAATTTATCTACACATATTATTTATAATAATTAAACTATGAATATATCATATGTGGTTTCATCTACTCACTCCTAAAGAATAAGGTTACTATTTAGAAAAGGGATTTTTTCTACAAAGAATTATCTTATGAGGATTTATCCAAAAAAGATTTATTTTTTGAGGAATTTTCCTATGGAGAATTATCCTATGATACATCAAATTTGGTTATGCATTTATTAATGATTAAGGTTCAAATATCAGGAATCCATGATCCATGTCATTATTCTAACTACTAAAGATGAAGAAATACCAACGAGTATAGCTTTGAACTGAAGAATTAGGCGGGGAAAATCATGACATTGGTGTTGAATAAATCATATGAAGACATGTATTATTTACATGAATAATTCATGGAACGATTTAATGAAGAATTAATACCATGATAATCCTAATATCACTATGAGAGATTGAGTATTCATACAATCTTTAAGAGTTTTGGAACTATAATAGGACTGATGATTCTATGATTTTCAAAGAGGGAGAATAATAATTTTGGAAAATGAGTTCCCAATCTTTAGGAAAGAGAAGAATAAACATATCAAATATTTGAGGATGTTCAAATGATCGAATATTTTGAAATTAAAATTAATATTCATTTTTAATATATATATATATATGTGTGTGCTTAGTTGAAAAAATGAATAATGGGAGAATCGATAAAATAACCACTAAAAATACTATGTGTGTTAATGAAAAGTGAGGAGTTACTAACACTATAATCATATTGAATATTTTTGTGTTGAAGAAAAAGAAAATCATCACTAATGTGCACTAAAAAATAAGAATAAGAATAAATATAATAAAAAGGGAGATGTTTGACAAACACGCTACTGAATATTTTGTATGTAAAAAAGAGACTGAGTGGGAACTAAATTTTTATATATATTCTCTTTCTATGATGTGTAGGTAATAATAAGATATTAAAATACTATAATTCAATGCACACTAAAGTGGAGGAAAATGAAGGGGGAGAGAATATACTAACTGAACCTACTACAGATCACATCTTAGAGGAAAAGACTGAGTATACAGCCCATTGCATCAGTCTAACAAAATGACACGAATCACCAGATCCAATCTGGAGTTCCACATAACCTCAAATATGCCTCCTCATATACCAGATGATACCAACAAGAATTCATGGTCTAAAGTAATGGATTGGGAATGTTATACCCTCAATCATAGGGTAAAATAATAGATAAATAACCAAACATGTAATAATATAGTATTCGAATACGTGGAACCAATAAGCATACCCTACATAATAAATCAATACATAAACAATAGATGTAAAAAAATCAAACATGAATACAATGAAACTGATCTCCCATAAGGTGAATCACATATAGAAAGTTGAAAATGAATTAAAGAATAAAGGGGTTTTACACTAAACTCTAAGACACTCCTCCTCCAGTTCTCCTGAATCATTGAAATCTATATCATTAACTGATAAAAAATGAGCCTTAGACCTATCTATAACATCAAAAGGTAAGGTATGCACACATACCCCTATTCCATGGAAACATAATTATGGTGTGAATATAACATAGTAGAAAACCACCAATGTGGTCTACTACTTAACCAACAAATTGTAGAGTACATGCATGTCACATGCATAGAGAAAGTAAACAGAAATAACATAAGCTATAGAAGTATAACATATAATCTGAAATGGAAAAGTAAGCCAGAAACACTGACATGTTGAGTATTTTTACACTTAAAAGCTTCCCCAAACCCATTTTGTACCTACTTCAGCTCCATTCCTAAGAGGGAATCTTCCAAATATATCTAACAAACCCCCCTCGACATGATAGTTCAAAAAATCATGTTTGACACATCCCCTTGGAAGAGGAATCCCATATACATTTTAATTAATATCTTACACATTCCTCTCATGGGGATAGTCCATATGGCTCAACATTCACTCTCAACTATAGAAAAAAAGGAAATAATACATTCAATACATAAGTGAAAAAAAATCAAACATAGGTTTCATGGGGCCACAAAAACACACACCACATGTGATAAAAAATAGATCTCAAGGGATACACACAAAAACACTTGATCAATATAAAAACGCGTGACATAGAGAAATAGACACACACACATGTGATCAAGCCTCAGCCATCAACGTTTGACATTGTAACATCCCAAGTAATTATAGAGTAATACCTTTTCATATCTATTAATATTTATAAATTATATATTAATTTTATTTTAAAGGGGACACAATATGGGATATATTACCCAAAACACAATAATGGATTTCTCAAAAATATTATGTTGCACACAAGACTGAGATATATTGAAAAATAATACATTATTAATATTATTATTTTAAATTATCGTTAATGCCTAGCCATTGTATTATAGGGAATGAACAGAACTACCAATATTATGTTTAAACATGTTTATTAAATTACTTTACTTTATTCAAATAAATTTTATATGCTTAAAATGTTAATAAATCCAATTTTAAGCATAAAACACTCTAATATTTCTAATAGGCAGTATTACCGCATTTTGATGGAGAACCCATTTTAAATATATTTTTTTGACACATTTATATGTTCTATTGGAAAAAATAAACTTCTTCTTTATAATAAATACATATATATTTTATTTGGTTGAATTTATCATATTTTTCTATTAAAATTCATTTTTAATAAATTGTGTAAGAAGAAAACATTTTAATTCAAAACTTCAAATTTTTACTTATTTAATTATATAGTTAGATTATCCTTTTCATGTTTTTTAAAGTATAATTAATTATATATTTTTTTAATTTAATCCAATTTTGGTCATCAGAAGTAATTTCACATTGAAACTAGATATAAATGCATGTCAATATTTTGATGGTTTTTTACATAAAGAAACCTTCTTTCTCATTTTGACAATGGGGAATAATTTTAAATTTATTAATGAAAATTATATGTCTTGAATTTGAAAAAATGGATTCCATATTTGGAATCATAAGGTTCATATTATGTAAATAGGTCTTTTTTATTTTTTTGGACAAGATGAATAGTACCTTTAGTAACTATTTTAATTACCACGGTTAAGGGTAAATCTGGTAATTAAAGATAAAAATAATATTATAATAATATTAGAATAACACAACAATTGTTGTAATTTAATTGGATGGGTGTATCCTAACCATGAGAATCCTTGAGTCAATTTAAGACCACTTGGATCCACTTGAACGACTTTAATGAATTTATAATATTATATTCAATGGGTAGATATTTTTGTTACCATTTTGTTTTTAAAAAGTAAATTATTTTAATATATAGTTATGCAGGTTGTATATTTGACTATAAATAGAAATTGAGAATCTAAAAAAATTACCTACATCTTGGTAATTTATTTATAATTTTTATAAATTAAATAATTAAATTTAATTATGACACAAAGATGATGTAGTAATTTCATAATTAATGAAAGAATCAAATAAATGATATTATAAATATTAAAATAAATTTTATTTTATATTATATATTCCATAAAATAATTTTATGGATATATTTAATTATTTAATGATTTAAACGGGGTTTCTCGTACTTATCTTGCGGCTGTGATATTTTTTTTAAAAGTCAACTAATGAATTGCGTCAAAATTGACAATATTGGTATTTTAAAATAAAAAATAATTTTAATAAATTTATAAAATTCCTTAAAATATAAAATTTTGGAAATTGGTTAGGATAAGTCTTAATATGTCATAAATGAGACTTTTTTGGTCGGTTGACATGTTATAGTAATTTCACTAGTGCAAAAAACAGTTAACACGTCGGTTTTTTTCATGTCGGTTCTATATAACTAATGTGAAAAGCTGGGAAAATGTAATTATTATGTTAGTTATTTTATAATCGACGTGATTAAGTGCCCATATTCAATCTTTCATGTCAGTTATAAAATAACTGACATAAAAAATACCAAGATTAGATTTATAACGTTGGTTATTTTATTGCTGACGTGACAGATCAAATCTAGGGGCCTTATCATGTAAGTTATAAAATAAATGATGTGATAAATCAAATCTCAATGATTTATCACATCGGTTATAAAATAACTGACATGATAAAATGCCATCTATCAAATGTTGGTTATAAAATAACTGACGTGATAAATAATTTTATACGTCATTTATTAAATAACTAACTTTATAAACATTAAAAAAATAGTTTATCACATCGGTTATTAAATAACTGACGTGATAAAGATTTTAAATTATTTATTGCGTCCTATATTATGTCATTCTGTTTTCTTCGATCAGGTGACCTAGGACTCATCTCTCCCACACGGAAAACCTAGAAAGAATTCTTCAAAGTCATTCCCTCCAAACTCCTTTTTTAAACATCATTCATCATCTTTATTATCACCAGATCTATCTGGTTGACTCACAACACTCAAGTAAGCCTCACATGCCTTAGTTTCTTTTTTATTTTTCACGATGCTCTAAAGTTATTTTTTTGAGATGTTATTTTTATATCTTTTTTCTTGCTATCTTGGTAAGTGTCATAATGTTCTTTTATACCATGCTAAATTATTTTTTGGTAAAATAAACCATGGGAGTGATATCATGCACGTTCTACGTTTTTTGTTGCTACCATGTGTGTTTTATCATATGTGTGTGCATGTAATTTCATGTGTGTGTGGGGGGGGGGGGTGTCCAAGGGTGTGGGCTTTCTAGGGTTTGGGGTGGCTCTCCAAGGGGGTGGTGTTGTCCAGGGGGTGGGGGGGGGGGGTCCAGGGGGTGTCCATGGTGGTGGCTGGGTGGGTGGGGGTGTCTAGGGGTGAGGGGGTTATCCAAGGTGGTAGGGGTGTCTAGGGGGTCGGGGGTGGTGTGCAGGGGGTGAGGGGGTTGTCCAAGGGGGTAGGGGTGTCCAAGTGTGTGGGGGGCTGTCCAGGTGGTGGGGGCTTTCCAGGGGGTTAGGGGGCTATCCATGGGGGTGGGGTGTCCAGGGGGTGGGGGGGGGGGTGTCCAGGGGGTGGGGGTGTCCAAGTGGGTGGGGGTTGTCTAAGGGGGTGGGGGTGTCAAGGGGGGTGGGATATTTTTAGGGGTTGGGGGATATCCAAGGGGGTCTTGGTGTCCAGGGGGTGTCTGGGGGGGGGGGGGGGGGGGGGTTGTGCCCAAGGGGTGGGGGGCTTTCCGAGGGGGTAGGGGTTGTCCAGGGGGTGGGGAGGGGGTGTCCAGGGGTGAGGGGGTTGCCCAAGTGGGTAGGGGTGTCCAGGTGGTGGGGGTATCCATGGGGATTGGGGGGGGGACTGTCCAGGGGGTTGGGGGGGGGTGTCCATAGGGGTGGGGGTGTCTAGTGGGGTTGGGGTGTCTAGGGGGTGGGGAGCTGCTCAAGGGGTTGGGGTATCTAGGGGGTGGGAGGTAGTCCATGGGGGTAAGGGTGTCTAGGGGGGTGTCCAGGGGGTGAGGGGCTATCCAACGGGGTTTGGGGTGTCCAGGGGTGTGGGGGTGTCTAATGGGTTGGGGGATATCTATGGGGGTGGTGGTGTACCGGGGGGGTGGGGGTGTCCAGGGGTGGTGGTGGGGGGGCATCCAGGGGGTGGGTGTGTCTAGGTGGGGTGGGGGTGGGGGCTGTCCAAGGGGGTGGGGGTGTCCAAGGGGGTGGGGGTGGTGTCTGGGGGGTGAGGGGGTTGTGCAAGGGGGTAGGGGGTCCAGGGGTTTGGGAGGGGCGATGTCCAAGTGGGTTAGGGGGCTTTCCAAGGGGGTAGGGGGTGTCCAGGAGGGTGGTGGTGTTCGGGGGTTGGGGGGGGGGGCTGTCTTGGGGGTTGGTGGAGGGGGGAGGATGTCCATGGGGGTGTCCAGGGGTGGGGGGGTGGGGGGTGTCCGGGGGGTGGGGACTTTCCAAGGGGGTAGGGGGTTAGATAGGCCCCCACCCCATGGACACCACCCCCTTGGACACCCCCTAAAACATTGGGTATCCCCCTCAACCCCTGGACACCACCCCCTAGACACCCCCACCCCCATAGACAACCCCAACCCCCTAGACAACGCCCGCCCCACCCCTAAACACCACCACCCCCTTGGACAACCCCTTGACCCCCTCGGTAGCACCCGCACTCCTAGACACCACCCCCACCCCCTTGGACAACCCCTGGACACCCCACCCCCTGGGTAGCCCCCACCACCCTGGACACCCCCTAGACACCCCCACCCCCAGGGACAACCCCCACCCCCTTGGACAACCCCCCCATCCACTGCAATAGATTATATACTAGAGAGTGTATGATAATGGTTCTTGAACCATTGGTATACATATATCCCAATGGTTTCAATGAAACCATTGGAATAGATTATATGCGGGAAAACATGTATAACAAAGGTTCTTCAACCATTAGTATATATATATATCCCAAATGCTTCATTGAAACCATTAGTATATATTATCTTTAGGTATTCTATACCAATGGATCCTATAGAACCATTGGTATAAGGCTATTGAAATAGCCATCATGGAAACGATGTGTAAAACCGTTGCGATATTCTATCTCAACAGTTTTAGGGGATATCCATATGGTTTCAAATCATTGGGATAGGTGTAATTTTCAGTAGTGAATGTATACATATTTCAAAATTTATACATTGAATATTTTTTGTTTACAGAAGGGTGAATTTTGTATTTAGTTTCACCAGGATGTATTCTTTGTGTACCATAAGAGGAAAGGATCCAAGATGAATTTATACTATTATGTCTTGATCCATATGAGAGATATGTAATCGTAAAATGATTTTCATATAAATATAAAACTATTTTATATAACAATATTTTCTGTTTAAAATCTTTTTCACCCATATCTTTTTCAAATACACATATATTTGTTTTATATTTCAAAATTGTTTTACATTCAAATTATGATATTTTTCATATAAATATAAAATTGTCTAATCTTAACAAGATTTATAATTTTTATATTTTTCATAGGTAATAATGAGTCGAAGTTGCATTATGGAACATCTCATGAGTAATGAATATGAGGAAGGTGTTGATGCCTTTTTTGGAATTTTCTAAATGAAATGTTCCAATTAGTAACATTTCTTTATATCCATGCCTGAAATGTTTGAATATGAAGAATTTGAAAAGTAAAGAGATAAAAGATCATATGATTTGTCATGGTTTTAATCTGAGTTACAACCCTTGGATTTGGCATGGTGAAACTGGATAAAATATTAGATCTACTGATGATGATGATTTACAAGATGGAAACTCCGATGGAATTGAAGAAGTGATTAATGATATTGTAGCAGAACAATTTAAGATAGAATCGATAATTTCATGTCTATATGGTGATGCAGAAAAACCATTGTATAATGGTTATACAGATTTTAGAGTTTTTTAGTAGTGTTATGATTGATTAAACTAAAGGAAAAACATGGATGGAGTGATAGAAGTTTTAAAAATATGCTACAATTGTTGAAAGACATTTATCTAAAAGACAATGATCCTCTATATTCACATTATAAGGACAAGAAAATATTATTCCCGATGGGATTGGGATACAAGAAAATATATTCCTGTCCGAATGAATGTTTTATATATAAGAAGGAATATGAATTTCTATCAGAGTGTCCTAAATGTGGGACATCACAGTATATGTTGAAAGAAAAATCACAGGCTGATGTAGGGATTAATGAGATCCCTTCCATTTTATTTTGGTATCTTCCTATAATTCATCATTTGAAATGTTTATTAGCTAGTTCACATGATGAAAAAAGGTTAAGAAGACATGTTTATGAGAGGATATGTGATGAAAAAATATGTCATCCACCTGATTTTCCATAATGGAAGAAAATTGATGAGAAGTATCCTATATTTGGATATGAAATTAGAAATCTTAGACTTGGGTTATGCACATATGGAATGAATCCACACTGAACCCTCAGTATAACACATAGTTCATGGCCTGTTTTATTGGAAATTTACAATCTATCTCTTAAAGTTTGTATGAAGTGCAAATATATCATGTTGAGTATAATGATCCCTGGTCCGAATTAACATGGAAATGATATTGATGTTTTATTATCACCATTGATTGAGGATTTGAAACTTTTATGGGCGGATGGTATTAGGGTGATAATTATTATAAAATGGAATATTTTCAATGGAATATAGTTCTTATGTTCATAATAAATAACTTCCCAATGTATAAAAATTTATCTGGATACAGTATTAAGGGGAATAAAGCATGTGCAATTTGTGAACAAAAGACTTCATATTGTCAATTTCATGATGGGAGAAAAATAATATACATGGGTCATAGATAGTTTTTGCATATGGATAACTCTTATAAAACACTAAAAAAGGCATTCAATGCCTCAATAATTTTATATTGCTCTAAAACCTTTATCCCCTAATGTGTATTTTGAGAGGGTGAAAAACCTTGATGTGACATTGGGGAAGTCACATAAATCTAGAAATTATAGACATATTTTTAAGAAAAGGTCAATATTTTTTGAGCTATCATATTGGAGATATCATGAAGTGAAACATAATATTGATGTCATTCATGTGGAGAAGAATATCTACGACAGTTTGATCAGAACATTGTTAGATATTAATGAAAAGACTAAAGATGGGTTGAATGAAATATTAGACTTACTATCAATGGAAATATGTTTGGAGTTAGCTCCCACTCATAATGTAAGATGAACATTTCTTCCCCCAACTTGTCATATATTATCCAAGAGGGAGAAAATTAGCTTTTTTAAGTGTCTTCATGATATCAAAGTTCCTCAAGGTTATTCTTCAACTGTAAAATTTTTTGTCTCCTTGAAGGATTTGAAGGTGATAGGTATAAAATCTCATGATTGTCACATCATGATGCAACAAACTCTACTAGTTTTATTACGTGGAATATTTCCCATCTATGTCAGAAAAACTATAATTAAGTTGTGTTATTTTTTCAATTCAATTTGTAATAAGGTGACTGATTTGAATGATTTGAACATTTTGTAAAAGGATGCAATTTATATACTTTTTTCAGTTGTAAATGTATTTTCGTCCATATTTTATTGATATAAT
Source organism: Viscum album (assembly GCA_963277665.1). Classification (NCBI taxonomy): domain Eukaryota; kingdom Viridiplantae; phylum Streptophyta; class Magnoliopsida; order Santalales; family Viscaceae; genus Viscum; species Viscum album. Next base: position 1,658,321,738 of record OY728153.1, read on the forward strand.
GGTGCATTTAATGGTTCTTCTTGTTCAAGAAATAAATCTTTGTGGACAATTATATCTTTGTTGGATGTATCCTTTTGAAAGGTATATGAAAATATTGAAGGGTTATGTTAAGAATTCATATCGACCTGAAGCCTCCATTATTTGAAAGTATATTTCTAAGGAGGTTTCAAGGTTTTGTACGAGCTACTTGGCTACAATAGAGTATATAGTTTTACCTCCATCTCACTATGAATGAGTTAATAATGAAGGAAAGGGTATTCATGGCTTGAAAGTAAAATTATTGTCAGCTGAATAGATAAAGAAGGTAGAATTATACATCTTGAATAACATAGCTGATTCTCAACTGTATATCACATTTCATAATAATGAGTTGAAACATTGTTATCCAAAGAAGAAAGGAATGTGGATTTTTAATGGGCACAATAAATTTTTTTCCATGGTTTGAAAAGACATTTCTTAATAGATTAGATATTTCGAAGACATTAAGATGTTTAGTGGGTGTTCTATGTATAAATGTGATAACATTGTCCAGGTATGAAATTAATGGATATACATTTCTTAAGAAAGCTCATAAAAATAGAAGTGCAATTCAGAATTGTGGTGTATTGGTGTTTGCAGAAGGAATGCATTTTTCATGTTCTAATGACAAAAACCCAATTTTGGTATCCATTTCATATTATAGAGATATTGAATAAATATGGGAGGTTGATTACATTAAAATTAACGTTCCTATTTTTAACTGCAAATGGTTTATCGACAACAATAGTGTCAGACATGATGAATTTTCAATGAAAGTTGTTAATCTCAATAGATTAAAAGACACATTAAATTCATTTATAATGGAAACACATGTAAACCAGATTTTCTATATAGTTGATCAATCAGATATGCAGTGGTCTATTGTTTTAAAGGGAAAAACAATATGTTGGTGAGGATCAACTTGATAAAGATGATGATTTATGTGAGATCCCTACTTCTATGGAAATATTACCATAAAATAATGATGAGCATGTTGAAGACATGGTTTGTGCCATAAGGAACGATCATGATGAAGGAATTTTAGAAAACTGTCCATTTTTACATTCCTAATATTATAGGCAATGTTTATTTCTTATTTACATTTATTATTTTCATATAATTTTAGATATTGTAATTTGTTTCTTTATTAAAACACATATTAAAAAAAATAAGTAAAAAAATTTGTTTATTTTAATTTTTTAGTTTAGTTTATCATGTTTACCATTACATAAATTATATATCTATTGATTTCTTTGAATGAAAATTACTTTACCATGTTTACCATGTTTACCATGATTACCATGTTTACCATAGTTTACCATAGTTTACCTTTACATAACTTATATATATTTATTGATTTTTTTGAATGACAATTATACAACCATGTTTACCCTATTTAACATCATTACCATTTTTAACATGCTTACCATATTTACCATGTTTACTATTTTGTAACTTAGTCTGGTTTTCCATTTTTTGTTTACATTGGTATTTTAATATTTGAATTTGTATACTTGTGAACTAATTTTTTCCTTTTTTATTTGAAGGATAACGACAGATCAATCAGTTGATCAACCACATGATTTTGGAGATGAGAATCATGATCATACCTCTGGGGAGGAATATTCACATGCTCCTCTTGATGTTCCCTAATATTCCTCATGTGCTCCCATAATGACAAAGAAGAGTTCAAGAGTTGGTAAATGTGGCTTCACACATTTACCAAAATTATCATTTGACCATATCTAGGACCAAAGGTTAATCTTTGATTTCTATGAGAATGATATTCCTAGAGGACCTAATAAAAAATATTTTAAGAGTTTTGTATCAACTTAGTGTAAAAGCAATGTAATCATTTTGTATGATGATTGGAGAAGTGTGGAAAAAGCAATAATATCTTAATTGTGGGAGTCAAATTTGGTAAGATATTTTGATACTGTTTAACTAATCATTAAATTTTTCTAGTATAATATGTTTTACCTCTTCTTTATCAGATGACATTTTATATTCCTAATGCTAGAGGAGTCATGAGGAAATGTGTATCGATGGATGCTAGGAGATGAAGGGATTTCAAATCAACCCTCACATCTAATTTCTTTTTTGGTCATAGAAATCATAAAAATCTATGTCATATATATCCTTTCATATATGAAGAAAAAAGAACCAGTTTTTTGAAAGTAGAAGAAAAAAATTCCTTTTTGGTAAGGGCAATGTAAACTTTTTAAGCTTTATTATATAAATGATACAATTAAAGTTTTTTTAATGATTTATTATTCTTTATTTATAGAAAATAAGGACATCTCATTATGATATCCAATCTAAAAATGTATACTATCATAGTTTATCTCAGGGAGGGTATAAATTATTGGAAGAACACATTATGGCAGAAAAATTACAAAAACTGTGAGATGAGACTTCAAGATATAGAGAGGTTTCCCCACCATCCCCTCCATCTAGACATGAATAATAGAAGAGAGCTCAGATGGGAAAAAAGAGGCAATATCTTTTGGAATAATCGAGAATCATAGCCGAGAGGATTGTAAGATATTTATTTTATTTATTTATGATAAATATATTTTTTATATAATTTGAATCATCACAAAAATTTTCAATTAATTAATATAGGATTTCCTTGAGGATCATCGCTTACAGAGGTTATTTACAACTGATGGGAGTAATATATTGTATCTGATGCATTTGGAAAGCCTAAACACCCTTGATGTGTATGAGGATATCCAACAGGTGTATTAGTAAGAAAAGTGTTGTCACATTCTTCAACTTCTTCCACTGAGGGTGTTTATAAAAAAATAGAATACTTGGAGTCTGATGTTCATAATATTAATACGACGATGGAGGAAAATATTAGAGCAGTAGTATAGTGTTTTTTTGCAGACATGAAAAGACAATTTCAGACTGTAGCTCCCACTCCTCCACCTCCCCTGCAGACCCCATTAATTTTCTTCCACCTCCTCCAGTAGTTCCCACTCCCCCACCTCAACCTGCAGACCACATTTCTTATCTTACTCCTCCGCCACAGCTTCCTACTTATTTGAGTTGTATGTTGATGATCCTCACCATTATATAGTTGCATATGGGATGGTATATTGTATAAGAGATATAGTTCATAATCAATAGTTAGAGGTAGAGAATCATAGGGTCACTATACAGGATATTATAGATAGATCAGATCGAGTACCATTACTTATAGATGAGGTGATGATAGTTAGACGTAGTATCAACCACTTTTTAGTTTGGCCATCCAGACTTCTGCGACTCACTACCATATAGGTATGTATATTATATATTTTATATTAATTTTTATTAAAGTTGTTTTAACATTTGAAAACTAATATATTTTTCTATTTATTTTTATTGGAATACTTCAAAGGTAAAGAAATACTATATAGACAACAACAAAGACAAATGGCTATGACATCAGATACATATTCTACTAGTCTTGACAGATTGTCAATATATTCAAATTTGTTGGAAGATAATTTTGAGTTTCCAATAGAAGATCATGTTTTTAGATTTTTAATAAATGTGGGGATTGTGAAAAATGATATCATGGAGCTTTTTACAGGAGATATGTTGGGCATCAACGTGGGGCAGATTTTTTCCATGTAAGTCTTAACACTATTCCTTGCATTATATTTATTAAAAATATATACTTATGTCTATTTTGTATTAGTTATCTTTATAAATGTGTGAGAATAATGAGTGGATGATTGTATATGGATTCAAGGACCCACATTTGATCTCCCCTGAATCACATGAATTGGATGAGGAATAAAAAACACTTTATATTGCTGAATGATTTGAATAGAATATAATCACGTAGTTCTGGATAATGCATTTTTTGTGAGAGGTATGAAACATAAATATGGAAAAGTGTTCATTATCTTTTAATATAAAAAACCACTATCCTTAAATTTTCTTTTATATTAGTGATAATTGGATGTTAGGTGTTTTTATTCCATGGGAGAAAACACTTTATTGGATATACTTTTTCCATGCTGATGTGTAGGGAAGTTTTAAGAATATGTTGGAAAAATAAGTTTCAATTTCTTAATAGTTTTTTATATTATAATGAATTTTAAATTTATCCCATTCGTATTATTTTTTTACAGGGGATGGGTATACTTTAAAAAAACACAAAGAAAAAGAGTGCCAAGATCAAATATTTAAAAATAAAGGTAAATATCTATTTATAATTTTTACTTTTCGATGTATTATATAAAAATGATATTTTGAATTGACACTTATTTAAATAGAATTTTCATGAACAAAAAGGCTTTGTTGAATGAAGATATTGTATGTTGTGATTTATGTATGAAATAATTACAACTGAAATGATTGTGATGTTTTAAATGGTAAGATTTCATAACTTCTCCATAATATTTCATTTGATTTATTCATTATAAATGTTAAATAATATCCTTTTAATGTGTATCTATTTGATGAAACTCAACCCTATAGTGCTCAAGAGGTTAAAAACTTACATTTGAATGGTTAAATTATTTTACAGGTTTGATTGGATTTTTGTTTGTTTGTAGTGTAAAATGTAATTTTGAATATTGTAATTATATTTGTATATTTGGTAGTTTTTTTGGTTGGATTTATGTTTTTTAGTTGACATTTTACATTTTTAATGTTAAATATGTGAATCTTTAATTCTTCTATGGTTCTTGTTTTAGTCTAGTTCTAATGTTTTTATAGTATGGATTCTAGTCTGGTTTTGGTCCAGTTTATGCTTGTTTCATACTTTGAAGAGCATAGTAATGGTTTTATGTGGGGTGTGGGGTGGTGGGTGGGGTCTAATGGGTAGGGGGTGTCCAGGGGTGTGGGCGGTTGTCCATGGGGGGGCGGGTGGTTCTAGGGGGGATGTCCAAGGGGTAGGTGGTGTCCAGGGGGTGGGGGGATGTCCATGGGGGGTGTGGTGGTGTCTAGGGGGATGGGAAGGTGTCCAAGGTTGTAGGGGGTGGGAGGGTGTCTAGGGGGGGCTGTTCAATGGGGAGGGGTGGTGTCTAGGGGTGGGGGTGTCTAGGGGGATGGGGGGTGTCCAATGGGTAGGGGGCTTCCAGGGGTGGGGGGTGTCCAGGGGTGTCCAGGGGGTGTGGGGCTGTCCATGCGGGGTGGGGAGATGTCTTGGGGGGGGGGGGGGGGCTGTCCAGGGTGTAGGGGGTGTCTAGGGTGGTGGGGGTGTCCAAGGGGTGGGGGCTGTCCATGGGGGGGTGGGGGTGGTGTCTATGGTGTGGGAGGGTGTCCAAGGGGGTCGGGGGTGGGAGGGTGTCTTGGGGGTGGGGGCTGTCCAGTGGGGTGGGGTGGTGTCTAGGGGGTGGGGGCTGTCTAGGGGGTGGGGGATGTCTAGGGGGTGTCCAGGGGGTGGTGTCCAGGGGTGGGGGGCTATTTAGGGGGGTGGGGGTGTTCAGTGGGCTGGGTGGGTGTCCAGTGGGGTGGGGTGGTGTCTAGGGGGTGGGACGGTGTCCAGGGGGTGTCCAGTGGGGTGGGGTGGTGTCATGGCGGGGGGGGGGGGGGGGGTGTCCAGGGGGTGGGGTGGGGTGTCTAGGGTGTGTGTGTGTGTGGGGGGGGGGGGGGGTTGTTCAGGGGGGTGGGAGAGTATCCAAGTGGTGGGGGATATCCATGGGGGGTGGGGGATGTCTAGGGGGTGAGAGGGTATTCAGGGGGTGGGGTGGGTTGGGGGGTGTCCAGGGGATGTTGGGGGGGGGGTGTCTAGGGGGTGGGGGGTGTTCGGGGGGGGGGGGGGGTGTCTAGAGGCAATGGGGGGGGGGGGGGGGGGGTTCTAAGGGGGGTGGGGGGGGGGGTGGGGGGCTGTCTAGGGGGTGGGGGTGTCCATGGGGGTGGGAGGGTGTCCAGGGGGGGGATGGTGTCTAGGGGGTGGGGGGGTTTTCCATAGGGATGGGAGGGTGTCTTGGGGGTGGGGGTTGTCCAAGGGTGTAGGGTGTGTCCACAGGGGTGGGGGATGTCCATGGAGATAGGGGGTGTCCAAGGGGGTGGGGGATGTTCAGGGGGTGGGAAGGTGTCCTGGGGGGGTGGGGGGTTGTCTATGGGGGGTAGGGGCTATCTAAGGGGTTTCAGATTTTTTTAGTTGACATTGTAAGTTTTGAATGTTATATATGTGAATGTTTAATTTTTCTTTGGTTCTTATTGTTTGGTCTAGTTCGGATGTTTTTTCGTATGTATTCTTGTTTGGTTTTGGACTGGTTTTGGTCTTTTTTCTTCTTGTTTCAGGTCTTCTTTGGAAGAGTATAGTAATGGTTAAATGATTTTTATTAAAAAAATTGGTTTTTACGTCGGTTATTTTAAAACCGACATAGTAAATGCATGGGAATGGGTTTTTACGTCATTTATTTATTAACCAACATAGTATGTATTTTTTTTTACATCAGTTAAAAAATAACCGCCATTAAGAAACACTTCGCAGACTGGTTTATCACGTCAGTTATGAAAATAACCAACATGATAAACTTGTTTTTCACATCGGTTTTTAATAACAGATGCGAACAAATGATTTGGGGGAACATTTTATTAAATATATTATGAAATAACTGATATAATAAACTATATAATACATCATTTATTTAAAAACTAACCTAACAAATCACAACTCCGAAGCATTTTCCACGTCGGTTTTTTAGGAACTGACGTGAAAAACGCTCCAGATTTTTGATTTTTACATCAGTTTTAAGATAACAAATGTAAAAGAAAATATTGATAACATCTCCTATAATAACATAGGCCAAAAACCGATGTAAAAAATGAAAAATAACTGATTCAAAAAACATTTTTTGTACTAGTGTTACATCTACCCACAATGTGTAAATAACAGTATATCACATCAAGATTAAAAAGGGTAGAATAAGGGTTGAAACAAAATGATAAAGATTAAAAAATATAAAAAACATGTCTAATTTTAATTTTATGATAGTCATGAGACCAAGAAACGTATTATCTTATAAATAAATTAGTTTTGGACCATTTGTAATTGAAATTTAATTTATATTAATTCAATACTTTTAATAATTCCAAGGGTGCCCCTCCCATCTCCTATAAAAAGGAACTCATTCCTCTCAATTACTCACACTTCCAAAACTATTTAGTTCAACAAATATCTTCCCAAAACCCCCTCTATAATCCCTCCCTACATTACTTAGGCCTTATTTTTGGCGGAACATCCTTTTTAGCGGTGTTAAGGTGTTCATCAAAGGTGATCAATCGAAGAAGAGGTATCATTTTTAAGTGTTTCTATTTTATTTCTTCTCTCACTTACTTTAAATCTTCTTCTTCTAAGAATAAATAATAAATCTATTATAATATAAATAATTAGATTTTATTATGTTAATATCATTACCTAAATCCGTCTCCAATTTCATGAAATGGGAAATGAACATTTCGTTTGTGTGTACGACGGACTACCGCCTCACAAACCGATATATTCATTTTTCATTACAGTCTATCAAGACAGGTTATATTGATGGATTAAATGTTTATATATTATATTCATGACATATTTATCATTTTATAATAATTATATTTCAATTATTTTCTTACCTTCCATTCCCATAAAATCGATAACGTCGTTTGTGCATACGTGTGAACTATCACCTCAATGAAGCGATGTGAATCGTTTTTATTAACCAAATCACTTGTATAATATATATAATTATATTTAAATTATTATTATTATGTTAATAATATTATTATAAATAAATAAAGATAAAATAATAATTACCTTTTTCCCATAATGATCAATAAAAAATGGAAAACATTACTCATACGTACGTACGACCTACCGTCTATAGGATTATAACATTGTTAATTTTTCATAATCATAATTAATGGTTTGATTTAAAAAGTAAAATTAATGAATATAAGTGACGATTAGTTAATGAATAATATTCAAGATATGTTAGAATTATGACCACATGGACAATTTACATCATAAACAAGTTCATTTTCGACTCAAGTACCAAATAACAACAAAATGCCCGATATGAACTTAAATAATTATTTAATATTAATAACATGGTAAAAAGTGATAAAAATGGAATAATAAACTTGTAAAAGGTTCTCATGTAATAATAAATTAACATAAGTTAATTATTTAGGAATATAAAAATTGTACGTGATGAGTTTGACTCAAGGTAAGGGATTTCGTCTCAATATCCTTCCATTGAGGCATATGTTGAGGTTATGCACAAAATTATTTCATACAGTGTGTAATAAACCCATTTGAATTTTTATTTAATTAAAAGGTTTTCAAAAGGAATATTTTTTATGAATCATTTTTCCAAACAAAAATGTAATGTTTTTTTACGTACACAACGACAACAACCTTTCCATCGTCGTGGCCATTATTTGTTATTTGGCTTCCTCTACAAGCTGTAATGTTTTTAAAGAAAACTAAAAACCATATTACCTTTTCATGTATTTTTGGTTTTTAAAATGGTTTTTATAAGGGATTTATTATGTTAATATCTTGAAAATATATCTTGTGATTTATATTTGGAAATTTTATTTTCAATTTTATGATTTTTTTTGTGTTATGATTATGTTATGGTTCTTGGGAATTACTTATGTATATAGGTGGTTCCATGATAAACTAAAGGTGGGTGATCCCGTGATATCTCTCCAAGTGAAACAATAAAGTTTAATCTATGATATTTATGGAATATACTATGATGGATATTCCAAATATAACCATGAAGGTTACTCCCTATATAACTATAAAATATATAATGTAAGTATGATATAGATGCTATAAGTTACATTTATGATTTAAGATTACTAAGTTGTTTTCTAAGAATATTATGGTTTCATGAGGTATGTTAATGAGTTTATGTTTTATGGGTGTAAAATATGATTTTTTAGAATTTTTTTGTGATTTTTTAATATTTATGGATTAATGGTTTCATTATTTATTTTATATCCCTTATTGAGATTTTTTTGCTCATCCTAAGTTTTTAAAATGTTTTTTACATGGTATAAGGATGGTTTAGAGAATGGAAGAAGTCAAGAAGAATTTTATCATGAAAAGAAATCATGTATTATTTTAAAAGGGTTTTCTTTGGGGGAAAAGTGGATACTGAGTATAACTTTCAATATGTAATATAGGGTTCTACTTTGTAAATTTTTTACCTAATTATCTATAAATATAAAATAAAAAGACACTATAATGTTAATTATAGTTTAAAAACACAAGAATAAGTTATGTTTATGTCTGGGTCCTTATAGTTTGTATCTGAGGTCAGTTTAGATAATTTTAGATATTAGGTTGTAATTTAAGCATAAGTGTCAAGTTTTATATAACCAAAATGGTCAGCATATTATAAAGGGTCATAGTTTTTTAGATAAATTGAATGAGTTTTGAGATAACATGAATAAATATATCTTAGTTTTTATCTTCCTCATAAGATAATATATGATGATTTTATTGATATAGTCGCACAAACATTTTTGGTTTTATCAAATGGTTGGATATGACCTCGAGCCTCTGAGTGGCGGCAACTAGGTTTTCTCACAGGCTAGGTTTTCAGCCTCCAGTTTTCTCCCTCCCCCCTCCTCTGGCGTGGCGCGGTGCGGGTCGAAGTTCTTTGCTCGGTGTCGGCATGCCTCGACTCCACCCTCATTTCTAGTTGTGTCGGACCTGATTTGGTTCAGGCGAGGCCTTGGCTCCATTTTCACCTTCAAAGGTGTAGATCCGGCTTCATTTCTTGCGGATGTTCTAGTGTGGGTCCATCTGGAGCACTAACTTGGAAAAGGTGTGGATCTGGCTTTGATGAAGGATATGGTGCAGTTTCGGCTTCGACTTCGACTGGGATTGGCAAGTTAGAGGCGTCCGGATCTTCAGGTGAGGCTCAGAGCTAGCCCCAATGTTGCATAGAGGGGGGGGGGGGGGGGGTGAGATTTTCAGTTCTAGATTCCGGCGTTTGAGGTTTTCATTACAGGTTCTATTTTAGTGTTTTTTCTTATGGTGGTGTTTGTGGTTATGAGATGGAGCTTTGGTTCATTGCGCAATATACAGAGTCGACTGGATCGTGGTTGTGCTGCGGTGTATGCGGATTAGGGTGCAGCGTTTGGACGACCTGATATTCCTCATTCGTGTTTCTTCGTCACTCTTTTTGGATGTACACTTGGGTCATTTGACGTCACTGGAGGGTTTGTGCATTCTCTAACTGGAGTCCACTAGTGGGTTATGGAATTGGGATGGTGTCGACGGTTACTCTAGTGGGTGTTCAAGGAGGCCAGTTATGTGGTTTTTCTTGATTTTCTGACATTCGTGCTTCCTGGTTCATGGTTCCTTGACCTTATCCTATGATTTCAACTCCGACTTGAAGGTTTTTCTTCTTGAAGATTGCATGGATTTTCCATCCATTATGCTTGATTATTGTTTGTTGTGAAGTCTTGTATGTTTGAAGTGGTGAAGTGGTAAAGTTGTGAAGTGGTGAAGTGGTTAAGTGGTGAAGTGGTGAAGTCATGTTTGGTTTCTCACTTTTTCCTCAAAAGTGTTTGCATTATAATAAAAAAACAATTTTCAGTCAATAAATGGTTGGATCGAGTAGGCACCAAAGTAAGAATGGATGTGAAGAAAAATGTGGTGGTTCTCTAAATAATAAGCTGAATGAAATGGGAGCTATAATGAAAACTCTTGTGGTTATTTATGCTAAATATCAGTAGTGATGATGGGCCACTTGAACCTTGGTGATTTTCTAAGGCATCATATATGATAGAAATGAATCCCTATGGATGTTTAGGTAATAATCGTAAAGGTATGTATATTCAATGACACATATATCAGTTATGTGGAAAGAAACACCTAGTAAAATGTTTTAAAGGTATGAAGATATTTTATAGATGTGGTAATGAAGGTAATAAATCAATAACTTTCCCTAGAAAAAGGAAGAATTTGGTTGACTCTGGGAAAGGGAAAGAAGTTATTTTCAAGTTATCAATTGAATGTTTTAAATGTGGGGAGAGTGGTCATTATGAAAATTAATGTCTTATGAAAAAAGTTCATGAATGGGATTAGGGGGAACATGATAATATAATTTTATAATAATTAATTTCATTCAAATAGAATATTAAGAAACTTAAAATGACCTATAAATTATGAATTATTTATTGTCTCATGTTTTGACATTATTGAATATTAGGACATGATTCATATTTTTATTTATAGGAAAGAGGTATTAAGGAGTAAAAAATCATGGTTATGGGATCATGAAGAATGATATATGATGAAGACCTCTACATTTTAGGAATTTTGATAGTTATGATAGATCTATGGAAGATGAAATGTTTAAAAGTATTAATGAACTTTTATGGAAGGGATTAACTTGGATGAATTTTTAATAGTATGTGTAAACTTGATGTTTTTTATGTGAAAATGTTTTTTAAGGAAGAATTATCATTATTTTTGTGGACATAATTATTGATAACCTATAAGGTTTATATATTTTTGAGATAATTATGGGTTATTACTTTTTGGATGTAAAATTAAAGGTATGACATAATAATTGAGGTTAAAACATGTAATGGATATTTTTGAGGGATTTATCATATTTTGGGAATGTTATAAGAATTATACAGTTTTTGAAAAAGGAAAACACACATATCTTGTGACAACCCATTGCGTCAGACAAGGATATAGGGATCACACCCACAACCAAAGTGTGACAAGGCTTTATCACCTACCACAGGTCTACATGAAGTCCCTCGTTAGTATGAATTATTCTTATTTGTTAAAAAAATTTATGTATTAAGATTATTTTGATTTGGTAATCATATATTTTATCAAATAGATAACCGTGGGATTGGAAAATGATTTAGTAATTAAGTGACAAATGATATTTTTGAAGATGTTCTCTATTTTTTAGAACTTTATATAATTAAGGTAAATAGAATACTATGGTATTTTAATTAACGAGTAATGGGTTAACTATATTTTGGAATAATATATAATATTAATTATGGGGATATAGTGATTCTAGTTATTAATGGAAATGATTTACCTACAATAGAGAATATGTGTTTAGGTCTATTACTTTTTTGGTATGATACATCAAGAGTGGTTGATGTTATTTGGAGATAAATGTTAAAATTTATCTTGGAAGAGTATGTGATCAAATTATTTTAATTTTCAGGTTTCAATATTAGTTTTGATTATTTTGAGGAATTCTATGGAAAATTATTTTTTGAATGGTCTACGTTGAAATTTCGGTATTACTGTTGAATTTTGGAGATTAAAAGTATTACTTCTCCTTATAAAGGATTAATATTTTTCCAAGAATTATCTGATATTGTACTAACCATTTTGGTTTTTGTTAATGTTTAAAGGTATAAGAAATATATAGTAAACATTTGGTGGTTGATTTGAGTTCTTAGAAGTTGATTATAATGCTTCAGGAAGGAAAGATTCATCTTAAACACTGATTATTTGGAGAAAAAGATGAGTTTATGGTGGAATTCGATTAATGGATGAAACTATAATTTTTAAGTAAGTATATTTCCTTATGTTCTTATTCTAAGTAGTAAAATAATTCCTCAAATTTATGTAAAGGATCTTAAAACAAAAATGTGTTTTATTTACTTTTCCTATTATGAAGTCAAAGACTGTTTAATCCATAAAAAGTTTATGGTTTTGTGATTGATAAATTTTTCCTGACAATGTTTTCTATCACTCTCCATCAGAACATGATAGTTAGTTTTTTGTCATTTCCATATTTTCTTACATGGAATCCTAGTATGTGTTATCTAATGTGAACTTATTATTTCCCTTTGATTATTTTAAAGTGGAAGTTTATTGACTCTTTTTCTGATGTGGTATTTCAATAAAAGTATCTTGAAAAATCATACCTTAGTTACTGACCACGAATTAAAATTGTAAGGAAGTAATTTCCAAGGGGGGGGGGAATGTAATATCCCAGGTAATTATAGAATAATACTTTTTCATATATATTAATTTTTATGAATTAAATATTTATTTTAGATTAAGGGGAACACTATGTGTGATAGCATACCTGACACACAACAATGGATTTCTCTGAAATATTATGTTACACACAAGACTGAGATATACTAAAAAAATAATTCATTATTAATATTATTATTTTAAATAATAGTTAATGCCTAGTCGTTGTATTGGTGGGAATGAACTGAAATACCTATATTTTATTTACATATGTTTATTAAATGTTATTTACTTTCTTTTAATAAATTTTAGAGGATTAAAATTAGAATAAATCCAATTTTAAGCATAAAACACTAATATTTTTATAAGGTTGTTTTATCGCCTTTTGATGGTGAACCCTTTTTAAAAATAATTATTGTAAATTTTATATGTTCTATTTAAAAAATAATCATCTTATTTAAAAGTGGTACTTCAAAATTCACTTTTTTTGAATTTTTTGTATTTTTATGATAAAATTCATTTTTAATGAATAGTGAAAAAATACTACATTTTAATTTAAGACTACCTTTTAATCTAATTTAATTATATAGTTAGATTATCATTTTAATGGGTTTTAAATTACAAATAAATAATGTTTTTATCATTTAATATAATTTTGGTCATTATAATTAATTTCTCATTAAAATTAGATTTAAACACATGTCAATATTTTCATTGTTTTTACATAAAAAAACTTATTTTCTCGTTTTAACAACAAGGAATAATTTTGAATTAATTACTCTAACTTCTATTTTTAATTTTGAAGAATGCATTCCATATTTGGAATCATAAGGTCCAAATTATGTAAATAGGACCTTTTTATTTTTTGGTCTTGATGAATAGTAACTTTATTAATTATTTTAATTGCACAGTTAAGTGTAAATATGGTAATTAAAGGTAAAAATAAAATTATAATAATATAAAACTACACTAACACTTGTCATAATTTAACTGGATGAGTGTATCCCAACCATGACCATCCTTGGGTATATTTTATGACCACTTGGAGCCACTTGTAAAACTTTAATGAATTTATAATATTATATTCAATGAATAGTCCTTTTTGTTACACTTTTGTTTTTAAAAAGTAATGTTTTTTAATATTTAGTTATACAAGGGATTTATTTGACTAAAAATAGTAATTAGAAAGATTAAAAGATTACCTACATCATGATTTATCCAAGATATACCCAAACCCCTTCCTAGAATCCCTCCCCCACATTCCTAAGGCCTTAGTTTAGGAAGAACATCCTTCTTATAGGTGTTAAGGTGTTATTCAAAGGTGATCAACCGAAGATGAAGTATCATTTTTTAAATGTTTCTATTTTATTTATTCTTTCACTTCATTTAAATATTATTCTTACAAGATGAAATAATAAATCCAATATAAAATATATACTGAGATGTTATTATGTTAATATCGTCACCTTATTCCATATCCAATTTCATTAAATGGGAAATGAACATTTCATTCATGTGTACGGTGGACTACCGCCTCGCAAACCGATATAGATCATTTTTCATTACCTTCTTCAAAGGCTGGTTATAATGATGTAATCAATGTATATATATGATATTAATGGCATATTCATCATTTTATAAGAATTATATTTCAATTATGTTCTTACCTTCCATGAATACAAAATCGAAAATGTCGTTCGTGCATACATGTGAACTATCACCTCCACAAAGCGATGTGAATCATTGTTATTAACCACATCACTTTTAATAATATATATAAGTATATTTAAATGTTTTTTATGATGTTAATAATATTATGATCATTCTAGAAAGATAAAATAATAATTACCTTATCTTTACAATGATCAATGAAAATGGAAAACGTTACTCATGCGTACGTATGGCCTACCGTCTCCATGATTATAACATTTTTCATTTTTCATAACCATAATTAATAGTTTTATTTAAAAATTATGATTAATGTATAAAATTTATTATTCTTTAAATACTATTATGGAGATGTTGGACTTATAACAACTTGGACAATTTACATCATAAATAAGTTTCTTTTCAACTCAAGTACCGAATAATGACAAAGCATCCAATATGAATTTCAATAATTATATAATTTTTATAACATGGTAAAAAGTGATAAAAAGGAATAATAAACTTGAAAAAGGATCTCAATCATGTAAAAATTAACCTATGTTTATTAGTCAAGAATATAATGATTGTACGTGATGAGTCAGAATCAAGGTAAGGGACTTCGTCTCAATCTCCTTTCATTGAGGCATATTTTGATTTTATACACCACCTTCTTTTATGAAATTTATAGTAAAACCCTTTTAATTTTAATTCCATACAAAGGTTTTCAAAAAGTGATCATTTTTACGAAGTGTTTTACTAATAGACAAAAGGAATGTTTTTTATGTACTTGGAAACAATGAAGTTTCCATCGTCATGACCATTATTTGTTATTTGAGTTCCTCTACAAACCATAATGTTTTTAAAGAAAAATAAAAATGATTTTCCCTTTTCATATAATTTTGGTAATGAAAATGGTTTTTATAAGAGATTTATTATGTCAATATCATGAAATGATATCTTTTGATTGCAATGTAGAAATGATATTTTTCCTTTATGCTTGTTTTAGGTGTTAAGATTCTATTATGGTTCTTGGGAATTGGTTTTCTATACGGGTGGTTCCTTGATAAACTGAGGGTGGGTGAGCCCATTATAGCTCTCCAATGCATTGGGTAATGAGATGGAGTGAAACGATGAGGTTTATCCTAAAATATTTAGGGAATATACTATGATGGGTATTCCAAATGTTGCCATGAAGGTTACTCCCTATGTAGCAGTGAAAGATACAATGTAAGTATGATATGTATGCCACAAGTTACCTTTATGATTTATGATTTATAATAAGTTTTTTAGTAAGCTTATTGTTTCATGAGGTATGTTAAAGAGTTTATGTTTTATGGTTGTAAATTATGTTTTTTTGTGAAAATGTGTTCATGGGTTTTAAATATTCATGGATTAATGGTTTCAATACTTATTTTATACCCCTTACTCATATTTTTGTGCTCATCCCAAATTATTAACATGTTTTCATTGGGTATAAGGATGGTTAAGAGAAGGTAAGAAGTTAAGAGAAATTTTTTCAAGAAAGAAATCATGTTTTATTTTAAAGGGGTTTCCTTTAGGGGGAAATAGGATACTAAGTATACCTTTCCACATGTAATATATGGGTCTAATTTGTAATTTTTTTTTCCTAATTATCAAAAACTCTAAACTGAAAATATCATCTAATATCAATTCTAGTTAAAAAAAATAGAATAAGTTATGTTTAAGGTTGGGACCTTATATACATCCATCCAGTTCGCAAGGGTCTGTCGGAGCCCATGACACTTTGTCCAATTACATTAGGTATGGATATTTTAATTAGTCAAGACCGAAAATTTATTAAATATTTGAACATTACATGTATTTAATAACATAATTATGAATTTAAGGAAATTCACCTAAGGTGGATAACCTTAGAACACATGCCAATAAACTATGTAATAAACCATAGGGAGAGTGTATATGACCACCTTCCACAAATTGAGACAGATCCCAACCATGAAAATCCCAAATACTTTTCCTAAGTCACCCAAGTCTATTCAGCCTCTATTTATCACCAACAGGTTTTAACTCACTATTAGGCATTCCAAATAATAAATTATAATTAAATTAAAATTAATTAAATTATTACAAGGAAACTCACATTTAATGTCGAAAGGAAAACATGCTGAAGGACTTACTATGTATCAACACCTAATTGAAACTACAACCAACCACCCATGAATGAACCATCTCAAAATTATGAAAATATTCTAGGAAAAATACCTATCCCATGGAAATAAAAAAATTATAATGTAATATAATAAAACTGGACCTTTAGGATAATTAAACCTATATATGTACCTTAGAATCAACATTGTCCAATGGAGTTCGGCCACTCTCATCACCCTCCAGATTATAAGGTGTGAAAAAGAACCAAATAAATTCCATGATAATATATTTTATTCAACCCAATTTAACATAAAACTATATAATAGATCATTAAAGTACATACCATCAATGAAAATCCTATCAATGATAGGCATTCATAGTTATGGGAAATCCTATTTCTATGTCAATCCAAATCAACAACATTCACAGAAACATACATATAAATTTAATGTAATTATCATCAAATTATCTAATAAATATCATTATATGAGTAAATACATGATTAATGTTACAATGGATAAGATAATTCAAGGATAATTGAGTTATTAATGACCATAATGATCAATACTTACCATGAGGATGATCCATGATAAACAAAACAATTATCAATAACCACATTAGTAAGAAGGAGGTCCAGATCAATGAAGAATAAAGAATATCACAAATTTTCACAATTATTGTGTATCTATATCCACCCTATTTCAATAGAATCTCATAGAGGGAGGATGAGAAGAGTCCACAGACAAAGGGACCTCAAATATTTTAGCCAAGAATCCTAATCCCGAGGGGGATTGGTGGTTGAAAATACCAAAACATTCCTTGTATAATGTATACATAGAATGACCCATCAGATCATCATTTACGGTCTACTGACTACATAGTGTCCTACCATACACCTTGTATTGGTTCCCTAACTAGTCAACAGGTCCTTCTAAGATGGAGGGGTTTATCCAACCCCACTGGTCACCCAGTAAAATCTCACTGGCTAGCTGGTTATTCTTGCTTGGAAGTATGGATTTTTCCCACCCCATTGGCTAGTCAATGGTGGATACCATTTAGATGATGGACACATCAACAATCCCAGATGAATCAAGATTCCTCTAATAATATTCCAAGATTCAGGTTTCTCTCTAAGCTTCCATTCATGTTTAAAAACACCTCCTTAATATTTTTAGAAAGGTTGGACCATTTTTTATCACCCTTTTCTCCATACGATCTTTCCACCAGATGAAAAGGTCAAACATACTCTACAATTCATTATTCATAATGATGTAGTTCATTACAATGTCCCTATCATAATTCTTCCTATCCTTGAGAAGTTGTTGTAGCACACGAATAATGCCTCTTAATCTACCTTGATTTTCACCAAGAAGGATTTATTTACATTCCAACATTGAACACAAACTCAACACCTCAAGTTTATTTTCATACCTTAACTCCCATAACTCTCCTACTATCTGACTCAAAGCATGAACACTAAACGTTTATCTAAAATCTCACTATCATTCAACATCACAGTCACAATTACAACATTTTTAGATTGTGGAAAGCCTTGATGTATTTAACCAATTCATCTTGAATCATCACAGTGATCCCCACCATAATAATATTCATAAGGAACAAGATTCCAATAGTCTAATGACACACCATGTGGGGGTTTAGTTCCTTTGAACATGGTTAATAAAAATCAAATGTAAAAAACCAATACCAAAACCTCATTTCATATTCATAACTGAATCAACAAGTTTCAATTTACCAATGAAACTCTAACCTTTTAAAATAGTCCTTGGATGATCTTTAACACAGCATTAGTACTATGTATGATGAGCATGATGTGGTTATACCCCACTACATAGATCTTATTATATAAACACTAGTCGGTTCCCTTCTGGGAAATTTACTTCAAGGTTTCAAAGCCCCAACAAAATGATTCTCCATTAATCCACTAATCCCATTTCCTCAATCCCTAGAGGATTAATTAAAATGTTCAGACATACCTAAAAAAATCAAAACCGAATTCAAAATAATTACCCAAGTTAATCTACCACCATATATCACTAGTTACATGTCTTTGAACTATGTACCATTGCCTAAATGACCCAAATTCTTCTCTAGTCGTATGGATGTTTCCTAAGTTTGATGCTCACATCTTGTCTACATATAGTGATAAATCTAAATAAAAAATCATTAATTCACCAAAAAACTGGATATTCTTAGTTTCACCATCAATCTACCTCATAGAGTCTCTATAATCATTCAATAGATAGTCTTACAAAGTTACATAACCCATCCATTGAGAGGGTCATTCACTCGTGACTAGATTAAAGGTCACCAATATCGGTGTTTGTTTATTTTCAACACATAGTGCGTACGTCATTCTACCCATCTCTAGAGTAGTCTATCACTGAACATAATGACTAAACATGACTGTGGATAATTACCAACAGGATCAATGTATCATGAGAGGGGAAGAGGATTAATTAGATATATCTTTTTTGTAAGTTATCTTATTTCTGAAAAAAACTCTACTTCTTATTAAATAATTGTTACCATGATGAAAAAAACCAAACCTTCATCCATTAGAACATAATAATTTATAGGGTTTACTATTAAACAAGAGTAGTTACATCCTTAGTATGATATGGAAACAATCTAGAACCACACAATCCACTAGAAAGAAATTATTTTCTATGAAATACAAAGAGTAGGATATTTTATTACACTGATTTAGAACAATTTTCAATACTACAGGGTATTTGATTCATGTTGAACGAAATTATGTAATACAATTTAAAAAAAATTATGATGCTTCTTGACCTACTTTAACAAAATATGAACATCAAAAAAAATTTCACTTCCTTACCCAGAGTAGGAAAGAACTTACCTGGACTTCTTAATGATACTCAGTTTTATTTACCAATATGATTCCCTATTCTGGTTACTCAATAAAAAAAATAAAATTTTGTTAGAATATGGTTGAGATAATTCTAAACTACTTCTTCCTCAGTCTTGAAAACCCATTCCGATTTCATAATCTGATTTTGGAAACACTGATTATGATCTTGTATCTTCTTATTTATTATTCTATCTAAAAACATCCTTTGGAAAGAAAAATCTTGAAATATATTATCCTTATAACTTTGGAGCTTCTATATATTCTATTTTGTAAAATACTTGTGTTATAAAGTACAATGTACTTCTCCTTTTATAGGCGACCCAATAATGGTTTGGGTGGGGTTCTGAAAATAATTCCTACTCAACCAAATTTCACAAAAAAATAAATTCTCCTAGAATTTTTTAGGATTTTTCACTTCTTAAATGATTCACACATATTCTTCAAACTTCTTTAATCTTATAAAAAAAATTTCTTTATTTTAACATTATTTTCAAACATTAGTTTGATTCTGATTCCCCATTCTAATTTCTTCATTATGATGATGTAAATGTATTCTTCATTATGATTATCCATACCTAAAATCTCCACTTCAATTGAATAACAAATCAAGAAAACATATGAAAAAAATTCATTTTCATTACGAACCTTGAAACCAAATACTCTATCCAATTCCTTCATTATGATGAAGGGAACAATTACTTCATTATGTTTCTCTACACCAAATGAAACATATGAAATCTATTCTTCAAAAATCTTCAATAACTTCCATGATCCCCTTGAAAACACTTTGAAAAACATAAATCAATTATCCTTTTCTTCATTTCCCAGACCAATGATATTGATGATGTTATCAGTGCTAGCCCATGTCAGATGGATCAGTCTCTTTTTTTACTTTGATAATTAGTGTCATCTTCAGTCTGATAGATATTATCCCATTTGAAATTATAAGTAAAAATATACTTTTTCTCATTCCCCAAAAGAAAACATATTCAAGTTCTACGTTCCTCTTGGACTACCTGTTAAGGATGAAAATCAACCATTTGTGTTGATGAATATAGTTGACTATATTTTTGAATGATCTATGATTTTATTCTTTATATTGGTCACAAAAATATTTCTTTTTCTCTGCATTCATCATTCATAATTAATTCCCCAAAAAACAATTATGTTTCTGATAAAAACTCTTCATAAAACAAAGACAACATACTAATAATATAAATCGATGTTAGAATCCATTATGATGGATCACTGGCATACTACATCTGATAGACTAGTGTTGGCAGTGAATTCTTTAGCATTATCTTTCCTTTTCTTTTTATGATATCAATGAACTTACAACACTCAAATTATTTATCTAAAGATTTATATCTCATGGATATTTTATATGACTGAAAACCAACATTTTTATATTCTCATGTTCTGATAATCCTTATTAGCCTTTAAATTATTTTTGTGTCTATAAATCTCACACTGGTGGACTAAGACTGGAAAGATTTGGCTTCATAAACATTCTTTTTTTAGAAAAATTTTCTTGTATCATGACTTCTTCATGACATTGAATGTGATTATGATCAGCTTCAAAATTGTATGACTTACTATGGAAAGTATTGTAACTTCCCATTTCCTTTACAAGGATAACATCACAAGTTATTCAGAAAACTTATGACTTTTTTGAAATAGAAATAATCAAAGCATCGTCAGGTATATATCATATCCATGAAAAATCTAGTTCCCTTCCTCATTATGATCAGAACATCATTCTTGATCCAAGGTGAGTCTGATGAATCTTTTATTACAAAAAACATCTTCTCAATACGATAGAATGTTCTAAAAATTGTGAGTCTGAAATCTTAAATATGATGGTTAGTATGATAAAAAACTAATAAAAAGTTTAGGTGATTTTATTCTATTGAAAAAAAATAAAATTCTCTTAAAAACAACTTCTTTTTTTCATATGAAAATAATTCCATCCAAGTTGGTGCCAACCATCACCCATTTACATTTTGTTGTAAAACAATATTCCTAAATCACATAACTTTGTAACCTCAAGCTATGGATTACTTATCAACAATTATAATCCAACATAATCTAACTCATTATAAGAAATAATAATCATTAAGACGAAAACCATGTTGTCCAAATGTAGTGACTCATGAAACCTCCTCAGCCTTTCTTAAAAAATTTATTCAACTTTACTGTCAATTTTTTCACGAAAATCAATCTATACAACATTTAGAATAGTTCACACACTTACATGTCAAGATCACTACTTACCCAAAACTCCCCCTTTTTTACATGATTCCTTAAAGGGTTTAGTACAAAACATAGGATAGATTTATAAAATAATTCTAACCCTTTGAAAACACTATCCAAAGATAAGATGAGAGAGGGGAGAAAAAAATATGCCGTAAACTTGATTATAAAGAGGATGAATACCCATGTTTATCCCAGTTTATAAAAGGATTCTTTCAATAAAGGCTTTTTTATGAAAATTTCTGAAACTGGTTCAATTGTTGGAAAACACCCCTGCTTCAATTCATTATTCTCCACGTGATACTTGATGAAATTATATTTGATATCAATATGTTTTTAATAAAAATATTGTATTATGTTTCTTGTAGGGTTGATTTTAGTTTTATTATCACAACCCAAGAGCAGGGGTAACATAACTTTAATAAGTAAATCTTCCAACTAAGTCTCCATCCACATAAGTTGGGTAGAATTTTGAGTGGTAGAAATATAATTAGATTCATCAATGATAAGAGTTTATGATTTTTTTCTTTCTTATGTTAACTAAAAAAAATTTCCACATAAATAAAAATCTACCATATGTGGATCTTTATCATCAATTCTTCTTTCCTAATTAGCATCTAAATACTTAAACAATTCAATAATTTTCGAGCTATCATTCCTAATTCTGAAATTTAGTGTTCCTTTGATATATCTGAGAATTATTTTTCCAGTCAACACATGTAATTATTTTGGATTACTCTGAAATATTTCACATAAGGTGATAGCATAAATAATGTTGGCTCTTGATGTAGTCAAATATAAAAAACTTCATATCAGATTCTGAAACTCTTTTTGATTAACTTTATTATCTTTTCCATCTTTAGTCAACTTGGTTCCCACTGAAATTGCTGTGGAAATAAGTTTTGAATTATCCCTGAATAACTTCTTAAGAAGTTCCTTAGCATACTTTTCTTGGGAAATAAAAATGCATTTATTATTTTATTAGATTTGTAACCCAAGAATGTATTTTATTTCACATACAATAGACATTTTAAATAACTTTTTCATATCTTAAAAAAGTATTTCACAAGTCATGTCATCATTCCCAAAAAGATAGCGTCATCACCATAAACAATTACAATGAGGGAAAAATTATGACTTTCTTTAACATAAAAATTGCTATCAACTCTTCCTTTCTTAAAACTCATCTTCCTCAAGAAAGTATCCAATTTTAAATACCATTCCCACATAGATTGTTTTATCCTATACAAGTATTTCTTCAACTTGCGCACATAACTTTCATCCTTCCCAATAGAAAAACCACATGGTTGTTCAATGTGAACTTCCTCATCAATATCACCATCGATAAATGATTACTTCACATTGATATATTTTTTTTCAACTAAATTGTGCAATCATAGAAAAAAAAAATTAATTATTTATAACCTTTCCACAGGCGAAAAAGTTTCATTAAAGTAAATACCTTTAATTTGTAATTAACCTTTGTACACTAATCTATCTTTTCTTTTTATCACTTCACTATATTCATTCAACATGTTCCAGAAAATTCATTTTGTATGGATAAATTTTTTTATCTATATTATGTATTAGTTCCCATGTATCATTCTTTTCTATTTTATCTAGCTCTTCATTCAGTCCTCAAACACATTTTAGACCCTCAAAAGCTTCATTCAAATCTTTTGGATCAACTTTTTAATCCAAAGAAGTATGTTTAATTTTACTTATTATTTTAACCCTTTGAGGTTGAATAGAAATAATTTTTTGAGCTTCCACTTTCTTACTCATTCTAGGATGAGACTTTTGAGACTCTTCCTGATCATTAAAAATAAAAGAGTTTGATTATTCTTATTGAGGAGGATTACAATGGTTTTAACAAATATCATAACATTTATCAGAAGTTCGTTCTTCATATTAATCATCTTTATCTGATTGATTCAGTTTATCTTCTTCATCATTTTCAATAGCTTTCACATTAGGAGAGTCAATTAATCACCATGAATAGTTTTTTTAAATATTTATATCCTCTTCTATCTGGAGAATATCCAAGAAAAATTCCATCTTCAACACTCTTCTCAAACTTTCCTAGGTTTCCACCTTTGTTATTTATGATCCATAGACTCCCCAAAACTCTTAATTGTTTCAAACATTGAGTTTTTTCATAAAATTTTTTATATAGAATCATATCTAAACTCGGTATGTAGGAATATCCGTTTTGAATATACAGAACATTTCTCATGGCTTGCCTCTAAAATCAATGAGAAAGATATTGTTCAAATAACATAGTTCTTCCCATTTCAACCAAACTTCTATTCTTTTGTTCAGAAACCCCATTTTGTCGAGGAGTGTATAGTTTACTGAACCCATGCCAAATTTCGTGATTCTCAAGATAATTTTTAAATTATGTGTTTTTTATTCACCACCATTATCAGTTATTAACTTGTTCATATAATACTCATATTCCTTATTATATTTCAACCTAAAACTTGTATACATTTCCAGAGCATCTAACTTATTTTCCATATAAATAAAACATGTAATGCGAATAAAATCATCAATTAAAGTGAGGATGTAATTATCTATAGGATTTTATTATTTTCTCATTATCCCACAGATATCAAAATGAATAAGTTCTATGGGTTGTTTTTATAAAATAACAACTTTCTTATGCACAAAATAAGTAATCTTTCCTTTATGAAAAATTTTGAATCCCCAATTTCTTCTTCACATACTGAGAATACCCAAGACATTGTATTAATCTGATAACATGCTCATGTTTCTCTAAAAAAATGTTTCCCAACCTTTTTTTCCATAACTAATTTTCTTCCACCATGCCTAAGAAACATGAGTTTTGTATTTCACTAACATGGAATAAGTTTTCTTTTGTACTTTTTCCACTGGTAAGTATTTTTCCATCTTCCTCTATTTTCATAAAAAATACACCCTTTCTAAAAACAAATAATTTTTTTTATCAAAAAGATGTGAAAGACTTACTAGGTTTCATTTCATCCCATTAACAAACAAAGATTTCATAAATTTTAACTGTTCTTCTCCAGTGATGTCCAACCCAACACCTTTGATTCTGATGGATTCATAATTTCCAAATGTCACTTTTCTTTCTTCGAAATATTACATATTTATTGAAAATTTCAAATATTATATTATATGAGAAGAACACCCACTATCCATAATCCATGGCTATTCTCATTTAATTGATTTGAACATAGTTTCAAAAATAATAGTCTTTTTTTCCCATTATATTTTTTAATTTATGTATTTTGAGAATTGTTAACAAATTTTTTTATTTTGAAAACAAATCAAGACATCATTTCCATGTTTTCCAGGTTTTTCACACCTTTAATATATAGTGTCCAGAGGTTGGTACCTATTTTAAAATTTTACACCAACCTTCTCAAACTTCTTTAAAACATCCTTCTTAGACTTATTCCTTTAAGGTTATCAAAACAACCTCAAATTTTTCTTATGTAATTTGTGGACTAATTGTAATTTTATTGATTAAACTAACACATATTTTCTATGTTTCCAAATCCACCACAATTCTAGTAGTATCCATATAAAGAATATTTCCCTCTAAAATTACTATAATTTTTGGATTTATGACCATGTTTCTTAGAAACCTTCTTATCAACAATTTTTTGACCACCAAACTTTCTCTTATCAAACAAAAGCTTCTTTCTCATCTTGGTTTTCTTTTCAGCCTTATTGGAACTAGAAGTATTTGAATCTTTTTGGACTCATTTTTTCTGAAACTTCTAAATTTTTAACTTTGTTGGTCTTGGACATATACATATATTTCACAGCTTTATTCTTCTCATAAATAAATTAAACTTTCTCCTCAACCTTTGAAGGTAACTTTTGATCCTTCTTAGGTTTAACCTTTCCAAAAATTTCACCAACTTAAGAGATAAAATTATTAAAACTAGTAACCCTATCCTAATATTTTGAATGTTTCTATTGGAAAATTTCAAAATATTCTTCTTTTTTATTTAAACATTAATTTCATATGTTCATTACAATTCTTTTATTTTTCACGATATTTCTTCAAATCATCAAACTATTTAAACATCTTAATTTTATCATTAGGAAATAATTATTGATTGTTTGTTGAATAGTATTCACTTTTCAAATTTCTAATTTCTTTCTCAAGCCTCCTGATATTTCTCATACATGATTTAAATTATTATTTCAGATGAAATTATAATTTATTTTCTTCTTATTTAGAACATCTACTTTTATACTCTTCATTAGTAACTGTTTCAATAAAAGTGTTATCACCCATTTCAACATATTTTTCGTAATCATCTTCATTGTTTCATTATTCACAATATTTAGATAAGAAACTTATCCATTTGGAATTTTATAAGTTTCTATCATTCCCATTAGAATATTATTTGGCCAAATCACCCTATTTCTTTCATGACTTTCTTGGATTTATTTCATATTCATCATTATCCTCTTCTTTATTTCTTTGAGGACAATTAGCCAAAAATTTCCCAATAAGACCTCAATAAAAACATTTCAAGGGAATTTTTCACTTATAATTTCCTATACCTCTTATAAATTTTTTTATAAAATAAGGAAAAAAATTCATTATGATTTTTAAATACCTCATTTTTAGAGTCATGTTCAGCAACATATTCTTCCTAAACAACCTTTTTAGACTGTTCATTCTTTTTAGATATGAAATTCATTTCATGATCTAATTTTGTTTTTTTCTTTCATAACTTTCTCAATTATCATATTATAAGTGATGAGATTACTATGAAAATAATATAGAGATAACAAATCATGATATCTATCTTCCAATGAAGAAACTTTTCAAACTTGTCAAGAAGAATTATCATGACCTTCTCAACAATAGTTGAGTCTTCAAGGTTCTCACCAAGACATCTGATAGTACTAGAAATGTCATTTACCCTTGTAAATAAGTCGCCAATACATTATTATTCACCCATATTGATATCTTCATACTTAAATATCCAAATTTTTAACTTTTCATTTTTTATTTTTATTTCCTTCATAAATGTTTTTTATCTTATCCCAGATAACTATGGAAGTGAAAAAACCATTTACTATTAGAAATTCACTTTGAGAAGTGACGATATTAAATAATTATTAGTTCTTCCATCATTCTCAAGATTAATATTTTCAATAGATATAAGATAAAATTTATCTTGAATAGGAGGAAATCCATCTATTTCAGCTTCAAGAACATCATACCCAAGAGATATAAGATTAGGAAACATTATATAATTGCATATATGATAGTTCTCACCATAAAAGGCTAAAATACCTTTAAAGTTAACACAATTTATATTATCCATTACATAATATCTTTTAAAACCTCAAAAAAGAGTAAAAAAAGGGAACCTTTATCTCTAATACACATTGAGAATGCCCAGTAGGATCATTGTATCATCGAGAGGGGGAAGGGAAAATTAGTGATATATTTTTATTTTAATTTTCCTTATTTTTGAAATAATATTCACCTTCTATTAAAGAGTTTTTACCTTTGTGAAAATAAAACCAAGCACAAATCCATAGGAACACTTGAATTTATAAGTTTCTCTACTCAAAAAGAGTAGCTACATCAATTTTAGGGTATGTAAACAACATGATACCACAAAATCCACTAGAAAACAATATTTTTGTGACAAATAAATTGAGTAGGATATGCGCTTAAACTCATATACCACTATGTTCAATACAGTAGTTCATGTGTTTCAAGTATCATGAAATGATATGATACAATATGTGTAAAAAACTTGTTACGATGCCTGCTTGCATGTTTTCTTCTTTTGGACTTGTAGGATCTTTTGGACTTATAGGATCTTTTAGAACTTTTTAAAGGATTTTTCCCTTATTTTAATGGATTCCCTCTTTTATAGTCCTAAAATTGGTTTTATATTTTTATGCTCAATAAAGGGTGATTGACCCTCAACTATTTCAAAAAAAAATGTTATGATGCTTCTTGATAAAATTTCAAAAAATATGAACTTCAAAACAATTCTTCACATACATAACTAGAATATGGAAATAAATTCACTAGAATTTGTAATGATATTAATTATGATATTCCAACCTAATTCCCTAGTCTGATTTCTCAATATGGAAATATAATTCTATTAGAATAAGGTTTTGACAATTATGAACTTCTTATGACTTAGTCTGGAAAACCCAGTCTGATTTCCTGGTCTAATTATAGTAACTCTATTTATGACCCTATCTCTTATATTTTCTTATTCTATCTATAAAATTTCCTCAGGAAAGAACAATTAGGAAACTACTTTTTCTTTTAACTTTAGAGATCATCTCTCTTCTTCTATGCACATCACATGTGTTAGAAAGTAAAAATTACTTATCCTTTTATAGGTGACCTTGAAATAGTTTGGGAGGGAATCTTAAAATCTATCCTCCTAAACCAAATTTCCAAAAAACATAAATTCTTTTTAAATTTTGGGTGCATTTTTTACTTCTTTAACACTTCTCAAATCTTCTTGAAACTTTTTAAATCTTCTAATAGTTTATCTCAATTTAAAATTTCTTTTCAAAATTTAACCCGATTCTGATTCCCCATTATGATTTCTTCATTATGATGAAAAGAGTGGATTTTTCATTATGATGCTCCATAAAAATAAACTCTTTACTAATTGAAGAAAAAATCAAGAAAATATACAAAATACAAATATCTTATCATCACTATCCTCTAAACCAACTGCTCAATATAATTCCTTCATTACGATGAAGGAATTAGATTCTTTATTACATTGCTCTACACCAAATTAAATATGAAAACTATTATTCAAAATTATTCAACCAATTCTCTGATCCCCTTGATAACACTTTGAGAAAATATAGCAATTCTCCTTTTCCTATTTTCCCAGACTGATGATCTTTATTATATTATTGGTTCTAGTTGATGTTTGATGGATCAGTCTTTACTTCACTCTAATAATTGGTGTCATCACCAGTCTAATGGATCTTGACCCAATTGAAATTATAATTAAAATGATACTTTATCTCATGCCCCAAAGTAAAACATATAAGAGTTCTTATTTTCTCTCTACCTACTTGTTATGGAAGACAATCAACCATTAATCTTGATAAAAATGGTTTACTACATTGTTAATTGATTTATGATTTTCTTCTTCATATTGATTAAAACAAGGTTTTATTTTTCTATTCATTCATTGGTCCCAATAAATTATTCACAAAACATTTATTCCTTCAAAAAAAACTCTTCATCTGATATAGATAAGATTCCAATTATATGAATTGGTGTCAGAATCCATTATGATGGATTGGTGGAATACTATGTTAGATGGAATGGTGTTAGAAGTGAATTCATCAGTAAGATCTTTCCTTCCCTGATTACGATTCCAATGGAATTATAACACTCAAATTCTTTCACTTAAGATTTATATCTCATAGATTTTTTGTTTGAATAAAAACTAGTATCTTCATCTTCTCACATTCCAATCAAAATTCTCATTATATCAATTATTTCTTCATCTGGTGATGTGACATTAATGGACTGATACTAGAAAGCTTCATCATCATCAAATTTCTTCTTTCACAAACATTTTAATGTATCATGAATTTCTCATGACTTTGAATATGATTAAGATCATCTTCAACATCTTCTGACTTACAATGAAAACTATTTTAACATCCCATTTCATTCATTAGGCTAGAATCACAAGTTATTTAGAAAAATTTTGAATTTTGTGAAATGTAAAAAAATAAAAGAATCATTAGGTATATATAGGATCCATATATAATCCAATTCTCTTCCTCATTATGATCAAAACCTTATTCTAGATCTATGTTGATTCTGATGATCCTTTTCTTCTAGAAAACATCTTCCTAATCTAATGGAATTTCTTAAGCATTATGAGTTTGAAATCTTGAATACGATGTTATGTCTGATAAAAAACAAATACAATGTTTCAGTTGTTTCTTTACTTTGAAAACAAATGAAAATTCAATAAAAATAAATTTCATTCCGAATCCGAAAATAACTTCCAGCCAACTTGGTCCCAACGACTGTGCACTCACACATGATTGTCAAACAATTAAAAATCACTTATCACACCTGAATCTCCCAAAACACAATTCATTACATCCACCATTATATTATTAACACATTCTACATCCTTTATCATCCGATATGTGGGTTTAAAACTTTGATATAGATAGTTCTAATCACCTCACACAACCCGCTTAACAAAAACCAAATGTATCTATTTGTCGGAGTGGATACTCAAGAGGGGGGTTGAATTGAGTTCCAATTAAAAATTTCAGTTAAAAAAATTTATATTAAAATCCCCCAAATAGAATAATAAGATAAACTGTAGTGAATTTATAATACAGTAAAGGGTCAGTTAGTTTCTCAAGAGATTGATTAGTTCTCAGTTAATGTAATCTGAAGATTAATTAAAATTTTAAACTAAACTAATTCTTTACAATAAATACAAACACTTGATAGTTGAACTATCACAGTTACTCTAAAATAGATTTCTATTTCAAAGTACATAGCAGCAGAATATTCAATATAGTTTCAAACAAAATAAATAAGCACAATAGTTTTAACCAAGAGGTTCAGTCTCAAGACGAGACTTAGTCGTCTAAAAACAATTTATATAAATTTTGATCCACACCCTGGATCGGGGTTAACAACAGTGAAAAGACTGTCCAGGTACTAAGACCTCTAGCACAGTTCTTTGTGGGAACAAAGAAACAAAATATCACATATGCTATCCAGGTCAAACTTGACCTCTACCACTATCCACTGTGGTATTCAATAGAGTATAGGGAAAGAGTCGGTGGGGATTAAATCCTCCAGTTCAGCACAAGAGTCATTGTGTGTATGAAATATAGAGAGTACACACACTGCTCAAAAGTAAGTAAAAGAATCACTAAGAGTATAAATTTGAGTTTAGAATGCTCTGGTGATTTGAAGTGCAGCTCTGGACACCTTTTGATTAGACAGAAATTTTTATGCGTCTTTCTCTGGTTTTTGTCCTGAAAATAGAGTGTCGTTTGATTCCATGATTTTCAAGTTCAGTTTGAGAATCTTGAGTGCATGAAAAGATCATTGTAGTTCTTCACTCCTTGACTAAGATTCAGCTTGTATTCTCTTCTTGTTTTACTGGCCTCGTGTATGTCTACTATTCTTCAAGTACACAGGTGTATAGATGTCACCTTTCTTGATTGAGTATCACCACCTATGGCAGCTTTTTCACTTCTTTTATAGCTTTCAACTCTGAAAAAGGGAATTATTTCCTTTTTAAAGGTACGAGGTATGGTTCTTGAAATACCAACAACTACCATTAATTAATAGTACGTGCATTAAAAACATCAAATATGACCATTGATTCAAAAATAAATAGAAATAGAGTTTAAGTAGCATTGACTGATTGATAGTCATCTTTCATCAGTAGCTCTCTGTCGGTAGACTTATAGTAGTGGACTTTGTATAGCAGTGGGATCCTATCTGTAGCTCCTTGTTCTTGTACCGGTAGCTCCTTGTATCAGTAGCAGTTACATTGTGTAACAATAACTCTATATACCGGTAACTCCTTCTTCGGTAGCTTTGGTCTATATGTAGATTTACTCGTATCGGTAACCACTTATATCAGTGGCTCTATCTATATTGGTAGGTCTTTTTAACGGTAGCTGTGTGTCTTTCTGTTTTAGTGATCTTTGTATCAGTAGCTCTTTCTATAACAGTAGGTCTTTCTATTTGTCTATATCAGTATCTATGTGCATACCGGTGGACGTTATGCATACTAGTGAACTTAACACTTATATGTTCTATGAAAATCATATCCAGATTGAGTTAGAATTATTTTAAAGTGTGTATAAACATATATAAACATTTATTAACATATACCAATGATTATTTTGATATTATTGTCAACATAAGATTATAAACACATATTAAAACATAATTGGGATTATCAGAACATATTAAAGCATAATTGGGATTATCAAAACAGGTGAGGTCAACAATCTCCCCCTTTTTGATAATCACTAATTATGATATCATAAAATACAATGGTTCTTATTTCTCAGTGTGAGTAATGTCGTTTTCAAATGTGAGAGTTTAAAAGTATTAGAGGATATAGTATCTATATGCAATTGTATCAGAGAAAAAAATAAAAACAATATTATCAAACACACGTATTAGAGGTAAAATATAAGGGTTCTTCAAATCAGTATTCCCTTTTGTATTAATTCTCCCATGTAGATTGTCTCATATTATTTCTCCCCTTTAGATATTATTTCTCCCCCTTTGTGATTAGAAAAATGTGGGAAAGAAAGTAATAGAAAGTAAAAGAGAATGAAAGCATTGATATATTCCTTGAGGTAAAAATAAATATAAATAAAAAATGGAAGAAAAAAAGAAAACAAGTGACTCATATCGAAGATCCTACCCACTAATCAATCCACCTCCTTAGTATGAGATTTTCCCTTGGGATCAGAAGAGGATTCTGGTGTGGTGGATGCATGTGAAGGCTTAGGAATACCAAATATAATTAGAGGAGGCTGAGCTACTGAGACAGTGCCTGACCTATACTGTGTAGCTCTAGGGGTGATCATAGGAGTGAGGCTCCAAATGGCTTGGACTGGAGTCATCTGAGGAGTTGAGGCAGACTGAGCAGAGGCAGGCAGGGCAGGAGGTACACAGATAGGAGTGTTGTCCATATACAAAAATGGAAGTAAAAGATTTCTGAAGTCCATAATAATCCCTCCTCCTCTCTCCGCAGAAGAAATGAAGTCATCCTTGTTCTATATGAATTTATCTTAAGCTGGAGTCAGTTCCCCGAGCTTGCTAACTTTCTCTCTGAAGGATTGATTGATAGGAGGTAATTTCAGATTTTCCAAAAGAAGTTTGATATGGTTGGTCAAATGATGCTTGGTATAAACTTTTTGAAAATAAGAGTCAACTTTAACCTTTACTTCTTTCAAAGAGGTAGAAGAATCTCTCATATAATCTTGAATAATTTTCAAGATATCCCTAGTGGTAGTCACCACCTGGGTCAGAGAAGATGAGTCCATAGAGCCTCTAGTTGATGCTGAACCAAGATCCTATTTCATCAAAGCTCAAATCTGATCAAAATATATTGAAGGTATGGAATCAAGATAACTAATAGAAAAAGATACAGTTTCCTTGAAAATTTTAGTTATCCCATTGATAAAATGTTTCACTACAAAATACTGAGTGCTAACAAGATTTTGTATGGAATGCTTAAATTCCTCAAAAACTGATACCATCTGGATAACGACACCCTTCACAAAATCCAAATCCTTTTATACTTGAGATTTAGAACTCATATAGGATTACAGAGAGACAACTAATTTCTTCAGAAGTTCAACATCCTCTTCCAACCTAGATACTTGATTCTGTAAAACCGTGACTTCATCCACCATTACTGCCACACTATTTGACACACTACAACCAATTCAGAGTTCAAAAGTTTTCTCTATGTCACTCAAATCCTAAAAAAACAATTATTTAAATCAGAAATAGATTCATTCAAAAACTATTTCATCTCAACCTTTAAAGACTCAAAGTCAGCCCTGGTTACCATACTAGTAGGCACAACAATAGGTTCTATTTCTATCATAATACAAGCCACAGAGGCATTCATGACAGATTGAATGGATGATACCAATGATGCTTCCATTATCCTTAACTCTTCCACAAAAATGTCCTTAAGATCCAACTTTAACTTATCCAGATCACCTTTTCTGACCACATTCTCTGGTAGAAACTTAGAACAGATATTATAGTTAACTTTTGGTCTACTAAGGGATGCCTCATCCTCAGAATCAGGGCAATCCAACCCACAAAACACAAAACCTAGGTCTTCTATCCAGTCTTAAATTCTATCATCCACTGAAACACTTCCAAATCTAGTTGGATGCTCCCCCTCAACTGGTGAATTCCCCTATATAACAATAACACCCTCATCAGCTCGGTATTCCTCAGAAGAATCTTATACAACCATCTCCATTTCACCAATAGCTGGAGGTTCCTTAGGAATATGAGCAGGTCTATCAACTTCAACAAGAACATCCTCTAAAAGAACAACAGAACTTCCAATCAGAGGACTTAAACTTAAGGTGGCAGAAGAAGATGCTTCAGTTTTAGATTGTATTTCTTCTTCCTCATTCACAGGGGTAACCTCTTCATGATCAGATCTATGCTGGTCTTCCTCATTCACAGGTGCCTCTTCACTGTTTACACCCAAAATAGTTTCTGTACTAGGTAGGTTCAAAGAAGCATTTTCCTTTTCTTGTGAGACTATTTTAGGAGTTGGGCTAGGAAGAAAAGTCTGGATCTTCTCCATCTACTGTAGAGGAATCCTCCTCATCTGAATCATCACTATACTGTGGCTCTTCCTCATCAGGTCCTGGACCTGGATCTCTCTTGTCTTTTGGTCTATTTTGATGGTCCACTGGATTGAACTTGTCATATATCTTTTCATCATCAGTAACCCACTGCCTTCTCCATGGGTACCAACTAATCTTGATGTACTTACATACTATTCTTTTGATACAAAAATTATTTCTTACCACCACTGTCTCATCCTGAGACTCAACAACCCCCTTTACTTTAATCATAACCGAAATCAATTTGGAACAGAATAATGCATTGGTTTTTTATTTGGGTTTAGTCATATCCTCTATTTGAATCATTAGTAGCCTACACAGATTCACCTTCACACCATGCCTTAAGAGATGCAACAAATAGATATCTTGATACTTTATATTTGCAAAGTCCCCTCTTCTTAGACTTTGCACATGTTGAATGAACTTTAACAACAACCTATTTTCCCCATCCATCTCAGCAGCCACCACCTTTCTCTTCTTGCCACTTCCAGTGAGATCCTCTAAGGCAATCTCATAGTCAAATAAATCACTGGTAGGAGGTATTATCTTCGATGAATACCCAAATACTCCTTCATGCAGTACCTTCATGCATTCAGCCCATTCAATGGATGAAAAAGATATTTACGTTCCATTTACCAAAGAAACCATTATATTCTCCTTATTGGATTTCTCAAAACTCACAAAAGCATAGAACTCTTTGATCAACTTCAGATAATAAGGACCATTGTTGTTTGTGAAACATTGTATCCATTTCTTCTCCTATAATATTCTTAGGATCAGCGATTTTCTCAGCAAAATCCATTCTGCACATAGCTCCTTCTTGATTACAATTTCTCTATTTTGCAAGTGCGGGTTCACTGGACACCTTCATAACCTTGTTCTATTGACACTTCTACTTGCGTCTGGCCCTGTATTCTGCTTCTTTGCATTTGGATCATCAAATTCATCTTTGACAGTCAGAATTTTGGTTTTTTCCATCTCTGGATTGAAGAACTTAGGGTTTTCACAAGATTCGGGGGTTCAAGGAGGTGGGTTTGAGAGAGGAGAGTTTGGTAGATTGAGAAGTAACTAAGACATAGTTTTTATCATTTAGGAATCATAAAATAAATAAATAAGACATAATAAGTAAAGTAAAAACGATAAAGATTCTGGCGGCCATAGACACGAAGTTTAATATAGCGCATACTAACAGTAATCATATTCTTGTGAGAATTTCTAACAGTGAGGTTTCTAATGGTGAGGTTTCTAATTCACATAGTCTATCATTACTAATTCATGTGTAATGTAACTTAACCTCTCAGAACTTAAAGGCTTGGTGAATATATCAGCTAATTGATGTTTAGTACCTATAAATTCAAGAGTAATATCAACTTTTTGGTAATGATCTCTCAAAAAATGGTGCCATACATCAATGTGTTTGGTCCTAGAGTGAGACACGAGATTATTAGATATTTTAATTGAACTAGTGTTATCATAATTTATTGATAAATGTCTAAAATCATATCCATAGTCCAAAAAATTATGTTTCATCCACATAATTTGTGCATAGAAACTACCAGCAGCTATAAACTCTGCTTTAGTAGTAGACAATGCAACAGAATTCTGATTTTTACTACACAAAAATATTAGGGACTTACCTAGAACATGACATGTTCTAGAAGTTCTCTTTCTATATAACTTTCATCCAGCAAAGTCATCATCTGAATAACTTATTAAATTAAAAGATTGTCCTTTTGGATAAAACAACCCTAAATTTGCAGTATGTTTAAGATATTTAAAAATTCTTTTAACAACAAGAAAATGAGATTCTTTAGGATTAGCTTGAAATCTTGCACACATACACACACTAAAAATAATATATGGTCTACTAGCAGTAAGGTAAATTAGACTTTCAATCATACCTCTGTACTTTGTTTCATCTACTAGTTTCCCAGATTCATCAATGTCCAATTTACAGGTGGTACTCATGGGTGTATCAATTTCCTTAATACTATATAAACCAAAGCATTTTAACAGATCCTTTTTATATTTAATTTGATTTAAAATGACACCATTTTCATTTTTAAAAACTTGAAATCCAAGAAAATATTTGAGTTTTCCCATTAAACTCATTTCAAATTCATTTTTCTTACTCTTTGAAAAATCAATACACAAATTATTTTTAGAAGATACAAAAATAATATCATTAACATAGATTTATACTATCAAATTATCTTTAGAAATTATTTTGATAAAGTGAGTTGGATCAGTAATCCCTTTAGAAAAACCTTTTGAAATAAGAAAGGTACTCAATATATCATACCAAGCTATTGGATCTTGATTTAAACCATATAAAGCTTTAGAGAGCTTAAAAACTTGATTTGGAAAATGAAGATTAGTAAATCCAGGTGGTTGTTCAAAAAAAATCTTCAATTATAAATCCATTTAGAAAAGCACTTTTAACATCCATTTGATATAACTTGAAATTCAGATGAGAAATATAGGAAAGTAGAATCCTAATAGCTTCTAATCTAGCTACAGGTGAATAAGTTTCCTCATAGTATATTCCTTCCTCTTGACTATAACATTGTGCAACTAGCCTTTCTTTGTTTCTAACTATGTTTCCGGATTCATCAACTTTATTTCTAAAGACCCATTTAGTGCCTATGGTCAAGGTGTCCTTAGGTCTTCCAACTAATTCCTAGAATTTGTTTCTTTCAAATTGATTTATTTCTTCTTGTATAGCCATTACCCAAAATTCATCATTAATAGCATCATTGATATTTATAGGTTCTAATTATGAAAGAAAATATTGATGTTCAACCTAGTTTCTTAGAGAATCTCTAGTCTGTGTCCCTCTATTGAGATTACCAACAACAACATCTAAAGGATGATTCTTTAGAATTCTAGTTGATCTAGTAAAGGTAGGACTAGAAATTTCAGGTTCTTCTCTAGATTTAGGTTCTACAAAAATAGATTCTGGAATATGTCCAGAACTTGTTTTCTTTACAATAGGTTCATTGATTTTATCATTAATGTCCAGAACAGACATATCATCTTCAAGATTTTCAATGGAAGATTTGGGTTCATGTGGATCGGTTTCATCAAACTTGATGTGAACAGACTCTTCCACACATTTGGTTCTTTTATTAAAAACTCTATAAGATTTTCTAGAGATTGAATAACCTAGGAAAATTCCTTCATCACTCTTGGATGAAATTTTTTTAAGGTTGTCTTTTGTATTGAGAATAAAGACTTTGCAACCAAAAACTTAAAAGTAATTAACCTTAGGTTTCCTATGGTTCCAAAAATCATAAGGGGTATTTTTTAGAAGAGTTCTAATCAGGACTCTATTAATAATATAACAAGTTGTATTTATAGCTTCATCCCAAAAGTAAATTGGTAGGTCATACTCATTAAGCATTGTTCTTGAAATTTCTTGAAGAGTTCTATTTCTTCTTTCTATTACACCATTCTGCTAATGAGTTTTAGGAGAAGAAAAGTTGTGACTATAGACATTGTGTGAGAAATAAGATTCAAACTCATGATTTTCAAACTCATGACCATGATCACTTCTTAGGGTCTTAATCTTAAGTCCACTAAGATTTTCTACAGACTTAGAGTATTTAATAAAGTAAGAACAATATTTAATTTTGTGAGCTAAGAAATATACCCAAGTGTACATAGAATAGTCATATACTAAGACATATACATAGTTCTTCTCATTTAAACTAGAAACTCTAGAAGGTCCAAACAAGTCAATGTCAACCAACTCAAGAGGTTGAGAAGTTGAAACTTCTTTCTTTGATTTAAAATAAACTTTATGTTGCTTTCCCTTTTGACATGGATTACAAACTTTATCAGCTAGGAATTTAAGTTTAGGTTGGTCTCTAACTAAGTTTTTCCTAGTTTGCTTTCTATGTGAATGAATGTTGTAATGTCCTAATATTCTGTGACTTAACCAAGAATCTTTATGAAAATAATTTAAGAAATGTTCTGTTAAGATAAGTAATTCAAATCAACTGCATAAACATTTTCATTTATCAAAATCAGAAAATACTGAAATATTTTTAGAATTAAAAACATTACAAGAATAATTTTCAAATTTAACATTGAAACCATCATCACACAACTGAGAAATACTTAACAGGTTATATTTAAGTCCATCAACAAATAAAACATTGGAAATTAAAACTGAATCAGTGTTACCAATATGGCCTAAGCTGATGATTTTTCCTTTTGAATTATCACCAAAGGTGACATATCCTCCATTAACATTGATTAAACTCTTGAAGAATGAGTCATCTCTAGTCATATTCCTTAAACATCCACTGTCCAAGTACCATACCTTCTTTTGAGAACTTTTCAAGAAAGTTTCCTACAAAACAAGTTTAAATAGAAAATGATTTTGGCACCCAAGATTTTCTTGGGTCCAGACAGGTTAGCAAGAAAAAATTTTGGTACCAAAATTGTTCTAATGGGTCTCATAAAATTAATAGATTAAAAATATTTTAAAATATAAACTTTATTTGATCTATAAATTTGTGAATAACTAGTTGACGTATATGAATTTCCAGAACCAGAACTTGCGGCATTCTGTCTAGATTTAGGAATAAATATATTTTTAGTAATCTGTCTCTGTCCAGGCTGATAGCCTATTCCAGTGGTATATTTTGGTTCCACTTGTTTTCCTAGATTTTGAGTTAGATTATTCTTTCCATTTGTGAATTTCTTTATATCCTTCCTTAATTGATCATTGGAAAATTTTAGTTCAG
This sequence comes from Viscum album, assembly GCA_963277665.1. Lineage (NCBI taxonomy): Eukaryota > Viridiplantae > Streptophyta > Magnoliopsida > Santalales > Viscaceae > Viscum > Viscum album. The sequence goes on from OY728153.1 coordinate 1,658,360,787, forward strand.
TATTTTCCTTAAGTAATTGAGCATTATTTTCCTTTTCTATATCAAGTGAAGATTTAACAGAGCACATCAAAGCATGTTGTTTCTTCAAGGTATTATACTGGTCCTTCAATTCATTACAGGTTTCTTCTAGCGTATTACAGTTTTAAAACAACTATTTACTGGTCATGTTTTCAGATTCAGAATCAGAATCAACTCCAGAATAATATGAATTTAAAGAAGGAGTATCCAATGTTACCTCAGATGCATTTGTCATGAAACACATATTAGCTTTTTGAGATTTTTCATCCTGAGAAGAATCAGAATCACTTGAACTATCTTTTGAAGCACTCCAAGTTTCTTTCATTTCTTTCTTATATTTATTGTCCTTATAATAATATTTATTCTTGAATTTTAACTTTGAGTAGTCTACTTTCACATGTCCTTTCCTCTTGCATACATAACAGACAATTTCATCACTCTTATATGGATTTTTCCAATCCTTCTTCCAATAACCGTTGTTGTCATATTTTCTTTTATAATTTGGTTTTCTGAAGAATTTATTATTCCTGTAGAACTTTGTGAACTGTCTGGATATCAGAACCATATCTTCATCACTATCATAATCTGAACTTCCACATTTTGAGCTTTCAGTAGGTATGTGAACTTTCTCCTTGTCCTTGCTCTTTGAGGCATTAGACTTAAATGCCCCTTATTTCCTCTTTGATTCATCATCTTCTTCCTTGTTTACTTTCATCTCTTCTTCATACATCATTAACTTACCAATAAGTTCCTTGACAGACAGAGCACCAAAGTCACAAGATTCTCTAATTGAAACTGATGTGCCTCTCCATATTTTAGGAAGACAACTTAGTATTCTCATAATCTTCTCCTTTGTAGGAACAAACTTTCCATGTGAGCTCATAGTGTTGAAAATCTCATTAAACCTGAGATATATATCATAAATAGGTTCATCAGGATTCATTTTAAAATTGTCATACTTAATAGTATAAGTGTTTAGTCTCATTTATTTAACATTGGTTGTTCCATCATGGGAAACACCCAAGGTATCCCAAATTTCATAAACAGTTTTACAAGCATATATTCAATTAAACTCTTCATCTCCTAAAGCACAATACAAAGCATTCATTGATTTACAATTATTATTGTAATATTTCTTAGTAGGTTCACCCCAAATAGTTATTTCAGTTTCTGGAATCTTATATTGAGTCTCTATAGCAGTCCAGATATCAAAACCCATACTTTCTAAATGAATTTTCATTTTAAGTTTCCATTGGGCATAATTTGTACCATTAAAGAAAGGTGGCATGTTGGTAGCAGGACCTTCAAGTCTATTATCCCTAATTGGATTTTAGAAAATATATTTAAAGAGATAAAATTTAGAACCAATATAAATTTATGTCCTTTAAGATACAACGAAAATCATAGTTGAAAAACAGAGTATTTAGAAATCCTTTATAAATAACAAACAACCATCTGATACCAAATGTTGGTCAAAGGGGATACTCAAGAGGGGGGGGGGGGTGAATTGAGTTCTAATTAAAAATTTTTGTTAAAAATATTTGTATAAAAATCCCCCAAATTAAATAATAAGATAAACTATAGTGAATTTATAATACAGTAAAGGGTCATTTATTTTCTCAAGAGATTGACTAGTTCTCAGTTAATTTAATCTAATGATTAATTAATTTTTTAAACTAACCTAGTGATTTACAATAAATACAAACACTTTCTAGTTTAACTATCAGAGTTATTCTAAAATATATTTATATTTCAAAGTACTTAGAATTGGAATATTCAATATAGTTTAAAACAAAATAAGTAAGAATAACAGTTTTAACAAAGTGGTTCAGTCTCAAGCCAATACTTAGTCCTCTCAAAACAATTTATATAAATTTTGATCCACACCCTGGATCGAAAATTAACAATAGTGCAAAGAATGTCCAAGTACTAAGACCTCTACCACAGTTCATCATGGGAACAAATAAACACAATAGAACACAGGATAACAAGGTCACACTTGACCTCTACTACTATCCACAGTGGGATACAAGAGAGTATAGGGAAAGAGTGGTTGAGGATTAAATCCTCCAGTTCAGCACCAGAGTCAGTGTGTGTATGAAATATAGAGAGTACAAACACTGCTCAAAAGTAAGTAAAAGAATCACTAAGAGAGTAGATATGAGTTTAGAATGATCTAGTTATTTGAAGTGTATCTCTACACTCCTTTTGATTAGGCAGAAATGATTCTGAGTCTTTCTCTGGTTTTTGTCTTGAAAACAGAGTGTCGTTTGCTTCCTTGATTTTCAGGTTCAGTTTAAGCAGCTTGAGTGCATGAAAAGATCATTGTAGTTCTTCACTCCTTAACTAAGATTCAGCTTGTATTATCTTCTTGTTTTACTGGCCTTGTGTATGTCTAGTGTTCTTCAAGTACATAGGTGTATGGATGTCGCCTTTCTTGATTGTGTATCTCCACCTATGGTAGCTTTTTCACTTCTTTTATAGCTTTCAACTCCTGCAATGGGAATAATTACATTTTTACAGGTACGAGGTATGGTTCTTGAAATACCAAAAACAATCATTAATTAATAGTATGTGCATTAAAAACATAAAATATGACCATTTCTTAATAAATAAATAGAAATAGAGTTTAAGTAGCATTGACTGGTTTACAGTCATCTTTTATCAGTAGCTCTCTTTCAATAGACTTGTAGTGGTGGACTTTGTATAGTGGTGAGCTCCTATATGTAGCTATCTGTTCTTGTACTGGTAGCTCCTTGTATCAGTAGCAGTTACTCCATGTAACAATAGCTCTATATACAGGTAACTCATTCTTCAGTAGCTTTGGTCTATCTGTATACTTACTCGTATCTGTAACTACTTATATCGGTGGCTCTGTCTGTATCGGTAGGTCTTTATAATGATAGCTATCTATCTGTCTGTTTCAGTGATCTTCATATCAGTAGCTCTTGCTATAATAGTAGGTCTGTCTATTTGTCTATATCAGTATCTATGTGCATACTGGTGGACTTTATGCATACTAGTGAACTTAACACTTATCTTTTCTATGAAAATCATATCCAGATTGAGTTAGAATTATTTTATAGTGTGTATAAACATAGATAAACATTTATTAACATATTCCAATGATTATTTTGATATTATTGTCAACATAGGATTATAAAAACATATTAAAACATAATTGGGATTATTCGAACATATTAAAGCTTAATTGGGATTATCAAAATAGGTGAGGTCAACAATCTCCATCGGTGACAAACATAGGTTTACCGCACAATGGCACCCCAATCCATTACCGATGTCATCTTGTACCACATATACATATATGTGTTTCACAACATCTAAGTTGAAAATACATGTTATAGTTACACCAAATTCAGTAGTTTTTAATTGAAAGGATGACCCTGGATATAATTCATTAGTGACCTCTCACCACTACCTATTCCAGGTTCATCCACAGATCCTGAAAAATCTTCGACAGTCCATTCACCACCTCGATTTTACTGATTCAACCGACCTAGTGCATAATCAAATGGTAAATTCTCATAAATTAATTATTCACTATTATGGTAAGAAAACACCACTCTTTACTCTAAACAGAGTGATTTTTCCATGATTCATGGACCCACAACCCACACCCACACACCAATTTAGTTATCTAGACAATAAGTTTCCAAAAACGCCAAACTCTAGTACCCTTAGTACTCCTATTTAGGATTAATTCCTATTTTCTACCTATATTAACAAGGAAATAACTCTCACATGGGTATCAGGTCAATCCATTATGTGTCCACTAATTCTCTAACCCTCCTTGATTAAAACACCCATGATTTTCTCTCAACATCTAATGATAGCTTCATTATGAACCAATGAGTGAGGAAACCCTTGGGACAAACTTCATTAACATAATCATCCAATCAATATAAAACCAAAAATTATATCATGAGTACTAGAAATCAAGGTTCTCTATACTAAAAGGCTAAAATAAAACTCATAATAATTTTTTTCTAGGCCTTCTAAATGTTATTAACATGGAAAGGGAACTTTTATCAATGAAATAATCTCCTAAGGCATTCACACTAACAGTCCCTTCGTAAGGAAAATCCTCACCCTTTTTACCTTTTCCCAACATGATAAACCATATCACTTGTAACTGCAGTCGCATCTCCAACACCATAGGTTCTTACACACAACCTAAAACAAGATCTCCCCAGGGGTTAAAACTCTTTGGATGTTGTCTAGGAACATCTATAAATACATGTTATGCTAGATTTACTCTTGTACTGACCACATCGAGGGGCCATGGACCCCTAGTATGGTTAAATAGAATTCTAATAGGTGATACATGGATCACTCCACAAAGTATATAGTCAAAAAAATAATTAACTAGAATTATATAAATTTTACTCATATAATATTATCCACTAAGGTAATGAATGACCAATAACATCCAAATAAGGTACATTGAACTACCTATGCATAGAGGGACTACATCATCATCTCTATCATCATCATCATCATCATCATCATCTCTCAGGTGAACAACATTGTTGTCTCACATGACATATAATTAGAAGTATACATACAAAAGGGTTCAACTAAATAGATTTTAAATAATAAATCATATGTAAAAATATAGTATAAGTTGTTGAAAAACAATATTTAGAGTCCTATATTGTCCATAAAATCACACACAAGAAGCATATATGTTAAAAAAACATATATGAAATATTTTATGCTTGAGAGGCCTCTGACCAACACATAAAAGTTCTAAATCCCTATAAAATGATGATCCTTAAAATCCTTGTATGTCACACTAGGTGATATCATAAAATTTTATAACATAAACAAAGAATATTAACCTCGTTCTCCGGTAACCTAGACTTCCCTTGTTAAAGGTGTTCATGATGAAACAAAATGAGTTTCATCACATGATCTAAAATATTCCTCTATCCCCTGTCTAACAACTCCCAAAAATAGGAAAAATTATCTCTGAAACCATTTTGTAACACCCCAACCTGAATTACTAGTCCTGAGCAAGAGTGCCACATGACCTCAACTTCACCTCCCCATAGGCCAGAGGCTAAAAACTAACAGGGACGATTTAAAGTGAACTAGTAGGTATAAGATACCCCCAATATAAGTACACAATAATTGATAACTAACTAAACATGTAAAAATATAAAATTATATTACACAGAACCAATAAACATACCATCTATAAAGAAAGAATGTGAAAACAATAGACCCGAATAGTCACACATGAATACAAGGACACTGATCGCCCACTGATCTGATCACATATACAAGAAATAAAAAGAATAAAATAATAAAGGGTCTATGAACCCAAATCCATTCCACACCTTCTCCCTATCATGACCTGACCCAATGAGGCCTAATATGCAACTACCCCAAGCCCATCTCCAATAGGTCAGGTGTTAGCGACTAACGCTAAGAAGTCATATCACACACAAGAAAGGCATTAGCCTAAATTACTTGAACTCACTCACACAAACACATATCCAAGCCCATAGAATTATGAAATGTATAAAAATTAATAATAATGTCTATATACATATATAATCTATTGAACATAATATGACATAAGTATAAGAAATCACAAAAATTGGCCAAATACAAGCCCACCCAAAACCAGAAAAAATGTCTGACATGCTCAGAAGGAGGGGACTACTATCTAATGCAACACTGATATACACCATAATCTCTCTAGTCTAAATAATATTTTTCTTCTCCTAGTCCTCCCAGTACTCCATAATATTATCATTTTCTATATAAGACATGACATGTGTTGGTATATCCCATGTAGGGTTGAGTATTAAAATACCCAATAGGACACCTCGAAATCACTAAGCATAAAGAATCAAGAGAAATCATCTCATCAACCATAGGTATGTAAAACAGGATAATATATACAATGATAACCAAATATATCCTAGATATACTCATAAATGAATACATGTTGCATAAGGTCTCAACCACTTCTAGCCATAGATGCACAATGAAGTTTCAAGGTCACGCTCGTTAGGGATGAACCACTCCCTGAGCTATACTTCCATTGAAAAAATTGATCATATAGATCATGATTGTCATGTCTAGATAATTATAATAGCACATGAAAATAAGAGGGTTCATATGAGATACACAATCAATCATAATAATACCTCATCATATAGATCAGATCTTGATACACATATAGGGGGTAAATTCCAAAGGCTCAATGTGGAGACACCAGACTCTATTAGAAACATTATCCTTGATAGAGGATCAAATCCCATTAAAATATTGGTCACACTAATTCCAAAAACCCTATATAGGTAAATATGAAGGAAATTAAGATCACTCCAATCCTCATGAAGGGATACATGCTCCAAGCTGTAAAGGAATCTGTCAAAGAAGATTGAGACTACTCATTCCATAATAAGGAAACTCACCCATACTGAATTGATCATTAGAAAGCTATAGTGGGTTCAACATCTATGATGGGAATGTAATGTCACACTGAACCCTCAGAGGATATGAACCAAGGGAATAAACTCAATTGATACTAATCCAAGGAAGCTCACACAAGCTCACAACAAAGATAAACTGAGAGAATGAGGAAACCAACCTATCCTTAAAGAGTACATGACATGTCCCTATGGGTACACAAAATGTCTCAATAATCTATGCACTACCCATGTCTCGTAATCACATGAAATTCAACTTTTCAAAAGTACACGACATGTCCACTAAGGGTAATTAGAGTGTAGGTGCCTCAATAATCTATATTCCTATGTCCATGTACTTTCTTAAGTACATGGTATGTATCCCACCAGAAAAAACATGTAATAAAACACTATCTCCAATGTGTGTAATCCATATACATGACAACTGACTTATAGGGTGTACAAGGAATGTGGTTTGGTGCACACAACATGTAACACTACCCAACCTATTGGGTGTGTATTCCCTGTAAACTCATAACTGGTTATATAAGGGTCACACAGTGTGTGACATTTTTAATATGGAATTTTATACTTATCTCTATGAAGGAAAATAATAACCATGTAACAGGAACTATATAGCAAGTATTTATAGGACTACACACTATGTAGTATGGTTTATCCCAGAACTCGCATAAACATTCTCAAGCATCTTCACACATAACTTTTTAGTCACAGATAAAACCCTAAAACGATTCTTAATTCATGGATATGTGGTTGAACAAACTTTATCTCCATCAATAACTAAAATCCATATATATATAGTGCTCGGGAAACACCCGCTATCATTCCTCGTTGATGCCGTATACCAAAACGATGGTCATAAAATCCCAATATGTATTTGGATCTAATAAAATTCTCATAAACTGAAACCATTATGTCAGTCTCCAACCCAAACCCACTATTGTTTTCCGTTATTACAATGGATAAATACAAAATTATTGTTCACTAAGTATTCATCGAATCTTAGGCCAAAAAAATTCCCACAATAAATTAATGCCGAATGGGGAAAGAAAACCATAAAACATAAACACGAGGAAGGAAACATGAATTTTTTTTATCCTTGATCCATTTTCATGAAAATATGAATGAAGAGGTATAAAAATCAATGAAAAATAAAAATAAAAATATACCTAAATCTTAAAAATTAACCCATACCTACAAAATGATCGATCCAATAATCAATCCATTAATCGATTGATTCATGTTCATCATAGGATACTATAATGGGATAAATCCACAAAAAACATCCTACCTTGATTTCGATCAATCAATGATGAATAACGATCACATAGTGTTTTTATTGAGGAGATTCACAATCAATGTTGGAATAAGATCCTCGATCTGATCTCGATCTGATCTTGATCTGATGTCTTCTTCTAATGATCTGCCAATGGATCCTCTCCAATAGCTTCTATCAAGTCTGTAGGGTTATATGGGAAACCCTAGTGATTATTCGTAGCCATGTTTAAATAGAGGATTCCAGGTCACTGCATCAAAATAGAAAAATAGAAAAATAAAATAATTTATTTTATTATTTCAAATTGTGATAGTACTTTACCAAGATGATCGATAACAATAGAGATTATATCATGTTTAAGGTAAACTCCTCATTTTTAACACAACTGTGGTCTCATATTTTTGATCCAAGACATAATTTGGGTGTTATTACACTTTTTTCTAAAAACCGTGTGTGGTTGATATTAATACATTTAATAACATTAAAATTTTAATGCTAGGCTCATGGGCCTCATAATCTCACACCACCACAATGGTTGGCCTAAAAAATATTCTAAAAAATATACCAAATCCATACATGAAAAAACTGAGACATTATATTATTCATATTTTCAAGGATTTTTTCTCTAAATAGAAAACAACTAAACAAAAAGTGGGGATAATGAGATCTCTTCCGGGTCTCCCATTCCCACAACACCCCTTAAAGCGTTCTCATGTTGTCAACAAATATAAACCCAAGAAAACTACTTACCCATGAAGGGTCTTTGCCTGCCAGTTCCCAAAAACATTGGCTCCTTGAAAAACGATAATTTACTCTCGTAGACCATCTTACGTAGGTCAACATCATGCACCGAGTCATGATAATACCACCTAAACTATTACATGGGGAGAACACCAAGCGAGAAAAAATACTATGGTCATGGGGTTAAGTAGTACACCACCTCACTAAACTGACACAGTATCATGAAAATAATGGGCACATGATCCCCAAAGATATCCTAACTCACTAGATGAAACTCTGAAACTATTAAACTCTAAATTATTTTTTCATTTTTCTATTAATAACTCTTACTGCTTTTGGGAAATCTTCATCCTCCCTTATATGAACTTCACCCTTACAACCACCACTAGAATCAAAAATAGGACCCAAGTGTTTCCACCCACTTGATTTGACCCATATAATAGTGATCTACAAGGTCCCTCATACATGTCCTATAAAAGGAGATACACTAGTGGTGGAGTGGTAATCACTATGATACACAATCTCCATTGATGGTAGATTATCCCCCCAACTATGGTTCAAAACCAACATGCAAACCCAAATCATGTATACAAGGACCAAAAATGTCCACTTACCTAGTCAACTGAAAGGGGTAAAACATTATGCTAAACTACAACCAAGTCCCCAATGACTTCCTCCATCATCTACATAATTGTACTATGAATTAATAATCAAAATCTAAAATGATGGTTGGGGGAATTCCATTAATATAGACTACCTACTACACCCACATGTATCCCAAAATCTTCACAAATCCTTATTTTTCATCACCAATAAATAAATAAAACAATTAGAGTTTATCTTGGAAAATTTTTGTAACTCTCTTGGCTTCCCAAACCATGATAAGATATCCTGGTACATCCTCACATCCATCAGATGTACTACAAAGGGTAAAAATCCTCCTCAACACCTCCTTTTGTAGCATGTTTGGTGTCATTATCATTCCTCAAAGAAGTTTTAAAATATTATTTCCTATGGAAAATATATCAAGAACATATCTTGTTTTTATATGATCATGAAAAATATCACTATATATATCCTTGAGTTTTACCTATCTAAATATCTAAAAAAGAGGTCTGCTAACAATTATTGACTGGAGGTAAACTGCACTATCCTTAGATGTCTCACATCCTCCTACTCAGATTTTGATCCCACATGGTTGTCAACAAAATGGAATACCACAATCTGATCCATGAATGGTTAATGACCCATTCCATAAGTCTCAATATTATACCACGACATAAAACATTCCGAAGGGTATTACCATGAACTCAAAACAACCATAGTGAAATTTTAAAGTCACTTCTTGTATATCCTACTATAAAACTAGTACTGGTTATAACCTGTCCTAAGTTAAACTCTACAAACCACTTTTCCCCAAACCATTGGTCATATAAGACATTGATTACTAGGATTGGATAATTTTCCTCACATCACCTAGTCAAAGTGACACCAATCTGCGCCCATCTTCAAGTAATCATCATCCTCTTTTCCAAACAACACTTGGATTCCTAGTTGAATACATCAAGTCTTACAAAACCCATTTTTCTTCAAATTACCAACTACAAATTTAGACTATGAAACTCAAAGGGTTCCATATGATGTGAAATAGAAATAATTAGGGGTGATCCTTGGTACCAATCCTAGAATAATCCTAACTCTTTATGGAGGTGGGGTTAAACCCACCACATACCTAGGAAATACATTTAGATACTACACTACCATGAAAAGAAAACACAAACTCATAGAACCCACTACTCTAGAGAAATAACTGGAAAACTAATAAGCCGTTGGTTATAGCCTCTAATACAAGATCTCAACCTACTCTACCTTGGATCACTCCTTATCTTGGAGGAAAAATTTATACCGACAAGAAGAGAACATCACTACACTAATTGGTCGAAAAAATGAGAATGGATGATAGGTAACCAATCCACGGGGAATGAGAAATCATATGGTCTCACCACCACTATGAATAGAATTTACACGAGGATCCTTTTATTATTCTAGATTTAGGTTAAACTGTCTGTAGAACCATGTAATCACTGATCCTCTCTGTAGAATAATCCAACAAAGTGGTCAAGAAAAAAGGATCCACTGATATCACTAGTTCTTAAATAGGAAAAAAACTCAGGGAAAAGTGGATTATAACTCTATGTGAAAACTAAAATTGGGAAAGTGAAGACACACATTGCACCTCGAACTGCCCTCAAATTCTCTTTGATCTCATACTACTTGGTGGTCATATTTTTACTTTCTCACCTGTTAACCATATCCAAAGATTTTTCCAACACCTTATCACAACAAAAGTTCCCCAAATACTTAATTCAAAGGAACACATTAACAACACCTCAACAATATCTTCTTTGGGGTGGAACGTACTCACCCACATAGATTTGGAACACATCTCTAGAACACATCTTGGTGGGTGAATTTTCCATCTTCCATGCATGTTAAAATTCACACAAAACATCACCAACACAAGGCTCTATTGATTTACCATGTATCCTTGTAAAATAAATTGAACAAACGAGGAAAAAGTGTGGATTTTACCTATGTATAAAAGTATAAAAAAAGTATAATGAACGTAGTTTTTTCCTCTAAACACTCAAGGAGCCTATGGGAAAAAATCCACCAATGTCTGCATTAGTATATGATTCTGACCACCAACTTCCCAAGACTATATTGGACCACCTATGGGTGGTGGTGGTAGCATCAAACTAAGGTGCATGATGCCTCATACTACCCCCTAGCTCCTTTATCTCATCCACCACCCCATATACCTCCTTTCTCTAGCCACTGCCTCTTCCAAGTCAGTTCTTAGACCATATCTCTGACTGATGAATAATGGGTAAGACAATACCATGAAATAAAACCTATCCCATCCCAATAATAACAATATATCTTCCTTAGAGAAAAGATATGTACCTAATATATTTAATAAAACCTCCTTTTTGGTGACTTCAGTTTCACACATTCTATCGGTAGGTCCTAATGACCGAGAATCCCAAGAAATCCCTACAACAGAAGTTCATTATCCATGGTCAAACACCTTGAATTAACATATAGTAACAAAATAACAATCAATGAATCATTATAAATTGATTCATCCACCTAAACAACTGTATGTGGGTCTATAAAATAATGAACTGAAAAAAGTGATGCATGATAACCGTCCTTATGAGAGACTACCTCATGACTATCCCCCTTAAGGATGGCCTCATCACTCACCAAGTCGAACTATATAATTTTCTATGGAAACCTCATTGTCTGTGGTCATGAATACATTATGAAAGAAGAAAAAACATACCCTGGTCAATGATTATATCTGGTGAGATGAATAAAAGACATAGAAACCAGAACCCATTTCTATATGTTTCATGTACCAATGATTTCCCTAAAACTAGTTCCAACATGTACCATGTTTACAAGTAGTTTATCATAGCCTTGGTGAATGCATACATCATCCCCGACCCTAATATTCGATTCCCTTTCAAGAAATATAAACTTGAAACAGTTTAACACTATTTACATAGTTCCCAAACCAAAACTCACATCAATAGAATGGAAACACAAAACTTTGGTACTAAACCCATACAATGTCATAACACTTAAGGATGGGTATCTCCTATAATATCATTCTGTCACAGCCCGACCTGACGGGGCCTGAGCAAAAACTACCCTAAGCCTATCTTCAATAGGCAGGGGCTGGTGACTAGTGCCAAGAAGGCATATTATACACATGGGAGGCATTATCCTAAAATAGATTTACTCACACACACATATCCAAACCCATACAATGCTTAAATGTAAAATAAATGGAAAAAATTCATGCATACATCTACAATACCAAAAACTAAGTAAAAAATAAGTACTTGAAACAACAAAAAGGGGACAAATACAAGAAAACCCAAAACTAGAATATAAATTCTGACCTACCCAGAAGGATAGGAATGCTCTCAAATGAAACACTGGTATACACCTTAGTCTATCTAGACCAACTAAGATCCACCGACTTTGGGTCTTCCATAGACTTTGTAAAAATAGTTTTCATCTTCATAAGACATGACATGTGTGGAAAGATCCCATGAAAGGGTGAGTATAACAATACATAGTAGAAAACCCCAAAATGAATATGCATAGTGTATCATGAGTAGACATCTCATCAACTACATTCATTTAAAAGAATATAAGAGACAAAATTATAACCAATGATATTACAAATACACTCATGAGTGACTCCAAGTTGCATAAGGTCTCAACCAGTTCTAACCATAGATCCACCGTGAGGTTTCAATGTCACACTTTTATGGTAGGACCACTCCATGAAAAATAATTCCACCTAAGACACTCATCCTATAGATCCTACTCATTAGGTCTATCCAAGAAGAAGAAAATAAGAAATTGAGAGGTTTAATCCAAGATACACACTCCATCAGACTAATACCACATTGGATAGATCATATATTGATATAGAGATAGTGGTAAATGCCTAGGGCTCATTAGGGGGACATTGAACCCAACTTGAAAAGTCATCTAGGATAGAGTAATGAAGACCATGCGAATATTGGTCACACCAATTCTAAAAAACCTATATAAATAATCCTAAAGGAAATAAGAATCACTCTAGGACTCTTGGAGAGACAAATAGTCTAAGATACTGAGGAATTTGTCAAAGTGTACTGAAACTACCCAATCTAGAATAATTAAACTCACCCATACTACACTGATCATCATGAATCTATATCAAGGTGATTGTCTATAATGGGAACATGATTTTTCATCAAACCTTAATAAGAAGTGGAATGTGGGAACACACTCAATAGATACTAGTCCAATGAATATTGCACATGGTCATAACGAAGCTGATATGAGTGAATGAGGAAACCAATCAGTTCTCAAGGAGTACACGATGTGTCCCTAGGAGTATACACAATTTCTAAAAAATACTGGAACTTTCTATGTCTCACACTCACATATTATGTACCTTTCCAAAATTACATGGCATATCCATTTTCAATACATGGAATGTAGTTGTCAATTTGGAATTCAACATGTCATCTGAAAGTTTCCACATACTTTTCTAGGTACACATCATGTAGCCCACCAAACACAGCATGTGGGTCCATATGATATCCTATGCATGTACTCCGTATACATGTTGATCCACCTTATATAGTGTACATGGCATGTGGTATAGTCTACACACCTGTAATTAAACCTAGCCTCTTGAGGTGTACTCCTTATACACACAGGACTAGTATACTAAGGGTCACAAATTGTGTGACCCATATCACTTGGTATGTGATACTTATATCTAAAAGGAAACCCTAGAGACACATAGGAGGAACTTCATGGATTGTTTTCATAAGAATACATGTCATACAATTTTGTTTTTCATAAAAACCATGGAAAAATATCACATGTATTTTCTCATGACTCTATAATTTTTGATTCCACCATGAACCTCACTATATGTCATAGATCTGAGGTTGAAAAAACCTTCTATCCTTCTATATCCATAATCCATCCGTACCTAATTTTTAGGAAACATCATCCATCATGACTCATCGATGTCACACACCAAAACCAAGATCATAAACTCAAGATATATCTATAGATCTACATCTGTCATCATGTGCCAAAACCATAGTATCGGTCTCCATACCAAACCCATGGCATGGATCCATTTAACGAAATACTGAATAAACAATGATCATTCACTGGGTATTAATTGAATAATAGGCCAAATAAAAATTACAATGATGAATGAACATATAATGGGGTGAGAAAAACATAAACCATAAACATGAGGAATGAGCCTCAAACCATTTTGGTTTTCAGATCCAATACATTATAATAGAAAATAAGAATGATAAGGTATAAACATCAATGGAAAAAATAATTGTCCTGTAATCCCTTAAATAAATTTGCAGGACACTAGAACACCTTGAGAGGGTTGGGGTGAATTATAGTGTCAAATTTTTCATTTAGTGATTCGAATCCTATCCCCATGTTGGATGGAACTTGTAAAACCTATCTGATTGAATCATAATGATATTAAACACCCATATAAAGAGATTGAAACATGACACATCAATTCTACTTCATTAACCACTAAGGGATAGTCCAAGGATCATACATCAATAGTGTTTTAGTCATACCATAATCCACTAAGATTAACTAGAAATTATGGATTAAAAATGAAAAAAACATGGTCAATCCATCTGTGACAATCTACCTTTAAAATAATTTTAGGCGTTACACATTACCTACCTCAGATCACTTACATTGACTCCCCATTTCTCACTAACTTGGGTAAAGTCTTACTTTGTTTATCAACATGAAGGTTGCCTCACTATATTGGGAATATATGATTTTTTTTTCTGATTAGCACAAGACTCTACTTGTATCAAAGTCCTAAATTTATGCCCTTGAAAGCATTATTCACTTAAAACATATGATCAAAACCTACTGTTTGTGTAATTCATCAATTTTTTACTTTTTTTTAATTTACCACAACTCATCAAATTTTATGAAACTTTTTAATTTCACAGAACATCTCATAATTCACACAACATATCTATTTTCATGTACCACACTTAGTTTTAATACATACATGTTAATTATTTTTCACAAATCTACTTAGCGTAAAATTTTCATGATTCAACGGTTCTAGATATTTGTTGATAGAGTTGTACTATATACCAGATGTTCCTGCCGATTTATAAACACTGCTAAACCTACATGTAAGTTCCTTGTGCAATATCTCCTACATTTGAAACATCGTAATTCATCAAACTTCAATGTTTTTTTGTCACATTTTCCTGAAAACTCTATTTATATTTTATAGGGTCAAAAAATATTTATTTTCATGAAACATAAAGATTTGGGTGAAACATTTTCGTTGGGTTCTGAAAATTATCATTTTGACATCTACTTTTGTTCACAAATCACTTCCTTTGTGCAAATTCACCTCTACTTCATTGGTTCTTGCAAAAATTCCATTATCTAAAAAATTTTACTTTTTAGAAGTTTCATAACTTTGGTGATGGACTTGTCATAGATAAATTTTTATGTAGTGATCCCAAATATTCCCTTTCATGGGACTCTATAATCCTCCTTTACCCTTTAACAAAACTATTTATTTTCAAGTCAATATTTCAATATCTAAAAACAACTTTCTCCATCATCTATATTTTTGACCCAAAAATTTAGAAAACACAGGAAAAATATTCCACCATCAATAATAAATCCACATTCACAATAAGATAAAATTAATATTTATATACTTGATCAACCAAGTATATTTTGAAATCAAACACAACATAAAATCATTTCCTTCTATGAAATACCTTGGTTCCAACAAAACCCATACAAAAAATGATCTATTTTTTAATCATTATGTTAATCAATTGATTCACATTCACCATGGGATATGTAATAGGGATAAATTCAAAAAAAAAAAAAATAAACATATAAACTTGATTTGGATCAATCCCTGATGAAGAATTAATGCACGTCATTTTCGTTGACAAGATCTACAAGCTGTATTAGTTCACAATCCCTGATCTAATCTTGATCTAATGTCGTCTTCTAATTATCTTCCAACGGATCATCTCTAATGGCTGTTATAAAGTATATAGGGTTATTCGGTTAATCCTAGGGATTAAAATTTTTCATGTTTAAATAGAGGATTCTAGTTTTATGCATCCAAATATATATATATATATATACATATACATATATATATAAAATTTGCGCCCGTGATAACACTTTACTAAAACACTTGATGCCAACAAAGATTATATCACACCTTGGGTAAAACCCATGTTCTAAATTTATTGGTGGTCTATGATTTTTAATCCAAAATTCCTTTTGGGAGTTATTCCACTTTTTTAATGAAAACTATGCAAGCATGATATTAATATACTTATTATCTTTAAAATTTAAATTTAGCTATCATTGAGTCATAGAATCTCATGCTGTCTAAGCACCTAGGTGTGGAAATATTTCTAGAAATATTCCAAAGACTTACATTGAAGAAAATAAGAAATTACACACCTAGTATTTAGACTCATAATTAGTTATCACACTCAATGGTTAACATCAGGCCTTTGAACTACTTGTATATGCAACAAGTGAGGGATGCTTAGGTACCCATGTTCCATGTCCACCCAAGAAGGGTGTGGGTACAACTAATTTGGGAACTACCAACACGGTCCAATACCCTATGGGTAAAACAAAGTGCACATACATGTGATATTCAGAGAAAAAATTAAATAAAGAAAAAAAAATATGCCAAGTCATTACATATAATAATCAACACACAAGTGAGAAACAAATACCCACAAGCCAAGTGATCAGGTTCTTAATAGGCCTACAAAATCCAAAATCATACCTATTTTGGATCCATTCCAGAAATAGAATTAAACAATAATTTATGGCACATCACCCCCCAACTTGATAGTCCAAAAAACATATTTGACACATCACCCTTGAAGAGGTATCACATGTACATATCAATAAATATCTTACACATCCTTTTTAGGGGGGGGGGGTAATATATTTGGATCAACTTGAGTGATCAACTATAGGAAAAAGATGAAATAAAACTTTAAATACTATGATATATGATGAAAACTAAAACATTAAATCATATTAATAATGTGTCCCAACCATAATAAAAAAATATGTGAGAAATCATCAAACATAGGCTTCATGGGGATACACATGCACACCTCATGTTATAAAACACAAGACATCATTATCTTGGGATACAAAAAATGTGATTAATATTAAACATGGGTCTCATGGGATACACACACACACAGATCTGATCAAACATCATCAATTAGTGACTGATTTCAAGCCATTGATCAAGGGTCTATCATGGACATTGTCTGGTTTCATTAGGTATGGTTCCTTTAATTAGATAAGATATACATTTCATCATTGAGATATGAATTACATTTATTTCATCACATGATTATGATTTTAAGGTTATTCTACCATGGTAATGTACCTCAAACCACTTGAAAATAAAATATAAAATAAAACATAGGATAAAGTAGACATGATAACCTACCTCAAATGGAGTCAACTCTTCACTAGGAAAATCCCGACTGCTTTGTATGAGTCACCTAATTCCATTCAAAATCCATCAAATTCCATGATGTTATAACTCACACATGAGAATTTAAAATAATTTATAATAATAAAACTATATCTAATTTAATGACTATATGTAAACCAACATTCAACAATTAAAGGAATACTTTCCAAAAGACTTATCAGATATCACCGCCTATCCATAACTATGACCATCCTTCCATGGAAGGCCCATCTCACGCTTCTGAAATTAATCTAGAAAAAATATATATCATGATATAACAAAAAGGAAAATTTAAATAATTAAATTATAACCTTTATAATAATTCAAAATAGCAACATACCGTAACCACAACATCATCCAAGGGAGTTCAGAAACTCCTGGTACACTTCTAATTCTTAGACATAAAAAATACCCTAACCATTTCAATAATATGCATCATATTCAACCCAATTAAATTGAAAACAATAGAATAGATCATAAAGGGCCACACCATCAATGAAATACCCATAAAAGTACTATGATCATCATCACATGACATCCTCCACCCATGTTGCTCAAAATACCCATTCTTATTGTAATATTATATCATAATATGATAGAATTGGAATCAAATTATCCAATCAAGATCATGTAAAGAATAAAGTTATTATTAGTATGATTCAAGAGGAGAGAGTTTAAGAATAATAAATAAAAAAAGGATTGTAAGGGTCAAGATAGACCAAGAGGATTATCTAGGATGAATGATAGAATCTTCAACCACCACATGAGGAAGAAGGAGTTCAAGATCAATAAGGAATGAAGGATCTCATCAATAATATCCATTGGAATTCATATAGATCAACCTCAGATCAAGGGAATATCATGGAGGGAGGAAGATAGGATTTTAAATCCAAAAGGATCCCATAAATTTAAACCAAACTTCTAAATCATGAGGCGGATCAGTGGATGAAAAGGAAAAATTTACCTTACTTAGTGTTTTCCTAGTAAACCCCACCAGATAGCAGGATAGGGTCCACTAGATAGTCAGTTAGAGTTCATTGGCTAGTCAGTGTCCCACTAATCAATCGTTGTAGGATCACCAGCTGGCCAATGAGTCCTACTAGGTAGCTGAGGTTCTTCCTACCCCACTAGCTACCCAATGTAGGCTCATAGGCTTTCTCAAGAGTCTTTTTGAGTAGTAGGGATTATTCCAACCACACTATCTAGCCGATGGGGGATTCTAACTTGCGAGTGTCTTTAGTAGGATCCATGACTAATCTCACCCTCCTACACAAATATTCTAAACCTTGATTCATCATATAATCTTTTTATCAATTTTAAAAACACCACTTAAATATTTTTAGACTGACCACACCTTAGTTTATCACTTATTTAACCAAATGTTCTTTCCACTAGAGAAAATTTTCAAACTTCCTCCAAAATTCATAACTTGTAACAATGAGGTTTATTACAATTCATATGTTATATAATTATGAATAAAATTAAGGTATCCCATATGATTACAATAAGGTAACAGGATTATGAAATCAAATGTTCTAGGATTGACCCATGACAACAAAGGCGATCTTTCTTAAAGGAAGTGGAAATTTTTTATCTTATACAAAGATAAAATAATCCCTCACTTGTTTTGTACCTAATCGGTGCCAAGAAAATGAGTCAAAGGGAATATCCTTTCTCATGGTTTCATTCATAATATGATTTAATATTTTGGTTCCTGGTATAAAATCCAATATACACCGAGGGAATAGTATTAATTATGAAATCAAACCTCATCAACAATTCAAGTGTTCACCTGTGATTCTTTACTATTATATATGAATATATATATATATATATATCAACCAAAGTATAGTTATGAAATAAAGAGACAATGATTCATTGAATAAGTTAAGTGGATATAAATTGATAAAATGTGAAATTAGAATAAAATTATACCATCACTAAATATCCCCTAGTGTTGGAAACCTCCCTATTTCATCCTAACAATGTCTCATCTTCTGACCATGAAGATTAATGTAAGGAAATTCATCTCTATATTAAAATATTTGGTATCAATATCTAGAATTGTTTGGTTGAGATAGTAAATTATTTTTTTCCATATATTCATCATTCCTTTTATCAAAGAGGGAGAAAAGTGATAACTCCATGGTTTCCATATACAATAAATGTATTTTTCCTTCCACTGATGACATTTGAATAAGTGGATTTAAAAAATACTACTTAAGGTGATCAGTTCCTTTCTAACAATCCTCTTCCCATTAGTATGTGACTCCCTTACACATCAAATTTTTAAATAGTAAGCACTTGGATTCAAGGTTAGGTATGAATAATATGATGTATGAAGGGTGACCTTATATCCCTCTCACAATTATTTTTTTATTTTAAGTAGGAATCATGTTAAGGACTGACTTGGGATTTTCAGGTTTGACTTCAATGTCATGGTGATGCACCATAATTTTGAGAAATTTCCATAATTTCGAACCAAAAAAACATTTTAGGGGAATCAACTTCATTCTATATTTCCTTTTTTGGGAATCTATCTAAAGTTCATTAAGAAGATTAAATAAATGTTGAAGCTTTATAATCATATCCTCAAAAAATAATTCTAGAGTATTTTTCTAGGAAATAGTTGGAGATATAGTGTATGGAATGTTGATATATAGAAATAACATTATTTAAGATAAAGAGAATTTCTTTTTAACAACATACCCCTTAAGTTTCCCTAAAATTAGTGGCCTCATCAACTTCAGGGGCCATAAATATATAGTTTTACTTGAAATACACATCCACAAAAGAGAGGTTATAGAAATCAACAATTAGATTGATCACAAAACTCTATGATGAAGATAAATAAATATTATTTTAAGAAGTACAGTTTAGATCCCTAAATTAATTTAAATTTAGGATCTATCTATTCTTTCCCTAGATGGGAAAATTGTTAATGATCCATTTTAGATATTGTACCTCCTGAATAAATTCATCCTTAATGATATTTTAAACATATAATTCCTCCTTGGAACTATGGGTTGGATGTATTCCCATGGGAACTTGTTTAAAACTATATTGGTTATCTAGAAGACACAAATAATGGGAATACACACTGAGATAATGTTTAGTAGTTTCTATGTAATTATAGGTTAACACATCCAGGTTATACATCATGAATGCGATGTGTTTATCCTTATCATATGGGGATATAGAGACACAATTCAATGTGGGTCATGGCTCTTCCACTATAATAATATTCCCTTTTCTGATCCCATAACTCATGGTAGAGTCACCTTCGTCAAATATTTGAGGTTTCCCTCTAAGATCATCATCTTCTTCCTTCCCTATCCTAGTTCCATCATATATGGGAGAATGATGGGAGTTTTTTGGATGCAAAAGATAGTATAGAGAAAATTTCAATTATTTGGAATTTAATAGAGGAATATCTTGATCTTGGGGGGGTGACGATGGAAGGACATGATTCCTAGAGTTAAGAAATGTGATGACACATTGAGAATTAGGTGATGATGTGAGTGAATTATCATCACCAATGGATGATGTAGAAGTATCAGTAGATCCTAAAGATGAAACTAGAGCATCATTAGAACCTAAATATATTGAGAGAAAATTATTATCTTAGACATTATCATATTCAATAAAATTAAAATCCTCTTCCTCTGGGAGAGGTTTAGTCATCAGAGATAATATCACAAGGACGTGGGTGATCACTATAGCCCGCTAACCTCCCAAATATATAGTGAAACACTCTATTTAATTAATTATCAATGAATAATATTAAAAAAATAAATTTATTGAATTTATGGGAGATTTTTACAAAAAAAACAGGGGTGGTGACTCTAGTGGAATTATCATTCATTTGATACATCCCTTTCCATAGGTAAAATATTTCATCTATGTATTAGAATTTGAGATAGTTAAAATGGGAATTATCTCCATAAAAACTCTAACATATCCAATAATTGATTATTTGATACATTTATAGTATAAATAATGAAATTAAATATATATATATATATATATTGATCCATAACCTTCCTAACAATGCATTGAAATCCATGTCTTAGAAGTAAACCATCAACTTAGAGTTGAAGACAAGGTCTTTTAACTAGGATCTTAGTATAATCTGACTAAATGGTTTTCTCTATAAATTTTTGTTTCCTTATATTGTTAAATTTGAATTATTCAAGTTAACTACATTATGTCACAAATGTTAGAGGGTCGAAACCATATGAGTTTGATACCAGAGAAATTTTTAATGACATCCCTACAAACATCTATGTTAACCAATTTTAAAAATATATACAAGGGTTTTATATGGCCCTATATAGAAATTCTGAGTCTTTTTATGTGAAATATATTAAAGTGTGAAAATCAATTGAATCATTATTTACATGATACTTATTTAACATTGAAACCTTATCCAAATTTTTTAAGGGATTAAAAGGGCCTCGATGAGTGCGTCTTAGAGCTCCTTTGAATGGTGAAGGGAATCAAGTATTTTGATCTTGGATAGAATGGTTTAAATTTATTTCCAAACCTTATATTTTTAAACAATAATTTGTTTTTCCTAATATTTGGGTACTTCTTAGTTTGAGTATTTGAGTTTGAGGCTTCCTGTGCTGGGGTTTCCTTCCTCTGGATATAATTTTGGGTTTTTTGGTAGTGTAGAAGTTACACTTAGTTGGCCTTACACATTCAAATTTTGACTATAGTATTATGTATATTATAGTAATTATTTCAATAAATTTGGATATGATTGAGCTATATATGATCATGGAGTAGTTTTCTACTCTTATTGACCCATCTAAAGAATCTACCATTATGTTTCCACAGTATCTGTGGATTCATCAGAGTCATTTCTTGAATATTAGGATCCATATCAACCTTATATTCCTAAAAATCTATAGCCTATATAGAAAATTACCCTATTATGAGTGGGGAGTTGGGGATTATATCATTATTATTCATTAGATAAAGGATTTTTCAAGTAGGTCATGTTGATGGAGACATATTGTGACTCCCTATCTGATGAGAGTCTCATTCGATGGGGTAGTTCCTATCATCCCAATGACGGGGGTAGGATTTTTGAAAGTGTACGAAATATTTTAGACATCATTAGGGGTTTTACCATATTCCATGTTCCTTATATACTGATTTTTCTATCTCTTAAAAGGCTATGATGCTGTAAAAAAAGCTCATATATCATGGAGAGAACTGGGGGCATAATTATTTGATTCAATTATTCCATGATGAGGGAATGTGTTAAGTTGATTTACTTCTTAATCATCCATTATTCAATTTTTTCACCATAATTTGGAATATGATACCATTATATTTTCTCTTATAATAGAATTATAGAGATATAAGTTACTTGTGTTGATGGTTTTCCCAACTAAGGATGCCTAAAATCAAATATCTTTTAGAGGATATCTTTGAATATAACTCACTCCATGGTGTTATTCCCAAACATCACATTTTAGAGGAAATAACTAGATTTTTCATTTAGAAAAAAATATTTAGGCTTTTTGGACATGAGAATCATGTAATATTTATTTTCCATATTAGTGATGGATTATCTGTAATGAACCAAACTTTTATAAATAAAAATTATTCTGGATCAAATTAAATGTATTATTAGGAAAAAATATTATATAAAACATATGAAATTACATGTATTTATGTTTTATATTTTAAAATATTGTTAATAATTATTACAATTGTTAATATATCTCTTGAATAGTGATCAAATGAACAGTACAAATACAAGGCTTTAACAAATCCAATTTACTAAAATAGAGGAAGCGGTGACCTCATCTAGTAGAATTTCTCCATACAAAAACCATTTGTCGGAGCTCGTAAAGGAGGTATCGTCATTGGGCTTCACTCTTGAAAAAGCCCAAGCTAAGCTTCAATATGTTAAGATTGAAAGGAATCACTTACAACAGAAGTGGAAGTTAATATAGATTTCCTCTCGGGCAATGTAATCTGAGCCGCCCCTAGAGTCTGACACCATCGTACACCTTACTCTTAAGTCTTATACGGGTGTTATAAGGGGTTATGTAATATGACCCTACCACTATGAGAATGTGCATTATTTTTTATAGAATAAATATTATACATTCAGTTTATTATTGTTACTTTGTAAATGATTTTTAAGCACAAATATTAATTTTAATTAATATTCAATTAAGAAATATATTTTTATGAATTAATGGATTTTTGAATTAAATAATATTTTAATAAAATATTATTACTAAATTAATTTTTATTAAATATAAATGATCGTATAATTTTTATATAATTGTAATTTTAATTAGGGTTTGAAAGCTATTTTCGTCAAAACCCATGAATTTTCAATAAATTTCGGTTATTATTTTAAAATTAGAAATTCCCATTTTTAGATAATTATTTAGATAAATTTAATATTATTTTTGGATTCATGATGTTGAAATTATCTAGCGGTGAATTTTTCATTATTTTTTAAGACAACAAAATTTTTGGGTAAAAATTAAATACTGTTTAAATATATAATGTGTTTTATGACATCATAATGACTTAATAGTGATGTAATAAAATACTATAAAAGGTATATTCTACAAATATATGTTTTAACATTAAAATAATTTTATTTTATATTTGTTTGATTAATTTTACAATGCCTTAGGGGACCCTCTGAGACTTATAAAATATTTTCACATTTTAAAATGATTTCCTTGAGAGTGTGACTCACCTGCACATAAGAAAGCCAAATATTTTAATAAGTTCAGCCATTGGAATTATAAAATAATGTTTTACCTTCACCTTTTTAAAAAACAATTGGTAAAAACCGTGGTATGGTTTTTGGTTTTTAATATTTAATTATATAGATTCCAAAACCTATGTTTGTGAAATATTAAAGAATCCCCCTATCTTTTCATATATAAACCCACCAAATCTCAAACTTTTCTTCATTTAAAATCATTGAAGAACATCCATAATCTTACTTTATATCTTTATAATCCCACCAAGTTTCCCCAAGCTCTCAAGAAGCCCCTCCTCAAGCTCTTGAAGTCACACACTCAAGTAAGGGATCCTACCTTTCCTTCCTCCCTTATGTATGTCCATGTTTCCTTATATTGTTATTCTATTTTATTTTAAATTAAATATGTTCAGGTTTGATTTATCACCTCCCATATACTTACCTAATTATTTTTTAATGATGATATATCCCTTTATCTCTAATTAATTCCTCCCATGTACAACCGTTACCATGACGAAATTTGGTAATGGATTTCTCTTTCCTCACTTACATTCAAGAAACTATTTTCTATTATTCATCTAAATTACATTAAATATGTTGGGATATTCTGTTAAATGACCCCATTACTTTCAATTTCATTTATAAATGATGATAGAAACCTCTCTCTCTCATCAACCTATTTTACAATTTCTATTTGATATCATTATGCTTCTAAAGTTACACCAAATTTCCCATGCCAAAATCATCATGTATGTGAATGCCATACCCATTTCTCTATCAAGGGTATTCAACTTTATGAACATGTAATTTTTTATTGAGGAATTATATTTATGTATTCCACATATATTATTTGTGGAATAAAATATGATATTTAATGAATCCATGTTGTATGATCTATGTGGCACACTTATGCATGAAATGAAATGATTAAGAAGGGTGCACCCTGATAGCACTCCAATTAATTGGGTAAGGATTAATATCATGATAAATCAAGTGAAATGAGGGTTTAATCTTGATAATTAAATTTAAATGAGGGTTTACTCATTCTCCATGTTCAGTGAGGCTGAGCTCATGCTAATATCATGTTAAATGTTGTTTCCATATTTCTATGTTATGATAATCTTGCTATATCATTGCTTTATGTTCATATTTCTCTTGTTCTCCATTGATATGCCTATTTACTAAAATGTATTGTATTATTAATGTTATTAATTGTTTACACCTTTACTGGACTTTAGATCTCACCCTTTTCTTATGCACGTCGTTAGGTTGTCCCACGCAATGCTAAGTACGAAGTAATGTTGTGGTCATGTAAAAGAAGTTTTAAATAAAGATGTTGTATTTTATGTTCTAAGTTTTTATGTAAGGTTCCTAATTTCCTAAGACACTATAATTATCAATATTCAGAGTTTTATTAAGTGAAATTTTATTTAATAAATCATGTTTAAGTGAGTAATAAAGGGTACGGTTGTTATAGTTGGTATCAAAGTACAATTTCGTTATTTTTGGGATTAGGATTAGAAAAACCTAGTGAATGACTTAGGGACAATAAAAAGTATAAAAAACACCCCCAAATTTTTGTGAGTATAGAGAAAGTGGTTTATTAAGATAATACATCCCTGTCTAGATATGAACAAGTAGAGGTGGCTCTGGAATAGATGTATCTTGGGGTAAAACCTGAAAACACATCTCTGAGCTAGACTCAAACCTGAACTGGTGCACAAAAACAAGCCTTGCTGCACTCTTGGTTCTACACTCTTGGGGTATATGCTTTCATAAATCTATAATATTAGTATGAACCATTATAAAGGGAATAAAAAAATTCCCCTAACAATATATGTTATGAAATAGATCATGGATAACCTTGATTGAAACTTACGATAACATAAGTTAGGATATACTCTACAATTTTATCCTTATATGTCCAATGTTTTCTTTTTTAAATTATTATTAGCTATGTATCCAAACCCCCTAATTTTATTTTCTTTTTTCCATGTTAAAACATGGAAGGAGGAGGATCACGAACAACTATTCTCTCTATTCCTGAAGAACTACTTGGAGAGATTATCCTAAATTCATAGTCATATGACTTTGATACTTTTTCAAATATCAATGTTACAAGAAACAAACTATATGAGGAATCCAATACCACTAGAATTTCACAATTATTTTAAGTATCAAGTACTATCTATTAGAGAATTAGGAACTCTCAACTTTCTTACCATGATAAACATTGGAAGTTACATTATGGTCTTTTCAAATTCTCCTCTTTATTTAAAAATTATGATGCACTAAATGATTTTCTAGAAGCTATAGAAGAGGCGACCTTTGAGCAGCCTATATGTATCAAATTATAGATTTATGTCTTTAGGGAAATACAAAACCGGATTTACGAAAACCCTATTTTGAAATTTTTAAAGATGAATCAGTAATACCTTTTTATAGAAAACTTTTTCATGAAGATATCTCAAAATTATATATAATAAATACCTATTTATGACTTACTGATGCTTCCATTGACCTAATCCATGATGAATGGGGAGTTTTTGGGTAAATGATGTCGATGATTTTGGAAAAATCCCAAGGTACCCTAATGAAGCGTGAACCCTTTCTCCATGAAGGAAATTCCAACAAGAAGGCCAAAAGACCTTATTGAAGTAATAAAGGAGATGTACCCTCATCTATTTTAGTGTTGGAAAAAGAAATTTTGAGGGAAATGTTTTTTAAGGGGGAAGATTGTAACGACGCAAAATTTTATTAATGAATTTTTTTTGATCTAATTAAATGTATTATTATGTAAAAAGGTTATATAATACATATTAAATTTCTTGGTTTTATGTTTTTGATTTTAAAAAACCATTTAGAATTGTTACCATCGTTAATATAGCTGTTTAAAATTCACCACATGATTAGTATAAATATACGTATTTAAGAAATAAAATTTACTCAGAAAAAGGAAGCAATTACCTCATCTAGTAGAATTTCTACATACGAATCCCACTTTTCAAAGCTCATAAAGGAGGTAGCGTCACTAGGATTCTCTCTTGACCAATCCCAAGCCAATCTTTAACATGTTAATCTTGAACAAAATCACCTATCGGAGAAGTGGAAGTTAAAAGTGAATAACACCCAAGCAATGTTATCCGAGCCACCCCAAGAGTCTGTCACCATCACATACCTTACCCTTAGGTTTTATTCGTCTGTTATAAGGGTGTATGTAACAATACCCTAGCTCTATGATTATGCACATTATTTTTTTATAGAATAAAGAATATACATTCGTTTTATTATTGTTACATTGTAATTTTTTTAGAAAGAAAATAGTAGTTTTTGTTAATATTTAATTAAGAAATATATTTTTATGAATTAATGGATTTTTTAATTATATAACATTATAATAAAATATTATTACTAAACTATTTTTTATTAAAAATAAATGAATATATAATTTTTATTCAATTTTAATTTTTATTATGGTTTGAAATATTTTTTGTCAAAACCCATGAATTTTTAATAAATGTTAGTTTTTATTTTAAAATTAAAAATTCAAATTTGTAGAAAAGTATTTATATAAAATGAATATTTTTTTTAGATTCATTCAAAATTAACCATTGGTGAATTTTTCATAATTTTCTGAGACAGTCGAATTTTTGGTTAAAAATTAAATACAATTTAAATATATAATGTGTTTTATGACATAATAATGACCCAATAGTGATGTAAAAATATTATAAAAGGTTTATTCAAACAATATATGTTTTAACATTAAAATAATGTGATTTTATATTTTCTTGATTAAATTTACAATGCCTTAGTGGACCCTCCAAGACTATTAAAATATTTTAACATTTTAAAATGATTTCATTAAGAGTGTGACTCACCTCCACAAAATCTAGCCTAATATTTAAATATGTTAGGCCATTTTACTTATATAATATATTTTTTCACTCCACTTTGAAAAAAAACATGGGAAAAAACCATGGTTTGGTTTGTGGTTTTTAATATTTAATTATATTGATTCCAAAACCTATGTTTGTGAAATATTAAAGAATTCCCCTATCTTTTCTTATATAAACCCACCCATGCTCCCACTTATCTTCACTCAAAATCCTTGGAGAACATCACTAATATTACCTACTATCTATATAATCCTCCCAAGGTGACCCTAGCTCTATGGAAGCCCCTCCTCAATCTCTTGAAGTCACATAGTCAAGTAAGGGATCCTCACTTTCCTTCCTCCCTTATTTATGTCCATGTTTCCTTATATTGATATGACAATTTATTTTCTATTAAAAATGTTTAGGTATGATTTATAACCTCCCCTATACTTCCATAATTTTTATTTTATGATGAGATACCCCTTTCCCTCTCATTAATTAATGCCTCCCATGTACACCTGTTACCATGCCGAAATTCTGTAAGGGATATATCTCTACTCCTTTAAATTCATGAAATAATTTTGTATTATGCATATTAATTCAATTAAATATGTTTGGATGTTATGTTCAATAACCCACATACTGTAAATTTCTTGTATAAATGATGAGATACCCCTTTCTCTCCCATAAACCCATTTTACGATTTCTATTTGACATCGTTATGTTGCCGATGTTACACCAAAATTTCCCATGCCAAAATCATCATCTAAGTGAATACCAAACCCATTTCTCTATAAAGGGTATTCACATTAATGAACATTTACTTTTTGATTGAGGAAATACATTTATATATTCCACATCTCTTATTCATTGAATAAATTATGATGTTTAATGAATCTTTGTTGTGTGATCTATGTGGCACACTTCAGCATGAAATTAAATGATTAAGAAGGTTGTTCCCTAATAGTGATCCAATAAATTAGGTTAATATTAATATCTAATTAAAGTGGAATGAGGGTTTAATCATTCTATATGTGAAATGTGCCTTGTATGATGCTAATATCATGTTAAATGTTGTTTTTACATTACCATGTTATGATAATCAGGCTATATCATACCTTTATGTTCATGTTTCTCTTATGCTCCATTGATATGCCTATTTCCTAACATGTACTCTATTTTTTATGTTATTCCATGTTTACTCCCTTACTGGGTTTTATAACTCACCCTTTTCTTATGCATGTTCTCAGGTTACCCCATGCAATGCTAAGTATGAAGGAATGTTGTGGTTATTTAAAAGAAGTTTTCAATAATGATGTTGTATTTTATAATCTAAGTTATTATGTAATTTTACTAATTTCATAAGAATCTAGACCTCTCGATCATCATAGTTTTATTAAGTGAACATTTATGTAATAAATCATGATTATGTGTTTAATAAAGAGATGGGTTTTTATATTATCCATGGACTTTCTCTTTTCATGATGAATAAATATTATTATTTATACCTCATCTCCAGTATTCATTCCCAATAGGGGTGGTAATGTTTATTTATTTTCAATTAGAATGGGGTACCTTGTGATACTAAATTATTTTGAGTTCCAGATCTATTGTCAAAGAATTATTAAATATAACAGCTACCATTTCTATTTTCTCACAATTTTTCTTTGCAATAATAGAATTGTGTATGATTTTCCATTATTCTATCAGATGTAATAATCTGATATTTTTTTAAAAGTTGTAAACTCCCTAATCAAATTTGGTTACTTTCATGGGATCATAGGTTTCTTGAACCCATCTAGGATATTTTATCTACAAATCTCCAGTAACTACTATTATGGGAGTTACAAGTTGAATGAGTAGATTCAACCTTTTAATATAGATATAAATTAAAAACCCATATCATTATCACATGGTATTCAATTATAAATATTGAATAATATACTTTTTATTAGTATATAGTTAAAATGTTAAATAAATTATTTTAGAGGTCTTCCTAACTAGTGACAGATAAAGAGTTTATTTTGTTAGAATAGAAAAATGATGGTCTTTCTAAGGACTTTATAGGTAATCTTATATTTACCACCTATTGTTTCTAAAGTGTCTCCATCATGAGGCCACATTAAGGAAAAAGTGCTTTAGTTTTTTCTTTGGGTCCACGGTTCCATTGAATTTTTAGAAATTTTGGTTCTCAATGTTGTGTGGAAAAGGATTCAGATCTACCAATTCGAGATATATATATTTTTTACATTGGTGTGCATCAACGATATATGGATTCCACTTGATCAGTTTGAGAATAAATTGAATTGAATTTTTTTCAATAATATAGTCAAATAGGTAGATACTTTATTGTAGGTGGATAGAAGAGAATGATAGGTTGAATTTCCCATATTTAATGTTGGCATCAAGTATGAGTTAGCCTAGTGTATCTCTCTTAACATAGATCTGGATACCACCCTAGAAGAGGGAACTCCTGATATTATGTACCTGCTAAGTATAAATACAATGGGTTTATTCTCTTTTTATATGTTGTAATTTTTGGAACCATTTCCCAAATGTAATTTGAAATTGAGTCTTATTTTCCCCTCTAACTCAGATTCATAACAGATCATCTTTTTTTTCAATTTTAAGTGTCACAACTTACTTATGAGGTAGGTGAGATGTGGTCATTCCCATCCTATTTTATTTGGAAGGAGATCACATAGGTGGTTGTGGATGGTTATTAAAGGACCCCCTATATTTTAACATTCTTATGATATGGGGTACCCACACCTTCCTCATGTTCCTCAACGTGGTTCATATTTTGAACATAATCTTCATCATCACATCCTTCAACACAAACGTCATGCTTGGAGATATCTACGAGGATAATGTTGATGAAATTAATTGATTTATATTATTCCGCATGAATCTTAATTCATTAAAAGGTTAAGGTAACTGGTCACCTTTTGGAAATCTATAAGGGTAAAATTACAATCTTACTCAATATTCACCTTCTTGGTGGACTATTTTTTATTACAACCCCTATGAGGCTTCTAACATACTCCTTGATGAAGGGTGAATATTAGGGAATATTAAATTGATATTTTAAAGACGATTCCTAATTATTTTATTGGATTTAACATTAGAATATACTATTAAGCCTTCCATTTTTGTGTCCCCCAGTCTAGATAAGATAGATTTTCAAATGGAGTAGGAGGTTGTGATAAAAAATCCTATCCCTATAGATTGGGGTTGATTTTTCCCTACCACCAACACATTTTAAACCCACTTGGAATTTTATTTTCATAAGGTTGGGGTTGGAGGTAAAAATAATCCTATCTATATGGTCTAGGGTATCACTTGTATTATAGCCACAACGACACTCACAACATCCATGTTGATTTTTCATGCTTTAGTCCAAGCACATATTGGATTTAGAGAACATTATAAATGCAAGAAAATTTTCACTGAGTGTTTCCTTATGATTGAAGGATTCTCATTCATTAGATTAGAGCCATACATAACTTTCTTAATAGTCCATCCATAAATTAATTTCATCATATTAGTCATTTTTAGGCCTTCAAAACTGTGGGATTTTAGTACATAGAAAAACTATCATATACAGAACTAATGTTTATGACTTAACCTAAGGTAACAAAATCGCATGAAATAATTATTAGTGGACTTTTCTGATATTGGAGTACTATAAAATTAAACACTTCATGCTCACCCCAACCATTGATATACACATCTGGCTTATCATTAATTATTAAGTAGTGCATGGTACTCAAACTGTTAAGGAATTCCTAATAGAGGTATCTGTTTTAACAACCCAAGTAATGTTTGAATCAATAATTTTTGTTTTTTTAATATTAATTAGTTATATTTTAATGTGTTATATAAAAATTATGTAATTTTCCAGTCAAAAGGAAGAAATATTTATTTCTAACAAAATTGGATTTTCATGCATTATATGATTTTTAAAAAAATAATTATTTCTAAATTTTATAATTTTAATTTGAAAACATTAACACCATAAATAAATTCATGATTTTAAAATTAACATAGGGAGATTTTTTTGTGAGTTTTCTAAAAAGATTTATTTTTCAATAAATAGTAAAAAAAATCTATTTTTATTAGAAACTATCTTTTGGATTCAAGAATTTACAATGATATATTTTGTGTTCAAATTGATTAAAAGAAAAATTTATTCAATTATATTATTAATAATAAAGTGATGTAATTTTAATTTATTTTTTACTTATATTTTGTATAATTTATTTTAAATTAAAAAGTCATTTTTTTGAAATAAATGGTTTTCATCATATTTTTTGGGTTTAATTTTAAATTAAAATTTTCTAATTCTATGGATTGAATTTTCTAAAATGGATTTTATATTTTGAATAGTCATAATTAATTTTAGTAAATAACATCAGTTTAATTATTTTCCAAATTAATAGTAAAAATAAAAAAATATCTCACTATAGTTATTCTTAAAACTGGTGTATCAATGGCTAAACAAATTAGATAAGCATTAAATGACCTAAAAACTTGTATAATTTATATTTTATGGAAATTTTTAGATACTATATCATCTAATATTTGGAAATAGTATATCTAAGAGCCATTTTACTAGATTAATATATTAACTTATTTTATTTTGTTTAAAAATTCTAGTTGTGTCCTCTTCCCCAATTATAAAAGGACACCACCTATTCTCTCCTCTCCAGACATCCAGTGCCTTTTGGTTCAGCCAAAACCTAACCAAATAACTTCCTTAAATACATCCCCAATAACTAGATTCCCTTTTCTATAAAAAATGTAACACCCCAAGCTTCCATGGTACGTTTCTCTTTGAATAATACAATATCTTGTGTTGTACGCAACTTCGAGTTCTAGCACACTACGACCAATCAAACTACCCATTATGAATATTGATAACCACTTTTTGAAACTTTATAAATTTTATTTTTCAAAATGGGATTTATTTTTGGATTTGGAATACCAAAATTAGCTTAGGGTGACTTTTGGTATTTTTATGAAAACTTTCATTTTTTATGAATAGAGAAAAACACTCCGTTATTGTTTAGAACCAAATTTTTATTAAAATAATTATTTATTTTATTTAAATTTATTTTAAGTCAAAATAGATACATGATACCTATATATATTCAATGTAATTAATTGGATTAATTTTATAATAATATTAGATATATAAACTTTTATTGAACTATTTAACACATTTTACCCACCTTCTAGGCACATTTGAAAATTTGCACAAAATGTAATTTTACCACTTCTGTGAATTTAATTTAAAAAATATGAGATACAATATTGATATCATAAAGTAAAATTTGGTTCAGTAGGATGAAACTAATTTTTGGTGAATAATAACTTATGAATTTTATTTACCACAGTTAAAAGTAAATATGGTAATTAAAGGTAAAAATGATATAATAATTACCCCAAAACATGTCCTAATTCTATTTTATAAGTGTATTTCAACCAAAACCAACCTTAGGAATAAAATATGATCCTTTTTGATCCACTTAGATTAGACTAGGACATTTATTTTTTTATTTAAAAAAGTGTTAAAAGTGTTAAATTCAGATTTTAATAACTAAAAAATTTTTAATATAGGGTTATACATAAGATAAATTTTACTATAAATATTCATTAGATATAAAAAGAAATTTCCTAAATGATGGTATTTTATTTATAATTTTTAGACATTAAATATTTAAATTTATTTATGACACAATGATGATGCAGTAATAACTTATTAATGAAAGTTTAAAATAATTGATATTATAAATATTTAAATAAATTAAATTAATAATTTTGATGCATTAAAATAATTATATAGGTTAATATGACATGTTAGGGTTGATTATATTTATTTTTTTCGAAGAAATCAGATTGTTACGACTTTCAAGAAAAAAACAAATACTAAATAGTGTCAATATTGACATAAATGAGTTTTTAAAACAAATTCTATTTTATTGAATTATATAATAGTATTAAAAATATAAGGTTCAGACAAATAACTTATGTAATGATATATATTTCATTAATTAACCACTTGATATTCTCTTGGCATTTTATAGTAAGTTTATTAACCATGTAATATAGAAATACTAGAAGACATGGTAAATGTTAAACTATTTAACTAAGAGTTAAATCTAAAGGATAAGGTTAATATGGTTTCCAAAACTTGTATAAAACTTATTGGTTGAGATTTTGTTGACCCATACCCACCTTATCCTTGAAATAAATTTTTTTTGAGCCATTAGAAACTGAAAATGATTTTATAACAAAATAATATTTCAAGATTTTCCTAATGTGCCCCTCACCACTCTTATAAAAAAAGAACATCCCCTTATCTTAATTTATCTCCTCAAAATCCATTTGGATCAGCCAAAACCTACTCAAATATCCTCCCAACTACCCTAAATTAAACCTAGAGGTGTTACATTGAACATGAAGCTAGCCTAAGTGGCCCTTTTTTAAATCAAAAGGAAGAACCCAAAGAAGTGGCAATTACTTCATCACCTCTTTCAAAGTTCTTTTCTTCTTCCACTTAATATTTATTTGTTGTTTCCATAATAAAATAATAACTCTAGTAAATTATACATACTGATATGTTATTATAAATATGGTACAACGATTTTCATTATTCTATCCAACCTATGAATGAAAAAATCACCATCGTGCATACGTACGACTTACCATCTCCACGTCGTGGTGTCATTTGTTATTCAAAACATCATTATTTGGATGGGTATAATAATGAGTATAACTGATTTAAATAATGAATAAAACATGTTAATGATTCTGTATAAATAATATACAATCCAATTAGATATGATTTCACCACTAATAAGATGATATTATTGCTCGTGCGTACGTACGGCTTACCGTCTCCACGACCCGATGAGATTTCATTCCCCATTGTAACAATTCAAGAATAATTTTCATTTGATGATTAAAAATAATGTTTAAGAACTTAATATCATTCTGGATATGAATCAAATACACCCTATCCATAACAAACATGACTTACGTAACAAAACATATAAAATAAAAAAATCATTAACACCCGAAACAGTGATACTACTGAAATATTATTAACAAAGTAATATTAAGGGATCATATATGATATCCTATTTATGTATCTAGTTCTTGTATATTTTAATATCAATGATTTAACCATTATATAGAAGGTTAACATACCATCGACTAAAGAAAAGGACAAGATATGGGTTAATTTTACTATCTATTTATTATTTGAGGTTCTTTATACGTAAGTATGTACTGAGACCTCTTTATCATCCACATCCATGTTTCAGAAAAATGTATTAAAAAAATTCTTACTATTTCTTAGAAAATGGTTTAATTTAATTTATACCCTTGTTTGAATTTTTATAAAATTATTTGAAAGGAATCTTTTAATTGTTTTCCCAAAAAAGGTACTTTATAACCTTTTCAACAAATTAAGGAAAGAATGTTTTTTAACTTATACGGTGGGTGCAGCTTTTTTCCACCATTATAATACCTTCGAAGCTTCCTTATAAGTTTATAAGAATATTTTAAAATTAATTTTTTCTTTTATAATTACATGAATTTTAAATGATTTCAAATTAGAAACAAATATTTCACTCAAATTGTTTTTGGATTGATTTCATCTATTACAACATCCCTTATTGGATTTTACGCTAGTTTGAAGTTTATTTGTTACGATACAATATTATATTATGTATTGAAGGTTTTGTGATATGTTTTATTGGGGATGTGCTATTTTTATACCATTCATGGTTTATAGTTAAAGTATTAACATTTCGTATTCTAGTTTTAATATTAATGTTTAAGTTATGTTTCAATATTTTCATACGAGGAATGCATTAAACCTAGTAAGTGATGGGTGGGGACCACTATAGCCCCTAGATGCATCAGTAGGTCTAATGAGTCAAACTAGTGTCTTGGAACAGGGCCTTTAAAAATATTTATTTTTAGTCTTGGAACGAGGCCTTGTTTATGTGGTTTTGATTTCCAACATTATGCATTACATCATTATGCAATTATCTATTGATATAACATTTGATTATTCGACTAGTAGAATATCCATGTAAAGAATTAAATGGAATTATTTGATTTATCTTTTCCATATTATGTGGAAGTATAAGTTTGAAAGGCTTGTGTTTTAGTCTTATACATTTCCTTAGATGATTATGCTTATTTATGATAGTTTCATCTATATAGTTATCCTTACCGAACATCTGAGCTCACCCCTTTCTCATATTTTATTTTTCCCAAGATGCGAAGAAGTATATTATGATTGACCTGTAGGAATAGGCTATGGGATATGAGTGTGTTCAAAGAGAACACAATGTTTTTGTTTTTCCATTTAATAATGTGATGTAAAAAACATTTGTATGCATCTAGTACTTCTACGACTACTAATATAACACACCAATCTTCTATGATACATTTCCTTTGAATAATGCAGTAGCTTAAGTTGTATGCAACTTAGAGTTTTAACACACCACGACCAATCAAACTAGCAGTTATGAATAGTGATTACCACTTTTTTAAATTTTATAAATTTTATTTATCAAAATGGACTTCATTTTTGAATTCAGAATATCGAAATTAGAATAGGGGGAATTTTTGGTATTTTTCTGAAAACATTCAATTTTTGATGAATAGTGAAAAACACTACTTTATTTTATAAAACCGACTTTTTATTTAAATAATTGATTATTTTATTTAAATTTATTTTATGTAAAAATAGATACATAAAACCTATATATGTTCAATGTAATTCATTGGAGTCATTTAATAATAATATTAGATATATAAAATTTTAATAAACATTTCACCGTCTTTTACCCACCTTCTAGGAGAATTTGAAAATTTGCATAAAACTTAATTTTACTGATTTTGTGAATTGAATTACAAAAATATGAGAGGCATGGTTGATATCAGTAAGTAAAATGTGGTTCAATAAGATGAATTTTTTTTTGGTGAATAGTTACTTTTGACTTTTATTTAATAAGGAAATTGAAGGTAAAAATGATAATATAATTACCGTAAAACATTTACTAATTCTATTGGATGAGTGTAATTCGACCGAAAACAACCATAAAAATAAAATATAATCCTTTTGGTCCACATGGATTGGATTAGGACATTTATTATTATTTTATTTAAAGAAGAGTTAAACGTGTTAAATTTAAAGTTTAATAACTAAACCATTTTAAATATAGGGTTAAAGAAAATATAAACTAGGTTATAAATATTAATTACAAAGATAAAAATATTTCCATTATAATTTTATTTTATTTAATAATTTCATACATTAAATAGTTTAATTTATTTATGACATAATGATGATGTAGTAATAACCTTATTAATGAAATATTAAAATAATTGATATAATAAATATCCAAATAAATGTAAATTGAGACATATGATGAATTCCACTAATTTTATAGGTTAATATGAAACATTACAGTTTATTAAATAAATTTTATTCGAATTTTTAAAGTATTTATGGCTTTCAAAAAAATCAAAAGCTAAATAGTGTCAAAATTGTCATAATTGAGATTTTAAAACAAATAAAATATTTTTAATTGATATAATATTCCTAAAAATCTAAGGATAAGAAAAAGAACTTATATAAAGTTATATATATTAATAATGAACCACTTTGGGTTCTTTTGTCTTGTTATTGTATGTTTATTAACCATATAATATAAAAATTCAAAGAGAATGGTAAATATAAAACTATTTAACTAAGAGTTAAATTTAAAAGATAAGGTTATTATGGTGACCTAAACCTATATAAAACCTATTGGTTGAGAGGTTTTCGACCCATACCTACATAATCCTAGAAATAAATCATTTTGGAGCCATTATAAACCGAAAAATTATTTTATTATAAAATAATATTTCAATCTTTTCCTAAAGTAACCCTCACCTCTATTATAAAAGGGTGCTCCCCCTTATTTTAATTTCACACCTCTAAAGACATTAGGATCATCCAAACCCTGCCCAAATATCTTCCCAACTTCCCTCAATTAAACGTAGAGGCTATACGTTGATATGAAAGCTAACCTATGGATCCCTTTTGATCAACTCAAAAGGAAACACCTGAAGGAGAGGTAATAACTTCACCACCCTCTTTCAAGTTCATTTCTTCTTCCACTTTTTTATTTTTTTTCCATACCAAAATAATAAATATAGTACCTTATATATACATTTATTTTATTATTAATAGTGTACAATAATATTCGTTATTCTATCCATCCTATAAATGACAAAGTCACCATACGTGCGTGTGTACGGCTTAC
Source organism: Viscum album (assembly GCA_963277665.1). Classification (NCBI taxonomy): domain Eukaryota; kingdom Viridiplantae; phylum Streptophyta; class Magnoliopsida; order Santalales; family Viscaceae; genus Viscum; species Viscum album. The sequence goes on from OY728153.1 coordinate 1,658,399,403, forward strand.
TGTCTTCACATCATAGTGTAGTTTTTTATTCAAACACATAATTATATGGATGGGTATAATAATTATTATAACTTATTTAAATAATAAATATAACATGATAATGATTCTGTATATATTATATATCATCCAGTTACATATTATTTCCCCATCAATATAATGATATTGTCGCTCGTGTGTACATATGGATTACCGTCTCCATAAACGCGATGAGATTCATTTACCATCGTAATCATTCCCGAATATTTTTCATTTTATGATTAATTATAATTTTTACGAACTTAATATCATTCTGGATATTAATCAAATACATCATATACATAACAAAACATATAGAGGAAAATGAATTAGTTAACAACCAAAACAATTATACTTATGAAATATCATTAAAAAAGAAATATCAGATGACCATATATGATATCATATTTATCTATTCGGTTCTTTTATAATTTAATAACAATGATTTCACCATTATACAAGAGGTTAACCTACCCTATACTAAGGAAAAGTACAAGGTAATGGGTTTTCATCTCACTTCTTATTCCTGTGAGATTCATACTATACTACCACTATTTTATTTTGTGTGGTGTGTGTTCTGACCATGATTGTATTATTTGTGTAATATAATTTAATTTATGGGTATTTAAATATTTATTTTTTGATACTTCTTTCATGGGGTGTATGTTTTTTAAGTTATGAAATTGGTAAGGGAATTTCAAATGTCAATTTCCATTCATTCGATTTTATGCAAACTTTATTGATTATTTTACTCCAAGATTATTTGTGAAATCACTATTTATTTACTTATGTAGTAATTTCCACTACCATTTGTGTGGATATACTTTTGATACACATAATCACTCCATTTATAAATTCTCAAGTCATCAATATGAACTTGATAAGAGTAATTTTAACTCAATTTATATTCATTGAGTTAAACATCCAAGTCATTGGTGTTGTTTTTACAAGAATATGTGCGAATGTCCTCTAATTTATTTACACTGAATATCCAATCATATTGAGTGTATTTATCTTTGTCACATATATTTATGTCATCGATTTATCCTTAACCTAAGGAAACAGTCTTTATAAGGGAATTCATATCAACTTACATTCTATTGGGACTTCTTTTTTGTTAAGCACCAATTCACTTTTATTTGGTGTATATACTATACTATGACATGGTGTATCATGAATCCCTTTAATCTCATGATATTATATTTTTTTGATTACTTCAATTATTTGTATTTAAGCATCTCTCATTTGGTTAGGAACTCTAATTAAAATATCATTTTAAATGTTTTAAAAATGTATTCTTCTAAATTTTTCTCATTAAGGTACATATTTTAAAAATGGTTCTAAGTATTTATTTATATGGATATAAATGTTTTGAATTTAAAATTCCTTTTAAAATTTTCAAAGTGGTATGGGAATCATTAATTCAAAAATATATTTTAAATGAATTATTTGATAAATATTGAGACAATTAAATGTTATCAAGAAAAAGGGGATATTTCTCTAAAATAGTTTTAATGACTATTTTCATCTATAAAAATATCCTTCCATGTATATTATTCTAGATTTAGATTGATTTATCATAATACAATCATCCATATTGTATTGAATGAGTTATGTTTGACTGTTGATGTGCTATTTTTATGGTATTCATGGTTTTTGGTTATAAAATTGACATTTAGTATGATAATTTTAATACGAATGTTTAGATTATGTTTCACCCTTTTATATGAGGAATGCATTGAACTTAGTAAGTGATGGGTGGAGCCTGGTATAGCTCCTCGATGCATCAGTAGGTATCATGAGACAAACTAGTGTCTTGGCACAAGGCCTTAACAAAATCTTATTTGTAGTCTTGGAATGAGGCCTTGAATATCTGGTTATCATGTCTGACATTATGAATTACATCCTTATGAAATTGGCAATTGACATTACATGTGATTATTCGACTAGTAGAATATCCATGTGAATAAGTAAATGGAATTATTTGATTTATCTTTCCCATATTATGATAAAGTTTATGTTTAAAAGGCTTGTGTTCTAGTCTTATACATTTCCTTAAATGTTTATTCTTATTTATGACAGTTTCCTCTATATTTTTATCCTTACTAAGCATCTCATCTCACCCCTTTCTTATGTTTTATTTTTCCAGGATGCAAAGAAGTATATTATGATTAACCCCTAGGAATAGGCTAAGAGATATAAGAGTGTTAAAAGGGGACACAATGTTGTTTTTTTATTTCATGATGTAATGTAAAACTTATGTATGTATCTAGTAATTCCAAGGCTACAAAATTGATCGGTCTTCCGGGACACTATTCCTTGTATCATGCCAATGTTATGTAATAATGCATGGATTTTAGGTAACTAGGGTCAGGGTGTTACAGTTGGTATCAGAGGAAGATTAGTACAAATATTGGAAGATTGATTTAGAAAATCTCTGATTAGAGAAAATTACCCAAATATAGACTTTGAGGATTATTATAGAATAAATTTCTAGAATTTATTTAATGTAGAGATTTTGTGAGTTTTCCATGCAATACATTCTTATCTGGATACGAACAGGTAGAGGCGGCTCTGGAAAAGATGTACCTAGGAGTAAAAACTCCAACAAGGAGTTTCGGGCTTGACTCAGGGTATCCTGGTACATGACAATGGTCCTTACTGCACTCTTGGTTACGACACTCCTAGGGGATATGCTTAGGATAATTCACATTTTCTCTACAAACCGATTTGAAAGATTTTAATATAAGATGATTGATTAGCAACTAAATGAGGCTAATATTCATTGGTAATATTTATAATATTCATGTTATTTATTATTCATAAACACCATTTTAGTGCATTTTATACTTTGAACATCATTTCACATTATGATTGTAATACCTTTTTAAAATGCACTATTATGTGGTATATTTTTTAACATCATTTAAAGTACACAATGATTCATCTGATTTTAACGAATATAATTATACATATTTTAATTTGATATTTTTGTAAATTTATCTACACTTAAATATTAACATGTTTGATTCAGGGATCAATGGAGAATTAATGGAGGATGATGGAGATATTTGGCAATGAAAGGAAGCAATTCTGGAGAAGGCAGATTGGACACCAGCCCACTGATGAGACTGTGGGGCCCAACATACAGGCCCAATTAATCCCTAATTTCGTGGGATTATATACAACATTTATAGGAACAAATAACCCTTCATAATCCAATGATAATTAGGCCTCCATTTTGTCCATTTAGGCGGCCCAAGTTAGAGATAAAATTCTGGACCAGATTCTGTGGCCCAGAAAAACAGCCTACTAATATGATCATATCACGGAATCCACATCTCCAAATGGGCCCAAATTTTTCATGCGGTTAGAAGATATCCAGGAATCCATTTTTTTCATCTATGGCCCACTCTGATTCTACCATCTAGAAGTACATACAAGTACGTCTGTACGGTGGAAGCAAGCTGGCTACCACCTCGGGTCAAGGGTGGAAAAGTCTCCTCTCCCTTACTTTCCACCACCCTAGGCCTACCATACTCAAGTGGGATCCTTTGTACTATTTGAGGCTCGACCCAAGGCTCCCAAAATGACTATTTAAGGCAGTGGTGGTCAAGGAGTTTTGAATCTTGGGTTCTTGGTTCAATTGTAATGTTATGCTGCGATTTTGTTGACTCAAATTTGTCTTTCACTTGTAAGTTGTTCAATTCACTTTAGTTTCTTAATAAAAGTTCATATTATCCTCTTATTTTGTTGTTCTACATATCACTTTGATACCTTTTCCTCAAGGTGAGAATTTATTCACACCAAATCTTGTGAAATTATTCACACAATGGTGGAGTGATCATTTTTTTGTTGTTTTTCTTTACTTCTCCATGTCCTCCCTCATGAGTCTACTTTCCGCTTCCATTGAAACCATAGAATCAATGGAGGGATAACCCAATTATGGGTTGATCCAAGGGAGTATAAAGGGGATGAAGTGGATGTTATTTATCACCCCATTAATGTATAATCACTTTTTAAATTGAGATTTTTATTTGATGATTTTTAAACTCCTTCGTCCTTGTTGAATTTAAGGCCACACACTTCATGCGCTAAAACTAACCTTTACCTTGAAGTGATCAAAACTTTGATCCTTCAAGTGTATATGTTATTAGTATTAAAAGGTGTAGGTATTGAACCAGTAAGTTATGATTTTGTTTTATTTTCATAAATGAACACATCTCAAATATAAGAAATTGAAATCTTTGAAAAGGAAATATGTCCAATCCACCCCGAGCAATAACCTCGGATCAACTCATTATTTTAAATTGAATACACTTAAATCTGTTAGATATCCTGTAAAATCATCTAAAATCAATCTAAGTTGGACACTTCATATCCAAAAATAGTCTATATAATGTACGTGTCTATAGGTTACTTCTTAGGTCTCTGAGGATTCGACAACCTAAGCTAAACTACAAGGACTGTCCTACCTTATTCTCTTGGGTAAATTTGAGCGAGAATAATATTTTGGAACCATTTCTAGAGACCCAAGTAAGTCATATAAACACCCATTATATTCTACCCCATTTCTTCTTTTCTCATCCAAATTCTCTTATCTTGTCCCTTTCTCATTTTTTTTCTTTTGGCACATGTCCACCTACACCCTCGATCAATCAAACCATCTAGTTAGGGTGGATAGTACTGGGTTTGGGGAGTCAATTACACCAAGGGAACTCATTCCATGAGATCCTAATCTTATTAATACTCTAGAGTCCAAAATTGATCCCATTTCAATGGATTTTCTTCAAAGAAACCCACTCATAAACCCGGGTGGAAACCAAAATAGAAACCCAAATGAGGTAGCCCCAAACTTGGGGAATGTGGTCGATCAAACCATGAATGACTACCTCACACCTTCCTGGACCAATGCCCCCTCATGCATTAGACACAATTCCCTAGGAGATTCCAACCACATCTTTAAACCCCATTTCCTAAACCATCTTCCCACATTCCATGGAATGGAGTCCGAGATTCCCTACCTTCACATTAAGGAGTTCAATGACATTGTAGAAACCACGTGCCCCCCACATAAACTAGAATCATATAAGATGAGGCTATTTCATTTTTCTTTAAAGGATAGAGCTAAAAAATGGCTAAAAAATTTGATACCATCATCTATCAACTCTTGGTACAAACTACAAAGATAATTCTACAAAAAATACTTTCCCTACCACAAAACAATTTCACTTAAAAAGAGCATCCAAAACTTTTTTGAAAAAGAGGGAGAGTCATTATATGAAACATGGGAGAGATTCAAAGACACTCTAAACATGGTTTCACACCATGGTTTTTCTATTCCTGAACAAGTGAGAATTTTCTATGAAGGGTTGGGTCCGGGGAACAAACAATTCATTGACATGATGTGTAATAGAACCTTTAAAAACAAACCCCCAAATGATGCTTACAAGTATCTAGAAAGCCTTTCTGAACAAAACCAAACATGAGTAACTTCACCTTATTCTGAAAATCCACAAAGAACTACTGGAATTCATACACTTAGAGAAGAGGAAAGCCTTAGGGATAAACTTGCAGTACTCTCTAGGAAGGTTGAAGAGATAGACCTTCAGAAATTCCATGAAATCCAAACCATTGACCCTATTTGCACAGTTTGTGACAAACATGACCATAAGACAGACAATTGCCTAACCATTCCATCCATCAAGGATGTTCTTTTAGGAGGACCTCCAGTGGAAGTAAATGCCTTGAACTTTCAAAAGCCTCAATACCAAAAAAACTTCAATCCAAGGTATAATGACCACCCAGGCTTCTATTGGAAAGATAACCAACAACCTAGCCAACCACAGGGACAAAATCCTTACCCCCATCAAAACTACCAAACCCATAACCAGTTCCAAACCCAACCTATCCAATACCAACAGCCACCGGTCCATTTTCAACAAACCATCCCACCTCCAAAATATCCCCCTGGGATAAACCAACCTACTCAAGCACCCAGCCAAACTGTTCCACAAAGCCTACTAGAACAACTGTGCAAACAAATGGAGAGGATGAACTCAGAAGTCTCTTCCCTAAAACAAGAACTTCAAACCATCAAAACTAGAAAGGAACCCATGCCTACTCAGGCAGTGCCATCCTCAACTTCAAGGGGCGAGTCAAGTTTCACTCAAACAACTCATGAACAACTAAAGGCTGTGACTGTTTTAAGAAGTGGGAAATCAATTGAGAAACCTGAACAACTAATTCAGAACCCACCTGAAGATTCAATCATGGATGAAAATTCAAATGCACCAAATGATCAAACTGAAAAACATGATAACATTGTCAAAGAAACAACTCTTCAACAAACAACCCCAAAACCTGCACCATTTCCTCAACGCATGAGGGGGAAACCAAGCCTGAATTGAGTGAAACATTGAGGGAAATCTTCTCATAAGTCAAGTTGAACATTCCTCTTCTCGATGCCATCCAAACTATACCTGCCTACTCAAATTACCTTAAGGACTTGTGCACTTTTAAAAGAAAATTTTCACATAAAAACCAAGTCCTTTTGGCTGCTAATGTGAGTACCACCATTCAAGGGACCACTCCTCCTAAGTTGGAAGACCCGGGTTTCCCTTACATCAATGTTGAAATAGGAGAGAGCAAAGTTGTCAAGGCCTTGTGTGACCTAGGTGCTAGTGTCAATCTCATCCCATATGCTGTGTACTGCCAGTTAGGCCTAGAAGAGCTTCAACCCACATCTGTCACACTTCATCTTGCTGATCGTAGCATTAGGGTTCCGAAGGGGATTTTGAAGGACGTTCTGGTAAAGGTTGAAAACTTCATCTACCCTGCTGATTTCATTGTCCTTGACAACCATCCAAACTTAGAAAATAAGGAACAAACCCCAATCATCCTTGGTTGTCCTTTCCTTGAAACAATCAACTCTGTTATCTGAGTTCGAAATGGGAACATGACCATCACCTTTGGGAACAAGATTCTAGAATTGAACATCTATAATGAAAGCTCACAAATAGGGGATGATGAGGAAATTCATGAAGTAAAAATGATAGCAAGCATTGATAATGAATACATGGAACATCAATGAATATTTGATGAATGTTTAAGTGAGGATGAGATTGATTTCCTTTGTTCACATGAAGGAAGTTTATATCCTTGGCTTGAATCATTTTCAAATTTCTATTATGATGAAGTCTTAGGTCCAACAATCAGTGAAACCTTTCAAGAAACCACTTTCATGTAGACTAATCCAACATCCTTCGCTAAATTTGACCAGGCCAATCTAGTAGCTGAAAATTCTACATGTGGGGAATCAATCCTATATAAAACATTAGGAAATAAAATTGATCTTTGTCCAGTGTCCCAATCTTCTGCTGAAATTATGAACCAACCTGATCTTGAATTGAAGGAACTTCCTGCTGCACTAAAGTATGCCTTCCTAGGGGACAATCAAACATATCCTATTGTCATTTATTCTTCTCTTAAAGCCAATCATGAGAGGATTCTTCTATATGTCCTTAGGATTCATAATAAATCCATTGGTTGGACCCTTTCTGATATTCCTGGGATTATACCACTTATCAGGACTCATAGGATTATTCTGGAATCTGATTCAAAGCCATGTCATCAACCTCAAAGACGACTCAATCCTAATCTCATGAAGGTAGTAAGAAAATAACTTCTGAAATTGTTAAAAGCTGGTATCATATATCCCTTAAATGAGAGTGAATGGGTGAGCCCAATTCAAGTGGTTCCAAAAAAGGCTGGAATCACAGTGATAACCAATGAGGATGGAGAGATTCTTCCAACAAGGGTGAGTAGTGGGTGGAGGGTCTGCATTGACTATAGGAAGCTAAGATCATTCACCAAGAAGGACCATTTCTCCTTAGCATTCATTGACCAAGTTCTTGAGAGAGTGGTAGGTCACGCCTTCTAATGTTTCTTAGATGGGTACTCGGGGTACAATCAAATTGAGGTATCCCTAGAGGATCAAAGGAAGACTACATTCACATGTCCTTTCGGTACCTTTTCCTTCAAACACATGCCCTTCGGGTTATGCAATTCCCCTGGAACCTTCCAGTAGTGCATGATGGGAATCTTCTCAGACATGGTAGGGGATTTTCTAGAGGTCTTCATGGATGACTTCTCTGTGTTTGGGGATACATTTGAGGGATGTCTGAGGAATGTGTAAAGAGTCTTGTCAAGGTGTGAAGAAAAGAATCTGGTCCTAAACTAGGAAAAATGAAATTTTATGGTTAAAGAGGGACTTGTTCTAGGCCATCTGGTCTCGAGTAGGGGGATTGAAGTTGATAAAGAAAAGGTTGAAATCATTCATCACCTTCCATCACCCAAAACTGTCAAGGAAGTGAGGTCTTTATTAGGACATGCTGGTTTCTATAGAAGATTAATCAAGGACTTTAGTTCAATATCCCGTCCCCTTTGTGCTCTCCTAGTAAAAGATTCACCATTTTTTTGGACAGAAAGCTGTGAGGGTTCATTGTCAACCCTCAAATCCTCTCTCACCTCTCCCCCCATCATGAAATCTCCAAATTAGAACCTTCCTTTCGAACTTATGTGTGATGCTAGTGACTTTGCTGTAGGAGTTGTGTTAGGACAACGTTGTGATAAAACTCCTTATGTCATTGCTTATGCAAGAAAATCCTTAAATGATTCCCAAAATCAACTACACCACCACTGAAAAGGAGTTACTTGCTATTGTGTTTTCCATAGAGATGTTTAGGTCCTACCTCTTAGGATCCCCCATCACTATGTTCACTGACCATTCTGCACTAAAATACCTCTTCAAAAAACAAGATGATAAGGCTAGACTGATTAGGTGGGTCCTTCTCTTACAAGAATTTTACCTCACAATCAAGGATAAAAAGGTCGTTGGAAATGTTGTAGCTGATCACCTATCTGGGATGGAATTAAAAGACAACTCAAATCACCTTTCTGTGTCTGATTCATTTCCTGATGAACACCTATACTCTGTGAGTTACTACCCTTGGTATGCCGACATAGCCAATTTCTTAGTTACAGGATTCATTCCAAAATTCTTAGGGACTCAAGCTCGAACGAAATTCCTTTCTGATGTTAGACACTATGTGTTTGATGATCCATACCTCTATAAGTTCTGCCCTAACCAAGTCATTAGGAGGTGCGTCCCAGAATCTGAACAAGAGTCCATCCTTAAATTCTCTCATAGTGAGGCATGTGGAGGTCACTTTTCCTCTAAGAAAACATCTTCTAAGATTATTCAATGTGGTCTCTTCTTGCCCACCCTCTCAAGGGACTCTTACACATTTTGTCAAAGTTGTCCTAGGTGTCATCAAGTAGGGTCCATCACAAAAAGGAATCAAATGTCACTCACTCCCATCTTAGTGGTTGAAATATTTGACTGTTGGGTAATTGATTTCATGGGTCCCTTCCCAAACTCTAGGGGATAACTCTACATACTCTTAGCTGTTGATTATGTCTCAAAATGGGTTGAGTCCATTCCCACTAAGTCCAACGATCATCAAGTCGTGATTCGATTTCTAAAAGAGAACATATTATCTCGATTTGGAATTCCTAGGGCTATAATAAGTGATTGAGGAACCCATTTCTACAACCGCCCATTCTCTTCACTCATTTCTAAGTATGGTATTTCTCATAAAGTGTCCACTACATACCATCCTCAATCCAATGGTCAAGCTGAGTTAGCGAATAGGTAGATTAAGAAAATTCTTGAAAAAACTGTCAACCCCTCTAGGAAAGATTGGTTTGAGAAACTCTTAGATGCTCTTTGGGAATATCATATAGCATTCAAAACCATCATAGGAATGTCACCATATAGGATGGTTTATGAAAAAGAATGCCATTTACCTGTTGAAATTGAGCATAAGGCCTTTTGGGCAATTAAGAAAATGGATTATGACCTCTCATTGGCTGGAACAAAAAGGAAATTAGATCTCAATGAACTGGAGGATCTAAGGATGGAGGCTTATGAAAATTCAAGGATCAATAAAGCTAGATTTCAAGCCTACCAATCTAGGAATATCAAGGTCAAACATTTTGAACTAGGAAAACATATGCTCTTGTATAGTTCAAAACCTCATTTACACTCTGGAAAGTTAAGGTCTAGATGGTCAGGACCTTTCATAGTACATTATGTGTACCCCCATGGGGAAGTAGAGATTCAAGATCCCACAAGTGGTTACATTTTCAAGGTCAATGGTCAAAGGTTAAAACCATTCATTGAATCATTCAATAAACAGGAAATAGAGGTTGAGTTAACTGATCCAACCAATGAACCAGTAAAAAATTGATAGACTTAGGATCCATGTAAGGCTAACAACGTTAAATAAAGCAATATATGGGAGGCAACCCATGGTTTTCAAGTTTCCTATCATTTTATTATTTTAATAAAATTTATATTTTAATTAATCATTTTTATATTTAAAAAAAATAGACTCTTGACCTATTCTTCTATTATGAGTATGGATGGGTATGAAAGGGGAGCAACATATTCATCCATGTCACGTGGTGTGATCCTTGAGTAATTCCTTACCCAGAAATATAAAAATAAGACAATGTATCATTAGTTTGTTTTATTTGAATGTTTTTGTAGGTTAAAATAAAAATACAAAAAAATAATAATAAAAAATAATAATAATAAAAATTCCACATCGTAGGTCATGGGGAAAACCCTGTCACAGCCGGTGAAGCCGCGGGGATTCGAACTCGGGACCGAAGGGAGACAGGGGTGCTCACTTACCACTAACCTATGGATTTTTGTGCTTCCTTATTCTATAATTTATATATATATATAATTATATTTTACTTTCTTTATTATATATATATATATATTGTTTTGTTTTGTTTTGTTCGTTTTGTTTTTCCTTTCTCTACTAGGGAACTCTGCAAGTGACATGGATATCAAAAGATTAAAAGGGAGCAGCAAGATTTTCAACTTTAACCACCAGGTGACTTCATTCCATGATCCTCATTTTCAACTTTCTTTTTGAACTTCCATTATCTACCTCTAATCCTTCTAAATTTTCATTTCTTCAAACACTGGGGAAAAAGTTGTTTTAAGTTTGGGGGGGATATAAAATAAAAAAAATTCTTTTGTGTCAAAAAAAATGAATGATTTGAGAAAAAATGTGTAAATGGAAGAAAAAATTCCTTTAACTTTGAACATGGTAATACACATTGCACACTTTAAAACTGAATATCAAATAATTTAGCATACCCTGGTTTTTATATTAATCCTTGTATAATTTCATGAGCATAGATTTTGGAAAGTGTGGCTGTCTAATGTGATATTTCATCGTTTATATTTTCATCAAAATAAAAAAAATCACAACGCACGTCCTTTGGATAGTGGGGTATTAGTTTAAGTTCATGGGGTCCCCTAAATAAATAGCATAGGTTTGGTGATCATTTTAGTTTAATATGAGTATTCAAGAAAAAATTATTAAAAAAAAATTGCACGTAGAGCAATGAAATGACCTAATGTGTGGCTTTCGACACTTGGGGATCATGACTCCATAGTTGTTTGGCCTAGAGTTAGTAATTTTATCTCTATTTTTGGTAATTTGAATTTGTTTTTGACTGAGTTAACTCGAGATGATTCCCAAGTATGTGGGATTCACTTGGTTCCCTAAGGTCTTTGAGCCTGGGAGTCATCGGTAAAGTCTCGCTACAGGGGTTGACTCTTTTGAGTGCAACTTCAATTACCATGGAAAAATTGCAAAAACAAAAAAAAAACAACAAAAAAAAACAAAAAAATTATACAAAAAAAATTGAATACTCATCTTGACATTGAAATGTGATTCCACCTAGCGCTTATGTCATTTCCCCCTTTAATAAAGATTAACCCTCATGTCTATTGTGATGCACAACCCATCCTCATACTTAATTGATATTGGATTAAATATGACAATGAATTTGAACAAAGGAATGGGCTTGGGATTGGGATATTCTTATGAAACTATCTTGTATTAAAACATTTTGATGGGTTTCATGATTGTTTGGTATAAGGATTTTTGGTGATCATTGTGTATAAAAATGTTTTTTTTTGGAAAAGGCAATTCGAATTTCATATTGTTGAGATATATTTTGCTCGGGACTAGCAAAACTCAAGTTGGGGGGGGGGGTGTGATTAGCCACTAAATGAGGCTAATATTCGTTGGTAATATATATAATATTCATATTTTGTATTATTCAAAATCACCATTTTAGTGCATTTAACACTTTGAACATCATTTCACATTATGATTGTAATACCTTCTTAAAATGCACTATTATGTGGTACATTTTTTAACATCATTTAAAGTACCCAATGATTCATCTGATTTTAGGTATTCTAATTATACATATTTTAATTTGATATTTTTGGAAATTGATCTACACTTAAATATGAACATGTTTGATTCAGGGATCAATGGAGAATTCATGAAGGATGATAGAAATATTTGGCAATGAAAGGAAGCAATTATGGAGAAGGAAGATTGGACACCAGCCCACTGATGATACTGTGGGGCCCAATATACAGGCCCAATTAATTTCAAATTTAGTGTGATGGTATAAGACATGTATAGGAACAAATCACTCTTCAGAATCCAATGCTAATTAGGCCACCATTGTGTCCATTTTGGATGCCCAAGTTAGCGATAAAATTTAGGGCCAGATTCTGTGGCCCAGAAAAACAGCCCAATAATATGATCCTATTTCAGAATCCACAACTCCAAATGGGCCCAACCTTTACAGGAAGTTATAATACATCTGGTGATCCATTTTATTATTCTATGTACAACTCTGATTCAGCCATATAAAAGGACTTACAAGCGCTTCTGTTCGGTGGGAGCAAGCTGGCTTCCACCTCGGGTCAAGGGTGGAAAAGTCTCCTATCCCTTACTTTCCACCACCCTAGGCCTACCATACTCCAGTGGGATCATTTGTACTATTGAAGGCTCGACCCAAGGCTCCCAAAATGACTATTTAAGTTAGTTTTGGTGAAGAAGTTTTGAATCTTTGGTGCTTGGTTCAATTGTAATGTTATGCTGTGATTTTGTTGTCTCAAATTTGTCTTTCACTTGTAAGTTGTTCAATTCACTTTAGTTTCTTAATAAAAGTTATTCTTCTCCTCTTATTATGTTGTTCTACATCTCACTTTGATACCGTTGCCTCAAGGTGTGAATTTATTCACACCAAATCTTGTGAAATTATTCACACAACGGTGGAGTGATCATTTTATTTTTGTTGTTTTCTTTACTTCTCCATGTCCTCCCTCATGAGTCTACTTTCCGCTTCCATTGAAACCATAGAATCAATGGAGGGATAACCCACTTATGGTTTGATCCACGGAAGTAGCAAGGGGATGTATTGTATGTTATTTATCACCCCATTAATGTATAATTACTTCTGAAATTGAGATTTTTATTTGATGATTTTTAAACTCCATCGTCCTTGTTGAATTTAAGGCCACACACTTCATGTGTTAATACGAACCTTTACCTTGAAGTGCTCAAAAATTTAATCCTTCAATTGTATAGGTGATTATTATTAAAGGGTGTAAGCATTAAACCAGTAAGATATGATCTTGTTTTATCTTATTAAATGAACACATCTCAAATATAAGAAATTGAAATCATTGAAAAGGAAATACGTCCAATCCACCCCGAGCGATAACCTAGGATCAACTCATTCTTTTAAATTGAATTTACTTAAATCTGTTAGATATCCTCTAAACTCATCTAAAGTCAATATAATTTGTCCAATTCATAGCCAAAAACATTTCATAGAATATACGTGTCTATAGGTTACATCTTAGGTCTCTGAGGATTCGACAACCCAAGATAAACTACAAAGACCATCCTACCTTATTCTCTTGGGTAAATTTGAGCGAGAATCAATGATAATAAATAAACATGTTTAATCCTAATGTGTTTTAGATTGAAAATATGGTGTTATGTTATTCTATAAATGATTTTATGACTCACGCTATGGTTTCTTGTGTTAGTCAATGGATGGATTCCAAGGAAGTCATAGTAACAATGAACATGTTGTACAAGGTGGGAAAGGTGGTGGAAATGAGCAAACAAATGAAGCATTAATAGCTGTAAAAGATATCATGTTCATGCCGAGTTAGTTTTCAAAAAATATGATCAACAACATATATATTAACCAACTCCCAGACTCAACAAATAAGATAAAGGTGGTGAATGATAAGACCTCCAACAGTGGAGACAATGGAGAAAAGAATGCTCAATTTTCATCATGCTGGAAATGTGGAAGGAGACACCAAGGAAAGTGTCTCAATGGAACAAAGAAAAGCATTATGTGTGGTAAAGAAGGACATAAAGTAAATAATTGCTGAGGAAAAATTAAGAGTACAATGGAAGAAAAAAAAATGATCCCAAGAATCCATTTATAGTCATCTACCTAAATGTTGGGGACCCAGGCATTACCTAAGTTAATTCCTTATTCTATAGGATAACCTCTTGGTCAAAGAAAAAACTTTGTGGAAATAAATGGTTGATGAAATGTTTAAAAGTATTTGTGATATTTGTTGTTGGGATTACATTGGAATAATTTTCTCTTGTATGTGTATCCCATCAGTTTGTTATATGAAAATTCTATTTTAGGAAGAATTATCCTTTCTATTGAGAATATAGTTATAAATAACCATTTGTGTTTATATTATCCTTGAATTTGAGGCAATTAAAAGTTATTAAATTTTGGGATGAAAATGAGAGTTATGACATAACATTTTTTGTAAAAATATGATATGGTTATTTTGAGTATTTTATCTCATTTTGGGAATGTTATAAAATATAGTTTCTGAAAATGGACAACATGTAGACCGTGTGACAAACCGTCGCCTCAGACAAAGCTGCGATAATCGAACCCAAAACCAAAGTGTGACATGGATCTATCGCCTACCACTGGACTACGTTAAGTCCCTGGTTAGTGTGACTAATTATTTTTAGTTAAATGAATTTATTGATTAATAATAAGTTGATTTGGGATCTTATGTTTATCAAATTGATATCCTAAGAATAGTAACATGATTTGTTGATTATGTGATAAATGTTATTTTGGAATACATTCGCTATGTTGGGAACACTATATGCCTAAAGAAAATAAAATAATATGGGATTTAATTTTAGGAGTAATGGTGTATTTTTATCGATTTTTTATTGTGTAATTATAGTGATTTAGGTTACTTATGAAAATTATTATCCTATCATAGAGAATATGTGATTATGTTAATTGCTTTTAAGTATGTAAATTTAAGAGTAGTTGATATTATTTGGAGATAAAATTTAACATGGAAGATTACGTAATCAAATTCTTTTGAGTTTTGGGTTTCAATCATAATTTGGATTATATTGATGGATTTTAAGAGAAATTGTTTATTGAATGGTATTTATTGAACTTTGGGTATTTTTTGTTTAATTTTTGAAATTATGATTAGTATTTATTTAACTAAATTATTATCCTTTTTGGGGATCATCTGATCTTGTATTAACCATTTTGGTTTTGGTTAATCTCTAAAGACAAGGGAAATATATAGTTCATCCTTTGGGAAATATGTGATTCTCTATATGTTTATTCTAGCACTTCATGTGTGACCAAGTCATCTTGAATATTCATCATTTGGAGTGAAAATGAGTTTGTGGTAGAAATTAGTTAAAGGATGGAATTGTACTTATCAAGGCTTTTTTTTCTTATTCAATAAAGAAATTAATTCTTAAACTTTAGGGAAAGGATCTTAAACAAAAAGAAAGTATTATCGTAATACCTAATGTTATTCATCATAGATTTATGGCTTTGAGACCCTCAATTTTCAATTCACTTTTTTGTGATTAATGACCTCAATCACTCCTTATAAATATTTACATTTTTCCTCCAATTATATTTTCCACCAATTTTCTCTTATTTGAAATCCTATTTTTTTGGAAACTTTTTCATTTTACTTTCCCTCTTATTAAGAATAAAATTTATTAACCCTATTTACGATGTGGGTTTTCCACAAAGGTATTTTTTATTTTTTACCTTTTATTTCCAAAGAATTATTTCAAATTGCAAGGACACAATTTATTTAAGGAGGGAAGAATGAAACACCCCAAGATTTTACGATGTGTTTCCCTTTGAATAATGTAGTAGCTTGCGTTGTACGCAATATAGAGTTTTAACACACCATGACCAATCAAATTAGCCATTATTAATAGTAACAAACACTTTTTAAAATTTCATAATTTTTTTTTTCACAATGGACTTCATTTTGGAATTCAGAATATCAAAATTAGCATAGGGTGAATTTTTGGTATTTTTCTGAAAACTTTCAATTTTTGATGAATCGTGAAAAACATTGAGATATTGTTTAAAACAAACTATTTTTTTAAATAATTGATTATTTTATTAAAATTTATTTTAGGTAAAAATTGATACCTAAAACTTATATATTTTCAATGTAATTCATTGGAGTCATTTTATAATAATATTAGATATATAATATTTTATTGAACTTTTAACCGTCTTTTACCCACCTTCTAGGAGCATTTTCAAATTCGCATAAAATCTAATTTTACTACTTATGTGAAATGAATTTCAAAAATACAAGAGAAACAGTTGATATCAGTAAGTAAAATGTGGTTCAATAAGATGAAAATAATTTTTGTTGAATAATAATTTTTGACTTTTATTTACCACAATTAAAAATAAATAGGGTAATTAAAGGTAAAAATAATATTATAATTACCCTAACTCATGTCCTAATTCCATTGGATGAGTTCAATTCAACCAAAAACAACATTATAAATAAAATATGATCCTTTTGATCCACTTGGATTATATTTGGACATTTATTATTATTTTATTTAAAGAAGAGTTAAAAGTGTTAAATTCAATGTTTAATAACTAAACCATTTTTAATATATGTTTAAACACAATATAAATTTGTCTATAAATATTCATTAGAAATATAAAAATATTTTATATATAATAGAATTTTATTTATAAATTTTAGAAGTTAAATAATTTACTTTATTTATGACACAATGATAATGCAATAATTACCTTATTAATGATATATTCAAATAATTGATATTATAAATATTTAAATAAATGTAAATTGAGACTTATGATGAATTATATTAATATTATAGGTTAATATTACATTTTAGGGTTGATTAAATAAATTTTATTCGAAGTGATAAAGTTTTTATGGCTTTCAAAAAAATCAAATACTAAATAGTGTCAAATTTCACATAATAGTGTTTTTAAAACAAATACTATATTATTAATTGATATAATATTCCTAAAAATTTAATATTCATTAAAAGGTCTTAGATATGGTTATATATATTAATAATGAACCAATTGGGGTTCTCTTTGCTTGTTATAGTAAGTTTATTAGCTATTTAATATAAAAATATGATGAGACATGGTAAATGTAAAACTATTTAACTTAGAGTTAAATATAAAAGATAAGGTTAATATGATGAAATAAACATGTATAAAACCTATTAGTTGAGAGGTTTTAGATCCATCCCCACTTATTCTCAAAATAAATCTTTTCAGAGCCATTGGAAACTAAAAATGATTTTATTATAAAATAATATTTCGATCTTTTCCTAAAGTGACCCTCACCACTCTTATAAAAGGTTACTTCACCTTATCTTAATTTCACACCTCCAAAGCCATTTGGCTCGGCCAAACCATGACAAAATATCATACCACCATCTTTAAATTCAACCTAGAGGTGTTACTTTGACTAGAAATCCAACCTAAGGATACCTTTTGATCAACTCAAAAGGAAACACCTGAAGAAGTGGTAATAATTTCCAAACCCTCTTTTAAGTTCTTTTCTTCTTCCACTTACTCTTTATTTGTTGTTTACATAACAAAATAATAAATATATTACCTTATACATAATTTTATTTTATTATAAAAATTTTTCAACCATATTCGTTGTTCTATCTATCTTATAAGTGACAAAGTCACTATACGTGCGTACGTACGACTAACCATCTCCACATCGTGGTGTAGTTTGTTATTCAAAAACTTAATTATTTGGATGAGTATAATAATGAGTATAAATGATTTAAAAAATAAATATAACACTTTAATTATTCTGTATATATAATATACCATCCTATTACATATTATTTCACCACCAATATAATGATATTGTCTCTCGTGCGTACGTACGGATTACAATCTCCACAAACAAGATGAGATTAATTTCCCATCATAATCATTCAAGAATAATTATTATTTTATGATTAAAAATAATTTTTAAGAACTTAATATCATTATAGATATTAATCAAATACATACTTTACATAACAAACATGACTTACGTAACAAAACATATAAAGGAAAACAAATCAGTTAACAACCAAAACAATGATACTACCGAAATATCATTAACAAAGAAATATCAGAAGATCATATATGATATCATATTTAGTTATTTAGTTCATGTATAATTTAATAACAATGATACCACCATTATACCAGGGTTTAACCTACCCTATACTAAGGAAAAGTAGAAGGTAAGGGGTTTTTGTCTCACTTCTTATTCCTGTGAGATTCATTCTATACTTCCACTATTTCCTTTTGTGTGGTGTATGCACTTACCATGATTGTATTTTTTGTGTAATATACTTTAATTTATGGGAATTTACATCTTCATTTTATGATACTTATTTCGTGGGGTGTATGTTTCTTAAGTTACCAAATCGGTAAGGGAATTTCAAATTTCAATTTCCACTCATTCAGTTTTATGAAAACTTCATTGATTATTTTACTCCAAGATTATGTGTGAAATCACTATTTATTTACTTATGTATTAATTTCCACTTCCATTTATGTGGATATAATTTTGATACACATAATCACTACATTAAAAAAATTCTCAAGTCATCGATATGAACTTGATAAGAGTAATTTTAACTCAATTTCTATTCATTGAGTTAAACATCCAAGTCATTGGTGTTGTTTTTACACGAATATATGTGAATGTCCTATGATTGATTTACACTAAATATCCAATAATATTGAGTTTATTTATGTATTTTACACATAATTATTTCATTGGTTTATCCTTAACCTAAGGATACAATCTTTATAAGGGAATTCATCTCAACTTACATACCATAGAGACTTATTTGTTATTATACACCAATTCACATTTATTTGGTGCATATACTACACTTTTACATAGTATATCATGAATCCCTCTATTATCATGATATTATAAAGTTTTTATTACCTCAATTATTTGTATCCAAGCGTCTCTAATTTGGATAGGAACTCTAACTGAAATATCATTTTAAATGTTTTAAAATTTTATTCTTCTAAATCTTTCTCATTAATGACCAAGTTTTAAAAATTATTTTAAGAATTCATTTATGTGGAAATAATTTTTCTAAAATTAAAATTCCTTTTAAAAGTTTCAATGTGGTTTGGGACACTTTGGTTCAAAAATTTCTTTTAAACGACTTCTTTGATAAATAGTGCGACATTTAAATGTTTTCAAGAAAAAGGGAGTATTTCTCTCAAATAGTTTTAATGACTATTTTCATATATTTCAATATAATTTAGTGTATTTTATTATTGATTCAGGTTTATTTATAATAAGAAAATCATCCATATTGTATTAAATGAGTTATGTTTGACTATGGATGTGTTATTTTGATACCATTCATGGTTTGTGGTTAAAAAATTGATATTTCGTATGCAAGTTTTAATACAAATATTTAGATTATGTTTCAAACATTAATATGAGGAATGAATTGGACTTAGTAAGTGACAGGTGGAGCCTGCTATACCTCCTTGATGCATCGGTAGGTCTCATGAGACAAACTAGTGTCTTGGCACAAGGCCTTGACAAAATTTTATTTGTAGTCTTGGAATGAGGCCTTGACCCTATGGTTATGATGTCAAACATTATGCACTCTATCATTATGAAATTGGATATTGATATTACATGTGATTATTCGACTAGTAGAATATCCATTCAAATAAATAAATGGAATTATTTGATTTATCTTTACCATATTATGTTGATGTTTAAGTTTAAAAGTCTTGAGTTCTAGTCTTATACATTGACTTAAATTTTTATTCTAATTTATGATAGTTTCCACTAAATTGTTATCCTTAATGATAATATCAACTCACCCCTTTCTGATGTTTTATTTTTCTAAGATGCAAAGAATTATATTACGATTAACCTATAGGAATCGGCTAAGGGATATAAGAGTGTTCAAAGTGGACACAATATTTATTTTTATGTTTCATGATGTAATATAAAACTAATGTATGTATATAGTACTTCCAAGGCTAATAAACTGATCGGTCTTTCAGGATATGATTCCTTGTATCCTATCATTATTATGCAATAATTCACCGATCCAGGGTAACTGGGGTCGGGGCGTTACAACTAAACTGATCAGTCTTTTGAGACTTGATCTATTGTGATGATGTCAATGTTACGTAATAATGCACAAACTCTGGGTAACTAGGGTCAAGGAATTTCAATTTGTATCAGAGGAAGTTTAGTACAAACATTGGAAACTATATTTATAAAAAGTCTGATTAGATAACATTACCCTAAGATAGAATTTGTGGATTAATATAGAAGAACTTCCTAGAATTTTGGTAATGTAGAGATTTTGTGAATTTTACAAGCAATACATTCCTTTCTGGATATGAGCTGGAAGAGGCAGCTCTAGTACAAATGTATCTAGGGGTAAAACCTGAAAATACTGCTTTGAGCTAGACTCGAATGGGAACTAGTGCATGACAATGACCCTTGCTACATTCTTGGTTACGACACTCCCGGGGGATATGACTAGGATAATTAACATTTTTTTACAAACCATTATGAATGATTGATGAGTAAATAATTTACCAAAGAAAATATTTTTATGATTATGGATTATATGCAAAAGCTATTCAATTTATGTTAGGTATTTTACTATTTTGGAATTATGTATTGCGATTCATAAACAAATCTAGTGTACGAAATTGTGTAGAAATGGTTCTTAGTGGAAGGAATGAAAACCATATTAATGAACATAATCCATGTAGGGATTTCCCTCCTAATCAAGATATTTATTGTGGATCAAGTGATGCAATTGGTGTTGAATAACTTATAACCCTGGTGGGAAAACTCACTCAAGTTATGAATAATAACCTTACTTGTATGAAGCACCCTAATCCAAAATGCAGAGGATCAATGTTAGATTGCTTTATGAGTCCACAACCACCAACATTAAGTGGGACTACAAATCCATTTATAGCTGAGCAAGGGATAAGATACATATAGAAAATATTTCATGCTTTGGGGAGTAGCGAAAGGGAAAAAGTCGTCATGATAGTTTATCACCTCACATGAGATACAGATTAATGGTGGTCATCAATTCAAAAAAAAAGAGGATGAAGAAGTATAAAATATGTAATGGAGGGATTTTAAAGATCTTTTCATAGAAAAATAATTTCCTCATGACCATCAAGAAGATATGGAATGGAAATTTCATGAGTCTGAGGAAAAAGGAGGATGATAATGTTGTAATGTATGAGGTGAACTTTACAAGGTTAGAAAGGCGTAATGAAGATTATATACATAACACAAAGATTAATATTGATCAATTATTTGATGGTTTAAAACAATTTCACCATTAATAATTAGTATCACAATCCTTCTCATCCTATGAAGATATAGTCTCATGTGCTATCATGACAGAAAAGGAATTCTCTAAGTCTTATGACATTAAGGAAAAACAAGAGAAGAAGAGGTATGCTGAACACTCTGGAAATTGAAATAAGGGGAATAATGGAAAAGTTGAATTTCTATATTGTAGTAAATGTTGGAAGAAACACTCTAGTACTTTCCAAAAGGGAATGTGAGTCTATTACAAGTGTGAAGAAAAAGGCCACCAAGCTCGTGATTACAAGGGAAAGAAAGAGGCTATCAATTTTGAATGCTACATTTGTAATGAAATAGGGAATTATGATAATGAATGTCCTAAGCATCAAGGAAAATTATCTCATAAATGGCCAAGGGAGCAAGGCCATTCTGATGTGATCACAACTACCGTGGTTGAAGTTCCGAATGACATGGTGGCAGGTACATTAATCGTTTCCTCAAATTTAGAAAATGATTTATTTGATTCCCGATCATCACATTCTTTCATATCTTCCCAGTTTTCTAAGAAAATTAGATACTTAACATTTTATTTAACAAGTGAGTTTTCAGAAAAAACTCATAAGGGATGTATCATTTTGACAATGTTTTGTGAATCAGTTACCATTATGGCCTATAAACATGCTTTATTTGCTGATCTCATCATCACAACCTTGATTTAATTAGATATAATACTTGGAATGGATTGGGTTTTGGACCATGATGAAAATATTTATTATAAGAATAAAAAGGTTTCAATTTTTTATGATGATATGGAATACCTTATCTTTAGAGCAGAAATGTCAAAATTTGATTCTCATCTAATCCACCCCTAGTAGATCAACTAAATTCAATTATTAGGTAGGAAGAGAGTGAAATAACTATGGGTGAGGAAAGGAATGTTTAAATAGAGTATGTACTTATTGTGTAAGAATATGTTGACGTGTTTCTAGAGGATTTACCTAGATATCCTCTAGAATGATATATTGAGTTGTTTATTGACTTAATTCTTAGTTCAAGGCCCATATCGATGACCCCTTCTAGAATTTCAAATATGGAATAAGTGGAACTAAAGAAAAAACTAGTGTAATTGAGTAATAAAGGATTTATTCACCCTATTGTTTCTCCAAGGAAGACCATATTTTTTTTGTTAATAAGAAAGATGGATCTATGAGGTTATGCATTGACTACAAGGAGATCAATGCTATAAAAATAAAGAAAATGTATCCCCTACCTCTCATTGATACTTTATTGGATCAACATCATGGAGCTCGATATTTTTCAAAGATTGTCCTTTGATCTGGATACCATCAGTTTTGTGTGAAAAAGGAAAAAATTCCGAAGACAGTATTTCGAACTAGGTATGGGCATTATGAGTGTACAGTAATGCCTTTTGGAATGACTAATGCACCCTATTTTTTCATGGATATAATGAATATATTTTTCAAGGAATATCTTGATTACTTTTTAGTGATTTTTATTGATGATATCTTGGTATAATCCAAAAGCTCTGAAGAACATGAAAATCACTTGTGCACTATTCTAAAGACTATTTGCAGAAATGAATTATATTGGATGTTTAGTAAGTCTGAATTCTTGCTTCAGGAAATTTTTTTTTATTGGACATATTGTCCTTATGGATGGAATAATTGTTGATCCTTCTAAGATATGAGAAATACGAGAATGTCTAGAAACAATGAGTATAACTGAGGTGCGTAGTTTTATTGGTTTAGCAGGTTATTATCAGCATTTTGTTCAGAATTTTACCCGATTAACTAACCCATTAACCTTGATCACATGTCAAGGGGTTAAATTTGTTTGGAAAAAAGAGTGTGAATAAATTTTTGAATAATTGAAGAAAAGATTAATCAATGCACCTATCTTGACATTACCATCGGGGAATAATGGGTTTTTTATTTATAGTGATGCTTCAAATAATGGACTTTGTTGTGTCCTTATGTAGAATGATAGAGTTATTGCCTATGCATCACGATAGCTAAAAATTCATGAACAAAACTATCCTACTCATGATCATTAGTTAGAAGCTGTAATATTTGTCTGAAGATATGGAGAAACTATCTTTATTGTGAAAATGTGAGATATATACCAATCACAAGAGTTTGAAGTATATTTTATTACAGAAAGAAATCAACATGAGGGAAAAAAATGGCTTTAACTACTCAAGGATTATGATTGTGCTATATACTACCACACATGGAAGGAAAATGAGGTGTCATATGCTTTTAGAATAATGGATCATGGAGTTCTAAACAAGATGAGAGTTGGTAGGGATCCTATGTTCATGGATCTTGTAAAGACAAACATGGGAATAATCATGGGAGATGAAACATCAATACTTTTTCAAATTATTTCCAAACCATATTTACTAGAAAGAATAAAAAGTTCTCATACTGATGATGAGATGTTTTAAAAGAAAATTAAAGATGTGAATGATGGGATATTGATTGACTTCATATATGAAGATAGAATTTTGAAATTTTGGAAGAGTTTTGTGTTCCTGATATACTTGATCTAAAAAGGTATTTTTTGGATGAACCTCATAGTTTCAATTTCTCTATACACCCTTGTAAACTAATATGTATTTATATTTGAAGGAAAATATTTTTTGGGACAACATTAAGAGAGAGTTTTCTAATTATGTGTCAAGTTGTATGGTTTGTCAACATGTGAAGGCTAGAAGACAACATCCTGGAGGAGTCATGAAACCACTTCAAATACTTGAGTGGAAATGGGATAACATTATGATGGAAATTTTCATGGGGCTACCAAAGACTCCTAAAAGGAATGATGTAATATGGGAATTTTTGATCATCTTACAAATTCAGCATATTTTCTTGCTATAAGAGAATATTTACCACTTGAAAATTTAGAAAGACTATATATTAATCAAGTTGTAAGACTTCATGGTGTACCCCTATTGATTATTTCTAATCTTGATCCCTATTTTACATCAGGATTCTAGTAAAGTCTTAAAAAATCCCCAGATACTGAACTTTGTTTAAGCACTACCTACCATCCTCAAAATGATGGACAATCAGAACGGACTATTCAAACTTTAGAAGACATGTCTAGATCTTACTCACTTGACTTTCAAGGTATCAGGGATTAGTATTTACCTATGGTAGAATTTTCCTATAATAATATCTTTCAATCAACTATTTAGATGTCACAATATGATTTGTTATATGGAGAGAGATGTCGCACACCAACTTTTTGGGATGATGTTGGTGAAAGGGAACTTGTAGGACCAAAACTTATTGAGTAAATAATGGAAAAGGTGAAGATTATCCAAACACACATCAAAGTAGCTCAAAGTAGGAAAAAGATATATGATGATAACCAAAGGAAGGATTTTGAATTTCAAGTGGGAGATCTTGTTTTCTTGAAGGTATGTCCATGAAAGGGTGTTTTATGATTTGATAAGAAGGGTAATTTGAGTCCCAAGTACATCCGACCTTTAGAAATTCTAGAATGAATTAGTGTTGTAGCTTACTATTTGGTAATTCCTCCAAGTCTCTCTAAAGTTCATGATGTATTCCATGTATCACTATTGAGAAAATAAATTCCCAAACCAACACATGTACTCACCTGTGAAGAAATAGAACTGGAACATAATCTGTCTTATTGTGAAGATTCTATCAATATTCTTGATACCAGAGAACAAGTTTTGAGAAACCAGATGACTCTTTTGGAAAATGTTCTATGGAGAAACCATAAGATTGAAGAGACAACGTGGGAACCTAAGGAACTTATGATGAAGAACCACCAAAATCTTTTTATGCAATAATATTATAGAAATTTCTAGAACAAAATTATTTAATGGAGGGCAGAATGTAACACCCCAATCTTCCACAATACGTTTCTATTTGAATAATATAATATATTGTGTTTTACGCAACATCGAGTTCAAGCACACCACTACCAATCAAACTAGCCGTTATGAATAGTAATACCCAGTTTTTGAAATTTTATAAATTTTATTTTTCAAAATGTGATTCATTTTTGGATTTGGAATACCAAAATTAGCTTAGTATGAGTTTTTGGTATTTTTCTAAAAACATTCAATTTTTGATGAATAGTGAAAACACTGGATTATTGTATAAAAACAACTCCTTGTTTAAATAATTATTTATTTTATTTAAATTTATTTTAAGTCAAATTTAATACTTAATATCTATATAAGTTTAATGTAATTCATTGGATTCATTTTATAATATGATTAGATATATAAAATTTTATTGAACTATATAATGCCTTTTACCCACCTTCTAGGCACATTTGATAATTTTCAAAAAATGTAATTTTACTACTTCTGTGAATTTAATTTCAAAAATATGAGAGATACTGTTGATATAAATAAGTAAAATGTGGTTAAATATGATGGAAATAATTTTTTGTGAAAAGTAACTTTTGAAATTTTTTTACCGCGGTTAAAAGTAAATATGGTAATTAAAGGTAAAAATGATATTATAATTTTCCCAACACATGTCCTAATTCTATTGGATGAGTTGTTTGTGACCAAAATCAACCTTATGAATAAAATATGATTATTTTTGATCCAGTAGGACTTGATTAAAAAAATTATTATTATATTATTTAAAGAAGAGTTAAAAGTGTTAAATCCAAATTTTAATAACTAAAAAATATTTACTATAGGGTTAAAAATAAGATAAATTTGACTATAATTATTCATTATAAATATAAAATGATTTCCTACATCAAGGTATTTTATTTCTAATTTTCATAAATTATATAATTAAATTTATTTATGACACAATGATGATGAAGTAATTGCCTTATTGCTGAAAGATTAAAATAATTGGTATTATAAATATTAAAATAAATTTAAATTGAGACTTATGATGCATTAAAATAATTATATAGGTTAATATGGAATTTTAAGGTTGATTCAATTTATTTTGTTCGAATAAATCCGATTGTTATGACTTTCACACAAAAACAACTACTGAATAGTGTCAAAATTGACAAAAATGAGTTTTTAAAATAAATACTATTTTATTAAATTATATAATAGTCTTCAAAACCTAAGGTTATTCCAAAGGAATTATATAATGATATATATTTCATTAATGAACCACTTGAGGTTCACTTGGAATTTTATAGCAAGTTATTAACCATGTAATATAAAAATACAAGAAGACATGGTATAAGTTGAACTATTTTACTAAGAGTTAAATCTAAAAGGTAAGGTTAATATGGTGACCTAAACTTGTCTAAAACCTATTGGTTGAGAGTATTTCTAACCATACCCACCTTATTCTCAAAATAATTTTTTTTGATTCATTAGAAACTGAAACTGATTTTACAATAAAATAATATTTCAAGATTCTCCTATTGTTCCCCTCACCTCTATTATAAAAGGGTACTTTCCTTTCAATTAATTTCACACTTCCAAATCCATTTGACTCGGCAAATACCTATTCCAATATCCTCCCAACCACCCTCACTTCATCCTAGAGGCCTTACATTGATCATAAATCCAATCTAAGGAGCGCTTTTATTCAAATCCAAAGGAAGAACTTGAAGAAGAGGTAATTACTTCATTATCTCTTTCAAATTTCTTTTCTTCTTCCACTTCCACTTTCTATGTTATTTCCATAAGAAAATAATAAATCTAGTACCTTATAGATACTAAGATGTTATTATAAATATTTTACAACCATATTCATTATTCTATCCAACCTATGAATGAAAAAGTCACCATACATGTGTATTTACGACTTACTGTCTCCATGTCATGGTGTAGTTTTCTATTCAACACTTTATTATTTGGATGGGTATAATAATGAGTATAACTTATGTAAATAATGAATATAACATGATAATTATTCAGTCTATATAATATACCATCCAATTACATATGTTTTCACCACTAATAGAATGATATTTTTGCTTGTGCGTATGTACGACTTATCGTCTCCACGACGCGATGAGATTTCGTTCCCCATCGTAACCAATAAAGAATAACTTTCATTTGATGATTAAAAATAACTTTTAATAACTTAATATCATTTTGTATATGAATCAAATACATCCTATCCATAACAAACATGACTTACATAACAAAACATATAAATGAAAATGAATCAGTTAACACCTAAAACAATGATACTACTAAAATATTATTAACAAAGTAATATTAGAGGACCATATATGATATCATATTTATTTATGTGGTTATTTTTTTATTCTATAACAATGATTTGACCATTATACAGGAGGTTAAAGTACCATTGACTAAGGAAATGTACAAGTTAAGGGTGAATTTTACAATCTCCTTATTATATAAGGTTGTTTATACGTAAGTATCTTCAGGGACATATTTATCATCCACATCCATGTTTCTTAAAAATGAATTTTAATTTTTTTTACTATTTTCTAAACTATGGGTTAAAGTCATTTATAACCTTATTTTAATTTTTATAAATTTTTTTGAAAGTAATCTTTACGTCATTTTCCAAACAAGGTACTTTGTGACCTTTTCGACAAATTAAGGAAAGAATTTTTTTAACTTATATGGTGGGTGTTGATATTTTCCACCATTATAACACCTTAAAATATTCCCTTAAAAGTTTATAATAATATTTTAAAAATAAAAGATTTCTTTTATAATTATGCTAATTTTAAATGATTTCAATATAGAAATAAATATTTTACGCAAGTAGTTTTTGGATTGATTTCATCAATGTCAACATCCTTTGTTGGATTTTACACTTGTTTGAAGTTGTTTTATTATGATAAAATCTTATTTTATGTGTTGAAGGTTTTGTGATATGTATGACTGTGGATGTGATATTTTTATACCATTCATGGTTTATGGTTAAAGTATTAACATTTCATTTGTTAGTTTTAATATGAATGTTTATGTTATGTTTAAACCTTTTCAAATGAGGAATTCATTGGAAATAGTAAGTGGCAGGCGTGGCCTGCTATAACCCCTCGATGAAATAGTAGGTCTCATGAGACAAACTAGTGTCTTGTCATAGGACCTTGAAAAAATATTATTTGTAGTCTTGGAATGAGGCCTTGACTTTGTGGTTTTGATGTCCAACATTATGCATTCCATCATTATGAAATTAGCTATTGATATTACATGTGATTATTCAACTAGTATAATATACATGTAAATATGTAAATGGAATTATTTGATTTATATTTTCTATATTATGTGGAAGATTAAGTTTAAAAGGCTTTTGTTTTAGTCTTATACATTACCTTAAAATATTTATGCTTATTAATGATAGTTTAAGCTATATTGTTATCCTTACTGAGCATCTGAGCTCACCCCTTTCTTATGTTTTATTTTTCCGAGAATGTGAAGTATTATATTAATATTGACCTGTAGGGATAGGCTATGGGATATGAGTGTGTTCAAATGGGACACAATGTTGTTGTTTTCCTATTCTATAATGTAATATAAATCTTATGTATGCATCTAGTACTTCTAAGGCTACTAAACTAATTAGTCTATCGAGACTTGATCTCGTGTGATCATGCAAATTTTATGTAATAAGGCACCAACTCTGGGTTACTAGGGTCGGGGTGTTACAAAAAATTTATCCTAATAAGGGTTTAGGTACAAACCTAAAGAGGTTTTTCAAATAAGACTCATAGTTCTAAATAATATATGTTGGTCAGAGTGGACACTCAAGACGGGGGGGGGGGGGGTGAATTGAGTTCCAATTAAAATTTCTGTTTCAAATCCTTTACTAAAATCCCCCAATTTAAAATACAAATAGAATTGTAGTGAATTTGAACTAGAAAACTTTTAGTTAGTTTCTCAAGGGATTGATTAATTCCCATTTAATATAATCAGAAGATCAGATTAGCTTTTCAAAATAACCTAATGATTTAAAAATAATGAAAACACTTTCTAATTCAATTATCAGAGTAACTTTGAAAAAAAGTTTAAATTTTAAAGCACTTAGCAGCATAATAAAAAGGTTTTAGATAAAACTAAATAAATCATAGCAGATATAACCAAGAGGTTCAGTCTCAAGATGAGACTTAGTCCTCTCAACAATTTATATAAATTTGATCCACACTCTAGATCGGGGTTCACAAGAGTTTACAACTATCCAGGTCAAAGAACTCTACCAAAGTTCTTCATGGGAAACAGAAACAACAGCAAATACAGCTGTCCAGGTCACACACGACCTATAAAACTATCCACAGTGGGAAATAGAAGATGTAAGGAGTTTGAATGAGGATTTACAGATCCTCCAGTTAAGGTTCAGGAGACAGTGTATGTGTAAATTAAAACAGATGACACACACTGCTCGTAATGTAAAAAATAAATCACTAAGCAAGATATAGAGTTTAGAATGGCTCTAGTGATTGCAGTGTCACTCTGGACTCCTTCGGATTTGATCAGAAATAGTTCTGAGTCCTCTTTCGGTTGTTGTCTGAAAAATAGAGTGTCGTCTACTTGACATCCAGGTTCAGAGACAGTGAGAATGTAGTCGATGAAGTTCTTCAAAATCCTCATGAATGTAAAAAGCTCTTCTTGGGTAAGCATGAGTGTGTATGAGCTTCTGTGTCTTCTTGGTCATGCATGTATATATGTATGATCTCTTCTTGTGTATGTCTCTTGTAGATCACTTCTATATGCATGTTCTATGTCTCATCTCACTTGCAACAATATGGACTTCTTATATTTATGTCACGAGCTCCGGCAAAAGAAATGATTTATTTTTGAAGGTATGAGGTACAATTCCCTAACATCCAACAACCTTCATTAAATAAATGACAGAGCATTAAAATATACCTAATATGACTGTTGGTTAGATTAAATAAAGATAAAGAAATTAAGGCAGCGTCAGATTCTCTGGAACGGTAGCTTTGGATATCGGTATCCTTATTTCATGGTGGGTCTTTGTATCGGTAACCTCTTGTATCAGTAGCCTTTCTATCGGTAGACTTCATGTCTCTCGGTAGACTTGATCAATAGTGGTAGACTTAATGTACCAGTGACCATTCGTGTAACGTTAGCCTTCATGTACCGGTAGCTTCCTTGGTTTACGGTAGACTTCCTTCGGTAACTTGTCTGTAATGGTAGCCTTCATGATGTATCAGTGACCTTCACGTAACGGTAGACTTTCATAACGGTGACTTGTCTATATCAGTGACCTTCACGCATTGTTAGACTTGTTTTGTAATGGTGACTTGTCTGTATCGATGACCTTCACATAACGGTAGAATTGTTCTGTAACAGTGAACTGTCTGTATCGGTGACCTTCACGTATCGGAGGACTTGTTCTGTAACGGTGACTTGTCTATATCAGTGACCTTCACATATCAATAGACTTATTCTGTAATGGTGACCTGTCTGTATCGGTGACCTTTACGTATCGGTAGACTTGTTCTGTAATAGTGACCCGTCTATTTAAGCATTCTATTGGTAGAATGGGTTAAGTTAGAATATATATCCATCCAGTAACCGAATTCTATGAAGATAATATAAATATGAATATGTGCATGGTGTACAGAAATACCGAAATAAGTAATTAACCATTAATCAGTATAGTAATTATCAAACTATAATTGAGCATAATTGGGATTATCAAAATATGAGTTCAACTAATTCTCCAGAGGGTTCAACAATCTCCCCCTTTTTGATAATCGAAACTTATGCCAAAGTATTATGAAAATTAAAATGGTGGCAGAGGAAAAAATTTCCAAAATAAAACTTTAAAACAAAGTTCTCATTTTACCCCCCTTTCAATTTCACTCACAGTTCCATTTGATCCATTTTCTCCCCCTTTGTGATTTAGAAAAAGAAGGGTAGAGTCAGATAAATGTAGAGAAAAAAAGAGAACAGATGGAAAAGAAACATAAACACAGTAAGGTGGAGAATGTAAGAGTAAATTTCCATTAAGTCACAAAAGGTACAAAATAATAAAGTCAGTACTAAAAAAATACAATTTAATCCTATCAAAAACATCCAGAATCACCCAATCTTCGTCTTGAACATGAGTATTTTCCTTAGGATCAGAAGAGGGTGCAGGTTTAGATTGAGTAGATGGCTTGGGAATAGCTGAAAGAACAACTGGAGGGTCATCCACAGAAACTGTACCAGATCTGAAATATGTGCTTCTCTGTGGGATCGTAGGAGTTAAGTTCGAATAGCCTGAACTGGATTCAACTGAGGTGTACTCCCAGAGGTAGAGGCAGGAAGAGCAGGAGGTATAATCAAAGGTCTAGAATCCACATGCAAGAATGGTAAAAACAGGTTCCTGAAATCCATAATAATACTATCTCCACTCTCCATTGCTGACACAAAATCATCTCGATTTTCAATGAATTTATCCAAGGCAGGAGTAAGCTCCTTGATCTTACTAACATATTCTCTGAAAGCTTGAGTCACTGGAGGAAACTTCAAATTCTCCCTCAAAACCTTGAAATGACTGGTCATTTGATGCATGGTATAGACCTTCTCAAAGTAAGCATCCACTTTATTCTTAATTGACTCTTGAGAAGCAGTAGTTGTCCGTAGGTGATCATGAACAAAACTAATAACTTCCCTAGTGGTATTAAGGATCTGAGTATCTGAGGTACCACTAGTACTGGCCTTAGCCAACTCTTCCTGGATAACAGTTCTGATCTGGTCAAGGTTCACAGTGGAGCTGGATGAGGGAAGGGGTTTAACTGAGAAAGCTACTGTCTCCTTGAAAGATTGTGTCAGATTACTAACCACCTTCTGAACAAGTTCATATTGACTGCTCAAATGTTATTTGACTGATTTCATAAAAGCCTCAAAAACTTCCACAAACTGCTTGACTACTTCTTTGATATATCTGATATCAGTATTCACTTGGTGTTGAGAACTGTTCATGGTAGTCAATGAAGCAATCGATTGTCTTAGAGCAACCACGGCTCCTATCTAGCTTTCAATTTGAGTATGGAATACTTTAACTTCATCCATCATTTCCTTCATTGGAATAGAAACAACACATCCCAGAGATAACTCCAGGGATTTCTCCACACTCCTCATTTCATCAATCAGGCTTGTCTTCAAATCTGCCACTGATTCTCTCAGTGCTTCTTTCATTTCAGCCTTTAAAGACTCAAGGTCCTCCTTGGTTGCCACATTTTAATCCACAGTAGGTAGGATAACTAACTCCCTTTGGGGTGGGTCTTCCTCATCATAATCTCCATAATTAAGTCCAAGAACCATATATCTTAGATCTGATGACCAATATTCGATGTCATACAGCACAAAAACTGAACCAAGATGCTCCCCCTCACTTAGAGCATTCTTTTGAGGAATATCCTCCAACTGTTCTCCTCAAGGTAATTATACAACTTCCTCTACAAATTCAGTAGTTTCAAGAACCATTTTTTTCTACCAGTTCAACAGTGGGGTTAGTCCTATCCTTTTATGAGTCATCAATGACTCCCTCAGTAATGGCAGTAGGTGCCACTTCTGCTTCCTGATTAGGCACAAACTTGATTGTACTATCTATCATAGGGCTCAAACTGAGCTCTTCATCTTCATTTTACTCATCATATACTTCATTATCATCCTCCTTTTCTCCATTAACAAAAATATCAGATTCGGTTGCCTCATCCTCTTCATAGGTGTCCTTAACAACATACTGATATTCTTCTTCTTCTTTTTCTTCTTCTGAGGTCTCAGTATCACTTTCCTTCAAAACAGTTTTTCTCTTTGGTAGTTCTTTTGGAGGGCTAGCTACTCCAAAGTAAATATTTTGGTGTACAAGACTAGGAGGTAAATCTGGGTCTCCTCCTTCCTCAACTGACGTCTCTTCCTCCTCAAATTCAGCTCCATCATCACTGTATGTCAGTTCTGGCTCATCTGGTCCAAGACCAGGATCCCTCACATCCTTTGGTCTAGAAGGATGGTCCACAAGAGTGTACTTGTCATAGATTTTACCTTCATCATTAACCCATGATTTCTTCCAAGGGTTCCAGCTAACTTTCATAAACTTAAAAATAGTCCTAGTGATGAAAAAATTATCCTTAACTACAACAGTTTCTTCTTGAGGTCCATCTACCTCTTTTGCCTTCAACATAATAGAAATCAACTTAGAAAAGAATAGTTCATTGGACTTAGACTTCAGTCTAGTCATATCCTTAATCTGAATCATTAGCAATCAGCACAAATTCACCTTTACTCAATGCTTCAATAGATACAACAAATAAATATCCTGAAATATGAGGGTAGTAAAATATCCTCTTCTTGGACAAATCACATGATGAATGAACTTAGAAAGTAGTTTATCCTCCCCTTCCATCTCTGCAGCAATGACCTTTATAGGAGTTCTATTTCCTGTCAATTCTAACAAGGCATCCTCATAATTGAAAAAGTCACTAGCAGTAGGTATGGATTTTGAATAAAATCCATAATCACCTCTATGAGGAACTCTAAGGTTCTCATCCCATTCAACAGATGAAAGCGAAAACTTTTGACCATTAACAAAGGAAATCATCCTATTCTCCTCTTCTGATGTTTCAAAACTGACAGACTCATAGAACTATTTTACCAGTTCTGGATAATATGGTCCATTATTGTTCATGAAGCATTTGAGCCATCCTTGCTCTTGTAAAATCTTCAGAATAAAGGACTTACTTTCCAATAGCCATTCTGCACATAACTCCTTTTCCATTACAATTTCTCGCTTCGATAAATGTGGATTCACAGGATTCCTTCGAACAACACCTCTACTGCTTCCACTAGCACTATAACTGGTTACTTTTTGATTCTTAGCTTGCGGCGCATCACTCCCTTCATCCACTGAGGGTCGCTTCACAGGGGCCATTTCAGATTCTGAGGCTTAAGGTTTTGCGAGCTTAAGAGGTTTAGGTAAGAGGGATTCAAACAGACGGGTTCACGGTGATTGAGTGAAGTCTAGAGTCAGGTTTAATATCATTTAGGATTCACATATAAAATAAATCTTATATTAAAAAAAATGTTCAAAGTCTCATCCTTAATACGAAAATTTAAAATAGCGCGAGAGATGTACCGGTGAGGTGTCCTTAAACTGTGAGGTCTATCCTAACAGTGAGGTCTATCCTAAAGGTGAGGTCTATCCTAACGGTGAGGTTTATCCTAATGGTGAGGTTTATCCTAATGGTGAGGTTTATCCTAACGGTGAGTTTTATCCTAACGGTGAGGTTTATCCTAACGGTTTAAGAGTAAGTTATCATTCTGAATTCATGTCTAATGAAACTTAATCTTTCGGAACTTAAGGGCTTAGTGAATATATCATCTAATTGGAGTTCAGTGCCTATAAATTCATGAGTTATATCACCTCTTTGATAATTATCTCTTAGAAAGTGGTGTCTAACATCAATGTGGTTGGTTCTAGAGTGAGGCACAAGGTTCTTAGAGATGTTAATCGCACTAGTGTTATCACAGTTAATTGAAACATGTTTAAAATCAAATCCATAGTCCCATAAAGTGTGTTTCATCCACAGAATCCGTGCACAACAACTACCAGTAGCTATATACTCTGCTTTAGCAGTAGATAATGCAACAGAGTTCTGTTTCTTACTACACCATGATACTAGGGACTTTCCAAGTAAATGACATGTTCTAGATGTTCTCTTTCTATCTAACTTGCATCCAACAAAGTCAGCATCTTAATAACTTATTAAATCAAATGATTTTCCTTTTGGGTAAAATAGTCCCAAATTAGCAGTACATTTAAGATATTTGAAAATCCTTTTAACAGCAAGAAAGTGTGACTCTTTAGGGTTTTCTTGAAATATTTCACACATACATACATTGAACATAATATTAGGCTGACTAGCAGTAAGATAAAGTAAACTCCCAATCATACCTCTGTAATTAGTTTGATTATCTGGTTTCCCAGATTCATAAATATCTAATTTATAGGTGGTACTCATAGGTGTATCACTTCCCTTAATACTATCCAAACCAAAACGTTTAAATAAATCCTTAGTATATTTACTCTAATTCAAAATAATACCATCTTTATTTTGAAAGATTTGAAATCCAAGAAATTACTTAAGCTCTCCCATTAAACTCATTTCAAACTCATTTTGCATAACCTTCGAAAAATCAGTACGTAAAGAATTTTTAGAAGATCCAAAAATAATATCATCAACATAGATTTGTATTATTAAAACATCTTTTGAAATTATTTTTATAAAAATATTGGGATTAGAAATTCCTTTTTTAAATACTTTTGAAATAAGAAAATTTGTAAGTCTTTCATACTAAGCTCTTGGAGCTTGTTTTAAACAATATAAAGCTTTAGAAGTTTAAAAACATGATTTTGAAAGTGACAATTTGAGAAACGAGGTGGTTGTTCTACAAAAACATCTTCACCAATAAAACCATTTAGAAAAGCACTTTTCACATCCATTTGATATAACTTGAAATTAAGATGTGATGAAAAGGCAACTAAGATCCTAATTGACTCTAATCTAGCTACAGGTGCAAAGGTTTCCTCATAGTAAATTCCTTCTTCTTGATTGTAACCTTGTGAAACTATTCTAGCTTTGTTTCTAATGATGTTTTCGGATTCATCAACTTTGTTTCGAAACACCCACTTTGTGACTATTGTTAAAGTGTCCTTTGGTCTTTCTACTAATTCCCAGACATTATTTCTTTCAAATTGATTATGTTCTTCTTGCATAGCCATTACCCAAAATTCATCATTGATAGCATCATTGATATTTTTAGGTTCTAACTGTGAAAGAAAAGATTAATGTTCAGCCTGATTTCTTTGAGAAGCTCTAGTCTGTGTTCCTCTCTCTAGATTACTTACAACAGCATCTAAAGGATGGTTCTTTAGAATCCTAGTTGGTCTCAAAAAGCTAGGGCTAGAGATTTTAGGTTCATCAACAGGTTGGGAATCAATAGAACCAGGTTCTGGAAAATTTCCAGAACTGGATGTTTTAACTAAAGTTCCACTGTCATTATCATCAGGGTTCAAAACAGAGAGATCATCTTCAAGATTTTCAAGAGAGGTCTTAGGTTCATGTGGATCAGTTTCATCAAATTTGATGTCAACAGATTCCTCCAAACATTTGGTTCTCTTATTGAAAACTCTATAGGCTTTAATAGAAATAGAGTAACCTAGGAAAATTCCTTCATCACTCATGGATGCAAACTTGTCAAGATTATCTTTGGTATTAAGAATAAATACTTTGCAACCAAAAACTCTGAAGTAGTTAACCTTAGGTTTCCTATGGTTCCACAACTCATAGGGGGTCCTCTTAAGAAGAGGTCTGATCAAGACTCTATTGATAATATAACAAGCTGTATTGACAGCTTCAGCCCAAAAATAAACAGGTAGGTCATACTCATTGAGCATGGTTCTGACAATTTCTTTAAGGGTTTTATTCGTCCTTTATACTACACCATTTTGCTGAGGTGTCTGAGGGGCAGAGAAATTGTGACGATAGCCATTGTGTGAGCAGTAGGATTCAAACACTTGATTCTCAAACTCACGGCCATGATCACTTCTCAAGGTTTTAATCTTAAGTCCACTAAGGTTATCTACAAACCTGGAATATTTAAAAAATTAAGAACGAGCTTCACTTTTATAAGCTAGAAAATATACCCAAGTATACCTAGAATAGTCATCTACTAGAACATAGACATAGTGCTTCCCATTTAAACTAGAAACTCTATAAGATCCAAAAAAATCTATGTGAACCAACTCGAGAGGTTGAGAAGTTGACACTTCTTTCTTTGATTTGAAAGAAACATTATATTGCTTTCTCTTTTGACAGGGATTACAAACTTTATCTGCTGTGAATTCAAGTTTTGGTAGGTCTCTAACTAAGTTCTTCCTAGTAAGTTTTCTAAGTGAATGTACATTGCAGTTTCCTAATCTTCTGTGCCATAGCCAAGACTCTTTATGAAAAGCATTTAAAAAATTAATATTTTGCATCGCTAAAGAATTTAAATCAACAGCATAGACATTTTCATTTCGCAAGGCAGAAAATACTAAAGCATTTTTAGAATTAAAAATATTGTAAGAATTATTTTCAAATTTAACATTAAAACCACATCACATAACAGAGAAATACTTAGTAAATTATACTTAAGTCCATCAACCAATATAACTTTAGAAATTAATTCTGAGTCAGTGTTACCAATCTGGACTAAGCCGATGATTTTCCCTTTATAATTATCACCAATGGTGAGAAACCCTCCATCAACTCTGACTAGGCTTTTAAAGCATGAGAAGTCTCCTAACCTATGTCTTGAACATCCACTGTCCAA
This sequence comes from Viscum album, assembly GCA_963277665.1. NCBI lineage: Eukaryota > Viridiplantae > Streptophyta > Magnoliopsida > Santalales > Viscaceae > Viscum > Viscum album. The sequence continues at coordinate 1,658,437,373 of OY728153.1, forward strand.
GTACCAAGTCTTTCTACAGGAGATCTTTAAGCAGGTTCCCTACAAAACAGATTTTGATAGGAAATGATTTTGGTACCCAGATTTTCTTGGGTCCAGACAGGTTAGCCAATAAAACTTTAAGTACCCAAATTTGTCTTATGGGTCTCATAAAATTTGTAGAATCAACAGATTTTAAAAGATAAACATTGTTGGATCTGTAACTATGAATATAACTCGTTGAAGCATTGAAACTTCCAGAACTAAAACTATCTACATTCTGTCCAGATTTAGAAATAAATCTAGTTTTGGTAATTTTTCTTTGTCCAGGTTGGTATACTATACCAGTAGTATATCTAGGTGAAATCTTCTTACCTAGCATTTGAGTAAGAGTATCTTTGCCATTTGTGAGCATTTCTAAATCCTTCCTAAGATTCTCATTTGACAATTTTCGTTCAGTGTTTTCTTTATGTAACTGAGCATTCTTTTCCATTTCTTTGTCAAGATCAGATTTATGTTTAACAGTGAGAGAATACTGTTTCTTTAAGCCTTTGTATTTTTCTTTCAGCTCATTACAGGTTTCTTCCAACATATCACAGTATTCAAACAGTTCACATTTTGACATATTTTTAGAATCAAAATCATCTCCAGAATAATATGTATTTAAATCAGGAGTTTCAGATGTTACCTCAGAAGTGTTTGTCATGAAACACATGTTTTCCTTGTTTCTGTTTTAAGTCTTAGAAGCTTCAGATTCACTGGAGCTATCCCCAGAAGCACTCTAAGTTGCCTTCATGGATTTCTTATACTTATTGTCCTTATACTCATACTTCTTCTTGTATTTCATCTTTGGTCAGTCTGCTTTTATATGTCCTTTTCTTTTACATTCATATCAGACAACATCACCAGATTTGTCAGATTTCATCCAGTCCTTTTTCCAGTGTCACTTGTTGTCATACTTACCTTTGTAATTTGAATTTCTGAAAAACTTATTCTTCCTATAAAACTTCTTAAATCTTCTAGATATGTGATCCATTTCTGCATCACTATTAGATGCACTTTTATCACAGCTTGAGCTATCACTCATGGTCTGTATTTTATCTTTATTCTTATTCTTTGAAGTAGATGTCTTGAAGGCAACTGACTTCATTTTTGGTTTATCTTATTCTTCTTTTTTTACCTTAATTTCTTCTTCATACATCATCAACTTACCAATAAGTTCCTTGACTGGCAGTTTACCAATATCACAAGATTCTCTGATTGAAACAGAAGTGCCCCTCCATCTTTCAGGTAGGAATCTCAAAATTCTCATGATCTGCTCCTTTGATGAAACATTATTTCCCAGTGAGATCATTGTATTGAAAATTTCGTTAAACCTGAGATACATATCAGAAATGGGTTCATCAAGATTCATCTTAAAATTGTCATATTTAATAGTATAGGTGTTCAATCTCATTTCCTTAACATTAGTTGTTCCTTCATGAGAAACACTTAAAGTATCCCAAATTTCGTATGCAGTCTTACAAGCAGATATTCTATTAAATTCCTCATCTCCTAAAGCACAATACAGAGCATTAATATCCTTTAAATTATTATTTTAAGTTTTCTTAGTATCTTCATTCCATGTAGATCTAACAGTAGTAGGAATTTTATATTCTGATTCTATGGTAGTCCAAATATCAAAACCCATGATTTCTAAATGAATTTGAATCTTAATCTTCCACTGAGAATAGATGTTTCCATTGAAAAATGGTGGTCTATTAGTAGCAACACCTTCAAGTCTGTTATCCATGATAACTAGGTTGAAACAAAAAATTAAAGAGATAAAAATTTAGAAATAACAGAAATTTTAAGAAATTTAAAATACAACTAAAATCACAGGTGAAAAATAGAGAACTTCAGAAAATATTTTATAATCCTATGATACCAAATGATGGTCGGAGTGGACACTCAAGAGGGGGTGGGTGAATTGAGTTCCAATTAGAATTTCTGTTTAAAATCCTTTACTAAAATCCCCTAATTTAAAATACTAATTTAATTGTAGTGAATTTGAACTGAATCCAACTTTAAGTTAGGTTCTCAAGGGATTGATTAATTCATAGTTAATATAATCAGAAGATCAGATTAGCTTTTGAAACTAACATAATGATTTAAAAATAATGCAAACACTTGCTAATTCAATTATCATAGTAACTTTGAAAAACAGTTTAAATTTTAAAGCACTTAGCAGCAGAATAAAAAGGTTTTAGATAAAACTAAATAAAGCACAACAGATATAACCAAGAGGTTCAGTCTAAAGATGAGACTTAGTCATCTCAACAATTTATATAAATTTGATCCACACCCTATATCAGGGTTCACAATATTTTACAACTGTCCAGGTCAAAGACCTCTACCACAGTTCTTTGTGGGAAACAAAAACAATAGCAAATACAGTTGTCCAGGTCACACACGACCTCTACCACTATCCATAGTGGGAAATAGAATATGTAAGGAGTTTGAATGAGGATTTACAGATCCTCCAGTCAAGGTTCAGGAGACATTGTATGTGTAAATTAAAACTCATTACACACACTTCTCATAATGTAAAGAATAAATCACTGAGCAAGATATAGAGTTTAGAATGGCTCTAGTGATTGCAGTGTAGCTCTGGAATCCTTTGGATTTGATCAAAAATAGTTCTGATTCCTCTTCTAATTTTTGTCTGAAAAATAGGGTGTCGTCTGCTTGACTTCAAGGTTTAGAGACAGTGAGAATGTAGTCGATAAAGTTCTTAAAAATCCTCGTGAATGTAAAAAAGCTCTTCTTGAGTAAGCGTGAGTGTGTATGAGCTTCCATGTCTTCTTGGTCGTGCATGTATATCTGTATGAGCTCTTCTTGTGTATGTCACTTATAGATCACTTCTGTATTTCACTTGTATGTCACATGTAGATCACTTCTGTATTTCACTTGTATGTCACTTGTAGATCACTTCTGTATGCATGTTGTATGTCTCATCTCACTTGCAGCAACATGGACTTCTTATATTTATGGAACGAACTCCGGCAAAAGAAATGATTTCTTTTTGCAGGTATGAGGTACGGTTCCCTGACATCCAACAACATTCATTAAATAAATGACAGAGCATTAAAAAATACCTAATATGACCATTGGTTAGATTAAATAAAGATAACGAAATTAAGGCAGCGTCGGATTCTCTGAAACAGTAGCTTTGGATATCGGTAGACTTGTGTCACGGTGGGTCTTTGTATCGGTAACCTCTTGTATCGGTAACCTCTTGTATCGGTAGCTTTTCTATCAGTAGACTTCATGTCTGTCGGTAGACTTGATCGGTAGCGGTAGACTTAATGTACTGGTAACCTTTCATGTAACAGTATCCTTCATGTACTGGTAGCTTCCTTGGTGTATCGGTAGACTTCCTTCAGTAACTTGTCTGTAACGGTAGCCTTCATGATGTATCGGTGACCTTCAAGTAACGGTAGACTTGAATAACGGTGAATTGTCTATATCGGTGACCTTCACGTATCAATAGACTTGTTCTGTAATGGTGACTTGTCTGTATCAGTGACCTTCACGTAATGGTAGAATTGTTCTGTAACGGTGACCTGTTTGTATTGGTGACCTTCACGTATCGGTAGACTTGTTCTGTAACGGTGAATTGTCTGTATCGGTGACCTTCACGTATCAGTAGACTTGTTCTGTAACGGTGACCTGTCTGTATCTATGACCATCACGTATCGGTAGACTTGTTCTGTAATGGTGACCTGTCTGTATCGGTGACCTTCACGTATCGGTAGACTTGTTCTGTAATGGTGACCCGTCTGTTTAAGCATTCTATTGGTAGAATGGGTTAAGTTAGAATATATATCCATCCAGAAACTGAATTCTCTGAAGATAATATAAATATGAATATGTGCATGGTGTACAAAAATACTGAAATAAGTAATTAACCATTAATCAATATAGGAATTATCAAACTATAATTGAGCATAATTGGGATTATCAAAATATGAGTTCAACTAATTCTCCAGAGGGTTCAACAATATATTTTGTTTTATTTCTTATTAATAATAATTCAACACTTCATAAAACTTTATTAAATAATAAAAATATTATATTCTATATACTTATATTTTATTATGTTAATGGAATAAAAAATATCTATCTCCTCTTCATTTAAATAAAAAATGAACCCATCATTTGTGTGTCCAACAGACTGCCATCTCACGAAACGATGCAATTAGTTTTCCATAACCACTTATCATTCTTAGTTATATTTATGGATTTAATATATATATATATATATATATATATATATATATTATTGGGTGGTAAAATTACATTCAAAATCACACACACACACCTCACACATAGGCCGAAAAGGAAGCCCATAGCCCCATCCAAGAGGATAACCCACCATTTAAGACTTAATTATTTTTAGTATATGGAATGTAGGTCCAATGGGAATGAATCTCATAATTACCATAATCCCATAATGATTTTAGAATAATGGGAGCATTAATCATTCGTACATTTGACATAGAATCTCCATGACTGTAACACATTTTATTATTTATAACCATATTTATATATTAGATTTATAATTATAATTAATTTATAAAAAATAAAAATATATAATTATTATTATTGATATGATGGAAAAAATAATTCTTTTACCATACTCATCTTACCGATGTCATTTTATATATATGAACCAAATATCATCAAAACATCTGACGTGATCTTAATTGATTAGGAAATTAAATATAACATGGTAATAAATAAAATAAATTGAATACTAAACTTGAAAATGGTTCTTAATAAAGAAAATAATTAATATAATTTTATTATTTGTGATGAAAAAGAATGTATGTGATGAGTCAGATATGAATTCAGGGATTTCATCTCAATCTATATTTCATTGATGCATATTTTTTATTATGCATCAATTTAGTTTATATTATGTATATACTACTCCTATGGGATATTTAACATTAATATAATTTATTTTTCACGATTATTAAAGTTTTATTTCATGTTTACCAATTCGATTGGTTATAATTTTAATGTAACCAAAGACGTAAGAGTTTGTTTTAAAATCACTATTTTGGGATTGCTCTTATATTCTATGAAGGAATCATATAATGTATCTTCATAAACTCTATATATTTTATAATACTCTAGATATTTGTAGAGTTTTCATATCTTCTTCCAAATATTCCTCTCATTTTCACTTGAATGAATAAAATAAATATTTAAAGGATAATTTGTTTTTATTTTTCTTTTAATAATATTTATTTTCATCCATGTCCATATTTTGTCAAAATTATTTTAAAAAGAACGTTTTTATTACTGAAATGATTTTTAAGCATATTTTAAGATATCCATGAATTTTTAAATGGTTTTAATGGAATATTTATAATGTTTTACTAAAATGGAGATTTTCAAATTAAAATATAAAAATTTAGAAGGAATGTTTTCTTTTTAACATATTTGGAATTAACAAACTATTAAAATCTGTATTCTATTACATAGTAATTAATGATTTATTACTTAAAGATACATTTAATAAAACCCCATAATATCATGAGTCCTACAGTCCTTGGTAAATTACGTACATAGACCATTAACATGAATCATGGGTATAACATCATTATTTAAAACCTCTGAAATGTGACCCTATATTCCTTATATACTCTAAAATTTCATAGGATAACCTGGGGATGTACATAAGAAAGGGGTGACTGATAAATCCCAGTAATAAAATAAAATAATAATAAAACAATATAAAGTAGTACATCTGAGCCAAGCTCTATATTAGTGTAACCTAAGAGGGGTGAGAATCATTATACTAAACAATGAGACATGATATAATATGATAACATAAAGGAAACATAGTAATGTGTAAACAACATATAACATGAAATCATAAACATAATTCAAGGATAACCACCAAGAAAACATAAAAATGTGTTATTTTGATAACATACACTATACCATACATGGAATTTAATTACATTAAAACATTACCCAATGTATTTTAGGGCTATATAATTCCATTCTCACATTTGACTTTCATATCATGTACATGAATTAGTGTGCCACATCAATCATACAACATAAGGATGCATATAATCAATATTTATCCCAAGATTAAGGAGTGTGAGATTAATACATGGAATTACTAAATAAATTAATAATATTAACTTCTAGTTGAATACCTTGGAGTGGAATTGAGGATGGGTATTAACTACACATTTGTTTGGGATGAAAAATCACAGTATAATTTTGACAGCATGACTGTGGTACATAAAGATTCATAGAAGGGATTCATGATAGTGAAAGGGGTATCTCATAACTAGGAATTCACAATGAAAATATGATGGATGTGTAAGAATATATCCCAATAGGGAAAATGGGATATTTAAAATGCATAATACAACAAAGTTTCTTAAGAGGATTCCTTACCTTTAGAGGGTTATTCTAAAAGCTTGGGAGGAGATTATTAAGAGAATGGGGGAACCATGGGAGGGATATAGAGAGGAAATCATAGAGTAACCTAATTATAAAATAGATTTAATTTAATATAAAAGGTAGGATGTGAGTGTTTATATAGAAACATAGTGGTGAATTATTTATTAATTTATAAACACAAGTTTTTTACTCTATATGATAAAGTATTCAAACCCAAAAACCTTAACATGGTTTTGACTATGGTTTCCTATAAATAAGAGTTTTTTTAATTATTTTATAATGATATTAAATGAAAAAATTAAAATAATTTTGAAAGTTATGTGAAAGTGAGTCATTTTAAAAAAGAATTGATTTTATAACCTTAAAATATAATATAGGTTTTAGGAGATTCATTAAGGGTTTATAAAATTAATCAAATAACTTCAAAAATAATTTATGTTAAATTGGAAACATAATTTCTGACATGGATACACTTTATAAAATTTATTACATCACTTTTAGTCTTTAATGATGTTATAATACTTACCGTATTATTATATCGTATATAGTTTTTACCCTAAATTTAGGCTATCACAAAAAATTATGAAAAATTAACTATTGGATAAATTTAATGTCATGATTTTAAAAAAGAATAATAATTTTACTGAAATGATTCTCTAAATATGAGAATTTAAACTTTTATATCTATGTTCCCAATTTATTGTAAAATACTAGGTTTTTTTACAATAACAGATTTCTGACAATTAAAACAATTACATTTTACTTCATAAAATTATATAATTATTTATATTTAATTTATATTATTTAATAATAATATTTTAAAAACATATAATTAATTTCAAAAATTCATAAATTCATCAAAAACTATGTCTTAATTAAACTATATATCTCCAAAAAATGAAATTGTATTTCATCATATCAGAATCTAATTTTTATCGAACTTATTATTAATTATTTAAAATTTAATATTTAAAATGGATAAATATAATAATTGTTTTATTAAGAATAAAATATAAAAAATAATACTATTGGAGTATAGATACATAAACATTTTTTACACTAGTTAGTTCCTTAAGGGTATGGTGTGTGGGTAAGATTTTCATGCAGTGGTTTGGAAAATACGGTTTAAATTATGATCTCTATAAGCAAAAATATCTCCCTTAAATAGTTTCTATATAACATTATTTATTTAAGTTTAACATGGGCTTAGACAAATTAAAATCTTAGTCATACTATCTCCCTATAAAGCTCTGATAAAATATAATCATAGTGTATAATCATATTGGCCTAGGCCATCACATTCTTTGTCTATGCCAAATGGAATTTATCATAACCATTAAAATAATAATATTAATGGTCACTAAAAAATGGATATATTATTAATGTTTATGATTCTTAATGGTATTTTAAATTTTAAAGACCTTATAATGGTAAAAAAAATAACCAAATTAGTGCATGTGTTTTCTATAGCTAAATTACTTAATAACGAATTTATTCATTAAAAAAGGGGTTTTCATTAATAAATGTTTTGGTTGTTACATTAAACCACTTCATAAATTTCTCCCTCAAAATGTTAATTTCATACAATAAAAAAGATGATTTTATTTCTTTTTTCTTTATCTCTTATTGTTACCATGTCACTTCTTCAAACATTTGGTTTTTTCTCATCACATAGAACATATGAGTTGTATTGTTTCATAGAACCTTGTCTCTGTAATCTAAGATCTTCCCCAAATAATACTAAAATGAAATATTACTCTCTAGTGGTACCATATTTGGATTTATGACATGTTAGGGGTTTGTTATGTACTTCTTTAATAGGGATACTTGGAACACATCATGTAATTGAAATAGGTAGGGTGGGAGTGCTAGTCGATAGAAAACTACTCAAAAGAGATCTAGGATCAAAAAGGGGATGATGTATCTAGGATCAATCATTCCATTATTCCAAAAATCTCATTAATTTATTCCATTTTGATATAAGAAGGAACACTTTATCTCTAACCACTAACTCTTAGTCTCGTCAATGATTGTATTAATTTATTTTCTCTCTATTTTTTTTTGGATTTCGTTTGATGTTGATTTTTTTGAAACTTCTATATCATTTCATGGATAAGATCACATCCCATAATCTTCCACTCTCCAAATTTATCATAGTATGTTGTAGTCTAACACCAATCCCCATACATAGCCTCATAAAGTTCCATTTCAATGCTATAATGGAAACTGCTATTATATGAGAACTCTACTAGGGAAAGGTGTTGGTCCCCACATACATAGAATACCATTTAACATGATATTAGACTATACTATAGAGTTTAAATAGTTCTAACAGATTGTACATCTTTTTCAGGGTGATAAGAAGTACTGAAGCTTAAAATTTTATCTAATTCTTGTTGGAGGATTCTCCAAAACCCTTAGGTAAAATGGAATCAATTTGACCTTATTTTGGCCATAACATGTATGAAAAATAGTCTTGGAGGTTTTCTCATTCTACAACATTAAATGATAATATCAAGAATGCTGATTTAACTTCGATAAATATGGAGATTCACAAAGCTGATCAAACAAGTCATCAATCAATGGAAAAGGATACACATTGTTTATCATGATATTTTTTAGCTCAAGATTATCAATGTAGATCCACATTGATCGATGATTCTTCTTGAAAAAGAGGGTCAGTTCACCCTATAGTGAAGAACTTGAGAATATAACCCCTTCACCCATATTCTCTAGAAATTGTTTCTTTAGCACAATAATTTCAAAAATGAAAATTCTATATAGAGTATTGGATATTGGAAAATCACCAGGAATGAGATTGATTGAGAAATAAAAATCATGTCTTTGAGGAAGAATTGGGAATTCATTAGGAAACACATCACTAAATCACATTATATTGGGCATGTCATCATGGATGATATTTTCTTTAATATCAATCATTGATTCAAAACTACATTTTTATTAAAAGAAAATAGATAAATAAAAGAGACTTAGGGAGGGATAATGATGTGTAATACAAGATAATAACCCTTAACAAAGAGATTATAGGCCTGTGAAAGAGAACTAGTGGAATAATAAATAATGTGTCTATTAATAACACTCCCTTTTCTTACCAAAATATCCAATGCAATGTTTCCTTCCCTATAGGTATGACCTACCTTAATACCCTGATCCAATATCCTCATTCTCTAAATTATATAATAGGTCTGGTCCAATGTAGTTCTATATTATTTATGGATAATACCCACAATAATCTTAAAGTTAGATTCCACTATAGAAATAACAATGTCGTGCTGGTTTCACAAGTTGATACCACTGAACAATTCCCACAGATTCGCCCCCATATAATTACCCAAAATATAGTAATCACTAAATCCAAGGACCATAGATCCCTAGTCATCCCTATCCTACCCAACTCCAATAAATTTCCTCTACAACACAATACCCTTCAACATTAAGCTTCACCTACTGAAAGGAGGTTTCCAATAGACCCATATCCCTTGGAACCCAATATCCATAGTCCTAAAAATACACAATATATGTGGAAGAAACCCCCTAATAAAAATGGTTGACCTCTTATTAGTAATGAACAATGTAATATCATCCATAAGATCATGGAACATAACCTGGAAAAATAGAACCAAGTAGATAATTCATTCATTTGCTCTATTCTTAACCTCTAATAACACCCAACACAAAGCCAAAAAACCATGGAAATATTTTTCTTTCCTTTACCTTATGATAAAAACCATTGAAAAATGTCTCTATAAATTCTATAAAGGACTCAACACATATAAGAAATACCCATGCATCAACAAATATAATCCAAAATACTTCTAGACCACTCCCCTTTGAAGAAGAGGTGTCACATTGATTTAGTGTATGGGGCTACACAACACATGAAGCATGATTTTGGGTAGATACCCTTCCACTAAAATTATCATCAGTAGAAGAGAAATATTCCATAATTTCGAAACCAGGAAGTTAAGCTTCATTGAAATATTTTTAAACTAGAGATCGATTTCCCAAACATACCACACATAGATTGCATGCAACCACTGATGATACTCTTAAATTTTGAAGCCTCCAATTGATAAATCTAAAAAAACGAACTTATCCAGTTCATCAGTTAGAGAAATAGCCTCCAAGAATTATTTTTTATCCTTGTTCATCATATAATTAATATTATAAAAAAAAGTCACCAGGAATGGATTACTCATAAGTAGGGTAGCATGGGAAGAACAACATCTTACCCACCAATTTATCCATACAGAAGATGATGTCACCATGTATAATAACCCACCAAACATTCTCCTTGATCATATCCATGTGATCCATCATGCATCACATGAAACTATAATTCCAACCTGAATTATCTATCTATCTTCTTTATTCCATACCATACCTTTATTTCATGAACTTATCCCAAAACTAGTTACTATAAATAATATCCCAGGCTAACCTTTCATTCTTTCATTGCATGGAATCTGAAATACTCCTCAAGTAGATACCGCATCTTCAATAGACCGAGATATCTTATACCGCACTTCCCAAGGAAACATTAATCTATTATTGGTGTCCCATATAAACACCATTTTAATTTTCTAAATCTAGTTAATGGTCCCATTAGATTATTTGATAACTAAGAGGACATACATGGGAATTGATTTGAGAAAACTATTTACAAGATTAATTCTTCCGATAAAAACATTGAAAATTATTCTTCCAATTTTGGATCCATAAAATAATTCTACTAATGATACATTAAAAGAAAGAGTTATTGATCTTTCATTCAGAAATTTGGAATCTAATCCACTCTATTGGTAGTTATAATCATTTAATCTATATTCTATACATAATGGCCTTCCCCCACCTAGCTGAGCATTTTTTTTGAAATTTAGACACCACTTTTATGATGAAGGATCTGTTTTTTACTCCAATATCCTTAATTATCCATGATACTACTAAAACCATTGATTTAATTCATTCCATCATTAACAAAAAACATAATGTCATCTAAAATCATGATATACAACACAACCCCAGCTCTAGCTCTATATCCTAAAGGCATGATCCTCACTTTCTGAATGCTACAGTTCACATTACTAGAGAGAACTTCATATACTATAATGAAGAGGCTAGGTGAAACTAGGTTACCTTTATAAAGGCCCAAAATAGTCTTAAAGAACCCAAAAACTTTCCCCATCATCAAAACAGAAATCCAAGGAGAAACATAACACTTGAAAAACAAGTCGCACACCTATTCTCTAAGTATAAAGCATTTAGTGACCTTAAAAATAATCTACCACTCCATTTCATCATAGGATTTTCAATATTTACCTTAACCATAATATTTGACCCAAAATACCTAATATTGATGTTTTCCACCAATTAATATGTAATACCAATTTCTCCATGTATGATACAACCTTGAATGAATCCATGTTGTTCCTCAGAAATGAGCCTCAACAGAACCTTCCCCAGTCTTTTGTTCTAGATACAAGAAAATATTTTATTTGAAAGATTTCCAAGAAAAATCAGTCTATAATAGATAAGGGATAAAAGGGTCTTTTACAACCAGGATTAGAAAAACTTTAGAATTTTACACCACTCTAGTTAACTAACTCCCTCTAAAAAAGTATTGCATCACCTCAATCACAAGATATTTGATGAAGTTGGTCAGAAAGTATTCCTTGGAATTTATACATAGAATAATGTTATGATATTTGAAATAATGGAAATTTTATCCATATATATATATTTTCCCTTCAATATTTTTAATCGAGAAGGAATTTTAGCTTATCACATGGCACTTCCTCTAAACCTCTCTCAAGTTCAGGATGTGTTCCATGTTTCTCTTATGAGGAACTACATAACCAATTAATCACATGTACAGGACTCGAAGGTTTTTTCATAAGAGTATGATATTTTCTCTGAATAATATCTAGTGTAAATATTAGATCATAGAGATAAATTTATATGAAAAAATGCTAATCAACATGTTCAATTTCTATAGAGGAATCAATAACTTGACTAAGATTCTTGTGAACCTGAGGATGTGATTAGGTATGTATATCCTCCTATTTATATCATAGTGATATAAAATCAAGGAATAAATACATTTTATTAGGGTTAAATGTAATAAACTATGATTTTATATGTATTTACTTGGAAATAAAATTGATGAATTCGATAACTTTCATTACACGAAACCCCGAGTCAAAATGAATTGTGATATAGTAATTAATTATATCCTAACTGTTAAATTGGTAGGTACAAAAATTAATAACCAAATCTTGAAAAATAAGTATGAATGTTTTAAATATTGAAAATTTATTTATTTATTTATAATTAATTTTTACACAATTTTCATTATAGTCCCTTTAAGCTTTAAAAATATGTTTTCCTCAAAGGTGGTTAGTATTGTATTTTGTCTAATAATATTATAACTCATATATACCATTTTTATAAAGTTAAATTAAATAATTTCAAATAATTTTAAAAATTATCATGTCAATATTATCTTAAGGTGACGTTTTAGAATTTATTTAAAATATTTTCTTCCTTGAATGGTGGAAAATACTATTTTTTTTCAAAAAAATATAATTAATTTTCAAGTAAAATACCTATTATTTTATTAATTTTATAAAAAAGTATCATAATACTCCTTTAATTATAAATAAAATAATTAATTTCATATTATTCATCATTATAATTTATTTTAGTATAAGTTCATTTTTTATTTTAAAAACATTTTTTTCTAAAAAAACATTTATGCATAAAATTTGTTTTAATATTAATAAATTAAATATATGTATATTTAATAATATATTTAATTAAATTTATAGATTATATATTAAATATAATATTTTAAAATTCATTTTATGTTTTTTACAATTGAAGGAATGAAAGCTAATTTATTTTTATGCTTGCAATACATTTTTATCAAACGTGATATAATTTTGTTTTACACTATTATTTAAAATTAAATTATTGAAATTATAGAAATTAAATATATTAAATTATATTTTATATTTAAAATAATTATAATTAATAAAATTTAATAGGCTAAACTTACTTTTTTTTATAGTGAATAGTAAAAAACAGTATTTTTTTAACCACGGTTCAGGTTAAAGAGGGTTTAACAAGGGTTGAACCAATATATAAGGATACAAATACTTCCCACAACTATAGTATTTTTATTAGATGAAAATATTTAAGAATTACAATACTGAAAATTTTAATAATAGTCATTTTTGTGCCACTTTCACATGAAAGTGACCTTATATCATTATTATTTTAAGAAATTCCTTATGTGTCCCTCCCTCACTTATTAAATAAAACCTCTTCTCCACCCTTAGTCAAATAATTTGAGAAAAATTTATTAGAAAATACCTACTATAAAAGAATTATATATTCCTTCCCTTCATCATGGGTCTTATTTTCTTCTCTTAATATGATTACTTTAAGGCCTATGGTTTAAGCCAAATGATTTCTCTCAAAGAAGATGTATAAATCTTAATCGAGATCTTTCAATTTTATTTCTTATTATAACTCATATAAACATATTGTATCGATATTAATTTGAAAAATATAGTATCATACTTATACTTATATTTTATTATTATTATTTTAAAAATATTTCCTTCATATTATCTATCAAATGGAAGATGAAAGCATAACTTGTGCGTACATGTAGACTACTGCCTCCACATAGTGATATGATTAATTTTCCATCACTATAATTAATTTTTGGTTACTATGATATATTTAATATATATATATATATATATATTTATATATATATATATTATTTATTATATAATATTATTGTTTAAATTTCAATTATTATTTACATTTCTTTATTCTATCCAACGAAAAATGGTAACATCACTCATACATACTTATGGACTATTATCTCCACATAGTGACGTAATTAATTATTCATCACTTATTTATATTAAAGGTTATAAATTTATATATAATGCCTATATAATATATTTATATCATTATGAACATTTTTAATATGAATTAATCATGATCATGTTTTGTGACTATAATCGTGGAACCAAAACATACAAGAAAAACGAAGTTGTTAATGCTTATAATAATGATAGTAAATAAAGATTAATAAAAAATGGTTGATAAAATGTTATAAGAAAACCATATATGGTATTATAGGTACTATTTTCGTTCATTTATATAAGTATACAAAATTTAATTTATTTTATAGGATTTTAGATCACATATGAAGCAATACATACTTTATTGTGTTTTTTTATGTTAAAATATCATCTTTACAGAGATTATTTATAAATAAATTTCTAATGATTAAATTATATGATATATCTACCCAAAATATTATGTATCCTATTATCCTTTGGTTATTTTTTGAGATTAAATGTTTTTATTTTATTTTCCTCTCTTTATGTACTCAAGAGACCTAAAGATATTTTTTTAATGAAAACCAACTTTATTTCTCTCTTTAACCAGAAATAATTTCTTTCATGTCCATATATTTTTTAAAATGATCTAATTTTTTTACTATAATAAAAATAATTATTAAAGTCATTTTTACCCATGTTTTAATTTATATATGAAAATTGAAATTATTCTTTTTATTATTTTTAGAATGAGGTACTTTTGACTTCTTAATGAAAATGTAAAAGCTATGTTTATTTTAATATACACAACATGAATGGATTTTATCACTATCAATATTTATCTTAAATTTTAAGCTTCCATTACTTGTTCCCATATTTATTTTCAATGTAATTTTTTTCATTAATATTTTCGGAATTTTTAGATTTATGAAAAATTGATTTCAAAATGAAAACTCTATTTTCCACCAAAAATGTTCTAGCGTTCTTTTAAAGGTATATTCATCTTTAATAGTATAAATTTATGTTATTTATTATTTAATTGGTATATGATAAAATGATATCATACAATTATTTCTCTATATAGTTTATGATTATGATGAAGAGATATCTACAAAATCTGTTTATTTTCCATAGGTTATGATATGATGAAAATTTTATTTTTTAATGAAACCCATATACTTCAGATGAGTTATGTTATGACAATATGATAAATATTTTATGATATTGTTAAATACATATGTATTGTTTTCATTATGTGATTGGTAGGTCTATAATTATATATTCCTCTATTTTATTGGATAAAGAGGGATATCTCATTGAATAATAAGAACTAGAATAGGGGGTGAGCCAAGTTTAGTAATAAAATTTGTCCAATAAGATAATATGGGGAGTTAAACTTGACTAAGGAAATAATTTAATGGTGAGTGAACCCAATCCACTATAATATTCATGGTAGTAACCCTTGACTAAAAAAATTATTTTTCTATTATTTTCTGTATTCCAAAAACTAATTTCTTATTCATATGTTATGTTCTCATAGAACATGATTGATTATTGATGTTTATGTACTCTTATGAGTTTTATATTCTTCTATGAAAAATAATTATCCCCTGATTTATTATTAAATATCCTTGAATTTTTTTATATTAATTTTTAATGTCATGATCATGATTTCTTACCATTATTATTGTTTTATTTTCATTTTTGGTCATTGATTGATATATACTATGTTTAAACTTACTATGAATTTAAGCTCACCATTTATTATGTTTCTACTCCCTAGGTTATGAAGAAACTTTTTAATTAGTTTATGTCTAATAATGGTTCTAGTTATGAAGAACTAAGCATGAGGTGATATAGATATTTTATATTCAAGTTATTTATGTATTCATGATTCCAAAGACACAAAACCATTATGGTTCTGGTGTGGGTCCTATTGATATATAATTGATATTATTATAATAAAATGTAATATTTTGGATTGAAAATTATGGGTCAGTATAAGGACCAAAGGGAAGATGGACCAGCTTGGATGGTTATGGATATCATAGGAAATATAACACCATGAGAGGAAAAAAGTATCATGGGGAATATAACCCAGTTAGGATGAATGTATGTGGATTCATGAGTAGTGTATCCCCATGAGGATGGGTATTGATGGTTATTGATGATGGGTATAAACATCAGAGATGTATCCAATATATCTTATTAGAACACGAATCAAATCCCTTATAGTTTTAAACATGTATTTTATGGTCAAGTGATGGGACTATACCTTGCAATTTAATGTCATGTGGTGAGGATGTTGTTAGGATTTCTTCTATCATGAAATTATGATGTTGTTCTGTAGTTTTTTTAATGTGAATAAGACATTATTGATTAATTTTAAATCATGTTACTAGGACATGTATGTCATTAAAAGGGTGATAACAAGATATCTAGTGTGAATTATGCATTGGGGATAACCTATTAGTGGGAGTTTCATAGGGTATATAGACTATTTAAAAAAGTGACTTATGAGAAATATCACCTTATATGGAATGATTTCATAAGGGATATGGCTGTATGAGAATTATTTGAGGATTAATTATAGGTAGACCAAATATTAATTATATAATTAGTAACTTAGGAGAAGGTATGGAGAGTCGGGGTTCATGCCTAATAGGAGCCCCTTATAATAAGTAAGAGAATAAAGGATATGTGTATGGGGCTTATGCATGTGGATTACTATATATTATTTAACTATTATGTGACACGAGTGAAGGTGGGAAGAGTTGAGGTTTATACCTTATAGGAGGGCCTTTGTCTCTCTACTTATCTCATTGGTGATTTTGGGTGACTAAATCATCAATGGGATTATTATTGGTTCTTACACATAAGGAGTATCATTTTGGTATAGCACATTGAGTGGACTCGAGCATCTACCAAGTGCCCATGATAAAGAAAATTAGTCATCGGTTAAATTATATGATATGTATAACTAATTGAGAGGCATCACAATTATCAACCCAATCAAAATCCTTATTATCAAGGGAGTACTTTTTTATAACTTCCTTGGGATCTCTATCATCAACCAATCACATCTTAGGAGATACCTTTCATCAAGGGAGTACATGATGGAAGAAGGTAAATATAACATGCCTGATGTCCATACTATTTATGTCTTGTGGTTTTTAGAGAATATGTTGATTTTTACATTTTGATATTTTTACCATGGGGAAGGGGGGTCTATAAAGGTCATTGAGTTCATATAATATTGGTGGGTGATCTAGATTGATGGAAAGATGTTTGGGAAGTATGAATCTCTATCAAGGATTCTTCAAAAAATTATCAAACAAATGCCAGATGAAGGTGATTTTATAATGATCAAATTATTATACTATCATTACTTATGAGGTGATACTATGCATCATAGATGATGACCTAATTAGCCATATGACAGTTCATTAAGTGCTTAATTTGCTTCTTAGGGACCTTTCCTTATCTGATTACCAATCATATTTTGACGTTGTCATTGATCCATGATATTACTACCAATGTTTACTTGATGTTTTTTTGACATTTCAGCCACTAAAAATTAGTAAATGGGTTTATCCATTAAAGAGATTATGAGATAATGGGTATATCTATAAGAAAACTATAAAATTAATTTTGGGTATATGAGTTTAAGTAACATAGTTCTAAGTGTTACTGGATTGAGGAGTGAAGATTCTAGGTTTTTTTAATTAGGATTTGGGATATGAAATTTTATTATTTGGGGGATACTTACTATATAAAATATGGTATATTATATGATGGGTATATACATTACTAAGTTTATAAGTAAATACATATATAAATTATTTTTATATAAAGTAATATTTAGAAAGCTATCGTGAAATATAATCCAAATTATTCTATTAATATTCATGGACACATCACTATTTATATAGTTTAATATATCATGATCACTAAAATTATGAATTGGGTCCAAGAATATTTAGATATCACATTATGTTATGAGCTCAGACTCAAGATAAGATTTATTTTAGATAAAGTCCTTGTACATAAGTCCAATACATCTCACTCTAAATATGGTTAGAATTTGGTCTATGTTATGGATGTAAACAAATAATTTCTGGTATAAAAGTAGGGAAGTGAAATGAATAAAAGGAAATTTTGAAACACATCATATAATAAATCCTGGTGTAATATTATTATTAGAAATGGTTTCAAGGTGGTATACCAGATCCATATATGATTCCAAATATATGTTCATTGATGTTTATTCTTCGATGATGTGTGAACATGGAAAACATAAATATTATAAGTTTCAAAAATTTAAATCCCTTTTCTCATATAATACCATAATCACCCAACTACTTTTATGAGTAATAGGTCCACGACACTCTTCCATTTCAAAGTAATTTTCTTCTCAGTTGAACATTCACACCAGATAAGAGGATGATTCTCATATGGTTTTTGTAATTTTTTGAAATTTTCATTTATAATGAGTTATTTACTATATTTTATCTTCAAATAGAATTCCTTCTTTAAAAATGTACTTTACACAGTCATATAATACCTACTAATTGAGTAAAATTATAGTTAACAAGTTTAACAACATGAATATTCTATTAATACACCCTATAATATTTTCGGTCATGTAGTTGAAATTTTTCCCACTATGAATAAACAATTACAAATTATAAATTTTGAATCCATATTTTATAGTTATAAGAATTTGGATTAGACTTATATATCCCTTCAAACTACATCTTATGCATTCTTTGATATAGAACATTTTCTATAATAGGACTAATTAAATACAGAATTATTATTCTGATAATGGAATTCTTACTATAAATATTTTTACTAAGATTACATATCATTCTTGGTGAAGTAATTCTTCATATATTTATCAAAGAAATTATTTAAAATATTGTCATAAATGTGTTTTATTTGATATTCATGGTGTGAATTTTGGGTTTCCATAATACACTATTAGTATGGATTTTTTCCATTGTTTCCTATTGATAGTCTAATATCAAATATACACCCTAGAATTTCATGAAATTAAAAAATTATGTTATCTAAGAACCACCTCCATGAATCATATTTTTCATTCACAATAATATCTTTTATGAATGGAATAAGAGCATTATTATCATTTTTTGTTCTAGTTATCATAAGTACATAAGTTTATTTTGAAAACAAAAATATTTCATTGATATATATAAATTTATAGTAGAATTTGAAGGTTTCAATACAAGCTATGAATTCCTATAAAAACTAATGAAATATAACAAGATACCTATCATCACCATAATCTTTGGGTAGACATTATTTTGTATCGATGTGGTACAATACTTGGTTTTTATGAGTAAATATAAAGAGAAATTTTGGTAACCGCATATAAGAGTTTTCCCAATAGACATAAAAATTCAAAATTTCATTTAGTATTTAATTAAAAGCCTTACCATATGAAGTATTATGTCTAAGAATTTATTATATTTTCTCATTCATGTGGGCCATATAAACATCCAGATAAATTCTAATCATGTGAATAATATTAGTCACAAAAAATTCAATATCTAATGTTATATAGTCCAGTGTGACTTCATAATGGATATGTGTATAAGTGTCTTCAATATTTGAAATATTCCAACCATATCATGTTATATCACATATAACCTTCAATAACATTCTATAATCATATCTATATTTATCAAATCTTAGGAAATTTGTTCCACAAATAATCTCATCAACTATATATCTAAATTTTCACTATATATTATGCTACTTTATTAGACTTTTTAGGAAATTGTTTCTTTAAAATTCCATTACAAAATATATATTTTTATTATTTTATCTCAATATACCACCTACAACTCCATGAAATTCACATATAAGTGTGATAATATTCCAATAAAATTGAGAAAACCATGTAATTTCTTTTCACCGTAATGAAAAGAAGGGTGGATAGTTTATATTTTGTTTTGGATTGTGTATGAACATTTGATTTACACTAACTAATTCATTATCTCCCTCATGTTCCTCTCGGTCATCAATATTTTCTCTTCTTTTTACATCATATAATACATCCACACCATTCAATTGATTATGAATCATATATGGAGTCTCTAGTGGGATGAATCCTTTTTTATGATATATAATTACATCATAATCTTGGGATATGCCTTATGTGATTATGTTATATTATAGAAGTACTTTTTCACTCAATATAAAAATTTATCCCCATATAATTCCATTGAACCGTGATATGTTGATTGGAAGAATAATATTGTCTCTTTTAGTAAGTCCAATCATGAAGTAATGGGTATGTTATATTCCATAGCCTCTCCTAATGTTGTAGTTTTTATAAAAAATTGATTTGATCTCTTAATAAAGTATCCTGTATAATCAATCATTAATTTATATACAAACACCAATAATGGTTACCCAATCATGAATATTAACCACTAATGTTGATTATATACTATAAGAAGTAACTTGATCTTTCTAAATGGATTAATAATGGAATTAGATGTAGGCGTACATTCTAATTTATGTGATATTATTTTATATAGTAAGGATAATTTCACCAATAATGAATCTTAATTTGACTATGATAACTTTTTTATGTTTTACTTATAGATATGCATTCATCTAAAGGTGTAACTTCTTATCTAACACATTCAACCAAATTAATATGGTGAAAAAAATTAATATACAACTTTCCATAAAATTGATTTTTATGAACCTAAAATAATATTTTTTCATAATTAGACACATATAAATAAATATCATAGATAATGTATATGGAACCATTTCATATAAAGGGTTTGAATCATTCAAACCCAAAATCTATGGAAGTGAAAGTATATTGATATAGATAACTAACAAAAAAATTTTATAATGAATCCAAAGTCATTGATATAATATACCCCCAGCCAAATGCCCACTTCTCATAGGTTTTCAAGAGAGATATAAATTTTAATGAAATACTAACTCATAATATATTTGACTCATAAATAACTTTTAGTTTTTGAATTTATAACTAAATATTAATAATTGGCTTTGTTAAAAAAATCATATGAAAGTACCCAACATGGGACTAATTATATGTAATATATAACAATGATAAGAAGAGACAAACTAAAACTAAAACAGATCAAGTATAAATTAATAAATGATTATTTGTGATATTTAAAAATAAGATAAAACATCAATTCCTAACAAGTGTTATGTATTAATTAAATGTTAATAACAATTCTTTCATATTATTAAGTGTTAACAGTTAATAAAAATTATGATTAATTAATCCAAATTAATAACTAGTTACTCTTAATTATTATTAATTAGTTTTTAATTATTACAAACAATTGTTAATTAATAATCAATAATTAAAATTATAATTAATTAATTAATTATGATTTCATATTACTAGTAGTAAAAAATAATTATTCCAAATTATTTTTATTTAATTATGAACTATTCCTAAATAATAGTAATTAGTACTATTTATTCTAATTTTAATTAATTATTATTTGTTATTATTAATCGATAATTGATAAATCAATGTTGTATTTACTTAAAACCATTTAATCCTAATTTAATAATAATTATTATTTATAGTTACTAACTAAACTAATTATTATTTACAGCTGATAATTAATAATTAATTTATTATAATTATTATCACTTATTACATAATTATTTCTAATTATTATTAATTATCATTTATTATTTCTAATTATTATTAAATAAATATTGACTATACATATTAATTATTAATTATTACTATTTGTTCTTAATTATTTGTAATTATTATTAATTTTTCACAATTATTTTCAAGTATTCAATGTTATTATTAATTACTTATTAATTATTCTTAATAAATAATAATTATTTCCAATTGTTCATAGTTATTACAAATAAATTAATAATTATTCTTAATTATAATTAATTAATCTCATTTATCCCTACTTATACTTGACTAGGTGGTGGATGAGTCTCTTGGTTCTCTTTGTTGTTGCTGTCTCTCACCGCTTCTGGATTTGTTCTGCTTCCATGGAGGCTTCGACTTCATCTCAGCAGACTGGGATCAGTTCTGGCGGATCAGATCTCTTGGTGATGGTGGTCTTAGACGGATGTACGGAGTGAGGTCTTGGAATCTATGGTTGGGTCTACTTTGGCCGATGGTCTTGTGGCTCCCAGATTTGAGATTGAGGGGGTCGCGACAGAGCAAGGTGAGTGCATTCATCTCAGCTTGGGATTCACAGAGGTTAGTCTTGGATGGAGACTTCCTCCATGACAAGATCCGGTCGTTGCCAATAGTTCACGGCATTGGTCAGCTCTACACTATAGAGGCATTTTGTAGGGACTCGGGTTCTTCAGGGGTTCGTGACAGATGGACCAGATTGTTGTAGTGGTGGGATGTTGCTCTAGTCATATTTCGATGCGGTAAGGTTCCGATATGGTCTTTCTCTATCTCTATTATTGTGAAATGGTGTCTTTGGGCCTCGATCTCTTGCTCTCTGGAATCTTAGCTTGGATGTTATGTGTGAGCGCTCTTGGAGGTGCCCGCTTAGTGGAAGTTCTTCCTGGTGTTGGTTTCAGTGTTGTTTTGGTTTAATGGTGGGATAAATCTTTCTTGTGCTGGTGCTGGATGATGGATGCTGGAAGCTAGTGCGGTTGAATATTGGATGTTGGAAGTTGGTGTGTCAGGCTACGGCTAGGGAGGCTGTGGAATGTTGATGACTATGTTATGGACCTCGATGTGGGGGCTGGTGATCTTGTTTTGTTTGCTTTTTTTCCTTTGTCATCGTTTGGGAGCTACTGGGTGCGAGTTACTGGTTTCTGGATTCCTATTGGTTTGGAAATGCTGGTTGCTGGATTCTGAGCTACTGGTTATTAGTTCTTTCTCTCTTTAGAAGGGTTGGAGATGGTTTCTCGTTAGTGTGGACTCTTGATGGCACAAACAAAAGGATGTAAGATGAATTTTTGAGGTTTTTTCATTCTCATGTTCTCTATTTGTTTGTTCTTTATAGATGCTTCACTGGTTGTGGATGGATTGGTTTCATGTTGCTATTGGTGCTGCTTACTGGCTTTGATGTGAGGGGTTCTTTGGTCCTGGGTTGGAACAAGGAGTTACAGGTGCTTCAATTTGGCTATGGGAATCAGTGCTGGTGGTCTTGCATTGCTGGTGAGAGGGGAGCTGTTGAAGGAGGTGATGGTTATTGTAAAGTGAAGAGTTGGATACTGATTACTGCTTGAATTAGAATTGATTATGTGGAGGATGATGATTTTGGTGTTGGTAGTTTGATGTTGCTAGTAGTGAATATTTCTGATGAGGAGTCTTTGGTTGCAGGAAGTTGTGTTGCTGGACACTGGTTACTGCCTAGCTTGGAGGTGCTGGAAGAATGTTATGGCGGTTATTATTGGATTTGGTGATGTTGGATTCTGGTTCTGTTTGGATAAGAAGCATTGAAGTTGTTGTTGTATCCGGTCTATTGTGTCTTTTTTTTGTTTTGGGGATTGTTTTTTGGGTATGGGTCGACTAACTCTACCCCACCCCGGTTTACACTGTTATCTTTTTTCATAAAGTTATTATCAATTATCATTAAAACTATCTAATTATTTTTTATTATTATTACTTATTATAGTAAAATACTAATTACTATTATATAAGTCTTAAATATTTATTAAAAAATATTAATGGCTACCAACTATTACCACGTACATTAATCAATAAATGTCCTTTTAGATTTTATTATAAAGGACTGAATTTGGGATTAATTGGGAACTCTACAAAGGACTTATTTTGGTTTCCCTACCTGATACAACATAGTAAACACAATATATACCAACCAAGAACCAACCAAGAAGATGGGCCACCATGATAATAAGCCGGGATGTCTTGATGGCCTATAACCAACCCAAAGTCAAAAAAATGAAACAAAAAAAGAAAACATCAAAAGTAAATGAGATGGAAACTCAGAAGCTAGTAGCTTTCTTAAGCATCTACCTAGTCTAAACCCACATATCTAAACCAATCTAACATGACTCACATATATCAACAGTCACCTCAAGCCTGATGCCAACTCAATCACTACATTTTTCTTTATGGCTAGGAGCACTGATACCATCTTTAACAATTATTTGTCAAACCTATTATACCATCATTGATCCCACAATTTTGAGTAATAACAAGACCTATGAAAAAACTAAAAAGGAAATAATAAACCAAGTAGACACCACACCATCAGATAATGATGGAAATGGGTATGTGAAAATATGGTAATTGGACCAACCTTACCTAATTAATTCAAAGGTACCATTTAATTAGGTTTATTTGGGGTTTGGGTTTCAATTATAATACCTAATTAATAATCATGTAGGGTATTGGTATCAGTGATTCAATACCTTAAAACCTGAACTTGATTATGTTATATTACTTTTGATATTTTTTTTAACATGCATTTACTATTATATCAACAGAACCCTATTTCAACATTCGCTGAATGGATAGAGGAATGTGTCTTGAATCAGATGGTATAAGTTAGGATGTAATTCTTGGGTTTATAAATCCATTAATCACATATGGAGAATCTAATGTGAGATAATCATCTATTATATAGTAAAAGTCCCACATCAGAGAACCAATATAGGGACTGATACTTTAAAATCCTTTACGATCCTATAATATTAAAAAAAATTGAATCCCCATTGCTCCACTATAAAATACATTCTTTCTCTGCTAATGTGAGTTTAATTCTATGTATACCTTACTTTGTTTCCATATTTAATTTAAACTGAAAATTTTAATAAGATATAAACTATAATAATATTGGTCAGGTATTTAAATTGGTATGATTTCATTAATTTTATTAGGTTTATAGTAATAAATTATCACATATAATAAAGGTAATGTTAGGGTCAGGGTACCTATAATTTAATCATATTTGGTTTAAGGTATCCCCAATTGAGTGGGTACCTGCCCCATTTCCATCCATACCATCTGACAATGAATAAAATTCACCACTAATCACCTTTTATAAAGTGCCACCACTTACATCTAGGAACAACTCCACTACACCATCATCACATAGAAAGCACCATTCCACCACCAATCACTAAAAAACATCCACCTCCATGATATATATCCACAACACACCAACCTCAATAACTAAACAAAAGACTACCACAGATCGTCTTGGCCATTTTCACTCCCCCAGTCCATTAGAATTATAGAATGATTTCATATTTATTTCAACTCACCGTTGTGATCAGTACACTACTCCACCAAAGAAAACATCCTTATCACAAAGCTATAAAACTTCCCAAGAAACATATCAGGAAAGAAAGAGTGACACAACAATGCAATAGAAACTAATGAGCCAAGAAATTAAAGAGATTCCATCTAGAGACCAATATAAGAATCCTAAACTAGATGAGGAGAACTGGGAAAAAACTAAAATGTATGTATGGTTATAAAACACCAATGAAAAAAAATAGAACACTTATAGAAAAATAGACACTAATAATGAAAGAAAAAAACCCCAAGAAACAACCAAAAAACCTAAAAACTAAAAAATTAAATACACCTCCATCTATTTTTGGAATGAAATCAGAATCCATCACCAACAATACCACTAGATCCCTTAAGACCCACACTATAGAATTAAGTAACACATAGTCCACCAAGATTTCCGAATACCACTAAGAGATATGGAGTAATAATAATAATGATAAGGAAAACCAATGAGGAAGGACTTTGAGGATTCCATATCAAATGTGCCATCACTAAAAGGATAACATCTATAACTGGATGAACACTCTAGGATAAATAAATAATGGACAAACTAATGTTTCTCCATTATATCACATGTAATCATATGTTTTAATTACCACAAGAACCCTCAATTTTATCTCTTATGACTTTTCATAAAGTGTGCAGATCAATCTATTTAATGCTTTAAATATGTTTTTTGTAATGTATTAACTTTAATGCTAATGATTTTTATAATTAATGAATACTTATATTCATATTATATAAATACATTAAGATTTACACTCATTTGTTATGGTTATTTGACATCCAATAGAAATTTTGGATTTTTCCTATGGATGGATGTGTTATGGTTAGAAAAAGTTTTATGTTCAGGTATTACAATCAGTTAAAGACTTTTATTCGAGAATTATAATCTTAATAAGCCTTATGAATAGAAACAAATACTTATGATATTGTCATATTCTAAATCCATTAGTTTTTTGAGAAGATTTTTAATCCTAAGATATAACACTACAAGATTTCATAGTATGTTATCTCTTCAAAGTAATTTAATAACTTGCGCAACACGCAACACCGAGTTCGAGCGCACCATGACTTACAAAAATAGATGCTCAAAAAACTATTTATGAATAGTATTAATAAAATTTTTGAATTTTATATACTTGATATAATTTTAATATCCATATTATGTGTTTCTTAGAAATAATATAAGAACAACTTCAATTTTTCAGATAAATGAAGTATTTTTCCGAAAATGCAATTTTACCGCCTTTTAATGGAGAACCCCTTTTAAATCCAATATTTGAAACTTTTATATATTAAATTTGATAAAATAAACTTATTCTTTATAATTGTGATATCAAAAATTAGTTTTGATAAATTTTTGGTATTTTTCTGATAACTTTAATATTTTGGTGAATAGTGAAAAATACTATATTTTAGTTGTAAACAACTTTTCTAATCGAATTAATTTATAGTGTTAAATTATGCATTAGAATAGTTTTGAAGTATAATTAGATTATTTTATTTATCATTTAATACAATTTAGGTCATTATAATTAATTTCACAATTAAATTTGACATAAACACTTGTCAATCTTTTGATAGTTTTTACTTTTTTAAAAACCTGCCTTTTGGTTTTGACAACAAGAATTAATTTTAAATTAATAAATGAAACTTATATGTTTTTAATTTTATAAAATTTAATTCATTTTTGAATTTCTAATATCAAAATTAGCTTATGGTAAATTTTTGGTATTTTTCTGAAAACATTCAATTGTTGATGAATAGTAATAAACATTAAGTTGTTATTTAAAACTGACTTTTTATTTAAATAATTTTTTATTTTATTCTGATTTTTTTTTCAAAATAGATACATAATACCTATATAAGTTCAATTTAACTAATTGGAGTCATTTAATAATGAGTTTAGATATATAAAAATTTTATTGAACTTTTTTACCGTCTTTTACCCACCTCCTAGGAGCATTTTCAAATTTTCATAAAATTTAATTTTACCACTTATGTGAGTTGAATTTCAAAACTCATAGAGACACGGTTAATATCAGTAAATAAAATGTGGTTTAATAATACTAACATCATTTTTGGTGAATAGTAACATTTTTACTTTTATTTACAACGGTTAAAAGTAAAAAGGTTAATTAAGGGTTAAAATGATATCATAATTACCCTAACGCATGTCCTAATTCTATTGGATAAGTAAAATTAGACTTAAATAACCTTATTAATAAAATATGAACATATTTGGTCCACTTGGATTAGATTAGGACATTTATTATTATTTTATTTAAAGAAAAGTTAAAAGGGTTAAAATCAATGTTTAATAACTGAACCATTTTAATATACGGTTATACATAAGATAAATTCAACTATAAATATTCAGTAGAAATATAAAAATATTTTATACATAATGGTATTTTATTTATAATTTTTGACATTAAATAAGTTAATTTAATTATGACACAATGATGATACATTATGAACCAAATTAATGAAAGAATCAAATAAATGGTATTATAAATATTAAAATAAATATAATTTCAATGTTTTTATGAAATAAAAAAACTTATAGGTGAATATGACTTGTTAGGATTGTTTCAATGTATCGTTTTGGAAACAATAAAGTTTTGATGACTTTCACAAAAACCAAGTACCAAATAATGTCAAAATTGACATAAAATAATTTTTAAAACAAATACTATATTATTGGTTGATATAATATTCATAAAAATCTAAGGTTCGGTCACAGTGCTTAAATAAAATTATATATGTCATTAATGAACCACTTGTGGTTCTCTTGGAAGTATAGAGAATGTTTATTAACCATATAGTGTAACAATATAAGAAGACACAGTAAAAGTTAAAATCTTTAACTTAAAGTTAAATCTAAATGATAAGGTTAATATGACGACCTAAACCTGCCTAAAACCTATTGATTGAGAGGTTTGTGACTCATCCACACCTTATATTCTAAATAAAGTATTTTTGTGTCATTAGAAACAAAAATTATATTATTATAAAATAATATTTCAAGGTTTTCCTAAAGTGACCCTAACTTATCTTATATAAGGGTACCTCCCCTTATCTTAATTTTACACTTCCAAAGACATTTGGCTCGGCCAAAACCTTCCAAAATATCCTCCCAACATTCCTAACTTAATCCTGGAGGCCTTCCTTTGGTCAGAAATCCATCCTATGGTGACCTTTTGATCAAATCAAAAGGAAGAACCTGAAAAAGAGGTAAATATTTCATCACCCCTTTCAAGTTCTATTCCCCTTCCACTTCCTCTTTCCTTGTTGTTTCCATTATAAAATAATAACTACCTTATCTTATAAATATTTTGATGTTATTATAAAAATGGTACAACCATGTTCATTATTCTATCTATCACATGAATGACGATGCCACCATATGTTTGTACGTACGGCTTACCGTCTCCATGTCGTGGTGTAGTTTGTTATTCAAACACATCATTATTTGGATGGGTATAATAATGAATATAACTGCTATAAATAAAAAATATAACATGTTAATGATTATAAATATATGATATAACATCCAATTACAAATGATTTCACCATTGATATAATGATATTTTCGCTCGTGCGTACGTACGAATTACTGTCTGCACGACGCGATGAGATTAATTCCCACGTTCATCATTCCACGATGATTATAAATATATATATTATTAATAAGTATGTAATATATTAAATAATAATACTACTGGATATATATATATATGTATGTATGTACTTACATATAACTTATTCACTTACTTCCATTCAATACGATATGAAAACGGAAACAATGTTTATGCATACGTACGACCTACCGTGTCCATAAATGGTGCCTTCTATTTCATATATATATCTATTATAAATATTTATATTCTAAAAACATATGATATATAAATCATGTTTTATATTCTTGAAGTATTTAAATCATTATCTAAATGATATAATAAAGAATATCATGTTAAAACACATACAATAAAGAAAGTTATTATTACCTAAAATGTTAATTTAACATAGAAATATTTATTAAATGGGTAGTATGAAGTCATAAATGAATCATGTATGATATAATAAATATGAATATGGTTCTATTATAATTTAATAACATACTATGTTCATTATACAGGAGGTTAAACAAACCCTCGACCAAAAGAAAGTGCAAGGTAAGAGTTAATTCTACAATCTCTTCACTATTTGAGGTTGCTTATACGTAATTATCTACTGAGGCCTCTTTATCATCCACATCCGTGTTTTCATAAAAATATATTTCAAAAAAAAATTACTATTTAACAAACAATGGGTTAAATTCATTTATACCCTTATTTTAACTTATATGTTTTTCAAAGGAATCATTCTGTCGTTTTCCAAATAAGTTACTTTATAACTTTTTCGACAAAATTAAGTTAAGAATGTTTTTTTAACTTATAAGGTGGGTGCATCTATTTTCCACCATTATAACATCATCGAAGCTTCCCTAACAATATTATAAGAATATTTTGAAAATAAATGTTTTCTTTATAATTATATGACTCTTAAATGATTTCAAAATAGAAAGAGATATTTCTCTAAATTTTTCTGATTTCATCTATGTCAACATCCTTTGATAAATTTTACACTTGTTTGAAGTTGATTTATTTTGATAAAAAAATTCCATATTGTATTTATGGTTTTGTAATATGTTGGACTATGGATGAGTTATTTTTATTCCATTCATGGTTTATGGTTAAAGTATTGACATTTTGTATGCTAGTTTTAATACGAATGTTTATGTTATATTTCAACCCATTCTTAAGATAAATGTGTTGGGATATTATGTTTTGGGTTGGTGGCCTGTAAAATTATGTCCTCTGGGTGGGGGTA
This sequence comes from Viscum album, assembly GCA_963277665.1. Taxonomy (NCBI): domain Eukaryota; kingdom Viridiplantae; phylum Streptophyta; class Magnoliopsida; order Santalales; family Viscaceae; genus Viscum; species Viscum album. The sequence goes on from OY728153.1 coordinate 1,658,467,880, forward strand.
TTTTTATAGCAGACCCTCTGGGTTGGGTCTGGTTACAGAGGCTCTCCGGGTTGGATTCCAGTTACAGAGGCTCTCCGGGTTGGAGTCTAGTTACAGAGGCTCTTTGGGTTGGGGTCCGGTTACAGTTTGCCCCTAAGTCCTGGCACGAGGCCTTGACGTAGAAACTAAATTTAGAAATTATGCATTCCATCATTATGAAAGTGGCTATTGATATTGACTATGATTATTCGACTAGTAGAATATCCATGTGAAGAAGTAAATGGAATTATTTGATTTTAATTTTTCCATATTATGCTGAATTTCAAGTTTAAAAGACTTTTTTTAATCATATAAATTGCCTTAAAGGTTTATGCTTATTTAGGAAAGTTTTTTATATATTGTTATCCTTACTGAGAATCTGATCTCACCCCTTTCTATGTTTTATTTTCCCTAGTATTGAAGAAGTATTTTATGGTTGACCTACAGGGATAGGCTAAGCGATATGAATGTGTTCAAAAGGGGAAAATGTTATTGTTGTTGTTAGTCATTTATAATATAATGTAACTTTCATGTATGTAATCTATTTTCCAAGACTGCTAAACTGATCAGTTCTTCGGGACATGATTCCTTGTAATCATGCCAATATATTAAAATAATGCACCTACTCTAGGCTTCTGTGGTTGGTGTGTTAAAGTTGGTATCAGAGGAAGTTTAGCAACAACCCTGGAAATAGATTCAGATAAACTCTAATTAGAAACAATTACCCTAAGAAAGATTTTGAGGATTAGTATAAAAGATTTTCTTAGAATTTTGGTACTGTAGTGATTTTGTGAGTTTTACAAGCAATACATCATTATCTGGATACGAGCAGGTAGAGGTGGCTCTGTCACATATGTACCTAGGGGTAAAACCTGAAAACACTACTTTGAGCTAGACTGGAACGGGAACTAGTGAAAGACAATGGGACTTGCTACAGTCTTGGTTACAACACTCCTAGTGATATGTTTAGGATAATTCACATTTTCATTACAAGCCATTATGAAGTATTTATGATTTAATACTTCTTTAAAGAAAACATTTTTAGGATTATGAATTATATCCATAAACTATTCAATTTACGATAGGTATTTTACATGTTTGAAATTATGAATTGTGATTCATAAACTGACGCAGTGTATTAAATTGTTTAGAAATGGTGCCTAGTAGAAGAAATGAGAATTCCAACAATACTCAGGATCGAAGTATTAAGAAGGATCATATCTTTCATGGTATTAAGACAAAATTTAAAAGGTAAATAGTCTCCCACATATTCTCATCATATGAAGAAATAGTATCATGTGTTAATAAGATAAGTAAATAATTCTATGAGTTCTATGGATTTGAAGGGATGCAAACAAAGCAAAGGATGGAAGAAAGAAAGATGGATAAAGAGAACAGGGGAAAGAAGGATTTTCCCATATATGATAACTGTGGGAAGTATCACCTTGGTAAATGCTTGAAGGGAATGGGAGTTTGTTATATGTGTGGAGAAAAAGGACACCTAGTACATGATTTCAAGGGTATGAAAAAGGTTTCAAATGTACAATGCTTTATCTACAATGTGTTGGGACACTATGTAAATCAATGTCCAAATCATCATAGTATACCACAAATGACGTTGTTGGATAATAATCAAGTTTTGATATTACCAAAGATGAAGAGTAATGACTTGTGTTATTAATTTGATATTAAATAATTATGTCATTTCAGTATTGTATCAACGATGTACTAGTTATAATAATTATGGATTATATAAGGATAATACTGCATTATTATTTCATTAAGGATTTCAGATTGTGTGGAACCAAGAAAAGTGACTCAATAGCAGGTTAATTTTTTTTGGAAAATATATGGTTGAAGGAAAGTTAAACCATAATATGTCCCAGATACCGAGGTCATGATTTTGGAATAAGAGGTGGTTGATTTGGATACATTATTTAGGATATTTTTTACTACCTTGGAACTGATTAATGGTTTTTTTATTCTATCATTGTTGGAATATTAAAAAAATGGACATAAAGAATATATCTAGTATTTTATAAGAAATAAGGGAGCATGAATGTAATCAATAAGGTTTTATGGTAATTCATGGTGTTACCATTTTTTAAAAGAATACATGATGAAGGTATTCATATGTTATTACGTGGCAAAAGAGATCTTCATTTTGTTTACATTTTTTATAAATTTTGGACTCTGATTTTGGACAGAAGTATTTCGGATAACTATAAAGGTTGGAATGGATTAAGTTTAACTTTGGATAGTAGTTATTATGATTATTTTTGGAATATTATAATACTATAGTTTTAGAAAAAGGACAACCTGTAGGTCGGGCGATAACCCATCGCGTCAAACAAAGCTGCATGAATCGAACCCACAACCAAAGTGAGACAAGGCTTTATGACCTACCACTAGCCTACACGAAGTCCCTCTTTATTACAAATCAGTTTTCTTCATTGTATATGTCTCTAACCTTATAATATTAGGATAAATATAGTATTTTTTAGTTCTATTATCTTTTGGAGTGAAAGATGAGTTTTTGGTAGAAATTAGGTAAAGGATGGAACTATAATTATCAATTATATATATATATATTATTATTCTATGATGAAATTAAATATTAATTTTTTTAAAGGATATTAATACAAAAAATGTGTTATTTTTAATACCTTAGGTTTTCTTGAACTAATGATATTATAAATTATCTTAGATTAATGTCTTTGAGGGCCTCAATTTTAAAGTTTTTTGTGATTGATGACCACAATCACTCCCTATAAATATTTTTGTTTTTTCCAATTATGTGTCTGTAATTTCCACCAATGTTATCTTATTCGAAACCCTAAGTTGGTGGTGACTTTTTCATTTCCCTTTACCTCTTATTATGACTTAGTTTTATTAACCCTATTTCCGATGTGGGTTTTCCACAAAAGTATTTTCTATTTTCAACCTCTTATTTTAGATGAATAATTTAAAATTGCGAGGAAGAAATTTATATAAGGAGGGTAGAATGTAACACCCTAAGATTTCATTGTATGTTATATCTTTAAATTAATTCAATAACCTACACTACACGCAACACGGAGTTCGAGCTCCCCACGACTTACCAAACTATCCGTTCAAAAAATGGTTATGAATAGTATTAATTGCATTTTGAATTTTATATAATACTTAAAATTTTAACATCCATATTATGTGCTTATTAGACATAATATAAGAATAAATTCAATTTTTTAGATAAAGGAAATATTTTTTTTGAAAATTCAATTTTACCATCTTTTAATGGAGAACCCTTTTTAAATACAATATTTGACACTTTTATATATTCAATTTGACAAAATAATATTTTTATTTAGAATTTGGACATAAAAATTTATTTTTGATAAATTTGTGGTATTTTTCTGTTAACTTTCATATTTTGGTGAATAGTGAAAAATACTAAATTTTAATTGAAAACAAATTTTTTAATCCAAATAATTTATAGTGTTAAATTATGCATTTGAACGGTTTTGAAGTATTATTAGATTATATTTTTATCCTTTAATACAATTTAGGCCATTAAAATTAATTTCACTTTTAAATTTGACATAAACAAATGTCAATCTTTTGATAGTTTTTACTTTTTTAAAAACCAGTTTTTTGTTTTTGAAAACGTGAATTAATTTTAAATTAATAAATGAATCTTCTATGTTTTAAATTTTGTAAAATGGACTTCATTTTTGAATTCAGAATATTAAAATTAGCGTAGGGTAAATTTTTGGTATTTTTCTGAAAACATTCAATTTTCGATGAATAGTGAAAAACAATGTGTTATTATTTAAAACCGACTTTTTATTTAAAAAATTATTTATTTTATTTAAATTTATTTTTTGTCAAAATAGATACATAATAATTATATAAGTTCAATATAATTCATTGGAGTCATTTTATAATGAGTTTAGATATATAAAAAGTTTATTGAACTTTTTACCGTGTTTTACCAACCTCCTAGGAGCATTTGTAAATTTGTATAAAATTTAATTTTACCACTTCTGTGAATTGAATTTAAAAAATCTGAGAGAAAAAATTAATATCATTAAGTAAAATTTGGTTTAATAAGATGAAAATAAGTTTTGGTGAATAATAACTTTTTACTTTTATTAACCACAGTTAAAAGTAAATAGGGTAATTAAGGGTAAAAATGATATCATAATTACACAAACACATGTACTAAATCTATTTGATAAGTATAATTAGACTGAATAAAACCTTAAGAATAAAATATGAACCTCTTTGGTCCACTTGGATTAGATTAGGACATTTATTATTATTTTATTTAAAGAAAAGTAAAAAGAGTTAAAATCAAAGATTAATAACTAACCCATTTTTAATATAGTGTTATAGATAAGATAAATTAATCTATAAATATTTATTATAAATATTAAAATATTTCATACATAATGGTATTCTATTTATAATTTTTAGTTATTAAATAATTTAATTTATTTATGTCCCAAAGATGATGGAGTAATTACCTTATTAATGAAAGAATCAAATAAATGGTATTAAATATATTGAAATAAATATAATTTCCAAGTTTTTATGACTTATACAGAATTTATAGGTGAACATGACATGTTAGGGTTGATTAAATGTATCTTTTTAGAAGTAATAAAGTTGTGAAGACTTTCACAAAAACCAAGTACCAAATAATATCAAAATTTACAAAAATAAATTTTTAAAACAAATACTATATTATTGGTTGATATAATATTACTAAAAAAATAAGGTTTAGGAAAAGTTCTTAAATAATATTATATATGTCATTAATGAACCACTACAGGTTACCTTGGAATTTTATAGTATGTTTATTAACCATATAGTGTAAGAATAGAAGAAGACATGGTAAAAGTTATAATATTTAATTAAGAGTCAAATCTAAAAGATAAGTTTAATATGGTAGAATAAACCTATCTAAAACCTATTGGTTGATGGTTTTTTGACCCATACCCACCATTTCTTCAAAATAAGTCATTTTGGATCCATTATAAATCATAAATGATTTTATTATAAAATAATATTTCAAGATTTTCCTAAAGTGACCCTCAACTCTTTTATAAAAGGGTACCTTCTCTTCTGTTAATTTCACACCTCCAAAGCCATTTAGATCAGCCATCACCTACCCAATAATCCTCCCACCATTCCTACCATAATCCTGGAGGCCTTAATTTGGTTTGAAAGCCAACCTAAGGGGCCCTTTGGATCAAATAAAAAGGAAGAACCCGAAAAAGTGGTAAATATTTCATCACCCCTTTCAAGTTCTTTTATTCTTTCACTTCCTCTTTCTTTATTGTTTCCATTATAAAATAATTAATCCAGTATCATATATATACTGTGATGTTATTATAAAAATGTTACATCCATATTCATTATTATATGCCTCACATGAATGACAAAGTCACCATACGTGCGTACGTACGGCTTACCGTTTCCACGTCGTGGTGTAGTTTGTTATTCAAAAACTTCATTATTTGGATGGGTATAATAATGAATATAAATAATATTAATAATAAATATAAAATTTGAATTATTCTGTATATATGATATACTATCCAATTACATACGACTTTACCATCGATATAATGATATTGTCGCTCTGTGTACGTACGGATTACCGTCTCCACGACGCGATGAGATTAATTCCCACGTTCACCAATCAATGATGATTATAAATATATATATTATTAATAAGTATGTAATATATGACATATTAATGCTACTTATATATATATATATTTATGTACTTACATATATCTTATTCACTTACTTCCATTCAATACGATATGAAAACGGAAACAACGTTTATGCGTACATACGACCTACCGTCTCCATAAACGGTGCCTTCTATTTCATATATCTATCTATTATAAATATTTATATTGTAAATATATATGATATATAAATCAAGGATTATATTTTGGAGGTATTTAAATCATAATCTAAATGATATGATCAAGAATAAAAAGTTAAAACACGTATGTTAAAGAAAGTGATTATTACCTAAAATGTTAATTTAACATGAAAGTCAATATAAAATGGGTAGTATAAAGTCATAAATGAATCATGTATGACATAAAAAATTTGAATATGGTTTTGGAATAATTTAATAACATACTAGGGTCATTATACAATAGGTTAAACGTATCCTCGACCAAAGGAAAGTGCAAGGTGAGGGTTAATTCTACAAACTCTTCATTATCCAAGGTTGTTTTTACGTAATTATCTTATGGGACCTCTTTATCATCCACATCCGTGTTTTATTAAAAATGTGTTTCAAAACATTTTTAATATTTAATAGACAATGGGTTAAAGTCATTTATACTCTTATTTGACCTTATATGTTTTTGAAAGGAATCTTTCTGTTGTTTTCCAAATAAGGTACTTTATGACTTTTTCGACTAAATTTCGGTTGGAATGTTTTTTAACTTATACGACTGGTGCAGATATTTTTCGCCATTATGACATCATCGAAGCTTCCATTACAATATTATAAAAATATTTTCAAAATAAATATTTTATTTATAATTATTTAACTCTTAAATGATTTCAATATAGAAAGAGATATTTTTCTCAAATAGTTTTGATTTCATCTAAGTCGACATACTTTGATAAAATTTTCACTTGTTTGAGGTCCCTATGAAATAGACCTCTATAGTGTAATTAACTAAAATTGAAGAGATATAATTGGTGGAATAGACTAAAGGATCCATGTGACCCAAAACCATTATAAATATTCCTTATTATACTCTTTTATTTTAAATTTTCATTTATATTCCATCTCTGATAAAAGAGTAAAGCACGATTCGAGGGTTGATTTTTTTTAGAGGTTAATTTTTTTAGGAATCAATTCACCCCCCTCTAGAATCATTATGTAACTCTATTATGGAAACAAACTGTCATCATAGTTTGAGATCCTTGATTTCTCAACACTATAAATTTGAATTCATAATGATATTTTTTAAATGGTTTCAATGACTAAAAATATATGGAGATTGTTTATGGTTAGGGATATTTTTTATAATTAATAGTAATTTATTTTCTAGACAGATTTAATGATTGTATATATGAAAAATCCAAGTCTAAAGGATCACATGAAATATTTCAAGAATTATAAAGTTCTTGAAATAAAACATGAGAAAAGGGATACTACTAAGGAAGAAAAATGTGACTTGAACTTTGAGGCCCTGAATTCTTTGATATGTGGATCAAGACTTGATTAGTTCAATCATATTTTGAAATGAAATGCATTACATGAAATGTGGAAAAATATATCTCTTTCTTATGAAGGTATTGATAATGCATGGAATCTCAGATACAACACTTCCAAGTTAAAATTTGATACATTAATTATTTTTGTTGGTGACATAATCACCCATATGAATGGAAGGATAACATAGATTATAAACAATGTATATTCCTTAGGAGCTCATTTTCTTGAACCAAATTAAGCTCTCAAAGTACTCAGAGTTTCTCCATCCAAATTGAGTTTAATTTCAACTACTATTATGAAATCTACAACTTTGAAATTTTTAGGATAAAATATCTTATTTTTAAACATATGGTAAATAACATTGAGAATTAATTCTAGAAAGGAGATACTAATATGATAAAAAAGGAGAATGATTCCCTAAAGTCATCCACATTAAATAACAAAAATCAAAAAAATGAGACATCATTTTTATGATCTTATGATAAAAAGACCTCAGTCAATTTATAGACAAGTAATGATCTTGTTCAATTTTCAAAAATCTTCAAGAAATTTTATAGTAAGACAAGAGGATTCTAGAAATACTTAACAAGTATATGAATTTTTATGTAAATACCAAATAATTAAGATTCTATGAGTGTTATAATCTCAGGAATATCAATCCTAATTATCTTAATCTTAAGGAGAATACAAATTATGAGAATAATTATAATAAATGATATGATTATAATAAGTAAAAGAAAAAAATTAATACTGGATAGAGTTTATTTTGAAGTTTCCAGAGATGACTCCAGCTCCAATTCTAAAGCATAAGTATATCTCCAGAAGGTAAATATTTGATTCATGGCACAAACTGATGAGTTTTCGCTAACTTATTATTCTTCCTCCAAATATTAATCTTAATCTAAATATGAAAACAATTCAATTTATGATTTGAATGAATACATTTCTATTTTTATGAAAAATATAAATTATTAAAAAAAGAATATTTCTGTTAGGAAATGTTATGATTTTACATCAAAAGAAAATTTTTAACTTAACCAATAGATTTTAGTATTGAAAACATTTTTAGAAAAATATACATCTAATTGTGTTTTCTATGAAATAAAAATAAAATAATTAATGGTTAATATAAAAAGTTAAAAATTATGTTTATACTATTTTTCCTAAGCGGAATGATTATCTAAATTAAATCCTTTTAAAAAAAGATCATAAAATTATATATCACAAGAAATAATGGGAAAAACAAAAACTTTATAGGAATTATTTTATATGTATATCCAAAAATAGAAAAATTTATAATATCACTTATTTTTACTATGTAATAAATGGTCATTTTCAAAAATATTTTTCCTAAATATATCATCAAATATATAGAAGAAATAAGGCATTATTTCTTTAAATTTATCAAAATTTTAATTTTGGAAAGTATAAGAAGATTTAGGTTTCCAAATATTTTATAGATAACATTATTGGTCTCAAGGGAATTTAGGAACCAAAATATCTTCTTGTTTAATTTTTTTATTGGAAAAAATTAATAGAAGAAAAAATTCAATATATTTTTTAGAAAGTTTTTGTTTAAGATATATTAGTATTTAATTTTCAAATATCCACTAATGGTCTATAATTGAAGGAGGATATGTCAATATTGATGATAATAATAATGTAATGATTATTATAGTTTGATTTATTGAAAATAAATATTTATTACCCATATATAAAGAAATTTATATTGATGTATTAGAGAAAAATATGATAAGTATTTAAGAAAATTTGGATGGTGGATATTATATTGATTTTTAAAATAATTTTTGTTTAGTTTTCAAAAAACAATTTAATTTTTAATTTACATAGAACTAATATTGTCTACACTCTATAATTATATTATTTTTGGTGGACCTCTAAGAGGAATATACCTCCCCATTCTCATCTAGGGTTTCTATTATGTAGTGATTTGGAGGGGGAGGCTAATGCACTTCCTATTTTGCATCGCCTACCCCTCTCTTGCTTCTTCCCATTCTACGAAATGACACATATTTATTATAGGGTTATATCACTCTGATTGGTTTTAATTTTTATAGTGGATTTCATATTCAGTTGGTGTAGTTATGAAGTTCAGAATGGTTCAATGTTTTTACCTCAATGTTTTCTCATTGTAGTCATCGATTCCAAATTCCTCTAGTAAATAATGTTGGTCTAGGATGGTTTGGGGGGGATGAGTTCTGGTCAATGAACAGAACCCTGTAATTTATTCAAAAAAAGGAGCAAATGAATTACATGAGTCAAAATGAGGGAAATTTTCTAGAGTCTCTAATAAAAAAAAAAGAAATCAAATCCGGAGGGAGATGATTCCTCCATGTGATCTCATGAGAGACTCCCATGTTGGCGAGATCATCGACGGTCTTGTTTGCTTCACGGAAGGTGTGTGTAGTAATGAAGTTGACAGTTTTGAGCGAGTTGAGGAAGTTAATACATCTGGGGGTGAGAGTCCATGCTAGGTGAGTCACACCCTTCTAGATAGCTTGCAAAATGATATAAGAGTCGCTCTTAGTCCAGATGTTTCTCCAGTTGAAAATATTTTCAAAATAGATGGCATGAATCATTCCCAACATTTCGGCCTCTAGAGCAGAAAAAATGCCACAGCTTCTATAGAAACACTTGATAATCTGATCAAGATGGTCTCTGAAAACACCATCCACATCCCTAAGGTCTAGTGTTTTTTTGAGGCTTCATCAAAATTTACTTTAATCCATCCAGGAGGAGGATCTTTCCAAAAGACTTCAATAGTGTATTTCGGTTTTGGAAATATTCCACTTACTCTAATCTGGAAGAGGGTTTCAAGATCAAGGATAGATTTTTCACAATGGTCTTTTTGGATTATGGCAGCCTCTTTGATAGCAAGAAGAATCCTCATTTTACCTACATTTAGTTTAAAAGAGATATTGTTGAAAATGAAATCATTTCTACCATACAAGAGGATATACAGAAGCTCTGCAACGACAGTGAGAAAAAGGTTTCAAATTTGCAGTTACCTCAGAAGCTCAATCATCCTTTTCAACTGTGAGAAAATATACTTATCAAGAAGCCATCTACACTAAAAATGGTCAAAAATGTAATGTTAAAGAGCAGTAGCAGTGTCACAAGATAAAAAGAGGTGGTTTATGTCCTCCCGATGTTGGTTGCAAAATCTACATTTAGATCAAATATTAAAACCATAAGCCTGAAGACAACCATCATTAAGAATGTTTTTGTGAGAAACTCTCCAAATGAGGGTAAGACGATAAGGTTTTATCCAAGCCTTATTGATGTTGGTGATCCAGCTGATATTATCATCAACATTAGAGAGATGGTGCTTATAATATTTTTTGGAGTCCAACAAGCCATTTTTAGCTGGTTCCCAAAATAGAAAGTCGTCATTGGAAGTGAAGTAATAATTTTCAACAATCTTTTGAATAGAATCCGAAATATGTGAACCAGAAGAATTGATCATGTCCCTAACGGATAAGTTAGTGGTATGAGGAGTAAAAGAATTATGCCTCTCCGATATAAGAGGGGAACCAGTCCAATTATCAAACCAAAAATTTAAAGTGGATTCTTTACTAAAAATCCATCTAGAATTTTCCAAGATCTAAGAATAAGAATATTTAATCGAGGTCACAATAGAGGAAGAAATGTATTGAAAATTACCAGATTTAAGCTTATCAAGAAAATGATTTCTGAGAAATTTCTAAGGATGAGAGTTATGATTAATGAGGGACCACGTAAATTTTTTCTATAGAGCCTCATTAAAGGTTTTAAATTTATTAATTCCTATACCACCTTCTTCAATATGTTTACAACAAGAGGTCCAAGAAACCGTGACCAATTTTCTCTCCAGATTGCTTCTGCTCCAGATGAAGTTCCTTATAGAAGTATTTAAGAATTTGATAAGACCCACTGGCCACTTTTCGACCATCATGGAGTAAAAAAACATAGAAATAATGGTGTATTTCACAAGTCAAACCCATCCTTCCATTGAAAGGGATTTTCATTTCCAAGAAATAAGTCATTTAGGAATTTGATCCACTATGTGATAGAAATAAGATGATTTGGGTCATCCTTAGAAGATGGGGACGCCAGGGTAATTTAAGGGTAGAAAACCTTCTTTAACCCCTAAAACATCAGTGAGATGAGTTTTCCTATTAAGGGGGAAATTTTTACCAAATTAGATAAAGGCTTTATGCCAGTTAACACGCTGACAAGACACCTCTTCATAGTGAGAGATGATGTATTTAAGGTTATTGATATTTCTTTTGTCCCCTTGGAGGAATAAAATGATATCATCAATATAAAGAAGATGGTAAGAGGAATGTAAATTCCTAGAGGCAAAAATCAGTTTGATTTTTCCTTGATCAACATTGAAGGTGAAAAATCTACTAAGATAATCTTCTACAACAGAAAAAATAATAGCAAAGAGGGGGACTTCTTGTCTGACGTTATTGGTGCATTTAAAGTAACCTCTAGGAGAACAATTTAAAAGAATAGAAATATGGGCTGAATTGAAAATGTTTTTAATTTTATTGAAAAAAGTGTCCTTGAAACCGAAACTATAAATCTATTTAAAAATAAAGTCCTAGTAAATCGTGGTAAAGGATTTAGTAATATCTAATTTAAGAGAAAAATTTTCACCCCTAGTGTTTCTATTCAATAAATTAGTGGATTCAAAGGAAAGGCAAATGCAATCTTGTATAGACCTACCTTTGATGAAGCCTAATTAGTTCCAAGAAACAATTCTGTTGGTAATAGTAGAGAGTCTATTGGCAATGATCTTAGAAATAATTTTAAAAATAGAGTTTAAGAGGACGATGGGTTAGAAAAGGTGAATTTTATCAGTATTTTCAATCTTTGGAATAAGAGTGAGAAATTAACAATTTAGACCATTAGGAATAACCCCTTTTTAAAATAATGTTTTGACTATGTTACAAAAATCATTTTGAATTAAATCCAATTGTTTTTGGAAAAATTTTTTATTCAAGACATTAGTTCAATGGGAACTTTATGGATTAAGGCCAAAAACAATGTCTTTAATTTTAGAATCAACAGGGATGTCGTTAAGTAAAAAATTATCCTCAAAAGTAACCATGTTCGGAATTATATTAGGCAAAATTTCTTTGTTGGTATTGGGACCATTGAAAATGTCCGTGAAATGGGAGACTACATGGTTGGTGATCCCTTCTTACATATTAATGAGTTTAACCTCAACCCTTAAATAGGAGAGAGGCCTACTAGCTTTCCTAGATCATTTAAGGGAGTTTTAAAATTTGGTGTTCCTGTCACCGTCGTTGATCCATTTAGCTTTGAAAATTTTCTTCTTTATATCTTTAAAGTTGTGCAAGGAGATTAATTTATCAGAAATATTGATTTCATTTTAGGGGTCAGTTTTAAATCTGGTTATGTTGTTATTATTTTGAATAAGAGTCAAATATTTCTCCAATCTCTGAATGTCTTTATCTATTAAGTCAGATTTGGTTTTTCACCACTTTTTGAGAATAAGTTTGAGATTTTTCAACTTAGTTGTGCAAGCAAAGGGGTCCTTGGAGTTACCCATGTTATCCGAGGAAGAATTGATTAATGTGATGCACTCGGGGTCCAAGGACCATGCCAAATTAAATCTGAATGGAAAATATGGTTTCTAAAGATTTTGAGTAATACTAAATAATATCGGGTAATGATCTGAGGAATGTTTGGTCAGAGTAACACTAGAGACCTGGTTCCATTTATCAAGGGCTAAATCATTAATGAACGATCTATCGAGCTTACTTTCCACGACTCGGTTATAATGATGTCTATACCAAGTTAACTAGGAACCTACTAGGATAACCTTAATAAGATTATTGGCTTCTATAGAGGATTTTAATTCTCTAGAAGAAATAGAAGATAAAGATTGGCCATGTTTTTCAGTGGGAGATAGAATATAATTGAAATCCCCGACTAAGACCTAGGGGTCTTGAATTTTGGCATTGATAGTGGAAATTTCATCCCAAAGAGTTCTTCTATCCTGGTAATTATTTTTGGAATAAACAAAAGTATTTAAAATATGTGTTCTATCTAGGTAGTAATCACAAGTCAAAGCTTTCTTAGAAAGACTGAAAATATGTATGTTCTGAAGAGATGAGTGATAAAAGATCAAAAGAGAGTCCACAACAATACCATTATTATAAGAACCTAAGAAGGAAAATACATAATTGAAAAGATGCATGAAATAATGGGAAACAATCACCTTAGGTTCAGCAATAGCAAGAAACATAGGGTGATGAATATTAATAAATATTTTTAATACATTTAGGGTGTCAGGGTTTGCAATACCCTCATAGTTCCAATAAATAATATTCATTAATTCTTATTTCTGGGGTTTGAACCCCCTTTATTTTTCTTTCTAGCATTTTTTCCTCTGGTTTTCCTAGGGGATATGTTCCTACCAGGAGTGTAGGTTTTCTCATTTTTACCTGAGGGAGAAGTAGATTTTTGAACTCCTACATTGTTACTAACAGTCAAATTGCAAGAAGATATCGGGTCAGGGAAAATGAGTGCCCCTTAAACTGTAATAGTTTGAGAGGGACCTGATACAAGGGAATCTTGAGGGATGACGTCATCCTTAACCAGGCTAGAAGGCGCCTATGTGATTGTATCATCTTCAGAGGGTCCCGCAGCTGAAACATCTTGGAAGATGTCTCCAACCATAGTCGGGGTGAGTACTTTCAAGTTTTCAGTGTCCTGAAAAGAAGAAGAGACCATAACCTGATCATTAGATGAGGAAGGACAGTTGATAGAAGAAGAATTATTTTCAGTGTCCACTGGAACAATGGGGACAACACTGTGGTTAAAACCAACTTCTTTCTGATTGAAATCCACATTATCAGAAATGGGAAACTCTTGTAATCGAGTAGGGGATTTGGTTGGAACAAAAATAGGGGTGAAGGGGAGGGATGGTTCCCAGAGAAAGACCTAGCCTCACTTATGTTCATAGGGGTTTCTCCCTTGATCATGTATGGCTTTGAAGATTAAAGAAGAGGTGAAGATTCAGGTATATTACCATGACCCAAAATTAGAGGAGACTCAAGATCAGTTTTTAAAGGAGACTCTATTTCAGTAAGAGGATTCTGAAGAATCAGACTTCCCTCATTTTCTAGATTTTTTTAATGGCTTGTTCCTTCAGTTCTTTGTCCCGTTCTTCCACTAAGTCAACCCAAGAAACCCCATGATTATCCTTAGGTTTATCAATCCATTTTTCAGTGATAGTTTTGGGAGGTCCTGTTTTCTTAGGGTAGGGGGCCTTCTCTTTTCTATTTTTTCTAACTTCAGTCCAGTTAGAGGAAATATGTTGATTGGAGAATCTATGAACCATTCTATAATTAAGGATGGAGTGTCCAACCATCTTATAAAAATCATAGAAGGATGGAAGGTTCTCATATTCAAGATTGATGACAGTATTATAATTTCCATCATTGAAAGAAATTTTTTTTGGTGGTTTATTTTCAAGGTTGACTTCGATTAAGACCCTAGAAAACATTCCAAGATAAGCATTTATGGTCCTTTGATCAATTTTTAGAGGAGTTCCAATATAGGAAGATAGGTCATCAAGGATCCTAGGGTGAAAAAAAAACCCAATTAAGGTTATGGAATCTGAACCAAACCTGGGAAGTTTTTCCTATCTGTGTATTTGGGTTAAAGGAGAAGTCCCATTCAGATATTCTAAGGAATCCAAGATTTAGATTAAGATTACATATTCTCCAGACTCTATAAAGATCCTCCTCCGAATTGAGGAAGAAATGAAAAACACTCTTCCTAGAGGGATAGACTTCCAGTAAGTAATACCCCAGCAAATATAAATTCTTTGCTTCAATTCAATGTAATACCACGATTTTTCCCCTTTAACATAATAGATACTTCCCATCATAGAGAACTTACAAAGGATTGGTCACTGTGAAATCACCTCTAGGTCAGCTTCGATGGCGAAACCTCCATCATCCAGATGTTTCACCATCGAGTGAGATTTCAAACCTACAGAAGAAGTAGAATGGGAACCTTTAAGGGCTTCAAGAAATTAAATACCTCACGGGGCCATGTTCGAAGCATGTGTTAGAGAAGAATCATCAAAAGCTTTCTCCAGTTCAGAAACTCCCAGATTTGAGATACCCTTCCCATGATGACTCTTTAGAACTGTGGGGAGCTCCCTACTGGGGTCGAAACCAGCCATGTCGAGCAAGATCAAGAATTATATGAAGAGTTGTACGAATTTTTCAGTGGATTAAGGTTTTTTGAGCTCTTCAGAATGTGAGAAATTATCTCTCCCCATGATCCTCCGGGTCTAGGATGGTAATCCCTCATTATCATGGCTAGTCTAATTATATATTTGATCTAGATTCAGGTTCCAGTTCTCCACCGTAGTGTGTTCTAGTGAAATTATTCTATAAGAGGCATTGAGATGTGTTGAGAAAGTAGTGAAGGTTTCCAAGAGAATCAACTAACATTGTTTGTATCCTATATAGTGATTTTATTTTGATTCTGAAGGTCACAACTTGTTGGAAATCCTATCCATTTCAATATGATCTTGCTTCATACTCTATATATTTTATTACTAGGTCGGTCTGGGGTGGTGGATATCATGAAGGTTTTGGGGTGTGGTTGTGTGGTTTTCAGTATTCCAGGAGGTGTGGATTTGATAATGATGTTCATAATGGATTTGATCATTATATTGCAAGTGGTAATCTCTGATGGTCGGTAAGATGTGGTGCTAGATGGATTTTCCTTGATGATGAATATTTCCAGTGGATCTTTATCGAAGCAATGGGTGTGGAGGTAGATGATTGGTATCAATATGTCAATAGGTTTGTCTTAAGGTGGTTCATAGTTTGAGGGTAATATATGGGGTTTCAATAGACCTAATGGGTTGCAACGACATTGTTCTGGTTATTTGGATCCCCAAAGGAAAGGATGGAATTGTGAAGGTGTAGACCTATACTCAATAGATGAAGATGGTTTTAATCAATGAATATGGTATCTCTGTTTTCAATGTTTGTGATCTCATGAGTGAGGTGGATATGTTGACAGAGTGATAAACACCTAGGGCCGCAACTTGAGGTGGAATAAATCTATCCACCTGAGGAGGTTGCACTTGGATTGATGCACATATCATTTCATTTTTGAATTTTGAATCTTTAGTATGTAGAAAATTTAGGTTTGGAAACAATTAATTTTTCATTTGAATCTTTTTGGTGGATTTTCTATAGTTTAATATGATCTGGTTTGTGTGGTGTGGTTTCATACTTATCCTATAAAAGTGTTTTTTCTAAAATACCAAAAATATAGATTTGGAGTTATAATTTCATTATTATGGAAAACAAAATATGAGTTTTTTAAATATTAAAATCAATGAATCATGGATTTGGTATAAAAGGCCTGGACATTTTATTTTATATTCTTTGAGAAAAATTTTAAGGAAAATTTGATATCTGATTTTACCCATATAAAATAATTTTCCACCTCTAAACCACTAAAACTTATTTATATGGATTTTTTTGGCCCTTATAGAATTGAAAATCTAGTTGGTAAGTCATTTATATATATATATATATATTTCTTTATGACTTTTCTTGATCTACATTTGTTTATTTATTAAGACTTAAGAGTTTCACTTATAATATATTTATTAAATTCTGTAAGTTAATATAAAATTAAAACGAAGTTAAAGTTTTTTCTCTAATAAGTTACAATGTTAGAGAGTTTTAGTATTACTAATTTAATTAATTTTACTTAAATAATTTTATTATACATATTTTTTATGCCCCAATAAAATCTAAACAGAATAGTGTTATTAAAATAAAGAATTGGGCCTTGAATATAATTTCTAGAATAACTAAATTTTGGGTTGAGGAAATTTAAAAAACATGTTTTGTAATTAGTACAGTTATAATAAGGAATATCATGAATAAAACACCCTATGGGAAATGGAATTATAAAAAACCAAAAGTGGATGAATTAATGTTTTTTGGATTCATTGTTTAAATCCTTAAAGCTAATGATATTCTTGGTATGTATGATATAAATTTTGGTAAATGAATCTTATAAAGTTATTATACAAATTTTGAAGCCTATATAACTTCCAACATATAAAAAATGATTATATTAGAATATATTCATGTAAAATTTTATGAAATTGATTCCTTTGATATTAAAAAAATCTAATGAATCACTTAAGACATTCTATATATAAAAAGATACTTGATTTTTTTAATTAAAAAGATATGATCATGTAGAACATGATCATGAACTATCCATTCTAGAAAGAAAAAATCTGATTCACCTAAATTTGTACCACTGATGAAACCTAAAACCTTTAATAAGAATCCCTAAGAAACAATTATGTGATGATTAGATGAAGAAATTAGGACTATAAGAGGTGTATAAAACCTTTATAAATTTTCTAATTTCATATCCCTTATAGAACCTGAAACCATAAAATAAGATTTATGTGATGAGAGTTGGGTGGTTTCTATGCAAGATGAATTAAAAAAGTTCAAGGGGAATAAGGCAAGTGATTTAGTTGATATACCATCTTATTATAGAATTATATGAACTAAATAGTTATTTAGAAAAAACTATATTGATCATGTTGTAATCAGTAGAAATAATGATATAGTAGTTTTTAAAGGTTACAACCATGAGGAAGGAATAGATTATTAGGAAACCTTTACCCTTCTTTCTAGGTTAGGACCCATTATAATCCTTTTATAACATTCATCTTAAATGGATTTCAATTTATTTCAGATTGATATAAGATATACATTTCAAAAAAGTTTTTTAAATTTAGTAATATTCTGTTGAACAACCTCTAGGTTTTAAAGGCCCTTATTTTCTAAAAATATTCAAACTTACTATAGATTTTTATAGTCTAAAAAATCACCTAGAGCTTGGAAGGAAATTTGAGCTGAATTATGTTATCAAACAGTTTTACTGTGGATTTGGATGGCCCCAATGTTTTTAATAAAACCTATTCAAAAGATATTAATTATAAAAATTTATTTTGGTGATGTTATTTTTTATTAAAAAAATAAAAGTGTGTGGTGATATGTCAAAATTAATTAAAATAGAATTTGAAATAAGCATGATTAGTAAGTTAATTTTTTGTCTTAGTTTTTATACTTTCCAAATAAATATTTTGAGAATTTTTTAAATAAAATTAAATACAAAAATCACATATATAAAAACTTTTTGCATGAAATTAGTAAGACATATTCATGTTTTATTATTTCCTATATAAATATTGATCTTGACGAAGTTGAGAAACCAATTGACAACAACCTATATAGAGGAATAATTTGGACATTAATTTATCTAAAAAAAGTAGAAAAGACAATATATTTTCGCTATTTCAACATGTTAGATTTAAGTGAAACCAATATAGTCACATTTAAAAATTACACAAATAATTATAAGGTTCTTAAAAGGAATAATTCTTCTGTCTTAATTTTTTCTAAAAATCATCTATCTTAAATTTAATTTCATATTTTGATGGAAACCTTGGATAATTTATGTGTGACTAAAAGAGTATATCTTGAACCTTCCACTTTCTATGAAAATATTTATTTTCATGGTCTAGTAAGAATAAAAATTCTATCACATTATCACCTAATGAAGCTAAATAAATAACAGCTGGTAGTTGTTGTGAAAAGGTGCTATGTATGAAACACACCCTTATGAATTATTGATTAAATTTGACCATGTTATAATAAAATTTGAGGGTATTTCTATAAAAAATTTAAAAATTCCAATAAAATATTCATGAATAAAACATATAGATCTGAGGCATCATTTATTATGAGATTACTCACAAATGGAGACATCTCTTTAGAATTTACATGTACAGATAATCATATTTTATAAAAAATCACGAATCCATTTCCATCTAATAAATTTGAATTTATTTAAATTAAATTAGGAATGTTAAAATGTAATATAACTATTTTAATTCGATTAATTAATTCTATTTATCTTTTTTCTAGCTATTTTTACTATTACATTTTTTATTTCATTTATTATACCCATAAATAACTTATAATATTATTATTAATTTTTAATACCTCAAATGACATGTAAATAATGGTGATAAAAGAGGTTTTTATTTTCCTATAAGGATTTATCATTTTAATGGTCTCTTGGATCAAAACATAACTCCTCAAAGCTCATATATCACTCTCTTTCACATTAAATCCAATTCGAACCCCAAAACATTTCCATTTTAAACTCCTCAATTAGATATTGGAATGGAGTAGTAAAAAGGGTCTGGGGATGAAAATGTAGGAATATATAAGGTTTTTAATCCTAATGAAAATTATTGAGATTATTTCTTAAATGAGTTATATATATCAGATGGCTACATCAAATGAATCTCATTAAAAAAAGTGTTCTAATTTTTCAGTAAATGTAATGGATTTTTATTTTCCATAATTAAAGAACCAATTTTAAAACTGATGTAGGATAATTTTAAGATAATTATCATTTTCACTTCACTCAAAATGGAGATGTCATTCAATTGAAGGTTAATGTAAAATACTTATCAATTTCATCTCTAAATATAGCTGAAATTTTCCATTCGCCTCATAAAGGTGGGTTCCTATGCACTCATTCTTTGGTATCATATGAACAAATTAGAACTTTGGTTATACAAATACCACAACTCTAGTAGCTTGGAATTTATGGTTACATTATTAAATTGGAATAAGATACAAGTGATCATATCTTAAAGGTCAAAATATTTTATTAATATTGGTAAACTAGATACATTCTTAAATATCACATTACATTCAAAAACATAAAATACAATATAGTGAATGAAAATTTTATGCATAATTGAACACATTCAATGATTCCTGTAGTTGGGGTGGGGCCTGATTGATAAACCCCATAATCCTGCATCCAAATGAATAGGGTTTGAATCATGGAAATCCCCTTAGGGTATTTATAATGTAGGTGCTGACACGAACATGCACTGACATAGGTATGATGTAGGAATAATTTTCTAGGGAATATGGGTTATGTAATGGGTCTCTAACTACCTAGATTAAAAATTGATATTTCTTTTATAATAAAAATATCCTTTAACATGAAATTTTAAAAAAATTATTACTTATTTAAATACTAGAGAATCTAATCAAATAAAGGGTTAGATCAGACGATCAGTAAAGAAATGTCAATAGATAAGGATATTGAATAATAAATAAGGATTCATCAATAGGGAAAAGTGAATAACTATAAACTCATTACATTTAATCAAAACAAGAGCACCAAGAACTATATGGAAGGAATAAATTATGATAAAATAATTCCATATAAATAATCACATGAGCTCAAAACTTATCCATAGATATAATAACTATTAAAATAATGGAATCTACATTAGTAACTAATTTTATAATGATGGAATGAATAATTTTATATATCTTAAAAAAACAATAGAGGCCTCATGCCAAATAATATACAAAAACATGTAAGGTCTATGCCAAATAACAATCCTGTTTTGTCTCATGATACCTACCAATTCATTGAGGGATTATGTAATTCTAAGACCTACCCATCACTTATTAAGTCTAGTTCCATCATCATATGAATAAGAAATTTTTTTTTTCAAAAAGACTTGAATATAAATAAATTTCTATATTGGAATAACTAGCATTTGAAATGTCAATGCATTCACTAGTCTAACTGGTCAAAAACCATCTAGAGAAATATATTGGATGGTATCATTATTTTCTATCCTCATTAAAACCTTATATTCAAAAAAATGTTGATCTAGATATAAATACATTTTAAAAAACATATATTTTTTTTGAGGAAAATTCTATTTTCAATTTGAAATCAATTATTTAAAATTTAAATGAAAAAATATTAAAGAAATCATATTAATTGAAAATATAATTGGAATAATTTATATAAATCTTCATATTATTAAGTATTCATGATAGAGGGACATTATGTTCATGTAATGTATGTTTAAACAGTGTTTCCATTCACATTTTTAATAAAAATTATAAAGCACCTCATTCAGAAAATGATAAAAAGATTCATTTGAATATATTTTGTAAAAAATAAAACATTGATAAAAATTAATTTATTAAATCATTATATAATAGTAAAATTGTTATTTAAAATATTTTATGTAAAATATATACATCAATGAAAATGATACCATGGACAAGTAGAAAAACAATGTTAGTTTTTATAAAAAACATCATTTTGGTATCAAGAGTACTTTAAGAGAAAAAAATAAAATGAAAAATATAAATTTATAAATATAAATATAGGATAATAAAATATATTGTTGTAATGATATAAAGATCAAATAATTCCCCAAATGGATACTTATACATAAAAAATCATAAATAATGATGGGATTGGGAAATAAACCCTTACCATTTTGGTAACTTTTGATTCATAAACCCTATGAAAGAAATCAATTAAAATAAAAAAGTCAATATCATGATTATACTGAGAATCATGATATATCAAATCTAAGGGGAGGTATATACATCACATGAAATAAAAAGTGGTGAATATGTCATATGTATTATAGAAGCAAAAGAGAGATGAGAAACCCTTACCTCATGCCCGAAATTATTTGTAAGTAATTTCAACCTACTATATAATAAATTTAAATTTCTTATAGTTGTATTCAAAAATAATTATAATACTTATAAAACCATATATTATCCACTTAAAATGTTTCAATATCCATTTATTATCAATTCATTAAAATCGTCATTTTAGGGTGTCAACTGATTCATTTTTTAATGATGCTTCAGTTTTGAAGATCAGGTCCTTATATAATGATATTTGTTCCATAATATCTATAATTATAATCACAATATAAATATAATATGTATTCATTAAATAAATCCTTATTACCATTTTTCTAAATTGTAAATGGAAAACGTACCATATCACTTCGTGGAGGTTGTAGTCCACATGTATGCATTAACTAAGTTATCGTTCTTCAATGGACCAGGAAAGTCTGAACCAGGCAAAGCCTGGTCCCCCAAATTTATTAAAAGAAAAGTGCAAGTAAAGACAGAAGAAAATAAAAAGGCTACATAACATCAAAACCATAAGCATCCTTCTCCCCATCATCAGATAACTCAGCACCAGGATCAGCTGACTCCCATTCAGAAGATTCGTATTTGCGCATCAGCTCAAGGTACATATTTTTCTTCCGCAACATTTCCTCAGACAACTTCTCTTTGACCGGCCGTTTCCCACTGAGTCCTTTGTCCCTCTTCGAGGACCCTCCTCTTTGTTTTCCACTGTATCCATTTGCAATGACATTATCTTGTGTCGCTCCAATCTTGTGTGCAGACCTTGTTGCCATTGGTTTGGGTAGATCCGTGTAGTCTCTCCTTGGCCTCCTCTTTGGTGGCGCAGTCATGGCACCTTCACTTCCAGACATCTTCATTCGGCCACCTTGAACAATGTCACTATAGGAGGGCTGGACCATACCACCATCGGAGGGCTGGACCGTGCCACCATCATATTCTTTCTCACTATCAGAGCAGTCCCCCCATTTATCAGAAATATGTACCACCCTATACCCGTCACCGCCACCATGCGTGCCTTTTTTCACATTATAATCTCCAGCTAAGCTGTCCAATAGTGGGCCATTGTCTGTGTTTGCTTCAGAGCCCTTCTCAGCACTATAAGTTTCCTCATTTCCCAGATCTTGATCACAAGTGCCAACACTAGCAACCCTTGGCTCAACATTAGCACCTAAGGAAGCATAATTTTGATCCTCATGAGTCCTCTTGGCATCCTGCTCATGATCCAGGACCAGATCAATATCCACCAGGCATGAAAACCGATTGCCGAGCTCAATGTTGTTCGCCTGCCTCCCAGGTGATTCCTGCATCCCACCCACTGTCATCACAGCACCGATGGAATCAGCACCTTCCTTGATAGGATTTTCTTTATTCCCAGCCAACTTCGCAGCCCCAAGATCCATGTGTTGATATTGCCTCTCAACCTCCACCTGAGCTGGGGAATTAGGACCTACAGCAACAACTTGCACATCATGGACAGCGACACCAGCTGCAGGTGCCCTCACAGTTTCCAGACCGAGAGATTCCACACCACCATTCTGCCCACACAATTCCACATCTTTCTCCACAGCAGCATTCACTTCCCTTCGGGGGCTTTCCATCTTTGATGGAACCTCAAACATATAAGTTTCAGCAGAGCCACCTGCAGCCTTAAAAGCAGAAGAAGACTCAACATTGCATGTCAGGGTATCAACATTACCCAAGTCCCGCTTCAGCCTGTTAAAAATATCACTGACCATCACTCCAGGAGGCTCCACACCTGGCTTATGCACTTCATCCCCCATTCCCAGAACCCCACTGTCCACTAAGTTCACCCCACCATCAACCAAAAGCCCATGTGTCCTCAAACTCCCCACAGAAGCAGCTTCATGAGAACCCAAATCATCCCTTACCCTCCTGCACACCCTCCTGTTCAGTGATCTATTTCTGCAGGCAGAGGCACAATGTCCCAGCCGATGGCACACACTGCAGTAATCAACCCACGATTCAAACTTAACAGCCTGCTGCCATCGGAATTCTTGCTCATCAGTAATCCACACCCAGTCCACCGGCGTCTTGGATACATCAATCTCCACACAAATGCGAGGGCAGATGGGATGACACACAGTCTCAGTTTTGATGTCTGAGCACAGATAGCGGCCGA
The DNA here is from genome assembly GCA_963277665.1 of Viscum album. Classification (NCBI taxonomy): domain Eukaryota; kingdom Viridiplantae; phylum Streptophyta; class Magnoliopsida; order Santalales; family Viscaceae; genus Viscum; species Viscum album. The sequence goes on from OY728153.1 coordinate 1,658,491,905, forward strand.
CCATGTTCCCAAGCATAGAAAGAATGGAAGGGTTCTGGAATTGAAGAGGAAGGCCCGGGAAACGTACCCAAATCGCTAAACTCGGATTATCCCGCTGCATAGGAAAGTCAAAATTCCACCGAAGAAGAAAGAAAGGCATACCTCCACACCGTCGAGGAGCCTTAGACCACGCCGTGATGAGATCCTCCATAGACCCAAAACGAATCATTATGTGTCGTCGATCGAGAAGACCAATCACCACCCGATCCCGAAGGTTCCATGCTTCAAATACAAACCGATCAAAAGCATCAACTGAGGGACGACTTTGATGAAATCGAGCCACTAGAGTCAGCTTGAAAAGATCTGTGGAAGAGTTAAGTTCTGAAGGTGCTAAACATAGTTGAGGTGCTCCACGAAACAGATCTGGAACTTTAGGGCAAAGTGAGATTCGCGGGAATGGGGGCAAGAATTCAGGATTAGAAAAACAATGTTTTCGCTTTAGGGCAAAGTGAGATTCGCGAGACGGTAAGTCGTAAGTACGGACAAACAATGTTTTCGCTTTTCATAGAATGTAAAAGTGATAGAAAATTGTTTTTAACATACTTATAATATCATATAAATATATTTATTTTACTAGAGTTATTATTTTATAATTGATACAACAAATGTGTAGCTATTAGAAGAAGAATGAAATTTCAAAGCGTTTGTGAATATGGTTACCTCTTTTTTTGTATAATTCCTTTAGATTCCTTATCAAGTACCCTTGGAATAAAAATATATGAATATAATAACCTCTACATGATAGATATGTACGTTGAAAATATAAATGGTCATGGTTTAGAAGAGCTATATATTTCAATGTGGTGTGATTCATTTAAATGAAGGGGTGTTCTTCTATACTCAAGGGAAATGGCACACATGGAATTTTAAAAAACTAAATAAAATAAAATAATTTCATTATCAATAAAAATGATTCAAAATAGAAATATATTCTATGTAAAGGACTATAATTTTAAAATTTAATCATAAAATTAAATTTACATAAGTATACTGTAATTTTAAACCTTATATTTGGGTTTAAACCCTTCCTTAACATATTCTTACCATAACCGTGGTAATACATTCTCTATCTTAAAGGGTTATAATATTACTTATTAGTTAATATTTATCATTAATTGATAATGGGTAAAAATTTAGACCTTTTCTACTCTTAATTTTCCTCTAAAAATATTTTTATGTTTTTTTTAATTATTAAATAAAATATTTTAATTAAAAAAAATATAATTTGTGTCAGTTTAAGTACTATTTACATAATTTGACTCTGAAAATGACATAAAAGTAATGGAAGTAGAATATAATAATTTTACATTTCTTTATTATGTGAATTTTATTTGAAATATTCTTTTAACACAATAATTCTTCAAAAAAGTATTACGTTTAATTTTTTATTACCATTTATTTAATTTCTCTATTATTTAAATAAATACTATATCGGCATTGTGTAAGTATTTTCAGAAATTATTTAATCACTAAAAATTAGAAATAAATTACTATGATATAGGAAATAATTTATATTTCAAAAAAATATTTACAATGGAAGTTATCCACCTTTTACCCTTATATAAATAAATTAGAGTTATTAAATCTCAGAGAGTGACATTTTGTATTTATTTTTTCATAAATTAATATATATATATATATCATAATAAAATAAAAATGAAACTAAGGTAGAATATGTTTTATTAATTGATGTATTTGGCAGAAATCCACCCATATAATTGGATAAAGAAATGTTTTTAATTGATTTTGAGACCTTGTGTCATATTTTTAAACATATTTTCCTATTTTAGGCTTACCTAGGTGACAAATATTTACCTTGGTCACTATTCATAACAACAAAAAGTAAAATCATAAAATTTTAAAAATATGTACTTCTTATTTGCTAAAATATAATCAATTTTTCAAGACTCATTTTTTAGAAGTAGAAAAAATTTATTTAAAATAACAATGAAAAACACATTAAAAATGTTTTAAAAATTTATTTTTAGGTATAAAAATATTTTTTTATAAAATGAAACAAAAAAAAATTGATTTCAATTAATTTAATTTGATTATTAATAATATAACAGATATAATTTTTCTTTTAAACCACTTTAAAACAAAATGGAACTTTCTAAATGCTTGAAACAAAAATACAATTTTCAATAAATAATAGTATTTTTCATTATAAATTTGAAAAAAGAATATTTTCATAAAAATAACAAAAATTAAGTTTAAGATAATTTTAAAAACTAATTACCAAATTGATATCCTCTTTACGAAATAATATTCTTCATATTTAAAAAAATTATTTATAATAGTCACTCATAAAATGAAGTAAAAACCATTTTTTAAGAAAATGTATTTTGAAAAATAAAATGTATTAAATAAAAAATAGTGTGCATATTTCCTAATTTTTAATCAATAAATTTATATTTACCATTTACTTTATATATAATTTTTATTTATATTAATATTATTCATACATTCCAATTTAATGACTTGGTTATTACAATCATATTTAAATAATAATATTTCATGGTTTGTTTCAACTCGGTGATGCGTGTTGTATGAACTATCAAACATAGTGTTCCTTTAAAAACCTAAGTTATCACATTATCCCACCTTTTAATAAATTCTAAACTCTCAATCTAAACTTGTTCTTAGTAAGTAAGGGTTTGAAATTTTAAAATATATTTGTTGAAAACCCACATCATTAAAAGGGTTAATAAAACTTCCTCTTAAAAGAGGGATAAAGAAATATAGAGGTCATATGTAATAACAAAAAACATTTTTTCCAAATAGAAGAATATTAGTGGGATATTAATATATATACACATAGGAAAAATAAATACCTAGATAATGATAGAGAGTGATAGAGAAAATTGATCATAATAAAGTATATGCTCATATAAAAGTTACAACCAAAAAACATTTTTTAAAAAATAAAAAAAATTCATTAGAAATAGGTAAAATATGAATTTGTTTCATTTCATCATCAATTTCATAGATTCAGGGAATTTTTTTACCATCTAGACTAAAAAAAGTAAATATACTTACTTGATAAGATAAATTTTGTCTTTTAATCAATTTACACAACATTCTTATCTTTTTCCCAATATGATGAGTTTTAAAGATGGTTATTTTCATGAAAAAATATCTAAAATCAACTTGTAATAGATCAAATATTTTAAAAAAGGATAAAAATATATTAATATTTTCTTTAGATATTATCAAAAATTAAAATCATTACCATAAGGTATGATAATATCTAAAATTTATAAACCTTCATTTGAAAAAAAATCATAAACATTTGGATAATAACATCAAAGGTTCAATATATATTATTCCACAAATAAATAACCCAATATCCCAATTAACCTCAAAAATATCAATATTAATGAATGTTTTAACCTTAACTATGATCTCATAACTTTTTACTTGCATACCTATACATTTAATTACATTCTTCCAAAATAATATTTCATGTTGAACAACTTCTTAAAAATAAAGGTTAAATATACCTCACCCCAATGAATCATCCAAAAAATATCGTAAATAACTATATAATACTATAATGTGGTGAACTTCACACCAAAATTTCATGAACAAAATTTAGATACTAATATTAAACGTAATCTATTTCTTGACAAACAATATCCTAGAAAGTATCATATTTTTAATGAAACAATTTTTATCCATCAATATTATCTATATACCACTATCTAATAGACCAATATTAAATTAATAAATCATATACTAATCCAAGGGGTTATTTAAATTTTAACATATTATTTTTCATAAAAATTTATAAAATTTTCAAATCACCTAAATATCTAATCAATTTAAACAAAAAAGGATAATTATTCCTTTGAACTTATAAAAATATTAAACTTATAAAACCAAGATTGTATCCATAACACTTAAGTTAACCCCAGAATAATTATTAATTAAATAAAATAATATAAAATATTCATAAATCCTAAAATGAAATAACATTCATGAAAGATAAGAAAAATAATGTTTTAAACCAATCACTAACCAATTTGCAAGGTGACCAATACTATCCAATTTATTTTATCAATTTCAATAATCTCTTTATCCCAACTAAAAAATATCACCTTACTACAAAATTAGTTTTCTTTGCTACTGATACCATTCAAATAATGTTTTCAAATCCTTAAAGAAAAATTACACTAGAACAATCAATAAATGTTTCATTATTCTATTATCTATAATATCATTGATATAAAACATCAACAACATAATTATTGAATAGAAATATATGAAAACTTCAACCGTTAAACTTCAATTATCAGAATAAAATAGGCCCTTTGTTTTTCTAGGAGTTAATACATAGATTAGGGAATTGGTATGGATAATTACCATATTACCCACACTTAACAAATTGAACTATAAATGTTACCTTGGGATGAAATTCATATCCATCCATCAAACTTATCATTTTATTCAATAATTCAATGATATATGCCCTTATTTTACACACACAAAACATTTTACCATCCTTTTAAGACATTATCTTGGGTGTCCCTTTTCATATTTCTGACATGAAGGAAATCAATACATCTTTTTTCCATTCTCTCAATATTTAAATGTATTAGAAAACTATATAATATTATATTCTATGAGATTTTGTTGAGGAGTAGGTTTTTAATATTATATTATGATTATTGATTATGCATAATCACAATATCTTTCAATCCAGTCCTCATCCAAATTGGTTGCTCGTAATCACTGCATTTTCTATCACATTCGATGTGATACCTCCTTATTCAAACCATTGGCTAAAAGAATCATAGTATAAGAAAAAAAATTATATCAGGAAACCACATAATCATGAATATCATTTAAAGGTTTTCAAAATAATGAATTATTATTTTCTATATAAGACACCATAGCTTTATCCTTGGTACATCATGTTCATAATCAATTCAAATAGATAATAATGGATCATAAAGAAAATATGAATAAAACCAAGCATATCCCTAAAGTGTGTTAAAGTAAGTGAATAGTTAGGGTACACCCACTATGCACTATAATGATGGTCGAGATATACTGGACCAACCGTTTTCAGGGTTATTACCCCTAAATTCATATATTCCAAATCCACATCCAATTATAGTATCCAAATATGTCTATATTTCTCAGAAAACAACATCATATCTACCTTACTAAAATATAAGGATGTTATCCTATACTTATGGTTATCCTCAATGTTAGTCATATTGTTATTCTCCCTAAATTATCTTATACTAAATCTAGTTCTAAAAGTAGTATACTGAACTTGATATGATACCAATTATAAATAACTCGACTCTGGTATTCTAGAATCGATGGTTACTTTATTATATTGGAAAAATATATAAGTGAATATCTCCCAAAATATATAATAGTTTATTAATCTTGGTAAACTTGATATATACATGAATCTCACATTACATTTGAAAACATAAAATACAATATAGTGAAAGTAAATATTCTACATCCTTAAACTCAATCAATGTTTACTTTTCAATTCCTATGGAAAGGAATAAAACAAGGGGTGATCTTATATTATTATTAAGGGGATTTTAAGAACATAATCTATTAGAGAATTAATAATCCTTAATAAATATGGACAAGTGATTAAGTAAAAAAATATTACATTTAATCAATAACTTGATCATGAAGAATAAAATAAAAAGAATAAATGAAGATAAAATAATTTTATATAAATAATCAAATGATATTGAAACTTATACATGGATATAATAACTATTCATCTAATCACATGCACATAAATATTGGATTTCATAATTATGGAATTTATAATGTCAAACATCTTAAAATTAACATCGAGGCATCATTCTTGGACCTCTATATAAATAGTTAAAGGATTGGAAAAATAACCAACCTTCATTGTCTCATAATACCTACAAAAATATCAAGGGGCTATGAAATTTTAGGCCCCACCCATCACATAATATTCCAAATTCACTCATTATATTAATAAACAATACAACTTAATTAATAAGCCTTAAAAATCAATAACTATCTATATTAGAAGAATTAGAATAAAAATTCCAATACTTTCACCAATCAAATAGATCCTAAATCATCTAGATAAATATGGTGGATGGTATCATTATATTATATCCTCATTAAATCATAATTTTAATTAAATGATACTGACATAGATGAAAATAGTTTAAAAACATGGAAATATATTGAGAAGAAAACCATTTTTACTTTGAAATATCTTATTTAAAACCTAAAAAATTCCCATATATTAATAAAAAATTTCTTTAGAAGGAAACTTGTAAAATTATAGAGGAATTTTAAAATATTTCATTGGTCAATATAATAGAAGTTTTATTCATTTTATACATTAGAAAATAAATATTCCATTCAATTTTTTTGAAAAAAATTAAAAAATACTTCATTGATAAATAATAAGAATATTACTTTTAAACAATTTTTAAACATTAAAAGAGGATAAAAATTTATTTAATATAACATTTTATAATATCAAAACATTATTTATAATATTTTAAGGAAAATATGTATATGTATATGTAATAATGATATTCACTGATCGTGTAGAAAAATAAATTTGATCATCCTTAAAAACATCATTACGATATATTTACTACATTAAGAAAATAAAATGAAATAAAAACATGATTTTTATTTCAATAAATAACAAGTGTTGATTAAAATATATTATTATTAATATATAAAGATCAAATAAGTCCCCCAATGAAGACATAAATCTAAATTTTTTTAAATAATGATGTGATTAAGAAATTAACCCTTACTGCTTTGAAAACTTTTGATTCATATACCCCATGAAAGAAATAAATTCCAATATATAATTAAATAAAATGAATTTAATGGGGGCCATTACATAACATATCAAAGTAGTATTATACACACAAAATGAAAGAAAAATAGGTTAATATGGCATATTTCTCATGGAAACAAGAGTGATATAAGAAATACCTACCCTAGAAATATCTTGGTTTTCAAGTGATTTTAACCTCCCATATATTCAATTTAAAAATTTTATACTTCTTTAATAGAATAATATTTATAATTATAATATCATATATGGTCTACTTATAATATTTCAACACACATTTACTTATAATTTATTAAAATTATAATTTTTGAGTTGTTAACTATTTTGTTTTTTATGGATGTTTCAGTATGATAGTTCTAGTTCTTGGAAATTGATCATGGTTCTATCATATCCAGAAATATAATCATTATATAAATATCCTATGTATTCATTAAATATATCCTTATTAATATTCTTGTAAATAATAAATGAAAAATGAATCGCATCGCTTCTTGGAGGTGGTAGTCCCCAAGTACGCACGAAGAACAGTTCCATTTCACAATGTATTTCAAGGTTGGAAGGTAGTAAATAAAACTAATGTATATTCATTAGTTCAATATTTATGACCATCTTTATAATGTTGTGGTAAAAGATGTATTTCACAGCTAAATGGAGACGGTAAGGCATACGTACACATGATCGATGATTTCTCGTTTCCTAGGATATAAAATAAATGGAAAATGGTTGCATCATAATTATAATAACATCTTATTATATTTAAGATAATGTATTTATTATATTAATAAAGGAACGACAAATTTATATTAAGTATAAGAAGAAATAAATTTGAAATCACTATTGAAGGCAATTACCTCTTATTCAGTAGACTTCCTTTAGATTCCTTCTTAAGGAATATTGGAATGGAATTTTAAGAAAATGAGAACCTACACATACTGGATATAGAATTATAGAAAAGTAATATATAGGGTTTGATTTATCTAGATGGCTCAGTGTAGTGTGAATAAATGAGGAAAATGGGTGTGATTTTATGAGGGACATGACACACATGGAATTTTTTAAAATATTAAAATATAATTAATCCATTCTCAAGATAAATGAATAAAAATGATCAAATATTCAAATTAAATGAGTCTATGGTAAAAACATCATTATACAATTGAATTTAGAAGGATTTTATAGTAATTTTAAACATTATCATTTGGTTTAATCCCATCATTAATTGATTTAAACCTTAAATATGATAATGAACGTTTCCATATAAAATGGTTATAATTTTACTTATAATTTAAAAATTATATAATACATGGATATGGTATTAAATTTTAGAACATTTATACCCACAAATTTCTTCATGATTGTTTTTTATTTTTAAATTAACTAATAAAATATTTTTATCCTAAAATACTATTAATGTCACTGTGTGAACTGTTCACAAAATTTGACTTTAAAAATAACATGACAACAATATAATTTTAATATTAAACTTTCGCAAAAATATTTTTTTATTTTTATATAAAAAATTCATAAAAAATATTAATCCATACAAATTTTATTACATTTAATACCTTTTAAATCATTTATTTTAATTTTCTATTAGTTGAATCAATTATATATTGACATTTCATAAGCATTTAAGGTAATTATTTAATCACTGAAAAATTGAGATGAATTTTCATGATTAATAAGATAAATTTATCTTTAAACTAAATATTTATAACCAAACATATCATCTTTTATCGTTTTCTAAAAAATTTATTGATATTAAATTTAAGAGAGTGAAATTTGTGTCTTTTTTTTACATAAATTAATATAAAGGTCATAATCAAATATTAATTTAACCAAGTGTCTATATATTCAACAAATGGATGGCAATAACCATAATAAACCCATAAAATAGTATAAATGAATGTATTAGGTTTATTTTGAGACCTTATCTCATGGTTTTAACCCTGTTTTATCAATTTTACCCTTTCTGAGGTGAAATATATTTATCATGTTTACTATTAATAATAACTAAAAATAAAATGGAACTATTTTTTCTAAAATTTTGACTTATTTATTAAAAATATATAATATATATTTAAATATTAAATTTATAGAAGTGGAAGAAATTAATATAAGACAGAAAACCAAAAATAAATGTAAAACAGTTTTTCATACAAATTCATTTTATGTATAAAAATGTTTTAAATCCAAATTAAATGAAAACATTTATTATGATTATCTTAATTATTTTATTAATAATAATAGAAAACTAATTTAACTTTTAAAAATTTAAAATAAAATAAATCATGTTAATTCAAGAAAGAAATATACAATCTTTCATAAAAATAATAATATTCACTATTCAATAGAAAATGAATCTTTAAGCTAATTTTGACACACTGATTACAAAAATTATATCCTCCTTATCAAATAATATTTATTAAAGTTATAGAAATTAATTATAATATTCTCTAAAAATATAAATAAAAAACATTTTTAAAGAGAACATATTTCAAAGAAAAAAATTTCTATACTAAAAAATTGAATGCTTATTTTTTAGTAATTAATCAACATATTTGTACTTGTTATATCCTTTATATATTTTTCATAATGTGTTTAATATTATCTAGAACCCAAATTCAATAGCTAGGTTATAGAGGTCATATTTAAATAATAATATTTCATGGTTTTTTTAGATCCGTGTTGTGGGTTGTAAATGATACAAAATAGAGTGCTCTTTTAAAATATCTGGGTCACACAGAGTATGATGGTATCTTTTTTTAGATGTCCCTCAATCGAGAAAACAAATCTAAAAGTGGTTTAAAACTAGAATATATATTCCTCTAAAAATTCATTCAAACTAGCATAGCTCAACGATTCTAGGAATTGGTGAAATTTATTTTCCAATATATTAATTTTTTGTACTTTTTTATCAATGATGGGATAGTAAACCCCTATATGTCTTTGATTGATAATATGTATAATTATTTCAAACCTAAATAGAGGCTCATTTTGGACCCATTTAGAAATTTGTTTACATTTATCTTCAAAAGGAAGGATGTTGAAGAGGCATACACCTAAGATATTAAACGTCATAGGCATAAAACCCTATCTAAGGGTTTGATTATAAACATGAAATGACTCTTAGAGTTTAGTGAAAATTAGTTGGTTGTTAAGTGAAAAGGTGAGAAGGAATATTCAGGGGATGAGGAATTAAATACCCTTTCTATTTCTTAGGGGTAGTTAGTTGGTGAAGCTAATACTCGAGATATAAATCCTATTAAGGGGGAATCTACTAGGGATAGAAAAGGAGAACATACTTTTAGACCTGATGATGACTTTTATAATGTTAGTGGTCAAACTGAGGTGTTTACTACATAGAAACTAGCTGATGATGATGATGATCTCAGGCCTAGATATGAATTTTTTTAAATGGATAGAGAGAATTAAGGGAGTCAGTGAGTAGGAATAAAGAAGTATCTCCTTTAATGATATTTAATCATGTTCTGTCTATTGACCTTACATCACCTATCATTAATGTAAATGATTATGAGTTTCCTTTATCACGTAATAATGATAAGTTACCATCGTTTAGTTCTGATAATGAAGAAGCAACACATACATTGAATCAGAATGATGATAATTTTGAATTTTATTAATATGTCAAAACCATTGCCTATGAAATTTTTCATTAATTTTGAAGTGATAATGTGGAATAAGTGGAATCCTTAACAAGTGAATTGAATATTACACATGATAGTTCATATACTAAATCTAAATTTTAGTTGCTAAAGAGACAGATAAAGTCTTAATATGTGTTGATTGATAATTTTAAACCAACTAAAACAAGTGACTCAACTTATGATTTAGAATGAGTAAGATCCTTTATAGTTATGTTTTTAGAATAAACATAAAATTAAATTCATATATCCTTTTTTAAGACTTTCAATAAGAATTAAGTGTGATTAATTATCTATATTTTTCTAGAACATACATTCATAGACTGAAGAGAACTGCAATTTTTTTATTTTAATTCCTCAAATAGATTTGAACTTATCAATAAAATCCAATATCCAAATCTAATTTCAATGAGTTAAAATGATTTTTGAATACTCATAATGTCCGATCTAGATCCGTTCCACCTATTTCATATGGTATTTCAAATGATGTATTTTAAGAAACCATAAATATAAGGGATGTGTTGAAACCAGTTTAATTTTTTATGTTATTTTATACATGAAGGGGTTTTATATCTATAATATAATGTAATATTTATTGATACCTTATAGTGGTTATCACATGAAATAATTATTGAGGATAAGGAACAAGCTACTGAGACAAAAAATATAGACATGTTGTTTAAAGGAAGAGAAAAATCCATGTATGATAACTTTGGAATTTTTTATCAAATATAATGGAATTCAAGGATACTCTTAACCCTTTAGTGATTCTTACATATTGACATATGTTTGATGGAACACATCTTAAGATAATGGTTTTAAAAAGAGACTAATCTATGGGAAAAAATAGATAGTATCCAAGGAGTGACCCACCACATCTCCATATGTTCTAATAGACTCACATTTGGAATTCTTAAAGAAACAAGTTTATGAGTGTTTATTCTAACCTTACAGGGAACTCATGCAGCTATGAGAAAATGATTTATGATTCTAGTAAACTATTGGGACTATGAATTAGTGTTGTGGATATAGGATTTAGGGTAATATATTATTGTTCTCAAATATAACAATCCCATTGGACCACCTATTCCTAAAAAATTATCAGCATCCAAAGAAAATCTATAGAAGTAGTTTGTTGGTAGAGAGGCTAAAGCTAATCCAAGGACTTCCTTATATTTAGTCCATTATCGTTAAATGTGTTTCTATCAAATTATACCATAACATGAACCTTATATAATTCCAAATGATGTTTTTGAAATATTTATCAACTTCTAATAGATTTTGGTTGATCTTCTTATTGACTTTAATGAAAAAGTAATTTTTTAAAAACATTTTCAAAATTATCTCTATAACCTATGTTGGTCGGAGTGGATACTCAAGAGGGGCGTGGGGGTGAATTGAGTTCCAATTAAAATTTCTATTTAAAATATCTCTATTAAAATCCCTCTAATTGAATAACAAGATAATCTGTAGTGAATTTGTATTATAATAATGGGTCAGTTTGGTTCTCAAGAGATTGATTAGTTCTCAGTTAATTCAATTTGAAGATTAATTAACTTTTGAAGCTAACATAATGCTTTACAATATATAAAAACACTTACTAGATTAACTATCAAAGTAAATTTAAAACAATTTTATATTTCAAAGTAATTGGCAGCGGAATATTCAATATAGGTTAAAACTAAAATAATTAACAACAGTTTTGAAACAAGAGGTGTAGTCTCAACCTGAGACTTTGTCCTCTCAAACAATTTATATAAATTTTGATCCACACCCTAGATCGGGGTAAAACACAGTACAAAGACTGTCTAGGTACTAAGACCTCTACCACAGTTCTTCATGGGAAAACAAAAAAATAGTACGCAGGCTATCCAGGTCACACCTGACCTCTTCCACAATTCACAGTGGGATATTTTAATGTGTAAGAAGTTTGGAGTGAGGATTTAGTATCCTCCAGTTCAATCCAGGAGTCAGTGTGTAAAAACAACACACACTACTGAAAAAGTAAATGAATGAAACACAATAGATCTAAACTGATAGAGATGAGTTTAGAGTCCTCTATGTGTTGTGAGTGAAGACCTGTACTCCTTGGATTGATATAAATGAAGCTCAGAGTCCTTCTCTGGTTATTATCAAGAAAACAGTGTGTCGCAGTTCTTGTTTCTTCACTTCCAATGTAGGTGTTTAGCTTGAAAGTGAAAGTGTTCTTTGTAATAATTCAGCTTCTTCTTTTAACTTTTATTCTTGATGAGTATGAGTTCTCTTCAAGTTCCTCATGTGTTATTCTTTTCATGTATGTCCATGCATGGAATAATTATTTCTCCATGCCTCTTCGTATATTTTTAATGTAGCCCAATCTTCGTTATATTCCATGAGCTCCAGCAATAGTAATGATTACCTTTCCATAGATACAATGTACGATTCCCTGACATGCCAAAAAATATCATTAATTGCATTAAAAACAATAAAAATGACCGTTGGAATAAAATAAGAGTTAACAGAAATTCAAACAGTTTTCATGACTTTCAATGAGTCATGAGATCGGTAGGTCATTTTGAATCTACATCAGTATCGATAGGTACTTAGATCAGCATCGGTAGCTCATGATCAGTATTGGTATCGGTTGCTCATGATCAACATCGGTATCAGTAGCTTGTGATCAGTATCGGTATCGGTAGCTTGAGATCAGCATCGGTATGACCGTTGCCATCAGTGCAACCGTTGCCATCGGTGCAACCGTTCATCATCTGTGCGACCGTCCATCATCTGTGCGACTGTTCATCATCAGTGCGACCATTAATCATCGGTGCTATAGTTCATCATCTGTGCGACCATTCATTATTAGTGCGACTGTTCATCATTGGTGCGACCGTTCATCAGTGCGACCGGAAAATAACTAACGGTGAGTCATAAACATGAAATTCACACTAAGCGTCTGTTCAATCCAGAATACTTCCAGGTCAATGGTAAAACATAAATTAACATAGATAAACATTATGTAGACAATATCTAAACATATGTAAATACATTTAGAACAAATTAAACAAAAGACTAAATTGACATAAATGGAACAAAGATTTGTGATTATTAAAATAATGATCTCACAGAGAGTTCAACAATCTCCCCCTTTTTGATAATTACAAATCAATGGCATAAATGAACAGAGACGAGAGTATTTCATTTAGTATGCTCCACCTATATAAAAATAATATATTCCAAAAGATAAACATATCATCAGAGAATGACATCAGAGTATAAGCAAAGAGAGAATATATCAACATAAAATTAAATAAGTAGTCATTTTTCCACGTTTATAGATATATATTCATTTCTCCCCCTTTAATCATTTCTCCCCCTTTAATCATTTCTACCACTTTAATTATTTCTCCCCCTTTCATTATTTCTCCACCATTGGGATTATCAAAAAGAAGAGTAGAAGGAATATAATCAAGAAGAAAGTGCCACTTAAAAAAAATAAGTTCTGAGAAAGAGTAAAAGAACCAGATACAAATGTTAAAAGGATAAGAAATAGACACCCTATCAAAAATGACTGGCACAACTACTTCATTGGGTATAAAAGAGCTTTCCCTTTCACAGAAGGAGGAATGGACAGTCCAGAGGGTGCTGTGGTGGAAGGTTGATCTGGCTGGATGGAGAGAGGAGGCAGGAAAGCTCTAGCTGGTAGAACATTGGGTGCTAAGGTTACTTGCTGAGGAGTAGAAGATCTTTCTGAAGGTGGTTACTGAGAGACTGTTCATATATTTGATAGATATTGAGACACTAATATCTGTTCAGGAGAAACATCTAATGAACTGAGAGGCTCTATAGTAGGAAGAACAACATCCTTCACTTTCACATGAAGATATGGTTTGAGCAGATTGATAAAATCTTGAATTACTTCACCACCATATTTCATAGCCTTTTCAAATCCATCCTTGTTCTGCATGATACTTTCCATAGTAGGAGTGAAATCCTTCAACTGCTGGACTTGAGCCTTAAAAGCTTGAGTGACTGGAGGGAGCCTCAAATTCTCAGCCAAGACCTTAAACTAATGGTTCAACTCATGCTTGGTAAAAATCTTAGAAAAGTAGTGATCCACATTCTCTTTGATCTCTTTCTGAGCCTTAGAAGCATCAGATGAATACAACTGCACCATTTTTTGGATATGATCACTACTATCTTTAATCTTTTTCAAGGAATCCAAATCTAGGATCTGCCCAAGAGCTGCTAACTTTTCTTTTATAATATCCTTTAAGGAATTGATTTCATGACTAGTGATCTTTGATATTTTAGAGGAGCTGTCATGAGCAACAATCTGAGTGATCTTAGCTTTCAACTTCCGTAAATCAGCTTTCTTCAGGTTTTCTACCAAATTTCTTAACTCTTCCATCATACCAGAGATGGTTGTTCTAAACTCATCTGACAAAGATACTAAACCACTGGTTAAATCATTTAGAGTTTGATTCAGAGAGGTAATATGAATGCCAATCATCTCACCAGTATTGTACAGGTCAGGATTAATGATACTTACCACTATTTGAGTTAAAGAATCCATAGTAGCCTCAAAAAAATTCACAGGAGCATGAGCAGGAGCATTAAAAAATTTCTCATTTATTGTATCTCCAACTTCTTGAAGCAACTCAGATTTAAATCTGTCAAGATCATATTGTTCCATTGTAGGATCAGGTCTAGATTGAGAAACTGAAGGACCAGGTCTGTCTACTTTCACCTGCATATACTCAGCAACTAATTGAGCCTTAACTGAATCGCTTACACGTGCAGTATGCACTTATTCTTCCTCTTCCTCTGGATAATCTAAACCCAGAACTTCAAGACCTGGGTGTTCTTCCCATGAAACTTTTCATGAAGGATACAGAGGTTTCACAAACCCAGCTCTTCCAAAATTTTCAGGAGAGACTTCCTCATCCACATTAATCTCAGACTGTACTTTCCTTTCAGTCTCAGGAACATGTTCTTGCTAATTTAGTTGGGGTTGAGGATCATCTTGAATCACATTTTGACCATCCACTGTTCGAGTACCTACATCATCGAAATCATCACTACTGTCATCTTCACTACTATCATCATCACTGCCATCACCCTCATCACCATCTTCACTATCATTGACCGATTGTTCATTTGAACTGTCTTTCCTGCTGGATTCATACGGCTCAGAATTTGATTCTTTAGTCTCACCTTCTTCTTCATCATCTAAAATAGGTTCTATCTCTGGTAACTAGAGAGGTGGACTAGCTGGTCCAAATTCCATTCTTCTTTTCTTCAGACTGACCATATCAGGATCACTCCTGTCATCAGGAGGTGATTCAGGTTCCTTTTCGGTATCAGCTTCATATTCAGCTTATTCTTCTTCTGTTCTCATATTACTAGACTCACCAGTTTCCTTAGGAACTACTACTTCCTCTCCTTTATCCGAATAAACCACTTCTTCATCAGGTTTTAATCTAGGATCTCTCATCCCCTTTGGTCTCTTAGGATGATCAATAGAATTGAAAGAGTCATAAAAATTTTATTCATCAGTAACCCAAGCCTTCTTCCATGGGTTCCAGTTGATTTTCATCCTTTTACAAATATATTTGTTAATATAGAAGCTATTACTGGATGAGATACACTCATCTCCATCATCAACAGAGCCCAAGAACTTCAACATAGTAGAGATTTTCTTGGAATAGAATAGGGTTTTAGCTTTCTTGGATGGCTTCACCATCCCAGCAATATGGACACCATAATATCTACACAGGTTGATCTTTTCACCATTCAACAACAGAAACAATAGAAAAACATCTTGATACTTTTCGGATGCAAAATCACCTTTTCTAGGATAAAGTTGGTGTTGAATAAACTTAAACAGAATTCTACTCTCACCATCCAACTCAGCAGCAGTTATTCTTATGGATTCAGACTTACCAGTCAACATCTCCAGAGCTAGCTCATAAGAAAAGTATTCAGTGGTAGGAGGGATATTGCTAGTGTAATCCTCGTATCTTCCATTATGAGGCACTCCTAAACATGCATCCCACTACTTCGATGAAAAATTTATCTATAGAAGATAGTCTCCCAACTTCTGCTCTATCCAAAACAATACTTAAGTTTAGATTAAATTCATTCGCTAACTTTGGGTAAAAGACATAGTCATTATCAGAAAACCAGTCTTTCCATCCTTGTATTTCCAAAACTTTTAGAAGAGTAGACTTGTTGGATAACACCCATTTGGAACTTATTTCCTTTTCAGCTGTAATAACCTGAGTTTCCAACTCCGGGTTCACTGACCTTTCAGTCGTGCTGCTCGATTCTCGTTGAGTGTGTTTCACAGGAGAGGAACCTTTAGATTCCTTGCTTTGTTGCTTTTTCTTGGCCATTTGGAGGTTTGAGAGGATTGAGCGGTTGGAATGGTTCAAAAGGTATCGAATTCAGAAAATAAGAGAGAGTTTGGCGGGAGATGAAAGGTCAACAGAAATTTAGAAATAGTCGCGGGTCATTATTTTTATCATTTAGGTTTAAAATAATAATAATAATAATAATTAACTATTTATTAAAACAACGTCATTTTTACAAACACTAACGGTTTCACAAACTGTACAACTCAATCAGTAGAACTAATCGGTTTCATAGATCGGTTTCACAGATCAGTTTCACAGATTGGTTTCACAGATTGGTTTCACAGATCGGTTTCACAGATCGGTTTCACATATCAGTTTCATAGATCAGTTTCACAGATCGGTTTCACAGATCTATCATATCTAACTCTTGTTTAATAAAGTCTAACCTCTCAGAGATTAAGGGCTTGGTAAAAATATAAGCTATTTGATGTTCAGAGTCAATAAATTCTAGAGAAATATCACCCTTTTGATAGTGATCTCTCAAGAAGTCATGTCTGACATCAATGTGTTTGGTCATAGAGTGAGACACAGGATTCCTAGAAATGTTAATTGCACTAGTGTTATCACAATTTATAGATACATGTCTAAATTGATATCCATAGTCCAAAAAAGTGTGTTTCATCCACAGAATTTGTGCCCAACAACTACCGGCAATAATTTATTCTCCTTCAGCAGTAGATAATGCAATAGAGTTCTATTTCTTACTACACCAAGATACTAGGAACTTTCTTAAAAGATTACATGTTCTAGATGTGCACTTTCTATCCAACTTTCAACCAGAAAAGTCAGCATCTGAATAACTCATTAAGTCAAAAGGTTGTCCTTTTGGATAAAATAAGCCTAAATTGGTAGTATTTTTGAGATATTTGAAAATCCTTTTAATAGCAACAAAATTATATTCTTTAGGATTGGAAAGAAACCTTGCACACATACACACACTAAACATAATATATGGTCGACTAGCAATAAGGTAAAGTAGACTCCCAATCATACCTCTATAATTGGTTTGATCAACTGGTTTCCCAGTTTCATCATAATCCAGCTTATAGGTGGTACTCATAGGTGTGTAACTTCCCTTATTACTATCCAAACCAAATAGTTTTAAAAGATCCTTTGTATAATTATTTGATTTAAAATAATACCATCCTTCTTTGGAAAAATTTGAAATCCAAGAAAATACTTGAGTTCTCCCATTAAACTCATTTCAAATTCAGTTTTCATAATATTTGAAAAATCAGTACATAAATAATGTTTGGATGATCCAAAAATATTATCATCAACATAGATTTATACAATAAAAATGTATTTGGAAATTATAATAATAGAAAGAGTGGGATCAACAATTCCTTTAGTAAAACCTTTTGAAATAAGAAAATTTGTAAGTCTATCATATCAAGCTCTTGGAGCCTGTTTTAAACCATATAAAGCTTTAGAATGTTTAAAAACATGATTTTGGAAATGGGGATTTTTAAATCTAGGTATTTTTTCAACAAAAACATTTTCAATTATAAAACCATTTAGAAATGCACTTTTGACATCCATTTGATATAACTTAAAATTCAGATGAGCAACATAGGCAAGTAGAATCCTAAAAGCCTCTAATATAGCTACCGAAGAAAAGGTTTCCTCATAGTCTATTCCTTCCTCTTGACTATATCCTTATGCAAATAGCCTTTCTTTGTTTCTAACAATATTTCTGGTTTCATCAACTTTGTTTCTGAAAACCAATTTAGTGACTACGGTCAAAGTGTCTTTAGGTATTTCTACTAATTCCCAGACTTTGTTTCTTTCAAATTGATTTAAATCTTCTTGCATATCCATTACCCAAAATTCCTCATTGATTAGATCATTTAAATTTTTTTGTTCTAACTATGAAAGAAAGGATTAATGTTTAACCTGATTTCTTAAGGAAGCTCTAGTCTGTGTCCCTCTATCAAGATTACCAACAACAACATCTAAAGGATGATTCTTTAGAATCCCAGTTGATCTAGTAAAGGTATGATTAGAAATTTCACGTTCTTCTCTGGGTCCGAGTTCACCAGGAGTGAATTTTTGAATACTTCCAGAACAGATTGTCTTTATAGTTGGTTTATTGATTTTATCACTGAGGTTTAGAACAGACAACTCTTTTTCAATATTTTCAAGATGAGGTTTAGGTTCATGTCGATCGGTTTCATCAAATTTGAGGTGAACAGATTCTTCCACACACTTGTTTCTCTTATTAAATATTCTATAGGCTTTGCTAGAAAGTGAATATCCTAAAAATATTCCTTCATCACTCTTGGAAAAAAATTTGTCTAGATTATCCTTAGTATTGAGAATGAAGACTTTGCAACCAAAAACTCTGAAGTAACTAACTTTAGGCTTTCTATTATTCCATAACTCATAAGGGGTCTTCTTAAGAATAGGTCTAATCAAGAATCTATTCATAATATAAAAAGCTGTATTAACAGCTTCAGCCCAAAAATAAATAGGTAGCTCATATTCATTTAGAATGGTTCTTGCAAATTTTTGAAGGGTTCTATTTATTCGTTCTACTACACCATTCCGTTGAGGTGTCCTAGGGGCAGAGAAATTGTGACTATAGCCATTGTGTGAGCAATAAGATTCAGAATCATGATTTTCAAACTCCCGACCATGGTCACTTCTTAGGGTCTTAATCTTAATTCCACAAAGGTTTTCTATAGACTTGGAGTATTTAGTAAATTAAGAACAAGCTTCACTTTTGTGAGATAAGAAGTATACCCAAGTATATCTAAAAAAGTCAACTACTAGGACATAGACATAGCACTTCCCATTTAAAATAGAAACTCTAGAAGGTCCAAAGAAATCCATGTGAACCAACTCGAGAGGTTGAGAAGATGAAACTTCTTTCTTTGGTTTAAAAGAATCATTATGTTTCTTTCCCTTTTGACAGGGAGTACACACTTTGTCTGATGGGAATTGAAGTTTGGGTAGGTCTCTAACAAAGTTCTTCCTAGTTAGTTTTCTAAGTGAATGAATATTTCAGTGTCCTAATCTTCTGTTCCAAATCCAAGACTCTTTAAGAAAATCATTTTATCAAGCAATGTTTTGTTTAGATAAATTATTCAAATTAGTAGCATAAACATTTTCATTTCTTAAAGAAAAAAAATACTAAAGCATTTTTATAGTTAAAAACATTGCAAGAATTATTTTCAAATTTAACATTGAAACCATCATCAAATAACTGAGAAATACTTAACAGAATATATTTAAGTCCATCAACAAATAAAACTTTAGAAATTATAACTGAATTAGTGTTACCAATCTGGCCAAGGTCGATGATCTTTCCTTTAGAGTTATCAACAAAGGTGACATGACCTCCATCAACTTTGATCAAGATCTTAAAGCATGAGTAGTCCCCAGTCATATGCCTTGAACATCCATTATCCAAGTACCATATATTATTAGGAGAACTCTTCAAGAATGTTTCCTACAAAATATATTTAGATGGAAAATGATTTTGGTACCCAGATCTTCTTGGGTCCAGATAGGTTAGTAAGCAAAGCTTTAGGTACCCAGATTTGTCTTATGGGTTTCATATAATTTACAGAATCAATATATTTTGAAAGATAAACTTTATTTTATCTATAACTATGTGAGTAACTAGTTGAGGCATATGAATTTCCAGAACTTTAACTAGTATCATTCTGTCCAGATTTTAGAATAAATCTAGTTTTAGTAATCTGTCTCTTTCCAGGTTGATAGCCTATTCCAGTGGTATATTTTGGTGCCACTTGTTTTCCTAGCATTTGAGTAAGTGTATGTTTTACATTTGTGAATTTTTCTATGTTATTCCTTAATTTCTCCTTAGACAATTTTAGTTCAGTATTTTCCTTAAGTAATTGAGCATTCTTGTACTTTTCTATATTAAGGGAAGATTTAACAGAGCTGGTTAAAAGATGTTGTTTCTTTAAATCTTTATATTTTTCCTTCAATTCATTATATGTTTTTTCTAGAATATTACAATATTCAAATAACTATTCACTAGAAATATTTTCAGATTCAGAATCAGATTCAACTTCAGAATAATATGAATTTAAAGCATGAGTATTCAATGTTACCTTACATGTGTTTTTCATAAAAAACATGTAAGATTTTTGTGATTTTTCATCCTGAGTAGAATCAGAATCAGTTGAACTGTCCTCTGAAGCACTCCAAGTTTCGTTCATAGATTTCTTATACGTGTTGTCCTTGTAGCCATATTTCTTTTTGAACATCAATTTTGGACAGTCTGCTTTTACATGGCCTTTCCTTTTGCATTAATAGTAGACAATTTCATCACTTTTATCAGTCTTCTTCTAGTCCTTCTTCCAATGACCCTTGTTGTCATATTTTCCTTTGTAATTAGTTTTTTCTGAATAATTTCTTCTTCCTATAGGACTTCTTGAATATCATAGCTATCTGAACCATTTCAGCATCACTGTCAGAAACTGAACTTTCACATGATGAGATTTCATTAGGTTAGTGAACCATTTCTTCGTCCTTTATCTTTGAGTCAGTAGACTTAAAAGCCACTGAATTCCTTTTTGGTTCATCATCTTCTTCCTTATTTACTTTAAGATCTTATTCATACATCATAAGCTAACCAATAATCTCCTTAAAAGGCAAATTACCAATATAACATGATTCTATAATTCAGACAGATGTGCCTCTCCATTGGTCTTGCAGACATCTTAGTATTCTCATGATTTTCTCCTTCATAGGAACAACTTTTCCAAGTGAGCTCATAGTGTTGAAAATTTCATTGAACCTAAGATATATATCAGAAATAGGTTTATCATACTTCATTTTAAAATTATCATATTTAATGGTATAGTTGTTTAGTCTCATTTATTTGACATTGGTTGTACCATCATGAGAAACACCCAAGGTATCCCAAATTTCATTAGCAGTTATACAAGCAGATATGCAATTGAATTCTTCATATCCTAAAGCACAATACAAAGCATTCATAGGTTTACAATTATTATTGTAAGCGGTTTTGTAGGTTCATCCCAAGTAGTTCTTTTAGTTAATGGAATTTTATATTGAGCCTGTATAGTAGTCCATATGTCAAATCCCATACTTTCTAAATGAATTTTCATTTTAAGCTTCCACTGGGCATAATTTGTACCATTAAAGAAAGGTGGCCTATTTGTAGCAGTACCCTAAAATCTATTGTCTATAGTTAGATTTTAGCATATATATTTAAAGAGATAAAATTTAGAACTAACAAAAATTTAATATCTTTAAGATACAAATAAAATCATAGTTGAAAAAGAGGGGGGGGGGTGAATTGAGTTCCAATTAAAATTTCTGTTTAAAAAAAATATATTAAAATCCCCCTAATTGAATAACAAGATAATCTATAGAGAATTTGTATTAGAGTAAAGGGACAGTTAGGTTCTCAAGAGATTGATTTGTTCTCAGTTAATTCAATCTGAAGATTAATTAACTTTTGAATCTTACCTAATTCTTTACAATATATACAAACACTTGCTAGATTAACTATCAAAGTAATTCTAAAACAATTTTATATTTCAAAGTAATTTGTAGCGGAATATTCAATATAGGTTAAAACTAAAATAAGTAAGCATAACAGTTTTAAAACAAGAGGTTCAATCTCAAGCTGAGAGTTAGTCCTCTCAAACAATTTATATAAATTTTGATCCACACCCTGGATCGGGGTAATCAATAGTACAGAGTCAATACAGGTACTAAGACCTCTACCACAGTGCTTCGTGGGAAAACAAAAACAATAGAACACAGGATATCCAGGTCATACTTAACCTCTTCCACAATTCACAGTGGGATATAGTAATGTGTAAGATGTTTGGAGTGAGGATTTAGTATCCTCCATTTCAGTCTAGGAGTCAGTGTGTAAAAACAACACACACTGCTCAAAAATTAAATGAATGAAACACAACAGATCTAAATAGATAGAGATGAGTTTAGAGTGATCTATGTGTTGTGAGTGAAGCTATGGACTCCATGGATTGATGTAAATGAAGCTCTGAGTCCTTCTCTAGTTATTGTCAATAAAAAAGAGTGTCACAGTTCTTGTTTCTTCACTTCCAGTGTAGGTGTTCAGCTTGAATGTGAATGTGTTCTTTGTAATACTTTAGATTCTTCTTTGAACTTGTATTCTTGATGAGTATGAGTGTTCTTCAAGTTTCTCGTGTGTTCTTCTTTTCATGTATGTGCGTGCATGGAAGAATTATTTCTCTATGCCTCTTCGTATCTTTTTACGGCAGCTCGATCTTCCATATATTCCACGAGCTCCGGCAATAGGAATGATTACCTTTTCATAGGTATGAGGTATAGTTCCCTGACATGCCAACAACTATCATTAATTATCATTAATTACATTAAAAAAACAAATACGACCATAGGAATTAAATAAGAGTTAATAGAAATTCAAACAGTTTTCATCACTATCGGTGAGTCATGAGATCGGTAGGTCATTTTGAATCTGCATTAGTATCGGTTGGTCCTTATATCAGCATCAGTAGCTCATGATCAGTATTAGTATCGGTATCTCATCATCAGCATCAGTATCGGTATCTTGTGATCAGTATCGGTATCAGTAGCTTCTGATCATCATCGGTATGACCAATTCCATCGATGAAACTGTTTCCATTAGTGCAACCATTCTTCATCTGTGTGACCGTCCATCATCGGTGCGACCGTGCATCATCGGTGCAACCATTCATAATCAGTGAAACCATTTATCATCGGTGCGACCGTTCATCAGTGCAACCGGAAAATAACTAACGGTGAGTCATAAACATGAAATTCACAGTAAGCGTCTGTTCAATCCAGAATACTTCCAGGTAAACAATAAAACATAAATTAACATAGATAAAAATTATGTAGAAAAGATCTAAACATATATAAATAAATTTCAAACAAATTAAACAAAAGACTAAATTGACATAAATGGAACAAATATTTGTTATTATCAAAATAACCATCTCACAGAGAGTTCAACAATCTATATAACTAATCTTACAAACATATAGAAAAAATTAACCTATATGATGAATAATGGTAATATAGTATTTCTATATAATTCACATGGTGAGCTTATAAGAAGGATGGTTCTAGTTGGAAAATACTTTTTTAAATAAGAGGTGGTTGATCTATAGGATAGGTTCCACCAAATAAATATCATTCTTCTAGAAAATTGTTAAAAAGGTAATTCAAAACTCTAGATTTCTATCCTAATTTTTAATATCACGTTTCTTATTTTTCATGGAGTAAATTGGCTCAAATATCTCTCCTAGATCCTCCTCATATTATGAAATTGTATTCAAAATTTTAAGAGGTTGATTAAGAGAAACTCTCAAGAGTTGTAGATCATATTTTATCTATCGAGACTTTGAGGGGAATAAATATGAATAGACTTGGAGGTACTAGACTTGGAAAGATCCATGTCACTCTTAATCAAATGGTTTTTAGGAAAGGGTCTCTTTATCCTGGAACCCATATTTTTTCATCTTCTTTTTTCCAGCTTGACCTATCATCCCATACATCTCCTAATACAAAAGTCAGATGTGTTTTTTATTATGTAGTTACAGAATAATCAGTTAATCTATAATTCTTTTATCTATTTAATAATTTTTATTGGATTGATTTCTATTATTTAATCTTTATAAATTAACTAACGACCTTTATTTATTTTAACTTTTTTCATTTTTTTCCAAAAGACAAATTATAATTCATTTTAGTCATCTTTTCATAAATTCATACACTTCAGTATACCATATTGAATGTCTTACCTATATTATTATATTATTATTTTTATGACATGAATATGTTATAAGATAATATAATAAACCCAAAATTGTTATCACTTCATAATTTTTGAAAATTTTAATGATTATCTTTACAAACATTTATTTGAAATGTTTTTGTTTTTTTGTTTTTATTTCGTAAATTTGAAAAAAAAAATAATTAAATATTTATGAAATTTGTGATCATAAAAATAGGGGATATTTTTAGAATCACTAATATTTTTCCTTAATATCCCATTTTATCCTATGATTTAATGATCACACACATCCTCAATTTTTTCTCTAATATTCTTTAAGAAGTGTACACATCAATCTATCTGATGTTATAAATTTTCTTTTCCTAAGGTATTAACAATCAAGTTGATGCTTTTTCTAAGTAAATATTCATAATGTTCATGTTATAAAGATTCATAAAGCTTTGCGATCATGATTTATGGGCATTTATGATTGTGATAAATTTTAGTTTTTGGGAATTTTCATTATATTTAGATGTATTATAATCAGAAAAAAATTATAGTTAAGTATTGTGACTAATTAAAGTCTTATATTGAAGAGTTATAATTAGAAAATTAATAATTGATAGAAATAAGGATTATAAAAAAGTCCTAAAAGAACCATTACATTATTAGTGAATCTTTAAAATAATAATAAAGATACATGATCAAGATAAACATACAATTAGAAATGAAGACATCATTTATTTAATACCATACTTCAATGTATTACAATCAGTGGAATATTTTACACTTATATAAAGTTATGTGTTTATTATAAACCTTTATAATGATAACTAATGTCATGTGATTATGAAAATTATTATGATAATAAGTTTTACGATATTTGAGACTCATAATACTAGACATATTTAAGTATGTTTATTTCTATTATTGTATAATAATTAAATTATACTCCTATTTTATGTTTTATCAAATTAATTAATGTGTATATAAGTAAAGGTCAACGTAATTACATCAACCATTTACAAGAAGTGAAATGTTTCAAGGAATAAATAGGCTTCTCTATCATGATATTAGGTTTTTATTATTTTTAGAGGAAGTCAAAAATAAAGGAAAATAACATTAACTAATAGATAATATATTTATTACTCCTGACTATTCGAATCAGATAATATTGTTTGAATTTAAAAAAAGAATAAAAGTTGTGAAATAAAAAAGTTTAGGTAGTGATCATAAATAACCTTAAAATAAATTTTATTATATGTTTTCCAATATATTCTTCATATGAATAAATGAAAGACTAGTGTGTTTTTCTAAATATAAAAAAACAAATATATTTTAGGGCTTCCCAAGTTTAATATTTATTTATTTGGAAGATTCTTTCTTCTACACCAAGTTGTTTCTAACATCATTTCATTGAAATCTTGATCTTTATACAATTTTAATAAATTTATACTTGTTTTTTATGTGTTTGAAGGTCGAGTAAAGGTATTATAAAAATAAACATCCCAATTTAAATCTCTTGGAATTGTTCAATAACATGTTGAAGTTTCGTGTACTTAAATTTCAAGGTCCTTGAGAAAATTACTTTCATTGTAATATTCACTAAGATCAATGAGAGAGCATTCATGGAGTTCACTAGGGGATCCCAATTCACATAAACACAATAAATAATCTATGTTATAATCTTATATTTTCTATTTTTATTTTCACTACACATCTTATAAATGAGTTTAGAGTAGTTAGTGGGATGATTTTATTTGGGGGTTATGTTTTTTAGGACACAATTCACCTCCTATCGTGTGACTATTTAACACTAATTCAGACAAAAATAAACCATTAGAGTTCAATTATAGGAGAGAGAATCATGGATGGGAATGATAAAATAAAACCCAAGTGAGATGAAAATAGGAGAAGAAGAAAGTATGTGGATAATAATTCTTTAATCTTAATGATGATGATGGAGCAGTAAATAGAATGTTAACCACATGATGAATTCTATGGGAGAAACCCCACTGAAAACTGATGAACAAATTGAGTGAGAGAAATAAGGAGATACTTCAACCTTTTTGGGGGGATGTATTTGAAAAATATATTACTCTTATATTAATTAAATATGGACTAAAATGATAATATAATTAAAATATTTATTTAAAAACAAAATAAAAAAAATTATCTAAAAATTTAGAAGTATAAAAAAATCATCTTGATGAAAACTAATAATTTAGTTCACCAGATTATTGTTACCTAAAATATTTCATTTTTAAATTTTATAAAAAGGAGAAAATTCTAGAGAGGTGGATATTGTGTGAAGAGCTGTGAGGGAGAGAATGTTGGATCTAGTATTTATATGAATTGAGGGAGGTGATTTATAGTCTAAAACATTTTTATTATCTTTTAAAATAAAAGGAATCAAAAATATAAATTCCTAGAATTATAATAAATTAATAATTCATCTCTATAATTATTTCCTTTCTAATTCTACAATCCATGTGAAAAATTTCTCAAAATATTAAATCCATTATTTTTCTTAATGAATTTATCAAGAAAATATCATAATTGATTGAAAAAACCCATTAATTTATTTAAATAATAATAATGAATCAAATTTTTTGATTACTTTTAAAGAAATAAATGAAAATATCACGTGTTATATGGTTTAATTAGGTTATTATGATACTAATGGGAATGGATATGGCTTTAAAAATCATCTATTATCCTCATCATTTCTACAAATTGTTTAATAAACCAATGATTTGAAATTCATTAACTATTCAATATACATTTTTTTATAAATAGGTAAAGAAAAAATTGAATGTGAATGAATTGAATCAACTGGAAGCTAAATATTTTACAAGCTTTATGAAATGTTCCACCATCACTTTCATTAAATATTATATTTTTTCGAATTTATTTATGGTTCTTTAGTTTTTATATAATTTTTTCATTGTGAGAATTTTTCTCTATGAGAGTCTATATAGATAGTGTTAGATTCAAAAAAATGATAGAGAAGGACTATGTTTGAAAATGATTAATAGTTATAGACATGGATGAAATTATAAAATAAAAATTCTCATAAGATAAATAGTTAAAGAATATTAAAAAAATTTATTTCACAAAATATGAAATTAGGTTAAAATGTGTCATGCATTCATGGTAAAATTATTTATGAACTAAATTATTTTTAATAATTTCAAATGATTTTAAATATTTTAACATAAATTGTTGAAATAATTATTAAATAATGTAAAATATTGAAGAAATTATTAATATAATTCATCCACTATTAATTTCAACTTTAACAATTTATGAAAATTTATTTGATGAATTTAATATGAGCCACCAATATTGAGGACATTAAAACATAAGTTATTTTTATGAGGACAATGAAGAATTTTGAAAGATAATTCATTTATTTTTAAAACATGAATGGAAAAAAAATTAAAGTAAACATCATTTTTTCCATTTGGCCTTTAAGAAAACCGACATAAAATAAAGAGCATATCTTTCTTATATAAATATGTTTCCTTAAAAAATGTTCCATAGAGTAACCTCAATAGTAACTGATTTGTTTTTATATTTATAAAAATTAAAAAAATCTTAAAAATCACCATAAATATATTTTTAGGATTTAATTTCTTCCTCATTATATATGCTAGTTCCCCTATTGATAATGGAAAAAATAATTGTAATGACCCCAACCCCGGTTGCTCATAGATGGTGCCTTACTTTATTACATTGGAATATGTTATAAGGAATCACACCCCAAAGGACATAATAGCTTAGTAGTTTTGGAAAACTAGATACATACTTGAATCATACATTATATTTTAAAACATAAAATACAACATAAAATTTACTTTGAATACACTATTACTCCCACAGCTTATAACTAAATATCAATAATAACAAACTTCTTCACAACCTGGAGAAAAATAAAACATAGAAAAGGGGTGAGATCAAATGTCCAGTAAGGGTATGTCTACTGTAGAATCTATCATTAATAAGAAATTAAAATTATGGAAAGGTAAAACAATCACATTAAATCAATAACTTGAGTAAGATATGTACAAAATAAAAGATGATCTAATAATTCCATATAAATAATCACATGAGCCAAAAAACATAACCATGTATACTCTACTAATCTAATTATAACATGGAAATGAATAACTATTCTCATAATAATGAAATGCATAAATTTGGACATCTTAAGAATAAATTTGAGGATTATTATGAAGAATATAATATTATCAAGGATTCATTTCAATAATCTACTATCATTAAGGATTTATGCCAAAAACCTAATAAATGGTTAATCCCATGGCCAAAACCCAATCCAGTTTGAATCATGAGACCTACCAATGCATCGAGGGGCTATAGAAGGCCCATAATGTAACTTATTAAGAATAATAAATTCCTCATACAAAAGTGTTGAAACATAATCAACATATACATTTGTATTGAAACTAGCGTAAAAAATTAAAATTACTCTCCCTATTGAGTAAAAATAATCACAAAAATTCTAGAGTAACATGGTGAATGGTATAAAAATAATACACCTAAAGACAAACTAATCAATAAAAATATAATAAAATATATTATATGGTCTCATAATAGACCAACATCAATGAAATACAAGATTAAACAAAGGATGTTGACATATATGGAAATACATTGAGTGATATCATTTAAAAATCCTTGATGAAAATATCCATTTTCACTTTTAAAACAATTTATTTTTAAAATTATCTGCAATTATGAAAGAATTGCGTGAAAATAACCATGTAAAATTTTCAAGTTATTTTTAAATAATTTTGGTGTTACAATGGTGAGAATATCCACACACACTGTATAAGTGAAAAAAATACTCCTTCCATATTTTTTTCTAGAAAAGTATCAAAGAAACTTTTTTAGAAAATTTAAAAATAAACCTTTCAAAATATTTTGTAAAACTTCAAAAATGAATATAAATAAATTTAAAATATCATAAGAGGATAGTGAAAACATATTTGTAATTCATTAGAAAACATGGATATGGAAGACAAATCTATTTTAAGGAAAATGTTCTAAAAAGATAAATTTTTTGAAAGCCCTCTATAAATATCATATCATTGAAGGGTAAATTAATAAAATGAATAAAATATGTGTATTCAATAAAAATACACATAAAAAGGTAAAAATAAAACATAATATATTCATATTTCATTCCATACGAATATTTAGTATGAGATAATAAAGGAAGTAGAACATTAGCCCAAAGAATGGAAATTGGTTTAGGAATTCACTTACCAATTTGTAATTAGTTGAATCATATTCCCATAAATGTAATAAATAAAAAATAAAACATTTAATAACATCAATATAAAAAAATAATGATATTATATTTCAAGGGGATGTACATACACCACACACAAGGAATAAGTGGTCAGTAAGGCATATATCTCACAGATGTAAAAGCGTGACGAGAAACCCCTTACCTCACGCTTCCATTTAGTATAACATTCTTAAATCTATTGTATAATGGTTTAAATAAAGGTATTAATTCATTCTAGAAAAATATCAATTTTTATAATTCCTTATATGATTTTTTATAACATCCTCCCACCCATATATGAATAATATTTCATTATATTCTTAGTTTCATGTGTGTTCCATTCGTGGTTTCATGGTCGGTTCATTTGCATACAATTATGGATTTCATTATCAAATGGAAATAGAACAATATAAGTGAAATTAAATGATATTAATTAAATTACATAAATTTCAATTTTCCCATTTAAAATTTTTACTTCTTACATGAGGAAGAATCATTTTATAAAACATTAATGAAAAATGTTTAGTTTATTTTGGCCGTTTTTCTGAAAATCAAAAACTAGTTTTGTTTTATTTAATATTATATCTATATATTAGTTACAAACCATGAAATAAGATATAATATACTTCATAAAATTTTATTTAACCATAATAATAGTTGTACGGCCATACATGAAGGTGGTAATGAAAAATTAACAAAAACATCATTCACGGAGGCAATTAACAGGCATAACTTTGGAAATTGATTTGTTTCATTGAATAAGAGGAGGTCATAAAAGATATGGATATAATAAATTCCATTATAAACATTAAAATATAGTATATACATGATTTTAGAGTTATCATAACTTTATGGATGAATTGTATGAAGAGAAAGTATAAGAGTAAATGAAAATAAGAGAGGTGTTTTGAGAAAATTACCCCTTTAATATCACGTCCTTGGAGGACCCCTTGAGGACCATAGATTTTTCATTTTGGTGAGAACATCAGAAATCAGACATGATAAGAGTGACGAGGATATATTTTGATAGATATTTTATGGAAATCAAGTCTTTTGGGTAATAAAGGGGTGGTATTTATACTTGAGGATATGTGAGTTTAAGTGATTAAATAATGATTGTTTTATAATTAAGGCCAATCACATTGAGGTGGAATTGATTTCCTTGAATTTAGATGAAAAAATATGTTTTAATTTATGGTTAGGGTTTATAAATAACTAATAACCCATTTAATTTTGTATTTTATTATGTATTTTAATCCCTTACCTTTTAACTTTAACCCTTTTCATTATTTTACTTTTACCGCGGTAAATAAATTTTTTACCATGGTAACTTTTTTATGTATAAAAATGAAAATGAACTTATAAAATAATTTTTACCTTATTATTAAAAATATATAATCCATTTTACCAAATTTAATGCAAATAATTGTAAAACTTTAAGTTTAAAAATAATACCATAG
Organism: Viscum album; assembly: GCA_963277665.1. NCBI lineage: Eukaryota > Viridiplantae > Streptophyta > Magnoliopsida > Santalales > Viscaceae > Viscum > Viscum album. The sequence continues at coordinate 1,658,523,381 of OY728153.1, forward strand.
ACACAACGAAAATGCAGGTCATTATATTTAAAAGGTCAAAAGATTGATTTTTTTATATCAAACATCAATGTGAAATTGATTTCTAAGAACTAAATTGGTTTTATTTATGTATTACTTAAATGATTATACTTTAAAACCAATTTAATATATAATTAAACAATACAAATAAATTAGATGAAAAATTATTTTTTAATTAAAATTTAGTATTTTCACTATTCATCAAAATAATGAAACTTATCCGAAAAATACCAAAATTTCATCCTAAGATAATTTTGATATTAAGATTTAAAAAATAAAGTTTATTTATTCAAATGAAATTTATAAAAGTTTCAAAACATAGTTTTAAAATAGGTGTTCCATTTAAAGGTGGAAAAATTATCTTTGAGAAAAAATAGCTTTCTATGCTTCAAATTGGATAGGTGATAATTATCACAAGTAAATAATAATATTTAATCATTTGTTTAAGCTCTATATTCTCTGTATTATAAGTTCTCAATGCGTTTAAATATTAAAAAAGTAATACCATAAAATATTAGGGTTTAAAATAATTTATATTTTCAACAATGTACATCTCTTATCAGATTATATTACCTTTGGATTACAAATATTTATATTTCCTTACATAAACTAACACAGTGGAACACCTTTCACTTAAATACATTTATCACAAGTATTAAACCTTTTCTCTAACCTCATACACCTTGATCTAGACATGTTCCTCTTAGAGGTGGTGGTGGTGGTGTTGAATCAAATTTCTGACCACCCCCAGCTTCTATCGTACCACTAACTCATTCCTTTTCACCATATATGAGAATGAAACCCTATCCTCCACTAAAAGGTCCCTAATATATGAACTCCATATTCAAGGAGAAAAATCTACTATTCTACCCTATATAGCCTCTAATTCCCTCTTAGTATAGAAAAATTGAGAAAGGTGTCCTCAATCTCTATATGAAGAAAAGAACAATCTATTGGATGATTGGAGTCATTCTAAGATCACTCAGTTACATGTATATAAGGTCAAGATCAATCTTTATCTGCCTATAATGATTTGACCTCAAAAATTATTACCAACTAGGTATTATTAATGACTTTATTATATGAAATCCTGGCCCAACTGCTACACTTGTTTATAAAACTTGAAGAAAACTATAGAAACTAGGGAATGCACTAAAACTCTAACATATGTGGGAATACAGAAATTTGTGTTATTATCTTTAATATCAAGTTATAGGATATTTTTAGTCATAACATCATGAATATAACCTTTATAAATAATATCCTAAAAATAACTCACATGGTTTGTAAACCTTGCAGCATTCTGAGAGACAATCATAATGCCCTACGAAAGGCCATGAATCTCTAATACACGAACCAAACTCAATATTGTTGGATAATACTCTCCTATAAAACAATCTCCAAAATCACACTAGGATATAATTACCAAATCATGAATTTTTGTAATTAATTACCATTAATAACCTATTACACCTGAGGACTTGTAGAAAAAACCACCATCTAGTTAGTGAGAGCCTAAACTAGTTGAAAAATATGGGAAAAATACTCCATATAATCCTTGATTTATCAAGGATATGTCACTCCTAGGAACCTAAGATTACAAAATCTATTAATCTCATGAAGAACACTCAACTTATGATTTGTCTCTTCCATCTCCTTGGGGGATACTATCTCTACTATAGAAGGGTATGTTCTATACTAAAATAATGGTAGATCAAATCTATACTCAATATATAGGGGAATACATTCAATTACAGGTCCATAAATTAATCCTCATCACTCAACTAGTTGATTAATAGATAAAAATTTACTTTCATGGGATATCCATGACCCTATAACTAAGACTATGCTATGTCGATTAACAACCTACATGAATTTGGTCACATATTTGTTCAAAAATATCTGGGCTAATTCTTGTAATATTACTTTATATCTTTTTTTCCATTATGTATTTAAGTAAATCTATTTGGTATTTTTATACACACTATTTCTTGGGCCTCATTCGCACATTTTTTATATATATTAACACAATGCATAGTTCAGTTATAGTCTCAGTGGATATCGATCTTGCGTATAGAAGAGTTTGGCAGTGTTTTTTGTGGTTGGGTTCATATTAGTGATAAAAGGACACCTATTTCATCCATTTTAGTTATTAAAGGTTTTCCTTTATCTTGGAGTTTTTTTTATTTAAACATTACCATATTATTATATAATACCAATATTACACAACCTGGTCCACTAGAATACCTCAATGGATTTCAGTAAGCTAGGTGTACCACCATTATCTTATACACCCTTCCCATAGAAAAACATCTATAAGAAACTATATATAATAAGTAAAACAAAATATATAAATTAAATTTAATAAAAACTTATGTGTGGCATAACGTAGTTCCACTAGTGTCTTATACTTGAAGGCACTTGAAATACCTAATGAACTAAAAAATTTATAACTTCTAAATAAACTTACTGATATGTATGGTAATATTACTATACTATACAATGAATTCTGATTATGGATTCTATTTATCATGAATCATTCTCAGGGATAACCGAAGAATGATTATGTCACTGAAATAAAAATTATTTGGAGTTAATTTTGTTAGTTATGGTGAAATTTTTCAACATAGAGTGGGTTTTATTTTTTATTTTCATCAATCCCATAATCATTGGATATGATGGTTAATGTGGTTAGTAAATTAAGTAATAAGACTAATTTAGTGTTTATGAACATAATTGACCTAATTATAAATGAGTTGATTTGGTTAAAGTAGATCTATGAATCTATTAGAAATTTATATATTATTAAAGGATTAGGAATTTTTTTTTGAAAGAAAAAGTCACAATAATTAAAATAGAAGAAGAATTATAAGCCATAATATTTTAGTTGAAACAGGTCCCATGTGTTGTAATTGTGAGAATAAATTCTATATAAAGAACCATTGTAGTGAGTGAACAGTCAATTTTGGAAGATATGTTTCTAAAATTGAAACCTAAAATGCTATTTTGAATGTTATTATAGGTATATTTATGTATTCAATTTGTTATCTTAAGTCATGGATTATAAACTATTGTTCTTATTTTCACTCCATTTCCAAGATATGGAGTATGAGAAATTATATTTTAGGTAGTTTTAGAATGGAGTATCTTTTAGATGATGAATATACTGAGGTTATATGAAAGGGTGATTTATATATCTGAAAAATAATAGAATATTTCAAGAGTTACAAGGAATTAATCACACATAAAAGTAAAGTAAATAATATATTTTATTATGATAATGATATTATTTTCATTTCTATTCAACTTTTACAGATGAAAATGTGAATATCACACACATTTCCATAGTTTTGTCTAGAGGAGAAAAATATAGAATATTATACCTAATGAGAGTTTTGAAAGTTGAAATTCATAATGAAAAAATAACTTACGTAAAATTATATCATGAACTTATTGGTCATTTAAGTGGCTAATATATCAAAATACTTATTTTTAAAGGAATAAAAGAGATCATAATCATGGAGTAGAGAACATATAAAGAATATAGTCTTGGGAAGCAGCATACGGTTTCATTCTAAGTGGGAGATAATGAACCAAAAGGTTTAAATATAGAGATGGTTTAGCTGGATTTATGTGGTATAACATCGGTTTACTCTCAGAAAGGTTCATTTTACTTTGTTACCTTCATCAATGAGGTGATATGGAAGGTGTGTTTGTTATTTATTATGATAAAGTTTAAAGTGTTCAGATCCTTTTTCTAATGAAGAAACATGGTCTGAAATGATACATTAATTAAAATAAAATCTTTTATGAATAAAAATGGTAGATAATGAAGAATTAGGTAATTCATAAGGTTTTTTTGGTGGAAAGGAATATATTTTGAGATGACTAGTGCATATACTCTAGAATAAATCATGGTACTAGAGGAGATAAATCAGAATTTAGTGGAGAAATAAATAAGTATGTGGATTCATTATATTTTCCCCAGTAAGTTTCTGTTTGAATCTATGAATTTTGAGTCTTAAATGGTAAATAAAATTCCATCATCTCTATTAGTTAAAGAACTTTTAAAATCCCATCATGACGTTCCTAGCCCAGTTCACTATTAAGTAATTGGTCCAGAGGGCCATGAGTCTTCAAGATCACATCCCCACACACCAGAGGCTGCCAACTAGTATTGAGGGTGTTGGGTGGTAGGGTGGGAAGAATATATGCCCTATATCATAGCACTACACAATGGAAATAAATTTAACATGTTCATGAAGATAATAAATAAAAGAGACATAATATAATAAAATAGCACTAGAAACAAATGATGTCAAGTTAGTAAATAACATATTTCACAAAATAAATTATGGTAGGAATAAAATTAGTATAATTCTAACCAAAATAGATAAAAATAACCAAAAAAATAATAAGATCTAGGAGAATATTGAGTCTATCTATGTCCTCTAATATCATGACGTAACCTGTGATAGAATCATGCATTCACAAAAGATCCCTTCCCTCTAACATTTCCTACATCCATGAAATCATCCTGGGTACCATTTCATTTCCCAAGCAGGGTATGAATGTAACTCAAAAGGATACTATCAATGGTGTCTAATAAAAATCTGGTTTGTGAGTAAAAATATGATAGTTTTATGATATAACAAATTAAAGTGTTAATGTAAAAAAATACTTGTTGATCATGGGATCATTGTGGGATACCCAATTGACCGAGCCTACTTTATCCTAAATTAGATGTCTCTAATGAGGTGAACTATTAATTTTTTAGGGGACCAAAAAAATATCCAAGTATTCAAATATAATTCACACCTATCGAATCTAGGGGAACCCATGGATTTAATTAAACATGGTTATCGAGACAAATTATCCTATTAAATTTATTATTATTTTTGTTTGGTTCTTGAGTGGAATCCAAGTAAATAACCCTAATAATAATAATTTTAAAATTCTCTAACTAAAATATAGATATATATTCTATAATTTTGGGATGGATCTTAATCAGAATCTAAGTGGGTAAGAAAAGTAATTATTTGTTTAAGGAAATCAAGAAAAACCTAGGTGATTATCTAGAGCATTTTATTTTTTCCGGATATATAAATGAGTCCCTAATGAAAATCCATGGAATCCATGAGATTAAGACACTAACTAAATCATTTGTGGGTTTAAAACTTGGTATTCGCATTGGTGAATTAGGTGGAATCCACTAAGTCTTCTCATGGAATTCCAAAAGGGTAATCCAAGGCTTTTTAGGGCATTACACACCATTGAAAGTGTGGATGAGATACAAAATTTAGAAACCAAGGAATCCATGTTTATAATTCATGAGTGCAACTAAGGTAATAATAAAAAGTTTTTTATCAAAATTAAATTAAAATGGTTTTCGGTTCTAGAATTTATCCCAAACATACCCAAGGCCCATTTTAAGAATTTTCCCTATAAAGGTGACACATAAGCACACAATAATGGAGGGTTTTTAGTTACATTAAAAAGATAATGGGTTTTACCTAAATTAATATATAAGAAAACCCTTAGGGGTGTTTTGGTTGTATTCAATGTTTTTTATCATGGGTGATAATTCAAAAACATCCTAAGGGGTATGGTTTTGGTTGAGTTTTTCAACCTCCAATAGTGTATGGGAAAACCTTAGTAATTCTAGATTGGGTTTTTGGTGATAAATTAATTGAATATTTTTTTAAAGAAATTGTTTGGAAGGTTTTTCATGTTTTATAGAGAGACATTTTATAAACCACATGAATTTTAAGGGAAACCATATACACCACCTACCCAAGGCTGCTGAAATACACATAATCTAGTATTGACATCATATTTGATATGGATTAAAAAATATTAGAGAACCACAAAACCCCATAAAAATAGTGTATTTATGTTAAACCATAAGGGATATATCTATATGGAAATAGATAGTGAGAATATACTATAATAGACTAGTAGCCTTACTAAGATCTGTTATTAACTAGCTCATTAACAAACTCAATAGAAGATCGGGTAATTTTCACTCACTTTACATAGACATTAATTCAGATTCAGTTCATGTTTACTTTTATTAAAAGTCATGGAATAAGAAAATGTCCTTTCCTGAGTAGAAAACTTTGATAGGGTGAATTTTATCTTCTGGGGAATACATAGGAAGGATCATCTCATTCAAAATGGCCTAGATTTTTCATTATCTCAAATAGAAATATAGAATATGGATTGGGCTTAATGTGAATGAATATATATAAAATCAATTTGGTTTCTTAGGAAATCATTAGCTTGGAAAGTTTTTTCGTTCGATGGTTCTAGGCATAGAAAAATCCATTTGAGCCCATGCACTACTGGAAAACTAACCTATACCAACGGTTTGGAGAACCGTAGGCATGTAAGACGTTGGGATAGGTCTATACCAATGGTTTTTGGAAAACAATTGGTATAGACCTATACCAATAGTTTTGAAAACTGTTGGTATAAGTAATATGAAAATCTATTCCAACGGTTCCATAAAACCGTTGCTATATGTATTTCCAAAAAAACATTCGCTGGGATTTGATCCCAGGACCTCCAGTTTATCATTGAACAACATAACCACTAACCTAACATGACTTTTGTGAACATAATTTCATATATATATATATATATATGTATTATCATAATTATTTTAAATTTTGATTTATAGAATGTTCTGGTTAAGAGGATCTGATAAAAAATCAAAGGACCTATACCAACGGTTGTCAAAATCGTTGGTATAGGTCCCTGGAATCTGGGGGTGATTTTGATATATTGGGAACCTTTCCCAATGGTTTGGCCAAGCCGTTGGGAAAAGTGGCCACAAATTGGACCTTTCCCAATGGTTTGGCCAAACTGTTGGGAAACGTGGCCACAAATTGGACCTTTCCCAATGGTTTGGCCAAACCATTGGGAAAGCCTATCCTTTCCCAACAGTTTTGGCGAACCGTTGGGGAATGTGGCCACAAAGTGGGCTTTCCCAATAGTTTGGCCAAACCATTGGGAAAGGGGGTATAAAAGTTTTGGGAAAGGTCACATTTCCAGTAGTGATGCACGCTAACGGTTAACTCTTAGAATCTAATGAATAAACTATAAGAACAAGATATATAATGTAATGTATTATGATAATAAATAATTAATCTATATGAAATAATCCTAGAACCAGAGGATACGGTCTTTAAATTAAAATTTTGAATCAATTTAAATTCTATGAATGAATTTGGTCATGATATTATTTCTTTGATGAATATGTATAATGTTAAAGAAGATATTGATCAATTAAACCTCATATTGTTTATACATTAATTCCATCACAAGGGTTTAATTATATAACATCTATAGTGGTGATCCACACATGATATTTTATCTTTGAATTTCTATAATTGATCTTTAGGAGCTACTGTGGAGGTACCAATGTTCTTGTATCCTTTATGTTGATTTCTATAAAATAATTTAAGAATGTCGATTGTCATACTATTTATGTCTTTATCTTGATAGTGAGGATATGTTGGTGGAATATCTCAGGATTGAGATTAAATCCTAAAAAATTCTTTATTTGAGATATTAGAGCTCTTCAGAGGGAATATATATTGTGCATAACAAACTAAATTTTAGGATTTTTGAAAAATAATATAATCAGGTATAAATAGATCAAGGTTAGAGAATTAGGGATTGCACATTGGTCCTTATCCAATTTCATAATTCATAGGGAACCACACATCTTAAAATAATATTGTTATTATTATTTCCTTTATGCATTCATGAATCTATGATAATATAAATATAAATAAATTAAAATTATATTTATTATAACATTTCTATCACTAGTCTCTTGACTCAGCCCCATCCACCTTCCTCTGTATTTACCAAACCTTGAATAATAATAAATATATTATTTATTAGATAAATAAATAAATAAATTATGTATGTGTTCTTGTGAACAAATATTTATTTCCCTTTTCATTTTACTATATATTTAATTAATAAATAAATATTACTTATTACCATAAAAATAAATCAAGATATAAAGAAACATTTTATATTATCCTACTAAAATACTTACTTGAATAAATATTTTCTAATATTTAACACAAATATATATTATAAAGATAATATAATGGAAGACTGAATATATATATATATGATAAAAATAATATCTAATAAATATTATTCATTTGTATAAAAGATATTATTTATTAAACTATTAAACAAAATAGTTTTTAACTAAGATCAAATGATACTGCGATTGTATGACCCTCTATGCCTCTTTCTCACTGTCATTAGGCCAATATTCTTAAATTCCAATATCAGGACATAGCACTACGTAAAGTCACCCATTTAGGTAGAAGTAAATATAATAATAACAATGACCACATATGAATGATTATAGTGTAATATAATTCTTTTGTTTTGATATCTCATTAGGAAGTTTCCATACTCATGTAAAAAAACTTTATAGTCAGTATTTAATTATTTTAATATCGGAAAGGAACATTTCAATATGTTGTGGCCATGGATTTTAGTTTGATAGTTCCATTTCAAAGAAGGATCAATATATCAACTTCCATAATGTTTAAGGGGATAAATCCATTATTGACTTATTAATTAATGTTATATGACTCATGACTCACCCAACATATCCTACTTCTAATTAAAAATATTTCATAATGGTTTTGGATAGTACATCTATGTACACAAATAGTGATAGGAATTAATAAAAATCATCAGTCTCAATATCATTAAATATGTTCACAAAAAGTAATATCCTAACATAGAGAATTCATTTTATTAGGTTAGTTCCCATAACCTCCTCTCATTGAGGTTACCAAGGGATAACATCTAGAGAAGAAGTATCAAGGTATTTTTATCATATTTCCCATTATAGATTGTATCATCTATGTCTAATTAGATGATATCATCCATCTATATAATTAATTTTTAAAAATAATTTCATAAAAATTGAAGGATCTCATTATAATAAAGAAATCTTATGTCCTTTTGATAAAACAAATACTCTTAGAATAATATCACAGAGAAGTTATGCCAAATACTAATCATCATGTGATAAGATATACATTCAACATTCACATTATTGAATATAAATATATAAGTAATCAAACATACAATGTTGATGGTTCTAGGGAAACAACTCCAATAGAATCCCATTTTAAATCAAGCTAATATCCAATTAATTTAATTTTTCTATCTAAAAGAAGATATACATACTTTTTCTAAATATGGATATAGCTACTGATCCCATTAAATTTTACCATGGAAAATCTTATTATGGTCCTGTCACATGTAATTTTGAAAAACATGATTATCAAAATATCATTATCTAGAGAAAATCCATCAAGATTTGATATCACTAATTATCCACATTTCATTACCTTGTTAGAAACCTAACATCCTAACAAAGACTACAAATAATTTTTTATATAGTAATGATAATATTATTATAATAGGTATAAGACAAAATTTATAATTGGATATTGTAAAAATACTTCCTAAAGATACATCCGAACCTCAATGTACTAAGTTATGGAAAAATTGGCAGTAATAGTTTTCCCTCATATATTATTTTAGAATTACTATGATATAAGAAAATTTTTATCTGAAGAAAGACTGGTATTTTATCCCCTCAAAAAATAGTATACTTATTTCTCTATTCACCAAGAAATCATCCAATTTGACTCTATAAAGTAGTATCAAATTAATTTTGAAAATGGATCTTTGTAGTTAATCTAGTTCCATGTAATATCTACCTTTATCCACTAGGCATATGTTATATCATAGTTCAGTAGATATCATAGAATATAAAATTTATTTCTAGCACTTAATCATGTATAATTCTATAATAACCCCCCCTATGCCTATACACATTATCCTAGAGAGACATTATACCATGTGAAATAGGTAATAATATGGTGTTTTATTATTCCATTTATTATTTAAAATAAATTTTAAACATATATATTACGAATTGAATGAGAGACCCTAAAAACCCATGAAAATTCATATTGCTACTAAATATTGGTTGATAGTTTATGTAATCCTTAGATAAATTAATCCTTTTAATTTTACCAACTGGTAAATCTAAAATATATTTTCCAAATTTTTTCAATATATTTACCTTGAAAAACAATTTTTCTACTACTATCATTTTTTAGAAACATAGAAATATTTCATTATAAATGAATATTAAATTACCACTATGAATGAAACTATCTATAAATAGATATGTTTAATTTTTATATACTATTTTAATTTTTTAGGGTGACCAAACATTTTTCACATATGTACATGTTACAAAAGAACACTTAACACAAAACTATTCTTGAGATCCAATCACCCAATTTTATGTTCTTAGAGAATAACTATGATGAATTTAATTCAAATCATTTTAGTATAATGATAGGAATATTATTTTTCATAAGATATTTATATAAATTATATAAACCCTTAAATAATAAATTATAATTTATTAGTGCCAAATTTTACTATACATGTATTGTTTTTATTGAATACTCACTAGTAGGTGCATGTCTAGAAATATCGAAAATATAGAATCCCAAAATTTTTGTACACAAAATCCATTTTTGAATTTAGATAAGCCTTTCAATTATATATTATTTCCATATATTTATTTATTATAGGATTTATTATTCTTAAATAATAATAATATATATATATATATCTTCCACCATAGTGAATATAAAGAAATATTTCTGTTTTAAAATTTCAATATATTATGTTTCTATAGAAAACTCCTACCACTAATCCTATAGATGTTATGTGTTCTAATAAAAACTCATTTTCTTTTAGATATTTAACCTCCTAGAAGTTAAATCTTCTCAAACTGCATTAAAAGAGATATGTTTCCATCATGGATACATATTTATTATTGTATAATATGTTATTATCCTTAGTGGACATAGTATAATTATCGAAGATTCTTTACCTATTTCCATTATGTTCATTTTTTAATGAATAAAACTTTTTAACAATGAAATACATCAAGAATTCGAGGTTATTAACTAATATATTATTATAAAATAACAATATATATGAAACCCATTATTCTACATAGTTGGAATGTGTTAAGTTGATGTGATGTTGTTTATAAATCATGACATGGAAGAAATCATGTAAGACTTAAAGATACCTATAAGACTCCCCATCAATCCTTATATTACTATTATCTTTATGTGTATGTATATAATGCATTTTTTGTTCAGGAATACATTCATAACATATATAATATTATTGATCAATATTTTTTAGGATTTCCTCTGTGCTCCCATTAGAATAGTCCATGTGGCCTTATTGAACTAACTCTTAAAGATCTATGGCATTCCATTTTTAATAAAGTAATATTTTTCAAAAACATGATAAGTAAATTATTTATTATACATTGTGTTTTAAATCATTATAGTCTAAAAACTTTTATAGATTTTGAATTTTAATATGACTATTATTTAATCATGCTAAAGAATTATTGATCCAATAATTTTTATGAGTCTAATATTCATATTCATCATTTACTAAAAATTTATTAATATATGTGAGTCAATAATTATTGAATTATTAGTTGAGTATGAAATAAGACAACAACATTCATTCAAAAAATGAAATGATGTCTCATCATGACCAAATTAATATTGAGATAAACGTTTTGGTAATAATAAATATAAAATAATCATTCAACTTGAATCTATTTTCTAATCCCGAATCCATGGACTTATTTATACTGATATAGGAATAATTATTCTTTATATTTTAAAATAAATCACCTTATTTCCCATAATTTTTCTGAAATTACTTCTCTTTTGTATTTTGAATATTTATATGTGAAAATATAGGCCTAAGAAGTAAAAAAGTAATATTACATGTGATGATGAATATATCTAAAGTGGAAGCTCTAGATAATTTTTTCTTCAAAATAATATAATTCTTCTCACAAGTCCCTTTATTACCACATGCGAAAGAAAGATAATCTTGTTCACTTCTATCCCCTCAAAATCCTTTTTGTCTTTAAAGAACCTTAAAAATACCCCAATTGACTTGTATCAACTATGGTGTTTTTCACTTGTTCAATCATTATGTTCACTATAAGGAGTTCCAAACCCCATTTCCACAAATCACTTTCATTTTTTTAAAGTATATAAAAAATAATCTAGATTGATATGTCTAGATGGTTCAATCAATAATCATCAATGAATATGTAAAACATGGATGGTAAGGATGAAATATTATATTAACATATATTTTTCCCAATTTGAATCCCAAATTTACAAACTGGTCAATGTACATTAGTATTTATAATGAATTATCATTAACTAAAAATCCCTATTATAGTTTAAACTTTTACAATGTTGTAAAAATATTTTTTATCCTTATCTATTTCTTATATCAATTGATTGAGAGGAGATGAAATAATATGTTATAAGTAACCATTCCCTTGTGTTTAATCATCATCTCTCTGCATATAGATGGTTTCATGATTAAATAGGAAAAAAATCATCCTATATCTCTCTCTTGTAGCCTTCTTTATCAACATTTCTCAATTGATGAGGTAGTTGATCACGAATAAGGAACTCCATAACATAATAAATACTGTCCAAGAGTAGAAAACCATATAAATGACGGTGCCACTGTTTGATGTTCTTTTGGTGACGACTTGACCTACTTCCATAAAATATTTTAATATTCCCATTATTTTATATTCCATTAACTTCAGTAGTTAAATCATATTATTAGTTCTTTCTTCTTGATTAAAAAAATATTTGAGATGAAATAAATTTAATTTTCTTACTAAATAACCCACTATTTTATCATTTTCTAATGGAACTAACCATTAAAATCATAATTTTCTAACACTTGTACATTGTATTGTCTATGATCAAAATTTTCCTTCTTATAACGGAATATTTTTTGGAAACATTAGGAGTTACAATTAATAAATAGTTTTTAGATGAAGAAAATAAATAACTAAAGAAGAAGAAGAAATTGAACATGTGATATAGTGATTTATATGGTTTAGAGAATTATCTCTATGTACACATAGAGGTAGATATTTCACTATGGTCATGAGAATAATTATAGGTAAATTTCATAGTTTTAGACACACTCACACAAAAACCCTTACAATAATGATCTCATTAAAAATTTAATGAAACTATTCCAATAATCACAAATTAATTCCACTGTGTTATAGTGAACATTGGATATATGTTCATGGATTTATAGTACCATTTTTTCCAAATTTGTAGATGAGAAAATAACCATTTCAATTTTTATGATTATATAGTTCCATATCGGTGTTTCCTAGTTCGCACTACTACATCCCGTGAGAGTTGTAGTCGAGTGTACTATCTGAACCCATAAACATTGCCCCAACTTCATCCAAACGATCGGGCTACACCATTATAACATAAGAAAGTTCTTGACTAATTAATAAAAGGTATTTATATAGGTGACCTTTCTAATAGTGTAATTTCAGCTCCTAGATCTATCAGGTGGACTCCACAGTCGTGAAATCCTAACATGGATTTCCATAATTATTACCTCTAAGATACATACTCTCTTGAAATGGATACTCTTCTTGATGTAAAATTGGTCATTTCAAACTGGAATATTCATAAAAACTCCCTAATAATGGTAAATGTACTAATAAGGGCTAGAAAAACACATATATTAATGTTTAAATCATTAATCAAGTAATGGAAGAAATAATGACTTAATAGTAACATGAGTGATTTTGTTTATTATGCGTAATATATTTCATTTTTTCCATACATAATACTTTTTAATATTAATTAGATTTTAAATAATTAATTAACCATGTATTGTGGAAAAATTTATGGATAATCCATTTATCTTTATTACATCATGAGTTCTTGTTAAATTATTAATTATGTGATTGTGGTAACACATCAATAAAATTAACCATGAAACATCAAAAATAATATAAATAAAATGAATTTATCATGATCTTTATAATAGTTTATTTTTGGAGAATAATTAATTAACCTATGAACCTATGGGAATAAATCAATGAGTTGAGCTTAGCTCGAGTTGCAACAACCCTCCATGAACTAGTGCATCTTCGTAGATGGTTTCACCTTAAATATTTCTCAAAGTGACACCGCAAACTTGGAGCACATTTCCTTTATATATTATCTTATGTAACACTATATTTAGAGGAACCAAAGGACAATTTATGTGGTTACATAAATAAAAATGGACATGTAATTCATATATATTATTGGTGGGAGGGATGACTCACAGGATTCCAAATTTTAATTAAGTAATAAATTATTAAAAAATAATGAAATAATAATTAAATTAAATGAAACTAGAACATATATTGGTCATTAAAAGATCATGATCAATCACATATAGGAAAAGACACCACATTCATACAATACAATATACGTGTTTTATCACATAATTAATTGATCTAAATTTCTCTTGAATTAATAATTAATGATGATATTAATTAAATGATTCTATATCATAATTATTAATCCAATAATATTTCAAGATAAATGAGTCAAAACATCCACTATAATTTTAATAAATTAATTTTATTTAAAATTACATCAGTACAATACGTGTATGAGGATTCAACATGACATGTTCCCATTTGGTAATGATTGATTTCATCACACTATATGTTTTATTAAACATGATGTGTCACATAATTACATGACATGAAAATATTCAAGTTTTATACGCATCATGTACCACTAGAAATTTTTAGGCAATGTACATGAAACAAACGTTGACCGTATAACATGTCGACATGAATTTAATTAACAAAAAAATCAATTAATATAAACATTTAATTATTATAAAAACTCTATTACATGGAATTGATGCAATAAAAATGTTGTGTTGTTTGGTTTTAATGAAGAATTTTATTATTATATTCCAAATAAGTAATATTAATCATGTATAGTATATATCAGTGTGTACCACATTATCGAGTTTGATATACATAAATATTTTACCAGTAATACATAATGTAACTTCCTTATACTAATTCTGCATTACAGTCCTAGGTACTCGATGTGAAATTCATGTATAATAATGCCACATTACACGACATCTGCACCGACCACACATCGGGTTGTACTAGTGGCCTCATGTTTTCTAGTTTTCATTAATAAATTAGAGAGTGAATTAAATGAATTTTTAGTTTCACATCATGTGCATGAATCACATGACCACAACATCATATGAGTGTAACATGGAATGTATGATAATTATACATTATGTGGCCTGCAAAACTGTGTAGCACCAAGATTTCTGTATGTGGTGTGTATAAATACACACTATGAAATGAACACAACATGAGTATCCATGATCTATAATGTTTTCATGAGTTATTAATACAGAGGTTTCAATATGTGTAGTAAACATATGCGCTATGTAATTGTATCATCTAATATAGATCTTTGGTACCTACATATGTAGTCTCTATGTGTCCTTTACCTTTTTTGGCATGTATTTGGTCATATGATAGTGAATAAAGTCATTATATCAGCATTATTAATTATAAATAATAATATAGATTTAAAAATAAAAAAATAATGTCAATATCAATCAATAAACAATTAAATAACTATAAATATTAATGTGACCTCTCTAATACCACTTTATGGTATAGGGAACAATGGAGGACAATCTGTACTATATGGAAAAATGGTTTTTCATTAGCATATAATGAAAAAACTATAATAACATGTTGAAAAAATGGAATGTCTAATGATTATAAACAAATATTGTAGATGAATGAATCTTGGAACCATAGGAGAGGATCTTTATGGTTAAATTTATAATTTATTTAAATTTTAAGTATTAACATGATTTGGATAATCATTATTCAGTGAAGTTATAGAACCCTAAAGAGGATGTTGATTGATAAAACATCACATATTCTATGCAGTTATTATATCATGATAATAAATCTATATAAACCTTTAGTGATGATCCACACATGGACCATTATATATTATCATCACCAATGGATATTTAGGTTCTATCACTGAGGTACTGATGTTATTACATTACTCATGATGATCTACACACAATATGTCACACCCCGACTCAGCGTCTTGTGGATGCGGTTATTTTTTAATTACTATTTATTTATTTATAGTTGTTTTTTTGGTTTCTTAATGTTTAAAAAAATTATAATTAAATTAATGTCAAAATGAAATATGAAAAAATAAATATAAAACAAGAAAATATGAATAATAATATTATTATGGTTAGTAATAATAATATTATTAAGTCATTATAAACAATATTATTAGTATTATTGGAGCTTATTAAAATTCTTATTATGTTTATTATTTTTTGTTAATGTTTTTTTATTTTATCTTCTTTTATTTTTATTTTCTTATTTTCTATTTTATTTATTTATTTCTTTCTTCCCATCAAACCCTAAGTCTACCTCCCCCCCTTACCACCTTACGCAGCCGACCCACCCCCACCATCCTCCCTCTCACGCTACCCCACACCTTCCTCCCGCTCGCGCTACCCCCTGGTGACAGCCCTATGGCATTCCCTCTGGCATGGCAGCCCTTCGGAAAACTCCCACTCCCTTTGATGTACCTCCCTCATCACGACAGCATTTTCGCGTCGCCCCCCCCCCCTTTCTGCTTCGCACCACTCAGAATCGGGCCACCCTTCATTTCTGGCCAGGATTTTCCACTCGACGCACCTCTGGGGAACTGCTCCCTTGCTCAGTTGTCCATACACACTATTTCCACATGTTTTTTTCTCTGATTGTTTGTTCTTCCAATTGGTAGATTTTTTGTTTGGGTTTCACATTTTGTTTTTCGATTTTTTGGCATAATTAATGCGATACATTGTTTCAGGGTTCACATTAGACACCTTACGGTGTGATTGTCATGTGATGGGGGTTTCTCACCAATTTTGTGAAGTTGTATATATTGAGGTTGGTGGTTCCACATTCAAATACTATTTAAGGAATTAGTTTTTTTGTTTAATTATTTTATCATGTTCTTCAATTTATTTGTTTTGTGAAAATTGGGCTTTCCTTGAAGTTATAATGTGTTGGTTTTTTTAGTTGCTTGTCCATATGGAATGGAGTGCGTTTGAGATGAAAACTCTTGTTTAGTCTTTTATTCATTTTTTATGTCGCACAAGGGATGAAAATTCTATTTTATCATGTTATTGGTGTGTGTTTGGCATTAAAATATGTTTTTATTTGTTTTTTGTGTTCAAAGTCTTGTAATAACACTAGGAGTTATTTCATAAAATTTTTAAGTGGTTTATTAAATATTATAAAGTGTGTGAAACATGTTTGGATGTTTTTTTGGCGTGCTTATATTTTCAAAAGGGGGTTTGAGTATGTAAATGGGGGTATTTTCTTAGTGTGTGCACTGTTGTGAAAATATTTGGACGTGTTCAATCAATTGTTTAAGTAGTGTGCCATGTGTTTTTGTGGGTATATGAAGTGCTTATGTGTGAAAAAAGGATCTTTGATGAAAAATGTACCACTTTGAGCATGTTTTACTTGTTGTGCTTATGTCAATATGTTTTATAAATTCTTTCAAAAGATGGAAATCATGTTTTGATGTAACCTTGGTGTACTTTTGGTTTTAATTTAGTTTCTCCCACTTGAATTTGAGTATGTTATTGGTGAAGACCCTGGGTGAGTTATTTTGAAATGTTTTGTAGATTGTTTAAGTGTTTAATTATTTTATTAGATTATATGTGTAGTGCGTTAGACCTCATTACGATGGTTTCAAGTTGTGTGTGACAAGAATTCCTACATGTGCATGCATAAGGTAAGATATATATATATATATATATAAATTCCATCTTTGTACATATTCCCTCATGGCGCAGGGAATATGTGTAATGAAGCTAGGGGTATTTATATATATGTGTATTAATGCATGTGCATGGAAGTGCGCAAGGTCGGTTCGAGTGGTCGTTGACAAAAAGTGACATGTTTGAGGTAGGTCCCCTGTGCCATAATATTTAATTAAAATTTCCATTTTTTCTTGATGTTTTTTTAAAGTATTCCCTTTTTATGTGAAATCCATATACACTATATATATATTGTTGTGGTTCTTGAAAAGTGATTTCATAGGGGTTGAACATGAAATGGGTATTTCAAAAAGATGTGTGGCCTTTCGTTCGATTTTGTTATGAAAGTGTAACGACATGAATTATTTTTAAAATAGGGCTCCAAAGTGATTTTTAAAATGGGGTTTGGTGTGAACACAAGATTAAAGGACGGTTTGATCTCCTTAAAATTATTACTTCATTTTAAGTGCGATTTTAAGCTTTTTTAAAAATATATAGTATCTATATGTGTTCTAAAATGAATAATACTTCTTATAAAGTGATGAGGCTCATTTGGAACTTTGATATTGGTTGGCGAAAATGGAAAACCCCTCTTGAGACATTCCCCTTAATTTGAAAAATGTGATTTAAGTGTTAATGTGTGGTTTGTGATATGTGCCTAGTGTAAAGGCTTGTGTGTGGTTATGTGATGTAAAGTGAGGGAATGCACTTAAGGAGGGAGATCAGTGGTGAGAGGTTGAATGAGTTTTAGATATGTAATGTGTTATGTACATATATGTGTTCCTAATAAAGAATACACACCACCAATTGAAATAGAGCACGATGGGGAAACTTGTGTATCTAGGTGGGTGACCAGGAAAAGTATGATAGATGTCACGGTAGGGGTTCATACCGGTTTGTCTAGCAGGAATGACGCACCAACACTAACTAAACATATGAATTTCTAAGGGTCATGTTCATCTAAGACACGTTTTCTGAGGGTCGTGGTCTTCTAAGCCACGTTTTTCTAAGGGGAGTGGTTTCTAAGACACGTTTCAATGAGGTAAGAGGTCTCTAAGATCCCACTTGTTCTAGAAAACTATAGGGATTACCCATGGTCCTCATTTGTGACTTTCTGATTGCGATGAAAATTTCTTTTTAGTTATTTCATACTTGATGTCTTTTTTATGAAAACCTTATTCTTATAGAAACTGGTTTCTTTTCATTTTGGATTGTTAATGCATACGTTGAACCAATTTTTAAAATGTAGTGGGAGTGAAATGATTTACCTAAAAATGAAAACTCGGTACTTGAATTTGAAAAGAAGGAGAAACATTATTTTGTTATATCTTATTTTTAAACTAGAATAATTGGATTTCTTACTAAAGGTGGGGGTATAAGAAGTGGTTATATTTTGGAATTCCTAATAAGCATCTCAGTGCTCATGCCTACATTAATTTTAGTTGTAGGTTTCATCCTTGGATTTATTTTGGGAGCGAGTGTGGTTTACATTCCATAGTGACCCACAGGGTCACATAAGGCACCAACACTAACTAAAAATATGAATTTCTAAGGGTCATGTTCATCTAAGACACGTTTTCTGAGGGTCGTGGTCTTCTAAGCCACGTTTTTCTAAGGGGAGTGGTTTCTAAGACACGTTTCAATGAGGTACGAGGTCTCTAAGATCCCACTTGTTCTAGAAAACTATAGGGATTACCCATGGTCCTCATTTGTGACTTTCTGATTGCGATGAAAATTTCTTTTTAGTTATTTCATACTTGATGTCTTTTTTATGAAAACCTTATTCTAATAGAAACTGGTTTCTTTTCATTTTGGATTGTTAATGCATACGTTGAACCAATTTTTAAAATGTAGTGGGAGTGAAATGATTTACCTAAAAATGAAAACTCGTTACTTGTATTTGAAAAGAAGGAGAAACATTATTTTGTTATATCTTATTTTTAAACTGGAATAATTGGATTTCTTACTAAAGGTGGGGGTATAAGAAGTGGTTATATTTTGGCATTCCTAATAAGAATCTCAGTGCTCATGCCTACATTAATTTTAGTTGTAGGTTTCATCCTTGGATTTCTTTTGGGAGCGAGTGTGGTTTACATTCCATAGTGACCCACAGGGTCACATGAGGTATGTCTCATCTTCTCTTTAATTCCTTTTTCTGCTGCCAATTTGTTTGGTTTATTTCCCTTTATTTATCGGCTTGTTTAGTTTATGTTTATTCATCTTTTTTGGGAAAAAATCATTCCCAACTAGTTTATTTTGATTCCTAACACTAATTTCCATCGCATAGGGATTTGGAACTCCCTTCGGGCCATGTCGCAGACTGGGTCAGGCGCCGGGTCAGATGACAACTCAGCTTGGTTCGTGAAAAAATGGTATTATAGGAGGCCCTTGTTATTTGGGGTGTTAGGTAGCTTGGTGATTAGGTGTTTCGGGACTCGAGAGGTAGGTGTGGGAAGAACTTAATGAACCCTTTCACGTCCCGAGACTCGAGTTTCCAAGGGTAGTATGGGATTTGAATTTTTCTTTTTCTTGGTCTGTGCGGATGAGGGATGACAAGGGAAATGATTTGGTGTTACATGACGAGCTTGCATGGAGTAGCGACCCATGTAAAACCCGAGTGCACGATCCAAGATACTTCTTGTGGAGATGACCACTTAGAGCATGGTCTGCTAAGCCATGTTACCAAGTTTGCATAGCCACTAGTACTTTGTTTTTGGATGTTTTGATGTGAGTTATGTTTGACCTTCATTTTGGTTGTTGTGAGTAGATCTCAAAAATGAAAAAGGATTTTTGTGAAGGTGTTTTCAAAAGGGAATATGGTTGTTAGAGATGAAAATGGTTTTTGAAATGGAAAACGTTTTGGAATTTGGAAATGAGTTTCTTTAATGATAAGTGACTTTCACAAATTGGTTGGGAATTTGTGCTTTGTGCTGAATGGTCTGTTTTGGAATTGATAAGTGTCTTGAATTTACCCTTGGTATTCCTATGAGTGATCACATACATTGAGGTGCTCTTATGGAAAGTGGAGAAATTGGTGATGTGATTGGATGGGTGCTTGAGCTATCATAAGGATATGTATGTGTGAGAATTCATGAGATACCAATGGTGGATATTTAAGTTGTTTTGTTTGCTGAAAAATGTTTTTCAAAAAAGGGTTTTTCAAATGTTTAGAAAAGTGAGTGAGAAATTGTTTTGTGTTCTCTTTTCATTTTCGGTATCATTTTTCATGGGTTCTTGGTTTTAGTATACTGAATAATGGTTGGAATATTGATTTGAGGTTGAGATTTCATTTGTGATTGAGGTGTAGAATTTTGATTTATGATGAGTTTTGATTCAGATTTGTGCCTCTTGTTTTTGAGTATGCTGCCTAGAAAAAGTCCCAGAAGTTTCTAGTGAGCCTCTTCTAGTTTTTGGTTCTATCCGGACTCTTATAGGAGTGGTGTAATTGAATTCTTTTCAGTTATTGTCCAGCTTCCATGGTGATCGTGATCTATCAAAGGTAGCAAAATTTCTTGGTGAAATCATTGGTGTTTTTTGGTTATTGGAACTCCCAAAGCTATGAGAGTCGGTGTTGGTTCGGGTCTGTTTGAAGGTGAAACTTTGGATTGGTGGAGGAGATAATCCCAGTGTCGTTGAATGATGGTATGTCTTGGAAGGTGTTTAAGACCACTCTCATACGATGGTTTATACCTGAGTTAGTGAAGGTGAGGGAAGTGGAAGAACTAGTGAGTGTCGAGTAAGGCCAAAAAGCACTGAAGGTCTACATGGGGCATTCCAAGGGGTTGATTTCATTTTCTCCAGAGGTAGTATTGTGGAATCATTTAAAGTTTCTCTTGTGTGGGGTCTTTGTCTAGGGTTCCAGGACTGTTTCTTTTTGGTGTTTGATAAGGTTCCCCATCCGGTAATGAGAGAGAATCAGAGGAACCTGTCTCAGGCAAGTCTTTTTGTCAATTCCATCTTCTATTAGTTGGGCCACCCCTTGTTTGCTTCTAGTGTGCTTGGTTTGGGTACTTTATGTCGCCTTATAGTCATCCTCCGAAGGCTTGACATTAGTGTGGCCATTTGGGACAATTGGAGAGGTTTCGCTAGTGGCATCGTTAGCAGGAGTCTCGACCGAAGGATGTTAGCTCCAGACTGCGAGGTAGTAGATGCTTCAAGACATCAGAGCTCTAGCCAAAGGTCTTGGAGTGAATCTCTTCATGTAGTCAGAAATCATTGGGTGTGGGGCACCTTGGTCTAATTTTTGTCTCCCATACTGAAATGGGGATGGTCTGAATTTCCCTATTGATGCTCTCCCGTCTTTGAAGGATCTGTTTTGCTGTAAGAGGCATAAAGGACTCTTTCTCTCGTTGTGTTCATTGTTCATTGAATACCCCACTGGGGTTGTAAGAAGGTGTGGTGATCTATTCTTTTTGGTAATTCTAGTAGTTATCCCTCCTTATGTGTGACCCATTTTGTTTTAGTACATAACCGTTTTGGGGATTCTCAAGTCTTGTGGAAATTATGAGTCATGTTTAAGTTCGCTATTTGGTATAATTAGTTTTTGGGTTTTCTCATGTGTCGGTGGTTTCTGGGTTGGGTTTGAAGTTCTTATGTCAGTCTATGCTGGTTGGCTTCAGGTGGCCGGTTCTTAAATAGTAGGGAGACCCACCATGAATCCTGTCATACCTTCTTTAAGAGTTGGTTTGTGTGAGTGTTATGGTCATGTTCGCGGTTTCCTTTTTGGTTCATGTTAGCAGTTCTAGAGTTAGCCTATGCTAAGAGTCTCAATATTGGTTGTGCTAGTTGGGTTCTTGTGGTGGGGACAACCCTTCTCTTTTTCTGATGACTCTTCTCCTTGTAGGTTCCCTTAGATTTGGTCGGGTGTGACTAATGGAGTGTAAAGTCACACCGAGTTTGTGATTTTGTTGGCTTCGTTCTATTTTGAAATCGAGTTTGATTCCTCGTTTGGTTGAGTGACTTTCCAGGGGCAGAAAGTTTTTGTGGTGGGCAGAATTGTCACACCCCAACTGAACGTCTTGTGCCGGAGGTTATTTTTTTTAATAATTAATTATTTATTTATAGTTGTGTTTTTGGTTTCTTAAAGTTTTAAAAAATATTATTATTAAATTAAAGTCAAAATGAAATATGATAAAATAAAAGGAACACAAGTTAAAATTAATAATATTATTATTATGGTTAGTAATAATATTATTATTATGTTATTATGAAAAATATTATTAGTATTATTGGAGCTTATTAAAATTATTATTATGTTTATTATTATTTTTTAATGTTTTTTTTATTTTATCTTATTTTATTTTATCTTTTATTTTTTATTTTATTTATTTATTTATTTTTTCCCCTCAAACCCAAAGTCTAACTCCCCCTCCCCCCTTACCCCCTTACGCAGCTAACCCCCCCCCACCTTCATCCCAATCGCGCTACCCCCTCTCCACTGGTGACGGCCCTACGGCGTGCCTTCCGGCACGACAGCCCTTCGGCCGGCTCCCACTCCCTCGGACAGACTTCCCTCATCGCGATGACATCTTCACGTCGCCCCCCTTTTTCTGCTTTTCACCACTCGGAACCATGCCAAACATCATTTCTAGCAGAGATTTCCTGCTCGACGCTCCTCTGGTGGCCCTCTCCCTTGCTCGGTTGGCCATATACACCATATCCACAGATGTGTTTTTCTCCAATTGTTTTTTCTTCCAATTGGTAGATTTTTGGTATGGGTTTCACATTTTTTTTGTGCAATTGTTTTGGCATAATTGATGCGATACTTTATTTTTATGGTTCACTTTAGACCCCTTGTGGTGTGATTGTCATGCGATGGGGGTTTCATGCCAATTTTGTGATATTGTCTATACTGAGGTTTGTTATTCCGCAACAAAATATTATTTAAGAAATTACTTTTCCTGTTTAATTATTTTATCATGTTCTTCAATTTATTTGTTTTGCACAAATTAGGTTTTCCTTGAAGTTATCAAGTGTTGGTTTTGTTTAGATTCTTTTTCATATGGAATGGAGTGCGTTCGTGATGAAAACCCATGTTTATTCATTTATTAGTGTTTTTTATGTCACGAAAGGGCTACAAATTCTGTTTTATCAAGTTATTGGTGTGTGTTTGGCATTAAAATATGTTTTTGATTTGTTGTTTGTGTTAAAAGTGTTGTGATACCACTTGGAGTTGTTTCATGAAAATTTTAAGTGGTTTATTAAACCTTATAAAGTGTGTGAAACATGATTGGATGTTGTTTTGGTGTGCATATGTTTTCAAAAGTGGGCTTGAGTATGAAAATGGGGTTATTTGTGTGTGTTTTCCTTATTGTGAAAATCTTTGGATGTGTCAATCAATTTTTTAAGTAATGCACCATGTCTTTTTTTGGGTACATGAAGTGCGTATGTGTGGAGAAAGTATCTTTGATTGGAAATGTGTCACTTTGAGCGTGTTTTAATTATTTTTCTTATATAAATATGTTTTGTAAATTCTTTCAAAAGATGGAAATCATGGTTTGATGTCAATTTGGTGTACTTTTGGTTTTAAGGTAGCTTTTCCCACTTGAAGTTGAGTATATTATTGGTATAGACCCTAGGTGTGTAATTTTGAAACGTTTTGTAGATTGTTTAAGTGTTTAATTGTTTTATTAAATTATATGTGTAGTGCGTTGGACCTTGCTACGACGGTTTTATGTTTCATGTGTCAAGAACGCCTACATATGCATGCATAAGGTATGACATATACATATAAATTCCCTCTTTGTACATATTCCCTCATGGAGTGGGGAGTATGTGCAATGCAATTAGGGGTATTTATATATATATTTGTGTAAATTCATGTGCATGGAAGTGCGCAGGGTTGGTTCGTGTGGTCGTCAACAAATAGTGACAAGTTTGAGGTAGGTCCCCTATGCCCTAATCTTTAATTAGAATTTCCATTTTTTCTTGACGTTTCCATAAAAGTATTTCATTTTTTTATGTGAAATCAATATGCACTATATATATAAAGGGTTTTGGTTATTAAAAAGTGGTTTTATAGGGGTTGAAATTGAAATGGGTATTTCCAAAAGATGTGTGGCCTTTAATTCGATTTTTTTATGAAAGTTTAATGACATACATTATTTTTAAAAGGGGGTTCCAAAGTGATTTTCAAAATGGGTTTTAGTGTGAACACGAGATTAAAGGAAATTTTGATTCCCTTAAACGTATTACTTCATTTTAAGTGTAGTTTTAAGATTGTTTTAAATATATAGTACCTTTATGTGTTCTAAAATGAAGAATACTTCTTTTAAAGTGATGAAGCCCATTTGGAACTTTGAGGTTGGTTTTTGAAAATTGAAAAACCCTCTTGAGACATTCCCCTTAATTTGAAAATTGTGATGCAAGTGTTAATGTATGGTTTGTGATATGTTCCTAGTGTAATGGCTTGTGCGTGCTTGTGTGATATAAAGAGGGGGAATGCACTTAAGGAGGGAGATCAGTGGTGAGAGGTTGAATGAGTTTTAGATAAGGAATGTGTTATGTACATATATGTGTGCTTGATAACGAAAACTCACCACCAATTGAAATTAAGCACGATGGGGAAACATGTGTATCTAGGTGGGTGACTAGGACTAATATTCTAGATGAAATGACAGGGGTTCTTCCAAGTTTTTCTAGCAGGATTGATGCAACAACACTAATTAATCATATTAATTTTTGAGGTTCGTAGTCTTCTGAGCCACATTTTCCCAAGGTCGTGGTCTTCTAAGACACATTTTTCTAAGGGTCGTGGTTTCTAAACCACGTTCCACCGTGGTACAAGGTCTCTAGGTTCCCACTTGTTCTAGCTACCTATAGGGATTACCCATGGTGCTTATTTGTGACATGCTTCTTGTGATATAAATTTCTTTTCAGTTGTTTCATACTTGATGTCTTGTTTGTGAAAACCATATTTTAATCCAAACTGGCTTCTTTTCATTTTGAAACGTTAATGCATGCTTGGAAAATATTTTGAAAATGTAGTGGGACTAAAATTCTTTACCTAAAAATGAAAACTTGTTACTTGAATTGGAAAAGAAGGAGAATCATTATTTTATTATATCTTATTTTTAAACTGTCATAATTGGATTTCTTACTAAATATGGGGGTATAGGATGTGGTTATATTTTGGCATTCCTACTGAGCATCTCGGTGCTCATGCCAAATTTACTTTTAGTTGCAGGTTTCAGCCTTGGATTTCTTTTGGGAGTGAGTGTGGTTTACATTTCATGGTGACCCATGGGGTCACCTGAGGTATGTCCTAACACTTATTTAATTCCTTTTTCTTCTTCCATGTTGTTGGGTTTATTTCCCTTTATTTATCTTCTTGTTTAGATTATGTTTATTCATCTTTATTATGGGCCAAAATCGTTCCCAACTGGTTTATTTTGATGCATGGCACTAGTTGCCGACCCGTGGGGATCGGGAATGCCCTTCGGACCATGTAGTGGACCAGGTCGGGCGACGGGTTGGATAACGACCCAAATTGGTTCGTAAAACAATAATTTGAGGATGAATATTTTCATGCTCTTGATTTATTCATCTTGGGATGGAGGTAGTGGTGGTGAAATATATCAGGATTTAGAGGAAAAACAAGATAATTATTTATTCATGAGAAAAGAGTTCTTGAGTTAGAATTAATTTTATGAAAATAAATTTGAATTATAGGTATTTACAAAAATGATATAATCGTGTAAAAATAGGTCTAACTTAGAAAAACTTTAATTTCACATAAACCCTTATCCAATCTCATAATCCATAGTGAAACCCACATTTAATAATAATATTTTATTTATTTATTTGATGTGGGTATAAATCATATATAACATAGATATTGATAAATTAAATTAGTATTTATTTAAAATTAAGTATAACATTACTACATTTGGGTTCAGTCTCGGTTTCCATCTTCCTCTCCATATAACGACCCTTAAATAATAGAAAATATTTGATTCATTCAATAAATAAATAAATATAATATATCCATAGTATTTTGAGTAAATATTTACTTATTTTGTAATATCTCTAAATATATATTTAATAAATAAATTTTATTTGTTACCTTTCTAATAAATTAGGAGATAAATATATTATATTCAAAAAAATTAAAATTATCTTGTTAATAAATATTTATTAAACATTCAGTTAATATTTATATTATAATGTGAATATAATGGGTAAATGAATATATAATTTTGACCATAAATATCCTAAATAAATATTATTCCCCAGTAATGAGAATATTATTTATTCAACTGTTAAATGCAAATATTATTCAACTACGATTTATGGATTCACTACGTGTGTGACCATCTATGACTCTTCCTCAATGACATTAGGGGGCATTCCTAAAGTCCAAAAAATACATCTAAAAACTTGTAAAGGTTCCCGTATAGGAAAAAATAAATATCTCAATGATGAGAACCACATAAGAACAATAACTATGTAATATAACCCCCTAGAATTGATATCTCATCAAGTAAGTTTCATACATGTGTCATTGAACTATATTCTCAATAGGCTAGTTTTTATTATATGGAAAACAATATGTCGATACACTATGGCCATTATTTTTTTTGACAGTTCAACTCTAATAGAAGATCAATATTATAATCTCAAAAAAGATAGAAGTGATAAAACATTTATTAACTTATTCATTAATTCAATATCATTCTTAATGCACTAAAAATACAATATGACATAGTGAGCATGTAATGTAACAATTTTTTCCAGTAAATCTAAGTATGATGCTCATGGTTTGGAAAAAATAATATTTTATAGTCTAAGGATCATTACACCAATTTTTATAAAAAAATATCCATTGACACACATCATGCGGAATTCCTACTAGAGGGTCTTATAGAGGCCCATAATTTTCTTAAGTAAATATTACAACATGTTAGACTAAACATCCAATACATATCAATATAATATACACCATAACTGAAAAGGTTTAGTCTATTTGTAAAAATTTAATCATAAACAACTAGTATATAAATGATCTATATAATTTCTCATTATGTTATTCATAACTAGAACCCTTATTTTGAATAATATACTTAAAAACGGTCTCGATAACTTAGGGAAGGGAAATATAAGAAAGTATGCTATCATATGCACAGTGTGGGTAAAGAAATTAGATATCAATAAATGATCATAAGAGAGAATAATAAAATCATAAGGTTATGATTATATGATCTTAACATTAGAAAATCATACCCATCAATTCAAAAATCATAATCATGAAGCATTTTTTAATGTTTTATCAACCAAAATACATAACATAAAAGAGTGTGGAATCATCAATAATCAATAATGATCCATGAAAACATATCATAAACATAATAATTTTTTTAATTCACATAACCATATAATGTCATTTACTTTTTAAGGATCAAAACTATGAACATCATAGTGGATTAGGTTTAATACCTATTTCATCATTTCTATAGTCAATGTTCACTCTACTGACCATCTTATAAGAAAATGTCTCTTACTAAACTGATTTGAATCCCCATTATAGTCCCTATTATGTCACGATATATGATTATTTACCAAATTCATTATAGAAATATATAATTATATGAAAACTATTCACATAATGAAAACCATACATATATGTGCCACAATATCAAAAAATATTCATCATATCATCAATTCATAACCCATAAAAAGGATAAGAATTTCATAATCCTTTTTTCATCATAACTATAAAAAATATATAGAATGAATAAAGATCGTAAAATTTCATCAAATCCGCAATAAATCATAATAAATATCAATGTATATTATTATTGATAAAGATACCTTTAGAATATCACTAAAACATTTCCTGAGGAAATGCCCTTTTTATTAAAAAAATATTTAGAATTTTAAAGATCCAAAAAGTATTAATAAAACAATTCACTTTGAAAATAATAGGGTAAAATTATAAAGAAAAAATTTAAAAAATAGTATTCATTGTGGAAGGTAAATCAATTCATTTAGTGTAATTTGAAATAGACATTCCAATCATATTTTGGGGAAAAAATCAAAAGCACCATGTTTGGAGAATGATAAGTAGTTTATTTTAAACCCTATTATGGAATGTAATATATATTAATAATTAAATTAAATATTATATTTATAATAGTAAAAACATTCATGAAAATTTTTCAAAGAAAGTATGGAAATGGAAGAAAATATTCTTGACCAAATAAAAAAATATCAGTTTCCCATTAAAACATTCTTTCGGTCTCTTGAGCTTTTAATGAGGGGAAAATGAAAAGAAAATATTAAATATATAAAAATAACCATATGAGAATAGATTACATAATACTTATGATATATAGGTCATAAATTTACATAATTGGGTGATTTGAACAAAAAAATCCCAGTAAAATGATATTGTAATGTAAAACCATTACCTCAAGTCTATCTTGCTTTGTAAGTGATCTGAACTCCTCTTCTTTGAGAGACCTCCACTAGCTTACACATTAATCCTTTAAGGTTTAGTCTTATGATTATAAAAAAATATATTGGATGAAGGGATGGATTAATATAATCGTTTAGATTAGGTATTTACCAAGATACATGGATCAAATGGTGTGAATATGTGAGGAGAAGTGGTTCTATTTTATAAGTAAGGGGAGGGAGAAATATAGAATTTCTTTTAATAATTAAATGACCTAATGTTTCTATCATGAGATATGAGATTATAATGGACATTTATTTAAATGTATTATATAATAATGTTTTAATATCTTCAACCAATAAAGATTAGAGAGGTGTGGGTGGAAATTATACCCTTATCACTTGGTTTATCACCATAATAAACTCATTTTAACAATAATAGTGGTAACAAAATTTTACTATTTTTATTTTTAACATTGAATAAAAATAATGTTTAAACTATTAGATTATATTAGCTATTTTTATTCAAAATGTGTAATTAATTTTACCAAATTAAATTTCTATTAGTGAAAGAATTTAATTTTAAGCATGCATGCAAACCACAACGAAAACCAATTTTAGAAAAATAAATTTTTGTTTATAAAAAATTTGTTACTTCCATTACACTCTATCTAAAAACCAAAAAATTAATTATAAAATACAATATTTAAAATATAATCTATAAACTTAATTAAAAACATTCAATAATAGATATTTATTTAATTTATTAAGATAAAAAAAATTTCTTTCATAAAAATAGTTTTTTGATAAATATGTTTTAATTGAAAAATAAACAAAAATCAAAATAAATTATAATGATGATTCTTATGTAATTATGTGGTTAATTTTTAATTAAGGGATATTTATCTTACATTATGATCAAATTAAAATCATAATTTTACTTTTACTTGAAAATAAATTACTCTTTTTATAATAATCATTATTTTTCCCTATACCTTGAAAAATTAATATTTTTTTGATAAATCTAAAAGTTTTTCCCTAAGATGATATTTTAATACATATTTAAAATTTTTATTCATTTATTTAAACAAATATTCATGCAAATTTATAAATTTATTATATTTTTTACCGTTATAATATGTGATAAAAGTGATTTTGAAGAGAAAATATTTTTGAAGAATAAAATGGAATTCCTAAAAATTGATTATTTATTTATTTTTCATTAATTAGTATGTTTCCGTTAAGTAAAAATTTTATAATTTTTTTATAAATTTGTTATTTTTACTTATACCTATGATTTTAATGTATAGTTTATAAATGTTTACAAAATCATGGTTCATATGAACTTGGGGATGTGACTAAGGAACACAATTATATACTTCAAGTTTATTTCAAATAAAATAAATATTAAATATTGGGGAATTAAATTCTACCCACATAAAATGAATTTCATCCTCAAAATTTAATGACATTTATATAAAAATATTAAGATGTCTCTATTTTATCACATCTTTAGTTTCTTATGTAGCTTCCATAATTTTTTTATTCCCCCAAATATCATTAACCATACGAGATTTATTTTCCCATAAAACATTATAAATATGATCCAAGATTTCTACCAATTATTATTTATACGAAAGATCATGATCTAGTGGTATAACCTCTAATTTCATTTCATGTGATGAATCATTTATGTACTTCCTCAAGATAGATACATGGAATATATCATTAAATTGAGAGTGGTTTAGTGGGGGTACCAAGTGATACGAAATTATCCCAATCCAATAAAGAATTTTTAAACTAACAATATACATAAAGAACAAATTTCCTTACATTTCATATATTATAACCTTATTTTGAAAATAAAATCATAATAATACAGTCTCACGAGACATTGAATTCTAAATATTTCCAATGATTTCCGTTATAAATCTTTTATCTACGCTGAGATTCCTTGATGTGATAATAAACGAATCTAACCTTCTTTCCCATTTATTTATCTAGCTCAGGGACTAATAGATTTGGTTATCTAACATCACCCTAATATGTTAGAGTTCTACACATATTTCCAAGGAGGTCATAATAAGAAACCATATGAATTCTCACATGAAAGCGATTATTGTAAGAAAAATTAACAAGGGGTACCAAACACCTTTGAAATAATGAGAAAAAGATATAAACATTTTACCCAAGGATTTAATGGAGTTCTCATACTGGATATTTATTAGAGGATGATAAGCAGTACTTAAACACAAATTAGTATAGAGAACATAGAAAATTATTATCTAGAATATTGAGGTAGACCTTAAATCCAAAATTTATGCAATAGAATGTGTTAAGGAATGTAAACTTAACACTTCATTTATGTATATCATAGAAATATGATTAAGAGAGAGATATTCTCCAAAAATATTGAAGTGAACTTACTTCATAATGAAATCGACTGCATCCCAAATACCATTATTGACTTTAGATGTTTTGGGGAGTCCAAAGATTAAATCCAAAGTCATGTTTTCCAGTTTCCATTATAGTATGGGTAATGGTTGAAACTTATTCATATAATTATATCTCTCATATCTAAATTATAACACACCCAGAATAGAGATACAAAATGTTCAACGCCACTCTTCATGTGGTCTCACTAGTAAAACTCTTTTAGATCACTATACATCTTATAACATCCAGTATGAATAGAGAATGATGGGACGTGAGATTTTTACAATAGTCCCATATTCATATATGGTATTGAAGGAACACATACTTAGTTCCAAAACATTACCATTCCATCATAATAATAGAAAAAATCAGGAAACTTTATCACATTCTTTTGCATTTCCATATCCTTCTTCTATGCCTCTTTAATCATTATATGGATATATTGTTTAACAATAATTTATGAAATATAATATTTTTCAATTCCATAAATACTTAAAGTTCCATACTTTTTAAATCCATAAAACTTTGGATCTATTTTTATCCACATCATTGATAACCTAAACCTATACTTTTGACTCAAATCACCATCCACATTTTTTTATTTACAAAGGTGGTAATGTATTGAGTAGTAATAATAATTAGTCAAATTAAACAATATTATTTGGTTCATATTCAACTCATTCTAAGAGAATATAGACTTAAAAGTTTTAGGATTAATATATATGTGACACATATATCTATAAAGCTAATGACTCTAAATATTTTATGCAACAATTACCTATGCTAACTCCAGAACATGATTTGGGTAATTGCGTAAACCTTCAATTATCATGGGGAATAATATATAACTATATCTTTATACACAACACAACACCCCAAATCCATTTATAATGCATCACAATAAATCAGAAAACCATCTCTACTATAGGGTATTGTGAGTTTAGCTACACTCACCAAGCATCAATTTGGTTCCTTGAAAGTTTCTTAACATTTATCAATCCAACGAAACATATCTCCATTCCAATTTAACATGGTTTTTGGGTGAGATAACCCTGAGAAATTCTTCAAAAATAATTGATAATGTCCAACCAATTTTATAAAAATATAGATACTAGTCACAGTAATTGGTTTGGGCCAATTTTCAATAACTTCGATATTTTATGGATCCACTAATATATCCGCTCTTGAGATTATATGACCCAAAAATGAAAAAAAAATATCGAAAATTCATAAATTGTAAATTTTTCATACAACCTATCCTTATATGGGGTCTTCATTTAAATCTTCTCGTGATCTTCATGATCTTCCTTTCCTTTAGAAGATATAAGAATATTGTCTATTAAGATTGCCAAAATCAAACCATCATAATATATAAAGACTTTATTTATTTAATCCATGAATATAGAAGTGGAATTAGTAATACCAAATTAAATCACCATAATTTTTTCATGTTTATACCTAGAATGTAACGTTTTCTTGGGCATGTCTTAACTTTTGACCCTCAACTGATAGTATCTAGATTCATGATCAATCATGGAAAAATATCAAGTTCCACATAAATTATTAGGAAAATAATCAATATGAGGGAGAGAATAATTATTCATGAATGTGAAAATGTTAAGTTATAGATAATAAATGAATAGTTTCATTTATTTGTATTTATTTTTTTTAAAGTAAATGATCACCCATAGTGATTCACTTTGATAAATAATCCCTTATCAAGATTCTCCTTGATTTTTTTCTTCAATTTTTGAAACTTGATCTGGGCCATTCTATATGGAGTCATTGAAATATGTATAGAATGATATATGAGTTATATTGAAAAATAAACCTCATTATTCAGATGAATATTATGAAACTATTTTATAAAGATGTTGACCAACTCTTATACAATATTCATATATTTGATTTTGAGTTTCTATCAAACCATTCATGATAAATTACACTTTTGAATAGGAATAAACATATATGTAGTGAATGTAATTTTTAATAGAAGTTCATATATATCCCCATACTGATATACCATCATAAGATCACTTGGGATATTAAAATTGATTTCCTTATTCCAGAAATGTTTAAGGGATCTATATTGAGAGAGATATCATTGATTAAAATCAAATCAAATTCCATAAAAGGAAGAGTAATAAATTTTTTATTGGGAATATTATTATAAAAATTAATTTGAAATACCTAATTATAGAGTAGAGTATAATATTTCCTTAACTATCATGATTCAATTAAGTGGTTAAGATAACATATGTAGTTATTTGATATAGAATTAATCCAATAGAATAGGGATTCAACTGGGTAATTCCAAAGTTCTATACATATATGACAATGAATTAAGTGGAAAGTTTCTATCATATACCCTTCATTTATAAAAATTAACCATATTCCCCTTCCTTTGATACATTATATTGGGTTCTTCTTCCCACACACTACTGAAAATTGGGACTATACCCATGCATATATATACCCACTGTGTAGAGAAACCATGGGTATAGATGTTGTGCCCAAAGTTATACCCATGAATTAAAAATCTTATTGGAATAGCTCCTTCTATTAACCAGAAACCCTTAGGTTCCCCCTCACCTTCTAATTTTGAAGCCATTCTCCTCTCACATCATACAAGATTGGTATCCCCCTCATCTCCTTAGGTGACATTGCCTCCCATCAACATGTGATATTATTCCATTTCAGGAATTTTTTATTGTAATCTATAAGCTTCCCTTACCATTGACTATTTATTCTCCCATAAACCAAGGGATGGCAAGTTGTATTCTACAAATTTATCACATAATTCAAGTATTTTGTTTTTCTGATCATATTGGACATCAGATTAGTGAGTTCTGAATCCATCTTTATCTTCAACTAGATATTTATTTTATTTTTATCTATGAATTTGATTCTACTAGAGTGTGTTTTCATCACTTATATCATCATGTTTTTACATTTATAGCCTAATAAAGATAAAATATATTCTATTAAATTCTTAAAAGTAAAATTTTAATTATTATTTATTTATTTTGAAAACTATCATTCGAATTCTTATGAATTTAACTTAAATTTGATATTTTTTTGGTGGAATATTTTTTGGGATTTATATATTTTTTGTTTTTGGGATCATATTTACATTACCTAAAAGGGTTAATGTTAGTTTTTATTATTCTAGAGTTATGGGATTTAATTACCTAAATTTAATTTTTTATATCATGAACAATGGTTAAACTATTTATTAGATTATTTTAACCCAAAAAGGAAATAATTTCATTATGATTTACATGATTATAATATTATAAAGAAATATGGAATATTTCATTATCTATGAATTTTGGTTCTTCCTGAATTCACTAAAATATATTTATAGTACTATTCAATAATGTCTCTTATAATTCTTAATTATAATTTAGATATGAATTAATGATAAATTATTATTTCAAATAATTAAATACTTAGATTTTGAAGGATTAAGAATTTCTAACATTTATTATGTAAAAATATTTATATAAACGTTTAGTAAATGTCATGAAATAAATATATAAGTTTGAATGGAAATTTTTTCTGCCATATTAATTTTATGAAACATTGTTTACATTGATAATGTTTTACATAAGAATTTTGTTCCTTAAGAAAACTTTAATGGTACGAACCTTAGGTTAACATATTTTTATTAACTGTTTATTATAACTTATTTATTTATTAAGAATGATTCCTTAGTTTATTTATCATGTATTGAGTAATTATCCATTTATTTTCACTACAAGTTAAATGAATAAAAACCCATATAACCACAATTTACCTCAATTAAGAGGTTTAATCAGTGGTGACGTAATGGATGGGTTTCATAATGTGGAATGGAATGGATTAATTATTTTGTCTTGATAGATTTACATAAAATAAATAGTTCTTATATTGAAATAGAACATCATGTAAAATATATTTTCCATATGTTCGAATAATATTTGTAATGTTAACCTTAAATAAAATCCTTTCATGAAGAAATGCTATCCTCAATTACTTTTTCAAATGAGAAGTCCTCTATGGATTAGAAATACACATTTTTCTACTAGTATTCCCTAGTTTTTAATTAATTCAACACATAAACCTTGTTTTGATTTCTATGAGTATGACTTGTTTTTTTATTATGATATTATTTATCCTTTGTTTGGATGAACAGTAAGGTATTCTATAATGGTCACTTACATCATGCATTTTACTCAATTTGGTTTCCTATTAGCATTATTTAATTTACTCTACACTAAAATTTTAATTTGTCTTTGAATTTGGATGTCATTGTAATTATGGATTATATTGCTAACTGTATCACAACTGTTTCCCTATAGTAGAATGGATAGAAGCTGGATGTATCATACCAATTGTATTTCATCTGAGTTTCAAAATAATTTGGAATTTTTTATATTTTTCTTTTAAAAATTCTTCATATGGAGGTCTTATACAATGTACATGTTATAATTTTGTTGGAAGACCATGTTTAATCTTGGAAGAAGTTAACTACCATATAATAAATTTTATATTTCAAACAAACTATTATGTTTGGTATCACAAAGTATAAATATGAAAATCTTTTACTATTCATGAACAAAAAGAAAGAACTAGTATAAAGAGTTCTATATTTTATCGGTTTCAATTTTTACATCATCAAGAGAGAGATAGTATTCCAGTTCAAGACGGAAATGAAATCACTACACATGAGGAAAAAATGAATTTGACGATATTGAAAGAGTGAGAAATTTAATGTATGATGTTAGAACTCCCATATATTAGGAATTTAATAAAAATAAAAGTTGTAATTTTTAGGTGGCTATATCAGGGAAAAACTATATATGGAATTACTAATACCACCATTGATTATATTCTTATGTTTTTGATGGGATTTCTTCTTGATGGTTTGTATATCCCCTCAAATCATTATTATGCATGGATGTTAATTATGTTGCTTGGATTTTATACTAATAACATTCATGCTTATTCAAAATATTGAAGTTTATTTTAGAAGTAACGGGTGGCCTTAATGACTAAAAAGAATAAGGTACATCTTGATGAAAAGAAAAATGTAGATGGAACACCATCTCATGTTCCACAAAAAGTAATGTGGAACGTTCTATTGATTCTCTATCTTCAAAATATATTATTGTCTGTAATAACTCATACTATATGTGATAGAATTATGCTGAGATATTTAAAGTTAATGATGGGTTGGTTAATCTTGTAGGAGGATTATCATGGAATTAATTTGATACACAACATCTCGATTTTGTAGTTGAGGTGTATAAGGTCTGGTTGGGTCTGTCAAGTGATGGTTTTAAACAATTTGGTTAGATGATTACTATGCATAGCATGTAGCCAATTTTTAATCAAGTTTATAATATTCTTCTAGGTATGTGTATCAAATTTTTTTTTCTTTCTTGACTATGCTAATAACTTGAACTTTTAATTATGGAAATGATATAGATATATATTTAAAGACTTTAATAAGAGAGTTGAATTATCCTTGGGATATAGGTGTGTGCACCTTTGAGTATTCTTTAAAAAATATATTTTAGATGTGTGATTTCCTTCTATGGACTATAAATTATTTCCCTATTTATGCAATGACGTATAGTTGGATCACGAAGGGAAATCTATCATTTCCTATTTGTATAAATAATACACAATCAAGAAGGATGAAATATAATCCTAGTTTTAGTGTCATGGAAAATCAATGATTATTTCTAATAAACTATCAATACAGGAAGTATCTATAGAGGTCTAATAATACTATTGACACTGAAAAACCACCTCAATGTATGTCAGTAGCTGATGTGTTTAATGAATTTAAAGATTTCTATTTTTCATTAGGTAATGGTCAAATAAAATCTAAAAAGATGAAGAAAGTTGACACTAAAGCCACATACAATTTGAAAAAGGGAGGTATCTTTTTGATTTTCCATATTGGTTTAACAATTTTTTATCTCATTCTTTTAACATAATGCACTTTGAGAGAAATATATGTGAAAGTTTTCTTCTAATTGTTCTAAATATCAGGGGGAAGACCAAAGAAGACTTATGATCTTGATATGACTTGATGGATTAGGGTATTCGACCACAATTTCATCTGGTGTGTATTGGTGAGAACAAATGGAATGTTCCTTGTGCTTATTATGTGATTAAAAAATCAGAGAAAAATATTTTTTTGGAAGTGTTGGAGAATATCAAGGTTCTTGATGGATTTTCGAGCAACATATCTAAAAGATTCAGTAGAGGGGATTTGAAACTAAAATCCCTAATAATTTTCTATTACCATATCTTTCTCAATGAATTGATTAAAATATAGATTTCAAATTTTCTATCCAATAATTCAAGGGTGAAACAGATTCTCTTGTTCTATTTTTTTAGATATATTTTTAAATGTTTATCAAAGTATTTCTTAATAAAAATTCAGTATGAGGCTCCATTAATTTTGTGTGAGTTGGAAAAAAATTTCCACCATCATTTTTTACCAGCATTCTTCATTCTAAAGTACATATTCCAACTAAAACACTTCTTGGGGGACCTATTTAATTTTGGTGGATATATCCCAGTGAAAGAAATTTGTGCACAATTTTATCTTATTTCCAAAACAAGAACTATTCAGAATTTTTCATTACGATAGGGTATATGGATCAAGAATTTATGGATTTTTGTTAAATGTATTTTTATAATGTGAGAACAATACATAACAAAACAATGAGAAATGAAGATGATTAGTATGGGTAAATTTAGTCCCCATTTACATCTCTTCCCCAAAGTAGAGTAATTCATAGGTTATATACATTGGAAACATTGAGCCTTGAAGTGTAAGATATTGCACATCACACAGTCTTGTTTAACTATGGTTTGTTAGATGACTATATCAAGTAATTAATTTGAATATTTATATGTCATATCATGCTATTTCATTTCACATACCCCAGAAATGGTTTTTTCATGTTATGTTGGGAACATAAATAAATTATAAGTAGAGTTCATTGATCTTTTCCTTTAAGATGGAGAGTGGCTTTTCATAGCCAATATTTTCATGATCGGGTTAAATCAAGGGTATGATCATTACTTTAAATAACTAAAAATAAATACATTCGTTTAATTTTATTATTCATATAATTTTTTTATTGAGTTTACACGTTGACTCAGTTTCTCAATAATTAAGATCATTTTATTTTGGTCCAAATTCTTCAGTTCATGAATGAAAATATTTAATAATCTATGTGTATAAATTTGTCACAATTTATTGTGAGGTGAAAATGAGAACCCAGCATGATGGATTTATGTTAATTATTATAATGTAATGTTATTCTAGTTCATCAGTTTGTTGAACCTAATAAAAAAATGTTCCTTATTATGGAATTTTTGAAAAAATATTATAATTGGATTACTACTCTCAATATCGAGTCACAATGATGAAATGTAAATGGTTTGATTCAATTACGCGACATATTAAATTTATTAATAATTGTGGATTCAAAGTTATTTATGTTAGTCAATTCCAAGCTACCGAAGAACAATTATTTTTTTCATCATTGTATAAAAAATAATTTTATGTGAAATATCATCTGAGACCTGATTACAGTGTCACTAATGAAGCAATCCCAAGATATATTTTTCATTATTCATTGATGAAATTGACACCACTCATGCCGCCATTATTATTGACTGAAATATTTCATTTGATGAATGAAATTTTCCCATTGTAAGAGTTGATGTTTAAACTAATGTAGTGGTGGGTAATACATAGAAGAAACATATTTGTTCACAGTTCATTTAGTTTACCTTGGCATGGATATCTATGGTTGGTATTGCTGTAATTACAGTAACATAGTGTTAGTTTGTAATGATATGTTTGTTTTAATATTTTTTGGTTTCATTTCATTTAAATAGATTCATTTAAAATTAGAAAACCAGGTTTAAAATAGGTTTTTATAAATGTATAACTTGGTTTTATATTATTATTTTTAAAACATGTCATGAATTTTTTTATCAGTACTTTGACTTCTAAGTTGTATGTATGATTTTTTAAAATAGTTTCTAAAAATGTACATTTTATTATTATGATGATTATGAAAGATAATGTATAAGTTAGAAGGAAATTATTAATTTATACTATTCAATAGATGCACGATCATGTATTTCCTCCTCTGCTTCCCTTGGTGAGTATAATAATTGTAATATTTTTCTTCTATATTACATATAATGTTTATTTCATATTATTTTTCAAAAATATTTATTGATATTAATTTTCACCAAAGATAAATCCTTTTCATCTTATAGTCATGGGTGTGGGGGTGATCCTAAACCTAGATAGAGCACCCATCCTACCTGTTCCTTCCATAACCCTAAAGAGGACACCCCATCAACCACACCTTTCCATCACCCACTTGATCTTATAGGGGTGTTTACACCCATTCCTTCTCCTCATCTCATTTAATATCTACTTCCCATACCATGTCTATACCACCTCCAAGGATGTTCCCACCTTTACCATATCCATATCCTTTGATGTATCCTCAACCCTACAACACATATCCTTCCCTTTCTACGCCGCCTCCATTTCTTATATCCATCCAGGATCTAATGATTCTGTTCCATCAACATCCACTCTAGCACATGTTGATCACCCAAATCATGCATTGGAATAGACACACCCTTCAAAGAATATTTATTCCAGAAAACCCATAGATCCATTAAGTCCTATTATGTAGCATGCGTCATGTTTTTTATTATAAGTGTACCAAATAATATCACATCAATTTTTCCTATTATACCATGACTTAATTATTTTTTATCCTTTTATCTTATTCTTGGGATATTCTAGTAGGTGAATTAGGATCACCTATATGTGGGAAACCTGGAATCACCAAACACAAATAATGGTGGATTGCAATGAATAAAATAAGATGATCAGTAAATATGCCAGGAAATGTAGAATTTTACTGTGAAAATTAGACATGTACAATGATATCATTATAGTGGAACCAGTCTCTTGGAGACATATGAATAATGAAATCAAGTAAAAATCATCGATGGAGATATGGGTAATTTATATATATATATATATATATATATATATATATATATATATTATTGTTTTATTTTTATGAATTATAATGTTCATTGTTGCATTGGTTTATATTTATTGATTGTGAAGCTACTAAGGTTGAATGATTGATAGATCTTGGGGAGGTCTAGAAATAATATAATCATGAGCTATATGTCGTTTGGAGGTGTAGATTCAGTTATGATTTATATTGTTTACCCATATTACTTGACTGTT
The DNA here is from genome assembly GCA_963277665.1 of Viscum album. NCBI lineage: Eukaryota > Viridiplantae > Streptophyta > Magnoliopsida > Santalales > Viscaceae > Viscum > Viscum album. Next base: position 1,658,564,398 of record OY728153.1, read on the forward strand.
TAACAACATAATATCAAAAAATGATCTCATATTGGAAGAGTGATGAGTTTAAGGTATTTTTAATATTTAATGGTTTTCATATAAAATTTAATTCTTATTACATGTATTGAATTTGTATTTTTAGGATGTGTGGGTAAAAAACAAAAATAGAAAAAAATTCAATGACATATTTGCACACTTTGGGATGAAATACAATACCCAAGCATGAGAAGAACTAAGTGTATTAATATGAAAATAAGTAATATCTAGATTTATATTATTTTTTATTTAGACTGATATGATGAAATTTATGTTTTATTATCATTAATACATTTAATATAAGGAAAAAATACCTATTTCAAATGGCCTAATGTTCAATTGGCCTAATGGCCAAATGTCCAATTGGCCTAATGGCCTAATGGAAAATTAGACAAAACATCTTAATAAACAATTTATAATTGGAATAAAGGATAATAGGATAGTAAGGATAATGGTCAAATATAGAATTATCCAATTGGCCAAATGGAAAAACGAACTAATAACTTAACGGCCTAATAGCCTAATGGCCTTATGGCCTAACGACTTAATGGACTAACAACCTAACCTATTGGACAATTTTCCTAATGGCCTAATGGACGAATGGAAAATTTGAAAATTATCCCAATGGGCTAACGAAAATTTTTCCCAATGGGCTAATGGGAAATTGGACTAATGGCCTAATGGGAAATTGGCAGATTGGCCTAATGTAAATTTTTCCTAACAACCTAATGGCCAATTGGAAAATTGACCTAAGATCCTAACAACCAATTGGTAGAATGACATAATGTCTAAACCAACTAAATTAACAATTGGCATAATGGTCAATTTATCTAATTGCCTAATGTCCAATTAACCTAATGGACTAATGACCATTCTGCCTAACAGTGAAATGGGAAATTTGAAAATTGGCATAATGGAATAATGGACTAACAAAAAACTGACATAATGGATTAATGGCCAATAGACTAATTGTCCTAACATACTAACGACCTAATGACTAATTGACCTAATGTAACAATGGCCAATTGGATAATTTTCCTACCAGATTAATGACTAATGAGCTTAATGTCCTAATGGCCTAATGGAAAATTATCATACTAGCCTAATGGTCAATTGGATAATTTCCCTAAATTCTAATTGGACAATGGGACTAATAGTATAATGACCAATTGGCTGAATGGCCTAATGACCAAAGGTCCAATTATCTAGTTGTACTAATGGACTAACGTCCTAATAGACCAAAGGCCAATTGGACTAATGGAATAATGGCCAACTGTAAAATTGGCCTAAGGTCCTAATAGTGTAACGAAAAATTATCCTAATTGACTAATATCAAATTAGAAAACAATAGTAATGGACTAATGTGAAATTGGAATAATGTTTGAATGGCCAATTGGCATAATGGCCCAATGAACAATTGTTTTAATGGTCTAATGGGCAATCAGACGATTGGGAAATTATCCTAAATGACTAATTTCCTAACTACCAATTGTCCTAATTGTCTAATGGAAAATTGTCATAATTAACTAATGAAAAATTGGTTAATTGGACTAATGGCCTAATTTCTAATTGTCTGAATGACCAAATTTCCAATTGGATAATTGTACTAATGGCCTAATGTCCTATTGTATAATTTTTTAATGACCTAATGGCCTGATGGGTCAATTTTTCTAATGGAATAATGGCTTAATGTCCAATTGACCTAATAGCCTAATGGCCTAATAGAAAATTGGCCTAACAACATAAAGGGAAATAGTCTAATTAGCCTAATGGACTAATTGAAAAATTGGAAAATTGGCCTAATGTCCAATTTTCCTAATGGCCTGATGGACAATTCACCTAATAGCCTGATGTCCAATTAGCCTAATGTCCAAATAGAAAATTCTCCAAATGGACTAATTCCCCGAATGACCAAATGGCCTAATAGAAAATCGACATAATGACCTAATAGCCTAATAGACAACCTGCATAACGACCTAATAGTTTTTCCAAAGCATTATGAAAAAGGATAAGAGTGCAGTAAATTCACAAACAATAGAAAATATTATATTTTTTTTTATTTATATTTAAAATATTTATACATAATTAATAATTAAATATATTTTTTATATTTTCAACAGTCTGCCATTGAGGATCTTGATGATAAAGAATATGAAATATTCAAGCCAAAAGATCATTTGATTAATGTATTAGGTGAGGAAAACTAGGGGAAAGTTCGATGTTGACTTAGAAAAAACATCATACCCACTAAGTATTGGTTATCAATGAAATCAAATCAAGCCTATAATATCCCCAACCTACAAAGTGTTCATGAATAAGAAGTTGAGTCCAAAAAATAACTTTATAGAAGCTTGAATGATATAAACTTTTCACTGAACACTTCTGTAAATCTATTTTATTTATAAGTCAATAAATTACATAATAGGATGCTACTATTTTTCATTAATATGTGGAATCAATGCACTCTTTAAATGAATTCGTAAGGGATGTTAATGAGGGTCCTAGTTGTGGTTAAGTTGATGGTGGCGGCAACAATAGTGTTGGTGGTGGTGATGATGATGATGATGCTCTAGATGATGCTATTGATGGTGAGGATGTTGGTGATGGTGATGAGGATCAAGATTTTGGCAATGTGGGGTATATTTATACCCTCTATTTTTTATTTAACAATTATGAGACATGTTGATTGTAGAGACCCGAAGCTTGACGTACATGAATATTACATTACTTTTGCGAAATACTTAATACATAAGAAAAACAAACACACAAGGACCGTAATAGTTTAGTGTCTTTGGAAACTCGGAATAAAATCTTCTAATCGTGGTGAAAGATCTTCAACATCTCCCAATAAAGATCTTCCCTTTTTTTCCTTACCTAAAACCTTTCTTTATATCCTGAGGAAAAGAAAACATAAAATGGTGAGCTCAAATGCTCAGTAAGGGTAAACAAAAGAAATATCAATCACATCATATTCATAAGAACATATCTTTTGGAAATCATAACCTGCAAAAGAGATCATGATTTCTTAACATGGGATAAATCATAGTAGTGAAATGTAATCCCAATAATCATAACTTAAAACATAAAACTTTGTGGCATACACACATAATCATATAGAATCATTTCTTATTAGTCAAGACTCATTGCCAAGACTATTTTAGTGGACAAAGTCCCTTTCTGAACTGAGTTCGCTCCTCATTTCAGTCCAGTTTCACTAAACCGGTATAACCTACCGTTCCAGCCATGTCTATATCATGAGATATAAAATCTTTACCCAATGCATTAGAGGGAGATATAGGTCCCACCCATCTCATAATGATACCATTCTTATGTGTTCCACAAAATCTTAAATCATACATCATTGCATAACCCATGTAATAAAAATGGGAATCTTAAACATCATGACATCATAAAACAATTCATATAAGATAAAAAAATTCATAAATATAATTCCATCACAACATAATCAAATCAATGTAATAATAGGTATAGAAACAGAACCCTTTATTATAGTATATGGAAAATAATTTTGATAAAACACTTGAACTCCATTCTTGAGGAAAATATCCTTTCTACTTCAAAAACATTTTTCCTTTCTTAACATGTCATACAATTTTAAACTAAAAGAAGTTGATTAAAAATAAACTTGAAAACTTGTAAATGAAGCTTCTTGGAAAAAATGTTTTAAAAATCCATTCATGCCGTATAAGTTAAAAAAACATTCTTTGTACTTTTGTCGGAAAAGTCAAAAAGTACCTCGTACGAAAAACGACAAAATATTCCTTTCATATCCTTTACAAAAAACTCACCGAAGGGTAAAATTGGATTTAAACAATTTTAGGTGGATGGAAATAATATTACATATTGAGGAAACATGGATGTGGATGATAAAATACACCCCAGTAAATGCCAAAGTATAAACAATCTCGGATAGAAATGAGATTGCGATATTTCCCTTACCTTAGGTCAGATATGCTTTGTACGTGTCCGAACCTCCAGTATAATTTAAATAATGTTATTGACTTATTCCAGAATCATACTTATTGTTATGATGTCATATATGATCATATTTTTAGCTTCTTATTAGTAATATTTCATTACTACTTGTTATTCGGGTGTTTATTACTTTTTGTTCTTATGCGTGTTTTGTTGAATAAATTATTATTATTCTCTTTAGGTTATAGATACCTCATTTCCAGAATGGTATTAATGTAATATATATCATATTCATTCATTCAATTCATTTATATAATCTTTATGAAATGAAGATCATGTAGAACGAGTCGCATCACATCGTGGAGACGGTATTCCGTACGTACGCACGAGTGATGATATCGTTCCTATGATCGTGGAATTGTATTGGAGTGTATGTATACTATTTCAGAATCAGTATCACTTTATAATAGTCATATATAGTCATTATTTACACCATTATACCCATCTAAGTAAAGTGGTGGTGGAAAATAGATTACACCACGGCGTGGAGACGGTATTCCGTACGTACGCACGCGCGGTGATTTCTTTTTCCGTAGGATGTATAGATGGTGAAATAAGTTTGTTTCGTAATTATAATAACATTTCAGTATATTAGTGATACTGATGTTATTACTTCATAATGAAACAACTAAAGAAGAAGAAGTTGAAGAATAAATAAAGATGAAGGAATCGGTAACGGACATTACCTCTTCTTTGAAGTGCCTCTTTGAGTCCTCCTCTTAGGGTACTAAAATTGGTCTTTGAAGAAGACCATAACCTCTAGTATGTTTATAGGGAAGTGGAGAAGAGAATTGGCAGGTGTTTGCCGAGATTGAAGGCTCAATGTGGTGTGAGGAAGAGGGGGAGGAGGTGCCCTTTTATAAGGGAGGAGAGGGGCACCTTTGGAATAACTAAAAATATTATTTTATTATAAAGACAAATTCTGTTTTAAATAGCTCCAAATTAATTTATTTAGAATCTAAGGTTGGGATGGGTCGAAATCCTCTCATCCAATATAATTTAGACAAGTTTAGGTTCCTATTTTAACCTAATCATTTATATTTAACTTTATGTTAGATAATTTTACTTTTACCGTGTCTTTTTGTGTTCTTACCCTATAAGGTTAATAAACTTACTATAAGAATCCAAAATAACCCCAAGTTGTTTATTATTAATGTATATAACATTATCAAAGTCATTTTTCCGAACCTTAGATTTTTAGGAATAAAATAACAATTAATAATATAATATTTGTTTTAAAAACTATTATATGTCAATTTTGACACTATTTAGTAATTGATTTTTTTGAAAATTATAACAGAATGATTAGTTCGAAAAAAGTTAATTAAATCAATACTAACATGTCATATTGACCTATAAAATTAGTTTAATTCATAAAAAGCTTCAAATTACATTTATTTGGGTATTTATAACATCAATTATGTCAATATTTCATTAATAATATAATTACTGCATCATCGTTGTGTCATAAATTAATTAATTATTTAATGTATAAAAATTAAAAATAAAGGACCATTATGTAGGAAATATTTTTATATTTCTAATGAATATTTATAGTCGAATTTATCTTATGTATAACCCTATATTAAAAATGATTTACTTATTAAACTTTGATTTTAACTATTTTAACCCTTCTTTAAATAAATTAATAATAAATCTCCTAATCTAATCCAAGTGGGCCTAAATGATCATATTTTATTCCTAAGGTTGTTTATTGGTCGAATTACACTTATCCAATAGAATTAGGACATGTGTTAGGGTAATAATAATAACATTTTTACCCTTAATTACCCTATTTACTTTTAACCGTGGTAAAAAAAAGTAAAAAGTTACTATTCACCAAAAATTATTTTCGTCTCATTGAACCACATTTTACTTACTAACATAAACCGTGTCTCTCGGATTTTTGAAATTACACTCATAGAAGCGGTAAAATTAAGTTTTATGAAAAATTCATTTTTTTAACTACCACTTAGTGGTTTCAATATTCATCAAAAAATAAAAGTTTCCAGAAAAATACCAAAAATTAGGCCTAAGCTATATTTGATATTATGAAATCAAAAATGATGTCTATTTTACCAAATTCAAAACATATTAGTTTCATTAATTAATTTAAAATTTAATTCCCGTCGTCAAAACAAATAGTGTGTTTTTAAGAGATAATAACTATCAAAAGATTGACACTTGTTTATGTCTGGTTTAAATGTAGAATTACATCTAATGACCCAAATTGTATTAAATTGTAAAAATATATTCTAAATATACTTTAAAACCACTAAAATTAATAATTTATCACTATTAATTATTTCTATTAAAAAAGTTATTTTTAATTAAAATTTAGTAATTTTCACTATTCATCAGAATATGAAAGTTATCCGAAAAGTACCAAAATTTTACCCTAAGCAAATTTCGATATTCCGAATCCAAAAATGAAGTCCATTTTGAAAAATAAAATTTACAAAATTTCAAAAAGTGGTTATTACTATTCATAACGGCTAGTTTTAATAATATTTTAATAGCATATCGTTGTTTAGTGAAACTCGGTATTGCGTACTACCCACGCTATCGAGGAAGGTCGCGATTGCGTGTAATGCAAGGCAAGTCAAGGATGCGTGTTGAGAAAGCTACTTTTGTTGTAGCGTAAAACACATAACATTAATGAAATTAAAAAGAATATTTTTTTATAAAATCTCGGGCTGTTACATTGATGTTATATAATGACCTCAATTGATTCACTATATGGAAGTAAATGTTGTTATAGTATTGTAAATGGTGTGAAAATTATAACAAGAAGTTGGTTGAATAATAAATGAACAATATTTGTATTGAAATGAATTTGAATTCTGGTTTCTATTTTAATTATAGGTTTAAGATGGAATGAAAGGGATTTTATTTCCAAATAGGTATAGCTAGATATACCCATAGTTCAATGAACCATGGGTATATGTTTTCTACTATAAAAACATATACCTATGGTTTAGAGAACCATGGATATATATGTATATATATATACACACACCCACAGTTTGACCCAAACCATTGTTATGATAAAATCTCATAAGCTATACCCACGATGTCTATAGAAATTGTGGGTATATCTCTATATCGACAACTCCATCAGCCACGGTTCATAAAACTGTGGGTATAGGCTATATCCATGGTTTTAAGGGCTATACCCATGATTATAAACCATGGGAATAAAGTATCTTTCAATAGTGACATTCGTGACATGACATAAATTGAACTTTCATTCCTCCATGATCATTGCCTCCTGAACATCTATAAAAGTCCATTTTCCTCAAACTTTATGTGTTAGAAAACTCACCTATGTTTATGTTGTTAATCATAAATAGTGTAAATTTATTAGAAATATTTTCAAGGTTTTATCTTCCAAATCCTATCTAAATTAGTTTTTCAAGAATACAATCATTTAATTTCTCTTCATATTCATAGTAAACATGGTTCTTTTAGGTTTCAACCATTCACTACAACTAAAAAATAATAGTGTAAGAAAAAATAATTATAGTTTGAAATCATATAATCATGATAATAATTTATAGTATTTATAAATCATGACAATTTATTTTAGATATAATAAACCTTAGGGTTAACCTTGGTCATCTATAGTAATTATATATTCAAATATTTCATAATTTCCCATCAATAAAATATTAGATAACCTAAGAATATACCTTGGGTGTATCAAATTATGTATACAGTAAGGATCCATTCACCATGCACTAGAATGGTGGATGAGATATACTCAACCATCTATTTTTGGGGTTATTACTACTACATTAATCTATGCTAAAACCAAGTCAATTATTTGTACCCAAATAAGAATTAATTACTTGAAAAAACACATAACCCCTTGTTTACAAAAACATTAGGATGTTATTTTGTATATAGTATTATCCTAGGGGTTCTCACTAAATTTTACCCATCCCAGATTTCAAAATTTACTAAGCCATTGTCTAAATCCAACTATAATGACCCATACTATTCATATATAAATACTAAATCTTATTAATAGAATTATCCATTACAAACCAATATGATCCACTCACGAACTATAAAGTCTTAGTTTATTTAGAAACATGGATACATAATTGTTTTTAATACAAATGATCTGTGTAAATTCTCATTATGTTCTTATATACTATCACCCTTCTTAGACATAACATTCTTAAAAAATTTCTCCATAACAAAGGGAATGTGAAAATAAGAAAGGATGAGCTTATATTATTAGTATGGGTAATCATAAAAGATACAAATAAATAATAATAATTGAGTATAAGATGATAATAAGGGTGTGAGAACATGAGATTATAAATATAAAATCATATCAATCAATTCAAAGATCATAACAATGAAACATTTAATAATGTTTTATCAATCCAAATACATAATATATAAGAGTACAAAATCATCAACAATCAATCATGATCCTTGAAAACATATCATAAGGATAAGACTTAATTTTTTGGAATTCACATTATCAAAGAATATAATTTCATTTGTTAAGGATTGCTACTAAGACTGTGATTATAGATTGGATTCACTATCCATTCCATTATTTCCTTAGAAAAGGTTCACTCTCAATACTATCTTACTAAAAAATAATCCCTTACCAAACTTGTTTCACTCCTAATTATCATCCTTATTATCTTATGGGATATATTTCACTATTAAATGAATCTGATAGAGATATAATTCTAGGCCCATCCATTGCATAACCTAACCATAACTTTGTGTGTTTCATGGTCATAAAACATTTATCATATTTTCTAATTATAATCCATTGAAAGGATATAGTTTTCATAAAAATTTAATTATCATAATTATAAACTATCTAGAGAAAAAATAAATATCATAACACTGGATATTATCCCCAGTAAATTAGATGAAACATCAAATGACGTTATTATTGATAAAAATACATTTAAAATATCTCTGAAATATTTCTTGCAGAAAATACCAATTTTATTCTAAAAAAATTATTTAGAATCAAAATGTTTCCCAAATATTTAGGAAAACATTTCCATTAAAAAAAAGGAAAAGTATAAGGGAATATTTAATGAAAATAGAATTCATGATGATGGGGAATGTCATTAACATGGTTTACATTAAAATAAAAAATCCTTTTATATTTTTAATAAAAATTAAAAAATACTACATTTTACATCGACAAAAAGGTTCCTTTTAAACCATGGTAAGGAAAGTAAAATATTGAAAAAATTATCTTTAAATAATTTTTGGATATTATTAAAAGCATTATTTAAAAATTCTAAATAAAATATATACATGGGAAAAATATTTTTTACTAAAAGGGAATTTTTTTTTGTTTTCCTTAAAAATATTCTTTCGGTCTTCTGAGTACGTAAAGAGGGGAAAATTAAGTTGAAAAATTAAATCTCTAGAAATAGATAATTGAGAAAATAAACAAGATTTAGGAGAGATATATTATATAATTTTATCATTGGAATATTTGATCATAAGAAATGATGGAAAAAATGAGATTATAATATAAAACTCAAACCTCAAGTCTATCTGGTTTTATAAGTTCTCTAAGATCCTCTTCTTTAAGAGACCTCCTTTGGAATACTACTTAATCATTGAAAGATTAATATTAGGAGAAGAAAATAATATTTAGGATTAAGGGAAGGATTCTAGGATGGTTTTGGAGAAAGTATATTTTTATCTAGAAGGCTCAAATGGAATTAATAAGGAATGAAAGGAGGATCTCTTTTATAAGTGAGGGGAGGGACATACATGAAATTTCATAAATGATTTCAACGATATTGGGTTACTTTCATTGGAAAGTGGATATAAATGTCCATGTATTTGATGGTGGGATAAGATAATATTTAAATATATTCAAAATATATGAATGGGACATGTTTTTGTTGTAATCCTACCCTTATCTATTGGTTTAACCATACCCCCTATGAACCTATTTAAACCTTAACCGTGGTAACAAATTTTTAATTTTTTTTTCATATTGGCCATGAAAAAAAATTAATTTGAGTCTATTGTATTATATTAATTATTATTATCTCAAATATGGAATCCATTTTCCTAGATTCATTTTATTTATATGTAATAATGTAATTTTATATAATCCTGAAACCCACATTGAAAAATCATATTTGAAAAATGATTTTTTATTCATAAAATGAAATTCAATTCCATTTATTGCCATATAAAAACAATAAAATGAATATTAAAGTTTTAAATAAAATTTAAATTCTCTAAATTTTATTTCATTTATTTATTTATATGGAAAAATTTATTTTATTAAGTTAAAAACACAATGAGCACATAAAATTACTTTTTAGAAAACATTGTTTTAAGAAAAAATAAAACAACAAAAAAATATAATATAATGATTATTATTATGTGATTAATTATATTTATTATATTTATTTTTATTATTTTAATTTAAGATAAAATTATAAAAAATGGTACTTTTAATTGAGATTAAATGACACGTTTTCAAAAAATCGGTATTTTTCACTATTTACTGAAAAAGAAATATTTTTAAAAAAATTAAAAAACATAACCCTAAGATAATATTGAAATGATTCTTTAAAAATGATATTAACTTAATCAAATAAAATTTATAAAAATTTTATAAGGTAATTTTAATGTTTTCATAAGAAATGTGATAAAAACCATTTTTGAAGAAAACATATTTTTGAATGAAAAAATGACATTACTCAAAATTGAGTACAAATTTATTATAAATTAATAAATAAATTTTCACTAACTAATCCATTTATATAGATTTTTCAAAGAGTTTTTTTATTTATACCTACCAATTTAACTATTAGGTTATAATGATTTACTATATAATATTTCATATTCACTCGAGGCTACATATAAGGAAAGCTGTGGAATAATTCATGTTTATTTAAAATAAATACATATAAAATATTGGAATGTTATAGGTATTTTATAATTAAATTCTATATTGGATATTAAAAAGGAATTAATTTAGGATAATAATTCTTAATTACTTATGATCCTTCTACCCTTGATTGTAAACATCATCTTCATCCAATAGGAAAATGTCATATATCCATATAAAAAATATTTAAGAATATTTTCATTACACATCAAGGACCACATAGTAGTGGGGAACTTCTCTATCCTTTTTATGTGAAGAATACTCTTAGGATATTATCTTATTAGTGTTACTCCTAATACAGATAATCATACAATAATATATAATTTTCAAATTCAAATATTTTATTATATATATGTCATTTAATGTACAAAGTTGGTTGTTAAAGGGAACCAACTTAAAAAAGTCATCATCTATGAAGAGAAAATAGTGTTTGATATCAAGAAGGCCCTAGAAGAATTGTATGATAGGCCAAAAACACTTAATAAAGTGTTCATGGTGTGGAGGTTTTTCAGCTTAAGTATATAAGAAAATAATACAAGAAATAGATTACGTAAATGATGTTAACATGATCTAATTGAAGATATAACTAGTGAAGTGGAATTTCATAAAAGATGTTTGATTGTTTCTAACATTTTAATAAAAAAATGTTTTTTGGGAATTTATTTTAATGTAAGATAATACTTCTTGTGGAAAGATTTATTTATTATATAAGGTCTCCAGTGGCCTAATTTTAAATGAAGAACCAAGATAGAGTCAAGTTCAAGCACCTCTTGAAAGAAGTCTAAATCTCAGTGGAATATGACAGTCACCCAAGAGAGTGAATAAAAAATGATCAGAATATTTGTATCGAGAAAGTATATGAGGTAAATCGGCTGGTACTAAAAATATATGATTGATTTATGGGGAAATAGGACATATAAAGAAGGATTTTAGATATCATAAATAAAAATTCTGAATGATCAAATCATAAAAGTACATGATTTGTTTATAAGTTGATGGAAGTTACATCTTACTATTCAATGTTAATAATCTAGTAGATTTAATAGTGATTAAATCCATAAAATCATTCCAATCAATGGAAAATATAGTGGGAATGGTCAATTATTCATTTGGGAAGTTCAAAAAAGCACATTTGGGAAATGATAAATCTCTGGATTTCATGGGGTTAGGTGATGTTATTTTTCAGATAGAAAATGGAATCTTCTTGAAACCGAATGTTATTAGAAACAAATTGATGATATGGAATAATCTAATTTATGTAGGGTTGCATTAAAAGGAAGGTTATTGAAATATATTCACCAAAAGAGGTTGGGAGGTGAATTTTAGTTCTATAGTCATTTTGGGATGATTAATGGATGTGGCCATATTTCTGATCAAATGATTAGATAGAAAACTAATCACCGAAAACAAATTGTGTAATTTTCCATTGTTATGGAACTTATATCCTATAAATCTCTATGAGAATAATATTAATGTTATAATATAAAATGTTATGATTATGATTAAAATTTTTTAAGTATGTATTTTTGAGAGTTTCGTGACTAAAAAGATGAATAGGTTTTTGGTCCACTTGAACATGTAGAATCCCAGAGCTTAAAAGTTAAAACTAGTTCACCCAGATTCTTGGGGACCTTCCCTAGTCTATTATAATTGTAGGAAAATTTTCACTGTGACATTTATTAATGATAAAACTATAAATACTTGGGTATAATTTTTTAATCATAAATTTATTGTATTTTTAGTTTTCACTCCATGGAATTATATTATGGATATATAATATACTCAAAGTAAAAAATGGTTATGATCTAAAAATGGTGGTGAGTACAAAAGAAGTTAATTATCAAACTTTTATTTGTAAAGGGGATTAGGGTTGTGGGAATTATCTCTGGTACAACAATGTAGAAAGGTTTGGAAGAGAAGATGAATCCAAAGTTGAAAAAAAAGGATTATAGCATAATAGTACACGTAGGAATTCCCATGTCAAATTTTTCAATATAAATGAACATGTAATTTAAATTGTTCTATTTTATTGCATCCGAGAATATTTGATAAAAAGTTTGAGAATTACTATGGTTTGAAAAAAATGGAATTTTGTAACCTCAAAAATTCTTACCATCCTTACATATGCGGATATTTTTTAAAAGGATCTAGAGAACTTGAGTCGATGCCTATGTCACATATTCTTATGAGTATTAGTGATAAAAGATAACATGTTTTCATTAGATACCCATAGAAAAAGGGAGATTATTGAGTTATAATATTGTACAAGAGAATATGACAATAAGTGGTTATTTCATTTTAAGGATGAGGTTGATAGTAGGAAAAGGTGTAAGTATTTACTGGTGATGAACTGATATCAATAAAAGGAAGGTATTGATATCTTGGAAATTTTTACATCAGTCATAAATAACACTATCATCCTAACAATACTAAGAATGGTTGCATCTGATAATCTATATATAGAGTATATGGATATCAAGACATCCTTACTTTATGTTGATAGATAGGAAGATATTTACATTATATAATCAAAAGTTTTCATGGATTTTTGGAATGAAAAATTGGTGTGTATAATGAATATAAGACTTTACATATTCAAATATAAACTAAGGTAGTGGAATCAAAAATTAAATTCTTCCTGTTAAAAAATGGATTCATTCTGTGAAAGAACTAATGATTGTTACTACCAAAAGGTGTGGAATGATGATAGTTTCATCATAATGTTCTTCTATATTTATGACATGTTTATTATTGGACAAGATAAAAATAGGATTCAAAAGATGAATCATGAATTGTTTATAGAATTTGAGAAGAAATATCTCAGATTAGATAAAATGATATTGGGAATGAAGATTTAGAAAGGTATAGAAGGAAATAAATTAGTTATATCTCAATGATATTTTATTAAAAAAGGTCATTTAAGGGTTTGGGATGACATGTTAAAAGGTAGTGTCAACTTCATTGATTGAATAATTTAAACTATTTAAATAAAAGGCACCGAAAATAGAAAATTATATTCATACATCGTTAAAGTTATATTGTATTCATCATTATATTTTATGATACACACCACATAATTTTTGTAATTGGTAATTGTATTCATAAAACTATTTTTGAATTGATTCTTGTTGAATTTGGGGAGTGAACATTGTGAGGCTATGAAATGGATCATCTGGTTCTTGAAGGGATTAGAAAATATTTAATTATATTTCAAGATAGACTATCTATCATATGATTACATTGAGTTTAACTTCGATGGGGATTTATATACCCATATGATCATCTCAAGGATCATGTTCAACCATTGTGGAACTATGGTAAATCATATGTCATCAAGATTTCTTATGACAACTCTATCTATAATGAAAAATGAGTATGTAGAATCAATAGAAGAAGGTGGAGAGATTGTATATTTGATGTTCATATTGAAGGAACTCAGAAGGTGTTATCAAGAATGAATTTTATTCACAGATAATATATGTGTGATCCATTTGGATCAATATCTAATGTTTCACAGATGGAGGAAACATATTGACATGAATTAATATTTCATGTAGAACATGTTGGAAGATATGGTTATTAATTTATTGGAGATAGGTGAGAGACAAAATCTAAAAGACATATTCACCAAGGAATTAGTACAATAAAATAAAATATAATACTAATCCTTAGTGGGACTTGAGTAAATATACATAGAAGGAGAAAAAAGACTATTATTTCTATGTAAGGGGAAAATTTAGTTATGCTGAGGTGTTAGAGATATTTTGAGTGTTATAAGAAAAAGTCTTCAAGTGGTAGATTTTGGGGGGGTGAAGACTCTTTTAATGTATAATTTGATTATAATAAAAGGATTTAGTAAATATGATTCATCCTTACTAATGGTTTATCTAAGGATAATGAAATCTCAAGTTGGAAAAAGTTTATTGGGTGATGATATTGTTTGATGGGCATGTGTTGTGGTTAGATGGTTAGATGATATTAATTTAAATTTACTAGTATAGAATTAGGATCATTGGTGGTGATAAATTGAGTCTTATTCTTTTTATGCCGCATAAAAGGGTTGAATAATTATACCATTGAAAAGAAATTTGGTGTAACATGGATTATTCAATGGCTACAGCAATCGGGGGTTGATTTCAATAAAATATAAATAGTCACTAAGTTCATTTGGAAGGTCATCTATGAATTTTAGATGCGGTGAAATTGGATAATCAGATATCATTTAAAATAAGTTAGAGGGAAAACTATTATAAATTGAATGACATGATTAATATATTACTTGTAATTTTAATCTAATTTCTTATCTTGTAAAAAATTCTTATAATATGTGTTTATTTTGATTATAATAGAAAAGTAATAGTGTTTATATCATAGATATAGACTGTGTATCTAAAACATGTAAACTATTGTATCCTTTTATTTTATCATTTTTTTCTTGAATTTTTTAAATAAGAGTTTTATTTTTTGTGTGTGAGGATGAAATAGTGTAATGAGTTGGGTAAATGAAATTATTCCAACATTTTCATATACCATGTTGAGGGAGTCCATCTAGAGGATTTATTTCCACTATATGTATCATCCTATATATATCACATGTAAATTAGACATTGATATATTACTAATAGAAAAGGGTATCCCCATACATGTAATGGCTCGTGATGGGGTAAGGATAATATGAGGAATGGGGATTTGAGTTAAACCTAACAATCCTTATGAAAACACAACTTTCTAGATTCATTATTAAGTAGATGAATGTGCAACCACTTTTGGTTTTTGGTTTTTATAACCTAGTAAAACCAAGAAAAATTGTGATAGAGGATAGTCAATTTGGGGGGAGGCTTGTGGGCATAGAAATACCAGTATTGGAGATGATACAATAATGTATGATTCACTTCCATAACATTAAATACCCATTTCACATCTCAGGGATATTACATGTGTTGTGGGGTTTGATATTAGTGAAATTAAATGAATATAAGCTTATAAAGGATTTTTATATCACAAACCAAAATTTTAAATCATTAATCCAAGATATATTTTATTTACATCCACTTTCATTAAAGGATGTAATGCTATGATGTTCACAAGTTTACACTAAATTTTCAAATTTTTACCCTCTTGTGACCTTCCCACCAACACAATAATATATGATGGATGTGTGGAATACAAATAAAAAATAGAATATAACCATAAGAGATTGAATTCTACCACCCTAGATTTACTATGATATCAGTTGAGAGGTATATTTAGTACACAAATTATTATGTCAATTCTAGTGCATCTTAAATTAAGTAGCACAACCACTAATAGATGTCATAATTGAGAAAAACCCAATGTTTTTAACACCTAGATATTTGAGAATATATTTTCAAATAAATAAAAATAATATTGGTATATTTTTTAACATGATAACCTAAAATAAAAATATTTTAATCTATTATAAATTTATATAAAATAATTTGAAGAACACTTAATGTTTTAAAGATCATTTTCCAATAAAATAAGTCTCCCATTATATATTGTATTCTAATTTATAAGATAAAGTTATATATTATATAATTTTAATTTGAAAACATAACTTCATTTTATGGATTAATCATTTAAATATTATATTATGATGATTTTTTTTACATTTTTCTAAACTAATTATTTTTTGTTGAAGAATGAGAAAAATCAATTTTCCTAACAACTTCACTTTTATGAAATTATCTCAATAAAATAATTATGTATAATTATTTTAAGCATTTTTATATATGAATATATATTTTTAAATTAAAATAAACATTTTAAAAACAATATATTTAATTTTTAAAATCCATGATAAATATTTTGAAAACATAAGTAATATTTTACTCAAAAAATTATTTTTATTAGCTTAAATTGAAATTAGTTTTCATTACTCATAAATAATAAATCTATAAAAAAATTATTTTCTATTTTTTATCAATATATTCATATTATTAAATAATTTAAACTTAATTTTTTTCATAAAAAATATGATTATTAAGATTAATTTTAATGACCATGATAATGGTAAAACTGTTATTTTCCAAGGATATTTTTATTAACATTGTGTAATTTATATCTTTTAAAAAATTTAAAAACATATTTAAAATTATTATAAAATAATTTTTAAACCTATACATATATATTAACACTCATTAAATTTTAATCAATAACAAATAACATTATGAACACTTATTGGTAAAAATAACAATTTTCTACAAAACTATTTTTCTATATATTGAATGTTTTACTTTTAAAGTTAATTTTCTATTATTTATAAATATAATTTCATTAAATTAAGACTTAATTTATTCGTATAATATAAAAATTATGTAAGATGGGTTAAATCATATTTTTTTAATAATCTATATTTTTCTGGGGAAAATCTATTTGCCATGGTAAAAAAAGGGTAAAAGTTAAAAACCATATGGTAAAAGTCTAAAAAATGTTCAAAAACCAATTGAAAATGAATAATATAGAATTTATTGAACTTGTATCATTCCAAAATTCATTTCTCTTAACTTTTCATCAATTGAACCTTGAATTGTGTTAATCTATCATTGAAATAGTAATGGGTATTTTCTATAGTGCCACTTTCTTCAGTTATAAAAAGGGATCCATTACGCCATATTTATCCACCAATTAAAAAGTTTTATCCCTACCAAAAAATTACCATAGTATATCATCAATACTATCCCCACATCCTAAAATCCTTTTTATTTCCATAATTAAAATCTATATAGCTTTATGAAGTTACCCAAGAGAGAATATATAAAAGGAGCGATAATATTCTCAACATAACTATCTTATTTATTTTTTTCCTCTACCCCACCAAACCCATCATAATAAATGAAATTATTATAGATTTTGTATTAATAATATGATTAAATGTTTTTATACTAATTGAATATCCATTTTATACCTTCCTATAAATCCACTTGAAAAATGAACACATCGTCCTCGACACATGCAGATTACAACCTCCACGATCAATGTGTTATCATTTTCATAAAAACCATTCAGGTCTAAAACAAATAAATTTGTTAATTAAAAAATATTTATAACATTATAAAAATTAATAAATGGTACATTATTTATTTATTTTTATATCCCCTCTCATTCAATGGAAAATGAAAGTGTCACAAATGTGAATGTACATATAACTAACTCCACAAAATATCATATTACATTTTCCATTAATTCCTAAAATGAATGAATTTTAAAATTTATTTAATGAGTAATAATGAAATTTTGGATTCTATTAACTCTATATTAATATAACAGTGGACACTCTATAGGTGATATTAATAGTAAATAGTCTTAGTAAACCTAACCGCTAAAAATGAACATAACTAGAGACATTTCTTAATTTGAGTTTGTCTTGGTAAAAAATAAGAAACAATACAATTTTTTCTATAGATTAATATAATATAGTCACCTATAAAATTATAGACAATAGGGATATAATTTACAAAACATTTAACAATTGTCAATATACTAAGGATGTTATAGATAAATCAACTGAACCACCTCAATTAACCAAATAAAGAGAAAACTATTTAGTAAATAATTAACATATGATAATAAAAAGACCATAAAAAGGAAATATAGATATAAAATTTTCTTAATAAAATTAATTTAATTTTTTTGGTAGTTAAGTTCATTCATAGAGTGAATCAGTATCTATGGTAGGGGTTTTTTCATTTCATTTATACTTTATTGAGATATAATGTATGTTCACCATTTATTTCTTTTTTATGGGGTATATATTTGACATGGATTTATCTCATATTTTTTCAAGGAATATAAGGGATTTAAAAAACCATCCCATTTTTTACCCTCTATACATTTCTTTTTGAATGATAACAATGTTTTAAGGGTTTTTGGAAATTCAATTCTCATTCATTGAGTTATGATTGTTATTCTAGAACATATATCATACAAGTTGGAAGAATATTTCTTTTTGATTTTATTATATGGTGTTTTATAATTATTTTCTTAAGATTTTCATTTCTACCCCCATAAACCCCTTTTAAAATGAACCATGCTTCAAGAATTATGATATCTGTAATAGATTAATTTAACCCAAATTTCCATTAACTGAGTTAAAATGTTATTCCATGAGTATAATTATTCTATGTTAGATAAAATATTATATCTCATATTTAATAATATATTTCCTCTTTTATAACTTGGTAAAATTGTATTTTTAAATCAAACATTATTTCTTAATGAATTTTTAATCACAAAAAAGTCGAACATTTTTCTGAAAATATCTCATCTTCTTTAAAGAAAGTATTTCATCCATTGCCATTTTAATTATTCCAAAAAAAGTTTACCTTTTTTATTTTTATATCTAATTTTGTTGTTACTCATTTAATATTTTAATTTCCTTTCTCTTTTAATAATAAAATTTTGGTTACTCTTTTTATTATGTAAGTTTTCAATAAAGGTATTTCAATATATTAACAAGTTTTTCCATACTTCGGAAATATAATGTTTTATCTTCAACTCAAAATAATCTTTAAGAATCTTTATTTATTTTAAAATATCTATTACATAATATTATTTTTAAATTTAAAAGTTTTCAAAATTCTTTCAATTCACCTTGTTTAAAAAATTATTTCTTTTAAAAAAGTAAAATTATTAAAGAAGCATTCAAATTTATTTTTTGAGATCAATATTTATTTTTATAGGCTTCACTATTGAATGTTATGTTAAATATTAAATGATCTTTAATTTTTTGATATGACCTTTTAAAAAATTAATTTTGAATGAGATCTATAATATATTCTTTTATTTAAATTCTAAAACAATTTTATAAGGCCAAATTTTTAGTTTCACTATCATTTTCTTCTTTATCATTAACGGATTTTTCTATAGAAATTATTTCTCATGAATCAATACTAAATATTCTTTTGAAATTATATTTTTGGGTTATTGAATTTTAGGAATTAACTACTTAAATACTTAATATCAATATTAGTGATAAATTATTGAAATTTTATGAAACCTTTTTCCCTTTCCATGGGTTATTTATGATACAAGGAGTGATTATTTTCAGTTATAACACATATGTATGAATTATTGATGAGGGTAATCCCATATAGATTTCTAATTCATTGGTTAAGGTTCCATATAAAATTATAAGAATAATTTTTTATGAATGTGATGTGGATAAAATTGTTCACAAGTTAGTAATGTGAACATGAGGCCTGAGGATTTTTTCACATGTTTATTGTATAAACGTGATGTGGGATTCTTTATTTACATTTGTTTGTGAATGTTATATAAGAATATTTTTTCATATTTGTTTCATGTGAACGTGATACATAAATAATGTTTTATAATTTTTTTTCCTGTGAATGTGATGCAAAAATATTTGTTCACAAGATTATTGTGTGAATGTGGTGTGGGTAGATTTGATTACAAGTTTCATGGTAAAAAATGATTCAATAGTTTTTTTAACAATTTTTTTATGAACATGATGTGGGTATCTTATGTTATTATATTTTATATATCTATGTTTGATTCATATGTCCTTATTATGTTATACTTTAATGACATTGAATATTTATATATTCCAATGACTATGCCCCTTAACACATATTTATTTTCTCACACACATTTACTATGATATATATCTATTAATTTGAGATTAAATGTCCTTATATCATGACTTTTGTATAACTATTAATATTATACTTTATTTATAATAAGATATTTCTCCCCAATCTATTTTTTCTCATATATTTTTGATATATCCATTGATTACATGTTGACGAGGATTTCCCTTAATGAGTGATTAATCCCACACCTTTCTTATGTTTTCATTACCCAAGTTATGAAAATAAATATACCTTATGAGAATAATAGAATGGGGTCTAATGTGTATAAATTATAGATAAATTTTCATAAGTAACATAAAATAAGTTTCTTTTTCAGATGATTCTAAATGACATTGAATATTTCCTTCTTTGGATTTTTTACTTATTTCTAAGATATAATGATTAACATAGTAAAATGTTATAAAATATTTATAGGTTAATATAACTATTTATCAAATCCCATGTTTAAGGAATATGTTTTTGGAACCAGATCCAAGAGCATGGGTTTGGGGTGATTCAATAGTTTTATGATAATTATGGGTGATAATGACCAATGATATTATTTGGGAAAAAATCAGGTTCACCTCACCAAATGAAACTATCAGTGTGATGAAAAAGTATACCCAAGATTCAAAATCATCATTCCCTAATGGGATATTAGAAAATATTGTCCTGAGAGTCACCATGTCCTTATCCCCAAAGATAAGGAAAAGGGTTACCCAGAATACACCATAATAAAAGGACAACATGCAGAACATCTAGGCATCCAGATACACCACCTTTATAGGACTCCCATGAAATTAAAATTGAAAAGCATTCATATTAGGTGTCTGATTCATGATGGTGAATCTAATTAAAATAAAGTGATGCCTCACCAGAATATGAGAGGTCAGACAAACATTTGAATCCAGACGATCTTAAATTTGCTTCAATACTCAAAGGAGGGTTAGTTTAAGCCTCCTTAGACTACGCATTAACCATCTATACTCAATTCTAGACTTATTGGCCTTTAGTTTTATAATTCCTGGTCATATGGGTTTCTCTTTACGGTGGTGTTCATTCTATCATCATAGAAATCAGAGGGAGCCTCAGGACTTCAACATGATATACTAGATACTACTATTTATTTAATTTTATGTTGGGGGAACACTAAGATACACTAAGATACAAGAAAAACATATTCTTGTGGGTGAGAGAGGTTAATCTTTGATATCATTTTTTACTTACACACACTCTCTCTCTCTATGTGTATATATATATGGACACTGGTTTCATGATTCCTAAATTAAATATTTTAAATTATCTAAATGGGATCCATAAAAGTAAATCCCAACGGATGTTAGAGCATAAAATTAAAATGAAATATCACATCTTACTACATAATTATTTATACCTTTGGTGGAGGTAACATTAATAAAAAATGTTTCAACTACCCCTGCTAGTTGAGGTGTTGATGGCGCATGTATGGACATATAACATCATAGACTCTTATTTCATTACCCTACTAACTTATTTCATAAATATAACAATGATTGTACTCACTGATTTTTTGACCATTGTGGAAGATCTCCTATCATCCATAAGTGTATGTGCCTCCCTCAATAAATTCAGGTATTTCAACAAGGACCTTAACAAGCATAAGTCTCCCTTTCATACACATGTTCAATTTTATCTATACAAAGAATGTTGATATGATAATATATCACAAAAACCTAAATATATAGAAAATAAATTTTGATTGATCCACTAATGAGAGATTATTACCATCTTTCATATTCTTGTAGAACAAAAAAGAGCCCAATAGATTAAGATAATGGGCATATCTAACCTACTCAAAGTGGAACACATGAATTCCCATGAATTTTCACCACACATGGATATTAATTCACTAAAAATTATTGAGTAATACATGATATAAGGGGTTCATGATCTAATGGTTGATCAGGCTATGATAAGGGTGAGAATACTCTTGTGGTGTCAAACATCAACATAATAAAGAAAAATTATGTTCCCACCATTATAATAAGGTAAACACACTCTAGAGGATATGATCATTTAGATCCATTAATTAAATTTACACAAATTGGAGAGGTCAGTTATCCATTGGTAATTGGTAAATACTTATGGAACAATTTGTTAAATTTATCACTAAATGTCTAATTCATGTCCACTTTAAGACATGTGTTACACTATCACCTAAAAAATAGGATCCAATTAAGGAAAGTGTCATACCCACACACTATTTTCCAAACTACATCAAGAATAGGGCCATTTTAATGCTATAAATACCAAAAGGCAATGGAAAAATTATTTATTTGAGTGACCTTGACCTAGAATATATAACAGTCTTTAGAATCAAATTTGAGTTTAATTGGAATTCTTCTAACATCTCACGTATCTCATAATAGTGTTCATGGAAACATATTTATAAGATAATCTAAAAAAACTTCTGGATGATTTGATTATTAAATTTAATTATCTTCTACATATGTTTAGTATCCTTGTATAAAGGGGATTAAATAAATTAAAAATCCAAGCTACCTTGAAGAAACATATATATGAATGAGAAAATTAGAAAAGGTCCCTATTGTGTCTCACTCGAGCAACGTCAGTGGCATAATTTTTTATCCTTCGAGACACAACAATTCTATTAGAGTATCATTAAATAGCAGTGGTGTTGGAATAACAACTCTTAACAAATAATGATTCTATAGTGGGGGACTACCATTGTGATCAATATAAGTTCATCTAAAGAAAGTTTGGTAGATCCCCAAAGGATGCTTGAGGATACCCAGGGTGGAAATATAGATGTTTCAACTATATTTCAAAGTATATACCATATTAATAAATTCAAATTTACAATTCTAGATTAACATTAATTCAACATCAATGAATCTATACAAAAAAATTATGAGATTCTCCCTAGTAGAAATAGTTTGTAACATGTTACCACTTGTAATTTTTTTTATTTTACTCTTCATTTTTAAGTGTTAATGGGGGGATTAAACTTCTTTATGTTCTTATTTATGCTTTTTAAATTAATTAAAATTTATTTTTTCATAAATAATAGTTAACCCTCTAGATTTTCCCCACCTTGATTATCACTTCTAAACAACCTATGAAATATTTAAAGAGTATTATCAACATCACTGGATCCATATAAACATTGAATTTGTATGGAGAAATTAAATCGCAATATCTAACTGAATAAGACAATAATGAGGTATGGATAAACATATTATCTCTTTGAAATGTTCCCTTGGATGAATATAAGCAAGAAAAATATGGTGGTGTATGCATCATCATCATTATAGGTAGGCTGAGTTCTTGTGATAATTGACTAAGAAATATTGTCTATTCCTGAGTGTGTATAATTAGATAGATATAGGAAAAAAAATATAGGAACACATACACCATCATCATAATTAATGGTTATCTCACTCATATATGATTATTCAAATGTTTTAGAGGCAATGAGTACCTTGAGATTATATCTTTGTGCATTTTTTCACAAATTATCAGAAAAATATGTGGTAAATAGAAGTATTCTGTAAAATTTCCCCTGGTATAGGGACCTATAAAGATTGACCTAACTTTTATTGGGGTCATATTGAGGACCCAATAGAATCTATGTCTATTTATTATTTTTTTTATCCATAATACTTTCTAATCCTTTCATTGGAGAGGATTATGGGGAAAGAACATGGATTTTTATGAATAATCCCTTTACGGGATTTTTAGACTAATTATTTTGGGCCTTTTAATTTCCAAATAGTTAATACTTTTCTTAGGGGATTCATGGTGAAAGTCTATAGATCTGAAACTGAACTTTTTCAAGTTTCCCTTTTTCGATTTTCAAATTGGTGAGAGTTGTGTCTTTTTACCTAGGAAATTAAAAGTTATAGCAGTGAATCTAGTGATTATGTTTGGATGTATTTAACATAAATCAAAATTAGTATAGCATGTAATAAGGGTGAAATAAACCAACTTGAATAAAGATACAAATACTATAATTACATAAAATCTTTGGGGCGAGTATGTGTAGAATATGTTCATGATGCATGGTCTATTACGTCACATGGATCAGGTTCACATGAAAAGGACCATGTATTAATGGGATTTAAGTTTCAAAATTTTGAATAAAATATAAGGCATCATATTTATTAAGGGAATACAAACAACCAAACATTAATTTAAACCCAAATTCTAATATAAACCATCTTAGAGAGGGGTTCACATAGTTTATGTTCATGTGTCTTGAAACATTGATTGTTGGGGTTTAAGGAAACAAAAACTAAACCAAAAGTGAGAAAGTATTTATATAAATGGAAAGGAAAAAACCTAACATGAATTCAGTACCCAATTATAGAATAAACCACATCATATATGGGTGGAAAATTTTTAAGGTCGTTGTACTCAAACCACAGATGAGGGTGTGATATGAAACCCTAGGTGGGGATTAAGAGCTACGGGAACCCAACACCTTTAAAATAAAAATGAATATGATTTATATCATGATATGAATTATTTAAATTAGGATGTGATGAGATATAATATTTATTATGAGGGTGATAATTGATTGAGATTCAAATGAAAGGTTCCATTGAAATTTTGTTAAGGGAACATGGGGGCACATATATCATTACCAAGAATAGGTGTCCCTTGGAGCTGTGTGAACCCATTATCAGCATCCATTAAGGGTTTATAATAATTTTATAATACACAATGCATGAATTTTATTTTGTGGGAAATGAATATTATAATAGTTATATAGACACATGAGTATTGAACTAAAAATGGTTGGGTTGTGATAAACCTATAAGATGGAGTGGAAACAAATAAGGATTTATGAATGGGTCTAAAATGAATGGAAATAAAGCCAATAAATATAATTCCATGATAAGAATCAAACCGAATATAGTTCTTATAATGTCTCTACATATATATCACTCTTGTACTAGGGTAGATTGGATGGATTTTGGTGGTAGACATTAATAATAAGCTCATTGTCAAGGTGAAATATTCTAGTCAGTAGGAGTAAAACCCATAGGATTTGAGTCATAGACCAATATAAATTGTCTAGATGTTACTAAATATCCTAAAAGAATATGAAAAAGACACACATAGTTATTAGGGGGACTATATGTTAGGGGTGGTTCATGGTTATGGAATTTGTCATTTGGCCAAAGATATGTGATTTATACATCACAACATATCTCATGGTTTGAAAATCACACCACATGTAGTTTCTAGAAAATGTAGTCTCTTAATAGATCTAGATCATATAAAAAATAGGGAAATTTTCATTATGGTATAGGATCGAAACTAGAATTAGTTTTCTTCCATGTATGTAAGATTGAAGATTTGGGTTTCCTTGGGAATGGGGCATTTTTAACATATGTTTTGGATAGAAACCATACATAATACACAATAACATAGATGCATGTATCACGTAAGGAATATGGGTTTTATAGAACAGAACACTATAATTAATTTAAGGACTTTAAATATGGACCATATATGATTCAGTTTGACTTCAAATAACAAGGACCCATTTTTTAAACTATTCAGGGTTATATGATAGGGACTAACTTGATGAATTTTATAGTCATGTGAAGTGGACTTAGGTGTTGTTTATTTTTTTAATCATAAGAAGAGGATATTTATATTGAGTACTCTAAATTTATTTTTTTAATTCACCAAATGAAATGGATTTTTCTTAGTGTTGAAATTGCAAAGGAATACACAATGTCAATGAGAGTGACCAAAACTGAAATGAAACTATTAAAAGTGGGTGAAATTCAATTTTATCATTTGTTTTTGGATAATGAACCATTTGTTGGGGGGGTTCCTAAATATATTGGTAACATATAAAAGGAAGCTATTTATCCTGGAATAGACTACTCTAAGTAGTTTAAGGTTTTGTAGGGTTAACCGCATTTCATTATATTTAACAGCATCTGATAATGGATTTAATTCTCTGAAGTTTCAATGAGGACAATTTCCAAGTAGTTTTGAGTTATAGGCACTCTGTATTTATCGTTCATATAATAGTGATCATTATATAAAGGTCTTATTCATAGATCTAGATCATGTAAAAAATGAGGTAACCTTGTATTGTGTTTTAAAAGGGGAGAAAACCCAATATGAATTAATTATAGACCATACCCCAAGATAGAATGGGGGTTTGATTGGAATTTTTGGATAGGGATAAGTTACATAATTGGGCTTCACTACATATCTCTGGATAATAGGAATAAATATTCAAATTGATTTTATAATCCCTCTATGAAATTATTACTCAGGTACAAGAGAAGATGATTGAAATATATGTCCTACCAGGTAATAAAAAGAATAATGAACACAATAATGAATTGCTAAAGTTCTCGTCACTAGTGAAAAATCAGGCATGGGAATGGAATCTAAGGTTGGTCCTAGGATCAGGGATCTAAGAATCACTACATGAATTGAGGTAATATGAATCATTCCTCGCATATTTTTAATATATATGAGGAAATTATTATTTTCAGAGGTTTGATGAACCATGAACCTTAGATAGAAAATTTTAATAATATACATAATGTATAAAAATATATAAAACTCCCAAATTGGATGAGATCTTTCATATGGGGTAATGTTCCTAATTACATTTATCATGATTTTTTGTTAGTGGATATATTAAAACTTTGGGTCACATGAGATAGATTTCTATGAGTAGTTTAAGGTCACACAAGAAAGATCTTATGTCATGGAGTTTAACATCGTGTGATGAGGATATTAATTTTACAATTTAACATCATGATTCTTGGATGATGGATTCCCATAATTTGAGATCATACAACTAGGACCAATTCAAATTAGTTTAGAGTCGTATAGATTGGAATATCAACTTTTCATTTTAACGCCTTTTTTCTAGAACTATGCAAAGCCCAAGTGGAATTATACAAAGTATTTCTACCTCACATCAGTGGTTGACATGATATTTTATTTTCCTATTATGATAAAAGGATAAGCTTCATTGGGGTAGAAACTATATATGAAATAAGGAATTTCTCATTTGGTTCATACTTCGGTGGTTTCATTCTAGTTATCCTTAAATTTCCCAAAGCTAGTACCAATTCTTCTTATAATAATAGGACGAGAAAAACCTTCTAAGTGGCTGCTTATATGAATCAATTATAATGAAACTATAGGTTGAATATTACCTTTTCCCATTAGTTCACACTAATTTATAGAGTTAATTTTGGGACTTATCATATTTAAAAAATATGATAGAATATAGAAATGTGAAGTGAATACAATTGGATATCAATTTCTAAGACTTCCTTGGACTCATATACAATAAAATATAGTTTTTTCTGTGTATAAGAAAAA
This sequence comes from Viscum album, assembly GCA_963277665.1. Taxonomy (NCBI): domain Eukaryota; kingdom Viridiplantae; phylum Streptophyta; class Magnoliopsida; order Santalales; family Viscaceae; genus Viscum; species Viscum album. Next base: position 1,658,592,310 of record OY728153.1, read on the forward strand.
TCTATTGTGTGATAATACCAATAATAACTCAATATTTTTATATACATAACTTCTTGTCTTTGTCTACTTTCATCTAAATGATATTTAACAGTGTTTTTAGAAAAAAAACATTATCATCATTTTCACCAATACATTGTAGTAGGATGATTATTTTGACTAGATATCTTATTCTTGATACAAAAGATTCAATTTAGAAGAAAAAAAATTATTTTTATTTTCTATAAATATATTGTAATAGGCTCAAATTTTTTTGATGATATTAGTCTTCATGTAGTTGATTATAAACTTTTCCCAAATATATTTGAGAGATATAGCCTTAGACCACTTTGAAATGAAATAGAGGACAATACATATATACATGAGCTTCTCGAATATAGTTGGGGGACATGACCCCTTTACATCTATACAAACATTGAAAACATTCAATAGTACTCGGAAATATAAAAAAAAATCAAGTTATTGATGGATAAATTTATGAAACATATGATAATCATTACAATTATTTATCAACTCCACATAGTCCTCTATCATTGAAATACAAAAGTATCCATGTATCAAAATTTGATAGGATAGTTTGGATCTTGATTGGTCAGTGTCATAGGTTCACGTTTTTACTTCCTATACAATAATGATGGTATCTCCTCTTTAGATGCAACAAAGGAGGATCCCATCAAAACCTACCTTGTATAGATCTTTCTAAGAATTCATACCATCATAGAGGATGAATTTTAATTTCCATCAGTATATATATTCCTTCATTTCATGATCAAGTGGTAAAATCCTACTTCATAAATAGTCTATTATAGAATAGATCTATCCAATTGTGACATCATTCTAAAAGTATATGTCGAGAGACCCATGAAATTTTAAAAATATTATTACACTATGTTGAACATAAATATCCATTGATTACCAAATAGAGATTGAAGGACATGGTGAATTTTTATTACTAGGTACATAAAACATCAATATTAAAATAAATTATAATTATTTTAATATCTATAATGAGATATTAAATCCATTTAAGCTTCTAACAATGCATGTGATAGTGTTGGTGCGGAAACAAGAGTGCTACAGGAATAGTTGAGGAAGTCACGACTAGTTTGAAGCCAATCTAGACCATAATGACTTAAAAATCCATCAAGGAGTCTGCTTTGTAAAGCTCAACCACTTCTCTAATGGCCAGAGATCATGAAGACCGATGGACAAGAAGTTTCGTTCATTAACACATGAGGCCATGATGGTGATCCTTCACACAACAACCATAAGAGTCGCAAAGTGCTTCGTAACCGGGTGAATGGTTGATGGTGTCTTCATGAGTCTGAAATTTGACCCACAAACCCATGCCATTCATGAAGCCCATGAAGTTTTTTGAAATGCTTCTAATGTTCACAAATCCCCTTTACTATAAAATTCATATTCATCCAAACATTTTCAGGATGGTGACCAACATTTCAGCTTCCAAAATGATCATGATTCGTGAACCTCCTCACCTTCACAGAACAATGATAAAAAGGATCATTCATGGTATCCAAGCTTCGTGAAACCCCCATCCATGTGTTCTTGAAAGAATCCACATAAGGCATGGATTCTTTTCGTGAATCCCTATACCCTTCACAAAGGAACAAGGCCCTCTAAGGCACTTGAGGATTCGTAAATCATTCAGCCTTTGTAAAGTACTCCTCTCATAAATCAGAGCCTCCCTCCAAGGAATGGGCACTCTTTCATGAAGCATGATCCTTCTCAAATCCCATGGACTTAGAAAATCCTAATACATTCATGAAGCACCCCTCGATAAGGCCCCAGGATTCATCAAACTCCTCTTATGGGCATCTTCATGGTGCCTCCATTTTTTAATCCCTCCTTCAAGAAGGATTAGTTCCCGGGGCCCCAACACCCATCGAGGACTGGTCCAAATGCATGTAGATTCTTTATTTGACCTATTCTACCCACTCATCTGTCTACCCAAATCATCCCACTTGTGGATCAAGCATCCCACCCACCTCTTTATTCTAAGAATAGGGAACCGATTTGGGACCTTGTGATTGACTACTACTCCCATTGTTGTACCCTTGCAGTTTTAACACCATGCCCATTCCAAAAGGCACATGAGCAATGGTCATGTAAGCCCAAGGGGTGAGGAGTGAGTCAACAAAAATCCAAGTTTCCTAACATAAAAATACCTAGTTACATGTCCTAGTCCTATGAAGTAAAACTTCCTGACAATGTCCTCAACACATGATGTAAAACTGTATTCTTACCTTGTGAAACAAGAACATAATGATCCATATATTAGTGACATGGGATGCAACCCACTCCTCTACCACTAAAGTGGAATGAGATCTTCTGGTATTTTCGATGCGTAATCCCCACAACAATCCAACATAGAGAAATCCTCTTGAAAAGGGTAGTTTCAATGAGTAATACCTACACCATCCCTTTTCATTGCTCCATTAATGACACAAGCATCCCTGCCACATGATATTAAACTAAAAATATTGGTCCTGTCACATGACCTTAAACTTTAGAATCAAGCTACCTCGTTTTTTATCCCTATATTCTAAATTGGGTATATCAAAAAACTGCATGAGGTTAAATCTCAACCAATTGTTAACATAGGTGCTCACTCCTAGGGATAAAACTCCTCAATCCACCCAAATGTGGTGTTATAATAAAAAAACATCTCCAAAATATGTTAAATTCATGAACTAGGTCTACCTTCATGATTTGTTTTAATCCATTGTTAAACTATCCAAGTGTGACATCTTCCCTCTTAGGGACACACCTCCTGGTCCATCCCCATGGGGTGTTCTGATCAACCAAATCCATCTCCACAAGATGTTAAACTAATGAATTAGGTCCACCTCCATGTGTTGTTATAATGAATTGGTAAACCATCCAGGTGTGACATATTACCTCCTAGGGACACAACTCCTTGATCCACCCCTACAGGGTGTTTTGATCAACCAAATTTGTTCGCATAAGTTGTTAAAATCATTACCCGGGTCCACCTCCATAAGGTGTTCTGATCCACTAGTAAAACTTTCAGGTCTATCATCTTACCTCCTAGGGAAACAACTCCTTAATCCACCCTCAAAGGGGTGTTCTGATCAACCAATTCCCTCTCCCCATGATGTTAAAATCATTCCCAAGTTCCGCTTCTTCTAGGTGTTCTAATAAACCAAATTTTTCTCCACAAGACATTAAACTCATTCCCTAATTCTACCTCCATGAGGTGTTATAATCCATTGGTAAATCATAAAATTGTGAAATCTTCCCTCTTAGGGAGATGCCTCCTGGATCCACCCCCATGGTGTGTTTTGATCAACCAAATATATCTCCGTAATACATTAAACTCATGACCAAATCCATATCAACTAGATATCCCAATCTGTCTTCACAATATATAGAACTTGTTACATAACCCAAAATAATAACCTTGTGCATAAGTATGATATGCATGAGGTAAAAATATATATAAGTATTACCCTTATAATATTAACCCCATGATCGACATGGGATACCTTAGGTTCCATGCCTTAAGATATCTCACACGGTATTTCCTCAAAAGATGAAGAATATAAGTGACCAATGCTCTCAGAATCAAGACATAGAACAAAAAATGAGTTTTGTGAACATGAATTAGATCTATGAGGGAGAACCAAACTAGGAGAAGATCTATAAGGAGGAATACATGGATAAAGAAACTGATATCCTATAATTGTAGAGACCCAATCTTGATGTACATGGAAATTACATTACTTTTTTAGAATACTTAATACATAACAAAAAAGACACCCAAGGACCATAAAAGTTTAGTTTCTTTGGAAACATGGAACACAATCTTCTAATCATGGTGAAAGGTCTTCAACATCTCCCATAAAGATCTTTCCATTTTTTTCTTACCTAAAATGTTTCTTTATATCCTCGGGAAAATAAAACATACAAAAGGGTGTGCTCAAATGCTTAATAAGGGTAAAAAAAGGAAATATCGATCATATCATATTCATAAGAACATAACATTTTTAAAATATTAACCTGCAAAAGAGATCATAATATCATGACATGGGATAAATCATAGTAGTGAAATTTAATCCCAATAATCATAACATAAAACATGAAACTTTGTGGAATACACAAATAATCATAGAAAATCATTTCATATTAGTCAAGACTCATTTCAAAGACCATCATAGCAGAAAAAGTCCTTTACTGAACCGAGTTCAGTCCTCGTTCAAGTCCTATATCAATGAACTAGATTAATTTGTTGTTCCATCGATGTATATCTCATGAGATATAAATCTTTACCCAATGAATTGGTGGGAAATATAGGTCACACCCATATCATAATGAAACCATTATTATGTGTGCCAGAAAATCATAAATCATACATAATAGCATAACCCATTTAATAAAAATGGGATTCTTAAACATCATTCCATCATAACATAATCCATATAAGATAAAAGAACATAATAAAAATAATTCCATCATAACATAATCAAATCAATGTAACAGTAGTGATAGAAACAGAACCCCGTATTATCTTAGATGTAAATTTTTTTTGATAAAACACAAGAACTCCATTCTCTAGGAAAATATCCTTTCTACTTCAAAAACATTTTTCCTTTCTCAACATGTCATACAATTTTAAAATAAAAGAAGTTAATTGAAAATAAACTTGAAAACCTGTAATGAAGGCTTCAAGGAAATACTGTTATTTGAAATCATAAAAATCCTTTAATTCCATATAAGTTAAAAAAAACATTTTTCTCATACTTAGGCCGGAAAAGTCAAAAAAGTATCTCGTACTGAAAACAACAAAAGATTCCTTTCATAACTTTTACTAAAAAATCACCAATAGGTAAAATTGGATTTAAAAAATTGTAGGATGATATAAATAATACTACATATTTAGGAAACATGGTTTCTTATGATAAATATTCCCCAATAAATACCTAAGTATAAACAATCTCAGATAAAAATTGAGATTCCGAGATTTTCCCTTACCATTTATGATCGGTAAAATCATATGTGTCATAAAATAAAGAAAATTACCTGCATATGTAAATATCATATCTTTCATAATAAAAATCATAAAACATTAATGGGAATCATAAACACCATGGAAAATAAATAGATGGTGATTAAGGCATATGTCTCACAGAAATAAAAGTGAGACGAAATAATCCCTTACCTTGGGTCTAATTTCATTCCTACGTGTCCGAAACTCTTATATAGTGAGTCTAAACATATTATTAACTTGAAAAATAACCATAATAATATTTATGATATCATATATGATACACTTATGACTTTATATTACCCGTTCTTTTGTCAGTTCCATGTTAAAGTAGGGTTTTGTGTAAAATCATTTCATTTATCATACGTGTTTGGAATTGTTGTTATTGAAATTATTACTTATATAACGATTTAATTAATTAAATAATTTAAAATATTATTTATATGTAATATATATTCAGAATATAAATATATATGATATATTGATAATTGGAATGAAATACAACATTCATGGAGATGGTAGGTCATACGTACGCATGAATGCTGTTTTCGTTTCCTTATTGAATCGAATGGAATTAAGTAAATGAAACATATATGTACATAAATACATTATAATTATTATTTCATATATTTCATGATTATTTATTATATATAATTTATAATAATTCATGAATGGTTAACTTGGAGAATGAATCTCATCGCATCGTGGAGACGGTAATCCGTACGTACACACGAGCGATGATATCATTCCCATAATTATTGAATGGAATTGGAGTGGATGATATAATGTCTCAGAATAATAATTATGTTATAATAACCATATATAGTTATTCATTTCACTATTAAACCCATCCAAGTAAGGTGGTGGTGGAAAAACAGATTACACCATGACGTGGAGACGGTATTCCGTACGTACGCACGCGCGATGATTTTGTTTTTCGTAGGATGGATAGAAGGTGAAATAGGGGTGTTTAATATTTATAACAACATATCAATATACAAGTGATACTTATGTTATTACTTTTTAATTAAACAACTAAATAAGAGGAAGTATAAGAAGATAGAAACTTGAAAGAATGGGTAGAAGAGATTACCTCTTCCTCGACGTGCCTCTTCTAAACTTCCTCTTAGGGCACTAGAGTTGGTTTTTTGAGAAGAATAGAACCTCTATAATATAAATATATAGGTTTAGAAGAGGAATTGTCAGAGTGTGTCCGAGCTTGAAGGCACAAAATTGAGTGAAGAGGATAGGGAAGGAGGAGCCCTTATATAAGAGGGGACAAGGGAACTTTTTGAAACCTCAAAAATATTAATTAATAATAAAATTAAAACCCACATAAAATCCTCCCAAAATGACTCCATTATAAGATGAGATGATATAGGTTTTTAATCTCATCAACCAATAAAATTTATACAATTTTTATGTTTATTTTAAACCTTATCATTTTGATTTATCCTTATTTAATCTATTAAAATTTATTTGAGGAAATATTATTCTATATTTTAAATTGTTATAAATACTTAATTATGTGTTGTGAATTGTCTATAATTGGATACTTTATAACATTATAGACCATATAAATTTAATTTTATAATTTTTAAATATTTTTGTGATTTTTAAACAATTTAATAATATGTTATTTTTATAAAATATCAATAGTGTCAATTTTGACACTATTCATTTATTTGAATTTAAATAGAGGATATATAAGTACCAAAATATTTAATAGATTCCTAACATGTCATATAAATCGAGAAAAGTTGTGGAGAACATTAATTAGTTCATATAATTTTTATTTTAATATTTTTAAAACCATTTATTTGATATTTCTCTTAATAAAATAATTACTACAACATTTTGGTATGATTTTTTCATATACTGATTTTTTGAATAAAAATTCAATATAAATTAATATGATAAAGATAAATCTAATAGATTTTATAATAATACCTTTAGTCTAATGTTTCTTCTAATTAAACCAACTTTTAAAATGTTTTGTTTATAAAATTATGAAGGTGACAACTTTAACATCATTTAAAATAAAATAATATAAATGTTCTAATCTGTTTTATATGGCTCAAAATGGTCCACAAGTAGACACATGGATGATTATGGTCTATATATACTCGACAAATATGTTTTTGTCAAGTTTTTGGGTCTTTTATGAGTATTATAATTTGAATAAAAACTATATTATTGATTTTTCAATAAATAAAAAATTTATAAATCATTAATTTATAAGCTATTAAGATAGTTAAATATTTCTTAAAAATTTCAACTAAATTACCATGATAAATAAACAATTTTAAATTTTAAATTTTTTTTATCACCAAATTTATATTTTGTATAACATTATATTAAAAATAATTTAATTATTAAAGTTTGAGTGAGATATATTTCACTTTCATTTAAATAAAATAAATTAAAGGTATTAATCACATACAAGTGGGTTCTAATAGATACCATTTCAACCCAAGTATATTTTATGATGAAATATAATCATCAAATTATATTAAGACAAGTGTTAGAGTAATTTTATAATATTATTTTTACCCTTAATTACCTAATTTACCTTTATCTTTGGTAAATAAAATTTACCGTATTTACTATTTATAATGACCAAAAATAAAAAATAGCCTATTAAAATAATTTGGACCTAATAATTACAAATATTGAATCAATTTTTCCAAATTCAAAACATAGAAGTTGCAGTAATTAATTTAAACTTAATCCCGTTGTCGAAAAAATTGGTTTTTGTTTAAAACATTCCAAAATATTGAATTGATTTTACCTACGAATTCAATGTAACATTAATGATAATGACATAAATTATATCAAATGGTAAAAATATATTCTATTTATACATTAAAACAACTTACTATTATAATTTAACCATATAAATTATCTCGATGAAAAAAGTTGTTTTTAATTAAAATTTAGTGTGTTTTTACTATTTATCTAAATAAGAACGTTGTCAGAAAAATATCAAAACTTTATCCAATGTAAATTTTTATATACTGATTCAAAAGAAGAAGTTTATTTTGTAAAATTAAACTTATAAACTGGTCAAAAATTAGATTTAAAAAGGGTGCACCATCAAAAGGCGACAAAACTCTATGTTTTTAAAAATACTTTTTTTATCCGAAAAATTGATTTTGTTATCATACCTCATTTAAGAAAATGTGTAAGATGAATTATAATGTTGAAAAATTAAAATTTTGGTTAACAATATTCATAACGGCTAGTTCATAATAATATTATAACAATATATTGTTGTTTAGTGAAACCCGGTATTGCGTATAACACACGCTATTGAGGAAGGTCGATCTTTCAAGTAATGCAAGCCAAGTCATGGTTGTGTGTAGTGAAAGCTTCCTTTGGTGTTGCGTATAACATACTCAAAATATAGTTCAGTTATACATTGATCAAAATCTATACTTGGTGTTGTGTAAAATTAATTTTATTTAAAAAAACATGAAATTATGTGCATCACAAGCCAAGAATAGTGTTGCATATACTACAAGCTAATACGGTGTTGCGTATAGCACAAGCTAATCTTGGTGAAGCATACAACAAAAGACATCAAAGAAATTAAACAGAATATTTTTCATAAAATCTTAGGGTGTTACATTCTACCCCCCTGAAAAAGAATTTCACCCTTGAAATTCGTTGGGGTTATAAATCATTTACTACATGAATGTTTCTTTCATAGAAACCCACATCATAAAAAGGAATACTAAATTTTAATTTTAAAAATTAAAGTAAGAAACAAAATGGTTACCCAAATTAACTCATCAATGGGTTTCCACTTAGGGGAACATAGGTGAAAACATGGATATGGAAGAGAAATCTAGCCATCATGTTCTGATGGAGAGTGGTAGACAACATGACTATGAAAAAACCAACAATCCCAAAGCCATAAATTTTTGATGATCTAAGGTACCATATAATTCATCAGATATGAGAGTTCTAGGACAACATTTTTGGATTTCAAGATTATTTCCCTAAAATTTTATGAATTTTTTCATAAGGAAAAATACTTACTTGATTTTAGTGTAATATCATCATTGGTCATTCCATGAACAATTTCCACATCATCTCGTATTTAAAGAAATGTGGTTGAATTTTTCATTCTTCATGTATTAGTAGGTCATGCGATAGAATGATAGGTCATTCTATCTGTCTCTGTCACAAAAAGGTTAGCACAAGATACAAAATATACATAAGTCCATCTATGGTGAGGTTAATCATATATGGTTCTAAAAATGGACTTATAATTCATCTATCATACCATAAAACTAATTTATACAAACCAGGGACTTCCTTTAGGCTAGTGGTAGGTGATAAAGGCTTATCTCACTTCAGTTGTGGGTTCGATTTCCGCATCCTCATCTGATGTGACAGGTTGTCACCCGTCCTACAGGTTGTCATTTTTTCTAAAACTATAATATTATAACAATCTAGAAAAAAAGTTTTAACCTTAAAAAATACTATCTGATGTCCAACTTAATCCATTCCAACCTTTAGGCTTATCAAAAATACTTCTATCCAATCTCATAGTATAAAGAAAATGACGACTATAAAGGTTATGTACCAAGCATTAAATACCATCATTTATCCCCCATATATCATAAGATATATCTTGTTGGTCACATTCAAAACATGTTAATTCCTTAATCATGTATTAATTACCATATAACTTTGTGAAAACATGAATGTTGTGAAAAGTTAATTCTTTCCACATACCAAAATCCCAAAATTTCTATATACTCAAACCATGATATCACTTTGTCCTTATCTCATTCATGAGCTCATTAATACTATAAAACATATTATTTTATCTATATCCCTTCATTATGAACATATCAACTACTTTAAAAAATTATTTCAATCACTTTTCATGGTTACCGATACCATATTTTTATGGAAAACCACAATGGAACAATACATTGATATTTCAATATACCGTAAAAGTACCTCAACAACATTATTCTTGAATTCCAATAGATAATCCCTTAAATCCATCCTCTTCAATTATTGGAATTTAATTGGTCCTTCCTCAATTTAGAAGTAACCTCTTAGGTCATGGAATTGAGTTGGGTAATTCCCATGTTATCCCTAGATAAGACATTGAACTCCATAATAGTCTTTCACTCTATGCCCCTTTCCCCCACATAGATAGAATCTTCCCCTCCATTTGAGGTATTCCTAAAAGTTATTCTTCCCTTATTCTTGATATATAGAAATCATAATATATCTTACTCTATGTTCCTCACCATTTGAACATTCATAAAAGTCCATATTCCTCATATTTGATGACTTAGGAATACAACTAAAGTTCACCCTATTAATCATATATCGCGAGGACTAATTCGAAATAATCATGATATCTTTCTCTCTAGGTATTAAACAATTCTTTTGATCATAGTCTCCAATTTCTCCATTGGAATCAATGTTAACCAAATTCCTTCTTGTTCCCTCCATTGACTAAAACTAGAAACCATAGTGTAAGAAACAGTTAAAATAACGAGGAACCACATAATCATAAAAAGTCACTTGTGGGATGTCAAACATATCACACATTCTTTAATCCTTAAAAACATAGATTCAACCTAGGTTATTCATGATCATCAATATAATTCTAGGACTGTAACTTATAGTTATACAAAACCTTAGGGACATCCCTAGACATACCTTAGAAATTTTTCTAGGGATCTCACTAAAGTTTTCACATCCTAGTTCCCAAAGGTTTACTAAACCTTTCCTCTGATACCAATGGTAGATACCCATAACTTGGAATACATGGAAATTACATTAATTTTATGGAATAATTATTACATAACAAAAATAGACACCCAAAGACCGTAATAGTTTAGTGTCTTTGGAAACATGGAATAGAATCTTCTAATGACGGTGAAAGATCTTCAACATCTCCCATAAAGATTGTTCCCTTGTTTTTTCTTACCTAAAACCTTTATTTATATCTTGGGGAAAAGAAAACATAAAAAATGGTGAGATAAAATGCTCATTAAGGGTAAACAAAACAAATATCAATCATATCATTTTCATAAGAACAGAACATTTTTAAAATCTTAACCTCCAAAGATATCATAATATCATAACATGGGATAAATCATAGTAGTAAAATGTAATCCCAATAAACATAACATAAAACATGAAACATTGTGGAATACACACATAATAATTGAAAATCATTTCATATTTGTCAAGACTTATTTCCAAGACCATCATAGTGGACAAAGTCCATTACTGAACTGAGTTCACTCCTTGTTCCAGTCTTGTATCACTGAACCAGATTAACTTTCCATTCCATCCATGTTTATCTCAGGAGATATAAATATTTACCTAATGCATTGGAGGGAGATATAGGTCCCACCCATCTCATAATGAAACCATTCTTATTTGTGCCTCAAAATCATAAATCATAAATCATAGCATAACCCATTTAAAAAAAATGGGATTCTTAAACATCATTCCATCATAACATAATCCATATAAGATTAAAGGACTTCATAAAAATAATTCCATCATAACATAATCAAATAAATTCAAAAATAGGGATATAAACATAACCCCATATTATCTTAGATGGAAAATAATTTTGATAAAACACATGAACTCCATTCTTGAAGAAAATATCCTTTATTCTTCAAAAATAGTTTTCCTTTCTCAACATGTCATACAATTGTAAAATAAAAGAAGTTAATTGAAACTAAACTTGAAAACATGTAAAGGAAGCTTCAAAAAAATAATGTTCTATGAAATCATAAAAATCCTTTCATTCCATATAATTTAAAAAAACATTCTCCTCATAATTTTGCTGGAAAAATCCAAAAAGTATCTCGTACTAAAAATGACACAAGATTCCTTTCATAGATTTTACTAGAAATTCACCAATAGGTAAATTTGGATTTAAAAAATTGTAGTAGGATAGAAATAATATTAAATTTTAGTAAACATGGATGTGGTTGATAAATATTCCCCCAGTAAATACCTTAGTATAAATAAACTTGGATAAAAATTGTGATTGCGAGATTTACCCTTACTATTAATGATCGATGAAATCATACATGCCATAAAATAATGAATATTACATGAATATTTAAATATAATATGTTTCATAATAAAAATAATTAAACATTCATGGGAAGCATAAACACCATACAAAATAAATAGATGGTGATTAAGGCATATGTCTCACAGAAATCAAAGTGAGACGAAATAATCCCTTACCTTAGGTCCAATTTCTTCCGTACGTGTCCAAAACTCCTGTATAGTGGGTTTAAACATATTATTAACTTGTAAAAGAACCATATTAATATTTATTATGTCATATATGATTCACTTATGACTTTATATTACCCGTTATTTTTTCAATTCCATGTTAAAGTAGCGTTTTGTGTAAAATAATTTCATTTATCGTATGTGTTTGGAATTGTGGTTCTTGATATTATTACCTGTATACTGATTTAATTAATTCCAGAATGTAAAACATGATTTATATATAATATATATTCAGTATATAAATATATATGATAGATCGATAATTGGAATGAAATACACCGTTCATGGAGACGGTAGGTCGTACGTACGCATGAACGCTGTTTTCGTTTCCTTATTAAATCGAATGGAATTAAGTAAATGAAACATATATGTACATAAATCTAGTATCATTATTATGTCATATAATTAATTATTATTTATTATATATACTTTATAATCATTATTGAATGGTTAACTTGGATAATGAATCTCATCACGTTGTGGAGACGGTAATCCGTACGTACGCACGAGCGATGATATCATTCCCACAATTATTGAATGGAATTGGAGTGGATGATATAATATCTCAGAATCAATATGATGTTATAATACCATATATAGTTATTCTTTACACCATTATACCCATCCAAATAAGGTGCTGGTGGAAAAAGAGATTACACCACGGCGTGGCGACGGTATTCCGTATGTATGCAGGCGCAATTATTTCATTTTTCGTAGGATTGATAGAAGGTGAAATTGGGTTGTTTCATATTTATAATAACATATCCGTATATGAGTGATACTGATGTTATTACTTTATAATGAAACAACTAAATAATAGGAAGTAGAAGAAGATAGAAACTTGAAAGAATGGGTAGAAGAGATTACCTCTTCCTCGACGTGCCTCTTCTAAACTTCCTCTTAGGGAACTAGAGTTGGTCTTTTGAGAAGACTAGAAACCAAATAATATAACTATATAATTTGAGAAGAGGAATATTCAGGGGTCAGACAAGTGTGAAGGCTCAAAACTTAGTGAATAGGAGAGGGAAGGAGGTTCCCTTATATAGGAGAGGAGAGGGGCACTTTTGGAAACCTCAAAAATATTAATTAATAATAAAATGAAACCCCATTTAAAAACCTCAAAAATAACTCAATTAGAATATGAGATGAGATAGTGTTGTAATACCATTATAAAATAGAATTTATACTTTTTTTATGTTTATTTTAAACCTTATCATTTTGATTTATCCATATTTAATATATTTAATTTTATTTGTGGTAATATTACTCTAAATTTTAAATTGTTATAAATACTAACTTATGTGTTGTGAATAGTCCACAATTGGATACTTTATGGCATTATAGACCATATAAATTTCATTTTATAATTTTCAAATATCTTTGTGATTTTTAAACAATTTAATAATATGTTATTTTTTTAAAATATCAATAGTTTCAATTTTGACACTATTCATTTATTTGAATTTAAATAGAGGATATATTTGAACCAAAATATTTAATAGATTCCTGACATGTCATATTCATTTAGAAAATTTGTGGAGCACATTAATTAGTTCATATAATATTTATTTTAATATTTTTAAAACCATTTATTTGATATTTCTCTTAATAAAATAATTACGACAACATTTTTGTATGATTATTTAATACACTGATTTGTTCCATAAAAATTAAAAATTAAATACTATGATGAAGATAAATCTAATATATTTCATAATCATACTTTTAGTCGAATTTATCTTCTAATACAACCAACTTTTAAAATGTTGTGTTTATTAAATTATAAAGGTGACAACTTTGACATCATTTAAAATAAAATAATCTAAATGTCATAATTTAGTTTATAAGGCCCCACATGGTCCACAAGTAGACAACTGGATGATTATGGTGTAGATAGTCTCGACCAATAATTTTTGGTAAATTTGTTGGGTCTTTTATGGATATTATAATTTTAATAAAAACTGTATTATTGATTTTTCACTAAATAAATAATTTATGCATCATTAACTTATTATCTATTAAGGTAATTAAATATTTCTTAACAATTAAAAATAAATTACCATGATAAAGAAAAAAAATTAGATTTTAAATGAGTATTTATAACCTAATTTATATTTTGTGTAACCTTATATTAAAAATAATTTAATTATTAATGTTTGGGTGAGAGATATTTCACATTCATTTAAATAAAATAAATTAAATGTCTTAATCACCTACAAGTGGGCTCTAATAGATACCATTTCGACCCAAGTATATTTTAGGATGATATAGAATCATCCAATTATATTGATACAAGTGTTAGCGTAATTTTATAATATTTATTTTACCCTTAATTACCCAATTTATCTATAACTTTGGTAAATAAAATGTACCGTAGTTACGATTCATAATGCCCAAAAATAAAAATTATCCTATTAAAATAATTTGGACCTGCTGATTCCAAATATGGAATCCATTTTTACAAATTCAAAAAATATAAGTTACAGTAATTAATTTATAATTAATCTTGTTGTGGAAAAAATGGATTTTTGTTTAAAACATTAAAAAAATTGAATTGATTTTCTCTATGAATTCAATGAAAAATTAATTCTAATGAAATACATTATATCAAATGGTATAAATATATTATATTTATACATTAAAAAAATTTAATATTATAATTTAACCATATTAATTATCTGGTTGAAAAGTTGTTTTTAAGTAATATTTAGCGTGTTTTTACTATTCATTAAAATAAGAACGTTGTTAGAAAAATATCAAAACATTATCCAATGTAAATTTTTATATACTGATTCAAAAGAAGAATTTTATTTTGTTAAATTGAACTTATAAAATTTTCAAAAAATAGATTTAAAAAGTGTGCTCCATCAAAAGGTGACAAAACTGCATTTTCTGAAAAATGCTTCTTTTATCCGAAAAATTGATTTTGTTCTCATACCTCATTAAAAAAAATGTGTAAGACGAATTATAATATTATAAAATTAAAAATTTGGTTAACACTATTCATAACGTCTAGTTCATAATAATATTATAACAATCTATTGTTGTTTAGTGAAACTCGGTATTGCATACAACACATGCTATTGAGGAAAGTCGCTCTTGCGTGTAATGGAAGCCAAGTCAAGGTTTCATGTAGGGAAAGCATCCTTTGGGGTTGCATATAACATACTCAAAATATAGTTTAGTTATACATTGATAAAAATATATACTTGGTGTTGTGTAAACTAAACATTATTCGAAAGAACTTGAAATTGTGTGCATGACAATCCGAGAATAGTGTTGCGTATACTACAAGCTAATACGGTGTGGCGTATAGCACAAGCTAATCTTAGTGAAGCGTACAACAAAAGACATCAAAGAAATTAAAAAGAATATTTCTCATAAAATCTTGGGGTGTTATAATCATACCATTTCTATCAAGGAGAATAAATTAATGATGAAAGTGATAATAGACATCCTCATTTAGAAACCGGGAATATGGGGATACAATAGCCAGTGTGCACAGGCATCAGTCAACACATAGGTGAGTCCCGATGAAATTGTCAACAACAGAAATGGTGAACCCAATGTGTAAATATTCTCCTAAACATAGGTACTAGTAGAATTATGAAATTAGTAGATTTTCATGTCACTAGATCATGATATCCAACCCCGCATCCCAATGAGAAAATGGTGTGCCCAACAAGGAACTCACTTGAAATTGGGGTGGTAAATATTGGGAATTCTAAGTTTGTGACATTGTTAGTATGGATCCCTCTCGGTATATAGATGAATGGATGAAAAAGGGGAATTGGGAATCAATTTTTGGGTACCTATACTAATGGATGAATCCATATTTCATACAGGACGTACACAGTAAGAAATCAACAACCTAGTGACTGTAGGCACTGGGGTAGGAGAAATATAGATGCAGAAATCCCACACAACTACATCCTTGTGAAGAATTCATCCATGAATTCGGCTACATGGTACCATGCCCCCATATCACCCATAGAGATTATACAATAGAGGGTTATTGAAACCCTCATACATTAGTATGAGCAGGATGGGGTCATTCCCACATGATAAATGGTCCATCGAGACCTAGAGGAATCATCAAATTGCCAGCACCTCCACCCCCAAGGGTCACACAGGGAGAAACCAATCCCTGTTACAGAAACTAATTACTTCAAGAGCCTCTCCCCAGATCAAACATATGAATTTCACCCCTATACCGAGGAGGTGGGGGGGTTCTTGAGTCAACCCGACCAATAATAATACCTCGGAGACACCAAGGAAAACTCCCAACATGCCCTGTTAGCACTAGTCACTACTAGTCCCTTGGGATGAATAGAAGGTGGATATTACCTTTACTCCTCTATCATCAACCACAATCACCCAATTCTAACATAGGGGGTGAGTTCATGGGAATTCAAAACAAGTGGAATAATCTTATATGGATCTAGAGTCACCTTCCACCGCTGGTGCATCCAGTCAGATCCTAACTATAGGAAAATAGGGATTCATCCTATCCCGATTAGGATTGAGACCCCAACCACCTCATATGCTGTCTAAGTAGACTCTATCAATCACCAACACCATTGAAAACCATTACATACTAACCCCTGATGATGAGATACAGTGTGGAGGTCTGCCTTACACCATAAACAACTAAATTGGATGTCCTCCCCACTCTATAAACACCCACTAAGGAGGTATTCTCTTCACTCTCTCTTCCCAGCATGAAGGTCATCCATGTGTCCACTTCAACTTGTATGAAGGTCCTTCTTATGATCCAACCAACAAGTGTAGAGTTCCTACCCATGATGAATATGTACCATGACCTGAAGAACTATCCAAGGATAGAAAGGTGAAAATTATTCACTAAAGTAGAAATCCTAGGAAATTACAAGTCATCATAGACATCAACGATCTTTCAAATTATGAGGAAATAGATGACTCAGTAATGGATCCTTCATCCTAAATACTATAGTTTGAGGAAGGAGACCTACAAGTGAAGCTATCTATCCCATAAGGTGAAATCTATTGGAATCCTATATCCATTCAAAGTTACATTAAGGTCGAGGAAGTTATGTCACCCTTCCAGGAGCTCACATTTCATCCATCCACGTCACCACCAGTTTACCACATATCTACCTCTACATTAGACTTAGGAGAGATGATGTTGTCAAGGATGACTCCTACAGAGGGTAAGCACATGGTTGGACTACCAATGAGTGTTTCTACCCTTTCACATGAGGTAGTACTAAATAACTCAACCTACAAGGAAATGATAATTCGGTTAGAACCACCCCTGAGAGACTCTCGAGTGTGTAGTGAATAGATAACTTTCCAAGTGGCTTATCTATCATTCAACTAAGCACCAAACCAACCCACATTAGTGATGTCACTAATCTCTTGGCTAGAATTAATAAAAACATGGGCCGACCAAGAATATGGATCTAAGAAAGAAGGCCTATGGTAAAATATGGCCACTAAGCTGCTTTTAGTGATGTTCTGTCCACCTGTAACTCCCAACTATGACATCCCAGAGTCTCTTATAGTGGGACATACCATGTGTTTCTTCCAAAAAATCAGGTCGATGCTTAACAGCCTCTGTGCCTGTCAGTTATTTTACATAGGAAGCCAATGGTACCTTGAGGATATTGATTAACAGTGCTAGGGTGTTGAATTGGAAGAACTTCTAGTGGACTAGTTCCTTGAATTTTTTAGATACCACCAAATGCTACAAAAATGTTGTGTCCAGATCCTCACTATTCTCAACCAAATTATGGAATAAGAATATCTATATATGTAGATTTTGGGAATGGGATAGAATTTTTCTCTTACTTCAGCCCTATCTTGTGAAAAATTGACCTATGTATTGATGAATATAATTCTCCTTCTAGTATAGTGACAGTAAACATGGTAATTTCTGATCTAAACAAGAACTGGGACACCAAAATAGGACTTGAAGGGGAGAACATTCCTCCAGGGGAAACACTGTATGAAAAAAAATATTCATACATGTGTTCACACCTACCATTAATGGAAGGTTCTCATCCATGAGGATCTCTCTGAGGCATTGCCTCCCCATCATAATATCGATATGTTTAAGAAGAATTCTGGGACCTCAGATCCATTCGAGGTTACACCAAAAATAGAGGTTGATCCCATGGTTTCCAACCTTCATTACGAGGTCGAAGTGCAGACAAGGATGATCAATGAGCTCAAGGATCACTACCACAAAATAGGGCAAGGGAAGCGCTTCCCTTTATCAGCGCTAAAAATAAATCGCTGATAAAGGTGTATGCCTTTATCAGCGCTACCTAAAAGCGCTGATAAATGTTACATTTATCAGCCCTAAAATAAGTGCTGATAAAGGGTACCTCTTTATCAGTGCTTTTTTTAGTGCTGATAAAATGTAACATTTAACAACGCTTTTTTTAGCGCTGATAAAGGTATCTCTTTATCAGGGCTAAAAAAGCACTGATAAACGAATGTTTTATCAGATATTTTATTTTAGCACTGAAAAAACATACCTTTATCAGTGGTTTTAATGAGGGCTGATAAAGGTTCCGTCAGTTTTTATTTAATAACCATAACAGTCTATCCTCACTTGCACGCGGTCAAGATTTCATGGAAGCCGAACCAGGCCCCTCACCGCCACGACCTCATCCTCCTTTTCCTCGTCCTCGTCCTCCTCCTCCTCCTCTTCCTTCCTCCTCCTCGTCCCCCTCCTCCTCCATCGCCGCCACCTCCGCCTCTGCTCCCGCTGCCGTGACCGCTGCTGCCTCTGCCGCCTCCACCCCCGCTGTCGCGACTGCCACCACCTCTGTCGTCGCCGCCGCCTCCACCTCTGTCGTCGCCTTCACCTCCGCCTCCACCGCTGCCTCTGCCACCGCCGCGTCCACCTCCGCCTCTAACGCCACCGACAAGGTGGGTGTGGTTAGATGATTTTCTATGTTGGTTTTTCTATTTTTGGTTTCACTTTAGGAAACATGATCAAAGATTGGTTATCTATTGATGTTACCTGTTGAGGTTGAAACTTTTGTTATAGCTAGTGCTCTATGGATTGTGTTTATATTTTAGAAAAGATTCATCCTAATTTTCCTTAGGTTGAGTGCTAAGAGATTGGTAATCATCACACTCCAAACATTATATAAATGCATCTTTATGTATATCTTATGGATCATTTGGATCGTCATAATAATGGTAGCTTATTGAGGATCATGAGATCCTAGGGAAGAGATATTTTTTAACTATTCATTTAATGTTTTAGCTGATTATAGATTTATAATGTATCTTAATCCTATATTCCCTAGGGAGGGAGGTCCCTATGTATAAATTGATTGGATAGGGTCATTTTAGATGATCTATAAGAATATTGAGCTGCATATAGAAACGATGATGATTATTTCTTCAGATATGCGTAGTGGACCAGCCAAATGTTGGAGGTACAATCAAGATAAGATTGTTTAAGAAGAGGAGTTATCTTGGAAGGACATCGAGATTAATTTCGTGAGCCAATTCTATCACATGATGTTTAGGGGAGGGAATCCTCATTAGTTCAGCACCTAACATAGGAGGCCATGGTAGTGTTGAAATATAATGAATGTTTCACTGACCTTTAGTATGTTGCTCCATGTTTGGTTGCTAATTAGATATCCTGGGAAAGTGGTTCTAGGATGGTCTTCACTGTGAGATCTAGTTTCATGGGAACATGTTCTATCTGACCATTTATGTTGATGACATGAATTAGGCACCCATCACCGAAGGAAATCTAGGAGAGTCCATGAGAAATAGTCAAACAGTTTTATCAAGAAGTGTATAAACGCTTCTTGTAGAGGTAAATCATTGTTATGAAATTTTTATCCAATGAAATAGTTGGAAAGCGTATTAGGGTAGTGGGAAGCCAGCTCAGGATCATGTTCCAGTACAGTGTAATTAGTGTGTTAATATTGTTCACAAAATTCCTCAGTGTTTTTACACAACATTGAGGTGTCATGCTTATAAAATATTCGTCCACCTAATATGGTTTTCTAGGGGCATGCAGTAATAGAGCCTTTTTCAGGGAACATGAATGGAACCGGAGATTGGGAAGGACTCAGACACTCCTATGATAATAGGTAGTTAGAGTCTCATTGGTTGTTTTGGTCAATGGAGGGGATGTTGTACCACCATGCAGGAATGACAGTGTAAGGAAGAGTATATAACATCAGGAGTCTGGCTCCAGCCTAGGGTTTAGGGGCTGGTCATATGCATGTTATATAGTCTACTATGGCTATTGTGGATTCTGGATCATCTACTGTCAATGGTACAATTCCTATATCATCTACCCATTATTTTATTTTTTATAAAAGAGAATCACATTCACTTTTTCCACCCTTTTGTAAATTTTTTAGGCTTGGAGGTGTAATGCTTAGATAGTGTTATCACCATCGACACACTATTGGTATTATAGTCCAGGAATATCACATGTTGCAAGGAATGATCTATAGATATTGGTGGTTATCATTTATTTTGTGAACCACCCCTGCTTTATATGATAATATTTTATTTTAGTTTTGTTATGGATTATTTTGATTTATAACAATCCAAAATAATTTGTTCCCAGATGAGAGTTACCTTTTTATCTCCAAAATAGACAGAGTTATTTTCACTTGGATGAGAGGAATCTTCTATCTGGACATGTAGAACCAATTCAATCTATATTGTATTTTGTCAAGGCTCAAATAGTCAGGAATATTGTAGATGTTTCTAGAATGATGTAGGATTCTTTTTCCACAATGGTAGTACATTTTTAGGATGTTTACCATGTTATTATTTGTACTATATCCATTCTTTCTCACAACTCGTAGCACAAATGTTATGGATGACCATAAATGGAGTGATGTTTTTTTTCTCAAAAATCATGTTAGTGATATTTTTAGGTGATCAATGGCAGGTTGACCTCTGCATCTACCCCCACATTACTTATTCTTGGTAGATAATATTATGTGTACTAAGTTTCATTAGGAATTATACTCAAAGTAGTTATTATGCAAGATAATTGGTGGTTATCATTTATTTGCAAGACTTTTCTTTTGGGGTTTGCTGGATGTGGTAAATGGTGTAATCGGTTTTAGATTATTTTATTCTCATGGGTTTCCCCTATTTTATGTTTTCTTTTCAGTTGGAAATATCCTCTGTTGTGCGCCTCTCCTCTGCCATGAACTCTCCTCTATTGTGTGCCAAACGACACCTTCGCGGTGAGTTTTCTCCTGTTAATCATTGGTTTCCTCTTGTTCGCATGTTATTACTTTTTGATATTGATGGTTATAATGTGAAATCTACGGGCTAAATGCCCCGCTGAAAATCGTTGTCATTGGTGGTCCTTGTTTGCACACTAAATTAATTGAATGTTGGCTGGTTCTTGTTGAACATTGAAATATATAAATTGGTAATTTACCTATACTTGACTTATGAATGAACACCCCAGGATGATAAAACTTCTTTGATAACCCCTAAATTAACAAAAAAAATTGAATAAGGGATGCTTTATAAAATCTAAAATTTTGATTGTTTGGTTTGTATGGTGTTGCGATTGTGATCACGATTGTGTTTTTGTATGGTGTTACGGTTGTTGGAATAATCTTCTAACTCAAACTTGGAAAAAGTTTCATTTTAAATGTTACATGTCATGTGAACCTAGGTTACACACAATGTATCTCCATGACATATACTTCAGCATGAAACCATGTACATGCCATGAAATAATGGTAGAACCATATGACATGTGTTTTACTTCACTCACACCATGTATAGATACCATAGAGACCTAATGTGTATAGATTATACACCCCTAGTGGTCATGTAAGGACTACACACCGTGTATTCCAAAAAAATGTGATGCATAACTGGTGAGGTGACTCAATATGTATCTAAAGTACACTCTTTTAGCTCAAGTTGTTCTAAATGTCATGTATTTTCAAAGGCATCATTCATTCTTTGTAAGACTAACTTGGAATAAATTTGATATATTTCAGATTAAATCTGGTATCTTATACATACATGATGTTCACCCTACTGGAGACACCATGTATATGGATTTCACATGTGTTTAAAGGTATTTTTACCATGATTTGTTTTTATAAAACCCAAACAATGCTACCTGATTAATTAAAACATAATATTAGGCAAGTTCGAGATCGAACCCATAAAGACGATGAATATGAATAAATAATGGATGAATTCCAATCGGTTGACAAAAGAGTATGAAGATGGCATGAAAGATTTTATCAAGTCTGTAGAAGATCATGCATGTGAACCTTCTCAAATCCATTTTTCATGTTTACGTTGTTGTTATTCAATAAAAATTAGTCCAAAGGAGTTGCAAGAACACCTGATATATCACGGAATAGATTGAAGTTATACATGTTGGAATAAACACGGGTAAAAAATGAATGTAGGTACGGACTCAGAGAACATGAAATTTTATAGATCATCTGATATGATTAGAACTGTGAACAGTGAATATGATCGTATGGAGGGTGTGATTATAGATGTGAATGATGATGAAGATCTTATTGAGGAAATGAAAAGGACAGTTGAAGATGAACTTCGTGATTGCCCAAAATTGTTTGTGAAGTTAAAGAGTTGTGCAAAAATGCCATTGTATGCTGGTTGTACTAAATATACATCATTGTCATCCGTATTGAAGCTGTATAATTTGAAAGAAAGAAATGGGTGGAGTGACACAAGTTTTACGGAACTACTTGCTCTCCTGAATGACATGCTCCCAGAAGATAATGAACTCCCAAGCCGAACATACAATTCCAAACGAATGCTACAATTGATGGGTATGATCTCTGAAATAATACATGCATGCCCGAATGACTGTATATTGTTTCGTAAGGACCAAAAATCACTTAATGAATGCCCAAAGTGTGGTCCTTCTCGATACAAGAAAAATGATTCTAGTTCTATGAAAGTTTTATGGTACTTTCCAATCATTCCTAAGTTTAGACGCCTATATAGAAGTGAGGAGACTGTAGGAAAATTGACATGGCCTGCAGATACAATAATTAAAGATGGGAAACTATGTCACCCAGTAGACTCTCCTCAGCGGAAGAGAATTGATCACGAGTATCCTGAATTTGGGAACGAGACGAGAAACCTACGTTGGGCGTTATCTATAGATGGGGTCAATCCTTTTGGTTTTCAAAGCAGCAGTCACAGTACATTGCTAGTTATGTTGGTAAACTATAACTTACCACTGTGATTATGCATGAAAGAAAAATACATCATGTCATCTATGTTTATATTAGGTCCAAAACAACTGGGTAATGATATTGATGTTTATTTGGCCCCATTGATCAAGGATTTGAAAATATTGAGGGAATCAGGTGTTTTGTTGTATGATGCTTACAAAAATGAACATTTCACATTGAAATCCATGTTGTACGGGATGATAAATGACTTTCCTGATAATGGAAATTTTTCAGGATATAGAATTAAAGGAACTCAAGGGTGTCCTGTTTGCGAATAAGGTACACAGTCAATTAGGTTGAAACATTCACCGAAAACCGTGTTTCTAGGACATCACAGATTTCTTCCCCGACGACATAAGTACTGATCTTGGACGACATCATTCGACGGATGTTCAGAAGAACATACATCACCGTCTCCACTAACAGGTGATCAATTTTTTGAGAAAGTAAAAGATTTAGACACTACTTTTGGTAAACCATTTTCAAAAAACATTACGAAAACATGTTGGAAAAACATATCAGTTTTTTTTGAATTACTATACTGGAATTTTCTGTATGTCAGACATTTTCTTGATGTTATGCATGTTGAAAAAAATGTATGTGATAGTGTCGTCGGCACATTTCTAAATGCACCCGGAAAGACAAAGGGTGGAATTAAGGCTAGATTGGACATGGTTGAGATGGGAATATGAGAAGATTTGGCACTAGTGAAGGGTGAAAAATGAACATTTCTTCCTCCTACTGCTTACACTCTTTCCAAGTAAGAGAGATATTAGTTTTCCAACTTCTTGAATGATGTAAAGGTTCTAGTGGGGTATTCCTCAAATATCAAGAACATAGTGTTAATGGACGATTTAAAATTAAAGGGTCTGAAATCACATGACTGTCATGTTTTGATGTAAGATCTAATTTCTATAGATTTTCGTTGCATTTTGCCCATGAATTTCTGATATATATTAACAAATCTCTGTTTCTTCTTCTAAGCTATATGAAGCAAAGTTATAGACCCGGCGAAATTGCCAACTATGGAAAGAGAAATTGACATCATATTATGTTAATTGGAAATGTTCTTCTCGCCGAAAGTTTTCGATATGATGGTTCATTTGATGGTTCATTTGGTGAGAGAGATTAGACTATGTGGTCTTGTACATTATAGATGGATGTACCCCATTTAACGGTATATGAATATTTTGAAAGGGTATGTCAAAAACCGAAGTCGGCCAGAGGGTTGTATTGCGGAGCAATATATTGTTGAGGAAACTGTTGAATTTGGTACCGAATAACTTTCTGGTGTGGAAATCTTTGTCCTACCAAAATCTCATCACACTGAGCTGCTTGAGGGTGAAGGAATTTCTGGAAGAGAGGTTTTCACAATCAATATTACAGATCGAGAGCAGGCCCACCTTTACATTTCGCATAATAGTTTCAATGTTGACCCATATGTTCAAACCCACAAAGAAATTATTAGGCATTTGAATCCTTCTAGGGATAGAAAATGGATATTAGATACACATAATCCATAGTTTATAGGATGGTTTCGAGTACATATTTTTAAGAATTTAGATGAAAATCCAGAATCAATTTTAGAACTACTTTGATGGCTAGCTGGAGGAGCAAGTGTGTACGTATTATCTTATAATTCTTATGCAGTTAATGGTTATAAATTCTATACTAATGAACATGGTTAAGACAGTACCATGTAGAATAGTGGGGTTACACTTGTGGCTGAGGCGATGCAAGTTTCCGGTTTTAAGGAAAAAAATCCAATTTATGTGAATATGTCATACTTTGGCATCATCAAACGAATATGGGAGTTGGATTATATGAAATTCAAAGTGCCAATTTTTCAATGCAAGTGGGTTGATAACAGGAGTGCTATTAAAATAGATGAATTAGGATTCGTGAAAGTTGATTTTAGTAAGGAAGGGGAGAAAGATGAACCATTTATAATGGCATCACAGGCAGTACAAGTATTTTATGTTCCAGACCCCGCAAACCGAAATTGGTCAATTGTTTTGTTATCGACCAAAACAACTGAAGGGTCAGATGAAAGTTCAATGGAGGTTGACCCTTTTATAGGGACTTCACAATAATTTCGTAGTGGTCATAATGTAGACGACATTTTGTATTCCAGAGGAGACCACAATGAAAGGATTTACATAGTCGATAGAGGAGTCAAATCTCTTCAGCCTTTAAAGGAAAAAAAGAGAGTAAAATAATCAGGTTATTTTTTTATTATAACATGCATTGTGTTATGTTATGTTATTATCTGTCCGCTGTTGTTTTTATGTAATCTAAATTAAATATTAAACCACTTTTGCAGATAATGACTTCTGCACCTGCTGATGCGCCCAATCCTGAGGCACAAAAGGTCTCTCAACCAGCAGTTGGTGGTCCCACTGTAGAGCAACAACAGGTTTCTCAACCAGATGTTGGTGGTCCCAGTGCAGAGCAACAACATGTTTCTCAACCTTTTGTTACTGTTCCCATTGCTGAGGTACAACAGGTTTATCAACCTATTGCTACGGGTCCAATTGATGGTGCTAGTGCTTTAGGGGAAGATATTGATGCTACTTCTGAGGAAATGGTAGGAAATTAAATCATGAAAGCGCAAAAAAAAACAAGAGCGTCGTAGTTTGACAGTGTTAGCCAAAATCCTTAAGGCAAAAGCAAAAGGCATCAAATTTGAGGTGGGATGGAATAAGTGATGCCAACATATTAACCCCAATAGAGCCATCTTTAGTAGCTACATTGGAATCATCACTCGACAACGCATGCCGATTGATGTATAGTCGTGGCACCATGATGTCACTGGGCTGAAGACACTAATGTGGGAAGAGATTATGGTAACATTATGATATCATTTTTTTAATTTATTAAAATAAAATAAAATACCAAAACATTAACTTAATCTTCATCATCCATTTCAGAGTGCATTTATAGTAGATGCCTCGCACAAGGAATAAGTATTAAGAGTTACAAGAAGGATTCATAGAGGTTTCTACACAATTTTAATGAAATATCATCTTAAAGATGCATAAGGGAAAATCAAGCTGCACCCACCTCCTCTTTACGCACAATTTATATCCCAAGGAGTGTGGAATGTGTTTACCAACCGTCGTGGGGAGCAGACCTTTAAGGTACATTGAGTGGGGTAATACGTTGTTTGATGTTTTCTTGTATTCATCACTCTGATTGACAATTTTTTATTTATGAAAAAACTACTGAGTGCTGAAAATAAAAAACGCACAACAGAACCAACATACCCTTATTGTAAAGTAAGGATGAGATACGATGAACTTGAGAAAAAATTGGTATGTCTTTTAAATATACCCTACTAATAGTATGTGACATAAAACAACACCATAACCATGTTTCTATGTTTATATGCAGATTGATGAATCTAAATCGAAAGCCATATCCATCCCATGCCATGTGCTATGGAAGGAGACTCGTGTAAATAAAGAGGGGATACTGATAGATGAAAACACACAAAAAGTGTGGGAAACATGTGTAAGTATGACATAATATAAATTTTATTTTCTTTAAATCTCTATTACATTACAATAACTACTTATTTTTATATATTTTCTATCTGACATAGTCACAAGAATCAACAACAACCACACCAGATGCAGACATACTTTTAGCAGCCTTGAAGTAGCCATAATAGTATGGCCGCGTCAGAGGTGCGAGTTTTGGGGTGACACCCCGAACATATTTTCAAAAACAAAAACAAGCGGAGGATCAAAATGAAAAAATGGAAAATCTGCAAGAACAATTATCTATTTTTCAAGAATAATTACAATACCAGAGATATATGATAGAAAAATTGATGGAGGAGAGGCAAAGAGAAGAAACAACTCAACAACAACCTGTGTGTGATGATCCCACCCCACCCCCACCAGCTTTGAGGCAAGCCATTCCCCTAAAAAACATGACATAGATGAGGTAATCAATGTTTTAATAATTGTTTGTGTGGAATGTGATTTACATAGACATTGACACCTTTCCTTTACTAATATTCCATAGGGTGAAAATGATTGCGATTTATATTTATCAACTCCCACTTATCGCCTTGTAGCGAGGGCTACGGTGTTCCAAACGCAAAACGACATGCTACACAACAGACAACTTCCAAAAGATCATCTTAGAGTGTCAATTAACGTAGCTAATGAGCTGAGTTCAGAGATACCTATTCCAAATGACGATGACAACATTCATACAGTTGAATAACCTGTTGGAACATTCATCGCATGGATGACAGTTCTTGTAAAAAAACATGTCGAAAAACAGGTATTCATTTCCAATTTATTTTTCAAGCTAGACCTTTAACATTTAATGAAAAAAGGTCTGAACTGATGAATGTTATTATAGAATTACAAAGACTATAGGGTGAAATGAAATATCAGCTCAATACTTTCTCAAGGATCAACCAACTGATTGAAAAGGTCTACTGAGAGCACCTTCACCCCGCCCGTTCTATATCCATAGTTAATATCATTGCAGGCTCATGTGGATACAAAGTGGAAAGATGGAAATACTCACAAAGTTGATTTCAAAAAATATATTTATGGAGAGGAAACATCAGATTTCATCAGTGCTAAAAATGTAAATGAACTCTTCAAGTATGAATGGTTAGGCGCCTCAGTTTTAAATCTATACATGAGGTAAGTTTTCATGATTTGATTTTACAAAAGCTAATATACTCTAATAATTATGACTAAATACATTTTATATTTGTTACAGACGTATATATGAAAAAAAATTGAAGGGATTTCCCCATGAACAAAAATTTGGACTCGTTAGTCCTCACACCACCTCTTCAAAAGATGAAATAGATTCTAATAAAGAGACTGCAATAATGCCATCCCTGCTCAAATTGTTTGAAAAAAAAATTACTGATGACAGACTCTTTTTAATACCAATGATGCAGGGGTAAAACTCTATAATTTAATCATATCAGCTATATTTTAATTTCTTTCTTTACTTATTACTTTTTGTATTTTTAGGGAGTATTGGATGCTGATTGCAATCAATTTGGATACTCCAAAGATTTATTTTCTTGATTCAACGCATGGATATCCAACAAACCAACCACGAATGATGGCGTTTGTTAATTTTTAATACACTAGATCCAACATTTTAAAACTAAACATATAGTTATATAATTTATGTTATCTTTTAATGAGGATTCAGTTATGATAGGGTGGTGTATCAATATCGTCTAATGCATGGAAGGAATCCAGGCCATAAGGATGAGAAAGCCTACAAGATCTACAACTGGTAAAGTATCTGGGTATACATAATAACATTGCACTATCCAAACACATATCAAAAAAATTACTTATTATTGTCGATGTTTCTGCAGTGTCCAAAATAAACATACAGAAAGGACTGTGGTTATTATGTTTGTAAATTTATGAAAGAGATTGTATTTCATCAAAAAACTTGAATCCCTGATGAGGTATTTTTGAAAATAATTATGAGTTCATTTAAAATATTTATTAATCCTTTGTGTATTTATATTTTTTTAGTACTACCATGACTGTCGAAAAAACTCATTTTCAGAAGATGATATACATGTGTTTAGAAACGAATGGGCAACATACCTGATGGATGATTGCAAAAAAATAGGATGAAGGTAAATTCCTACTACTTATGTTATCTATATATGATCATTGATTATCCTCCAACCTTCTTTGGTGAATTGAGAATGCTCCGATGTATTGAAATCTTAATTTATTACTCAATGTTTTCTATCCCCGGATTCAAATTATTGATCTTTGAACAAATCAATATTAAATTAAGGCATGATGGTGTGCAGTACGTATGGGGTGAATGACGAAACCACCGAGGATCAACAAAATCTATTTTTCAACAAACAATGGATGGAAAAAAACAAATATGGTCTATATTAACCATTTTCAGTTAAATATAGGGCCTAAATATAAATATTGCTGAAATTAAAGTAGAGGGATCAGATTCAACATGCAGAGATAGTATTTGAGCACATGTGTACCCCTTGGTTCATTTTTAAGAATTTTCAATGTTCTGTATCTTGTTTGTTTGAACTTTTATATGAGAACATGTGTTGTTGTTTGACTTGCACAATTATTTCTAGGTAGATGCATGAGATAATCGATATCATTGAGGGATTTTTTTGGAACCAAAATATGTGTCCTAGGATAATTCAAGTAAGGGAAAGGCTGGTTGAGATGAAATCCAAGCTCAAATGACCAGTACATCATCAAAAGAATCAACCCTGTGATGCACCATCATGTAGAATCTGGTCCTCGTGATGTTTTGAGGTGTTTATGGAAGGTATGGGGAGTCTTATGATCCCCTTGTCCACCATAAATAATGTTTACAGATATTTCCACATGTTTTTCGTGCCTCGTGCCTCTTTACAAGGATCACGCCATTCACATGGTCCATCTTAGCACGTATGTCCCATTCATCCCATTGCTAATCTAAGAAGAACCTAAGAATCTGACAATGCATAAACCCCACAAAACCCATACTCATCCAACCAAGAGTATTCCTAGTGTGAATGGAAGATAACCATGGGTAATACCCACACCATACCTCTTTTAAATATATGGGTTTTGATCCTTGTATTCTAAATAGGGTACATAGGAAGCCTCTAGGAGGTTAAATCCCAACCACTGATAAACCATGGTGACCCCCACACTGGGGTACACCTTCACTTATTTTCCCTCCTATTTTTCCCTTAGTGGCATCTGAATAAGTATTTAAAATGAGAAACCTTACCTTCATGGGATGCACCACACTTGGGTCAGACCTCATTGGGCGTTTTGATCCATCTATCAGGTAAACATTCCAGGTGCTCACTCCTAGATATGTACCTACTTGATCCACCTTTATAAGTGTTTTGATCCACCCGTTACATCTCTGTAAGACATTAAATCATTACCCTCTATCCATGTGGGATGTTAAACTCATGGAATACCACAAGTTAAACATGGGTTTCAATTTCGTTGAGAATCCCTTTGATGATGATGAATACATGTGACCAATGTTCTAGTGTACATACATTCAACTAATTCCCAATGTAAATACTTTCCTAACTGATGTATTATTCCCTAGAATGACCCTTTGGAATGTCCTGATATAATCATTGTAATTAACCATCATCCATAAAGAGATGGAACCAGGAACAAGTTTCACGAACAACATCTTATTCTATAAGGGAGACTCATACTAGGTAATGAATTCTGAGGAGGAATCCATGTATGGAATGAATGACATCCCATTGCCCTGTTTAAATCAAGTACAATACATCTCTTTTTAAGTGAATAATGTCACTCACCTTTGTAACGAATGAATGTGTGGTACAATGCACCGCAATCGAACATCAACATGCTCCGGGCAACGTGCCCCTACAAAAAGTGTCCGAAACATATGTCATGCTCAATCAAACATGGAATCCCATTTTCTCATAGGGACCTCTCCAAAAAAAAGATGTAAAATGAGGTTCCCTAAAAAATACTATAGTAGAATTAAATCCATGTAAAAATATAATCTAAATTAAAAATTGAATTTTGATTTTATTATAATTTTTTTCATATAAAATATATATAAATTGAGATTATTTGGTCATCCAATTGATCATAACCCATATTTGATTCTTCCGTCGAGGGGTACATGAAAACCTAACCTAATATCCCACAGAAATCTTGTCCCACTTCTATGTCAGAACTAGAAGTAGTTGAAGAAAACCTGAAGGTCTCTAATGCCCAGATTTGATGTGTTGGTATGTATAATAATAAGATAAATTTTCATTGATATGTCATCTAATACATGGACCCAAGAATCTTCATGGAATATCATATAACATCTGATATGTACATTGGTACACTTCTAATGGGGAATTATGGAATTCCATAATAACAAAAAAATCATCAAAAAAGGTACAATATACCAGTTCGAATAGGTGTTTCAAATATATATTGGGGCTAGAGGGATGCAATTGGGTTTTGGGAGGATATCAAGGATGATTTGGGTAGTCATTCTATTGAAATGTAGTATCTTTAGGCCACTCATAGTGTAAAAGGGTAATTCACAACATGAATGCATATAATAGGGTGATAATGGTCGTGAATGGGGAAAAAGGGTCAAGTAAGGGTTTGGACCCAAAATATAGTGATGTCACAACTTGGTTCATTTCATGTAACATGATTTAAAACTTATTTTTATGTGGGTGATGGGTTTATAAAGCATAAACCTCCTCAGGTTTCTTCATTTGGGAACCAAGTTCTTAGGGGGTTGCCAAACCCCATTCCCCTCCTTCCTTCCACTTAGACCTGAGTGGATTATCGGTTGTTCGTCATTTCGAATCAATGTGGTATCTTCTCCTACATCTTCCTTGCTTATCTATCTTCTTGATCAAATATTTTCATTCAGTTTTTAGGGTTCTAGGTGTAATTATTATACCATAGTATGGATAAATCATTTTTCTTCATGGGACTTTTATATATGACTCTTAGAGCATGTCTCAAAATTTCATAAACTAGTAATCAATCATTATTTGATGCAGATTATATTTTCTGGAAGATTTATTTATGGGTTTTCAAAAATTTAGGCTTAATTTGTCATAAATTTAGTAATATAGATTAGGGATTTAGTGTTTTCTAGGCTTAGGGGTGCGTCAGGAGTGGATCACACCTAGTTTCTCAGCATTCTGGTTTTGTTGGATTACACTATGAGTTTGGAGCCTATTATAACATGTTGGATTTTTGGTTAAAATTAACAAATTATGTAATTTAATGTTTTTGGACATTAATACATGTGATCATGGACTCAGTTGTGTTTGGTAAGAACTGAAGATAGTTTATTGGACTTCTGGTTGAGGTAAGGGCATTGACCTAATTGTGTCTCTTCATTAATTGGTTATTTTATGTTTTGTGCCTCACTAGTATAATTCCATTTAGCAACCCCATTCTTTATTTCATTATTGTATTACTAACATAATATTTGTTTTATTATGTATGTGAAATATTTTTCCTTAGTTCGAATTCTTTGTTCGGAAACTGCCGCCATGGATGACAATGTTTTAGAGTGGATGGATGCAAAAAGGATGGAACATCATTGTTTTTCAACTGTGTTGGATAATTGTAATTGTAACCAAATTAAACATTTATTGAAATGTATATAGCAATGTGTTTTTTTGTATTCATGATTTCAAGTAAATGTATGTATCATTTTTGTTCTTCTGTGCTTTGTTTGTGGGTGTTGTTTGTGTTGTGTGCTAGTGTTGTTTGTGCTGTGTGTAGGTGCTGTAATTTTTCCAGGATCTGTGCAGGTTTTGGTTTTGCATAGGATATTTGGCCTTTATCAGTTCTAGTTAAGCACTGATAAATGGATAATATATTCGTGCTATTTTGAGCGCTGATAAAGGTTTTTTTTATCAGCGCTCAAAATAGTACTGATAAAGGAATGGTTTATCAGCGATTTTTTGAGTACTGATATATTATACATTTATCAGCACTGAAAATAGTGCTGATAAAGACTACCTTTATCAGTGCTTTCTTAGAACGGATAAAGGATCATGTTTATCAGCGCTTTTTTTAGAGCTGATAAAGGTGACCCTTTATCAGCGCTAGTTTTAGCGCAGAAAAAGGGAACCACCCTTTATCTTCGCTGAGATTAACAACACTTTTTAGTGCTGTTAAAGGCGGTTTTTATCACTATTATAAGCCTTATTTTTAGTAGTGGATGATCAACACCTAGATTACAGTGCTTCCCAACAGGACCGCATTTATCCTCTATCCAGGTATTAATTCATCTTTTTCTATTTTCCCACATTCAATATTATAAACCCATGCTTCTAGACAGATAAAAGGTCAGAATTTATGAAAAGCGTCTGAGATATGATTCACAAAACCCTCTTGAGTAGCGTGATTATTCTCCTAGAGATCCAAGTCATGCCACTCCATGTGCCACTAAGCCTACTTACTTAGTTGATAATTCTATTAGTGCCTTTATTGTCAGGAATCCTCACCAAGATAGGGAACATCTCTAGAATGATTTGATAACCACTCTCACTACTCACCTTAAGGCCTTGGAGACGCAACTAATGGAGATCCCACCTAATGAAAAGTTTTACCTAGTATGGATGGATGACATGAGAACACCCCCAAAATTTTAGGAACCCAAGATTCTACCCATTCACTAGGATTTTTGAGTTACTACATCTTTCTTCCAACTTAATCTCAAGATGTAGACACATGTTGGGAACTTTAGAGTAGTAGTAGGCTTCCATGATCTAGTGTTTGGTCCATACATTGGAAGGGCCTATTCTTGGTTAGTTCAATAATCATTCTATAGGGCCCATCACTAGTTGGTAGGACCTTCACTGATAGTTCCTCGATAGGTTCATCTGAACTACATGTAATAAAAGTATTTATGACCTCTTAAAGTTAATGAATAGTCCCGATGAGTGCGTCCTAATTTTTTTCTCTAGATGGAAACGACTCATGTGCTCACCCGACATATCATCGACTCAAGATAAGATGCTAAGGATGTGTTTGTGAAATTTTGAGACTCAGTTATCCCCTACTTTCATCACTCAGAACATCCCATGCAAGTTCTACGAGTTTTCTGATAAATCCCATCATCTAGAGGTAGCCTTGTAGTAGGGAAAATGGTCACACCCATTGCCTTTTCCATCTCCAGTGAGAAGTCCTTCCAAATAAGATATGGATGTCAGGGTAAAAGTGGAGTCCCCTAGATGATAGAGTTGTTGGCCCCTTTACCTGAAGAATCTCACCAGTTTTAGAATCCCTATTGGGTCCTGCCTCACCCAAAACAGAACCGTTAGGAATGTCCTCACTATGCATATCCTCCTTGATGAGAGAATCCATCTCCAATCCCCATTCAAGATCCACCAACTCCTCATGTTTGAGTTTGTAGAGTGAATATTCTAGGCAGAAGAAATACGAATTATTCCTTAAATTGTGCATAAGACCTCCCTATTTATTCTATTCCCTAGGGAAGGAAATTTGGACCTTCCTCAATGTAGGAAACCCAAGTAAGTCGGATGCACTAATCACCCCAACCATTACTCATACCATGAGATCCTTGGTCATACCATCAAGGAATTATATGTGTTATAGGATTGGATCCAGGACAAAGTGGATAACAGTTCGGTAAAGTTGGAAAATGTCCCATTATAGGTAACACATATCTCCATCAAGACAGATAACAACATTGAGGGTTCAAGTGAATGGTAGGAAGCTTCATGCTATGGAACCTATAATTATGATGACTTGTTGGATTGCAGAGAAATCATTAATTCCCCTGGAACCATCTATGCAAACCTTGGAAGGCCAAATCCGCTTGTGGTTTCCCCTATTTCGTTTGTTGTTGACTTTGTGTGTATGTTGAAACATTACATGTCTCAGAAGTGCATGCACTTATGACACAAGGGAAACCAAAGTCCCCCACCAGTGTCGAATCCATCCTATACTCTTCGTTATTTCATTCCCCCTAAGTTGGGAATCTCCCTTAATGCCCGACATGCATGAGGAGATGACTCTGATGAATATCAGGAGTATGAATTTGTGAATTTCATCGAGTTGGTGGACCGCTTCACACTTCTTGACAATGAGGGATATCAATAAAAGTACTCAGGTTCCCTAAGTTGACGCCATAGAAGGAGGGGTTAAGGAAATGAAAACTAACAGAATTTATAGGCTAACTCTTCGACCTTGGTCATTAATGGTATGGAGTCTAAGTAGTAGATTTTTCATAGAGTTCAATAGGAATAGTCCTCCAAGAATGCTCCATCAGACATGCGTCCACATCCAATCATGCTAAATGACTATGAAAACCATCCACTATCACACTATTATCAGCTATATAAAGAAAAATACCAACCTTATCTAGCTCATGTTTAGATGATAGTGCTTCTATGTGAGTCATATGGTTATTAAAAAGATATTTCTAGTTCCATTCAGAACCCTGTGGTAGAGACAAAAAAATCTATCTTTCCCCCATCCAAGGAGAGACCCCCTATGGGTAAAAATGTTTTGGTAAGAAAGTAAAATATGTTGAAGAAACTCTCTAGAATACCTCTAAGGATCTCGATCTTTGTGTCCCTTCTCTTTACGAATGAAATGTTTGAGGCCTTCAAAAAATCCTTGAAAATCCCCCTCCAATTAAAAGTAGAGGTAGCTATCATAGTGGCCTACTATATAGAAGAGGTCAAGAAAGAGGAATTTCAAGCCATCATATCATTCTATAGAGAATATGAAGGCACTCTCATGTAGGGGAACATATCCCCAATTTATATAATAGGTCAGTTCAATGTTGTGGACATCCAACACTTCTAGGTGGACATAGGTTCTGGGATTAATCTCACCCTGACTTGAATACTTTAAAAGCTAGGGATAAAGAAAGTAGATCAGAATCCCTATGATATGAAGATTCAATGTTATGATAAGATCGACCAGAAACTATGTGGTAGGATTTAGTTTAGGACATATTTTGAAGGATTGATATCAAGTGATGAATTCATGGATGTATCACAAGATATGACCTACAACATGTTTCTAGGTAGGCTCTGACATCATCTGTATACAGTTTTCCCCGCCTCGTATCATTAGTGCCTCAAATACTCCCCAAATAGATATGTAAGGGGTATTCAAAGGTGATGCATCAACCTTTGAATATAGTGAATCCCACTATCTGGAGGAATAATATTATAATAGGGAGGGGAAAAAGTACAAACTAATGAGATTGAGTGTACAAACACCATGTCCAGTATATGGGAAGAACTGGATAATGCTTCAATTCACCCTCCATGTCCACTTATTGGAGTAAAAAACCTCATAAATGAGTAGATGATTTGTTGGGTCTGAGAAATAGGGTCACAACATTCCTATAATGAGGGAACATGTGACGATTACATTATAATATTACACAAGACCATCCTGGATAATACAAGAAGCCTGCACTCCTATAAGGTACTGATGGTATTATATCAAAAGTCTCCATCGACATGGTTTTAGAAGATAAAGAATCCCCCAGTGAGGATATTGTTTCTACACAAGTATGAACCATTGCTCCCCCAGATTTAGCTTTCTTGGATGAACCACAACATCCTACTGATTTTTGAACCCTGATGATGATGAGTATTTTTAATATGATCCTATTATATTTGAGGGTTTATCCACCACCATAGATGAGTTGATTCATCTGAATCTCAGTAAAAATGAAGATCTAAGGTCGAAACTGATCAGTGTAATTATTCCCCCTATGGAGCAGCAACAATACATGGATTTCCTAAAGTAGTATAGTGATTTATTCGCCTAGATATATGATGAGATTCTAGGACTATACCCTTAGGAAACCATTCACTATATTTTCCTCCTAGTTATCCATAATGGGATTATGTAGCCTCTCAAGAAGATGAAACCATCTCACGGTTCCGTGGTTGAGGCCAAGGTTGATAATCTTATCAATACAACTTTATCAAGGAAGTCCAGTAACCCATATGGTTGGATGACATCATCTCTATTAGAATGAATAACTGAAAGAATAGTGTCTTTTTCAATTTTCACACCTCAAGTGCCATTTCCCGAAGAATGGATTTCCATTTTTAGTGAAAAATATATTGATTGATGCTATAGTAGGGTTCTAGGATCTCCTCATTATGGATGGATACTCCATGCACAATTTTATCCAACTAGATCCTAGATATGTGGATTCTGCCACCTTTAGGGTGGGATAAGGGACCGTTTTATATCAACTGATTCCCTTCAGCCTAAAAAATGTAGGATCCACTTATCTGGTGGCTATACACCACATTTTAAAACTACTCCTTGGGATGTGGAAGGGTGCATTTTGGGTTACCTATGTAATGTTTCTTAGCTTCGTTATTAGCTATAGAGGCATTGAGATCGACCCATATATGATCAAGGACATCATCCAAATGCCTCCACTGAGAGTCCACTTAGCCTATATAAACTGGTTCATTGCGAATCTGGTCAGCATTTTTAAGCCCTTTTGAGGCTCATGAAAAAAGATACCACCATAAAGTGGGATAAGGAGTTCTATACCACCTTTATGGAAATCACGAAGTATCTAAAACATCATGTGGTTCTAATGCCACCCATCTCTTTGAATCATCTAGTCTTCTACATGACTACCCAAAAATGATCCCTCATGAAATTATTTCCTAGAAGAACAATGTGGAAGATAAAATAGGTTATACAAACTTAGTCACATACTCATCGACACAGAGACCAGATAATCCCCTATCAAGAAGAGATGCCTTATGTTGGTTTTAACTATGTAGAAGTTGTATCATTATCTGTAGCATCATGAGATACAACTGGTGTCCTATGTAGACTCAAAAAGTATATCCTAAATCTACCCTTTTTATAGGATGATTTGTATACAGGGTAGTGATCATTTAGTAGTTTGACATCTAGTTCATTTTGTAGAAATCCATCAAGGTTCACAAATTGAATGACTACCTAGATACCCATCCAACCCCTAAAAACACCCCCCCTAGATATTTATTTTCAAGATGGGGATATCCGTTTAGTGGGACAAACTATGTTTTATTATTAGATGAATTTAAATAGAGCCTCCTAGAGCCCAAATAGTAAAAATACTAATAATCCAAAATCTTAATAGATTAGGCCCAAGGATTATGGTCATCACCCTTATGCTAGCTATCCTTCCATATTCATTTATGTTGTCATAAGGATACACCAACAATGAAGTAATGTATCATGCTCTCAAAAATAGTCTTGAGCTTGCCCTGAAGATTGATATTCACTACTTTAAAGTGAATGGAGACTCTGAGCTAGTCATAAAAAAATTATTGTGATTACATTATCCGAAATCCAGAGCTTGTTCCCCGACTAGAATGCACTTTACAGCTAATGGAATAGTTCCCTTATTATCCAAAAGTGACACACGTCCCATGGTCAGAGAATTTTTTAGTTGACTCCATGGCCAGTCTAGCAACATCTTTTTAAGAACTTGATTAAGAAGACATCTTCATTCATTTGGTGCATTAGAGGGCAATCTATAGAGTTGAATTATCCCACCAAACTGAGTAGAGCGTGAGCGAATCTGCTAGTGTTCAGTCTAGTTCACCATCTGTAGTGGCCCCAACATTGATCAGACTCTCTAAAGATGTATATTTGAAGTAATTATATTCCATTACATCGAAGGAGGTGATATTTCATATATATATATATATGAATTTCATGATGGGTCTAATGTTTCCCATCAGGTAGGACTGTATCTATCCCACCTGATTTGAAGGATGGGATACTTCTGGTCCACCATGTTCCATGACTGAATCAAGTAATCCAAGTGGTTTCACATGTTTCAAATCCAAGATAATTTTTTCAATTGACCATCATATATCCTTCACACCACCAATTATTCTTATCCCTTTAATGTATGGGGACTCGATGTTTTAGGCTCGTATCCTCCAGTGACAGATCGCTAGTGCATGGTCATTCTAACTACCAAACAATTCTTCTCTAAGTGGGAATACATGATTACTCTTAAGGAAGTCAATTACTGATCCTTGACTGAATATTTTATCACCCAAATCATCTATCAATTAAGATTTCCTCATTCCATTATCACAAACAGTGAAACCAAATTCCAAGATGATGTGATGAAGATATTGTTCACCAAGTATAATATCTGGTCAAACCATTCTTATGGATATCATGTGCATGTAAATTGATATATATAGTCATTCAACATGAACCTCTCTAATATTATATAGAAGTTTGTGGGACAAGATAAGAAAAAATGGTTAGAAAACCTCCCTAACTCCCTATAGGCCAATTAGGTAATGAATCATAATTCCACCAAGGTGACTCCATATTCCTCGGTGTATGGAACTGAGGCAGTCTTGCCCAATGAGCTTATGTTTACATAAATTTGACATACTACCTACAAAAAATAGATGTTAGTCGGAATATAATAATTCCATATAACTGAGCTATAACTACTTGAGGAGAATAGGCTCCATGCTTTGTATAATCTAGAGAGGCACCGAAAAAGGAAAGAAAGAGTATTCAACAAGAAGGTCCTTCTCTTGTACTTCCTCCTGGGTGATATGGTGCTAGATCTCAAGACACTAATGATACCTGAAAATGAGATTCCAAAGATTGATCCTAAGTGGGATGTACCTTACATAATTCACAAGTTCTATTCTAATAGAACATACACATTTATTATTATGGATGGAGATCATATAACACCTCCCACCAACATAACATTTCACAAATAGTAATTTACATAAATAAATTATAGTGTCTCGTGTCTAGGTTTCACAATTTAAAACAACCTAGTTCCACATCATAATCTTATGACATTAAACTACACAACCACCTTTATCCCTGTTACTTGATGTTAAACTATGGGACATTTCCTAATCACAAGATGTTAAATAGTGTGATTGGTCTGAACTCTTTGTCTTTAAACCAGAAGATCAAGTCCAAGAATCATGAAATTAAACTATATGAAATCCCCAGGAATATAAAATTTGTAATTGTTTCTATTTATCCATCATTCATGTCAATTTTTTTACTCGGATGCACCATACATATCCACTTGGTATAATCATCATCCTCAATGCATAATGTTAAACTTTAGTCCTCCCTAGAAAAGTTTAGGATACCCCATATGGTAAACATGGGGTGAAAAAATTTCCTCAATGTACGACATTAAACTATAGTTTACCCCATTTTAAACTGGGATGTCTCTGAATAGGATATAATGATTACCTCTACATCATTCCTTGAACATGGGATGCCCCATGATAACCATGGGATGCCTTAATTTCATCATTAGAGAGGATCATCCCTATTGAAAATAGTCTTGTACCAGGCCGTGTTTTAGAAAATATATGTGTCTTGATTCCTATCCTCATAGGATATGTACGCATTATTATAATTATCATCTTAGGGCCCAACAATTAATTCATAAAATCCCTTGGCCCCTATACTCTGTCATGGTTTTGTCTTAAAAACCATAAACTAATAGCCTCCCTATGGTCTAGGAAATATTCCTTTAAACTATTTGGAACATTTGAGTTCAAATCTTACTTCCAAATATTCCCAACTTCCATGCCCTTATGAATTTTGGCATGTAACCTAGAGTGTCAAATCCCAAATGGACATTACCTCATTCCATTTCCACAAATTGATTCTTTCTCTATTTTGATTTCGATAATCCTTCAAATACAAATGGACCCCCTAATAGTTATGTTTCCCATCCTGGTCTAAATCCCTAATGTAGCCATAGAAAAAAAATATAGGATCTTATGTTTTGAACTTGGTCAGTAGTCGATCTTGAATTTTCTAGCACCATTATTGGCTGGTGTGGTTGTGATCCTTATGTTTCTAACAAGGTAAATAGATGATCCATGCCCATAATTTGACCCTTTATCTAGGTCTTGTAAGTATTTATTGACCACTTTTACACCTCCTTATATCTTAGTCGAATTCCAACACCGTTGGTGTTACCCCTCCATGCATCTGTGTGCACTGAGTAAGAAAACTAGTGTCACTGGGAAATTCTAAACAAGATATCTTATTTCCCCTACAGCATGCTTACACATACTATAGAAATCACCTCATCACTCCTCTTTCCCCACATCAATCATGAATCATGTGGTATTAATAGTATTGTTAGTGTGTTTCCCAATGTGGTCGAAGTACAAAAAAATCCCAAGGTTCAAACTCTACAACCACAAATTGGGAGCTCATGTCCAAGAATCAAGACTAAAACTGTATAAAAGTCTCCCTATGAATAGGTGGTTTAATGATAGGCCTGCTTGTTCCTCATTAACATCGTTTTTTTACTTATACACACTATATATATCCATTTTATAAGCCCCTCCAGGTTCAAACTCTATGGCCATACACTATGATCTCAAGTATGAGCATCATGAATTTAAACTGTATGTGAGTTTTCTCAGGAATTCATTATGAGGATTATGAATCCTAGCCCCTTATGAACATCAAATTTTTTAATGCACCATACTATGAATATATTTTTGAGATGCTAATCCCTAAGGTCCAAAATATATAATCATAAACTAGGATCTGATGTCTAATCACCATGACATTAAACTATATGCAAGTCTACCTAGGAATATATGGTGTAGCACCAGTACTCCTTGGTCCACATTCATGTCATATTTTTTAAATTTTAGTTCAATATATTTCCATTTGAAGATCCCTTATATTTATAAACTCTAAGACCATAAACTGGGATCTCAAGTCTAAGAATCATGACTTTAAACTATATACAAGTTCTCTCAGGAATGTTTTGTCTAGCTTGGCCCTATGAGTCCCTCATTCATGTCCAATTTTTCACTCCACCATATAGAAGATATCCATTTTAGTTTCTCATTCCTAATATAGGAACCCTATGATCTTAAACTAAGGGCTCATAGTCTAACCATTATGACTTTAAACAATTTGCACCCCTAGTCCGAGTTGTATTACTTAAACTACAAATATTGAAATCCTTAACACATGATGTGAAACTACAAAGTTACATTATGTTAGACTAGGATTCCTCTCAATGAGAGAAGATATTTACCCCATTTTAAACTAGGATTCCTCAGACAATAAGTATGGGATGGTCTTCAAACCATACCCCATTCCTTATACATGGGATGGCCCATGGTTGTGGGATGCCTCAATCCCCTTTATAGAGAGGATTGACCTCACCAATGTTGGTCTCTTACTACATTGTGTTCTTGAACTTTGTATAGATTAATTCCCATCTTTATTGGATACATATATATTTTTAGACTTTTTATCTTTGGGCTGAATGAAAAATTCATTATCCCTTTGGCACCTTGTCCCTAGTTATGGTCCAAACATTATGACCTTAATCTACATGAAGTTCATCTCAAGGTGTATATGTGGTAAGTGAGTCTATTTCCTTCCATTAATGATTGTTTATATATATCACATGACACACATATACCCTTGGAACAAACATTTCTCTTGTTTCCTAGCAATATGACATTAAACTATTTTTCATAGTCCAAACTGTATGACCATAAAATGTGTGCATACACTCTGAAAACTATATGTTGATTGATTCCCATCCTAATGGAATATGTATTGATACCTAGACTTTCTATATCTAGGCCTAAATTAAAACTCACAACAATACCATTTATTATTTTTGGTGCAATCACCACCAAAATGTTCCAATGGAATCCTTCTAGGAATAACCCCATTATTTATTCCCCTTGACCCATCAGTGGGATAAGATTTACTCATATCCAAATATGAGGAAGTAATTTCCTTAATGCATGACGTTAAACTATATTATTACCCTAGAAAAGTCTGGGATGCCTCTAAAAAATAGATGATTCTACCCTCTATCAATCCATGATACCTTATATGGACAATATTGGATGAATAACCACTAATGACTTCAATGCATGATATTAGACTCTATCCTTACCCAATGTAAATTTAGTATTCCTCTTATCTAAGAATGAGAAGATTCCATATTCTAATATTAGTGGGTATCCCATTATCGACATCATCCTTTTACCGCATCGTGATTCATGGCCAAGAAACACGACCTTAAACTATTTTACACCCACCACATTAGTTTCTCTTAGAACAAAATCCTTACCGGACTCTATGGAATTCGGGTCAGTACACCTTCATGTCATGCCGGACACCTTAGGGTGCCTGTATGGTCCAATACTCAAGACCCTAAACTATGTGAAAGTTGTCTTTGGAGTATTTCTCATGGAATTAGGTGGCCTCCTAGACCCCTCATTTAACATCGAGTAACCTTTTCAACACCATGGACAATATTTTGAGACACACCTCCCTTGGTATAAGTATTTTGACCATAAACTATTTTAAATGGGTCAAAAATCTATTACCTTAAACTAGGAGTCTTGGCCCATGCAATACGACCTTAAACTGTTTTCAAAAGGTTCAAGATTTATGAACTTTAACTGAAAGATGTGGTCTATACAACACAACCTTAAATTGAATGAGACCTCTCCCAGATTCCATTTCTCAGCATGGAGTCTCCCATCATGCTACCTTTATCTTCCCTCACACTCTTGGTAGGGGGTATATCTTTTGTATTGGTTCATTATGTACTCTTTTTCATGATGCTAAATGATATCTCTACCCCATGAAATTAACATGGGATGCCCTCTTGTCATTACATGTGGAATAAATGATGGGTGGTCCAGCACATAATCCCCAAATGCTCCAATTCCTCGT
The DNA here is from genome assembly GCA_963277665.1 of Viscum album. Taxonomy (NCBI): domain Eukaryota; kingdom Viridiplantae; phylum Streptophyta; class Magnoliopsida; order Santalales; family Viscaceae; genus Viscum; species Viscum album. The sequence continues at coordinate 1,658,636,154 of OY728153.1, forward strand.
CACATGATGTTTAAAGGTGGGACGCATCCTACCCACATGGCATTAAACTGTACAATTTCCCATTCTAACTGTCCGATGTTAAATCACATGTTCAACTTCCTCATCATATGATGTAAAACTACATGTTTACTTTCCTCATTGCATGAAATAAAACTTCAAGGTATTTTAGACCCTTGTCTTAGAATCCCTTCCCTCAAGTGTTGTCCATCTACCACATCGAACGCCACTCGAAATCCAAAATAAAACTTCCCATGAAAGAAAAGTTTTATTTTTTCTACATAAATACACCCACACCAACATTATTTAATCCACGTTGGTGTAATTTCAAGAGTGTTTGAATCCATTTGAAAATTACATCACCCCATTTCAATACTTCGCGTACCCCTCATCTGGATCATAGTCCTTCTCTATGTCTAAAGGGACCCCTAACAGAATGGTTTCTATCCAAGGATTACCTACCATACTAGGCCAATGTTGCAAAGGTCTTTAGAAAACATTCTAATTCAGGTTCAATGTTTCAATCATGGTTAATGGCCAACCCTCATCTGTCTATCCCCATTCTTTGCTAAATAGAATGGATGGTGTGTTTCTAACTTGATCAATAGTTATCCTATATCATAAATCCACTCCCCTTGTTTTATATACATTGGGAATAGTGTTTCATAGGACCTATTCCCCTTTATTTTTGTATAATTCAACACCCCTATCATTATCCCATTCATACAAAAGAGTGTGATTGAAAAGAAATTATACTATTTGGGGAGCCTCATTCTCCATCCAATACCTCCTTCTACCCATACACTCTTAGTAACTATGGAACCCAAGTGATTTATTGTTTTAAAAAACTATCATATGAATGAGGGACCACATGGTCATATATTTTTTCTCACACCGAGAATGAATCATGCGATCTTAGGTATTGATTGTTGGTTGTCTCATAAATACGACCAAAGTGAGATAATTAAAAAAGTAAATATGCTCAATGATACAGGACTTGAAAACAAACCTAAGTACTGGTGGGTCATCCACATATTAGACACTATACTTTCTAAAGACTCTATTAAGGATTAATCCCGATGATCAAGCATTTGATCTCAGATAACCTTTACTGAGTGGCCTCTATGATCCGTTGCCACACCGACAAGTCTTATTTCACCTCATAAGACATATAGTGGAAATTATAGGCTATGTTCCATGGCCTATTATATTCATACCTCCACTCAGCCATTAAAGATTTGTCCTCCACAACCTCGGCCTCATCCATCGCAAATTGGGGCTTCAGGTTGTTGACAATCTCATTTTGTGAAGGAAAAAATGTCACATGCTCCTACTTGAGCCCATCAAGGTGAGAGATATTTATTTAAGAATCTTAAATCACTTGGGACCCCATGGCCTTTTCATCTTTTAGGCTAGATAATGTTCCTACAATTCTTCACATTCCAGCTTGATAAGGAAATCTCGGGCTATGGTGTGTAGGCTTCTAGAGTTCACCCTACTGGTCCTCAAGATAACTAACCAATAGAGGAGAGATTCCACCTATTTTGGAAGTTCATATATGTGATTGTTGGCGATAAAATTCAACACATACCTCTACACCATACCATATATGATTTGATTATCCTCAGTATCCAGTAATATGGAATCCTCAAAATCTTCTACTGGTGCATGCTTGTATGGAAGAAAAACACCTAATATTTTATTGGATGGATCCTTTAGGCGAAAATATTTAGACGTAAGCGGATAGAGAAAAATTATGTCTTCAGACATTATTGAATGGAGAACTATAACAGGGAAAAATTATTTATAAGCATCTTTGTTAGAAGAAAAAGCTTATATTTCCCCTTATGGCCTCACTGAGGTGGACAAAGATTTATTAACTTCTTCAGCCACCCTGGTTAGTGGTGCACTCTCGGATACTATTATCAGCACCAGTTAAAATTATGGGACATTCATGATCAATTTGGCCTCCACAACCACTCTAGTCACTAGAAAATTCATCACCTATTCCATAGAAAGTTTAGCTTCCATAAAATCTCAAATCAGTGCCACCACCACAAGCTCTGTCACCATTTATTCACTATCTAGCCATGTCATGGGACATACCTATTTCTCTCAATCAAAGGAATTGTCTTAGAAGTCCCTTCCAATGAAACCTCCATGGTTGTCCTGCCCGTCACAACCTCTTTGGCTATCTCCACTGGGAGAGTAGACTCTACCATCACCACCTCATCCCTAGGAACTATTAATGAAAGTGTTTGTTCTAGAAGCTGAGTCTTGAGTTCCATAAAATCTAGTGGGGAGCTCCTGGAGGTTCAAAGGTAGTCCCCCGGGTAAGGTTCCCTTCATAGCTGCTTCCATAGTTATAGGCAGCAATGGTTGGCTACTTTCCACTTCATCAATAGAGAGGGACCCCACACTTTCCCCTTGAATGGTTGAGGTCCCATAATCATCCATTTTGATTCCATAATGGCCCTATCCCTCCTCTGTTCTTTACTCATATACAAGTGTAAAAATTGTTGGGAAATAATTTTAAGAACATGTTATAGTCGAGGAAAAATATATTAATAAATTTACATAGTCAACAGTAGTGCTTCCTACAAATAAGGAGCCTCAATAGGTGTCACTTCCTAAGGAATCACCTAACCATTGAGGCATAGATGCATTCAAAAATATATCATCTACCAATAATTGTGGGGGAGAGGTCATGTTCAAAAACACTCTTACCCAATCGGTTAGAGGGTTCATAATGACCATGGAATAGACATGGTCCTCCAACTCAGCCACATACCATCCTGAGTAATCTCGAGACATGTGGAATATGATCTTGTCAGTAAAAATACTATTGAGACGCATCTTGTCCCTGTTGATATTCTTCAGCATCCCACAAAAAACTAGATAACTACATTTAGAAATCCCATTTTTTAAGGCTTCAGGGAATATTGTATCACTGGGAATATCCACATGACACAAATAAATCCCAAAATCTTGAAAAATGTGTTTGGTACTTCCCTAGAGATATAAAATTCTTCCCATTACTACTTTCCTAGGATCATTAAGCCTAGTGATACTCATATCCATATGTCTCTCACCTATTCTGGGTTATCCCTATTATTTCATCCCTACCCACTCGTCCAGCTCTACTTCCATGACGTGAAATGAAAACCACTCGAACCCATCCCTATGATTGAAGTACCGCCTCTTAATTGGATCAAGTGGCCTACTGCCTCCTCATGTCCCCAGGATATGAGCTCTCCTAGCTCAACATGTAGTCATGAATAAGTACATGCATAACGGTAGCTAGCTATATCTCATTTTGCATCTTCCCATCCTCATGTGTAAACATGAACCATATATGTATCATCATCTAAGGGTGACACTCATGACACACCTCCAAGTATACCTTCTGTTATAACCACTGAAAATGCATAAATTTATTTCAATCCATTGAGAATTTTACTATTCGTATATTAGATTGTAGTCAACTATTGCTGCCAGTATCCCCAACAAAAAAATCAAGGTAGAATTATCTCCGGTCGATGGTCCTTGTCCCTTAATTGGTCATTATCCCCATCGGGATGCGAAATGGGTGAAATATGAAGTTCTTTGAAAGTACAACCTTCTTCATCACTTCCACCAAATCCTACATGAATTGGAGACTCCACACAATATTCATGATCGCTAGCCCGGAGTTCATAATAGGAAGAGAGATGGGGTTTGGGTACACATAACCTATCTTGTGTGAAACCAACTATATGTACAAGAAATAGAGGGTCCCATATAAACATAGTTATTTCTTCCCTTGATTGATGTGGAGAAGCACCATGAAAAAATTCTCCAGTAATAGGAAAACCAAATTAACATGCTGCTCCAGTGATAGCCTCATTATCATTATGAAGTTTCTCGACTAAACCCCCCTATGTGCATCCCTAATTAAGAGAATCTATCCTTAAATGAGCATTGAAATGAACCCCACTTTTCTGACCATAGGTTGAGATATGATCTTGAAGTTGTATCCCCAAAAATATTACTGGATCACCTATAGAAGGTGATTTTAGGATCCCTCCTTGGCATATTGTTATCCCTTGGGACATGTGAGTGACCTCTTCAATAGCTTATTTTCTTGATCTTTTCCATCAATTGGATCTACTGAAAGTTTGTTAAAGAATAACCTAAACCATTGGTTAAAGGTAATGTCCCTCATCCTTGGATTCATTTCACTATTCCATAAACTAGATCCAGTAGTTCCTTCGCTAGTGCTGGAATTTGCTCTTGGTACCCCCATACATTCTCTACAGGGAGGAACTCATCACACATTGCCTCTAAAATTAGGATCCCATTGATTTGATGAAGATCCCAAAGGATGATGTAGACCTCCCCATGGTGTAGATAGAATGTGTTTTTCCCAGTTGACCATCTTCTCATTAGCTCTGACATGATTTCCTAAGGGTGGTAGATGTCAAACTAAAAATCCCATTATGCTTCAATGATCCAGAATTTCTTCAACTATAAATTAAATTCACAGCATAATGCACATGCCCAGTAGGCCCATGTCCACTTCTACCCCAGTGAAATTCCCAGCTTTTGTTGTACCCTTTCAAGGAATTCCACAAGCCCACATGAAAATAATATCATGCCATGGTAGGGATGCCTAATATTCTAGCATTTCCCATCAATATTGTTGATGTGGATATAGAGAATGTCAATTGTCAGGGGTTTATGGTTTTTCCATCCAATGCACCCATTACTACATTGGTATGCCTATGAACTAGTAAACTGGTTCATATCTTCTCACTTCTAGGATGAAGAAATCATCCTTCAGCCAAAATCCATAAATTAGTTGCCTCTGAAATTGTGGTTACTCCTTATGAGCCTATTTTAGTAGAACGATCGATGATTCATGGTTAGCGTTGCTTCAAATTTTCTAGCCAATCATGATATTTCCATCCATTTCCTCCCTATGATATTTGGAACCATCAACTCCTTAAGTATCCATATGATTCAGTACTTAGTTGTTTTATTTTATTTTTGTTCGTGGAAGTCACTCATGAAGGTCATTCAGAAAGGTCACTCTTATAGATCTAGCTTGTGGAGGTTTCCTTGTGGAGGTACAGTTGGTGGAGTATGGTTTGCTAAGAAACATTTGTGGAGAAAAGGTCAAGGATTTTGGTTCACTGAGAAGTATCGACAAAGAAAAACTGTGGACATTATGAACTTTACCAAGAGAGAGAAAAGCACTTTTCTCATTATGGGAGTTTAGTTGCTTTGAGGCCCCTCCACTATTTATAGGCACATGATCAACCCAAGATTTGAGGTAGACATTATGAAAACGACCATTGTGCATGGATTCACGAGTGAGATTCACAATTGATCTTCAATAAATAGAGTTGACTGCCAATTATTAGTGATTATACCACAAAATTCGATGACCCTTTTCCTATCATCTCCCATTTTGGGGAGGGCCATTTTTGGTGATGAAAAAATATACCATGAGAATAGTTGAGGAAGGCACTGTTGGTTCAGAGTGAATCCAGACCAAAATGACCTAAAACACCTCTAAAATTAAACATCACAAATATTATCCTATTTTTGAATGTAAAAAGTTCATGAATATCATGTAATTAGAAGATTCATTGAGGAATGTTTGAGGTCATGATGGAGATCTTTCATGAAACGACCATCGGAGTCACAATGTTCATGATGACTGCGCAAACAGTTGATGGTGTCTTCATGTTTACGACATTCAAACCAACGATTCACTCCATTTGGGAATCCCATGATGTCTTAAAAAATTATTCAAATATTTGTGAATCCACTTACCAATAAATATTCCATTCAGTTTGACATTTTAGGGTTAGTGTCTGACAATTCGACTCCCAAAATGCTCCAGATTCTTGAACCTCCACACCAAAATAAACCAAAGTAAAAATGGATCGTCCAAGTTTTCAATTCTTCATGAAACCACCTTACATGTTTTCTTTATGTACTTAATTTAAGGTGTGGATTCCTTTAATGAAGTCTTACACCCTTTAGGATAGAAGAATTCCCTCTTAGGCACTTGATTCTTCACGAATCATTTAGCATTTGTTAAGAAAATCTCTTAGGAATCAGGGCCTCCCTCAAAGTTAAGGGAACTCTATTTCATAAATAATACTCGTTCATGAATACCATGAACTTTTAGAATACCATAACCTTAATGAAGACCCCCTCTCCATTTTCCAACGATTTGTAAAACACTATTCCTAAGTCTCTCTATGGTGCCTCTATTTTGCTAACCATATTTCACAAATTTTGAGTTCCCAGGGCCCCCACACACATCCATGACCAGTCTAGCAACACCTCAAGCCCTAATAAGACATGTTCCCCCCAATACCATGTCCAAAAATTTCACCCTAAGTGTGGATCAAGCCTCACACATTCCATTTTCTTCTAAGCATAGATATCACAATCCTATTTTCTTCTAATCTTTGGGACCCTTATGTGGACCTCTGGATTGAACACTACACCCCTCATTGTACCCTGTAAGTGAAAAATAAATTCCCCACCAAAAGGCGCTTTAGCGGTGGTAACATAAACCGAAGGGGTGTGGAGTGAGTCCACCCACATCCAAGAGACTTGATGTAAAACTACATTGTTTCATGACCTAGTCATATGATGTTAAACTACACACTAATGTCATCAGTAAATGTTATAAAACTATAGTCTTACCCTATGAAACAACTAAATGATGATTTTTGTATGAGTGGAATGGGATAATCCCAACTCCTCCACCACTCACATGGAATGAGATCATCCAGGTAGCTTAATGTGTAACCCCACACCATTACAACTAAAAGAAATCCTCTTCTAAAGGGATCACTCAATGAGTAAGCCCCACACCATCCCTCATCGATTATCCTTTCATGACATGAGCATCCTTACTGCATGATGTTAAACTGCATGCACTGAACCTATCAAATGACCTTAAACCGTGGTATATAACTATGTGGGTTTTGATCCCTATCTTTTAAATATTTTATGTAAGATGAATCCTTGAGGTTAAATAATGACCATTGATGAACTTATGTGTTATCTCCTAGGGACTCACCTCCTTGATCCACCCCTATGGGGTATTCTAATCAACCAAATTTGTATCCACAATATGTTAAAGTCATCCAACAGTTCTTCCTGCATGAATTATTTTGATCCATTGGTAAACCATCCATGTGGGAAATCATTCCTCCTAAAGACACACCTCCTTGATCCACACCATGGGTCTTTTTGATGAACAAAATCTCTCTCCACAAGATATTAAACGCATTCCCAAGATATGCCTCCATGAGGTGTTTCGATCCATTGGTAAACCATCCTAGTGCAACATCATCCCTTTTAGGGAGAAAACTCTTTGAACAACCCCCATGGTGTGTTTTGATCAACCAAATCTGTCTCCCTAAGATGTTAAACTTATGCCCTGGGTCCACCTCCACTAGGTGTTTTGATCCCTTGATAAGCCTTTAGGTGTGACATGTTCTATCCTTGGGACAAACCTATTTGATCCACCAACCATTGGGTGTTTTTATCAACCAATTATATCTCTATAATATGATAAACTTATTCCCTAGGTCTACCTTCATAAGGTGTTCTTGTCTACTGGTAAACCATATAGGAGTGTCATATTCCGTCATAGGGACACACCTCCTCGATTAACCCCCATGGGGTGCTCCGATCAACAAAATACATCTACACAAGATGTTAAAATCATGCCCCAGGTCCACCTCCAATTGGTGTTATGATTCATTGGAAAATCATCCATGTGTACCTTGTTTTCTCTTATGGAAACACCTCCTTGACCCAAACCCATTGGGTTTTCTAATCAACTAAATAAGTCTCCCTAAGGCATTGAAATTATGCCTCAATCCGTCTCAATCATACATCTCGATCCATCTCTACATGATATAGAACTTATTACATACCAAAAATATATACCCTATGCATAAGTATGGGATTCCTTTGGTAAAAAACATTTCAATAAATATTCCCCAAGATTTATTACCTCATGATTAACATGAGATTAATTAGGATCCACCCCTTTAGATTCCTCACATGAGATACCAACCTAAGAGTATGAATATGGTTGACTAATTATCCTAACATTCAAACCTGACCAGTGATTCCCAACAAGACTATTATCCTTACTGAAGGTTACATCCCTTTCAAGACAAAATCAGAATGTACAGATAGAAATAGTTTTATTAACTGGTGTCCACAAATAGATGACACTAGGAATGAGTTGTATGAACATGAATTACATTTATGAGGGAGACCCATACCAGATGATGATATCCATGGAGGAATATATTGAAGGAGAAACTAATATCCCATCATCCATTTTGATCAAGGAGTAAACATAATAAATTAATGTGATGAAATCCACCAACATTTGGAATTAAGGAAAGTGGGGATATAGTAGACAGTGCCCACACAAATCATGTAGATTCATAGGTGCGCCCTGAAAATATTGTCTCAAGAAGATATATTAGGGAATACAATGAAAAAATGGGGTCATCTAAAAATCACAGTAAGGGGATAGATATGATATAGAAGCACGACTTGTGATTCAAAGTTATAACACAATATAATAAAAGAGAAGGATCATGAGTAATCATGTTAGAGCATAAAATAAAAAACATTGTATCAAATAATAATAAAAACGATGGAAATTTTATACAAACAAAAAACATGACATTAGAACAAGTTAATTCTAACATCTAAGACACAATAACATGGTTTACAGTGTCTCATCATGGATTAGGTTTACTCTCTTATCTCATACATAATGTATTAGTAGAAAAACAAAACATTAAACAATTCATTGATGCTCTATATGGGTGAATCCATCATAAAATCTACATTAATATTTATTCCATGATAAGGAAATAAATCATAAGTAATAATCATAATAATTAACCATATAATTAAATGTGTTTCATAATCTTGTCACATATCATAGTCGAAAGTGATTTCTTAAAGAATTCATTTGAGAAATGAAGAAAAGTCATGTATTATCCATCAATGGATGAGATAATTATATTGATATATATATGAAATATATATATATATATAATTTAGAAGCAGTTATTAACATTAAATATAGATAGAAGTGATTTAGAGAGAGAATAATCATAACCTAAAGAAAAATGGTGGTTTAGAGGGAACCCTTGACTTAAGTATGATATTTCTTCACACATATTATAAAATAATGTATAATAAAAATATAATTATTATACATTTATTCCATAACCATGATCATATATATCATATAATATATGATTTTATTATAACATATTACTACCCATTTATTAACAATTCTTTATTAATGTCATAGTTCTTGGTGATAACTGCTTTGTTTTTCATGTATGTTTTGGTTCAGTAGTATCAGTATTTATACATTGATCAAGGTTACATCATATTCATAATGTTATCCATGTTATTAATACCACATATATTCACTATATATATATATATATATTAATCCATAAAAGGATGAGATATAAAATGAATTACACCATTAATAGAGACAATAGGTCATACGTATGCATGGATGATGTTTCTATATTTGATGGATGTGGTGAAGTGATGATAAATTAAAATTCACCTTTAAAATATCTTAATAATATCATAAAAATATATATATTGAATAAATCTATCATTATAACTATTTGTGAGTGGCAATGATGGAAAATTAATTACATCTGTATACGAGGTGGTAGTCCACCTTACAAAAAATGATGATTTTGTTTATCCTTTGATGGAATATGATATGATTTTATGAAATGTAATTAACATAACTATACCTTAGAATATTTAATATACTTGTGTTTTTATTTTTATCATTCTTGAAAAATATTTAAAGAGGTACAAGATAAAATAAAATTAAAACATTCAGTTAGAGACTATACCTCTTCTTCGGAAAACATTATTTTTATTGCACGATAATCCCCATAAGATCATTATTCATAACAAAATAAGACCTCTAGAACATGTGGAGGGATTATAGGAATGTATTTTCTTAGGTATTAGGTGATATAAATTTTCTTTGAAGTTTGAATATAGGAGGAAAGAATGTTCTCTTTTACAAGAGTGGGGTTAGACACTCTTGTATTTACTTAAAGTATTATATTAATATAAATAAATTTTTATACAAAAATGGATTTAAAGTAATATAATTAAAATATAAGATGATTAGTTTCTTAAAAAATAATTTTATAAATTTTTTTACACTTTTTTATTATGTTTTTACCCTTATATATATATATTTTTAATGTACATTAACCCTTTTTAACAATTACTACAATAATGATATTGTAATCTTTACCGATCAATATTGTTACTATAAAATGGAAATTAGTCTATAAATGGAACATTGTTTACATTTTTATACATATTAAAAAACAAAATTTTGAAGATATGATTTTAAGAATATTAAATCATTTAATAAAATATTTTTTATTTTAGAATAAAATTAATGTCATTTTTGGAACTATCCATTTAATATGATATTTTAAATAACATGAAAAAATGGAATTAGAATATAATACCTTAGCACATATATAATATGTTATTTTTATCAAAATAATATATGGGAAACTATAATTTAATTGTATTATTTTACTTGTATTTTTTTAAATCATTTATTTTATTTTTCGATTAATTTAAGAAATGTTGTGTCATCGTACCACAATCATTTAAGTCAGTTATTTTAATAATAAAATTAAAACTAAAATAACATGATAGAAAAATTATTTATATTTCAAATAATTATATATTATATCACATAATTTTACTTTATACATATCAACAAATATTATAGTAATTAAAAGTAAGAAATTGACATTTTTTACTTTACCTTTTACTTAAATATTATAAAGGTAGAAAAAAAATAAATAAGGCACCAAGTTTCCATATTTTTGAAATTTATATGTAAATGTAAAAAATAAACTCATAAAATAGGATAGATTATGGTTTTAGGGTCATTTTTTAGTCCTTGTCATTTTTAGCCTTAATTATCTGATTTACACTTACTATGGCGATAATTATTTACTATAGTTATTATTCATAAGGACCAAAAATAAAAGGGTCCATTTTACCTATTTTTATCTCTTGGTAAAAAATATGGAATATATTTTTCATGATTAAATTCGTAAAAGTTAATTAAATTAATTTAATATTAAAATGTATAAAACAATGAAATTAGTTGTTTGAAAAACTGAATTTTTAAGTATAAAATGTTTTTATACAAAATTTGACAATAAAATTAATTAAAATTAAGTTAATTTAATTATTAATAATATAATAGAATGAATTTTAATCATCAAAAATTTTACAAAGTTTTCATTATTAATATTTTAATAAAAATATAGTTTTCAATAAAAATTAGTATTTTCACTATTCACTGAAAACTCAATATTTTTGTAAAAATACCAAAATTTCACGATAAGATACTTTTTATATTGTGATTTTAAAAATGATAAGTATTTTATTATATAAAATTTATAGAAGTTCCATAATATTTTTATTATATTCACTCACAAAGGAAAATGAAACCCATTAATGAAGAAAAACTATTTTTTGAAGAATAAAATGAATTTACAAAACAAATGAGCGCTAATTTCCTAGGCATTGACCAATAAATTTTTATTAATTAAGAACATTATATATATATTATAACAATTTTATTCTTATTCATTCTCACTAATTCAACATCTAGTTTATAACGATCATATTGAAAAAATAACATTTTATTGCTTCCTTATACTCTGTGTTACATATCGTATACACTATCAAATAATATGTTATTTTAAAATCATATGGAGTAACATTATCCCCACCCTTACCAAATTTCAACCTCAAAATTTGAAATTGATATTAGTAATCAAATTTTTTTCATTTGAAGATACTTTTTTAAAAATCTGACATTGTAAAAAGGTTTTATAAAAGTTCCTCTGAAAAAGCGAGTAAAGGGAGGTTTGAAGGCCATATAAAATAACACATACTATGTTTCCAAATATTATAAAAGTAGAGGGATGTGAATATATAGCAATGGATGTAAATTTAATTTATAAAATAATGATGAAATGTGAAATAAAACATAAATCTTACGAAAGAGAATGGTCATTAGAAAGTTAACTACCACAAAACCAAAAACTAAGGAGGTTTGAAAAAGAATATCAATTCATTGGAAAATAACATAATAGGATAAACTATTTTTTCAAGATCTTTTTTCTAAAGTTAAGGAATTAGCTTACTATATAGACTAATTACATAAGAAAAATATACTAACTTATCAAGGGTAATTTCAACCTTTAATCAATCTCCACCACAATCTCAAATTTGTTTCCCAAACAATTTGTATTGAAGATGAATTTTTCATTCCTAAAGAAATAAATAACATCTATTGAACAAAATAATTCCAACAAATTATAACCACATATTCTTCCTCTATTAATACATTAATAAAAAACAAAAAAAATAATATATTGTTAGATAATTTCCAAAATGAATAAACCTTGAAATTATTAAAATAAATATTAATATTCAAATAATCAGTAATAACCCCAAAAGTTGAACTTAGATAATTTAATAAATAACTAAACATAAAATTTTTCAATATATTCCCAACTATGGTAAAAACTCAAATATCAAAAATATTTTATCACATATTCTTCCAAGATTCATTAAACATTTATATCCAGTCATCATTATTCACTCATAAAGCCATATTCCAAAAAATTCAAATTCCATAAACATATAATATATAAAATATTTCAATTATTTCCATGAATAACATGAATCAAAATAATCCAAATTAAAATAATATATGATTAAAAAGATAATTAAGCCTCGATTTATCAAAAAATAATCCCATCTTATCTAACTATATATTTTTACCTTAATCATAAAACTTTCTAGGAAAAAATATTGATCTTCTTCAGAAATAACATTAATCAATTAATCACTGAATCACTTTTAAATATCATGGTAATCTATAAGATAAAAAATATGTTATAGAACTTAAATAACTAGAAATTATTTATATAAAAACAATAGGTATGTTATAATAAATAATTTTAATTTATAATTAATAATAATTTATTATATTTTATGGAGTTATAATAATATTATATATTTTTTTCATTCAATTGAAAAAATGTTTCATTTCAAACCAAATTAGATTTTCAGGATTTATGAGATTTTATTTAAAATATTGATTCCCAAATTATATAATTTTAATTTGGAAAAATAATTTTAATTTTTTAATTCATAATTTCAAAATTATATTTGGGTGAATTATGGGTATATTTATAAAAAGTTTCATTTCTCAATGAATAGTAAAAAAAATGATTTGTATTGAAAATTGTCTATTCATTTCTAGAATTTAAAATGTTCCATTTTGTTTTAAAATGATTTCATAGAAACATATATTTAATTTTATTATTTATATTTCAGTTATTTTCATTATATTTAATTTTAAACATTATTTTTTATAAAAAAAATTAATACTTAAATTTTTTTAAGACACATTTTTATCACATTTTTTTGGTAAAATTTTAAATTAAATTCTACCAATTTTTTGAATTAAATTTTATAAAATGGATTCTGTAATTTTAATTAGAATGATAAATATTATTTAAAAATCTAAAATTATTTTTTAGTTATAATGAATAGTATTAACAGTAAAAATCTGTTAGCACCGATAAAGTTATAGACTGTTTACTAGTAGTTAAACTAAGGAGATTAGTTTTAAAATGAAATAAAAACAAGTATAATTTTTTTCCTAGAAATAGTTCAATTATATATCTTATAATATTCCATAATTTCTCATTTTTATGTATTTTTTGAGTAATACATCAATATATTTTATACTTTTTAAAAATTCAAAGTTTGTCATCTCCAACACTTATAAAAAGGAACTTGTTCTCCTCTTATATGAACACTTCAGAAGCCTTCTAATCCATCTAATACCTATCCAAATCAATTCCTTACATACCTTCCCATTACCTAGAGTATATATATTTATCATTATACCATCATTGTATTTCTTTAGGTTTAAACCAAAGTATGTTGTTTGAAAAGGAGGTGTAGTTCTTAATAATGATTTTTTTTATTTTATCATATACCTCCTTCAAATCTTATTCAACTATTATGAAATAATAATATAAATTTATTCCATATAATGATATATTATTATGTCAATGGAATTATTTTTATCCATATCCACTTCCATCAATAGGATAACAAAACCGTCATTCGGGTGGGCGACAAACTATAACCTCCCGAATTGATGAAATTCATCTTCCATCACCACCTCTCATAGTTGGTTACAATTATTGTTTTAATGTAAATATATTATATTAATAAAATATTTATACTTATTTAAAATTAATATATCACACATTTTCTTTCCTTTCCATTCATTGAAAATTGATATCATCATTCGTGTGTACGTGTGGACTACAACCTTTATGAAGCGATGTGATTTGTTCTTCACCACCGCATCAAATTGAATGAATATTTCAATTTATTAAAATAAATAATATGGTATTCATGACATAATTATTATTATAGAAGGATAAAATTATACATATCTTTTTTTCTTCATGATCATTGAACAATGTAAACGTTACTCTTGCATATATAAGGCCTGTATTCTTCATAATTGTAATGTAATTACTTTTTGAAATTTTTTTATTGATTGTTTTAAAAGTAAAATTAATTTATAATAATGATAATTATTTCATTATTATTCTATATATTAAGTAACAATAACCTTTTTTACCATATTCAAACTATTTATTTCAATTTAGACATATGAATTGAATATCATAAAAACATCTCATGTAAACCAAATTAATTAAGTAATCAAATATAACATGGTAATAAAATAATTTAAAAAGTAATAATATAATTTAAAAATGATATAAATAAAGTATATAACTAATATAATTTTATTATTTAGGATGATAAATACCATACGTGATGATTTAGATCTAAGATAAGGGATTTCTTCTCAATTTCCAGTCTATTAAAGCATATTTTGTATTATGAACCTAATTACATTTATGTGGTGAATATAATTCCATTTTTAGGTCTCTAACATGAAAATAAATTTATTCATGATTATTAATGTTTCCATTCATGTTTATTCTTTTAATGGTTTTCAATTTTAATGTTACCAAATAGGAAAACATTTATTTTACAATCTCATTTTTTGGATTACTATTATTTTCACTAAAGGGATCTTATAATAAATCCTTTTTGAACTCTATATTGTTTTTAACCTATGTATATTTAATAATATTCAATATATTATTTCAATTTTTCCACTCTTGGGATCTTGAATCACTTACAGAAATATTTAAAATAAATTTTGATCATATTTCTCTTTTGATCAAATATATTTTATTCCATGTCCTTATTTTTGAGTAATTATTTTACATGGGCCTATTTATTAATAAAATTAATTTTTAAGAAAATTTTACCTTATCCTTGATATTTTACAAGTTTTTATATTAATCATTGTAATTTTTTGTTCAAATTTTTATTTTTTTTATAAATAATACAAAGGTTTATTTTCATTTTATATATATATAACATTAACAAACAATCCCATAGAAATAACTATTTTATGATTTTTAGCTTCTTCAACAATATTTAAATGGTTTTATGAAGAAAAATATTTAATGAATTAATATTTTAATATTTTTACTTTATTTTCATTATTTCTCTAATGTCTATAATTTTGTTACAAAACCTATATCTCCAATGAATCAATTTCCATATCTTATCTCTTATTAATTTTGGCAATGTTAACTTTTTATTGAACCATTCCCTCTCTTTTTATCATTAGGCATTATATTTATCTTAAATATCCATATTTTATATATAATGGTTATGATTATTTCTTAATCTAAATACCATGTCTAAATATGTTTTTATCTTTGAAAGTTATTCCTTTATCTAGGTAAATATTGATATTCAATATTCTTTCTTCAATAGAGAAATTTATTGATAAGGCTTATAGTTTATGAATTAAACCGATCATTCAATTTTGGAGGAATGACTTGTACATGTAGTTACTAGTGGTTCCAAGACTTATATATCCCTTCAATTCATCTATAGGTCTCATGGGGAAAACCTATTAGATGTAATTTTTTAATTTGGTTTATGGTGTATGCCTACCCATAGTTTCAATTGTACTGACACGAGGCCTTGATGGTAGAAATATCATGAGTTTGAGTTCCTAAATTCTAATTATTTGAATGAACTTTTTAATGACTTTAGTTATAATTATCCATGAGATTATTGTATTTGATATTATCCATGGATGCATTTCACACTCTTTTTATTATGTAAATGACTTGTGTTTTTAGATAATTTCATTTCTATATTGATTATGCCTTACTGATTCATGATAGAATTTTATTTATGTAACTCTTATTGAGAATATTATATAAAACTTTATTTGTTTTATCTTACCTAGGAATTGGATAAATATATATTATTAATATCAAGGATGTATGAATGTATTTACACTACAAATTTTATATTCCCAATATATTATGTAAATCATGTATGTATCTGGTTTATCAGTACTACTAAAATGATCATTCCATATGGATGGAATCATTTATATATTATACCAATGTAATAAATTAGACATAAACTATAGGATAATGGAGTTTGGGTTGTTATAGTTTCTATCAATTTATGTTTAGTAGAAACCATGAGAGATTGATTTTAAATAAACATAGTTAACATGAAAATTATGATAATACATGATAATATTTCAAAACTTTTACCATTATTGGACTTTGTTATATGGATATATATTAATAATGATTAATTATAACTCAATGG
Source organism: Viscum album (assembly GCA_963277665.1). NCBI lineage: Eukaryota > Viridiplantae > Streptophyta > Magnoliopsida > Santalales > Viscaceae > Viscum > Viscum album. Next base: position 1,658,653,047 of record OY728153.1, read on the forward strand.
GTTCCATTATTCAGTAATGGCTCCTATTGTAAGAAAGGGGAACAATACCCATAGACAATGTTTATATTTCCCTCCTAAGAATCCCAATACTACTAGTATTGGAGCTAAGTAGATCATGGACACATTTTGTCAGTTTACTCAGGGTGGGATGAATAAAATTTCCTAAATGGAGAAAACTTTTGTTATATGATGTAATTATTCTATATTTCATCACTTCATATGATAGAAACCTCCATCATTTAGTGGAACTACAACTCCATTGGTAGTTGAGTAATGGATCAAACCACTAAAAAATATCTTCCTCACTTTAGGATGTAATGAAAGTGAAAAAGTTATTAGGGAAGTGTATTATTTTAAAGGAGATGTAGAGTAATTTTGGTCCTTGATTCAAAAATCTAATGAGGATAAATAATTAGAAATCACGGGATGGATAACTTTTAAAGTGATTTTTTTAATTAATACTTCCCTCCAGAATAGAGATCGGAAATAGAGAGGAACTTACTAAATTTAAAGCATAAGGATAAATAATGTGTTGTATATTACAAGGATAACTTTACAAGATTAGCTAGGAATACTTGAAATTACATACATAATACAAAAATAATTATTGGCCATTTTTTATGGTCTTAAGACAAGCCTCTAAATGAAACTAGTTTCTCAAACATTTTGTTATTATAAAGATATAATATTAAGTAAATTGTGATGGAGATGGAATTTTATAGATCCCATATATTCAATGGATTAAAAGTAAAGAATATCTTTGTTGAACGCTAATAAAAATCAAATTGTTCAAATAATAAGAATAAAATGAAACATTTTCCATCAGATGAAAATAATAGAATGAAACTTCTAGGAAAATTATTTAAGGGAATGGGAATTTCATACATGTGTAGAGAAAAGGGTTATCTAGATAATGACTATAATGAATATTAAGAAACCACAAATATCTATTTCCTAAAATGTAAATATAATGGGGAATTATTAAAACATTTTTTAAAGTTTCAATGAAATCTACCACAGATTAAATCAAGGAGATATATTCAAGATTATATGACTACAATAGAAGAGGTTGAATTTCTAAAAGATATGGTTGAAGGTACTCTAATAATAGCCTCAAATTTATCTAGTTCTTTATTTTATTTTGGATCACAACACAATTTTATATCTTCCCCTTTTTCCAAGAAAATTTTATATTTTTCTAACACCTTAATAATGGAGTTTTCATTCAAAACCCCAAATAAAAATCTCACCAAAATAAGGACATTTTAGTGGATTCCCATTATGATGCATAAATGTTCCCAATTTTTGGACATTATTATAACTGTTATAGTCGATTTTTATATAACAATTGGTATGTATTTTTTTAAAAAACATGATGTAAAAAAGTTATTGAAAATGGAATGAAATTATGATTCATAAGGAAGATATGTAATTACTTATATTTAGAGTGGATACTTCATCATCTGAGTCATGTCTAGATCCACCCCCTTTAGCTCTTCTAAATGGGATTATTGGGGAAGAAGAGTAAGCAAAAACTATGGATTTAAAATTTATTCTTCAAATTGATAAGGTACATATTTATTGGAAATACATTTATGTATTTCATGAGGAATTAACTAGTCATAAACTAGAGTGTGTAGTTGAGTTTTATATTGATTTAATCAATTATTCAATAAATATATCAATGAATCTATATTTAATGGAAACTATGAAATTAGTGGAGCTAAAGAAACAACTTGAGAAGTTTTTTGTACGATATTTATACACCCAAGTTTTTTAGCTTGGGGTACCCTATTCTATTAATTACTAATAATGATGAATCTTTGAGGCTGAAATTGATCATAGGGAAATAAAACCTATTACAACAAATATCAATTATCCCATGCCTCACATTGATGACTTCTTTAATCAAATTCATGGAGATCAAAAAATTTCCAAGATTTACCATTGATTTGGGTATCGTCAATTGAATATAAAGAAAGAAGATATTTTGAAGACAACATTTCATAGAAGGTATATACATTAATAATTTATTGTAAGGCCATTTGTATTTAAAGAACCTTTGTGATTTTTTTTTGTTTTTAACAAAAGGTTTTTGTACTTTTTGACAACCAAAAATTTTGTGAAAGAATGTTTTTATTATTTAGGATTAGACACATTCCATCATAATGAGTTTTTATAAGAAAGATGAATGTTTTCTAATTTTTGTGAATCCAAAAAAAGGGAGAGAAATTTTTTATTGTTAATAAGTTTTTTTTCATAAATAGGTTTATGAAATCAATATTAAATTGAGTAACACCATACACAGAAGTATCCAAAATGATGAAGTAATTGATCAAACACACCATCAGTCTTAGGCCTATTAGTATGAAGTTAAAAATTCATCATTCACAATGCTTATTAGAAAGAGGGAATATGTTGATTCAAGAATTTGTAATGTTGTGGAATAGTTTTTAATGAAGGTAGTGATGTCTGGAGTTAGAATTTTCTCACACTTTCAAAGATTAAATATGATGACAATTTTAGATACATTAAGTAATCAAAAACCATGAAAACTATTATGATTTTTTTTTGATAAAATAGAGGAATATTAATGATTTTTTGGTTCTAGAAACCAGAATAAAAAAGATCATATTTAGATGTACTAGAATGAGAAGTTGTTAGAAGTCAGAATGTGTAAAGATGATGAAGTTTTTTGTTTTTTCAATGATACTGAGTGGATTTATTATCTATTGTAGAGAATAATAGTGATAATTATATCATAATGATAATTTCATAATTATAAATATTTTAACTAGACTAAATTTAATGAGGAAGATCCATCAGATAAGGAACAAACACCGATTCATCGAATTAATTCCTCACACTGATAACACATTAGATAAAAACATCATAGTGAGTATAGTTGTTGATTCCGATCCATAAAAGGGAGATGAATTATGAAAATAGGTGAAGATTCTAAAATATTTGTTTTTTAATTCTAAAAAACAAAGGAATATTTCATGTTTGTAATCCAATAATATTGTGACACCAATACATCATATACTAAGGTAGTTAATTATAATAATCTGAGGAAGATAGTCAGATCGTAATGAGCTGAGAAAGAAAGGAATAATGTAATGAGATGAGAAAGAAAGAAACATAATAATGAGATGAGAAGGAATGGTAGATTATAATGACTAGAGGAAGCTAAAGCCGAGGGAGTTATATTAGATTGGGGAAAATTTAGTTTGTTTGAGAAGACTGATCTTAAAGAAATATTGAGAGTATTTGACGAATTTAAAGTTTAAGTGTTCAAAATTGAAATTCAATTATGTGTAGATCTTAGAGTTTTTAAATTTTAGAGAGTGGTGATAGTTTTCATGTTTCCCTCCTTTTTTTTATTAGTCACCTATAAATGGAATCAATGTTTATTTTCATTTTGTAACTTTTCATGAGTACAAAAATCGAGGAGTGATGCCTATTTCATTCCAAGAGTTTCTTATTTGAATGAGATCACAGAATAAAGTCGTACTACTGATTTTTTTTGTTTTACTGAATTGAGGAATATTCTATTGAGAATTTGGGAAGATTTATATTTTTTTGATATTAATATAGGTTGAATCATACTGAGTCCATTGAAATAAACTCATCAGCATGAGAAAGCTTGGATTGAGTTTTGGGGAGTTTCTAAGATGTGCATGTTTTTTATCAATACAGAACATAATGTTTCTTAAAGAATTTATTGATAAAGGGAGAATCATATTAAGTTTATTAGATTAATTTAATCATACTGGGTTTATCAAACTCAATCCCATTAGACTCAAAAAAAATTTCAAATTAAATTTAACAAAGTGTTTATTCTTTAATTTTAGATCATTTGTTTTATAAGAAAAATTGAAAAATAATGAGAGTCAGTATAATAATTATTTTTGAGATTTACAAGGTGTCTAATAGGATTTGGAAAAAAATTTATTCACTTCTCTATAATAGTAAATTTCTATAGACCCAAGACAGTGGCTATTGAAAGGATGTAAGTTATCACACATAGGCCAAAAATTCTAAATCATGTATGCTTTACTTGCATTCTTATTTTTTCATTCATGAGTTTCTATAGAGAAAAATGATAAGTATATGAAATTTAACATATTATAGTATTTATGTTTTAAAAATTATTGAAACTAATAAAAAGTGAATAACTGATTTAACCCCCCCCCCCCTTCTTATTTGTTATTCAATCCCTTGAATCTTTAATTGGTATCAAAGAGAAGATCCCCTTGGTTAATCCTTATCATAGATAATATCAATTTTTTAAATGTTATAATAATTATTACATTTTATGGAACCAATTACTGTGGATGAAAATATAGGATGATTATTTATCTACTATATCTTGTCTCGGAATTTTTTTATACTACAACAATTGGTTTTCCACCTATTGAGAAGGATTTCTCGATGACATTTACTAATAAGTGAAATATCAATGTTGATAGAAAATCTAGGAAATCTATCCTTATATCATTATCATAAAGTGTTTATATGATGGTTATGGGTCTCAAAACTTTAAAGAGTATGTTGGAAAAGAAGGAAAGTATTTTTGAATGGAATACTAAAGTGAAGGAAAAAAGATACAAATCTGGCATAGTAAGTATGAACACATCAAAATGAGTGATAAAGAAACTATTTAAGGATTCTTATCCAATGTAAATTAATTTTTTTGCAACATGATATGATTTAGAGATGTCCATAAAGATTCTACAATTGTGGAGAATCTTATGTGAAACTTTTTAGATAGGTTTAATTCTAAAATTTCTTCTTTATAAGATAAGGATGATTTATCTCATGGTGAATTTCATAACTCTATTTAGGCTTATAAAATAAGTAAATCCTTAATTTAAGAAAATAATATGAAAGATGAAATTTATTTTTATTCCTTGAGTAAAATGAAAATATAAGATGTTCAAGATGTTGATCTTTATGACTCTTTTGATAAAGACAATGATGAGTTGAATATCAAAATCATGTCTCTTATATCTGAGAACTATCGAAGAGGAAGAGGAAAGTATGGAAGTAAAATTCCAATGATTTGTTTTTGATTATGGTGGAATCAAACACTTTTCTATTAATTTTCCCAAGAATAAATTTTGATAATATTGAGATGACTATAATGAAAAAAATCGATGAAAAAAATTTAATAGAAGTTTTAAATATGAAAATTCATCTAAAAAAATCTTAAAATAAGCTTATTGGGAACAAGAGAAGTATGTTGAGTAAGAAAGATGAATTAGGGTCAACTAAAAAAATTATTTGGGTGATGAATGTTCAGAAAACTTCAGAACCTTTACTGTAAAAGTTGAGAAAGAAAAAAATCCTCAGATAGTGAAGAAGTTGGCGAGGAATCATATAGAGAGTATCAACTAAGAATATCACTTATTTTATGTCTTGAGAAAAACATGACTCTCATGAAAGAAATCAGAGTAATGAAGAATTTTTTTGAAGAATTTGCCGAAGGAAGAAAATATTTCATAATGTAGGAGGAAGAATACTTCTAAGAGATCTGAAGTTACAAAAAAATAATTTTTGTACAAGGAATAAAGGTTAAGGGTAAAAGTAAGAAGCTGGAATATAAGGAAGAAAAAGTTAACAAGTTTCAATCAAAACTTATTGATTTTGAAATTACCTTGAAGAAGATAGATGAAAACTTCAACAAATATTTCGAAGTAAAATCTAGGACTTATAATGTTATTGATACGGATCAGACCAAGAATTGGGTGAAATCATCACAAACTAAAAATAATGTTTCATCTAATTCTTCTAATATTTTAGGTTATGAAAAAAAAATTAAAAATTATTCGATTGAGAAAAGTATGTGATAAACATATAATATCTACAAAATCTGAAAAATCAAGAAGAAGGAAATATGTTCCACATTTGGTGTATGATATACTAGAAAGAAGTTATCAACCTCAATTAAGTTTCTACAGGGAATGATATTTCTTTAGTAGAAAATCCAGATTTTATAGATACTAAAAGTGTTGTGTAATCTATAGGAATTAACACTATAACTTCATTCATAACATGTCACTTCTTGGAAGAGGGTTTGAAAAATATAAACAAATGGTGTAAGGAGGATGAGTAACTTTCTTTACCCCTTTGAAGTTAGAAATGAAAATACTCCAGATGTTAGAAACTTTCTATAAAAACAAATTTGAATTTTTGGAAGACGTTTGTTGATGATTTGATCAAGATGGTCATCATTCCAAAAGATATATGTCACTACTTTGAATATAAGTTTTTTATGGTATAAAATAAAAAGAATTAGAAAAAATAAAATTGAGGAAATATCATTTATTGTTGAGAAAACATTGGAAGAAAGTAAAAGGTACAAACCATGGATACTTAATATTGGTTGTTCTGTACATTTGATAGGTGATAAAAAATATTGAAACAAGTTGAAATTGATGATGGTCGAGAAGTTACCATTTATAATGATAGTTCCTTAAAAATAATTGGAATAAAAATGGCTGATATTTATGAAGAAAAGTTGAAATATAAGGATGTTTTCTTTGTTGATGGGCTAAAACAACACTTACTTAGTGTAAGTCAAATATGTGATAATGGAAAAGAAATATTACTCAGAAAACATTCCTATGTTATCAAAAGTATGAAAGATGAAAAAGTTAATATAAAATGAGTAAGAAGAAGTGGAAATATCTTATAAATAGGCATGTTTAATAACTCCAATTACGTGAGTGTTGAAGATGAAATTGAGTTGTGGCACTGAAGACTTGGCCACTATTGACAAGAAATCATGAACAATCTTTCTAAACAGGATGATGTATATTATTTTCCTTCAATTAAAAGAATATATTAATGTGTTTTTGTTACTTGTAAAAAAGGTAATATGGATAAAAAAAAGTCATGAGAGAGTTGAGATTCAATCAACCTGACCTCTTGAGATTATTCTTGAAAATTTTTGTTGATCGATGACATGTCAATCAAAAAAATGATATTTATACTTCATCACTTTTATTAATGATTTTAATTGGTTGAAAAATATCATGTTTATGAAACATAAGTCATAGGTTGTGGAAATGTTTTGATTTTTTTGAAAATAAGTTGAGAAAAAATGGGGTTTATATAAATAAGTTTAGATTATATATTGTTATTGAATTCAAAATCAATAATTTCAAAGCTTCTATGATATATCATGGTACCAAAAATCATTATAGTTCTCCCTATACTCCACAAAAAGTATCATAAATAAATAATATAAGTTTGTTTGAAATGAGAAGAATTATGTTATCAAAAAATAAATTTTCAAAGTTCTATTGGAAAGAAGCTATTGCTACTGTTGTACATGTTCAAAACAGATTTTTCTTGAGACCAGAAACCAACCCGACATTTTATTAAATGTTTTATAATAAAAACCCATCATTGAATTACGTAAAAGTTTTTGGAAGTCCATGTTCACTAAAAGAAATCTATATCTAGGAAATTTTGATGAGAAAAATGAGGATGAAATTTTTATGGGTCATTCACCCAATGGAAGAAGCTAAAATTTTTAGAAAAAATGATTAAAAGTGTTGGTGGACTCATATGATGTGAAGGTAATTTAAAATAAATATTACTTAACAAAATTTGTTGAAAATACTAAGGAGGATAAACTAGATATTTTCCATGACAGTGAAAAAAAGTCAAAACATCCTTACCAAGATTCCCAAGAATCATGTGATGAGGAAATTTGCGATGGAAAATAAACGTTATAATTTATTTCCTTACAAATTTATTTTGTGTTTTAAAACATTATTGGAAATTAGAAGGATCCATTTTAGACTAGAAGATAGCTGAGATTTTAAAACAAGACTTCACTTATCTCAGAAGTTTAACCAAAATGTGTTTTATAATCTATTCCATAAAAATAATGGGTGGATTCAATGAATGAAGAGTTGGATCCTTTTGAGAAAAATGAAACATGGGAACTTCTTCCATGGAAATCAAATTAAAATTTTATCAGAAAAAATTGGGTGTACAGAAAAAAATTAAACAAGAATGGATAAGTTTCATGAAAAAAATAAAGACTTGTTTTCAAATGTTATTCATAGATAGAAGATGTATATTTTGATGAAAATTTTTCCCCCATTTCATGGTTAGAAAAAATTCAAATGTTTCTTGTAGTCGATGATCACCAAAGCTAGAATGTATATTAGATGTGTGTAAAGTCAACTTTTCTAAATAGAGAAATGGAAAATGAACTTTACATTGAACAATCACGTGGTTTTCTACTTGATGAGGATCAAAAAAAATGTTTGTAAATAGAAGAAATATTTTTATGGGATTAAATAAACTCCACATGCATGATATCCTAATTTTGCACATTTTTTGAGAAATTTTAATTTGTCTAAATAAAAATTTTATATAAACTTATAAATGAATGATGTTGACTCTAGAAATCTAATTTTAATTATTTATTTCATGGTTATAATTTTTTCTAGGGATAGAGAATATTTTTTTGAAACATTTTCTAAAGAAATAAAAAATAAATTTTAAATTTCAATGTTTATAGAACTAATTTTTTTCCTTGTATTACAAGTTCAAAAAAAAGAAAAATACATTTTCCTATATCCAAAAAAGTATACCCGGAGATTTTTATAAAATTTTGGCATGGAATAATCAAAAGATGTTTCTACTCCAATCTCAGTTGGGAGGAATTTTAGTAAATATAATTCCAAAAAATGTGGGAATCAGAAATTCTTTTGAAAAGTGAAATGTTTTTTACATTACCTTACATTCTCAAGTCTTGATATTGTTTATGTTGTGACTTTGTGTGCCAGGTATCAAATTAATTAAAAATAATTACATATGTTGGAAGAAAATATAATTTTGAGATATGTAAAATGAGTAATTTAACATGAGTTTTTATACAAAATAAATTCTGATATTATGTTTCATGGTTATAATGATGTCGATTTGGTTGAAGATTATAATGATAAAAAATTAACCTCAGAAGGAACATTTTTATTGGGTGAATGTTTTGTGAGTTGGAATATTAAGAAATAGTGTTCATTAACATTAAGAAAAGTGGAATCCGAATATTTTTCAGTGACTCGGGATTGAACTAAAATGTTATGGATAAAAGTTCAACTAGAAGACTTTAAAGAGAAAGTTTCTAATACATTGAAGATACTTTGTGTTAATTTGTGTAATTGATCATTATAAAAATCTTTTCCAACATTCAAGATAAAAATAAATTGATATAAAGTTTCACTCGATAAAATAGAAAGTTATAGTTGCAAATGTTATAATGGAATATATAACAAAAAAATATCAAATAGATGTTATATTTATAAAATCTATGATGAAAGAGAGATTTGTGTAATTGAGTCTATAACTTTATGGTCATCCTCTTCTCATGAGTTACTAATCCTCATAATGAAGGTTCCCACTATGATTTGGATTATTTTTACAAAAGGGGAGAGAAATTAACAACTTATTAACATTATAAGAAGTTTTAACTTGTCTTTTATTAATGAATATTAATTGTTGGTTATCATAAAATGGGGGGAGAAAAAGAAATGGGAGTGAAAAAGAAAAGTGATAGGAAAATATTAAAGTGAGGGGGATTTATCTTAATATGTATGAAAAAATTTATAGTCACCAAGGGACAAAAATCCATGAAAACAATTATTTATCCATAAATGTTGTTTTAGGACACACTCTTTTAAGAAAGGTTGTATTTTGGTAAAAGTCAAAAAATATGGGTTTTTTTTAAAAATTTGAGTTGTAAACATTGTTTGAGAGTTAAAAATTTCATTAATGAGTTTTTTCAAAAAATGAAAAGGGGGATATTAAATAACTGTTTTGATGCTTTTGATTTTAATAAATTTTTTTATTTTCGAAAACTATCCTTTTTATAAAATAAGGTTTTTGTTATTCAGGACCAGAACTAGTCCATAATAATGAGTTTTCATAATAAAGATGATAGTTTAGGATTGTTTCTGAATCCAAACACAAAGGGGGAGAAAGTTTTTATCCTTAATAAAGTTGTTTTATGTAAATATGATTTTGGACACAACATTGGACCGAGCAGCACCGAATAAAAATGTGGTGAGAAATATGAAGTTGTTTATCAGATGAAAAATCAATCTTATGTCCATTAGTATAAAGTTAAATATCCATAAAACATGGTTTTTTCATAAATTCGGATGTTTCTAAGTGAAGAAGTCATAATTTTTATAAAGTGTTTTGAAAGAAGATAGTGAGGGTCAGAGTTTCAAAGATTTCATACATTATAACCTCAAATTAGACGATTCTTTTCTGCTCCTAAAATTCTAAAAAATCATTAAAAATATTTTGATAAAATATTTTGAATAAATGGGGGAATCTTAAAGTTTTTATTAGTTCCAGAAACCTAGAAACAGAAGATCAGATCCACAAGTATTGGACTGAGAATTTGTGAGAAGTAAAAATGTGTAAAGATGATGAAGTTTTATGTTTTTTGAAAGTAGTTTAGTAGATTTACCACAAAATGTAGAATATGATAATGATCATTATATTTCAATGAGAATTCCATTTTTATGAGTATTTTAACCCGAATGAATCCTTGGATGATGATCAATTTGATCAAGCACATACAACAATTCAATAAATAAATTACTCACATTTATAACACATCAGATAGAGAACATCAAAGGGATCAAAGTTGTTGATTCCAATCCATCAAAGGTAGACCAGTTTTTAAAATAATTGAAGATTCTAAAATAGTTGTCTTTTCTTGAGATAAAACAAAGGGAGAGTTAATGTTTTCAATTGAAGAAAATTGTGACAACAATAAGTAATATAATGATGAATTTAATTGTAATAAGATACATAAGATTGATAGATCACAATGAGATGAGAAATAAAGGATGATTTTAATGAGATAATAAAGAAAGTAAGATCGTAAAGTGCTATGAAATAAATGAAAATCATAATGATTTGAGAAATAAAGACATATCATAATTAACTGAGAAAGAAATATAGATCATAATGAGTAGAGGAAGTTGAAGTTGTTTAATTTATATAGGACTGAAGAAAAGTTAGTCTTTTAAATAAGACCGATCTTGAATAAATCATTAGAAGTTTTGAAGAGTAAAATTTTAAGTGTTCTTACATGAAATTCAATTATGAATTGATTGGGGAGTTTTTGAATTTTATAGAGGGAAACTTTTCATGTTTCCTGACTATTCTTTTTTGATTTCCCTATAAATAGAATCAAAGTTCAATCAAATTTTGAAACCGTTCAGGAGTGCGAAAAAGGTGAATCCATACATATTTATTACCAGGTTTTTCTTTCCAGACTAAGATATCATAAGAAGGTTAGACTACAAGAATTTTTTTTACCAAATCTTAAAATATATTAATGATTATTTGAGCAATGTTTGAGTTTTGAAAATTGAGACTATGTGCACTATACTGAGTCCATTATACTAAAATTCATTAGACTGAGGATGTTCGGATTGTGTTTTGGGGTGTTTCAGAAAAGTGCAAGTTCGTTATCCAAAAAGGACAAAAAATTCCCTAAAGCACATTTTGAGAATGGAACCATCCAATTTATTCAATTGGATTGATTCAATTGGAATGGGTTCATCAGAATGAATCTCATCCGAACCTAGAACATTTTTTGGAGAAAATTGAACAATATCTTTATTCTTTTGTTTTGGATTAGTTATTTTATAAGCTACTTTGATAACCGATGGGAGTGAGCATGATAATTCCATTCTGAAGATAGAAGGTGTTTAATGGGAGTTAGTAGAAGTTGTATTCACTTCTTCATTAGTAAATTTCCTTAGACCCACAGTAGTGGTTATGGAAAGGATATAGGTTCTTACATTGAGACTGAACCTTTGAAATCTCATGTTCTTTACATTCTTCCAATTTTTGCAAGCATTAGTTTTTATAGGAAAAAATGATAAGCATATGAACTTTAACATGTTTTAGGGGTTATGTTTTAAAATTTATTGAATCTTATAAAATGTTAACAAATGATTCACCCCTCTCTTTCTCAGTTGTTATTCGATCCTTTGAAACTTCAAGATTGGATAATGCACCCTCTATTTTTATGGATCTAATGAATGTAGTATTAAAGTAATATCATGATATTCTTAGGTATATATTGATTATGTATTGGAATATTATAAATGGTATTATAACTATGAAAATCAATTGGGGTCATTATTTAGGCTCTTAGAAAAAAAGTGTTATTTGAGGAATTTAGTAATTATGAATTCTAGATTTAATAGTTTTTTCCCATATTACTTATATGGATGGAATATCATTTGATCCTATAAAGATTAAACCAATCCAATAATATCGTACACCAATAAACATATGTGAGGTATATATTTTTATTTTTTTTAAAGGTCACTATGTGTGTTTTATTTAAAAAAATTCCCAATTGACTTACTTGTTTACCAAGACTTCATGTAAAGGATTTATGTTTACATGGAGAATGGAATTCAAGTAATATTTTGATTAATTTAAGAGGAGATTGGTTAATTATTTGATTTTGACTTTAATATTATGAAATGATGGATTCTTGATATATTGTGTTGTATCAGATAGGGGACTTGGTTGTGTCCTTATATAGAATAATAATGTTATTACATATTCATTGATGAAGTTAAATAATAATGAAAAGAACTGTACAGATCATGATAATGACTTGGAAATAGTAATATATGCATTTGAAAATATGGAGTCATCTTTATGGTTAAGGTATGATATATACACAAATAATAAGATTCTAAAAAATATATATTAATTTAAAGATATCAACGTCTAGAAAATATGATAGCTAGAGATACTCAATGATTATGATTTTTTAGTACGCTACACCCTATGAAGGAAAATAAGGTAGCATATGTATTTAGAATGTAAGATCATGAAGTTGTGTACAAATGATGATTTTCATTGATCCCATATTCATGGATTTAGAAAATATGTATTTGGGAATTACTAAGGAAGGAAAAAAATCACTTCAATTTTAAAAGATTGTTAAACCACATTTATATAAATAGATAAAATATTCTCTACCTGATGATGAGAGTTTTTTTGAAACAAATTAATCCATAAATTATGTGAAATTGGAAGAATTCATATATAAAGAAATAATTATAAAATTTTGATGCAAGCAATGTGTTTTATCTATACCAAAGATAAAAGGGGAATTATTAGATGATGTTTATAGCTCAAATTTCTCTATACATATTTTTTGAAACAATATGTATAGGGATTTTAAGAAACAATTTTGGTTGGATAACATGATGTGGGAAATTATTAATTATTTTTTAAGTTTATTAGTTTTTCATTAGGTAAAGGTTGAGAGATATCATCATAGAGGACTCATGCAACCTATACCCATTATACTGTGTAAATGGGATTTAATTTTTAATTAGTGTACCAAATACTAATATAAAGAATCACGCAATATGGAATATTGTTGAATGACTTTACAAATATGTACATTTCATTAATATAAGATAATATTTACCTCTTGTGAACCATGAATGACTCTATATTAATGAATTTATATAACTTCATGATGAAACTCATGAAACTTTGACTAATCATGATATTGAATTTACATCAAAATTCATAAAATGTCTTCATAAGGATCTTGATACTATTATTTATTTGAGCATTTCCTATCATCCTCAAACTGATGGGATATCTGAAAGTAGTATTAGAATATTGGAGGAAATTTTGAGATTGTTCACGCTTGACATTCAAGGTACATGGTATCAATATTTAAGATTGTTGGAGTTTTTCTATAATAGTAGCTTCTATTAAATTATTCAAATGACGTCGTATGAATAATTATATGCAAGTGATGTCACACCACAACTTGTTGGGATTAATTTAGTGAAAGTAATATTTTAGGCTCAAAACATGTTCATGACACAATAATAATGGTAAAAACTATTCTAACTCATAATAATGCTAATAAAAATAGGAAAAAGTGTCATTTATATAAATAAAGGAAAGATTTGGTATTTCAAGTTGGTGAGCACATTTTCTTGAAAGTATGTCAATTGAGATGTATTATACGGTTAAATATAAATGAGAAAAAGAGCCCCATGTACATTGATCATTTTTAAAAACTATAATGAATTGGAGTTTTGGCTTACGAATTGGAAATTCCACTAAGCTTCTATAAAGTACATGATGTGTTCCATATCTATTAGTTAAGGAAGTATATTCCAGACCCAATACATGTGCTCAATTATGAAGAAATAAAATAGGAAATTGATCTATCATACTATGAATATACTATCATAATTTATAGTATGAAATGATAAGACATGTAATGGTCCTTTATAAAAAAACATAACATTGAGGAATCAATGTGGGAACATAGGGATGTTTTGAAGAAGAACCACTCTCAATTGTTAGGGAAGTAATATCAATGAAAATCTTGAGGATGAATTTTTTTTAGTTATGAAGAATGAAAAAATACAATTAATTTTATAATAAATCATTTTCATGTCCTATTAACACTCATTAGTAATATTTTATTGAGTTATTATAACATTAGTTAATTTTTTAGTCAACAGGAAAAATCATTATTTCTATACAATAGGATTTTCATGAATAATATGATTATATTTAAAATTTTCATTTTAAAATTATATAATTTGAATTAAAAAATGAAATTCATATTTTAATTTATCATTTCAGTGTTCTATTAGGATTATTTTTTTTGTTTTTATGAAAATAATTATTTTATATTAAATAGTGAAAAAGACCAGTTTTTATTGAAAAAATAATTCTTGTTTCAATAATTATAAAAAGTAAATTTTTATTTCAAAATTATTTAAAAGTTAAATTTATTAAATAATATTATTAATAAACCAATCATGGTATTTGAGATTAATTTTATTCATAAATTTTGTATAGAAACAGTTTTATACTTATAAATGACTTTTTTGAAAACCCATTTTTCATCAAATTTTTGACGTTTAATTTTAAATTCAAGCCTAAAAATTATATGGATTTAATTTTTTTAAAATAGATTATATATTTTAAATAATTATAAATAATATTATTTAATAAGTACATCTATTTTTTTAAAATGAGACGTAGAAATCAGTTACCAGATATAATGTTAAACCTGGTTTATGAGGGGGTTAAACTAATGAGATAAGGTTATAAATTACTTAAAACGTGTAAATTAATATTTTATGTTCATATTTTGACCCTATATAATATAATATTCATTTAAGGTCTTTTTTTAAATTTTTATTTATTTGTACATTTATATATTTAATTATTTTTAATAATTCCATGTATGTTCTCTCACCCTTAAATAAAAGGATACCACCTCTCCTCTTTTATCCACACTTCAAGATCCTTTTATTATGAATGATACATAATAAAATACATGACTAAATTCCCTTACCAAGACTTAGATTCCATTTTTTTTGTTAATAAACCATCCTAGGAAGTCTTTAGATTTAAACCCAAAGTGGTTTCCCAATGAAGAGGTGTTTTTCATAACCATGTGTTTTCATTTTATTTCTTCTGCTACCTCCATAAAATATTTATAAACAAAATTTAAATAATAAAAAATTATATTATATATACTGATATGTTATTATGTTAATGTAATAACCTATATACATCTCTTGCTCCATCAAATGGGAAACAAACTGTCATTCACGTGTACGTCAAACTACCGCCTCACGAACCGTTGGAATTTATTTTCCATAACCACCACTCATGTTTTTTATAAGGATGCATTTAATGTATATTATGATATTCATGAAATATTTATCATTCTATAAAATTAATATATTTCATATTTTCTAACATTTCCATTCATGGTGAAAGGATAACGACATTCAAACGTACATGTGGACTACCACCTCAATGAAGTGATGTGGTTCGTTTTAATGACTACATCAAATAGATAGGGTATATTAGTTTATTTAAAGAAATAATATGGTATGTATGATATAATTATTATTTTGGGAAGGCATAACAATACATTCCTTCTTTCAATCATGATCATTGAAATATGGAAATTTTTCTTAAGCTTATGTATGACCTATCGTCTCCATGATTATAATGTCATCCATTTTCTTAACTATATTTATTGATTTATTTTAAGTGCATAAATTATGTATAATAATGATAACTATTTAATAATTATTTTTTATATGATGGACTTGACCTATAAATTTAGATTTTTTATTTCTTCAAACACTTTTGGTGGGAAGTGAGAACCTAAAAATATTACATGAACACCAAAATTCAGACCGAATATGAAATTAACAAGCTATTCCAGAAAATATTAAAAAAAATTAAACTAGTAACCCTACATAAACTTAATGAGATATAGGTTACCTTTGTGTCATGATTATCTTTGATGGTGTCCTCAAAGTGTTTGGCCAATATTCCCCAAGACTGAATACATTCCACCAAGCTTATTTTCACTCTTTTGATTCCATGCACTAATATTTGAGCATGTTTGTCGATCCAAACAATTTTCTCATAAATAATTCATACTTTCACTGATCTCTTATAAATTATATCAGCATCCACATTTGAAATGTTAATATCCAAAATTTTCTCCAACATCTCTTCCTTTGAATTAATGAGAAGTTTTATGTCATTATCCTCGTCCCTTGTCACCTTATGGATGCCATAAAATGCCTCAAGTTCTAAAATCTGGTAGGAATACTCTAACTTATCAACTTTAATCCCATCATCCTTATCAATAGCTTGATTATCCTTATCAGGAAGTGATGTTGGATGAGCAACCACCTGATCTGTATTTTCCCCTACCTCATTCTTCTTCAGTTTACCTACTGATCTGGTTACCATGGGCTTCACAAGATTAGATTTTTCCTTTCATTTATTATATTTTTTCTTTTGATTTATATGAAAATATATAGAATCAACATTCCCTTGTTTCCCCTTCCTCAAGCCTCACCCAATGAATATTTTTTCCTACAGATCATGCTCAAACTATGAAGTTGAGTGTGAGTTAGAATCAATTTGTCTTTAATAAGAATACCTTGAGCCCAAGATATGGCCTTATTCCTCTTCCATCTTGGAATGATAGACAACCAACATTAGGATCAGTAGTCTCCTTATCCTTTCCATCCAGATATGATCTTGAAATATCCAAACATTCAAACAGATTGATCAAATTAATAGGTAGGGGTCCTTGATGACTCGATCTATTCTCAATAGTCTCTCCAACTTCACTTAAATCCAAGGTGCCCTACTTTGAACTTTTTGTGTGTTAAACTATCCTATAAAAAATATCATCAATGCACCAAACATATAGAATTGAAAATTTTCTTATAGGAGATCCTGGATAGATCACTACCTTGGATTTATACACCACGGTCATTGGCTTGGTAGGTGCTTTCATCCTAACTTCCCCTCTCCTACTTCTAGGAACTTAGTTCCCCTTACTACCATTTCCAGATGCAGTGTGAGTTGACAATAAAATTTGTGCATAAGAAAGATGCAAAGGATTATAAAGAGATAAAATTTCCCCCTCATTACCTGCCTTCAGGGTATGAGATGATAGATCCATAGTTGAACATAGAAAAAACCCATGTTGATGGTGTACCAAATAATCACATAATGAGAAAAAGTTGAACCAAGCATCAAAATCCACTAGTTTTCAGTATATGAGTTCATCCGCCACCATGATCTATATACATTAAGTTGGGGGATTTCATACATCAACTTCCATGAAAATATAAGGGGAAATGGGAGGAAATATGGATTGTGACTAGTCTTGAAATCCTCAAAGTATTCCGAAGTGGTTTCCAATCATTTACAAAATAGAGGGGTTTTGTAAGGGAAGAGGTATGCTCAAGAAACTAACCCATATTGACATAGTGTATGGATCCTAGTTCCAATGAAAATCTAAGCCCCATATAAAGATGAATAAATGATAACCCCCATAGGACTGATGTAACATGGACTAAGTAGAAGAGATATCATCCACGTTAGTGAAAAAAGGAAGAACATAATGGGTATAGAGCATCTAGATGGTTACATGCTCCTTCAGAGGTTGGGTGCTATTGCTGAAACAATCAATGCATTAGAGTGATGGATGCCTTCGACCAATGCCAGAATCCTGGTAGATACTATAGAGGTCCGAGGATTTAGAGAACTCCTAAAAGAAAAGGGGAAGAACTGGGGCACTGAGGCATAGAGAGGGTAGCTTTGGGAAAATGTGGATTGGGTGAAAATCAAGTAGGTAAGATGGTTGGTATAGGGTTTTAAGACCTGAGAAACTTGTCCCTTCCTTCAATAAACGAAGGAGGAATGATCAACCATCACCATCACCTATAGTAGGATGCTAGGGCTCCATCACTATTGGGAGGTCTATGAGGTTAGATCAATATATACGATTGAAAAAGACATATTTTATCATAATTAATCTACCAAAGTCATTTTAGACATATGAATCCAATATCCTCAAAATATGTGATGTGAACATAACCAATTATGTAATTAAATATAGAATTGTAATAAATAAAATAAAATGATCAATAAAAATTTAAAAAGTTTTTAGTGATGTAAATTATTAACTTAAGTTTATTTTACATAGTTTTAAATAATGTACTTTATGAGTCAGACATGAGGTAAGGTATTTTGTCTTAATTTCCACTCAATTGAGACATATTTGGTATTTTAAAGATATTAACATTTATATAGTGTATGTATATCCCATTTTAGGTATTTAACATGATTATAATTTTTTTTGTGATTATTAAAGATTCAATTCAAGTTTAATCTTCCAATGGGTCGTAATTTGAAAGTTACCAAAATGGTAAGAATTTATTTTACAATATCATTTTTCATTTCTCTTGTTTTCTTTAACGCAATCATATAATATATCATTCTTAAAATATATCTATTTCATTATCTTTTTATATTTAATTAATTTCCATATTTTTCCAAATTTTCTACTCTTTGGAACTTGAATAATGAAAATAAATATTTAAAATAAAATATGATCTTATTTTTCTTTTGATCGAATATATTTTATTCTATTTCCATATTTTTCAATTTTTTTACAAATAACCTTTTCATTAATAAAATGATTCTTAGGACATTTTAAGTTATCCATGACTATTTAAATTATTTGAATGGAATATACATATTTTCCCAAAAAAATATTTTAAAATTTCATTATAATAAGTCAAAAATTTGTTTTCTTTTTAAAATATACGTCGTTAATAGAATTTCCCACAAACATAATTATTTCATGATTTATATCTTATTCTATATTATTTGAATGGTTTTACAAAGAAAACTCTTTTGTGAAATCTTATTTTAATATTTTTCTTCAAATTACATTATTTCCCTAAAAGATATGATTTTTTTACAAAACCGATATTTATGATTAATATATCGTCATCTCTTATATCTTATTAATTTTTTTTGTCATTAAATTTCTATTGAAACATTAAAATTCATATGATCATTATAAATTATATTTATATCACGAATAAGATTATTTTGTAAACTTTTTACCATTTTTACACATATTGTCTTACATTAAAATTTATTGGATTGAGTGTAGAAATATTAATATTCTTTATTCTTTATTAGATATAGTAATTTATTGAAATGGAATATTTTTTTTGTAATAAAATTGATCATTAAATATATAAGGAATCTATTTTAAATCTAGTGATAGGTTAGGACTAGAATTATATATCCCTTTGATGAATCGATAGGTCTCATGAGATAAAGCAATTGGTTAGCCTTATTTAAAAGGTTTTTTGTGTTTGTCTACCCATTGTTGATACTATCTTGGTCCAAAAACATGATGGTAGAGATATAATAATGTTTGACATCAAGAAATATAATAGTACCCATTTCCATTATTTAGAACTCACTCATTATTATATATTATATTATTGCCTTTTATATTATTCATGTATACATCTCAAGCTCAATAAATTGATTAAATTGAAGGGTTTGTTTTTTTATTTATATTTTCATATAAATTATTCCTTACTAATTCATGATACATTCTATTGTACATAACTATTACCAAGAATCTAAAATCATCCTTTATTTTTTTATTTTCCCTAGTACATGGAGGAGGAAATTATAAAAAAAATGAGGGATGAAAGAATGTTTTTATGCTTTGAATCTTAAAGTTCCAATGCAATATGGGAATCATCTCTGTATAATGATATTCAAGACTACTAAATTGATTAGTCCTTTAAGATGATATAATATTAATTTTTTTCTAATTTAATAATGTAGACATCATCTTTGGGTTACTGGAATTAGAGTTGTTAAAACCTCAATATAAAAGATAATATAAACCCTATAGGATATCAATACATATAAAATTATGTCCACCAGATGTAAATGCATTATTCATAAAATAAAGTTTTCATTAAAACTCATACCAAACAAAAGTGTTATATTATTATACATGTATCCCCAAATACACTTGACCATATTATATTTCTACTACATAAAACATCAAAAGAGAGTCTCTATTTTTTTAATTTATGATCATATTTAAACTTATAAATCAATGATGGTATCCATAACTCTTAAGTTAACCTCACATTAAAATAAATTATTCTACAAGGTTTCCAAAACATTTATTATAATACCAACTACAGGGGAAAAATATTTTTTACACATATTATTATAATATTTTTAATATAGGTATCCATCAAATATAAAAAAAGGATCGATGTTTTTAGTGTCCTATGAAGATAATACACATAAAACATAAATATGAAAATAAAATATTCTTATTTCAATATTCACAATGAGATGATAAATACCATTGAGTTCATAAAACCACATAGATTAACTTGTGGAATAAAAATAGAAAATGGGTGATCTAAAAATCATAGTAATGGAATAAATAAGATAATGAAGCATAATGTGTGAGTCAAATTTATAAAATGATATCACAAAAGAGAAGGATCATGAGTAATCATATGAGAGAGTAACATAATTAAAATGCTATCATAAGATAATATAAACATATAAAATGTGGTAGTGATAGAAAAAATGACTTAGGAAAATATCAATGTTAATTTATAAGACAACATCACATGGTGGACCGACTCCCATCGTGGATTAGGTTTACTCTATAATCTATAACATAATGTCTCATGAGACAAAACATTACAAAATGAATTTTAGTTCTATCTAGGTTCACATGTAATAACATTTACATTCTTATGCATTCCAAGAAACTAAATCAATCACAATTCATAATCATTATAATTACACATTCAATGAAATAATTTTTATAATCTTTCCTCATATGATAATCGAAAGTGATTTCTTAAATAAGGCATTTGAGAAATAAACATAAGTCTTGTATTACCCATAAAAGGAAGGTAGAATAAAATTTTTATATACATGAAAGACATATATACATAATTTAGAATCATTTAATAACATTAAAAAGAGGTATAAATTGGGTTAGAGATAGAATGGTCAGAACCCGAAGAAAAAAGGTAGTTTAAAGATATATGTTTCCATAAGTATCATATTTAGTCATATGAATTAAGGAATAATATATAATAAATATATATTTGTTGTAAATTAATTATATATCTATTATCATATATATCATACCATATATTATTTTCTTATAACATCTTAATACCATTTTATTTACAATTATGTATTAAAGTCATTGTTCTGGGTGGTAACTGCTTTGTTTTTCATGAATGTTTTGGTTAATCATTCTAGGTATTTATATATTGATAATGGTTACATGATTTAAATAATGTTAAAAATTATTTAAATATCATATATATTAATTATATTAATTTTTATATTCATCTATAAATGTAGGAGATAAAAAACGAATTACACTGTTTATGGGGTAATATGTCATACACACGCAAGTACATTGTTTCCATTTTTTATGGATGGGAAGAATGAAATATATATAATATTTCAACATTAAAGAATCATAAAAAATTCATAAATAACATATATATTTACTAAATACATCATTATAACCATCCTTGAGAGACGGTAGTGGATAAATAATTATATTGGTTCGTGAGGCAGTAGTCCACTGTACACAAAAATTATGATATTATACCAGATTTGATGAAGGGGAGATGGATGTAGGTTATTTATTTAACAAAATTACATATCAATATATTTAATATAATATTTTTTATTATTTTATCATATTTTAATTAAATTTTATCGATGTAGAATAAGAAATACACCTATAACATTTCACTATAGATAATACCTCTTCTTCGGACAACTTTCTTTTCCTTACACATTAAACCTTATGTGATTATTATTATTCCTAGAATAATTAGTCTAAAATTTGGGTAGATATTTTAGTAAGGTATTTGGGTAGGTATTGGCCAAACTAAAAAGATTTTTATGTGTTAAGAAAAGAGGATAGGAGATTCCCTTTAACAAGAGAGTGGAGGGGTGCACATGGAATTACATAAAGTATTAAATTTATAAAAATTAATATTTTTGGATAAATGGATAAATAATAAAAATTTTAGATTATAGTATGATTATGGGTAAAAATAATATAATAAAATATAATATTTATAAGTTTAGATAAATATTTTACCCATTCTTTTTATTTTAACCCACGATAAGTCTTTTTGATAATTAACAAGAAAACAAAAGTTTTTACTATTTAGGAGTAAATATAGTTAATAAGAAATCTATATTGGTCCAAAATTTTATAATATATGTTATTATTAAATATACTAAAACTATTTGTAAAATAATAGTATTTTTATGAATTTTAAATCATTTATTAAATTTTTTTTAATTATAAAATAACATCAATATCATTTTATGAACTATTAATTAAATTTGATTTTGAAAATGACCTAAAAAATAGAAATAGAAAATAATATAATAAAATATCACTAATATTTTATATTTGTCTAAAATATTTTTGGGAAAAATAATCTTTTCATATTATATTACTTTTAATATTTTTAAATTCATTTATTTTATTTTCCTTTTAATTTAATATATGTTGTTTTAGTATTGCATAAGAATTAAAGGAAATTATTTCATAAATAAAATTTGAAAATAAATTATAATTATAAATAAGAATGAATTTATCTTTAAAATGAGTATTTATAATTGAACATATGTTTTATTTATCACAACCTCAAAAAGATATAGAAAAGATAAGTTAGAAAGTGAAATTTTTTATACTATCTTTTACTAAAATATTATAAAGGTCAAAATAAGGGAAATATCGATTCATGTAACCAAATATTAATAAAAATGAATATAAATGATTGAAAATAACTCATAAAATGGGATGAAGTAAAGATTTATGGTTATTTTTTGATATGTATCCTATTATTTTTAACATTAGTTTTCTTGATTTACCCTTATCATAATGAAAATTATTTCCAATGGTTACTATTTATGATGAACATAATTAAAATTGAACTAGTTACGAAATTTATAAATCCTAATTAAAAATTAAAAATTCATTATTCATGATTCAATTTATATAAGTGGGAGAAATTAAATTTGCATTAAAATTCAAAGTGCAACGAAAAATATTTTTTTTTGGAAAATGTCTTTACATGTTTAAAAATGTTTTCATACTAAATTTAACCATAAAATTTATTAATATTAAATTAATTAGATTATAAATAATATAGGATAATTAATTTTTCTTTCAAACCATTTAGAAATTGGAATTGTAAAAATTTTTGATTAAAAATATTGGTTTCAATATAAGTATGTATTTTTCACTTTTCACTAGATAATATATATTCTATGAAAAATCTAAAAATTTCAGTTGGATTAAAATTTAATATAATTATATGAAAAATGATAATATTTTAATGATATAATTTTTTTAAATGTTCTATAAATTAATGATAATATTCACTCACATACACCAATAAAAACTATTATTTATGAAAACATATTTTTTAATAATAAAATGACCTAATTATAAATTGAGTTCTTATATGTTAGGAAATAATCAATAAATTTATATTTATCAATATATATATATATATATATTATAATGTGGTTATTCCTAATCATTCCTTCCAATTCAATATTGAATTTATAATAGTCATATTAAAATATTAGCATTTTGTGGTTTGTTTTAGCTCAATGTTGCATGTAGTATACACTATTGAAAATAATGTTCTTTTAAAATCATGGGGTGGTACAATATGTGAAATCCATATTCATATGTTATGTTGATTCCACTGATGTCCTATATATCAATATTGATGATTGGTTACACCACCATGTGGTGCCTGAGGTGCGTGATTATTTGATTTAGTTTTCAATGTTCAAGGTTCGTGTCTACATTAGATAATAAAATAGAGTGTGAATTTTATGAATGAATGATGTGAGATATAAATGGAACTAAGAGTAATTTGTCAATTAACCCTTATATATAATCATTAAATAGAACCAACTATTATTTATTAAGGTAATATTCATCATTAATTTTCTTAATTTATAACTCTGAATCATATTTCATATTCAATATAGATGTAGGAATCTACAAGTGAAAAAATCCTATAATTATGGTATGGTATTCAGACTCATTATTGGTGCATCCTTTCGACAACATGTAGGAGTAGGTTATAGCGTCTATTTCTGGTGAGAAAGAAAAACAATCCCTAAGATAACTCAATTTTAATCTTGGTTTTATATATTTATTTAGGATATTATCCTAGGAAAACCATACAAGAACATCTCTGATTCCCTAAGAGTTTCACGGATAGTGAAACATACTTCATCAAGGAGGTATCTTCTCATAAATAACCCCTATAGGAAAGGGTGTTTTGTATAAAAATTTTCGAATGCCTACCCATTGATTTCATTCTGAGACGCAAACTGGATCCCAGCATACTACGTAATGACATCCTACAATTTTAGACACCTCTTTAATATATTATGTCTAATTATATATTTATATAGTTTAAGATAATATGGATGGCGGGATTTTTTGTTTCAAAAATAGTTCCAAATATTCTATATTGTGAAAATCAATGTAAGGCAATTCTTCTCAAAGTCATAGTATCAGGTATTAACATATAATATATTTCTACTATGATAGTAGATTCTATTATTCTTTCTAGAATAATTCTTCTAAGTTAGGATGGAATTGAGTGAAAATTGATGGGTCACTACAATAAGTATAAGCATCTTGTCTTCTATTGGAATCATCAATACTTTTGGATGCAAGAGATACTAATTGAGGTCATACACATATTCCTGACAATATTAATCCCACAAATAGGTAACTACCTTCATTATCAGTTTTGAAAAGGGTTGGAATTAGTTAGTGAGTATATCTATAAAAAATATGAGATAGGTGAGATACCGCAAGAGTCCTCTCAAATTATTATGGTTTCAAAAATGGGGCATGATTAGAATCTTCATTGTATTTTTAGAGTCGATCTCGATAACATGAATTTAAAATAAAAATCCATGGAATTTATTTTATGCAACCCTTAAAGTTAATTTCATATATAAATATTAATGTATATTTATTTAATATATTAAAAATTATTCCATGATAAAAAACGATAATTGAACTATTGGGATTTGACAACCAAATTTTCCACATAGCATTATATAGTCTTACCTAGTTGGTTCTTGATGATATAGTGTACGGTGAACTTATATATTTCACAAATATGATTCGTGAAAAATGGAATTACATGGTATAAATATACCTATTTATGTTTCATGAAGGTACTGTAAGTTGGGGGCCATCCAAATCTAGGTATAACCTAAATACCCATCCATGAAAATAATCTCTTTAAAACAAACCATCACACTGATTAATAGAACAATGATCAGTATTATAAAATCATAATTCGTTTAATGTCAGCATATATACTTAAAATTGATATAGAATTAATGTTTTATTTTTCATTTTCTTAATGGGAACAATATTCTGGATCCATTTAAGGTATTTTACATCATAGATGATGTTGAACTTAATAATTTTTTCAACATTAGTTTCCACATTTGTGGCATGGTTTTGATGAATTTTACCAAATGCTTAATTATAACAATGGTTATTTTTTTGAAGACTCATGTGATGGGTGTCTATATTGACCTTTAACCCATGAATCTCAGTATAATTCATGGTGAATACATCATGGTTTTGTTTAAAAAAGTATATATTACTTATCTTGTTCTTATAGATCTATATTGGAACTTTTCATTATAGTCTTTAGGTATTCCACCATAAAAAGATTAAAATTTCTGAACTTGTAAAAAAAAATTGAGACACCTTCCTTAAATGATAGAGGTTTATCCCTAAGATCTTATTACCCATCATCTTATTCTTTCTTTTTTAATTCAATATTTATAGAAAATGAATATGTATGCTCATTTTTATATTTTATTAATGATATGGGGATATCATTATATCCAAATATGATGTGGGAAAACTGTTACTATCATTGGAATCAAAACCCACTATTGATTGTTTGGGAACATATGATGAAACTGATACTATCATAATGAGATAAAATGTTCTTAAAACCCAATATTTGCATTATGTATTAGGATTTATATCTAAATTTTCAAGGATTCATAAAAAAAATTGACGATTAGCGAAATGAGTATAGTGGTAATGTCAGTCAGGATCTAGGTTAATACATAAATTTTATAGTGGTATTTTCCTTCTATAGTGATGATTTCCCCATGGGGATGTTTATTTGACCATTATATTACAGTTTAGTAACATGATGTTTTGGTTTATTTTTTAATTTGACATGAATTACTTGATGACTTCCAAGATCATGAGTTTCCACCTAAATTCAGTTTATGGGAATTACATAGTGTATAGTTATCTCAGTCTATAGACTAATCATATAAACATACAGTTCATTAGAAGAAATAATATGGATCAAATTACTTACCATGGTTGCTTCCCTTCCCTTTTATCAAATCCTAAATCTATATAATAATTCTAACATGACTAAAATGGGTAAATATATCTATAAAACACTCTAAATCATTAGTTAGAAAACTACTTCAAGCATTAGTGATATGATAATTGAAATACCATATGAATATGGAGAAAAGTCATTACTAGTAAGATTTTAAAGGTTTAATTAAATCATATAATCCTAAAATAAGATTAAAAATGATATATATATAAACTTGGATCTGGAATTGATCCTTACAAGTGGCTTCTACACACATTTATCATACCCATAGATATTATATTTGGATGGAGACATGTTAGATTCATTATAAACAAGAATATTAAGTATTTGGATTGAGATAAGGTTGATCCCAAATTTATTATCTCTTTGGAATAATAATAATTTAATAGCTTCAATATTATATGATATATACTAGGGATTTGTATGTCCATGTATGATAGATTTCCAATAATTTCCCATAAAAGAAATGACTATATGATATTCATTAAAACTTGTCTCGTTATGATTCACCTCAGCTATAGAAACATCATCCTCAAACTCTTGAGTGAATTTAAGGGAATCAATGAGTACTTCTATAATCCATTTTAAGAGGATAATAACATCCATAATTGAGAGTTTGGTTGGTATAATGGAAAAATATTTCAAGATAACATATATTTTGGCTAAGATCCTACACATTGTGTGATGAGTTTTTTTAATAGCTTGAGGCATATGAGTCAAGGTTTCTTGGACTGCTGGTAAAACTTATTCTAAAATAGAATTTGTGGAATTTTTTCCTAATGTGTGTTTTGCTAAGTGGGTCTTCCTAAATTTTGATATTGACTAGTCAATTAGAAACATATTAGTTGGTCATATAATATGATTAGATCAAAATGGACCCTAATTGACTTAGGATCAGATCATGGTTCATGTTGAGATGGTTAGAATGTATACCATCGTGTTTTTATATGACATGTATAGATTCAAAAGAAATGAAACCTAAATATAGTATTCCATAATGAATTTAACTTCCTTAACCTAATCAGCCTCTCTGACCTATTCACTAATTATAGATAGGGGAATCAGGTTCAACTGGATCTTCTTTATTATAAAATGGGTCTTATAATGACCCAAGACTTTAATTCACAAATATTACATATTTTAGATAAATATTCATTACATTACATAACCGAAACCATTCCATAACCGTATGGGTTTAGTAACACTGGAAACATGGAAATATAAACAACAAGTTCATAAAATATAAACATCATCTCTAGATTATTCCTTAATAACTAGAACCCTTTCTTACATATCATATTTAATAACTTTATTCATATATTGGGGAAAAGAAACATAATAAAGTGTAAAATAAAATTACCAATAAGCATAAAAAGGAAAATATGAAGAAAAATATGAGCATAAGAATACAAAAACATGACCATAACTTTTGAACATCATACCTTGAATAATATATATCATAATCTTGAGTCATGGAATAAATTTTGGAAGTTCATAAGAGATAAGTCATAATGGTACATGATCCAAGTGAAGATAACATTGGAAAAAAATAGAATTTTGGCACACACATAATAATAGAAAATAATTTCCTTAGTAGTAAAGGACATTTTACAAGACTGTTATAGTGGATTGGGATCACCCTATAAACCATCTTAGTAGTCAAGGTTCACTCCTGAGACTATCATGGTGGACAAGGTCCCTCACTAACCGGAGTTCACTCCCCTTTCATTTCTTGTATACCTCATAAGATTTAAATAATTACCCAATGAAATTGAGGGATATACATGTTCAACCTATAACATAAGTAAAACCATATAAATATGTGCCACATGAATCATTCATCATATCTTATCCCATGAAAATAAGGTTTTGATAAACATTTCATCATAATATAAACAATGATTAAATGGATTTCATAAACATCATTCCATCATAAACATAAACCATAAATAGAATGTATAAGGATAATATCCATGAATAATAACCACAAAAAAGCATAAGTAACATAAAATAAACTTATCTTATATAAATTTTTTTAAAATATTAACAAAAATAATTACTGAGGAAAATATCATTTCTATTTTTGAAATCATTATTTAAAGTAGAAAGTCACACAATTATAAAGGCATAAAATTTTATTTAAAAATTCCCTTTTATAATTATAAAGGATTCCTCATGAAATTAATGAGTCATGAATGGGGGAATGTACACAAATGATGTATAAGTTAATATAATATTCCATTTTTTTAGAAAAGCAACATCGAACCTTCTTTAAGAATGAAATGATTATTATTTTTAAAATAGTTTTTTTAATTATAAAAATGAATAAAAATGAATTAAAATAGTTTTATGATATAGTAAAAACTTTTTGGAAACATGTTTTTTCAGAAACATGGATATGGAAGAGAAATATTTTCCCATGAGTTCTTAGAC
Source organism: Viscum album (assembly GCA_963277665.1). Lineage (NCBI taxonomy): Eukaryota > Viridiplantae > Streptophyta > Magnoliopsida > Santalales > Viscaceae > Viscum > Viscum album. The sequence continues at coordinate 1,658,682,422 of OY728153.1, forward strand.
ATAAGTAATCCCCATTAATGATGAGATTGCTAAATAAACCCTTAACACATTGTAATTAATCAAACCGAGCCATGAAGGAAAAAATTATAAGGATATTTAAATAACACAATATTAAGTATAAAAATCTTAAAATATATTATTCGGTATTATATACACCACACATAATAAAAAATTAGTGAATAAGACATGTGTCCCACAAAAATACAAGTGACACAAAAATCTTTTACATCACGTCATAAATTTCTTAATTCACATCAAAACCCCCTGTATAATAAATAAGAATTAATTATAAAATTATTACATAAATATATATATATATATATCATGTATTATTTTTTATATCATCTTATCACTCTATAATTAATATTTTTTTATTACAATCATTATTTTGGGTGATAATTACTTCATTTTCCTAGTATGTTTTATTTCGGTAGACTCCAACCATATATTTTGACCATGGTCTTATTAATTAAAGAATGTTTATAATGGTATAGAAATAATAAATATTCTTTATAGGCATATTTATAACCATTAATAAAAATTAGAGACAGAAAAAGGAATTACACCGTTCATGGAGACAATAGATCGTACACCCATATGAATAGAGTTTGTACTTTTAATCTAATGGAATGAAAGAAAGGTAAATAATAATACAACTTCCCATAATAATTATTATGATCTATAAATTATATATATTTAAAAAAATGTATCCTTATTAACATCCTTGTGAAATATAAGTGAAAATTAATTACATCACATTGTGTGAATGGAAGTCTATACGTACTGATGAACGACATTATCTTTTCTCAAAAGATCGGATGATGACAAGGTAGAGATAATATTTTCATGAAAAAGGTATAATTTAATTAGAAATATCATACATAATCTCTAATACAAATATAATACCCATCCAAAGAATATGGTGATGGAAATTTAATTATATCATTACGTGGAGATGGAAAGTTGTAAGTACGCACGATTGATAATTTCAATTCTTGTTTGATGGTAAAGAGATTTTATAATGGGTTTTTACTAATCATAATCAAATTTAATCAAATTTGGTATAATTAATTTATTATTTTATGATAAAATCATATATTTATAGGAGTTAAGGATGACTAGAAAAATAAAGTGACTACTTAGAGTGCTTACCTCTTCTTCGAAATGTCTATTTTGATCTCCTCTAAAGGGCTCTAGGTTTGGAATTTTGAGATGAAAAGAATCACTATATTGTTTCTAGGAATGTCTATAAGTGAAATGTTCATGGTATTATCATTATATAATGCTCAAAGTGATGTGAATAATTGAGGGAGGAGGTTCCTTTTTATTATTAAGGTGAGGGTAACTTTTGGAATTTGTCAAAAGATTAAATTATAATATATTAATTTTCTATAAAAATGTCTCCAAATGGAAATATATTAAAAGATAAGATAATATAAATTTCTTATAAAATCATCCAATATATTTTATATAAGTTTTTTTATTATTTTAAAACATATAATTTTGATTAACCCTTATTAATGTTTTTTTATTTTAACTATATTAACTACTTCTTCAATATTAAAATGATAAAATTTTAACATATTAGATGTCAATTGGAGCATAAATGAAATTTTATGAAATTCTAGACCATATAATTGTCAATTTTTATTTTTAAATATTTTTATGATTGTAAAGAATTTAATAAAATATTATTTTGATAAAATATCATTGGTGTCCATCTTGACAATATTTATTACACCGACTTTAAGAAAATTGAAAAAGTAAGATAAATTTGGACCAAATAATTTAATACAATACTAATATGTCATAATAATCATGAAAATTCATAATTCAGCATAATTAATTCATATTATATTTATTTTAATATTTTTAATTTTATTTATTTAATTGTTTCATTGAATGAATAATTAAGGCATCATCGTTGTGTAATTATTTGAGATACGTATTTATTAAAAAAATATATATATATAATAAAATGATGTAAATTAATCTTTATTATTTAAAAATAATATTTTATAGTTGAAGATATATTCTGGATAACACTATATAAAAAATTATATAATTTTAAATAACATGATTGTGACATCATTGATATTTCATTAAATAAAATATTAACAACATCATTATAGAATCCATGTTTCCCCGAAAGTAATATAGAAATTTATATAATAAAATCAGTTCATTAATTTACAAATGGACACATATATTAATTCATAACATACCCTTTTCCCCATGGGGACAGATAAAATATATGTAAGACCAAGAAAGAGAAATTTTATGACTATATTTGATTTAAATAATATATAAGTCATTGTTAAGAAAATGTTTCTATTAAAAAATAAAATTCTGAGCCTTATGTGTTAAGGGTATAATTAAATTTATCCAAAAAAATTTATAAAAATTTTAGTGTCATTTTATAGTCCTTATATTTTATTTTTGACCTAAATTATCTAATTTACACTTTACCATGGTAACAAAATCTACAAAGGTTACTATTAAAATTGGCCAAAAATTAAAAAGGGAATTATTTAATTAATTTGGACCTTATGAATCCAAAGTTGGAAAATAATTTTCAGAATTCATAAAATAGAAGTTTAAGAATTTATTTCCCAATAAAATAGGAAAAACACTTTGAAAAACATGTTTTGCGAAAATTTCCCTTTTTGAATATAAAATGTTTTATAAAAACTTCAGGTATAAAAATAATTTTTAAAATCATAATGGTTTATTTTAAATCAAAATTAAATAATAAATATTTAAAAAATAATCCAAAAAATTATTTGGCAATGTAAAGACTTTAAAAAATATAGTTTTTAATAAAAATCGGTATTTTCACTATTCCTTAAAAAATAAATGTTTTCTAAAACTTATCAAAAAATAATTCAAAGATAATTTTTACTTTAGAAATAAAAAAAGAAATTAATTTTATTATATAAATTTTTTATAACTTCTATAAATTAATATTCACTCATAAAAATAAGAAAAACTCAATTTTTATGAAAAAATCTTTTTTGAAGAATAACATGACATACTAAATATTGTGTGATAATTTTTATAATGACATAATAATACATTCATATTGAGTTTGACCTTTACATTTATTTCATAATTTATTTATTAATATTTATTCATTCCAATTGAACATATATGTTCTAACAGACATATAAAATTTCACGGTTTTTCTAAACATGTTATTGTGTGCAACACGAGCTATCAAAGTAATCAAGTTATTTAAAAACCCATTTTATAAAAATGTATGGGTGTTACATTATAAAACCTTAAAATGAATTACTCCCTTGAATTTTTTTCATAAAAGGATTTACCATTAGATAATTTATTCATAGAAACCCACATCATTAAATAAAATAATAAAACTTTCCTTAAAACAGAAAGTTGGAAACATAAAGGTTACATGAAGTAACCCATAACTATGTTTCCAAATAGTAAAAAATTAGCATATGGATTTGTAAGGAAAAACTAATCCTTAATAACAAATATAGATTGATATAGAACATGGTCTAGATAAAGTTAATGACCACAAACCATAGAAAAATGTATGCTTGAATAAAGTTCATTGATATAATAAAAATGATGATAACAAGGCATCGTTTTATTTCAAAATCCTCTGAGAAGATATAATTACTTGATTTAATTTCATAAGTACACTATAAATATTTGGTAATACCTTGATCAATTTTTTCTTCATCTCTTACCCCATGAAATAAATCTGAAATTGTAGTTCTTGATAAAATAGTGGATTAGAAGATCCATAATGGGATGATAAGTTATTAATTTTATCACTAGTTATCATTATATAAAAATGGATATCATAGGTTATCCTATATTCATAAGTATTTATATAGTTAATTAATATTTTAATCACTAAAACCTAACCAAAAAACCATCTTAAACAATTTCATATATTGTTACCCTTATGAAACTTCCAAAAGATTAAAATCCAAAGCATTCAAAAGAAGGTCACTAAATTTCAAAAATAAACTTATCATTGGTCCCCCAAGAAAATTGGAATAGCTCTTAATATTTAAAAACTAAACATGTTAAAATAATTATAATTTATTATTTTAAAACACAGTAATAACCTAAATTACCATAAAACCTTAGTGAAAAAATGCATTCATTCAAAAATTAACGCGTTCTTTATACCAAAAATCCAAAAAATTCTATAAACTAAATTCATGATATCCCAAATCACCTTGTCATTATATTACTAGTAAGTTAAAAGTTCATCAATACTATCCCATTTATTTTATCACAATCAATCATCTTATTTTCTCATTATTATCCCAAAATCATGTAAATATTAAGGGTTATACTTCCCTTTCAATATCACCTTTCCACCTTAATCACTTTTCAGGGTAACCAATACCATTAAATATATTCATTATAATACATTAGTAAAAACTATAGTGGACTAATCTATAGATGTTTTATTATTTCATAATACCATAAAATTAATTCTAAAAAAATATTCATGAATTCTAATACATAAAGACTCGATTCTTTCAACACTTCATTTTTGTACTCCACATTTCAAATAGAGATCACAAGAGATTTCCATTTTATATTTAGATATAAGAGTTTGTTTACATCAATCATCATCATTAACCCTTTTATTTGGGCACTGATTTGTATAATTATTATCTTCATTACACATGATGAATTGAAGTGTGGGGGTGCATTCTATGTAGCATTTTATCTATTTTCATCATTATCAAACATCTTCCCATTACATTAATATTTTTTTTCCAGATTACATTCCTCTTTACATATGAAACATCTTCTGGTCCACTTAAAATAATTTACACCATTCTTCTTCCCATATGCTAAACATAAAGAAAAAATCATTTTCTTCTCTCTTAGGTTTTTAGAATTTCCTTGTAATTCCATTTTTATCTTATTTTCAAATTCATTATATTTATAGGTAACTCTTGTCTCCACCTCCACCTTAAGATCACATCAAAAAATTTATTCATTGATACTGAATTACCTTTTGGATAACACCCTTTGGGGACATGGTTTTAAGTAATTAAAGAATTAATCAACCTTACATTCTTGTGGGATGATAATACAAGAAGAATTATTTTCATGTCTTGTCAAATTTTCTTCATAAGTACCAATGGATTCATCGTCATATATCTTTTTCTCATGTATGTAATTCTATATATATCTATAAATAATACAAGGAATGTGCTTAGAAAAAAATAATTTATTAAACCCATCACATTCCATGGAGTTAATTCCATTCTGTTGCCTCATATGATTAATAAAATTCCACCATCGATCTACTTCACCTTCAAAAAAAAAGACAACCAAGATGAATTTATAATTTTTTTAACATTGGAGAAATAAACATATTTTTAGTGGTACTAATCCATTGCTCATCCAATAGTGAATCAAAAGACCTAGTGAAAGAATATGGATGCTACCTCATGAAGGATTCAACAAATTGTTGTTCCCTTCTTTTTTCATTTTTAATTCCATCATTATTCATAGCTTGATAAATTAGTGTGATTATAACAAAAATATTTTTAATTCATTCTCCCATAAAATTTAGTTTCTCTAGAGGGAAATCATTTCATTGCCCATCACATTTAGTACTAATGTGGTTTCTTTAGGTTCCATATATTGAATAAAACCAAAATCATTGTGTGTTCAACACAAATCATAGTGGGAAACCCACATAATAATCGGAAATTAGTTTAAATCTTTAAAATATTAGGTTGAATCCTATGTTATTCATGATTTTTATCATAATTATATGATTTTAACCTATACTTAGGCTTATCATTAGGGGTTTTACTAAGGTTTTATCATCCTTTTTTCCAAAGGATAACTAAACCTTTTTATGATACCAACTATAAAGGTCCATGATTTTAATACCTATATATTGTATATTTTTAGATGAATATTCATGAGATTACATAACAAATCCCCTCGAGAATCATATGGGTTTAGTTCCTTTAGAAACATGGAAATATAAACAACCGGTTCATAAAATATCTACAAATTGTCCCACTTATTAATTCATAACTAGAACTCTTTTTATATGTCATACTTAATAAATTTCATCATATCCTAAGGAAAAGAAACTTTATAATGGTTGAGATCAGATTCTTAATAAGGACAAACAAGGAAGATATCAATAAAAACATGAGAATTAGCATATAAGAACATGAAGATAAATTTCTAAAATAATTCCCTCTATAATATATATCATAATATTGAGTCTTGGAATAATATTTTGTAGTTCATGAGACATAAATCATACAAGAACATGATCTATGTGAAAATAACATTGACATAAATACATTGAATTAAAGATTAAACATAAGCATATAAAATCATTTAATTATAAGTCAAGTATCTTTTTCAATAATATCAAAGTGGAATGAGATCACTATAAAAACCATCATAGTAGTCATGGTTTAATCCCAAGACTATCATGGTGGAAAAATATTCATTTATCCCAGTTCAAAACCCATTCCAGTCTTATCAATCTCCTGAGAAATAAATAACTACCCAAATGAATGAGAGGGAGATATAGGTTCCAACCATAACATAATTTAATCATATATATGTGTTCCACATGAATCATTAATCATATAATAACACATGAATGAAATAGGTTTCATAATTATTTCATCATAACATATCCTGCGGTAATGAAATGGGTATCATAATTATCATTCCATCATAAAAATAAACCAAAAATATAATGTATAATGATATTATACATGAATCATAACAGTAGTAAAGAATTGTTAACATCATATAATTTTATATTAGATGTAAAAAGGTTTTTGTTCAAATATTACCTCAAATAATTTTTGAGGAAAATATCCTTTCCATATTTGAAATCATTATTTCATTAGAATTCACATAATTATAATGGAACATATTTTATTTGAAAATTAACTTGTAAAATTTTAAAATATTAATAATGAAATTAAGGTTTCATAAAATCATGAAAATTCAGTGATTTCATATAAGTTAAAAACATTTTATTTGAATTTTTTTAGAAAATTCCCTAATTACCTTATTTAGAAAACGAAAAAAATTTATTTTAAATTTTTTTTGTAACAAGTAAAAAATGGATAAAAATGACTTCAAATAGTTTCAAGGGAATAGTAAAAAAATTTAACAAATTTATTTTGGAAACATGAACATGGAAGAGGAATATTTCCCAATGGAGTCTTAAACATATGCAATCCCGAATAATGTTGAGATTTTGAAATAAACCCTTACCACTTTGGAATTAGTCGAATAATATTCTCCATGAAAGAAAGAAAATTATATAGATATTTAAATACCATAATATCTTGGATAAGACTTTTAAAATACATTCATGTTTAGTATATACACTGCATAAAAGAAATAAGTAGTTTATAAGACATGTCTCCCATAGAAATATAAGTGGGACAAAAATACATTACCTTAAATATTGAATGTAGTTGTTCACATTTGAAATTAATTTATAACAAATGTGAGTTTATTATAAATTTATTCCATAAAAATATATCTATTATATAGTTTTTGATTTTTTAAAATAATCTTATTGCCTATTTTTTTAATAATTAGTTATCAAAATCACTGTTCTGGGTGATATTTACTACATTTTACATGCATGTTTTGGTTTGGTAGTGTCATTCCTTTTACTTTAATCTTGGTACCATAATTTAAATAATTTTAATAATGTTTTAAAAATAATATATTTTCATTATATACATATTTATAATATTTAATAAAAAGAAGAGATAGAAAGATGAATTACATCGTTCATGGAGATGGTAGGTCGTGCGTACGCACGAACGTTGTTTCCATTTTTCATATTATGAAATGAAAGAAAGATAAATAAGAAAACATATTTAAACAATCATTATTATGTTATATATATCATATATTTTCATAAAAGTTTTCTTATTATAGTCTACGTGAAATATATGACAAAACAAATGACATCGCATCATGGTAATGGTAGTTCATACTATGCATGAGCGATGTTATCATTTCTAAAAATATTTGATAATGATAAGGTAGAAATAATAGTATAATTAAAGAGGTATAATTATATTATGAATATTATATATAATCACTAATCCCACCATAATATCCATCCATATAATATTATGATGAAAAATTAATTGTATGACTACGTGGAGATGGTATTATGTACATACACACCAGAAACAAATTCACCTATTGTTTGATGGGAAATAAAGTTTATAATTGTATTTTAATAATAATAAAAAAAATTCAGCAAATTTGTGATACATAAGTTTTTTATTTATGATAAAAATAGTATATTTAGAGGAGGTAGTAAATGGTAGAAAAAACAAAGTGATTGGTTAGAGTGGTTACATATTCCTCAAAACACCACCTTGGAATCTACTCTAAAGCACTCTAGGGTTAGTCTTTTGAGTATAAGAGAATATCTCGAATGTTTATATGGATTTTTAGAAGATAACCTTTTAGTTTATGGTTGATATAGAAGTCTTAAAGTGATGTGAATAAGTGAGGGAGGAGGTGTTCTTTTATAATTTAGGTAAGAGGAACTTCTAGAATTTCTCTAATGATTAAGTTATAAAAAAACAATATTTTCTATCCAAATTACACCAAATAGACATGTAATACAAAATAAGATAACATATGATTGAAATGTAATACAATTATATATCTTAGATAAGTTTTTGTATTATTTTACACCTTACCATTTTGATTAACCCTTACTTAACCTACATTAATTTAAATTACAGGAACAACTTTTTCAATATTAATAGTTTTTAATTTTTTTACTAATTTGTAGTAAATTGTACCATAAATAAATAATTTATGATATTTTTTACCTAATATTAATAACCTTGTATTTTTAATGATTTTTCATGTTTGTAAAATAATTTAAAAATATATTATTTTGATAAAATATCATTAGTGTCAATTTTAAAAGTAATCATAACAATGACTTTAAGAAAATAAATTAAACAATATAACTTCAAAAAATTCATTTAATAGACTCCTAATATTTTATAATAGTTTATAAAACTATTGGATAAAATTAATTAATACAAATTAAATTTCTTTTAATATTTTTAATATCATTTATTTTATTGTTTCATTCATTGAATAATTACTACATCATAGTTTTGTAATTATTTAAGATACTTATTTCTTCAGTAAAAATATAAATTAAAATACCATTATGTAGATAAATATTTTATATTTAAAAATAATATTTATAGTTGATTATAACTCCTAGATAATACTGTATTAAAAATGATATATTTATTAATAACAATAATGGGACATCATTGACATTTCTTTAAAAAACATATTATACACATCATAATCTCACACAAGTGGCCCTAAAAGTCATACATAAATTTATATCATGAAAATAAGTTTATTAAGTTATATATTTACACTTATATGCATTCATAACCTATATTTTAACCCTTATAGACACGCAATAGATATTTAAGATAAATAAAGAGACATTTTGGGACTTTCTCGGATTTAAGAAATATATAAGTCATTTTCATGGACAAGTGTCTATTAAAAAACTCAACATCAATACATAGGGATTATGGGTCGAATTAAAATCATCCAATAAAAATTTTCAAGTGTTAGGGTCATTTTATAGTCATTATCATTTTATTTTTAACCTAAATTACTACATTTACTATTAACCATGGCAACCAAATTTCCATGGTTTCTATTCATATTGGAAAAAATAAAAGGGAAATTTTTTATAAATTTGTATATTTTTAATAAAAATATGGCATCAATTTTTCAAAATTCAAAACACATAATTTTGTCGAATTTAATTGAAAAAACCTAGCAAAATTCAATGAAAAATAGTTTTTCAGAAAATGTCCCCTTTAAATGTAAAATGTTTAAATAATAAATTCATGTATAAAAATACTTTCTAAAAACCATAATTATATTATTTTATATAAAAATTAACTAATAAAAATTAAAAAACAATCCAAAACCAAATTTTTCTTTCTAAATACTTTAAAATAAAATACAGTTTTCAATAAAAAATTATTATTTTCACTATATCAAGAAAAATAAAAGTTTTTAGAAAATTATCAAAAAATAATTTAAGACAATATTTACATTATTAATTGAAAAATTAAATTAAAATTTTAAAATAAATTTTATTGAACTTATATAATCTAATATTAACTCATAAAAAGAATAAAAACTCATTTTTGAAGAATTGTTTTTAAAGAATAAAGCGACTTACTAAATTGTGTGATAATTTTTCTAAGAACATAACAGTACATTCATATTGAGTAGTAAAATTTTATTTAATTAATAATTTAGTTATTCATATTTATTACCAAAAATTTAATGGCCATGTTATAGTAGACATGTTATATTTCTCAGTTCATCTAAACTTTCTTTTGCATGCAAAACAAGCATATAATATTTCAATCCAGGAACAATTCCATGGCTATAATTTTCCAAAATCATCCATCATATTTCAAATTTATTAGAAATGCTTTCATCTTTTCATGATGATTCACTATGCATATTTATGATATACACTCTTGGGTAAGTCCCATGTTTGAAGAGTAGGATGGTATTTTCCACCTAGAAATCAAGTTTGTAACCCTCTCATTTTTGGGTTAGTTGTGGTTAGAGAGGTCTAAGGCCATTTCCTTATTTAGTGTAAAACTAAATTTATATAGGATATGAATTTGTATATCTTCTCAATAAGAAATGTATATCACTGGTAGGTTATTATAAATTAATATACCCAAAAAACAATTGTCTTTCTAGGGTCAATACAAAGAATTTGAGTTCTTACACCACTTGTTAATCTAAAATTCCCTACATGTGGTTGAACTAGGAAATTAAGAGCATAAAATATTTCTCTGGCTCACCCATTCCATTAAAATTTGAGAAGGTGTTATTCCTATAATTAGGTAGATAATGAGTCATTTCACCCAATTGGAATATTTATATGATAAAGCTACACTTTTATATGGATGATATTTAGTTCCTCTATTCATGTGAAAAGATATTTGATATAATAAAGGATCTCTGATAGGATTTTATATTGGTTAGACACTCTAGTATAAGAATTAGGTGGAGCCTGATATTTTCATATCACTTGTGTTATTTACTAATATGTGTTTGGAATCCACCCCAAACCATCTGAATACTAGAAGCCAACCTCTGGGAGATATGTAGTTAAAAACCAAGTCACCCAAATGAATTCCTTTGAAAATGTGTACCATAATATAGGAATCACCACACATTATTAACCTCACAAATGTTATCCTTATGCACACATAAGAGAAATAAAAACTAAAAATAATTCAAGTTAAAAAAATGGTGATGGAAAGTTTTCATGAATTTACATGATTCGAATAATATATCCTATATCCACAGGAAAAACATTTATACAATTTTTATTAATATCCATATTTATAATTATTATACTTAAATTGGGAAAATAATTTAGTAAAGAATAAGACAATGAAAATTATTCTACAATTACCCAATAAATGATTAGATATGGATCATTATACATGAGGTCTCTACTTCCCTTTTATGGAAAAATCATATAGTTATTCCAGTTTCACTAACCTCTTACCTTTGCAAAGGTGCCCCTATATAGAATGGAAGGTTTTAATATGTGAAATAACTATGAATATGACTTATTATTTTGGTGAAAACTCCAGGAGTTACTTTTCTGACAACTTTAATTAACCATGTATTTCCTATTTCCTATTAAAACACCAATTATACATTCCTTAATATCATTTACCAACTGTCTAATGAAAATCATTCTATTACTACCTGAAACAAAGAGATGATTATATCATAGATGTCATACTATTCAGTAGATTGTGTTTTCTTAACTGAAATAGGATTCATAGACAACCAATATCTCATTTAAATACTTCTTCAAATAGACTATTCAAACTCATTAATTTTTTTTCAAAAAAACACTTTTCACTTCCTTAACAAGAAATGTTTTTCATTCTCTATTTTTCCACTTAGATACCTCTATGGTGAAATATTTCCTCAAGTATTCTTTAACTAAATCTTTTGTAAACATGTTTACTAGATTTTTACTTGCATCCAACTTTTTCAATTATAGATCCTTATCTTACAAAAAATAATATATTAAGTTGTATTTAAAGTAAATATGTTTCACTAATAGTGAGAAAAATATTCTAATCAAAGTGAATTTCACTATGATCATTACATATTAAAATTCCCCTTCAAGTATCTTCTAAATTCCATTAATAATCATATAAACTAAACAATATGTTTCTTTTATTCTATTTCTTCAATGTGATAATATTTTTTATAGAAAAACAAATAATTATTTATTTCTATGACATTCAATTGATAGTTATTAATCAATCAGTTAACAAAAACACAAGAGTTCTCTTCAAAGTGTATGAATCCCCAGAAAATTTATCTTTAATAAAAACTCATAATGGATCATCCTTAAGAAAGAACTAGGTCACATATTCTATACATTTCAAGTACCATATTATCTATTTTATGGCCTCCTAGTGTACCCTTCCAAGATTCAATATGAATTATGTTGAAACTCCCATTAAAAGTGAATTATTTTTTCAAGTAAATATCGTAGCATACAAAAAACATCCTACCAATGATTAAAATTTTTACCCTTTAATATATTTGTTTTAACATCCCTTTTATGTGCCTTATCCCTAGAAAATGTGAATTTTTTTGACAAAGGATTCAATACCAGCATTTATCCAATCATTATAAATTTTTTGATAACCTTTTGGATGTAGTCCCTTTTAGATATCACCAATGATCTAGAATTAATATCACTCTTGATCTTTATTCTCAACATATTCATGTAATTTTCATGATCTTTCACCTTAAACGTTCTATAAAAATCATGATTCATCTTATGAATCCTTTTAACATTGATCCAAGAAAGAAACATGTTGCGCATATGTAAAATAAAAAATATAATGGTAACATAATTTATCTCCATATAAAATAAACAAAGGTAAATGTGTCACTAAGTTAATACTTTATTAACTATAAATTTATTGAATTTATATTCCATTTTATTATCCCCAAATTAAATACATAAAGAGTTTTATTCTTCTTAAAAACAAATTTCAAATTTCAATTGTCTTAGAAACCCATCACCTACCGTATATAAATATATTCTTTATACACTTCCTAAAAGAATTTTTTCACTACATTCATTTGTTTTAAGTACAGATTATAGGACACAAACATTCTTAGAACCATCTGGATGAAGCAAGCTTAATTACCATTGAAAAAATATTCAATAAATCAAATCCCTCCTACCACTGAAACCATTCACAACTATTCATGACTTTAAACTTTTTTAACAATTAGATTCCTATATTAAATTGAAGTCCCACTTATTCTTAGGTTATCCTTTACTTTATGGTAATTCAATTATCTCCCATGTTCTATTGGATTTTAAAGAAGACATTTCATCTTTTGTCATTAACTCCCATTTTTAGAAATTAAGGAGAGTTTCAAACTCACATAGAATTTATCATTATCCATCATTTGTAAGAAGAATAATTTTCATGTTAGATCATACCCATTGAATAAGTTATAAAACCCTGGTTGATCTCTTTATCTGATTTTAATGATCATCCATATTTGGATCCATTCAAGATAGTTCTCTATCTTATAAGCCCAAAATTTCAATGTTCTTATCTAAATACATAAGAATTTCTGGTATTTCCTTATTCATGTCAAGATCAGATTTAAATTTAGTAGTTCATTCCTTAATCTAGAATTATTTCTCATCTATTTTTTAGTCATTAAGTTATTTATTATTAAATTTAATTATATGACTCCTGATGACTTATCTCTTATCATCATCCTATAAATAACAACCAAGATTTTCATCTCTATATCTAATATTGAAAAATTCAATATATTTTTACTTAATAAAGTATCTATAATTAAAATTCACAAGAATATATGAATGAATCCTTAAGAAAATTGATGGCCAATTTCAACTTGTTTAATGGACCACAATTTCTCTAAATGTTACTGCTTAATAATTGAAGTCAAAATCCTTAAAACTAGGAATTAACCTTTATTTACTTCCTCTACCATAACTTAAATAGGCATTCCATAGTGAAACATCATACCTCATGCCTTTTTATTGAATTTCTAGTTCATCCTTTCATCTATACTATTTTTCTGTGGTGTTCCAAGATCAGTCTCTATCCCAATCCCCTTCCATTGAAATAACTTCTAGAAGTTATATTTGTAGTACTCAATACCATTATCGTATCATAATAATTTTAGTTGTTGACAAGATTGCCTATGCACCATGGTCTTCCATTGAATTAAAACTAAGAAGATATCAAATTTATTCTATAGAAATTAAAAACTTACTTTCATAGTATAATCATCCAATATTTTAACAATGTAAAGTGTCCCATTGTGAGACTAGATAGGGTTCAGTCCCAAATTGTTTGAGTAAACATGTTTTAACTTTTGATATTGTAGAATTTATCTATTCAATTTGAATAAGAATTTTTTTTATTTTATAATAACACAATGATCTTGCCATCTAATATCATTATGATCTATATTTTTAATTAATTTTTCCATTATAATTTTGATGTTATATTCATTGAGATGTTAGAGTTAGTAGTTCCATAACTTTGGAATATTTAATGTTATCTATACAAAAGATACTCCTCTATCTAATCATTTGGTAATATATAAGGTCCTTTTATTTAAGACTTATGTTACCTCCATATATCTTTAAGTGAACTTCTAATCTTATTTGTAAAGTCTAGTCTCATAACATGCCTCGTCCAGTTATCCAATTGAAGTTGAATTCTTGTGTAGACTTTGTTTGTGCCATAATTCCATCACATACAAGATTATATTATTCTCTATTTAGAAAGTAAAACCTCCTTTACCCATGAAATACTTAACTTTATCATTCTATAAATATTCCATTAAAAAATTTGTAGACATAGAATTCACCAAGAATCCTTACTCTATCATCAATTTGAGAGATTTTCTGGATCTAATCACCCATGATTTCACCAAACAATTGACACTAAGAAACAGGTTTCTTTATCCCTTAGTTGTACACATAGAATTTGAATTTTCAAAAGTTTATTCTCTTCCATACTATTCATTATAACATAAGAAGTTATTATTGAAGTGTTATTTTCCCACAAAGCCATCATATAGGACCCAAACTGTCTAATTTTACTCAAATTCTTTTTAAAGACTTATCGTATGATTATTTTCTCCGATCATTGTCCAGGGTAACCATCCTCTCAAATATGCATCAATTTTACTATTGAATGGAGCATGTTTTTATGGAAATCAAGGTTTTTTATTTTTTATTAGATTCTAGACATCCTAAAATACCAAAATAATTATCTATATGAATTACTCACTACTATTACCATTAATCCCACCACTCTGATAGTGATGCCAGTAGTAGAAGTGTGGACAAATCATCTATGAATTTTACCATCAATAATTCGATCTGTATTTGGATTTTTGTTGAAATAATTCACATAATCGTATGTTGGAATTCCTTATATAGACACTTTTTGAACAATATCCACATACTAAACACTTTATTAAGTGTTGTAGGATTATCTTACATATATTTATAGGAATTCATAAAATCAACCATGGAATTCACTTCATAGATGTTAATGGATACATTTCATGCTAATTAAATCCTCACTAACCCATGTTCCTTACTATTTAATAATTCACATTAATCTGGTTCAATATTCTTTGGATTAACCCCAGTTAAAAGAACATTTAGTTTCTTATGAATAATATGGTCCTAAATCTATATTCTCTAGATGCCAAAATCTATATTTTCCACCATATAAACCTAGTATTTTCATTTTTTTTATTCCATAAAATATTCTTATCATATAATACCACTAAAAAACAAAACTATTTCAAGCTAATAATGAGTAAAAATGTATTTTCCTCTGAGTGTGTAGATGTGTGAGAACTGAACCACCACCTCTAATAAAACTTTATCTAGAATTAATCCTCAAGCATCTGAACACCAAATTATAACAAGAATAAAATGATGAGTATAAATTTTTTCTAATTAGAATCCATTTAAAACATATTCTATAATATAATAAAATTCACACCGTACTCATTCCAAAAATCTGATCCTTTCACAAACTCAAGAAAACTTTCACCTCAAAAGTGTTTAGTTAGAAAAAAATGATAAAGAAAAGAAAAAAAATTGAAATGGTTCAGAAAATGTGTCATACTTACATAGGAGAAAAAATAGTGCTTTTTCATTATAATATAGAGTTTGAAATATTATAAGTGTGATTAAAAGACTTCATCCATACAAAATAATCGAAGTGATTAATGTTTAAATAATACCCTAATCAAATTTTCAAATATAAATCATTAAAAATGAGGTCCTCGCTTCCCTTTTAATGAATGATTCAACTAGAAATTAATTTTTTATAAACCATCTATCTTTTCATAGGTCTGTTGATTTAGAATGGTAACTGTTAATATCTTGGATCACTATAAATATTACCACTTATCTTGGTAAAAAATACGAGATGCACTTTCCAGTAACTCCAATTAGCTATGTACATACCATAGCTTATGTAAACACACATCATATTGTTGACATGTAATCCAATGAAGATCTTATTTTGGATTCTTGAAAATGATGAAACTTTATATCATCCTTTTTACATTTTTTGGTAGACTGCATCTAGTGAATTGAAATTGGATTCACATACAAATAATATGTACTTTGAGCTAGCCGGAGGTCACTCTCGTGACAGAGATGTGTTTAATACTCTAGTACAAGTAATTCCTAATGGACTTGGAGAAAAAGGTTTAGATAAATTGGTTTTTTAGACCTATATATGGTTGGATATCTAGAAACTTCTCTTAATAGTTGAGTCAGCCCTCCATATAGTAGGGGAAAAACAGTGGAGAAATATTGGCATTATCATTTTAATGGAACTCAGAAAGAACATTTCCTCTCTGAAATTTAGCATTGAATCGCCTCATATTATCCATCGATACATCATATTGAGATAAATTATTCTTTATAGAAATAGTATCAACTTATTTTAGTAGTAGAAAAGTGTGTATTTGGTGTAACTCATATATTTTGAGTACATATCTAATGTTGGGAACACACTCCTTCATAAATTATTTTTTATTTAGGAAACATTTGGAATTTATATCTCCTTGTTTACTTCTTATATTGCCATTATCTTAATCTATTTTATTTTTTGGGTTTCTTTTGATCACATTTATGGATGAAAAGTTCACAATGGGAATTAAATCCTTAACAAAGTGGTAAGGGGTTTTATAATCCTCCAAATAATAACCGAAAGACAATTTATACTCTTCCTTGATGTTCACCTTCTTAGTGGCTAGAGGGATTTCATGTAAACCCAATAGATGATATATTCTTGGTGTTGATATAGTGTATTGTATTCCATATATTATGTGGTATAAAAGGTATGAATTCATTTTTTAATATTTTTGGGAATATAATTCTTAGAGGTGGTCATTGGATAGAATATGAATAACATATTTCGTTTTCAAAAAAATTCCCCATGATTGTAGTGTTTTCCCCATATTTGAGTTAGATTCTGAACCATGGTCATATTATATAGGTTTCTACCCTACTGATTTATTAAGGGGATAAATACCACTTAGAATCAAATTAACTACATCTGAGGGTAATAAATATAAGGGAGGTACAAATGATGAATATCACCTTGAACCATCCTTATAATAAGATAATATTTCACCAATTATTGATGAGGAACATGGTGTGACCATCCTCAAACTCTTCATTTCCTCTCAATATAAGGTTGATCAATTTTTTTTGTGACATAAGAAGGGATTTCATGTTGAGGAGATATTTCATTGTTGGGAGGATGTTCATAGAGAGAAATAGGGAGAATGTAAATGATTATAGTCCAGGTTTCCACTAGATGTAATTATGAGGTTACTGACTATTGATTTTTTAGAAAGGTTAGAACCTAATTTCTTAAAAATATTCTTTTTGTAGAGAGGAACTCCACAAATAGAACCATGGGGGAAACCTCAATCGTTGAACATTATACTATCACAAGGAGGACCTATATGGAAGGTACTCTAAGAAGTACATTTAGATCCATTGATCATAGAACTATGGGGTTGAAATTTATGGATAGGGATACCTTTTCATAGTGATGAAGAACTAGAAAATTATTGAGTTTAAGTCAATATATATATGAGTTCTATTAGAATATCTACACTAGTAGGGGAAGGAATCTAATAATTACCTTGGGTTGTTTGTTACCTTTAAATAAACCTATTGTATCTTTATAGTCATGTGAATGGGTTAAGAAAATTTATCATTATTGGGTTCGCACAATGTGGTAAATAACTATCATGTGTAGGAATATTTCTAGGTGACTTCTACAAGATATTAGAATATGTTGACAAATTTCTTGGTTGGGTGCTAGATTTTTCCAATGTTCAATGAAATTATTAATAGGAATGGAGATATAATCCCACTATGAATCTTTAGTCACTGTTAAAATAAAACAAATAATATTATTGGTTGAGGATATAAATAAAATCTTCATCCTAAATGAGAACCGCCAAGACATTCTAATGGGCATCATATTCATGGGAAAGGATTTAATCAAGACATGTTTTAGAAATTGTAAATGTATTAGATAATCTATAATGGGAGGAGGGATATGAGCCTACTATTGAGTAACTGTCATAATATATCATAGTAATACTACATTGTTGGTAGGGATATGATCCAACCCCAAAGTAGATATTAGGATATTTTAGTGAACAGTGATAGTGGAATCCGTGATATGAACCTGCTCCTGAGTGGCAATCGGGATACTCTAGTTTACTTTGGTAGGAAGGGGAATATAATACCTCCATTAGTAATCACTAATCATAGGTATATATCAAAGATCCTCCTAAATTAGAGTGTAAATATGGGCCTTCCCTTGACTATTTTATAAGATATGTCAATTATATCCCCTAGTTTCGGTGAAAAAAATAATAATTTACTTCTATAAGGTGACTACTAGAATATGACAATTGGTGTTTTCTTCCACTTTTAGGATATATAAGAATGAGTAGAATGCGTGAGTAGGGATATGATACTTCTTTTTTTTATTTCTAATATATGCTGGTGAAATTAATTATAATGAATAAAAATATGCACTTATTCATTTCATTTAGTATTCTTCCATCCTTAGTGAGACCTTTTCACGGGTTCCCTATTTTAGATGACTAAGGCCCATATATACTTTTTGGTATCCTTTATGTATCCCTTAGAGTTGGAGTGAAATATCATGGGTGGAATCAATAATGGGTATTATCCCTCCTAAGTGACCCTTGGGTAGTATTAGATACATAAGTCACTTCTTTGTACACCTCATTAAGTTAAAAGAGGAAAGTATTATCAAACTATGAGGATTGGTTCCCAAGGAAGTCTGTTGTGTGGATAATAACCGCTAGCTTTGTCTCAGTAATACATTAATGGGTGTTACACGGGGTCTCATCACTTAGAGGTTCTCTCATTTACTTTCATGGTTATAAAAAAACAATCAAGGGGATACTCCATCATTATGGAATCCACCACCACAAAATGATAACATTGGGTTAGCGAACAGATCCTCTTGTCTTGTTGAGCCAAAATATTCATCACAAAAGAAGCATATATATAGCAAGGAATAAAACTAATTCTATTTCAAACTAGATTTCACCATTGGGAATGAAGGGAACTATTGGATATTTCCTAAATGTCTTCAAAGGGATCAAAAACAACAAATAATAAACCAATTTGTATAGAATATCATGTAAGAAATTGTTCAATATATTTTGTTCCATGGTAAAGGATTCACATAAAGTCTTCCATTTTTTTCTGATGATCCATATCCCAACAGTAATTTTGAGTTGACATTTTCCATCTATCCAAAGTAATGAATTCACTAAAACTTCCTCAGTGAAAATTTGTGTCTTGGATCAGTCCCTTTTTGAGAAAATTGTTCCCCAATCGGAGACACTCTTATAAATTTTAGATACGTTCATGAATCCTTCCCAAATCCATGTGTTTCACTGGTTTCCACTGTCTATTTTATTGACTACAACCATACATCAATGTAAAAATATGTATATATCATAGGCTCTCTATATTTCTTTTACATAGTGATTATACTATGGTTTAAATCCTTATACCTGGGTACTCTAGAATTTATCAACATCCCATGAATCTGTGGATTTTGTTTGATAGGATGAGGAATATAATATGGGATTTCTATACATACCATTAATGAGAATAAAAATGAACATAGTTTAGTGAAACATAGGAAAACAAGACATGCAATTTAAGGTTATTTTACTAGGACCAATGTGGTTCATTTTATGGTCATGAAGATATAGATATGTTAATTTTATTTTAAGGACATGAATCCAAGACCCATTGAAGTAAATTTTAAGGTCGTTCATATAAAAACTATATTTTATTGGGATTGAGACTCAAAAAGGTAACCTATATATCACAGTTAATAGAAATAAAATCTCATATAGTTTGATTTACATAATTTAATGTATTGGGATGTGATTTATTTATTCATTTTATCATCATGTGATTATGATGTTATATTATGATGTTTAATGTCTGGAAACTAGGACCACTAGGTGAAGGGTACATAGTATTGGTTTCTATGGGAATTATACATGAGAATACCTTTCATGTTCACCCTGTATCATGGTAACTAAAACGAGGAGATACTATAATATATTACATGGAATATAGACCATGATAATGATTTAGTACTAATTAAAAAGCTACCTATATGTTTTATGTCAAACTAGTTGATCATAGAGATGAGATCATTAATGAGTGTATGATTGGTGCTTATACTTGATAGGAGTGCTGCCTATATGTCAATATCATATAAGTTGGTGGTTAGATTAGTAAGGATAACTATATGCATGGGGAGTATGATATAGTTATAAGTATATAGATATTATCCCTAATTAGAAGATCAAGTACTTTTAAGGTAGTAATAAGGTTATATATGTGGATTGTACATATGCTACCAAGATGTTTATGAACCGATAGGTGACTTTGGTGAAAGTGGTTTTTTAGGTATACAACATATATGAGGCCCATGTTTTTCTCCAATCATATTGATTGGAATCAATGATTTCACACGATTCTATAGTCATTTTTATACTAGATATTGGATAGAAAAGATGAGAACAATGATCTATAAGAGTTTCTGTTGGTATCCTCAGGATATGTAACCTCATTTTTAAAGGAACTCATGGTTGTTATTACATTTAGGGTATCATTGATTTGAGAATAAAACTCAGTATTATTTTTTGTTTAAGAAATAAAATATTGAAGGGTTTCACAGTGGTGCACACAAGAAAACCATGTACCTCTGGAGACCATGGAGGAATCCAAGATGGGTCAGCTCCCATGATAGAGAACCCAGGTTTTGTGTCTACCTTTCTGTGTACATGGAAAATGTTTCACCTTAGTTTTAGGGAAGTGAGAAGCTTCACTCTAGTTGGAATAAAGGGAGAATATTATCCCTAGTTGGTGATAAGGTAGAAGTGTCAACCTACATAGGTGAAAGGGGTGGAGTGTCTCCTTAGTTAGAGATAAGGGTGAATTTTCTCCGTAGTTAGGATTTTACAAGATAGGTTCTTTCACTATAGTCTATAAAGATCATATGAGAAGTGGTATTATATGATGATATATCTTATTACATTTTCTATATAACACAATTACACCTATATTCTATTACATTATTTATATAATGACTTATGATGGCATTCTATGAAAAATGTGTAGGCTTGGGTGTACAGAGAATCGCTTTGATCATTCATTCTCTCTTATATTCTATGTGTACACATTAAATGTGGACCAATAGATTTTATTTATAGGGGAATATATAGATCAAGGTGCATCAAGGTTTAGTATATAGGTTGGTTCATGCATGTATCAGGGCATGGAATTATGTCTCATAAGTGCACTCATGCAAATGGTTTGTAAAAAGGAGTTGCAAGTCGATGAACTCACATGAGTGGAATTTGATCATCATTGTATGGAAAACTAAGGGAATTTGGTGAATCTATCAAGGAAAAAGTTATGTCATTAGCGATTTTACATGTTTCTCCTCACCAATAAGTTTTCCCACACATATGAAGTCACCGTAGATTTCTAAAAAGAATAACTAACACATACCAAATCATATTGAGTACAAGGTAAAAGATAAATGTTCCTTATATAATTTTATATCTAATTAACTGAGAAAATAAAATTGAATCGTATTTATGCTACTAATAAGTATTTATATTTTTTTGAGAAAATTCAACATATCTTTACTCATGAAGAGGTTTGTCCATCACAAAACAAATCTTTTTGCGTAAGAATTATTATTAAGTTATTATGATTTTTTAATGTTTCTTCCATTAAACTTATCCTTCTGTAAAATATATCTCAATATCATTTTCTATTTGTTTATACATTTTATACACAAATAAATATTTGATAAAATGAATTTTATGTTTACATTCATTTAATATGCACATTTATTA
Source organism: Viscum album (assembly GCA_963277665.1). Classification (NCBI taxonomy): domain Eukaryota; kingdom Viridiplantae; phylum Streptophyta; class Magnoliopsida; order Santalales; family Viscaceae; genus Viscum; species Viscum album. The sequence continues at coordinate 1,658,705,075 of OY728153.1, forward strand.
AATGTTCTCCTGGTAAAATGATAACCCATTTTTAATTACACCATATCCATTATCATATCAAGATTAATATTTTATTATGAAATATCATACATAATATTATTGTATAATTCATTAATATATCATTTATATAATCAAATCAATTATACAATATATGACTTATAAATAGTTGAGTAGCTAACTCATTTCCCAATTCATTATATGGATAAACAAAACTATATTCCAATGTCATCCAATCATATCTGGTTTCTCACCTATGTGTAACCTAAATCATACACTAAATAATGGAACCTCACTCTTTAGGTCACCCATAACATTATTTCCTTACAAATGAAAATCCATAAGCACCCAAATTTAGCATGAACCTACCGGGTGGGATGATCGAGGTCTTGATAAGTATCTATTTAGAAGGAATATATCAAATAATATTTGTATGGGAATTTATTATTACACAATCTTATCTCATGTATTCCATTTACATGTATTGAAGAGTATACTGATTTTTATTTGAATCCTTATTAATTTAATCAATTTAATATTTTCAAAAAATACTTATGCATATCTCTTTATTCAATTCATAACTTGTGTTACTAACTCAAATTAAAATCATAATATATATACACATATTCAAATAAATCACATGAATTGTGTATATTAACTAAATTCATGTAAATTACTAGAATATTATGAAATCAATAAACCTCCACTTTTCTTTAATGATCTAAAGCTCCCCATCAAGTGATAATTCTGACCAAAAGTCCTTCTACGTATGATTCTTTACTCAAGGGAGACATCAATTTTATTATAATTCTAAAACCAAATATTTATAAAATATAATGCATTTTTAAATTAAATCAAATAACACATGGACAATACAAAATCAACGTAGAAGAAATATAAATCAATTATTATACATAGCATGTAATACCTTAAATCCATATATTATATTTTATAGAAGATGTTAAACAATATAAACTGAATAATACATCATAATTAATAATAAATATATATATTTATGAATAAAGAATAAAATAAATTAAATAAATAAAAAATTTATATATTTAATAATGAGATAAAAATTTGTGAACAATTAAAAAATAAAGTAAATTATAAACACTATAATTTAATGTTCTCCGTAAACATTCCATAAAATAAATAAAATTTAACAGTTGATATCTATTTTACTATAAACTCTTCTAAATTATTAATTTATATAAAATTTTATATGAACTCATTCATATTTAAAATTGTGTGATAATTTTTGAAATTTTTTATAAGTCCATTAAATATAAGCATTTTATATACTCATTTATGAATAATTCATCAATATATTTAAACAATTTTATATTTGGAATCATTTTATGATTTATAAACATTTTATAAATTATTTACAATTAAAATTCTCTTTAAAACTAGATAAAATATATTGAATCTTTTTTGGTTTAAATCAACCCTTTGGATCTATCATGTGCCCTCAAGATATAAACTGATAATGGTTTTGAGAATATTGAAAAATAATAATAAAAATTATAAAGACCATGCCTGGTCACCATGGTGTAACTATAAATAATTTATCATGAGGTTACATTGAATAATATATTTAATTTTATTATATGGTCATATAATAACCATATCCAATATTTAATACATTTTGGGTAGACTATGACATGGTGTTTCTTGATTACATATCTGCAACCTTATGGAATCAAATTCCCAAGAAAAAATGAGAATTTTAAAATTGATCCAAGTAATTATATACTATAAATTGTCAATAATTACCATGACATTATTTTTTACCATGATAGAGTTCACTACTTAACACTGCTCTATTTACCATGACTTAGATAAATTGGAGAATGCTGCTCAATATTTAAGATAGTTTTCTATAGACCTTTGGAAAAAAACTATAAAATTATATTATAACTTTTATATATGAATTTTTTTTCATTACACAAATGTAATGGTTCTATAAATATTAAAGAATTGTTCTCGTTTTGAAATGTGCTACATTATAGGTCTTTGAATACCTATTTTACCATATTGATTATTTATTTGAATAATGAATCAAAACAATATAGAAGTGCCACTAATATAATAGATGGGTTTTGTAGGGGATGAAATTTATTCTATTGCAGTTAAAATATCTACAACAAACCTATAAAACCATACAATCACTCAATTGGTTTATATTGAAACAAATAAAATAAATAATTATATACCATTTTTCTATTGATCCCAAATCTATCCAAACTCTTTCACAAAATCCTGATATTGATCATTAAGAAGAATAAAAATAGATCCTTCCCCCTATGGTATCACAGGGCTATGTGAATCTTCTATAACTTTTTAAGGATCTTTCCTTCCCCATGGTTTGGTTAAATATTTTTTTTATAAATAAAGAGATAATGGGAGTAATATATAATAGGTTAGAGTAGAATTCAAAGAATTATTTAGATACTAAAATTCCACACAAATAATATATTATAACCTCTTTTATATAACCATACCAGGATATTTATCATATTTCTAATGATTATCTCTTAAATTAAATGTTTCATAAATTTTTAATAAGTTGTAAATTTTTATAAATTATAAATTGTGATTGTGATTTATTTTTTCATCATATAAAAAATAGTAAGTATATTTAGACACCAATATATTATCATTACATGATTATAAACTGATAATTACATCGAATATTGGGAGAAGGTAGCTAAGCCCCATGATATAAGATATCATATATATATATAAATATTCATTCAAAACACAAAATCATAGTGCACCTCACTATGAAATGGTTCACACCAACACATAACCTAAAATGTATTAAACCGCCATGGAAAAGTTGACCCTTTATTACCCATTTCATATAATATCAAGCTGGTGTGATACGTATCAAACCTTTAATTTTTTTAATTAGGGACAAATCTATAAGGTCTATTCCATAGAAAAATAAAAAATATATTGTATTTAGAACAGAATTCGATTTCTTTCATTACCAAAGTCATTTTAGGTATATATTTGTTGATAATTTTGACATAAATCTTACATAACAAACCCATACCTTACAAAGTAGAAACATCCACTCGATATCTATTTTTTCCAAATATAAAACTCTTTAAATGAATCATGTTTTCATTTCATGAAATGTCTTAATGACATTCAGCATGAATTCTTCTTTGTTCTTACTCATCTATAAAATCCTATGAAAATCATTCAAAAACATGTGCTCAGAATAGAAAGCTCAGTAGGGGCATGATATGATGAAATATGTTATTCTAATGAAAATAATAAAAACCGATAAAAATTATGACATTTTAACATTATTCATTGAGCATATAAACCAAATTATATCAACATGGAAAACATACTTTTTTATCAATTAAAATACTTAAATCCCATAGAATGGAAATACAAACATTTTTAGGAATGTTATAGAATTATAATAATAACCCACATTTACTCATGTTTTAATTAACTATATTCCATTTATATCCATAGGAGAAAACTACCTAGTTAATCCCTCTATCTTTCTTATAATGTTAAGGCAGACTACCCAAAGCATTAGAGAGGTATATTGGGCTCTCCCATTGTATATGTTATATCAGACTCACCTGTCATTATCTATAATCCTAAAAAACCATATAGTGAATAAATTTGATTATTCTAGCACATTTTCATCATAAAACACTTTAAATTTTCTTTTTATACCATATAAAAAAATTTCATATCAAAATACCCCTTCCTTTTGAAAACCAATTTTTGAAACTAAAATAACAAGATCAAAGGAAATATGTGTTTTTCATTTAAGAAAACATGGAATATTGTAATTTAATCAAAACAAAAAATAATGTCTATGGTGGTGGTAAAATTCATTGATGGAATATACATTAAAATAGACATTCATTATTTACTTTTTTATGTAAAGTTAAAATGTTACATATAAAATAAATAAAAATATTCCTTTTGAAGGCATTTGTATTAAATTCAAAAGTAATAAAACATTTAATTTATAAATAATTTATGTAAATATAAATATAATTATAAGATTAATATAAAAATATGTACATGGATGAAAAATATTTATAAAAATTATTCCTTAAAATATTTAAAACTAGGTTTTGAGGTAAAGTGTCCCCTTCATAGAGTATGAATCATCACATGTGTTTTACATATTAATTAATAACAGATAGATGTTAATTGTGTAATTAATTAATAATATTTTTGATTTTTATTATTTTTATGTTTTATTTATTACAATTTTATTTCCAAATAATTAATCAATTAATTTCATGTTGGATGTTTTGAAGATATTCCACTCATATGTCTAAAATTTCTTTGGTAGTTTGACTATTTTGAATAAATCATGATTATATCCATTATAGAATCATAATCATGTAATTTTTTATTCTAATAAATTTTATTTACTTTTAAAACAAAAAATTTATTGTGTTTGTGAAAAAATAATTACTACATAATCATTGAGTATGTAGGTCATATGTATGCATGAATAACCTTTCCATTATTCAGCGATCATGAGGATAATAAGGTAGGTTTTATTTTATATTTATATAATGATGATAATATCTTAAATATAATATTATTTATTTAAATAAACTTATATATACTATCCATTTGATTTGGTGATGCAAAATTAAGCACATTGCTTTATTGAGGTGGTAATACACACTTACGAACAAACGAAATTTTAATTTTTCAATTGCTGGAAAAGTAATAAAATAGGTGATATCATATAATTCTATAATTAAATAATGATATTAATATCATATATATATACATTAAATTCATCATTAATACCACTTTTGAGATACAATGATGAAAAATGAATGACATTGGTTCCCAGGGTGGTAGTTCACCGTACACGTGAACGACGGTTTCATTTCCCATTTGATGAATGATGAGATGGATTAAAGTAATATCATTAAAATAAAAAATATCAGTATATTATATATAATAATTTTATTATAATATAAGGGTTTAGATAGCATTAAAGGAGATAAATTTATATATAAAATAATAATACATAGTTAGGTGTCTACCTCTTCTTCATACAACATATAGAAACCTATTATTTTAGTACACAAATGTTACATATTATTAGATGAATATTAAATATATAAAATTATCATCCACTCCAAAACCATAAATGTTTATTTTATTTATATACTAGATATTTAAACATATTATTTAAGTATAATCTTCAGTATCTCAAACATATTTCCTTTATACGGTACCCTATAAGATACATCATAGTTAGAACCTTCCATTAAAACCTAGGAAAGAGAACATAAGAAAGGGTGATCTCTTAGTATTATTAAGGTAAAAAATTGGATATATAAATCATATGAGATAATAATGTGATATTAAGTATATTATATCATAATCAAGTGCATGTTATCAAGGTAAAAGATTCATTCCTAAAAAATATTAGATCATAAACTCCATAATCAAGTTATATCTAGAGGCATGATCAAAAAGGGTTTCAAAGCAGTAATCATCATACAAGATTCATAAAATATGCATGTTTCATCATTAGTATAGGAATTTATAATATTTTGTACATATCTAATAAAAATTATGTCAATGCATAATCTTGTGATCATATCTAGAAAGTGATCATACTCATGCATCAAAATATGAACATAGACGTTTGAAATCATGTCCATGCATAATCTTATGACCATAGATAGAATAAATCATACTCAAACATAAAAATGTGAAAAAATATATTCAAAATAATTTCTATTATTATGATCATCATATCTTGAGATATCATTATCACAAGACCCATTAAATTGGAGGGATATAATAGGCTCAACCATCATGTATTCAAAATTCATTCATAAGTATGCCACATGGTCAAAAAAACATTAATCATATTATCACATCATAACTCATGGAGATGTAATTGGTTTCATCAATATTTCATAATTACAATTATTAACATTACAAATAATTCATAATGATGGGTTCATTGGATCATGTCCCTAGGAAAGCATAAGTAATATCAGTGGATGCTATAAAATATGAAGATAATTTTAAAATATCACCAGGACATTTCATCATAAAATAACCTGTTTATTTTTAAATTAACTATTTAAAATCTAAAAGTTTCTAGAATATTATTTAAAATAAATTCTTTAAAAATAACAAGGGAAAATTTTAGTGGAATCTTTAATTCATTATGTAATTATGTTGGTTTAAAATTCCATTCAATTTTTAATCATTAATATAAATATTTTGTTCACACCATCCATAAAGGTACCTTATTAATAAAATAAAAGAATATTAATATTTATTTTTTCAAAAAACTAAAACATGGGTAAAAATTACATTAAAATATTATTGAAGAATATTTTAAATCACTATTCAAAACATTTTATAAAATATTGATATGATAGAAAATGAGGTTTTAACTGAAAGAGGAGATATATTGTTGTATTTTCCAAAACAAATTCTAAAACTTTTTGAGTTACAAAGAGTTAATAATAGAAATATTTCATAATAATTTCATGACTGAAAAAAGGAGCAGGGAAATTAAAGGTGTTTAGTGGATCATGATCATATAATTTCCTCAATGGAAATTCAAGCATAAAAAATCTCAATTAAAATGGTGTTGAATCATAAATCAATTACCTCTTTGGTCACTTTTGATTCATAACCCCAAAAAATAAATATATTCTAATAAATAATTTAGAATAATTTACAAAAATATATTCATGATTGAAAATTTACATGGAGTAGTAGATACACCTCATAAAAAATATAAATGAATAACATAAAATATATCCTGAAGTAGACAAGTTAAGACAATAGTCCCTCAAAACATTGGTAACATCTGAATAAAAAAAAATGAAGGTGAGAACAATATATTTATTTATAAATACATGTAATTTTCATGATAATCATACATATATACATTATTGTTACATATATACACCAAAAAAATGAAAAAATTGGTGAATACATAATATGTCTCATAGAAAAAAAGTGATACGGGAAACACTTACCTAAAGTTCATATTTTTTAGTACTCAATAAAATATAATGTATAATAAAGAAATATTTACTAAAAATATATTAAAAAACAATATTCATGCATAACAATCTATGTATCACACTATTATAATTTCAAATTATCCTTTTATTTTTAGTTTCTTCATTAAAATGAACATTCAGGTGAAATCTAGTTGATTTTCTTTAAATGTTTCGATTTTATGGTTCAAGTACACTCACAATGGTCATGGTTTCATTATATCTAAAATCATAATCATGAAACAAATATAGATTTTTTTATCATATAATATTTTGTAATTTTTTATATAAACTAGTGATGAAAAACGAATTATATCACTTTGTGGAGATGGTAATCTGTTTGTACGCATGGGTGATGTTTCCACATTTTAGTTGTTAGTATGAAATAAAAGTAAATAATAATTCAAATTTATAAAAAAATTATTATATTAAAAATATCATAAAAATTTATTAAATTTACCATTAATATAATACATGTAATGTGAAAATGAAAAATGAATCACATCACTTTGTGGAGGTGGTAGTTAACATATACGAACGAGAAACGTAATCATTTTAATTTTAATGGAATAATAATAAGGTAGATATGATATTATAATTATACAAGAAAATTCATGTCATAAATATCATATATAAATATCAAACCCATCATAATAACTATCCTTGAATTATTATGATGGAAAACGAATCATATCGCTAAGTGGAGGTGGTAGTCCACATATAATCATGAGAGTTACTTTCGTTTCTCATTTGTTAGAATGTTGTGTGGATAATGGTGCTTCCATAATCATAATAAATTTTTATTATATTTATGATTCTGAATTTATTATTTTATAACGAATTCCATTGATTTAAAGGTGTTAGAAGAAGAAGTAAATTGAATTGGTTTGGTAGTTTGACGGTAACATACCAAGATTTTATGAGATAAATTAATTTTAATTTTTTTATGTCTGGTGTTGTATTCTATATCAATATTAGCTTGTAATATATGAAACATCGTATTAGCTTGCAGTATATGCAACATTATACTTGAATTGTGTTACACACAATTACATGTTTTTTGATTGAATATACTTCACAAAAAACTAAGTATAGATTTTATTAAATGTATAAAATAACTATTAATGGAATATTTTATACATAACACCAAATGGAGCACTAAATAAACATGACACTGACTTCGATTTTCATTACACGAAAGAGCGACTGTCCGTGATAGCTTATGTTTTACGCAATACAAAGTTTCACTAAACAATGATATATTATTAAAATATTATTATTTATTGGGACATAAAATAGAAATTATGAATATTATTAGCAACATTTTTATGTTTTCATAACATTATGATTCATATTATTTATTTTCTAGAACATTATATAATAAAAAATTCAAATTTTCAAATAAAAGAAGTGTTTTTAAAAAAAGGAAGTTTTTCCGCCTTTTGATTGTGCATGAATTTAAAATATAGTTTTCAAAACTTTTAAATATAATATTTTATAGAAAAAACTATTTATTTGGAATTAATACAAAAAAAATTATATTAGTTTATTTTTTGGAATTTTTCTGATAAAATTTATATTTTAATGAATTGTGACAAATACTAAATTTTAATTCAAAACTACATTTTCCAATAATTTATTTATATAGCTATATTATATTTTTCATTGGGTTTAATGTGTAATTGGATTATTTTTTATCCTTTAATCCAATGTTGGTAATTAGAAGAAATTTTACATTTAAATTGGACATAAACACAATTCAATGTTCTGATAGTTTTTACTTCTTAAAAACTCATTTTCTTATTTTGATAATGATAATTAATATTTATTTAATTACTACAACTTTTATGATTTGAATTTTGAAATATGAATTCCATATTTTAAATTAGTGGGTCTAAAATCTGTTAATAGGTTTCTTTTATTTTTTTGGATATTATGAATAGTAACTACGATAATTTTTATTTTCCTTCATTAAATGTAAATTAATTAAATTAGGGTAAAAAAATATGATAAAGATAATAAAATTACCCTAACACCTGAAAAAATCATATTGGATGAATTATGTTAAACCAATATCACATAAGTTTTATAATGGATTCATTTAATTTACTTTTTTCCAAGAAAGTGATGTAATTACAATTAAAACAAAAGAAAGTGACAACATGTCACTCTCATATATCGTATAAGTATAATAATTTTATTGTAGTGATAAAATTAATAAAATTTCAAACATAAATAGTCTTCATAAATATAATTAAATTTTCTACATCATCTAAATTTATTTATAATTTTTATAGATTAAATAATTATTTTTAATGATGACATAATAGTGATGTAGAAATTATTCTGTTTTAGTAGATATATCAAATAAATCGTTTTAAAAATATTAAAATAAATATAATATGAACTAATTAATGTTATTAAAGAAATATTTAGGTGTCTATGACATGTTAGGAGTGTGTTAAAAAAAATTTAATTTATCGTCTTTGTGGATTTTATTTAATGTCAAATAAATGAATAGTTTCAAAATTGTCACTATTGATATTTTACAAAATAACATATTATTAAATTATTTAAAAATCACAAAAATATTTAAAAATTACAAAGTGAAATTTATATGATATAAAACTTCATAAATTATTCAATTATGTACAATTAAAATCATATAAGTAAATATTTATAACCATTTAATATTTATAATATTATTACCATAAATAATATTAAATAGATTAAATAAGGAAAAATCAAAATTATAAGGTTTAAAATAATATCCAAACATGTTTACATTTTATTAGTTGAGAAGATTTTTACCCATACACATCTATGCTTTTAAATAAATGATTTTTGGTGCATTATAAACTGAATATAAATTTATAATAAATTAATATATCAAGATATTCCTAAAATGCTTCTCCTCCCTCTTATAAAAGGCCACCAACAATACCAATTTACTAACACCTTCAAATACATTTGGATAATCCAAAATCGACAAAAATAAGATCCAAAAATCCCTGCCTTTTTTCTAGATTCTAATCATTGGGAAGAAAGTCATCCTACGGAGACCTTTTGTGAAAATCAATTAAAGATACTAGAAAACGATGTAATTGTTTTATCACCTATTTTGAAATTATTCTCTTCTTCTAATTCTTATTATTATATTATTCCCATACTAAAGTAATAAAAAAATATCTTATACATTATTATATTTCATTATAATTAATGTAAAACCTTATACACCCGTTTATCCATCATACAAATAACAATATCACCATGCGTGCGTAAGTACGGCTTACCATCTCCATGTTGTGGTGTAATTTATTATTCAAAATAATTAATTTTGATGTATATAATGATGAGTTAAATGAATTTAAATAATAAATATAACATGATAATTATTCTTTATAATTAAGATAACATCCAATTCCATACCATTTAATAATAAAGTGAAGGATATCGTTTCTTGTGCATACGTACCACACACTGTCTCCACGACGCGATGAGATTCATTCTCCACGTTAACCATTCAGGAATTATTATAAAGTTTATATAATAATTAAGAATAAAATATATGAAATAATAATGTTACTGTGTTTATGTATATATATGTGTGTGTGTGTGTGTGTGTGTGTCTTTTACTTTCTTCCATTCAATTTAATAAATAAATGGAAACAACGTTCATGCGTACATACAACCTACCATCTCCAGGAATGGTGTATTCCATTTCACTTATCTATCTATTATATGTATTTCTATATTGAATATTTATGATATATAAATTATTTTTTACATTATTTAAGTATTTAAATAAAGATCTAGTAATGATACCATGAATACCAAGTCAAGACACATATGATAAATAAAATGATTATTACCCAAAACGTTTCTTTAACATAGAATTAATAAGTGAACGGGTAATATAAATTCATAATTGAATAATATAAGATATAATAAATATTATTATGTTTCTATTACACATTAAAAATTTGTTTAAACCCACTATACAAGAGTTTCAGATACTTAGGAATCATATCAAACCTAAGGTAAGGGATAATTTTGCAATCTCCTTTTTCGTCGAGATTTTTTATGCGTTAGTATTTACTGGGTGAATTTTTATCATCCATGTCCATGTTTTATAAAACCTTCTTCATAAAATGTTTACTATTATTATATTTATATTTACATGCATTTTTACCCATTTTTTGACTTTTACTACATGGTTTGGAAGGAATATTTCTTTCATTTACCATACCAGTTACCTTTTGACATCTTTGACAAAAGTACAAGGAAAATGTTTTTTTAACTTATATAGAATGAACAGATTTTTACATATTCATAACAAATTATTTACATGAAGATTAATCTACAAAATATCAGGTTTATTTTGAACTAAATACATTTCTTTTAAAATTGAACAACATTTTGAGAAAAGAAAATGTTTTTGAAGTAGAAAGGATATTTTCCTCAATAATTAAATTCAAGTGTTGGTTTCGCCCAAATTTACCCAAGTTTTAAGGGTCAAGCGGTCGCTTGTAGTGTAGCTTGGGTTGTCGAATCCTCAGAGACCTAAGAAGAACCTTTAGACACTCAATAAAAAGAGATGTATATTTGGCTATGAAGTGGCCAACTTGGGTTGATTTTAGATTGTTTTAAAAGAGCACTAAAAGAGCTATGTGAATTCAAATTATGAGAAAATAAGTTGATCCTAGGTTATTGCTCGGGGTGGATTGAATGAATTCCTTTTTTTACGATTTTAATTTCATTAACTCGAGAAGGATTCATGCAATAAATTCAAACTAACCTCATCACTTATTGATTAAACACCTTAAAAACATATGATAATCACCTATACACTTGTAAGATCATTTTCATGAGCACTCCAAGGTAAAGGATGTAATTAGCACATGAAAGTGGGGTGAATAAATTCAATAAGGAAGAGGAAGAATAAAAATCAATGAATGAAAGAAACTCAATTAAAAGAAATTAATAACATTTAGGGCATGAGAAATAACATTCAATCCATCCCCTTGCTACTCCCTTGGATCAACCCATAAAAGAGCTATCCCTCCATTGATGACAAGTTCTCAACGGAAGCGGAAAGTAGACTTATGAGGGTGGAATTGAAGAAGTAAAAAACAACAAAAATAACGATCACTCCACCATTGTGTGAACAAAATAACAACGTTTGGTTTGAATAAATTCACACCTTGAGGAAACGGTATCAAGGTGATATGAATAATAACAGAATAAGAGAATAAGAAGAACTTTTATTGAAGACGAAGGTGATTCGAACAACTTACATGAGAGGGAAGAACATTACAAAGGCAAATTGGCATAATAACATTACAATGAAAAGAAAGAACCAAGACCCCTAAATCCACCACCATTACTGCCTTAAATAGGGAAAAATGAAGCCTTTTCCGAGCCCCCAACATCCCATGTGCCATTAATTAATTATGTTGGGAAAAGGTGTGTGGAACATTAATGATGAGAGACTTTTCCACTTCTTGCCCCGAAGTTGCAGCCAGCTTGCATCCACCGGAAACACGCGCCTAAAGGAAATTCTAGAAGGCCGAATTTGAGTGGTCCCTAGAAGACGTAAATGAAGCCCCGGATGTCCCCTAACATCATGTAAAATTTCAGCCCAACATACTTTGTGGTTCGGGAGATATGATTGAAATAGTGGGCTGTTTTTCTGGGCCGCAGACTCTGACCCAAAATTAAATCTTCAACTTGGGCCGCCTTAATCACCACCATTGATGAAGAATTAGCACTGGATTCAGAAGAATGATTTGTTTCAGTATATGTCTTCTATCCTTCCATAAATTTTGGGCATCATTGGGCTTGTATTGTGGGCCCCATAGTCCTATCAGTGGGATGATATCCAATCTGCCTTCTCCAGAATTGTTTCCTTTAATCGCCAAATATCTCCATCATACTTTATTAATAATCCATTAATCCCTGAATAAAAAAATGTTCATAATTAAGTGAATATCCATTTCCAAAAATATGAAATTAAAATATGGATAGTTACATTCTTTAAAATCAGATGAAACATTGGGCCTAAATTGCTTCACATTAGACATGAAGTGCACAAATGATGAGAATGGGTGTTCAAAATGTAAAATGCACTAAAATGGTATTTATTAATAACAAGGCACATGAAAACTACATATATTATAAATTAATATTATCCTCTTACAGTGGCTAATCACACCCCCCAACTTGAGTTTTGCTAGTCCCGAGCAAAATATATCTCACAAAAATGAAATTCGAATGACCTTTTCCAAAAACATTTTTATACACATTTCTCAGCCAAAGATCACATACCAAACAATTATGAAACCCATCAAAATCATTTAAAAAAAGCTATTTCCATAAGCATATCTCAAGCTCAAGCCCATTCTTTTGTTCAAATTCATTTCCATATTTCATCCAAATTCAATTAAGCATGATGAAGTGTTGTGTGTCACAATAGACACGGGGGTTCATTTTCATTCGAGGGAGAAAAGATAGAAGCGCTAGGAGCAATCAAATTTTAATAATAAGATGAGTACTCATTTTTTACTTTCTTTTTTTTTTTGTTTTTTTTTCAATTTTTCCATGGTAATTGAAATTGAACTCAATCGAGTCAACCCATGTAGCAAGACTTTGCTGATGACTCCCAGGATCAAAGACCTTAGGGCACCAAGTGAAGCTCACATACTCGGGCATCATCTCGAGTTAACTCAATCAAAAACAAATTCAAATTACCACAAATAGAGATAAAATGCCCAACTCTGGGCCAGAAAACTATGGAGTCACGATCCCCAAGTGCCGAAAGCCACACATTAGGTCAATTCATTGCTCTACGTGGAAATTTTTTTTTGAATACTCATGTTAAAATTAAAATGATCGCCAATCATATGCTATTTATTATGGGTCCCCAAGAACTCAAACTAAAACCCCACAATCTAGAGGATGTGCATTGTGTTTTTTTTAATGGATGAAATTATAACAGTGAAAAAACCCATTGGACAACCGAACTTTCCAATAACTATGCAAATGAACATAAACTTGAATTAAAATCAGAATCAAGGCATGCAAAATTATTTGATATCCAATTTCAGAGTTTGGAATGTGTGTTATCATGTTCAAGGTTAATGACATTTTTCCTTCCACACATTTTCATCTCCCCCCCCCCAACTTAGAATAACATTGTCCCCAGTGTTTAAAGAATTCAAACATAGAAGGGGTAGGATAGAAGTTCAACGAAGACATTGAAAATGAAAATTATGGAATGAAGTCACCTGGTGGTTGATGTTGAAAATGCATTCCCATGTCTCCCTTCAGTTTTGGTTTGTCTCCCAATGGCTTGGATGGTTGTGACCAGCTTTTCCAAATGACCTATGACATGCCTTTAATTTTTTTTAATATATATATATATATATATATATTTGTATTTTTTTAACCTAAAAAAGGTACAAATAACATAAACTGATGATACATTGTCTTCTCTTAAATTTCTGGGTAAGGTATTACTCAGGGATCACACCGCGTGACACGGATGAATACGGTGCTCCCATTTCATACCCATCATTACTCATAAAAGAAGAACAGGTCAACAATCTATTTTTTTTAAATACCTACAAAAAAAATAAATAAAATAAAATAAAATAAAATAAACTGATGATACATTGTCTTCTTTATATTTTCTGGGTAAGGTATTACTCAAGGATCACACCGCGTGACACGGATGAATACGGTGCTCCCCTTTCATACCCATCCTTACTCATAAAAGAAGAACAGGTCAACAGTCTATATTTTTTTTTAAATAACAAAATGCAGAAGAAGGAAAAAAAACAATTCACAAAGATTAGAAAGATGAAGACCACGGGTTGCCTCCCGTGCAGTGCTTTTGTTTAACGTTGTTAGCCTGACATGGATCTTAAATCTATCAATTTTTTCCTAGTTCATAGGTTGGCTCTATTAACTCTACCTCTATTTCCTGTTTATTGAATGATTCAATGAATGGTTTTAACCTATGACCATTGACCTAAAAAATGTTACCACTTGTGGGATCCTGAATCTCTACAGCCCCATGGGGGTACACATGATGCACTATGAATGGGCCTGACCATCTAGACCTTAACTTTCCTAGGTGTAAATGAAGTTTTGAACTATACAAGAGCACAGGTTTTCCTAGTTCAAATTCTTTGACTTTGATATTCCTAGATTGGTAGGCTTGAACTCTAGCTTTATTTATCCTTGAATTTTCATATGCCTCCATCCTAAGTTCCTCAAGTTCATTAAGATCTAACTTCCTCTTTTCTTCAGCTAAAGAAATGTCGAAATTCATTTTCTTGATTGCCCAAAATGCCTTATGCTCAATTTCAACAGGTAAATGGCATGCTTTTCCATAAACCAACCTATATGGTGACATTCCTAGGATGGTTTTGAATGTTGTACGATATGCCCAAAGAGCATCCAAGAGTTTCTCAGACCAATCTTTCCAAGAGGGGTTGACAGTTTTTTCAATAATTTGCTTAATCTCCTTATTTTCTAACTCAGCTTGACCATTAGTTTGAGGATGGTATGCAGTGGAAACTTTATGAGAAATTCCATACTTAGAAATGAGTGAAGAGAATGGGTGATTACAGAAATGGGTTCCACGATCACTTATTATATCCCTCGGAATTCCAAATCTAGAAAAGATATTCTCTTTTATGAATCTGATCACAACTTGATGATCATTAGTCTTGGTGGGAATGGCCTCAATCCATTTTGAAACATAATCAACAGCTAAGAGGATGTATAGGTATCCCTTAGAGTTTGGAAAGTGTCCCATGAAATCAATTCCCCAACAATAAAAGATTTCGACGACCAGAATGGGAGTGAGGGGAATTTGATTTCTTTTGGAAATGGATCCTAATTGCTGACACTGAGGACAACTTTTGCATTATTGGAAGGAATCCTTAGTGAGGTTAGGCCAGTATAAACCACTTTGTAGGACCTTTGTAGAGGTTTTCTTTTTATAAAAGTGGCCTCCACATGCCTCTCCATGACAAAATTTTAAAATGGACTCTTGTTCAGACTCGGTAACACATCTCCTGATGATTTGATCAGGACAGAACATGAAGAGGTAAGGATCATCAAACACATAGTGTTTGACATCAGAAAGGAATTTCCTCTTAGCTTGGGTCCCCAGGAATTTTGGAATGTCACCCGTCACCAAATGGTTTGCTATGTCAGCATACCGAGGGCAATCACGCACTGAATAGAGGTGCTCATCGGGAAATGAATCAGACACAGAGAGGTGGTGTGAGTTGTCTTTGAATTCCATCCTATAGAGGTGATCAACTACAACATTTTCAACACCCTTTTTATCCTTAATGGTTAAATCGAACTCTTGAAGAAGAAGGATCCGCCTAATCAATCTAGCCTTGGCATCTTGTTTTTGGAATATGTATTTTAGGGTTGAATGGTCAGTGAAGACAATGATGGGTGATCCTAAGAGATAAGACCTGAATTTATCTAAAGCAAATACAACAGCAAGTATCTCTTTCTCAGTGGTGGTGTAGTTTATTTGTGCATCATTTAAAGATTTTCTTGCATAAGCAATGACACATGGAGTTTTCTCACACCGTTGTCCTAAGACTGCTCCTACAGCGAAGTAACTTGCATCACACATGAGCTCGAAAGGAAGTTTCCAATTTGGATATTGCATGATAGGTGGAGATATAAGAGTTGACTTGAGTTTAGAGAATGATTCCTCACAGTTTTCTGTCCATAAAAATGGAGCATCTTTTACCAATAGAGCACAAAGTGGTCGAGAAATAGAGCTGAAATTCCTAATGAACCTTCTATAAAAACCATCATGTCCTAAGAAGGACCTCACTTCCTTAACAGTTTTAAGAGAGGTAAGGTGACAAATGATGTCAACCTTAGCTTTATCAACTTCAATCCCTCTACCAGATACTAGATGACCTAGAACATGTCCTTCCCTTACCATGAAATGGCATTTTTCCCAATTTGGTATGAGATTCTTATCCTCACACCTTGACAAAACCTTTTCAACATTTATAAGGCATTCTTAAAAAGTATCCCCAAAGATGGAGAAATCATCTATGAAGACCTCTAAACAATCCCCCACCATGTCCGAGAAGATTCCCATCATGCACCACTGGAAGGTACCAGGGGCATTACATAACCCAAAGGCCATGCGCTTGAAGGCAAAAGTGCCGAATGGACAAGTGAAGGTCATTTTTCCTTGATCCTATAAAGAGACTTCGATTTGATTATACCCTGAGAATCAATCTAGGAAGCAGTAGAATTGATGACCCGCCACTCGCTCGAGGACTTGATCAATAAAGGTCAAGGGGAAATGGTATTTCTTAGTACAAGAGTTCAGCTTCCTATAGTCAATACAGACTCTCCATCCACTACTAACCCTTGTTGGAAGCATCTCTCCATCATTATTGGTTATTACTATGATTCCAGTTCTTTGGAACCACATGGATTGGGCTAACCCACTCACTCTTAGCTATAGGACAGATGATACCATATTTTAACAATTTCAAAAGTTCTTTTCTCACTACTTCCATGAGATTAGGATTGAGTCGTCGCTGAGGTTGACGACATGGGTTTGAATTGGATTCTAGAACAATTCTATGAGTCCCGATAAGTGGGCTAATCCTAGGAATATCAGATAGGGTCCATCCAATGGCTTTCTTGTGTCTCCTAAGGACATCTAGAAGCATCATCTCATGATTGTCTTCAAGAGAGGAAGAAATGACAACAGGAAAGGATTGATTGTCCCCTAAGAATGCATACTTGAGTGATGAAGGTAAAACCTTAAATTCAAGATCAGAGTGGTTATCACTTTCCAAGAAAGGATGAGACTTTGTATTGAACTCAGTTTCTTTGTTCAGATTTCTTGACAAAATTGGTTCCTTATTAAGAGAATTTTCATCCACTAAATTAGCTAGAGTAGTTTCATGAAGGGATATGGACTCGATGTTATTGATTTCACCCATGTTATCATTGATTGGTGATTCTAGAAAATCATCAATAGAGCAATCTGAAAGAGATTCAAGCCAAGGAGACAAATTTCCCTCATGTGAACAAAGAAAATCAATCTCTTCTTGACTTAAACACCCTTCGATAATTCCTTGATGTTTCTTGAGTTCACTATCAACACTACCTATCTAATTAACCTCATAGATCTCTTCATCATCCCCAATTTGAGAGTTTTCATTATAGATGTTCAAGTCTAGACTCATGTTTCCAAAGGTGATGGTCATGTTCCCATTTCGGACTCGGATAACAGAGTTGATTGTTGCAAGGAAGGGACGACCAAGGATGATTGGGGTTTTCTCCCTAGGACCTAAGCTTGGGTGATTTCCTAGAACAATGAAGTCAGCTGGGTAAATGAAATTTTCAACTTTCACCAAAACATCCTTTAAGATCCCCTTTGGAACTCGAATACTACAATCAGCAAGTTGAAGAGTGAAAGATGTGGGTTGGAGTTCTTAGAGCCCTAACTGACAATACATAGCATAAGGAATGAGGTTCACACTATCTCCTAGATCACACAAGGCTTTGACAACTTTGTTCTCTCCTAGTTCAACATTTATGTAAGGGCATCCCGGGTCTTTCATCTTTGGAGGAAGGGTTCCTTGGATTGTTGTGCTAACATTTGCTGCCAGAAGGACTTGGTTCTTATATTAGAATTTCCGTTTAAATGTGCAAAGATACTTAAGGTCTTTTGAGTTTGCAGGAATGGTTTGAATGGCATCGAGTAGTGGAATGTTCAACTTGACTTGTGAGAATAGTTCCCTCAATGTTTCACTCAATTCAGGCTTGGTTTTCCCCCTCATGCATTGAGGAAATGGGGCAGGTTGTGGGGTTGTTTTTTGAAGAGTTGTTTCTTTAACATTTTTTTAGTATCTTCAGTTTGTTCATGTGTTTCATTTGAATTTTCATTAGAGTTTGAATATTCAGGTGGGTTTTGAACTATTTGTTCAGGTTTCTCAATTCATTTCCCACTTCTCAAAACTGTCACAGCCTTTAGTTGTTCATGAGTTGTTTGAGTGCAAATTGTCTCCCCCCTTGATGTTTGTTGTGGAATGGCCTATGTGGGCTTGGGTGTCTTTCCAGTTTTGATGGTTTGAAGTTCTTGTTTAAGGGATGAGACTTCTGAGTTCATCCTTTCCATTTGTTTGCACAGTTGTTCAAGGATTGGGAGAGGGACAGATTGGGAAGGGGTTTGTGTTGGTTGGGTTATCCTAGGGGGATACTTTGGTTATTGGATGGGTTGTTGGTATTGGACTAGAGTATGTTGGTATTGGACTGGTTGTGGTTGGAATTGGTTATGGTTTTGAAAATTTTGTGTAGGGTAGGGGTTTGGTCCTTCTGGTTGGCTAGGTTGTTGGTTATCTTTCCATCGGAAGCCTGGGTGGTCATTATACCTTGGGTTGAATGTGTTTGGGTATTGAGGCTTTTTAAAGTTTAGGGAATTGACTTCAGCAGGTGTTCCTCCTAAAAGAACATCCTTGATGGATGGAATGGTTGGGCAGTTGTCTATTTTGTTGTCATGTTTGTCACAGATTGTGCAAACAAGGTCTACAGTTTGGATTTCATTGATTTTCCTATGGTCTATCTCTTCAACCTTCCTAGAGAGTGCTGCAAGTTTCTCCCTAAGGCTTTCCTCTTCCCTAAGTGTATGCATTCCAATAGTTCTTTGAGGCTTTTCAGAATAAGTTGATGTTCCCCATGTTTGGTTTTGTTCAGCAAGGATTTCTAGATACTCGTAAGTATCATTTTGGGATTTGTTTTTAAAGGTCCCATTACACATCATGTCAATGAATTGTTTTTTCCCCGGGCCCAAACCTTCATAGAAAATTCTTACTTGTTCAGGAATAGAAAAACCATGGTGTGGAACCATGTTTAGGGTGTCTTTGAACCTCTCCCATTACAACGACACATACTTTACATACATTGTTATTTCTTCAGAATTGAAGCACACTTATTACAACATTTAACAAAACCAAGAAAAGACTGTATAGGTATAGTGTCTTTAGAAACTAGGAAACATAAACAACTAGTTCATAAAGCATCTACTTTGCCTCCCACTTATTTCATCATATATAGAGTCCCTTTTTGGAATATCCTACTTAATAACCTTCTTCCTGACCTGGGGAAAGAAAACATACAAAATGGTGAGCTCAAATTCTCAGTAAGGGTAAACAAAAGAAATATCAATCACATCATATACACAAGCACATAACTTTTGGAAATCTTAACCTGCAAAAGAGATCATAATTTCATAACATGGGATAAATCATGGCAGTGAAATGTAATCACAATAATCATAACTTAAAACATGAAACTTTGTGTCATACACACATAATCATAGAGAATCATTTCTTGTTAGTCAAGACTCATTGCTAAGACTATCTTAATGGAAAAAGTCCCTTTCTGAACCGAGTCACCCTCGTTCCAGTCCTGTTTCACTGAACCGGTATAACCTACCATTCCAGCCATGTCTATCTCATGAGATATAAAATATTTACCCAATTCATTGGAGGGATATATAGGTCCCACCCATCTCATAATTATACCATTCTTATGTGTGCCACAAAATCATAAATCATACATCATTGCATAACCCATGTAATAAAAATGGGAATCTCAAACATCATGACATCATAAAACAATTCATATAGGATAAAGGAATTCATAAAAATATTTCCATCACAACATAATCAAATCCATGTAATAATAGGGATAGACAAAGAACCCTTTATTATCTTAGATGGAAAATAATTTTGATAAAACACTGGAACTCCATTCTTGAGGAAAATATCATTTCTTCATCAAAAACACTTTTCTTTTCTTAAAATGTCATACAATTATAAACTAAAATAAGTTGATCAAAAATAAACTTGAAAACTTGTAAAGAAATCGTCTTGGAAATAATGTTTTAAAAATCCATTCATGCTGTATAAGTTAAAAAAAACATTCTTCGTACTTTTGTCTGAAAAGTCAAAAAGTACCTCGTACAAAAAAACGACAAAAGATTCCTTTCATATTCTTTACTAAAAACTCACCGAAGTGTAAAATTGGATTTAAACTATTGTAAGTGGATGGAAACAATATTACATATTGAGGTAACATGGATGTGGATGATAAAATACACCCCAGTAAATACCAAAGTATAAACAATCTCGGATAAAAATGAGATTGTGATATTTTCCCTTACCTTAGGTCTGACTTGCTTTGTAAGTGTCCGAACCTCCTGTATAATGATTTAAATAATGTTATTGACTTATTCCAGAATCATACTTATTTTTATGATATCATATATGGTCATATTCTTAGCTTCTTAGTAGTAATATTTCATTGCTACTTGTTATTCGGGTGTTTATAACTTTTTTGTTCTTATGCGTGTTTTGTCGAATAAATTCTTATTCTTCTCTTTAGGTTATAGATACCTCATTTCCAGAATGGTATTAGTGTAATATATATCATATTAATTCATTCAATTCATTTATATAATCATTATGAAATGAAGATCATGTAGAACGAGTCGCATCACATCGTGGAGACGGTATTCCGTACGTACGCACGAGTGATGGTATCGTTCCTATGATCGTGGAATTGTATTGGAGTGTATGTATACTATTTCAGAATCAATATTACTTTATAATAGTCATATATAGTCATTATTTACACCATTATACCCATCCAAGTAAGGTGGTGGTGGACAATAGATTACACCACGGCGTGGAGACGGTATTCCGTACGTACGCACGCACGGTGATTTCTTTTTCCGTAGGATGGATAGATGGCGAATTAGGGTTGTTTCATACTTATAATAACATATCAGTATATGAGTGATACTGATGTTATTACTTCATAATGAAACAACTAAATAAGAATAAGTGGAAGAAGAAATAAAGATGAAAGAATCGGTAATGGATATTACCTCTTCTTTGAAGTGCTTCTTTGAGACCTTCTTTTAGGGCACTAAAATTGGTCTTTGAAGTAGACCAGGACCTATAGGATGTCTCTAGGGAAGTGGAGAGGAGAAATGGGCAGGGTTTGGACGATCTTGAAGGCTCAAAGTGGTGTGAGGAAGCGAGGGAGGAGGTGCCCTTTTATAAGGGGGAGAGGGGCACCTTTGGAATAACAAAAAATATTATTTTATTATAAAGTCAAGTTCGGTTTTAAATAGCTCCAAATTGATTTATTTCGAGGCTAAGGTGGGGATGGGTCGAAATCCTCTCATCCAATATAATTTAGACAAGTTTAGGTTCTTATTTTAACCTTATCATTTAGAGTTAACATTAAGTTAAATAATTTTACTTTTACCATGTCTTCTTGTGTTCTTATACTATAAGGTTAATAAAATTACTATAAGCAGCCAAACGAACCCCAAGTTGTTTATTATTAATATATATAACCTTATCTAAGTCATTTGGCCAAATCTTAGATTTTTATAAATAAAATAACAATTACTAATATAATATTGGTTTTAAAAACTATTTTATTTCAATTTTGACACTATTTAGTAATTGATTTTTGTGAAAATCATAACAGAATTATTAGTTCGAACAAAGTTAATTAAATCAATAATAACATTTCATTTTAACCTATAAAATTAGTGGGATTCATAAAAAGTCTCAAATTACATTTATTTTGGTGTTTATAACATCAATTATGTCAATATTTCATTAATAAGATAATTACTACATCATCATTGTGTCATAAATAAATTAAATTATTTAATGTTGAAAAATTACAAATAAAATACCATTATGTAGGAAATAGTTTTAGCTTTCTAATGAATATTTATAGTCTAATTTATCTTATGTATAACCCTATATTAAAAATTATTTATTTATTAAACTTTGATTCTAACTATTTTAACCCTTCTTTAAATAAATTAGTAATAAATGTCCTAATCTAATCCAAGTGGGCCTAAATGGTCATATTTTATTCCTAAGTTTGTTTTTGGTCGAATTACACTTTTCCAATAGAATTAAGACATGTGTTAGGGTAATAATAATATCATTTTTACCCTTAATTACCCTATTTACTTTTAACCGTGGTAAAAAAAGTAAAAAGTTACTATTCACCAAAAAATTATTTTCGTCTCATTGAACCACATTTTACTTACTGAAATCAACCGTGTCTCTCGGATTTTTGAAATTCCACTCACAGAAGCGGTAAAATTAAGTTTTATGAAAAATTCAGTTTTTTTAACAACCACTTAGTAGTTTCACTATTCATCAAAAATTGAAAGTTTCCAGAAAAATACCAAAATTTCACCGTAGGATAATTTCGATATTCTGAGTCCAAAAATGAAGTCCATTTTGAAAAATAAAATTTATAAAATTTTAAAAAGTGGTTATTACTATTCATAACGGCCAGTTTTAATAATATTTTAATAGTATATCGTTGTTTAGTGAAACTCGGTATTGCGTACGACGCAAGCTATCGAGGAAGGTCGCGATTTCGTGTAAATCAAGCCAAGCAAGTGTTGTGTGTAGAAAAAGATTCCTTTGATGATTTATATAACATAAAATTCTTGGGTGTTACATTCTACCCCCCTTAAAATGAATTTCTCCCTCGAAATTCGTCACTTTGTAACAAACAGATGAGGATACCTCTCCCTCATCATATCCTCAAGCTCCCATGTAGCTTCTTCTAGTTGGTGGTTCCTCCATAAAACTTTCACCAATCGAGTGGTCTTGTTTCATGGGACTTTTTCGCTACGATCCAGAATCTTGATCGGTTGTTCTTCATAAAAAAGATCTTGCTCCAGTGGTACAACTTCTGAGCTGAGTACATGTGAAGGATCAAGTATGTACTTTCTCAGGAGAGATACATGGAACACATCGTGAACTTGAGAGAGATTCGGTGGAAGCGCCAATCGGTAAGCTACCTTCCCAACACGATCCAGTATTTCGAAAGGACCGATATATCTAGGGCTCAACTTCCCCTTCTTTCCAAATCTCATAACCCTCTTCCAGGGAGATATTCGTAAGAACACTTTATCACCCACTTCAAACTCTAGGTCTTTTCTTCGGTTGTCGGCATAACTTTTCTGTCGACTCTGAGCTGCTCTTATGTGTTGTTGAATATATCTGACCTTTTCTGCCATTTCATCAACGAGATCAGGTCCTAATAGATTTCTTTCCCCAACTTCATCCCAGCAAGTTGGAGTCCTGCATTTCTTTCCATAGAGAGCTTCATAAGGATCCATCTGAATACTAGAGTGAAAGCTATTATTATAAGGAAATTCCACCAAAGGTAGGTGTTGATCCCAACCACCTTTGAAATCCATAGAGCAAGCTCTCAACATATCTTCTAGAGTTTGAATTGTTCTCTCGGACTGACTGTCTGTCTGAGGATGATAAGTAGTGCTGAAACTCAACTCTGTATCCAGAGTATGTTGAAGACTTCGCCAGAACTTTGAGGTAAACCTCGGATCCCGATCAGATATAATAGAAAGTGGTACTCCATGCAATCTTACCACTTCCTTTACATATATCCTGGCAAGCTGATCTAGAGAGAAATCCTCTCTAATAGCAATGAAGTGTGCAGACTTTGTAAGACGATCAACTATGACCCAGATAGCATTGTTACCTTTGGATGTTTTAGGAAGTCCTGTGACAAATTCCATAGTGATACTTTCCCATTTACATTCGGGTGTGGGTAATGGTTGTAACATCCCCTTAGACTTCATTCTCTCAGCTTTAACTTGCTGACAAACCAAGCATTGAGAGACATATTCAGCAACATCTCTTTTCATGCCATCCCACCAGAAGTACTCTTTCAGGACCCTATACATCTTCGTGCTTCCAGGATGAATAGAGAATTAAGAACTATGAGCCTCATCCAACAGCTCCTTCTTTAATTCGGGGATGGGAGGAACACAAACCCGATTCCTGAACTTTATTATCCCATCACAATCAAGGTTGAATTCAGGAACATTTATCACCTTCTTTTGTAACTCAACATCTTATTTCTGTTCCTCTTTAATCTTCACATGTATAGATGGTTGAACATTCATTTTAGAAAGATAAGATTTTTCCCCTTCCATTATAATTCCAAGATCCATTCTTTGTAAATCCATAAATATTGGATCTTTTGTGATCCTCATCATGGATAAACTGGCATGGTCTTGTCGACTTAATGCATCTGCCACCTTGTTTGCTTTCCCAGGGTGGTAATGGATTGAGCAGTCATAATACTTAATCAGCTCCAACCATCTTCTTTGGCGCATATTCAGCTCCTTTTGTGTGAAAATATACTTTAAACTTTTATGATCAGTATAAATATCACACCTTTCACCATAAAGGTAATGCCTCCAAATCTTTAATGCAAATATTACCGCAGCTAACTCCAAATCATGAGTTGGGTAATTTTGCTCATGTATTTTCAACTGTCGTGAGGCATAAGCTATCACCATATCATTTTGCATAAGAACACACCCTAATCCCTTCTTGGATGCATCACTGTAGATCACAACCCTTTCTACACTACAAGGCAGTGTGAGCACAGGTGCACTGGATAACCTTATTTTCAACTCCTTGAAATTCTCTTCACATTCCTCTGTCCAAACAAACTTAACTCCTTTCCGAGTCAACTTGGTGAGTGGATTAGATAATCGTGAAAAATCTTTTACAAAACGTCGATAATATCCAGCCAAACCAAGAAAACTTCGGATCTCGGTTATTGTTGTTGGTCTCGACCATCTTTCGATAACCTCTGTTTTTGCTGGATCCACAGATATCCCCTCTTTTGGGATTATGTGACCCAAAAATGCAACTTTTTGAAGCCAAATTCACACTTGATAAATTTGGAATAAAGCTTCTCCTTTCTCAGGGTCTTCAATATAATTCTCAAGTGATCTTCATGTTCTTCCTTGCTCTTTGAATAGACAAGAATATCGTCTATAAAGACTACCACAAATTGATCAAGATAGTCTCTAAAGACTCTATTCATTAGATCCATGAAGATAGCAGGGGCATTTGTAAGACCAAATGGAATCACTATAAATTCATAGTGTCCATACCTTGTACGGAAAGCCGTATTTTGTATATCCTCCCTTTTTACCCTTAATTGATGATACCCTGAACGAAGATCAATCTTGGAAAAGTATTGAGCTCCGCGTAGTTGGTCAAATAGGTCATCAATGCGTGGGAGAGGATATTTGTTCTTGATAGTGATCTTGTTAAGTTCTCGATAATCAATGCAGAGTCTCATTGATCCATCTTTCTTCTTAACAAACAGAACAGGTGCTCCCCAAGGTGACGCACTAGGGTGTATGAACCCCTTATCAAGATTCTCTTGGAGTTGCTTCTTTAATTCCTGCAACTCAATTGGGGCCATTCTATAAGGTGTCTTTGAAATAGGCAAAGCACCCGGTACGAGTTCTATTGAAAACTCAACTTCCCGATTCGGTGGAAGACCCGGTAATTCCTCTGGAAATACATCATCAAAATCCCGTACGATGGGCATATTCTTAATCGTGAGTTTCTCACCAACCATTTGAGATAAAAACCTTCATTTAGTGGAATCAAGACCCATAAAATGGAATAAATTTCCGCTGGAAGGTTATGTTCATCCTTGCATTGATAGACGATCATAGATTGATCTGGAATATGAAATGTGACTTCCCTTCTTTGGAAATTGATATAAGCTCCATATAAAGAAAGCCAATCCATGCCAAGAATCACATCAAATTCCACTATAAGATGGATCACAAGATTTGCAGGAAGCACTTTCCCACAAACTTCAATCGGAGAAGAATTATAAACTTTTGATGCGACTGTTGTGCCATTAGGTGTTGTCACAGCTAACTCAACATCTAATTGTTGAGGTAATACGGTGATACCCTTAGAAAATTCTTCAGAAATAAAAGAGTGGGTGGATCCAGAATCAAATAAAACATTTTCTACTTTAGAGTGGATGGTAAGTGTACCTTTCACCACATCATTATTGTACTCCACATCGCTGATAGAAATTGCATGTGACTTTCCTTTGTCTTTAGCCTTAAGAGTTTGTTGACGTCGACCATCATCATCAACCCTTGGATTAGGGAATTTATTGGCATAATGCCCCATCTCCTTGCACTTGAAACATTGAAGTGTAGTAGGTTCATTCTGTGCATCACTTCCTTTGTTTGCATCATTAGACATCTTCTTCCCATCATTGCGGCATTCAAATGCCCGATGACCTTCCTTTCTACATTTTAAACATTTACTTTTCCCTTTAAGACAACTCCCTCCATGTTTCTTTCCACACTTTGTACATAAGGGAAAGTTCATCTTCTTTTCAGTGTGCTCTTTAGATTTTCCTTTGAATTCCATTTTCCTCTTCTTATCAAACCCATATGATTGATGGGTTACTCCAATCTCCATCTCAACTTTGAGAGCACATCGAACGATTTCCTCGTAGCTATTGAAGTCCCTTATGGCTAAGGCCCTTCGAAGACTAGGTTTTGAGCCACTAAAGAATCGATCGATCTTACTCTCAGGTTGGATAATAATACCAGAAGCGTACCTTGCAATTCTTGTAAAATTTGCTTCATAGGTACCAACAGATTCATCATCATTTTGCTTCAGTTCAAGAAACTCTTTCTCCATCTTTGTTCGGAGAATACGAGGGAAGTACTTATTGAAAAATAAGTTCTTGAACTCGTCCCATTCCATGGACCCAATTTCATCCCTTTGCCTCGTATTCTTAATAAGATTCCACCATTGATCAGCATCACCTTCCAAACGATACACCACTAAGATGACTTTATCATACTCAGAACATTGAAGAACTGAAAATATCTTTTCAGTAGTACTAATCCATTGTTCAGCAACTAATGGATCAGTAGACCCGCTGAATGAAGGTGGACGATGTCTCATGAAGGATTCAACAGAATGTTGCTCCTTCCTTTGCTCGTTTGGAAATCCTGCATGATTCATAGCTTGATAAAGTTGTGTGAGCATGGCTACAATATTTTTCATTCCATCTCCCATAACGTTTGGTTGCTCAGGGGGACAATCATTGCATTACTCGTCGCATTCCGTATTAACACGGTTCCTCCTGGTTCCAGCCATTGACTAAAACCAAGAAGAATAGTGTGAGAAACACTAATTATAATAGGAAAACCACATAATCAAGAATAAAATTTCACACTTAAGGTCTTATCCTAGGGTATTCATGTCCATTTCTAAAACACTAAGATTGTGTTCTATGCTTATAATTATCCTTAGGGTTCTTACGAAGGCTTTCGCATCCTAGTTTCCAAAGGTTGACTATACCTTTCCTCTAATACCAACTATAAAGACACATACTTTACATACATTGTTATTTCTTCAGAATTGAAGCACACTTATTACAACATTTAACAAAACCAAGAAAGGACCGTATAGGTATAGTGTCTTTAGAAACCGGGAAACATAAACAAATGGTTTATAAAGCATCTACTTTGCCTCCCACTTATTTCATCATATCTAGAGTCCCTTTTTGGAATATCCTACTTAATAACCTTCTTCCTGACCTGGGGAAAGAAAACATACAAAAGGGTGATCTCAAATGCTCAGTAAGGGTAAACAAAAGAAATATCAATCACATCGTATACACAAGCACATAACTTTTGGAAATATTAACCTGCAAAAGAGATCATAATTTCAAAACATGGGATAAATCATGGCAGTGAAATGTAATCACAATAATCATAAATTAAAACATGAAACTTTGTGGCATACACACATAATCATAGAGAATCATTTCTTGTTAGTCAAGACTCATTTCCAAGACTATCTTAGTGGACAAAGTCCCTTTCTGAACTGAGTTACCCTCGTTCCAGTCCTGTTTCACTGAACCGGTATAACCTACCGTTCCAACCATGTCTATCTCATGAGATATAAAATCTTTACCCAATGCATTGGAGGGAGATATAGGTCCCACCCATCTCATAATGATACCATTCTTATGTGTGCCACAAAATCATAAATCATACATCATTGCATAACCCATGTAATAAAAATGGGAGTCTCAAACATCATGAAATCATAAAACAATTCATATAGGATAAAGGAATTCATAAGAATATTTCCATCACAACATAATCAAATCCATGTAATAATAGGGATAGAAAAAGAACCCTTTATTATCTTAGATGGAAAATAATTTTGATAAAACACTTGAACTCCATTCTTGAGGAAAATATCCTTTCTTCTTCAAAAACATTTTTCTTGTCTTAACATGTCATAAAATTATAAACTAAAAGAAGTTGATCAAAAATAAACTTGAAAACATGTAAAGGAAGCTTCTTGGAAATAATATTTTAAACATCCATTCATGCTGTATAAGTTAAAAAAACATTCTTCGTACTTTTGTCGGAAAAGTCAAAAAGTACCTCGTACGAAAAAATGACAAAAGATTAATTTCATATTCTTTACTAAAAACTCACCAAAGGGTAAAATTGGATTTAAACTATTGTAAGTGGATGGAAACAATATTACATATTGAGGGAACATGGATGTGGATGATAAAATACACCCCAGTAAATACCAAAGTATAAACAATCTCGGATAAAAATGAGATTGTGATATTTTCTCTTACCTTAGGTCTGAATTGCTTTGTAAGTGTCCGAACCTCCTGTATAATGATTTAAATAATGTTATTGACTTATTCCAGAATCATACTTATTTTTATGATATCATATATGGTCATATTCTTATCTTTTTAGTAGTAATATTTCATTGCTACTTGTTATTCGGGTGTTTATAACTTTTTTGTTCTTATGCGTGTTTTGTCGAATAAATTCTTATTCTTATCTTTAGGTTATAGATACCTCATTTCCAGAATGGTATTAGTTTAATATATATCATATTCAAACATTCAATTCATTTATATAATCATTATGAAATGAAGATCATGTAGAACGAGTCGCATCACATCGTGGAGACGGTATTCTGTACGTACGCACGAGTGATGGTATCGTTCCTATGATCGTGGAATTGTATTGGAGTGTATGTATACTATTTCAGAATCAATATAACTTCATAATAGTCATATATAGTCATTATTTACACCATTATACCCATCCAAGTAAGGTGGTGGTGGACAATAGATTACACCACGGCGTGGAGACGGTATTCCGTACGTACGCACGCGCGGTGATTTCTTTTTCCGTAGGATGGATAGATGGCGAATTAGGGTTGTTTCATACTTATAATAACATATCAGTATATGAGTGATACTGATGTTATTACTTCATAATGAAACAACTAAAGAATAATAAGTGGAAGAAGAAATAAAGATGAAAGAATCGGTAATGGATATTACCTCTTCTTTGAAGTGCTTCTTTGAGACCTTCTTTTAAGGCACTAAAATTGGTCTTTGAAGTAGACCAGGACCTCTAGGATGTCTCTAGGGAATTGTAGAGGAGAAAGTGGCAGGGTTTGGCCGATCTTGAAGGCTCAAAGTGGTGTGAGGAAGAGAGGGAGGAGGTGCCCTTTTATAAGGGGGGAGAGGGGCACCTTTGGAATAACTAAAAATATTATTTTATTATAATGTCAAGTTCAGTTTTAAATAGCTCCAAATTGATTTATTTCGAGGCTAAGGTGGGGATGGGTCGAAATCCTCTCATCCAATAGAATTTAAACAAGTTTAGTTTCTTATTTTAACCTTATCATTTAGATTTAACATTAAGTTAAATAATTTTACTTTTACCATGTCTTTTGTGTTCTTATACTAATGTTAATAAACTTACTATAAGCAGCCAAACAAACCCCAAGTTGTTTATTATTAATATATATAACCTTATCTAAGTCATTTGGCCGAATCTTAGATTTTTAGGAATAAAATAACAATTACTAATATAATATTTGTTTTCAAAACTATTTTATGTCAATTTTGACACTATTTAGTAATTGATTTTTGTGAAAATCATAACAGAATTATTAGTTCGAACCAAGTTAATTAAATCAATACTAACATGTCATATTAACCTATAAAATTAGTTGGATTCATAAAAAGTATCAAATTACATTTATTTTGGTGTTTATAACATCAATTATGTTAATATTTCATTAACAAGATAATTACTGCATCATCATTGTGTCATAAATATATTAAATTATTTAATGTCTAAAAATTACAAATAAAATACCATTATGTAGGAAATCTGTTTAGATTTCTAATGAATATTTATAGTCGAATTTATCTTATGTATAACCCTATATTAAAAATGATTTAGTTATTAAACTTTGATTTTAACTATTTTAACCCTTCTTTAAATAAATTAATAATAAATGTCCTAGTCTAATCCAAGTGGGCCTAAATGGTCATATTTTATTCCTAAGTTTGTTTTTGGTCGAATTACACTTGTCCAATAGAATTAGGACATGTTTTAGGGTAATAATAATATCATTTTTACCCTTAATTACCCTATTTACTTTTAACCGTGGTAAAAAAAGTAAAAAGTTACTATTCACCAAAAAATTATTTTCGTCTCATTGAAACACATTTTACTTACTGACATCAACCGTGTCTCTCGGATTTTTGAAATTCCACTCACAGAAGCGGTAAAATTATGTTTTATGAAAAATTCAGTTTTTTTAACAGCCACTTAGTAGTTTCACTATTCATCAATAATTGAAAGTTTCCAGAAAAATACCAAAATTTCACCCTAGGCTAATATCGATATTCTGAGTCCAAAAATGAAGTCCATTTTGAAAAATAAAATTTATAAAATTTTAAAAAGTGGTTATTACTATTCATAACGGCTAGTTTTAATAATATTTTAATAGTATATCGTTGTTTAGTGAAACTCGGTATTGCGTACGATGCAAGCTATCGAGGAAGGTCGCGATTTCATGTAAAGCAAGCCAAGCAAGTGTTGTGTGTAGAAAAAGATTCCTTTGATGATTTATATAACATAAAAGTCTCAGGTGTTACACCCATGTTTCATAAAATGACTCTCCCTCTTTTTCAAAAAAAAATTGGATGCTGTTTTTTAGTGCAATGGTTTTGTGATGGGGGAAGTATTTTTTGAAAAATTCTCTTTTCAGTTGGTTCCAAGTGTGGATTGATGAAGGTATCAGATTATTTAACCAGTTATTTTCTCTATCCTTAAGTGAGAAAGGAAATAGCCTCATCTTAACTGACTCAAGTTGATGTGGTGAGCACATGGTTTCAACAATGTCATTGAACTCCTTGACATGAAGGTAAGGCATTTCTGACTCCATCCCATGGAAGTTTGGAAGGTGGTTTAGGACATGAGGTTTAAAGACATAGTGGGCATCTCCTAGGGCAGCATGCCTAATGCAAGAGGGTGCATTGGTCCAGGTAGGTGTAAGGTAGTCATTCATGGTTTGATCGACTGCATTCCCCAAATTTGGGGCTGCCTCATTTGGATTTCCATTTTGGTTCCCTCCTTGGTTTATTAGTTGGTTTCTTTGAAGACCCTCCATTGAAATTGACTCAATCTTTAACTCTGGGGTATTAGGAGGGTTAGTATCTAATGGTGTACTTGACTCCCCTATCCTATGACATTCCACCCTAACTAGTCTGTTTGAGTTATCGCGTGTGAAGGCGGACATGCGCCAAAAAAAGCAAGAAAGGGAAAAGATAAGAGATCTTGGATGAGAATAGAAGAATGTGGGTTAGGAAAGAAGTTTTTTGTCTACAGAACTTACTTGGTCCCCGGCAAAGGCGCCAAAATTTGGTTTCGCACAAATTTACCCAAGTTTTAAGGGTTAAGCGGTCGCTTGTAGTGTAGCTTGGGTTGTCGAATCCTCAGAGACCTAAGAAGAACCTTTAGACACTCAATAAAAAGAGATGTATTTTTGGCTATGAAGTGGCCAACTTGGATTGATTTTAGATTGTTTTGAAAGAGCACTAAATGAGCTATGTGAATTCAAATTATGGGAAAATGAGTTGATCCTAGGTTATTGCTCGGGGTGGATTAAATGAATTCCTTTTTTTACGATTTTAATTTCATTAACTTGAGAAGGATTCATGCAATGAATTCAAACTAACCTCATCACTTACTGATTAAACACCTTCAAAACATATGATAATCACCTATACACTTATAGGATCATTTTCATGAGCACTCCAAGATAAAGAATGTAATTAGCACATGAAAGTGGGGTGAATAAATTCAATAAGGAAGAGGAAGAATAAAAATCATTGAATGAAAGAAACTCAATTAAAAGAAATTAATAACATTTAGGGCATGAGAAATAACATTCAATCCAGCCCCTTGTTAATCCCTTGGATCAAACCATAAAAGATCTAGCCCTCCATTGATGACAAGTTCTCAACGGAAGCGGAAAGTAGACTTATAAGGGTGGAATTGAAGAAGTAAAAAAACAACAAAAATAACGATCACTCCACCGTTGTGTGAACAAAATCACAAGGTTTGGTGTGAATAAATTCACACCTTGAGGAAATGGTATCAAGGTGATATGAATAAGAATATAATAAGAGAATAAGAAGAACTTTTATTGATGACGAAGGTGATTCGAACAACTTACACGAGAGGGAAGAACATTACAAAGGCAAATTGGCATAATAACATTACAATGAAAAGAAAGAACCAAGATCCCTAAATCCACCACCAATACTGCCTTAAATAGGAAAAAATGAAGCCTTGGCCGAGCCCCCAACATCCCATGTGCCTTTAATTAATTATGTTGGAAAAAGGTGGGTGGAACATTAATGATGAGAGACTTTTCCACTTCTTGCCCCGAAGTTGCAGCCAGCTTGAATCCACCAGAGAGACGCGCCTAAAGGACCTTCTAGAAGACATAATTTGAGTGGTCCCTAGAAGACTTAAATGAATCCCCAGATGTCGCCTAACATAATGTAAATTTTCACCCCAAAATACTTTGTGGTTGGGGAGATATGATTGAAATAGTGGGCAGTTTTTCTGGACTGCAGACTCTGGCCCAAAATTAAATCTTCAAATTGGGCCGCCTTAATCACCACCATTTATGACGAATTAGAACTGTCTCCAGACGAATGATTTGTTCCCCTATATTTTTTCTATCCTTCCATAAATTTTGGGCTTCATTGGGCTTGTATTTTGGGCCCCATAGTCTGATCAGTGGGATGATATCTAATCTGCCTTCTCCAGAATTGTTTCCTTTAATCGCCAAATATCTCCATCATACTTTATCAATAATCCATTGATCCCTGAATAAAAAAATGTTCATAATTAAGTGCATATCCATTTCCAAAAATATCAAATTAAAATATGGATAGTTACATTATTGAAAATTAGATGAAACATTGGGCCTAAATTGCTGCACATTAGGCATGAAGTGCACAAATGATGAGAATGGGTGTTCAAAATATAAAATGCACTAAAATGGTATTTATGAATAGCAAGGAACATGAAAACTATATATATTAGCAATAAATATTAGCCTCTTACAGTGGCTAATCAAGTGTTTTATCAAAATTATTTCCCATATAAGATAAAATAGTGTTTTATTTCTATCCCTATTATTACTCAGATTTGATTATGTTTATGATGGATTTATTTTTATGAAATACATTTATTTTATATAGACTATGATGGAATGATTTTTAAGAAACCCATTTTATTTCATGGGTTATGCTATGATGAATGGGTTTTGTTATTGTAGAACATGTAAGAATGATTTCATTATGAGATTGGTGGGACCTATAACTCCCTCAAGTTCATTGGTTAAATAAATATATCTCATGAGATATACATAACTGGAATGGAAATAAATATGGTTTATTAATAGAGGGTTAAAACGACAAGAAAATTTGGTTCAGTAATACATGGATGGAATGGAAAGTAAACCCAGTTTAGTAATACACTTTCTCCACTATGATGGTCATGGAAGCAATGCCTTGGTTAATATGGAAATCATATTATGTGATTTTTTGTTTTCCAAAACTCCATGTTTTATGTCAATGCTATTTTATCATGGTTAATGTTCCATTATGATCTTTTCCTTACATATTGCTAAGATTTATTTCATGACTCATGCTTTTGATATTTAAACATTATGCTCATGTTTTTACATTCTTATATTTATGGTTTATTTTATTTTCTCCATTTTACCCTTACTAAGTAGTTGAGCTCACCCTTTTATGTTTTCTTTTCCCCATGATATAAATAATTTTTTTATGTAGGAAAAAAAGGGGAAGATCTTTATGGGAGATGTTTAAGATCTTTCACCAAGTTAGAAGATTATGTTCCATGTTTCCAAAGTAACTAAACTAATATAGTCTTTGGTCATATATATTTTTATTTTATTAAGTATTATTTAAAATAAATTTAATTACCATGTATGTCAATTTCCATGTACGTCAATCTTGGGTCTTTACAATGACTAGAACTTCTTTGGTAAACCTTATTTTGATCCCTTCTTATGGACCCTTAGAATGATCTTTTAAGAATGAAATAATATGTAATTCATGGATAAATAATTTTATAATATAATTTTTCTATTTTTAATTGATATAGGTTTCTCAAGATGGTGTAATGAAAAGAGAGTATGGCTTTCCTTTTATATGTGGGAAGAGGGACACACCATGAATAATTTAAAGAATTAAAATACTATTAAGTCATTTTCATGGACTAACGTCACATAAAAATTAAATATTGAGAATAAGGTGATAAATTATTAAATAAATTTACAAAATAAGAATTAACATGAAAAATTGTGTCCTTATAACTTAGTTTTAACATAGGTTAACCTGATTTACCCTTTTACCTTGGCGACAAATTTTTAGTGTTTTAACTATTCATTATTACCAAACATTAAGTTAAAATTATTACATAACTTTAATTATGATGATTAATAAAATGAAACGAATTTAAAAATATTCATTTTCTGAAATTTATAGAGATTAATTATAAAATAAATTTGCAAAAAACAATATAATTTTTTTTAGCAAAATTATTTTTTGAGTATAAAAATGACTTCCCCTTCATTACTTACCATGTAAAAACCATTAGATTAATATTAAGTTATTTTATTTCATATACTATGAAAAAATTCATTAAATTAATTCAATAATAGATATTAATTTAATTTTTTATGATAAAATCACACCGTGTGCATAAAAACAAATTTTAGAAAAATGTATTTTTAAACCAAAAAATAAACTTAATCCAAAATAAATTATAGTGATGATTCATATATAATTAGTTATATTATTTAAAATTATTGGAGTATTATGTTAATTAATATAAAATTATAAAAATAATGGTAATTGTACTTGAAATTAAAGGGTAGTTTTACCAAAAAATGGTATTTTATACTATTTACTAAAAAATAAATCTTTTTATAAAAATACAAAACATTCCCAAATAATATAATATTAGAAAGATAATTTGAGAAATGATATTTATTCCCTAAAATAATTTTTAAGACATTGTTAAAAATTAATTGTAATTTCCATGTAATAAATTCATTAAAAATAATATAGGAAGAAATTTTTTTTGAGGCATAAAATGACTCCACTAAAAATTGAGTACTTATTTATTAGAAATTTATTAAAATATTTTCCATATATAAAACCTTTATATATATTTTTGAAAAAAAATATTTATATTTATACCTCTAATTTATATGATTAGTTATAAATATCACATTTAAATAATCATAATCTAATATTAAATCATAGTTCTTTTAAATTTAGTGTTGTGTGTCAGGAAGGTTTTCAAACACTTAAAATTTATGTCATGAAAAATATATTCTAAAAAGTATAAGTGTTTTATTTTCCCCATTAAATAAATTAAACCATCATAATTTTATTTTTTTCATTACTGGTTCAATATTTGAAAAACCTCTTTTGAAATACACATTACACAAATGGATAATAAAACCTCCTATAAAAAATGGGAAGTGGGAAAAATAAAGGTTACCTAAAATAACACATAATCAGATCCCCAAATAAATAAAAAAATATGTTGAAGTTAAAATATATGAATGTAAGAGAAAAATAAAATCCAAGGAATAATAGAGAGTGAAAAAAAACATGTCCATGAGAAAGTTAATATCCATGAAACTATAAATTAGTTAAGGGTAAAAAGACAATAAATTCTTCAGAAATGTCTATAAGAAGAAAATGTTCTTATTTTCAAGGTATTATTACTAGAGTTAAAGTATTGTTTTACTATAAAGATATATTAGACAAGGGAATGTATATACTTGATTTCTTTCAATTTTCTTATAAAAATTTTATTCTTTGGTTATGCTTCCATTAATTTTGACTTCATCTCTTAGTCCATGAAATGATTATTCAAGGTGAATTCTTCCAACTAGAAGAATTAAAATTAAATTATATTTAATTATAATATCTATAAAATATTGAAAATTCATTTCTCATATTTCAATATATTTAACAAAACCAAAATTGTTAGTATAGGTTACCCAATATGGATAAATAATAATATAATGAAATGATATCATAATCTCTAAAAACATACCAATAACACCCAATGTTTAAATTAAACCATTACATAATTTGTTAAAATTTAAACTCCTCTAAAATATTTCTGACCTAATTCAAAACAAAATAATTTAGAAAAAATTAACTATATTTTTAAAACCATATAAACATTAATCCCCAAAAATTATAATGTATCTCATAATATCACACACCAAAAACATTAATATCATGGCCATATATTCCCATCAAAATTTTAATCATTTCCAAAAATACATTAAATCACTATAAAAACTCAATGAAAACATAAATGTTTTCGAAAGTAACTTTAAAATTATTCCTTAAATAAATTCATTGACTGTTGAATATATTACATAAATACAAAAATGAAATAAACTTCATCAAATATTACCTAATTCACTTTTTCCATAAACATACTATATAATTTAAGTGATACAAATACTATCCCACTTAATTTATTAGGGTTAATAATATCTTTATCTCATATAAATATTATTATCTCAATATTGGTTACATAGTAAGGGTTATTATTCTTTCATTCAAGTGTTTTTTATAAAATATCACCATACATCTAAATCCCTTTTTGAGGTTATTAGTACCATTCAAAAAATTGTTAAAAATTCTTAATAAAAAAAATTATATTGCACAATCCATATATATTTCATGATTTTTATAACTAGAATATAATTGATAAAACACTTATATAACATAATTATAAGATCCTATTACATAATCACTTAAATCACTCCACTTCAATGATTTATATAACATAGTCCCTTCCATAGTATAGGTGATAGCAATAAGACTAGCGAATTTACAATTGGAGTTATTATCCGAGGAATAAATATTTTTACTTTGATTACATGAATATTAAATATATTTAATATTAATAAAACTTTTTATTACATATTGTTTGTTGTGTTTTGATTTATGGAGGAACATAAATAAAGTTTCCTTGGAGATTTGCGACAAATGTGGTACCCCAGATCACCTGCGTGGTGTCCATCTGCGTTCTTATACCCAAATTCGTATGGTTGACCAATAAAGGCTATATTCTTAAAGGAAGGTTAAGGAATGTTTAGATTAATCTTTGAAGAGTTACTCATCATTTTCTGGTTTCTTGAGTGGATCGTTCTTATTTCCCAGGGACTGCATTTCACAGTGCATCATTAGAAAAGGCATGGTTGCTCATGTATCGGACTTGGATAGAGCTATTTTAGCACATATTGATTTTTTCAAACACACATTTATTGTTGACATATCAATCCAAAAGTTACAAAACCTCTGAAATTTGTTTCTTTATTTGGACTATTAACTTCTATTTGGGGGTTTTTATACTTTAAAATTATCTGGCTTGGTCATGGGTTCTTTCATTTTTTGTTTCATTCTGTGGAGTTGAAAAGAAATGTTTGTTGTTTGGGTAATGTTAATATTAGGATAGGTACCCTAAGATTTCATGAATAGAAGCTAAATTTCATCCATAATGACTTTAAAGATACATGTGCACATATTGGGTCAAAATTCATGATTTAAATTTGGTCTTATGGAAAACAATGATTTTATTTGATATTGATTCTTTAATTAGAATTACTATTAGGATGGGTAATGTGACAGAGATGGTTAGATATGGTCACTATGCAAGTGTATTGGTCGAAGTTGACTTAATATCAACTCTTATTGATAAAATCATCCTCTCTGCACTATAAGACGAGATTAATCTCAAAATAAAGTATAAAAAACATCAATTGTTTTTTTATTCATGTCAAATCATTGGTCATTTTTTTCTAGTTGTAGAAGAGAAACCATTTATACTCATTTTCAATTAAAGGGTCTTGATATCCTATATTGTCGAATTAATGGAATTAATGAGGCCGCCTAATCTAATGAAAATCATGAAGAAAATCTTCTTACAATTGATGATCATGACTCTACCTAGAAGAAAATGAAATCCACAAGTGAACAGACTCAATATATTATTATAGGTTCCTCTCATGGAATCAAAATGATTTTTCTTGATAGTCCTACTATGTGTAATGTATGTGCTAATGGATCGAATATCAAGGTTGTTTCTCATTATAGTGTCTTTGTGTATGCTTCCCCGACTCTAATGGTAGATAAACCAAAGAATTCATGGGATGATTTAGTAGATTAAAATCCTCTTAATTATACTGGTTTTACATTCAATGATGTTTTAATTAGAGACTTAAGAGATGATCATGACGGTGAAGACTCTGATGAAATCCAAGCTACAATGGGGGACTCTGCACATGCTAATGGGGATTACTCCATACAGAAAGGGAAAAATGATCTATTATAAATAATGTGAAGGTAAGGAAAAATTAGATATTGAATATTTTGAAAACAAAATGGCTCTTTCTCCTCAGGTAAAACATTTCAATAACCCTATTATATATCATGTTTAGGATAATATTCCTCTTAGAAATATTGGTTGTTTAAATACTTTTTTATCTAAATTATCTTCACAGGTCAATAACCTAAAAGATTCATCTTCTCATCCTACAGTTGAAAACATATCTGGTATAGTTGTTATAGACAAATGTATGGAGACAACTATTGTATGTAGTGTACCATATGTTTCATAGGGTCCTGGGTTGGTACCTATAGCTGGACAAAAAAAGAAAATGTCAAATGATGATACCAAAAACTCCTTGGTACTATGGAAATAGAATACTGAAGGGGAAAAATCTATTGTTATTTCTTGTAAGAAAACTTGAAGGAAATCCAACTTTGATTTCCCTGCTCTTCAATTGTCTCCAAGTACAGTGGGAGCTGAACATGTCATTTGTTATGATAATAAACCTACTGGTAACTTATTAATGGTTATGACTAACATCAAACATTGTCTTATTCTAGTTTTAGAAACTAATCAAGGAGGAGTCATGTTCATGGACACAGCTGTAGGGGAAATGGTAGGCCACTAAGCTTCTCATTCATTGCAGAATGTTGGATTTTCTAATTCTCCTGACATGGGTGATCTAAGAATGCAAAACATAGATAACTTCAAGATGGAAAAACAATTTAGGGCCTACACCTCGATAGGTCATGATTTTCTCTCCTCTGACAAGTCTAAATCAGGTTCTAAGGTGAAGACATTAAAACCTTTTGGCCTTATAGAATCTATAAGTAGCTAGGAGGAAAGTCAATGTGATTTAATTTCTATTACAAAAGAGATGATTATTATCGTTGATGCTAGACTTTTTTTTAATATTGACATCCCTTGGTTGTATGATAAGTCATGGAGAAGGAGAAGACACCCTCAGGGTAGGGAAGGTCAATCACCTCATCATAGCATGAGAACCTGCTCTCAAGGGACTTGATTTTTTTTGTTTTTGGATGTTCTTTCTATGTTTTAATATACATTGCTTGTTTTATATTTAAAGAGGTATTTACACCTCAACATTTTACAAGAAAATTTTTTCTACATGAATCTAATGTAATAATTTCGGAGTGTGTATGTTGCATTGGTAAGGTCGTATAAATTCAACACTATGATGAGAACCTTGATGTTATATGATGATATTATCAAATATTGTTTTTTGTTTGGATAGTGTACTCTGATGGGATACATAGTACATAGACTTTGATGTGTGAGTACTTTTAAGAAGATTAAGTTTCTTCTCTTGAAGTTAACATTTAGTAATATTAAAGATGAGAGGTAATGAGAACAGTCCTATGAGTAGGAATTAAACATGTTTTGGTGTTATTTAATATACTTATCTATAAACATGTATGATGATCCTTTGACTTCATGATTAATATAAATTCATGTTACCGCTCACATATTTAGATGTATTTGATAAATCATGATTATAACAGTTTATAGAGAAGTTAGATATGTTGGGAGCATCAAGAGTGACATATCATTAATGAATATGTTGAGGAATGATTTTTCCCTTCCATATTTGTAGAAGATAATAACTCAACATTGTGACATTAAGTTCTTTATATTGGGTGCCTTGACCTATTGCTAGACATTAATCTTGGGCTTTAGGAAAGCTCACCTAATTCCAATAAGAAAAAATCATAGAGGTTCACACATGACTGTTTCAGCTGATCTCAATCAAATTGTATTTGAATTTAATAAATGGATTAAATATTATTCTGAAGCTTGAGGAATAATTTTATTTAAGTAATATTTATCACAAAAATTAGATAAATTTTTATTCTCCATCGTGTGAATAAAATCTTCATTTTTTTATTAAAAAATTTAATAAAAATTTTGTAACTATATTGTGAATAAAATTTTTATTCTATTACTCAATAAATTATATAGGAGTTTAAAGATACCAAGATTGAGTCATGTGATAAATATTAATTAAAAATATCATTATATAAAATTTGTTACTATGTTAGTTGGTGCACAACACAAAATAATAATAATATAATTATTATTATGTGTCATGGGGTTTATTAAAGGTAATAAATGTTAGTTAATGGTTGGAATACAATTAAATAATATTTTAACTTAAATCCTTACTCTATAAATGGACAAATATATCTGTAGTGTAGAGAATCCAAAAATTGAAAATAGGGAATTTTTTTACATAATGAATTCTCTATCAACTCCTCATTCTCTCTCCCTCTCAAGATTGAGAAGTGTATGATAGTTTTCTTCATGATTGAAGAAAGAGAAATCAAGAATGAATAGCGCAAGACATTTGACTCTCCATGCTAGCACTCAGAGATTAAGTGGTGATTCTCGAAGAGCATAGGATCATATGCAGATCACAAATAGAGGGATTATATACTTGGACCCTCATGGTAAAATGATGGTAATTTATAAGGGTCCTTTTATATGATCAACAATCACTAATGAAGAAAGATTCAAAGCCCTGTCATTTATTTCTTCAAATATTAAATAAATTAATTATACAGTTGTTTTCCAATATCATTACTCATGGTTTTAGGAAAAAATTATTAAAATAAATTTTAATATATCTCCCACCTCTGCACACTTCTGTTGTTCCCAAAACCATCAAGTGGTATCAGAGCATTCACATTTAAATTTATAATTATTTATTTTATAGTTGACATACGTACAATTTTTCATATATTTTCAATTAAAGTAATTTTTTCTTTAATCAGATTTGAATTAATATATTATCGACATATTAATTATGTTCGTTTCATGTTTCATTTTCTTAAAGGTTAAAGAAAAAATGAATAACATCCTGAGATTTTATTGGGAAGTGTCAAATCATTGGCTATAAAAACCTGGTTACATGGTGTGCATCCAGAGCAAAATTCATATACTCATGAACATTGTATCAATATGAACCAAACAATTAATTACACGTAGTTCTTTTATTTCACACTGAATGTTGAATGAGCCATCCGGAAACACAACAATCAGATACAGGGTGTGCAGCTGTCATGTACAGACTATGTAGTCTGACTGAGTTAACATGCCAAATCCCCAAGCATGTGACTTGGATATATGAAAACAGAGGTACATGGCATGTAGATACATGTACGCACCATGTATTCTCCCATTATGGAAATAATTAAAATTAAAATAAATTTGAAAATTACTGTATTAAAAACATATTTTATTGATTGGAGCACTCTTGTGTGTTTAAAAATTTAATAATGATTTTAAATAATTTTAAATCCTCAATTAATTTATCGTAATTAATATTTTATTAAGGAATCTTGTGTTTATTTTCTAATAATGACATTAAATATGGGTATCTATAAATAAGAACAGATGATCATTATGATAAAGGGTTATTAATTAATTATTTCAATCATGTAAATCTTATAAAACAAAAATAATGAATAATTAAATGAATGTTGGTTGCTTACTTTTTCTTATTAGTTTCATGTATGACCATTTATGAGATTGACTAATACCCATGTTTGTGTTGGATGTTTTAAATTAATTTATTGAATGAGTTTTTAGTTATTTAATAGTAAATTAAATGATGGGTTGTGAGTCACCCCTTCCTCCATTATTATGTATAACCTACATGTCTAAGGATATTAATGAAACCCCCTTAACCAACCTGTTAGTTCCACTCACCTAAATGTGAGTAATAAATATTTATAATTAATAGATTAACCCAAGGTGTGTAGAGGTAGTTCAATACAGAACCATAATGATGCAAACCCATGTGATACACAGGTGAACATGTGGAATGTTGTAACACATTCCAAGATAGGGAATAGTAGTAATTTTACCTAGTTCAAAAGTTAATTTAATTCCATCTCATTAAATTGACCATTAGAAAAATTTCATGAATGATTCATTTAACTTTTTTTATTTTTATATATGAAATTATTTATTTTTTGGATGAAAGTTTGTGATCACATAATTAAATGAATTAATTTGAAAATATAGAATTTAAATTAATAAAATTTTCAAAATTGTTTTACCCCACATGGTTAATTAATTAAGTAACACCCACATAATATTAATAAGTCATTTAAATTATACAACAAGAAAAAAAATATTCATAATAAAGTAAAATCCCCAAAATAAATATTAATTCACACTAAGCCTTCAATTACATGATTAAGAATGAACCCATAGAACTAAGTGTAGTACATGGACAAATTATGGACACTTACTTTTATCTGGGAGTTAT
Source organism: Viscum album (assembly GCA_963277665.1). Classification (NCBI taxonomy): domain Eukaryota; kingdom Viridiplantae; phylum Streptophyta; class Magnoliopsida; order Santalales; family Viscaceae; genus Viscum; species Viscum album. The sequence continues at coordinate 1,658,749,191 of OY728153.1, forward strand.
AATGAGAGTTTTGGGTCAAATTAACTGAAATTATATTGAGTTTAATGGGAAAAAAATTCAATAAACATTTGGATGAAAGTGTCAAGGAAATCTATTTCAGTATTTCTTGATAGGGGAATCCACTGAATGAATCAAGGAGATAAAAGTCTATAATTATAAATACATCCTATCTAATTAAATAATTATTATTTTCATGGACAATGTTTGGATCATTGAGATAAATAATTAGGATCCTTTCTACCATAATGTTAAATAAACTGATATTCGAAGTTCAACGGTGAGGGATATTGTGACTTGAAAAAATAGAGAGTGATCTAATAAATAAATAAAAACATTAAATTTATTATATCTCACTTATTTTGTATTCATGAAATGTAATAATAATTATCTTTTTATAATTTTAGAATAATGTGACAAGTTTTTCATCCAACACTATCCCAATGATCAATTTTGGAGAAATATAACATTTTAACTAGAAGTAACTTCTAAGAGTGGTCTAGGCTCTTTTGGGTTGTGAAACTCCATGAACAAAAACTCTTATGTGCTAGAATCCTCAATTTATGATCCTACTACTAAAGTGGTGAGTGATGAAGAGTTCCTAGTTTATGAAAAAAAATTGAGTGATTCGTTTTACATTCAATATTTGATGCTTTCATCAATTTATAGTGAACACATAAGGTCTCATGAAAATATGGATGAATATAGTATGATTGAGAACCTTTGTGGTCTTTACTAGTAGAGAGATATATATGAACAATTTAATATTTCCAAGGTGCTCTTCAAGATAAATCTTAGGTAGGTTTCCTCATATAGTCATCACAATGTGAAGGCCATTGGCTATATTTAAAAATTAGAGTTTCTATGGATTAAACTCCCCAACAAAATGGGCACCGACCACATTCTAAAATTCCTACCTCAATGTTTCTCAAGCTTTTTTGGGAATTTTAATATGAACAATATTGAGAAGTCTCTTCCAGATCTTCTTATTATTTTTCTCCAAATAGATAAAGATATGAAGAGTGAAAACCCTTATTTACTTATGGTGAACAAATGGAATGGGAAAGTGAATAGATTTAATACCAAATATTATTTATTCCCTTTCAATAAGAGTAAGATCAACGGAAATCTAGGGAACAATATGTTTTTTTCTTCACCTATGGTAAGAAGGGACATTGGAATAAAAACTACACCCATCCAAAGAAGAAAGGGGAAGCTTTAGTTGTGTTTATTATCGAGTGAAATTTATCAATTTCTAAAAATTGGGTATTATATATAGCTTATGGTGATCACATAAGTATTAAAATATAGGAACCAAGTAGATTTAAAAATATTCAAAAGGGGGATTTTGATCTTCAAGAAGCCAATGGTGATAAGAATTTTGTTGTAGCTATCATTTACTACAACCTCTCGTTTAAAACTAGAATGGATTTGGTTTTAAAGGGTTGTAATTATGTGCCTTCAGTTACCATAAACATTTTTTCTATATCCCGACTTGTTATAGATGGATTTATTTATAAATTTGAGAATAAATGTTGCTTATTTTATAAAGAAATAATTTTTTATGGTAAGGAACATTTAAATATTGGTATTTATATGTTGGATTATAGAAACCAAATAATGGAAATTTTAATGAATTCACTTCACACAACTCATACCACACCCAACTTTTGCATAACTGACTAGTTCATGTAAATTAAAATCACTTGAATAAATTACATCAAGATGGATATTCAGAATATTTTTAACTAAAACCACTCGGTGTTAGTCATGAATGTTAACATGGAAAAATGAAAAAATCCCCATTTAGTGGGAATGGATAAAGGTCTAAAGAGCTTATTGAATTAGTTCATACTGATGGTTATCAACCATTTCTTATTTAATTAATGGGTGGGTATTCATACTTTATATCTTTTACTGATGATTTTAGTAGTTATGGATATGTATAATTAATGATGTATAAGTCATATTATTTTAAAAAATTCAAGGAATACAAGAATGATGTTGCGAACTATCTTGGTATGAATATTATGAATACTCTCTCAGACCATGGGGGAGAATATCTAAACCATTAGTTCATTGATTATATAAGGGTGTTTAGGAATTTATCTCAACCTGTTTCTCATTATATGCCTCATTGGAATGGTGTAAGTGAAAGGAAAAAACCACACCTTGTTGGATATGAAGAGATATATGATGAGTCATGTGAGTCTTCAATTATCATTTTAGGGATATGTGTTACAAACAACAACACAAAAACTAAATGAAGTTCCATGTAAGAAATAGATGGTATATTGTACAAATTAGATAATTTAAAGTAACTTGTATTGTCTTAAATAAAGGTGGGGGTAGAAAATCATTTGTTAAGGCATCTTCATGTAACAAGAATACGCCCTAAGGCACAAAGTATATCTTTATTAGATATCCCAAAGAACCAAGGGGATAAAACCAGTATAATCCTTCAGAAAAGCGGTTGTGGTTGAAAAAATTCCAACATTTCTTGAGTATGGTATTATCTATAAAAGATAGAGTGGGAGAAATATAGGCATCGATGAAGTATAGACTGAAGATACACAAGTGTTGGAACATGAAAAAATTCTCCAAAGCCTCTTATAAGAGAAAATTGTTCAAGATACATAATTACTACGTAGGAATACTAGAGAGGTCAACGAACCAAAAATTATGGTTTTCTAGTCACTGATGATGGCGAATCATTATTAGTTCACAATAATAGTGCTCTAACCTACACAAAACTAGTTAGTGGAATAAATGTTTCTATGTGGAAATAATACATGAATTATGAAATGGATCCCATTTAACAAAACAATGTATAGATTATGGTATATTCTCCCATAGATGTAAATCCTATCAATTGAAAATGAGAATTCAAGAAAAACTAGAAATGTAAGGACAAGTTAATACCTATAAGGAACTACTCATTGAAAAGCATTTAAATAGAATTAAGGCATTGACTACAATAAAACATTTTCACCAATTACAATGCTAAATCTAGAAGAACCGTACTTTCCATTGCATCTTTCCCTGATTATGAGATTTTGAACATGGATGTTAAAATAACATTCCTTAATGGGAACCTTCAGGAAGACATCTATATAACACAACCCAAAGGGTTTGTGACTCAAAAGTATTCCAAAACGGTATAAAACTTGAAAAGATCCATTTATGGATAAAAGAAAGCATCCAAGTCATGGAAAATTCATTTTGATGAGGCCATAATGTAATTTGGTTTCATAAAGAATAAATGTGACCAGTGTCTCTATAAATGGTTTAGTGATAGTTTAGTTATCTTTCTGAATAGTCTATGTTGATGACATATTTCTCATTGCCAATCAGACAGTTTGTTATGGTGTGGTTTAATAAATTCTTCTTTATGAAGGAGTTGGGCATGGAAGTATATATTCCTGGTATCATGATCCATCATGATATATCCAAGAGGTTTATTGGCTTAAGTCAATGTACATACATTGACAATATATTGAAGATATTATGTGTGGAACAATCCATGAGGGGATCGTTTCCATCATCACATGGTATTTATCTTTTTAGGAAAATATTTCCTCATACACATGATTAATGAAATAGAATTATAAGAATTATCTATGCATTAGGGATTAATTTAGTCATGTATTCTATGGCATGTAATTGTGTAGATGTCACCTATGCATTAAGTGTTTTAGGAATATATCATGATGATCCAGGTGATTTCCATTGGATGAGAATCAAGACTATCCTTTAGTATATTATGTGTACTAATGATATGTTCCTATATTATGGAGTAGATAAGGAATTGATAATCATAATATATGCATATTCTAGTTTCCTAACTGATCATGATGACATGAAGTCCCAAAAGGGATATATCTTCTTGCTGTATAGATGTTATGTGAGATGGAAAAGCTCCAAGAAGGTTGTGGTTGCAGATTCTATAGTAGGGTCTAAGTAAATTGTGTATTCTGAGGTAGCTAAATATGTAGTATGGATGCAAAAATTCATCCGAGATCTTGATTTGGTACCAATAATTAATGATTTTATCACACTCTATTAAGATAATACTACATTGGAACCTCTTGAAAAAGATACAAGGTCACATTAGTGAACAAAGCACATACTTTTGAAGAATAATATCTTGAGGGATTTTTCTCATGGTGGTGATGTTGTAGTGAGTAGTATTTCCATGAAATTAAACTTAGTGGACCCCTTGACTAAATTCTCGACTCAACAGAAAGAAGAATATCAAGTGAGGTTAATCGGACTAAGGGTTATCGGTAGTTGGATCCAGTCAAAGTGGGAGTTTATTGGAGTTGGTTTTCTAGGTCCAATTGTCTATAAATTTATTACATTAAAATTTGATGTATTGAATATTATTAAAACTTCTTATTACATATTGTTTGTTGATCTTCCTAAATCTAATGTAATAATGTCCCAGAGTGTACAAGGCATTAATAAGGTCGTAATAGTTACCTTCTATGATAATAACCTTGATGTGCTATGATGTTATTATTTGATAATGTTCTACAGTTGGATAAAGTACTATGATGGGACACATAATACAGATATTGTCAGGTTCAAGTACTCGTAAGCAGATGAGGATCTTTTTCATGATGTTCACTGATGGGGCCTTAAAAACACATGTTTTTTCACATCGTTTTAATTAATTTTTAATGTTTTAATTTGTTCTTTTTGTACTTTATACTATATATTAACAATTTTGTATTTCTATAAACAAATTTATGAATTTATCAATTTTTATAATTAATCATGTGTTTTAGGCTTTAAATTAGTTAATTTATGTTTTACTTTATTTAATAGTCTAAAAGTTTTTTATTTAGTATTGGTGTTTTTGTCTGCTTAACTGATAATTTAACATTAATTAATTAATTAAGTATTCTTTTGCACATAATTAAATGTAGTCTTAATCTAACATTTAAAGTATTAAAAAAACTAATTAGTACAACCTATTTATCATGTCTTTTGATAATGCATTAATTACTAATTTAAGTTTTGAAACAAACTAAATCTATTAAACCTCTATAATTTTAAGTCTTAATCCAACTCAGTTATTCAAAAAGATGAAAATTAATTGTCTAATTTAATTAATTTAGTTTGTTATAGCATCAATAACATAACCTTCTAATTTAAATGTTTTAGTTTTATATTTACTTTTAATAAGTTAGTTTCTTTTTAATTTTATTTTTCATATAGTAATTATTTAAGTTTTACGAATAAATGTTATTAATAATTTTACTTAAGTTTAATTGGTTTTATAAATAAATTAAAGTATATGATGTATTTAAATTTTCAATTATTTTAAATAAGTTTTATTTTCAATTAATTATTTTTTCATACTTTAATTTAAGTTTTAATTAAATTTATTTTTCTATATTTATTATGCAGGTTAACAGTGGCACCATAAACACTTAATACGGTCTCACCGGTTTGTGTCACGGTCTCACTGTGGCACTCCTTTCACGGACGCACCATTTCTTCGTCCACTATGCCACTGCACACATCGGTTACAACCACTGTTTCTTTTTGCACTATGACAACTTTTACTGTCTCTCCATTTCCAAACGGTCTCACCATAAACCCTCTTCACACATTCACAGTTCCACCCTAAACATGGCCACCATTTTTCTCTATATCACACTACAAACCCTTGCGACCATATTCTTCTTTACCAGCCACCGCTTGCTCAAACTAAGACCTACCTATTTATAAAAACTAGATCAATTAAAACCAAAATAATACCATATTTTCTATAATAGAATATTATTTTAAATTTTTTCATATTTGATCCTCACCTCTTGGAGTCGTGCTTTCATCAAGAGAAACTTTCGGGCTTGCGTGGCTGCTCTGAGGAAAAATTGAAGCTGAATCGAGCTAAAGCTTGCCCAGAATTAGAGTTTCAGGCTAAAACTGAACTAAATCCACTGCTACATAGAAGAACTAATGAGATACGATGCTGAACCTGATGCCCGCCAATGATGGAGTTGTGAAGATTTAAAGAAGGCCGCCGCTAATGAGCTGAATCACTACCATTGGAGACCAACAATCAGATATTCATCTGAAGTTTCCAATGAGGGTTTCCCTTTTTAGATATGCTGGACCTGTTTGAATTGGTTGAGGAGAGAAAGGATCAAGAATAGAGTCCTACTACAGTGTGATTGAAGGTTTGGAGGAGGGCGTCGCTTTGTCGAGGCCAAGTCGAGAGGGGGTAGAGGCACCACCATTGTGAAGCTGGGCTTCTGCCAGACCTACTTGCGGATGACCCTCGAGATGTCCCTGTTTCGGTGCCGAACAGAATACCTAGGAAAAAAATATATAATAAACACAAAATAAATAATAAATTAAAATAAACTAATATTTAATAAATTATATTAAACTTAAATTTAAATAATAAATAATTATTATAATATATAACTATTATAAATTTTATAAATAGATTAGTTATAAAATAAAGTATAAGACAAGATAATAAGAATTTAAAGAATTAAAATATAAACAATAATAATTTATAAATTATGTTAAACAGTAATTAATATAAATATATTAATACTTAATTTTATTTCTAACAAAATAAGTACATTAATAAAGTAATTAATATTAATATAATTTATGTAATCTAATTAAGTTTTACTTTCTAATTACTTAACTATTAATAATAACTTAATAACTTTATCAAAGACTTTATAATAAATTAATAGTCTTAATATTTAATAATTACCATCTTCTAAGATATTTATTTATTAACTTTAATTACTTTAACAGTAAATTAAAAAATAACTTTAAAACTTTAATTAACTTTCTTTGTGTTTTAATTGTTTTATTTTTATGTTCTAACTTTGCAGGTTCATTCAAGAGACGGGTATACGTCCATATTCATCTAACCAACTTACCATAAATTAGCTATTAGGGGAAAACTAGTGCGACGTGCCTGTCGCGAAAGAATGCACATGTGCAGTGCACAAATAATGGACTTTTTGATGTCGGTTGAATTGGTCAGTGATAAGAAGCATATGACTGAGGATATAAAAACAAATATTCAGCATAAATTAAAATGGGATATTCATTAGTCATTCCATGATCACATCAGATGAGGGATAGGGATCTCATTCTAATTCCACACCATACTTTTTGAGAGCAGAGACTCCCGGGAGACGGAGGAGCAGTACTGGAATCAAGTTGGAGACTAAGGAGCCCGAAGGCAGAGTAGCACATTGGGAGTTCTTCCTTCCCATTTCATTAATTATTTTACTTTGCTTTCGGATATTTTCAACGCTAGATTTCAATATGATCATAGGATGAATGGATTAACTCAAGAATTTTATACTTTATTGGTTTATTCTTTAAAATTCTTCACTTTATTCTTTTCTGACATTAGAATTGATCAGCGAGATCAATTTTAATAATCATGTAAGTTGGTCACACCTTACATTTCTGTACAAAAAAAATCATAGATTCAATTTTAATCGTTGAGATTGAACTTGGTCATCATCTTGTTGAAGCATTAATGTCTTTTCAGTTGGAATTTTACTGTGAGTTTTATTTCAACTGTAATATTCTTCAAATTATTTGCAGTGGATGAATTTTGGAGCAGTGAACTCTAAAAGAGATAACTCTGTTTGATGTATCCTCTAGAGAGGATGATATATCAATCTCGTTTAAAGATGTGATTCAATAAATTTTAGTGGAGAATTATCTTTTTAACCAACATGTTTAGAATTCCTGAGTGTTATTTTTTATCATTGTTCCTTATCTTGCTACTTAATATTAGTATACCATATTTCGCTATTTTATCATACTTAGTGTAACTTTTATTTTCTATATAAAAATATTTGTTTCATCATCCTGTTTCCACTACATAGTTTAAAAAAATTAAAAGGTAATATTACAAACAATGTTCACTAACTCCACTGCTGACAATAGTGAAGTTATCTTTGATTAAAACCTAAAATTCCCATCTGTCTTCTCTGTGGATCGACCCTGTACTACTATACTAGTATAGGAGTAATAAATGTAATTTTGAGGGATGTGATGACCTCCAGATGCATAAATTAAATTGGCGTCATTTCCGGGAAAGGCACACCCTGAGTGTTATAAGTTTTAGAAAATATTTAAAAAATATAAAAGAAAACATAAAGAATATCATATAAAAAAACTTCTTAAGAAAATGTGAACTAGAACTTACTTCTTTATTTTTCCATTAAAATCTGCTTCATTGTAAACTGTTGTGTATTTAATCTCATCTAGTTTTAGTTTAAAGAAAACAGTGCAACATCAGAACTGTAATCAACCGGGACCTTACTGTGTTTGTTGTAGAGATTATAGACATATTGTCTGGCAGTGTGTCTATAACCAGCCACATCAGACTTCTTTCTTTGAAGAGGTTGAATAACTTGAGCCTAATCTAGATACCCTATCTAAAATTGATCTAATTAATTCTAAACTGGATGCTAGGGTGTAACTAATTAACAATTGGTTAACTAAAACACATTAAATTCAAATTAGAGATTCTGAAGAGTGAGATCGAAGAATGAAAATATTAGAAATCATACTTTTTGAATTACATCAAAGGGTTAAAGAAAAAAAATAATTTGAAGAAAAAGAAAAAGAAAATGTTTATAAAAGATTTGAAAATCAAATTGAAGAAGAAAGTGACAGTGAAACTGGACATGAAACCATTCTCTTTGAAAAATATGATTCTATTAAACTAAATCTGGAAACAACCAACTCATTGAATCAAGAACCCAACATTGAAAATTCAATAAAGAAATTTAATTTCGTTGAGTTGGAATATTTTTAAGAAGAATTGAAACAGATTGAAAATGAATGTTCAATTATCTTCATAATTCCTACATTGGAGAAAAATCATTGTTTTTGGAGTTTTTAAAAGGAAGTCATTCTAGTAGAGGAGATTTTTGACAATGAAAATTTGAATGTTAAAAAATGTTCACTCAAATTTTTTGAATTTGTAAATAATGGGTCTGAACTTAATATTGGGTATAATCTGGATGAGAACATTAAACTGGAAGTTAAATAATCTGAAATATTTTAACCATAATTAAAAACTTCTCTTCCATATTTTGAAACTGTAAACCCAAAAATTTCTGAAATGTTTTTGGATGATGAGGATGAGGGAATGATATTTGAAGAAAGACTAACTGATGAGTTCTCATTTCCCTATTCTCATAGTAATAACTTTTCTGAATCATTGTGCAATGAGATAGATATCAGTGTTGGACAACTTGAGGAGAATTTTCCTTATTTGAACATCCTCAAAATTGAATTTATTGAAACTGAATTGTATAATTCATCTCCTAAAATTGAATTTTAACACTAAAATGACATGGTTTTAGAAAGTGAGATTTTTGAATTTGAACTTGAAAGAGGGGCTCAACACACACTAGATGATGGTTTCATAATTGAATAGATAGAAGTAGTAGATGTTCAATGTGAGTTAACAGATGAGTATCTTTTAGAAGAGATTTACAACATTGTTAGACCTGAATCTTTTTGTGATAAAATAAATTCTCTTCCCTCTCTATCACCTTCATCCTCAACTGGGAAGGGTGTTGAGACTTCTTGTGTTATTGATAATGGTTCAGAGGTGGAATCATACATGAGTTTCAATGGGCATAATTCTGTACAGAATTTTATTTAATCTCCTCTTGAACCTGCTAATCAGAATTTACCCATTTTCACCCTTGAATGTGAATCTGTTAGTGCTGAAGTTGAAGAAGATAGCTCTGAGGACATTTTCATACCCTTTTAAGAACCTAATACATTTCATCCACTTCCTAAAAATGTTAATTTTTTCAAATCTAAAACAAAACTGGAAGTGGTCATCATTATGATCACAACTATCAAAGGGTGCTACTTAGGGGTTAATTAATGTATGATAGTTTGGATGTGTTTTTCTTGGGAGCCCACAATTTCCACTGTTCTGTTAAAAATATTTGGGCCAAACACATGTAGTGGTTCCTATTAAGGAAACCACATCCACCTAGTGACTACGGTTAGTTGCTAGGTGAGTCTGGCTAGGGATTATAAAACTAGTGTTTCATGGGAGGCAACCCATGGTTTTTATTTAGTTAATAAATAAAAAAAATTAATTAAATAAAGTCTGACTGAATACTTTAAAATCAGTGCTTCATGAGAGTCAACCCATGCTCCTTTGTTTGCATCTTTGTACTGTTTTGTGCTGAATAATGTGATGCTTTTCTGCCAACTATATGTTATGTATCTGCTGGATTTTTGTTCCTTGTTTTCATGTTTTGTGATTTTAGGATACTGTTGATGTGTCATTTAAGGAGTGAAATTACCATGCTGAAGGTGTAATGGAAAAACTAGTCATGGAAGTATCTTACTGTTATTTTTTGTTTCATTTTTCTACTCCTTAATGCTTTAGCAAAAAAACAGCTGCATGATTTGCTTGCTTGGAAAATTCTACTTGTATTGAAAAAATCTGCTACATGTGTACTGAAAATTTTGTTGCATGATTTAAACTGTATTAAATTTTTCTTCTTGTGTTGCTACTGAACTAAAAATTCTACTTATATTAGGAAATCCTGCTACACGTCACTATGTTGTGCAAAAAATCTGCATGTGCCTCTTTCTGAAAAAAGTGAATTTCATTTTTATTAAAATCTTTTCACTACATGAAACTAAGTGTGGGGGGTACATGCTGCTGGTATTTTAAATTTGATTAATTCTGGGGTGTTTACCATGAACTTTGTCTGCTTTATTAAATATCTAACTAAATAAATTTTTTTAAACTTGCTAACACCCAATTAATTGTGCACCCACACCTTATATACTTCTTTTGAGATATATTGGAAATTATCCACTGGACATAAATGTTAAGGAATATAATTGCTAATGAACCTTCTGATTATTTATATATTGTGGCAAACTAAATTTTTGAATTTTATTAATACCCTTTATACATTCCATTAATCTACTTAATTCTAATTTTTTTTGACCTTTATTTATTTAATTATTCTTTTTCATATTTAGAAGTCAGATTTGGGGACAAATGTGGGTTTTAAGTGTGGGGGAGGGGGTCAATTCTTGACTGTGCTTAACTGTGCTTTAATGAGACCATCAATTTCCATTGCAACTTCAAAATATTTGTAAAAAATGGTTAATTGTTTTCAAAATTATTTCATAATTTTAGGCTTTACAGTGTACTCAAATGAGGTTTTCCTTAGAAAAGGTACCTTGCTGGAAGTTAAGATTTGTTTTGAATATGATATTAGTGATAATAGATGATTGTTGAGTGGTCTATCTTAGTGATCTAAAGGAAATTTAGATTTAATAATTATTTCTAAGAGTGACATGGGTACCCTTTTTAATGAAATTATGATCATAACTCTTGGAATTGGAAATTTGATTTTGATCATATGTGACTCATTTTTCTTTAACTTGTTAAAGTAATTAACATAATGAGACAATTTAAATGGTTTTCATTAAAATATTTTAAAACTTGATTAGTTTGGGCATCTGGGATCCCACGATGGGTCTCTAAGACCCCAGATATTGGGTGTGTTTATGTTTACTAAAATCCCTCTATACACTTTGAATAAGTGCAATTGCACAGTGCTTAGCACAATGATACAAGGCCTGTGAAAATTTAAATAAAGTTTCTAGGGTAAAAAATGAGTTCATTAAGGTGAGGGGAATGATGAACTCCAAATGAAGAAGGCATCAATTGGTTTTTATGGGAGTCATTTAGGTTGTATCATTGAGGTGATTCACAAAACAAATATTTATTTTTGAAACCTAGGTGAAAAAGTCGAAGAACAAAGTTTTGCGGTTAAGGCCTTAATTCCACATTAATTTTACATTTGGTCACTCTTAGACTTTGGGCATGAGCTAGTATTGAAGTTAGTCACTAAACAAGACCACATATGAGGCATGCCACTATCATTTCTTGTTGATTCATTACTCTCTTGACTACCTTTGAGTATTTGTTCTAAGAAAGGTTCATATGAGCAACTTAGTTTCTAAAATCCCATTGAGATGTTTTTGATGTCCTCTATTTAAATTTCAAGACATGTTACATTTTGATCTGAATTATAAACATACCTCTGTTTTTAAGTTTAATAAAACATGAGATTGTTTGAGGACAAACAATGCTTAAGTGTGGGGGGAAATTAATGTGGCCTTAAAAACTCCTGTTTTTCCACATATTTTTAATTAATTTTTATTATTTTAATTAGTTCTTTTTTTACTTTATACTATATATTAACACTTTTTTATTTCTATAAATAAATTTATCAATTTATAAATTTTTTAATTAATCGTGCATTTTATGCTTTAAATTAGTTAATTTATGTTTTACTTTATTTAATAGTCTAAAAGTTCTTTTTTTAGTATTGGTGTTTTTGTCTACTTAATTGATAATTTAACATTAATTAATTAATTAAGTATTCTTTTTCACATAATTAAATGTAGTCTTAATATAACATTTCATGTTTTAAGAAAATTAATTAGTATAACCTAATTATCATATGTCTTTTGATAATTCATTAATTACTAATTTATGTTTTAAAACAAATTAAATCTATTAATAATATATAATTTTAAGTCTTAATACTACTCAGTTTTTCAAAAAGATGATAATTAATTATCTTATTTAATTAATTTATTTTGTTATAATTGCAATAACTTAACCCTGTAATTTAAATGTTTAAATTTTATATTTACTTTTAATAAGTTAGTTTCTTTTAATTTTATTTTTAGTATAGTAATAATTTATGTTTTACGAATACAAATTATTAATAATTTAAGTTAAGTTTAATTGGTTTTATAAATATATTAATGTTTATGTTGTATTTAAATTTTCAATTATTTTAATAAAGTTTTATTTTCAATTAATTATTTTTTTCATATTTTAATTTATGTTTTAATTCAATTTATTTTTCTCTTTTTATTATGCAGGTTAACGGTGGCACCGTAAACACTTAATACTGTCGCACTGGATTGAGTCACGGTATCACCGTGACACTCCTTTCAGGGATGCACCATTTTTTCATCCACAATGTCACTACACACACCGATTTCAGCCACTGTTTCTTTTTGCACCATGACCACTTTTACTATCTCATTGTTTCTAAATGGTCTCACCATAAACCCTCTTCACACCTTCACAGTTCCACCATAAACCTGGCCACCATTTTTCTCTGTCTCTCACTACAAACCCTTGTGACCATATTCTTCTTTACCTTCCACCGCTTGCTCAAACTATGACCTACCTATTTCTCAAAACATTATCAATTAAAACCAAAATAATACCAGATTTTTTATACTTGCATCTTCTTTTCAATATTTTCATATTGGATCGTCATCTCTTGGATCTGTGCTTTCATAAAAAGAAACTTTCGGGCTTGCATTGCTGCTCTGAGGAAAAAACTAAAGCTGAATCGAGCTAAATCTTGCCCAGAATTAGAGCTGTAGGCTAAAATAGAACTAAATCTGCTGCTGCATAGAAGAACTACTGAGATCTTAAGCCGATCCTGATGCCTGCCGCTGATGGAGTTGATAAGATTTGAAGAAGGCTGCCGCTGATGAGCAGAATCACTACCGTTGAAGACCAACAATTAGATATTCATCTGAAGTTTCCAATGATGGTTTCACTCTTAAGATTTGTTGGACCTATTTGAATTGGTTAAGGAGAGGAAGGATCAAGCACGGAGTCCTACTACGTTGTGATTGAAGGTTTGGATGAGGGTGTCACTTTGTCGAGGCTGAGTCGAGAGGTAGTAGAGGCACTGCCATTGTGAAGCTGGGCTTCCGCCAGACCTGCTTGCAGATGACCCTCGAGCTGTCCCTGTTTCTGTGCCAAACAGAATACCTGGGAAAAAATATATAATACACAAAAAATAAATAATAAATTAAAATAAACTAATAGTTAATAAATTATATTAAACATAAATTTAGATAATAAATAATTATTATAATATATAACTATTATAAAATTTATAAATACATTAGTTATAAAATAAAGTATAAGACAAGCTAATAAAAATTAAAAGAATTAAAATATAAACAATAATAATTTATAAATTAAGTTAAATAGTAATTAATATAAATATATTAATACTTAATTTTATTTCAAACAAAATAATTATATTAATAAAGTAATTAATATTAATATAATTTATGTAATCTAATTAAGTTTTACTTTCTAATTACTTAATTATTAATAATAACTTAATAAATTTATCAAATACTTTATAATAAATTAATAATCATAATATTTAATTATAACCATCTTCTAAGATATTTATTTATTAACTTTAATTACATTAACATTAAAATAAAAAATAACTTTAAAATCATAATTAACTTTCTTTGTGTTTTAATTATTTTATTTTTATGTTTTAACTTTGTAGGTTCATTCAAGAGACGGGTTTACATCCATATTCATCTAACTAACTTACCGAGAATTAGTTACGAGGGGAAAACTAGTGCGATGTTCCTGTTGTGAAAGAACACATGTGTGCGGTGCACAACTAAGGGACTTTTTAAAGTTGGTTGAATTGGTCGGTGACAAGAAGCAGATGACGGAGGATATAAAAAGAGATATGCAGCATTATTTAAAAAGGGATATTCATTTTTCATTCCATGATCACATCAGACGAGAGCGAGGACTCTCATTCTGATTCCACACAATACTTTTTGAGAGCAGAGACTCCTGGGAGATGGAGGAGCGGAACTGGAGTCATGCTGGAGACTAAGGAGCCCAAAGTCTAAGCATCACTTCGATAGTTCTTCCTTCCCCTTTCATTAACTCTTTTACTCTTCTTTTAGATTTTTTCAATTCTATATTTCAATACGATCATAGGATGAATTGATTAACTCAGGAATTTTATACTTTGTTGGTTTATTCTTTAAAATTATTCACTTTATTCTTTTCTGACATTATAATTGATCGGTGAGATCAATTTTAATGATCATGTAAGTTGGTCACACCTTACATTTCTATAAAAAAAATTTATAGCTTCAAGTTTAATCGCCGATATTGAACTTGATCATCATCTTGTTGAAGCATTAATGTCCTTTTAGTTGGAATTTTACAGCGAGTTTTATTTCAACTATATTCTTCCTCAAATTCTTAGAAGTTGATAAATTTTGGAGTGGCGAACACTAAAAGTCATACCTCTGTTTGATGTATCTTGTGGCGAGGAAGATATATCAATCTAGTCTAAATATGTGATTCAATAAATTTTATTGGAGAATTATCTTTTTAACCAACATGTTTAGAATTCCTGAGTGTTATTTCTGGATCGTTGTTCCTTGTCTTGCTGCTTAATATTAGTATACTATATTTCTCTAGTTTATGTTACATAGTGTAAATTTTAGTTTCTATGTAAAAATATTTTTTTTCATCATCCTATTTCCACTACATATTTTAGAAAAACTAAAAGGTAATATTAAAATCAATGTTCACTAACTCCACTACTGACAACAGTGAAGTTATATTTGATTAAAACCTAGAATTCTCATCTGCCTTATCTGTGGATCGACGCTGCGCTGCTATACTAGTGTAGGAGTAATAAATGTAATTTTGAGGGCTATGACGATCTCTGGATGCATCATTCACACATGGTAATATCCATGATGAGAGATTATGAGAATAGACATGCTAATATGAATTCTTTAAGATTTTGTGTCATTAGATATTCCTATCTACAAGCATGTGTGATGGTCATTAGACAATAAGATTATTATTAATGAATGTCACAACTCATGTACTTAGATGTATTTTGTAAAACATGTTAATAATAGTTCATGGTGATATTTATAAGTTTAGTGCATCATAAGGGACATATCATTGATGAATAAATCAAGGAAGGATTTGTACCTT
Organism: Viscum album; assembly: GCA_963277665.1. Lineage (NCBI taxonomy): Eukaryota > Viridiplantae > Streptophyta > Magnoliopsida > Santalales > Viscaceae > Viscum > Viscum album. The sequence goes on from OY728153.1 coordinate 1,658,765,080, forward strand.
CCATCTTTATGGAAGCTGATATGTCATTCCATTGATTGGAATAGAACTGTCACATTAAATTCCATGAACATGGTGTAATGATGTGTTTATTTTAGATAGTCAAAGAAATACATATATATAATTGTACTTGGTGACATGGTTATAAAACCTTCTTGATGAGGTATTGTAAAAAATGGATTGTATTACATAGTGTGTGCTCATATGTGGTTGTTGATGTTGTAAAATTATGTTCGTTTTCTTGGGTACCTTGACCCATTGTTATATATTAATCTTGGACTTTTTGAAATCTCACCAAATTCCAATGAGAAATTATCATAGTGGATCACACACTAAGTGATTCCATTGATCTTGATTATATTCTATTTGAGTTTAATTAATGAAATAAATATTATTCTCATCTGTGAGGAATAATTTTAATCATGTTATATTTATTGCATAAATTAAATAAATATTTATTCACCAGCATATGAATAAAATACATATTTTATTTATTGAATATTTCAATAAATATTTATTCAGCTATTCAATAAATTATAGAGGAGATTGAATAAACCAAGACTCCGTATAGTGACAAATATTAATTAATAATATCATTACATAATATATTTTCACACATGTTGGTGCGTGCCACAAAATAATAATAATATAATTATTATTATGTTTAATGGGGTTCATTAAAAGTAATTAATGTTAGTTAATGGACAATACAAAATTAAATGGTATTTTAACTTTAATCCTAACTATATAAATAGACAGTTATATCTATTGTGTAATGCTTCCAAAAATTGAGAATAGATATTTGTTACGGACAATCAATTCTCTCTGAACTCCTAATTCTCTCTCCCTCTCAATAAAGAGAAGTGGAAATTTTATTTCTACAAGGCTAATTAATGATCGATAAAGAATGAATAACTTAATACATTCAACTCACCATGATATCACTTGAAAATAAAGTGGTGTTCCTTGGAGATTGTTGGAGCACATGTAGATCACCTCAAGAGGTATTATATCATTCGATCCTCACAACACAAAAAAGTTAATCCAAAAGGATTCTTTCATATGATCAACATTAATAATTGAAGAATGTTCCTAACCCTAGATAAATATTTCATCAAATATAAACTAAATTAATTATAAACTTGATGTACAAGATCATCTCTCATGGTTTTTGGAAATGATATTTAAAATAAATTTTAATATATCCCCACCTCTACATGATTATGTTGTGCCCAAAAAAATCATTGAATCAGATAATGACTATGTCCCCCAACATTAGTTGATGAAATATAAATGGTAACTTATGATGAACTTAATAACCCTCGGTCTAACTCTACATTTATTTCTCAAAAATTTACTGATCTATTCAATTATGTTCCACACATAAAAAATATTCTCATTACTATATGAAATTTTCCCCAATTTCTTCTTCCCACAAACATGAAATATAAGAAGATAAATCTTTTTTCCTTCATATAATTCATGAAACTCCATTTTCACATTATTGAGAATTTTAGGACTCACACTCATGTTAAGATTTTTAATCATATAACGAGATAGATAATTAGTATTAATCATATGGTTTTTATTTCCATCTCATATTTTATTCTGTTTCTCATGAGAATAATCATTCTATTTTCCCTTACATTCATCCTGAATAGTGTTACACCATGTTCCTTCCATTGACTAAATACAACAATCAAAGTGTGAGAAACAATACTCAAAATGACAAATCATGAAAAATCATTCATAGTTGGTTGAAATTGTGTCACCTTCTACTCACTCTATAACACATTTAGTTTATCCTTGTTCATCCATGGTCATTATATATTCAAATCCTTCATAATGGTTCAAAAGGAAATTTTGAATTAACTTAATCAAATACCATGGTTGTTCCTATTCTGGCGTGTAGCCATTGGGAAACTCATTATTCATTAATGATTATTGATTGAATACTTAATCCATTCTTTTGATAGTAGTTACCCCTAGGTGTATCTATATCATAGATGTATCAACATTTCATTATCCAAACAGGGATTTATTTACTATAAAATCTACATAATCTCAACTTTAACAAAGTTTAAGGGTGTCATCTTGTACTTAATCTTATCTCTAGTGTTTTGGACGAAATTTTCTACCCTTAATATTCAAATATATACTAATCCCAAATATGATACTAACTATTGTCACATGTTCTTTTCATGAATGAATATTATATCTTATTAAATGAATATTCAATACATAGAATTATGATTCACACTAGAAGCATAATGTTTTATAGTACATGAAGTATATATATACATAAATTTATTTTAAGTATAATCTTCACCCTCTCAAACAAATTTCTTTACATAATGCACCCTTCTATACTCAGAGTTTATATATATAAACATTTTATTTTAGTGTAATCTTCATCATCTCAAAAATATTTCTTTATATATGATACCCTTCTATACTCATCCCAATTAGAACCATCCATCAAAACATGGGACAGAAAAAAATGATAAAGTGTGTACTCAGATGATTATTGAGGGTAAACAAGGGAGATATCAAGCATATGAGAGAATAAGATGATAAATATGGTATAAAAATATAAAAAAGTTCATGTTATCATTGTAAATTAGTCCTAACCAACAAATATTAGATCCTAAACTCTAAAATCATGTCATATCCAGGAGCATGATAACAAAAGGTATCAAATTTGTAGTTATCATTAAATATTAATAACGTTGTAATGTGGAATCATGAGAATTGGAATTCATAATCATGAAAACAGAGTTGATTTCCATCATGTACAATCATAATCTTATGATCATATCTAGAAATAAATCATACACACACATCAAAATGTGAACATATACATTCACAATCGTATTGAAACATAATATTTTGATCATAACTTGGAGAAATCATACTCACTCTTATAAATGTGAACAAATATATTCAAAAGGATGTACAGTCTTTTTATATTCAAATCATGATATATCAATATTAAATTAACAAATGAATTTGAGGGATATAAAAGGCACAACCTTTATGTAATCAAAATCCATTAATATGGATGCCATTAGGTTATAAAACATTCATTATATCATCAAATCACAAACCATGGAGAGGAAATAGGTTTCATTAAGATTTAGTTATATTAATAAATAAAATTATTGATAAATAATCACAATGGTATCAGTGTATTATATCACCTATGAAGCATGAGTACCATCTATGGATGTTTTCATTAACATAAATAACTTTAAAAGATCACTAGAACATATTTTGCAGAAAATACCATTTTTATTTTGAAATCACTTATTTAAAATATAAAAATATCTGAATTATTATGGAAAACATTTACTTTGAATAAAACATGGGAAACTTGTATACAAAGCATAAAATCATTGAGAAGTCTTGATGACAGAAAATTTCATTCACACCATAGTCATTAAAACAAATATTTTATTCACACGTTTGGAAAATATACCTTGTTTAGAAAATGAATAGAAGATAATATTTAAACCATTTAATATAAATTAAAACATGGGTAAACATTACTATTAATATTTATTGAAGAACATTCAAAGACATCATAAGAAACAATTTACCAAACATTGATATGGATGAAAATGTTTTTTTGAATAAAAAAGGAGAAATAAGGTCATCTTTTCTTAAAATAATTTCTAATCCATTTTGAGTATCAAAGAGAAGAAAATGTTACTATTAATTTAAACTATCATGAAAAAATATATGAGATAAAAAGGAAATGGGATTATCATAAACCTATTATATAATTTCTTTAATGGATATTAATGCATAAACAATCCCGATTAAAATGGGATTGAAACATCAAAACCCTTACCGCTTTGGTAACTTTTGATTCATAAAAACTATGGAAAAATATATTCAAATTAAACCATAAATACAATGAAAATAATTATATTCATTATAAAACTTACTAAATAAGATGTAAATACACTTCATAAAATAATATAGGCATATAACACAACATATGTCCCAAAAAAGACAATTTCAGACGAAAAACTCTTACCACATTGGTAATCTTCTAATCAAAACATCATAATTAAGAGAAACCTAGATATATTTTTAATACATAATAATTTCATGATAATAACCATTACAAAGATTTGTGGATATTACATAAAATACATTGATGAAATAAGTTGTGAATATGAAATATATATCACAGAATTAAAAGTGAGACAGGAAACCCTTACTTCAAGTTCTGTCTCACCTCTTACACATTCAAATCTATAATATAATAAAAAAAATAATTATTTTAAATATATTATATAACCATATAATTACATAAATTACTATTTATAATTCCTTTATAACTTATAATTATTCTTTTATTATCAATTTCTTCCTTAAAATGATCTTTCAGGTGAAAACAGGTCTCTTTTCTAAGCATATTTCAGTTCGATGGTTCTGGTACTTTCAGCTTGTTCATATTTTCATCTTAAAAATAATATTAATAATTAAATATGTATTATATTTATTCATCATATACACTTCTATAATTATTGATATAAAGTGATGATGAAAAATTAATTACATCACATCATGGATACAATAATTCATATATACACATGAGTGATGTTTCAATATTTTGATGGTTAGAAAGAAAGAGAGGTAAATAATAATTAACATTTATATATTAATTATTAAATATTTATAAAATATTTATTTATTAAATCTATCTTTATTACCATCCATGTGAAGTGAAAACGAATAACGAACTATATTGCTTCGTGGTTGTGGTTGTTCACATGTACACACGACATACATTCTCATTTTCCAACCAAATGAGAGGTAAGAATGCAGATAATATATTATAATTACAAAAGAATTATCATGTAATAAATATAATATATAAATAATAAATACATCATAACAACCAACCATGTGTTATTGTGTTGTAAAATGAATCATATCACTATATTGAAGCGATAGTCCACGTGTACACACAAGAGGTGCATTCATTTCCAATTTGTTAGAAAAGAGGGTGTATACAGATGGTTACATAATCATAATAATATTTAATTATATTTTGGGTACATAATTTATTATTTTATGATGAATAAAATATGTTAAGTTGATGGATAAGAATAAAAAAATTGAAATACATCGGGTAGGAAGATTACCTCTTCTTCGATAAACCTACATTAGATTCCCTCTCAAGAACCCTTGGAATGGTATTTTTTGAAGAAAAAACCATTAGTTTAAGGATAGATATGTTTTGAAGAGAATCTTTTAGGGTTTTTTTAATATATGTTACTCGAGAATTTGTATATAAATGATAGGAGGGATGTCCTTTTACAACTAGGGAGAGGGACACACACTGAATACATTAAAGGATTAAAATATTATAAATTAATTTTACTTCATTCCTTATCATGTATAAACTTTTAGATGAATGTTAAAATATATGATTTATTATATAATCTAATAATTTAATTAAAATAATTCATCAATAGACATTAATTTAATTTATTAGGATTAAAAATATAGTGCGCATAAAAATTGTTTTTAGAAAAATGTTTTTAAAATCCTATAAATAAACTTATACAAAAATAAAGTACCACGATGATTCATATGTAATTAATTAGATAATTTATAATTAAAGTATAATCATGTTAATTTAATATAAAATTCAAAACACAATGGATCTTTAACATTAAATTAAATGATAGTCTTACAAAATTATGTATTTTTCACTATTCGATAAAAATTAAATCATTTTAAAAAATTATAATAATCACCCTAAGATAATATATAGATAATTATTTTAAAAAAGTTATAAATTTCATAAAAGAAAATATATAAAAGTTATAATTTATTTTCAGTAAATTAAATAAAAAAATGAGGAAACCAACTTTTTTAAGAATGAAGTAAATTTACTGAAAATTGAGTACTTGTTTATTATAAAATATTCAAAAAAAATTCATCATATAAAAAAATTATAATTTTTTTTCATAATGTGGGTATTCTTATTCATATCACCAATTTTATATCTAGTTTATATTGGTAACATTTAAATAGTCACAACTCATTAGTAAGTCACAGTTCACATAAATTCAATGTTGTGTGTCAAGAAAGCTTACAATTTATTTAATGAAAAAATATATTCTAAAATAATGGGGTATTACACAAAATCCTTAGTTATAGACCTTTTTCCATGTGTAGTGGGTTTTCTCATCAAAATAGGCCATCTAGGGTGTGGGGAGGGTTGTTAAGAATGGATTAGAGAAAGTCATGGACAAACTAGAGTACTTAGAATATTCTAGGAAGATAAGAGAGGAGGTTCCCTTTTATAAGCATGGAAAACTATAAACATGGAATTACATAAAGGATTAAATATATAAATATATATATCATAATCATTTAAAGTAGAAAAGAGAGCAAAGATTAAAACCATAAGACTGAAGACAACCATCTGTAGGAATTTTTTGGTGAGCAATTCTCCAAATGAGGGTAAGACGTGAAGGTTTTATCCAGGCCTTATTGAAATTGGCGATCCAACTGAGATTATCATCATCTTTAGAGAGATGGTGATTATAATATTTTTTTGAGTCTAACAAACCATTATTAGCGGGTTCCCAAACCATAAAGTCATCATTGGAAGTGAAGTTGTAATTTTCAACAATCTCTTTGATAGGATCTGGAAGATGTGGGCCAAAGGAGTTGATCACATCTCTGATGGAGCCTCGAAAGGAAACCGAGGAGCATCTGGATGCAGAGGTTTTTTCAGAGACCATCTTGATCAGATTCTCTGATGTTTTTATGGAAGTGGCGACATTGCTTCTACTCTGGAGGCCAAAATGTTTGGTATCATCCATGCCATCTCTTTTGCAAAACTTTACTACTGGAACAACATCTGGATTGAGAGTGACTCTTCTACCATTGTGCAAGCCATTTGGAAGGGTGAGACTCACCTAGCATGGTATCTCACCCCCAATGGATTAACCACCTCGACTCGCTCAACAGTCTCAACTTCATTGCTACTCCCACCTTCCGTGAAGCAAACAAGATCACCGACGGTTTCACCAACATTGGAGTCTCTCATGAGATCACTTGGAGGAATGATATCCCTCAGGATTTGATTCCCTTTTTTATTAGAGACTCTAGAAAATTTCCCTCATTTCGTCTCAGGTAATTTGTTTGCTACCTGTGTTTTGAATAAATTGCAGGGTTCTGGTCTTTTGACCAGAACTCATCTTCTCTAAAAAAAATCATGTAGAACCAATAAACCCAAAATTTGAGTATAATATGTGATGAGTTCAAAATAAACTCAACCAATCATATTCATATAAGTGTTGGGTATGGTTTAAGCCCTTTAAATTTATTAAACCACTTTAAATTAATTTTAACTTTGAACATGATACAAAGACATTCTACCATGATAGCCTTATTATATTTAAACTTTTAATATTGGAATTCATAAAAAATGGACATAATGATACCAAATGTTTATCCATTTTATTTTATTTTATTTCTATAGGTTGAAGAAATTACATCCAATATAAGGACAAAAAGACATAAAAAACAAGTTTTTGGAAAATACCATATGTAAGCGTAAAAATCATTTACTTTGAAAAAAAATAAATGTCACACCCGACTTTTTCATTTATTTTTATTCTATTATTTTAGGGCTTTGACCAACCTCATCTAAGTACAGGTTGACTGCAGGTCTAAATTTTTTGATGTTTAAATTTTTTTAGTGGGTTTCAGACCCATGAGTGGTCACCACACGGTAGACGGTAGCCGCGCGATCGGCGCAGGTGTTGTGCAAATGCCTATTGCTCGAAAGAAATATTTTTTTACAGAAATGAAATAAGTAAAATGTTTAAAATGTAACAATGATAATAAATTATGGTGTAGATAATAATGTTATTATTAAGAATGGTTAAAAATATTTTTAATATAAAAAATTTGGTATTAATATAATTATTAGAAAAATTTATTTTAATTGAAACTGTTATTATTTTTATTCAAATTGTTATTTGATTATTATTATTAATATTACCTTAAAAATACTATTATTATTCTAGGAAATTGGAGGAAAAAAAGGATAGTCAAAGAGGGGGTCGATACCCTATCGGGGTGCTGCGACCCCTCTCCTTCGTTCCCCAACAACGCGACACAACATAGCACACTATTCTCCAGCCTCATCCCAGTGCTGACCCCCTACTATCCCAACCCCTCCGTGATCCGAAAATCTATGCTCGCCACACCTGTAGCTGCTCCCCCGCCTCTCACCCCCACCGCTCCAGAATGCCTCCACCGACAGCCAGCCTCACCCTTCGATCTCGACTCCGCCTCTGTGCCCCGGTCCTCACCTCACTCCACACCTTCGCGTTCCAATTCACCGTTTCCCCTATTTCTTTTCCAGCTACACCATCTAGTAGCCAAAATTACCCCTACGCGCGTTGTTTCTAGCAACTCGAACCCCCATGCACGCCCCTTTCTGCCGAATCCGAACACTGCTATTCGACAGTCTTCTGGCAAACCCGAACCCCACTCTCCAGCAGTCTTTCGGTGTAAATCATAGCACATCCACCTCCTCCCAGCACATATTTCCCTCCCCTTCGAGTGTGAGTTTGGACCGTGGGTCATTTTTATTATACCCACTGAAGCATCATTGTGTATGCTCTTGCATTGGGGCAGGTGGTTTCGTGTGAAAATGTTTTTTGATGAACTAAATTTCTTGTTTATTTAATTTTGCATGTTTTTTAATTAAGTTTTTTTGCTGATAATTGTTTTTATTTAATGAATTATTTTACATGCCTAATTAATTTAGAGTGTTTTGTGATTAATTAATTTGGTATAAAATTAGTTTATAACGGAATTTAGTTTGCATTTGATATTTGTAGCATGTTTATAAAAAAGGTGTGTTTCTGATAAAAATCCATCTTACGCTATTCAATGGCTTTTCATGAATTCTGCAACTTGTTTATTCAACTGTACGAGTGGTGCATATTGTGTTTTGGTATGGTGTTGGTGTGTGTTTAATTCTCCAAGGGGATTTTGAGTGGGGGTTTACTGTATAAATCCTTGTGATACACTTTTGTAATTGTCTTATAAAATTTTTACATGGTTTATTAAATCATATTCCTTTATGGCGGGTAGAATATGTACATTGGATCAAGGGTATATATATATGTATGAGAATGTTGGTGTGTGCAGGTGTGGGAAGTTTCTGTCAAAAGCATCAAGTGATAAAGTTCCTTGGCTTGATCTGCTTTCTTTTTGAGGTAGGTCCTCCATGCCTCCGCCATTAATTTGAATTCCATGATTTCTTAGCATTTTAAAAGGTGTGTTTACATATTCTTGTGATTTTTATATATGACGATATGTATATTTTTTTGTTGAAATGGATGTCACCTCTTGGAGATTGGTTTCTCATTAATTTTCATAACTTGTCCATGTTTGTTTACAAATTTCATTTAATTATTAGGGTGTCCTATGAATTTTAAAATATTTTACTAAACATTTCATGGTTTTGAAGTGTATTTTGTAAAACTAAAATGATTTTTTCAAATGTATTGTTTAAAACCTGACTTTTTTGACAACTTTATGTGTGGTTTGACAATTCAATGACATGAAGGCCCATTTGGAAATTTTTTAAGTATGTTGTCTGTTTATAACTTGGAAATGGAAATGGATTTATGAAATGAATTTGGTTTGGAATATTTTTATGGTATATTGAAATGATGGTATTAAAGGCCCAATTGGCACCTTAGATTGGTTTCTTTTATGACACTTTTGGTTATTTGATCTAATGACACTCTTCTATTTATTTTTATAATATAGTATCTGTTTTGGTACTAGTTTACTTTACAAATAATTCATTTCAATTAGTTATATGATTTGGTAATTTATTTAGAAAAATGAACTTAAAAAACGGGTTTTATTAAAAGTAAATTCTCTTTACCGGTTTTGTTAAAGGAGTAAAAAAACACACACACACACACATATATATATATATATATATATCCTATTTTTGAAATTGGAAAGAATGGTTTTCATTTTAGAGGTGGGGCATCAGGCGTGGTTTATTTTGGCATTGCTACTGAGCATATCAATGTTCACGCGTACTCTATCTTTTCAGTTTCAGGTTCCCCAAGTTTCACATCTCTCTTGGGACAAGGTTGGTTCTGAGTTGGGTGGTGACCTATAAGGTCTCATAGAGGTAAGTAAATTTTTTTCCTTTCTGTTGCTAGTTTTATTTTTATCGTCAGTTATTATTTATCTGTTTATCTTTTTTTAATGGGCCAAATAATTCCCAATGGTTAAATTTTAATGTCTGTCACTAGTTGTCATCTTGTGGGGATCAGGAATGCTCCTCAAGCCTTACCGCGGACTGGCTTAGGTGACTAGTTCAGGGTCGACCCAGGTTGGTTCATAACAAAGTGGTATTAGAGGAGGCCCTTGTTATTTGGGGTGTCCAGTAGATAGAGATTAGGACTCTCTGCACTCAGGAGGTAGGTACGAGAAGTACATCATGAACCATCTCTTGTACCAAACCACAAATAGCCACGGGTAGTCTGGGAATTGATTCCTTGTCTGGTTCTTGTTTGTATTGGATTGAGGGATGACAATAGAGGCAAGCTGATGTTACATCATCATTTCACATGGAGCAGTAACCCATGTGGAGTCTGAGTACACAGTTTAAGTTCCTCCTAGTTGTTGATGCTTACTTTGGGCATGACCCACATCCATGTCGCTAGGTTAGGCATGACTACTATTCACTCACTATGGTAGTTTGTTGCAATTTGAGTGTTTTCTTGGTTCTAGTTGGCGTAAGTGTTCTTTTGAAAATGAAAATGGGTTTTAAACTGAATGGTCTTAGTATAAAGGTATGACGTTTTCTTAGAATTGGTAGAGGAATGGTTTGGGTGAAACCTCATGTACTCTTTATGAACATTTTCACATGAGAGGGGATGCATGGAAAGTGTGTGTCGGTTTATGTGGATGAAAGAGGATGAAGACAGGAGAAATGGTTCATGGGATTACTAGGGTGTTTAATTATAATTAAAGGGTTCACCTTGTTTTTCTAAATAGATTTTAAAAATTAGAAATGAATTTAAAAATTGAATTTGGATTGAAAAGTGGGTTGGGTATTTGGAAAGTGGCCTTGAAAGAAAGAGGTTTTGAAATCTAAAATGAAAAGAAGATTTTAAAAAAGTAATTTTGGATTGTGTTTGTATTTTTTTTGGTTTTGAGCCGATCATTTTGGCTCAGGATGTTACTTTTAATAAAACTTTGATTTGATATCAGTTTCAGCTGTGTGTATTTAATATGTTGTTCAGGAAATGCCACCAAGAAAGGTCCCCATTGTTTCTTATAAGTCACACCCAGTTTTTCATCAATCCTAGACATTGCATATCCTTCATTGTGATCAGGGTCTATTCAAGGTAATAGAGTGTCTTTGTAACGCCCCGACCCCAGCTACCCAGAGTCGGTGCATTAATTCATAACATTGGCATGATCACAAAAGATCAAGTCTCGAAAGACCGATTAGTTTAGTAGCCTTGGAAACACTAGATACATTCGTAAACGTTACATTACATCATAAAGTAAAAAACTACAATAACAAAGTCTCCATAGTCCACACTCATATCCTCTTCTGACTATCCCTGCAGGTCATTCATAAAATACTTCTTCACATCCTGGAAAATATTAAAACATTGAAAGGGGTGAGCTCAGATGCTCAGTAAGGATAACAATAATGCGGAAGCTTTCATAAATAAACATTAACATTTAAGGCAATGTATAACTAAAACAAAAGCCTTTTAAACATGAACTTCAACATAATATGGCAAAAGTAAAATGAGATAATGCCATTCACTTTTTCCATGGATATTCTACTGGTCGAATAATCACATGCAATATAAATAACCACTTTCATAATGAGGGAATGTATAATGCTAGACATTCTGAAACATTTCGTCAAGGCCTCGGCCAAGACGTCTAAAATGATTAAGGCCTCGGCCAAAACCATAAATCAAATTGGGAAAGGGCCTCGGCCAATTCCACGTCTAGTTGTCTCATGAGACCTACTGATGCATCGAGGAGCTATAGCGGGCTCCTCCCGTCACTTATTAAGTCCAATACATTCCTCATATGAATAGGTTTAAACAAATCATAAACCATAACATAATCGTATCACATAAAACATGCATAAAGGAAACATAACATTTCCACATTTCAATCACAAGATATCAATACAACACATTGATATAATAAAAACGCTTTCAAAACCATTTTCAATACCAAAATAAAAGAAAGTTAAAACTTTGTATTTATTTTTCATTAAAAAAAAGTGATGGCTTGTAGAGGAAGCCGAAACTCAAATAATGGTCACGGCAGCGGAGAAGTCGTTGTCGCCACATATGTACGGAAAGAAAAACATTCCCTTTTTTTCGTTTAGTAAAACGTTTCATAAAAAAAGATTCCTTTTGAATAAACGTAAAAGTCAAAGGGGTTTATACACTGTATAAAGGAAAGTTTTGTATAAAACCAAATATGCCTCAATGAAAGGGGATTGAGACGAAGTCCTTAAAAAGATCATTTTTTAAATAAAGTACATCTATAATGTGTATTCACTATAAGTACACATAAATAATGTACAAATACAATATAGGACATAATAATATCATGACATAATTTGAAAGTAGGAGATTAACCCAAAGAATGAAAATTGGGTTAAGAAATTCCCTTACCTCGTGTCTGACTTGACTCAACCGTTCTTTAACCTCCTGAATAATAAACTAGAGTTAATATATACCTTATTAAGAACCATTTTTAATTTCATTATCCTTATTATATCACTTATTACAATGATATGATCATTAGGTAATTATTTAAGTTAATAACGGTCGTTTTGTCGATCTTTGGTACTTGAGTCAACAATAAACTTCTTATAATTACAAGTTGTTTATGTGGTGGAATATCCATTATCTCCAGAATTATATTCATGATTTAGATGTCATATATATCTTATATATCCAGTATATACATTCATTTATAATATTACATAACATTTAGAGGTAAGAAATGAAATGCACCGTTCATGGAGACGGTAAGCCGTACGTACGCATGAACGCTACTTTCATTTCAATTTCATATTTAATGGAATGAAATCATAATGATATAAATGTATAATATAATTCCAGTATAATATAGTGTATAATACCATTTACTCCATCCTTTATACATCCCACATATGGCATTAATGATTCAAATCACTTTGAGGGGGCGGTAGTCCGCACTTCCTAAAATGAAATTATCGCATTTTACCCATAATGGAAATCATAAAGTATGCCATAAATGAGAAATAAAGAAGCATAAGTAAAACATAAACATATTATATATCATATATAAAAATAGTGACATCTTAATGGCCACCTTTGAAGGTGTTATATGAGTGTTGAACAATCATCGTTTCGTGAGGCAGAAATTCGCCATCCATAGAAACCATATGTTCTTTAACCATTAGATGTAGGTGTGTGTAAGTGTAGCTCAAATCCTTCTTATAACAAAATCCTAGTATATTGAGGATACTGGTGTTGTTACAAAAGAAATGAATAAAAAGAGTTTAGGGGGTTGGAGAAAAAAATAAAACAAAACAACATTAGAGAAGACATTACCTCAAAATCGGGTAACTCTTTCTGATTGGATCCAAAGGCTTCCTTGGGAAGAGTTCTGCCCAAAGTGAGGATTCTAGGAGTAAGAGGGGGAAGTTGTGAGAGTATTTGGGCAGAGTTTGGCCGAGCCAAATGGCTTGAAGGTGTGAATAAGGTGGGAGAGGTGGGGGCCTTTTATAAGAGGAGAGGAGGGGCTCTTTTGGAAAGATTGAAATGTTACATTATTACACAATGATTTTCGGATTCTAAAGGTCACAAACTTATATAATTCGTGGATAAGGTGATAAGGGTTCTAAATCTCCTCATCCAATAGGCTTTGGACAAGTGTAAGCCTTGGATTTTGCATTATCTTCTCATTTTATTTAAATCGTTAAATAATGAGGTCATCACTGCATCATAATGATGTCATAAATAATTTACTTTATTTAATGTCTAAAAATTATTAAAAAAATACTATGATGTAGGAAATCTTTTTATCTTTCTAGTGAATATTTATAATCAAAATTTGGACTTGTGTAACCCCACTTAAAAACTGTTTTAGTAAAACAACTCATGTTTGTGTCAATTTAATTTTAACATTAAATATATATATATTAATGTCATTTTCCAACCAATGTGGCTCCATGGGGTCCCCAAGTTGACCCATGGGTTGTCTTGGTCGGCCATGACTCATCCAATAGGAGTAGGACAAGTGTCAAACTCATCTCATATTATTAAAACATTATTTTTACCTTAAACTACACTAATTACCTCTAATCGTGATTAAGAACTTAAAAGTTAATATTCACCAAAAAATTATTTTGATCTCATTGAACCACATTTTACTTCTTAATGAAAACCATGTATGTCGGATTTTTGAAAATCAAATCACAGAAGTGGTAATATTTCATTTAAATGAAAAATCAGTTATTTAACTACCACTTAGTGGTTTCACTATTCATCAAAAATTGAAGTTTTTCAGAACAATGCCAAAATTTCACCCTAAGCTATAATTGATATTCCGAATTCAAAAATGATGTCTATTTTACAAAATTCCAAACATATAAGTTGGATTAATTAATTTTATAATTAATTCCTGTTGTCACAACAAATAGCGTGTTTTAAGAAACAATTTATATCAAAAGATTGGCAATTGTTTATGTCCAATTTCAATGTTAAATTAATTCTAATGACCACCATTGGATAAAATGGTAAAAATATATTCTAATTATACTTTAAAGCCACTAAATAGTATAATTTATCACTATAAATTATTTTGATTAAAAAAGTTGTTTATAAGTATTTTTCACTATTCATAAAAAATTAGAAGTTCTCAGAAAAATACCAAAAATTCAACATAGGCTAATTTCGATATTCCGAATCCAAAAATGAAGTCCATTTTGAAATATAACATTTCTATAATTTTAAAAAGTGGTTATTACTATTCATAACGGCTACTTTGATTAGTCGCGGTGTTTTAGAACTCGAAGTTGCGTACAATGCAAGCTATTGCATTATTGAATGAGAAGGGTATTGTGGAAGCTCGAGGTGTTACATTCTCCCCTCCTTCAATAAATTGCGTCCTCGCAATTTGAAATTTTTCTTGGAAAATAAAAGGTTGAAAATAGAAAATACCTTTGTGGAAAACACACATCGGAATTAAGATTAATAAAATTTAGCCTTAATAAGAGGGAAAGGAAAATGAAAAAGTCACCACCCAATTATGATCTCGATTAGGAGAACATTGGTGGAAATTAGAGACATATAATTGGAGGAAAAACTTAAATATTTGTAGGGAGTGATTGTGGTCATCAATCACAATCAACTGTCAAATTTAGGGCATCAAAGCCTTCAATCTATGTTGATTTAAAATATCATCAGTTCAACAAGACATAAGGTATTAGGATAACACATTTTTTGTTTTAATATCCCTTTATTAAAGATTATGAATTAATTTATTCATATAATAAGAGATAGGTATATATATTTATTCTTGACAAGTAGAGTTTCAACCTTCAACTAATTTCTACCACAAACTCATTTTTCACTCAAAAAGATAATAGAACTCAAAAATATTCTATTCATCCTAATTGTACAAGGTTCAAAATTTTATCACATACCATTTAGATTAGGAAAAATATTTTGTAATAACCAGGGACTTCTTATAGGCTAGTGGTAGGAAATAAAGGCTTGTCGCACTATGGTTGTGGGTTCGATTCCTGCAGCTTTGTCCGACGCGACGGGTTATTCCCCACCCTGCAGGTTGTCCTTTTACTAAAACTATAGTATTATAATATTCCAAAAATAATCTTCAGAAATGCTTTAACCTTAAACAATACTATCCATGGTTCAACTTAATCCATTCCAACCTTAATAGTTATCCAAAATACCTCCGTCCAGACTTTCTCTAAAAGGTCTCTAAATTCCAAAAATCAATTGTAACATCAGATTCCCCAAACAAGAAAAGTTTCTCTTATTGTCACATACTAAAAATATGATTTCCTTCATCATATTAAAACCTTACTGAAATCAACAAGTACTGCAGTACAATCCTTATATATATATCACATTATTCTAATAACCAGAATATAATCCATGAGTCCAAAGCACCATTACATTAATTATTCTGCTTCAACTGTAGTAACAGAATAAGATTGTCCTTGATCCCTTGGCCTTTTCTGAGGTAAGTTTCCCTGATGCTTAGGACATTCATTTGCATAATGCCCCATTTCCCTACAATTGTAGCATTAAACATTGAAAGCCTATTTCTTTCCCTTGCAATCACGAGCCTGGTGACCCTTTTCTCCACATTTATAACAAACTCCCATTCCTTTCAGGCAAGTACCAGGGTGATTCTTCCCACAATTATCACATAATGGAAAATCCTTATTTCCCTTTTTCCCTTTATCTATCTCTTGTTCCGCCGTTCTCTTCTTCTCTTTCTTTACTTTGTTGTCATAAGACTTAGAGAATTCCTTTTCTGTCTTGATAGCACATGAGACAATATCTTCGTATGTTGAGAACGATTGTGATACTAAAGCTCGACGGAGAAATGGTTTTAACCCATCAAAGAAACGATCAATCTTACCTCTTGGGTTACGTATATAATCTACAACATACCTCACTAACCTTGTAAAGTTGGCCTCATACTTTGCGACATTCTCATCCTCCTTCTGCCTCAGACTCAGAAATTGCCTTTCCATATCTGCTCGATGGTCACGAGGAAAGTATTTTTCTAAGAAAAGCTCTTTGAACTCCCTCCATTCCATATTCGATACGTCATCATATTCCTTTGCGTTTTGAATCAGCGACCACCACTGATCGGCATCTCCAGTGAGGCGGTAAACTGCCATGACAACCTTCTCCCTTTCACTACTCCCCAAGGCATGGAATATTTTCTCTAAGGAATTTATCCATTGCTCAGCTACTATAGGATTTGTACTCCCATTGAAGGTTGGTGGTTGTTGCCTCATGAAGCGGTCTAACAATGATCCTCCACGTTGCTGATCAGGGTGCTCCATACGAGTAAGGTTATTATTCATAACCTGAGTGAGTTGTCCCAGTATGGTAATAAGTTGATCAGCACCAGTTGTATCTCCAGATCCACAATAATTATCTTGAGCAGGAGGGAAATCCCTACACGGAGTGCGTGCATTGATACGGTTTCCATTCCTTCCACTAGGCGCCATTTCTAAACAATGGCATAAACTAGATTAGTTTATTAATCAAAATACATAATTCCATACTTGTAAAATACTTAACATAAATTGAACTATTTATGGATATAATCCATAATCATAAAAAGGTTTTATTTGAGGAAGTATATACTCATAACCGTTCATAGTGGTTTGTAAAGAAAATGGGAATTATCCTAAGAATATCCCCCGGGAGTGTCGTAACCAAGAGTGCAGCAAGGCCCGTTGTCGTGCACCAGTTCCCGTTCGAGTCTAGCTCAAAGCGGTGTTTTCGGGTTTTACCCCTAGGTACATCTGTGCCAGAGCCACCTCTACTTGCTCATATCCAGACAGGGATGTATTGCTCGGAAAAATCACAAAATCTCTACAATAACAAAATTCTAGGAAGTTCTTCTATACTAATCCTCAAAGTTCATCTTAGGTCTACGTGCTCTAATCAGAGTTTGTCTAAATCTAGCTTCCAAGGTTAGTACTAAACTGCCTCTGATACCAACTGTAACGCCCCGACCCCAGCTACCCAGAGTCGGTGCATTAATTCGTAACATTGGCATGATCACAAAAGATCAATTCTCGAAAGACCGATTAGTTTAGTAGCCTTGGAAACACTAGATACATTCGTAAACGTTACATTACATCATAAAGTGAAAAACTACAATAACAAAGTCTCCATAGTCCACACTCATATCCTCTTCTGACTATCCCTACAGGTCATTCATAAAATACTTCTTCACATCCTGGAAAATATTAAAACAATAGAAAGGGGTGAGCTCAGATGCTCAGTAAGGATAACAATAATGCGGAAGCTTTCATAAATAAACATTAACATTTAAGGCAATGTATAACTAAAACAAAAGCCTTTTAAACATGAACTTCAACATAATATGGCAAAATTAAAATGAGATAATGCCATTCACTTTTTCACATGGATATTCTACTGGTCGAATAATCACATGCAATATCAATAACCACTTTCATAATGAGGGAATGTATAATGCCAGACATTCTGAAACATTTCGTCAAGGCCTCGGCCAAGACATCTAAAATGATTAAGGCCTCGGCCAAAACCATAAATCAAATTGGGAAAGGGCCTTGGCCAATTCCACGTCTAGTTGTCTCATGAGACCTACCGATGCATCGGGGAGCTATAGCGGGCTCCTCCCGTCACTTATTAAGTCCAATACATTCCTCATATGAATATGTTTAAACAAATCATAAACCATAACATAATCGTATCACATAAAACATGCATAAAGGAAACATAACATTTCCAAATTTCAATCACAAGATATCAATACAACAGATTGATATAATAAAAATGCTTTCAAAACCATTTTCAATACCAAAATAAAAGAAAGTTAAAACTTTGTATTTATTTTTCATTAAAAAAAAGTGATGGCTTGTAGAGGAAGCCGAAACTCAAATAATGGTCACGACGGCGGAGAAGTCGTTGTCGCCACATATGTACGGAAAGAAAAACATTCCCTTTTTTTCATTTAGTAAAATGCTTCATAAAAAAAGATTCCTTTTGAATAAATGTAAAAGTCAAAGGGGTTTATACACTGTATAAAGGAAAGTTTTGTATAAAACCAAATATGCCTCAATGAAAGGGGATTGAGACGAAGTCCTTAAAAAGATCATTTTTTTAAATAAAGTACATATATAATGTGTATTCACTATAAGTACACATAAATAATGTACAAATACAATATAGGACATAATAATATCATGACATAATTTGAAAGTAGGAGATTAACCCAAAGAATGAAAATTGGGTTAAGAAATTCCCTTACCTCGTGTCTGACTTGACTCAACCGTTCTTTAACCTCCTGAATAATAAACTAGAGTTAATATATACCTTATTAAGAACCATTTTTAATTTCATTATCCTTATTATATCACTTATTACAATGATATGATCATTATGTAATTATTTAAGTTAATAACGGTCGTTTTGTCGATCTTTGGTACTTGAGTCAACAATAAACTTCTTATAATTACAAGTTGTTTATGTGGTGGAATATCCATTATCTCCAGAATTATATTCATGATTTAGATGTCATATATATCTTATATATCCAGTATATACATTCATTTATAATATTACATAACATTTAGAGGTAAGAAATGAAATGCACCGTTCATGGAGACGGTAAGCCGTACGTACGCATGAACGCTACTTTCATTTCAATTTCATATTTAATGGAACAAAATCATAATGATATAAATGTATAATATAATTCCAGTATAATATAGTGTATAATACCATTTACTCCATCCTTTATACATCCCACATATGGCATTAACGATTCAAATCACTTTGAGGGGGCGGTAGTCCGCACTTCCTAAAATGAAATTATCGTGTTTTACCCATAATGGAAATCATAAAGTATGCCATAAATGAGAAATACAGAAGCATAATTAAAACATAAACATATTATATATCATATATAAAAATAGTGACATCTTAATGGACACCTTTGAAGGTGTTATATGAGTGTTGAACAATCATCGTTTCGTGAGGCAGAAATTCGCCATCCACAGAAACCGTATGTTCTTTAACCATTAGATGTAGGTGTGTGTAAGTGTAGCTCAAAACCTTCTTATAACAACATCCTAGTATATTGAGGATACTGGTGTTGTTACAAAAGAAATGAATAAAAAGAGTTTAGGGGGTTGGAGAAAAAAATAAAACAAAACAACATTAGAGAAGACATTACCTCAAAATCGGGTAACTCTTTTTGATTTGAGCCAAAGGCTTCCTTGGGAAGAGTTCTGCCCAAAGTGAGGATTCTAGGAGTAATAGGGGGAAGTTGGGAGAGTATTTGGGCAGAGGTTGGCCGAGCCAAATGGCTTGAAGGTGTGAATAAGGTGGGAGAGGTGGGGGCCTTTTATAAGAGGAGAGGAAGAGCTCTTTTGGAAAGATTGAAATGTTACATTATTACACAATGCTTTTCGGATTCTAAAGGTCCCACACTTATATAATTCGTGGATAAGGTGATAAGGGTTCGAAATCTCCTCATCCAATAGGCTTTGGACAAGTGTAAGCCTTGGATTTTTCATTATCTTCTCATTTTATTTAAATCGTTAAATAATGAGGTCATCACTGCATCAAAATGATGTCATAAATAATTTAATTTATTTAATGTCTAAAAATTATAAAAAAAATACTATGATGTAGGAAATCTTTTTATATTTCTAATGAATATTTATAATCAAAATTTGGACTTGTGTAACCCCACTTAAAAACTGTTTTAGTAAAACAACTCATGTTTGTGTCAATTTAATTTTAACATTAAATATATATATATATATATATATTAATGTCATTTTCCAACCAATGTGGCTCCATGGGGTCCCCAAGTTGACCCATGGGTTGTCTTGGTCGGCCATGACTCATCCAATAGGAGTAGGACAAGTGTCAAGCTCATCTCATATTATTAAAACATTATTTTTACCTTAAACTACAGTAATTACCTCTAATCGCGATTAATAACTTAAAAGTTACTATTCACCAAAAAATTATTTTGATCTCATTGAACCACATTTTACTTCTTAATGACAACCATGTATGTCGGATTTTTGAAAATCAAATCACAGAAGTGGTAATATTTCATTTAAACGAAAAATCAGTTATTTAACTACCACTTAGTGGTTTCACTATTCATCAAAAATTGAAGTTTTTCAGAACAATGCCAAAATTTCACCCTAAGCTATAATTGATATTCCGAATTCAAAAATGATGTCTATTTTACAAAATTCCAAACATATAAGTTGGATTAATTAATTTTATAATTAATTCCCGCTGTCACAACAAATAGCGTGTTTTAAGAAACAATTTATATCAAAAGATTGACAATTGTTTATGTCCAATTTCAATGTTAAATTAATTCTAATGACCACCATTGGATAAAACGGTAAAAATATATTCTAATTATACTTTAAATCCACTAAATAGTATAATTTATCACTATTAATTATTTAGATTAAAAAAGTTGTTTTTAAGTATTTTTCACTATTCATAAAAAATTAGAAGTTCTCAGAAAAATACCAAAAATTCAACATAGGATAATTTCGATATTCCGAATCCAAAAATGAAGTCCATTTTGAAATATAAAATTTCTATAATTTTAAAAAGTGGTTATTACTATTCATAACGGCTACTTTGATTAGTCGCGGTGTTTTAGAACTCGAAGTTGCGTACAATGCAAGCTATTGCATTATTGAATGAGAAGGGTATTGTGGAAGCTCGGGGTGTTACAGTCTTAAAGAGGCCGATCACGTCTTCAGGGTATTGGGAACTTCCCAAGCTATTATAGTGAATTCTATTTTTTGGTTTGTTTGAAGATCTTGCTATGAACAAATGGGAGTTGGTTGCCCCAAAGTCGATGAAAGTTGGGATGAAGTGGGATGTCTTTAAATATGTCTTCATTTGATGGGTTATACCTACAGATGTGAAGAAGAAGAAATGGGAAGAGCTAATGCATATTCAACAAGGGCAAGGGACGGTGAAAGTATATGTTGACCATTTCAAGGAACTTGTGTCTTTTTTTTCAGAGGTAGCATCAAATAATTTTATAAATATTTTTCTATTCATTGGGGATATTCTTATAGAGATCAAGGAGTGGGTCTTCCCTTCTAAAGGTAATTATTTCAAGAAGATGGTGGACGAGGCATTCCCAGCTGAGTTTGTCTCCAGAATGAAAATGGATAGATATCCATCGTATCTAGTTGCTCGTGAAGGTTCTTTATTTGGCCAGGGTGTGCTAGAAGGAACTATTTCCAAAGAGTCCTCTACAGTGGTTCTGGCTTCCAGTTCATTGAACCATTTAATATTGTTCTGTTAGTATGGACATTTAGTGCACATGAAGTCATCATGTCGCATCCCCTAGATGATGTGACATCGTTGCAGGTGTGTGGTTCATCTTGAGATGTATTACAAGAATTGTTGGTCAAAAATCCCTCAAGGCATCATTGAAGCATTTTTGAGGTGATTGTGTTTATTGAAAAAGTGGACATATGTGTTGTGTTTCTTGACAAGGTAAACTATGACATACAAATTTGTTGACAAATTGGATTTCTTGGTGGCATGTTGAGTTCAAGGGCTATGGTTAAAGATCCATGTTTGATTAAAGAACATTGAAAAAGGAATGGATGATCTGGAGGTAGTAAAAAAAAGAGCAGATACAAGGTGGTTCCATTTTCCGGTGTTTGCCAAATTTTGGGCCTGAAAATCGACAAATGAAGAAAAGTGGTTTGAGGCAAAGGGACTTGAATGTCGTGTACTTGAAGGAGAGAAGAATAAAATGCCTAGGGTTTTTCAATATCAGAACATGAAAATATGGAAAAAGTTGATAGGCACCCAAGTTTTATGTTTGGTCGCGCAAGTGACTTGCGCGCCGAAGACTTGCACGAAAAAACATGCGCGCTGAGGGGATACTTGCGCGCCATTGCGCAGGGTGTCCAAATTCCTATATATAAAGGTCAACCCCTCTTTATTTAGTAAAGAGTTCAACATTGCACAAGTGTGGTGTTCGCACAAGTGGCATGTGGTTGTGCAAGTATAAGTTGCATGCCAGGTTATAGTTGCACACCTAAGGTGGTTTGGACGAGAAAGGAAGTGATTCGCGGAAGTTTTGAGTTTAAGAATGAGTCATCACGCAAGTGGTTTGGTGAAACCTATGCGCCAGTTTTTGAAGAAGCACTAATGTTGTTAGTTGCGCGCCAAAATTGGATTAGGAGTAAAAGGGTGTGTGTCGTGCAAGTTTGGAGTAGCAGAAGGTTGTGTCGCACAAGTAGGTGAGGTGAACTTGCACGCCAGTTTTGACTTGCGCGTCGAGACTTGTGCACCGACTTAGAGAAGGGCGCCAAGTAAGGTTGATTCACTCTATAGATTCAGGGCTACGTGAAAGCTGAAAGATTGCCCGATACATTCGGTGCAAAGTGAGATTCATCTATGGGTGAAAGTTGGACTTCAACAGAGCATCCACATACAATAGAGGATGTATTAATTAGTGATAATGAAGAGACCTACAGGTCTATAAAATATGAGTGGATCCTTTCCAGAGTAGTGAGAAAATGAAGAGGAAGAAACTGATCCTCTCCACCGACAGTGTTCCAGAGAGAGAGAGATAGGGAGTGACCCTTGAAAAAGCAGTGAGCTGACCCTAAACTTTGTATAGGCATTGAGATTGGGAATAGAAGTGATCTATCTCAAACCTTGTAAATAGCAGTTCACTTTTACTGGATTTGGTACATCGGCACATTGTCGATGTATGCTCCTTGGACGTTTCCCAGTAAGGGTGAACCAAGTAAAAATTATTGTGTCCTATACATGCTTTACTTTCTATTTATATTGTGGAACGGGAAATAGAGAGAAGAGTGTTTTGCTTAACAACAAACCAAGATCAGAACAGGCTTTAATTTTAAATTAGTCATACTCGGATTCACCCCCCCCTACTCAAGGTATTCAGCCTTATGAACCTAATAAGAATATTCACATGAAGAAGACGCAATGACCAGAGGATTCCAATGCTTGAATATGACACATGAGATTCTTCAGCCATCAGCTCCCCATCTACAGGTATCAGGGTGAATCTCGAGCGCAGTCAAGAGTTAATGGGGGTTTGAACCCTTGGTTTTGGTTTTGTGTTACATGTTGGGATTGAATAATTTAAAGACTTCTTGTTCTTGATTCTTTTCTATTGATGTTTTATTATTACTGTAAGGTCATTGTTTCAATATCGGAGTGTGATGAACTTGTTCCATTATAATCCAAACTGTCTTGTTTGTCTGAATAGGGTCTCTTGAGTCGTGTATTTTTCTTAAATGTGTGTTTGGCCCTTGTATAGGTGGATTTCAGTTTAGTTGTGTTTGTTGGTAGATGTAAATGTATGTGGGAGAATCAATTTTTGTAATTAAGATCGGGTTCACTGCTTGGGGTGTGTTCTTCTCAGAGGGTTTTCTCTAGTGTTGGTGGTTTTTGGTCTGGGTAGAGAGTTCCATGTTTGAGTGGAGGTGTTGTTCGCTTGTGCAATAGAAGTTATTTTGGATCGGTTTGGAGTTCCCACATTGCCCAACCCCCTTCCCGGGGTGGTATGTTTGGATGTTAAATTTTCGCACTAGTTGAATTCTAATAGTTTGGAGAAACCTCTTGTGTTCTCCCATTATCTTGTGTTGTGGTTCCTTTCGGTTTCAATTGGGTATGGATTCTTGTTTCATCTATTATTCTATTGAGTGAATTTCTGGGGAGATAAAGTGTCTATGGTGGGGAGAATTTTCACACCTAGAACTCTTAATTTATTTATATTTTATTATTTAATGGCCTGGGCATCCTCATCAAGGTACAGGTTGAGTGCGGGTGTAAAATTTCTTATGTTTAAATATTTTTAGCGGGTCTTGGACCTGTACGTGGTCACCGTGTGGTGGGCGACAGCCGTGCGACCGGCCTAGGTTCCGTGTAGATGTCTATCGCTCAAAAGAAATAATGATTTACACAAATTAAATAAGTAAAACTTTTAAAATGTAATAATAATAATAAATTATGGTGTAGATAATAATGTTGTTATTGATAATGGTTAATAATATTTTTATTATATAAAATTTTCTATTCATATAATTATTAATAAATTGTAATTTAATTATAATTATTATTATTTATATTAAAATTGATATATGATTATTAATAATAATATTATTATTATTGGAGTAATATTATTTATAATAATATAATAAATTGAAGAAAAGAAAGGGGAGACAAATAGGGGGTTGAAACCCCAAGGGGGTGGGGTTACGACCCCCCTTCTCCTTTCCCCCATGGCGTGGCACAACACAAAACACCAGGATATAGACTCATCCCAATGCCAAACCCCTGCCCTCCCAGCCCTCCGAAATCGGACCTTCTGTGCCCGCCCCTCCTACAGATGCTCCACCACCTCTCACCGCCGCCCCTCCGGACTTCCGCCATCAACACTCGACCTCACCCTCTGATCCCGACATCACCTCTGTGCCCCATTCCTCATATCTCCCCACACATATACTCTCTATCTTACCATTTCCCCCCTCCTCCCTTTACAGCTACACATTCTAATAGCCCAAACCCCCCCTCCCGTGCACATGGTTTCTAGCAACCCTAACCCCCTACACTCCCCTTTCTCGTGGATTCGAACCCCGTTGTTCAGTGGTCTTCCAGAAAACCTAAACTCCACTATCTGGTGGTCTTCGGCCACAAATTACAACACCTCCACCTCCTCCCCAGCACACAGTTTCCTCTAGTTTAGGTGTGTGTTTGTTCTGCGGGGCATTGGTATTCCTCCTGATGAAGCGTCTTTGTATCCCCTCTTTCATTGAGGTGTGTGGTTTCATGTGAAAATGTTATTTAATGAACTAATTTTATTGTTTAATTAATTTATCATGTTTTTTAATTAATTTGTTTGTTAAGAATTGTGTTTATTTAATGAATTATTTTACATGTGTAATTAATTTAGAGTATTTTGTGATTAATTAATTTGGTTCCAAATTAGTTTTAAAATTAATTTTTTTTCATTAGATATTTATAGAATGTTTATGAAAAAATGTGTGTTTCTGATAAAAAGCCATCAGGTGCTATTTTATGGCATTTCATGAATTGTGCAATTTGATTATTCAATAGTACAAGTGGTGCATGTTGTGTTTTGGTATGGTGTTGGTGTGCGTTTAACTCGCAAAAGGGATTTTGAGTGGGGGTTTAGCGTGTAAATACTTGTGATACACTTTTGAATTTTTTTATAATTTTTTTCATGGTTTATTAAATCATATCAATGGTGAAAAATATGTTTGGAAACTATTTTAGTGTTCATATTATTATAAAATGAAATTGGTTTGGTCTGTATGGTTTATTAATGTCATAGATTTAATGTTGTTATGAAATGTTTTGAAAAGAGATTTATGGTTTTAGAAGGAGTTGTTCATTTTTTCTAAATGATATGAAATGTTGGATTCAGTTTTGGAGTAATTGGGGTTTATGTGGAAGTGATTTTAAGGTCTCTTTAAATGCTTTTCCGTGCCATTTCATGTTTGGACACCCGTGGCTGCACTAAGTGCACATAGGGGTGTGTTTTCAAATGAATATGGTATTTTTTTAAATGATTTTATTTTAAAACCATGTTCATTTAAATGGTTATTTGGTTTCTAAGTTGTGTTGGACCCTCTGGGTTAATTAATTAAAGCTTTAGTGGCTCCTTGGTGGTGATCTCACACACATATCTAAGTACGTATGTGTATATGTATATATATCTTCCTTTCAAATATTCCCTCATGGTGCGAGGACTATGTACACTGGATCAAGGGTATATTTATATATGTATGAGAATGTATGTGTGTGTTGGTGTGGCGGTTTTTTATCAAATGCTTCAAGAGCTGAGGTGCCTCAGCTTGATACTTTTTCTTTTTTGAGGTAGGACCTCCACGCCCGCACCTTTAATTTGAATCCATTGATTTCATAGAATTTAAAAAATGCTTTTACCTATTCATGTGATGTTTATATATGTATATATGTATATTTGTTTGGTGAAATGGATTTCACCACTTTGTGATTGGGTTTTCATTAATTTTCATAACTTGTCCAAGCCTAATTACAAATTTCTTTTAATTATGAAGGTGTCCAAATTATTTTAAAATAGTTTACTAAATGTTCCCTAGTTCTGAAGTGCATTTTGTGAAAATAGAAGGATTTGGTCAAAATTTTTGTTTTAAACCTGACTTATTTGGCACCTTGAAGCATGGTTTGACAATTCAATGACTTGAAGGCCCATATGACACTTTTCAAGTATGTTTTGTGTTTATAACCTATAATTGGAAATGGATTTACAAAATAAATTTGGGTTGGAATATTTTTATGGTATATTGGAGTGACGGTACTAAAGTCCTGGTTGGCACCTTATGTCACTTAGAAAGTGTGAATGCCGGGTTGGCAACTTAAAGTACTTTGTGAAATGGTTTAAAAGTGCGTGTGACGTGATGGCCTGGTTTGTAACTTGGTTGATATGGTGTGTACATGTTTATATATATATATATATATATCCAGTGTGCACATATATATGATCGATATCCCTTTATGGGTTATCGAATAGAATGTCTATGTTTGGGATAGGCAAGTGCAGTGACGGCTGGTAAGATGAGTCATGCGTGTGGGGGACCTGTATTTACATAGTATTATTACCACCATGGGTTAAGGGGAATATTTTAGAGGGTCGAGTGACGGTTTCTGATCATCAATGATTATACGGGTTGGTACCCCCTAGATTTGCTATTAAGCTAGGAAGGATGTGCAACGAGTGAGGCCAGGTTAAGAAATCTAGTTGTTTATTGACTTAGGGGATTCACCATACACCGACAGGAGGTTCCTAACTGAGTACATCTAGGGATCGCTCTAGTTATGTTTACTAAATTACCATGGTTTCATACTTTTAATTTCCTTCTTTATTTTATAAATATTTTGGTTACTATATCTCATGACACTTTTACTTTGATTTTTATATTATAAAACCAGTTTTGGTACAAGTTGAATTTACAAAGAATTCATTTTATTGACTTATATTACTTGGTAATTAATTTATAAAATCGAAATGAAAAAAATGAGTTTTCTTAAAAGTAAAATCTCTTTACCTGTTTTGTTAAAGGAGTAAAAAACTTATATTTATATATCCTATTTTCAAATTGGAAAAATGGTTTTCATTTTAGAGGTGGGGCATCAGGTGTGGTTTATTTGGGATTTCCTACTGAGCATCTCGGTGATCACACATACTCTATCTTTTTAGTTTTAGGTTATCCAAGTTTCACATTGCTCTTGGAGCGAGGTTGGTTCTGAGTTGGGTGGTGACATATAAGGTCACATAGAGGTATGTGCAAATTTTTTTCTTTCCGCTGATAGTTTTATTTTTATCGTCTCATTATATTTATCTGTTTTTCTTTTTTCAAGGGCCAAATCATTCCAAATGATTAAATTCTGGTGTCTGGAACTAGTTTCCATCCCGTGGAGATCAGGAATGCTCCTGGGGCTTTCCATGGACCGGCTTGGGTGACCAGTTAAGGGTTGACCTGGGATGGTTTGTGATAGTAAAACATTAGTTTCAATGTAAATTTTTGGTTATGTAATAAATAAAGGATGGTTTTATATGTTCAAATAAAATGATAATATATGAAAACCTTCCAACCATACCATAAAATGAGAAGTCCCAACACAAGTTTTTAATTTGCATAAGATATTACATATCTTTAGAAAATCCATGATTAGATTCAAAAATTCAAAATAAGTGTAACAGCCCGAGATTTTATGAAAAATATTCTTTTTATTTTATTAATGTCTTGTGTTGTACGCTACACCAAAAGGAGCTTGCACAACACACATCCTTGACTTTCCTTGCATTACACGCAATCGCGACCTTCCTCGATAGCGTGTGTAATACGCAATACCGAGTTTCACTAAACAACGATATGCTATTAAAATGTTATTAAAACTAGCCGTTATGAATAGTAATAACCAATTTTTGAAATTTTGTAAATTTTATTTTTCAAAATGGATTTCATTTTTGGATTCGGAGTATCGAATTTAGCCTAAGGTGAAATTTTGGTACATTTCGGATAACTTTCATATTCTGATGAATAGTGAAAATTACTAAATTTTAATAAAAAACAACTTTTTTAATCGAAATTATTAATAGTGATAAATTATTAATTTTAGTGGTTTTAAAGTATATTTAGAATATATTTTTACAATTTAATACAATGTTGGTCATTGGTTGTAATTTCACATTTAAACCAGACATAATCAAGTGTCAATCTTTTGATAGATATTGTTTCTTAAAAACACGCTATTTGTTTTAACAGCGGGATTTAATTATAAAA
Organism: Viscum album; assembly: GCA_963277665.1. NCBI lineage: Eukaryota > Viridiplantae > Streptophyta > Magnoliopsida > Santalales > Viscaceae > Viscum > Viscum album. Next base: position 1,658,794,295 of record OY728153.1, read on the forward strand.
TTAATTAATGCAACTTTTGTGTTATGAATTTGGTAAAATAGACTTCATTTTTGAATTCGGAATATGAAATATAGCTTAGGATGAAATTTTGGCATTGTTCTGAAAAACATCAATTTTTGATGAATAGTGAAACTACTAAGTGGTAGGTTAAAAACTGAATTTTTGCATAAAACATAATTTTACCGCTTCTGTGAATGGAATTTCGAAAATCCGAGAGACACGGTTAATATCAAGGACTAAAATGTGGTTCAATGAGATGAAAATAATTTTTGGTGAATAGTGACTTTTTACTTTTTTTACCGCGGTTAATAGTAAATAGGGTAACTAAGGGTAAATATGATATTAATATTACCCTAACACATGTCCTAATTCTATTGGACAAGTGGAATTCGACCAAAAACAAACTTAGGAATAAAATATGACCATTTAGGCCCACTTGGATTAGATTAGGACTTTTATTATTAATTTATTTAAAGAAGGGTTAAAATAGTTAAAATCAAAGTTTAATAAGCAAATCATTTTTAATATGGGGTTAAACATAAGATAAATTCGACTATAAATATTCATTAGAAAGCTAAAAAGATTTCCTACATTATGGTATTTTATTTGTAATTTTTAGACATCAAATAATTTAATTTATTTATGACACAACGATGATGCAGTAATTATCTTATTAATGAAATATTGACATAATTGATGTTATAAACACCAAAATAAATGTAATTTGAGACTTTTTATGAATTCCACTAATTTTCTAGGTTACTATGATATATTAATGTTGATTTAATCAACTTGGTTCGAACATTTAATTCTGTTATGACTTTCACAAAAATCATATATCAAATAGTGTCAAAATTGACACAAAATAGTTTTTAAATCAAATATTATATTATTAATTGTTATTGTATTCCTAAAAATCTAAGGTTCGGCCAAATGACTTAGATAAGGATATATATATTAATAATAAACAATTTGGGGTTAGTTTGGCATGTTATAGTAAGTGTATTAACCATATAGTGAAAGAAAACAAAAAGACACGGTAAAAGTTAAATTATTTAACTTAGAGTTAAATCTAATTGATAAGGTTAAAATAATACCCTAAACTTGTCTAAATCCTATTGGTTGATAGGATTTCGACCCATCCCCACTTTAGCTTCGAAATAAGACCCTTTGGAACCATTATAAACCGATTTTGACTTTAATATAAAATAATATTTTGAGATATTCCTAAGGTGCCCCTCTCCTCCCCTATAAAAGGACACCTCCTCCCCCTCCTCCTCACACCAATTTGAGCACTCAAGCTCGGACAACCCCTGCCAATTTATCCTCTCCACTTCCCTAGCAACATCCTAGAGGTTCTGGTCTTCCTCAAAGACCAATTTTAGTGCCCTAAGAGGAGGTCTCAAAGAGGCACTTCAAAGAAGAGGTAATTACCGATACCAATTCTTTCATCTTTATTTCTTCTTCCACTTCTTCTTCTTAGGTTGTTTCATTATGAAGTAATAACATCAGTATCACTCATATACTGATATGTTATTATAAGTATGAAACAACCCTATTTCACCATCTATCCATCCTACGGAAAAAGAAATCACCGCGCGTGCGTACGTACGGAATACCGTCTCCACGCCGTGGTGTAATCTATTTTCCACCGCCACCTTACATGGATGGGTATAATGGTGTAAAGAATAACTATACATAGTTATTACAACATCATATTGTTTCTGATATATTGTATAATCCACTCCAATTCAATTCAATATTTATAGAAATGATATCATCGCTCGTGCGTACGTACGGACTACCGTCTCCACGACGCGATGAGATTCATTCTCCATATTAACCATTTAAGAATGATTATAATGTATATATAAGAAATAATAATGAAATATATGACATTATAAAGCTACTGGATTTATGTATATATATACATATGTATGTCATCTACTTACTTCCATTTCAAGACAATAAGGAAAGAAAAACAGCGTTCATGCGTACGTACGGACTACCGTCTCCATGAACGGCGTTTTTTATTTTATTTATCTATCTATTATATATATATATATATACTGAATATATATGATATATAAATCATATTTTATATTCTGGAAGTAAGTAAATCATGATATATGTAATAATAATGTCAATAACAACAAGTCAAAATACCTACGATAAAAGAAACGATTTTACCCAAAATGCTTCTTTAACATGGAATTTACAAAAGAACGGGTAATATAATGTCATAAGTGAACCATATATGATATCATAACAATGAATATGATTCTTTAATAAGTCAATGACATTATTTAAATCATTATACAGGAGGTTCGGACACATACGAAGCAAATTGGACCTAAGGTAAGGGAAATATCACAATCTCATTTTTATCCGAGATTGTTTATTCGTAAGTATTTACTGGGGTGTATTTTATCATCCACATCCATGTTCCCTCAATATGTAATATTGTTTCCATCCACTTGAAATAGTTTAAATCCAATTTTATCCTTAGGTGAGTTTTTAGTATAGAATATGAAAGGAATCTTTTGTCGTTTTTCTGTACGAGGTACTTTTTGACTTTTCCGACAAAAGTACGAAGAATGTTTTTTTAACTTATACGGCATGAATGGATTTTTAAAACATTACTTCAAAGAAGCTTTCTTTACAAGTTTTCAAGTTTATTTTTAATCAACTTCTTTTATTTTAAAGTTGTATGACATGTTATGAAAGGAAAAATGTTTTTGAAGAAGAAAGGATATTTTCCTCAAGAATTCAATTCAAGTGTTTTATCAAAATTATTTTCCATCTAAGATAATAAAGGGTTCTGTTTCTATCCATATTTTTACATTGGTTTGACTATGTTGTGATGGAATTATGTTTATGAATTCCTTTATCATATATGAATTGATTTATGATGTCATGATGATTCAAGAATCCCATTTTGTTATATGTGTTATGCGATGATGTATGTTTTATGATTATGTGGCACACATAAGAAAGGATTCATTATAAGATGGGTGGGACCTATATCTCCCTCCAATGCATTGGGTAATGATTTTATATCTCATGAGATAGACATGGCTGGAACGGAAGGTTATTTCGGTTCAGTGATACAGGACTGAAACGAGGAGTGAACTCGGTTCAGAAAGGGACTTTGTCCACTAAGATAGTCTTGGCAATGAGTCATGACTAACAAGAAATGATTTTCCATGATTATGTGTGCATGCCACAAAGATTCAAGTTTTATGTTATGATTATGGGGATCTCATTTTCACTTCTATGATTTATCCCATGTTATGATATTATGAGCTCTTTTGTAGGTTAAGATTTCCAAAAGCTATGTTCTTATGTATATGATGTGATTGATATTTCTTTTGTTTACCCTTACTGAGCATTTGAGCTCACCCTTTTATGTTTTCTTTTCCCCAGGATATAAAGAAAGTTTTAGGTAAAAAAAAGGGATGACCTTTATGGGAGATATTGAAGAACTTTCACCACGATTAGAAGATTACGTTCCGAGTTTCCAAAGACACTAAACTATTACGATCCTTTAGTGTGTGTTTTTGTTATGTACTAAGTATTCCGCAAATGTAATGTAATGTCCATGTACGTCAAGATACGGGTCTCTACAGTTGGTATCAGAGGAAAGGTTTAGTCAACCTTTGGAAACTAGGATGCGAAAACGTTAGTGAGATCCCTAGAGATATTTCTAAGGTATGTCTAGGGATGTACCTAAGGTTAAGTAGACGTATAAGTTATAGTACTATAACTACGCTAACGATCATAGAATTAAACCTAAGATGTTAGATATTGAAGGTACTCCCCCTTTATTATGTTGTTTTCCCTAGCATGATTTTTGCCTCTCACACTATTCTTTTTGGGTTTTAGAAAATGGCTGGAAACTAGATGATTCACGATAATGGATGATATGATGGACAATGGAATGATATTCTTCATAATGAAATGGGATTTGGAAGTCCAAACATAATTATTATGCCGAATCAGCAATCTCATAATATGATCAATAAAGTAAAATTTGGTAAGTTTCCTGACTCGGCTAATAAGAGAAAGATGGAGTTTCATGATGATCATAGAGGAAAGAAAGTTCAATTTCCCCTATGTAATTCATGTGGGAAGAGGCATCAAGGAGAATGTTTCAAAGGAACTAGAAGATGCTTTGGGTGTGGAAAAGAAGGACACAAAGCAAGTGAGTGCAAAGGAAAAGGTTCAATTAACACCATGGATGAGGATAATGGTATTGCTACGACATCAACAATGGTAAAATGCTTTAAATGTGGAATATACGGGCATTATGCAAACCAATGCCCTAAGGGAAAGTCTCATGAAGAGAATCAGTATGGTCGTATGGGAAGTATTTATGTTGACGATGATGAAGAAACTACAAATGATATGTGAGATGAAAGAAATGTTTAAGCTCGGTCAATGGTCTAAGAATGTAGTGGAATGATTACATGTTTATCATGTGTAGTGTTGGAATAAGGAGACATCTAAGGATTGTTACACTGTTGTCTTTCCTTAAGTGTATGATGAATGGTACCAGTAACCATGAAAGGTTATTCAGATACTTTTGGAAAGTAGATGATAAGTGCATAATGAAAGGATAAGAAGACAATGAGATGTTTGATTGTATTCATGAGCTCATGATTGATATAAGGACTAAGTGATATCATGGTTTGAGTATAAATAATTTTTAGGATTTTGGTATGTGGAAAGAGTTAACTTTTAACAGCACTCATGTTTTCAATAAGGTTCAATGGGTATTCAAGAGAATACATGATTAAGGACTTTGAATGTTTGGAATGTGACCAACAAGACATATCTTATGATATGTGGGGATCAACGACAGTATTAAATCTCTGGTAATCGTTGTCACTATATTATGAGAGTGGACTACAGTATTATGTATAAGCCTAAAGATTAGACTGGATTATGTTGGACATAAGTTAGTATTGTTTAAGGATAGAAGTTTTTTTTTGATGGGATGTAGTTCTAGAAAAAGGGACAACCTGCAGGACGGGCGACAGCCCATCGCTTCGGACAAGGCTGTAGGAATCGAACCCACAACCGAAGTGCGACTGGCCTTTATCGCCTACCACTGACCTACAGGAAGTCCCTGTTTAGTAGAAACTAGTTTTATTATATTAAGCAGTATGATATATGAAGTATAAGTCCATTTTAGGAACCATATGTGATTAATCTCACTATAGAATGACTTATGTATATTTAATAACTTTTTCTAACCTTTTGTTTGAGACAGATGGAATGACCCATCATTCTATCACATAATCTGCTAACACTTCACAAATAACAAATTCAACTTCATTTATTTAAGAGATGAAGTAGAAATTGTTCAAGGCACGAACAAAAGTGAGATTGTACCAAAATAAAGTAAGTATTTATTCTAAGCAAATTTTCAACTTTAGGGAAATGATCTTGAAAACCAAAAATGATTGTCCTAGTGATCTTATACCTGATGAATCAGATGGTACCTTATATCATCACAAATCTATGGATTTGTGATTACTGGCTTTTCCATAGCCATGTTCTCTACCACTCTCCATCAGAACATGATGGTTAGATTTCTCTTCCATATCCATATTTTCACCTATGTGGAAACCCAGTGATTAGTTTATTTGGGTAATCGTTACATTTCATACTTTAGTTTTTAAAGCCAAGTTTTGATATTCCCTTTTACGATGTGGGTTTCTATTAAAGAAACTTTCGAATAGTAAACCATTTATAACCCCGACGAATTTCGAGGGCGAAATTCATTTTAAGGGGGGTAGAATGTAACAGCCCGAGATTTTATGAAAAATATTCTTTTTATTTTATTAATGTCTTGTGTTGTACGCTACACCAAAAGGAGCTTGCACAACACACATCCTTGACTTTCCTTGCATTACACGCAATCACGACCTTCCTCGATAGCGTGTGTAATACGCAATACCGAGTTTCACTAAACAACGATATGCTATTAAAATGTTATTAAAACTAGCCGTTATGAATAGTAATAACCACTTTTTGAAATTTTGTAAATTTTATTTTTCAAAATGGATTTCATTTTTGGATTCGGAGTATCGAATTTAGCCTAAGGTGAAATTTTGGTACATTTCGGATAACTTTCATATTCTGATGAATAGTGAAAATTACTAAATTTTAATAAAAAACAACTTTTTTAATCGAAATTATTAATAGTGATAAATTATTAATTTGAGTGGTTTTAAAGTATATTTAGAATATATTTTTACAATTTAATACAATGTTGGTCATTGGTTGTAATTTCACATTTAAACCAGACATAATCAAGTGTCAATCTTTTGATAGATATTGTTTCTTAAAAACACGCTATTTGTTTTAACAGCGGGATTTAATTATAAAATTAATTAATGCAACTTTTGTGTTATTAATTTGGTAAAATAGACTTCATTTTTGAATTCGGAATATGAAATATAGCTTAGGATGAAATTTTGGCATTGTTCTGAAAAACATCAATTTTTGATGAATAGTGAAACTACTAAGTGGTAGGTTAAAAACTGAATTTTTGCATAAAACATAATTTTACCGCTTCTGTGAATGGAATTTCGAAAATCCGAGAGACACGGTTAATATCAAGGACTAAAATGTGGTTCAATGAGATGAAAATAATTTTTGGTGAATAGTGACTTTTTACTTTTTTTACCGCGGTTAATAGTAAATAGGGTAACTAAGGGTAAATATGATATTAATATTACCCTAACACATGTCCTAATTCTATTGGACAAGTGGAATTCGACCAAAAACAAACTTAGGAATAAAATATGACCATTTAGGCCCACTTGGATTAGATTAGGACTTTTATTATTAATTTATTTAAAGAAGGGTTAAAATAGTTAAAATCAAAGTTTAATAAGCAAATCATTTTTAATATGGGGTTAAACATAAGATAAATTCGACTATAAATATTCATTAGAAAGCTAAAAATATTTCCTACATTATGGTATTTTATTTGTAATTTTTAGACATCAAATACTTTAATTTATTTATGACACAACGATGATGCAGTAATTATCTTATTAATGAAATATTGACATAATTGATGTTATAAACACCAAAATAAATGTAATTTGAGACTTTTTATGAATTCCACTAATTTTCTAGGTTACTATGATATATTAATGTTGATTTAATCAACTTGGTTCGAACATTTAATTCTGTTATGACTTTCACAAAAATCATATATCAAATAGTGTCAAAATTGACACAAAATAGTTTTTAAATCAAATATTATATTATTAATTGTTATTGTATTCCTAAAAATCTAAGGTTCGGCCAAATGACTTAGATAAGGATATATATATTAATAATAAACAATTTGGGGTTAGTTTGGCATGTTATAGTAAGTGTATTAACCATATAGTGAAAGAAAACAAAAAGACACGGTAAAAGTTAAATTATTTAACTTAGAGTTAAATCTAATTGATAAGGTTAAAATAATACCCTAAACTTGTCTAAATCCTATTGGTTGATAGGATTTCGACCCATACCCACTTTAGCTTCGAAATAAGACCCTTTGGAACCATTATAAACCGATTTTGACTTTAATATAAAATAATATTTTGAGATATTCCTAAGGTGCCCCTCTCCTCCCCTATAAAAGGACACCTCCTCCCCCTCCTCCTCACACCAATTTGAGCACTCAAGCTCGGCCAACCCCTGCCAATTTATCCTCTCCACTTCCCTAGCAACATCCTAGAGGTTCTGGTCTTCCTCAAAGACCAATTTTAGTGCCCTAAGAGGAGGTCTCAAAGAGGCACTTCAAAGAAGAGGTAATTACCGATACCAATTCTTTCATCTTTATTTCTTCTTCCACTTCTTCTTCTTAGGTTGTTTCATTATGAAGTAATAACATCAGTATCAATCATATACTGATATGTTATTATAAGTATGAAACAACCCTATTTCACCATCTATCCATCCTACGGAAAAAGAAATCACCGCGCGTGCGTACGTACGGAATACCGTCTCCACGCCGTGGTGTAATCTATTTTCCACCGCCACCTTACATGGATGGGTATAATGGTGTAAAGAATAACTATACATAGTTATTACAACATCATATTGTTTCTGATATATTGTATAATCCACTCCAATTCAATTCAATATTTATAGAAATGATATCATCGCTCGTGCGTACGTACGGACTACCGTCTCCACGACGCGATGAGATTCATTCTCCATATTAACCATTTAAGAATGATTATAATGTATATATAAGAAATAATAATGAAATATATGACATTATAAAGCTACTGGATTTATGTATATATATACATATGTATGTCATCTACTTACTTCCATTTCAAGACAATAAGGAAAGAAAAACAGCGTTCATGCGTACGTACGGACTACCGTCTCCATGAACGGCGTTTTTTATTTTATTTATCTATCTATTATATATATATATATATATACTGAATATATATGATATATAAATCATATTTTATATTCTGGAAGTAAGTAAATCATGATATATGTAATAATAATGTCAATAACAACAAGTCAAAATACCTACGATAAAAGAAACGATTTTACCCAAAATGCTTCTTTAACATGGAATTTACAAAAGAACGGGTAATATAATGTCATAAGTGAACCATATATGATATCATAACAATGAATATGATTCTTTAATAAGTCAATGACATTATTTAAATCATTATACAGGAGGTTCGGACACATACGAAGCAAATTGGACCTAAGGTAAGGGAAATATCACAATCTCATTTTTATCCGAGATTGTTTATTCGTAAGTATTTACTGGGGTGTATTTTATCATCCACATCCATGTTCCCTCAATATGTAATATTGTTTCCATCCACTTGAAATAGTTTAAATCCAATTTTATCCTTAGGTGAGTTTTTAGTATAGAATATGAAAGGAATCTTTTGTCGTTTTTCTGTACGAGGTACTTTTTGACTTTTCCGACAAAAGTACGAAGAATGTTTTTTTAACTTATACGGCATGAATGGATTTTTAAAACATTACTTCAAAGAAGCTTTCTTTACAAGTTTTCAAGTTTATTTTTAATCAACTTCTTTTATTTTAAAGTTGTATGACATGTTATGAAAGGAAAAATGTTTTTGAAGAAGAAAGGATATTTTCCTCAAGAATTCAATTCAAGTGTTTTATCAAAATTATTTTCCATCTAAGATAATAAAGGGTTCTGTTTCTATCCATATTTTTACATTGGTTTGACTATGTTGTGATGGAATTATGTTTATGAATTCCTTTATCATATATGAATTGATTTATGATGTCATGATGATTCAAGAATCCCATTTTGTTATATGTGTTATGCGATGATGTATGTTTTATGATTATGTGGAACACATAAGAAAGGATTCATTATAAGATGGGTGGGACCTATATCTCCCTCCAATGCATTGGGTAATGATTTTATATCTCATGAGATAGACATGGCTGGAACGGAAGGTTATTTCGGTTCAGTGATACAGGACTGAAACGAGGAGTGAACTCGGTTCAGAAAGGGACTTTGTCCACTAAGATAGTCTTGGCAATGAGTCATGACTAACAAGAAATGATTTTCCATGATTATGTGTGCATGCCACAAAGATTCAAGTTTTATGTTATGATTATGGGGATCTCATTTTCACTTCTATGATTTATCCCATGTTATGATATTATGAGCTCTTTTGCAGGTTAAGATTTCCAAAAGCTATGTTCTTATGTATATGATGTGATTGATATTTCTTTTGTTTACCCTTACTGAGCATTTGAGCTCACCCTTTTATGTTTTCTTTTCCCCAGGATATAAAGAAAGTTTTAGGTAAAAAAAAGGGATGACCTTTATGGGAGATATTGAAGAACTTTCACCACGATTAGAAGATTACGTTCCGAGTTTCCAAAGACACTAAACTATTACGATCCTTTAGTGTGTGTTTTTGTTATGTACTAAGTATTCTGCAAATGTAATGTAATGTCCATGTACGTCAAGATACGGGTCTCTACAATAAGGATTTAAAATAAATTATTTAAATAAATAAAAATATATTAATATTATCATAACTAATAATATTATTAAAAACTTTACACTAATACTTACTATAAGGACCAATCTATAAAGAAACATATAATCTAGTGTCTCTAGACTCTAAATCAGTTTCATACATTCTAAATACCATTTAGGTTTTGATTTATAGATAATTTGGTCATAAATGTTACAAAAAAACAAATATATTAAAATGTGGACACTTTCACTTAGTATCCATTTTTTAAAAAATTTAAAACAATTAAAAAGAAATAAATATTCATTTTTGAAAAAATCCCAATTACCTTCAAATTGACTTAATATTTCCTCTTACTCATCCTTAAAACTCTAATAAAACCATTAAAAAATTTGGAATGAACACAAAAATATCATTAAGGGATATTAAAGTAAAAATCCAATTAGTCAAGTGAAAAATACGAAAAAAAATAAATTTTTTTACCTTTACACATTATTCATTGAGTGTGTAAAATAAATCACATCCACATTGATGGCATACCTTTTTCTCAAAGAAAACCTTTAATTCCCATTGCAATCAAGCATAAAACTTTATAGGAATCTTAGAGATTTATATCCCTAACCTGTGTTCACTTTGGTTATAATAAAATGGATACTAGTTAATTCAATAGGATAAACCTTCCCATATAACTCGATCTATATTTTCATGGAAGAGATGGATCATTACCCAATGCATTGGAGATCAATATTGGGCTCACCCACTGTGTAATCTATATAGGGATTACCACTTATATAATTTATATCAAGATTATTCATCAAAACATATAATGATAGTGATATATATCTTGAATAGAATCTTTTAATCATGAAACTTTTCAATATAATACCCTTGAAATACTCTCTTGAAGCAATATGAAAAATACTTTATGATATTGAAATACTTTTTCAATTTAAAACCCCATTTTCAAAAGTAAAATTCTCAAAAAAATGGGAAGTATGGTTTCCTCGTAAAGAAAAAATGGATGATTATAATGGAATACTAACATCAAATAATGTTTTTGATGGTGGTAAAATTTATTGTTGTAATGTATGGTAAAATAAAACTTTAATTTTTTCCTTTTGAAAATAAATTCAAAATGACCTACATAATATATGTAAAAAGATTCAATTTGAAAAAAATTATAGTAAATTAAAAAGAGAAATAAAATTTTCTTTATAATTCCTTTATGTACATATAAATGCATTCATAGAATAATATTATGAATATGTACATTGAACAAAAATTTATATAAATATAAATCATTGAAATATTTAAAATGGCGTTTTATGGTAAACTGTACCTTACCTCAAGTCTGACTCATACATTCTCTATCTTCCTAAATAATAATATTATGTTAATTATTTACTTTCTTAATGAACTTTTTCAAATTTATTATTCCTTTAAAATTTTCATTACCATGTTATATTAAATTTCATAATCAATTAAGTTCATATCGAATTTTTTGATGATATTAGGCTCATATGTCGAAAAATAATTTGGTAGTTTGAGTATGGTCAAATAGATCATGATTATATAATTTATGGATTTTTAATCATGATAGAATATTAATTATTTATTTTATTTATAATTTTAAAACAAACCACATAAGGTGGTTATAAAAAATGAGTTATGTTTCAATCATCGAGACGGTATGTCTTATGTATGCATGTGTAACATTTTCATTTTATATTGATCTTGAGGGAAATAATGGATGTTTTATTTTATATTTATATAATTTTGAATATATCATAAAATATTATATAATTTAACTAAATAAACTTATATATTATATCTCTATGAGTTCGTGATGAAAAATAAATCACATCGCTTTGTGGAGGTGGTAATCCTAAAGTATGCATGAACCCAATTAGAATTTTTAATGGATAAAAAGATAAGAAAATAAATGGAAAATTATACTCAAATAATGATAATTATATCATTATTATCTTAAATATATATTAAAACCATCATTAAAATCATCCTTGAGAGGCAGTGTTGGAAAATGAATTATATCAACTCGTGAGGCAGTATTCCACCATACATATGAACGATGTGTTCATTTCCCATTTTCATGAAGAGTAGATGGATTAACGTTATTCCATAAACATAATAAAATCTAAGTAAATGAATATAGTAATTTTATTATTTTTTAATGGTTGAAATAGGTTTGAATGAGTTAAAATAATAAATTAATTAAAAAAAATTGTTAAGAGTTTTACATCTTCTTTGTACAACCTCTATAGGTTTACACATTAGGCCTCCTAAGCTGGGAATTTTGATTTAAGCTGTGCCTTTAAGATACAGGGAGGTTTATTAAAGTTTTTTGGGTAGTAAATTTATGAACTAATGTTCTCAAAAGGTCTAAGGAAGAGAGGAGAGGTGATTTTTTATTATAAGAGAGGGATATGACACACTATGAATTACTTAAAATATTAAATAATATATATCATAATCTTGTAATGTGTAACAAAAAATGCCCAAATAAGAAGATAATATTTTATATGGAAGAATTAAACTCATAAAATCACATTTAATGTTTTTTGGATATATTTTAATCGTTATCTCTATGTTTAACCATTTTAAACTCATTTTGACCTTCACATTGATAACTTAAATTTCTTACCACGAGAACATAATTATTTGACCACAAAATAAAAGGGAAATCTAAAAAAAGAGAACATAATTATTTAAATTTGTAAATACATTTTATTATATTAAATGTTTTTAGGTGAAAGGCATTAATTTTAACATAATAAGAAAAAACACATAAAGTTTTTTAAGAAAATACATGATCTAAGAATAAAAATCATTTTTAATTGAAATCAAGTAGAATGTTGGTTTACATGATTTTATTGTTATTTAATAAAAAATTAATGTTTTATACTTTTTAATCAAACAAAAAAACAAAACCTTCCAACGACACAATAAAATTGAAAGGCCAAAAAATAGTTTTAAATTTGAATAAAATATAAATTCTCTTTACAAATGTCAAGCTTAGATTTCCAAAATAAAAATAATTTTTTAAAATACATTATCAAACACATTAATCATATGTTTGGTTGAATTGAACATATAAAATAGGGTAAATTCATGTTTTTGATTGATTTTAAAGGCATTACCCCATAGTTTTAACATAGTTTTATCTATTTTACCTAGGTGACAAATATTTACTATAGTTTCTATTAATAATGAAAAAAATTAATTTGAATATATTAAATTATATTAATTATTCTAATTCAGAATATGGAATCTATTTTATCAAATTAAATTCATATAATTTACAAAATTTGATTTAAAATTAAACCCGTAAAATGTGATTAAATGCGAGTTTCTAGAAAAAATGTCTTCTTAAGTATAAAATTATTTATGAAAATCAGGATTTAAATTAATTAATATGATATTAATAGTATTATTCATAATATAAATTAATTAATTTTATTTTCATACTCTTTAAAATATTATCTTTGTACATTCTTGAACTGAGAAGGAAATTTTCATTAAAGGTTAGTATTTTATTTTATTCACCAAATAATAAACTATTCAAAAAAAATGACAAAAGGATCATTGGGAGTTAATTTTGACTTGATGATATCAAAAATGAAATTCATTTTTTTAAATTATATTTCCAAAATTTTGAAATCAATATTTAAATAAAATCATATAATATATGTTTGAAAATATGTTAAGAATAAAACTATTTCTATTTTAACTGGAAAATTAAATAGTAATAATATTTTGAATATAACTCTATAAAATATAATTAATGAATTCTAATAAGGTGTGAAATTGAATTATTATTAATATTATATAGTTTAGTAAAAAATCATCGGTCCAGTGAGTAGTCAAAATAAAAGTCCCAATATACACAGATCAGTACTCAAGAGAGACCTCAATTCTAATAAAATACCGAAACAAAATATGTATAAATCATAATAAACCATTACATTTAAGTACATAACCCACAAAAAAAAACAGATCTGTGGTTGAAAATAACTAAATATTGTGCTATAACATTCATGTATCACTCAAAATAATTTTCTGAATGAAATATTCCATATCCCTATTATTATGAATCACAATATACTTAATTTATTAGATTATTTTTTTACCTGATATTTTTTTTGTAATTATAAGAAATAAAATCATATATATTTCCACCATTGTAAACAATAAAAATTCTACAATAGTATCATAATAGTAAGTGTTGAAGCTGTTGGTCAGGTTTTATGGAAATAGTGGGAGTTAATTTCACTTTTATAAAATTTAAAGTGTGATGAAATATTAATTTAAAATTTATACAATTTAGAGATAAATAAGTGATAAATCAAATACATGATAGTTGTTAACCTCCATTAGAATTTATTAATAATATATTTAATAATTAAAATGTAGAAATTTTTGAACCAAAACTATGAATGCATATGAGTTTATTTTTGTGGATATAATGTATAAATTTAAATTGGTGAAAACATAGTTGATATGTAGTTCTTATAAAGCATGATTTGTGCCCCAATTTCTCTCCCCTTGGCTTAATTGGTCAATTTTATGAATCCATTCATCTAAAAAATTTCCAAGAACCCATCAATCAATTTTTTCTTATGATCTCCCAGTTGAACATCTTCGGTTGTCGAGTAACCCATCACACACATTTGTAGAGTGTAAACTATTGGTGAAATTCAACTGTGGAAAGATAAGTTCTCTTTGGGGTAACTCTTTACATGAATTTCATAAATCACATTTAGGGAGTGATATAAAATGGATGGAAAAGGGATTATGAGAAAGGTAAATATACTTTATAGGATTTTTATCTTTGATTGATATTGAAAGAATTTGGGATTCTATATATTTTTTATTAAATCAATTTTGAGAGTAACCCATTTAGAGAAAATATCACAATATTTATTTTTGTGTCTTCAAGGATAAAAGGGGGTAATTAATAGGCTCTAAAGAGGCTCAAGAATGTTTTGAAATTACTAGATTCATAAAAGTCTGATGGGGACATTTTAATGGAAATTTTAACCATATTTAAGGACTCCTTACTAGACACTTCCAAGTACAACCAGATTCCTGGTATCCATAAATGGGTATCCACTGGCCTACATAGAGGATTCCTCACACATAAAACTGAAACTATGTAGCCAATATAACTCTAGTGTCTAGATAGTAGAACTTATGGGGATCTTTTTCTTCTATACACAAGGTACCAGCTAGCTGGTGCCTTGTACTTGGTATTCAATGCGGTCTCAACCTCTCCACCTTTAAGTGATTCCTACTCAACTTCCCTCTAAGAACTTATTTGAATATTTTCGTATATTTACAAAGAATTTAAGAGCAGAAATTGAAATGTTTATGAATTTAAAAATAATTCCAAGATACTTGAAAATTCAACATAATTTAACACATTGAATTTAATAAAAATATGAAAAATCACTAATATGAATTTGTTAAATAAAAAAGAGATTATTTCTGATCATGAAAACAACATGAGAGATATTTGGAAAACAATATCTAACTTTTTATGATAAATAACACAAAACATAAAAAGAAAAATTAAATATAGATTAATATTAAAATCAATAAAAAAGAAATTTAATAGTTTAATGAATATTTAGAGAGATCTATAAGAAAACATATAAATAATTTTATTATCAAATATAATGAATAAATTTAAGATATTTTAAAAGGCATCTCTCTAAAAAAAAATTTAACTTGGAAATGAAAAGAAATAAAAAAATAAAATTTAAGTAGAATTCTCATGAACTCCCCCCTATGCAAACAAAAACATAAAATACTCCCCCCATTAATTTTTAATATATTTACCATTTATAATTATAAATAATTGAATAAAATTATGTAGATGAAGATAATAAGTGGAAGGATTTATCTGCAAAAATATTTGTAAGACTAAACCATGGGATAACATAGAAAAATCAACGAGAAAGTTGAAAATGAATGTTTAAGAGAAAATATATTTTGAAAACACTTTTTAACATCCACAACACCTCAAAAATATAATTATTATAGAAATTGAATGAAAAAACATAATAAAAGAAAAGAAAAAGAAAAAAGAATTAGGAAATCACTTCTTAACATCCAAACTTGCCAAATTATATGAATTGTATAGGGAAAGTGGAATAATATAAGAATAAAGAAAACAAGTATCAAAATAAAAAAAAAGATAGAATCTAAGGGAAAATAAAGATAAATGAAAAATGAGTATATGATTTATTATAATAAAATAGATAAAGAAGAAAAAAATGAGAATAAAAAAATTAAAACTCACATATACCTTTTCCCTGTCACATCAATGAATGGTTTTACCTTTATTGGTTGATTTATTCTAAAAAATATCTTGAGAAATAATTCCGTTGATGTGTAAATAGACTTTGAAAATATGTATTCAATTTTTCATTTAGTAAAATTATAATTCAATATAAAATTTATATATAATTATAAATAAACTATTTTTACTCATAATTAATTTTCTTTTTGAGAAATAAAAAATAATTTTATGAAAAGAATAAATACATACATGTGTTCTAAAAAAGAAATTTTTAAACATATATGAAAAAATAAAAATAAAGAATATAAAAGTTAAATATATGTTAAAAAAGATAATTTCAAATGATAAAATAATATAAAACTATATTATTTTCAAAATATGAATTCAAAATTTTATAAAAGTAAAAAAATAACATCAAAGGTAATAATTATATTATTAAATTTGAAAATGAAAGATCCCTATTAAGTAAAATTACATTATAATGGAAATAGAATAGCTCACCCTTAAATGTTAACACAAATGAGATAATGGATTATAGCCAAGATATATAGATAAATATATAAGTATACTTAAGATTTAAAAACAAAATTATTATAACAAAATTTCATATAGTTTTTTAAAGAGAATCCAAGATTGGAAGGGTTTGAATGAATAATTCCACAAGAATATCATTCCTAATTCACATTTAATAATTTTTAATAATTACAAAACAATATCATTCCTAATTCAAATTTAATGATTTTTTAATAATCAAGGCATAGAGGTTTTGAAACATCCCATGATTTATATGCATTTCGGTTTAATTAAACTAGATATATTCAATATCATTCCTTACACATACCCCTGAGTCTATAAGAACATTGATCTATTAAAATATTATTATATAGTCATTAAATTAGTAACCATGAATAATAATAACCAATATATGAAAATATTGTTAAAATTTTGAATTAGTGAAAATTTATCGATTAATTTATAAAAAATAAGTACTCCATTTTTAGTAATGTCATTTTATGCTTCAAAAATACGTTTTCTTCAAATATGGTTTTGATCGAATTTTTTATGAAAAAGTTTATAATTAATTCACACCATATTCATAAAATTTATTTACATAAATAAATAATTTTTTAGTCATTATATAAATATTATATTTTTGTTAATTCTTATAATTTTTCTAAAAATATTTATATTTCAGGGAATAGTGAAAAATATAGATTTTTGTAAAAAAATCATTTATTTTCAAGTAAATTACATATTATGTTTTTAATTTGAAAATAATGTAAAATAAGTATCAAATAATTATAAATAATCTAATTAATTACATAATTATAATCATTTTACTTGATTTCATTATAAGTTCATTTTTAGCTTAATTTATTTCAAAAACCCATTTTTTTGCACGTAATGTGTTTTTATCCTAATAAATTAAATTAGTTCATATTTATAAAAAATTTTAAATAAATTTAAATAATTTATATTTATATAATTTTTTAATATATATTATTTGTTATTTACATGGAATGGAATGGAAGTAAATTTATTTTTTGCATAAAAATTCATTTTTCTAAAATATGTTTTATTTATGGGTTACCACTTATTTAAAATTAAATTCCACCAATTATAAAACTTGAATCTGGTAAAATGGATTCCATATTTGGAATTATAAGAATTAATATAATCTAATAATTTCAACATAAATTTTTTATGTTAATAATAATAATAGTAAAATTTTGTTAATATGGTTATGGTGAACACTTTTTACTGTGGGGACCAAGAGATAATGACAGGGTTACTTTGAAAAGAATTAAAATAATTATTTATTGAACATATTTAAAATTTATATTATCTTATATTTTAATACATTTCTATTTGGATCAATTTCCTATAAATGTGGGCTTATATGAATAATTGTTTTAGGAAATTACATATGTGTCCCTACCCAAACTTATAAAAGTGAACCTGTTATGCTAAAATATTCAAACTATTTAACCATTATATAATGTGAATACATACTTCAAAACCATAATATATTCTTTCCCTCTATTTTATGTCGTCTTTTATTATACTAAGTCTATACCATAAATGCTTTAAATGTAAGACAAAGGATGTCTCTCAGAGGAGAGGTATAGATCATTACTGGACTCTTTTGATTTTATTTTTTTATTAAAAACATATAAACAAGTTCTATTTAAAATAAAATAATTAATTTTGTATAATAAATATAGTTATATGTTATTATGGACATGGAATAACCATATACCCCCACTTATCCATTATATTTTAGTTGAAAGTATCACTCGTGCGTACGTGTGGACTACCGCTTCCCCCAAATGACATGATTTTTCTCCCACCATCATTAATGGGTTATTATTATTACATATTTAGTGTTTTCAGACAATATATGGTATATAATAATTATACAATAAAAGATAATTAATATTTACATTTGTTACATCTACCATAAAATGGAAACAACAATCATGCATATGTATGGACTACCATGTCTATATAGTGATGTAATTCATATTTTCATCACTTATTTATATGAATGGTTATAATTATGAATATAATAAATATATATGATATTTTTATCATGATTAACATTTTAGGGATGAAGTAATCATGGAATATGTGTAAGGACCACAACTGTTGAACCAGAACAAAAATAAAAAATAAAGATTTTAACACCCAAAATTATTATAGTAATGAAACATTATTATTGAATGAGTTATAATACATTATAAGAAAACCATTTATAGTATTATTGGTATGATTACAATTCTGTTATATTATTATAATAATATTTAAATTTATTAAACATGATGTTAGAGCGCTTATGAAGCAAGATAGACATAAGGAAATTGTTTTAAGTTTCAATCCCATTTTTAATAAGATTGTTTATAATTAAATATTCTAATGATGATATTATATGATCTATCTACAAAATAATATATATTATCTTATACTCTGGTTATTTATATATATATTTTTCCTTTAATTTCCTTCTTTTTAGTTACTCAAGATAAAAAAAGAATTTTTTTAAGTAAAACGAACCTTGATTTTCCCTTTGGTCTGGAATCTTTTCTTTAATTTCTATATTTTCTTTAAATAGTTTTCTAGAAAATTTTTATGATTCTAAAAATATTATTTAAATAGAACTATATTATATTTTTTCAAATGTGGTACATTTTACTTTTTTATAGATAATGTTAATAGAATTTTTGTTTTAACATACACCGCATGAACCAATTTACTCATTTTTATGAAAACTATTTTCCTTAAAGATTATTTTTTATGATTCCTATGTTATTTCCAACAAAAATTACTACCTTAATATTTTGGAAAATTTTATACTCTAATTAATTTTATTTCAAATAAAAATATTATTTTCCTCAAAAATGATCTTGTGATCTTTTAGTGGTATTTTATTTATAACAACTTTACTTGATATTTCTTATGATTTACTATATATATGATTCAATTTTTCCATTATTATTCTTTCACTAGATGGTTTATACTTATGATGATGAAATATTTATGAATCATGTGTCCTTTCTATGGGTGATTATTATTTTATTTTAGGTATGTTCTATGATATTACGGCTCATATATTTA
The DNA here is from genome assembly GCA_963277665.1 of Viscum album. Classification (NCBI taxonomy): domain Eukaryota; kingdom Viridiplantae; phylum Streptophyta; class Magnoliopsida; order Santalales; family Viscaceae; genus Viscum; species Viscum album. Next base: position 1,658,814,254 of record OY728153.1, read on the forward strand.
TGGTTTTCTTTAAATGATGGGTTTTATTGGAATTTTATATCACTCCAATTAATTTGTTAAAAAATGGTATCCAAAGAGATAATATAGGTTAGAGTGGAGAGTGAACTCGGTTCATTTAGGGACTATTTCTAATAAGTTAGTGTTGGGAGTGAAATTTGACTTAGGAAATGATGAAAGGAGTGAACCTAATCCACAAGGAAAGTCTTGAAAGTGATACTTGACTATATAAATTATTTTTAGTAATTATTTTCATGGAAAAAACTTATTTATTATACTAATGATATGTTTTCATGTCACATCATTGATTATTTATGATTCTTAAATATTATATATTATTAATTTTAATTGATAAAACTTTAGTATATATTATGAGAATATGATCTATTAATTTATGGGTATGATTTTATAATGTTAATATCATGTTGTCATACCCTTATGCTTATTGTATTCCCACCTTCAGTCATTGATAAACATCTCTTATTTATACCATTATAGAGTATCTGATCTCACCCTTTCTTATAGTTCCCTTCCCTGAGGTATGGAAAATTATTTTAAGAATTTTTTTTATAATAATGGTGATAGTTATGTAGAATATAATGATAAAATATATTGATAATTTATGTACTAGTTTTTTATGTTTCCATTTTTTCAAATTCACTAAACCGTTGTTGATATAGCATGAATCATATTTATATTTAATGGATATTCCCACTAAAAATATATTATTTATATAAGAAAAGTATGGGTCTCTATTGATGGTATCAAATTATAGTTTTGTATCTTTTGGAAACTAAGATAAGGAAATATTACTGAAAAACCTTAGGATAAGATTAAGTATAGTAAAACAACCTAATGTTTTGTTAAGGCAGTGATTACAAGATTTTTCTAGAAATTTATCCATGAATGGATACTAAAATTGGTTGTTGTTTCAAAATATATTAATTTTGGATTAATAACTCCCAAAATATTTGGGTGAGTATATCTCATCCATTATTCTGGTGCATAGAAAATAGGACATTACTATGCACCTATATTGACAATCTATGGGTATATACTTAAGTTAATTCATATTTTATTCAAGATACATTATGAATGATTTGAATAGATAATTACCTTTGATAACCTAGGTTAATACTAAGGTTTATAAGATATAAATTAATGTGTCAAGATTTAGACATCCAATAAATTATTTTCAGGATTATATGATTTCCCAGTATGATTACTATTAGTCACACTATTCATTTGTGGATTTAGTTAATGGATGGAAACTGAAAGAACCATGTTAATATAGAATTTTAGTGATAATAAAATGATTTTAAACTATATAAACTGATTGATACAAGAGTTGAAAGGTGAATCCTTAAAATTATTCATAATCATCTTTCATGATATATAATTGACAACTTAAATATAGGTGATTTTCAAAAAATGTAAAAAAAGTAGAAAATGGACTTTTTCTGAAGTTCATGTGGTAATGATCATGAAAAAAAGAAATTTTATATCATTCATGTGAATAATATAAGAATAAATACCCAAAAGAACATATTAAATCTCAGATAAGATACATTATATGTGAAAATAAAGGGAATACAACAACAAATTTATAAGGAATTTGATATATTATATGTGGGTATCATATTCATTACCTGAGTTAATGACCTTTTATAAGGGATTACCCATTGACCCTATAATGGTATATTCTATGTCAATCACTAAATGGGATGATGATATTTAAGTAATATTTATTCCCCACTCTAGAGTTAGAGATGCAACATAAATATTTTTAATAATGTTCCTTATAAATTTTTTACTATTGTTCCTTTAGTGGAATTTGATATGATTTTTTATCATTGATATATCTCTCTAAAATTATCCATTATAAATTGCTAGAATAAGGAAATACTATTTGATGTCCCAAACTAACCTATGATCATATATCACTATAGGGATAAATATAAACATCCAATAGAAATTTCATCAGCTTCATGGGTCTTGATTCCAATTCAAATGGGTATTTATCTCCGATGGTAGGGGAGAAATAGAAAATTGAAGATATGCCTATTGGGTGAGATTTTTTTGACGTATTTATAGAATATTGTCCTAGTATTCTTCGAAATCATGAATTTTATTTTATTTTAAATAGAACTCCTACCTAATGCTACACCTATTTAAAAGAATTTATATAGAATGGCCTAGTTTACCTTGAAATAATTTTGATGGAAACTCTAGTATGATTTTGAGTGATTCTATTAACCAAGTGCATATCCATGGGATTCACCTATACATTTTGTTTAGAATAATGACAGACCAATGAAACTCTGATTTTTTATTAGGGACATAACATGATAATGAAAAAGAATATGTACCATTTTCACTCCATTAATGATTTGTTTAATAAATTATGAGTATCTACAAATTTATCCAAAATTTATCTTGAATACGGATACTTTTAGATGAGGGTATAAATTAATGATGTACCCAAGACAACCTTACATTAATGGTATGGAAACAATGAATTTATAGTGATTCTATTTTTTACTAGTTCCCCCACTATATTCATATATTTAATTAATATAATCTTCAAAGACTATATTGATTAGTTTTGGTAGTCTTATATATGTTATTCTAATACATTACAAGAGTAATAAAGAGTGTGAAGATCTCTTGAGGATTATACTAGACATCCCAAGGAAAGATAATCTTTATAAAAAATTTACCAAATGTGTATTTTAAATATAGAATGGTTCATTTCTTACTTCATATAATCTTACGAGAGGGTATATTAGTGGATCCATGAAAGATGTATGTTATTTAAAACTGACCCAAACCAATCTATAAGACTAAGGTCTATTGTTTTCCTGGATTGGAAGGATATTATTGACACCTTATAAAGACTTATCATGTCCATCTAATCCACTCATAATGTTATCTCAGAAGGGAGTTACATTCCTTTTGACTAATTAATGTGAAGAAAACTTTAAGTAATAGAAGGTAAGGATGGTTAGTTAACATGGGATCACACTAACCTGTAGTGTAGAAGGGTTTTTGATTTAAAGTGATGCATAAAAAATGGTTTGGGGTTTTTAAAAAAAATGTTGTGTTGATAGATTAGGGATTATATCGATTGATGGATATTGAAAAAAAGTAACTAACAAAATATTTGTAGTTAGAAACATTAATCTTTGAATCAAAGATCTATAAGAATTCTCATTATGGATAAATGTCTGACATATATATTGATTATAAAATCTTAAAGTGTATATTCAAAAATGTAATGTTTAATATTAATCTAAGAAGATGGTTGGAGTTGATTGAATAATATGACTACTAAATAAATTACCTCCCTATGAAAGAGATAATAATAGATGATACTTTGAGTCAAAATGATTATGCTAGAATATCTATGATGAGGATTATAAAAGAACCAATATTTATGGATTTTAAAAGGATGTATCCTGAACTATTAAATTAAGGGGTGATATTTATCTTTATCAAATTATTGTTCAACCATTTATCTATTCAATGATTCAAGAGGTATATAAAGAGGATGTGGAGATACTAAATAAGGTGAGAAATATTACTAATCTAAACCTTGATTATGATGGAATGAGAAGGTTTAGGAATCGAGTATGTGTCCATAAATTACAAACTGAAAAAATGAACTTTTAGATGAATCTCATTAATAACTATTCTTTATTCATTATGGAAGTATTAATAAGTATAGAGATATGAAAGATAAATTTTGGTGGGATAAATGAGGAGGGATATTATGGAGTATGTATTTCAGTGTTTGGTTTTTCATCAAGTTATGTATGAGATAAAGAATTCTAAGGGGATGTTACCACTGTTACTCATAAAAAAATGGAAATGGGAAAAATACACAATGGATTTCATAACTGGAGTCCTTAAAATGTATAAATACCACCTATTTGGTTTTTAGTCAATCAACTTATGATGTAAGAACACATCATTACTATTAGAGAATATTTCTCCCTTGATTAGTCTTCTAGGAAATACATTAATGAGATATAATGTTTACAGAGGGTGCACAAATTCTATTATATCTAATTATGATCTAAGTTTTATCTATAAGTTCTATAGAAATCTTCATCTAGCTATAGATACCGAGTTTGTTTTCATACTACTTATAATCCTCAAACCGATGATTAGTTTAAAAGGCCCATTTAAACCCTATATGATATATTGAGATCATGTTTTATGGATTCTAAGGGTGGTTTGGATCAACACCTCCCACTATATGAGTTTTCAATCAAAAATAGATTTCAATTGAACATTCATATTACATATTATGAATATCTCTATGGAAATAAGTGTTAAAATCCAATGTACTAAGATAAATTTGGGTAAATAAACTGATTGAGACATGATATAGTAGAAGAAATGTAAGAGAATCCTAGATCCATTCCATATGCCATCAAGGTAAGTAAGAGTAGAGAGAAGAGTTATGCTAAAAATAATCAGTGAGATCTATAATTAAAATTTGGGAGAAGGTTTTATTATAAATTTTACTCTAGAATATGGTTATGACATTCATAAATAATAGAATTATGATCCCTAGGTAAATTGGGAATTTCATAATTCTTGGTTATATTGGGATGGTTTCTTATCCCTTGGCATTACTATGAAACTTCTCTCAAGTTCACTATGTGTTCCATGTATATATCTTAAGGAATTATATACATGATCCTTCCATTGTACTGAAATTAGAGGTTATACTAAGGGATCATGATCTTTATTAAAAAAAAGGATAAATAATGGATCATAGAAATAAACTTCTACCAAAAAATACAAATTGTCTGGTTATTATTTATTGAAGGAATCAAATATTTGAGAAATCCACCTGGTAATTCAAAGACGAGATAAAGAAAATATATCATATTTTTTTGTATAAGAGTGATATAATTTTGTGTTATGAATTCATTTGTTTGGATATAGTTTAACACCTCAATGGTTTTATATGTATTTTCATTGAAATAAACACGATGTTTTTGGTATCTTTCTTTAAAGGTAGCCACAAATCTATATGAACAGTGATATAGTAAAATTTCATATCCAAGACTTTAAATAAGTAGGTATAAAGAGTAATAAACACTTTATAAAAAATATGTAAAAAAAATAAATTATTGAACATTTTTTGATTAATTCGTAATATAAAATAATTTAATTTTATGTAATTTCATTCTATAAATAAATACATATTTTCATCAAAAAATGTTATTCAAAGAATATTCTCATGAGAAAATTATAGTTAATTTTAAATTTTTTTAAAAAATTATTTGAGTAAATAAATATATTTTTTCACATAATCATTCCAATATTATTTGATTTTTAGGATTTTTACAAAAAGGTTTATTTTAAATAAAATAGTAAAAATTAAATGATTTTTATAAAAAATGTCATTTATTATCAAGTAAAATTAATATTTCTTCCAATTTAAACATAAATTTACATAATTAAACTTTAATTAGAAAGTATTTAATTAAAAACACAATAATAATCGTTATACTTAGTTTTGGTATAACATTATTTTTTGGCTTTATAATACGTTTGTTTAAAACCTATTTTTATGCGCACAATGTGTTTTCCTCCAAATAAATTAAATTAATAATGGTTTAAAAACATAATGAATTTCATATACTATATATTCAATATATTATTTTGATGTTCATTTTATAGATTTTATTTAGAATGTAATAGATGTAAATTAAAATTTATGTGTAAAAAATAATTTTTCAAAAAATAGTTTTCATTGCAGATTGTGCAATTATTTAAAATTAAATTCTACAATTTATTGAAATTGAATAAAATATAATATAATTAATATTTTTAATCATAAAAATTAATATAATCCAATATGGTAAAACTATTTTCTGTTTATAGTGAATAATAAAAATATTAAAATTTTGTTATCGTGATTATGGTGAAAAATAATGTTACAATAGGGTTAAACCACGAGATACCGGTAATATTTCCACCCACACCAATATAATGATATTTAGATTAATATTTTTCCACATTATTATAATAGAAATTTTAATCCCCTTTCATCTCGGACCCACTTTCGCTTAAAAGTTACATTATATAATAGAAATCTTTTAAGAAATTCTATGTATGTACCTCCAGTCACTTATAAAAGAGAACCTCTTCCCCTACCTTATTCACAACATTTGAGCATTATATATAAATAAATACCTACTCCTAAACCTTCCTATAATTATTCCCTTCATCCTATATATTCTGGTATTATCCTAAGGCCAATCCTTCAAGGGTTGTGGTGTAATCCAAAGGAAGTCTCTCAATGAAGAGAAATAGATCATAACAAAGATATTTGAATTTTATTTTTTATTATACATTTTTATAACATGTGATATTAATGATAAAGATATAAATATAGTAATATAAATATACTAATATGTTATTATATTTATCGGACAATCATTTACCTCATATTCTTTATCAAATGAGTATGAAATTATCCCTTGTGTGTTCGTGTTGACTATCACCTCATGTCACAAAATGATTTATTTTCCACCCCCATCATTAATGATTTTTATCATGATATTTTGAGTTTTTATATATTATATTTAATTAATAATAATGATTATGTAAAGGAGAATTATTATTTACATCTCTTTTATTTCATCTATGAAAAAATGGAATCATCAGTTGTTCACATGTATAGACAACCGTCTAAACATAGGGTTGGAATTCAATTTTCATCTCCAATTTATATAAATGTTTATAATTATTCATATAATCAATATATATTATATTTATATCATGATTAACTCTATGTTGATGAAGGAAACATGATCAAATTTCAAGGACCATAACTGCTGAAAAAAATATATATATAAAAAACTAAGCAGTTGGCTCTTGAAATGATGATGGTAATAAAAGATTATGAATGACTAGTTGAAAATATTTTATTAGTAAAACATGTATGGAATAATAGGTAATATTATGGTTCTAGTATATATATATAATAAAATTAAAATTTATTCTAATGGTGGTCAAATAACTTACGATGTAACAAGAAAATGTGGTAAGGGTTTTATGTTACGATCTTGTTTTTACCTTGAATATTTATGATTTAATATTAGGATTATGAAATTTTATAATATATAAAAACTTAGTATTATTTATTTTCTTCCCTTATGGTTATTATGAAATATTTAATGTTTTTAATTCATTTTCCTCTGTTTTTGTACTCAAGAGATAGATTTTTTTTAAAATAACTGACCTTTTCCCCTTCAATAGGGAATCTGTTCTTACATGCCTCTATATTCTTAATAAATATTTCAGTAATTTTTTAACCATTATAAATAGAATATATATTTATTTTTAAAATATTTATCTTTGGTTACCAAATTTTAAATGAAAACTTCTTATTTGTTCCCAAAAGTAGTTTTTTTAACTATTTACCAAAAATGTGACAAGAGTTTTTGTTTTTAACATAAAATACATGAAACTCTATATACACAACCATTAATACTATTTTTATTAATGATTCATTTATAAGTTACATTTTTTTCTTTTTAGGGAAATTTCTTCCTTAATATTTTGTAAACTATTAGAATCAAAATAAGAGTTTAAAAATGAAAAGTGTATTTTCCTCAAGAAGTGTTCTAGTGATCTATTAAAGGTTTTTTATCTATAACAATTTCATTTGAGGTTTCTAATTATTTAATAGGTATATGATCAAAGGTTACTATAATTATTAAATTTTTGTATGGTTTATTATTATTATGATAAAATGTTTATGATACCCATATCATTTATATGGGTTATGATTTGACAATATGATTAACGTTTTATGATCTTATAACCCACATATATGGGGATGTAATTATGTTACCAGTGGGCCCAAAATCTTATAGCCCTCCAATTAATTGGGTAAATATATATATCACATGGGATAATAAGAATGAAATATAGAGTGAACCCAGTTTAGCAATGTACTTTGTCCAACAAGATAATTATGGGAGAGAACCTTGACTAAGGGAATGATGGAATTGGGTGTGAACACAATCCGTTATGATAGTATTGATCATGTGACCTAACTAAGAGAATGATTTTCTATTCTTATGTGTATTAAAAAAACTATTGTCCTATGATTATGATATGATCTCATGGATCATGGCTGATTATTTATGATTCCACATGCTTATCTCTTATTCATTATGATTGATAAAAGTTAGGCAATGTTTCCTGATTATGATATATGAATTGATGGGTAAGATTCTCTAATGTTGAGTTCATGTTCTCAAACCCTTATACTTATTTAATTCTCATTTATGATTTTTGATTGATTTCTCTATTATCCCCCTTACTCATCGTCTGAGCTCGTCCTTTCTTAGGTTTCCCTTCACCAGGTTATGGAGAAATGTTATAAGTGTGTTATGTTTAAGAAGGGTGCAGGTTATGAAGCACTTGATGACAAGTAATTTAGATTATCTATGTATCAGTGGTTTATGTATCCATGTTTCAATGAAACTAGACCTTTTTGGTTCTATCATGGATCATATTCACATGTAATATATATTTATTCTAATAAGATATAGTATTTATGTAAGACAAGTATAGGTTTATATATATGGATTTAGAGAAATGTTTAGTAACTTTTGGAAACTAGGATAAGGTAACATTACTCAAAACCCTTAGGATAAGCTTATGTATAGGATAATATCCTAATATTTGGGAAAGGTATAGATTATTTTGTTTTCCAGTCAAGTAATTTATATCTACATACTATAAGTGGATGTGGATTCGCAACAGATGTATTTAGAGAAAACAATCCTAAAAAGAGTTGGTTGAGTATATCATCCATTATTCCGATACATGGTGAATGGTCAACTACTACACACCTAGTTTGAAAATTTTAGGGGGTATTCTTAGGTTGTTTCACATTTTATTTAAGAGTCATTATATATAATTTAAATACATAATGATCATAAATGAAAAAGTTTAAACATAAGGTGTATTATATTTAAATGAAGGGGTAAGGATTTATGCACACAACAAATGATTATCATGAATATATTATTTAAAACTATTTTTTCTCTCTCTCTCTATGTGTCATAATCCAACCTAGTTTGACCCCAAACCGACCATCCGAGTCGGCCCACGACATCCCTGAGGCGCATTCCCAATTTCCTCGTTGTAGAGAAAAGCACCGGGGAATCAATGAGAACTGATAAAACTGATTTTGAAAATATAAATAAACAAAATTAGTGGAAAAATAAAACCAACAACCCAAAGGTAATCAACTAAACAAAATAGAGTGACTAAATCAAAACTGAAAATAATACCAACCGAACCTCAAGACTACTCAATATCCATGTGACCCCAAGGGTCACTCTCTGATCCCAAAACCAAAAATTTATTATCATAATAATCTATATCATATAATTGGGGATAAAAAAGAATGAAGTATAGGCATGGGTTTTAAAAAATTAGTAGGTATGCCAAAATAATCGTTTTGAAAATGCATTTTATTTAAATAAAATATTCACTAACTATAAGATGGAAATAAAATATATGAACATAGGTTTTACATTCATTTCATTAAAAAAAATATTCATCCATTTACCTTTCCACTTAAAACTAGTTTATTATCCAAATGAAAGATGATTGACAATTTTGGGGAAGAGAGAGATATAGAGAGAAGAATGTTTTTTTATTCTTAATGATTGAAAAGTGTAAAACATTCTAAAAAAACTAAAAGATATATTTTAAATCCAAATATCCACTATTAACAAAGCGTTACACCACACTAGAAATTAAAATCTACAATCACACAAAAAGGGATATGTAAGAACACTACAAAACAGACCAAACCAGATGAGGCAACTAAATTATCCAATATAGATAAATAGTGTCTTGGGAACATGGGAGTACCTATGAGATATGTGGATAATCTAGAACATACTAATTCCTAGATCCATCATTTCACCATGCATGATGTAGTGAAAATACCCCACACTCGGTCATAACTTAGCAGGCCTAACCAAGGGGCTAAATCACAAAGCAGAGCAAGGTATATATTAAGGTCCAATAGCCAGAGCATAATCCTAAAATAGTAACTAAAATATTCATGGATAATACTAAATCTTTTCTAGGATCTCACATTATGTATAATTTATGGCGAGACAATCAAATCAACCAAAAAAAAATCCAAAGCATAAGCCACAAAATGAACCACACAACCAAACATCACTACTAAGACACACCAAAGATTATCCACTTACTATCAGACCATCATCACATGAGGTAATTCTTATGCCAAGGACCCCCCATTCCCATTATCACCCATCAAGGAAAGAGATACATCCCAAGGTGATTTTTCAAAATATAACAAATTCATGAAGGTTCCAAACGGGCCTTATGGAACCTTTCAGTGAAAACCCATTTCTAATGAAATAAATCACATCATTTTTGAACCCATAACCATTTTGAAATAAATATTAGAATTCTGAGTCACTATTTGGAAACCATAACACATTTACAAATCCAATACCTTGCTTTAGAAGCCAAAAATTACTTATAAATGCCAACTAAGAATTCTTTTCAAACACTTGGTGTGTGATGTTTTGAAAAATAACCTCGAAAAATTCAATCCATGAAATAAATAAATTTATTTCATATAAAAAATTACATTAATAGTTGTATATAAATAATTAGAAATAAAACATGGTCAAAAAAGATAAGGAATCAATGATTCTATAAATTTAAAGGAGAATGCATAGGGGATCCTACCTCAGACCCAAAGAACATCAACAATGAAAACTGTAAATAACTCCACAAGGGTTCAAAGAGGTAAGAGAATCCAAGATAACCCTTAACAAAACAAACTTCCAAATTTAAACCCAATGTAACATGATCCCTAGAACCATGAGTCCAATGAACAAGAGAACCTTAAGAGAAAAATAAAAAAAGAAGGAAGATGAAGAATAGTGGAGGAGAATACCATGATAAATGACACAAAACCTTGAATAAACCACATAGAACCATCGTGTAAGGTGGGGAGGATTGATGGAAAAGGGAGGGATCCCCTAGGGTTTCAAAAGTTTAATTAGAGGGAGATAAGGAGCTTTAGGGTTAAAAATAAAAGCGGGGAAAAAGTAATTTCACTTTTTAGTTAAACTGGGAACTTCACATGGTTTAGAAAATTGGTCACCACCCATGAACACCATATTGGACACACCAGGCTCCTATACAGTTTGGCCACATAATTTTGGAAATCATCCACCTACTGAATGAATTGGTTCTTTCAAGAACTATAGATCTATGTGCATGCCTTCTGCATGGTTTCAACCAACCATACCTAGGTCATGCGCCATTGACTAGAGACACCCAAGACCCACACAGTATCTCTTGAGAGATATATGTTTTGGGATGAAAAATTCACTACATGTTCTACTCAAACCCTGAAATTTCAAAAGAAATTGGAAAGGTAGATCATTATCATGAGGACACAATGTTACCCCTTAATCATGCACCTAAACCATGCAACTAAATAAAAACAACCCAAAACTCAAAATTTCAATCTGAAACATCCAAGAATGAAGATATAAGGTAATGTAAAATGTATTAACCATAAATAAAATAGGAAACTAAAAACTGGGGTGTGACACTATATTGTTTGTTTTTAAAACATGGTTAGAACCCAAAGGAAATATGTTAATGATGAATGTGAGTGATAATACAATGATTTTACTCTTGAAAAACTAATTGAGATAAGAGATGTCAAGAGAAACTTTAGGAATATGACTAATTAGTAATCAAAAGATATAATTAACAACATAATAATATGTGATATTCCTAACTCATCAAGTAAGAGTAATATATTCTTTAACAAATTTCATGTGGAAATGATGAATGATAAAAGAAAGTTCAATTTCTTTCATATCTATAATGTGTTAAGATGCACCGAGAAGAATGCCTTGAATTAAAGGGGAGATATTTTATATATATAAATGAATGCAATGTTGAAAATAATTACCCTGGAATTTGATGTCTTATATGTGGTGAAATTGGGAATTATTTGAGTCAACGCCCTATTCTAATGAATTTCTACTAGACCTAGGAAGGTTATATGATATCCCAATCAATGAAGTTGATCATGATGGTTAAGGAACACTTATCCTCTACTTTATATTTATGAATTTCATGTTAATGTTTGTAAGATTTTTTCCTATGAATATATTATTATTATCGCTTTAGTATTGTTTTTGGGATTTTTAGAATTAATGTATCTATCTACATAGATCCATTATAAATTAATATAATAATAAAATCACATTTAATATCACAAACAACCCTACAATATTCTATCAGTGAAAAGATAAATATGAACTTTGAATGGAAATTACATTTGATGAATGTGTCTTGATTCCATTTCAAAAGGGGTACTAATCTGAAATGGTTGGGGAGAAAATCAATATCAATGATATTCCTATTGTAGAAGAGTTTATTGATGTATTTAAAAAAGAGCTTATAAGCCTTTCTCTGAATCATGAATTTGAGATTTCAATAAAACTTATACCTATTGCTACATATATTTCAACGAATTCATATATAATACCCTTGATTCAGTTGTAGAAATATAATAAGCACTATAAAATAGATAATTAGTGGTGATTTTTTAGAGGGTGTTATGGCCAACCCCCTCTAAATTCATTTTCTGAATGAATTATAGGTGGTTATGCAATATAACCACAAATAATCAAATTTATAGTGGTTTAAAACCCCCTCTAAAATTTTTATCATTATTTTTATTAATAGGTGGTTAGATTTTAGAGGAGTTTTTTTTCAAAACTACTACTAATTTAATAAATAGTGGTGTTGTATATGTGATTGAATTTTAAATGCACTATATATATATATATATATAATTTAATTGAATTTTGGAGGTGATATATATATATAATATTCTTTTTTATTTTAGAGAATATATATATATATATATATTATAATTTTTTAAGAAAATATTGGGGGTTGACAACCCCCTCTAATATCTTAAATTAGAGGGTGTTTACAACCACTTATAATCTCTTAAATAAAAGGGGGTTCACAACCCCCTCTAATATAATAAATTAGAGGGGTTCATGAAGCATCATTAATATATTATATTAGAAGAGGTTTTGAACAACCTCTAATTTAAGAAATTAAAAGAGTGTCATGAACCACTACATATCCCTTAAATTGGTAGGGGGTTTAATGACCTCTATGTTTTTTAAATAAATCCTATTTAAAATCAAGTTTTATAATATATATTTATCCAGACGCATGTTTGTGGGTCTATATATATTACACAAACACGTTATATAAATGTATTCAAATACATTATCTAAATACTTTAGATAAATAATTATACATATAAAAAAGTATATGGATATAAATATTGGTATACATAATATAAATGTAATTATAAACATATTTATTCAAATATATGCCAACAAGCTTGTTCCCAAGTGGTACAAGCTCTTTCTTGGCATCCAAAAGACCCAGGATCGAATCTGGGCAGGGAAAAATTTCTTTGCACTGAAGAAGTACTGTTGCAGGGCACTATAAATGTACTATAGTAGCGACAGAACTGTAGTAGCAGTGTCACTATAGCAGCTCAGGTATTGTAGCAGTACTATTCCCCGACGGGACCTTTGGGACAAACAATGAGATTTCAAGCCTAATATTCAGGACACCTGGCCTTGGGCCTTTGGGATATATAATGGGTCTCCCTCTACCCAGTCAAAGAGTTCCTTGCTTTAATAATAAAATGAGTCTTCTACCCCAACTTTTTAAAAAAATATTTATTCAAATATATAAAATTTATATGTGCTTTTATAAATACTATACATTTATGAAATACATTTTTTTATATTATGTAAACAAATATATGTAATATATGAAAAATTAAATATATATATACATATATAATATAATTATATTATATATATTATATTATAAATAATTTATTATAAATAATATATATAATATATTATTATTTTATATATATTGTAGTATACCATTTTAATTATAAATCAATTTATTATATATATATATATATTATCTTATTATATTATAAATTTCTAATTATATGAATACATTTAATTTTTTGAGTATATATATGTGTGTATACATGATATAATATAAATTTATGTAATTACATATAGAAATACATCATATACATGTATTTAGTATAATAATTGTATATAAATCATGAAATAATTGTATAGTATTTATAAAACCAATATATAATTTTAATAAATTTAAAATATGTTAACAAAAATAATAATTAATAAAAATATTATTGCTACATAGACAGATAAGTATATAAAAATAATTACATAAATATATATTATAATTATATTATATCTATAAATATTATATAAATACATAAACATACACATGCACATACACAAAAAAATATAAAAGTATTTATAAATATATGTATAAATATTAATTTGAATATGTAAATTTAATTATTTAATGATATTTTGTATACAAAAATATATATTTGTATATGTAAAGTAGTATATTATATTATTTATATTTGTATACAAATATATATATATATATTATCATATATTTTCATATAATTATGAATCTAAATAAATTAATAGTATACTATATATTAAAAAAAGTCATTATGGTAAAGTGGTGTCATCACATAGTAAGTAAAAAAATGGACGATGGTTTGATTCATGTGGGTGGTGTTTTTTTAACCTAACTAAGGTGGTGGGATGGGGCTTTCTATGCAGGCCTCATGTATATGGGGAGACAAAGGGGTGATACAGTTGAAAGATAAGGGAAGTGCTATGGGTTGTCTTGGAAGAAAATGGGAGTGCTAGAGGGGGTCTTGACAGACAATGGGAGAACCTCAAAAGATAAGCGGAGAAAAATGGTGGGTATTAGTGGGAAAGGGGAGTGTCTGGGGATTCTTCGCAGATAAATGATGGGAATAGAGAGGTCTCAATGGACAAGGGGAATCTTGGTGGATAAGGGTAGGCCTCGATTGATAGGGGGATGTTTATAAGTAGGGGTGGGGGAAAGAATAGATGTAGGGTGAAATAAAGATTCAAAATAAATAATATAATGCATGTAAATAGTTAGTTTAGAGTATAATCGCATCTGATTACTTCAATTGAGTGGTGGATCTAACCTCCCGTAATATTGTATTCAATTTATATATTATTTCAAATACTTATAAATCATCAGTTTTCAAGAATTTTTGTCGAATTGAGGGGTTTAAATCTCCCATAAAATAACCACCTCTAAATTGAGATACATTTTAGCTGTGCTTGTTCAAAACCAACCCTAACATGATAGGGTGGACACATTAGGATTAGTTCCCCCTAAATTTCAGGACTATGTAAAGAGGGTTTTATAAACCTCTAAACTTAAAAACAACCTAGTCAAACTAGGGAATTTTTGGAAGTGAATTAACTCCAGGAGAATCTTGTTAAAAAATTATTTCGTCCAACTGTATAACCATGGGGTGAACCTATAGTTTTTGTTAATAAAGTAGATCAATGTGACTCTATATTGATTATTGGGAACTTAAATAAACAATTATCAAGATTAAGTATCATTTCCCCCAAATTGATGATTTTTTGATTAATTTCAAGGATCTCAATATTATTTCAAATATTGGTCATTATTATGGATACTATCATTTGACTATAAAAATTTAATACATTCCTAAGATAGGTTTCCATTCATTTTATAGACAATGTGAATTTATAGTCATTCCATTTAGTCTTACTAATTCCCCCACTATATTCATATATTTAATGAATAGAGTCTTTATAGATTAATCTAATCATTTTGTGGTAGTATTTATATATAAGTTTCTTATATATTCCTAGAGAAAGGAAGATAATATAGATTACTTGAGGATTGTACTGAAGAACCTAATGAAGGATAATGTTTATGTAAAATTAAGGAAGTGAGAGTTTTTAATAAATATAATGATTCATTTTTTTTGTGATATAATCTCATTTTAGGGTTTATCAAAAGATCTATCAAAGACAAATGTTATTAAACATTGGACCAGACCAACCATTTTGACTGAGATCCATAGTGTTCTTGGACTATAAGAATATTATAAACTCATTGTGATATATTTCTCAGATTAATCTAATCCACTAATCATGCTTACTCAAAAAGGATTTATGTTCCTCTAGACTGATGAATGTCATGAAAATTTCATGGAACTGAAGAGAAGGTTGGTTATGCACCAATAATTACCCTATCATATGGTGCAGATGTGATAGTAGTATAAAATAATACATCAAAAAACAGGATGTAGTTAGTTCTTATACAATGTTATGTAATGAAATCTTATGCCTCACAATAATTGAAGTTTCATGGGAAAATTATGAGACTCATTATTTAGAATTAGAAGAGGTGATATTTTAATTAATCATCTGTAGTAATTATCTTTATCGATAAAGGAGTGACTAATATTATAATCCTAGATTTTTAAAGTATATATTTACCCACAAATAGTTGAATATACACCAAGTATTACGGTTGGAGTTAATTGAAGATTATGAATTCTAAACACATTACTACCCTGGGAATGAAAACAAGGTGGTAGATTCCTTGAGAATAAAGGATCCTGCTTGCTAATATATGATGACAATAGAAAAACATATAATATTTATAGATTTATAAATGGTAGTCATTAAAATTTTGAAGGAAGGGTAGAAATATTAACTTTCTCAAATGGGTATTAAATAATATATCCAAGTAAAGATTAAATAGGCATAGAATGAGGATGTAGATCAATAAAATAATGTATGACATGTTCCTAAGTTCAAAATTGATTATGATAGAATGATAAAGTTTAATAACGAAGTATGTGTACCATCAACACAATGAAACAATCCATATTTTTCTTCTAATAACTCTTTTATGTGGTGAGTGTGAACCATAATATAATAACACTATATTCAACCTATCAAGGAATAAAGCATCACCGCCCACAACTGTATTCTAGTACCATGAATGAAGAATTTCAAACTTCAAATTAAAAATCAAAACCATAATAAAATTCATTACAGACCACGTGCCACTATGCTGCCCAAGAAACCAACCCTCAAACTCCTCACTGTCAACATCACAACATCGACATCAATAGTCAATGCCAACCACCACCACCATCTCATTAGATCCAAAAAAAAACATGTCGTTGATAGTCGATACGTTTTCAGCATCCATATCCTTATGCCACTAATTCATACTCATATCCCAATGACCCTTGAACAACATTGTGCAACTTCACCTTAGATAGAATGGTTGAATCTAGATCTAGAGCAGAGAATAGAGTGTGCATACAATGAAGAGGAAGGGATCTGGAACTGCTAGAGACTGTTGAAGACTAACAACCCACAAAAAAACATCACCACTTTTCAATCGTCATTCATTCTTTACCACACCATAATCAAAAACACCAAAACCAAAAATACCAACCATCAGAACATTCCAAGCCTGAAGATGTATAAATATCTAAAAGGGTATTATTTTTTTTGGACGACATGCAGAAGGATATAATGGAGTATGTATCTCAATGTTTTCTTTGTCTATAAGTTAATGCTATTAGATATACATATAAGGGGATGTTATAACCATTACTCATACCAAAATGGAAGTGGGAAATTGTCACCACGTAATTCATTGTTGGATTCCCCAAAACTTCTAAAGGCCATAAGTTTTTTTTGTTTTTTTAATCCCTATATAATGTTATCACACTTCATTGTAATCAAATAATATTTTAATCTTGAAAATTTTAGCAAGATATAAATTAAATAAGTTTTCAGGTTATAAGGGATACCAAATTATATTGTATTTGATCAGGATCTAAGGTTTATATAGAAATAACCAAGAAGTCATTAATAATATCTAAATACCGAGTTCTATTCCAGTATTATTTAATATCCTTAGTTAGATGTCAGTATTAGAGGACTATTCCAACCCAGGAAGTTATTTTTATATTTTATTGTCTATATTTTAAATGTTTTTGGGATTAACACATTCCTCTATTCAATTTTTTTTACAAAAGTAGCTTTCGCACAAGCATTCAGATGGCTCCTTATGAATCCCTATGTGGAATGATTTATAGAACACTAAATTTTTATGATGAAGGTGAAGATATAAATAAATTGGGGCTTATAGAATCTAAGTAAATTAAATAAATGGTGACATTCATTTAGTATCACATCAGTTTAGCTTAGAGTAGATATGTGTTTTATGCCAACAATTACCGATGAGAATTGAAATTAAAAGTTAGCGAGAAGGTTTTCCTATAAATTTTATCATAGAAGAATATTATGTTATTTAGAAAGAAGGTAAATATGAGCCCTTGGTATATTAGTCATTTTCTGATAATTGATCTAATTAGGGTGGTTTCTTATCACTTTTCACTCCCACAAAACCTCTCTCTTGTTCAATAAGTCTTCCTTGTATCTCTCATGAGGAAGTACAAACCTAATCCGACACATATACTAAATTTCGAGGATATGCAACTGAAAAATGGTATTTCATATTAATAATAAAATGTTGAAATCATGGATCATAGAGATAATAGTATGCAGAACAAGACTACTCTTTAGGTTAGAGTTCATTGGAAAAATCATAAATATGACAAAGTTATATGGGAACCTGTGGATGTGATAAAGAAGAGATATCATAATTTTTTTCACTAGAGTTCTAAAATTTTTGAGGTATGATTTCATTTTAATGGGTTTATAATGTAACAATCTAATATTTTATATGCATTTCTTTTGAAATAAACATGAATTATTCAATATATTTCATTAAACACTGGCTTAAGTCTATATGAATGTCAACATAGTTATCCATTTTCAACCAGACAATAAATAGACGAGTATGAATAGTAATAACAAATTTGTGAAAAATATTTATAAATAATTTAATTAGTGGAAATGTATTGATTATTTCACAGTAAATAGAATTCAATTTTCAGTGTTATAATCTAATTATAAATAATAAAATTAATTTCATAATAATAATTACTATACTTTATTTTGGTATAAGTTTTTAGGGCATAAAAAACATTTTTCTAAAAACAATTTTTATGCACGCAACATATTTTTATCTTAATAAACTAAATTAAACACTTTTTTATAAATGGTTTTAATTAAATATATGTATTTTATTTTAATATAATATTTGAACATGTATTTTATGGTTTTTACATGGAAGGGAATAGAATTTAATTAAGTTTAATGCATAACAATTTAATTGTTGTAAAATGGATTCTTGTTGTAGGTTGCGAGTTGATTTAAAATTAATTTCAGCTAATTATAGAAATTTAAAATATTAAAATGGATTCTAATTATGGAATCATAATAAAAATGGGTCAGCATCTATTTTTCTCATATTAAATAGTAAAAAATATAAAATTTTGTAACCATAGTTTTGGTTAAAATGAGTTTACCAAGAATTAGACCAAGAGAAAAGGGTTTTTTTTCAAAAAAAACCTATATTATTATTATGTTTTTGAAGATTTTTAGACCTTAAGTTTTCATGAATTTGAATCCCTATCAATTTGGTGAAACTTCACCATGAAATTGACCTTATATCATTGAAATCTTTTAAGAACGTCCATCTGTGTCCCTCCCTTTATTTATAAAAGGGAACTTTATGTTCTCCTTTATTCACACTACTGGATCATTATAAATGAGAAATTACATACTCAAAAAACCCTCCTATAATACTTCCATTCATCCTAGATCTTATTTTCTTCTACTAAGATATATCCTTCTTGTATTATTGTGTAAATGAAAGGAGGTATCAGAAAGGAAACATATAGATCTAAACCAAACCCTTTCAATTTTATTTTTTCTAATACATCCAATAAACATTTTTTATCTATAAAAAATGATGAATAAAGTTTTATAACTATAATGAGATGTTATTATATTGACGGAAGAACCATTTTACCCCCTTTTTCAATCAAATAGGAGATGAATGTATTGCTCATGTGTATGTGTGGACTACCAACTCAATATATAGATATAATTTATTTTCCACCACCATCATTAATGGTTTGTTATTATGATAGATTTAATGTTTTAATATGATATTTATAATATAATATTTATTCTTTAAAGGTCATTAAAATTTATGTTTATTTTGTTCCATCTATCAAAAAATGGAAACATCACTCGTGTGTATGTGCATACAACCATATCAATTGATTGATATAAATCATTTTTCATCACTAATTTATATTAATAATTATAATTATGTATGTAATGAATATATATTAAATTTAAATCAAGATTATAATTCTGAATGTTAAGCAACCCTGATCAATATGAAATAACCATAACTACCAAAATAAAACATGTATAAAAAAATTAGTTAACACTATAAATGATGATGATAATGAATGATTATTAAAGAACAAGATATAAGATGTTAAAATAAAAACATTTACGATATTATAGGAATAATTATTCTTTTATAACATAAATATAATAAAATTTACATTTATTATATAGTATGTAAAAGAAATTTTGATGTAAGAGAGACTTGAGGTAAGAGTTTTATGTTACAATATCATTTTTAAAGAAATCCAACCTTATTTTACCCTTTTGTTAGGAATATTTTTTTCCATGCCAATATTTTCATTATAATATTTTCAAAAACGTGTTTAAAGTTCTAAAATTATTATTTATTAGAAGTTTTTACTGTATTTTAATTTCATTAAAATGTTTTAAAAGGAACCTGCTTAACATTTTCCAAACATGATACTTTTTACTGAAAATATGCAAGGAATATTTGTTCTAACATACACCATATGGACATCTTTCCCTGCCCCCATGAATACTATTATTTAAAATATTTCTTTAGAGGTTTCCTTTTTTTTATATTATAATAAAAGTTTTTCCATAATATTTTATAAAATTGTATATTCTAAATAAGTGTTTTCCAATAAAAAGGATATTCTCCTCAAAAAATATTCCAGTGGAATTTAATTATATTTTAATTATTAAAAACATCCATTATGTTTCATATTATTTTATAATGATTAAATAAAATATTAAAAATTTTATTCTTTACCTATATATATTTTAATTATGATGATATAATTTTTATGGAACCCTTATCCTTTCCATGGGATACGATCTGACGATATGATGAACTTTTTTATGATCCTGTGGAAAACATATATGTGTTTTTTATTATGTGATCAGTGGGACTAGTATTATATATACCTCTAATGAATTTATTATATAAGTATATATAGTAAGATAATAAGTACTTTATAATGGATTCACCTAGTTTAGTAGGTGACTTTGTCCAATAATATTTCCTTTGGAGTAATCCTTGGCTATGGAAGTAATGGAATGGTGAGTGATCCCAATCCACTATGATAGTCTTAGGGGAAATACTTGACTAAAGAAATGATTTTATAGGTTTAATTTAATTAAAAGAACCAATATCTAATGGTTATGATATGTTTCCATGTTTTATAATTGTTTACTGATGATTATTCAAACATAATACTTATATATTTTTATTGTGAAAACATTATTCCATGTTTCATGATTATGATCTATGAATTGATGAGTATGATTTCATAATGTTAGGATCATGTTATAATAATATTATTCATATATTATTATCACTTGTGATCATTGATTTATAACTCTTATATGTAACCTTTCTAAGTGTATGATACTATATTTTTTTAGGTATGTCCCTCATTGAGTTTTTTGTTAGACATTGGCTGCCAAGTCTTTTCCTGAGACAAAGAGCATTTGTTGAAAAAAAATGACTAAAATATTAGATTTTTACATTATTATAATTAATATATTCCATGTATAAATGTGTTAAATGGTATTATAAGGTTTTTCCCATGAGTTAGTGTTGGAAAAAAACCCTTAAATGTAACATTATAATGTTTTTGGGCTGATTGTGCTTGTTGACAAAGAATGTTTCCAAGGTCAATTGTGGAGTTCCAGAGAGATTGATTAAAATCTACATTACAAAGATTTAATAAAACAGAATGGAAACTCTAGAGGTGGTACAAAATGTGAGTATACAAGATTCATTTGTTTCCCATTGTGACAAATATTTTGATCCAAAATTTCGAGAATAGATAAAATTATTTTTGGAAAATGATTTTGCACACAAGGGTGTTGGTGATTTTTAATGTTTCATGGAAGTCAATGTTCAAGATAATCTAATCAAAATATGGAAAAATAAAAAATTGTGTGGAATATCTGAATTTTCGTGAAAGGATGACATACACAATAGAGGTCATGAATTGTGCACCCCTGACATAATGTTGAAGTGATCTGCATGAAAGAGAGTTACACGCCAAATTCAAGGTTAAAAATGCTATTATGAACTTGAGGAAATGTTTGTGCCCAATGTGAATGGTGGGAGAGAAACTTGTGCATAGGGTTTTATGTGTCTATAAATTAGTAGCTACCCCCTTAGTTTAGTATCTCAACACTTAGAGGAAATTATGGATCTAAATTTCATAAGAGTTTCATGCAAAGGGAGTTTTGTGTCAAGAGAGTTGTGCACAAATCATCAATTTATCCACAAGAGATTATTCTGAAATAGTGTGTAGAGGTTGGTAGTTCTACAACTAAAATCAATGTTTCCCGAAATGTGTTAAAGTTGGGCGTAAGACATCCCAAGTTCTCACATAAGATAAAAGTTTCCCAATAATTCTATGGTAAAGGGGTATCCATCAAGTGGATGAAATTCTAAAATAATGATACACTAAAGGAGGTGTAAAACATTTTTATTCAAGTGGTAAAAGAAGATTATTTTAAGGGATAATTGAGAACACGTCAGTTAAACAAGTAGTAAGATTTCAAATTGTTATTAGTTGTAAATCAGGTGTGATTGTAATTCCACTAAAAACATTGTAAGGCCGTGAGTTTGGGATTAGAAATGATCCAGTCCAAACAATGAATTTTCAAGTGATTCATAGTGGATTTGGTAAATTGACACATTTTCATTCTATTCTCCTCGAATGTAGCTCAGTGAGGGTGAACCAAGTAAAATTTTTATGTCTCATGCATGATTTCAATTTTTTCATATATTTCTTTTGGAAATAGAGAGAAGAATATTTTTTACCACAAAACAAGATATGAAGGGGTAGTTTTTTATAATTTAATACCCTCATTCACCCATCCCTCTCATGGTATTTAACCTATTTAGGATAACAATTTCTATTAGAGGGAAATTTTGAAATTTAGTGGTTCTATATTAGTTGATGAAATGCAGGTTTTAAGTAAAAATGGATTTTGATAATTGAGGAAACAAAATTCAATTAACTATGAATCAGATGCACCAATACTTCTGAGTATTAGGAATGGATGACATTACAACATCTATTCATGGAATATCATCCAATAATGACATTGGTTCTTTATAAGATGATGACCCAAAACAATTGGATGCAAATTCTAAAGGAATAAATGCTTTAAGGAGAGCCCTATGAAATGAAATATATATAGATGTAATGTAATTCAAGTCATCACATGCTATGTGGGATTTTTTATGAATATTTATGATGGTGAATAAAAATTTATAGAAACAAAGATGAAGCTTATATGGAACAATTATACGGATCTTCAAATGACCCTAATGATTTTTTGATGCATTATTTGACCTATTAAATGTTGTGGGGGAATATATTAATGGTTTCATAGAAATTATTGATGATGTATATATTTTTAATCATATATTGAGAACAATTCAACCTTAGTTCCCTCTGAAAGTTTTTATATTGGAAGATAAAGATCCAAAAGAGCTGACATTGGATAGTTTGAACAATACTCTTGTTGTGTAAGAAATGAGAAATGAAGATAATGACTCTATAGAAAAAGGGAAGTCCAAGGAATATGCATTTAAGGCCAAGAAGAGGAACACTATTTAAGATGGTCAGAAAGAAGAAGAGATGGATGTGGTGTTTCATTTATTTTGTAAAATCTTCAAAATATGAAAAGGAATGATTAAATGGAAATTCCCACTTTCTTTAATTCAATGTGGAATGGTTAGAAATCATGAAATGAGGTTCCCTGAGAAGCTTCATGAAGATGAAGAGTATGGAGTTTAAATTCCCAAGAATTAGGATTCAGCCTATGTGAAATGAAAAAAATAAGAAACATTTATTCCAAAAGGAGAGTATTCTATAAAAAAATAAAATGGTGCAAAAAAATATGTGGAAGAAGAGTTAAAGGACAATAAGGATCATGATGAAACATTTACGGGGGAAGTTGTTCAAAATTATAAAATAAGGGAATAAATAGATAATAAAGAAGGACGAGTAAAAGGAATAGTTGAACTTAATTTGTAATTACCAGATTCTTTTGAGGAAATAGAAGTTTGGAGAGTCAAAATAAAGAAAGAAAACAAAGTTCTTCAATATACCAAACATTATATGCTATAAATGAAGGATAAAAACTTTTTCTGAATAAAGAAATTTAGAAGATGAATCTTCAATTCCCGAATTCTTAAAAACTTTTGTTGATTTGTAGATCAAAATAAATGAATATAAAAGAGAAAAAATAGTATGACTAAAACTACTCAAGGTAAAATCAAACATATTGATGAAATTAATGGGGAACTTGTTGGGCTGTGACAAAGTGTTAATGATAAAAAAAATCTTGACTCCTATTATGACATTAGGAAATTAATTTAATTTAGTTAACAAAAAATATGTAAGTAGAGGATGGAGTTCTAGTAGAAAAAAAGAAACATTCAAATACAAATGATAATGATGGAATGCGGATTGATAAAAAATATAAAGAAGTAATGTTTGAATTTAGACAAAAAACTCCTGATCCGATATTCAATATTGATTCTGGTATGAATCAGAACTAAAAGATTCATAGAACTAAAGAGATAATTAGCTGTCTAGTATTTCCACATTAGAATGCACCCCGTATGATATTTTTTTATTAAGGAAATATGGGACACTAATTTTTTTTTGATCCACAACCAATAGGTACCGAAGGTAACAAGACGAATAGATGAATTAATATAGAAATAAATATTCATGAACATCATCTTATGGTCACTCTAATAGAAGTGAAGGATTCAAGCACATAGAAAGTTATGGCTCATAGACAATGTAGAGAAATATACTGAAGAAGAATGAATATAGTTATAATAAATAATTTAATGTATCATCTAATGATATGAAAATGAAAAATTTGTTTTCATCTCTACAATATAAATCTAGTCTATTAAACGTTGAAAAGATAAATAGTATCAATATATACCAGGTATGAAGTCAAAAACATGTACAAAAAGAAAAGTGTTGAGAGGGAAGTGGTTTCAGAGATTCCTTTTAAAGCATTAGGTCACACTGGAATATTGATCATTGATAGGGGATTCAACTCTCATAGGATAAGAAATAAGGATCTTGTGACTGGAATTAGGTACTATTAAGATGATAAAATAATATTAGGTAATGATTAAGGATTGGAGGTTGTTTTCTCAAGAAAATATAAATTTTTGGGGAATACATGAAGAATTAAAATGACTTGGTTGTTAAAGGTCTCAGTCACAACTTTCTAAGTGTAAGTAAATATTTTAACTCATGATATTCCATAAAATGTTTAATGAAATTATAAATCATTAAGGGAAAATATGATGATTTTTTTTTAGGGAAAGTGTACAAAGGGAAATTTGTATCTTGTATGTGGAGGAAATGATATGTGATTTTTGACCAAGGAAAAATAAAAATTGCTATTGCATAAACATCTTAGTCACTTGATCCAAACCTACTTGGTAGATTTGGTGACATTAGATTCTACTCAAGACCCCTTAGGTTATCACGTGATCTTACACATACATGCAATGATTTTCTATAGGGGAATATCATTTGGAATAAATATAAGGAAATAGATCAGTGGTCAAAAACAATTCATGAGTTGGTGCATATTGATATGTGTAGACCTATTTCACCAACAGATATTTATGATAGAAGTATTATGTTCTCTTCATTGATGATTTTAATAGAATGGAATGTGTTTCAATAATCACCAACAAATCTGAGGTGTTTAGTTGAATAAAAACATATCAGAGGGAAGTTGAAAAGATATTAGGTCAAAGAATATGGAAAATCCAAATAGATAATGGTCTAAAGTTCACAAATACCCAAGTGAAGGACTATCTAAAGAAACATGAGATAAAGAACAAGGTTTCATAGTAAGACCTCCACCATAAAATGTATTAGTTGAGAGAAGAAATCTAATTATCAAAAACATGACTAGAACAATTCTCATTTGTAAAGACCATAAAGATAAGTTTTTGAAATATGTAGTGATGACATTATTCTACAAATCAAATAGAAAATTATTAACTCCAAAAGAATATAAGAATATATTTGATCTATGGTGTTGAAATAATCCAACATTGAAGTACTTTTAAGTCTTCAAAAGTACGTTTTTCATTCTAAATAACAAGAAACATGTAAATTTTAAATCCTATGGAGATGAAGAGATATTTATTGGATTATAAAATAAAATAAATGAATATAAATTCTTAAATAAGTTCATGGAAAATTTATTTGAAAGAAATGATGTTTCTATATCAGAGAATGAGTAGATTTTTTAGCAAGTACATGATTAGTCTCAAGAGGATAGTGGTGAAGGGATAAGTATATTAGTGAATGTTCTAGTTCCAAAGTATGATTTAGAATATGATTCAGATAATTAAAAGGATGAGCATAAACCATTATCTACACAAATATTGAAGAGAAGACATGAAATTGATAGAGAAAACGTAATTAGTAATTAAACAGCTCTAGTATAGACAAAGAGGATGAATACTCTACCTCAATAATTGTTCTTTTCAATGTTATAGCCTAATATTTTTTAGAATGAAACTGGAGATGAAAATTGGGTATCAACTATGAGTAAAGAGTTTAACCATATTGAGAAGAATCATACATGGGAGGTTGTTTCTAGGCTGAAAGATTATATTTTCATTGATACTAAATGTGTCTTTTAAAACAAAATGAATGAGTATGGCACAATTATTTGAAACAAAGAATGACTAGTGTTAAAAGGGTTCTCCCAGATAGAGGTTATCAATTTTGATAAAACATTTTAACCTATTGCAAGGCAAGAAAAAAATCAAATTATTCTTGGCTACAGTAGTGAAAAAAGATCAATGTTTTCCAACTGGATTTCAAGTCCTCATTTATTAATTTTATTCTAGATAAATGTGTTTATATTGATAATAAAATTGTTTTTATCACTCTTAAATATTAGAATAGTTTTTTTCCGACTGAAGAAGGCACTATAAGGGTTAAATAAAGAACCTAGAGCATGGTATTCAAGAATAGATTAGTTTTTCAAGAATCTCGGTTTTCAAAATGGTGGAGTTGATTACAATATCTATTTCAATGATAACAATAATCAAAGGAAGATGGTACGAGTATATGTATATGACATAATTTTTTTTATTAGATTAAGCATCGTGCTCTCTGTTTTTAGAATTCTTGAAAAAATAATTCGAAATTTCAATTATTAGTGAATTGACATTCTTCATTGGGTTATAGGTTACATAAGGAAATAATGGAACATTCATCTCTGAATATAAATATGCCAAGGAGGTTTTTATAAGATGTGTAATATATAATTAAAATAAGATGATGACTCTGGTGGATACTAGGATGAGACTCTCATGGGATGTTTCCATGTAGTTAATATAATAGAATATAAGAAAATCCTTAGCAGTCTATTGTAATTGATAGTGACAAGACCTGTTATTGATTTTACCACATTCGAAGTACCACAGTATCAATGAAATCCCATGGAACTCCACTTACTTGTAGTGAATATAATACTTTAGTATATCAAGGGAACAATGGATTTCAGTTTATTGTATAATGAAAAATATCATTAAGTGTAAATGTGATATAAAGATATATATTGTGTTAGATCAGATATTGATAGAAAATATATATTAGGTTATGTATTCTATTTTGACAGATTATGTTTTTATTGGATAATAAAGAAACAAGATTACATTTCATTAAGCACCACATAAGTTGTATATATTACATCTACTGAATCGTGAATTTAGTTATTATTGGGGAAGCAAAAACCTGATGATATGGGGGTTAAAGTGAACTTTCCTATTGGAATCCATTGTGATCATTAAAGTTTTATAATTATTATAAAAAATCTATTCCATTACATTAGAACAAATAAAATTGAAATCAAGTATCATTTTATCAATGAGAAGGTAGATCATGAGATTTTGAAGTTGAAGTACTTGCCTACAAAACTAAAGATTACAAATATTCTAAAAAGGCCTTACAGAAATAATCTTTGGAATGAAATCGAATGGCTCTGGGAGTTTATTCCAATCCCCACTCTTCAAAAAAATGTGAATTTTGGACCCCTATCCCTGAGGTATGGTATTTTTTACCCTAATACTTTGATCTATGTTCTTGACCCTGTAGAAGACCACCAAGGTGTGACGTTCATTTTTTTCTGAAAAAGGGGAGAAATTGTGCCTATTAAATGAGAGAATATTTCTTGATCAACAAAGGGGGATAAGCTGATAGGGGGAGAAATTAAGTTGGGGGAGTATTAACATTTTAATTATTACGGGATTTTAACAAACCATGCAATGCTTCCATAACGGGATAAAAACTAGGTGATATGAGGATACTTTTCATGGAAATTAGGTGTTACATAGGATATATTAAAACATTAAAAATCATGATATTCCATGTAGTAATGTATTTAGATTTTAAAATATTTTGATTCTAAAGGTGATCGATCAAAATATATATTTCACAAAATATGGAGTTCATGATGAAAATAGATGAGTGGTTCTAGGAATGAAGTGATTCATTAATGGACTTTTCACCCTACTCTGGCTTCTCATGCTGAGCATGGCTCATGTGCTCTTAGAGTTTGTAAATCATTGACCACTATATAATTATCACATAGGGAATCGTGGTAGAATATGGAAGAAACATTAATGATATATCAAAATGAGAAGTTGTCCAAAAAACCCAAAGGGGGAGATTGTTGGGGAAAATCCCTCATGGTAACATTACAGTGTTTTTGTGTTGAATGTGTATGTTAAAAAAATAGGTTTCCCTAGCCAGTTGTGGAGTTCTAGAGAGATTTTTGAAAAACTATGTTCAATGCAAGGTTGATGGTAATTCAAAAAGTTACATGTAATTCAAGATTTAGGATCATCTCATAAAAATAAAAAAATGGATTGAATTGAATGAAAATATTGAAATTGCGAAAAAGATAAAATTTTATGAAACAAGTCATGTTACATGAAACTGTGACATAATTTTCAAGTGATCAGTGAAAAATAGAGTGACACTCCACATGTGATGTCAAAAATTGTATTTTTTTCTCATAAAATGTTTTGTGCACAATGTGGATGGAGAGAAAAAAACTTTCATGTTGGGTCGAAAATGTCTATAAATTAGTACATACCTGATTCATTTCAGTATCTCAAACCTTTGAGAAAATTGAGTCTTTGAATCATGTAATAGTTTCATTCATAGGGAGTTATGTATAATGAGAGTTTCATGCAAAACATAATGTATGAACAAGAGGTGGTTCTACAATAATGCACAGAGGTTTGGAGTTTTGCTCCTAAACTCAAATATTAAATGAAAATTATTAAAGAAGCATGTATGACATCCCAAGGTTTGGTGGAAGATATAATTTTCCCAATAATTTTATGGTAAAGTGGTATTGATCATGTGGATGAAAGTGGAACCTAAAGATATAATAAATGAAGAATAAAGCATACACATTCAAGAGATAAAATTAGATTCTTCTATGAGAGAAGTTGGAACACTTTAGGTGAGACTGGTGAGCTTTCAAATTGTGATTAGTTGTAAACTGGGATGGATAATGAGACTTCTATAATAATTGCAAGGTACTGAGACTAGGCTTAGATGTGATCTAGCCCGAACCATGAATTTGGATGTGAGACTTAATGTATGTGGTACATTATAATATTCATTGTGTGTCACTTTGACATGTCCTAGTGAGGGTGAACCAAGTAGAATTGTTGTGTATTGTACACGATTTCATTTTTTATACATTTCATCAGGAAAGGAATAGAAGAGAGTTTTGTTTAACAAGAAAACCAGATCAGAAGGGGAATTTTTTTAAAATTTCATACAATAATTAAACCCCTCTCATTGTATTTAACCTAGTTGGGCTAACAATTAGGAAGGCCTCAGAGGTGGTTTGAGAACATTCATAGATATTGGGTTAAAAAATGTCTTCGAGGAAATTACACCCTATGTACATATTACAAGACATGTAATTATTTCTAGAAATGTGTTTGTAACTAGTTCATGATGGGAAGTTGTTATTTTTGATTAACCAAATTCACATTATGTAAATATTGATCAGGATAAATATTACACCTAGGAAATTTTTTTTTCATCTTAACTTAAAAAATATAAAAATTCATGACATGAAAGGATTACACTCGGTGTATTCCTTAAACCCAGTGGTTCTAAGTGGGTATTGTGTATGTTTATTTTAGTCCATCACATGAATCCATCTCCTCCTAACCTTAGAATGGTTTCCAAGAGATTTTGGAGTCTCATGTTCCATTGAGGATGTCCCGATTAAAAATCTTATCTATGGTGAGTTTTTTTGCTTAGGTTTACCTCATCATTAATCATTTTTTATTTATTGTTATGTAAATCTATATACCATAGATTTTTTTTGGGTTTTGATCTTGACCTGTGTTGATATAGTTTCTTCTTGAGATCTTCTACAACTTCTTCAATGTTGGTGTTTTCCATTGGAAGCATTGTGTTGATCTCTATATAAGGGTAGGATGTCTGAACCTAACCCAATGGTCTATTTAATTATGAAGTACATGCAATATTGTTGTTGCATCTACATAACATGTGATCTAATTAATTTAATTGGAATTTTTTTGTGAATTATGTATTGAAATATTTGTTGAATACCTTTAGATTTAATTGTTTATGTTAGTTGGCCTATGGATACTGATTGGGTGAGAAAACCATTTAATTAATAACAAAGTGCCTAATGGATTAATGTGTGTTTAGCATGAAATGAGATTCACATGTTTTATGGATATATATTCACTTTATAAATGTGTTTGTTTTAAATTCTTGTTGATGATTTGATATATAAATGAAAGTGTAATTGAATGTTAACTAGTAATTATCATAATTAAACATTGATCTGTTTGATGTGATATTTTGAGACCTCTATTGCTATGACATGTGTTGTGATTCCTAATGCAATGATTATATTGAGTGAGATCTACCCAGTCCCATGCTGTAAAAATTATATTGAGTAGTATATCCCCAGTCCCATGTTATAATTATCATATTGAGTGGGCTCTGCCTAGTCCCATGTTGAAATTCTTATATTGAGCATACTCTTAACTGTCTCAAGCTATAAAACTTATATTTAGTGGGTTCTTCCCAATACCATGATGTAATTATTATATTGAGGGGGATTTACCCAATCCAATTCTATTATTATTATATTGTATGAACTCTGTCCAGTCCCATGCTGAAATGATTATATTGAGAGAACTCTACCGAATCACATGATGTAATGCTTATGTTGAGCCGGCTCTGCCTAGTCTCATGTTGTAATACTTATATAGAATTATTGGCCTATTTTTGTGTGATTTTTACATGAATATATGGTTTTTGGTAGGCATGGTTGTGATACATGATTAGATATATTTCAATATGGCATTGAAGCATGTATTTTAGTGTAATATATTAGTATATTAATTAATAAACATGTTTATCACTTTATTGCATACACATATTTTTCAGACTAGTTTAAATTCATACGTGATGGTGTTGAGCTACTAAGTTATACTCACACCCAATTTGGGTCATATTTTGGTAAATGAGAACATTATATGGGTGCCAATTTGGAAAAGGAAAAGGGAATTTATTACTAATTATTTTATTTCTTGATTGATGGGATGATGTTTGGAGATGGGTCCGACATGGGTTTTGGGACCAGGGTATTTTATGAATATTTATTGTGAGATGATTCTTTTATTTTTATTTTTTTATGTTTGTTATTTAGATACATATCATCTTTTCATTATATGATTCAACATTATTGGTTTATTAGTCTTTTCTTTATTTTTCCAATTGCATTATATTTTTTCCACTATCTTCTAGTTACTTTGATGTTTATTATTATGGATTATTCTGATGTATTATACTTTATACCATGGGAATAGTCTCCCCAATATACATATAACACCTCCAATTCTGGTTGAGAGCCTATGGAATATGGGGAGGCATGCTTGAGGTTAGGCTACCCACCCACTTTTCCCATGTGGGAGAGTGTAAGATCGTGGTACGTAAGAATGTGGCATCAGATGAGGATGTTTATCTTTCCTATTATTTAACTATTTGGGAAAGGTATAAAAGATAATATGATGTCTCATGAATTGGTAATGATCATTTTCATGGTAGTAGTTAGCCTATATATATGGTAAAATTTTAGTGACCAGGGACAATATTGATGTCTATATTGTTCGCTTGTTATAATTGATGTTATTTCACATTGGGTGATTTACATATTATTACACGTTATTGTTTCATGATGATAATGTTTCCTGATATAACACTCATGACCTAGTATGGTGTGAGATGAGTATACATGCATCATTATAGACACATAGTGAAATATATTGACATGCATTGTTTACTATAAAGAAATATTTATTACATGTGATATACACATACCTATATGAATTATGGTATGAGATACTTGATAAATAAAATTAAAGAACTGATATGTCATGCTAAAACACTTTTAATTCATTTATAGTGATATTAGGAGTAGTGGTTCTCTATTTGTGTCACCTGCTAAGGACAAACTTGTTTACTATCTAGTGTTCTAAGGAGTGTGTTTATCTTAAAGATAAAATTAATCATATTCACCTTCATGTTGAGAATTAGGAGAGTGGAAATCATTATGCTCTTAATGTAGCTAAGTTAGAGCATACTAAAACTCATGGGGATCATATAGATGTTTATCTTCACAACAATTTCTTGAGGGTCATGTGATCCATGGAAAGGGTGACTATTCACACCCTAAATTTTAGGTCTTAGCTGATGATAGAGTTTCAAATATAGAATCTACCTATATTAACTAGGGAGGAAGGCCCCCAAGTAGTCGAGTTCTAGATTGAGTTAGTCCAAATGATCTTCAATAATCTTGAAACACCCACAGATAGAAGGATTAAGCTTACTACACAATGATCCATGAACCTACCAAACATTGGTGGGATATTACGGAGAAGGCTGGGCTAGGTGATACTTTTCCTCTAGTGGTAGAAAATTTTAAGGATGTCAATTTTGATGAGTTCTAAAGATTACTGCATGACCAAGAGATCTAGTTCACAAATGAGTTTGTGATGAGAGAGGAGCTAGTTTCTATCCCAACATATAGAATAGTACCAAAAGATATTCGAGAGTTGAAAGTTTGATGGATGATCTTGAAGTTAAATATTTTATATAGACTATTACATCTATACAAGGTTCTCTCATTCTTTTCACAAAAAAGGCTAATTGTAACTCGCTCTTATGTATGGATTATCAGAGAATGAATCAGATGAAGATTAAGAACCAGTATACCATTCCCCATATCCATGATACTTTATTTCTGTTTAAAGGATCTAATATATTATAAAAAATCTATTTGAGACCTAGATACCACTAGTAGATGGTGAGAACTTCAAATATACCTAGACTAAGTTTAGGATCAGGTATGGGTTATTTGAGTGTGTAGTGGTCCCATTAGTTTTGACAACACACTGATGATATTTATGGCTTTTATGAATCAGATCATTCATTTTTTTCTAGACCAATTTTTGGTGGTTTTGGTAGAAGAAATATTTGTATACTCCCAGTTAAAATAGGATCATGAAAAGCATCTTGACATAATCTTGATTACATTGAGAGAGAATCATCTTTATGCTAAGATAACCAAATGAAATATATGGATCAATAAAGTGAACTTTCTATGTCATGTCAACTAAGAGTTAAAAGTGTTAGTGAACCCATAGAAGGATTCCACAATGGTATCTTGGGAACAACCCAGTAGTATCTTAGAGATTCAAATATTTCTGGGTTTAGTAGGTTATTATCTGCATTTTATCCAGAAAATATAATATCTGAAAGCCCTGATGTGGGTATTGATCATGAAGGGAGTATTTTTTTGGTAAGATAATTGTGAGAGATATTTTCATTAGATAAAAGGAAGGATGGCCTAAGTACTAGTTCTCACTTTTCCTATACTGGGTAAAGTATATACCATGTATTGTGATGTGTCCAGAGTTTGAATTGGAGTAGTTATGATGTAGTAGGATAAAGTGGTTGGTTATAGATCTAGATAGCTGTGACTACATGAAAAGAATTATCCTACTCTTGATCTAGACTTAGAATAAGTGGTACATTCCCTGAGATGATGGAGATAATATCTTTTAGGTGATAGCTATTTGGTATAATCAGATAAGAAGAGCCTTATGTATATATTTTCTTAGTGGGACTTGAATCTTAGGTAGCAGAGGTGGGCCTATTATCTATGGTATTATGACTTTTAGTTGTTACGTACCCCAGGAAAGGGAAATATCATTACAAATGGAATTAAAATGATAAGTGAATGCAAAAAATATTCTTATGGATTCATTCTAACCTAAGAGTTAAATTATTTCACTATAATTAATTACTTCTTCGTTATTATAACCTTTGGAAACTGAATATGATTTGTTTCTAGTTATATTACTAGATTCATCTAGTTTATTTCAAAAAACCCATTTTGAGCCAATAATGTAAAGATCATTTGGTATTTCCATGAGATTATATACATCAATTCTTGTAAATTTATTATGTTTGTCTTGAATAAAAATATTCAATTTTTAATTGGTAATGGAATCATTAAGGATTTGAGGCCTAAGGTGAGAGACAAAGGCAAGGTGTTTAAGTTTATTTATAACAAATATATGAGTACGGGACCCTTCTTATAAATCACTGATGAAATTATGAATCAGATTCTCATTAGATTTTTTTGAAAAAATTAACAAATTAAATTGAAGAATATTATTTTTCTTCTTCATCTTCTTTCATTTTGAATGGCTTATTTAAAATATAATTTAAAAAAAATTGAGGACGATGTTTAAAAATATTTTCATAAAATAAAACAGGGATTGATTCTTCATCCATTTAATTCATTTTATTAAATACATGGTAATATTTTATTACATTTGTGTATCAAAAAATATACCTTTTTTAGATTTTTAATCTATTTTTTCAATATTTTCTTTAGTGTTTTAAAGAAAATCATTTTTGACCAAAAACATTGAAAAACCCACCTTTGGTTTTTTTACAATACCAAAAATCTTAAGGGGTTTTCTTTAGAAATAGATTAATGATAATTTGATTAATGATATAGCATGTGATATTCACTGCCTCATCTATAAATATTATAGAATAAAAAATTAATTTAAAATTTTATGACCAATTAAATAAATTTTTCAATTTCACCTCTTTTTTAGGGGTTTGTGGAGGAGAAAAATAATGACTATAGCCTAAAGAAGAAACAAATCATTAAATTCCATATAAAAAATTTACCTACATTAATACCTAAAAATTGAAATAATTTTAAAAACATTTTCATTTTCATCATTTAAAAAAAATGATGATGACATTGTAAGATTATATTTTAAGAGTTAAGAAATAATCCTTTATGAATCTTATAAATTCATTAAAAATTACATGATTATATGTTTTACTTATATAATTTCAATATTATTAGGACCGAAATTTTCATAATGAATCATTTTAAGATATTGTGAATAATAAATACAATTTCATATTTAAAATATGTTTTTTACCATGTTGGCATGA
Source organism: Viscum album (assembly GCA_963277665.1). NCBI lineage: Eukaryota > Viridiplantae > Streptophyta > Magnoliopsida > Santalales > Viscaceae > Viscum > Viscum album. The sequence continues at coordinate 1,658,850,219 of OY728153.1, forward strand.
TTCACAAACCATGTCATTATTGAAACCTAGTTTGGGATAGTCTTATATTAGTTGTTATCGATTGATTATGAAAAGGGAATGAGTGATGTAACAACCAAGGTTTTATTTTCAAATACAAGAGTTAGTTACTTCTGTATCAAATCATTTATTTTCATTGATGGAAATATAATTTTAAATAATTTTATATGCATTTTGAAATCTTAAAGTGATAAATAAAAAAATTATTTTGAATTAAACAATTTCATATTTTTTAAATAATTTCTAAAAATTTTGTCACAAAATTTTCTTATACTTATTAAATTTGGTTTCAATACTTTCTAAAAACATTTCTTAATTAAGTTTGAGTTAGAAAAACTTATGTTACCTTCAATAATTATCTTACCCCATGAATTATCACCAATGGTGATGTGACTATCTGTAAGTGTATTGATTTGATTAAATTTAGATAGGATGATACACATTTTCCATGATCAACTAGAATATAGGTTCCATATTTCTTATTGGTTATTTCAAATGAGATAGTTTTCTTATAATATAAAATGATTGATGTTTTTAGTACCCAAACAAACCTGGGTCAGCATACTTTATCTGATAAATATTTTTGATTCCCGAGTTTTTTTCATTGTGGATAGTTTTAAGGGATATATATTAATTTTTTTCATCCATAGTTATAATTTTTCAATAATATTCATAGATTATATTTTTAGTTCTTTTTCAATAATTATAGAAAATTTCCCCATTTACAGCATAAAGAAAATAGGGTTTTGATTGATTTTCTGTAAAGCTTGCATGATTGGGGTAACCAAAGCTAACCAATTAATTTCAAGGTTTTTTAAAACCCAAAATTTTATTTAAATGTTATTTTACTTGGGTAAATTTTAAAATATATCTATTTAGGTTTTTAATATTTAATTCATGATTTTTGATATTTGGTTTACTTTTGATTATCTTGATGATATATTTTTTTATTTAATGAGAAGTTTCATTTATTTTGGGAGATTATATTTTTCTTCAATAAATTGATTAAATTTATTTTCTTAGTTAAGGAAACAAATAATAAATTTGATGATATCCATTTTTTATTTAATATTTGGTATGTATTAAATATTCAATATTTATGAAGAGAATGGAGAAAGAAGAAGAAGAGGTAGAATAATGTCAATAAGAATGGAGTAAAAAATAAGAGGAAAAAATATTATAAGGAGTACTAGCCTTGATATCTTCATAAAAATGTTCAATGATAAAATTTAGGCTAGAGTAAATTTATTTGGATGTAAAATTTAAAACCATGAAATCATCACTTACACTCCACATGGATACATTAAAATAATTTTTAATTATATTATTTTATTTGAGATTTATCTTATAGATGTGGAATACTAATTTTATGTGAAAATTTCTTTATATTTTTATCATGTCACCTCAATTTTCTCTTTTGAGTTTTTATATATTTTTTTAAATTTCTTTTCATTTGAGAGTTTATTTATGTTCTTAGAAAATTAACACATTATAAAACCTAACCTCATGATTGTTCATCGTTATTAGATTGTAAGGTGATGGTATTATTGAATTATTTGTATTCATTGGAATCCTTTCTTCTTGGAGTTTTATAATGATTTATTATGTCATTATGTAGATGATTTGTCCCTTGAACAACACCTTTTTCACATCTTTATCTTCTTGGATAGTCATCACTTTTGGAGATCAGGAGCTAGGTACCACACATAAGATTTTATTTATGAGTATTTATTTTGTTAATTAATCAACAAAGGAATTTATACCACTGGATATGTTATTAAATCTTGTAAACATTCACGTAATATATTTTTCATAATTCATAGTAAAACATTAAAAATCTTGATAGTACATATCTAATATTGTGTCCATGGATTTTTTATGCCTTCAGGTGTTACTTATAATAATTTAAAAATCTCATAAATATTCGTTTAGATGGAAATATGATAAAACTAATTTTTATGTAGAACAACATGTAATGAATTCATAACTTTTTTTCTCAATTAAATATTTATAATATCTACATGAGTCTATTTTTCTATAGTTTCTATGGTGGGAAGATACTCAAAAATAAAAAAAATTCATATGGCATGGGAAATAAAAATTAGTAATGTTGAAATTAGATTAATCAAATTTGAGGGATTAGTTTTGTAAAAAATTAAACAATATTAATGGAAATTATATTTAATAATAAAAAGGAAATTTGAAATAAATTAAATATCTGTAACAAAAAAATGAAAATAAACATAATTTTGAATCAAATGGGATTTTGATTAGCACAGAATGTCTCCATTGATTCCAATTTTTTTAGGGATCATAGAAATGGTGGGTGATTTACCATATTAAAAATTAAAAGAGGAATAAAATATTAAATTCATAATTTACTAATTTAGAGATAAAGAAGTGAGAAATCGAATATGTGACTATTGATAACTTCTATTTGAGTCTATAAAAAATTTATCAATTCACTTAAAGTGTACAAACATTTGAATCAACATTATTAAATTATATAAGTTGAATTCTAATGATATAGTGAATAAATTTTAATATGATATAAATATAGTTGATAAGATGTTTAGTTAAAGCACAATGTGTTACCCTACATCTCCACCCCTTGACTAGAGAGTTAAATTATATAATTACCTTGATCAAAAAAATGCTAAAGAACCCATCCCTCACAATTATGTCAAGTGAAAACCCTCTTGAACATCATCGTTAATCAAGTAGCTTGTACAAAACATTTTTTTATATTGGGAACCATTGGATAAAGATGGTTGAGTTAAAAGTGCGTTTCTTTGGGAAAACTCTTTACACGTAACTCAAAAATCAATTTGTTGTTGTGGAATACAATGGAGAAAAATAAGATTATGAGAAAGGTAGAGATACATAATAATATTTTTAACATGGAATCCACTTTAGATAATTTTGAATTTTTGAGATTTTCCATTGAATCAATCATGAGAGCACTTCATTTAGAGAAAGGATCAAAAGTTGCAAAGTTAAGTTTTTAATATGCTTGGGGTATCATTGATAGGCTCTAAAAATGATCAATAATGATCTAGAATCATCAGGTGTATAAAACCAAAAATAGTCCATCCTAATGGCCATTTTGACAATATTTTTATTTTTCCTCTATAGACACTTTGCAATACCACCAAATATATGGTTTCTACCATTGGGAAGCCAATGATATACCTATATAATTTCTCACTACTATAACTAGTACATCTTAGCTAGTGCACCTCCATTGGCTAGCTGGTGGACTTACTAGAGATCTTTTACTTCTGTACATAAATCACCTTCTAACTTATTCATTCTTGATCTCTCCACATTCATGTGGACCTACTCCAGTTCATTTTAAACACTTATTTGAATATTTTTGGGTGTTTTAAAGGAGTTTAATAGGGAAAGGTACATGTTGGAGCCTAAAACAAGAATTCATTGACACTTAAACTTGGATTGTAATTCCACACATTTAATTTAATGAAAGTATTGAACCACACATAAATAAAATCATTAGATAAAAATGATAGTGTTTGGGATCATGAAAACACCATGGTAGAGATATATAAAATAGAAGCTACATAAAATTAATTCAAAATTATAGAAATGTTTCTAGACCATTTGAAATACATTAAAGTTGCAAGGAACAGAGCTCAAATATTAGAGTAGTTATCAAAAGGTAGTTATCAACTAAAATTTATAGAGAGGTATTTAATTTATTATAATCCTATAGATAGGGACCAAAACTATAGTTTAAAGATAACTATTAAACAATCGAATCCTAGTCTATGTGATTGAGAGTGAGATATTTTCCTTATGTTTTAATTTATATAATTTTATTTTCCCCTAAGTTTCTATGATATTTTATTATAAAGGAACAAAACATTATTTTTTAATCTTTTTTAGTTATTCAATATTTTTTTATCAAAGAATTACTTTTGAAAGTACATGGTGTTATTGATTGTGTTGATCAATGAAGCTCTGGTTGTAAGGGCTAATAGATTTTCATATCTAATTGAAGATATTTTTGTTTAAAACCTATATATATTAATTAGGGTATTTATCCACATAATGTATTGGTTTAATAATGAATATTTTTTAAGGAAAAGAATAGGAATATCAAACGTTTTTATATTTTAGGTGTCTTATATTTTTTTCTATCACATCACATTGTTTATATTATATTATTTACATTATATTTACCTACATAGATATTATTATATGATATTAATTCAAAAAAATTATTCAATTTGAAATATTGTTTAAATTTCAATTCCACTATATTATACTCTATATTTTTTTGAAGTTATAATTCATAGGTACATACCCACTATAATGTTTTAAGACTGATATACCATATAACATTTCTTATAATCGAGACACCTCCTCTTAAATTTTTCATTATCTAGATAATAATGATAAATATTTATGAATATTTTATAAATAATCAATTATGAACAATTAAAAATTAAAAATTATTTGTAGACAATCTATAAAAAAACATGAAACTATAATATTTATTTTATAATAAAAAAATGTATATTATTAATTTACATGTTTTTTAATATGAACTCCATCAAATTTAAAAATATGTTATATTTATTAAAACATTTATCACATAAACATTTCGTATTCTCAATAAACACTTCAAATAAACTACATGTCATATATTAAAATATTTTAATCCATTAATTGAATCAACAAAAAATTATTTTAGAATGGTTAAAATAAATTTATAAATTATTGCTTTTAAAATTACCATTTCATATTATTATTTCTGATATTTACATAAATTTCTTTAAAATCCATTATATAATCCTTATTTTAAAAATTATAAACAATTTATAAATTATTTAACCATATAAATCCACATCAAAACTGATATTAAATCCACAAAAATGTTACCCTCCCCAGTGATGGTTTATCAAAATTTTACCAAAAAATATTTTCAAAAACCACAACCATTTTATAAGTTCCCAAAACATGGTCTATACATGAAATTATTTTCAATGACAACCACATCTATTTTATTTAAGCCATGATATTTCCAAACATGGAATTTAGAAGTGAAAAATATAAAACCATGAAATAGTGTATCATTAAAATGTTTTGTTTATCTTATAGAAATAGTATTTATGTACTAATCATCATATGTTTAGTAAGAACATGTTGCTCCATTATTAATTTATAATACTCTATTTTTTTGAAACTTTTCCATGTATATTTTACTCAAACCTCTCAATTTTTTTTATAAAATTTATTGAACCATGCATGTTTTTTACATAAAACATCGTTGGGGTTATTATATACATGAAAAACTATGATATGTTTTATAAAAATATTATGCTTTTAGAAAAACTTATATTCCATGTTTCATTATGTTTTTATAATTCAATACAAATGATATGATGGTCTATGATACCACTAATGGGTTTTGGTGGGGAGAACACTTATCCAAACATATAAAAACAATCAATAAAATAATAATTTACTCACGATCAATATAAGTATATTTTACTAAATAAAATGAATCTATAACACATACCATTATCTTTATTGATCACTTTTTCCCATGTTTTTTACAAGATCTTGATAGTGATCACTAAGAAGATTCATACAGACTCCATCTTCCATATATATCCACATGTACTATGAATATTACATTTCATGGGAAGAAATATCTTTAATCGAGACCCTGGTGAACCTTTTTGTTAAAGGATAAAGTGAAATGAGATCTAAAAATTTTAAATATGATAATTTTGGTAAATCACAATAGTGGAATTGGAATACCACCATTTGATGTTAACTATTATTGGTATGAGTGATAAAAAAATGGAATCATCGAGCCTTAAAATGGATTTAAAATTCTCCCTCCACTATTTGATCAAGATCCCGTTATCTCCTTACCCTATGGACTTCATTGTAATCTATTATTTTCCTTACCCATGTTTTTCCTCTTTTCATCACTGTCAGTTCTACTCTATTCTATTAAGACCTTCCACTAACATCACTTTTATCATTTTTATTAATTGGAATTATCATCAAACCTCTCCCATCAGCCAAAAAACTCTCACACTACTACTACAACAACCATCAAAATCATAATTATTGCTAAAACTATTTTTTCTACCACTAGTTATTAATCAATTTTTTTTCTTCCTAAGACCTCAAATAAGATGATTTATTCCAATTTTTTAATTTTTTTATTATTTTAGTTAAAATATAAGATTACTATATATTTGAGTTTTTCTTTTTGAATTTTAATGATTTTTATGAACTATTTATTACTTTTGGATGAGATTGTTTCTTTTACCTAATAATTTTTGGGCTCCATACCACTGATAGTGTTTAAGGGTATTCTATACTTATTTACCATATTTATGTTGATCACCAAACCAATAGATGATATCCTTCCTTAGTTCTCTCTATGTTACTCTATATTTGTCTATCCTATGAAGATTTATCCTTCTAGGTTTTTCTATTTCCACCTTCATAGATGTTTCCAAAGTAAAATTGTTTGTTGAGGTACTAAGGAATTATAATTACTATGGAACTTTAATATAGCACAAATATAATCTCATTCTCTCAATGAGAAATATTTATTGACATATAGGATGTTGGTGGAGATTAATATAACAGATTTAAATTTTCTAGACCCAATTGCATCTATCTTTTCTTTTTTGGATCTTAGGGTATGTTGGGAGTTTTAAAATGGGTGGAATATAATGGAACAAAATGGTCAATTAAGTTACTTCATTGTTTGATATTTTTTAATAGTGAGTGGTATGTAAAAGAATGGTTTTTCAATCCATCCTAGTTCTCATTTTTTTGTAACTATCCATAAATGAGGTTCACTAAAGTAATAAAATATACAATTAATTATTTTTAAAATTAGGTAAAAAGAAAATTGATAAAATAATTAGGGTATTTATTGAAACTTATTAAACCATCATATATATTATTTATTTATTTTATTAATAATAATATGAAAAATCCATTTAATTCCCTCATCAATCTCCAAAAAAAGGAATATTCAATCACATTCTATTCTATTCCCTTTCATTTTATTCAATTCCATTAATTCTCATTCTATTACATTACATTAAAACTCACAAATATAGTCTAAATCCCTTGTGGTTTCGATTCCCCCTCTCTATTTTTTATATTTTGGTACTCCACCATAGACCCCATTGTAATAATCTATTCTCTAGGGAAACAATTCCCAAATATGGCTCATATGATTGGATTTCCATGACATTTTAGTTTCCAAAAAGCTGGTATTGGTCAGTGTTATTCCCTATCGTGTCATATTTTTTCTTGTATTAATTTTTGCTATTTTATTCTAATGTTGACTTAAAATAAATTTTTATTAAGAAATTTATTATATATAATATTTTTTTGAATCTTTTGTCTCAAATTGGAACAAAAAACATTATTTTTTGAATTCAAAATTGATAATTTTATTTTATAAAATAAATTAGTCATATTTTGATCTTGATTTTCTATTTTAATTTTTAATTTTAATTTTATAGTTCATCCTCATTGATGTGTAGGTTATTTGGTTATTAAATTTCATATATTTTTCACTCAGCTACACAAAACCCAAGATATAACTATCATAATATTTTTAAAGTATAAGAGACATTTTTTATTTAATGTTTCCCTTTTTAAATGTATGTTTTTCAAAATTTCTCCTGTAAACAACTCAATTATATGTTTTTAAACTTTTTTCATTAAATATTGTTCCCTTTTTTTATATAATCATACAACAATAAATGTTTTGTAATTATATTTTAAAAATATTGGTGATTTTTTTGGTTATATATTTGACAACTATTTTAGTTATTTTATGATTATAATAATTATTATTTAATTTCATGTGTAAAAAACTCTTATAAATCTATATATTTATATATTTTAATTATTATTTTTAATATAATTTATTTATTACTAATAAGAAATAATCATAAAATAATTTATTTCGTAATAATAATAAGTGGTTATTTTTTGTGACAACTAAGGTAAATTGGAATATGGTGTTATAATTTTTTTTCTAATGATTATATATATATTATAATTTATAAATATTATTTATATTGATATTAGTTTTTTCATTTTATTAAAATCTCAATTTAATTATCATTTTTCATATATATATATATATATCCATTATTTATTATTCTATTGATATGAATATAGATAATTTATGGAATAATCTACTGAATAATTTATCAATATATTATTTTGAGTGGATTAAAAAATTTATTGATTCATCCTATGCATTTAAAATAAAATTTATTAGTTTTATATATTGAAAATGAGTTGATATGTATATCTTAAAATATGATATCATGAGGAATTTTTTTAACATATTCTTAAAAATATTATATGAATTAGGCACATCTTGTAGAAGTGTATTTTCCATATCACTGATCAAAAACATTTTAGATTAACATGGATCATGTAATAGATTTTCTGATGAACATAATGTTCAATGATATGATGTTTTACTCCCAATAAAAGAGATTAATTTCACATATTATGATGTTAAAGGGAGTAATTTATACTCTGGTGTGGATGAAGAAGTAGTGAATTTCTTTGAAATTCATAATCATTAACATACTTGATTAAATCATGGGTGCTATAAATTTGGAAAATTATATTTTATCATGGATAAACCTTCAATTAGTATATAGATAATTAAAATCACATATTATTAGTAAATTTTAAGATAGTACTCTATTTTGGAGTGAGGATTCGATAATCAGACCACCACACTCACAATTTAACTAAAAGATTAGTTTTGTCATATGATACCACTGATACATGTCTGAATAATTACATAATATTTAGAAAAATATAATTCATATATTATTTATTGAATGTTCTATATCTGATATTGGTGCAAATAGGAAAATTTAAATAAAAATACTTATATTATTCCAAGTAGGATCTTCAACAATGGTAAATGTATTGTTGTAAAGAAGATGTGTTCCATCCCATGAAACTGAGGTTTAATAAACTCTTTAGGTCATAAATAAAGAATAAATTAAATAGATATCTTGTAATAAAAAATACGTAAACTTGCAATATAACTCAACTGATAGATTCATTAATACAGAAGGATTTTGATTATAGACTCTCTTTATTTTTTTCTAAAGATAGTTATATCATCCGATGAGGTATGAAAATTGATTTTTTTAACCCATTATGTTTTATATTTGGTGAAACCTATAGTACCTAGAAAATAGTGTTTGTTCCATACAAATTTTCACTAGGGTTTTGTATGAAGAAAACTTTTTTTACTTTGTAATCTTACTAATTAACTAAGAGGACATGATAATAAAAGTGATGTTAGTGTGAAATCATAAATTGATACACTATAAGAATTTTTGGTATAAGGTGTGATTCCTTTTGACTCGATTGATGATGGATTGTTATTAACTATGGGTCAAATTTTATTGACAATAAATTACTTCCATACATATATGAAGCTATCATGTTTGATTAAAAAATGATAATTCATATCTTCATATCATAGTAAAATTAAGAAATAAATATAGCTTAGGCACCATTGACATTTTACAAAACATTTTCATAAACACTTTCTTCCACCACTACACATGTTCATAAAAAAAATGATTTTTCATGGAAATATGGAAAAAAACCCCCAAAACTAAAAATAACGATAGAGATTAATATTTTAAAACAATTTGAACAAAAAAAAACATCCATATTTCTTATGATTTTCTTGATTTTTTAGATCCTAAATTTTTATCCATTGTGCATGCATTTCGAAAACATAGTGAAAAATATAATAAGAGAATTCTTTTCATTGAATTCTTTTATTGGAAAGGTAAAATTTAAGGCACAATTTGGAAATGATGTAATTTTTGAAAAAAACATTTCTGATAATATATTGTGGATAATGATTTGACCTTAAGTAGAAATAAAAAGGTTGTGTTAATACAAGATTTGATTTATAAGAAATCTTATTGATAAAATCATTATATTCACAATTTAGAGAGGTTAATAAGACATTCTTTCTTATAGTTCCTGGAGTACTACTGATCCCCTAAGACAGGGATAAATTAGTTGTCTCTCATTATAAATTATTTTCTTTTTAATTAAACATTATAGAATTTTTAAATTACTGATCCATCACTTAGCCTCTCTCAAATAATATTGTAAATAAATTATCTAAACTATGTTTTTACAAGATTATATACTAAGACATACTTATTGCCTTGATTGGTTATTCTCCCAAATCAAGGATTTCCACGACCAGTCCCTCAGGGCCCCGTATCGTGACTACCCCAAGCCCTCCATCCATAGGCCACGAGTTGTCGACTATTACCAAAGGCGTAAATCCCTAAACTGGGAAGGCATTTCCTTTAAAACTATAAACAAACACAACAGAGTACACAACTGGAAGCAAAACACTAAGTAAAACCAAAAACCGGAAAAGTTTTGGAAAGTAAAAAGGTTCCAGAAATACAAGACCAAAATGAAAGTAAAAGTACAACTGACAAGAAAGTACAAATGAAGAAAAGTAAAGCAGCTACTAGGTAATCTTCCGGGGTTCCTACCTGAAGGGTAGGTATAGATGACCTCCTCATCACTCCACGTTCATCTGTCTGCTCTGTGTATTATCACGCCTAGTGGTCCACCTCTGGGTACCATCCAGTCTTGCTACTCTCTGCCTCATTAAGCGGGGTCCGTCGTCTGCAACCAACACAACGAGGTGCGGGCATAGCCCGTGCATGGGTGAGTATAATGATACTCAATAGGGACCCTGAGTCCCTCAAGGTATCACTAAATCCAGCAAGGATATACCATAAATTATGAAATCAACGGATAACCATTACTTAGTTATAAGACCATACATATACCTAATTTATCTAGTAACCCATATCAATCATGAGGAAAACACAAAAGTCATTGACTCAGCTCAAACCAAGATTTTCATTATCGAAACCACAACTGATGGAGAACTCCTCCTCTGTTGAGTAAAGTTGGTATGTCACAACACCAATGTTCTTCTCAAAAACCTTAGACTGCAGAGGTACTCCTCTTGTCGAGTACCGCGAGTCTACTGCCAACTACCAGGAACTCCTTCATTGTGGGTATGCCGCCAACTACCAGGAGCACCCTCTAATAGCCTGCAGAGGTACTCCTCCTGTCAAGTAGCATGGTTCTACTGCCAAATACCAGGTGATCCTCCACCATGAGTCTGCCGCCAACTACCAGGTGATCCCCACTGGGATAGTCAAATCAATCCGAGTCGAATTGGTCAAGAAGTTGTTAGGTATGCCCACTACTATGTCTCCGCACTCTGCGTGCTCGTCACTAGAAGGATTTGCTACATGAGCTACTGGGAAATACTCAAACTATTGCGAAGTGCCACAAAGAAGTATCTAAAAGGTCCGCTAAGTCATAGATGTCTCAACACAACAGTCAATGCATCAATTGGACGCCCGGTCTTTTAGTTATTAGCCTATTAGTCCCGGGGGCCTAGTTGGATTCGTGTGTGATCCAACCTGACCGTAACTCAACTATACACCGAACTCTACGGGGATATACTCAAAGGGATGAATAAGCTCTAAGAATACCACTGCCACTGACGGTTCGTTAAACGAACGTCCGGTGCCAATGCTATGGCCACAGGAAGTAAAGGGTCTGTAATGGGCCCGGGTCCGGTCCGACCCGGTCAGACAAACTCGGACAAACCCAGTCTGGGGCCACCCAGTTTCGGTCGACCTAGTTAGACTCACTGGGTCTGACCCGACCCGTTGGGCGGGTCCACCCGCTAACTTTTGACCCGGCCCGTTGGGCCTGCCCAGCGGACCGCGAGGGCAGTTCAGCCCGGGCTCATGGCCAATTCGTCCCAGAGGATTGTGAGGGAGTGGCCCGGCATGACTCGGCCCAGAGGGCGTGGATGTGCCGGTTCTTCCAGGGCACCGTGAGGGGGTCTAGGACACCGGCTTGGCCGGGTGTCCGCGAGGGATCTGGGACACCGCGGGGGCGCACGGTAGGGTGCGGGGTGCCGGGCAGGGCGCAGGGGCGCCAGGCAGGGCGCAATAGGGGGACGAGGGTGCTGGGTAGGGCGCGAGGTCGCCAGGCAATGCGCTGGCCAATGCGCGGGGGTGCAGACAGTGCGTGTGGGCGCCGGGCAGCGCGAGGGGGCGTGGGCAGCGTGCGGGGGCACCGGGTAGCACGTGGGTCAGTGCGCGAGTGCGCCGGGCAAGGAGCCGGTGGGGCCGGGTAGGCCTCGGGGCAGGCCGCGGGTTCAGCTGGGGCGCGTGTTGTGCAGGGCATCGTGAGTCCGCGGGTAGGCGGGTCAGGCACAGCTCGACCGGCGGGGTCCAACCTGGAGATTCGGTGTGCCACGGGGTTCGCGGAGGCCACGGGGAGCGCGACCTCTGTCGTCGCCGCCTTCATCGCCTCGTCGTAGTTACGTCGCCATGTTGAAGGAACATAAAAAAGGATCAGCGGAGGGAATCAATCCATGTTAGTTGGCCCACACCCTCCATGTTTATGGGATATAACATTTGTTCAATAAAGAGGAATGAAGTTCAACTTCAATCTTTTATTGTAACACCCTGAGATTTTATGAAAAATAAACTTTTTAATTTTATTGATGTCTTGTGTTGTACGCTACACCAAAAGGAGCTTACACTAAACACATCCCTGACTTGTCTTGCATTACACGCAATCACGACCTTCCACAATAGCATGTGTTGTATGCAATACTGAGTTTCACAAAACAATGATATGCTATTAAAATGTTATATAAACTAGCCGTAATGAATTGTAATACACACTTTTTGAAAATTTATAAATTTTATCTTTCAAAATGGACTTCATTTTTGAATTCGGAATATTGAAATTAGAATAGGGTGAATTTTTGTTATTTTTCTGAAAACATTCAATTTTTGATAAATAGTGAAAACACTGGGTTACTATTTAAAAACCGACTTTTTATTTAAATAATTATTTATTTTAATTAAATTCATTTTAGGTCAAAATTGATACATAATACTTATACAAGTTCAATGTAATTCATTGGTGTCATTTTGTAATAATTTTAGATATATAAAAATTTTATAGAACTTTTCAACGTCTTTTACCCACCTCCTAGGAGAATTTGAAAATTTATATAAAACATAATTTTACCGCTTCTGTGAGTGAAATTTCAAAAACCCGAGAGACATGATTAATATCAAGGAGTAAAATATGGTTCAATAAGATAAAAATAATTTTTGGTGAATAGTAACTTTTTACATTTATTTACCATGGTTAAAAGTAAATGGGGTAATTAAGGGTAAAAACGGTATTATTATTACCCTAACACATGTCCTAATTATATTGGATAAGTGTAATTTGACCCAAAACAACCTTAGGAATAAAATATTACTCTTTAGGTCCACTTGGATTAGATTAGGACATTTAATATTATTTTATTTAAAGAAGAGTTAAAATAGTTAAAACCAACGTTTAATAACTAAAACATTTTTAATATAGAGTTATAAATAAGATAAATTCGACTATAAATTTTCATTAGAAAGCTAAAGATATTTCCTACATAATGATATTTTATTTATAATTTATATACATTAAATAATTTAATTTATTTATGACACAATGATGATGCAATAATTACCTTATTAATGAAATATTTACATAATTGATGTTATAAATACCCAAATAAATGTAATTTTAGACTTTTTATGAATTAAAATAATTTTATAGGTTAATATGACATGTTATTATTGATTTAATTAACTTTTTTCGAACTAATCATGGTGTTATGATTTTCCCAAAAATCAAGTACCAAATAGTGTCAAATTTGACATAAAATAGTTTTTAAAACAAATATTATATTATTAATTGTTATTTTATTTTAAAAAATCTAAGGATCGACCAAATGAGTTATATAAGGATATATATATTAATAATGAACCAATTGGGGTTTTTTTGGCATGTTATAGTAAGTTTATTAACTATATAGTGTAAGAAAACAAGAAGACACGGTAAAAGTTAAATTATTTAACTTATAGTTAAATATAAATGATAAGGATAAAATAGTAACCTGAACTTGTCTAAAACCTATTGGTTGAGAGGATTTCGACCCATCCCCACCTTATCTTCTAAATAAATCAATTTGGAGATATTAAAAACTGAATATGACTTTATTATAAAATAATATTTTATGTTTTCTTATGGTGCCCCTCTTCTCCCTTATAAAAAGGGCACCCCTTCCCTCTTCTCTTCACACCCTTTGGAGCCTTTAAGCTCGGAAAAACCCTAAAAAATCCTCTTCTAAACCACTCTAGTTATATCATAGAGGTTCTGGTATTCTCAAAATACCAACTCTAGTGCCCTAAGAAGAAGTTTAAAGGAGGTGCGTCGAAGAAGAGGTAATCTCTTCTAACGATTCTTTCAAGTTTCTTTCTTCTTCAACCTCTTATTCTTTAGTTGTTTCATTATAAAGTAATAACATCAGTATTAATTATATACTTATATGTTATTATAAATATAAAAAAATCCTATTTCACCATCTATCCATCCTACGGAAAACGAAATCACCACGCGTGCGTACGTACGGAATACCGTCTCCACACCGTGGTGTAATATGTTTTTCCACCACCACCTTACTCAGATGGGTATAATGGTGTAAAGAATAAATATATATAGTTATTATAAAATCATACTGATTCTGAAGTATTATATCATCCACTCAAATTCCATTCAATAATTATGGGAACGATATCATCGCTCGTGCGTACGTACGGATTACCGTCTCCACGACGCGATGAGATTCATTTTCCATGTTAACCATTCAAGAATGATTATAAAGTATATATAATGAATAATAATGAAATATATGAAATGATAAATCCACTGTATTTATGTATGTATATATATATATATGTCATCTACTTACATCCATTCAAGTCAATAAGGAAAGGAAAATAGCGTTCATGCGTACATACGACCAACCATCTCTACGAACGGTGTATTTCATTTCATTTATCTATCTATTATATATATATAATGAATATATATGATATATAAATAATTATTTAAATTATGGAAGTAAGTAAATCGTGATATAATTAATAATAATTTGAAGAACAACAAGTACAAACAACTACGATAAATAAAACGATTTTTCCCAAAACGCTGCTTTAACATGGAATTTACAAAAGAATGGGTAATATAAAGTCATAAGTGAACCATATATGATATAATAACAATGAATATCATTATGTAATAATTAAATGAAATTATTTAAATAATTATACAGGAGGTTTAGATATGTACGAATCATATCAGACCTAAGGTAAGGGATAATTTTCTAATCTCATTTTTTCCGAGATTCCTTATACGTAAGTATTAACTAGGGTCATATTTTTCATCCATTCCCATAAAATGTTTTCCATAAAGTGTTTATTATTATTCCATGTATGTTTAATGTCATGTTTACCCCTCTTTGACTCTTACTTTGTGTTATGGAAGAAATCTTTCTTTTGTTTACCATACAAGGAACTTTTTGACTTTTCTGACAAAAGTACGTGGAGAATGTTTTTTACCATATACGGCATGAATGGATTTTTATGGTTTTATAACGCCTTATTTTTATGAAGATTAATCGAAAATATTTCATGAATATTTTCAACAAAATCCTTTTCTTTTAAATTTTCAGGGCATTTTGTGAAAAGAAAATGATTTTGAAAAAGAAAGGATATTTTCCTCAAGAATTCATTTCATGTTTTTTATCAAAACAATTTTACATCTAAGATGACAATATTTCATATGTGTATGTTTCAAGTATAATATATCTATGATTTAAATTATTTCAATTCTCTTATGATGAAATGATATCCAATTTTTTTATATGGATTATGTTATAATGGGATGATGTTTATGAAACCATTTTTATTCTTTGGGTTATGATAAATGATTTATGTTTATATTGTGGCACACATAAGAATGATTTAATTATGAGATGGGTGGGACCTATATCTCCCTCTAATTAATTGGGTAAATATTTATATCTCATGAGATAGACATGGCTGGAATAGTAAGTTAATCTAGTTCAGTGTTACAGGACTGAAACAAGGAGTAAACTCGATTCAGAAAGGGACTTTGTCCACTGAGATGGTCTTGGCAGTAATGGCTTGGCTACTATGGAAATCATATCATGTGCTTAATGGTTTCCACAATTACATGTTTTATTCCCATGATATTTTATCATGATTAATGTTTCTTTATGATCTATGACTTACGTACTGCCATGATTTATGTCATTGCTCAAGATTTCGATGTTTAAACATTATGTTCATGTTTTTATGTTCAAATGTATATGGTTAGTTTTATTTTATCCATGCATACCCTTACTGAGTATTTGAGCTAACCCTTTTTATGTTTTCTTTTCCCCAGGATATAAATAAAGGTTTTAGGTAAGAAAAAAAAGGGGAAGATCATTATGGGAGATGTTGAAGATCTTCCACCACGATTAGAAGATTATATTCTGAGTTTCCAAAGACACTAAACTATTATGGTCCTTGTGTGTCTGATTTTGTTATGTATTAAGTATTCCAAAAAATTAATGTAATGTCCATGTATGTCAAGATTTGGGTCTCTATAGTTGGTATTAGAGGAAAGGTTTAGTTAACCTTTGGAAACTAGGATGCGAAGACTTTACTGAGATCCCTAGAGATATTTCTAAGGTATGTCTAGGGATGTCCCTAAGGTTAAGTATAAGTATAGGTTATAGTTCTAGAATTATAGTAACGATCTTTGAAATATACCTAAGATGTTAGATATTGAAGGTACTCCCCCTTTATTATGTTGTTTTCCCTATCATTGTTTTTGCCTCTAACACTATTCTTTTTTGTTTTTAGACGAGGGCTAGAACCCGAAGGAACCGTGTTGATCAATGTAATGGACGATGCAATGATTGTCCTCCTAAACAAACCAACGTTATGAGAGATGGAGTGAAAAATATTATTGCTATACTTATACAAGATATGAATCAATTTGGACTTCCAAATGAGTAGAGAAGAGAATAATATTCTATTGATTCCTTCATGAGGCAACTTCCACCTTCTTTCAGTGGGTATTCTGATCCACTTGTTGCTGAAAAATGGATCAGTACCATTGAAAAGATATTTTCCATACTTCGCTGTTCGAAACATGAAAAATTAATTCTGTCTTTTTACCGTTTAGAAGGTGAAGTAGATCAATGGTGGACTCTAATTAAGAATACGAGGCCCCGTGATGAAATTAAATCCATGGAATGGGATGAGTTCAAGAACTTATTTTTCAATAATTAGTTCCATCGTATTCTTCGAACAAAGATGGAAAAGGATTTCCTTGAGCTTAATCAAAAGGATGATGAATCTGTTGGTATATACAAAGAGAATTTTAGAAGGCTTTCAAGGTATGCATCTAGCATCATTATCCAACCTGAAAGTAAAGTTGATCGATTCTTCAGTGGCATAAAACCAAGTCTTTGAAGGGAATTAGCTATAAAGGACTTCAGTAGCTATGAAGAAATTATGCGTTGTGCTATCAAGGTATAAATGGATGTTGGTGTTACATATCCATCTCATGGTTTTGACAAGAAATTAAAGATGGAGTTCAAGGAGAAATCTCAGAATAATGGTGAAAAGAAGATACATGTTTCTTTATGCTCAAAGTGTAGAAAGAAGAATGGTAGATATTGTCTTAAAGGGACTAGAAATTTTTTTAAGTGTGTAAAAGAAGGTCATCGAGTAGATGAGTGTTGAAGTAATGGAAAAAGGGTTGATAATGATGTGAATAAAGAAATGACTGTAGAGAACGCACCACCAACACTTCAATGCTTCAAGTGTAAGGAAATAGGGCATTATGCTAATCAATGCCCTAATCCAAGGGTTAATGATGATCAACGTGAGAAACCTCTTAAGGAAAAGGACAAAGGGAAGTCACATGCGATCACTATTATCAATGTTGAGTATGAAAATGATGTGGTGGAATGATTATGTGTTTATGTAATGGGATTCCAAAATAATGTTGTGGAATCTCATTTATAGTATTATGGAACATTATAATATCTATGTAATGGTTTATTGTGGTTTTCAATAATTATATGGTACCGGTAACCATGAAAAGTCATTCAAATATTTTGGAAAGTGGATGATATGGGCATAATGAAGGGATACAGATAAAATTATATGTTTGATAGTATTCATGGGCTCATGACCGATATAAGGACAAAGTTATATCATGGTTTGAGTGTACAGAATTTTTGGATTTTGGTATGTGGAAAGAGTTAACCTTTGATAGCATTCATGTTTTCACTAAGGATCAATGGGTATTCATTTTTCAAGAGAATACATGATTAAGGTATTCACATGATTGGAATGTGACCAACAAGATATATGAGGGATAAATGATCGTATTCACGTGCTTGCTATATGAACTTTCTAGTAATCGTTCTTTTTATACTATGAGTTTGGAAAGAAGTATTTTGGATAAGCCTAAATATTGGAATGGATTATGTTGAACATAAGTTAGTATTGTTTAAGGCTATAATTTGTTTTTGATATTATGTTATAATAATGTAGTTTTAGAAAAAGGACAACCTGCAGGATGGGCAACAACCCGTCGCGTCAGACAAGGATATTGGAATCGAACCCACAACTGAAGTGCGACATACCTTTATTGCCTACCATTGGCCTACAGGAAGTCCCTGGTTAGTAGAAAATAGTTTTATTATATTAATAAGTATTATATATGAAGTATAAGTCCATTTTAGTAACCATATATGATTAATATCACTATATATGGACTTATGTATATTTGATAACCTTTGTTAACATTTTGTTTGAGACAGATGGAATGACCCATCATTCTATCACATGATCTACTAACACTTCACGAATGACAAATTCAACTTCATTTATTTAAGCGATGAAGTTGAAATTGTCCAACGAATTACCAAAGTTGAGATTGTTCCAAAATCAAGAAAGTATTTCTTATAATTCCAAATTCTTCAACTTTAGGAAAAATAACTTTAAAACCAAAAATGTTGTCCTAGTGCCCTTATATCTGATGAATCAGATGGTACCTTAGATCATCACAAATTTATGGATTTGTGATTGTTGTCTTTTTTCATAGCCATGTTCTCTACCACTCTCCATCAAAACATGATGGTTAGATTTCTCTTCCATATCTACATTTTAACCTATGTTCTTTTATGTAGAAACCCAGTGATTAGTTAATTTGGGTAACCATTACGTTTCATAATTTAGTTTTTAAAGTTAAGTTTTGGTATTCCTTTTTATGATGTGAGTTTATATTAAAGAAACTTTTGAGTAGTAAACCATTTATGACCCCGACGAATTTCGAGGGCGAAATTCATTTTAAGGGGGGGTAGAATGTAACACCCCGAGATTTTATGAAAAATATTCTTTTTAATTTTATTGATGTCTTGTGTTGTACGCTACACCAAAAAGAGCTTGCACTACACGCATCCCTGACTTGTATTGCATTACACGCAATCGTGACCTTCCACAATAGCGTGTGTTGTACGCAATACTGAGTTTTACAAAATAAAGATATGTTATTAAAATGTTATATAATCTAGCCGTTATGATTTGTAATACCCAATTTTTGAAATTTTATAAATTTTATATTTAAAATGGTCTTCATTTTTGGATTCGGAATATCGAAATTAGCCTAGGGTGAATTTTTGGTATTTTTCTGAAAACCTTCAATTTTTGATGAATAATGAAAACACTGGGTTACTATTTAAAAACTGACTTTTTATTTAAATAATTATTTAGTTTATTTAAATGTAATTTAGGTAAAAATTGATATATAATACCTCTATAAGTTCAATTTAATTCATTCGAGTCATTTTATAATATTTTTTGCTATATAAAAATATTATAGAACTTTTCCCCGTCTTTTACCCACCTCCTAGAAGAATTTGAAAATTTACATAAAACTTAATTTTACCACCTCTGTGAGCGGAATTTCAAAAATCAAGGAGACATGATTAATATCAAGGAGTAAAATTTGGTTCAATAAGATAAAAATAAATTTTTGTTAATAGTAACTTTTATCTTTTATTAACCATGGCTAAAAGTAAATAGGGTAATTAAGGGTAAAAATGGTATTATTAATACCCTAACACATGTAATAATTCTATTGGATAAGTTTAATTCATCCCAAAACAACCTTAGGAATAAAATATTACTCTTTAGGTCCACTTGGATTGGATTAGGACATTTAATAATATTTTATTTAAAGAAGAGTTAAAATTGTTAAAATCAATGTTCAATAAGTAAAACATTTTTAATATAGTGTTATACATAAGATAAATTCGACTATAAAAATTCATTAAAAATATATAAAATATTTCCTAAATAATGGTATTTTATCTATAATTTTTAGACATTAAATAATTTAATTTATTTATTACACAATGATTATGCCGTAATTACCTTATTAACGAAATATTAACATAATTGATGTTATAAATACCCAAATAAATGTAATTTTAGACTTTATACGAATTAAATTAATTTTATTGGTTACTATGACATGTTAGTATTTATTTAATTAATATTTTTCGAACTAATCAGGCTGTTATGAGTTTCACAAAAATCAAGTACCAAATAGTGTCAAAATTGACATAAAATAGTTTTTAAAACAAATATTATATTATTAATTATTATTTTATTCCTAAAAATCTAAGGTTCAGAAAAATGACTTAGATAAGGATATATAAATTAATAATGAACCACTTTGGATTCTTTTGTCTTGTTATAGTAAGTTTATTAACCATATAGTGTAAGAAAACAAGAAGACACAGTAAAAGTTAAATTATTTAACATAGAGTTAAATCAAAATGATAAGGTTAAAATAGTAACCTAAACTTTTCTAAAACCTATTGGTTGAGAGACTTGAGACCCATCCCCACCTTATATTCTAAATAAATCAATTTGGAGCTATTAAAAACCGAATATGACTTTATTATAAAATAATATTTTATGTTTTCTTAAGGTGCCCCTCTCCTCCCTTATAAAAAGGGCACCCCTTCCCTCTTCTCTTCACACCCTTTTGAGCCTTTAATATTAGAAAAAACCTGACAATTACTCTTCTAAACCTCTCTAGTTATGTCATATAGGTTCTGGTATTCTCAAAAGACCAACTCTAGTGCTCTAAGAAGAATTTTAAAGGAGGTGCGTCGAAGAAGAGGTAATCTCTTTTAACGATTCTTTCATGTTTATTTCTTCTTCAACCTCTTCTTATTTAGTTGTTTAATTATAAAGTAATAACATAATTATTAATTATATACTGATATGTTATTATAAATATGAAACAACCCTATTTCACCTTCTATCCATCCTACGGAAAACGAAATCCTTGCGCGTGCGTACGTACGGAATATTGTCTCCACGCCGTGGTGTAATCTGTTTTTCCACCACCACCTTACTCGGATGGGTATAATGGTGTAAAGAATAACTATATATAGTTATTATAACATCATAATGATTATTAGGTATTATATCATCCACTCCAATTCCATTCAATAATTTTGGGAATGATATCATCGCTCGTGCGTACGTACGAATTACCGTCTCCACGATGCGATGAGATTCATTCTCCATGTTAACCATTCAAGAATTATTATAAAGTATATATAATGAATAATAATGAAATATATGACATGATAAATCTACTGTATTTATGTATATATATATATTTCATCTACTTACCTCCATTCAAGTCAATAAGGAAAGGAAAACAGCCTTCATTCGTACGTACGACCTACCGTCTCCATGAACGATGTATTTCATTTCATTCATCTATCAATTATATATATATATATATATACTTAATATATATGATATATAAATCATGATTTAAATTCTGGAAGTAAGTAAATCATGATATATGTAATAATAATATGAAGGAAAACAAGTCCAAACAAGTACGATAAATAAAAGGATTTTACCCAAAACATTGCTTTAACATGGAATTTACAAAAGAACGGGTAATTTAAAGTAATAAGTGAAACATATATGATATAATAACAATTAATATGATTATTTAATAAGTAAATGAAATTATTTAAATCATTATACAGGAGGTTAGGATACGTATGAAGCATATCAGACCTAAGGTAAAGGATAATTTTCCAATCTCATTTTTATCCGAGATTGCTTATACTTAAGTATTTACTGGGGTTATATTTTTAATCCATGCACATAAAATGTTTTTCGTAAAGTGTTTAATATTCTTACATGTATTTTTAATGTCATGTTTACCCCTCTTGTACTTTTACTTTGTGTTATGGAAGGAATATTTCTTTTGTTTACCATACGAGGAACTTTTTGACTTTTCTGACAAAAGTATGAGGAGAATGTTTTTTTATCTTATACAGAATGAATGGATTTTTATGGTTTTATAAGGACTTATTTTCATGAAACTTAATCTAATATATTTCATGAATATTTTCAAAAAAATCAATTTCTTTTAAATTTTCATGGCATTTTGTGAAAAGAAAATGATTTTGAAAAAGAACGGATATTTTCCTCAAGAATTCATTTCAAGTGTTTTATCAAAACAATTTTACATCTAAGATGACATTATTTCATATATGTATGTTTCAAGTATAATATCTCTATGATTTACATTGTATCACTTCTCATATGATGAAATTATATCCATTTTTTTTATATGGATTATGTTATGATGGGATGATGTTTATGAAACCCATTTTATTCTTTGGGTTATGATAAATGATTTATGTTTATGTTGTGGCACACGTAAGAATGATTTCATTTTGAGATGGGTGGGACGTATATCTCCCTCCAATGCATTGGGTAAATATTTATATCTCATGATATAGACATGGCTGGAATGGTAAGTTAATCCAGTTCTGTGTTAAAGGAATGAAATGAGGAGTGAACTCGATTCAGAAAGGGACTTTGTCCACTAAGATGGTCTTGACAGCAATGCCTTGGATACTATGGAAATCATATCATGTGCTTAATGGTTTCCACAATTACATGTTTTATTCCCAAGATATTTTTTCATGATTAATGTTTCTTTATGATCTATGACTTACGTACTGCCATTTTTTATGTCATTGCTCAAGATTTCGATGTTTAAACATTATGTTCATATTTTTATGTTCAAATGTATATGGTTTGTATTATTTTCTCCATTCTTACCTTAACTGGGCATTTGAGCTCACCCTTTTTATGTTTTATTTTCCCCAGGATATAAATAAAGGTTTTAGGTAAGAAAACAAAAGAAGAATATCTTTATGGGAGATGTTGAAGATATTTCACCACGATTAGAAGATTATATTCCGAGTTTCCAAAGACACTAGACTATTACGGTCCTTGTGTGTCTGTTTTTGTTATGTATTAAGTATTCTGAAAAAGTAATGTAATTTCCATGTACATAAAGATTTGGGTCTCTACATTTATAATACTTCACATAGATCCTTTTCAACGAAGAGGAGGAAAGGAAAGGAAAGCACCAACTAACAATAACCCCTACCTTTGATTAGCCGCTCGACATTCGTCGATGGAGTTGCGGGATGAAGATGAAATAATCGATCATCACGTCTGTCAAACACTTTGACTTCCTCCCTTAGATCCTATCAATGTGGAGTGTCTTCCATGGCTGATGAAACTTGGAAGTAGAAGTGTGAAACGGACACAGCGAACGATGACTTTGTCTTCTTCCGCAACTCTGTCAACGAACGACGAGCGGCGAATCAAAGGTAGGGGTTATTGAAAGTTGGTGCTTTCCTTTTCTTTTCTCCTTGTCATTGAAAAGGATCGATGTGAAGTATTATGAATGATTGAAGTTCAAATTCCTTCCTCTTTATTGAAAAAATGTTATCACCCCTAAACGTGGAGGGTGCGGGCCAACTAACATGCCCCGATTCCCTCCACCGATCTTTTTTGATGTTCCTTCTACATAGTGATGTAACTACGACGAGGTAACGAAGGTGACGATGACAAAGGCCGCACTAACCGCGGCCTTCACGAACCCTACTGCACACTAAAGCTCCTGGAAAGATACCGCCAGTCGAGCAGTGCCCGACCCGCCTCCCCACGGCCTCCCAAAGCCCTTCCCGGCACATGCCCTGGCCGAACCCGCGGCCTGCCTGGCCCCGCCGACGCCTTGCCTGGAGCCCCCATGCACTGCCCCGCGCACTGCCCCGCGCCCCCGCGTGCTATCCGTGCCCCTGCGCATTGCCTCGCGTGCTGGCCAGTGCCCCCGCGTGCTGCTCGTGCGCTGCCCGACAACCCCGCGCCCTGCCCGGAACCCTCGATACCCTGCTGTTCCTTGCCCATTTCCCCCGGTGCCCTTCAGAACCCTGCTCGGCACCCCCGGCACCCTATTGCAGCCTCCCCAGCCCCTGTCGCGGCCTCTCCGATTCCCCCACGGCCTGCCCGGTGCCCTCGTGCCCTGCCAGGTGCCCCCACTGCGTCCCAGATCCCTTACGACCACCCATCCAAGAGGATGTCCCGACACCCCTCGCGGTGCCTTGGCCGAACTGGTCAAACCGTGCCCTCCAGGATGAGCCGTTTCAGGTCTCAACATCATAACGCTTTAGGCCAAACTGGCCCCAAGTTCGGGCCAAACCTCCCTCGCAGTCCGCTGGGCCGGGCCCAGCAGATCGTGTCAAAACATAGCGGGCCGACCGGGCCAACGGGTTGGGTTAGACCCAGTGAGTCTGACCAGGTTGACCCCGACTGGGTCGGCCCAGACCGGGTTGGGGAGAGTCGGTCCGACCGAGTCAGACCGGACCCGAGCCAATTACCAAGCCTTTACTTCCTTTGGCCAGAGCATTGGCACCAGTCATCCGTTTGATGAACCCTCAACAGCGATGGCATTCATGGAGCATATTCGCCCCTTTGAGTATATCCCACTGGAGTTTAGGGTATAGTTGAGTTATGGTCAGGTTGGATCGTACACGAATCCTACCGGGCCCCCAGGACTAAAAGGATAATAACTAACAGACCGGGCGTCCGATTGACACGCCGTCTATCATGTTGAGACCCCTATGACAAAGAAGACCTTTGAGATTTTCTTCCTAGAACTTCGCAATAGTTGGAGTATTTCCCAGTAGCTCGTGGAGTGGATCCGTCTAGTGATGAGCAGGGAGAGTGCGAGGACCTAGTAGCTGGCAGATCTGATGAATGCTTGACCGATTTGACTCAGAGTGATTCGACTAGCCCAGTGGGGAGTGCCTGGTAGTTAATAACAGACCCACATTGGAGGAGCACCTGGTAGTTGGCAGCAGACCCACGATACTCGACAGATGGAGTACCTTTGTAGGCTATTCAGGAGAGCGTCTGGTAGTTGGTGGAAAACCCATAGCGGAGGAGCGCCTGATAGTTGGTAGAAGACCTGCGGAATTCAACCGGAGGAATAAATCAGTAGTCCAAGGTTAGTGAGAAGCGCCTTGGTGTCGCGACATTCCCAATGGACTCGAGAGAGGATGAGTTCTCCAGTATCCATGGTTTTGATAATTAAAATCCTTGTTTGAGCTGAGTCAATGACTTTTGTGTTTTCCTCATGATTGAGATGGGTTACGAGATATCTTAGGTATATGTTTGGTCATATACCTAGGTAATGGTTATCAGTTGATTGTATACTATTTGGTTTATCCTTGTTGGATTTAGTTGGACCTTGAGGATATCAGGGTCCCTACTAAGTATCGTTATAGTCACCCCTACATGGGTTATGCCCGCACCTCATTATGTTGGTTGCAAACAACGGACATCGCTGACTGAGGCAGAGAGTATCAGGACTGGACGGTACCCGGAGGTGGAACACTAGGGGTGACGATAAATGGAGTAGACGGACGGACATGGAGTGCTGAGGAGGCCATCTGTACCTACCCTTCAGGTAGGAACCCTAGAGGACGACCCAATATCTACTTTACTTTTCTTCATTTGTAATTGCTTTTCATTTGTACTTGTACTTTCCTATTGGGCTTGTATTTATGACCCATTTTTACTTTCCAACACTTCTCTTGTATTCGGTTTTACCTAGTGTTTTCCTTCCAGTTGTGTACTCTGTTGTGTTTGTCTATAATTATAACTGCAATACCTTCCCTGTTTAGGGATTTATGCCTTTGGTACTAGTCACCTGCCCCTGGCCTATGGAAGGCGGGCTTGGGGTAGTCACGATATATGCCCATGGGAACGGGTCATGGAAAGGATTCTCTGCTACAATTAGTCATAGATTACAATTGTATTAGTTCTTCTAAATCCTATAATGTTTGATTCTCACCAAACACTTATTTATAGAATCACACTAAATATCTTCAAACTATTCACAATATATTCATGTCTTCACATTGTGTTTCCCTCTCATATGCTGATTCACACAGTACCATAGATTCCCACTATATATATACAAGTTAAGGATTTCATGTCCTTCTAAAATTAAATTAATACATCAATATATTATAATACAGATGCCCTTCTTCTCATAGTAGAGACATTGAATGACTATTTGAATTCAAGAATACATATTTTTAACTCGGTCTTTACTAATATCTCAGATTAAAAAATCATCAAAATAAAGGATCACCTATAATTATCAACTTATTCAAATAAAGAATACAATCTATAATAAATCATACATAGAGACTATATGGACACAAAACTCTTCAAGATCTTCCTTATAAACATACTGCGCTAAAACACAAGGCTTAATGTTCCTCACTCAATTATTCTTCCATTCTTCTTCCTTGACTATGTATAATTAGTAGTACTAGTTAGTACACTTAGATAATTTCTCTTTATAAATACATAGCTTTATTAAAACAATGACACAATTTTAGATAGTTCACTTTACTTTAATATAGGGTGAAATATAATATCCTTCTCTTTATTCTTACTTAGATGGTAACAATTATTCTAACTCAGTTCAAGAAAAACAAAACCTTTTACCACCACATTATATATAACACATGAATTATATTTTATTTTTTTCTCCATTTGATGCACAAAATTATAGGTGTATATTGTATATTTATAGGGTCTTCAAAAATTTCAAAATATGGAAATACTTTGGGGAATGTGTGAAAGATACTATATCACATGGATAGACTCCCCCACATTTCTTCTTTTCCCATGCTATAAATATAAATATAATTTAAGATAATCATATAGAAGTGTATCCCTAAATCACTTATTCAACTTTTACGATATTCGAGAAATAACCTCATTCTATGAAACTCATATAGTATAATAATTATTTCATTTATTCTATCATCAGCACTTTTATCATTTTCCTCATATCAATTACACAAAATCCACACAAAAAATCATTACATCTATATGAAAATCACACAGAAACATAGTTTTCATCATGCCACTCTCCCATGCGATATGAGTGATCCCAGGATAGCAATATAACATTCACACTAAGATCTATACATAATATCTAGAAGCCTATAACCTTCTTCTAATTTCTTAAACTAATATTGGGTCACAAGTTCTATTATGATATTTAATTCTTTACAAATATATAAAAATAATTAGTGGATTTTTAGTTCATTTTTATCACAATAGTGGATTTTCAAAAATTATCTTTTGAAAATCAAATATTTGAATAATAGTGATCACCTCCTATTCTTATTCTTTAGATACCTTTATTCAATTTTATATTTGACAATTTGGAATAAAAAATTTATCTGATCACTCCATGGATTTCATCTTATATATTAGAATATTTTTTATATTTATATCATTATATAATAGTTTAATCAACTATTTAAATTTGTTTCCATCAAATTATGGAATTTCAAAATTAATTAGCATTTACATTCTTCCAAAATTTTATCCACTTTGATCTTCCTTGAAAATAAGTTTATATAAATTTTTTTCTTAAATAGAAAACCCATTTAGGTTTTTATGATCTTTAAACCAAGAGGTAACATTCCTTACGTCATCCCATTTAATTATTCTTCATATTTGTACAATTTTAAGCACAATTTTTAAATTATAGAATTATTCAATTTTCACTTAGTGATAATTTCTATGCATATTGGAATCATGGATACACATTGATCAATTAATTCTTATTGTTTTATATTAGGAATATGAAACCAATGGATCATCCTTAATAATGTTCTATAACACTATAATGATGTGCACATGAGGCTAAATGATGGTTATCTTAAGGCTATATGATGAAAATGTAGAGACTAGATGATCCTTAAAAAGTAAAAGAAATTATTCTCACATGGCTATAATGATGTGTAAACATACACAAAATTAGTGATTATGATGACATATAGTTTTTATATAGAGGATGATGATTCTTACACTAAATCAGATGATAGTTATGTTTCTTGGATCATCCTCATGAAGTCATGTGATTCATTATTATAAAGGGAAGAACATGGTTATTTAGATCATTGGATCATCCTTATAGTGTGAAGGATAATTCTTAAAGAGACACTAAATGAGCCTTATGAAGGTCGTAGAGGATCATTATAAATTATAAAAAATTAATAAAATATGATTCAATATAAAATATTTATATTTCATGAGTTATGTTTAAGATCTTTTCATCTCACCTCCAACAATCTCTATATATTTATAAGGAAATAAAATCCACATCCATAAATAAGTGTATGGTTTTTATACACTTATATCACTCCAATATCGATTTAAAGATAGATTTAACCATTATTAATAAAAACACACAATATATACACAACAACTAGAGTTTCCACTCTTCTATTATCTATTGGAAATATTATTATAACACCTCATTCATCACTTTTCATGTTCATTAATGTATATTATTAAATAAAATTATCTAATGTATTGTATACACTTTGAATCTATACATCCATGTATTAATGAGAAGAAACTTTATTACCCAATAAATATTGGTTTTTTCCTTTACATCCTTTGAATTTATACTAATATCCATCAACCTATATGTCTCCTTGATGTATTTACATTGAAAAAATAATAATTTTTAAAAAATATAAATTCAAACCCAAGGCCACTTCAATGTCACCCTTTTAATTTCTTGAAAATTCCACATTTACTCCCAATGTCTATATTATTATTCATCCACTATGTGAAAATAATTTAAAAGTGATAACAAATATTCTTTACCACATTTATAATATGATCCCAATAGAGGACTTTTTCATTTACATCAAAATATTCTTATTTTAGGAAACTCACCTCCTCTATGGGAGTTCATCCTCTATCAATGTTTTCAATCAATTTCTTAAGAGAAGGATTTTGCTACAGTCTTCTTAAAAATGTTCCATCAACTCCTAAAATATATTTTTATGTGGGATAACCCTTTGTAGAATATAAGATTGGTCTATTTAGAAAAAATATACGAATAAAATACTGTCAATGTGATATCACTTATAACACTATATGTATAGTATATTCTCAAACATATTTCAATATATTGTAAACCATCAGACACTTGAACACACCCATCAAAACATTTCAGGTTCATGTTATTTATTCCATAAGTGGATAGATAACCAATATACCATGATAAAAATAATAGATATGAGTCAATACATGATGGGAGAATGAAAATAATACCTTATTTATTATATATCTATAATATTTTATTTATATATATATTTAAGAAAAATGTATAAATATTTGGTATGATTAACCTTTTTAAATCTACCCTTCAAGAGATTCCCCCCTTAATCACCATTAATTGTAAACATTATAACATAAATTAAATAAACATGGGAATATGGTGAGTCTCATACTACTCTTTAGTTGTATCACTGGGGATATGAATTTATTTTTAATCCCTGTAGCTATTTTCCTTGATGCTTCAATGTGTATTACAATCATCATTATTGCATCTTTCTTAATTTTCAAACCTTACCAAAATTAGGGAAGCATGATTTTCACTTCTTTTAAATAACCTCCATAGATATACATAGATTTTATAACTTTATATATAATAAATAAATATTTCGTTGAATATTTTCTATATTTGTCTCATTTTAAAATTGTTTATTGCATAGGATCAAACATTCTTTCTTCTCTTGTTCATAGTACTTCATGGATGTGCATCTCTTATTCATAACATCAAATTTGGAACTTGGAATTAATTTTACTTTTTATTTATCACTATTAATTTTCTTTTGACAGGGAATATTATTAATGAATATGGGATTAATTTAACCCACCTTATTGAACCCTCAACACACACCACCTTCAACACTTGACGTACCGTTTTTGGTACAACTCTCAAAATCATTACATGGAGTGTCAAAAACTAACCAATATCTTCATTTTTCTTGGTTAGATTCATTATTATAGTCTATATTCCTCTATTTTACTTTGACATTCATGGAAATAGAGAAATAGTTTTTTATGTGGCCTCTATTTCCATAGTATAATCATCACTTCCCAATATCATTTACCCCATATCATCTTTATTAATTGATATATTAGTATTTTTTACATAATATTTCTTCATTTCATCACTTCTCAAGGAAGTAACCATTTTTAAATTACCTATTTTTCATAATATGGTGATCATTTATTTTAATCATCTTATGAATAAAATTTTGTAAGTTTTTACCAGAATTATTCATTATAATGACCACCAATGATTTACATATCATATAAATTATCAAGAGATTCAATTTTTTCTTTATGGACATATTTTTCTTCATCTGTGATGTGTGATTATTTTTAGGATGTATATACCCTTATTTATCATTGTTACCATTTTTTTTAGAGACTTTAAAACTTGTAAATACTTGAATATTATGAAAAATTATATTTCCTTATTCCTAATATCTTAGAAGCAAAAAAATCATCCAATAAGACATGATATTTTACATTTAGGTATAGTCTATCTACATTTAAACTCACAATATTTTGTATTGGGTCCCCAAATTTTTTGGTTTTTTTCTTTAAAAATCTTCTGGGAAACGATTACCTCAATTCTCAATATATTTTTGGCTGTTATAACACATTTCATCTTCCACATTTTTACAATTTATTACTTTTTGAAACACTATTTTTCAAAACTCACTAGTGAAAAAGGGGTTTCAAACATTGTATTTTTTGGAATATGACATCGGTTACAACACGATGTTATTAAGGGAAATGTTCTGAATATTTTTTTCACATCAGTTAATAATAACCGATGTTATAAACACACACACACACAAATATATATAGAGGAGGTTTTTTCGATCATTTTTCCATAACATGCATGACAAAAGATATTATAGATTGTTTTTAACATCGCTTTTTTTGAAATATAATTATAAAAACCACAATAAAAATTTATAATCTATTGAAGATTTTCTAAATAATTTTTATTAAAACCAATGTTTTAAAAAAATTATCATATTTATTTATTTAAAAAATGAATTGATAAACATACTATAACATTTTTTTCATAACCATCATTGAAACGTCCTAAAATTTCATATTTTTAAGTCATTTTCCTCATCAGTAATAAAAAATGACATAGAATAGCATTTATCATGTTGGTTTTTTATAAAAACAATGATGTGGGAATGATTTTATCTTGTTGGTTATATAAAAAATAAATACAAAATGATGTGGTAATGATTTTATCATGTTGGTTATATACAAAATAAATTGATAAATCATCCTTATAATTTTATCATAGTGGTTATGAAATAACTCACATGGAAAATAATTTTTTTCTTTATAAAAATCAATAAATCCATCCCTCCAAGCAGTATATAAATATAAGTAAAAATATATACAATTATAGTAGCATATTTATTTATAACATTATAATAGAAATAAAAAAACAACAACATGAACATTTAAATTTTAATCATTATACTTTATAATGTGTATTTAAGAAAACTAAAACCCAATTAGAGATGTGAAATATTTATACCATTGACTATTTAGGATTTATATCTATTTTCCAGTTTATGTAAAAGGTCCATAAAATATATAAAAATTATAAAGGAACCATTTAACATGTATTTTGAATAAAATGAATGAAAAATTAGAAGAATAGTTTCTAAGAAATATTTCCTTCTTAACCATTGAAAGTGTCCTAGTTGAAATTATTTCATATATAAATCTTATAACATAGTATCCACATAATATTACTCTTTATTAATGAAGATTCCATTTAAAAATAATTTTTTAATTCAAAAAAACTTTTTAACTACTTACATTAAAACATTATAGAGTGTAAATTAAAACTCACCTTTACTTTTACATATTTCATATTTACACTCTTCTTTTTATTGTCTTTATAATGAAATATTATTACATGTGTGAAAATTAAATGTATGAAATAAATTTATATGCCATTATAATATATACAAGTATTCAAATATTTATATTAACATATTCAATACATTCTTAAAACTATCTCTCACTTAACCATATATATAGAATAACTAGTAAAGTGTCTTCTCTCTTAGAAAGAAAACACCCAACATACATTGGAGACTAATATTGAAAGAAATATAATGTGTTTTGATACTCTATTAATAGATTTAAAACTATATAAGACATATGGTTTATAATTATTTAAGATAAGGAAATATCCAACACTAAACAATTATATTATTTTGATGTCTTTCAAAAATATTAACTGTTATTTTTGCAATAGTCAATGAACATGATATTGTTGAAATAAATTTTGGTTACATAAATCCTTATACTAATATCATATCATGCTTCAGGGATATTTTATAAAGATAACCTAATACAAAATAAATAATTAGAATGTTTCAATTAAATAAAATAACAGAAATATATGTGATAATTAAATTATATATAAAATGCATACATCACATTGAGGCCCAAATCATCACTAGTTACAATCTCCATGATATTTATTTCAATCATCATATTCATTTAACATCCACAAATGTAAATTTTTATTGGAATTTCATAAACATGCAATACATTTTTTTATTATGTTGATAATCTATCAAGAGTAGAAGAAATTGTATCTAAAGTCATAACAACATGGAATTTTTATTTTCTATATAGTATGTCTTTACCTTAAAATAATTCCAATAAAAAATATATAAATATATAAAATATACCATATTAAATAAAATTTAACACCAATATTAAATAAAGGATATAATCTACACATACCTTAATAGTAATTTTTTTTGAAAAAGTATAGATGGAAAAGGTAAAATATTGTTGACACTTTGTCCAAATTTACTGACTGTATCTATAGGGATTTATATTATTTCTGATCTATCTATAACATCATGTAATGTGACCCTAATATTTACAATCTCTAAATTTTTTGTAGGACCCTGGGACACCCTGAGAGGGGAGGTGTGAATCAGGGTGAAAACTTTTTCTTTTAAAAACAAGGATCTTGTTCCCACGTTGGTAGGAACTAGTTAAACCTATATGAAGAATATGATCAGCAATGAAACATTCACATGCAAAGAGATGACATAGAAATTTTTACTTGGTTCACCACTAAGGGCTACGTCTAAGGAGCATACACCGACAAGTTTTCGGTCGTACCAAATTCCTTTAATCTTCACTAGTTGTGGATTACAAAGGTTCAGGAACAGTCACTCTGTCCCAGGATCAATGCCTTTACAATGGTTCAGGGATAGATCACTGCTTCCCTCGGGTCACTACCGTTGACTCCCCCTAGCTCACTTCCTTTGGTGAAGTAACACTCAGTTTATAGACGTGAAGGTCTCTTTGTCAATGCAAAAGAATGCATCCTCTGTTGAATGTAGATGCTCTGTTGAAGTCCAACTTTTACTTGTATACTAATCCCACTCTTCACTGAAGGTATCGGGCAATCTTCCAGTTTTCGTACATCTCCAAAAGGTCCGTTATATAAAAACCTCACCTGGTGCTCTTCTCCAAGACCGGCGCGCAAGTTTCAATAATGGCGTGCAATTCACTTGCGCGGTACAAAATCGGTGCGCAGGTGACACCAACACACTTGCGCAACACAAACTCCTTCAACTCCAAACTTGCGCTACTCTGTACCTTTAACTCCCCAACCTCCTTAGTCGTGCAGCCAACAACCGGCACACAGCCTCTACTTGTGCGACCCAATAACCACTTGCGCGAAGATAACTCAAAATAAAATCCAAGTCTTGAACTTTGTTACAAATGAGGGATGGTGGTTCTCTATTTATAGGAAAACTAGACCCCCTTTGTAGCGGTGTTCAAGTCTTCTCTTGGTGTGCAGGTTCTGGCGCAGAGCTCATCC
The DNA here is from genome assembly GCA_963277665.1 of Viscum album. NCBI lineage: Eukaryota > Viridiplantae > Streptophyta > Magnoliopsida > Santalales > Viscaceae > Viscum > Viscum album. Next base: position 1,658,884,512 of record OY728153.1, read on the forward strand.
TCCCTAGCCTCTTTCACGCTACTCACTTGCGCGACCACACCAATACTTGCACGACCTTCTTTCCTTTGCCATATTTTGAAGTTATGATCTTGAAAAAAAATAGGCACTCAAGTTTCCAATCCTCCTAGGAATCGGGGCACAAGTCTCTTCACGGCGTGTAGGTCACTTGCGCGACAAGACCAAAACTTGCGCGAACCTTATCCCTTTGCCATTTTTCCATGTTCAGATCTTGAAAAACATATGGTGTGAAAGTTTCCTCTCCTTCAAGTACACATCACGCAAGTATCTTTGCTAGAAACACTTTTCTCCATTTGTCAATTTTAAGGAAAAATAATTTGACAAACACTGGGAAACAGTGCCACCTTAAATACTGTTGTCTACTTGAACTATATGTTATCTTTGCGGGTACACATTATGAACATCCACTAAGGATTGAGAACAAACAAAAACCATAATCCAAATCATGCATAGAGGACCGTGGTTCCAAGAATCTCCCCCTTTGGGTTTGTTGGCAATCAGAAAATAAATTCAATAGATCTCCATCCATGTGCAAACCAAAAACACATGAATCAAATCATCCAACACTCTAAGTATACGTGAGCAATGCTCGGTGTAGAAAACAAGAGAGGAAGTTTGGATTGGGTTCCCATGTTTTTTAATTCTCAATGACTTTCAAGAAGCATTACATGAACAATGTATACCAATGTTTTCCTTCTCATTCTTCTCATCATAGAAGCATTACTTTCCTGAACATGTGTGAATTTATTCCTTTCTCCACCATTGACAATAAAGCCAAAGACCGGTAATTTGGTCAAGGTTCAACTCAAACCATACTACCCCTAGATAGTATCTCCCCCATAAACCTACAGCACATCCATAAACAGATAAAAAAAAGTTATCAGAAATGGGGAGAGGGGATTTTCGTAACCTCTTTATGCACTAGGAGGTGGCCGAACACCGAGGTTCAACCGATGTTTCTCAAACACTATTGCTGACAGTGGCTTGGTCAGAATATCAGCCTCTTGCTCATCAGTTCCCACATGGTCCATTCTAATCACACCTTGCTCAACTTTTTCTTTGATAAAGTGATACCTGATTTCAATATGTTTTGTACGAGAATGCTAAATATGATTCTTCATAAGATCAATTGCCCTCTTGTTATCACAGTAAATAACCATTGGTTGCCTTACCTCATCACCAATGTTTGTTAGTTGTTGCTTCATCCATAGCAGTTGATTGCATTCCTTTGTGGTGGAGATATATTCAGTTTCAATAGTACTAAGAGAAGTAATTTATTGTTTCTTGCATAACCAACCAACACATTTATTCCCAAAATAGAATGCTCCACCACTGGTGGTCTTTCTGTCCATTACATCACCAACCCATTTAGTACTAGAAAATGATGATAATTCACTGTCTCTTTTTGCAGCAAAGTATAAGCCACAATTATGAGTACCTTGAATATACCTCATGATTCTTTTTACTACTTACATATGTTCCTCTCTTGGATTACTCTGAAAGCGGGTTGCAATACATATGACAAAGATAATATATGGCTGTGTCGCTGTCAAGTACAATAAGCTTATAATGATCCTTCTGTACATGGTGGGATCTACAGAGGTCCCATCCTCATGCTTTCCAAGTTTTTTTCCAACTGCAATCGGATTTGACATTGGTTTGGAGTCTTGCACATTAAACTTCTTCAACAGCTCTCTTGAATACTTTTCATGAGAAATGAAAGTGTATTCCTTCTTTTGAATCACCTGAAGCCCCAAGAAATATGTGATCTCCCCAATCATAGACATTTCAAATTCTGATTTCATGTGATTGGAAAATTCATCCACTGATTTCTTCCTGCTGACACCAAATATGATATCATCAATATTGACTAGAACCATGAATTGATCTTTTTGAGAATTCTTCACATAGAGATTGCGATCTTCTCCTCCTCTTTTGAATTCCATCTTCTTGAGATACGAATCCAGCTGCGAGTACCATGCCCGTAGTGCCTGCTTCAAACCATATAGAGCTTTCTTCCGTTTGCAGACCTTTGTTTCATCAGTACCTATAACAAACCCCACTATTTGTTCAATGTAGACTTCTTCTTCGAGTACACCATTCAATAATGTTGTCTTGACATCCATTTGATACACTTTATATCCTCTTTGGAGTGCCATGGAAAGGAAAATCCTGATTGACTCCAGTCTAGCCACTGGAGAAATGGTTTCATCAACATCAATGCCTTCAATCCGGGAGTATCCTTTATATACCAGTCATGCCTTGTTCCTGATGAAACTTCCATGCTCATCAAACTTATTTTTGAAGATCCATTTGGTACCAATCACATTTTGACCTTCAGGTCTTTGGACAAGATCCCATGTCTGACTCTTGTCAATCTGATCTAACTCTTCATTCATGGCTTTTACCCATGATTCATCCTTTGCATATTATTCAAATAAGGATGGCTCCATAGCTGACAGAAATGTAGATTCTGCGTTATTCTTCACCTTCTTTGTTTGTGTGGGTGCACTCCTATCCCCGCTTATGTTAGATGGATCAATCTCAGCTCTTTTATTTCTTCGGCGATGTTTAGTCAAAATCTCTTCAACCAAAGTTTATTCTTCAAATTCTTCTTCTAAGTCAATATCTTGATGTGATCCCCTGAGTGTTTCTTACACCTCCTTCTATTTCTGTATTTGTGTTTACTCAATGATCACATTCATCATCATCATCTATCTCATTAGCATAGGTATTATTGGAAGCATTCAGGTTTTTCCCTTCAATGATTTTAACATAATTGCCTTCCAAAATCCTCCTTAAGCGTTTATTAGAGCACTTTTAGGATTTGATGTTCATGGGATATCCAAGAAAAATTCCTTCATCAGCATTGTCTCCAAAAATACCTTGATTTCCTTCTTTATTTCGGATGAAACATTTTCTTCTGAAAACATGAAAGTATTTCAATGAAGGATTCCTTCCATGACACAATTCGTATGGTGTCTTTGTTTCTTCCATATAAAGCCCTGTTCGATTCATAATGTGCACTGCAGATTCAACAGCTTTCTTTAAGTAATGGCAAGAGATACCACTCTCAATCAGCATAGTCCTGGCCATGTTGTTGACCTGTCGATTTCAATGCTCAACAACTCTATTTTGCTGTGGAGTTCTCACAACAGCTACCTCATGCTCTATTCCATGTTTTTATATGTAATTTACAAACTCAATGGATGTGTATTCACCTCCATTGTCAGATCGTAGAACCTTTATTGTCCGTCCAGTATCATTTTCGACAATCTAGCGATAAGTTTTCATGCAATCAAGTACTTGTCACTTTCTATGAATCACCATTACACAAGCCATTATACTAAAATCATCAATGAAAAGGACGAAGTACCTTTATTATTAGGTTCCAACAAAATTTATTGGGCCACATACAACTGTATGAATGAGATCAAGAAGATTCAATGCCCTTTTCTTCTTTAGCTAATATGAACTACATACCAACTTCCCATGAATGCAAGCATCACAAGACTTTCCCCGTTCACATTTCAGAATGGCGATATCCATGACTATCTTCAGCATAGATATCTTTTCCATGTCTTTTTGGTTAATGTGACCCAACCTCCGATGCCACAAATTGTTTACTTCTTCAACAGACAAATAGCAGGAGTTCACTTTGCTGTCAACCGGATATAGGTTTCCATCTGTTCTACAACCTTTCATATGAGAGTTCCATGCTTTTTCCCTTTATAGTGAAACTTTTTTGATTGAAGGTTTCTATGAGCCCTGAGTCATAGAGTTGACACACACTGAGGATATTGTGGTGTAGACCATCCACATAAAGAACTTTAGTCTTCTTCATCTCTCCATTGGTGAGAGCAGTATTCCCACTACCTTTAATCTTCAAAGCACCATCATTACCAAACCGAACTGTTCCATAAACATTTTTTTCAATGTTCTTCAAAAGGTAAGCATTTCCCATCATATGGGAAGAGCATCCACTATCAAGGATCCAGGTGCTGCTGCTCTTTGTAGCTTTGAGGGCTACTTCTGCAAGATTGGATTTCTTGATCTTCTTCTTTTCTTTCCATGAGATATTAGATTTAGCATAGGATACTGATGGACGTTTAATAATTTCTTCCACATAATATGATTCTTCATACCCAAATATTCTTCCAGAAGGGAAATTTTTTTTGTGAGAACAACATCATCAGGAGGATGAAAACTAGCCCTTCTTTGAGTGTTGTATGAATTTCTCCAGTCGTACCTATGCCTACAATACTTAGATTTATGGCCAAAGTTAGAACAATTAAAATAGTAACCATAAAAGCTATTTATTCTATAAGATGGAGGATATGAAATCGGTATCCTTTGTTGACTTCCCAGATCTTCTCCATTCAAGTAGATCCTTTCCTCTTCGCAGTAAGACATGGTATGGCCCAGATAACCACAGAACTGACACTTCATGAGAGGAAATGTATCTTCACTTTAATTTCTCCTCATGACTTCTTCCTTGGGAGAATAGTTGAACTTCCTATCATTTCTGAAAGTTTGAGGATAATTTTCAGTTCTTCTTTTAGTTTGGATTGAGGGTTTTTTTCTGCATTTCAGGTAATGTTTCAACATGTTCAACTTTCATCTTGTATTTATTTTGGCATTCTTTACTACCAGCAGTTGATGTCTCAGCTTCAGAGTCAATTCCACTCTTTCCCATGCAAGCGGGTCTTTGATCACTTAAGACTTTTCCAACCCCATCTGATCCACACTTGGATCTTGCTAGTAATTCTGCATCTGAGAATCTTCCGAAATGAATTTTCTTCTTGCCTTCATTTTTCGTTGATTAACATTCAATTTTACTTGTATGAGTAACAACTTCTTCCTCAATTCCCTCAATAGTCTTGGACTTCTCTTACAGTCTGGATGAAAGGTCATTTATGACCTTTTCTTGTTATTCAATTTTAAGATTTAGTTCCACAAAATCATCTGTGCTTTCAAGGATTGAAGACTGAACTCTCACAAGTTCTTCTTGTCGTTCAATCTCTTCTTCAAGATCATCAACATATTCTAATCATTATTCCACCATTTCCTTCCACTTATTGTGTCTCTTACATTTATTCTCAAGCTTGAAAAAATCATCCTTAATTTTAGTCTTTGAATCACCATTAGAATTAATCTGATTATCTCTATCGTTATTGATCATGGGTTCTAACTTTTCGACTGTAGCCCTCCTAGAAGCATGCTTTCCCGTTTTAAATTCGGGTTCTTCTTCTCCACAAAATTCAGTATCCTCATCTTTCTCTTCACAGACAAAACTCTTCCTCTTAATTTTCATTCCAGATTTGAAGTCTCTCTTTTTGAGAAATCTTTTTCGAGGCTTCTAGAAGTTCTCATCTTCACTATCTTCATCATTGATCTTTCTTAAACACTGAGAGGCAATGTGACCAACTTTTCCACAATGAAAACATTTGAGAGATAACTTTCATTTAAATTTCCCTTTACCCTTCTGGAACTTCTTTTCAATGAGAGAAAGAATTTATTTTTCCTCGTCATCTTCAACGATACTATCTTCTGAAATTTTCAGTTTATCCATGGCCTTGAACGCCATTTACTTGGTAACATGAGTCGTAGCATCTTCCAGTTTGACTCTCATTTCATATGCTACCAAGATGCTCAGTAGATCATCCAGAGAAATTTTGGAAAGATCTATTTACTCAAGGGCTAACACCTTTGCATTTTACTTGGGTGGAAGTATTCATAATATTTTCTTAACTATATCAATGTATTTGATTTCTTCGTCGAGACCCCAAATTTCTCCAACCAATTCAGTAACTCGATTGAAGAATGTGTCTGCATTCTCGTCTGGATGCATTTTCAGATCATCGAAACGAATGTGCAGGACTTGTAATTTTGCCTCCTTCACTTTTCTATCACCTTCATAAATATTTTAGAGTTTATCCCACATGGATTTTGCTGAGGTGTAACTCATTACCTTTAGATAGATCTGATCAAATTGAGCTGTAGTGAGTGTATTTTGTGCTTTAGCATCTGCATCAAGAATTTTCTTGTCTGCATCAGTCATAGCCAGCCCTGTTGGATCAGTGACATGTATACCTTCTACAGTGGAGAACAGAACTTCCATTCTAAGGGATCTTAGATGAGATCTCATTATATTCTTCCAAATCTGAAAATTACATCCATCTAATAGAGGTACTCCCCTAGTATTGATAGTATTATCCATGGAAACAAATGACAGATCGAACACCAGGAACCTCCCTCTGATAGAACTTGTAGGACCCCGGGACACCCTGAGAGGGGAGGGGTGAATTAGGGTGTCAGCGTTTTCTTTTAAAAACGAGGATCTTGTTCCCATGTTAGTAGGAAATAGTTAAACCTATATGAAGAATATGATTAGCAATGAAACATTCACATGTAAAGAGATGACAAGGAAATTTTTACTTGGTTCACCACTAAGGGCTACGTCCAAGGAGCATATGCCGACAAGTTGTCGGTCATACCAAATTTCACTAATCTTCACTATTTATGGATTAAAAAGGTTCAGTAACAATCAATCTATCCCAGGCTCACTGCCTTTACAAAGGTTCAGGGATAGCTCACTGCTTCCCTTGGGTCACTCCCGTTGACTCCCCCTGGATCACTGCCTTTGGAGAACTCATACTCAGTTTATAGACGTGAAGGTCTCTTCATCATTGCAAAAGAATGCATTCTCTGTTGAATTTATACACTCTGTTGAAGTCCAACTTTCACTCATATACTAATCCCACTTTGCATCGAAGGTATCGGGCAATCTTCAAGTTTCCGTGTAGCTCCAAAAGGTCCGGTGTACAACAACCTCACCTGGAACGCTTCTCCAAGACCAGTGCGCAAGTTTCAATAATAGCGCACAATTCACTTGCGTGGTACAAAATTAAATTGTGGGTGACACCAACACACTTGCGAGACACTGCCTCCTTCAACTCCAAACTTTCACGACTCTGCACCTTTAACTCCCAAACCGCCTTGGTCGCGCATCCAACAACCGGCGCACAACCTCTACTTGCGCGACCCGACAAAAAATTGCACGACTCAACCACTTGCGTGATGAGAGCTTGAAAAATCTCCAAGTCTTGAACATTGTTACAAATGAGGGTGGTGGTACCCTATTTATATTATAACTGGACCCCCTACGCGGCGGCGCACAAGTCTTTTCTTGGCGCGCAGGTTCTGCCGCGCAACTCATCCTCCTTAGCCTCTGTCACGCTACTCAATTTCGCGACCACACCAATACTTGTGCGAACTTCTTTCCTTTTCCATATTTTGAAGTTATAATCTTGAAAAACAATAGCCGCGCAAGTTTCCAATCCTCCCAGGCATCGACACACAAGTCTCTTCACGGCGCACAGGTCACTTGCGCGACCAGCCCAAAACTTGCGTGACCCTTATCCCTTTTCCATTTTTCCATGATCTGATCTTGAAAAACATATGGTGATCAAGTTTCCTCTCCTTAATATACATGGTGAACAAATCTCTTTGCTATAAAAACATTTCTGCATTTGTCAATTTTCAGGAAATTTTTTTGGAAAACACTGGGAAACAATGCCACCTTCAATACTATTGTCTACTTGAACTGTATGATATCTTTGCAAGTACACATTCTGAACTTCCACTAAGGATTGACAACAAACACAAACCATACTCCAAATCATTCATAGAAGACCATGGTTCCAACATTTTTATAATGAATGTAATTTCAAATTATATAATCTCATATGCAACAATATGATGTTGGTGATCCTCAACATATAAATCAAAAAAAGGGATGATATAAAGGATTATGTGTAGGATTTAGATTATTAAGAGGAGGTGGAAGATATATATATGCATGTGGAGGTGGAAGAGTGAGATTGGTAGGAAATGGAGGAGAAATGCTATTAGTAGACAGAAAATATCATTACAAATCTGCAAACATTGATTATACCAAAGCTGGGATCTTATCCTCCACCATCTCTCTTATCCTAAACATTGTCTTACAAAGATTATATTTTTCTTTTATTACAATCATCCATTGAATAATTCTCATAATGACCAAAAACTTTTCTTATAGATACAACTGTTAGGTATCCACATATATAACCCAAGTGTTAGGTATTTCCCAATGCCCTAGAAAATATATCCTTTTGGACCTCATCCATGAAGTTCCCATTTGTGCTATAATCCCTAAGAGAATTCTATATTTAATATTTGAAAAAGTTATTATAGAATCATAAAAAAATACTTGATTTATGTTAAACAACATGAATAAAATAAATAACTTCATAAATTCTCTCAACAAAAACCCTTGACTCTGCCATAAGATAGTGTCTTCTTTTTCTTTTATGGTCCCTCTTTAATTTGACTATCTAGATTTAGGGGGGGGGGGGAAACATCTATAGATCCTAAAAACTGAACTCTTAGTTTTAAACAAAATTCATATATAATTTATTATTGTCATAATATATACCCTCCATGAGATAAATTATGAGGGTATATGTTTTTTGATTGGATATTCTAATGAGATATCATTATTTTTTAAAAATTAAGAATAAAAAAATCATTGATATGATCGTCCATGTAAACAAACCTCTAAAATCTAACATTTCACATAAAAAAAATCTTTTTGTCATATAATTTCAAGAAACTACTTCTATGTATTTTTTATCATGAAATTGATATACAACACCTATATTTTTATGCTATCTATACCCAAAAAAATTAATGTGGAGGTTGAATTTATATCCCTCAATATCCTAGTATCCAAACCTAAAAACTTCTTCTTGAATCCTCTGGTATCAAGTACAAAAAATTCCATGCGATAAGAAGGGGAAACCTGATATTATTAAAAACATTTCATTATAATTGAAATAATAAAAAATGATATTGCACTATAATAAAAACAAATAATTAAAATTATTAGTTTTAATATGTTTTATAAAAAATAAATTAAAACGGATATATCTATAATTTTTTGAAATTTTAAGTATTAAGCAAGAAATAAATATATGTTACCCATAATTTTAAGAAATTTCTAAATATTGTTTTCCAAAATTCCTTTCTCATGATCATTATGTATGGAAAAAATTATGCCTATGATGTTATCATTAATATTATTTATTAATATTTCCTTGGTAGTAGGAATCTCACATAAATCAATATCTTACTAGAGTTTTTTATCACCAACATACTATTTTTCCATTACAAATTATAGACAACATCATAATGGCTTGATCAAGAACATATAAAGCATGATTTTCATGTGTATCCATAATAAAAGGAGCAGATATTTATTATATTATATTCATATTAACTGGTTTCATTTTGAATTTATCATGTCAGACACTGTTTGTTTCTGACAACCCATTTTTAATTAAATAGTATAACTAAAAATTTAATGTAATTAACCTCTCATATATAACCAATGACTCCATAATATGTACTTAATGTATATATTCGTTTCTTCTCTATCACCTGAAAAATTAATTGCTTCTATTAACACCAATAAAAAACTATTTTGAACTTCACTTTTTTGTCCAAATCCATCGCATTATATGTATGACCATTAATGTCATGCCCAGACCATGTTATCAAATTTAGAAACAGGCTTCTCACTAATCACCTCAATTTTTTATATGCATGACTAATAATAATCCATTTAAACCATGATTTTTTTACACACATTGAAAGTACATATATCTTTCTTCTTGGTATAACAGTGCTTTAACATATTAATATTCAATTTTATATATGGTTGATCATAATAATTTTTATTATATATGTTTAAATATACCTTCTTTATATATTCTCCTATTAGTGATTTTACATTCAAGATAGTGATCTGATTCACCCCATAATTAAATATTTTAATGAACGATGTAGGAAAACCAATGTGCTTTACTATAGACAAGTATTTTGTTTGAAACTCTACAACCTCCACATAAACATACTTCCAAACAATGGAGGATTCATGTTGATATATATTCAAAATAAAACCTTTAATATATTCATATTATTTTCAAAATGATACATTAAACATAAATAAAAATGTTTAGAAAGCTTAATTTCTCACACAAATTAATCAATTAAATTGACCTTGATTTAAAAAAAATAAAGGAAAATACATTTTTAGATGACAATGTATAGAAAACCCTTCATTCTATAAATTTATTAGAGAATTCATATTAGTCTCCCCAGTAATAATTTAATAAGAAAATAACACACCATCATGATATTAATTTGAAAATGGATGATAAATATTCTATGTAATGAAACCTGTAGGATTTCATTCATATTGTTGTAAAAATCATGAGATTTCATACCTATCAACTTTAAATATTTCAGTGACCCAATTTTTTACATTTTAATAATAACCATGTGATAGTTTTATACCATGTATACAATGAAAAAATATAATTTCATCACCCTTTAATAATGAATGAAAATCCAAAATAGGTATGTTTATATTCCATTAGGAGTCATAGCTAACTCCAAAAATATTCTGATTAAGAGTAGTTCTAATCATGCATTCAACCCATATTTTGTATTTCCTTTCTTATATTACAATGTTAAAATAAATATTTCGCATATACAATTCTCTAGGTGCATGAAATACATGTTATGTTTGACATCATGATATCTTTAATATGGATGTTCATAAAATATTGTCAATTTCCTCCAAATATTTCTATCATTACATGATTTTTGTGTCTTTCCAAATGTGAAATTAATGTCTTTCACTCTCTCAAAATATTTATTGATAGAAAAAGGTTTTGGATTAATATCAAATTATTATGAGTAGTTGAATTAATTTAATAATCATTGATAAGAGTGATTAATAGACAAAAACCTCTAATGATCCATGTATACAAGTTATCTCCTAGGGTTTCATTGATAATATGAAGTATATTGTTCACAAATTAGACATGATTTATTCCACTTAAATATATATATATATATATATAATTTATATATTGCGATGTCATTTATAGTGAACATAATCAATTTATATAGCTAAAAATGTTCCTTTTTCTAATAATCACACACCATTATTCTTTACCCTAATAAAAGTATCAAATCACCAATTAATGTTGAAAAGAAAACATCAATATCATCTTAAAACTATTTTGGTCCTCATATCATTAACGTCAACATGACATATTTTATATTTATGTAAAATTTATGAGATAATTTATATATTACCAATAAAATAGGCCATAAACTATGTTTGTTACTATGGTTTCAATATAGATTATTTCCATCTATGCACAATCTAATTCTAAGATTTCTGACTATAATTTCAAATATAGAAAACCAATGATCAATTTTAATCCATTACAGACCATCGAATGGATGAAATATTTTTCCATCACATATGTGATTATATGAATGTTATCTTTTCCTTTTTACATAATTTTAATTATCAAATAAACATCTAAAAATCGGAATTATTGGAAGATACAAAATTTCCTTGGTAGGAATTCCTGAAACTTCTAAATCATTCTATAGGTTTTATTTCAACTTATACTATAATATCCCACATTTAGGACACTTTGATGGATTTTCTTATTCATTCCTATAAATTAGGTAGTTATTAGGTTAGGCATGCATTTTCGTTTTCCCCAATACCATTGGGCATAATATTTTCTTGAATTTATAATGCAAATCTGGATAATAATTTTCTTCAGGAAGTATTTATTTCAACATATGTAAAAACTATATAAAAATCTCATCACTAAATCCATTTTTCAACTTTAAGTTAATAAATCTTAACAACGATGGTAAAATCATAAATTCTATACAACCTAGAAATTTTGGTTTTTCTGCTCTAGCATATAAATACTCAATTTCCATCATTTCTTAATTTAATCAACTTCAATATCAGGATTCATTTCATCATTTTGATATGACTTATCATCTATAAAATCATCACCATCAGTGGATATAGAATTTTTCCAATTTCACTGACCCAAATCCAAGGGTCGTAAAATGGAACAAAACCGCACAAAATTAAATGATCATTCATTTCAATGATGTCCAAATTCTTTATATTTAAAAATTTCAGGCATGATTTGAAAAACATTTTGTTTTTTTTATTATTGTGTTCACAAAATAAAAACAAAATATCAACATATTCCTCACATTCATCACTTATTCCTAGTACAGTAATCCAACTTTGACTCATTATTATTAATAATGAATATATAAAAATAAAAATAAGTTATTATATTTTCAAATTAAAATTGGAAATTTATTCAATAAACAAAAACAATAAAACACGATAAAATATTTCATATAAAAAATAAATAAAAAATATTTGACCAATGAAAATAAAACATTAAACCCAATTAATTATAATTAAGTAATAAAAAAAATCAAAAAAATCTATCTAAAAACAATATTTTATCAATTAAAAAATAATTAAATTGTGCGAATAATCGTAAATAAAAATATAAATTGAAAAGATAAGGTGACATCAATAGATAATTGGAATAAAAAAATGAAAATATTTTGGATGGATATCAAAATAAAATGATAAACACAAATCATAAATTAATATTGTATCGAGGATGGTTGAGAAGGTGACACAAATGGGAAGAAAGTACAAGTGGATTCTGATGACCTGTTACAAAGGATGTGGGTGGTGGATGCTAATTAAAAGATAAAGATAAAATGTTGAAAAATTAAAATCACAAATAAAATTGTAAATAACATGGATTCAATAAAAATTGAAATAATTAACACTAACAATAAATTGATATCGGAACCAGGATGATTGATAAGGAAACACCAAAGATAAGAATGAGAAAGCAATGGTCGATGATGGGTGATGGTGGATGGTGGGGATGGATTCCAAATCATTTATAAAGGGACATCAATGGAAAATTGGAATTTAAAATACAAATTAAAACACCTTGGATGCATGGAAAATTCAATGAATAAACAAAAAAATATAAATTAAAATCCAAACCAGGAAGATTGAGAAGGTGACACCAATGGGAAGAAGGCGCATGTGGTGGTCGATGATGTATGACAAAGGATGGAGGTGGTGGATTAAGAATGAAAGATATTTAATTTCAAATATTGAATAATAAAGAGATATTAGGAAACGAATCAATGAATGAAAATAATCAAAGTCATAGATAAAATATAAAAGGGTTAAGGTTTGTTAGATGAGATAAAATTTATAAATGTTGTGTGATCAAATGATACCAAAATGACTAATATCAACTCCCAATAAAAATTAATAAAATCATTTTTATTTCATTTATTTAATAAATGATGTGAAATATAAGATTCTTCATTTCTTTTAATTATTAAATGACATAATATATAAGGTTTTTCACATTAGTTATTTAATAAAAAACAGGAAAAATGTGAGGGATTTATTTTCCACATTGGTTATTCAATAATCATTGTGGTAAATTATGTTTTCATCTATGTTTTTTAACAAATGAAGTTAAAAATATGAACATTTTATTTAACATGTTGGTTATTAAATAAAAAACATAGTAAATCATTTTTTCACATTTTTCAAAGAAAAATGATGTGAAAATTGTGTTAGGATAAATTAATTATGTACTAGTGACTGATTCTCCATATTATGATTAATCGGGTTCTGGTTTATCATTTAATATGAGATTGAGGTGCATAATATTCCTTTTTTTTAAATATATTTTTATTAATTATTTTATCCTTTTATGAATTAATCCTCAATTATGATGTTTTTGGTAGCATGATTTATTTTAATAACTTGAGATGTTCATGTTTGGTTTGTTTCATGATTTTTCTGATTCACTTTTAGATAAATTACCTTCTTGTTGAGAGACCCATCCTCAACAGAGATCAACCAATCTTTATATATCTTTTTAATCTCTTCAATTTGATAGTCATATATATTTCTCATTTCTAGTAATGAACTATCAAGATACATCACCCTTTGTCTGTTTCTTACAGTTTTGAATCCTTAACATTTATATACATGTGGTGTATATTTTTTAATGCATGGATCATATGTTTTGAAAAATCTTGAACCACTTCATTTCCATTTTCATCCCATTAAAAGTATTAATATTTCATCTCAATAATTTCCATAAAAAGTGTCATTGTTTCCTCTTTGACTTCCGTTGTCTTGTTGAGAATGTTTTAATACCTTACTTTTTTAATGAATGCATCTTCTATTTCATCATCGTGTTATCCTAGATGTTATATTTCATCATAAATCCCCTTTATTTATGAAAATATATATATGAACAACTCAATGGGAACCATCTTTAATTAGTACCCATTTTCAGAATATAATTCAATAATTTACTAATTGATAACTTCTTCATGACTACTTGTAGTTGCATCACCAGAGGAATAACAACCAACAGATGTAGCAAGATCATTACCACTCTAAAATACCCCAAATAATAGCTATTTCTATGACTTCTATAATTTTATTCCTTTTCCCTTTCTTTTAATTATTTCAATGTATTTTCTGAAAGTAAAATTATTGATCCATCATAAATTGAGATTGAATTCATTATATGATATTCTTCTTTAAACATATCCAATCTTCAATGAATCTAGGATCTTTTCATAGGGAGTCATGATCGGATACAACATATAATTCTAGGAGGATTGGAGAACCATATGGGGGGTAAATTTGTGGCCTCTTTGTATAATTTGTTTTATTTAATTTTTAATCTTACACTTATTAATGTCTTAATACCTTTATTTTAATCACAATTACACATGAATAGTGTAGTAAAGAAAACCTTAACCTAATTTTTTTCTAAGGTTTGTTATTAAGACCTACTCCGTTGATTGATTGACTGTTCACCCAAAATAAGGATTATACACTATTTTAATCACATATTATAATATATTTGGTTCTTCCCACATATAAAATTCCAAATTTTAATTGAATTTCTCTTTCCATTATTATACTAGTCTTATTCAATATATTCTTTTAGTATTTGTAGATGCACATCTTATTAAACTCACACACCTTCAGTCACACTATTTATAAATCTTACCACCTTTAATATGAAAGTAATTTCTTTAATATCTATCTTGAATTCAATAACCAATTACATATAATATGACTCTTGTTCAATAATAATGATATACTTCTTCACCAAATAGTGTCTTCAACTACATCTTGATTTTCAAGAAAAACAGCATGTGGCTTTGTCTCTACTAATTTCTCAACATCATATCTCTTTAATAGATTTTGTGACCTATATTTAAAAAATTATTCTGATCAATAATACATCCAATTATATTTCCTAATTAGATTTTTTATAAATTAATAAACACCGCCAAGATCTTTCCTTGTAGTAAACTTCACTGAGAGAAGTGTTTGATATTTCTTAACCAACAATATTTTTAATTATTAATTTAATAATCTTAATTAGTGGTAATAATCAATATACTTATCTAATACTTCTCCCTCAAAATCCAATAGATATATAGCAACATTATATGTACAGATTCTCTAAATTGACGTGTAGTAGGGTGTAATGGACTCACCTTCTTATTCTATTTCTTCCACAAGAGTTTACTATAATTTTAACTCAGTTTAAGATATGAAGAAAATCCCATAGCTTCTCATACAACACATCACTGCTATTTTATTTTTCCTACACTCAATACCCCACTATATAAGCATCTCTTCTTTATTTTTATGGTCTACCTAAATTTCAAAAAATATAAATATATTAGGTAATTTATGAAATCTAGTAGATCAAATACACATATTGTACCTCTATTTTCATTCTTTTCACATGATCTTAATATAAAACTCATTTAAGATCATCACATGGGAGTTTCTCTCATAATTTCTTTTTCAAATAAAATGATAATTGAAAATTACTCTCAATTCATGATGGTATAATATAGGAAGAATTATTTATTTTATTCTGCAACTGTCCAAGGTTATTCCTCCTCAAAATAATTCCCTAAAATCCACACCTAATTCCTTCTATCTATATTATAATCACATATAAATTTAGTTTTTTAGAGTGTAAATCAATCTTATGGATTGAGTGATCACATGAAAATAGTACAACCTTCAAGATCAAATTATTTCCCAATAACTAGAAGATCAATAACTTCTATCTCTTTCTTAAACTCATATTGAATCAAAATTTATATTATGATATCATATTCCTTGAAATCATACCGTAAAAATTAGTATATTTTTAATTAATTTTTATAATAATAATGGATTTATAAAATTTTTCTTTTGAAAATCCAATATTAGAATAATTTTGGTAATCTTAGTTTTAAATTTTTCAAATTGTATTATTCATTTGAAAATTTGGAAATCTAGAATCATATCATAATTTGATTAATAAATTGATTTTATAATAAATATTAAAATTATATTGAGGTTTATATCATGATATAATATATCAAACATATATTAAAATATGTTTCCACTTTATTATGGAATGTAAAAATAAATATGAATTTATATTCTTTTATAATTTAGTTCAGTTTGATCTTCTTCAGATATTAGTTTCTAAAAAATTATATTGAATAAAAAATACATTTAGGTGTTTATGATGTTTAAATCCTTGTGGGGAAATTTATTGCATCATCCCATTTTATTCTTCTTTATATACATAAATCTAGAATCTTATTTTACAATCCATACAATTCTTTAATTTTTTAAAAGTGATTATGTCTATAAAGAATCGAATTAGGGGTACATATGGATCAAGTGATGCATACAGTGATAGATCATGGATACAAAACCACTAGAGCATCCTTATGAAGGACATATATCTCTGAAATGATATTTATGTTTGAAAAAATGGTGATTACATTGAGGCTAGATGATATATACAATAATAGTGGATAATATTTATAATGTACTATACATCATTCTTCCATATCTCTAATAATTTATAAAGAAAAAAATTCATACTTTTTATGATAAATGATTAATACATTGAAATATATGATTCTTATTATGACTCAAATTATGGTTACATTCCCTTAGATCACACTTATAATTTCTTATGATTTATGATTTTTAGGGTTGATCATGGTTATATAGATCATTGGAATATAAACATAGTGTGAACTATGATTCTTATAAAGACAACATATGATCTATAAAAAGGTGTTATATGATTATAAAACATTACATGACATAAAAAATCTTCCTCAGTCTCCAAAGTCTATATTTCTTGAGTTATGTTTTGAATCTTTTAAGCTCACCCCCCCAAAAATTCTCTAATCATATCAAAGGCACTCAATTCCTCATTCATCGATACTTGTATGATTTCTTATATAATTTCATCATCATATCTCTCATTAAATAATGATTTAACCATTTTTTGATAAAATATCACAAGCTATTCATAACAGGTATTACCTCCCATCATAAACTAACTATTTTGTATATTACTAGAAAACCTCTTTCATAATTTCTCATGACCATTAATGAATATCTGCATATAAAATCATCCGATGAATGTGAAACCCTTTTATTATTTTTAGCCAAGTATTTAAGGGTAGAAAATTCATTAACAAATGCATATATGTATCTCCTTTAATTCCTATGTGTGGACACTAAATTCAATCACCTAATAAATTTCATTTTCATTATTTTACTAGACAAAATATTATTGAAAATAAATAAAAATTCAAACGCACGGGAACATCAACAACTATTACGATGGTAATTTTAAGGGCCGTATATAAAATCTAATATCATGAACGGTTCAATATGAAAAAATATTTCAATCATGATTATGTTTAGTAATAAATAATTCAGTATATATTGGAATGAATAAAGTAATATAGAATAAATCTACTGGGAAATCTCAAAAAAAGTCTGTATGGATTGAATAAAGAACATAGACCATTAAAAATAAGGTAAACACTTTTATGTAAGTTTGAATGTTCATTTGATTTAATACATATAATTTTTTATACTGGATTGTGTTTAATGAGAGAATATTATTAATATTTCTATTATATATGGATTACATGATTTTAGCAAGATAAAAAAAGGATTAAATAATTGATGGTAGATTTTTATAGAATGTTTATGTTGAAGGATCCCAAGGAATAAAAAATACATTTTGGGGATGAGAATTTGAAGGGAATGAAATCATATAAAACTAATATTATCTGAAATAGATTTTATCCCTAAGATAGTGTAAAGGTTCAGAATGTTCAAATCTAAACCTATCTCTACCCCATTGGTTGAAAATTTTGAACTATCTAAAAAAAGGCCCTATTAATAGAAGTTGAGTATTGGTACATAGAGAAGGTTTAAACTTTGATATTTAAATAAATATTTAAATTATTTGTGTATCATTTACATTTTTAATATATTTTATAAAAGTTTTGATTTTGGAGAGCTTGGTGAAAGTAGAAGTAATAAGGGAATAAGAATAAGATTTGATGGAAATTATTGATATAGGAGAATCAATGTGTTTTTTACTAAATTAATTTATCAAAGAAGTTGGATGAAAATCATGCCAGTCCTACTAGAAACCATGGGGGAACAAACCATCTTCCGTATTTAGCTTGAAAACTCAACCATGGTTCCTAGTAATAGGATGATAGAGTAGTGTGAGGAGTATAGTCTAGTAATTTCATTAGCCAATGTTAGGTAGAGAGTGTGTGAATAGAGGATCACAAAATGCATGTTGATATATGGAAGGAGGGTCTATATAGGGATTTTTGTGGTAAGAAGCACCAAGGGAATCAACATAGACAATAGGAATGGTTTCACCAAATAAAATAATTAATGGAAGCTTACTAAATAAATGAAAAACCAAACTAAATACTATTCTTAAAATATTAAATCTATTAAATTACAATTTAAGATACTAAAACTCAAAGGTCAAACTAAACCAAAAAGACCAAACTGAACATGACACACAAGACATCTCAACTTGACCCCAAGGGTTACTCTCCAATCCACAACCTACCATCACCCAAGGTGATCAAACCAAACCCAAAACCTATAACATAAGCTAAAAATAAGAAAAGACTATTGGAATGAGTATTAAAACCATGTAGCTATTCCTAAATAATTATATTCAAAATGCACATTCTTTAAAAAATTAACATTGATTTTTAGGATTTAAATACAAACTATAGACATAGGTTATTCCATACATTTCAATTCAGAATAAACAAAACACAACCCATTGACCTCAATATTTAAAATAAGTACCATTAATGGATGTTAACTTGGTTCATAGGGGAGAGGGGAAGAAAAAGAATAAAATAAGAAACTCATTTTTCCAATAAAAAGGGAAAACATTTGTATATTCATAAATTCATTCTTGAAACCCTTTCAATCAAAACCACACTTTCTCTATTTCCAAAAGAAGAACCAAAACCAAGAAACAAGTGATATATTTCACAATGAGGGAAATGGATGATAATACTAGTGTCAGAGCAAGACGAGAACACCTAATAACTCAAAGGAGAACCAAAACATACTATACATGTGACTCATCAAGAAGGCATTCCCTAATCAATGACATCATAAAGACCTAACAGCCACTACTAACCCTACTTAGCCTAGTCAAGGGGACCAATCTCATAGTAATAATCCTTAGTATTAAACTAATATGGGACACTAGCTAGCATAATAACCTAGACTAGTGGAAAAACACTCTCAAAAATCATCTTCACTATGCTAGGTTACCATGATATGTTTACAAGTGGGTGTGACAAACAATGCAAGAAACAAGTCACACATATATACTATCATAAACCACAATAACCAGAACCACCCCATCCTCTCAAGGAGTATCCCATGCCTTAAAAAATAATCTCATGGGTGGAGTCCCAAGTAGAGGACATTGCCACACACTTATCATCAAACTATGTAATGGCTCCCTCCGATAAGGGTTTTCTAAAAACCAATTCAATATGCCGAACGAGCTTAAATTGTTTCCCAAAACAAGCTATTTTATTAATAACAACAGAAAAACCATATTTGAAAACAATCACACCTTTGGAAACCCTTTTCATCAATCCATCCCACCATTCAAAACAAAATCACCCTTAAAAGGTCCAAATGTGCATATCATTTAGATATTAATATGAAAACCTCCATTTGAAGACTCAAATCACCATTTTTTACATCAAAAATTCATTTATAAAAACTAAATAATGCCTTTTTAGAAAATCACAAATCACGTAAAAGAGCCAATCATGCCATTTATCCAACACTTGGCGTGAAAAATCTATTCCAATGATTTTAATAAAAAAAAGTGGAATTAATATAATTTCACATGATGTATTTAATCTAATGATAATCAATGATTATTTATCAATTAAAAGAGGCGAAAGAAACAAGAAATCAATGCAATTTTAATTTAAAGAGAAATATGAAATGAGGTCTAACCTCTATAATGGAGAAACATCTAGAATCTGGTGAGAAACTTAAATCACACCACCATCGCACCCAAGGGAGATAGTATCCATCCTAGGAAATTATGGTCTAACCAAAAATTTTGGATTCAAACCTAAAGATACACCGACTAAATGCATACTTAGGTAAGTCCCACAACTGTGTGGTGGGTTCGGTCTCCTACTGTACAGTTTCCTAGGCTTGTGAAGGGTCACTACTAACTGCATACCTAGTCTGCCTAACCCTAAAATTATCATTTTTTCACAAAAAATTCAAAGGAATCCCAAAGTGGGAAGCTTGACCAAAGAATAATTTAAGGAATAACTCAAATTATTAAACCCTTCACAACTTGTTCTTGAGAGAAAATAACAAGGACCTACCCCGAACCAGAATAAAATGATGCTTAAAAACTCTAGGGTTAAAATTCTCCCCACCATAATGCTTTCCACCTCCGAAAAGCAAACCAAAGGGTTACCTGAATGGTAAACCCAGAACCTACCTATAACTCAAGAACATTACTAGGGTATGAAAAATGGTGTGACTATCAAAACATACCCAATAAGAATAAAAGCTAACAAGAAGAACTCAGTAAAAAAATGGAATCCCTACTAAGTGCCACCCACTCAAAAAGTGTATATACCTCAAGTTAATAAATCCAAAATACATAGAATTTTTCACCATCCTCAATTCAGCCTTAGAAAAAAACATCCTGAATTACACCAAAAGGAAAACAACCATCATCCCAAAATAAAAGAACATGTCTAATCCATATTCAATTATTACCTTTTAAATCCTGACTCCAACCAAACGACAGATTACTCCCATCCCAACATTTTACTGAAAAGGAGGACATAGAAGTAGGGGTTTCTGCATAATACCATACACATCAAACTCAAAATAAGAATGGAACCAAGATGATGACATGGGGAAGCCCGAACTGACTCCCCAGAAAAAGAGACTAGATTAGATAGCTTTCTTTAATTAGAGATTTAAACGACATCCAACAAACTCAAGAACTATTCTTCATGAACCAAGGAATCACACTATAAGGGGAGGGTAGGAAGGTCCCATCCTATAGAACATCAAAACCATGATGTTCATACATTGACTGCTTAACATTCCCCAGATAACCACCAACAAACTAAAGTTAACTAGCATAAGCAGGATGCAGTGGACATAATACTGAGGCCTGCATACTATGTAATAAAACCAATATGATCATAACAAAATGAGATGAGTATTCCTCTTTATAACTAAGGATAAAACTCACACACCCATATGGGTCACAATGTGGAAACAAGGCACCCACACTTCCTTCCACCAAATAGAACAACTAAAAATAAGACAATAGGCAAGAGGCTTAAACTACCTCCACTTCCCACACAAGTAGCAGAACATAATCGTAATCCTTTCCACCCCAATGGGGTTATCCTAACAACATGCTACCTACCCTCTAAGACCTAAGGATAGATCTTCGAAGAGTGAAGCATATCTAGACTCACTATCAAGCTTTAGAAACTCCTGAAAAGAGAACACGTATCAGAAATTCATGAAACACACTTAAATTGAAATAAAAGTTCACAAGGATTAAAAAATAGCACACTTACAACTAAAATATAATCCAAATACCACATAAATCCACTAGAAAAGAACAAATCAATGATGAAAATTAAAGCTAGAGAGACCGAGAACCAAATCAAAACAATGACCTACAACTACAAATGACATGGGGCATCCTTTGTAGTGTCGGGTCTGGCTTCAAGGTGTATCTAGAAAACACCCCCAAAAAACCACTTCATGTGACCCAAACATCCATAGGTGTGGTATATTTTTCGATATCTAAAGCATGATGGCCTCTCATGATCAATATTTCCACATTGATGATTGGTCATAGTATTGCGGTCCTAAGATTTTGAAAAGTTTTATGAAGGCCTCTTAATCCCCCTACAAACACCACCAACATTAGGATGCTTCCCATTCTTTTTTCCAAAACCCCCTTCACTATTTCCAAAGACTAGAGTATGATTCTCCATCTAAGGCCCACCTGCTAACCTAGATTCGGAATGAAAGGCTTACCTCACCACATTAGAGAAATTGGTTAGGTTCAGCTCTTTCACCTTCAACTGTATCTTATAACGGAGACCAATCTCAAAATGTTGAGCCTTCACAGAATCATTTACAACATAACCTAGATCATACAGATCAAGGAATAAGAAATAGTGATTGAATTTGAACATTTATCCAACACCTTTCTAAAGACCAAATAACTCTATCCTTTTCCTCACTATCATCATATTAGAAAAGTACCATTGAATGAAAAAAATACTTGAATAATTCCCAGGTAAGATATTTCCAAGACATTCTTCAATACAAATAATTCCATCTTTTTTTTGTTTGGGACATCAAGCATGAAGTTATAAAAGCATACCTATAATGTCTCAAGAAAATAAGGGAAATTAAAATGCCCCTCAATCCTCCACAACCAATCCTTTTCCTCAAGAGGATCTACTTGACCATAGAAAAGAGGAGATTTAACTTCAAAGAATCCAGTACATTGTCTATGGGTTGATCAGCTATGGTGTTCACAAGAGATGTACAACCCAAAGATTTATATTGGGTATTCATCAATCATTTGTGGGGGAGGATAGTAAGAAATAATGAAAAACAAGGAACACGGTCAAAACCAGTCCAAAAATATGGATCCTTCACATCAAACACTACAAAATAAATATCACATCCAATAATAAAAGGGACATGGAACACCACCACAAGCCACTAAAAAATAAAATTTCCATTTAAAACATTTTCAATAGAAAATAGTCTTGAAAAAATTCTACACCCATCAATTCTGTCCCATGGGCCTCAACCATGAACATAATAATGCCATACCAGGTACCCGACCATTTTATAATAAATATCTATGAATGTGGTTTCTCATAGAAACACCGAAGGTAAAACATTTTACCCATAATTATTTTCAAATCGTATAATACTCTTTTCAAAAATAGCTTTCCAAAAAAGTTTGAAATCCAATGAAAAAATCACAACACTCTTTTCAAATAAATTCCAACCATTCCTTCGAAACTCATTTTCCCACATTTCATGTCAAATATAAATAATTTCATTTATATCAAAATAATTAGAAGACTTCCCAAAAAATTACCAACAACCTAATCAAAACCAGTTTTGTTTTACCTCAAAAATTCATTTCACAAAGACTGAATTTTCCACTTACCAAAACAAGGTCATTTCCATTTTAAATTCATTTTTTCACAATTCAAAAATAACACTTTTCAAAATAATTTTCAGAATAAAAGATGACCCAACCGATTCACAAGGGGGGAACTAGCATTGATGGGTGAATTAGTCATATGGTCAGAGGCCATTTTCTTGTAACACCACAACCACAAAGAGCATTGCAGCGTAATATCCTTGGCTTTACATGGCATGCCATACCCTATGAGCTCATAGAGGCCACTACCCAACTCCATATTCTTTTCCCAATACCAAAAAATCCACAAGAACCAAAGACACTAAAAAACCTATATATCCCATGGTAACATGAGGTTTGGAATGATCAAGAGTTCATGATTATCTTCTCAAACCTAAACCTCAAGCCCAAAAATCCTCCAACTTTTACCTTGAAAACCCAAAGTAATAGTTGGAACTCTAAAAGAAAGGTCATAAAAAGATCCAACACCCACTAATACTATTTTTTCACAGACCAACCCGATTTGACCTCGAAATGGTCACATGATCCAATCCATTACAAAGATTAAGTGGCATTCCCAATCCTCCTGGGTTAGAGATAAGAACCTAGGGTATCAATAGAGATGATGTGAATAGTTCCCCCTAATAAAAAATACAAGATTCATAATAAATAAAATAATAATCAAACTAAATATGGTTCTTCAAAAATCACATCATTTAGCATACAATTTAAGATAAAAAATTCCAAAGATCAAACTAAATCAGAAATAATGAATTGAACATGACACCCAAGAAATCTCCACATGACCCTAAGGGTCACCCTCCAATCCAGAACTGGCCATTTCCCAAGGTGATCGAACCGAAACTGGAACCTATAGCAGAATCTAAAAATAAGAAACGTTTATAGGCATGAGTATTAAACCATAGTAGTTATGCCTGAATTATTCCATTCCCAAGGAACATTCATTAAATAAAGTGACACTGATTTTCAGGATTTAAATAAAAACTATAAATACAGGTTTCTCCATACATTACATTTCATAATAATAAAAACAGATCCATTTCCTTCAAATTTTAAAATAAGGATCATTAATGGATATTATTTTTTGTTTATAGGGGAGAGGGGAAGATATTAATCAAATAAGAAACTCCATTTTCTACTAAAAATGGAAAACATGTGTCTATTAACAAGTTCATTCATGAAACCCTTTCAATCAAAACCTCAAATTAACCATTTCCAAAATAACAACTAAAACAAATAACAAGGGATATAGTTCCCAATGAGGGTAATGGATAATGATAATAGTGTTGAAGAAATAAGGGAACAACAATGAACATATAGGTGAACAAAAAAACTATATATGTGAATCACTATGAAGGTATTCCCTATCAATAACATCATAACGCCCTAACACCTGATCATCACCAAACCTGTCCTGGTGGAGGGGCCTAATCCCATAGAAAAAACCATAGTTTCCTCCTTATATGGGCCCCTATATATTATAATAACCTAGACTAGTGAATCAAACAATCTCAAAAATCCTTTTTGATGTGCTAAGTTCCCATGCTTTGTTCGTAAGGGGGTGTTCCTAACAATTCATGAAAAAAGTCACACATATAAACTATCATACACCACCACAACAAGTACCATGACTTAAACAATAATCCCACAGGTGGATTCCTATGTTGAGAAAATTCACACCCACTTATCCTCAAACATTGAAATGGCTCCCTCCTAGAGGGGTTTTCTAAAGAACCAATTCTAGAGGCCAAACAGGCCTTACAAAATTTTTACAAAATAATCTATTTTCTAAATAACAACCCACAAAACATCTTCTTAACCCAACAGATCTTTCAAAAGCGACTTCACTAATAGAACCCACCATTCAAAAACAAAAGGATCCTTAAAAGGGCCTAAGGGGCACACCATTAAGTACATAATGTGAAAACCTCATTTAAAGACTCAAATAACCATTTTGAACATCAAAAATGGATTTATAAAAACCAAATAATGCCTTTTTAAAAAATCACATATCACTTAAAAGAGCTAACCAGTCCATTTATCCAACATTTGTTACGAAAAATCCTTTCCAACCATTCCAATCAAACACAAAACAATTAGAAACCATCAAATTTCACACGATATATTTAATATAATGATAATAAATTCCTATTTAGCAATTAAAAGAAGTGAAAACATTAGTAAATCTTTGTAATTCTAATTTAATGGAAAATATGAAATGGGGTCCTACCTCAAGAATGGGGAAACATTTGAAATATAGTGTGAAACTTCATTCATACCACCACCACACACAAGTGAGTCAATATCCAACTTTAGACATTATATTCAAACCCAAAATTTTAGGATTCTCCCCTAATAATCAGATCCCTAGCTGAGGGATAGAGAGAACCCCATGGAAGAGGATAAGAAATCCCTAAATAGAGAAAAGGAATGAGAGATACAAAACTTACATGATGAATCGAGGAAGAACCACTTAAATCCAGAAAGTAATTGAGGTCCCAACAGAGGTGGATAGAAGGGTAGGCACGCTTTGGCAGGAAGAACCTGAGGAAGGGGAGAAATGTGGGGCAAGGAGGGTTAAAATTGGGTGGATAGAGAAAAATGCCCAAATTGTAATGACCCGAAATATCGCATGGTTAGTCCACATGATTTTCCAGACCATATGGTAACAGTGCACCCACCTATTCTAAAGAAACCCCACCTTCAGGATTAAATGGGAGAGACCCATGGGTGTGTGGTAGGATCTATCTCCTACCACACTGTTTATGGGGCTTGGACATGATTACTACTAACCATGCACAAAATGTGAGCCTAGTCTTTCCAAAACAAAAATTATCATTTTTCTCAAAAAAAAAACAAAAAAACCATATTAAAGAAGATAGAACAAAAAAAATTCACAGAATAACTCAAAAGATTAAAACCATTACACTCAATTCTTGAGAGAAAAGGCCATGGACCGACCCTGAACAAGAAATAAAATCAATCCTAAAAACTCAGGTGTTACAATTATCCGCACCATAATGCTTTCCTCCCTTATAAATCCACCCCAAGGCTTACCTAAACTAAAAACCCAAAACCTCCCCACAACTCAAGAGATTCCTAGGGAATGAAAAATGATGTGATAATAAAAACATTCCCAACAATAATAGAATCTAACAAGAAGCACTTGGGAAGACAAGATGGAATCCCTACTATGTGTAAACCACTACCATTGTGTATATACCTCAAGTTAATTGATCAAAAAGAAATATATATTTTCACCACCCTCAATTCATCCTTATAACAAATCATCAATAATGACACCAAAAGGAACACAACCATCCTACCAAAACCAAAAAATGAGTCTAAAACATATCCGATGAGTAAATTTAAAAACCTTACTCAAACCAAAAGATGGATTACTCCCATCTCAAATATTTAATCAAAATGAGGTCATAAGAGTCGGTGGTTCTGCATGAGACCATAGATTTCCAAATAAAACCAACAACTAAACCAAGGACCGAACAGAGGGAGACCCAAATAGACTCATCGTAAAAAGAGACTACCTCGCATAGATTGTTTTCATGAGACATTTCAATGAGTCCCATGATGGGTCTCCCCACCATAAAAACGAACACGATGCAACGAACTCATGAATTTTCCCACAAAAACCAAGGACTACCACAATAAGGGGAGGGTTAAAAGGGCCTATCTAATTGACCAACCAAACCATGACATATATACGCCAACCGATTAACATTCCCTAGACAACCACCAAAAACTTAAACTTATCTAGCACAAGATGGATGTAAGGGACATAAAAAGGAGGATCACATAAAATGGAACACAACCACTAATATAATAATAAAACGAGACTATTATGCCTCTTTAAAAATAAAGAGAAAAATATCACACCCAGATAGGTCATAATGTGGAAACAAGGTTCCCACAATACCTTCCATAAAATGGAACAACTGAAAGAAGACAATATGCCGGAGGATTAAACTACCTCCACTTCCCACATAGGGAATAGAACTTAAGCCTAATCATTTCCAGACTACTAGGGTTCTCCTAACTACATTCTAGCTATACTATGGAACCTATGTCTGGGGATATGAATATTGAAGCATCTCTTGACTCGTATTCAGGATTCCAGAACCCCTAAACAAAAGACAAAGATAAGAACTCTGAAAAACACACTTTAATTGAAAAAAAAGATCCCAAGGATTCTGCAAAAACCACTATTAAAACCAAAAGAAAAAGGTAACACCACCAAATTCTACCAAACAAGAATAATTAAAGGATGCAAATTGCAACAATAGAGACCCAAAACTATCCCTAAATAGTGAAACACTCCTAAAAATGGCATGGGCCATCCTTAGAAGGGTTAGGACTAGCTTCAAAGTGCTTCTTGGAAACACCCTGATGGAACTTCTTCATTTGACCCAAACGTCCACCAGTGTGGTAGGTTCTGGGATCACTCGAGCATGATGGTCTCTTATGATAGAGCATGGAATATTGATGAAAGGTTATAATATTGCACTTGAATGTGTTTAAAGAGACGCTTGAGGGAATCTTAATCCCCCTACCAACATCAACAACATTAGGTCACTTCCTATTCTTTTTACCAAAATCCCTTTCACCATTTCCAGAGACCATAGAGAGATTCTCCATATCAAGACATTCTTCTATCCTAGATTTAGAATGAAAGGATTTACTCACCACATCAGAAGAAGTGGTAAGGTTGAGCTCTTCCACCTTAAACTGCAACTCATACCAAAGACCAAGCTCTAAATGTCATGCCTTCACGAAATCACTTTCAACATACCCTGGTTCATATAGATCAAGGTCTAATAAATGATGATATAATTCAAACATCGATATAAAAACTGCTGAAGACCGCAAAACTCTATCATCTTCCTTACTATCATAATCTCATAAAAGTGTCATTGAATGAACAAAGACTTGAAGAACTTCCATGGGAGATCTTTCCAAGACTTTCTTCAAGACAAACACTTCCACCATTTCCAGGTTGGAATCTCAAGAATAAAGGTAGAAAACTTTACCTTCAATGTATCATGAAACTCGAGGATATTGAATTACCTATCAATCCTCTACATCCACTCCTATACCTTAAGAGGATCTACATGACCATAGAAATGTGGAGGTTTTAACTTCTATAACTCTAAGACATAGTCTATGGGCTGATCAACTATTGCTTTCTCTAGAGATTTACCTCCTGAAGATGCTTCTTCGGCATCCATCAATCCTTTGTAGGGGAGGATAGTAAGAAACAATGAAAAAATGGACTCAGTCAAAATCAGTCCAAAAACATCGATCCTTCACATCAAACATCACAAAAGAAACATCACTTCCAAAAATACAAGGTACACAACACACCACCATAAGACACCAAAACATCACATTTTCCCTAAAAAAATTTAAAATAAAATAAGCTTGAAAGAATTCCACACCCACCAATGGTGTTCCAAGGGCCTCAACCAAGAAAATAATCATTCCATACTAAGTACCCAAACATTTTATCATAAATATCTATGATTTTGGTTCCCTATAGAAACACCAATGTTAAAAAAAATTACCCAACATTCTTTTTCAAATCCCACAATACTCTTTTCAAAAACGTCCATCCAAAAAAGTTTGAAATCCCATCCAAAGATCAAAAAACCCTTTTCAAAGAAAGGCCAAACATTCAGTCAAAAATCATTTTCTAACTTTTCATGTCAATTATAAATCATTTCATTTATTTTTAAAAAAATTAAGGACTTCCCAATAATTTTACACCAATAAATTCGAAACCATTTTTGTTTTAACTTAAAATTTCATTTCACAAAGACCCAATTTTCCATATACCAAAACAAGGTTATTTCCATTTTAAATTAATTTTTTTAAAATTCCAAAACAGGTCTTTTTGAATTTTTTTTAGAATTAGAGAAGAACCAACTGATTCATACAAGAGGACCAACATTGATGGGTGACTCAGTGATATGGTTGGCGACCAAATGCTAGATACACCACCATCACAAAGTGAATTACAAGGTAATAAGCTCATATCCACATAGATTTCTAGGACCTTCAATTTCACTAAGGAGATGACCTAACTCCATTTTCATTTACCAATACCAAAAAACCGACAAGAATGAAAGAAACCAACAAGTTGGGACATCCCCTAGTAACATGAGGTTCATAACGAGCAAGATTTTGAAATGATCTTCCCACACCTACACCTTGATCCTGAAAAATTATTCTAATTTTACGTTGAAAACCCTGAGTAATAATGGGAACTTAAAAAAAGGTCATCAAAAGAGACAACCCCCCCTAATACTATTTTGTCACATACCAACCTGTGTCGACCCTAAACCCGTCCCCCAAACTGATCCCCGATAGGGACTAAGAGGCGTTCTCGATCCTCCAGGGATGGAGACAAGTGCTAAGGGAATCATAAGAGAATATTATAATGGTTTATCCTAATAAAATAAAAAGGGGATCATAATAAATAAAATAAAAAAACTAAATATAGTTTTTCAAAGTTCACATCATTTACATTACAATTTAAGATACGCCAACCCAAAGGTCAAACTAAACCAGAAAGTGTAAACTAAACCTAACACCCAAGACATATCCTTGTGACCCCGAAGGTCACCCTCCAATCCACAAGCAACCATCACCCAAGGTGATCAAAATGAAGTCGAAACCTGTAGCAGAAGCTAAAAAACGGAGAAAACAAAAGTCATGAGTAGTAAAATGTATTAGGTGTGCCTGAATACTTATATTTTCAATGAAAATTAATTAAATAAAGAAACATTGGTTTTTTGGTTTGAAATAAAAATTAAAAAACTAGGTTTTTCCATACTTAACATTTTAGAATAAACAAAACACAACCCATTTCCCTCTGATTTTAAAATAATAATCATTCATGGAAGTTAAGTTTGGTTCATAGGGGAGAGTGGAAGAAAAAAAATCAAATAAGAAACTCTATTTTACATTAAAAAGGGAAAACATTTGTTTATTTATGAAGTCATTCTTGAAACACTTTCAGTAAAAATAACACTTTCAATGTATCCAAAAGAACAACCCAAACCAAGAACAAGGGATATAGTTCACAATGAGGGAAATAGATAACCATACTAGTGTCAGAGAAACACTGTAAAACCTAAAAACTCAAAGGAGAACCAGAACATACTATACACGACACTAATTCAGAAGGCATGGCCTACTCGATGACATCATGACACCCTAATGCCCAACCATCACCCAACCTAGCCATGTCATGGGGACCGATCCCATTGTAGTAAAACCATGTATCCACCTACTATGGGCCACTAAATATTATAATAACCTATACTAGTGATGCAAAAATTATCACAATTCATCTTCCCTATGCTAGTTTCACATGCTATGTTTGTAAGGGGGTGTGCCATGAAATGTAAGAAACAAGTGAAACATATATACTATCATACACCCTACAACTGGAACTACCCTATCCTCCTCATGAAGCAACCCATCTCATAAAAAAGAATCCCATAGGTGGAGTCCCATGATGAGGACATTCCCACCAATTTATCATCCAAATTTTCAATGGTTCCATCCTAGAGGGGGTTTCCAAATAACCAATTCAGGATGCCAAACAGGATTACAAATATTTTTAAAAAAACTTTTTTTTGTATAACTACACAAAAAATATCTTCACAACCAAACACAACCTTTGTAAACCCATTTCATCAATCAAACTAACTTTTCAAAACCAAATCACCCATAAAAGGGCCAAAGAGGCATACCATTAAGTGGATAATGTCAAAAACCCATTTTGAAGATTCAAATAACAACTTTTGATATCAAAAAAACATGTATACAAACCAAATAATGCCTTTTTTTAAAATAAAATATCTCTTAAAAGATACAACAAGACCATTCATCCAAAACATTGTGTGGAAAACCTTTCCAACCATTCCAATCTAACAAAAAACAAGGGGAAACCATCTACTTTCCCATGATGTATTTAATATAATGACAATAAATCACTATTTATCAATTAAAATAGGTGAAAAAAATCAAGAAATCAATGTTATTATAATTTAAATACAAATATACAATGGGATACTACCTCAAGAATTGAGAAACTTCTAGAATCCAGTGTGAAACTTTAATTTCACTACAACCACACTCAAGGGATACAATATCTTACCCAATACATTAAGATCGAACCCAAAAATTTAGGACTCAACGATAAAAATCAGAACCCTAGCTGAGGGAGACATAGAACCTCATAGAAAAGGAGAAGAATGCCCTAAAAATAGAGAATGAATGATAGAGAGGGAACTTACTTGATGAATCAAGGAAGAACCACTCAAATATGGAAAGAAATTGAGGTCCTAAGGGATGATGATGGAATAAGAGGCTTTCCTAGGGAGGAAGAACCTAAGGAAGTTGAGAAATGAGGGGAAAGGAGGGTCAAAATCAGATAGAGAGAGAAAAATAACCAAATTTAAATGACCAGAAAGGCCACATAGTTAGTCTTTATGGTTTTCCAAACAATGAAAAAATATTGTGACCACCACTGCCAAGGAGACACGAGTAGCACTCTTACCTGTGCTGAGGCTCATGACTGTATGGAGGCCATGCAGTTAGTTTTGTATCATACTTCATGATTTTATGGGCTTCAAGATGTTTACTAATAACCATGCGAAAATTGTATGCCTAGTTTTTCAAACCCAAAAATTTCAAATTTTTATCCAAAATCTCAATGGAAACCCAAAGAGAGAAGCTATACCAAATCAAAATATGAGGAATTGTAACACCCTGACCCTAGTTACCCATAGCAGTGCATGATCACATAACATTGGTATGATAAAAAGGATAATGTCCAGAAAGACCGATCATTTTATTATCCTTGGAAGTACTATATTCGTGCATAAGTTTTCATTACATCATGAAATAAAAAAGAACAACATTTGTGTCCCCATTGAACACTCTTATATCCCTTAGCCAATTCCTTCAAGTTAATCATAATGTACTTCTTTGTATCCTGGAAAAATAAAACATAAGAAAGGGGTTAGCTAAGATGCTCAATATGGATAACAATATAGCAGAAACTGTTATAAATAAGAATAAACATTTAAGGAAATGTATAAGACTAGAATAGAAGCCTTTTAAACATAAGCATCAGCATAATATGGCAAAGATAAATCAAATAATTCCATTTACATATTCACATGGATATTATTCTAGTTGAATAATCACATGTAATATCAATATCAAATTTGATAATTTTGGAATGCATAATGTTGGACATCATAACCACATAGTTAAGGCCTTGTGCCAAGACTACAAATAATATTTTCCAATGACTTTTTCTAAGACACTAGTTTGTCTCATGAGACCTACCGATGCATCGTGAAGATACAACAAGCTCTACTCGTCACCTACTATGTACAATGAATTCCTCATATGAAAGAGTGAAACATAATCTAAACATTCTTAATAAAACTAGCATACGAAATGCCAATTTATTAACCACAAACTATGAATGGCATAAAAATAGAACATCCACAATCAAACATAAATAATTCAATAAAATATAGATTATTGTATTATAATAAATCAATCTCAATCAAGAATAAAATACACTGAAGTATATTTTCATAGATGAAAGTAGTCATTAAAACTATTTGAGAGAAATATCCACTTCTTCTTGAAAACAATTTAATGTCGTACTATTTATCAAAGAAGTCATTTAAAAGAGATTTTTGAATCAAAGTGTCCCATACCACTTTGAAAATTTTAAAAGGAATTTTAATTTTAAAAAATTTATTTCCATATAAATAAATTCTTAAAACCATTTTTAAAACATGGACATTAATGAGAAACATTTAGAAGAAATTCTTTTTAAAACATTTAAAATAATATTTTAGTTAGAGTTCCTAACCAAATGAGAGATGATTGAATACAAATAATTAAGATATTAAAAACATTATAATATCATTAGAATAAAGGAATTAATTATATAATATGTCAAAGTACCATATATACACCAAATAAAAGTGAATTGAAGCATAACAACAAAGAAGTCTCAATGGAATGTAAGTTGAGATGAATTCTCTTATAAATATCGTATCCTTAGGTTAATGATATATCAATGACATAATTATGTGTGAAAAATATATATACACTCAATATTATTGGATATTAAGTGTAAATAAATCATAGGACATTCACACATATTTTTGATAAAAAACACTAATGACTTGGATGTTTAAATCATTGAAAAGAAATTGAGTTAAAATTACTCTTATCATGTTCATATCGATGATTTGAGAATTTATCAATGGAGTGATTATGTGTATCAAATGTATATAACCAAGATTGATGTACATGTAAATTACATTACTTTTTCATAATACCTAATACATAACAAAAATAGACACCCAAGGGCTGTAATAGTTTAGTGTCTTTGGAAACTCAGAAAAATATATTCTATTCATAGTGAAAGATCTTCAACATCTCCCATTAACATATTCCGCTTTTTTTTTCTTACCTAAAACCTTTATTTATATCATAGGGAAAAGAAATAATATATTGGGTGAGATAAAATGCTTAGTTAGGATAATCATGGAAGAAATAAAACAAACCATATACATTTGAACTTAAAAACATGAACATAATGTTTAAACATCGAAATCTTGAGTTGTGAAATAAATCTTGGAAGTAAGTAAGGAATAGATCATAAAATAACATCAATCATGAAAAGATAGCCTGATAATAAAACATTTAATTGTTTCAAACCATTAAGAACATGATATTATTTCAATATTAGCCAAGTCTTTGCTGACAAGACCATCATAGTGGACAAAGTCCATTATTGAACTGGGTTTACCTTCCGTTCCAGCCATGTATTACTGAACCGAATTTACTTGTTGTTCCAGCCATGTCTATCTCATGAGATATTAATCATTTCCTAATTCATAGGAGGTATATATAGGTCCCACACATCTCATAATGAAATAATTCTTATATGTTCCACAAAATAAACATAAATCATTCATCATAACCTAAAGAATAAAATGGTTTTCATAAACATCATTCCATCATAACATAATCCATATAAAACAATGGATATCATTTCATCATAAAAAATAAAACCATGTATATAATAGGAACATTATACTTGAAACACAACCATATTAAAGAATATAATCTTAGATGGAAAATAGTTTTGACTAAACACTTGAAATGAATTCGTGAGGAAAATATCCTTTCATCTTCAAAATGATTCTCTTTTCTCCAAATGTCGTGAAATTTTAAAAGAAAATAATTTTGTTGAAAATAATCATGAAATATTTTAGAATAAGATTCATTGAAATAAGGTGTTATAAAACCTTAAAAATATGTTTATGTCGTATAAGTTAAAAAAACATTCTCCTCATACTTTTTACCGGAAAAGTCAAAAAGTACCTCGTATGGTAAAAAAAAGACAGATTCCTTCCATACCATGTGGTAAAAGTAAAAAAGGTAAAAATTGACTTTAAACATAAATTTATGAATATTAAACATTTTATGGAAAACGTTTTAAAAGAAATGGACATGGATGATAGATATAACCCTAGAAAATACTTACGAATAAACAATCTCCGATAGAAACAGGATTGGAAATGTTAAACCTTAGGTCTGATTGCTTTTTATGTATCTAAAACTCCTTTATAATGATTTAAATAATTTTATTGACTTATTCCAAAATCATATTTATTTTTATTATATCATATATGGTCATATTCGTATCAGTTTATTAGTAACATTTCATTGTTACTCGTTATTCGAGTGTTAAATATATTAGATTATTATGCATGTTTTGTCGAATAAATTCTTATTCATCTTTATAGGTTACAGTAATATCATTTAAACAATTTCTTTTATTATAATATATATCATATTAATTCATTCAATTCATTTATATAATCATTCTTCACTGAAGATCATATAGAATGAATCACATCACATTGTGGAGATGGAAGGCTGTACGTACGCACGAGCAATGTTATCATTCCCATGATTGTGGAATTGTATTGAAGTGTATAGTGTATAATATTTTTGAATAAATATCACTTTAAAATAATAATATATAGTAATTTCTTCCACTATTATACCCATCAAAGTATATTGGAGATGAAAAAAAAGATTACACCACGGCGTGGATACGGTATTTTGTAGGATGGGTAGAAGGTGAAATAGTGTTGTTTCATATTTGAAGTGCATTGTGTTGCATTTGTTGTCAATGAGGCATGAAGTTGTCTTGGAATGAATGGATGTCAAGAATTGTCAAGATGTGAATGCCAAAGGTTGTGATGGTGTTGGTGGTGAAAGAGAATGGCCATGGTACTAAGATGCATGTCACTTAGGAGATTCACTAAGTGGTATTGGAAATTGTGGTTGAAACATTCTCCATGGACATCTGACAATTGTTGAGCTGATCTTTAAAGTTCAAAGAACTTGTATCAACTGGATACAATGTCACAACATGATTAGAAGACCATGCATTGAAGTGACAATGCATGAGGAGTTGAAGGAGTTCCATCCACAACTACTAAGTGGATGATGTGCATTAATGAAATCCATGTACTAACTCTTAGTGCATGAGAATCAGACGAAGATCCAATTGATCTCTGATTTGATCAACGAAGCCCATTGAAGATGTTATGTGATTCAGGAGTTCGGTTGATGAAGATCCTTGAGAATTCTCTCCTAAGTAGAAAATGAGATGATGAAGAAGAATTATAAATTGAGGAGTTGTTTCTAATAAAGAGGATTAATGCTTGAATTCTTAAGAAGAAGAAATGGAGAAGAATAATTTGAAGTGGCATTTGGCTTGGAAGAACTTGGGTTGGCATTTATACATTGGGAGAACTTTGTTTTTAACAAAGTCTTTATTCTATCCTTTGCCAAAAAATTAGGCCAGCCAAGGCACCTTGGGGGTTCAACCCCAAGGCATGGGCGCTAGGGCACCACGCCCGGGGGAACCCGTGGGGCGAGCCAGGGCGGCAGGGCGCACCCAAGACACCGCATGGGCGCCTGGGGCACGCCCGGAGGAGCGCAGTGTGCATAGTGGGCGCCAATGGCGCGCCCAAGGTGCATAGTGGGCGCTAGAGTGCGCCCGCGGAGGCAAGAGTGGGCGCAGAGCGCGCCCACAGGGAGAACACGGTGCGGGGAGGCACCGTGGAGGGAGAGAATTCAACTGAGCTGGTTGGGGGAGCGCTTTGTTAATAAGCCGCGTGAAAAATGGCCGGCGTTTCGATGTGGGACGCGGGATTTTCCCGCGGAAGAGATCCTGGCCGTCCGAGCCATCGCGCGCTTGATCTGCGCCGCACGATCCATCCGCGGTGCGGCGATCTAATCCACGCCGTTGAAGATCTGATCCGACGGCCCCGGCTTCGTCCTCAACCTCGAGCTCGGCCGAGGCATCTCCCGCGACGCCGCTGAACCAGAGGCCATCCGACCACCCGTTTTCGAGTTCCCGACCACCTTTGCCGAAGCCGAAGGCTCTAATGAGATCGTCTGGCTCTACTGATCACATTCACGCTTCAAAATACATTTGCATGCAACGCATGGGAGATTTCGAGGTAAGCCGAAGCAAACCGAAGGTGCGAGGCTTCGGTGAGTTCGTGCCTTTGCATGGATTGGGTTTCAACAGAGGCCATGCATGCGTTATAAATCGCATGCACGTGAAGGAGAAAAATAAAGAAGGAACCCGCGTGCACCGAATAGAAACACAAAGATTTGAAGGATTTTTAAAGATTCGAAACTTTCGGGAACTTGAGTTATTATCACGCGGATGTTTAGAAGCCCTCCTCTGCCCATAAAAGGAGCTCCCGAGCGTCATAGCCCATTGCTGAAAAACTTGAAAGAAGTCCCGTGAGTGTGCCTCTGTGCCTCACGAAGTTTGGAGCCCCGCGCAACCCACTTGCGCGATGAAGCAGTCCGAAGCCACCCTTGGCTTCGTGAGTTCCTTTTGCGCACTCCTTGCGCGAAAGAAGAAGAAGGAGTCCCCTGCGCGCTATCCCTTTGCGCGACAGGAAGAACCCGGGGCAGTAGCTCTTGCGCGCCCCGTGGTTGAGGTGCCTTGCACCCAAGGTGCTCTTGCACTCTTGAGGCTTGCACAACCCGAGCCGCATCTTTTGTGCGCTCAAGGTTGGTTGACGCTTGCGCGGTCCGGGGCTGCAGCATCTTGCGCGGCATTTGAAGACAATAGAGGCCACTCCCTTGCACGCCTTGTTGGAGTTTGGGCAGTGTGTGCACAAGAAGTGGAAGGCCGAGGCAGTGCCTCGTGGGTGAACTTTGAGAAGGCCGAGCCTTGTGCTTGTGTGCCAAGTGAAGTGGAAGACCATACTTTGTGTGTGTGCCAAAGAAGGCCGAGGCCTTGCCTCGTGTGTGTGCAAAGTGGAGAAGAGAACCCGAGACTTGCATACCTTGGTTGTGCACATTTGAAGAACAAAGAATATTTTGTGTGTGTGCAAAGGAAGTGAAAGGCCGTAGCCTTGTGTGGGTGAAGTGAAGACCACACCTCATTTGAGTGTGTGTGTGTGCAAATTGAAGAGGAACACCCTACGACCATTTAAGGGCATGCAACAAGAAGTGTGAAGGCCAAGCTCAAGTGTGTGCAAAATTAACAAAGAGGCCGTAGCCTTGGGTGTGTGCAAGAAATGAAGTGTAGGCCACAACAAAGAAGAACTCATTCAAGTGTGTGTGCAAAGTGAAGAACTTGTGTGTGCTTAACAAGTGTGAAGGCCAAGCTCAAGTGTGTGCCAAAGTGAAGAAGTTTTGTGGGCAAAGAGACAAGAAGGCCGAACCTAGGTGTGTGCACCAATAAGTGTGTAAACACTTAGAAGAAGAAAAGGGAGGACATCCACACTAGTGTATAACACACATTTATGTGTGTAATCAAAAGAGAATAAAGTGTGTGAAGTTTAGTGAGAAGGTGTGTGCTTAAAGTGACTACACCCTTTGTGGGTCTACTGCACCAAGAGGAAGAAAAGGAGAGTGCATGCATGCATGCATGCACGTGCACACGTGAACAAGTCTGAATCAGCTTGTGTGCATTTGAGAAGTCCAAGACCAGGAGATCTTGAAGATATTGTGATGCCATGCATTCAGTGCATGAAGTTGAAGTGAAGTTGAGACTGGACCAGACTGAAGTTAAAGACATCATTTGTCTGAGTATTCAGTAATTAGAGAGAAGGCCAGGTCATCCTTAGAAGAAGGTGATAAAGCCTGAGCAAGACGAGAAGACCTGATCAACTCAAGTGATCAGAGGTACAGAGCAAGGCCAGGAGTCTTTATCCCAGACTGCTGAGGATACTTGAAGAAGCTTAAAGTGAAGAAGAGCTACTCGTGTGACTCGAGGAGCCAAGAGAAGACCCTGTGGGACTCAGGGAGAAGAAGTCTTCAGTGGGATTCTGGAGCAGGCCAGTGGGACTCTGGTAACACTGTGGGACGCAGTATAAAGACCCTCCTGTGGGACTCAGGATAGATACGGTGGGTAGCTGTATCGACCATTGTAATTCTAACAAGTTATAATGGGAGAATCCATGCTGGGAGAGCATGGAAAGGATGTAGGCCTTTGGTGCCGAACCTTGTAAATCCTTGTGTCCTGTGCCTTTTCATTACTGCATTATCCGGGAAAGGTTGAGAGATACAAGAAGAGTGGATCGAGGCCTTAACAAGCCATAGAGGTTTAATTGATTAAGAATCAATTAGTAAAAAGTTTTAAAGGATCACTGATTCACCCCCTCCCCCTCTCAGTGATTCACACTGATCTGGGCACTTCAATTGGTATCAGAGGGAGGTTACCTCTAAAAGATCCAAGGGAGTCTTTACTAAGTGAAGATTTGAGGAAATGATCAACCAGCCTCAAATGGAGATATCTGCCAAGACTCAGAAAAATAGAAAGAAGAAACAGGCCAAGAAGATGAAGAAGAAGGCTGGTACAATCAGAGAAACTCCTTCTATGGAAAGAAATGTGAAAGTCACATCAGATGACAATTCCTTTTATCATTCTTCTGATGAAGCCTTCTCTAGCTATGATGAAGATGGAAGAAACAATGATCTTCTAAATGCAATCAAATATCTTCAGAAGAGAGTCCCCAAGGAAGTTGCAATGTGTATAGCTACAGGCCTCCTTGATCTTCAAGAAGAAAAATTACAGCTAGAAGATGAAGCCAATTCTCTGGAAGTCCAATTGGCTAAAAGGGTTGGCATAACCAACACTCTCAGAAAGCTGGTAAATGCCAAAGATGAAACAGTATCTCTTTGCAATGAAAGATATGAAGACACTGCTGAAGAATTGCAAAGAAGCCTTTCTGAGAAATAATTCTTTATGATAATAGTCAAAGATGTTGTCCATGCACTGGAAAAGAGGCACAAAGTGTCAATGGTTGTCAGAGATGCTCAACTAGAAGACAAAGTCAAAAGGGTGAAGGAGCTTGACAACTCATTGCTTGAAATGAAGCAGGTGCATGATGACCAGATGAATCAGCTGAAAGAAAGTTGGGAAGGAAAGCTAAGAGCTGTTGAGGATGAGAAGAACTCCCTTAACATGAAATGCCTAGAACTAGAGGTGATATTGAAAAATCAGCAATCACCCAAAGTCCAAGCCTCCCAGACAGCTGGAAGAAGAAATGTTGCCACTCAAGTGAGTTTTGAGAAGGATGATTCTAAAAGAAAGACATCCTCTAATAAAAGGGCAACATCTTCTAGAAAGAAGGTACCATCCATACCATCTTGTACTCATGTTTCTAAATGTGTTTCCACAAAAAGTGCAGGATGGAAGAATGAATCCAAACAAATATGGATGAAGACAGTAAAGAAGCAGAGCTCTCCTGAAACAGCACAACAGGTCAAGAAAAGTACCCTACAATCAGAAGGACTGAAGAGGTCAAGATTCGTGGGACAATGCTGGTGTTGTAACAAGTATGGGCATTGTGCAAAGTATTGTTGGTACAATCCACTGAATGCCAAAGCACAGAGGAAGCCCATGCCTAGGGGGAGCAATCCAGAAGAAAAGAAGCAGCATCCACAGGTCCATAGACATCTGTTTACTGCAAATAGATTTGGATTACTTGACAACATCTGGGATTGTTGGAAAAGTGGTCAACAATTTGATACATGTCAATCTCCGAATGTATCCAAAGCTGGAAAGAAGAGAAGATCACAGAACCTGGCTAAGAGAGATTCCTTGGGAAGCAAGCATAAGAATGTGGAAGATGCTCCCAAGAAGATTATGAATAAGGAAGAGAAGTCCTTGGAGTCTGAGTCCAAGAAGGGTGAGTCATCTAGAAGGACCACCAAGAAAATATGCTTCTACTGTGGGAAGAAAGGACACATCATGGATCTTTGTAAGGAAGCCATGAAATTCAATAGAGGCAGACTGAACTCAAACAGACAATCAATCCAGAAGAAGCAGAAGGGATTGATTGAAAACAAGTTGCCTAAGAAAGGTAGCTTGACAGCATCAAAAGAACCATGTGGAATATCCAGAACTGAGGCCACACTTCCAAGTGACTTACTAGTCATATGGCCAAATCAGTTGCAACTTGCCAAAGATCTACAAAGAGCTGAAGATGAAGTTCTGGCAATTGCTAAGGCAAAAGGGAAGAAGAAAATTTCACATGAAGATGTATTGAGATCCACACCAGCACAATCATCAATGAAGATCAAATGTGCAAGTGTGAAGAATGGTGAAAATGGGACATCTCGGTTGAGAGAATCTTCTCAACCTTGTTGTTAACATTGATGAACCAAGGAGGTTCCATCTTATTCCCTTATACTATTGGTATTTACATGTGCTGACATTGCAGGGAATTGAAGATGATGATCATTCTCAACTGGAGGATGGTTTGGACAGATTGGAGTGCACCCCTTGAGGGGGAGCCAATCAGAAGAAGATGGGATTCTAAGAATTAATACCATCTTGAAGAAAAGTGAAGGTATTCCAATCATACTTTCATCCCTTGTTTCTTAATTTAGTTTATCTTGTCAATTAAGGGGGTGTATGGATTGAAGACAGATGGATGAAAGGGGGAGCTTTATCTTTGCACTTGAACTTTCTAATGTGTTTGGTGAAGTATGTGCAGGATTCAGCAATTCATTGAATATCTGAAAAAAATTCAACCCCTAAGCATGATCTCACATGTTTATAGTGAATGAGGACAGCATTGAGTTCCTTGGTTACATCACTCTTGTTTTCTACACCGGGTTAGCCCAAGTAGACTTAGAGCTGATTTACTAAAGGTTCATTGCTCAAGTGAACATGTGACATCATCCCTCTCTCAGTGTTTTTCAAGAAGATGCTATTCAAAGGGAGGAAGATATTTCTGAAAGTGAACCACACCACACCTTTGCATTTGATTTCCAATAAGGGGGAGAAAATATTGGCACACATATTGACCCATTCATATGTGCTGAAGTTGTGTATTGACAACAAATACAAAGGGGGAGATTGAAGTGCATTGTGTTGCATTTTTTGTCAATGAGGCATGAAGTTGTCTTGGAATGAATGGATGTCAAGAATTTTCAAGATGTGAATGCCAAAGGTTGTGATGGTGTTGGTGGTGAAAGAGAATGGCCATGGTACTAAGATGCATGTCACTTAGGAGATTCACTAAGTGGTATTGGAAATTGTGGTTGAAACATTCTCCATGGACATCTGACGATTGTTGAGCTGATCTTTAAAGTTCAAAGAACTTGTATCAACTGGATACAATGTCACAACATGATTAGAAGACCATGCATTGAAGTGACAATGCATGAGGAGTTAAAGGAGTTCCATCCACAACTACTAAGTGGATGATGTGCATTAATGAAATCCATGTACTAACTCTTAGTGCATGAGAATCAGACGAAGATCCAATTGATCTCTGATTTGATCAACGAAGCCCATTGAAGATGTTATGTGATTCAGGAGTTCGGTTGATGAAGATCCTTGAGAATTCTCTCCTAAGTAGAAAATGAGATGATGAAGAAGAATTATAAATTGAGGAGTTGTTTCTAATAAAGAGGATTAATGCTTGAATTCTTAAGAAGAAGAAATGGAGAAGAATAATTTGAAGTGGCATTTGGCTTGGAAGAACTTGGGTTGGCATTTATACATTGGGAGAACTTTGTTTTTAACAAAGTCTTTATTCTATCCTTTGCCAAAAAATTAGGCCAGCCAAGGCACCTTGGGGGTTCAACCCCAAGGCATGGGCGCTAGGGCACCACGCCCGGGGGAACCCGTGGGGCGAGCCAGGGCGGCAGGGCGCACCCAAGACACCGCATGGGCGCCTGGGGCACGCCCGGAGGAGCGCAGTGTGCATAGTGGGCGCCAATGGCGCGCCCAAGGTGCATAGTGGGCGCTAGAGTGCGCCCGCGGAGGCAAGAGTGGGCGCAGAGCGCGCCCACAGGGAGAACACGGTGCGGGGAGGCACCGTGGAGGGAGAGAATTCAACTGAGCTGGTTGGGGGAGCGCTTTGTTAATAAGCCGCGTGAAAAATGGCCGGCGTTTCGATGTGGGACGCGGGATTTTCCCGCGGAAGAGATCCTGGCCGTCCGAGCCATCGCGCGCTTGATCTGCGCCGCACGATCCATCCGCGGTGCGGCGATCTAATCCACGCCGTTGAAGATCTGATCCGACGGCCCCGGCTTCGTCCTCAACCTCGAGCTCGGCCGAGGCATCTCCCGCGACGCCGCTGAACCAGAGGCCATCCGACCACCCGTTTTCGAGTTCCCGACCACCTTTGCCGAAGCCGAAGGCTCTAATGAGATCGTCTGGCTCTACTGATCACATTCACGCTTCAAAATACATTTGCATGCAACGCATGGGAGATTTCGAGGTAAGCCGAAGCAAACCGAAGGTGCGAGGCTTCGGTGAGTTCGTGCCTTTGCATGGATTGGGTTTCAACAGAGGCCGTGCATGCGTTATAAATCGCATGCACGTGAAGGAGAAAAATAAAGAAGGAACCCGCGTGCACCGAATAGAAACACAAAGATTTGAAGGATTTTTAAAGATTCGAAACTTTCGGGAACTTGAGTTATTATCACGCGGATGTTTAGAAGCCCTCCTCTGCCCATAAAAGGAGCTCCCGAGCGTCATAGCCCATTGCTGAAAAACTTGAAAGAAGTCCCGTGAGTGTGCCTCTGTGCCTCACGAAGTTTGGAGCCCCGCGCAACCCACTTGCGCGATGAAGCAGTCCGAAGCCACCCTTGGCTTCGTGAGTTCCTTTTGCGCACTCCTTGCGCGAAAGAAGAAGAAGGAGTCCCCTGCGCGCTATCCCTTTGCGCGGCAGGAAGAACCCGGGGCAGTAGCTCTTGCGCGCCCCGTGGTTGAGGTGCCTTGCACCCAAGGTGCTCTTGCACTCTTGAGGCTTGCACAACCCGAGCCGCATCTTTTGTGCGCTAAAGGTTGCTTGAGGCTTGCGCAGTCCGGGGCTGCAGCATCTTGCGCGGCATTTGAAGACAGTAGAGGCCACTCCCTTGCACGCCTTGTTGGAGTTCGGGCAGTGTGTGCACAAGAAGTGGAAGGCTGAGGCAGTTCCTCGTGGGTGAACTTTGAGAAGGCCGAGCCTTGTGCTTGTGTGCCAAGTGAAGTGGAAGACCATACTTTGTGTGTGTGCCAAAGAAGGCCGAGGCCTTGCCTCCTGTGTGTGCAAAGTGGAGAAGAGAACCCGAGACTTGCATACCTTGGTTGTGCACATTTGAAGAACAAAGAATATTTTGTGTGTGTGCAAAGGAAGTGAAAGGCCTTAGCCTTGTGTGGGTGAAGTGAAGACCACACCTCATTTGAGT
This sequence comes from Viscum album, assembly GCA_963277665.1. Taxonomy (NCBI): domain Eukaryota; kingdom Viridiplantae; phylum Streptophyta; class Magnoliopsida; order Santalales; family Viscaceae; genus Viscum; species Viscum album. The sequence goes on from OY728153.1 coordinate 1,658,928,959, forward strand.
GTGTGTGTGTGCAAATTGAAGAGGAACACCCTACGGACATTTAAGGGCATGCAACAAGAAGTGTGAAGGCCAAGCTCAAGTGTGTGCAAAATTAACAAAGAGGCCGTAGCCTTGGGTGTGTGCAAGAAATGAAGTGTAGGCCACAACAAAGAAGAACTCATTCAAGTGTGTGTGCAAAGTGAAGAACTTGTGTGTGCTTAACAAGTGTGAAGGCCAAGCTCAAGTGTGTGCCAAAGTGAAGAAGTTTTGTGGGCAAAGAGACAAGAAGGCCGAACCTAGGTGTGTGCACCAAGAAGTGTGTAAACACTTAGAAGAAGAAAAGGGAGGACATCCACACTAGTGTATAACACACATTTATGTGTGTAATCAAAAGAGAATAAGGTGTGTGAAGTTTAGTGAGAAGGTGTGTGCTTAAAGTGACTACACCCTTTGTGGGTCTACTGCACCAAGAGGAAGAAAAGGAGAGTGCATGCATGCATGCATGCACGTGCACACGTGAACAAGTCTGAATCAGCTTGTGTGCATTTGAGAAGTCCAAGACCAGGAGATATTGAAGATATTGTGATGCCATGCATTCAGTGCATGAAGTTGAAGTGAAGTTGAGACTGGACCAGACTGAAGTTAAAGACATCATTTGTCTGAGTATTCAGTAATTAGAGAGAAGGCCAGGTCATCCTTAGAAGAAGGTGATAAAGCTTGAGCAAGACGAGAAGACCTGATCAACTCAAGTGATCAGAGGTACAGAGCAAGGCCAGCAGTCTTTATCCCAGACTGCTGAGGATACTTGAAGAAGCTTAAAGTGAAGAAGAGCTACTCGTGTGACTCGAGGAGCCAAGAGAAGACCCTGTGGGACTCAGGGAGAAGAAGTCTTCAATGGGATTCTGGAGCAGGCCAGTGGGACTCTGGTAACACTGTGGGACGCAGTATAAAGACCCTCCTGTGGGACTCAGGAGAGATACGGTGGGAAGCTGTATCGACCATTGTAATTCTAACAAGTTATAATGGGAGAATCCATGCTGGGAGAGGATGGAAAGGATGTAGGCCTTTAGTGCTGAACCTTGTAAATCCTTGTGTCCTGTGCCTTTTCATTACTGCATTATCCGGGAAAGGTTTAGAGATACAAGAAGAGTGGATCGAGGCCTTAACAAGCCATAGAGGTTTAATTGATTAAGAATCAATTAGTAAAAAGTTTTAAAGGATCACTGATTCACCCCCTCCCCCTCTCAGTGATTCACACTGATCTGGGCACTTCAATATTTATAATGGCATATAAGTATATTAGTGATACTGATTTTATTAAATTATAATGAAATAACTAAATAATAGGATGTAGAAGAAGAAACAAATTTGAATCAATAGGTATAAGAAATTAACTTTTCCACGAAGTGTCTCATTTAAACTTCCTCTTAGGGCACCAGAGTTGGTCTTTTGAGAAGCCCAGAACCTCTATAATGTAACTAATGATGTTGAGAAGAGTAATATTTAGGGTTAGATTGAGCTTTAAGGCTCAAAATTAATTGAATAAGAGAGGGAATGGAGTACCCTTTATAAGATAGAAGAAGGGCACTTTTGGAAACCTCAAAAATATTATTTTATAATAAAACCCAACCCCACATAAAAACATCCAAAATAACTCAACAAAGAAGATGAGATGATATATGGTTGTAATCTCAACAAAAAATAAAATTTATACATGTTTGGAATTTATTTTAATCCTTATCATTTTGATTTATCCTTATTTAATATATTTAATTTTATTTGTTGTAATAATATTCTAAATTTAAAACGGTTGTAAATACTTAATTATGTGTTATTAATTTTCTATATTTAGATACTTTATGAAATTTGGGACCATATAATTTTCAATTTTCAATTTTTAAATATTTTTGTGATTTTTAAACAATTTAATAATATCATATTTTTATAAAATATTAATAGTGTCAATTTTGACACTATTCATTTATTTGAATTTAAATAAAATCCACACAAAAGATATATTCAAAACAAAATATTTAATAGATTCTTAACATGTCTTATTCATTTATAAAATTCTTGGATCACATTAATTACTTCATATAATTTTTATTTTAATATTTTTTATTCCATTTATTTGATATTTCTCTTAATAAAATAATTACTACAACATTTTTGTAAAATTATTTATTATACTTATTTGTTGAATAAAGATTAAAATTAAAATATTATGATTAAGATAAATCTAATATATTTTCTAAGAACACTTTTAGGTGAGTATATCTTCTAAAACAACCAAATTTTAAAATGTTAACTTTATTAAATTATGGAGGTGACAACTTTGACATCATTGAAAATAAAATAATATAAATGTCATAATCGGTTTTATAAAGCTTAAAATGGTTCACAAGTCGACAGTTGGATGCTTATGGTGTATATATACTCGACCAATATGTTTTGGTCAAGTGTTTAGGTTTTTTGACGGGTATTATTATTTTAATAAAAACTATATTATTGATTTTTCACTAAATAAATAATTTCTCCATCATTAATGTATAAGATATTAAGGAAATTATATATTTCTTAAAAATTAAAAAAAATTACCATGATAAATAAAAACATTTTATCTTTCAAATGATTATTTATAATCGAATTTATATTTCATTTATCCTTATATTAAAAATAATTTAATTATTAAAGTTTGAGTGAGACATATTTCACTATCCAATAAATAAAATGAATTAAAGGTTTTAATCTCATCCAAGTTGGTTAAAATAGATACTATTTCAACCGAAGTATATTTTAGGACGAAATATAATAATCCAATTATTTTAAGACAAGTGTTAGGGTAATTTTATAATATTATTTTACCCTTAATTAACTAATTTACCTTTAACTATGGTAAAAAAAATTTACAGTAGTTATTATTCATGATGGCCAAAAATAAAAGTGGCTTATTAACATAATTGGTACCTAATGATTCCAAATATGGAATCAATTTTTTAAAATTCAAAACACATATTTTTCAGTAATTAATTTAAAATTAATATCATTGTCGAAAAAATGGGTTTTTGTTTAAAACATTGCAAAAGTTTGAAATGTTTTTACCTATGAATTCAATATAAAATTAATGATATTGACCAAAAGTATATTAAATGGTAAAAATATATTCTATTTATACTTTAAAACCATTAAATATTATAATTTAACCATATAAATTATCTTGATGAAAAAAGTTGTTTATAATTAAATTTATCTTATTTTTACTATTCATCAAAATATTAAGGTTATCAAAATAATGTCAAAAATTTATCCAATGTAAATTTTTATATCTTAATTCAAAAAAATAAGTTTAATTTGTAAAATTGAACTTATAAACTTGTCAAAAATTATATTTAAAATGGGTGCGCGATCAAAAAGCAACAAAACTGCATTTTTTGAAAAATACTTATTTTATCCGAAAAATTAATTTTGTTCTCATACCATGTTCTAGAATATATGTAAGACAAATGATAATGTTATAAAATTCAATATGTGGTTAATACTATTCATAATGGCTAGTTTATAATAATATTATAACTATATATCGTTGTTTAGTGAAACTCGGTATTGCGTACAACACAAGCTATTGAGGAAGGTCGCTCTTGAGTGCAACACAAGCCAAGAATAGTGTTGCGTATACTAAAAGATAATATAGTGTTGTGTATAGAGAAATATAATCTTGGTTTAGTGTACAAGGAAATTAAAAGTAATATTTCTCAAAAAATTTCCGGGTGTTACATTCTACCCCCCTTAAAATGAATTTCTCCCTCGAAATTCATCGGGGTTATAACTGGTTTACTACTTGAAAGTTTCTTTTATAGAAACCCAAATCGTAAAAAGTAACACTAAAACTTAATTTTAAAAACTAAAGTATGAAACGTAATGGTCACCCCAATTAACTCATCACTGGGTTTCCACATTGGAGAACATCGGTGAAAATATGAATATAGAAGAGAAATCTAACCATCATGTTCTGATGCAGATTGGTAGAGAACATGGATATAAAATAGAGAAAAATCACAAAGCCATAAATTTGTGATGATCTAAGGTACCATCTGATTCATCAGATATGAGGTTACTAGGAAAATGTTTTTGGTTTTCAAGTTCATTTCCCTAAAGTTGAAAATTTTGAATTAGAAGAAGTACTTACTTGATTTTTGTACAATCTAGTCATTGGTCGTTCCATGAACTATTTACACTTTATATCATAATGAAATGAAGTTGAATTTGTCATTTGTGTAGTGTTAGCAGATAATTTGATAGAATGATGGGTCATTCCATCTGTCTCAATGAAGGTCCCGGGCGCAGTAGAAGCTTGTGGGTGGATTCACCCACTAATATTTTTTTCATTTAAAATGATCAATCCGAGATCAATAAAATGATAAATGACAGTCTCCATAGATCGAATCACAGAAATAGACAAATAAGAAGAAAAGTCCCGGAACTACAAAGAAATATCATCACAGGTTGATTATAATTAATTTAATTAATTGATAAGAAGTACCTTTTATGGCATTTTTTCTTTTTTGATATTTCTGATCACATTTTGAGGTGATTCGTCTTTGCGTCGCAGAATCCAAGTGTAGACTTACTCTAGCGGTGATCCACATGTGTACTACGTATCTCTGGACGTCGCCAAAGTAATCTTCAGGTGCTATCACGAAGAAGCCTTTGCATGCATTGTCTGCCTTAGATCACCTTGATCCTATGGAGGTGGATCTCTCTTGGTCTTGAGAGTGTTCTTCTAGGATGAAGTTTTTTTGGTCTTGAGAGAATTATCTAGAATTTTTGTGCACAACGATTCTCTTAGGAAAAGAGTTGGGGTTGTGAGGATATTTATAATTGGGTTTCAGGTTGTAAAGTAATAACAATAAAAAAACATGTTACACGTTTTATTTATTTCATTAACTCTTTCTAAAACCCCATGACAAGTAATTAATTCCTTGACATGCACCCACACTGATTATAATAAATATAATTTAATAAAATGATATTATTTCCTGAAAATCCCTACTGAAAAAACTACATGGTGTGTAATCATAAATACACAGCGTGTACTTGTTTTTCATTGAAAACTACATGCTGTGTACATTCAATGTACATGGCGTGTATATCTTGTTTTCATTTATTCATTTCCTTTCCAAAATGAAAACAACACAGCATGTATATTCAATAATACACGGTGTGTACTTATTTTCAAAATAAAAACAGCACGACGTGTAATCATTAATACACGGTGTGCAGTTGTTTTCATGTTATTATTTATACAATATTAAAACAATTTAGGTTTCCATGAATAATTATTAAACCACATATGGGAATAATATTTATTTTACTTGAAATAATTAGATACACTTAGAGTGTGACCCTATAGTCCTATTTCATGTTGGAATTAGTCAGGCTTTCCTAAAGTCCAAATTACTGTCTAGCAACGGGTCAAGTCACCCAAGAGAAAAAAGTTGACACCGAATTGACGTGTCACCTCATACGAATTCATACTGTGTAATTTAACCCCTTTCCCACAATATCTCATCATGTTGGTTTTATAGTAGTGTTATAAACTTATATGCTTGATCTGTCATTCTTTGACTTCTAGAAATAAACTCCTCGTTTCACCATGGCCATGGAATTTTTTTGACAGTTCTATTTCTATCAAAGGGCCCAAGATATATACTTCCATAAATATGTAAGGGGAAAATCCTTCCTCAACATATCCATTAATAACATGTCATTCGTGATGCACCCAGTGTACCCTACTTCCTGCCAACTGTCTTCGTGAAAGTTTTCGTCAGCAAATCTAAGTGAGCGAGTCTTGACATGAGTTAATGATAATCTTCTAGTATACGGACCATTACAAATGCTCGTAAATAGAAATGTCTGATGACACCAAGACATGTGGAATTGCTACTATCTGGTCTATTCTCATAATCTCCCATATTGGAGATTACCAATTGAGAACTCCACGAGGGAGAGTCTCATATTCTTATGAGTACTCGCACTTGACGGTCTTTATACCATGTGTCATATCATAGTATGTTATCAAACCATAGAACTTTATTTAAGAATATTGTTATAGCATTTCAAGGAACTCATCATAGTGGTGATCTTCCATGACTTTATTAATGAAACAAATATTCCAGGACATTATTATATTATGGTCATGCAAAACAATGAACAATATATAATAAGTGTACATTCATGTAATCAGTGTACAAAAAAGTTGGTTCTCAGGACACCAACCCTAACAAACTCCCACTTGGACTAGAGCCAACTGCCTATGAATTTTAGTCCGATAGATCTCACATGATGATCATGTTTCTACTGAGTCAAGGCTCTAGTCAAGGGGTCCACCACTTTGTCTTCCATGGAAATACTGCTCACTGCAACTTCACGTATCTGAGAAAAATCCCTCAAGAGATGATACTTCCGATGTATGTGGTTTATCTGCTAATGCGACATTGGCTCTTTTGCAAGTGCCACCACTGCAGTATTATCACAATAGAGTGTGATAGGATCTTTACTTCTAGGTACTATATCCAGCTCTTGTATGAAGCTTTGGATCCATACTGCATCTTTATCTACCTCATAAGCTGAGATATACCCAGACTCTGCTATAGAATCTACGACCACACCTTGCTTTGAGCTATTCCATCTCACTGCATCTCTATTCAAACTAAAGATGTATCCAGTCTGTGACTTCATGTCATCTTGATCAGTCTAGAAACTAGCATCTACATGTCCTTTGAGGACTAGTTCCTCATCTCCCCCATAAACTAGGTACATATCCTTGGTACACATCAGATATTTAAGGATAGTCTTGACTACCATCCAATGGAAGTCTCCTGGATTTTCTTCATAACTGCCTACCACACTTAATGCATAAGAAACATCAAGACTTGTACATAGAATATCATACATGACTAACCCAATTGTTGATATATAAGGAATCCTTTCCATTTTCTTTCTTTCCTTATGTGTCTGAGGACACATTTTCTTGGAAAGATGAATGCCACGTGACACTGGTAACAATCCCCTCTTGGACTATTCCATAGTGAATCTATTCAGTATATTGTCATTGTATATACTTTGAATATGGTCAAACATTCTCTTGGATCTATCACAATGGATCTTGATCCCAAGAATATATGCTGCCTCTCCGAAGTCTTTCATAGAGAAGAATTTATCCAACCATGCCTTAACTGACTCTAAGACAAGTACTTCACTTCCAATTTGTAATATGTCATCAACATATACTATTTGTAAAATTACTACACTTCCACTAAAACATTTCAAGACACAAGGCTCACATTCATTCTTAATAAAGTCAAATTCTGTTAAGGATTCATCAAAATGAATGTTCCATGACCTTGATGCTTTCTTTAATCCATAAATGGATTTCTTCAACTAGCATACCTTGTTGGCATCCTTTGGAGTCACAAACTCTTCTGGTTGTGTCATGTGGACCTCTTCCTGGAGGTCCCCATTATGTAATACTGTTTTGACATCCATTTTCTAAATTTCATAGTCATGGTAAGTAGAAATGGCCAATAGAATTTTGATGGATTTCAGCATCGCTACTCATGAAAAGTTTTCAGCATAGTCAATTCCTTGATGCTGTCTAATACGTTTTGCAACCAGTCGTGCTTTATTGGTGTTGACTTTCCCCTCCATGTCCAGTATTTTATTGAATACCCATTTATTACCAACATGCATTACATCAACTAGAGGATCTACCAAATCCAAACTTGGTTTTGGTGCATGGAATAAATTTCACAATTCATGGATTCTTTCCACTTTGCAGTGTCTGTGACTTCAACTACTTCCTTGTAGGTAAGATGATCATCATTGTCAACCAATAATGAGTCACTATCCTAGGTGATAAGAAAACAATATTATTCTGGTTCTCTCACCTCTCTTGAGCTCCTACACAGTTCTTGTGTCTCTGGAACAGATTGTTCTTCCACGAGGCTTTGTGGAATTTGTTCTTGTACCAACTCTTGTGTATCTTGAGCCTCGAATTCATCAAAGTCTATCTCTCTCAGACTATCTCTTTTGGAGATGTAATCCCTCTCAAGGAATATGGTGTGTCTTGCCACATTTACCTTTTTATCTGAGGGGTTGTATAGGTAATATCCCACTGCTTCCTTGGGATATCCAACAAAGATACACTTTCTGTCTCGGGGTGCAATCTTGTTTCCTGAAGAGGCCATACCAAATGCTTCGCTACCCCACACATGTAAAATTTTAACATGTCTTTATGTTCACTCCATAATTCGTATGGAATAACATTTATCGATTTAGTTGGTACTTGGTTTAGTATGTGTGTTGCTGTTCGTGATGAATATCCCCAAAAGGGTAATAGAAGAATCACATGACTCATCATTGATCTCTCCATTTCCAACAGGGTGTGGTTCCTCCTTTCACTTATGCCATTCCACTGAGGCGTGTAAGGAGGAGTGAGTTGAGATAGATTCCCAAACACCCATAAGAAATCAATGAAGTCATGATTAAGATATTATCCTCCTCTGTCTGAGTGGAGTTTGTTAATATTCATACCAAGATGGTTCTCAACCTTATTCTTGTATTCTTTGAATAGATCAAAATAATCTGACTTATACCTCATTAAGTAAATATATCCATATCTACTAAAATCACCAGTAAAAGTTATGAAGTACAAGAACCCAACCCTTGATTCAACTGGAAATTGTCCGAACACATTTGTGTGAACTAATTCTAGAATCCCATTAGCCCTTTCACCTTTCCCACTAAACGGGGATTTGGTCATTTTTCCTTTTAGACACGCATGACATACACCAAGTGGTTTTAGTTTGAAAGAATCTAAATAGCCATATTTATGTAATTTTGTCAAACATTTCTCATTGACATGACCTAGCTAGTGATGTCAAAGTTGGGTGTGGTATGAGTCATGTGAATTTAATTTTTCATTGATTTCCATTACTTGGTTTGTGTAGTCTAACACATAAAAACCATTATATAAATGTTCCCTACCAAAACAAATGATATCTTTATAAAAGTAGCAACATTCATTTCCAAACAAGAAGATGAATCCAACGGTATCTAATCTGGATACTGAAATAATGCTTTTAGTAACAGAAGGAACATAATAACAACCATTTAACGCCAAGATCAATCTAGTTTTTAATGTGAGGTGGTAGTCCCCGACAGCTATAATAGAAAGTCTAGATCCATTGGCTGCTCGTAGATCTACCTCCCCTCAATCAATCTTCATGAATCTACTTGGCTCCTATATTTGGATACATATGTGAGCACCACTAGCCGTATCTAATACCCAATTTGTAAATATAGATATATTTCATTCGAAAAAAAAACTTGAAGCTTCCCTTTTCTTCCTTGGATGGGTGTCTTTTTGCTTCCAGTGGCCCTTCTTGCCACATGAAAAACAAACAACATCATGTTCTCTTGACACCCATTTGATATTGCTTTTCATGGAAATCCTTGAATAATCCTTGGGCTTAATGCTCTTCGCCTTCCCTTTCCTTTTATTCACCATAAGTACAAAATGATTTTCACGCTTCATATCATTGTCCACTCAGTGAATAAGGATAATAAAACCAGATAGATACTTCTCAATGTTGATCATGTTGAAATTTACTACAAAGTTAGAGAAGCTCTGGGGTAGTGAAGCGAGAATGAGATCGATACCCAGTTCCTCAGGTAGTTTAAACCCTAGAACCACCAAGCGCTCAATGTAGCCAATGGGTATGACTACATGAGGCCCAGCTGGGGCACCCTCTCCAAGATTGCTATGAAATAGATCCTTGGAAATATCAAACCTTTCCTGTATTTCTCTCTCCTGGTATAGACTATAGAGGTGTTCAAGATCCTATTGGTATCCATGTCCTCATGGGACTTCATGAGATCACATGAAATTGATGATAACATCAAACATTGAAAGTTGAGTGCATCGCTCAAATGTTGATCATAGACCAGGAAATCTTCATCACTCACCCCTTGGACAGGAGAACCATGAAGTGAGGACTCAATCACATAATACTTTAATTCATGGTGTAGGATAACCCAAAGGTTCCTAAACCATTCTTGAAAGTTACTGTCGGTTAGGATATTTTCTTTATCCTGAATTGATCAAAGAGAAAAGGTGGTTGATGAGTTTTTCATATTGATTATGTACATTAAAAGGGAAGATTTATCAGTACTTTCTTGACTACATTTTATGAAAAATAATAAATTTCATTTAGTCTCCCACTATTTTATCAAGTCCCAATGGCCCTCACAATTGAACTCGGAATGTCCAGTTGCTTTGAAATTCTAATTTTAAGGATCCATATTCCCTTTCTCATAACCACAACAAGGGTTGGTCAAGCTATTTGAAGGTATTTATGTAGGCAGGACTTTGCAAACTATGAGCTTATAGTTCCTTGATCTGTTGAGTGGAATCCACAATCCTGAAATCCTGTATTGTATTTCTTCAACACTTGACTCCATTTTACAATAAGTCTAGAAAGGGATACTTCTCTTGATGTAAAATGTTTAAGTCAACCCGAAACTTTCATAAGAGCTTCCTTTATAAAAGTAAGTGTCCCAACAAGGGTTGGTCAAATACATAGTTTTATTGAGACTTTCCCTTAATCAAGTAATGGAAGGCTTGGTCTTACTTAATATGGTATTTGAGTGATCTTATTCTTTATGTGTATTTTTTCATTATCACATCATTGTTAATATTAAGTTATTCTTGCTTAAGTGATTAACCATGTTATGATAATGTTTACGCATAGTCCGATTTTTATTTTATTCCATCTTTTCATGATTGTTTATTTCATTAATTATGTGAACGCGAGAACACATACATAATTAATAAACCATGAAATTAGACAGAAATAAAATAATATGGAATGATCATGAGATTATACTGGTTATCTTATCTAGCAGTTTGATAAGCTAACCCTGAACTACAGAAAAACACCTTGAATAGATGGTTTGTGTTTTGCAGCTTCCACCTGACCACCTTTGTATCTTCCTGGGTTGGTTTCACCTCAGCTTCGGGTTTTGAATTGTCTCCAGTGGCATGGGAGATCCTCCATTACATGGGATTTACATTAAAGAAACCATGGGCATGCATGCCATAAATTTTATTAGAAGAAGACTCGCATGCCAAATAATTTAAATTAAACAAATTTAAATGAAACCATACACACAAAAAAAGGGTTTTTGGTATAGAGCATGATCATCCATAGCATGCAATGATATTTACGCATATTTAGCATTCACATTCTTTTAATCGTTCTATTTATTCATGATAAGTCGCACTTGAATTCAATTAATTATGATCTTATAATTAATATATTCTTTATCATAAATTCCATTATGTATTTCCTTGAGATTCTTTTCATCCATATTTTGTGTATAGGTATTTATAATTTTGGAGGAAACCTGGTGAAATTCCATTTATGGAAATTACACGACGTGTAATATAGCCTATACGCTTTGTATTTTTCACCCTTTATCCAAAGTACATGTCGGGGGATTTGGCATGTTTTCTATACTTCAGAATTTTTGTAGTACAAGATGTGTAGATTAATCTAAGATGGTGTGTACTTACTTTTTACGTGGTTACCAGCCTTGCAATCCCATGTATGCGGAACACGAATTCTCATTGTACACGGTTTCACCTGGACCAGATTGCACTACACAACATGTGGATTCAACATACACGGCGTGTATTCTAGTTTACATGCGCCGTTCAATTATTTTCAACATGGTGTGATAAATACTTAGGTATAATTAATTCACATGGTGTGGTTTGATAGACCAGTACTAGTTCATTGAACTTAAGTACACGGCGTGTACTTTTCACTACATGTCGTGTATTCATATGTTGTACAGATAGAATGAGAGGCTCCTCCAGATGAGTTCCTCATTTTTAATTTAATCAATGTTAAAATTAAAATTTCTTTTCTGTGATGTGAATTGAGAAACGAAGGAGGAAGAATAGATCTCATTCATTCAGTTTCATAGAAAGGTTTATCTTGAATTGAATCAAATATAAATACGTAAATTATCAATGAGAATTAAATAAATATAATCTATGTTATAACCTCACTCTGATACCAATTGAAGGTCCCAGGCACAGTGGAAGCTCATGGGTGGATGTGCCCACTTGTATTTTTGTCATTTTCAATGATCAATCCATGATCAATATGACGATAAACACCAGTCTCTAGAGATTGAATCACAAAAATAGAAAATGAAGAAGAAAAATCCTAGAACCACAAATGAAAGATCATCACAAGATGATTATAATTAATTCAATTAATTGATAAGAAGTACCTTTTATGGCGTTCTTTCTTTGTTGATATTTATGATCATGTTCTGAGGTGATTCGTCGTTGCGTCACAGAATCCAAGTGTAGACTTCCTCTAGCAGTGATCCACACGTGTACCACGTATCACTTGACTTCGCCAAAAGAATCTCTGGGTGATAGCGTGGAGAAGAATTTACATGCGTTGTCCACCTTAGATCGCCTTGATCCGATGGAGGTGGATCTCTCTCGGTCTTGAGAGTGTTCTTGGAGGACATAGTTCTTTCGGTCTTGAGAGAATTCTCTAGAATTTTTGTTCACAACGATTCTCTTAGGAAAATAGTTGGGGTTGTGAGGATATTTATAATCGGGTTTGAGGTTGTATAGTTATGACAACAAATAAATGTGTTATGCGTTTTATTTATTTCAATAAATCTTTTGAGAACCCCATGTTGAGTCATTAATTCCTTGACATGCACCCACACTGATTATAATTAATATCATTTAATAAATCGATTTTATTTACTCAAAATCCCAACTTGAAAAACTACACGACATGTAATCATAAATACACGACGTGTACTTGTTTTTCATTGAAAACTACATGGAATGTACATTCAATGCACATGTCATGTATATCTTGTTTTCAATTATTCATTTCATTTCCAAAATGAAAACTACACGGCGTGTACATTCAATAATACACAGTGTGTACTTGTTTTCAAAATAAAAACTACATGGCATTTAATCAGTAATACACGGCATGTACTTGTTTTTATTTTATTCTTCCTCCAAAATTAAAATGGTTTAGGCTTCCTTGAATAATTATTTAACCACGTATGGGAATAATCCTTATTCTACTTAAGATACTTAGATACACTTATTGTGTGACTCTCCAGGCCTCCTTCTAGTTAGCATTAGGCGACCTTTCCTAATGTCCAAGATTACTGTCTAGAAAAGGGTCAAGGCACCCAAGAGAAAGAAGTTGATGCCGCATTGATGTGCCACCTCATACAAATGCTTACTGTGTAATTTAACCCATTTGTCTCAATATTTCATCATGAAGGTTTCATGGAAGTGTCATAAACCTATATGCTTGATCTATCATTCTTTGACTTTCAAAAATAAACTCGCCTTGTCACCATGGCTATGGAATTTTTTCGACGGTTCTATTTCAATAAAATGGCCCGAGATATATACTTCCATAAATATGAAAGGGAAAATTCATTCACCAACTTATCCATTAACAACATTTCATTTTTGATGCACCCAACATACCTTACTTCCTGCCAACTGTCTTCGTGACGAGTTTCATCAGCAAATCAAAGTGCATGAGTCATGAAATGTGTAAATGATAATATTCCAATATAAAGACCATTACACACACTCATAGATAGAAATGTCCTATGACACCAAGACATGCGGGATTGCTACTGGAAGGTCTGTTATCATAATCTCCCATCTTAGAGATTACCAAGTTCAAACTCTATGAGAGAGAGTCTCATCTTCTTATGAGTACTCGCACATGACAGGGTGTATACCATGTTTCCTATCATAGTATGTCATCCAAACGTAGAACTTTATTTAAGAATATTGTAATAGCATTTCAAGATTCTCATCATATCAGAGATCTTCCATGACCTTATTAGTGAAAACAATATTCATGGACATTATTATATTATAGTCATACAGATCAATGAACAATATATAATAAGTGTACATTCATATAATCAAAGTACAAAATAGTTGGTTCTCAGGAAACCAAACCTAACACTCAAACAAAAGGTAGAAAAAGTTATTAAATATACATAAGTCCATCTATGGTGAGATTAACTGTATAAGATTCAAAAAATGGATCTATACTTAATATATCATGATGATTAATAAAATATAACTAATTTATACTAAGAAGGGTCTTCTATAGGCCAGTGGTAGGTGATAATGTCCTGTCACACTTTGATTGTGGGTTTGATTCTCACAGCCTTGTCCGACGCAACGGGTAGTCGCCCATCCTGGGGGTTTTCCTTTTTCTAAAACTACACCATTATAAAATTCAAGAAATAATATTGGGATAAAAATTTCTAGCCTTAAAAAATACTATCTGATGTCGAACGTAATCCATTCCAACATTTAGGCTTATCTAAAATACTTCTGTCCAAACTCACAGTATAAAGAAAACAATTTCTAGAAAGGCCATATACTTAGCATGTGAATACCATCATTTACCCCTCGTATATCATAATATATATCTTGTTTGTCACATTCCAAACAGGTGAATACCTTAATAATGTATTCTCTTGAAACATGAGTTACCATATAACCATAGTGAAGACATGAATGCTATCAGAAGTTAACTCTTTCCACATACCAAAATCCCAAAATACATCTATATACTCAAACCATGTTATCAATTTGTTCTTATACAAGTCATGAGCTCATTAATACTATAAAACATCTCATTATATCCTTGTCCCTTCATTATGTTCATATCATCTACTTTCCAAAAAATATCTAAATAACCTTTCATGGTTACCGGTATCATTCAACATATATATTCAAATACTTTAGGAAAAACAATAGTGTAACAATCCTTAGATGTTTATTTATTCCATTGTACCATGAAATTACATATACAACATCACTCTTGATAAACATGAAATCATTCAACTACCTTCTTTAACCATTTACCAAGATTCATCATTTTATTCCTAAACACTTCTTTCATCTCTTATATCATTTGTAGTCTCTCCATCATCATTAGCATAAATACTACCCATACGGCCATGTAGATTCTCTTCATGAGATTTTACTTAGTGAATTGATTTTCATAATGCCCGTATATTCCACATTTAAAACATTTAACTATTTTTGATGTCTTAGCAATACCATTATCCTTATCCATGGTGTTTACTAAACCTTTTCCATTGAAATTAACGGATTTGTGTCCTTCTTTTCCACTCCCAAAGCATCTTCTAGTTCCTTTGAAACATTCTTCTTAATGCCTCTTCCCACGTGATTTACATGAGGGAAATTGAACTTTCTTTCCCCTATGATGATCATTAAAATTCATCTTTCTCTTATTAGATGAGTAAGGAAACTTACCAAAGTTGAGATTATTGATCATATTATGAGATTTCTAATTAGGAATAATAATGATTTATGGACTTCCAAATCCTGTTACATTTGGTTTCTCATGAATAATATCATTCCATTGTCCATCATATTATCTATTAACATGAATCTTCATGTTTCCAACCATTTTCTAAAACCCAAAAAAAGTAGTGTGAGAGGAAAAAATCATACTAGAAAAACAACATAATCAAGGGGGAGTACGTTCAATCTCTAACATCTTATGTTTAATTCTAGGTTATTCATGATTCTTATCATAATTCAAGGATTTTAACTTATACTTTATACTTAATCTTATAGACATCCCTAGACATAGCTTATATATATCTATAGGGATCTCACTAAAGTTTTCACATCCTAGATTCCAAAGATTAACTAAACCTTTCCTCTGATACCAACTATAGAGACCCAAGCTTGACGTACATGGACATTACATTAATTTTGTGGAATACTTAATACATAACAAAAACAGAAATCCATGAACCGTAATAGATTAGTCTCTTTGGAAACTCAGAACATAATCTTCTAATCATGGTGAAATGTCTTCCACATCTCCTATAAAGATATTACCCTTTTGTTTTCTTACCTAAAATCGTTCTTTATATCTTGGGGAAAAGAAAACATTTAAAGGGTAACCTCAAATGCTCAGTAAGCGTAAGTATGGATAAAATAAAACAAACCACATACATTTGAACTTAAAAACATGAACATAAAGTTTAAACATCAAAATATTTAGTTGTGAAATAAATCATGGCATTACGCAAGGCATAGATCGTAAATGAACATCAATCATTATAAAATAACATGGTAATAAAACAAGTAATTATTGAAAACCATTAAAAACATGATATGATTTCAATAATAGCCAAGGCATTTCTTCCAAGACCATCATAGTGGACAGAGTCCATTAATGAACTGGGTTTACCTTCCATTCCAGCAATGTATTACTGATCTAGATTTACTTTCCGTTATAGCCATATCTATCTCATGAGATATAAATCATTACCCAATGAATTTGAGGGAGATATAGGTCCCACCCATCTCATAATAAAATCATTCTTACATGTGCCACAAAATAAACATAAATCATTCATCACAACCCAACGAATAAAATGGGTTTCATAAAAATAATCCAATCCTAACATATTCCATATAAAACAATTAATATCATTTCATAAAAAACAAAATAAAACTATGTACATAATAGGAACATTATACTTGTAACGTAACCATATTAAAGAACGTAATCATAGATGGAAAATAGTTTTGAATAAACACCTGAAATAAATTCTTGAGTAAAATATACTTTCTTCTCCAAAATCATTTTCTTTTCTCCAAATGCTGTGAAATTTTAAAAGAAATTATTTTTGTTGAAAATAATCATGAAATATATTAGAATTTTCTTTATGGAAATGAGGTGTTATGAACCCGTAAAAATCCTTTCATGCCGTATATGTTAAAAAAACACTATCCTCGTACTTTTTACCGAAAATGTCAAAAAGTACCTCATATGGTAATAAAAAGAAAGATTCCTTCCATACCATGTGGTAAAAGTAAAAAAGGGTAAAAAATGACTTTAAACACACATAGAATAATAGTAAACTTTTTATGAAAATAGTTTTAGTATACATGGACATTGATGATAAATATAACCCCAGTAAATAGTTAGGAATAAATAATCTTGGATAGAAACAAGATTGGAAACGTTACCCCTTAACATATGTCTAATTGATTTGTACCTATCCAAAAATTTGGTATAATGACTTAAATAATGTCATTGAATTATTAAAGAATTATTTTTATTTTTATGATATCATATATGGTCATATTCGTTTCGGTTTATTAGTAACATTTCATTGTTACTCGTTATTTGGGTGTTAATTATTTTATGTTATTATGCATGGTTTGTCGAATAAATTATTATTCCCATTTTTTAGGTTATTGTTATATTATTTTCAGAATTATATTAGTATAATATATATCATATTAATTCATTCAATTATTTTATATAATCATTCTTCAATGAAGATCATGTTGAATGAATCACATCACATCGTGGAGACAATAGGTCGTATGTATGCACGAGCGATGATATCATTACCATGATTGTGGAATTGTATTGAAGTGTATGCAATAAATTATTTAAAAATAAATATAACATTAAAATAATCATATATAGTAATTTCTTCCACCATTTTACCCATCCACGTATGATGGTGATGAAAAAAAAGATTACACAATGGCATGGAGACGATATTCCGTACATACGCACACACAATGATTTCATTTTGCGTATGATGGGTAGAAGGTGAAATAGGTTTGTTTCATATTTATAAAAACATATCAGTATTTTAGTGATACTTATGTTATAAATTTATAATGAAACAACTAAAAAATATTAAGAATAAGAAGAAATAAATTTGAAAGAATCGGTAGAAGATATTACCTCTTCCTCAAAGTACCTCCATTAAACTTCCTCTTAAGGCACTAGAGTTGGTCTTTTGAGAAGACCAACACCTCTATAATGAAACTAGATAGGTTTAGAAGAGTAATTGGTAGGGTTTTTCCAAGATTGAAGTCTCAAAATTGAGTGAATAGGAGAGGGAAGGGGGGATCCCTTTTATAAGAGAGGATATGCTCACTTTTGGAAACCTCAAAAATATTAATTTATAATAAAAAAAAACCCCACATAAAAACCTCAAAAAATAATCATATTAAAAGATGAGATGAGATATAGTTTTAATCTCATCAAAAAATAAAATTTCGACATGTTGGGAATTAATTTTAAACCTTATCATTTTGATTTTTCCTTATTTAATCTATTTAATTTTATTTTTGGTAATAATATTATAAATTTTAAACGGTTATAAATACTTACTTTTGTGTTATTAATTGTCCACATTTGGATACTTTATGAAATTGGAGACCATATAATTTTTAATTTTTAATTTTTAATATATTTTTTATTTTCAAACAATTTAACAATATGTTATTTTTATAAAATATCAATAGTGTCAATTTTGACACTATTAATTTATTTTAATTTAAATAAAATCCACACAGAAGATATATACAAAAAAAATATTTAATAGATTCCTAATATTAATTATTCATCTATAAAATTCGTGGAGCACATTAATTAGTTAATATAATATTTATTTTAATATTTTTACATCCATTTATTTGATATTTTTCTTAATAAAATAATTACTACAACATTTTTGTATAATTATTTATTATACTGATTTGTTGCATAAAAATTAAAAATAAAACAATATGATTAAGATAAATTTAATAGATTTCATAATAACACTTTTAGTCTAATTTATCTTCTAAAATAACCATCTTTTAAATTGTTAACTTTATTAAATTACGAAGGTGACAACTTTGACATCATTTAAAATAAAATATTATAAATGTCATAATCTGTTTTATAAGGCTCTAAATCATCCACAAGTAGAAACTTGGATGCTTATGGTGTAGATATAATCGAAAAATATGTTTTGGTTGCGTGTTTGGGTATTTTGATGGGTATTATTATTTTAATAAAAACAATATTATTTATTTTTAACTAAATAAATAATTTCTGCATCATTAATGTATAAGCTATTAAGGTAATTATATATTTATTAAAAATTACAAATAAATTAACATGATAATGAAAAAAATTTGATCTTTAAAATGAGTATTTATAATCTTATATATATATATATATATTTGACCTTATATTAATAATAATATAATTATTAATGTTTGAGTGAGACATATTTCACTTTCATTTATATAAAACAAATTAAAGGTCTTTATTTCATCCAAGTGGGTTCAATAGATAAAATTTCAACCCAAGTATATTTTAGGACGAAATATAATCATCAAATTATATTAAGACAAGTGTCAGGGTAATTTTATAATATTATTTTTACCCTTAATTACCCGATTTACCTTTAACTATGATAAATAAAATTTACCGTAGTTACTATTCATAATGGAAAAAAATAAAAGTAACCTATTAAAATAATTTGGACCAAATTATTCAAAATATGGAATCCATTTTTCTAAATTCAAAACCCAGATATTGTAGTGATTAATTTAAAATTTATCTCGTTGTAGAAAAAATGGGTTTTGTTTAAAATGTTGCAAAAGATTGAAATGTTTTTACCTATGTATTCAATGTAAAATTAATGATAATTAAATAAATTATATTAAATGGTAAAAATATATTCTATTTTTAATTTAAAACCATTCAATATTATAATTTAACCATATAAATTATCTTGGTGAAAAAGTTTTTTTTAATTAAAACTTAGCGTATTTTTACTATTCGTCAAAATATGAAGGTTGTGAGAATAATTTCAAAAATGTATCCAACATAAATTTTTATATCCTGATTCCAAATAAGAAGTTTAATTTATCAAATTTAACTTATAATTTTTTCAAAAAAATATATTTAAAATGGGTGCGCCATCAAAAGGCAATAAAACTGCATTTTTTGAAAAATACTTTTTTTATCCGAAAAATTAATTTTGTTCTCATACCATGTTCTATAATACGAGTAAAATAAATAATGATGTTATAAAATAAAAAATGTGATTAATGCTATTCATAACATCTAGTTCATCATAATATTATAACAATATATCATTTTTTAGTGGAACTCAGTATTGCGTGCAACACACGCTATTGAGGAAGGTCGCTCTTGCGTACTACACAAGCCAAGAATAGCGTTGCGTATACTAAAAACTAATACAGTGTTTCTTATAGCACAAGCTAATCTTGGTGTAGCATACAATGAAATTAAAATTAATATTTCTTATAAAATTTTGGGGTGTTACATCAAAAGTATATCCACACAATGGAGAGTGGAAATTAATACATATGTAAAAAAATAGCGTTTTCACACATAATCATGGAGTAAAATAATCAATGATGTTTGCATAAAACCAAATGAGTGGAAATTGACATTAGAAATTCCCTTACTGATTTGTTAACATAAGAAAAAAACACCCCATGAAAGAATTATAGTAAAATGATGATGTAAATACCCATAAATTAAAGTATATTACACAAAGAATACAATCATGGGAAGTACATATAGTACACAAAAGGAAATAGTGGCAGTATAGCATGAATCTCACAGGAATAAGAAGTGAGATGAAAAACCCTTACCTTGTACATCTCCTTAGTATAGGGTAATTCAACCTCCTATATAATGGTTAAATCATTGTTATTAAATTATACAATAACCAAATACATAAATATGATATCATATTTGATCTTATGATATTGCTTTGTTAATGATATTTCAGTAGTATTATTGTTTTGGTTGTTAACTAATTCGTTTTCATTTATATGTTTTGTTACGTAAGTCATGTTTGTTATGTATAGGCTATATTTGATTCATATCCTGAATTATATTATGTTCTTAAACAATATTTTTAATCATGAAATGAAATTTATTCTTTAATGATTACGATGGGAAATGAATCTCACCAAGTTCGTGGAGACGGTAATCCATACATACGCACAAGAGAAAATATCATTATATTGATGGTGAAATAATATGTAATAGGATGGTATATCATATATTCCAAATAATTAACATGTAATATTTATTATTTACATCAGTGATACTCATTATTATACCCATCCAAATAATGAAGTATTCAAATAACAAACTACACCATGACGTGGAGATAGAAATTCGTACGTATGCACGTATAGTGACTTTGTCATTTATAGGATGGATAGAATAATGAATATGGTAGTACCATATTAATAATAAAATTATAGTATGTATAAGGTACTGAAATTATTATTTTTGGTATGGATACAATAAAGAAATAGGAAGTGGAAAAGAAAAAAACATGAAAGAGGTTGGTGAAATTATTACCTCATCTTCTGGTATTTTCTTTTGAGTTGATCAAAAGGGCTCCATAGGTTGGTTTGATGATAAAGGTAATGACTCTATGTTTATTTTAGGGAAGTTGGGTATATATATGGGTAGGGGTTGGCTAAAACAAATGGATTTGGAGGTGTGAAATTAAAAGAAGCGGAAGTAACCATTTAAAAGAGAGATGAGGGTCCCTTTAGGAATATATTCAAATATTATTTTATAATAAATTAATTTTCTATTTAAAATAGCTCCAAAATGATTTATTTCAAGGCTACAGTGAGTATTGGTCGCAAAACACTCAACCAATAGGTTTTAGACATTTTTAGATCACCATATTAACCTTATCGTTCAGATTTAAATCTTAGTTAAATAGTTTTAAATTTACTATGTCTCTTTGTAGTTTTATATTATATGGTTAATAAACTTACTATAAAAAGCTAAGAGAACCCAAAGTGGTTCATTACTAATATATATAATATTATCTGGGTCCTTTGGGTGATCCTTGGATTTTTAAGAATATTATGTCAACTAATAATATAGTATTTGTTTTAAAAACTCAATTATGTCAATTTTGACACTATTTTGTATTTGATTTTTTTGAAAGCCATAAAAACTTTATCCCTTAGAATAAAATTTATTTAATTAACCCTAACATGTCATATTAAAATATAAAATTAGTGTAATTCATTATAAGTCTCAATTTACATTTATTTGAATATTTCAAATATCAATTATTTTAATATTTTATTAATAAGGTAATTTTTGCATCATCATTGTGTCATAAATAAATTAAATTATTTAATGTCTAAAAATTATAAATAAAATACCATTATGTAGGAAATATTTTTATCTTTCTAATGAATGTTTATAGAAAAATTTATATTGTGTGTATCTCTATATTAAAAATGGTCTATTTATTAAACATTCAATTTAACACTTTGAACTTTTCTTTATATAAAATAATATTAAATGTACAAATCTATTCCAAGTAGAAAAAAAGTATCATATTTTATTTATAAGGATATTTTTTGTATAATTACACTCATACAAAAGAATTAGAACACATGTCAGCCTAATTATTATATCATTTTTACCTTTAATTACCCTATTTACTTTTAACAGTGGTAAATAAAAGTCAAAAGTTACTATTCGACAAAAATTATTTTCATCTTATTAAAACAAATTTTACATACAGATATCAACCATGTGTATTGTATTTTTGAAATTAAATTACAGAAGTGGTAAAATTATGTTCTATGCAAATTTGTAGATGCTCATAGAAGGTGGGTAAAAGATGGTAAAAAGTTCAATAAAATTTAATATATCTATTTTTATTATAAAACAACTCCAATGAATTAAATTTAACATATATAGGTAATATATATAAATATTTTTTAACTAAAATACATTTAAATAAAATAATCAATTATTTAAATAAAATGTCAGTTTTAAACAATAACGTCATGTTTTTCACTATTCATCAATAATTGCACGTTTTCAGAAAAAAACCAAAAATTCACCCTAAGATATTTTTGATATTACGAATTCAAAAATGAAGTCCATTTTGAAAAATAAAATTTATAATTTTTTAAAAAGTGGGTATTACTATTCATAACAACTAGTTTGATTGGTCGTGGTGTGTGAAAACTCTAGGTTGCGTACAACGCAAGCTACCACATTATTAAAAGGGAAGCATGATGTAGAATTTTGGGGCGTTACATTCTTCCCTCATTCACTAAATTGCATCCTCACAATTTGAAATAGTCATTTGGAAATAAAATGTTAAAAAATAGAAAATACTTTGCATAAAAACCACATCAGAAATAGAGTTAATAAATTTTAGTCTGAATAAGAGGGAAACAGAAATGAAAAAGTCACCACCAAATTAGGATTTTGAATAGGATAAAATTGGTGAAAAATATAATTGGAGGAAAAACATAAATATATATATGGAGTGATTGAGGTCATCAATCACTAACAAGTGAATTGAAAATTGATGGTCTCAAAGCCATAAATCTATAATGAATAATGCAAAGTGTTAGGATAACATATTTTTTTTTGTGTTTAAGACCCTTTCCCTAAAGTTTAAGAATTAATTTCTTCATTGAATAAGAAAAAAATACTTGATCAGTAGAATTCCATCCTTTAACTAATTTTTACCACAAAATCATCATTCACTCTAAACGATGAGTATTCAAGATGACTTGGTCACACCTGAAGCACTAAAATAAACTTACAGAGAATCACATAATTCAAAAAGGATGAACAATATATTTTCCTTGTATTTCAAGATTAACTAAAAACCAAATGGTTAGTACAAGATAATATTATTTCCAAAAGGATAATCCTTTTAGAAAAATATATTAATCATAGTTTCTAAAATTAAACTAACAATTCCCAAAGTTCAATA
Organism: Viscum album; assembly: GCA_963277665.1. Classification (NCBI taxonomy): domain Eukaryota; kingdom Viridiplantae; phylum Streptophyta; class Magnoliopsida; order Santalales; family Viscaceae; genus Viscum; species Viscum album. The sequence goes on from OY728153.1 coordinate 1,658,952,704, forward strand.
AATTCCATTCAATAATCAATTTCCCTTAAAAATTTTCAGTATAATAAAAACTAAGATTGAAACCCAAAACTCAGATGAATTTTATTACATAACCTTCCATGTAAAATTGTATCTCCAAATAACATCGACAACTCTTAAAGGCATATAATTTGAAGTAATTTACTTAATCACATATTCTCTATGATAGGTTAATAAATTTCATAAATAACATACATTACTATAAGTCCAAAATAAAAACATAGAGAAAAATTCACCATTACTACTCAAATGGAATCCCATAGTATTCTATTTTCCTTAGGTATATAGTGTTCCCAACAGATCAAATGTCTTCCAAAATAACATTTATCACCTAATCACCAAATCATGTTCCTATGATAAGGATATCCATTTGATAAACATAAGATACCAAATAAACCTATTATTGGTCAATGAAATCATTTAACTAAAAAAATGTGTCACACGAACCCGGGACTTTACATAGTACAGTGGTAGACGATAGATATGAGTCACACATTGGTAGTGGGTTCGATTCCCGCATCTTTTTCCAATATGATGGTTTGTCACATGGTCTCCATATTTTTGTTTTTCAAAAACTATATTTTATTACATTCCTAAAATGAGACAAATTCCTCAAAATAACCATAACAAAATTTAACCACAAATGTTATCTCATACCTCGCATTTTCATCCCAAAATTTTATAACATGTATTTCCTCACATTAAAGGATCATATAAATCCAAATGGTTATTTATAACTATATCCCTAATAGAAAAGATAATTCTTCATACAATAGCATTTTCACATAAAAAATTTCAGGGTTAAACATACAAGAGAAAAGTCTTCCAAAGTAATCCCATCAAAAAAGAGAACTAATACTTTTAAATATTTTTTCATCCATTTATTTATACATAGGTTCTTCCTTGACCAAGAGGTTATCCTATATAATAGATAATTCACTCGAGTAATGCCTAGGTCCCCTACATTTACGAAAAATGACTATAAATGGATTCTTGGGATAATTTTTATTTTCTTCCGTATTACTCTTCATTTTTCATTGGAAATTATTTACATTATGTCCTTCTTTACCACACATAAAGCATTTATTTGTTACACTGAGAAACTTTCCTAGGTGTCTCCTTCCACATTTACTGTATAATGGAAGTTGAGATTTCTTTTTCTCCATGGTCTCTATTACTACCACACTTATCATTCACCACCTTTCTCTTCTTTTTTGAGTCCGAGAGTTGGTTAATATATATGTTGTTGATCTTTTTTTTGGAAAACTAACTCGACATGAACACGATATCCTTTACACATATCAACATTCCATTTCTTTACTCATTTACACAACTGTGCCCACCTTGTACATCATGTTCAATGTTACTATGACTTCCTTGGAATCCTTCCATTGACCAACACAAGAATGCATAGTGTGAGTCATAAAATTATATAGAGAATATCATAACACATTATTTTCAATCTAAAACACCATAGGATTAACTAAGGTTATTTTTTAACATCTTATATTAAAAAATTTCAAAACGGTTTGTAAAGAAAATGTGAATTATCCTAAGAATATCCCCTTGGAGTGTCAAAATCAAGAGTGAAGGAAGGCCTATTGTCATATACCAGGATACCCTGGGTAAAACACAAAACTCATTTTCAGAGTTTTCACTCCTAGGTACATTATTTCCAGAGCCACCTCTACTTTCTTGTATCCAGACAGAGATGTATTTCTTGGAAAACTCACAAAATCTCTGCATTACCAAAATTCTAGGAAGTTCTTCTTTACTAATCCTCAAATTTATCTTAGGGTAATGTTCTATAATAAGAGTTTTTCTAAATCTAGCTTACAAGGAATATACTAAACTTCTTATGATACTAATTATAACACCCATACCCCAGTTACCCAGAAGAAGTTCATTAATAAATAATATTGGAATGATATAAGGAATCATTTCTCGAAAGACTGATCAGTTTAGTATCCTTGTAAGTACTAGATACATGCATACGTGTTACATTACATCATGAAATAAAAAACCACATTGTGTCCCCTTTTAACACTCTTATATCTATTATCATATTCCTACAGGTTAATTTTTATATACTTCTTTATATCCTGAAAAAATAAAACATAAGAAAGGGATGAGATGAGATGCTCAGTAAGGATAAAAATATAACAGAAACTATCATAAATAAGAATAAACATTTAAAGAAATGTGTAAGACTAGAACAAAAGCCTTTTAAACTTAAACTTCAGCATAATATGGAAAAGATAAATCAAATAATTCCATTTACTTATTCACATGGATATTCTACTAGTTTAATAATCACATGTTATATCAATATCCAATTTCATAATGATGGAATGCCTAATAACGGACATCATAACAACATATTCCAGGCCTCATTCCAAAAATTCAAATTTTATTTTTTCAAGACCGTATACCAAGACACGAGTTTGTATCATGAGACCTACTGATGCATCTAGGAGCTATAGCGGGATCCACCTATCACTTACTAAGTCAAATTAATTCCTCATACTAAAGGGTGAAACATAATATAAACATTCATATTAAAACTAGCATATGAAATTTCGATTTTTTAACCACAAACCATGAATAGAACAAAAATGTCCCATATACAGTCAAATATTTCAGTGTATTTTGTTCTTGGGGGTGTTTGATATGGTTGCCACATAGCTAGGGGTTACTATAAGGTAAAATTTTGTGAGTAATTAGTTAGTATCTAGTGAAGACTCTATAGATGATTCATGTTTTCCTAAACTATTTGGCCTACATATTCATGTTTCCTAGGAATTTAAGTTTTTTCATTTTCCCATTCCATCATCATATTAAATAAGTACCCAATTGTTTCCTTCCCCCTGCCACTCATCTAACTCACACCATGGATACTTAGGGGTGGTTCTCCATTACTTAACAATAGTATTTGGGTCTCTTCACATTTTATTATTGGTGGTACCTCCTTGTTAAGCCTTTTTCTTCTATATTTCTTCTTTATCTTGAGTTTTATTCTTCATACTTATTGAGTTGTGGTGTTTGATGAAGCCTCTGTTGTGAAAAATGAGTATGGATTCACTTTTTAGGGGTAAAAATTATTATTTAGACCATCTTATTTTTGTTATTGAAGTTTCTACATGATCTATATTTGACAAAGGTTATTGTTTCTATTATGTAGCTTTGATTTGAAAATCTTGAAGTGCCTAAGGTTTTATAAATTTAGTTTTAAATAAATTGTGGATAAAAATATTTTTTATAATGAATTTATGGAAGTTTTTGGTTAGATTCCCATGATTAGAAAAAATGGATTTTTGTAGTTTTATATTTAATTATGTTGATTTTAGTGTTTTTAGTTTTAATTGCTTGAATAAATACACATGAAGATTTTCCAAGTGAATTTGATTAAATTGTAGAGATTATGAATTGTTTTTGGATTTATACCTATTTTTTTGAGAATTAATTTTCAATTTAAAAGGGGATACCAATTTTTATTTCAAAAATATTTGTAATATGTATTTTTTCAATTATATAAAAGAGGAATGGACTTCCGAGTATATATTTTTAGAAGTCCAATTTTGTACTTTGTAAAGAAATGTTTGTATTAATGTGATACACTCTTAGATTTCCATTATTATTATTTTAACCAGGATGGGATGTTTCTTAATATGACAAATTTATGATTGTGATGGGGCTCTCTCATGAGAGGGTGTTGTAGGTGAGAAGGATTTATTTGTTTATGGTTATTATGCATATGATTCTCCTTGAATGTTTTTTTTTCAAACCTTCTTAAAGATTGTTCATGGGATCCTATGTAATTTATTGGGAGACCTTTTCTTGTGATATAATAGTTCAAATCACACATGGGATATTATCCCCTTTGGTGGGACTCGGAAGCAGGGTGCCCTTGAGGATGCTAGTGTGGGATAATTGGGTGGCTTATGTGTTTTTTTATGATATAAAAGAGTCTTAAAGATGGTCCAATGTTTTCTTTATTGTTAAGGTCATATCACTATAGAATGTAGGGAGTTTCCTAGAATGAATATTCATTGGTTGGTGATTTATAGAGTATTATCCTCTTGTTTGCATCCCCTAATAGTTTCTTTCTTACAAAACTAATCATATTATTATTGTTTATTTAATTGATCCCCTTTAGATGTTATGGTTCCTGATAATAATAGTTTTTGGACATTATGGTTTGGTTAGTGTTCTTAATGTTATCAAAAGTTTATTTTTGGGAATTTTTCCTTAAATGATACGAGAAATGATTTTTTTTGATTTACATTAAAAAGGCCATGCATTTAGTTCTAAATAATTTTATTGTTTCCAATGGAATAACTCTTCTAGTTTTATAATAATTGAAAAAACAATTATCTTTGTTTTCTTATGGGATTATATAAACTATAAACCTTATTTTATACCTTTTCAAACTATAAGTTTTGAAATATTTATAATAATTTTTACTATATATTCCTCTGTGAGATCTTATTGGTCTTGATACCTCTAACCCTAAAAACACACTCATGTGATTATATGAATACTTCATATTTTATGAATACCTCATTATTTTTTTATATTTTTTATTATTATTTGGATATTATTAATGATTTGAGGTGTAAAGGGAAATAATGGGTTGAATAGAAGGGAACTCATGTGAGATCATGCATTCTTTTATTCAAGTTTGATAATGTATCAGCTATGATGACTCTCTTTCACTTTTTGGTTCGTAATATATTTTTACTTTTTTTCTTTGGTTTTCTATGTTGTAGACATATGAGATTATTTGGATTATTATTCATGTTGATTAGGAATCATTTGGTTGGATCATTACTTTAGTTATATTTATTTATTATATATGGAAGTTGAAATTATGGGTGATACATTTTGTAATCATGGTTAATATTTTGAAGTACTTTTACTCAGATTTGAGGGTAAAACCATTCCCATGTGTGTTTCCATTTATTCCTAGGAACTAGTTCCCAACATTTTAGTATCAAGAATAACCTTCAGAAAATGTCTTCAGTCATGTAGAGTGAGGTGTCGGGTCATCCTGTTTAAGATATTCCTTATTTGTATGAAGATATGTATAATGAGACTCAATGGGTAGGTGCGAGCAAGGGACTCATTATCTCATTCTCATTCGAAACCTGAAGTATCTATGGGTAATTTTGAATTGAGTCTTATATTTTGATTTTGTTCTTGACTAGTTTTGTTGAATTTATATATGAGTTGATGACATTTGAATACCCTATGAGTTTGGAAAGTGATTTTAGGGTTCCCTTGTTTTTTGGGGTGAAAATGGCAGAAGTTTCGAGGATTCAGATTTGGTTCTCATTATTAGGTAAACTATGTGAAATATTGAGAATATTTTTTTGTGGACTTCACCAATCCTTGAAAATTTTTGGTAGAAACTATACCATCTTCTGTGGAAAAACCATGTATAGCTCTGCACCGTTTGATTATTTTCTACTTGGTCCCCTCTTAGTCTTTTTTACCCAAAAATTGGTTCCCACTTATTATGGATGGAGTCAAGATGGGGTTTTAGGTGTATTATGTGGATTGAAATCAATTTTTTTTTACTATTCTCTATTATGTTTGGGTTATGTTTTTAAGGCGGTTTTTACTAAAAATTTAATCTTTCATTTGTTTTTTTAAAATAATTTTGGTGTATGGTTTCAATGGTTTTTTTTATTTATCATAATCATTTTTAGGTGAATTTCTTGATTTCATTATGATGTTGCAGAAAGGTTTTTTTTAATATAAATTTACATTTTTAGGTAATGATTTAAAAAGGGGTTCCATCAATTTTTAGAATCATATTAACTTATAATAAATTTTATGGTTTTAATATAATATAAAAAGGTGTAATTAATAATTTTTCCAAGGTTGATTATTTTAAATGAAGAAGAATGTTTTCTATGAAAAATATTATTTTAGTTGTTGGAGATTAAAAAAAGTAAAAGTAGAATTTATATAGTGTGGATTCAGTGCTTTATTTTCAATAATTTATTTCTATAGATTTTTCCATTATTTTAATAGGATCATTTGTTTAAAATTTTAATCATGGATCAACGGTTTCTATATCCTGTTTTATTTAGAAAATTTATCCCAAAAAGGACATGATAAAATTTATAAGTCATGTTTTAGATAATGATATGGAATGTGTGTCCTCTCATCACTTGGATACAATCCATTCGATTTTTTATTTTACCTAGACTCTAAAAAGAGTGGTGGACTAAAAAAATTATATTTTTTTCCCATTTTAGAATTCTTGAATTAGGATCATCCCTCATTTGGTTGAGACCTATGTTTAGTGGAATCTAATGTGCTGTTGAATATGATTAAGGGACTCGTTAGTTTTATTGAGACTACCAAAGAATCAAAGGGGAGATCTGTTTAAAGATTCATATTTGGACCAAGTTGAGTGTGGTGGGAGATGTTGGTTCTTTATCAATTTAATGAGGTAATGTCTTGGTATTTCTTCAAGAATACATTCCTTTAGTAAATCCTCCTTTAGAATTTTAAGGTAGATAAAATTATTGAGTATAGGAGCCTCCAACATATAAATCATTATTTAGAAGTGTATGTGAGTGGGACATAATGTTACTTGGTCCTCCTTATCTCTCATGAGATGAAATGAAATCTAGTTTTCTTTCAATGTTGAGATCCATGGAATGCTAATCCCTTTAGTCAGAAATATATAAGGACCTAAATTGTTCATATCTATTTTGTCACCATTAATGGTTTTGTATGATGTTTTATGAAAATAAATATGCGGAGTAGTTTGGTTTGGGATGTTTGTTAATTTTATTTTTTCCAATATTGGTGATTTTTCTCTTTTATTTTTAGTTGATGAAAATTTTCATGGGGTTCTTAGTAGATGTTACCTTTTGTGTTTCTTAGTTTTTATTTATAATGATTAACTATTTTTCGGTTTTTATTGCACATAATTGATTGAATGTGTTTCTTATTTTTTGTATATTGATAAAATGGAACAGAAATCCCTTAGTTATATGCTCAGATAATAACTATGTGTGTTTCTTTATTAATTATAGCATATAGATGTTGAGTTCATTTTTGGTTCACCATGAGATGACGTTCCTTGGTTTTGGCCACGGTTTATCCAAATGGAGTTTTGGAACCCGGTGTGGGATCCCATGTTTCTTCTTGTTATGGTTAATCTTGATTAGATTTATTTTATAGGCCATTTTATGATCTTTCAGTTAATCGATATTGTCTTTCATTTCATTTTAGGTTTGATGAGTACATTTAATTGATATTTTGTAGTTGTTGGTAGGTTAAATAATTTAGAAATTGATAAAGGACTTGTCGATTCTAGTTCTTTATTTTGTTTTTGGATTTTCTTCCATCATTTAAAAAATTTAGATAAATTATAAAAGGTATAGAGGCACATTTTAGGTCTCATTTGTTTTGGGTTTCAAGGACATGTGGTCATATTTTAGATATTCATTATGTTTTTTGATGTTTTTAAGGATTTTTTGGCTTTTTTATTAGGATTATAATTGGTTTTTTCGTGATGATAGACCATGTTATTGGGATATATATTTTCTTATATCCTCTTTATTTTTTCAAATCCCATATTACACATAATTGTAGGGTTCTTGGAGCCTATTACATGTTTTTTCTACTTTGATCTAGGGATTTCTAGGGTTAGAAAGCATTAGGGTAGGGAGAATTTTCCTAAACAAATTTTTAGTTTCCATTAATTTGTTATTATTTTAATAGTAATTATTTAAATTTGTTATTTTCATAAATTTTTATCCATGAAATTATGTATTATTTAACTTGTATGGGTGTTTCATGATTAACCTATATTTTAAAAAAATATGTGGAAACTATAAAAATGGTTAGTTGGTCATGATAATGCCTTTGGCATATCCATCACATGGTTTTCAAACTGTACAAGGATCTCCAGTAAACCATATGATCAACTTTATTAATGTGGGTGGATATAATAGTAATTTCTTAGTTATGGGTACCTGTGTGGCAAAACTATATGAGTTTATAGTGGGAGTCCAATGAATCCCACACGGTTAAAACATAGTTTACAAAACCATGTGGACTAATAATGGATGTTTCTCATATTTTTAAAATATTTATTTTTCTCTTCAGTCATCTAATGAAATAAGATCCCAATCAGGTTTTTACACATCTTACACATTCAACTCACACCGAGGATCCCTCTGGGTGGGACCTCTTTACATCTCCTTCATATTTAGGGCTGTCTACTTTTTGTTATTGGTGTTTATTCCTTATTAATTCTTTTTTCTTGATTTATTTCCCCTTCCACTTTTGTTTTCTTCTACATATTTTTTGAGGGTTTGTGTTGGTTGAACCTTTGGGGAAATTATGGCATTAAATTATTATATATTTTTTCATAGGTTGTATAGATTATTCTTTGGATATTTCAATCTCTATTCTTAAAGTTTCTTCTCAATATTCACTTGAACTAGGTGGGTGTTATTTTATATTACATTTATTTTCAATTCATGAAGTTTTTAGAGTTTTGTAAAATCATTTAAAAAAAATTTCATTTGTATAAAGTTAATAAAATATTTAGAAAAGGTTTTGGGTAATATTTATACTTAGAAAAAAATAACATTATTTGGATTTCTTTTATTTCTATTGATCTAATATTTTTTATTTCCACATGGTTTATTAAATGTCGATAAGTATTTTCCGAATTATTTTTGATGAAAATGTGGGTATTGGTTATTGGTTTAGGTTTTAAAATAATGTTAAACATGTTTTGAATAAATATTTTGTTATGTAAATGGGGATTCCTCCTCTTTATTTCTATAATGGTTTAAAATTATTCATTTCCCATGATTTTAACGATGCTTTCCATTACGATACTATATTTATAGAATGCTTATTTTTTTACTTTATTAAGAAATGTTTGGATTCATGTGCCAACCTATTTGATCTCCCCTACGCATGTTTTATCCATGATAGACTGTTTATTCATATAATTGGTATGTGATTATTAAGGGTTTATTTCATGTGAGGGAGTTGGAGGTGGAAGAGATTTTTTATGCTTATGATTCATATGATTCTTCTTAAATGATAGTTTTATAATGTCTATATAGATTGGTCATAAGAACCTAGGTAATTAATTGGAAAACCATGGCTTATTATACACTTGTTCAGGTCACACATATGCTAGTGTCCTAACCAGTTTTAAATAGTAATAGAAATAGAGTTCCATGAGGAAATTACTTTTGAATAATTTTGTGTATTGATTTTTAGGACACAACATGTCATAATAGTTGTTCTAGTTTTTCGGTATTTGTTAGGTTTTTATCACTTTATAAACTTAGGTGTTTTCAAGGATTCTTATTCCTTGATTAATGGATTATATAGGGGACTCCCTTATTGTATGTTTACCCTTAAGACTACTCTATTGGAAAACTATTCATACTATTATTAATTATTTTATTGATTTCTTTTTGATGTTTTGGGGCCTCCTTATCTTGTGTTTTGGTTCTTACGGTGGTTTGATTTTACAAATAATTTAGAAAATTAATTTTGGAATATTGGTTTTAAATGAAATGAGAAATGGTTTTGTTTTTTTATTTAATTCAATAGACCTAATTTTAGTTAAATAATGTTGTTACATAAAATGGAAAACAAAATTTTACTTTTTATAAAAAGATTAAAGAATGATCTTTAGTTTATTTCAAGATCATGTAATCTAAAAACACTATTTTATACATTATTTAATAAAATCATTAGGTGAAAAAAGTATAACATATATAAATATTTCATTAGATTATAAGAATATTCAACAAATTTCATAATAATACATGCCTAAGGACAATAAGGGTTTAGTTCCTTTGGAGACTAAACATATAATAAAATTATTAAATAAAGGTTATTCAAAATCTCCTATTATGTTCTTCTATAATATTACTTTTAATTGATATATCTTACGTAATACCATTATTCATAACATGGGGATAATATAAACATAATAAAGGGTGATCTTAAATGATTGATAAGGGTAAACATATGATATGTTATTAAATGATCATAAGTTATCATAATTTTATATTTATGAGAACATTATCATAATATAACAAAGATATACCCAATTCGTAAAAGATATTAAATCATGAATCATGTCATAAGTTTTTTTTCATAATAAAATACATAATATATATGTGTATAGAAACATAAATAATCAATCATGATCTATTAGGAGATATAGTAAGCATAAAATATAAGTGTGTCACACAATCCTAAGAATAAAATGTCATTTCCTTGGTCATAAATTATTTCCATGGATACCTTAGTTGATTAGGTCATTTCCCAATCCATCACTTAGACAAGGTACACTCCCAAGACTATCATAGTAGATAGAATCTATTAATGTACTCGTTTCACTCTCCATCCCAATCCTTATTATATAATGATATATCATTCAATACACAATACATTGGAGAGCTATATAATTTGGATCCAACTCATAAAATAATGAAAACCATACATATATATGCTAAAAGATCATAAATTTTTTTAGCATATCATATTAAAAAAACTTATGTAAAATAAATAGGTTTTCCAGCATCTCATAATCACATAATAAAAATAAATCCATATTAAAAAATTGTATGGTATCATAAGAGTATTCATTAGATCATCAAAACCTAATTAACAATGAAAAAATAGGTTTCATGAACTCATACTAAAAATATCATCATCATAATTTATCATGAAAAGTTGATGAAATCATAAGAGGATATACCCAATAAAACATAAGAATTGTTAATGGAAGTGGCCATGGATAAAAAATATCTTTCTAAGATCATTCAAGCCATTCTTTGAAAACTTATAAAAAATATCATTTTCTATAGATAATAATATAAATAAGAATTTTAAAAATATTTACAAAAAATTCATCTAAAAATAACTATATATTTTTTTAAATAATTTTCAACGAAAATAATGATCAAGAATTTGGTAAATTATTTTCATAATATATATGTTAAAAGATAATATTCTTTTCACAACATAGTAAAAATTCAAAACAAAACATGTTTAGAAAATAAATTTTAAAATTTTTTTACTTTTGAAACATCATAAATAAATTAAATCTTAATGAAAAATAACTTTTCAAACCATTTAAAGTATGGTAAAAAATTCCATAAGAAATATTTTTAGAGTATTAAAATGGAATAAAATATTAATTAATCAAGGAGGAAATATGGTCATATTTTCTTTAAAAACATTTTCTTATTCATTTTAAATACTAAATATAGGGAAAAGGAAATAGTACATGAAAAATATAGGAATAAATAGAGAAAAAGAAATATATGTGGTTTTAATTATAATACCCATATAATTTACCTCTATTTAACCTGATTATATACAATCCTTAAATAAAGTGATATTTTAACACAAACCCTTACCTAAATTTTTTTGTTACTTCGTATACATTAAAACTGCCTATATATTAAATATTTATTTATTATAAATATATTCCATAATAATATTCATACATAAATTACAATGTATCATTCATTTATAACTTCAAATTATCCTTTTATAAATAATTTCATTATTAAAATTAACATTGAAGTGAAAACATAAATATTTTCTATAAATGTTTTAGTTTGATGGTTCTAGTACATGCACCTTGTTCGTTGTATCAATATCTATATAAAATTTTTCATGATAAAATTATTATATTTTTCTATTAAATAAAATTTTATACCCATTCATATAAAGTGGTGATAAAAAATTAATAGCATCACTTTGTGGAGGTGGTAGTCTACACATTCACAAATGTGATGTTTTCAATTTTCGATGGAAGGAATAATAGAAGGTATATAAAAATTCACCTTTATGGAATAATAATTTTATAAAAAATATCATATATCATCATTAAAATTTTCTTTAGTACCATCCCTATAAAAATTCAATGAAAACAACATCGCATCGCCTCATCAAGGTGGTAGTCCCCATGTACGAATGAGAGACACTATCGTTACCAAATGGATGGGTTTGAGATAGAAAATGATTATAAATTAATCATAATAAAAAAATTATATATTTATTATACTTTATTCACTATGTTATGACGGATGAAACATATTAAGAGGAATTGGAATAAGAAATAATCTTTCAAGTTGTCTAGTTAGATGATTACATCTTCTTTAGTAAACTTCATTGACATTCACCTTAATCATTATTAGAATGGTCTTAGGGTAATACTTGAAAATTATGAAAAAATGGAAGGAATATAGAATGGTTTTTGGGAATGTATTGTTCAATATACATGGATCAAATTTTCTGAATAAGGAAGGAGAAGTGGCCCCATTTTATATGTTAGTGGAGGTACACATATTGAATTACATAAAATATTTAAATAAAATTATTTCACTTTCTTGTGAAATTTTAAAATGGAAAATACTATAAAATTCACATAAAATATGATCAAAATATTTTTAAATATTAAGATTAATACATGTTTAAGAGGTATTGTTATCCTTATCTCTTATTTTATCACTCCTAGTAAACCCATTTTAACCCTCACCTTGGTAATTTTATTTTACTATTTTTACTAACATTTATAAAAAAACATTTATGTTGATCTTATTCAATTATATTATTTTTTACGATTAAAAATATATATTCTACATTACATGGTTCAATTTCTATACTTTTTATAAATTCATTTTAGTTTTAGTTTGTAAAATGTTACCCAACATGTTTTTACTTGAATGAATTGTTAAACATAAAATTAAATTTATTCTTATTCATTACCTAGTAAAAACCATTAACCGAATGATAAAATTTTGTATTTAATATATTATATACATTTTTAATTAATATTATTCATAAATATAATTTAATTAAATTTGATAATACAAAAATATTATGCATAATAAAATAGTTTTCTAGAATAACATATCTTTTTACCTACAAATTATTTTATTTTAATTTCTATCCAATTGAAATATAATGAATTAATTTTATAATGATGTAAAAAATAATTTTTCATGATTTATATAATACTATTCATACCCACCAAACCAAAATCTAGGTGATAAATAGCACATTAAATAATAATATTTCAATTTTACATCTTGATTGATTTAAACTCAGTGTTGTACATAAAGCATTCCATTAAATAAATAAAATGTATTGAAATAAGAATATATCCTAAAATCATAAGGTGTTAAATTATTCATCCTTATAATAAATTATACCTTCATATTCCATCAATATAATAAAAAAAAATAATGTTACTTATGTATCATCACATCCTTTAGTACCTATGTAGCTTTATCAAATATATAGTTTCACAAAAAAAAATTGACCAAGTAACCAGTCTTGTTCCATAATAAATTTTCAATTTGATCCTAAATATCTACCCATTATCTTATATAACATCTATTATTCTCCATTGGTATGTATTTTTTGTTAATTATATTTAATGATTATGTATGTACATCCTTATGAGAGGTATATAGAAACCATTTTGAACTTGATATAGATTCGATAGAAATGGTAAGAGACAAGAAACCATCCCAATATAATAAATAATTTTAATGGGGTTGATATAACAGGGGATATGATTTCTCTTTTCCAAAATATCATAACCTTCCTTCAGGGAGATATTTATATTAATTCCTTATCACCAACTTCATACTATATATCCCGTAGATAATAGTTAGTGTAACTTTTTTGTCTTATCTGATATGCCTTGATATTCTTCTGAATGGATCTAACCTTATTTAACATTTCCTTAACTTGCATAGTTTCCACTAATTTTCCTTATTAATTTTTTTCCATCACATTTTATTCTTTCACTTCCTCTCATAGAGGGATTTATAAGGAGCCCTAAAAATTTTTATGTGAAAGCTATTACTTTTAGAAAACATTACCAATTAAAGGTGTCAATTCCAATGAAGTTTTAAATACATATAAAATTATCTCAACATATCTTCTTGGGTATCAATATTCCTCTTAAATAGAAAAAACATTCAATGAATGATCGGTTGTGTTGTTCAACATTATAATCAAATATTGCTAGAGACTTCTCCGTATCATCAAGGTAAACCATAGAACCTAATCAGATAAAAGAGAATTTGGTACTTAATTGAACTTTACCACTTAATGTATATCCTATATTGTATATAAACAGATTTATATTCCCTTAATGTAATGAAATATACAGAATAAATTGTGAAATCAACTATGTCCCAAATAGAATTATTCCCTTTTGATTTTTAGGGATTCCAGTGATGAAATCCATTGTGATGTTTTCATATATCAACAATGGTATGGGTAATGGTTGTGAAATCTAATTAAAAAATTTCAAATAGGACTTAACTTATTTTAATATCGAGAACCAATATACATACTCCACAATAACCATTTTCTTGTTTTATCCCACAAAATACTCCTTCTGAATTAATTTTTTTAAAGAAAATCCATTTTAAGGTAAATTAGTAAACCATTGTTCTACAAAAATAAAGAACTAGGTACTAAAGGAACTAAAAAAATGATTAAAAACAAGACTAATGAATAGATAATTTCATTCTATGAGATTAATACAATAGATCTATCCTCAATTATGGTACTTAAGGGACACATTATTGGATTTTAAACCATATCATTCTATCATAGTCATGGTTGAACTAAATAAATTTTCTCATCTTCATTTTATGTACAATGTATTCCTTCTGTTCGTTCTTAATGCTCATATTGATAGAAGGGTGAACATTAATCTAAGAAAGACAATATTTTTTTCCCTTTCCTCATGACTCCATGATCTAATTCTACAAATCCCTAAGTATTAGAGCCCATTAAATCATCATCATATCCAAACTATCATGTTCTTTCTATCTTAGAGCATCATCCATATTGTTATTTTTCCCATGGTGGTAATGTATTGAGAATTCACACTCTTTTATCATATATAACCATATACTTTGGAAAAAATTTAACTCATTTTGTGTAAATATATAATTCCATATTTTATGATCATTATTTATATCACGTCTCTAACCATATAGATAATGCCTCCATATTTTCATGGGAAAAAATATTTTTACTAACATTAATAATGATTTGGGTATTTTTTATCAAGAATTTTAAATTGGGTTGTAGAATAAGCTATTAAAATTTCATTCTAAATTAGGATTCATTCTAGTCCATTGATTAATCAGAAAACCCTTCTCTACTATAGGGTACTATGAGAAAAGGTGCATCGGACTACCTTCTCTTCAGTTCTATGAAATTTTACTCACATTAATCTATCCAATAAAACATAGATACCTAGTGAGTAAACTTGGTCATTTGATTAGATATCTATGAGAAAACAACACAATGTTTTATTGGTATCCCTCCAACCATGAAAACTATAGATCATCCTTACCATGGTTGGACTGGTCCATTAATTAATAACTTTCATCCTTCAAGGATATACCAATATATCCATACATGATATTATATGAAATATGAATGAAACTTTTTGAACCTAAAATTCACACTTTCTAAATTTTGAATAAAACATCTACTTATTCATGTACTTGAACACAATACATAAATTATATTCATGCTCTTTATTTATCTTGTAATATATAAGAATATCATCTATAAAGACTACCACAAATGGATTAAGGTAATCAATGAAGACTCTTCATTAAATTTATGAAGGCTGTGAAGGAATTTGTAATTAAAAATATATTCACTATAAATTCATAATGATTATATCTCATATGAATGTCTTTATTGCTTATATAATCATTTTCCCCTCAATTAATGATATCAAAAATGATATTCAATTATTGAAACATATTGATCTCTATGTAGTTGATCAAACAAGTCAACAATTTAAGGATATACAATACTTTTTCTTTATTGTGATCTTGTTATGTTCTAAATAATCAATGAAAAAATTAATTTAGCTATATTTTCTTATAAAAATAATTAATATACCCTATTGTGTAGCACTTTTGTGTAATAATCCTTTTTATGGATTCACATGGAGTTTCTTCATCAATTCTTAGAATTCAATTAGGTTCATTCTATATGAAGTCTTGTAAATAGGTATTGCCCCAAGTATGAGTTCTATTGAAAACTCAAATTCAGGATTCAAGGGAAGGGTAGTAAATTATTTAATATATATATTAGTATAATCCCAAAAATAGTCATATCTTTGATGTTGAGTCTCTTCCCATCTACTTTAGATAAATATCCCTTGAGAATAAGTAGTATGGACCATACAATAGAATTAATTTTCAGTCAATGTTTATATTAATACATATATAAAAATGAAATTATAAGTTTATTTGGAATATAAAATGTGACTCCCCTTACATAGAAATTGATATGGGATCTATATAGTGATAAAAAATATCTTCCAAAAATCACATAAAACTCAATAAGAGGGGGAACCACAATATTTTCATGAAACAAATTCTCACATAATTCTACAAGAGAAAAGCCATATACCAAAGATGATACAATCATACCATTATGAGTTTCTACTATAAAATAAATATATAATCAAATAGGGTTTGATGTGATTCCCTTATTAAATTATTTAAATATAAATCAATGTGTAGACCCAGAACGAAATAACATATTTTCATTTATAGACTTGATAGTAAGTCTATATTTCAACAATTCATTCTCAAGATACACTTCATCATTTATGATTGTATTAAATTTCCAATTTTTATTTGTCTTAATAGGTTATTGATTCCAATTTTCAACATTAACGGATAGATTTAATCATTTATCAACATAATGTCAACACTACTTTCGATTAATGCATTGGTATGTGGGATGCACATTCAGTTGATATTTCTCTCCATCATTGACTATCCTCTTGACATAACTTAAACATTTTTTATAGCCTTTATTTACATAGTTAAAATATTTACCAAACCCCATAAGGAATTTTTTTCCTTCCACTATTTTAAAATGAAGAAAGATTAATTTTACTTCCTCCATGGGTTTATAATTTTAATTTCCTCAAGTTATCATCTTTTTCTTTTTGTCCTGAGTCTAAAATATCTATTTTTATATTAGGATCCCATAGAAATATTTCTTCATAGATATAGAATCCTCTTATATCTAATTTACATAGGATACTTGGTCTCTATCCACTAAATAATCAATCAAATTTTCCTTCAAATTTGATGATAAAACCCAAAGAATAAATTATAAGTATAGTAAAATTTACCTCATAGGTACTATTATATTTTACCTTATTCTAATTTATTCCGAGAAATTCTATTTCCATGTCCATGTAAAGAGTTTAGAGAATATAATTATTAAAAAATACCCTCTTAAACTCTTCCCTTGTTATAAAGTTATGTTTCTCCTCTTTCCTCATATTCATGAAGATAGTCCATAATTGATCAGCCTCATCTTCCAAAAAAATACAGAGACAAAATAATTTTCTCATGGTCTAAGAATTGTAGAAAATATAATTTTTTCCATATAATTAATCAATATCTCAAGAAATTGGATTAGGGTAACCCCTGATGGAAGGTGGATGTTACGTTATTAAATACTTAATATTAAGTCATTCATTTATTTTGATGTTTGGAAGTTTTGCATGATTTGATTTAAAATTCATAGCTTTTGTGGGTTGGGTGGGAATAACAACAATATTTTCATCCCAGATTCCATATCATATGGGTTACCATGAGGATGGTTGTCTCATTTATTGTCACATTTTTTTCACAATATTCATTCTTGTTTCAGCAATCAATTAAAACTAATAAAATTTATATTCAGAGTAAATAGTCATGTGATTATGAGAATAATTCTTATAATTTCATTAATTATGACACCTTCTTTCAACCCATAATACTTTAATTTCATCTCATATAACTATAGTTTATAATCCGTTTTCATATGATGTATCCCCTCATTCATCCTAATGGTGCATAAATAGAATTTTAATTAACCAAAGAATATCCCTTTAGAGTTTCAAGTAAGTTATTTAGTCTTAGGCCCACTCATCAAGAACCAGTGATGATTGCGTTAGTAACCAATCCAATCCTTTAAGAATTTTTACCCCCAGGTGCATATGTTCTAGGGTTTCATACACTTTATAGTATTTAGACAGGGATATAAAACCACACTCTTTTCTTTAACATAACATAATATTTTCTCCTATACTTAGTCTTATCTGAAGGGTTACCATAAAATGTTCATAATCATAATATCCAAAAATAACTAAACCATAATATGATACTTTTGCATTGGAGGTGAGACTCATCGAAATGATAATGATGTAATATTATCAATCTATAGTATATATCTGCTTGTCCTAGCGCAATCTTCTCCTTCATGATTCCCTAGGTTCATGCCGATGGGATATAATCCCCCCTCCATTTTGGAGTGGGGAGATTTGCACCTGTTGATGCCTGTAAGGGTGGATTCACGCCATGGTTCCTCTCCACTGTCTCATAGGATCTCCATCTCCCCAAAAGTGTCGGGTCTCTTCCAGGAGGTGCCCTAGCTTTCCCTTCTTCAATTGGAGATTAACAGCGTTGCAGATCTGTGTAAGTACACTCTGGTGGCTCACTTTCGTCCTCAAAGGCCCTCGGTGGATGTGTTTCCACTGTTTGTCTCCAAATCCTGGGAGCTTCATGAGCACGCAGTCATCAGGTTTCTTGATAGGCAGCACATCATTGTTCGCTTTGGATCGGAGGAGGATATGATTGTTTCCTGTTCAATTTCTCTAAGAATATGTGGTGGTTATCTTTTTTATTTATTCCACTAGAGCTTTGAGTTTTATATGCAGCGCGACCCCTCTTCAATTGCGATTTGGGTAAGCCTCCCTGGTCTTCCTCTTTCTTTTCAAAATCCCTCAATTCTCTGTGCAATTGGTAACATTGTTGCCCGATATCATTGTTCTGATCACTGAATGGGTTCTGTTTCTCATTCAATTTTCCTAAGAATTTGTGTTGAGGTTGACGTCGTGAGGCCCCCTGTGCGGTGTGTTTGGATTACTGGTGAGGAAGAGTTCCGCTAGAGGTAAGTGGTTGTTTTTGAATCATGGATGAATTTATGTGGGAAATGTCAGTGGTTTGGGAATCTGGAGGCTGTATTCCATAATGGAGGGAAGAGTGGTGGACCACAGGTGCTAGAAAGACAAGGTGGAGAAGGCTGTGATGTCCATTATGCTATGCGGCCAGTTCAAGAGGTGGCGAGGAATGGAAGTGTAGATGTTGTCATGAGGGAGTCTATTTAACTTTAAGGTTTGTCTGGGTAGGGAGGCCGGCTGGGATACTCTTGATTTAAAGTTGGTGGTTTGGTTGATGTTGTACCAGAGCTTACAAGTGTTCTGAAGGCTATACAGTTTCCCTTGCTTCTGGCTGAGCATTTCTTGTATGATACCAATTGAGTTGATCCAAAAATAATATACATTAATATTGCATCATTTTTTAAATATATTCATTAAACTAAACAATAATACATACCCAAGGACTATAATCGTATAATTCCTTTTATAGTCTGGATATATAATCAACTTATTCCAAAAAAGATCATTAAAATTTTAAATAAAATTCATATCTTGTAGTACAATTATTAGAAATGTATTAGTTAGTACCTTTATTCATAACCTGGGGAAAATGAAAACCTAAGAATGGTGGCCTCAGATAAATTTTAAGGATAAAATATAAGAGATATTAATCAATCATCATAAGTGAGAATATGAATAGTTATATGAGAAGTTCTATAACATAAGAAATTCATACCCAAAAAATTAATTCACTTTAATCATTAATGATGGAATAAGTTTTTTCATAACAAAAAACATAATTCATAATAGTATAGAATCAGTAATAATCAATCATGATCCATGAGATCATATCTTAACCATAATATATATATATTTTTAATAATAGTAAATATAAAATAATTTCCTTATTAATGGATCACTGTTAAGAATATCATAGTGGATTGAATTCATTAATTGTTACATCATTTCCTTAGTCAAGGTTCACTCTTAAGAAAATCATCATAGAAATATTCCGTTACTAAACTTGTTTTACTCCCCATTCTAGAAATTTTTATCTCATGATATTCCATTCATTACCTATTTTATTAGGGGGTTGTGAAATTCTAGGCTCACAAGTCACATAATGGAAAAAATAAATATGTGATCCAAAAGATCAGAATTTTTTTTTCATATAATTATTTAAATACCTATAGAAATTAAAAGGGCTTTCTAAAATCTCATTATCATATAATCATAATCCATTTATATATTAGAAGTTAATGGTATCATAAAATCATTCATTATCATCCAATAAATTAATTATCCTATAATTAATAAATGAGTTTCTTGTAATAATCCAAAGATCATCATTATCATAAGTCATCCATAAACGTTGATGGAATCATAAGATAATATCCCTAGTCAAAAACAATAATCATTATAGGATGTGGATATCTATGAAAAATAACATTAAAGGATCATTAAAACCATTCATTGAATAAATGGGAAAAATGTCATTTTATTTATATAACATTTCAGCATAAATTAATGAGAATAAAAATAAAACAATTTTTGTTTAAAATAATAATGGAATAATTTAAATTAAGATATAGAAAAAAATAACATTCATGATTTTTGGGAAATCTATTCATATTGTATTCGTTTAAAAAGAAAATTCTTTTTATAATTTCATAGAGTAAAAAAGGAACTATTCAATATTTTTTAAAAAAATATTACTTTTAAACCTTAGAAAAAAATTCAAATATTTTTAAAATTGGATTTATAAAACATTTCATGTATTTTTAAAAGCATCCATGAAATAACTTTAAAGTGGATGGAGATAGAATAACTAGTTTTTCAACCATAGTGGAAATAAGCTCAAGTTTTATTCAATATTATTTTTCAATCATTTTATGTACCATAGATGGAAATAATGTATCTTTAATTGAAAATTAAATGAATAGATTAAGTATAAAAATATATAATAGTTCTAATGGATAATATTTACATAATTTCACTCAATGTTAATTTATCATATATAATCCCGAAAAGAAAATAAATTATAACTGAAACTCTTGCCTCAAGTATTGTATTTATTTGTACGCATTTAAACCTTTTATATAATGAATTTATATTAGTTATAAATATATTTTACAACTATATTCATAATAATCCACTATGTATCATTATTTTATCATTCATTTATCTATTTAGTAATTACTTCATCATTAAAATGAACATTTCGTAGAAAAGTGGTTTGTTATCCATGCATGTTTTGGTTCGATGCTTTTAAAATGTGCACTATGGAAATAGTTTCATTATCTCAAGAATATTAATCATTAAATAAGTATCATTATTATTTAATACGTAATCTTTTATTACTATTCATATAAAGTACCGATGAAAAATGAATTACATCACTTGGTGGAGATGATAGCCCACACATAAGCATGGGTGGTGTTTTGAAATTTAGATGGATAGAAATAAAAAAATATATTGTAATTAACCTTTTCAATAATTATAATTATATCATAAATATAATATTTATTAACTAAATATATCCTTATTCACATCCAAGTAAATAGTAATAGAAAATGAATCATATCACATTATGGAGAGGGTAGTCCATTAGAATGCACGAGCGACGTTATCATTTTTCAATGGATATGAAGGAGATTGAAAATTGTTTTCTCGCATTAATAATAAGAAATAGTTATATTGATGATATTTTTATAATTATTTTATGATTTATATAATAAATTTTTAATATTTTCAATAAGAAATAAACTTTAAAAGATTCTGTCAAGATGATTACCTCTGATTTAATATACCTCAATTCGATTACACCATATACCATATTAGGATCATCCTAGGGTAAGAACAACAGATCTATATTGAAGGGATGGAATCTATAAAGTTTTTTACACTTAGATTTATGAAGTTAGATGGTGTAAATATTTCTAAAAAGGGATTATAAGAGCGTCCCTTTTATAAGTGATTGGAGGGACACCCATGGAATTCATTAAAATATTAAAATAATATAATGGCACTTTCTTATGAATGTGACAATAAATGAATAATAATTATAATTTAAGATTATATAAGGCCTAAATATATTCAAAAAATAATATCTAGACATGTTTAAAAGTCATTTAAAACCTTTTATAATAATTTAACCCCCCCACGGTATACCTGTTTAACCAAAACCATGGTAATAAATATTAACTATTTTCCTATTTAGTATTACTTACAATTAAGATGAATTTGTAATATTATATTAATAATTATGAATCCAAATGTTGAATCCATTTTAAAACACATTATTTCTATAATTGCAAGAATGTTTTTTAAATAAGAATGTAAAATTCAATAAAAACCATCTTTAGAAAAATACATATCTATGCATAAAATTGAATTTTTCTTATTATCTGAATTATAAAAAAAAATAATGAAAAAAATATTTTATTGAATATATTTAACACATATATAATTACAATATTTCATCAGTACATATTAATTTAATTTATTATTATAAAACACATAATGTGCCTAAAAATAGTTTTTCACTTAATTAATATCATTCATCAATAGATATGACTTTGATTTATTAAGATAAAACACATTATGCACAAAAAAATAGTTTTTTAGAAAAAAATCTCTATTTACCTTGTAATTATATTATTTTAATTTCTAACTAATTGAAAACCAATGATTTAATTTTATACCAATATAACAATTATTTATTCATAATTTATTCAGTACTATTCATACCCACTAATCCAACCGTTATGTAATAACTTCCACATTAAATAATAATATTTTAGTAGTATATATCGGTTTGATTAAACTCTATGTTTCATGTAAAGAAATAAATCAATGAAATATAATTTATTTAAAGACAAATATATAATAAAATATTATGGTTTTACATATAACATATAAATTTTTTCTTGAATGTAATTTCATATATTCATGGTGAGATTATACTGGGCTTGTTAGTTCAAACCCTACATAAACATTTGTGTGTGTGCATACAATGATTTTGTTTTATATAGGACCTTGGATGTTTTATATATTTTTTATCCTTAAAAACTCTAGTTATTGTAGTTTAATAATTTTAATATTTTTCTATATATCTTTTTATTTTTTCACAGAGCTGGCATTGTGTTTGGGTGTTACAGGACCTAAAAAATAATATATTAAAATTATTTATCCATATTAATGAAAGTGTATAGATATTCTTGGAATAAATATTTTTTGCATTAATTGGGACCTCATATGGGAAATATGATACTGTGGTTGTTTTTGAACTATGGGGTTTACACCAGATGTCACATAAATTTGGTCGGTGTTGGAAATTTGGTTAAAGGGGAACATTGGATGGTTCGTTAAGTAATTAATTAGAATATTTATTTAATTTACCTGAATGAACTAAATCTAAATATATATGTATTTATATTTAATTATGGAACATCTAGGGTAATCTACATAACACAAAGAGATTATAGAGGAGGAGGGTAGATGTCTTTTGATGTTGAATACTTGGGAGTGTGGATCAGCG
Organism: Viscum album; assembly: GCA_963277665.1. Classification (NCBI taxonomy): domain Eukaryota; kingdom Viridiplantae; phylum Streptophyta; class Magnoliopsida; order Santalales; family Viscaceae; genus Viscum; species Viscum album. The sequence continues at coordinate 1,658,976,283 of OY728153.1, forward strand.
ACATGCGATCATGGGGAATCAGAAGTTGTATGATAAATAGAATAAGATCTTTAACTTAATTTCTAGAGAATATATTCTTCACTAATGATAAATACATTATTTAGTTAAGCCTCATTATTTTATTGTTTTCCTCCCTTTAAATATTTTTTTATTCATGGATTTTAATATTGTTTCTTCGGTGTTGTTGTTCCTAGCATGAGCCCAAACTAAATTAGTGTTATTAAACATAATTATTTTATTATTAAGCATAATTTCCACCATTTTTTCAATATTATGTACTCATGGGATGTTTTTTAACAAGTAATTAATGGTTTTTATTTTTTTCTATTTAATATCCCACTATTTTTCTTTTTTTCCATCATCGTTGGCCCTTGGTGTTGACAATTTGATATGGAAGATATGGATTCAAGCACAATCGAACACATGAATTTTTCACAGATGTGTGAACATCCATTGAAGTGGTGTACTGTGTATGTATTATGTAATGTTGTTGGTTATGTGTGATTTATTTGGGGTCTATATCCCTAATCATTGGAGGGTCATATAACAGACTATCAATCAGTTAATTAGAGTTCGGATTTCCAGGCATCGATTAATAGGAATCGATGATCTGAGGACTTTCCCTTTAGATTTGGGGGATTTAATGTTTTTTAATGATGAGTTAGTGGGATGAAATGGAAAATATGATTGTCTACACAAATAATATGGGATTCTATAAAAACCTAATATACACTACATGTACTTTAGAGAACACATGACATGTAGTATACTTTCTATAGTTTCTAAGGTCTTGTATAGAGAAAAATATCTCACAATGTGTGGTACTCAATCATATTGTGTCACATAATTTTGGTGACTTAGAATGTACTCCAATGTTACAAAGTAATGGTCACTACTAGTTACACATGCACATCTAGGAAGCACATGCGTGGCCAGAGTACACAAGAAAGGGCCAGAGAACACGTGCACCTGCCAATGGTCATGGGTTTAGTGGACCAATTTGGGATATTCCTAACACTAAGAGGGGGGGGGGGGGTAATCAGTGTTCATTACTTTTTAATCCAATTAAATTTTTTATCATTGAACCTCTTATACCTATTAGGATATTGATTCTTTTATTATATTTTCCCTATCGTATGAAAGTATATAAAATTAGCAAAGATATAACATGATATTTTTACAAGTTTCACTACTAAAAAAGAGTTTCTAGTACTTTTCATAGTCAGAAATAATATCAACCACATGAAAACTAGAAAATAATACTTTTTATGTGGTTATAACAAGTAGGATATCCAATTAAACTCATGACGAACTTTGAAAAGAATCCAACAGTGTGTGTTTTATAGCCCTTGTCTAGATGTTTATACTGCCTCCCAAGACAATCCTTTTTACAGCACTTGGATGTATATTTATACTGGATCCCAAGGAAATATTATCCTTTTTGAAGGTTTGTAACTCCAATAATGTCTTCCTCCAATTGAGACCTACCGGGTGCCCTAAAACTGCATTGACCTCTATCTCTTCACTTGTTACTTTCATAGAAGCATGCATGTACATATTATTTTTTATTCACATTAGCAAACATTATAACTACACTATCTTCTCAATTGGTTAGTGAAAATAATATAAATTTAGTATTTTGGTGAACTAAATACTTCCTGGCCGAAATTATAATCAACTGATATCAATTTGGTCACCAAATCTTCCTCCCTTCTTATCACTTTCTTAATCAGTGAAAAACAAACTGCATTGTGATCTCCCTTTCTTCTTCTTGCAAGAATAACAAAATTATTTTGACATTATTTAATTAATAATGATCATATTATATTAGAATAATCACAATTATATTCTTCTTCTTTGATAAAAAATATTAATAATGAATGTAGTATCATTTCTCTTCTACATAATGTTAGTTTTAGAGTTTTCTTTCATAGACTTTTTTAGTCTTTTGGAGAACATTATTGAACCCACCAAAACTTTACAATATCCTCTGAAAACTATCTTCCCTTCCTGAAATATTCTTTTGAACTATTCTCAGGGTGTTTTACAATGAAATTTAGCGATGAGTTGTCATCACGAACTCCCTTTCACTGCGTGGCATGATTGATTCACAGTTAGCCTTACCTTCTGCAAACTACCTCTACTTCATGGACAACCGATGCCCCATATACTCTCGATGCTCTGAGGACCACCCATTCTCTATGGATGACCGCTTCTTTATACTTATCATTTACTTCTGTGGAAAACGTCTTCCTCCATAGGCCTCCTTCACATCCATTGACTGTCTCCTCTTTTTTGGATGACTTCCTCCTTCATGGAATCTTTCCCCTGCGAATTATTATCCTTCATGGAATTCACCCTTGAAAACTTCTTCAGAATTACCAAAATTCTTCCATCAGCAGAGATTATAACTAATAAAATTATATCTACTGTAATCATGGGATTATAATACTATATATAGAAAAATAAATCAAAAAAATATCTAATCTAATTTACCAAAATTTTCAATGTGGTATAACCTTCACTGAAGATTGTGCTCCATCTGTGAAAGGGTTTTTCCTCTACAGTCCATAAAATGTATATATTCATTTTTAGCATATGATCCATTTTGAAAATAGATCACTGCTACTCAGCTGAAAGTGATACGCTTTACCATGAAGTTTGTTCCTTTGAACTGTGATCCTTACACAAAACATTTTCCTTATGCGGTCTGTGTACCACGCTTCACAGTCCGTATAACACTACTATACGAAATCATTCCTTTTCCGATTTTACATTTCTATTACATGTACCTACTATGAGGTAAGTTAATTTCCATTTTTGGTCTATGAACTATGCTTCAAAAACATCCTTCCTTTTCCAAAAAACAAACTCCCTATTTTTAGGCACACAAATTTGGATAACACTGGGAAACCACACAACCTCAAAATTCTTATTTAGAAAACTGCCACCATACTAATTTATAGTCATGTACTCTTATCATGAACCTTATCTATCTTTATTTTTAATCATTGATCAATCACTTTTAGCATCATCATATTTTACAAGGAAAGTATTGCAACTTCCCTATATTCCATCACATCATTCTTCTCAACCAAACTTTAATATAATTGGCAAAACTCCCCCTTTATTTTATCAATATTTTATTACAAGTTTCACCAAATACTAATGAATTGAATAAATTAAAAAATATAAAATCATCATCTGATTTACATGGATAATTATTCTACATTGACATCATATGTCATCAAATGAATCTATAATAATTCTCCATGCATTTACAAAAAACTCAATGTCTTCATACCATTCACATGTTTCTTAGAATATCAAGACCCGATGACTTCATAAAAGCTCTTTAACATTGGAAATAATTTGTAATATTGACCACAATGATATCTTCTTAACTCATTTAACACCATTAACAACCAATCAAAATTTATTGACATCAAATACAATCCATACACAAGGACCTCTTTATCACACATGCATATATAAAAATTTATATAGATATCACTAAAACCCTAGTATCCCAGTATAATCTATTTTGGAAGGTCCCTAATTGAAAAAATGTATCTCAAACCTTACCCAAAGAGTACCAAAAAATGGTAGTAACCCTTATAGATTACTCTTCCACGATCATGACACCCTACTAATGATGTAAAAGCTCTTGGATGTGCACTGATCTAAACATGGATGATAACTTACTTACCTAAAAATATACTCATACTATATCCATGTGAGCGACATCTCAGAGTATATCTAAGTCACCAGAATCCATTATCAACTAGATGACCTAATAGAAGACTTTCCATATTCACAAGGCAGAAAACATGTGTGACTGAATGAAGCTATTAATAATCTACTTAGTGGTTTGGCTCACCCTAATACTTGAAAGGCCTCTAATTATGAAACACATCCAACACACTCAACCCATGTTAATCCTAATCTAGTACCATCAACACAAACTACTACTCAAATGGTGGTGGTTTGACTAGAAAACCACTTAATAATACCACCTCCAATGCAGAACCCGACAATAAAGCTTCATAACTGGGTGGATCATCAGAAGAATCCTACCATGGAATCAAAGATGGATTTCATCTTTGAGGATCTAGAAATAAAATTAAGATACATGATAATCAAAGAGTATATATGGGGATCTGACTCAATAAGGACATGGAAATGATAACCAAGCCAAATATAATGCATATACCAAAGTTTCAAAGCATCTAGTGTCTACATGTACCATGTCATCTGGAAGGTTATCATAGTATTTATGAATGGATATATCATCCACTACACCAACACTAAATTCCCTAACCTAAAAGATAAACTTGATAAATTGTAACACAATATCTATAAAACCCAAAACAAGCTCACATCTAGACAGCTCCTAACTCTGAACCTAAAAAAGGGCCTCCTCTAATACAACAATATCATGACCTAACCCAAATGGTCCCACCTTGTTAGTGATGATCTAAGTGTGACTACCCCATAAATGCCTCCATTAAGCTAGGGGACTGTAAAAACACTAAGTAGGTATATTACACACATGGGTTTTCTTGTCCTATTGTATTTATAATCATGCACACACATCCATAACCATAAAACAATGCAGAGATAAAAAACAACTAATACCATATTGTATGTTTACATCTATCCGACAATCAGAGTACTAAATACCAAAAAAGGGAAAAATAAAATCCCACCATAAAATGATAAGATAATATAACCTGATCTTTAGGAGGGGACTTCGGTCAAATTCAACCACCGGTACCCCACTTGGTCTAGTTATCTCTCTATGTTCCTTCTTCTCTAGTCCTACAAGGACTCTGTCAAAAGTCACATCTTCTATGGAAAATGTGAAATGTTTGGTAGGATCCCATATAGGGGTGTGAATAATAATACACAATAGGTACCCCAAAACCCAAAAATAAAAGGGAGTAACTAAAAGTAAATAGAATTCTCAACCACAATCTTGAGGAGAACCCAAGTGAGAGAGTACTTTAAACACCATCTCCACCATTCCTTGGATATAGATGAATAGTCACCTCATATACACATGGTGTTTCAATCATAAATCACCATAATGAATGATAGAATAACAAATATATACTCATCTCAGATTCCAAGTCTCATAGTCTCAACTATATAGCATGCCACAAGATTATACTCAAAGATCAAGGTATCACTCATACGAGAGTACTCACTCTATGACACCAACCTTACCTAAAGACACTCTTCATATAGGTATGAATCATAATATATTTCTAAGCCAATTTTTAATCCCCACCATCCCATATGGAATCTATCTAATATCACACCCTTTTTGGGTCTACCCATAAATAAATTCACACTGAAACTTAGTGGATCTTGGTACACATATAGGGGATCGTGCCTATCCCTAGTGAGGACTCCACTAACCCTAAAAAAACACAAATGATATAAAATATCATATAAGGAATCAAAACTAGAATTACTAGGTGACAACATGAACCCAGTCTATAAATATCTATGATATAAACATTCAGATAGGTGATCACACCTGGAACCTTTGAGGGACACCACAAATCAAATTTGGAACTCTAAAGGTCATAACTCTTAGAAAAGGGATTACAGCAAGGATAAATGTAAGATGATGAAAAACCTATATTAAAATAGAACCATGATACACAGACAGGGGATCACACCAAATTCTAATGTGGGACACTGAAAACCTAATCTTGAATTATCTACTAAGTAGGGAATCATGTATACAACAATGCCAGAAACCCTGATGAAACTTCCATCTAAGTACGAGATCACATGAATGATGATACTGAAGACCCAAATATTCTATATTTCAATATATGGGATCATCTCCCTAATTATTATGGTTATAATAATACCATGAACTCCACTTTGGGATGAAGATATGATTGAGGATCCATACATAGCCTCTCGAAGGGATAAACGAACTCTATCCAGTATCAACCTATTGAGGTGACCAAAATCCTATAATATGGGTATAATTCCACACTTTAACCTCATTGTAATGGACTAAGGTAATCCACTCAACTGGTATTGCTCCACTTGATTCTGAAAGAATCATCCCACTTGTATCACCTCATGTTGCATCTGTGATGATAAAACCATGGCCACCATTGTGTCCCATGTAGAAAAATAATCTAGATATCTTACTCGTAGGACTCCATACTTGTTCTAAAGATGGAGATAAATGATGTATGGTCTCTATGTGGAGTACATGACATGTACCCGCAGTACATGGTGTGTACCCATAGTACATGTCATATATCTTGAAACCAGCCACTGGACATGTGCCCTCTTGGTACTCGGTGAGTATAAGGAGAATACACTGAGTGTAAACCATGTCACATGGTGTGTGACCTCATACAAAAAATTTCAAATTTTCTATCCCACACATGGGGTGGATGGACATGTCACTACACATGATGTGCACCCATAGTACAAGACATGTTCCTCTTGGACAAGCCTAATCTTGTGTCCTTGGCCATTCCCATGTACAGGAGAACATTCTTGTGTACCATGACATGTGTTGTTGTACCTAGATGCGTTCTATAGGTGATGTAAAATTGATATCTAGTCTTGTCCTTTAGACCATGTACAATCTAGGTCATGTAGTGCACTTCCACATAGTTATTCCCCCTTATATAGCATGTCATCCTATGTCCTCGTCCGTACAACCTAGGATCACTAAAAAAATTTACCCACAATATATGATGTGTAGTCCCCAAAGTATCATCCACATTGAATGGAAAATAAAACTCACATGTCCCCCCATAATACACTCCATTCGATCATAAATTACAAATATAAATTCCCCTTAATCCACCGAAAACCCCTACTTTCAATATGAAACCCACATATCCACCACCATAGGATCTCAAAAATTTGTTATAGGGCTCAAAAAACCATTAAAAATCATAAATGGGGAACGATATGTAAATATAGTAAATATACCAAACTCGTGGATAAATGAAGATTCTTTAGGTCTAGATCTACACCCTGAAGCCACTGCACTATGATATATGAGCATTAACCAACATGATTCAAGATTAGCGGTGCCTTTTCTCTACCAATTCCACCTTAGTTAATCCACCAAGAAAAGGGGGATCCCTCAATACTCTTCCATGTGCATGAAACCAAGGGGGAATGGGTTATCCAACCATTTAGTTAAATAAATAAAATTTAATATCTAATTAATTATTCCATCTGCCAACACTGGCCCTCAACCAGTTTTCCACACTAAAAAAATTTATGTCATATATGTGAAAAACACCGCACTCAAGAATCAACTTTGGTTTCAAATTTAGGATATAATACTCAAATAAAGAGTTATTAAAAATTCCATAAAAATTTCATGTTTATAATGTAATATATTAATTATATATTCACCAAGGCTCTCCAGGACATGGAATTCCATGCTGAATCAGCACTCAACTTCAGTAAAATTCCTTGTAATATTACCAATTATTATATAGAAAGACCAATAATCGATAAAATTAATCATTTCAAAATCATTATATCTAAAATATAAAATTATATTTTTGATAGATTTAATCTGTCAGTCGTGTGAAAATCGATTATTTATTTCCACTAAAATATGAAGGCTTTTGTCGCATGAATAAATCTATCATAGTAGAATCACATTGTGGAAAAATAGGTTATTCCATGCATGAGAGATTATTTTTCATAACCTAAGTCAAATACCCTAATATAGCCATGATTTAATCAGTTATAACACTAGTTGTATTGGTTTTCCTAGAATAGAATACCATCATTATCTATAAGTGTTTATTACCCTTATTCCGTTGGGATCCATCACTAAATAAGGGAACATACTGAGATAGCTAGAAATTTTCATGAATACTGAACTGTAAAATAAAAAGCCATATAATATTAATATTTCCCAAATGATGTAATTCATTTTCATTATTCACTTATTAGATACATTTATTTAAAATATAGTTCCTAATGTTTCTGTTAAACTTTCTCTGATACAAACTTTAACAACCCCAACTCCAGTAACCTAGACTAAGAGTCTTATTTATTTCATTTAAATATGATAAAATTGATCACATATGAATATATCAAATATTTTAGTAGTCTTGAATTACTATATATATACATGATACCCATTTTACATTGGGAATGAAATATAAACATATCAAATTAAAGATTTTTATATCATTTAAAATCCCATGAAATATTTCTTTATCATAACCTATGGAAAAGAAAAATAACAAAGGTGATATTGAATTATATTATATTTAAATTAATAATAATAAATATAGAATGGTAAATAACTAGAAACACATTCACTTTAATCAATAACATGATAAAAAAATGAAACCATGAATAATATCAATGTAGTAATATCATTGATAGTAATAATAATATAATTCTTAATGAAGTGAATGCGTATTATTGGAAATCATAATCATAGATATCGTGAAATTAATAAAATCCAGACCATTCACCAAGAAAATTTAAAACTAGGGGTAGAGACTCATTTAATGCCAACTTACTAATTTGTCTAATGATACATATTGATGCATGAAGGGGACATATGATTCAGGCCACCACCCATCACTACATATCAAATTAATTCCTCATATATCTAAAATTAGATTAAATTCATGAAAAATACTCTTTACAAAATATATCTTTACCGAGTAAAGAATGTGGATTTATCATGTTTTTCCCCATTCAATTAAATAAATTTCAATATAGACCCCTATATATAGAAATTGTATACGATTTAAGAAATAATTATATCCATCATACATAGAATGTGGATATTTAAGAGGAATTTTATTTCCAATGAGTAATTACCATAAATATAGTAAAGGTGTACTATATACACCACATAAATTTATATTGGTTTATATTATAAAATATGTCTCAATGGAGTGTAAATTAAGACTAAATCTTTTACCCAACATTTAACTTACCTCACAAGTACTCTAAACTCATTTATAGTAAACCTTAATTTATTATAATTATATACTATATCATATATATATCTATATTATTATATATTATCCATTTATACCATTTTATCGCTTTCCTTTTAATAATGTTTTATTATTATCATTATTTTGGGTGTTAAAAGCTTTTTTTTTTCAAGTATGTCTAGATTAGGTATGCTTGGTCCATGCATCATTCACATGGTTCTATTATATTATGATTGTTTAAAATGATATAAATATCATATAAATTCAATATATAGATATTTCGAATCATCCAAAAATATATATATGGACAAATGAATTACATCATTCAAGAAGACGGTAAGTCAGACATATGCATGAACGTTGTGATCACTTTTTGATAGATGGAATGAAAGAATGGTAAATAATAATTGACCATTAACAAATTATTTTTATATAATATATATCACATATATTCCTTAAATACATCCTTATTATCATCCAAATAAATGGTAAATTAAAAATAGATCACATCGCTTTGTGAAGGTGGTAGTCCACACATACGCACAAGCAACATTACCATTTTCAATAATATTGGAATGGAATAATTTATATGTTATATTATAATTCTAAAGGAATATTTAATTTAATAAATATAATTTATATGAATTAGTTTCATGTTTATACCCATCCAATTGAAATGGGTATGAGAAATGAATTACACCGCTACGTGAAGACGGTAAGTCATACTTACCCATTAGCGATGTTTTCTCTTTTCATATGATAGAAAGAGAGATGGGATATGCCAGTACCATAATAATAATAACATATCAGTATATTTATGATACTTGAGTTATTATATTTGGATATTTACAACACTTTAAGAGTAGGTAGATGAAGAAATAAATATGAAGGACTCAGTAAAGATGATTAGCTCTTCTTCCGTAGACATCCATTAGATCTATTCTTAAGGGACACATGGTAGGTATTTTTGATGGAATAGAAAATATATAACTTTTATAAGGGGTTTGATAAGATAAATAGGTATGTTTTGTAAAATATATATGTCTCAATGATGTGTAATTAGTTGACAGAAGGGGTGTCCTTTTACAAGTGAGGGAAGGGAATTCTTGGAATTTCATAAAGTATAAAATGAATATAAATTATTTTGGATATATAAATGTATCAAAATGGACAATATTTGAATATAAAATTATTATGATTAAAAATAATCTCATATAATAATATTTTTTACAAGTTTGTATCACTTTGTTACCCATATCTATTATTTTAACAATTTGTTAACCTTGTTGACAATTACAGTGATATTAATGTTTTTTAGTCTTATGCAGATGATATATTTACTAGAAAAGAAAAATTATCACAAAAATGGATCATGATTGATTTCATAAATCATATATAATTCATTTGGATTATGTTACGATTTGTAGTAATTTTAAATCAATTAATAAAATATTATTTATTAGTAAATAACCGTAATTACAATTTTGGAACTATTTATTTAATTTGACTTTTAGAATTACAATAAAATACTATAATTTAAATAAAATGCATCCATTGATCTAAAATATTTCATCAGTATCTGAAACTTTATTTAAAAACCCTCACCCAATTAATATTTTTTTTAAAAATTTTAAAATCATTTTACTACTCTTTACTCATTGCACAAGGAGTGGGTCAATGTTGCAAAAGAATATATGAAAATTATTTCATTATTGAAAATTTTAAATATATTAACCTGATAAAAAATAATAATTATATTTAAAAATAATATATTGAACTGAACATTTCTTCTGTATATCTCTATTTCAAAAATTTATAGATAAAAAACAAAGATAATAGCATTTTGACTTTTCTTTAAATAAAATAATAAAAAGGTAAATATCATGACAAAATGGAAACAAAAGGCCATATATTAGAATTATTAATGATTAAGGATGATATATACACATATAATTAAATTTATTCTTCTTTTAAGGTAATATTTTGGTCCTTATCATTTTATTTATCACTTTAATTACATAATTACCTTATGTCGTGGTAACAAAAATTACCAAGGTAACAATTAAAAATATCTAAAAATAAAAAGGAAATTGTTTATGAAATTAGAACCTAATGATTCAAAATATAAATTTAATTTTTTAATATACAATTTAAAATTTTTGAAGAATTTAATTTAAAATAAAACCTTCAAAATGAGAAGGAAAATAGTTCATCAAAAAATTTCTTTTTAAGAAGAATTTTTTTATTCTAAATTCAATCATAAAATTCATTAAAAAATATTATATTATTATTATTATTAATATAATATAAATAATTTTAGTTTTAATTTAATTTAAAATATAATTTAAAGTTATAAATTTTTGAAATAAAAAAATAGTTTTGTAATAAAAATCTGCATTTTCACTATTTAAGGAAAAAATCAATCTTTTATAAAACAATTTGAAAAATTCACCAAAATATAATTTATATATTATTATTTAAAAACTAATATAATATTTTTTTTAAAAAATCTATATAATTTCTAAAAATTAATTATAATATTTTTTCAAAAAAGTAATAAAAATTATTTTTGAATAAAACATATGAATGAAGCATAAAATAACATTAATGAAAACTGAGTACTAATTTCCATACTATTAATCAATGAATATATATTCAGTAGACCCTTTAGTTACATATTTCATAATTTAGTTAATACTATTCTCACCTTCTAATTCACTGGCTAGGTTTTAATAGTCATATTTAAATAATAATATGTCATGGTTCGCTTAAGATTAGTGTTGTGTGTCAAATATTCTTCCAATAAAGGTGTTATCATAAAAATATTTGGGTGTTATATATACGGTCTGAATTTATAATAAAATTTAGTTTCCATTTTTTGGAATGGTTAGTGTGAAACTAAAATGGGGCCATGTGAATTAAACTTGGTACCATTAACCTTATTGAAATTTTTCTGTTATAATATTTTAAATATACAATATATAACTAGAGTGTCGCATGGGGTCATGCCTAATGACAGCGGGGATAAAAAATGTACTGTTGTTATAAAATCATGATCATATAATCATATATGATTATGAAAAAATACAATAATTCATATTAAATATCTAAAAAATGAGTTTTATGATGACACTAAAGTTCCCTCTATTCATGACTCGAACCATAGACACACCAAGGAACAATTGATTTTCCAACACTTATTTTGGAATCCAACAATAAAAACCTGATTTTACACCATGAAAAACATTCCAGTATACTCTTCAACACCCCAAAATTATCCCAAATATTATGTAGAGAACCTAGGAAAAAATAGTTCTAAACATTAGATACCTTTTAAATGATTCTCATCATCAAAAATAAAACCATTCCTATAATGAAAACAAAAGAAACAACATAACCACCATCTTGTGTGATCCCACCCAAGCCTTAAACTCACTATCACTAAAAGAATAAACATAGTACAAGGAAATGAAATAAACTTCAAACATGTCTATATAATTTTAGTATTAGCATAAAAGGGTGAATGCATCAATCACAACAGATAAAACCAAACTTGTCAAATAAAAATATATTAAATATCAAATAGTATAGTATACTTATAAAGCATATTAAACTCATGTTCCCTTATATCTTCCTTTAATCCACCATGTATCTATAAAATTTGAATCAATGGAATGATTCCCACAAAAAACACATTCTCCTAAAAAACATAAATCTCAATAAACTACTCAATGAATGGTACACCATTATTTATATATAAATCACCCTAATCAATGACATTATAGACATTATGAGGATACTAGAATGAGTTTAACATAGGGATGAAATTATTAATTGAATCGGAATATGGATTATATTACAACTTATATCACATAGTTCCAAAATTCTCTAACACCTCAAAAGTTCAAAAAAAGAGGTAGAAAAATTTAGACCTTTGACTAGACTTTTGTTTCACATGTCGAGGAGATAAATTATGAACAGTGACCACAAACTCTAGACATATCCTACTCTAATTAGAATATGAAATCTAACAGTTTTGACCTACCTTTTTCTACTCAACAATGACTTGAACCCTTTTTCTGGCTCTACATCAAATCCAAGCCGAGAATCACTAACTCCCCAACCTAAGTCTATAATTATAGATATCTACAGGTACACCTATATAATTATTATAATGGATACATAACAGGGGAAGAGTGATATATATTATTATAATAAAACAAAAACTGTTATAGTTATTTCACCCACAAACCTCCAAACCCCTGAACACATGTGTGCAACATATCCTTTAATTTTGGTTAGCCTACTCTTTATTACCACGTGTTTGAGGATGGAATGAAATGATAATACATAAAAAATATCCCTAATAATGTTGAAAACAATTTCATAATCACATGGTAAAAAAATATATTATGATCATAGATGATCATCCTCATCACCTCATTAATCAGAAAAATCTCTTCATCACGTTTCCTAAAAAAGAATCCATGATGATCAACTATAGGATTAGTGATAATTCTACTAACTTCATCAAATGACTCCTAATCACCCAAATAACACCACATACCCCGAAATAATGAGGAAAAAGACAAATTAAATCTATTGATATATATTCCTACTTACATTAATGGATATACAACTACTACTATAGACCAATGGAAACATGATATTTAGAAATAACATTTTGATAGGCCAAACATCGAGACACAAACACTGACATTGACCTCTTCATCCCCATTCACCAAAACTAACTCCTCATGTCATGATAGATATTCTTCATACCAGTATAAAATAACAAAATATATCCTTGAAACTCATGGAGATCCATATTATACATCACCTACCGAACGAATATCTTCCTTCAAAATTACACTAGATGTTGATCATCTTTTAACAAAGCCTTAGAACAATATCTATATAAGAAACAATATCACCCCTTAATAACAAGATCACATAATTGAGACTCCTCCAACCATAGCATTAATAATTAATGCACTTTTATCTAATATGGTAAACCTCTATTATCATTATATTTCACATCATAATATAAAGTTTCAAGGCCATTCATCATCCTCTTAAAATATAAAAACTATCAATAAATATTTTCATTTGACATCCTAATCAACACATCAACAAATACCTTCACTTTCCTTTATGTGTAAGAGAACATGAAGTCACAATCAAATAAAATCTCTATCCACCACCATGGAAATGGATTTAAATCATGTTAATAGAAATTTTTTAATAATATATTTTTATTTTTTATGACCAAAAAACACTATATGATATGTGTTGCTAAAATTTCAAGTAATATACTTCTTATTTTATCTATAGATCATGGGTAATATATTTATATTCACGTGTTCATAATTTTTGAGACCCATATGATATCACTATCCACTTATATAACATAAAACAACCAAAACAAATATTAGATGTACCACAAAAACCAAAAATATATCTTATTTTTCAGTAAATGAAGAACATGAGAACTAAATACTTTTTACTTTTGATTATGAAACATACCATAACACAGATTTGATAAATAGAGGCTTAGCATTTTCATGTTAAAGCATTGAAATGAGAAAAATTCAAAGCTAAATCAGATAAAACCCTCCAATAATATCTTTCAAAACCATGGATATTGTCATATTCTACAACATTCTTAGGATCCACCTAAGAAATAATTTCCTCTATAATTAAAGGGTCCGAAATCACACCCCCATAAAATACCTTTTTTCATTTTAAAAAAACCACTTTTTTGTTTTTTTTGAACCTCACGAAAACCAGATATCAATTTCAAACATCATCCACAATAAACAACATTACACAACATACCAGACCCAAAAGTCACATTAAAATTTTAAAATTCAAATCCAATAATCTGGATGAAAAAAATGAAGGAAAAAAATGACTCCTAATAAACCCACCATCGAGAAGCCACATCACCTCACCAACCACAATCACACCTTGATTAGATACATATTTACTCAGTATATTCACCCCTCATATCCAAAACATCAACTTCGAAAACATCCAACAGAGATGATATAAATGATAGATTTCTAGAATGGATCTCAAATGTTCAGAATGATCCCCCACAAACATTGTATATATAAGTATTTAATTTATGAACACTACAATAAATTTATTTAGGAACTTATAAAACTATGATTTTTTCTTTTCTATAAAAATATGTATGACATTAATGACACTAAAATGTATTAATATGTCCTCAAAGTTTCCATAAGGACATTTAAATGAAGTCTTTATGATATATTCATCATTCACTATTATCTGATGATACCCAGACCTTATATTAATATATAACAACTAGATAAATTATTTAAAATGATCAAATTAATCATCAATATTTGAGATAGTATTGTGATTCATCATTGTAACTAGATTAAATCAATAGTAATCAGTCCATACTTGTATACACCAATCCACCATCTTCACAAAATATACTATGGATCCCCAAGGAAACACACTATGTAATGTGAAGAAATACTATAATATGTTAGAGAATTGAATCATTAGATCATCATGAAAATTATATTTTTCTATCATATAATATGATATATAGATTTTAGATTCATCGAGATGAAAATTTATCTAAAAAATTATATCAATTTGAGGATGTAAGGTCATAAGTTATTCAAGAAATACATCAAGTAACTACTCCCCAACTATCAATGAAACAACCACCAAAACCTCAATTGATATTAATATGAATACAAAGAATATATAGTCTTTACATGTTTACAATCCATCTTATGCTTTTGTTCACCAATGGGAAATGCATGTGCACCCTCTATATTAATGGAAAGTGTCTTATCTAAAATGTTTCTTCACTGAAAATAATATGAAATAGTAATTTTAGGATGAAAAAATATCCCTCAGAAAGAAATAAGAGATATCTTGAAAAAAATACAACAAATCCATGTTGTGGATGGCATTGTATAGCTGTATCTCAAATATTAAAAACTCCCAAATAGAATTATGTTTCACTATAATTAGCTCCAAACCTTAACACACTTAAAACTAGATATATTGACCAATATCTAGCATAGAAACACCAATAGAACTAAATTTCTATCCATATGGAATCCAAAAATATATACTAAGGAATGGTAAAGGAAGGAGAGTGATATTTATAATTAAAACTATGAATATAATGGGATTGATGATAAATAAAATGAAGCTTAAATGAAATCCACTCCACCTAGAACTAAAAACTCTATAGCATGCATATGATCTAATTCTACTCTAGTACAACACAAACATTGGTGATGACCACCACCATGAAAATGGTCAACCTAATATACATTAGCATAAGGAACATTATAGTGTTGTCCTATACAATAAGTAATCATAGAAATATACAATAAAGTTTGTACATGAAGTGGTCTTACAAATCATTGTTGACATCAAAGGAAGGTAAGTCACTAAAATTACTAATGACTACAACCTATGTACTAAAATCACACAACAATAAGTCACAGAGATTATGTTTGAGAACTAAAAGGTTGAATGAAATGTTGATTCAGAAGAAACCAACTCTTTATCAACCAAAACACTGAATGTCCTTAAAAATGAGGTCTTCCAATCACAAATAATTTCCTTGGAATGATCTGATGGCCTCTCTCATGTGAAGTAAAAGTTAGTTATGGAAACCTCCCTAGATTCAATGCCTCATAAAAATTTCATGCACCCGATTTCTCATCTTGGATAAGGCTATATGTACAATGAAAATGGACCTTGAACAAAACTACACAGTCCCTTACACTACAAATCACCTACCAAAAAGAAATAAATATCATGTATTGTATTACCTTCAATGCCAATAAAGGCAATTGAACCTAAAACATATCTTGAATATTCTCCCATAATACCTCTTAGACCTCATAATCGCCAATAAGTAAGAACAGCCACTAATGAGAAACACCGTTATAGAAGATAAAAACCAAAAAAATCCAACTTTCATTCCTAGAATAAATAAAATAAAAATAAATCTCTAGCTTCTCCATCTATCTATCTATTTATGTATCATAATTTTTCCCTTAATACTTTAGTATGTTTTGGAACTGAAACACGCTTACTGTCATCCTCTATAAATTATCCTCTATGGTTTTATCCTTCTCTAATCAACTAGAAAATCATTTTTTATCTCCCATGTAAACCAAAAGTAGGAAAAATCTACCATCCATCTCTATAATCAAAAAAATGAACAATTAAACATATAAATATTATATTTATAATGATGATTTAATTAAATTCATATTAGTTTCCCACATTTTATCAATTAAAATAAAACAATACAAATAAATTTATATGAGCCACACATTGGTATCTACCCTAAAATCAACATCATCACTCTTAATATTATAATAAGATTAATTTTTTTATCATGATATATGGGTCTGTAATAGCATGTTTCCTAGTTACTCTTACATGTCTACATCATGTACTATGTTTGATCAATGGAGTATCCCTATGAACCTAGGTAATAATCACCATTTTATAACTCTAAAATTCATCATAACTCTCAAGAAAACATCCAATATCACTTCTCATAACCTTACCCTACTTTATCCCCTCCTAGGATGGTAGTGATGATGAATATGAATCCCAGATCCCACCTACAATAAGCCATTGGTTTGAGACTGTCACAAAGGTTATAAAATCACACATATGAGAGGAATTACAATCCTAAATACCAGGACAAAAACATAATGACAACAAATACACTCTATATAATAATTAATATCTATAAAACAATTCATATAACATTATACATGCACAAGATTCCCAAAATAATTACCTAGAATAAAACTCCTACTATAACGACTCCGCAAACACCTAGTAACACCATAGTCTCCACAAGTTTGTAATTTATTTCCCAATCAAAAACTGTCTAATCAAAACCAATAATGTAGTATTTATATTAACATGGAAAAAATAAAAATATACTCAGTAGGATCCTTTACAAATATTCCTATGAAAATGGAATAATTATACCAAATCCTCAATGAATAAATAAAAAATAACTCATTATATATATTGGATCAAATAATATCCCCATACTAATTATAGATCAATCACCAAAACTTCACACCTATATAATAATATGATATAAAAGAATATATGAGTGTGCACATCACATCCACTTCACCAATGAATTAGTCACCAACATTCCCTAATGGAATATATATTGGTCCTCCCATCCAATCCATATACAAATAACCATATAACCATATAATCGTATAGATATAAACATACCATCATCTCCACACATCTAAATATTTCACATCTACATATCATATCATGATATAGTATGTAATAACAAAGGACATGAACCACTTTCCATCCATTATTATAATAATCCCCCACTATAAACCCACATCATAAATATATCCTCAAGACATTATAATTTATACCATATCTAGAAGATAGAATAAGGAAGTGTGAGTATTCATCTATTGTATCATTTATAATGTATATATTGGAAAAAAAAACAGGAAACCCAAAACCTTATATGAGTATTAGTCACATTACCCAACTCAGGTTGTGGTGCATAATAAATAGAAAAACTATGATTAATATATAATAGAACACATATGTAACCTAACGTAAACTACCTAATAGATGATACTATAGCCATAAATAATATTTATACACCTCAACATCACCACAACCTCAATCCAAATCCAACACTACAAAACATTATCACATTCCTAAAAAATATCTAAAAATCATTTCAGACCCCATAATAACTATCTCAATTTTTAACTGAAAACCAATTTATGGTTCATTCATCACATGAAATTTGTTAACCACTTTATTTATTAAAATGTTTTACATTTACAATCCATAACACATAAATTATTCCTTATCTATTTCTAATCACTATAATTTCTTACAACCACTTTTCATTATTTATAATATCAAATAAGTTATTATTAATTTTTACATGCTTTAGTTATTATCCATCTCGTTTAATAATACCAATGTATAATTCTAATTTGAAATAATCTCCCCTTTATGTTATTCATTCTTTATAAAACCATTTATTTTGGCATATCCCTTACCTATTAATCATTTTAATTATTTTTTATCATTCATATTCTATGGGTGACTAAGAAAGGACAACTTCAACCACTAAACATCTTTGCATCAAAAATGAAACCATCCACTACAACAACATCACCATTATATCACAATAGTTAAAACAATACACCCCTATGATAGCCACCTCAATATTAATTTCATTACTTCCATGTCTTCATCCACTCAATCCAATATTAATCACGTTAATCCGCCACCACAAAAAAACACAACATCACCCCTTTACTAATTTTAACAAATAGTATTTATTAAACTAATCTAGTTATATAAAGGGATAAAAATAACATTATTATAGAAACAACTGACATGAATTAAATACATTTATTTGTGCTTTATTTCTCATTAAGTAATAATTTAATAATCAATTTCACATATCAATCCCAGATTTCTATACACACTTACTTTTCCATATTTCAATTATTATTATTTAATTATGAATATAACATAGCCTAAAAATAAAAAAAAATTAATAATTTCACAGAAAAATTCTAATCATTACTCTTAAGAAATAACATACAATAAATATCAAAAAATCACATAAGCATTAGATAAACCAAACTCCTTTTTTCAATTTAATTAATCCAGTAATTATCTCAATTATGTTAATTCTAACTATTTTCTTATGTAATATAATAGAATTACAATATCACTTTTAACATGTCATATAAGAAGAGTGATTTTGAATCACATTCTTCAAATAGGAATTTAACATTCACCACTAAGAATGAGAAAGAATAAATGAGAGAACACCACTTAATAGACGTGGATTCCTAAAAAATATAAAAAACAATCTAGCATCAATACCTTATCCAAGTACCAATAAAATGAAACCAAATACCTTAGAAACTATTTTACGAGAAGGGAGAACAGTACAATAATCATGTAAAGTGAAAAATAATATAAGATATGGGAAAAATGAGATACTTAGATAAAAAAATATATCCTATGAGAATTAATAATCATAAGTTATAATAATAATTTGAAACAAAGCATGAGACTCTGGTTACCCAAGGTTATAGAGAGGAAAAAAACAATTTAATGAGAGGAGGATGTTAAACATTACAATGAAATTTGGCTGTCACCATTTTGGCTTGGATCATGACAATTTTACAAAGGGGCATGTGAATTTGGAATAATATCCTTTAACTTAATTGAAATTTCACTCTATAAACCTACACATTGTACTCTATAGAGCTATAGAGTTACATGGGGATGTGATATATAGAGTGGGTGTCATTTAATTTATCAGTATAATACACGTTTTAGAATATAATTGTATAGGTTCATTCCAATATGATATGATTCAGTCCAAATAACTTATAAATGATTTTCATAACCATGATGAAGTTTCGTCATTCCATAAAATGATCTTTAGAAACTCTAGGATAATATTTCATTATGATTTTTTTGGCCACCAAAAATACAAACTCAAACTTCCACAACTAAAATAAATCTAATATTCTTTTCAAAGCCCTGAACACTACCAAACATATAGTAGAGGACAAAGGAAAACCATTTCCTTTAGAGGGCGATTAAGTTAAGATATAAGTTTTAATTTTCATGATAATATATTTATTTTTATTTCATTGAATGAAATTTTATTTTAATATGATAATTTGATACCATCTACTAATGAATATTAGATATTATATATCACTAAATACATAAAATTGTGGGTAGAATTTAATGGTAAAGGTGAATAGAGATAATTGAGATTAATTTGTGGGTGCACCAATAATCTTATAACACACCCAACCAAAAATTACACCCACCTAATTTGTTGATTTTGTTTCATAATATTTGAGTAAATCAAATATAGTGAGATTTATTTCATAAAATATTTAAATGATTTTATTATTTTAAATGTCTAATAATTAAATAACTTTAATTCATAAATATCTTGTATTTAAAGAAATCATGAGGTTAAATGAACCATGAGATGACCATGGTATAAAATGACCTTTACAACCTAGATTTTAAGTTAGTAGGAATAAATATTGTAATGCCCCGACCCCAATTACCCGAAGTTGGTGAATTATTGCGTAACATTGGCATGATCACAAAAGGTCAAGTCTCGAAAGACCGATTAGTTTAGTAGCCTTGGAAACACTAGATACATTCATAAATGTTACATTACATCATAAAGTGAAAAACTATAATAACAAAGTCTCCATATTCCACACTCATATCCTCTTCTGACTATCCCTGCAGGTCATTCATAAAATACTTCTTCACATCCTGGAAAATATTAAAACATTGAAAGGGGTGATCTCAGATGCTCAGTTAGGATAACAATATAGCAGAAACTTTCATAAATAAACATAAAAATTTAAGGCAATGTATAACTAAAAAAAATCCTTTTATACTTGAACTTCAACATAATATGGCAAAAGTAAAATGAGATAATTCTATTTAATTCTTCACATGGATATTCTACTGGTCGAGTAATCACATGCATTATCAATAACCACTTTCATAATGATGGAATGCATAATGCAAGACTATCATAACCATGTATCCAAGGCCTCGTGCCAAGACTACAAATAATATTTTGTCAAGTTATCATGCCAAGACACTAGTTTGTATCATGAGACCTTCCGATGCATCGAGGAGCTATAGCGGGCTCCACTCGTCACTTATTAAGTCCAATGAATTCCTCATCTGAATAGGTTTAAACATATCATAAATCATAACATAATCGTATCACATAAAAAATGCATAAATGAAACATAAAATTCCCACATTTAAATCACAAGATATCACTACAACACATTGATATAATAAAAACACTTTCAAAACCATTTTCAATACCAAAATAAAGGAAAATTAAAACATTGTATTTATTTTTCATTTTAAAAAAAAAATTATGGCTTTTAGAGGAACCCGAAACTCAAATAATGGTCACGGTGGCGGAGAAGTCGTTGTCGCCGCGTACGTACAACAAAAAAATCATTCCATTTTTTTGTTTAGTAAAACGCTTTGTATAAAATATTCCTTTTGAAAAAAACATAAAATTTGAAGGGGTTTGTACACCGTATAATGGAAAGTTGTGTATAAAACAAAATATGCCTCAATGATTGGAGATTGAGACGAAGTCCCTTACAAAGATCATTTTTTAAATAAAATAGATCTATTATGTGTATTCACTGTAAGTACACATAAAGAAAGTAAAAAATACAAGATATAACATAATAATATCATGACATAATTTGAAAGTAAGAGATTAACCCAAAGAATGGAAATTGGGTTAAGAAGTTCCCTTACCTCGTCTCCGACTTGACTCGACCATTCTTTAACCTCCTGAATAATAAAATAGAGTTAATTTATAATTTCTTAAGAACCTTTTTCATGTTTATTATTCCTTTTATATCACTTATTACCATGTTATGAACATTATGTAATTATTTATGTTAATAACGGTCGTTTTGTCGATCTTTGGTACTTGAGTCAAAAATAAACTTCTTAAAATTACAAGTTGTTCATGTGGTAAAATATCCATTATATCCATAATTATATTCATGATGTATATATCATATAAATCATATATATCTAGTATATACATTCATTTATAATATTACATAACATTTAGAGGTAAGAAATGAAATGCACCGTTCATGGAGACGGTAAGCCGTACGTACGCATGAACGCTACTTTCATTTCTATTTCGTATTTAATGGAATGAAGTTATAATTATATAAAGATATAATATAATTACAGTATAATATAATGTATAATACCATTTACTCCATCCATTATACATCCCACATATGGCATTAACGATTCAAATCACTTTGAGGGGGCGGTAGTCCGCACTTCCTAAAATGAAAATATCGCATTTACCCATAATGGAAACCATAAAGGTATGACATAAATGGAAAATACAGAAGCTTAAGGAAAAAATATACATATTATATATCATATATAAATATATTTACATCTTAATGTCCAACTTTAATGGTGTTATATGAGTGTTGAACAATCATCGTTTCGTGAGGCAGAAATTCGCCATCCATAGAAACAGTATGTTCTTTAACCATTAGATGTAGGTGTGTGTAAGTGTAGCTCGAATAATTCTTATAAAAACATCCTAGTATATTTAATATACTGGTTTGGTTACAAAATAAAGGAATAAAAAGAGTTTAAGGGGTTGGAGAAAAAAATAAAACAAAATAACATAAGAGAAGACGTTACCTTAAAATCGGGTAACTCTTTTTTGATTTGAGCCAAAGGATTCCTTGGGAAGAATTATTCCCAAAGTGAGGCTTCTAATAGTAAGAGAGGGACGTTGAGAGAGTATTTGGGCAGAGTTTGGCCGAGCCAAAAGGCTTTGAAGGTATGAGTAAGGTGGTAGTGGTGGGGTCCTTTTATAAGAGGAGAGGAGGGGCACTCTTGGAAAGTCATGAAATGTTACTTTATTATATAATGTGTTTCAGATTTTAAAGGTACCAAACTTATATATTTCGAGGATAAGGTGATAATGGTTCTATATATACTCATACAATAGGTTTTTGACAAGTTTAAATCTTAGATTTTACATTATATTTTTATTTTATTTAAATTGTTAATTAATGAGGTAATCGATGCATCATCATGGTGTCAAATATAATTTAATTTATTTAATGTCTAAAAATTACAAAAAAACTATCATGATGTAGGAAATTTTTTTATCTTTCTAATTAATATTTATTGTAAAAAATATGACTTCTATAACCCCATTTAAAAATTTTTTTAGTAAAAGAATTCATGTTTGTGACATTTTTATTTTAACATTAAATAAAAAGTTTTTAATGTCATTTTCCTACCATAGTGGATCTATGGGGTCCCCAAGTTGACCCATGGATTGTCTTGGTCGTCCATGACTCATCAATAGGGGTAGGACAAGTGTAAAGGTATTTTCATATTTTTATAGTATCATTTTTACCTTAAAGTTTAATAATTACCTTTAATCGCGATTAATTAAACATAAAAGTTACCATTCACCAAAAAATTATTTTAATCCCATTAAACAAAATTTTACTTCCTAATGACAACCATTTATGTCGGATTTTTGAAAATCAAATCACAGAAGTGGTAATGTTTCATTTAAACGAAAAATCAGTTTTTTAACAACCACTTAGTGGTTTCACTATTCATCAAAAATTGAAGTTTTTCAGAACAATGCGAAAATTTCACTCTAAGCTATAATTGATATTCTGAATTCAAAAATGATGTGTATTTTACAAAATTACAAACATATAAGTTTCATTAATTAATTTTATATCTAATTCTTGCTGTCACAACAAATAGCGTGTTTTTAAGAAACAATATATATCAAAAGATTGACAATTGTTTATGTCCAATTTCTATGTTAAATTAATTCTAATGAACACCATTGGATAAAATGGTAAAAATATATTCTAATTATAATTTAAAACCACTCAATAGTATAATTTATCACTATAAATTATTTTGATTAAAAAAGTTGTTTTTAAGTATTCTTCACTATTCATAAAAAAATTGGAAGTTCTCCGAAAATTACAAAAAATTAAACTTAGGATAATTTCAATATTTAAAATCCAAAAATGAGGTCCATTTTGAAATATAAAATTTATATAATTTCAAAAAGTAGGTATTACTATAAATAACTGCTACTTTAATTGGTTGCGGTATGTGTTAGAACTCGAAGTTGTGTACAACACACGCTACTGTATTATTTATAGAGAAGTGTACTGTGGAAGCTTGGGGTGTTACAAATATAACTAACATATGAAAATATATGGTGAATTCTTTGGCTTCCAAGTATTTTAGGAAAATTTTAACCAATAATATTTTTTAATTTTTTATTTTTAAATTAAATTAATAATAATTATAAAATGAAACTAATGAAATATATATGTTATATATTTGATAAAATAATATTTATATTCATTTAATATATATTTTAGTTGTAGGGTATGAATAACCCCAATTTTATGTATAAAAACCTATATTTTTTCAAAAGGGAAATTTTTCCACCACTTAACAGTGAACCATTTTTAAATTAAAATATTGACACATTGATATTTTATTTGTCAACATAAAACTATTATTTGTAAGATGGATATAAAATTATTTTTGGATGTGTTTTTATAATTTTTTAATAGCTTTCACATTTTTATGAACATAAAAAATATAATAAATTATAAGTGAAAACAAATTTTTTATTTGGAATAATTTATATGGTTAAATTATAATATTTAATTATTTTAATGATTAAATAGAATATATTTTTATCATTTAATATAATTTAGGTCATATGCATTAATTTTACATTTAATTGAGATATAAAAGCATTTCAATCTTTTGCAATGTTTTAACTTTTAATACTCATTTTCTCATTCTGATAACGAGATTAATTTCAGATTCATTCCTGCAATTTATGTGAATTGAATTTTGAAAAGTGGATTCCATATTTGGAATCAGTATATTAAAATAATATAAATTTTTTTATTTTATTTTTGGAAAGTTTGAATAGTAACTACAATAATTTTTTTTAATATGGAAAAAGGGTAAATCAGGTAATTAAGGGTAAAAATAATATTATAAATTTACCCTAACACTTGTCCTAAAATAATTTTATGAGTGTGATTTGACCTAAATTATCCCTGGGTAGAAATTGAATCCCCTCTATGTGAGTTCGATGATATTAGTATAGTTAATAAATTTTATTTATAGAAAAGTTAAATGTGTCTTACTAAAATTTTAATGACTATAACATTTTTAATATAATATGATATAGAAAATAAACTAGATTATAAAGAAAATTTATAAATCTAATTTTGTTATTTATTATATTAATTTATTTTTTATTTTTAATAAATAAATAATTACCTTAAAGGTTAATACATTGATGATGTAGAAATTATTTAATTGATGAGAAATCAATAAAATATTTTCAATAAAATAATAATAACTTTTAAAAGACCCAAACACAAGACAAAATATTATTTTTAGATTATTTATTGACTAGAATAATCCAAGGATTGAGTCATTAACCATTTGGATTCATATGGAAAAGAATATTACACTTATAATATTTTATGTAAATTTATGTTAATGGTGTCACATTCATGTTTCAATAAATATAACCTTTTTAATGTCAGATTTTACACAAGATATATGAGACTACAAGTATTATTATGATATATGGAGGATTTATATTCATCTTAGTATTGTATTTTTTTATTGAATAAATTATTATATTAATTAATTACACAAAATTAATGTAGTAATTATCTATATAATGAAGATAACAAATAAATGTGATTAAAAATATTAAAATAAATAAAATTTGGGATAATTAATATATCCAATGAATTTTCTAGATGGCCTTGACCTTTTAAGACTATAATAAAATATTTAGTTCAAAGTTAACTTTTTTATTAATATTTTTAAAAAATAAATGAATTGAATAGTTTAAAAATAGACACTACTGATTGTTTATCAACATATTATTTTATTAAATTATTTAAAAATATTTTAAAAAATAAAAATATATAATAAATATTATATAATCTAAAATGTTCTAAATTATTTAATTATGGTCTAATTTACATTAAATTATGAAATATTTTACCCTTTTAATATTGAAATATTTGTTAGCTTAGTTATAAATTAAATAGAATAACTAAGTGTTAATTAAAATTATAATGTTAAAATTGATAGAAAAAACTTGTCTAAAATTTATTAGTTGATGATATTACAATCTTTTATCAAATTATATACTAAATTATTATATTGTTTCAGTTTGTTATGTGGTTTGAGTTTATTATAAATTAATATTTTTTGAGATTGTGTAACTGCCCCTCCGCTCAATTATAAAAGAGAACCTCCTATCTCACTTCTTCACTACATTTTCAACCTTCAATATCTACCATACCCTACCCATTTCCATTCTCCAATTTCTTAGTCACATTATAGAGATTATATTATTCTCAAAATATCTTGTCTAGTTCTTTAAGAGGAGATCTAGAGAGATCACGTTGAATAAGTAGTAATTTCCTCTTCTAATTCTTCCAGAATTCATTCTTCTTCCACTTAATATTCATGGGGTTTTCCATTATAAAGTAATAAATCCAATATCACTTTTATAAATAGATGTTATTATGATTTTGGAACAATCATATTACACCTTTTATGCATCCTATAAAAAAAATCACCACCCATGTGTACACACGCCTTACCATATCCACACTGTGGTGTAATTTGTTTTCAACAAAACATTAATTAGATGGGTATAATGATGGAAATAATAACTATATGTGATTATTATAACATGATATTGAATCTGGAAAAAAATATATACCATCCACTTCCCTACCATTTCACAATTATAGGAATGATATCGTCAGTTGTGCATATGTACGGCCTATCGTCTCCATGATGTGATGTGATTCATTCTACTTGATATCCATTAATG
Source organism: Viscum album (assembly GCA_963277665.1). Lineage (NCBI taxonomy): Eukaryota > Viridiplantae > Streptophyta > Magnoliopsida > Santalales > Viscaceae > Viscum > Viscum album. Next base: position 1,659,003,829 of record OY728153.1, read on the forward strand.
AATGACTATATAAATATATAGCACAAATAAATATGGTATATACTATATTAATATCATTTTTAATGATATAACTATTACCTAAGGATGAGAACCAGATCTTATTTGAAAAAACATGCATAAGAAAATAAATGAGTTAATATCCATATAAATAGTAATAATGAAATGTTATTAACAGAAGGATGATAATATGATAAAAAATGGTATCATAAAAAACTATGATTCTGGAATAAGTAAATTATATTTTTTTAAATCAATATACAGGAGGTTTAGATACATATAATTTATATTATATCTAAGGTAAGGGATAATTTTGCTGTCTCATTATTATCCATGATTTTTTATACATAATTATATACAGGGGTATATTTATCATCCATGTCCATGTTTCATAAATATGAATTCCAAATTATTATTTATATCCTTATAAAATTGTTTAGTACTCAATTTTAGCCATTGGTGAATTTTATTAAACGGTTTGAATGAAATCTTTTGTCGTTTTTAATATAAGGCACTTTTTGACCATTTGAAAAAAGAATGATAAGAATACTTTTTTAACTTATATTACATGAATGTATTTTTAAAATTTTATAACTAGTTATTACCATGAATATTCCCTAACAATAACAATATTTCAAGGTTATTTTTCATGGAATCTTTTTCTTTTAAAATTTCATGGTATTTTGAGAAAATAAAACGTTTTCGAAGAAGAATGTATATTTTCCTTAAGAATTAATTTCAAGTGTTCTATCAAAATTATTTTTCATAGAAGATAGAATTATTTAATTTGGTTAGGCTTCAAGTATTATATCCCTATTGTTACTATGGTTTTATTGTATTCTATTTATGAAATCAATTTGGTTTATATTTATTATGTTATAGTAAACTGATGTTTAAGAAAAACAAGTTATTCATTGTGTTATGCAATGACGAATGATTTATGTTTTTGTGGAAAAAATAAGAATGATTTCATTATAAGATTTGTGGGACCTATATCTCCCTCTAATTTATTGTTTAATGATTTATATCTCATGATATATACATGTCTAGAATGGGAAATAATCATGGTTCAGTAATACATGGCTATAATGAGGAGTGAAATCAGTTTAGTAATAGAATTTTTCTACTATGATAGTCTTGGAAATGATCATTGACTAATATTAAATCATTTCTTTTGATTAATTATATGCAAAAAAATTATATATTATGTTGTGAGTTTTGGGTTTAAATTAATTGATTCTTATGAAAATTTATTATTTATCATGTGACATGATATTGTGATATTTCATATGAAGGATAAGATTATTAAATGTTATATTCTTATGTATTATAATTATAATTTTTTTTATATCTCCCTTGTTGACCATTAATGAGAATATGATCTCACCCTTTCATATTTTTCATTTCCCCAGGTCATGAAGAAGTCTATTAAGTGATATATGTGAAAAGGGGTATAGTTATGAAGAAATAAGCAGGAGACAATGTAGATGTTTTATGAACCAATTGTTTATGTTTCACAGTTTCTAAATAAAATAAAATAATATGGTTCAAGAAAGGTGTTGTATGTTTTTTAATGAATATTCTTCAAATTTTTATGTAATATGTATGCATGTAAATTATGGTTCATTATAGTTGGTATCAGAGAAATGGTATAGTTAACCCTTTGAAACTAGGAGAGAAAACCTTAGTAAGAACCCAAGGGATTTTTCAAAGTATGGGTTACAGTCCAAGTGTTTTATAAATAATTATGAATAACATATGATGAATTGTGAAGTGTCCTAAAATGAAATTGTATTATTGATTATGTGGTTTTCCCATTATGACTAGTGTTTCTCACTCTAGGCTTCATGGTTTTAGTAAATTGATGGAACCCAAGGGAACATCATTAATGATAAATTTGAGGGGAAATGAAGTGATTGTCCTTAAGAGGAACCAAATTTTAGGGGATATGAAACCAAAATTATTATAGTTATGATGACAGAAAATTCTTAAGCTATAAATCATACATGAATTCCAAATGAGCAAAGGAGGGAACAATATTCTATTAAGTCCTTTATGAGGCAGCACCCACCGTCATTGAGTTGGTATTCTAATCCACTAGTGGATAAAAATGGATCAGTACCAATGAAATTATATTTTAAATTCTTAAATGTACATAACATGATAGAATCATCTTATAATTTTAAATTTTGGAAGGTGATGCTGATCAATGGTGGACACATATTGATAATATAAGGAAAAGAGATAAAATTGTATCCATGTAATGGGTTGAGTTCATGAACTTATTTTTTAATAATTACATTACTCATATTGTTTCAACATAGATTTATATGGAGTTCCTTAAGATTATGAAAAAGGAAAATGAATCCATTGGTACCTAAAAATAAAATTTTACATAACTTTCAAGGTACACTTCTAGAATATTTATCCTACCATAGAGTAAAATTGATCGATTCTTTAGGGGTATAAAGCCAAGTCTCCAAAGGGAGTTATCCACAAGAGAATTAAATATCTATGAGGATATTTTTAATTGTTATCCTAAGGTTGGGATAGAGATTAGAGTAACCCCTCAGTCTTAGGGGTTTGACAAGAAGAGAAAAATTGAATTCCAGAGAAAGTCTAAAAATGACACTGAAAAGAACATGATTTTTCCATTATAATCAAAGTGTTCAAAGAAACATCGAGGAAATTGTCATAAAGGGACTAGAAAGTGTTTTATGTGTGGGAGATAAGGTCATAATGTAGATTAAAGCTAATGTGATGGTAAAAAGATGTATAATTATGAAAATAGGAAAAAGGATACACAAAATGTACCTCCTACACTTTAATTCTACATGTGTAAGGAAATAGAGAAATATTCCAACCAATGCCCAAATATAAGGGTCATAAATGATGATCTTTGTCAAAAAAATATTTAGGACAAATAAAATGTATATGTTAGGTCCACTAGGCTTGATACCCTAAGAGGGGGGTGAATCAGGTTATAACAGATTAAAACATCTGCCCCTTTTGATCTTGTTTTGTTGTTAGACAAAACCCTTTTATCTCTCCTTCCCATTTTCATAGTATGAATGAACCTTAAAGCATGCACAATATACATAAAACTTTACTTATTTCACCCCCACTAGGATATTTATAAGGAGAATTCAACGATAGTGTGCTGATGTACCAATTCTACTCTAGGCGCACTCTTATTTACATGTTCAAAGCAGACTCACTGCCCCTCCTTGTTTAAAACCACTCACAGATTGAGAACTAACTACTCTCTAAACTAAAGTGATCTCACTAATTATTTTTAAGATATACTAACAGTTTATAGAACTATAGGTCTATCCATTATCTCTAATCAAATCTGCATCTTTAACTGTTGATAGATGCTCTGTTGATGTCCAAATTTCACCCACAGATGAATTTCTCTTTGCACTGGGTGAACCAAGAAACCCAAAATATTTCATGAAAACCTCAATACATCTTGCATGAAAATTTAATGCCTTTCATACAAGATTCCACTTTTTTCACAAAACACCCTTTACGCGCAACTTCAATATTTCATGTAACTAAAATCTTACACAGAACTTTAAAATCTTGCACGCAACTCAAAATCTTTCATGCAACTCCCTTTGCGTGAAATTCTTATGTGATCAAATGTTTGGATTTTCTCTAAGTGTCATGCATCTTCAGTTGGAGGGGGTTACGACTTATTTATATACCTCATCGAACCCTATGCAGAAAAACCTCGATGCGTCGCACAAGATCCGGACGTGTCGAGAAAACCCCAATTTGACGTCGCCTTAGGTAAGGAAGTCTCTTTTGTGCCAACCTCATCTTTCAAACACTTATGGAATCTTTCGCACACTTTCTTCCTTGGAAATTTTTCTAAGTTTGGACCATGAATCATGCCTTTTTCACAATATTCCTAAAATTCATGCAACATCCTCTCTGAGCACACAAAACCTCGTTTGACATCGCCTTGAGCACACATGTTTCTTTCACGCCCATTTCCAAATATTTCGTGTACATCACGCCTTTTCCATTTTTCAACGTTCTAATCCTAAAAACTTCCTTATGTGCAAGATTCCTTCACACAACTCAATCTTTCGCACACATCTTCAACTCATTCACGCATCTTCAATTCTTTCGCGCGCATCTTCAAATCTTTTGCGCACCATAGTTCTTTGCCATTTTCCACCTTCTAACCCCAAAACATGCCTTGCACGTAATTTTCCAAACTACCCTATATCTTGCACACAACTTCCTTTTCCAAAAATAAGTTCCTCCATTTTCCAATTTTGAGGCCCAAATTTTTATCAAACACTATAAAATGGTTCCAAATTAGATCTGTTCTTTTTAAAATGCCTTTATATCATCCATTCCTTTGTCATCGTTCATTGTCAACATATTTTGTCAATAATATCTCTGGAAGTTGAAAAATCTTTATGTAAACCCCCTTTGTTAACAATTTATACATCGTGGTCTATGTAGTGAACAAATGCAACATGGAGGCCCACTTTTTCAACAAACACGATCACCTCAAAATGCTTCAATGATACCTTGAGGAATTTTTTCCCAATAGTATAGTCAGATTCAGTCACAATCAGCAATGTGGAATATGATAATAAAGTGACAAATGGTACAGTTACAATCCACTCTAAAGTATAAATTTTTTTATTTACTTCTAGATAAACAAACTCTTATTTTTGAAGAATATTTTAAGGGAATCACTATATTATCTTTACAATTAGATGTTGAGTTAGTTTTGAAAGCTTCTAATGGAATAATGGTCACATCAAAAGTTTAAATTTTTTCCCCAATTAAAGTTTGTGGGAAAGTGCTTCCTGAAAATCTTGTAATCCTTCCTTTAGTGGAATTTTATGTGATTCTTATCATGTATTTACATTATTTAACTGGATATCATAATAATTTCGAAAAATGGGAAGTCACATTTCGTATTATGGATCAATCAATGATCAAATATCGATGTAAGGATGAGTATGACCTTCCAGTTTAAATTTCTTCAATCATATGTGTCCTGATTCATATAAGTGAATGTTATCTATCTCAAATGGTTGAGGAGAAACTCATCTTTAATAACACACCAGTTGTATAAGAGTTTGGTGAAAATATTTCAGAATAGTTTTTTGGTCTTACACTAAATTATGAAGTTGAGTTTTTAAAAGAACTCATATTGGGTGCTATGCCTATTTAAAATCCACCTTATAGAATATCACAAATTTAGTTACAGGAATTGAATAATAAAATCTAATAGAATCTTGACAAGAGATTCATATTCCCAACTATGTCACCTCAGGGTGTACCTATTCTTTTTTTAAGTATAAATATTGATGAATGATACTCTACATTGATTATAAAGAACATAACAAGATCATTGTCAAGAAAAAATATCATCTTCCCCACATTGATGAATTATTCAACCAACTAAAAGGAGCTGAATAATTTTCCAATATTTATCTTTATTTTGGAAATCATCAATTAAGGGTCCAAAAGGAGGATATACCAAAGATGACATTCCATATAAGGTATTAACACTAGGAGTTTATAGTGATGATTTTTTTCATACTAATATCAAAGATATTTTTATGAATCTAATGAATATATTCTTTAGATACTATGATTATCAATTATAGTAAGTATTTATATATGATATTATTATTTATTTTATGATCAAGGAAGAGTATTAAGATTGATTTAGAATTGAACTGAAGACCCTGATAAAGGAGAAGCTTTATAAAAAATTTACCAAGTTTGAATTTTGTCTTTAGAAAGTATCATTTATAGGTCAAATAATCTCAATAGAGTGTATATATATATGGATATAGCCAAAATAGATGTTATTTAAATTTGCCCCATTCTGAAAACAGTAACTGAGATTCGATGTTTTCTTGGTTTTGATGGATATTGTATCCATTTTGTGAAATATTTTTCACAAATATCTAATTCACTCACCAAGTTGACTTGGAAAAGAGTCAAGTTAACGTGGAAGGAGGAATGTGAAGATAATTTCAATGATTTAAAAATAAGGTTATCTAGTGCACCTATACTCACACTTCCTTGTAGTGGACAAAGTTTAGTGATCTATAGTGATGCATCCCAGAAGGGAAAATGATGTGTTATCCTGATAAATGGTATGGTGATAACTTATGGCTCACGACAATTGAAAATTCATGATCCAAATTTCCCAACTCATGATATAGAGTTAGTTGTAGTAATATTTCCATTAATGATATGGTGGCATTATATTTATGGTGAACAATGTGATATTTATACTAATAATAAAATATTTAATTATATTTTTAGATAAAATTAGATGAATATGAACGAAACAATGTGGTTATAGTTGATTAAAGATTACGACGAATCAACACATTACCACCCTATGGAACCCAGCAAGGTGGAAGATGTATGGAGTTGAAAATACCATGCTATCCTATCCACGTTGAGGATCACAAAAGATCCAATATTTATGGATTTTTGAAGGATGGATCTTGAAATTTTAAAGGAAGGGGATAATTATTATCTTTCTTAAATTAATGATAAACCATCTATAAAAGTGAAGATTAAGGATGAGCATAAGGAATATGTAGAGCTACAAAAAAGGTAAGAAATGTTCCAAAATTCAACGATGATCATGATGGAATAATAAGGTACACGAATCATGTTTAAATTTATCCAATACCAAAAATAAATAAGGAGATGTTGGATAAGGCTTATAGTTCTTCATTCTCAATTCATCCTAGAAGCAAATAGATGAACAGGGACCTGAAAGAGTATTTCTGGTGGGATTGAATGAAAAGAGATCTTCTTGAATATGTCTCTTAGTGCTTTGTTTTCTAATATTTTAAGATAGATAGGTAAAAGTCTAAGGGGATGTTACAACCATTACCCATAACAGAACTAAAATGGGAAAAATCACGATGGACTCTATCATTAGAGTTACCAAAGCATCTAAATTCCATAATTCTGTATGGGTTATAGTGGATTTCCTTATGATTTCAATACACTTCTTTACTATTAGATATGATTTCTATCTTGATCACCTTTCTAGGAAATATGTAAAGTAAGTAGTAATATTGCATGGAGTACCACTTTCAATTATATCTAATAATTATCCAAGGATTCCCTTGATGTTATATTGAAGTCTTTAGTATGTTCTATATAAAAATTTATGTTTCAACATTGGTTATTATCCTCATACAGATCTTCATTATATGATAACAATTCAATCTCTTTAAGACACATTGAGATCTTTCTCTATGTATTTCAAAGGTGGTTGGGATAAAAACATTTATTTGGTATAATTTTATTACAATAATAGCATTCAATCATGTATTCAGATTTCTCCTAATGAAGCCCTATAAGGAAAGAAGTATAGAAATCCAACTAAATGGAATAAAGTTGAGGAAATAAAGCTATTATGACTAGATCTTGTGGATTAAATGGCAGAGAATATCAAATATAATAAAAAAACATAAGAAAATCTTAGATTCTAAAAAAAGTTATGTTGAAAACTGATGAAAAGTACTAGTGTTTGAAGTGGGTCACAAGGTTTTTCTATTAATATATTATTGGAATAGTGTTATGATATTTGGAAAGTAGGGAAAGATAATCCCTAGGTGTATCAACCCTTTTGAAATTCATGATCTTGTTGGGAAGGTAACTTATCGATTGGATCTTCCACAGAATCTATATCAAGTTCATGATGTGTCCCATTTATCTCTCCTAATAAATTACATACCTGATCATTCACTTGTACTAAAATCAGAAGGCATACCACAGGAGAAATATATTTTTTATGTAGAACAACCGATAGAGATTCTGGATCATAGAGAAAAAGTTATGTGAAACAAGACCACTCACTTGGTTAATATTTTATGAAAAAACCACCAATTTAAGGAATCTATGTAGGAACTTGAGGATGGGATGAGGCAGAGGTGTCCTCATCTATTTTTATATAAGTGATGAATTTTGAGGGAGAAATTTAGATTAAGGGAGTATAATATAACACTTGGATGTTTTTATGCAATATTTTATTTATATAATTTTAATTTTCCAATTGCTTTCATTGAATGAAATCATGAGTTTAAACAAACCCCGAGATTCCCTTAGTATAAAATTTCCATTATAACCTAGTTGTTGTGTTAGTGGTAACAAATATATCTAATATATAAAAATTTATGGTGAATTCTTTGGCTACCAATTATTTATGAAAAATATAAACCAATTTAATTATTTATTTTTTTAATAATAAATTATGTGAATTACAATTAGTTAATTAAAAATATATGTTATATATTTAATAATTTTTTTTTGATATTAATCCAAGAGATATTTCAGACATAGGGTATAAATAAACCATATTATATGTATAAAAAGATTTTTTTTTTCAAATGGGTAATTTGACAAAATTTTAATGGAGAACCCCTAATAAATTAAAATTTCAAAACATTTATAATTTTTATATTTGAACATAAACTTCTCCTTTTTAAGGGGGATATAAAATTTAATTTGGATGAATTTTTGATATTTTTCTCATAACATTAATGTTTTGATGAATGATAAAAATATACTAAATTTTAAGTGAAAAAAACGTTTTCATTGAAATAATTTATACGGTTAAATTATATTATTAAATCACTTTGAAGTATAAATAGAATATATTATTATTATTTAATATAATTAGGGTCATTGAAATTATTTTTAAATTCATTTTAGATATAAAAACCATTCAATCTTTTGTAATGTTTTAACTTTTAATAAATGTTTTCTCATTTGGATAAAAAGATTAATTTTAAATTAATTACCGATAATTTAGTGTTATTAATTTTAAAAAATGGATTCAATATTAAGAATTATTTGGTCCAAATTATGTTAATATATTTCTTTTATTTTTGGGAACTATGTATTGTTTCTTTAGTAATTTTTATCAATACTATAAAAGGGTAAATCAGGTGATTAAGGGTAAAAATAATATTATACATTTTCCCTAAAACATATACTAAAATCATTGGATGAGGGTTTTTTTGATATAAATCATCCTTGGGTTGAAATTTCATCCTTTAGTTTCCTCTTGTATGAGATATGGACATTTAATTTAAATAATTTAATGAAAAGTTAATTATGTCTTACTCAAAATTTAATAAATATATCAATTTTAATATAATTCTATATAGAACATAAATTCTAATATAAATACTCTTTTGATATATAAAATGTGTTTATTTCCATGTTAATTTATTTGTAATTTTTAGGAAATAAATAATTATATTAAAGGCTAATACATTGATGATGCATAAAATTATTAAATTGATGATAAATAAATAAAATAATAATTATTAATATTAAACTACTATATATCTACCATAATCATCCATGGGTCGATTTCTTGACCATTTGGATCCATATATAAAAGATTATGAAACTTATAATATTTTATTTAAAAGGGATGTTAAAGTTGTCACATTAATGTTTTAATAAATATGACATTTTTATGGTTTTATTTTTAAAAATATATATTGGACTAAATGTATTATTCAAAAATATAGGGGATTTATATTCATCTTAGTATTTAATTTTTAATTTTATTCAAATAATAATTCTATTAAATAATTACACAGTATTGATGTACTAATTATTTTATTAATGGAGATAAAAAATAAATATGATTAAAAATATTAAAATAAATATAATTTTGGATAATTAATATATCAAAAAAATTTTATAGATGACTTTAACCTCTTAGTAATATAATAAAAATAAATGTAAAGTTAACATGTTATCTTAATATTTTTAAAAAATAAATGAATTGAATAGTGTAAAAATTGACACTATTGATTGTTTATCAAAATAATATTTTATTAAATTATTTAAAAATAATAAAACAGTTTTTAAAATATATAAAAATCATGATATGGTCTAAAATGTTCTAAATTATTTATTTTTGATCTAATTTACATCAAATTGGTAAATATTTCACCATTTTAATATTGAAATATTTGTTACCTTTGTTAAAAATTAAACAGAGTAACTAAGTGATAATTAAAATGATAAGGTTTAAATTGATAGATAAAACCTTATCTCATCTCATAATTGAAATTAGGAAATTTTGGATGTTTTTTTGTTGTTTGATTTTATTATTAATTATTTTTTTGATGATTCTATAAGTTCTCTTCAGCTCAATTTTAAAAGCGAACCTCCTCCCTCGCTTATTCACTTCATTTTAATCCTTCAATATTTTACATCCCCTAAATATTTCCCTAATAAACTTTCATAGTATCATTATAAATGTTCTAGTATTCTCCAAATATCAGCTATAGTTATTAAAGAGGAGATCTAGAGGGAGCACACTAAAGAAGAGGTAATCTCTTCTACCGATTCTTTCAATCTAATGATCTTATTCTAATTACTCTTCATGTGTTTTTTACCTAATAAAGTAATTTCTTCCTTATAACCTATATAAGGAGATATTATTATGATTATGGAATTATAGTATTCAATATTCTATCTATGCTACAAAAAACAAAATCCCCGCGTCTGTGTATGTAGAACTTACCGTGTCTATGTCGTGGTGTGATATGTTTTTGACCACCACCATAATTGGATGGGTATAATGATGGGAATAATAACTATTTGTGATTATTATTACATGATATGGATTATGGGACAAAATATATACCATCCACTTCCATACCATTTCACAATTAAAGGAATGATATGGTCACTCGTGTGTACATAAAGCTTACCTTCTTCATGATGTGATGCAATTAATTCTACATGTTATTTCTTAAATAATGATTATATAAATATATATAAAGAATAAATATGGTACTTATTATGTTAATGTCATTTTTCAGTGATTTAATTATGAACTAATAAGGATAACCTAAACTTATTCGACAAAATATGCATAATAAAATGAAACAGTTAATAGCCAAATGATGAATAATAATGTAATGTTATTAACAATTAAATGATAATATGGTCATATATTATGTAATAAAAATACTAATATTCTATAATAAGTCAATGATATTTTTTAAATCATTATATAGGTAGTTCGGGTACCTAAAAAGGATATCAAACCTAAGGTAAAAGATAATTTTGCAATCTCATTATTATCTGAGATTGTTTATATGTAAGTATGTACTGAGGTATATTTATCATCCATGTCCATGTTTCCTAAAAGTTTATTCAAAAATATTATTTCTATCCTTCTAAAAAAATTTAATGTCAATTTTACCCTATGGTGAATTTTTATTAAATAGTATGAAAAGGATCTTTTCTTATTTTCGATATGAGGTAAATTTTGAGTTACTAAAAAAATTACAAGAAGAATGATTTTTAAACTTATAAAGAGTTAATGGGTTTATATGATTTCATAAAAACATATTTCTATGAAGTGTACCTTAAAATATTTCAATGTTATTTTAAATGAAATTATTTTCTTTTCAAATTACACATTATTTTACAAATAGAAAATGTTTTTAAAGAAGAATGGATATTCTCTTGAAGAATTAATTTCCAGTGTTCTATAAAGATTATTCTCCATATAATATGGAATTATTTAATAGGGTTATGATTCATGTATACTATCCCTGTTATTCTTATGGATTTATTTTATTCTATTTATGAACACTTTTTTTACATGGAATATGTTATGATGATACGATGTTTAACAAACCCATTTTATTCCTTAGGTTTTTCTAGGATGAAAGATTTATGATTTTGGAGAACAAATAAGAATTATTTCATTATGATATGGTTGGTAAATATATCTCCCCTCAATTTATTGGGTAAAGATATATATTTAATGATATGGATAGGGATGGAATGAGAAATGATCTCGGTTAATTAATATAGGGCTAGAATGGGGGTGAACTTGGTTCAGAAATGGACTTTGTCCACTATGATGGTCTTGCAAATAAGCCTTTACTAATATTAAATATTTTCCTATGATTAACTGTGTTCCATAAAATTTTATGTATTATTTTATTACTTTTGGGATTATTTTCTTTGATTATTTTAAAATTTTATGATTTATCCCCCGACATGATATATTGATCTTTCATATATAGGATAAGATTTTCAAATGTTAGGTTCTTATGTATTATGATTATGATATGATTGATATATACCATATTTTTCTATACTTATAATCTCAAATATCCCATTCATATGTTTGTTTTACCCAATTAATTAATAATGGTATTATATATGATATGTAAAAACGAGGTCTAGTTATGAAGAAATAAGAGGGAGAAAATATATATGTCTTAAGAACCAATTATTTATGTTTCCCATTTTCTAATGACCCTGGACATATACGGTCTATGTGTTTTTTTATGTTTTCAAAAGAATATTCTTCAAATTTTGATTAAATATATATGTATGTAAATTATGGTTCATTATAATACGGATCGTGTGAAACTCCATAATAAGGATGATTGCATGACCTTCAGAAGGTGACACAGATGATCTTGCACAACACATTTCGTAAAGAAGATATCACAGATCCCCTTTGATGATTACTTATACATTATTAAAATTCAACAGGATAGTCACTAATCATGAAGCGGTATCCATATGGGATCCCCCAAGTCATGCAACTTTTCTATTAGAAAACAACTAACAACCATCTAAAAATCCTTGTAAAATAAAGAGGAAAATATCCAAAAGTTTGGACACACTTATAGTTGTAGAATAAATATGTAAAGCCCTATGTTCTTATAAATACATCTAAAAAACCTTGATATTATGTCTTTTTTGTCACAATAGAACTTGTGGACGTGTCAACCTTTTTACACAAAGGGATTCAGACATGTAGATCCAGTCTGATGCTCCCATGTTGCCTCCAAAGACGGGCATGAGGTTTTTCCCAGGACAATTCCTACAAATAACCAAAGTAACCTTTATTGGTCACATGATGCATCACTAATGGATAGAGTTTTTTTCTTTAACAACACTGGAAAAAATTCACGAGACCCTAGGCCCTTGTAAAATAAACAAGAAAATTAGAAAGGTAAAATGTGGGAGCCTCTTGCAGTTAAAAACATCATGTGACACACTCATTTCCTCCATAAGAGCTCATAAATTCACTTCAACGTGATGTAATGATATTTCAAAGGGACCATATAAAGATATCCTTTTCTTAAGAAAGGACCCTGATAAGTGGCCCCAGGTCACATAAAATCCATTGAACAGGCCCCCTAATCTTACGAAGTTCATTGGACATATTGGCCTGACAATGTAAAATCCCCTTAAAAACGCTACATGATTTGTCAATACCCAATTAATTAGATATAATACAATAAATGGGGTGTTTATGTTAGGTTTTTAGGTCACCAAAAATCATTTTACGCCCCCAGAATGACTTACAACAAGATCCCACAAAATGCATGACATTAAAGCCATCCATCGACTCTATCTTGGATTTTTTTCATAACACAATGTTCAAAGAGGTGAATAATAAAGGTGGTGAGAATTATAAATTTTATAACGCAACATGAAAAAATTCATCCTTGGATCCTCACACCGGTGTATCCAACTAGTAGTGCAGATTTCTTAATGTGGCTAATCTCACGATTATAATGGGTTTCTATTAGGTAATGTCTGGGGAACAACCTAAGTGATCATGGGACATGCCTTAGAAAATTATGTGGCCACCCTTACATCATGATATGTACTTATAATGGGTTATTAAAAGTACATATTTTATATATATAGATTCATATGATAAATAAATATGATATCACTGAAGAAATCTAAGGCATATGCGATAAAATACTAGAATAGTGATTAAAAAGATTGGAGAATTATGAGGAAAACATATACGCTGATCCTCATTCACTTTTCATGAACCACCTAGGTAATGATAAATACCTATTTCATGTCACCTATATCACATGATGATCTATTGGTATGGTATTTGGATCATATGATGTTCCATGGACATGTCAAAACAAGTCACATGGAACCGCCCGGGCATGCCACCTGAGTCTCACAAAGCACTCTGGGCTTGTCATCAAATCCTTTTTATGTCCTTAAGATGTGTCACCAAAATAAAATTATGAAACCCATGAATGTTAGATGATAATTTCAATGTAATTAAGTCATGTGGAATCCTCTGGAAAAATCCATCCAGATCATGTGACATCCTTGAGACATGTAAGCTAGCTTTCACGATGAAACTCAAAAAAGTCATCCAGAATAGGCAGCACCCTCAAAACATGTTACAATGACTGTCATGAAACCCTCCAAGTGTGTAATATATATTTCATGATGAAACATGGGAAATTAAAATAGATCATGTTATGTCTTCCATGAATGTCATCGGAGATCTTGTGATGTCCTCTAGGATCATCCAGCCAGATCATATGATGTCCTCTGGACAAGTCAGCCTTTTCCATGCTATGTCTATTAGAAATTACATCTAGATCATGTGACAATACTTCAAAAATAAAACTAGATAATCTGATAGTATATGTAAATTTTAGGAATATATCCTCATAAATTTCATGAATACAATCTGGGTAATCCCGGAAGACAATCAACACATGTCAGACAAAAAACATGATAGGTTATGTAAGCATCCCTGAACATCAGAACCTTGTATAGCCTCTATAGTTAGAGTAACCTTAGTGTGTAATACATGATATACTGATCTATAAGAACTATGATTCATACAATAACTACTATATATAGGAAGCCTTCCTAAGGAATACACACAAATGGGATTCCACTTTAGTGTAAGCCCTACCATGTATCATACATTTCAATCATCAAAACCCAATCATTATCATGGACTGATCATTCTACCTCATCAATCGATGGACTTAGAAGTGAATTGAACTATGATGACTCTTATTCCTCCCATAAATAAGATATTTGGTATGAATTCCTAAGTCATGCGATCCATATTAAACCAAAAAATTGTTTTCGCAATACATAAGTCCTTCATCTATATATAGTGATAAACACTAATTTCTATCCCTTGTTTCTCACACCGAGCATGGCTCATATGATCTTAGAGAATTGAAATGGTCATAGAATTTACATCCTGAATCTCTACCATGTAGGGAAACCTCAATGTGTAAGCCTTAATGAGTGGTGTGATATGACTCCCTCTATATAGGGGCATGTACCTTGGGTCCAACCTTAATTTCACGATCAAAATACGATAACTCGGATTATTTTAACAAACAGAACATGTTAGAAATCTCCTTAGGACTCATGCTGAAATACCTAGTGCATAATTTCCCACACATATGTACTCTTCACATTACATTAAACTATAAAGGTTTCATGAACTACATGGTATTCGATTCCTACTATAAACAGGATACACATGACGTATATAGAGGCTTAATAGAATTATCAACATATTAAAGGCCTCCCTATGTAGTAGAAAATTCTAAAGAACCTAGATATATGACTAAATTATATAAAAATCTACCCATATGGGGAAATGGATGATGAAACTTAGATACATACATATGAATTCACTAAAATATTTCCCTTCATGTATCTAAGAGATTTAACCTATGGACATTTTGTGGGAAAAACTGATTCCATATTCAAAATATAAAGACGTTCAATCTATCGTCATTTTTAGGGTAACTATTCCCATATAGAGGTTAAGAAGTTAATCATGAACATATATTAAATCTATAAGAGAGTCATGGAGTAGGAAAAAATCCCCCCAAGGGTGTGATAAACCCAACCTCCAATCCTCTCGACCAATGAGAGTTCTTATGTTTCAATGGTTCTAAAACCCCAACTGACTGAATTCCTTTGGAAAGAAGGGTTGTATCCAGTTATGGATGTGGGAAACATTGGAAGTTTCCATTAATAATGAAGAAGAATTATCCCCCATTTTGATAAAACAAAATATAGAGAACCTAGAACCTACTCATTTAACTGTGGAATCTCCTTTACATAAAAAGGATAGACTACCTATTTATCACCAGATCATCTTGTCCATGTCATGAGGGGTCCATAATACGGTTGTTTCCATCATTTACATTGAAATCAAAATTGGTGAACCAAATTGGAAAATCTAAAATAACAGAATTATCAATTGAACATGTGTTCGGTAATTTTGTTTTCATAATCTACACACATAAATATGGAAAAACTGATATGAATCTTCCAAATAATTGAATGATTGGTGACCATGTGTCTGAATTTTTTTTAATAATCTAATAAAAAAATAGTGAAGCCAATGTGAAACTATCAAATAATGGAATAAACAATTTACCATGTTTTAGGCCAGGTTGTTTGTATATCATAGACAAAATATGGGAAACCTAACATGAATCTTAAGGTTGATCCTATATAGTTAAGGTTATTTTGAAATAATTATATCTTCTATTTGAAAAGTCCACATGTTCATAATAGCTATATTATGAATAAATGGAAAATTGTGTTAACCAAGAATATCTGAGAGATCACATATTATTACTATAATGATGCATTTCTCGGTGACCATGTTCCTTATTGTCTTCATGACTGAAAATTATTTTCTTACAAACAACACCTTGATCAGACATGACTTTATCTAGTGACCCTTCTTTAAAATCATCTACAATTGGAACCCCTGAAGAACTCAAAATGACCTCTCCCACCCAAAAACATCAACGTATTGTGACAAACGCAATGGTTTGGGAGTACCATTGACATAGTATGATCCCAAATCATAAGGATTCCTGTGAGAGTCTACAATCACTAAAACCAATGATACTACTACATCTTAGGAAATATCTAGTAAAGTATGTGGCACTCGTCACTACAGACAACTGATTTTGAATCCTATCCACAGATCATAAAAAACACCAACTTTATTATCTAATGATGGTGGTCTAGAGAGTCAACTTTGACTCCCTTTCAGTTCAAGGGTTATTGAGGAGGGATCTTATCAACCACCATCACTAGTTCCACGACCTTCAGTCACCTCCTACTAGTATCACCCCACACTCCACCGCCCTTATTACCCATGTAAAAGAAACAATGAAGACACATTGGGTGAGAAAGGCTCTAAATAATCCTGAGTGATATTATATCCTCACTCCCACTGATGATGTATACTAGTATATATTTGCAATAACTAGTGAGTAGGATTATATACCAAATCACTTGAAAAAACTCTATGAGCATATTCTTGAAGCATGTATGGGAGAGCTTCATATCCCTACCCTTATCCATGAATCCCAATGAGATATTATGGTGGTATAATGAGGATAGAAGTGGGACCTTATTCCCACTTCAATGAAATATATCTTCTAGTATATAGTGCAGATAGAAAATGTGAAGGCTTAAATTACAATGCATATTTTTCTAAAATGTCATTAAATATTAGATAAAATTGAGTAACTCCTCCAGAATATTTTGAAACTGGTATAGATACATGGATAGGTGCATATTCATATCCCTACATCTATGGAAGCAAAAAATATAATCATTATGATCAAGTGGTTTCATGATAGAAAGTGCACATTCTTGCTCAAATCTAGGAATATAATTGGAATATTAAATTAAAGGATGAGGCACTCGATCGAGCCCATATTCCCATTCCAATTGGGGCTCACCAAGTGAAAGCAAGAACATGATTCAGGAATATTTCACATTCCTATCGAAGAAGATCAACATAATAAAAAATGCCCAAGACCAGAATCATATCCCCATTTTAATCTTGGCTCACCAAGTGAGAGTGGTACAAGCCCTGGGATCGGAAAACATTACTTATGAATAAGACCATAGGTATAAAACAAATTCCTTGTATTAGAATAATATTCACATTCTTTACTAATCTCACCAAGTGAGAATGGAACATGCCTTTGGACATGCTCATATTTTGACCAGTGAATCTGCCAAGCATATTCCAGAAGGTCAGGGAATCAAGGATCATATCCATACTTCTACTAATTATTGACTACATCATCATCCTTCTTATGCTTTATAAAAGGAAGATCATATACCTTCTCCCTATTTGGAGGTTTCTCAGAATACTCTAATAGTTAATTTATATTCTAACTAAGCTTGTTATCCCACTCCATCATGGCTCACTAGGTGAGGGCAATACAAAACTCAAGAAATGCAAACATTATATTCAATAAATACAGTTATCATATTCCAAAGACTCAATATTGGGTAAATATCCCCTTTCTGATCAAGGATCACTAAGTGAGAGTGGAACATGCCTCAAAAAAGAATTATATTTCTATAAATAATAAATAAAATCGTCAATATATTATATAATCATCTCAATAGTAGGATCATATTCTCAAAATATCATATGGTTTTAAAAAATATACGATAATCTTTATACATTAGGCTCATACCCCTGCATAATTCCAAAAGAATGGTTGGAATATTCAATCCATAGTGTAAAATGAGGTTCATATCTATAATATTCTTAATTCTAGTGTTTTTAAGGTTATTTGAGACACATTACCAATACCCAAAGGGTCATTAATATATTTAACTAAAGAAAAATAAGATCATTACCATGATAGTCCACCTTGTTGTAGTATGGAGATGGATCACAATAACTCCACTCAAGACATCTATCGTGGTCAACCTTCCCATGGTGATATCTCCCACAAACAAGGAAATCCTCTACTTTAACAAATACCTTCATATATAGAGATTCTCAAACTCAAATTCCTTTATATAGAGTGTTTCTCAAAATATCAAGGTCAACCATATATATTTCCCCATCAATAATCCACTTCAATCAGCAGGTGACCCAAGAAGAACCCTCTATGGTCTGAGTAGATATAATCATGTAATTCAGATGAAGAGATGCTAAAATTGACCTATGGAGAGTGTTATCTAGAAACAACCTACCCACCTTGTTTTATCACCTTGAAAATTCTAAATATGAGATCATAGATGAGTTAAAAAAAATTAATTCCCTATCTTCCCAAAAATATATGGGAAACTCATCTATGATTTTAGGATAGAAATCAACCCTATAAAAGATATGATTATCATTTTTAGATCATAAATACACTCTATTTTTAGATGGATAAGGCCACCTTTTGTATATCCTAGAACCTAGGAATGGAGGATCATGATAGATGCCTGCGTAGTGTTTCTCTCTGAACCATGAAAACTCTCCACTGATTGAATTTTAATGTATCCCCATATGTATGTATTCAATGATGGGAGAAATATGGATACTCACAATTCATTATATCCCCATATGATTATAATTATATATATATGGTTTCATTTAATGTTATAGACTCTAGTGAAATCATAGGACTAAGTAACGTGTGATCTAGTTGGTCACTACAAATAAGTCTTACAACTTCAATAATTCCAAAAAATCAGGAATTGGGGAAGAGGATAGGAAATGGAGCTTTGAAATAGTACCTTTGAAGCAAAAAGAATGAATTTCAGACATGGAAGATGAAGATGAAGTCAAATTTAATAATTCTCAAAGAATCTATCTCCTATCATGGGATATCATTGCAACCAGCTCCGACACTAGCACAATTTCCCTACATTAAATAGACCACAATGGTAGATTCAATAGTAGGCATCAAGGAGGGAACCCAACCCATCATGTTGGGGGAATATCTACCATCACCTCCACCCATAGGATAATCAATTCATGAGAGGATTCATGATATACTAGTAGCATCTACAAATAAACATTGTACCACTAGGTTGGGAAATTTATATCTCAATCATCATCACAAATTTAATCATCCTTTTTGAGGTTCCTAGGGAAATAAATGGCATTTCCAGATCAACCCCATCTCACTGGGATGGTGGAATTTATATATCACTTCCCATCCCATGAATCATCAAAACCTTGAATGGAAGCATCATATACTCAATAAAAAATATAAACCAATTCCAATTAAGTCCCTAGATATTCCCTAGCTCAGAGGGTATGGTCATTTTCATCATCATCGTGACCAAATAGAGAATCGGTCTTCAACAAGATTGGCAGGTAAATAACAAGGTTCGACATCTCATATATTCCCCCCACCACAAGACAAACCTATATTATTTAGTTCTCATTCGGCAGTCACGATCATAAACTCCCTTAAGATTACCACTTATAAGCCAATAAGGGGTTATCTTACGGCGAATGCAATCAAACCCTACTAGGTTTGAAAGATAAAACATCCCCAAATGGGAAAGGGTTTGAGAAATTACCCTCATACGGGTAGTTAAAAATCATCATGTTGGGTTGAAATTAATGGGAAAACATCTATCTCCTGATACACATTTGTGAATGTCTTCACCATCGACACAATTGCTAATGTGGATCAAGATATAGATTCATTGAGACAAAACATAGAAAATTTACTGTTAGAGTAATGTGATTTGGATTCACCAAATGGGCATACATGTACCTAGAACTAATGGATAATCCAATACATGGTACCTCTGAATACTAAACTTCCACCTATCTAATGGAACACTACCAAAGGTAAAAGTATAGGTCTTCTTGTATCCCAATCAACCCCCAAATCAACTGAAAACCCTTACAATAAAGAAAAATTGTCATAATATGAGTATGAGATACTAGCTATCAAACAACATAATGAGGAGTTATACATGGTCAATATTACCACTGAGAATCATATTTAAATCAAGGTGAATATTCATCCTCCCATACATCTAAGCAGATATAATTCTCCTACAAGAGTGGCATCTGGGTCTCAAACTAGATTTGAATCTAGGTAGCTAGTCTACATAAATGAGGAAGTCAAAAATAGGCATGAATTCCCTCCCTTGTAGTAACAACCACTCCCTCACTCGGTTGATCATTCCAACTTTGAATGAATGTAAAATTAGGTATATAAGAAAAAGGCCACCTCATCAGGCCTCGCCTTCTCCCTGTAAATGGGAGGCACCTTAGAATTGAGTGCTTCAAGAGAAAATCAACACCATCAAGTCCCTGGATACTCAAATGGAATGCATGGTAGGTTGAGGTGCTACTGTACATCCTAAAATCAATCCATAGCTCAAATGGTTGTATGCAATGCTTCTCCAACCCAATTTCGGTAATCCTACCTTATCTACCTTTAATAGTATGGAAGACCCCTAAAACCATCTCACTCACTTCATATCCCTATGTGGTTTGATGATGGGCCCTCGAGATTAGTAAGAGATGACAATGATATAGTATTTTATACAAACTCTTGTAGGGCCATCCCTTGTTTTTTATAGTTACCATCCAATAGGATATGTTGTACGATTGGAAGACCTTTATGATGAATTTATTTATGAGTTAATCTCTACACTAAGGAAAATAAAAATTTTGAACTTTATAAATAGTAAGAAACATGAAAATGATAGTGATTCTAACATCATTGCCAGATGGAAAGGTTTAACCTATTCACTCAACATCCCTCTCTCACAATAGTAATTTCTGGAAATTTGTGCTAAGAATATATGGGATCAAGTGTAGACCCCTCTGATCCCAATGAAATATCCATGTGTGTTTCAGGAGTTCACATAAATGAAAAAATGTCTGGAAGACCCCATTCAAATATCAAAACCCAAATCTTGACTCATTCCCCCAGCATAGGGAAAATTCCTGGAAAAGAAAAAACTATCATTGTTACCCTCAAACCAAAAATAGTTCCTATTCAAGCACTAGCACAAGTCATGAACCCCTCCTATCAATCTATAATATCCAGAAAGATTCCCTCGACTAAAATCCATAAGAGACCAGGGTCACCAGAGATTTATGGAATGTGTGAATAAATATTACTCCTTCAAAAACGAACAACTTCCTAGTAATTTCTTGGTATCCATGGATAATAACCATATAAAGATTCTATAGCCCATAAAGCCCAATGAGTTCAACCTCACCCACTATCCAAACTACATCCCTTTTCATAGAAGAGTTAATCATAACATCCAGGATTTATTTATCTTCAAGTACATTATCCAATCCATGGTAAATTTTGAATAGGTTATGTTGGATAACTCCCTAGAGCATGTGACCAACATAATTATTGCTCAGTCAAAAGAATAAATTGATTGGAATAAATTTTAATCTAGGAATGGGCATAATATTAACAACAAGATTACTTGAATGATAGTTGAATGAGGTCAAGCCACCTAGAGAGAACAGATTCTTAGACCCTCAATAGTTTCTCCACTAAGGGAGTTAACATCGGATATAACCCTCAAAGGTGGACAGGACCAACAGAAAGAGGAAGAAATAGAATAGGAAGAGTTATATTCTATTCAAACATAATATATGACTCTTCCATATTTATTCTCTTAAATATTTGAATCATAGGGACAACCCCACCAAACAAAACCATCATCATATTAAAAGATAATATTCTGTTCTATCAATATGGAAGACTTGGTAAACACCTTCTATGATTATGAATGTGCTTATGATTCTGAGTTACATAAACAAAACTAGGGGACATGAGGTTATGGAATTAGGAACTAAGGATATAGGGGACATCATAAGAGAGGTCGGTCAAAATATTTTTTTCATATACCTACAATGGACATATAAGAAACTGATACATGGGGAGAAGAACTTAAAACATCCCATCAGAAATATGGAGGTTTAATAGAAATCTCTATTGGTCATTCATGCCCAGTTGTCTTGTAAGACCACCTAGTGGGGGTGTGATTATATGATGATCCCAAATAACAAGGAAGTCAAGAATGATTTGGGCCACAAGAAGTAGATGATCCCTCAACCTCTAAACAAGAACCAGGCTCATTTACCTAAATTGGATTATCTCTAGAACCACATGTTAAATAGAAACACTACCTTAGGAAGTCCTGACCTCTAGAACAATAGTATGACACTATGAAAAAACTAACAGTTTTGCTATCCAATATCTCAATCCTATATGTTATCTATATTTCAAAATTTCTCAAGGAGTAACTCATTGAATCCCTCTAGATAAAAAAATATTCTTAGATAGAAGACGATGCATCCAAGGTCTATAGAGTGGAGACCATGCCAGCAGATTTTTAGGTAGCCAACTAATTCATAGACTATGATTAAGAAGAGGTCATCTGGGGACACATGAGGCCCCTATAAGTTTCTAGTAGACTCAATAATGATGAAATATTAAGGGAACTGATTGGAAAAGGTTTTGGGATCAACATCATCCCAATTCAAACCCTCTGATGTTTTGGGTATAGAAAAGGGTATTTTTAACCCTCAAATATGACCATTTTAGGGTGTGATAAGCACAAGAAAAGACCTCATGGGAAGATCATGCTCAAATTTTTTTGTAGATCTCACTTTTGATGCTAGGTTTATGGTTATCTAAGAAGACACTAAATAAGATGTATTTCTTAGAAGGCCCTGTCTCCATAGCCATGTGGTGGTACCCTCGACATTCCATGACTGTCAAAAATATCCCATTAATGGAAAGGTTGGAATAAAAATGGTGAAAATGCACCCTTATAGATATTGAAATCCACATATATGGTGGCAGGTTTCTATGAAAAGGGTAAAAAACCAATGGTGGATGATAATATACAGGTTGTATCCCTTAATAACTTGAGGAAGACCCCGAAAAATCATTATAGTATGATTGATAATGACTATATTTTCCCTAGAAATCTAGTTGAGGTAGTAGACCTAGTCATGGAGGACCAAGCCCCTTATATCCCTTGTGACAATGTAAAAGAATATCGTATACAAAATCTCTCTACAATGAATCTAGAAATACAGGATGATAGTGTCTTTTTTTGTGGCCTATCTCACCTTGACATAGACAAAAATGCACCCAAATTACTGAATTATTATAATAATTCATCTACAATCATAGAGGTGGAAGAAGAGGAGGATGACTGAAGGAACACTCCTCTTTCATTTGTGAAAAGATTCTCCACCACCATTAATGATATGGTGCCGGTAAATATAGGAATAAAAGATGACACGCGACCTATACTGATAAGTGTCTCCATGACTATTGAGGAGAAATAGATTTACTTCACATTTATAAAAAATCACTAATATGTATTCTCTTGTAATTATATGGTTGTGGATAAACTAAATTCAGATGTGGATACGTGCTATCTCAGCTTACCCGATAACCATCAATGATTCAATTAGGCATCCAGAAGGACACACCTCTCTCATGCTACCGTGGTAGATGAGGAATTTGACAAATTAATAAAAGGAAACTTTACTCATGAAGTGAAATACCCAATATGGATTTCTAATATCATCCATGAAAAAAAAGATGAATGGGCATATAAGGGTCTACATCAACTTCATACACCTTAATCGATATTTCTCGAATGATGATTTCCCATTCTGGATCCTAAAACTATAGATCGATGCAATAACTATATTCAAATCCCTATCCTTCTTGGATGGGTACTAAGGGTAAACCCAGATAAAGATTTCCCCTCGAGATAGAAAAACCTCTGCCGTTAGAGAACTACATGGGATTTTTTCTATCAAGTCATACCCTTTGAACTAAAAAATGTGGGCTCTACATATCAACATGTCAGGCTTCAAATCATTATTAGATTCTTGGGAACAATAGCTGAATGATATGCCAATAACCTAGCGGTCATATCCTAACATCGATGTGATCAATTCATGGATATTTGAAAAATAATTGATAAGTTGTGACAGCATAGTCTGGAGATAAATCTACTAAAATGAACAATCAAGGTAACATCAGGTAAGTACCTTGAGTTTATGGTATGCCACCTATGCATCAAGTCTGTCCCTAAAAAAATTACTGTTGTTATAGTAATGTCACCCTCTCAAAATCTTATAGAAATCAGGGGTATCCATGGTTACCACACATATATTTGGTGTTTCATAGCCAGCTTGGCTAGAAAGTGTTTCTATTTCAACAAACTAATGAAGTAGGGAATCATATATCAATGAGATAAGGACTACCAAGAATCCATAAAGAGTGTCAAGAAGTACCTGCTACTCCTACCGGTCCTGATTTCGTTAGTAGAAGGAATACCACTCATCCTATATATGGACACCATGGAATGATCACTAAGAATCCTCAATGCATAGAAGAATGATGCGGGGAGTGAGAATAGTCTCTACTACCTCATCTAAACAATTCTAGGAACTGAGACATGACACTCCAAAGTTGAGAATAATTTCCTCACACTCATCTCTGTAGTGAAAATGATTAGGTATTACTAATATTACCATGTAGTCCAATTGGTCATTCGTATTGATCCATTCAAGTAGACACTTGGTTATCCCATGTGGATGGGTCATTCTTCTTAATGGGTGTTCATTTTGAAAGACTACGACATTTTATTTATGTCACCAAATTCAATAAAAGGTCATGCTCGAGATGATTTCCTTGTGGAACATTCCACTCCATAAAGCACACATTAGATACTAAACATCTGTATGAAGAGGTTTTCTATTCCCATGACCCTCTCTATACATGGGTAATATATTTTTATAGAACCTCCCATAGTTATATCGACAAGATACTATAAAACCTGAGACTTAATCGGGAAATCTTAGGGATTGTATTTGTTTCTCCAGACAAAGAATATTTTCCCTAATCTTTATCACAATCTGAAGGCAGAACAAATATTGAGGTTGAATACCAAACCCTCATTTCTTTCATGGAATTATCCTTTACACTATAACTATCCTACCTTAACATTAAAAGTGGATTTAGAACTAGTGATAAAGAAGATCAACAGTGAATACACCATCAAAAAAGAAGAATTTTCCCATTTACAGGCAATTTTAGGGGACTAATGGAAGGGTTCTCTTTTTTATCCTACATTGCATAATGTTCCTCAATCATAGAAATGTTGTGCTGACCCATTGGCTAATGTATCAATAGTCTCTTCCAACCCTAATTAGGGGGAAGAAATATTTCATTTCAGACACAAAAGAATGGTCTCATTGATCACTATTTTTAATATGGGAGAAATCAACTTGGTCATAACTTCCTTAGATCATGATGAAGCAATATCCACAACTAGATGGATGGAACCCATAATTGATTATCTCTAAAATGGGACTCTCTTGATAGACTGAGCTGAAAAGGAACAAATTTGATGGTGAGTAGCGAATATTACCCTGCCTGATGGCCCAAATGAGCAGAAATACCCCAAAAAGTGAGGCTTTGATAGAATCCTCCACATATGCATAGAATAATGAGATATTTTTCACAATTATGGAAGAATTCCATGTGGGATCTTGGAGAGATCATCAATTTGGCACTGGGAACTCCCCCCAAATCATGTAGTTGGGTTACAACTAGAAACCATTATACTATACTGTGTAAAATTTACCAAGAAATTTCATTCATTCTAGGTCCATAAAAACATCATTCACAAATCCTTGGAATATCTACATAATACTAAAAATTCTTGGTTTTTTCTTCATTTATGGTATTGATTTTTTTGGGATATATCTCTGATCCAAAACTAAGAAGTTCAGGTATATCCTTACTATTAAAAAATTATTTTCAAAATGGGATAATTCAATACCCCTCAAAGATGTAGAGTTGAAAAACATCATCAATTTCACAAATTCCAATATCATCACTATGTTTGGCGTCTCTCACAGAAAACCAAAGGACAATAGAAGAAAATTCGATTCTACAGAGTTGAATAAATTTAATCAAGAGTAGAACATCGAGTCCAATCCCTCATCTCACTATCATGTAGTGGAAAATGGACAGATATATGACTTCAATAAAATTATGTCAAACATACTATAGAAGATGGTAAATAAGGATAGGAAATCCTAAACAGACAAGCTCATCCATGTTTTATGGGCCTACCATATCACCATGCATACTACTACACAATAAATTCCATATTCAATGGAGTACGAGATAGAGGTAGTGTTACCAATAGAAGCCTATTGGTTTCACACTGTGTTCCATCAAAGGAAAACTCTCAGAGGATGACAAATTTCAAAAGAAGATAGATGAATTGGAGGGGATCAATGAGAACATGTTGTTAGCATTTCAAAAACATGAATTCTATAAAACTCAGATCACATGGTAATTTCATGAAAATTTATGCCTCTATTCTTTTTTATTAGGAGAATTATTTTTTTCCCTCATAACCCTAATGATAAAAGGAAAGAATCCTCTGAAGCTAGAACCCCAACATAAAGTTCCTTATATCATACATAAAGTATATTATAATAGAACTTACTCCCATCCATGATAGACGGGGATCATGTGACACCACCCACCAATGAAATATTTCTCATGAAATACTTTTTTGAATCTTTCATCAAGTTTCTATCATCCTTGATGAATGATGTTAAACTAAAAAAAATTAATAGACGCAAGTTGTTAAACTAAACAGTGTGTGTCATCCTAGAAACATGATGTTAAAATATATGGATCTCATACTAGTAACATGATATTAAACTCTCTAGAACCCATCCCAACTCTAAGATGAAAAACTGCACAACACCCTTCATTTTTACCGCAAGATGATAAAATACATGGTTGAATTACTCAATGAACAATGTTAACCTACACAGAAAGCTTCGTCTTACCAACAAATCATTATACATGAACTATATTTTTGTGAAATAAAGTGTAAATTTCCCTAACCTTGTGTGAGATTCTCATCTATATAGGGAATCTCTTCATCCAAGAACAACATGTGACATGATTCCATCCATCACATAATACATAGTGATGCCAAGACCTCAATTATTGGATCAAGTCTCAAAAATCCTTTTATTCCACATTTGGTGACCCATTTAATTACTATAATATGTTAAAATTAATAGAATATGTTATTATCATACGATATAAAACTACACAGATCCCCAAAATTCATCTTCATTCACATTGACTCGCCCACTTCTTTACCACATGATGTTACACTACATGGATGATGTCCTCACTGCAGGAAATTAAACTACATGGATTTTTAGAATTATATAAGGATTGATTCTCATTATAATGAGTTATGTAGGGATTCATGAATCCTATATCCCATGTCATCCATAACATGGTAAAATATTCTTCTACCTACCCTCCAACTGCCTCCACTTCATCAGGAACCTTTTCGAATCCTTTTTTATCACACCGAACATAGCCCATGTGATCTTAAGAGTTTTGGTAAAGGGTATCCCCATGTGGTTGAGGCATATTAGTTTACATCAGTATGATCCTGAGTCCACACCGCATGATGTTAAACTCTGTGGTTGATGCCCTTTTCATATAACACTAAACTACACATGTTTCCAGAACTATGTGTGGCTTGATTCCCTTCATCACTGTATACTTAGTGATTCCTGGATATCTAATTCTTGACCAATATACAACAATAAAAATGAAAATTCCCCCTACTTTGTGTAAGGATCCTACCAATATAGGGATTTTTCATCTGAACTATGTGCGGCTTGATTGCCATCATCACAGGATAAGTAGTGACCCCTAAACCTAAATTCCTTGGTCCCAGCCATAGTATTTCCTTATTTTCATCAGTCCTTCAACATCCTTTCCACATGATGTTAAAATACATGGTTTTTCAAGACCTATGTGTGGATCGATTTTTGTAATCTCAGGATATGTAGTGATTCCTGAATGTCCAATCCTAGGCCTAGCTAAAACAATCAAGAGAAACAATCCCCCCTTCAACGTAAGGGAAAGACCTGCATAGAGTGTTTCTTTTTCAATAACTATGTGTGTCTAGATTGATGTCCTCAAAGGATATTTTGAGATGTCTAGATCTTTGAATCTTAGTTCTAGCCTCAGAAAAACAAAATATTCACCCCATCCCTGCATACAGGTTTTCCCTATTCAAGGAACATCCCCAAACTATATTGGATTTGATTCATGTAATCTCAGTTCACCAATGTATGAGTAATATATTCATATGTACTCATTTTGAATGTAATATATATTGTACATTATTACATGTTGGTTCACTATCCTTACGACATGATGTTAAACTACAAGGAAACAAATACATCCTTTTCGCGTGACATTAAATTGCAAAGAAAATATCCTAGCCTCAAGACATGAGAACTACATAGAAAATACGTCCCTACAACATGATGTTAAACTATGCATACCATCACCCATTTTCATCACTTATTATAGGACCACGAGATTCTCACTGTGGTCAACCAGAGTATATGATTCTTTCACCATTATTTAACCCCCTCAATCCTTCAATCAAACTTCATGTCTTCAGTTCTGTGGGTTTCAGTAAACCTTTCATGGACCTTAAGAAGGAAACATGATCTCTCTTATTGACCATGTTATTGATGCATAATGGCATTGACCTACTAACTAGATACATCTTGTCTTTATAAGAGGATATTTCTAATAATTGTAAGCCTAACCTCGTCGTGGAAGAACTCATCAGCTTAGTGTGTTCTAGGTCTTCCAAGGCATGATTGTCCCACATCATTACTCACTATATGAGAATCTTGAGCCATGATTTATGAAATTCTTATCTCCATATCAGAAGGATGTTAGATTAATCTTGACCAAGGGTATCCTAAATGGTTACTAGTGTAATATTCCCATCATAGATAGTCTATGTGCACTATTACCATAAACAGCCTTCACATTGATTAAAGTAACACGAACGTAAAAAGTCACCTTATATGGTATGGATAGAAATAATATAATATTTCTAATGAAAGAGACAGAAAACATGTGACATCAAAAAACTATTAAGGGAGGCCAGATAAAAAGTCAATTATTCATCCATTAAACACTTCATATCAAGAGTTTAGGCAACAATTAGTGCATAAATATTTGAGGCATAAAGCTCACAGGTTCCACTTTATACACCTCATAAAAGCTGACCCATGTTAACTAGACCACAAGTCCAAGAAAAAGTTATAGTAATGGGTTTTTATGACCCCTCACCATGATAACATGTTCACTATATAGAGATATAATTTTTAGGGTAATTTAACTCTTATTGAATATTAGATTCCCTATAAATCACACTTCATGATTTGAGTGCCTCAGATCTCAAAAATATTTAATGGCCCATGGAAAAGGATACCCAACTTTAAAGGACCCTTCATTTGACTATGTATGTATTCTTGTGGATTCTACATAATATTCTATAGTCACCAACCAAATGTCTCATTCTGTTAAAATGGATTTTTGATCTTAATGATCCTTGACATCACCATGGAAGAACTTATTGCCTTAGTGTATTTTGGGCCATTCATGACATGATTTTCATGAACCATCCTTGAGACCCAGGAACATTGGACCATTATTTATAATCCATACACCCATACAATTCAAGAGGATTCAATATCCTCGAAATTACATCACCGTGTTTTTTACTCTATCTCAATGTAGGGATGGAGGCCTCCATTCTAGAACCTTTTGATGTCCCATATCTCATGATTTGAAACCATATGGTGTAGGTATGAAGCTTCACAAGTAAAGAGCTAAACTGCCCTAGGGTACCATAACACTACCTGGATATACTTCAATTTCATAATAACCTCATCATTTGGATATTTGAGTCTTTATCAATCATTCATGTACCTAGAAAATGTTTGGAGATATTCTTTACATGACCAAGCTATCAACTCATAAAGGATTTGACCTACCAAATAAATGAATATCCACCTTTAGGAATGAAACACCAATCCTTGTAAATCCCAGTAACACCGTGGAAGAACATATAAAATCATGGATTTATAGTTCTTCCCATCATTTCTACCCCATCCTGTATTCATCAAATCAATCTTTTGGGTTATGAATTATATCTTCCATGTTCCAACATTCCAAGTGGACCTAACATCCCTAGTATTTTCCCCTCTTCCAATATCACACACAAAAATATTTCATGAACCTTATAGAAGAGTATAAGTACCTATTTTTAATAATTATACTAATGCATAAGGACATTTACCTACCAAAAATACAAATATCATCCTTGAATTAAAGGAGCTCTGATCCTCATGATCCTCAGCAACACCAGGGAAACTATTAGCAACCTAGGATGTTTTGGGACTTTCCTAGAATGTCAATACCCAATTAAATGATCATTAATTACGTCCTAAAATTAAGATGTTAAACTATATGGAATCTCATGTTATGAGCTAAAACACACTAAACTATAACAATTTAAGGTCTGACCTAAAATACTATAAACTACAGTGATATAAGGTCTGATCTAAAAGACCCTAAACTAGTACAATATAAAGTCCTGGTTAAACAACCCTAAACTAAAGTGATAGAAGTTTTTAGCTAAAAGACCCTAAATAAAATCACAATAGTGATTTTGTTTCTCTACAAGTCCATTGTCTTTGTAAAAAGATAAATCACATTCCCTCAAGGACATATATTTTTCCCAACTATCCTTCTATGAGTCAGGTAATATCAAGATAGTTGTATAAGATATATTAGTATGGAATCTCATGTTGGTGGTCATTCATGATCATTTCTCGAGAATAATCATTTATGATTAAATATTAAGATCTAGGAATTTAGGTTTACTTTATTTTTTGTAAAGGATGTGTATCATTGAGGATTTAGGTGTTATGAGACCCTCAAAATTTCATCCACATCATGAATAAAAGTAAACTAGACAACAAGACATAATTTTTGTTAGATATAATCATTCATAGCATGGAAAAAGAGAAATATCGACATTTTGTAGTCTCTCCAAGTATTTCATCAAAAATAAAATACATATCAATTATTGAACTATGATAATATTTAGTCGGATAAGATAGAAAAGTCAGAAATAGTATAACAGAAAGTGTTGATTGAGCACAGCAGATTCACTCTCCCTATTTATTCTGCTTTCTCCCCAGGATGATATTCAACAATCAAAGTTGATAGCTCCTAAACCCATTTATTATTACTTTTTGGTGATGATGATGATGTTGAGTGATAATACTTTAAGTGACCCACAACCTCCCCATACTTCTGTATTTTCACGTTCATGATTTCCATTTGTGCTTGCATCTTAGATATAAACCGGTGTCTTTGCTTGAACACCTCCAATGATTCCTTCACACAATTAGTCAAGGAATCCCCATCATCAAGATTTAACAACTCCATCTCACTAGTATCTAATTATTCCAATGACAGGATTCTTTTCCTCTTGATTCCATATAATGAATCACAGTCGAATCTACCCACCCTGAAATCATTGATTAGATTGAGAAGATATTCCAATCGATCGTAGAATGTTCCAAGAGAGGTCTCAGTGATTAGGGTAGGAATCTATTTCTATATCATCCTACATTGTGTCTGAGCTTCGGTGGATTTTGGTGTGGATATATCAAAAGTTGGAACAACTAGTTTAATAAAAAATGATGGAGGATAAGACGTACCATATACTCATCACCAAAAATATGCATCATCTACCACTTTAATAGATGAACTGACTTACTCAACAAATTATTCCAGACAAATGGGATGATCGTCATCAGGAAGGGAACATATCCCAGAAGACTCACCCAAATCATTAATCAAAAACATTATTACTACAGATAGATGAGTCGGTGAGGAAAATGGTGTGTCCATTTGACGGACCAGCTTGTTCAGTGCTCCCCCAGGATATGCCTCCACCTAAGACTAGGCATAGTCTTGTGATAAGAACGCATGGGGCTCTAATAGGTGGAAGGATGATCTCCACATTATTTTATTCACACACCAATATTAGCTTGAATTGATAGATGATAATAGGGTTTGTTTCTCCCTTCATGCCAGCTAAAGGAAGGGGGAGACCCTTTAGTAACATCCAAACTAGAAAGAAACTGATAAAGAGTATATGGTTTGAAAATGATCAGTTTGTACATCCTATCCACATGAACCCCATCCTAAATGGGAAATGTTATTTGACTTTTCATCAAGAGAGTCTCTACCATTATCAATGATTGGCCCTGTCAGTGCAGGATAAGGTATGAAATCAATGAAATCAGTTTAGCTCAATACATAATAAACCTCATCAGGGCATAATGACATGGACCCAACCTTGTATATGTTTAATAACATGGTCAAAAATAAGGCCCCAAGTATTAAAGTGGAATTATAGTATTAATATTAGTTTAAATTGTACCCTCTCTATCCAAATAAAAACTAAAAATAATGAATAATCTAATAGATGATGCTACCCTACTGAATGTTTCATAGAATCTAGTAGGGGTATCTAATAATCATTACTTACAGATTGATGTGACTTCCCACTTCTATTTAATCTTCCATCACAAATGTACTAAACCAGATTCCTGAGCTTGTATCCCCAACATGGAAAATCCACCAATTCAGAAACATAGACATAAATCCCCCCAAACTAAGGCTAAGTGATATCTCCAATTTCACTCAATATCCTCAAGAGGTATGATCCCCAACTTCAAAAATGGAGAAATATGAACCAGAACTATCCTCAACCTGTCGAGAAAGGGATCGAAGGGCTGTATAGTAGTATGACTACCTTTATTGCAATAAATGAAAATATTGATCAAAGATTTAAAAGATATCAGAAAACTCATGGTCATATCCTTTATAGAGATTTATTCATGATGTTGAGCATGTCTCTTACCAAGACTGTAGATTTTAATGGGTCATACCATAAATATATGGTAGGAAGGAACACTTCGTACATCTCTAAAAGAGGGGCTATGCAACCCAGTTGATAGATATGACAGAGATTTATTCCAACCTTACCATGGGAAAGATGGAATAAATTGGTTCTAGGACACCAA
This sequence comes from Viscum album, assembly GCA_963277665.1. NCBI lineage: Eukaryota > Viridiplantae > Streptophyta > Magnoliopsida > Santalales > Viscaceae > Viscum > Viscum album. Next base: position 1,659,037,487 of record OY728153.1, read on the forward strand.
TGACTAACCAAGTCTTAAAAAATATCAAATTGATGGTAAATGATAAATTGTGAAATACTTAAAGATTCATAACGATGTACAAGAGATAGTTGGTTGAAAAAATATATGAAAATATGACTAACCCAGAATGTTTGTAACCATTCTTCCAAAAATTTACCACTAGACTGAAGATCTTATTTCCCACTCCATCCTCCAACCAAGGTTGCTCAGAGAAGAGACTAATATGATAAATTTTCCCTGAGTGATGGTATGGTGAGAAAAATCATAGATTTCCAGCCAAAGGGGAGATTTCACCAACATAAAATATCACCCCTGAGACCATGCTACAATCTGTTGTAAATACATCAAAATCATCACCTGAATGCAGTCAAGAGAAGTTGATACCCAGCAAGATGGAAAACTATAGTTTGAAGAAGGGATGTATTTTTCATATAGTATCCTAAATCCATATAAAAGAAGTTGGTACAATAAAGGAAAATTATGGATTTAAAATGATAAAATAATTTTTAGAACCTCATTATCATAATTCACGTGATACTGGGGGCTAGAATTTTGATTCCTAGAAATCATATCCCTCTAGTAAACTATGGTTGAGAAACTAAAATTAGATCTTGAATACATCTGAACTAGATTATGTGGACTATGTCAAACATATAAAAATAAAATCATATCAATGGAAATAGAAAAAAAATCAATAAAGTCACACACAAAGAGTGAAACATCAATGATATTCACATTAACATAAAGGACTCATGAATCACCAAACTTATAAAAATATCACAGACCGTATAAACCCATATGAACATCATGCGGCCGTATGAACCCTCTTATGTCTCACAATATCTTGACCCTAACATGGCCACACTATCCATATAATACTCAAAGTATCATGTGATAAAGATAGTAAATCCAATGAAACTCTGAAGATGATTATGAATCCCAGAGGTCAAAGTTAAAACAATTACCAAATATAAGTTCACGGTTTATTAAAATGTGCTCCTCGGAAAATAAATTCTTGTGATGTAGCTCTCTCTCAAAATGGTCTCACGGTGACATATCATGATCGATTCCTGTGTGAAGGTCTTGAGAAAAGATCACATAATAGAGAAAGGACATAATAGATATAAATGGTGGGTGGTTGGTTGATGATCCACCATCAGTTACTCTATTTATAAGGCCTTACACGGTATACCAAACATCTCCTAGTAGGCCAAATGTCACCCAATGTCACTGATTGGAGACAGTTCCAAAACCTCAGGAATGTATTTACTTTACTCATAACCAAGCCCTTGTATCCAGAGATGTCGTTACTAGGGGGAATTGTTGACACCTTCCAAATGAAAATAATCAAATCCATAAGGGATGAAGCACCTAAATATGAGTATTATTTCCTCAATAAATAAAATGAATAAGTATGGGTCCAAAATCACACGGAAGGCATGAACCTATGTAAGACATGTGATCGCGTGGCCTTCGAGTGGTCATGAAGATGGTCTCACACATCGCATAATCTATAGGAGATCTCATGGATCCCATTTTACAAGTTCTTTACTCTCATGAAGGAATATGAGACACTCAATGGTCATGTGGTGGTAGTCATATGGTCTCCCCAAAGTCAGATGACTTGTCTACCTTTTTTCACCTAAAAACCATCTAAAAATAATGGTAAAATGAAGAGGAATATATTCAAAATTCAAGAGTAATTTATAGTTATAGACTTCATGTGGCACACCCCATGTGGTTTTCAAGACACAGTAGAATCCCTGGCGACATTTCCTCCTTGTCCTGAAAGATCTCATGGATGTGTCACCATTGTAATGTGAAGGGCTTCATATATATCTTTCCAGTATAGTGATTACCCTTTGGCTCTAAAGACAAGTATGCTAGTTTTTTTATGATAATTTCAACACATCACCATAGGAGCCTTTGTTGGTCACCCAACACATCATCGATTGGGAGAGTGTTTATCTTTGAAAACACTCGAGAAAACTCATGGGACCCCAAAGACCTTATAAAATAAACAAGTAATTTAAAAGGGAATTTATGAGAGTATCTTGCAATTGTAAACATTGTGTGATGTTCTCTTGTACTCCAAAAGACCTAAAAAAATTCCTTCATCATAAATTCTTGGTCTTGATAATTCTACCTGGAAAACCATCTTTTCATTCATAAGGTTCAAAAAAAGTTAGTCAAGGTCATGTGAAAGCCTTTAAAAAGGAATTTCCATCTCGTAAAGGCCCTTGGACATTTCATACTAAAAATTTGAATGCCACATGGAATGCCCACATAATTAGGTAAGACACCATTAATTATCTATAATCCAATAAATGGAGTGTTGATGGAATGGTGTCATGGTTGCTAGAAATCATGTGATTCCCATGGAATGGCCTATAATAGGATCTCATAAATGCATGAAATCAAATCCATCCACTAACTCCGACCTATATTTGTGTAATATGCTCAGTGGAAAGGGATAAGTAATCAGGGAGGAGTTGCCTATGAATTCCCCATCCTAGTATGAAAAAATGTATCCATAGATCCTCGTACCAGAGCATCCATTTAGAAAATAGGATTTCTTTGGGTGGCTGATTTCATGATTAGATATTGTTTCAATCAGGTAAAGTCTATGAAACAACCTAAGAAACCAAAAATCATGTATAAAAACGTTGTATGATTACTCGTAGATCATGTGAATGAATTCTGACTAGTTATGTGAAGGACATCCTGTATATCTATTTAATTACATGAGACTTAAACAACATAACACTAAACAAATCTAAGGCATATGTGATAAAAGGCTACAATAAAGACAAAAAATGAGAGAATTATGTGAAGAGCATATACACTGATCATCTTATGATTCATGTGAACCACCCAGGTCATGCGATAACACTAGGACATATCACCCAGATCACACAATGATCCTTTTGTATATTATTTAGATCATGATATTTTCCCTAGACATGTGAGAACATGTCACATGGAACCCCCTAGGCATGCCACTTGGGTCTTGCGAAACCATCTAGGATCACCATCAAAACCTTGAGAGGTCCTTCAGACATGTCACCCAAATTATACGGCATAACCAGTATATTTCATCAGAGTTTCTCAATAGAATTAGGGCATGTCAACTAGATCATAACATGTCTTATGGACAAGATATTTGTGAGACATCCTACATACATGTCGTCCAACTTTTATTATGAAACCCAAAAAAGTCATCTAGGACATTAAACACCTTCCAAATATGTCATAATGAATCCCGTGACACCCTCCAAGCATGTTTGATTGCATTCATGATGACCCCAAGAAAAGTATTCTAGATAATGAGACACCCTCCAAGAATGTTATCTGAGATCCTGAGATGGCCTCCAGGATCGTCCATATAGAAATTTAGATGTCTTTCAAACAGTTATATGTTTGTCATATGATGAAATTAAAAAAATCAATCTAGATTGTGTGATGTCCCCTAGAAAATTCAACTTGATGATGAAATTATCGTGGACATTCCAGAAAGATATACTTTGACATGTCAAGAAGACAATCAAATCGTGACTTCAAGAAAGTCAATTCATGTTAGCAATATAAGAAGGCTAGGAAAAGAAGGCATCCTAGGACATGATAACCTTTTCCAGTCTCCATAATCAGGGAAACCATAGTTTTTAAGACCTGGTCTACTAAACTGTGAGAAATTAGATTCATATACTAACTATGATACATAGGATTCCTTCCAAAGGCCTACGATAAAATTGTAATCCACTTCAATGTAAGTCTCATCATGTATTTAACATTTCAACCATTATAACCCAATCATTCCAATGGGATAATCATTCTACCTCATCTATAAACATACTGAGAAGTGATTTGAACTATAATAACTCTGATTCTTTCAATTTACAGGATACATAGGATTTATCCCTAAGGCCTTAACTCCATATTAATCTTCTTAAAGGGTTTTCCCTGTATAGAATTCTTTCATCCATATGTAGGGAGACTGAATACTTTCTATCCCTTATTTCTCACACCGATCATGGATCATGTGGGATTAAGGATTCGAAATGGTCAAATCACATTCATCGTGAATCTCCACAATCCAAGGGAACCTAATTGCATAAACCTCAATGAGTGGAATGATATGAATCCCTCCATATAAATAGATTTACCTTATGGTTAGTCCAAATAGAATGATAAAATTATGATAACACTGATTCCTACCATAACCAAGATATGTAGGATGTATCCTCAAGAATCGAGCACAATTACTTGGTTTTTAAGTGCCCACACATATGTCTTTTATGCATAATGTTAAACTACACAGGCTCAACAAACAACAATTTATTTTATTCTTACAATAAAAAGGATACGTTGGATGCATCATACTAGAACAATCTCATATTGAATATATTAAATGCCTCTAGGTGTAGAAAAATCTTCCAATGTTCTTGACTATATGGATCAAACATATAAGCAGCCACCCATCAAGGGAAATGGATGAAGAACATAATATACAAATATATAGATTCAGAAAGATATCTCCCTTAGTTTATAAAAAATATTTAACCTATAGTCATTTGGTGGGAGAAAATCATTTCATATCCAAAATGGAAATAGTTTTAACATGTGGTCCTTTTTTTAACATAACTTATCCCATATCAAAATTAGGAATAGATCCATCAACATATATTAATTCTATAAGAGAGTCCGATACTAAGAAACACCACCCAAGGGTAGGATCAACCCAAACTCTCATCCCCTCAACAATTGTGAGTTCCTAAGTTCCATTGGGATTGAAACCCCAACTAACCACCATCCTTTGGAAGGAGTTATGTATCTAGTTATGAATGGTGGAACCATTGGGGTTCCCATTAAAAAAGATGAAGAATGTACCCATATATATGATAAAAAATACGTAGAACCTATAACCAACTCATTTAGCAGAGGCATCTACTTCACATGAAAAGGGTAGACTTCTTAGTTATCATCAAACCATCTTGTCCATGTCATGGGGGTTCCCTAAGAATTCAAATTTCATCGTTTCCTTTAAAATAGTATGATATATTATTTCTATTACCTGATGAAAAATAATACAATATTTAAGAGGTATAATGAAAGAAAACTCATGGTTCATTTAAAAACATTGACGCGTGAGGATTATATTTTTACATGGGTGAGATCTTGTGTGCACTAGTGGTAAACTAAATATTTGTTAAGTTAATGTATTGGCCATAGCTAATAACTGCATGTATTAACCTGAGTAATAATAAAGCAATAAAAAAATTTTGAATTCAAAATTCCAATATAAATTGTAATGTTTCTTTTAAAATATGATTTTATTAATTAAGAATGATTTATGAAACCATTTTTCTTTTGAATTTTGAAACATTAAATTAAGGAGATATTTCAAACTTTAAACATCAACCACTTATAAATAAATCCTCTATAAAATAAATTGTATAAATTTAATTTGAAATCTATAAAATTTATATAACAAAAAATTATACTTCAAAAAAAGGTTTTATAAAATAATGATACTTTTTTAAGAACCAAATTTACAAAAACACAATGTTTTACATCATATTTGGAATGAAATTTAGAGTTTAAAAGAATTAAGTTTAATTTAGAGAGAATTCATGTTAAAAAGGACCAAATATATATAAGAGCTAACATTTCATTCCCCCAAACTGACTATGTCATTGTCATACCATCGATACAACTCTTAAGTAGTGTTTAGTTAGGATAATGGGATTGTAACTCAATCGAGTCATAGTGAGATAAAATAATATCCCTTAGTTAAAAATAATAATTATTATTAGAATAGTGTTCTTATAAAATTATGTCCACACTACTTGAACCATAGTATTAGTGGTTTTACCATATTTTCAAATATAAGAAAATTAAGTACGCTCATTTTTCTCAAATGAACAAACACGAATTTTCATTAGGATTGGATAGTGAAACACGAGAAATAATAAATTTTTCTTCAAGAGTTACATACAAGGACAAATGAATAATCATGATTAATAAATATTGAATATTATATGATAAATCTATAAGCTATTATAAAAAATAAATATTTCTTTCAAAATACCAGATAACATTGTTTTAATGATGAATAAGTATGACTCCACCCATCACAATACATTATAAAATTAGATTTCAAAATATTTTAATTTATTATATGAAAAAATGGAAAAAATAACCATTTTTTATTCTAAATATAGTTAAAAATTATTTACTTTTAATTTTAAAAAACTGTAGCTTTTATAATCTTGTTTTATACTAAAAAATTAGTTAAAGAGTTCACACCCCTACCTTAATCTTAGTTATGGTTTATCCTTCCAAAATGATCCTCTAGTAGACCCTAAAAATCATTAGATAAGAACCCAAATTCAGAAAAGTCCCCTAAACCATGTACCATAAACAATAAAGGATAGTCCCAAATAGAAAACAAGGAGGATAACTACTAATTTACCCAAAAGATCGGTATAGGTTAAAGACAAAATTATACCTAAAATCCTGGAAACCCTAATAAAATCATTGTGTATCAGGATTTGTATATATAGTGAGAATGTATTTAGAAATTACTCACTTAGATATTTTTTTTATTATCCAAAAAATTTCTCATGTTTTTATTATGCAGTTCACCCAATCCTCTAATTCAACTAGGTTTTCATCACCCACGTTCCTGGATTTTCACAAGTCTACCTCACCCATGTACCTGACTTCACCTAGGTCAACTTCAAAAAAGTACCTTGATTTTTCTAGGTCAACTTTTAATAATTCCTTAGCTTTTCCCATGTCTTATTTTCTTAAATCCCAAGATTCACCCAGGTTAACTGTACCCAGGCCCCTGGGTTTTTCTAGGTTAACTTTGACTAGGTCCTTAACAACACCCAAGACGTTTTCTCAAGCCTTCCCACAAAACCTTATACACCCAAATCCTTCTCTAAGTTATGTTTAACCAAGTAGGTTCCCACTAAATTCTTTTTTATTCCCTATTATTGGAACATTTTTTTTCCTAAGGCATATGATCCACTTTAGTCATGAAACACTATTCATGATACTCTTTACTCAGTTGCTTTTCTCAACTTTTTCACTGAGGTGAGCATGATGAGAGAGAACCTTATGACTTTTACCAAAACATCATTGAGGAAATAAGAGCGTTGATCATATATTTATAGAAAACAACCCCCACAAGCTTGGAATAATAGAGACCCATATTTTTCATACATATATATTGTATCTAAATATATTAATATTGCTTATAAAACAATAAAATACATGCAAGAACTGTAATGTTTTAGTGTTTTTAGAGACAAGATAAAAAAATTATTCATAAAAGATCCTTAATGTATCCAATTAAGATAATCTCACATGGAACACTTCTTAAACATTCCCTATATAAATTATTTCTTCATAACCCAGTAAAAGTTAATATAAGAATGGGTAACCTAAAATGTTTAGTAAGGTTATACAAGGGATATATAAATGATCACTTAAACATAACATGAGTATAAGGGTATGAAAAAATGAGTTTAACATTTAAAAACCATTCCCAACATATCATAGATCATGGTCTTTATTCATGAAATATATTTTTGTCATTTTATAAAAAATGAACCATAAAGGAATCAAAGAACATGGTCCATGAGATCATAATAATAGCATAATACATAATTTTGAGGAAAAAACATTAGAATATAAAATCATTTCCAAATTCAAGGTTCACTGCCAAGATGATAATAGTAGATTGGGTTCAGACATTATTCCATCATATCCTAATTGATTGATCACTCGAAATACTATCAAAATGGATTGATTCCGTTATTGAACAGAGTTTACTCTCCATTAGAGCCATTATTATCTCATAAGATATCCATCCTTAACAAAGGAATTAGAGGGATATATAATTCTAGACCCACTAATAAGATAAACATAATCTATTCATATGTGTCCCTCAAGATCATAAATCATTAATCATATATCATAACCTATAGTAATGGAGTGGGTTTCATAAAAATTTCATCATTTCAATATAACATAACTCATGTAAAATTAATGGGTTTCATAAAAATCTTTTCATCATTATCCAAAAACGTCTAGATAAAAAAATAATGATGATATACTTGGATCCTGAACCTATAATATCCTAAGTGACATCAAATGATGTAATCTTAGAGGAAAATTATATTAAAATATATCTTGGAATATTTCATGAGGAAAATAAACTTTTCATTTTGAAATCACTTATATAAAACATAAAAAACTAAAAAATTTATTGAAAATTTTTATTTAGAAAGGAAAATAGAAAATTTTACATTAATATTCTTAACATTTAGGGGTCATGACACTGGTAAATTATATTCATACTATTTATATTAAAAAAAAGATTCCTTCCACATTTTTTGGTAAAAAGTAAAATGTACCTCTTTCGGAAAACAATAACAAGATTCCATTGAAACCATTTTTTAAAAGTTAAATCATGGGTAAATATGATGTTAAATTATTAAAAAATATTACTGAAAATATTTTTAGAAAACATGGATATGGAAGACATTAAATTTTTGACTAAAGAGATAATTAAATTTGGCTTTGCTAAAAAATATTCTTTGAGTCTATTGAATACATAAAGTGAGTAACATGAAAGAAAAAAAATGTTATCTAAATAAATAACCATACCATAATAAAATTTAAGATATTTTTAAGAGTTGTATGATGAAATTTATCATTGTAAATGTAATAAAAACCAATCTCGATAAACAATGAGATTGTAACATAAAATAATTTCCTCATGCTTGAATGATTTAGAAATGTATTTACCCATTGAATAAAAAATTAAAATTTATTATAATTATATAAAAAATCATGTACATAATTAAAATGTTATATTTGATCCTATTATAATATTTCAACACCTATTTATAAATAATTCCTTATTAAAATTATCATTTTGGTGTGTTAATTGGTTTGTTTTTCATGAGAGTTTTAGTTCAGAGGTTCTTTCCCTTGAACTGCGATCATGATTACACAAACTATATAATGCTAATGTAGATTTAAATATCATATATATATATATATATTATAGACATAGATATTCATCAATTCATTCCAGGAGACGATAGGTTGTACGTATGAATGATTGTTGTTTACACTTTTCTACATATAAAATGAAATAAAGGAAAACAAAAATTCACCTTTATAGAATCATTATTATATATATATATATATCTTAATTTACCCTTATTACCATCAATTTAAATTGAATGTGAACATTGGATCACATCACTTCGTGGAGGTGGTAGTCCACACATATGCGTGAGTGCCGTTATTGATTTCCAATAGATGGGAAGAATATTGATAATAGTTTTTCAATCATCATAATAAAAAAAATTATGTTTAAAATAAATAATTATCTATTTTAAAATGGTTTCGATACATTTATTATTGGTATAATAAAAAATAAATTAAATGATTTCAGGTAAGATGATTACATCTTCTTCAGTAAGACTCCTTTAGATTCCTTCTTAAGGACCATTGGAATGGTCAATTAAGAATAAAATAACATCTAATTCATGTGTATGGAAGTTGATAAGAGAGTAGATCCATGTTTCATTTATCTATATGGATAAAAAATTATGAATAATAAGGGATAAGAGGTTTCCCTTTATACGTGAGGGGGGCACTCTTGGAATTCACATAAAGCATTAAAATAATATCAATTAATATTCATGAAAGTGGATAAAAACTGATAAAATTTAAATATAGGATGATTATGATTCTAAATAGTCACATAAAATAGAATTTTTACAATATTTGTTTAAACATTTACCCTTATCTATTTGTTGTAACCATTCCCCAATTAACCCTTTTGACAATTACCGGGATATCAATGTTTTGGACTCATTAGGGGTCAAGAAAGTTAATACAAAAAGAAAATGGACCCTTAAATGTACCATTGAAGATATATTTAACCATATCCCATTATCATTTACAAATATATAATATTTATCAATTTTAAATCACTTAATAAAATATTGGTTATTATAAAATATTATTAATGTCATTTCTTAAAATACATGAAATATTATAATATAATATGTGTCTAACTTATCTAAAAAGGTTTAAAAATGTAATTTATTAATCTAAAAAAAATATGTTGTCTTAATAAAATCATCCCATTAAATGTTTATAGTTTTATATATCATTTTAATCATTATCTTTTGTTTTAACCACTTGGTTAAGCAATTTTGACATTAACTATGGTAATGGATTTTCAATGTTAATGCGTCATAATTTTACTTAAAAGGTGAAAATTTTAAAATAAATGGAAAATTTATGATATTTTATAAATCTATCATCCTAATTTCCCTCATTAATTTTTTTAATAATTTTAAATAATTTAATGAAATATATTTAACATAAAATACTGTCAATGTCATTTTATGAATAATTCACATAATTTTATATTGAAAACCACCTGACACTAATAGAATTAGAATAAAACCATTAAATATATAAAATATATTATATTTATCTTAAATATTCATGGAATACTCTAACTCAACCAAAAAAATTACTTTTAGTGTTTTAAAAATGATTTATTTGATTTTTTACTTCTTGCACAATCATTGTGTTGACATTGCATAATAATTTAATGTAATTATTTCATCTCTATTTTTTTTAAAAATAACCTGATAAAAAATACATTAATATTTTTGATAAAAATTTATAAATTCACATAATTTTTTATCCCTGTTGGAAAATATTAAAGATATTAAATGTAAGAAACTAATATTTTTGACTTTTTCTTTTACTTAAATATTATAATGGTCAAAATCAAATTTAAATGGAACCAAAAGGATATATATTGAAATTTTGGTGATTATGTATTATATATACTCATCTTATGAAATAAATGAATGTTTTTTAATGAATTTTTAGCCTTACAACATTAGTTTAAACCCTAATTAACACATTTTACCTTTACCATAAATAAAGTTACCATGGTTACTATTTATAATGAATTAAAATAAATAGTACTTGTTTTTAAAAATTTACCTCCTAATTCAAAATAGTAAATCTATATTTCATGATTCAATTTCAATTAGGGAAAGAATAAAATTAAGATAAAAATGAAAAATGTAATTGTAATAATTTTTCTAAAAAATATCCTTTTGTATAAAAATATTTTTATACAAAATTCAACCATAATATTAATTCCCATTAACTTATTTGAATTATTTATAATATATTAAAACCATATTTACTTTTAAACCAATTTGAATAAAAATAATAGATTTTAAATTCTTGAAACAAAAGTATAGTTTTGAAAAAAATAGCATTATTAACGATTCACTAGAATATCAATCTTTTCAGATAAATACAAAAAATTCAAGAAAATATAATTTTGAAATAATTATTTCAAAAATGATATTATTTTCATAAAATATATTTTTAAATATTTCTATAAATTAATTATAATATTTTCTTAAACAATTAGTAAAATCTATTTTTGAAGAAAACATATTTTGAAGAAAACCTATTTTCAATAAAAACAATTTTGTAGAATAAAATGGTATTAATAAAAATTTAGTGCTTATTTATTGACTATATGAAATATATATCATAATTAGGTTACTTTTATTCATTCATTACAACTAAACATCTATTTTGCAATGTTCGTAAAATAATTATATTTCATGGTTTATTTATGCTCGGTGTTCCGTGTTATATACACAATCGAACATAGTAATATATTATAATATCGGGGTGTTATATACCCCCAAATTAATAAATTTTATCTTCATAATTTAATGTTGTGATTGGTAATCAAAGGTTTTATATTTAAAAATTCATTTTTTTATAACCCACATCGTAGAAATGGTTAACAAATCTTTTTCTAAAGAGAGAAAGGGAAATATAACGGTCATCTAGAATAACAAATAACGAGGTTTCCAAATAAAAGAAAATTAGTGGGATGTGAGAATATAGACATCTAGGGAAAGATAATGTCTAAATAATTATAGTGATTTATGGAGAACATTTATCATAAGAAAGTTAATGATCACGATATATTTAATGACCACAAAATCATAAATCAATGAGGTGTGAAAAATAACAATGAATTATTGAAAATGAATTTAATAGTATAAGATTTTCCTTTCAAGTTCATTTTCCAAGAGTTTTGGAATTTCTTTACCAGTTATAATAAGAAAATAATGAAATATACTTATTTGAAAATTATAATATCATGCATTAATAAACTTCCAAAATAATCACATATTTTTCCAAAAAATTATGAGTATTCAAGATAAGAAATTTTATTCTTAAAGAACTAACATCAACTTCTAGTGTACCACATAATACACAAAATGATAATAAGATATTATTCCTATAATTATATAATAAGAAAAAAATTTTTTAGCACAAGGTAAGATAATCAAAATTATATAAACCTTCATGTGTAGAATTAATACATTTTTCTCCAAAATTTCCACATTAACAACAATGGTTCAACATATATCATTCCATAAAAAATAACCCTACATCCCAAATTACCTTAATAACCTCAACATTATAGATTGTTTTATCCTCAATGATGATCCCTTTCATTTCATCTTACATCCCCTAAATTTAATTAAATTCCTTCCATATAATCTTTCATGTTAAATCACATGTCAAACCTAAGGGTTATATATAACTAAACCAACTAAAACATCGACTAAATATCATTAATCAACATGATAAATCACAATATAATTTTATAATGCAGTAAAATTCATCAAAATATCATGAATCAAGTTTAGATAATAATATCAAAGATAATTCATATCATGAACATAAATGTCTTTGAAAATATCACCTTGTCAATGAATCACTTTTCACCAATCAAGATTTTCTATATTTCACTATTTAATAGGACATAATTAACTTAACATAAAATCATATCTGAAACACATGGGTTATTTAATCCTTAATATAGTATTCTACATTAAACCCAGTAAAAGTTTCATGTCACCAAAAAAAATATCACATAAAAAAAAATGAAAACATTAATGCTTACAAACCTTCCAATATACTTCATAAATCAAAAAATGTAGCAAATTTAATCAAAGAACACATAAATCAATTTTTAATAAAATCACCAATCAATTCCAAGGTCATCATTATGATCTAATTTACTTCATCATATCTTTGTCCCAAAGAAAAATTATTAAATCAATATAAAGATAGTATTAAGGGTTATTTATCCCTCAATCATGTGTCTCCCAAAAATATCCCTTATCACTAAATATATTTTCAAATCCTTAATGAAAAACTATTTTGGAAAAATCCTTAGATGTTTACGGATTCTTATAACCGAAATATAATTCATATAACACTTATATATCATGATCCTAGAATAGTAATAGCTAAAAACATCAATCCATTATCTTTTATGATTATAACAACATAATTCCTTTCTTTGTATATAAATTAACAATTTATTTGGGCATTGGCTTAAATAATTACCACATTCTCCACACATAAATGTTATTATAAGATGGTCATCATATCTGTCCTCTGAATACTTAACTATTACATAGAAATTAAATTTATTATTCCATTATTTTGCACAAATAAAGCACCTTCTCATTCCATTGAGACATTTCCTTGAGTTGTTATTTAAACATACCTGACATGTAGGAAGTTAAATCTTTATTACACCATGGTTTTCATAAAAATAAATCTTTTTCATGATAGGTGTGTTGGGTTATCACCCAAGTATATATTTTTAATCTAATAATGTGCTAGTTTATTAGGTATAATCACAAGGTTTCAATTTATATATCATTTTTCATTTGGATTCACATGGTGAAAATCATTCCATTTTCCTTAACATTTAGTGTTAACCGCAATCCCCCTTGTTCTAGACGTTGAATAAAACCCAAAATCATAGTGTGAGAAATAATATTCATAGGAAGAAATCATATAATCATGAAAAATAATTAATAGAACATCTAAATCCGAAAGAATTATTTTCAATCTATTAAACCTTACATTTAAACTAATCTATACATTTTTATCATATATTCAAATACTTTATACTGATTTATAAGGAAAATATGAGTAAACTGAAGAATATCCACAATAGTTTCAAACTAAGTGAAATGCAAGGGAACATTCACCATACTCCAAAATCATGTTCAAGATATACTCAACCAATTCTTTTCTCGTTTATTACCCCTATATGAATCTATTCCAAACACACATCCAATTATAGTTTCCAAAATGGGACATATTTATTGGAAAAAAAATCTCTATCCTACTAATACTTTATGATGTTATCCTATACATAAGCATCCCTAGTGTTTTATAAAAAATTACTTAATCCGAGTCTCTGAATACTAAAGAAACCATACTCTGATACTAGTGATAGGGACCCATACTTTTCATACATAAATATTATATCTTAAAAGATGAATATTCATTATATGAAATTTTGATCCATTCCATAACCATAATGTTTTAGTGTCTTTGAATAATAGGTATATAAAATTATTATTCATGAAATCTTCTATTATAAGGAATACCCTAATTAAATTATTTATTCATAACTTGTGGAAAGGAAACATAATAATGGGCGGGTTCAGATACCGAGTAAAGGAAAAAAGGGATACATTAATGATCAATTAAACATAACATGGTCATAAGGTTATTAGAACACGAATAACATTTGAAAAATATTCCCTACGTATCATATATCATACAACTGAGTCATGGAATAAATCTTGGCAGTTCATAAAACATGAATCTTAAAGGAATTAAGGTACATGATCTACGACAGTATAAAATTAACATAAGATATAGTCTTGTGGAAGATACATATGTATATAAAATAATTTATTTAGTCAATTCTCTCTTCCAAGACTATCATAGTGGATTGGGTTTACTCCCAATTCCATCATTTCCTTAGTCAGGGTTCACCCCCATTACTATCATAGTGGATATGGTCTCTTACTGAACTGGGTTCACTCTATATTCTTGTCCTTATTATCTTAGAAGAATTCCATCTTTACCAAATGTATTTAATGGATATGTAATTATGGGTGAAACTATCACATAATCATAATCCTATCAAATGTGTGTCATAAGATTATAAATCATTAATCATATATCAATACCTATGGAAAGGAAGTGGATTTCAAAAAAATTTCAACATTTCAAAAAAATATAACCTATGGGAAATAAAAGAGATTCATTAAATACTCACCATAATTATAAAAAACCATATAGAGAAAGAATAAGGGTGGTATCATTAGATCATATCCCTAGTAAACAACAAATAATATCAAATGATGTTATCGTAGACGAACATTAATTTAAAATATCACTTGGAATATTTCATGAGGAAAATATGCTTTTAATTTTGAAATAACTTATTTAATATCTAAAAAATAATAATTTTATTGATTTTTTTTAAAATCAAAACATGTAAATAAAACTTCAAAATATTCAGGGGTTATGAAAATGTGGAATTCCTTTCATGCCATGTTCATTAAAATAATGATTCTTTTCACATTATAGAAAAAAATCCAAAGTACCTCATTTAGAAAATGATACGAAGAATATTTAAAAACATTTTAGAAAAATAAAATGATGGTTAAAAATTAATATTATAATAAAAAAAATTCTTGATAAATTTTTAATAAAATATGAATTAGGGAGAAAATATTTTTTTTGAAGATAGAAATAATGTCATTTTTCCTTGAATAATCTTCTAGTATCTTGAATATATAAAGAGAAAAAAATAAAAGAAATTATTTAATATCTAGAAATAATTAATGGAGGATAAATTTCATGAGATTATTTACTAGAAGATCATGAAATTTTATTGTCAGAAACTTAATCATGAACAATCATGGTAAACAAAGAGATTATAACATAAAACCCTTACTTCAAGTTCAACATTCTTAAAAAGTGATCTAACCCCATGTATAATATATTTAAATTAATTATAATTCTATATTGCAATAATTTTAATATTTATAACATTATATATGATCCTTTTATAACATTTCAACATCTATTTACAAATAATTCATTATTAAAATTTATGTTTCTGACTGTTAACTATTTTTCTTTTCATGAGAGTTTTAATACGGATGTTGTAGTACTTGAAATTTAATCATGGTAAAATAAACTAAATAATTATAATAATGATATAAATATGATATATATTTATTATATATATATATATATTGATATGTTTATATTTTTCCATAAAAAGTATAGATAGAAAAATTTTATACCTCGTTCATATAGACGACAAGTCGTACATAGGTATGAACATTTTTTCTCACTTTTTACAGGATGGAATGAAATAAAATTAAAAAATAAATAAATATTATAGAATAATTATTTCATCATATATATAATATATGTTCATTAAATTCATCCTTATTACCATTCATCTAATGTATACGTGAAAAAAAAATCGCATCGCTTCGTGGATGTGTTAGTCCACACGTACGCACAAAAAACGTTAACGTATTCTAAAGGATGAAAAATAATGAGGATAATATTTGGTCTATCATCATAATGACAACTAAATATGTTTAATATAATGAAAATATTATATTATAATGGAAAACATAGATTCATAAGGTCTATAAGAAAAAATATATTGAAAGAGGTTGGGTAAGATGATTACATTTTCTTCAGTAGGCCCCCTTTAGATTCCTTCTTAATAAAACATGGAATAGTATTTTAAGAAGTATGGAACCTGTAATTAATTTCTATGAATGTTTATAAAATAATTGGGTTGTTTTTTTCGATCTATATTGCTCAAAAATTATGAATAATGAAGGAGATGATGTGCCATTTTATAAGTGTGGGAAGGAAAGATCTTGAAATTACATAAATTATTAAATCAACATTGATTTAATTTCACAAAAAATAGATCCATATTGGTAACATTAAAATATAATATTATTATGATTCAAAATGTTATAGTAATATAAAATTATTATAAATTTTGGTTATGTTTTTAGTCTTGTCTTTTATTTTCTACCCCCTCTTAACCCTTTTGAAAATAACCATGATACAAAAATGTTTTATTCTTTAAGAGTCAAAAATGATAATATTAAATTATAAATAACCCATAAATGTACTATTGATGATATTTTAAATCATATAACAATATCTTGGAGGAATATATGATTTTTATTAATATTGAATCATTTTATAAAATATTGTTTCTCATAAAATATCATTAATTTCATTTTCATAAATAAACAAAATGTTATAATATAACATTTTTATAACTCATTTAAAATGAGTCCAAAATAAAATATATTCAATTATTTAAAATATAATGTCTTAACATTATCAACCAATAAAGGTTTTATAGGTTTTTATATTATTTGGAACCTCATCATTTGGTTTAACCTGTTGGTTAACCAATTTTAACCCTAGTTGTATTAATGTATTTTTAAATATTAAAGGGTTATAATTTTACATATAAGGTGATAATTGTTTCATAAATGGACAAGGTATAATATTTTATCCTATATCTCCTCTTATTTTTCCTATTTTATAGTTTTTATTATTTTAAAATAATTTAATAAAATATATATAACATAAAATAAAATTAAGGCATTTTTGAGATCTATTCACATAATTTGACATTGAATACAACATTAAAGAAATTTAATTTGAATATAAAACTCTAACACATATCTAATTTCTTATATTTATCTTTAAAAATTATGTAAAACATCCCACCTACAAAATATTCCTTTTATATTTTTATAAATCATTTAATTTATTTTTTTACTATGCCCACAAGAATTGTGTTAGTGTTACATAAGAATTTAAGGTAATTATTACATCCCTAAAAATTAAAAAAAATTACCATGATAAAATATTTCATTCATATTCAAAATAAAAATTTATAACTGAACATAAATGTAACATCCCATGTTTGTGGATTGGATAAAATTTTACAAAGAAACATGAATTATCGTTTTGGTGGATGGACCTAATTGTAAACCAAGATTCATAATGAAAATACAAGTTTTGTGGTGCCCAAATTCATTATTTTTATATTTGGTAAAATTCCATAAAGGTGTACTAGGGTGTTTCATAGATTTTCAGGAGTGGTGGACCCTAAAAACCCAAATTTATAAGAGACCGATCCGGGAACAAGGGTTGTATGATACTGTGCCACCCACATTGTGAAACCTTTTATTTGATCTAGTGGATCTAGGGATCTTGCATGGTTTGTTCTTGCTATGTGAGAGGAGCCAAATTGGTGTGTGGTTTTTGAATGTTCCTTGATAGAGGGTATATGAATGGTTTTCAAACGGTTTCCCAAACTATGTGCATGAACTATGTGAGCCTCCATCTTAGGTAGTGGCTCAAGCATGGTTGTCATAAGGATTGGCCAACAGTGTGGTCAAGCCATTCACAACATTTAATGGGGTGAAATATCTATTTTTCCCTCTATATTTTTATTCATTTTCATTTTATTCTCTCTCATACATAAAATTCCTCTTCCCATTTGAAATGCATGGACGATTATCACCTATTGACCGATCAAAGTTTCGATGCTCTGGTAATGTGTATAAAAACACCCGGGTCGAATCCTCGACGATGATACTTTTTAATAGTCGATTGTTTTTAGTTGATTTTATTTTAATTGGGGGGTTTGTTTGTAGAGATTAAATGATGTGATTAATGATTGGTGTTGGATTTAAAAATTTGATAAATATTGGGGGGAGTTTATCATTAGGTAGTTAAGAATGTGATATCCTTGAGCTTCGCTATATATTGCATTAAATTAACACCCATGTCAGAAGTTGACGTTTATAGGAATTACTAAGTGTTAGAGCATTAATTAAAGACTTAACCAAACTAGGATTCTAACCTCAATCATTACTTGATTTTATTAGTCTCTTTATGGTTCCAAAAATCCATGGAATTAATATGTTAAACAAAACTTGTCATTAATCCATGACATGCTAAGTTCAACATACACAATGTTAATTTGAAGAATATTCATCGAGAAAAATATCTCAATAACATAACATACCTAAATTATAACTCACCCCAAAGAGATATTTACTCATAAATTGAAATTATTAGTAATCTGGTTATAATTACTATGATGATAAATTAAAAAGATAGGAAAAATAAAGGGATAAGAAAGTAGTTTTGCATCAAACACAGACACACACGAATGATGATGAGAATTAAAAATGAACTTTAGAATGATTTAGAATGGAAAATAAGGGAAGGGGATTTAACTAAATTTAAACTATTTTAAGAAAATTAATATGAAACTATAGAAGTTTGATGAGAATAAGAGATATTGAAGAATAAACTTTCATTAAAATAGAATTATAAAGAAAAAGACTTACAAGATTACAAAAATGAAGAACACAAAAGTAAATGAAAACAAAGAGAGGAGGAAAGGTCACTAAAGTGAAAAAATGAGTATGGAAGGTCATCCCAAGCATTTGGAAAGGATTTTTTCGTGCCAATATGTGTTCATCTCTTCTCAAATTCCTACCCTGTGCAAGGAGAGGATGGGTATATATTTATAGCCCAATGATGTGGGCTGTTGGCATTCCCAAAATTCCCTTCCACTTCCATCGCCAATTTGATAAATTTGATCGCCTAATCTCGAGATATGATCTTATTACAAGTTGTATATAAATGAATTCTATGTCTACTCTGAAAATTTGGTGGCCATTGGACTTAAGGAGCCAATGTTATAAACGGTTTATTAAAAAATGTTAATCTGCCCATTTCAATCCAAACATTTTGAAGTCCAAATTATGAATAGGTTTTTGAATAGGAAGATGCCTTCAAATACGAATGATTTCTTCAACAAAGTCGGCAGACTATATCTTCTCTTTCACACTGAAAAATCTCAGCTTTGTTTATGATTACATCATGAGATATGGCATGCATAGTGTCCTGATTTTAACTCACGACCAAAATAGTGGAATTAGTTTAAATGAATCATTTGGACCCCTTGTTTTTAGATTTGGGCATTGAAATTTTTATACAAGTCTCCTTACATTGTCCCCAAAACAATTGAGGAGAATGATGGAATTTTAACATCTAGAGTTAGCCCAATAATTCAATCTTCATGGCTGGTCTAGTTTCTTCACAGATTCTGTAGGCCCTCTTGTGTGGTCCATATGAGCATTTAAATAGTAGACATCGACCATGATCCCTTCTAAAGAAATGTTTGATATTGAATCATGAATCCTAAAATATAGGAACCACATAATTTGGATTAGTAGAGGGAGAGTAATAAAAAAATAGTAAACTGACTCAATTGGACTACTTCTAAAAATGCTAAAAAATTCTAATTAGTATTAAAACATTAATATTTCACATAAATTATGCACATTTAATATATAATAAGTAATTAGAGTATATAATAAGTCATGAAAATATTAATAACATCAACCCCTCACACTTAGTCTTGTGCATGTCCTCATGTGAATCAAATATAAAAACATGACAAAATCATTTTCACTCACCAACAAATATTAAACTTTTACTTCCTCCCATTACTGGAGGTTTAGACTATTTCACTCATCCATATTGAATTACACTACATGTTGTTACAAAAACAATGTTCTAAAAACAATTCATTTTTGTCATGATGAAATTTAGAAATGGAAAATGGTGGCAAACAAAACTTACTCCTCTAAATATGATAAAATTAATTTATGGAGCTTCTCTCATTCACCAAACAAAAGTGAAAATCTTAGAGTTTGTAAGATCTCTCAGCTTCCAATCCCTATACAAAGTGCACATGAATCTAGAGATATTTTGAATGGATTTTTCAGTGGCTATGGGGCTGTATGAATATAATGTTCAAGAGAGCGAAGAAGAGGGGTAAAACACCAACATGGAAAATGCAATGCACATTGTTTTTGAAATGAGACATGAAAGGAAATGGAAACACATATTTACGAGGGAATGAAAATGTGAAATAAGACCCGAAAGTGGAAGGAAATAAGAAATTAATGAGAATATGGAATATTTATAAAACCAAAAACTTCTCCCAATGATATAAGAATATAATGAAAGTGTTCTTTTTTTTCTTTTTTTTTTCAAAAGTTGAACATGAAATAGATCTCACACTCATATCCTAACCCATGATTTATCTCCTCACGACAATAATTGTAATAGTTATTACCAGATAAAAGGCTGAGAAATAGTGATTTTTGACCCACCCAAGACACAACCTATTTTTTTTATTCTCATTAATTTTTTTCTTGAACACTTGTCAATAAAAGATGAACAATATGTCATAAGCATATATACATTTCCAAACCCCACAGAAGGACAACCTCCCCCCTCACATAAATGGATGCTTTCCCTCAATCACATGATAATATGATGAAATCAACAATGAGTACCCAAAATGAAATAAATTCCCCCACACATAAATTTAGAAAAATTATGCAGTGAAAATCCATGTTGATATTGGGTGGGAAAAGGTTTTGGGATTATAATTTGTCTATCAAAGAAAATGTTTTCATAGTCTTTAAGGGTCTTTCAAAATGAGTATTAATGTAAGGGAAATGGGAGGCTATTTGGCTATTGTGATTCACATGTGGTTCATAAAATTCCTCTATCATATTAATCACAATAATGTAGGAAATTCAGCTTGAAGGTCTACAAAATCAAGAACCAAAAATGGGGGTGAAAAACACACATTTGAAAATATGGCCATAGGTATCCTTATCATGAAGGTAAATATTGTTCCTCACAGGTGAGAAAAATCATTTTCTAAATCAATAACCGGTCATTAAAAATGAATTATTCAGGAAAAAAAATCTTTCTCCAAAGTCATGATGAAAATACAAAATTTTTTAGTTGAAAACATGTAATTTTTACTCACCAAAATGGTTGGACAAAATTTGAAAATTTCATGGTGAGTAAGTATGACTCATTTTATTCATTTTTTTGTTATTTTTTTATTTTTTTAGTGTTTTTATAGTACACACCCACACAAAAGAGAAAAATAAAAGGAAAGGGTTTGATAAATAAAGTGGTAAAAAATGAAAGAGAGAGGAAGAATAAGAAAGTGGTAGAGATAGGAAGAGAGAGAGTTAAAGGGAAAGAGGTTCCCCTGGTTTGGATTTGGTAGGATGCCTTCTCCATCCAGTGGTGGGTCTACTGTGGTTCCGATGGAAGTAGTGTGGTTATAGGACTGTGGGATGTTACATGAAAAAGAAAAATCATTATTCATCAAACGAATAAATAAAAAGAAATTAAAATTTCATAAAAGTAAAAGAAAACATGGGTTGCCTCCCAAGAAGTGCTGCATTTATTTGTCTACAGCTAGACAGTTACAGTGGACTACCCATAGTCTGATGGTGGCCACACTATTTTCTCATCTCCAGAGTGCTTCTAAAAAAACTTCTCTTTTGGGATGCCTGATTGTTTATTGGATAATTTATCCCTTTCCTTGATTGTGTGCTTGCAATTAAACAGGTGTAGAAAAAGAATATGACTATACTTCCTTTGGTCTTCAATGCGAGGAATGATTTTATCCACTAAGTGATGGTTTTATAGTCTTGGAAATTTAAGAAGATGTCTCAATTCTAATGGTTCATTTATATGGATCAGATAACACTAGACCATAGTATGAGATCCCAATTTTTTTTGACTCATTTATTTCATAACTTACCGATGTAGAGTAATGAAGATCAGTGGAGTCATAATAATGAATAAAATTTTCAATATCCTTTATTTCAATGTTTTTGGCCAAATAATGGTAAATTTAAACCTCACCAATGATCAATTTATTAATTATGGAACAAATATCACAACCTTCACTCCCATCAGGACAATATAAACACATTGGTTCAAAGTTCACATCACATATAACCGAATTTTCAAAATCATGGATAGGAAATATTGAATGTTGGATAAACTGATCTGAATCAATAAATGATAATTCTAGTTCATTTTCCTCATTATCATTCACGACGGAGATGTGGAGGTCAAAGGAAAGATGAGATTCTATATATTTTTCATGATCCTTTAGATCAATGGAGTTTTCATTTGTAATATCAACATCAACTTCTCCATTGATGACATGGTTAATGAGGATAAAATATTCACAAACTCATCTATTAGTAGAATAAGAAGGTCATGATGGATTGATATTCAAAACACTCTTAGAGAGAGTTTCAGAAGAATGGATACAGAATGAAGATTCATTCTCTGATGGGTATCGCATGGATTGAAATATATTGAACTTGACCAATTGGTCACCAAATTCCATGGATAAGATGCCAATATGAACATCATTTTTTGTTTTAGATGTCATGATGAAAGGTCTTCCTAAAATCAGAGTAGATTGGCAAGAAGTTTTCTCACATTCCATGTTAAGGACATATAAGTCAGTTGAGAAGATAATATCATTGACTCAGACAAGGACATCCTCAATTATACCCTCAGGACTAGCAGTGCTTTTATTGGAAAATTGAATAATAACACCTATTGGGTCTAAGAGACCTAGAACAAGGTTGGAGAAGATTCATTATGGCATGACATTACATTAGGATCATAGGTATATGAGTACATAATCGAAGTTGGAACTTACAATTTGGAATGGAATAGTAAAGTTACCTGGATCTTTACACTTTATGGGAATAAACTGTTGGGTGGAAACATTTTCAAAGGTCCTATGTTGCCTCTTGTAGGAGTACAATTCCTTAAAAAACATGGCATACTTAGGGGTTTGTTTTATGGAATCTAAGAGGGGTATGTTTACTTCAACATTTCTTAATATTTCAAGCATTTTAGAATCTGGTTCAAAGGACTTATTTGTCTTGGAAACCATTTCAGGAAAAGGAATTGGATTCTTAAGTGGAATGGAAGGAGGTGAGGGAATGGCTTCAGGTTCCTTTTCATATATCTTTTTCTTTTCATTTTCTAGGTCAAAATTCAAAGGAGGGTTGGAGGACTTATCTTGGGGCATAGCAATTTTCTTTCCTGATCTAAGTGCAATTTCACTTACATTACCCATGGTGGTGGGTAATAGTGGAGTTGGGAGTTGGGAAGAATTGGATGGTTACTACTGACTATGGTGGGATGCCAGTTGACCAATTTGGGTTTCAATGTTCTTGAGGCTAGAATAGGTGAAGGAGGCAAGATCATCCACTAAACATTCCAATGGTTTCATGGAAGAAGAGGATTATCCCGAATTGGGATTAACTAGATTTTGGTTCTTGGGAAAGTTATTGTTTTGGTTTTGGAATTGGGAAGGCTCACTAGGATATTGAAATCTAGGAGGAGGATTGTTTCTTTGAGGTTAAGGAATAAAAGGAAAAGGTTGTTGGAAGTTACCAACACCTTAAACATATTGGAAATGGTTTGGGATTTTATGAGGGAATTGAGGGGGATGAGAGACAGAATTACCATACCTCAGGCCTTGGTTATAGGAATAAGAGAAGGGCTCAAAGTGAGGTTGGTTGAAGTTTCTAATTAACATACCTGATTATTGGGGGTTGGTGTTCCTCTAAGCATATTCTACATTGAGCTCTATTGGCCCAGATGATTTATATTGATCCTCTTGAAGTTGTGGACATTTGTCAATTGGATGAGATGGAGAGTTTCCGATTCCACCATTTTTGACAGGTCGAGAAAATAGTGATTGCGGAGAAAATGAGGTTGGGGCTTTGGATTCCATAGCTAGTTATTGCACAAGACCTGTAAGTTCACTCATCCACTCTTTCATCTTGTTCGGATCTATCAAATGACTATCTTGGGCTTTTTTTACTTGAGCATGTACTCGATTATGGAATTTTTGTGTGTTGGTAGCCATGTTTCTTAAGATATCTCTTGCAGCTGCATGAGTTTTATCAACAAGAGCACCACCACTTGAGGCATCAAATAGGGTTCTCTTCATATCCAATAACCCCTCATAGAAGTATTGGATCAAGAGTTGGTCAGGGATTTGGTGGTTTGGGTAGGTTACAATAAGCTTTTTGAACCTCTCCCAGTACTCAAGGAGTGATTCACTTGGGAATTAAAAAATACCACTTATTTCCTTACAGATAGAAGTAGTAAGAGAAGTAGTAAATCATTTCCCTAAGAAAATTTGCTTCATGTCATTCCATGTGGTTATGGAACCAGGAGGATGGTAGTAGATCCATGACTTAGTGGAGTCATCTAGGAAAAAAGGGAATGCTCAGAGTTTTATTTGTTCTTTAGAAACCCCTTGATACGTCATGGTAGAGAACACTACTTGGAACACTTTAAGGTAGAGATGTTGATCCTCACCAGCTAGCCCATCGAAATGAGGGATAAGATGAATCAAACTTGATTTGAGTTCAAAGTCAGCCTCTATGTTTGGATATTTAATACCAAGAGGTTGGTAATTCATATTAGGGGAGCAAGTTCTTTAAGTGTTTATTCCCTAGGATTAGCCATATCTAATTCAACTGGTTGGACAAGGACTGGTTCTTGAATGTGTTGATTATCTCTTAAGTTCCTCCTAATATGGAGAATATTTCTCTAAATTGAAAGGTCAAACAAATCTGGGGGATTGTTTGGGAAGATATGGGGAATTTAAAGAGATGTTAGAATAAAGGGGAAGATATGTTTTTTTGTGTTTTTTTTCAGTCTATAATTTTCATGAGAAAGTGGGTTTTTCTTTGTGGTTGTTTTTAATTTTTTTTTGTTTTTTTAAATAACTAGAAACTAATGACTAGTTAATTGCACCATCCCCAAAAATGGATCCATTTGAAACATGCTTCCAATTGTCGCCTATTAACCATTCGAAGTTCCCATGCTTTGCTAATGTGTATAGCAGCACTCGGGTCAAATCCTTGGCGATGATACTTTTTAATAGTCGATTGTTTTTAGTTGATTGTATTTTAATTGGTGGGTTTTTTTGTAGATATTAGATGAAGTTATTAATGATTGGTGTTTGATTTAACAATTTGATAAAGATTTTGGTGAGTTCATCATTAGGTAGTTAATCTTATGATATCCTTGAGCTTTTCTTTATATTGCGTTAAATTAGCACTCATGTCACAAGTTGACGTTGATTGAAATTACTAAGTGTTAAAGATTTAATCCAAGACTCAACTTAACTAGGATTCAAAAATCAATCAGTACTTTATTTTGGTAGTGTATTTATGGTTACAATAATCCATGGAATCCATATGTTAAAAAAACAAGTCATTAATCCATGACATGCTAAGTTCAACATACACAATGTTAATTTGAAGAATATTAATCAAGAGAAATCTCTCAATCAATTAAAATACCAAATTATAACTCACCCCAATGAGATATTTACTCAGACATTGAAATGAATAGTAATCTGGTTATAATTATTATGATGATAAATTAAGAAGATAAGAAAATGAAAGGGATAAGAAAAGAGTTTTGTGTCGAACCCACACACACTAACGATGATGAGAATTAAAAACGAACATTAGATTGAATGAGAATGGAAAATAAGGGAAGGGGATTCAAATGTATTTAAAATATTTTATGACCATTAATATGAAACTAAAGAAGGTGGATGAGAATAAGAGGTATTGAATAAGAAAGTTTCATTAAAACAGAATTACAAAGAAAGAGACTTACAATATTAAAAAAATGAAGAACACAAAAGTAAATGAAAATAAAGAGAGGCAGAAAGGACTATCAAGTAACAACATGAGTATGAAAGGTCCTCCCAAGCATTTGGAAAGGATTTGGTCATCCCAATATGTACTCCTCTCTTTTGAAATACCAACCCTTTGCAAGGAGAGGAGGGGGATGTATTTATAGCCCAATGTTGTGGGCTATTGGCATTCCAAAACTTCCCCTCCACTTGCATCACCAATTTGATAAATTATACTTCCAAATACAGAGATATGATCTTCTTTAAAGTTGTAGATACATATCCCCTATATCTAATTTGAAACTTTGGCATCCATTGGACTTAAGGAACCAACGTTATGGCCGATTGATTAAACCAAGTTAGTCTGTCCATTTCAATTCAAACTTTTTGAAGTCCAAAATGTGAATGGGTTATTGAATAGAATTATGCCTTCAAATAAGAATAATTTATTCAAATAAGTCAGCCTCCTATATCTCCAATTTTACACTACAAAACATCATCTTTATTTGAGGATTATATCATGAGATATGTCACGTATAGTGTCTGGATTGTAATTCACGACCATAATGGTGGGATGAGTTTAAATGAATCATTTTAGCCCCTTGTATTTGGGTTTGGGACTTGAAATTTTTATCCAAGTATCCTTAAATTGTCCCCTGAATCTTTTAATAAAATGAAGGA
The DNA here is from genome assembly GCA_963277665.1 of Viscum album. NCBI lineage: Eukaryota > Viridiplantae > Streptophyta > Magnoliopsida > Santalales > Viscaceae > Viscum > Viscum album. The sequence goes on from OY728153.1 coordinate 1,659,064,812, forward strand.
ATTTTAACTTATATATTAATCCCAGTAATTCAATCTTCATATATGGTCCAGTTTCTTCACAGATTCTGTAGGCCCTCTTGTGTGGTCCATATGAGCCTTTAAATGATAGAATTAGCCCATGATCCCTTCTAAAGAAATGATGTGTATAGAATTAGAAATCCTAAAAAAATAATAACCACACAATTTTTATCAGCAGGGGGAGATTTATAAATAAAATATTAAAATGACTCAATTGGATTACATCTAAAAATGCTAAAAAATTATACTTAGTATTAAAAAATTAATATTTCCCATAAATTATGCACATTTCATATAAAATATGTAAAGGAATTATATAATAAGTCATTAGAATATTAATATCATCACCATTCTAGAGATCGTTTTCTCCTCACCCTCTAGTAATAGAGAGAAATATTCCATCTAGTTTTCGATTCAACCACCATTGGTCTCGTTAGATACGTACTGATACGACCTTTATTCCTCTTACACATTCCATTGTTTTCCTCCCCGTATCTTGCTCTATCTTAATGCTATATAATTCTCCCTTTTATGGGGTTCTTGCATTTATTCATTTTTTATAGAACTGGTTAATTTAAAGCCTTGATATTTGATGAGTGGACCATCTATAGTATAAATTAGGTGGTCTATAACTTTTACCTAAGTGTATTGCTCATTTATTAATTACACTATTGTGCCATGTGCTGAATTCTCATGTGTTTTCCTTAAATTGATAAATATTTATATCACAATTTTCTTTTTAATTAGTATTTGTGCCCTAACAATAAAACCATTAGAGGATATGAACCAACTTTAACCACCCCTTTATGGTGGATTTTTCTAATTACTCATAGAAAATTATCTTTATCTACCTTATGGTTTAACCACCCATGGAGTGTGTTAGTTTAAACTCTTTATTATAATGGTTGGATTATGAATTGAATCTCTTTTTATTTGAGTTAATTTATTGAACTTCAATGTGATGATTAAAATGAGTTAAATTAGTTGTTTTATGAAAATTTCATGTTTTCTAATAATACCTTTTTTGTGGTGTACTTTATTCTAAACTAAAAAGAAAAAGATTAATGTTTTATGTCTTTCATGGATTTAGGAATTGGTGTTTCCCATGTCCTTTAGGGTTTTTTTCATATGTAATTTCATTCCTAATTATATATTATTGTTAATGTTATCATCTAAATAAATTATTAACACTAGATTAATACATGGATTCTTGATTCGGAATTCTGTAGATGGGATCATAGTTAGTTTATAAGTATATGTACCATGAGAGATACCAATTTACTTTTTATAGAATACTAGGGATGGGGTAATAAGTTGGTTAATTAATGTTATGCCTTAGTTGATACATGGTTTTCCCCTTTATAGAACAGAAAAGGTGGTCTCATAGGATGGTTGTTATTATTATCCCCATGACTGATACTGCTACCCAAGAGGAGATGCCATTGACGGGCTTAGTGGCAAGATGGATAAACCATGCCATGCAAAATAAATGTTCCCCTACATGCATACATGGGAGGGGATCAGGGGGTTGTGCCTTTATACTATGAAACGAGGGATACTTGGAATTCTTTTATGAATCTCATTAGATGATTACTTATGGTTAAGTGTTTTTATAGCGATCCTAATGGGATACTCAGGATTCCACTTTATGAATCACCTTGAATAGGCCCAAGATTCCTTTTGATTAAGAAACTTAATGCCTCTTTTCAAAATATCTAGGTAATAATAGATTGTCATATTAAATTATGTATCCTCAAAACCAAATAACACATTTGGGTTTAGTCCTTGTTTTTTTGGACCTCATAATAGGATGAGTAATGATCCCTTGTCATTACTTGGTAAAATTATATGTTTATATTATTATTATGTGGTCACATGGGAACTAAGACCAAGATCCATCACCAGTGTTGGTATATCATTATAGAAATTTCATGTTTGGAAATACATATACATGTTAGAATATGTTTAAAAGCATTTTGGAATATGCCTAAGCAGGTATGTTCGTCCATGTATCCTTTCGATACCTAAGATGACTTATTTAATTTTATTTCATTATTTATTTATCCACATACATTAACACTTATATATTTTTTATTTACATACTATATTATGCTTTGGAAACAATTGGTGGTGTCCAACTAAGTATATTTCACACCCTAATCAGGGTAGTATTTCACTGGGTAACCCGAGAAAATATCATGTTGGCAAGTCCATATATTATTTATTATATTGTGCATTGTATACGGGATTTAGGATAAGAATACAGATATAGTACTTAGGATACTCATGGAGTTATCCCTTTTGAATTTATTAATATTTTTGGATTTTTCCATATTTTATTGTATTGGGTGAAATATTTTTCTTGCTTGTAAGTTATAGTATCATCTCTACATGAATTAATAGATGCATATTTAGCATTAGGCATTTTATTAGTTATTATATTTCTCTTCTGCTACTCTATCCTTTATTAATACTACTTCCTCTATTGAGTGATTTATTCATTATATCTTATACCACTATGCTACTCTGATCATGAGGGTATATTCTCTCTATTGTTCTATCATTAAACCCTCATAGTTAGTCGATAGCCTCTGGATTATGGGGATGCACACTTGAAGCCATGTGACCAACTATATTGGGGTGTTTAATATTCATTCAGTATAGATGTTACAAAGTGGTATCAAAGGTGTTTTATTTTTCATAATCTTATTTTTTTGTATATTAAACATGATACTATGAATGGTTTGATGCTTGTTAAATAACCATGTTTCCTAGTGAACATCCCATAATGGGGAAATGTCAAAGTATCCAGGTATGGGATTGTTGTTGGTGTTATTTACTGCCATATTTTATTCCAATTTCACCTTGAATGTACTTTTGATACATAATTATTTAGGATATTTAGTCAATTTTACCCTTCTCCATGTATGGCAAGGATTTAGCATTAAATGCATCATTATAGAAACATAGGGATTCACATTCCATATATATTTCATGCCATTTAGATGGGATTTTTAGGCTATATTAAATTTATTGATACCCCATTTGTGTTTAATACCATGCCATTTATACTCTATGTTTGTTATTTTAGTAACATTATTAGTTTTATATGTTCTTAGGTTTTTAGATAGAATTATTTTTTTGTGTAACATGTTTTGTGATAAATTTATTATGTACGTTTATAATGCTTCTATGAGTATTATCATGTTTACTTTATGTACATATTGGACAGAAAAAATTATTATGATTGTGATATATAATTTGTTATTAAACGGTTAGCATAAACCTAAATGGTGTTTTACCACATAGATTAATTTTCGAACCATAACTAACCAATCATGACATGTTTGGTCGATGGATCATTGTTTTCATGGGATCAAAGATAATGGTTATGATTAAATGGGATCCAATTTGAAATTTATGAGTTGTATGGGTGCTTTATAAATTGGAAGATGGAGACCCGTATAAACTAACTATAATATATTAAATCAATATGCCTTGATACCATACTATAAATTTAAATGTTGTTTAATTTTGACCTAAAATGAATTAGGTGATAATGGACCTTTTACGTGACTCGACCCAAGCGGTTAAGATATGTTAATTTATGATTATTAGATAAAACCCATATAGGGTGGTTTGAAATTAAAACTATTTTGGTTTTAACTTATATGATTCATGAATATTAATTTATATGAATAGAAAAAGGATTCCATTTTTAAGACTTATACCTATGACTTGGGCATGGTGACATGTATGACTAATATCCTAAATTCAAAACTGGACCCAAGTAGGTAAGTTGGGGCATGTTTTTTATGAGTTAACCTACTATGGGTGGTTGAAACATTAAAAGTTAAACAAAATTTTGTGTTATATCGACCTAGTTTAGATATAACAATACCCTCACTGGTATCATTTGTAATGTTTTTCTTTAGTACTTAACCCCATGGGGGTATTTTATGTTATAAAGGGATGCTAATTTAAAGTGTCTACAGTCACTTATATAGATTCAAATCTATATGTATAGTGGAATATTACTTGACTAGTCCCCTCTATAATTATTGAAATACCTTTTATATACTTTTGGTCCATACTTAAGTGAGGTGTTAGTTAATTAAAATGGCTATTACAACCTAAAGGGTGTTTTTCTCTATAGATTATAATGGAAATTTTCTTTAACTAAACCCAAATTTTAAAATAATTATGAAAAAAATGGATTAGAGGAATTTAGGTGATATGTTTTTCTAATTATTTTGGGATGTCGGTTAAATGATTAATTTTTAAAAGGATATTGGTAATACTTTCTTGTGTTCCTTGTGGAATTAGCTAAATAAATGTTCTAAGTAATGTTTTAGTTATAATTGGTATGTGATGTTTAAATTGAGCCTTTAAAATTAATAAGGTTAAAAATAAATTAATTAAATGTCTTAAATTAATCATTATGTGGTGTTCTTAGCATAACCCTTGTATGTATATTAATACATATATTTTTTTATATGTTCTTGAGATGGAGACATGAGTGTTTTCCATAGTCCCATTTCTATATATCTTGAACATAAGTGAGGGGTGGTAGGACCTATTGACCTCTTTTCGACATGAAAACATAGTAGGAGCAATGATTTATGATTTAGTAAATGGTACTAACCCGGGGTAGGTAGATCCATCAGGAGTTAAAAACCATGATAATTACTTGGGTGAACCGTTTCTGACATGGGGTACTTTCCAAGTCCCATTTTCCTAATGTATGACTCCTCAATTTATTAAATGACTCTCAGGTTGGATAGATGTCAATAATATATTTTGACCATTATTATGCAAGTGTGCACCAAGTAATTCTTTATTTCCCTTGATAATACATTCCTAGGTAATACTGAACTACTTAGTTGGACATGTTTCCCTTCTTTTTTTAGAAATGGATGACTCGAGGGATCACCAAACAGATTAACATTTGGATAGAGTGATATGAATTTTGGATGAAGCTTTTATAATATCCATTGGATACTTGAATTTATAGGGCAGATAAACCTATAGATAATATTAAGGATGTGTTTCTTGTTTGTGAAACATTAGGGTAGTATGCATTGATGCACTTGGTACCCATTGTGTTGCTAAATTAGTGCAATGTACCATTTATATTCAGTGGTAATAATTAATTCCTTATGTTGTTATACATTTATCAATATTAATTTATGAGGTAGAGTAAACATGGAGTTAAATGAAATCAAACTCAACCTAATGTTTGGGTTGATTTCGTAAAAGGATTCTATGTTTTGACATAATTGTCAGTATCTTCTATCTCATAATCCTAATTCTCTAATGTGCAAGGATGTAACTTGGGAGTAGTGTCACATGTATGTCTAGACTAACTATGTTTTAGCTTGATTATATGAAGCTTTTCGATCTCCTAATTTTATTTAAAACATTTTGAAAGCATGTTGTCCATGTCTAGGACCCACAGTCGGTGGTTGATGGGTGTATACCATAGAACATGTTTTTTTCAATAAACAAGGTCTAGGATACTCTTAAGGTAGGGATCATCATGTAAATTACAGTAAAACATGTCATTATATGTTGAATGATAAAACATATAAGTAACAGATGGATATTGTCAGTGCTTCTTAAAATTCCCTTGAGTATGGTATGTTTTGAAAGGTGTTGGTTCTTGTGAGGTAGCATAATGATAGAATAGTTGGTTGTGTATGAAACCTTTGAAAACACCTTTAGTTAGGGATAAACTTTGGGGTTATGATTGAGTGATTATTAGTTTTCTTGAGTAGTAGGTACATCATGATTAGTTAATGATGATGTGTTGATAGCTTCAACCTAGCTCTTTTAAAAGAAGTTGGTCATCCATGGTTCAACTAATCTTCTTTTCTATTGGTGAATGTGTATGGTTGGCTGAAAACCATCCTCAAAACATTACCTTATTTATGATAGAAGTGTCTTAGGTTTTTTGGATGTATTTGATAACTTTTTAGTGTAATATTTACTTAGTGACAATCATGACCCCTATCTTGAAATTATCTAGTACACACTGAGAGGGCGTAGACTATATGTCTAGCTAAAATTCATAAAATTTCCTTTTTTATTTTGATAAGTAATTTCCATGGGAATTACAATTCTATAGTGTGGTAACATAAGAGGTGTAATCATCTTGATTGATGCTTATATTCCCATATGGAAATTCCTTGTACGGACTCATAGAGACCAGCCAATTATTTGAATTGTCTTTCATGGGGCTCAATTAGTGTTTTAAAATGTGGGTGTCTCAACTGTGTACCGATATCTCACACATACACACCATAGTATGGACTACCTTGTATGAGATCCTTGAAATCTAGTTGATGATTCTAAGGCTACCCCTGACTTTATTTAGGCATGTATGTTTTTATTAATGGGTGATGACCTGAAGATGCTGGATCAGGTATGTACCCATGTTTATACTGATAAATGACATCTTAAATAAACCTTTGGGATTGAGAAATCACCAAAAGTTATGTACGAGCTTTGATGGATGTCTTTAAATTATATTAATGGTTCCATGGAAGAATGAATTGCGGTTAAGTTTGGGATATTTCAGCCATCTAAGAAAAACATTATTTAGAATAATCATCCTTGAGTGGATTGACTTATTTCCTCTTGATGGAATAAATGTGATTAGCGAGGAACCATTACGGTCATTCCATTTGGTTAAATTGGTAAAAATGTAAATTTCATCCAATTATTTTCTTGTAAATATCATCTCAACAAAAATAAATAAATTTAATTTGGAATCAAACATTTAATAAGATCGGTAATTATATTGTGAGAATTGTTAGATTACTGGAAGCACACTAAAATAGAAAATTCTAATGGTTGAGATACTATGATTTGGAATTGTACTTTCAAATTCTAGAACCTATTGGGGGGAGAACAATAGGATGGGTGATAAAGGTGATGATGATGTGATTATGTATTAGGTAAGAAGGTATTGGGTAATTTTCATCTAGAAGTTTTAGTTTTAATAACAAGCATTATCTTTAGTTTTAACACCTTATCTATCGTATGTATAAAGTTATTCTTGGTGGTGCATTGGATGTTTGGTAGTGTAATGAGACTATTAATATGAAACCGAATGACTTAAGGAGGTCATGATTTTTTCACTATTTCCCTAAGGCTTCTTAGGGATGAAAAATATTAAGGTGGGGAGATTATAACATCCTTTGACTACATGAAATATTCTCGAAGAACATGAATTTTCAGTTTGGTGAACTTAAAAAATGGTAAACCAAGATTTTTAATAAAAAACCATGTTTTGTAACACTAAAATGTTTTGTTTTTAGACATAGTTTACTCCCCAAGAGGTTTCCTTGGGTGTTTTGTCGAGTTTGGGGATAGGGGAACCTCAGAAACTCAAATTTGGAAGAGACTGGTTAGGTTGTATGGTTTGAATGAAACCTTGCGGCCCACTAGGTCAAATTGTAATAACGATACAATAGAGCTAGGGGTATCACAAAACTTTTTCTAACCATGTGTGAGGATCTACATGGTCGTGTGGTTGCTTTAGGTTCCTTAAAAGAGGTTAAGTTCATGGTTTTCACATGATTTCCAAAACAATGGGAGCCCCCTTCTTAGGCATTGGATCAAGAATGTTTTGCACACGATTTTTATGAACAAATGGGTAAACCATTCAACTCATTTAAAGGAGATAAATCCCCATTTCTCCCATCCATCATTTTTATTCATATGTCTCTTCTTCTCTCATACACGTATAGTCCATATTCTCCTTCTATGGAGCTTTTCCTCCTCTTATTATAGGCATTGAGAAATCTCTTCAACCCAATTTCATATTCTACCTCTATCAGTCTCATTGGATGCATACTGGTTATCCCTTCATTTCTATTTCTCATTTCATTGTTTGCCATGCCCAGTCCTATGTGATATTCATTTGATCTAATTATCCCTATTATCATGGAGTTCTAATGTTTCGTTTTTATGTATAATAGGATTTATTCATGCATGAATATTTGATTAATTGACCATCCATGGTATAAGGTTGGTGGTATATAGCTTTTCCCTTAGATTATATCTCATTTATTAAATACATTGTTACGATGTATGCCGAATATTCCATGTGTTTCACTTAAATTCATAAATTAAATAGGTAGAACCTAATAATCTGTTAAATTATCCTTTGTGACATAATAATAAAACCATTGAAGGATATGGATCAACCCAAAAAATCATTTTAGGTTGGGTACATGGAATTAATCATACAGAATTATCTTTATCTACCTTATGCTTTAACCAAACTTGGGGTGGGTTAATTTAAATGCCTAAATATAATTTTTGGATCATGCATTGAATATCCTTTTATGTGTGTTGATTTATTCTACATCAATGTGATGCTTATAGTGATTTAAATGAATTTTATGATGAAAATTTCATGTTTTCAAATAATACAGCCTTTTGAGGTGTGCTTTATTCTAAAATAAAAATGAGATGATATATGTTTTATGTCTTTCTTAGATATATTGAATATGTGTTTCTCATGGCCTTTATGATTTTTTAGATGTAATAGATTGCTTAATTACAGGGTATTAGTTTTTTTATAATTGAACTGATTTATGGAAGCATGAGCGATACATGGATTCCTAAGTAGTAATTTTGAGGATGGGATCATATCCATTTTAAAAGTATATGCACCATGGGAGATACCGGTTTTCTTATTATCAAAATACCAGGGATTTTATTATAGGTTTTCCAATTAATTTTATTCCTTGGGCGATACATGGGTTTACTCTTTATTGAATTCCAAGGATGGGCTCATAGGTTATTTGAGATTATAATTCCCATGAGCGATACTAGGATCTGAGGGGAGATAATTCAGATAAACTTGGTGGAAATAAGGTTAAACCATACCATGATTAATATTTGGTCCCCTTTGTGAGATACATAGGATGGTATTGGTGGGTTATGCCATTATACTATGCCTATAGTGATACTTAGGATTCCATATACGGATCACCTTGGACAGACTCTTACATTGTTGGGTATTTATAGTGCCCTGGTGTGATACTCAGGTTTCCTCTTTGGATCACCATGGATGGTCCCAGGATGAATTTTGATTAACAAACATAATTCCACTTCTTTAAGGATCTTGGAAATACCATTTTATAAGATTAATGGATGCATCCTCCATGCCAAAGAACATGATTTTGTTCAGTCCCTTTCTTCAGCTCTTAAGGTAGGGCTAGTTATGATCCATTATGATTACACCCAATAATTGTATATTTATATTATTATTTAAACACTCAGTTACTAAGCCTTGGGTCTATCACCATTTCTGTTATATCTTTTCAAACATTTTATGTGTTTTATTGTGTATACATTTCAGCATATGTTTATAAGTATTCTAGCATATGTCAAAGAAGGTATAGTCATCTAAGTGTCCTATAAGAACCACATCTGACTTTTTAATTTTTTTAATTTATTGATATACTGGAAAACTTCTTTATTTTATATTCAGAAACTAGATTATTCTTTATACATCATTGGTGGTGGCGTACTCCGTATATCTCACACACTACTCAGGTCACCATTGCACTGGGGTATTAAATAAGATATCATGTTCACAGGTCCATGGATTATTTCTTATTTTGTGTATTGTAAATGGGAGTTAGGACAACCGAACTAAGATAATATTTAGGATGATCATGGAGTTAGAAATTGGGATTTTAATAATTTTTTTTGCACTATGTTGTATTGTATTTTACTTTCTGTTATATTTTTTCTACGCGTAACTTGTAACATCAATTGAAAAAACATGCATTAAATTATGTTTAGAAATTTCAAATTCATCAGTAATTATATTTATCTTTTTATACTCTGTCATTTATTTATAATTCTTCCACTATTGATTTATTTCTTCATTATCTATTGTATTATTGTCCTACTTTGATCGTAAGGGTATAGTCTCTCCACTATACCATCATTATACCCTCACTGTTAGTTGAAAACCTTTGGCATATGGAGGGGCATTCTTGAGGCTGTATGACTAGATGGATCAAGGTATATTTTAGTCATACGGGCTTGGGTATTACAATAAATTTCTATATCCCTATCACAAAATATTATAGCTATAAAAATAAAGAATGCTGCATTTTTTATATTATCTTCTGCTTAAATATTATAAAGGTAAAAATAAAATTTATATAGAACCAAAAGGTAATATTTTAAAATTGTGGATGATTAAAAATGAAATATACTATTCTAATGAAATAAATGATATATTTATATTGAATTTGAATCCTTTTCACATTTTTTACCTTATTTTAACCATTTTACCTTAACCATGTAAATAAAAAATTTATATGGTTACTATTCAATATGTCAAAAAATAAAAGGTTATTATTTACCCAAAATGTACCACCTGATTCCCAATATGATGTAAAATTTTCATTATTCAAATTATTTTATTGGAATAAATTATTTTAATTTTAAAACAAATAATGAAAAAAAATAGTTTTTCAGAAAAATGCCTTTTTAAATAATTTTTTTTAAACTAAATTCAAATAAAACATTAATTCCAATGAAATGAATTGGAATATTGATAATAAAATGTAATTTATTTTACTTTGAAACCTTTTTAAATAAAGTGGTACTTTTTAAATTCTTAAAACAAAAATACTATTGTTAATAAAAATCTGTAATTTTAACTATTCGTTAGAAAATAAATTTTTCATAAAATTTTGAAAAAATCACCCTAGGATAATTTTGATATTTTAATTTAAAAATTATTTGTTTATCAAAAAAAAAACATTTTAATATTCTAGAAATTAATTATATTATTTTCTCAAAAAAATCAATGAAACATGTTTTCGATGAAAATGATGATTGAAGAATAAATTGAATTTACTAAAAGTAGAGTGTTTATTTATTGATTATGACCTATATATATCATAATTTAGTTAATTTTATTCATACTATAAAATTCAATGTCTAGGTTATAATGGTCATAAAAAATAATGTTTTGTGGTTCATTTAATATCGGCTTTGTGTGTTTTATATGCTAACAATATATTGATATTTTAAAATATTGAGGTGTAATAGAATCCCACCATAGTTTATTTTATGGTGAACCATTCACCCAACCCCACTCATGTGGAAACCCTTCCTTTCTAAGGTCTTAAAGACTAGCATGAGTCCCCAGTGTGTCACCCACCTTCAGAAGCACGCGACACCATCACAAGGAACTATCTTGAAGCACTAGCTCATAAATCCCTATATGAAGTAGGGATAAAATACCTCCTTTTATATTCAATGCATTTTTAACTTCCTTAAACAATCTACCAAATTTAATCTGATATTTGGGACACAAATAGTTGTAAAACAATAGAAAACTTCACCATATTATGTCATCTACCCTATTCGTAAACACCTTCAAAAAACATGACATTGATTGAAGAAAAACACAATATCCATATCCACCTTGAATAACCTTTGTTATAGCACCTCGAAACACTATATTATATTAATGTTTAAATTTTAGTATATACCATATTTAAAAATGGTGCAATCTATTATTCATTTAATTATATATCCTAGAAAGTTTCTATAATTTATAAAGTGTATCACAACATGATAATATTATATATATTTTTCATTAAATAAATATTATGTTTAATATATTTTTTTACAAAAAACACCAAAATAAAATGAACTTAGATAAATTTTATTATGATAAAATAATATAATACCATATAAATAATAATAAATTATTAGAATACAACAATAAATATCATTTGAAAAATTAAAATATGAATAAAACCAAAAGTAAATAAAAATACCATGAACAGAAAATATTTATACTTTGGATTTTTGATGATGATTGTAACCCTGATTATAACTATTTAAATAAGGACAAGCATTAGAAATAAAATACACATATTGAGAGGGATATAATGAATATAATGATTTATTTTAGTAATATATGTATCTATATATATAATAATAAAATAAGACCTTTATATATAAAGTAATTGGAAATAAGGTTATTGGAAATATTACAATTGGATATGTGTTTGTTATGTATGCATGTGTTCAACAGGTATATTAATATTTTTTTTGTTTTATTAATAAATTCATATTAATATAATTATCCAAAAAGAAATAATGACACAAACATATTGTCACGACCCGTCCTCGGAGGCCGTGTCGTGACTACCCCAAGCCCGCCTTCCATAGACCAGGGACTGGTGACTAGAACCAAAGGCGTAAATCCCGATAAAAGGGAAGGCATTGCCTTTATAAAGTAAATGAACACCACAGAGTACAAAAGTTGAATTAAACACTATGTAAAATTAGTACAAAATTAAGTGATGGAAAGTAAATTGTCCAGAATACAAACCCAACTGAAATTAAAGTACAACTGAAAGAAAGTACAGTAGTAGAAAAGTAAAGCAGCAACACCGAGCCATCCACTGGAATTCCCACCTGAAGGGTGGGTACAGATAGTCTCCTCAGCTCCTCGGGTCTAGCCATCCACTCCGCGTACGTCCCGTCCAGTGATCCTCCTCCAGGTACCGTCTAGCTCCATGAGCCTCCACCTCGATCAGCGCTATCCATCATCTACATCCAACACAACATAGTGCGGGCATAGCCCGTGCAGGGGTGAGTATACGATACTCAGTAGGGACCCCAGGACTTCTGAAGGTCTCCCAAAATCCATGAAGGATAAACCACAAAAGAAAGATTCAAACACGAAGTATCAACCAACTCTACTTAGGTATATGCTCATACATATACCTAAGTTATCAATTCCAGTTATTCTCCAACTCATGAGCCCATGTTCAACCCAGTCTACACATGAAAGTACAACCCAATCCACACAGGAAAGAACAACCCAATCCACACAGGATAGCAAGTCAATCATATATGAGATAATGATTGAAAGTTAAGACTCAGCTCTCATAGGTACACTATTCACAAAGAGGGGTGGAGATGATTGATGTAGCCTCTGAATCATCTCCTCTGCCGAACCCACGTAGGATCCAAGTACATATGTCATCACTGGCAAACCCACGTAGGATCCAAGAACAGTAACCATCATTGCTGAACCCATATAGGATCCAAGTACAGTCCTCATCGTTGCCAAACCCACGGAGGATCCATGTACAGTCGGCCTCGCTGCCGAACCCACACAGGATCCAAATATAGTCGTCATCGTCGTCGTAGTCGCTGCCAGCTCTAGGGTTCTGGCACACAACATGCTCGATTTCGGGAGGGTCCGCTCCACGAGCCTAGGGGGGTCAATACATAAACTGACACAAAGTCCGGAGTTTATGTATCCCAAAGTTCCGTCTCGTCGAAAGGAACTCAACGCAAAGAACGACGCGTCGATCGGACACCCGGTCTGAGAGTTATTGGAGTTTTCGTCCTAGGGGCCCGGTTGGTTTTTAAGCTAAAAAAACATGAACGTACTATATCTGCGTACAAACCTCGATCGGAGTAATCCAAAAGAACCGTCTCACTACAAGGAATTCAACAAAGTCGACGACACCTCAATCGGACATCTGGAGCTCGAGTTATAAGTGTTTCCGCTCCGAGAGCCCAGTTGGTTTCTTGTTCGAACCAACCCAGGAATACATAATGTTCTTCATAACCTTTAATTTAATATACTTAAATGACCGTCTTGAGCCAAGGATTGCTACGCAACTGACGGTGCGTCGATCGTAGGTTCGTAGCCCATGTTATGGAAGTTTGAAGGGATATGTCCGAAATTAGGGGGTATGGGCCCGGTCCGACCCGACCCAATACCCCCTGGGTTGGCCCGAACCAGGTTGACCTGATCTAGGTCCGGGTCCACCCCGATTGGGCGCAACTCAGTCCAGCTAGCGTGGCCCAGCCCGGTGCGCGGGGTCCGGCCCGGCGCGGGCGGTCCGGCCCGACATGGGCGGCCCGACCCAGCGCGGGCGGCTCGGTGCTGGCCGAGTGGGGCGGGTCGGCACTGGCCGAGCGGGGTGGCTCGGCGCTGGCCGAGCGGGGCTCAAAGGGGGGGGGGTGCCACCCCATGCACTGGCCATGGGTTTTAACCCCTGACTTTTCTGGAATGGTAGGCCATTAAGTTCGACCTTCTATAACCACGAGACCCGAGGGTGTCCCACCTCTAGGTGGTACCGACGGCCGGTTGAGCCTGGATGCCTCCTGTTAAAACACAGTGGCCTAAGGCCGTGACTGCCATCTGACTGGCGCGGCATGATGGCGTCGTGCCCCTCTGCTGCGTCCCGCTCCTGGTTACGGCTTTCTTTGGTCTCCCCAGCGCGGCGCGACGGCGCCGCGCACCTCCACCGTGGTCCGCTCCAGCCGTGGTCCCTTTTTGTTCCTGCGCAGTGCAACTGAACCACACTGCTTTCACCACATTCATCAACGATCATCAATAAGGAAAAAGGGGAGGATAAATTGGCCGTGTCTGTGCTGTCTGATCTCTTCTCGTGATGTAGATAACAAGCGACCAAAATATGACATGCTCAATGATAGTAGAAGCACAATTTTAATTGATTAAAATTGAACTTAACCCCTACCTCGACACAAGTTGTCGGACAATGATCTTCGTAGAAAATGGCATCTCAGGGTGAAGCTTCGTATACATCGACGAAGAACATCTGAGGAGGAAGCGACGTCTCCCTTCTTTTGACGCGGAGTGAAGATTGAAAGGAGACATCGATGGTGAGTTTCCACATCAGTGCCTCCTCCTTGGTCGTGGAGGAAGAAGATGATGGAAGAAACTTAGTTACCGAGTCGATGCTCTCCCTTGGTGGAAAAGCATTCTTCGTTGAAGTGGGGATGTTCTTCGCTGGAGAAAATGAAGTTTTTCCAAGGGACAAGAGCTCTCCCTCTCTCAATACCCTTACACAACCAGCCAAACTAATAAAATGATGCCTTCCCCTTATTTTATTATGTTTTCCATGCCTTTTAAAAAACCTAAATTCAAAAACTAAACCACTTAATTAAATGAGCTTGAGTAGTCAAATTAAAAAGGGGTGTTATGTTGGCAAGATTAATGAGGGAGAGAGAGAGAGAAGAGTTACTCACATTTAAGGGGAGTTATGGAGTTGAGGAATGTGAAATGGTGGGGGTTCATGTGAGCCCCTACTCTCCTTTAACCTCTCAAGAGAAGTTAGAAACCTAGTGGGTCCCATCCCAACTTCCACACATAGGTTATAACCACTTAGAAAAGAAAAAAATTTGTAACGCATATTTTATTTCACTCCTCAATTAAAAAACTTTTTTTAAACAACTCCTCCCAAGAAAACGAACCTTCAGAAAAGGTCCTCCTAAGAAATAACCGGCGCTGCAGTTTCATTGGTACCGCCGGATTTCAATTCTGAGAACCGGTTCAAAAGATAGAAAAACCCGCTCGTTCGTTCACTGAACATAGCAGAGTTAAACTTCGAATATTGATTCTGGGCACACCGGGCCTCATAATCAGGTGCCGTTAGAAACTGCATACTCATAAAATCCTAAAGAATTTAGGAAAATATTTTCCTTGAAATTTACAAGACTTTACATTACTCCCACCTCAGGGCTTTACGTCCCCGTAAAGATACATCACAAACTAGGGAAACAGATTAGGGTAATGAGCACGCATCTGAGCCTCCAGCTCCAATGTGATCTCCTGGAGGTTCCCGTGCTGCCACCTGATGCGCACTAGAGGAATCAACCATCTACGTAGGACCCACTCCTATAGATCCTCGATCTCCACTGGGACCTCCGCAAAACTCACCCCATCATAGAGGTCCAGCTCCCCATGGTCGATGATATACATCGGGTTGTGCCCGTATCTACTCAGCTGAGATACATGGAAGACGTCGTGCACCCGGTGCAACTGAGGTGGAAGAGCTAGGCAATAAGACCCCTCGCCTATCCTACTGAGAACCTGGAATGGTCCGATGAAGCGCGGAGATAACTTGCTGCCCCGGTCAAATCACCGTAATCCACATCGAGGTGAGACTCGTTAGAAAACGTGGTCACCATCCTCAAAATCTAGTGGTATTTGCCTCCTGTCAGCATAATAATTCTGTCAGCTCTGAGCAGTCCTCATCTACTCCTAGACGATCTGTACCTTTTTCGTCATGGCTTGGACCATCTCTTGTCCTACAAGTGCTGACTCCCCAGGGTCTGTCCAACACAAAGGTGATCTGCAGGGTCGGCAGTACTGTGCCTTGTATGGTGCCATCCCGATGGTGGAGTTGTAGGTGTTGTTGTATGAAAACTCCACCAAGGGTAGATAATCCTCCCAACTGTGAACAAATTCGAGGACACATGAACAGAGCATTTCCTCAAGAGTCTAAATGGTCCTCTCAGTCTGACCATCTGTCTGTGGGTGAAAGGCGGTGCTCAGGCATAACTACATCCGAAATGCCTCCTGCAACCCCTTCCAAAGTCAGGAAGTAAAGCGAGCATCTCGATCGGAGACGATGGATGATGGCACACCATGAAGCCGTACGATCTACTGAACATAGAGGCATCCTATGCTCTCTACGGAGCCCTGCTATCCGATGGGTAAGAAGTGGGCCGACATGGTGAGTCGGTCTATAATCACCCTAATGGAGTCGTGACCTCTGAAAGTACGTGGAAGCCCTGTAACGAAATCCATAGATATCCCATACCATTTCCACTCCGGGACCTCCACGGGTTGTACCAAGATTGCTGGTACCTGGTTCTCCGCATTCACCTGCTGACAGGTGAGGAATCGTGAAACAAACTCTGCCACAACCTTCTTTATACCTGGCCACCAGTGCTTTCATCTGAGATCCTGGTACATCTTCGATATTCCTAGATGTACCGCCAAAGGGGAAGTATGAAACTCCCTCAGAACCTCCTCATGTAATGCAGCTGGTACCATGGTACGTCCTCTAAAAAGGAAGATGTTCTCTAAGAAGTGGACCTCCCAAATCCAGAACTGACACTTCGAGAGCTTACCATAAATCTGGTGCTCTCGGAGTGTGTCCAGTACAACCTGCAAGTGGTAGGCGTGATCCTACTTAGAAGTCGAGTAAATCAATGTGTCATCGATGAAGAATATGAAAAATCAATCAAGGTAAGGCTAGAAGATCCTGTTTATGAGACTCATAAACACTGATGGAGCGTTGGTTACACCGAAAGGAATAACCATGAACTCATAGTGGCCATACCGACACCTGAAGGTCGTCTTCTGCACATCCTCATCTCGAACTCTAAGCTGATGATAGCCTGACTTGAGTTCTATCTTCAAGAACCATCGTTCTCCCTTTAGCTGATCGAAGAGGTCATGAATCCTTGGAAGTGGATAATTGTTCTTCACGGTCACCTGGTTCAGGCGACAGTAATCGAAACATAGTCTCATGCTCCCATCTGCCTTTTTGGCAAACAATATCGGGGAAGCCTAGGGTGAAAAACTGGGTCGGATGAATCCCTTGCCCTCCAAGTCCTCCAGCTATACCCGTAGTTCTCAAAGCTCAGTGGGTGCCATCCGATATGCTAGAGTGGATATCGGGGCTATCCCGGGGTACATGTCAATATAGAAGGCTACCTCTCTGCGAGGAGGTAGTTTGGAAACATCATCAGGAGAAACGTCCGCATACTAATCCACCACAACAGGAAAACTCGGAATCCGCACATCAACTGATCCTAGGATGAGACTAGCCAACTAAGGGGTGATCGGCTGTCCTCTCCTCTGCGTGAGTCCATCCTGCGCTGTAATGTCTCCCTTATCACCAGTGAAGGTAAACCTGCTCCCATCGGTGCGGACACACCGCACCTTGCGCCAAATACAGTCGATCTGGGCATGGACTGTAGATAACCAATCCATACCCAAGATGACGTCGTAAGGCCTCAACGCCTCTACAAGAAGATCCCTGCCAAAGCTCTCGCCTCCTAGAGTAAGCTCACACTGCCGGCACTAGTGTGTAATCGTCGAGTCCACTCCCATAGCATTCTCTAGCCGTAATGATCGAGCCAACGGCTCCATCGGAATATCTGAGCTCCGAACAAGGGCAGTGACAATGAATGAATGAATCACTCTTGTGTATATAAAAACTACAGCAAGGGTGGATTAGACACCGATAGTACCTCGAATCAACTCAGGTGTGTTGTGGTCATAGGCCTCTGCTGCCTGAAGTTGAGCCTGCCTCTGTCTTCCAGCTCCCTGTGGTCAGGGTGGACCTCCTGGTGGTGGTGGTGGTAGAGCCTCAAAGCGTCCCCCACCACCCGCTGCTCAGAC
Source organism: Viscum album (assembly GCA_963277665.1). NCBI lineage: Eukaryota > Viridiplantae > Streptophyta > Magnoliopsida > Santalales > Viscaceae > Viscum > Viscum album. Next base: position 1,659,083,071 of record OY728153.1, read on the forward strand.
ATCTACTCTGCCTCGTCCGCCTGCTCCCTGTTTACTACCATGGTCAAACCTCTGCCTTTGCCTGGGTGGTCCCTCAACCGTCTACTGCTCCTCTGCATGTCGGGTCGGACAGTCTCTGGCCATGTGGCCCTATCCGCCGCATGCATAGCACTGTCTGCCTCTCATATGATTGGCTCTGCTGCGTGTGCCCCATACCTCCAAGCCAGTATCTTGAGGTCACCCACCTGACGGTTTGCTCCGCTTGGACCCCTGTGACATCAGTCGACTGCCATCTACAAAATACTCTGCTACGTGCCGCCCTACGGTAGGTCTCGCTGCTGGTTTAGGCTCAGCAAAAAATCTCTCTACAAGAATGGCCCACTCCAGTAGTCCTTCCTATGTCGGAATACTAAGGGAGATCATAGAATCCATGATCTCGTGGCTCAGTCGCTGCTCGAAGGTCCTGGGATGGAAGAATGGGTCTCATACCATGTCCGTGGAGTAGCGCGAGAGATCGGTAAATCTCGCCCAGTACTGTGCTACTACCATGCTTCCCTGTCGCAGCTGTATTAGCTCGTGAATGCGCACTGCACAGAGGGTGCCTGAAACGTACTTCGAGTGGAAGAGGCTCTCAATGTCTATCCAATGAAGAGATGCCTCATCATGCACCTGGAGCATCAGGATCCACCACCTACCTGCTTCCGCGTGCAGGAGACTCGCAACAAGGATCACCATAAGATCTGCTGGTGTCCCTACCAATCTGAAGACTCGAACTACAGCCTCTAGCCAATCGTCGGCTGCTTGAGGGTCTATCTCCCTGCGGAACCTGGGCGGTCTCTGACGCTGAAACTCTTGCAGTGAACTCAGGCGACTTGCACTCTCAGCTGCTAGGGCTGGTGGCATCGGTGGCACGGCGGGTATAGGTACCGCGGGTGCCTCCACTGTAATGGGGCCCTACACTGAGGCCTCATCACTCGGTGGGCTGCCGTCTCGCACAAAGCTCGGAACCCTTTCTGGCTGACTTCATGGGGCCATCCTAAAAAGAAACAGGTGCGCCACTGTTAATACAATATACCTGGTGAGCTGACACAATGTAATGACAAAGAAAACATTGAGACACACATGCACTCAATGTTTTTGTGCAATGAGTCGGAAATCAGAAGTCAGGGTCCTGGTGTATGGATATGTTGGTTGCCACACCAACACTGGACTCCCTGAAATGATAACCACACTCAATACCCTAAACACTATTTCTTCACATAGAAGAAGTTATCAGAGTCCTGAGTTTTGTGGTAGAACCGACTCCTTTGATACCAATTTGTCATGACCCGTCCTCAGGACCCGTGCCGTGACTACCCTAAGCCCGCCTTCCATAGGCCAGTGGCTGACGAATAGCACCAATGGTTTAAATCCTGATAAAAGGGAAGGAATTGCCTTTATAAAGTAAACAAACACCACAGAACATGCAAGCTGAAGTAAAAACTAAGTAAACTGAGTACAAAAGTAAGTGATGGAAAGTAAATGGGCCAGAATAGAAACCCAACTGAAAGTAAAGTACAACAGAAAGAAAGTACAACAATAGAAAAGTAAAGCAACAACACCGAGCCATCCACTAGAATTCCCAACTGAAGGGTGGGTATAGATAGTCTCCTCAGCTCCTCGGGTCCAACCGTCCACTCCACGTACGTCCCATCTAGTGATCCTCCTCTAGGTACCGTCCAGCTCCACGAGCCTCCGCCTTGATTAGCGCTGTCCGTCGTCTGCATCCAACACAACATAGTGCAGGCATAGCCTATGCAGGGGTGAGTCTACGATACTCAGTAGGGACCCCGAGACTCCCGAAGGTCTCCTAGAATCCATGAAGGATAAACCACAAAGGAATGATACAAACACGAAGTATCAACCAACTCTACTTAAGTATATGCCCATACATATACCTAAGTCATCAATTCCTGTTCTGCTCCAACTCACGAGCTGAAGTTCAACCCAGTCCACACAGGAAAGTACAACCCAATCCACACAGGAAAGCACAACCCAATCTACACAGGATATAAAGTCAATCATAATGAAGATAATTATTGAAAGTCAAGACTCACCTCACATAGGTATACTATTCACAAAGAGGGGTGGAGATGATTTATGTAGCCTCTAAAACATCTCCTCTACTAAACCCACGTAGGATCCAAGTACAGATGTCGTCGTTTCCGAAGCCACGTAGGATCTAAGTACAATAACCATCGCTGCCGAAGTCACGTAGGATCCAAGTACAGTCGTCATCACTGCCGAAACCACGTAGGATCCATGTACAATCGTCCTTGCTGCTGAACCCATGTAGGATCCAAGTACAGTCGTCATTGTCGTCGCAGTCGCAACCAGCTCTAGGGTTCCCGCACACATCATGCTCGATTCCGGGAGGGTCTGCTCCACGAGCCTGGGTGGGTCGATACATCAACTGACATGAAGTCCGGAGTTGATGTATCCCAAAGTTTCTCCTCTTCGAAAGGAACTCAACGCGACAGACAGCGCATCAATCGGACGCCCGGTCTGAGAGTTATTAGATTTTTCGTCCTAGGGGCCCGGTTGGTTTTTAAGATAAACCAACCTGACCGTACGCTAGCTACATCTAATACTCAAGTGGATTAAGCCAAAAGAACCATGTCACTAAGAGGAATCCAACAATGTTGACCGCACATCAATCAGACGTCCGGAGCTCGAGTTATAAGCATTTCCGCTCCAAGGGCCCAGTTGGTTTCGTGTTCAAACCAACCCGGCCATACCCAATGTTCTTTGAAACCTTGAGTGTAATATACCAAAACGACCATTTCGATCCAATAATCGCTACAAAACTGACGATTCATCGATTAGAGGTCTATAGACCATGTTATGGGCATTTGAATGGATCGATCTATAATTAGGGGGTTTGGGCCTGGTTCGACCCGACCCATGACCCCCTGGGTTGGCCCGAACCGGGTCGACCCAACCAGGGTCAGGGTCCGGCTGATTGGGTGCGGCCTGGCCTGGCTGGCGTAGCTTGGACTGGCGTGGGCAGCCCGGCCCGGCGCAGGCGGTCCGGCCCAGCGCGGGCGGTCCGACCCAGCGCGGGCGGCTCGGGGCTGGACGAGCGGGGTGGTTCGGCGCTGGCTGAGCGGGGCGCAAGGGGGGGGGGGGGGGGGGGGCACAAGGAGGGGGGGGGGGGGGGGGCGCTGCCCCTTGGGCTGGACAAGGGTTGCAACCCCTGACTTTTCTGGAATGGCCGACCATTAAGGCCGACCTTGTGTAACAGCGGGACCCGAATGGGTTCCGCCTCCAGGTGGCGCCAGCAGCCGAACAAGACCGACCGCCTCCTACTAAACCGCCACTACCTAAGGCCACGACCCCTGTCTGAACAGTGTGGCGTGACAGCGCCCCGCCCCTCCACCACAGCCCACCCCGGCCGCAACCCCTTGGTGCTCTGGCGTGGCGCAACGGCACCGTGCCCCTCCGCCACATCCCGCTCCTGGCCACAGATTCCTTTGGTCTGACCGGCGTGGCGCGATAGCGCCACGCACATCCACCATTGGACACTCCATCCGCGGTCCCTTTTCGTTACCGCGTGGTGCAATGGCACCAGCTGCCTTTGCCACATTCATCAACGATCATCAACAAGGAAAAAGGGGCGGAGAAATCGGTCATGTTTGTGCGGTCTGATCTCTTCCCGTTATGTAGATAACAAGCGGCCAAATTACAACATACTCAACTATAGTACAAGAATAATTTTAATTGATTAGAATTGAACTCAACCCCTACCTCGACAAAAGCTGTTGAATGATCATCATCGCGGACAACGACGTCACGGGGTGAAGCTTCGTATACGTCGACAGAGAACATCCATGGAGGAAGCGACGTCTCCCTTCCTTTGACGCGGAGAGAAGATTGAAAGGCGATGTCTATGGTGAGTTTCCATGTTCTTGCCTCCTCCTTAGTCATGGAGGAATAAGATAACAGAAGAAACCGAGTTGCCGAGTCGATGCTCTCCCTTGGTGAAAAAGCATTCTTCATTGAAGTGGGGACGTTCTTCGCTGGAGAAGATGAAGTTCTTCCAAGGGACCAGAGCTCTCCCTCTCTCAATATCCTCACACAACCATCCAACCTAATAAAATAAGGCCTTCTACTTATTTTATTATGTTTTCCATGCCTTTTCAAAAACTCAAATTCCAAAACTAAACCACTTAATTAAATGAGATTGATTTGTCAAATTAAAAAAGGGTGTTATATTGGCAAGATTAATGAGGTAGAGAGAGAGAGAAGAGTTACTCACATTTAAGGGGAGTTATGGAGTTAAGGAATGTGAAAAGGTGGGGGCTTGTGTGGGCCCCACCTCTCTTTTAACCTCTCAAGAGAAGTTAGAAACCTAGTGGGTCCCATCCCAAATTCCACACATAGGTTATAACCACTTTGAAAAGAAATAAAATTGTAACACATATTTTATTTCACTCATCAATTAAAACAATTTTTTAAAGCAACTCCTCCCGAGCAGACACACATTCAGAAATGATCCTCTTAAGAAAAAACCAGAACTGTGGTTTTATCGGTGCCCTCGGATTTCAATTCCGAGTACCAGTTCAAAAGGTAGAAAAACCCGCTCATTCGTTCACTGAACGTACCCGAGCTAAACTTCAGAAATTGATTCCGGGCACAGCGGGCCATATAATCAGGTACCGTCAGAAACTGCGTACTCGTAAAATCCAAAAGAATTTAAGAAAAAATTTTCCTTGAAATTTATAGGTCTTTACACATATAATATTTTATTAAAATATTTTATTATAAAAATATATTTTTTCCTTGGTATATTAGTATTATTAATCATGAATGATATTATCTATTTGTAAAATTTAATGAAATATTTTTTCTCCTATGATTGATTAAGTAAAATGGTAATAAGATAAATAATTAATATTAATGACATTCAATTATTTAACTAATAAAAATTGATTATTGAAGTGTAAGAAGATGTGAAGTGACCCTATAATAAAATTTTAAAAAAATATCATAATTAAGATAATTATTTCACAAAAATAAAAATATGCACATAGGTATTTTTATAGTAGTTTTGATAAAATTTATTATATGTCTACACTTCACACTTTCAATGTGACAGTGTGACACCCACTAAATTTTGGAAAAGGTATTTAAGGGAGTCACAACCCTTTAAAAATAATTTTCTACACTTAGAGTCACAACTCATATCCTTCCTTCTTCACACCTAGTGGCACAAACCCAAACCTTCATGTTGGATTAGACCATGAACCTACTTATTTTAATTATATCAAATCATATTTGGTATGTTACAAATAATTTTAAATGATTTATATTGTTCAATTGTTTTGTGAATAAAATAATAAAATTTAGCAATGTATTTAACCTACAATCATCGACTACTATTTCTTGAAATGAGATACCACTATTTGAAAATAGATAATATAATAAGAAAATTCTCCATGCTATATCTACTTCAAGATTCCACTGCTAGTCGAAATTTTGCGAGTGTTATAATCTTACATCTGTTTATGATACGGTCAGGTGGAGTTACTGCTACCACCAATCACATATACTATCATCAGCTACCAACAATACTAGAGCATCAACAGTGAAAAAAAGTTATCTCCAAGAGATTCCACCATTATTTAATCCACCAGTAGTTCACTAAACGTATCTATCTCTGAGTGCTTATACCTTATGAATCCTTAGCTACCACTAGAGATACACTCAGTTTTTCTACTATAGCTATTTATATTGAAATTAAAAATTAATTATCTAATTAATAGATTATGTAATTCAATTAAGTTAGATTCATGTGGATTTAAGAATTATTATTCATAAAAAAATCCATGGATGGTTTAACGTAAGAGTCATAGTTTCTAGATCTTTCGGTCAGTATAGGGATTTTAATTATTCTATTATTATCCTAAAATTGAAAATTTGTCTGTATAGAATTATTTATTTTTATAAGAGACCCCTCATGTATGTAGGGATTTATGAATGTGAAGGAACATAGATACATAGAAACACATATGATGTGACACAAAAAAGACACTAGACCCATGTGTGTGGGAGAAAAATAATCACAAGAATTACTAAGCACAATGAGTGTTCCAAAAATCCATGACACTCCATTTTTTTTCAATTTCTACCACATATAAGTTAAATAATTTCAAAAAAATAGAGACTATTGGGTAACAAAATCTATTTTGATTTAGATTCACCACAACTTCACATCTATTATTCTATTATCTTTCTATTTTAGTATACTATTAATATATCTACTTATTTTACTCTTATTATCTATAAAACATAGTCACCTACATTGAACAGAAGAGATATAGACACTCTGTTACAAATACTTTTCCCCCCATGTACAATATTGGAAGAGGTCATGTGTGACATGTATCTCTTTTATCCCATATTGGACTGTGGAAGTGGGTTGTGTATATCCTAGAATTCCTTATAATAGTGTTGTATATACAAGATCCACATTGTGGGTTAATTTATTATATAATGAACTACTTTGAAGTAGGTGATTTCCAAGTGGATGGGATTAATACTTCACTTAAGACTAAACTTCTTATTTAAATTTCATTGGGACTTATTTTCCATGTTTTTCTTATATAAATTCTTTTTTATCCTAAAAATATTCTTTTTACTAAATTAATAAAAAACTTTACCCTAAAAAAGAATTTACATTATTGTTTTATATATAGTGTTTCGTATGAGTAATTTATTTTCAAAGGGTAATGTATTTTCAAGATTATTTTAATCGAGTTGTGGTTGAGATTTTGATAAGATTTTATAAAGATAAAATTATAAAATTTTTCTATTTTTATATAGGGTGTATTTATTAAATTGGGGGATCTATGTTATAAAACTTTTTATTATACTTTTTAATTGTAAACTCAATTCAACCCCTCTTGAGTTTTCCACTCTGAAAAACATTTTGTAACAGAGGTACATCAAACTACGTTTTACTATAATCCAGTTTTTTCAAAAGATCTTATATTTATGTTTTATAGTTTATATATTTGAAGATAATACTAAACATGAAGTAACTACCACTTACCAATATCTCAATTTTAGTGGAACTAACTATGATTAATGGAATATTAAAATGAAAATTTATATATTGAGAATGTGGTTAAATATTTGGAATGTTTTTGGGGAAATATTAAGGACACCTAATGTTCCTAGAAAATATTTGATTGATGCCATTAAGTAGGCCTATGATTTTAATTATAAAGCTATGATGACATTATACTATTATTTAGGAGAATATAAATTTAATAAAAAAATTTCTTGTTCAACTAATTTTGAAATATGGGAAACTATTGATATTTCTCAAAAAGGAACATCAAATGTTAAATAATTATTTCGAATAATTATACTATTTATTAAAATATCATTAAGATGATGCAAGATGAATCAATTTTGGATATGTATCTTAGTTTTAATGAAATATTGAACACTGTTTCTTCAATTGGAAAGATAATTGATGGTAGGGATCAAGTAATGCGAATACTAATAGTTCTACCTAATAAGTGAAGTAGAACATCAGTTTCCATCCTAGAATATTTTGAAATTAGTAAGCTTATATTAGAGGAACTCATTGGAAATAACATCATGTAGATGGAGGAACAACAACTAAACAAGTAAGATGAAGATAAACCCAAAATGAAGTCAGTATCTTTCAATACTTTTGACTCAAAATATAAAATAAAAGACCAAATATGAATGTTTAAGTGATAAAGAATCACTTGATGATAGGGATAAAGAAATAACTCATGTATAAACAAAAGTAAATAAATTATATAGTAAGATTAAATTATTCAAAATTCCAAATTATAGAGGTTATTTTGAACATAAGGGAAATTGGAGAAAAGAATTTAAAAATTATGATTCCTATAATGGAAAAACCTTCCATGAATTTTAAAGGAAAACCCAATTAAAGAAGATCGTCAATTGTTCAAATATAAGAAAAAATTTGATGCAAAAGGTAAAATGTATAAAATGGATATTAAATCCCCATCGAGTGCCTAAAAGGAAATGTAAATTATTTCTTGTGAATAAAAACATGATAGATCAACTATGTGTTTCATTAAACATACATCTTAGGCATAATATATTTTTCCAAAACCAACTGAACGTATTCCAAATTTTTATGGAAGATAATAAAGGGATGAAAAAATTTAAACTCATTATTTTCAAGAATATAGTAATTTACCAGAATATACATTTCATTAATTTAGGGATAAATACAAAATTTTAAATAAGTGGCATGCTTTGTATACTCAATTTAAAATTCATTTATTTTTGTAGAAAAGGATAAGAATACTAAACTAATAAAGGAAAAAAATGTGCATAAAATGTAAAATTAGAAACATAAGAAGGATATATATATATTCACTAATGGTATAAAAAATCTCATTGTTGTTATTGGAAATAAAACCATGCCTAAACAAACTACTTGAATTGATTATCATCATAGATAGAGAATTATTTATAAAAATAAATCTATCCCAAGATCTAGTTTTACTAAGTCTGTAAACAACTCTTACTAATACAGACCTAATAATGTTTTTTATTTCTGAGAGTATAAGTTATTATTATTAGAAACCAGTTAAATAGTAATGGATTCAGAAATATCTTGTTACTAACATTTCTGGACATAAGAAAATATGGGAACCAAAATCATTTCTTGTTTAAACATTACTATAGGGAACTTTCTTGAAGAGTAATAGTTATCAATTATGTTATCTGGATACTGGATATTATGTAAATATTACTGGGCACAAATTGAAATTTAAGAACCTTACAAATGATTATGGTGGAAGTTCACTTTTAGTTATGGTTCCAAATTGAAAATAAATTGATTCGGTCAAATATGTAAATCTAGAACATTTTTAATTTGTAATGTTTTATTTTTAGATGGATTAAAATATAATATTATTATAATTTTATTGCTTTGTGATGATGGTCATCTTATTATGTTTTAAAATAATTTTTTCAGCGTATCTGATTAAAATGATGCATTTTTAAATTATTTGGGTAATGAAAATATATATATTATTGTTTTGAATTAATTGTTTCATAAAAAAATATCTAGCTTTACTTCCTTTCAAAAAGAGTTTTGGATTTGGAATATGAGACAATGCCATTTCTATATACACTCACATAAATATACAACGAGTAAATGATTAGTCAAGGACCTTTTTAAACTAAAATTTCTAATAGAAAATTTTATAATCCATATCAAAAGAAGATATGGCATAATATCTCTCTCAAACCAAAGAAATCGGTTTCAAGATATCAACCCCTAGATTTGGTTCACATGGACTTTTTTAGACCATCAACATTGTCTAGCTCAAATTGGAAGCATTATTCTTATGTTCTAGTTGATGAAATTTTTATATACTCCTGATTATTCTTTTTATCGTAAAAATTGAATCTTGTTCCTATTTTTCAAAGTTAAAAAATCTATATATAATATTAGCGGACTTAAAATTAAATCCTTATGAAATGATCATGTCCGTGAGTTTGAAAATAAAGAGTTTTCATTATTATTATCATAAAATGGATATGGTCACAACTTTTCTTCATCTAGGACCCAACAAAATAATGTTGTAATATAGATAATAATAGAACAATTCAAGAGATTTCTTACACTATCCAAAATTTGCATGACCTTATAATTTATTTTTAAGTCTTGGAAGTGAACACATCTTGATATATTACTAATATATTTCTAATTATACAACTTTTAAATAAAACATGATATTGGGAATGAATGGAAGAAAACCAATATCTAATTAATTTAGAGTTTTTGGTTGTAAAGTCTTTAAAACCAATACAATGGTTAATTTAGAAAAATATTTTATCCAATGTAGATGAAGGAATTATGATGGATATTAAAAATCCAATAAACCATTTAGAAATTTTAATAAAAGGACTACAATTTTGGAAGAGTATATGCATGTCATTTTTCATGATACATATCTTTATGAACCTAATAAATCTTTGGAAATTTTTGGCATTGTCGTTTATAATTTTATATCAATGATAAATCTAGTGATAATTGTATCCAACCAAAAGAAATATCTCCCAATTTTGAGTAGCTTCTTGATCCTGAACCTATAGATGAAAATGAAGTTTCAAATACTTCTTGATCTAGATTATATAAAACCCATATATATCATCCTGAACATTTTTTTAATAGGTGACATAGATAGAGGAAAGAAAACTAGAGCTTCTTTAAGAAATCAAGGTTAATTTCAAACATTATTATCAAAACATGAACCTATGAACATCACAAAATCAATTGATGATGAATTATATGTAATTTAAATTCCATAAGATATGAAATAGTTTTATTTAAGTATATTCTTGGAACTTTTCAATAGAACAAATGAAAACCTAACTATTTGAACTAAATGGGTTTTTATAAAAATGTTGGTGAGTCAATAACTATTATTATAAATAAAGATATCTTGTTTGTGAAAGGGTATAGTAAAAAAATAAGGTATTTAATATGAATAAAATTTTTCACTAGTAGCTAAAATTAATGTTATCATATTTTTCTTTCTTATTAATTGAATTTAGATTTAAAATTATATCAAATTGATGTTAAGTGTTCATTCTTGAATGGTTATATAGATGTGGAGGTTTTTGTTAAACAACCCCTTGGATTTAAAAACCATCACCATCTAAATCATGTTTTAAAATTAAAAAGTGAATTATATGGTTTAGAAAACTCTCTTAAAACATGGTATGTTAATCTCATACCATTTTTGATTTCAAAAGGATTCACTAAAGTAATATTTGTCCATTTTTATTAATTAAAATAAATTCAAAATATGTTTTAGTTGTAAAAATATATGTTAATGATATTATCTTTGAATATTTTATAAATTCGTTATATAATAAGTTTTAAAAAATGATGAAATAGAAATTTGAAACTCTTTTGATGAGTGAATTTTAAAATATTCATTGGATTTCAAATTTTTTTATAGTAAGTAATGATTTATTTTAATCAAATAAAGGTACACTAAATATATTTAAAAAAATATTGGCTTGGTTAGTTCAAAAGGAAGTGAAACTCCAATGAGTACCACCTATATGTTGGATGTTAATTAAACTATAAAACTAGTTAATCAAACCACTTATGTAGGAATGATTTGGAGTATAGAATATATAACTTCTATCCATATTGATATTATATTTAATGTGTGTATGTGTGACCATTTTAAATGAATCTCAAAATAATAAAATTTACATTTTTTAATAAAATTTTCAAATGCCTCAACTATAAAACCATCTTAGTACTATTTTATTATATAGTATAATTACAGGGACCCTATAACTTTACACATATCATTACTCAATTTTAATCATAATTAATTGTCAAATTACAAGCCAAGGATAGTAAAGTCTAGTGTCTTGGAAGACTGAATAGATAATTAAACATCAAAAAATAATATTTTATTTAATATCCATATTGAGATCCTAACATTCATTGTTCACATAAATATTTATAGGATAACATGGGGATAACATGAAAAAGGGATGATCTAGAATCCCAGTAAGGGAATAAACATAAGAATAAATATTATAAAATGGATTATAAGGTATAACATAGTGATATAAAGAGGCCTGGTACATTATTAAACAAAAGGAATCATAAAATGTATAACATGGGATCATATAATAATGGAATCATAGTAATGTGGTAGCATAAACAAACCATGAATTTAGAACGAGTCAAGGCTAACCACCAAGATCGTTGCACATGGAGCACGTGTCATGGATAACCACCAAGCCTGTTGCACATAATGTCTCATGAGACTAAAATTTACCCAATGTATTAGAGAACTATCAAGGATCACTCATCATACCATGTTCATGAATATGTTTTCCACCTAATGAATCATACATAATCAATCATACATAAACACAAGGGTACCCATGGAAAGAAATGGGTAGTATAATCATGTCATAAAGCATAATAAATGCGAGTATAATATGAGTGTCCATGAAAGAAAGGAATTAAAAAATGAATAGAAATTCATAAGGGAAAATAGGAATATATAATCTTATGTCATGTCAAATTGATGTTATAACATATAAAAAGAGTATTTAAGAAATTTTAGCATTGAAACATTTTAGTGCAGTTTGAAGGAAAATACTAAATAAAATTTCAAATAGAAAAGAGAATTATTTTATTATATAAAACTAGTAATGAACCAAGAAGGTTTTCATTATAAAATTAATGATTTTATAAAAACAATGGTGTCTCCAACCAAATGATAGAGTGAACTTTAAATTATGTAAGAATTTGGGAAATTCCCTTAAAATGGTCTTGTTTACCAGGAAGAATGGAGAGGGAACCAACTTAAAAATATGTATATCCCCAGAAGATAATGATTAATGGATACAGATACATGATATTTTAAAATATAAATAGAATTTATAATATGCACATAAAAATAAAAATATAATTTCATTTTTGAAAAATAAAGATAGAGAAACCCGGAGGAATAACATAGGTTCTGGTAGAATCCATTACCTTTAGTCTGAAGGTATTCTCCACATGATCTTAATGTCATTGATAATAAAATTAGATTCATTAATTAATAATTAAATAACCTATTCTACATGTAATTGGTTTATTATAAAAATATAATGTTCATTCATGGCCTTTTGATGGGTTGAGATGATCAATTACAATGTTTGGGAACATTTGTTTCCATGGTTTTCATGATCGGTTTACTTATATACATTTACGAATAATCATGTAAGATGAGGATGGTTGTCCAGAGTTGAAGTTATATATTATTATAGAACATAAAAAATATTAAATGGTTATCAAATTCATTTGATTATTTTGAGTGAGAATGAATGATTATGTAAAACATTATTGATAACTTTTTGGGTTAATTTGCGGGGTTTTTATCACAACAATCTCATTTTGTTTAATAAAATGAAACCATATGTGAAAATTGATTCCATAAAATTAAAACAAAATTACCTAAATAATAATATGATTCAACTATAAAAAAGGTTTCATGACCAGAATTGAATACGCTAGTAGAAATTTAAAACTCACCGCCCATGAATGTGACAGATTAACACATATCAGATAGTGTTTCTATTTCTAGTATAAGATGGGAAAGTAGAGATGATCATGAATTATTACATTAGAATAAAATATTATGATACATGTATGGTACTGGAGTTATCACACAATTGGGATGAGGAGAGGAGGGGATATAAAAATATGTAATGGAACTTGAAAAGAAAATGAAAGAAAACAGAAGAGGGTTTAACCTCTTCATTCTTTCCTCTTGAGAGCCTCCTTAAGGGATTGGTTTTTTTGTATTTTGTTAAGACCAAAATATCATAGAAATCTGAGAGAGGATCAGATATATAATAGAGTAAAATTTTGACAAGAAACAAGGATTGAGAGTTGTAAGTAGAAGAGGTGGTGAGGTGTGGTTTTTATAATGGAGGAGAGGGGAGTTTTCTCAATATTTAATTCATTAGTTTATTATTCTTCTCATGATAAGAAATAATGCTGATTTTTGACCAAAAATATTAATAAGTGTGTATTAGTTCAAACTTATGGCCATTTGAATCATCCATGACTCAGTAATGATACATAAATTCATTTATTTTGCATACTTCGTAAATTATCAAATTTCACTATTTAACAAAAAATCAATTATTTCAGAAATTTCACAAAAATTTACCGAAACCATTTTTTGATTTGATGAACTAAAAAATAAAATCCATTTTATAGAAATAGTTTTCTATATATAAAGAATTTAAATTTTAATTAAAGTCATAATTTATTTGAAAAATACAAATTTAAAATTACAACTGTTTTTTAAAACTTTTTTAAAAATTAATTATGCACTCATAAAATTATATTATAATAATAATACATAATAATATTATTTTATGAATACATACTTTTAATATATGTTTTAAAAATAATCATAATATATTAATCAAACATCTAAAACTTACCAAAAACACAAACACTATCATATTGTCACTTATAAGATGGATAAATTTTATTTATACATTCATTGGTACAGTTACTATTCAATTGAATGATTTACTATTCATAAGGGTCATATTAATATTCAAAATGGTAAAATTAATATTAATAAGGGTAATTTACTATTCACTAAAAATTTATTTTATCCCATCTAACTCCAAACATCTTACTAATCATAATCGTGTATGTCAGTTTTTTGACATTCATATCACAGAACTAAAAAAACAATTTTAATGGTCACATAATATTTATTAATTTAATTAAGGAAGATGTGGAACTGTGTTGTGATTTTATGTGATTATACTATATGAAAAAAATACAAGAATGGAATTTCCATTAATTAAACTTTGGGTCATTAAATTCATCCCCCTTATGAAATATTACCCTCAATTTTTTTTACATTTGAAGATGAAAAAAGGTGTGTATGTTTTTCCTTCATCTCTTCCTAATGTTACCTTGTCACCTCTTTGTACTTATTTTTCCACTATCGTACTTTGACATTGTGAGTATTTTTGTTACATAAAACTGTATATTTATGATCAATGATCTTCACTGGATGCTCCTTGTAAGAAATATCATTTTTAAACTGCTCCAACTCTAAATATAGTACATGTGAAGGTCTGGTATGTACATCCGTTATAGGAATACATAGAAGAAATCATATACTTTACACAAAGTCGGTGGTAGTGCTAGTAGATAGGTCACAACTTCAACATGATCAATAATATTGAAAGGGCCGATATACCTGGGACTTAGCATACTTTTCTTCCCAAATCTCATGAACTTCTTAAATAGAGGTATGCAAAGGAATACCATGTCTCCAATATAAATCTCAAGGTCTCATCGATGATTGTCTACATAGCTCTTTTCTAGACTTTACACTGCCTGGATGTGATGAATTTTTTTTTTCACATTCACCCCCATTTCTTCATCCATTTCAGGTCCTAGTACCTTATACTCAATAACTTTATCTCATCATGCCGGTCTTCTACACCTTTTCCCATAAATGGCTTCCTATAGTTCCATTTGGATACAGGAGTGGAAACTGTTATTATAGGAGAATTTGACCAGTTGAATATGTATGTCCCATAGTCCATTGAAGTCTATAGAACACAATCTCAACATGTCTTCTAGTGTCTAAATAGTTCACTTACATTTCCCATTAGTTTGAGGTTGATAAGCCATACTAATGTTTAGTTCAGTTCTTAGAGCATGTTGGAGTATTTTTGCAGAATTTCGGGGTGAATTTAGAATCTCAATAAGATAAAATAGAAAATTTTAATCCATTCCACCTTTCCACCTCATTGATAAATATACGTTCATGTTTATCCAATGAAAATACCTATTAAATTTTGATAAATTCATTTGTCTTTGTAATATGATCCGCAATGACCCGTATAGCATTGTTTCCTATGGATGTCCATGTAATTTTAGTGAAAACGTTCATGGTGATGTTATTCCACTTCCATGTTGGTATGGGTAGTGGTTTCGTTATCCCTATAGAATTTTTGATTTCAAAATTCACTTACTAATATACTAGGAACTTTGATGTATAATCAGAAATCTGCCTCTTCATATTTTTCCACCAATAATTCTCCTGAAGATCTCGATACATCTTTGTGCTCCTAAGGTGGATAAAGATGTTTGAGATATGTGATTCATTCCAAATATCCTTATTTATCTATGGACCATATGGTACACCTAATCTTGGCCCAAATATCATTATTCCATCCTTTTCAATCTTGAACTCAGATGATTTCACATTTCCGATATCTTCCAGCCTTTTTTAAATTTCCACATCATTTCTTTGAGAATTCTTTATTTTCCCCATAAGGGATGGTGGATAAATCATTTGAGAAAGGATTGATTATGTTCCTATATTGATGATTCCCATGTATATCCTCCTAAAATCTAGGAATATGGAATCTTTTTCAATTATCATCATTGATAACGATATAGTATCCTTCTTACTTAGAGCATCTACCACCTTATTCTCCTTAGTAGAATGGTAATAGATAGAATAGTCATCATCATTAATGATATCTAACCATCTTCACTAGTTTATATTATTCTTTTTCTATGTGAATATATATTTTAGACTCTTTTGATCAGTACATATCTTACACTTCTCCCCATAGAGAAAATACTGCCAGATTTTCAACATAAATATTGCAACCAACAACTCCAGATCATGTGTGGGATAGTTTTACTCATGGATTTTTAGTTTCCTTGATTCATAGGCTATCACTTTATAATATTCCATCATAAAACATCCTAATCCTTTCTTCAAATCATCATTTTATACCATATAGTGATCTCCAATTATCAGGAGTTTGAGTACTATCACAATGATAAACTTATTTTTGAGTTCCTTAAAGCTTTTCTCATAGTCTTGTGCCTAGAAAAACATCACTCCCTTTAGTTTCATTTTTTTCATTGGGTTTAAAAATCATGAAAAGTTATTTAATTTTTTTTATAATACCCAACTAAACCCAAAAAGCTATGGATATCTATTACAGATGTTGGCTTGGGTTACTCTTCAATTTCCTTTATATCTTGAAAGGGTCCACATATATTCCATTGGAAGCAACAACATGCCCCAAGAATGATAGTTATTTCATCAAAAACTCACATTTTCTATACTTTTCATAATGTTTCTCCCATCACAATATCATATGAATAGTATTCAAATGCTCCTCGGGTTCCTCATAGCCCTTGGATTATATTAGAATATCATCGATAAAGACTACCAAAAATTTTCCATGGTAATATATAAATAATATATTCATTAAATCAATGAATATTTTTAGAGCATTAATGAGTTCAAACAGCATAACTATAAACTCATATTTTCCTAATTTTTTTGGAAAGAGGTCCTTTGGAATATATTCCTTCCTCGCCTTTAATTGGTGATGTCCCAACTAAAGGTCCAACTTAGAGAAATAACTTGCCCCACATAGCTGATTGAACAAATTCAGCTATACAAGGAGATGATTTTCCTTTATCGTGATTTTATTTAGCTCCTGCTAGTCAATGGATAGACACATTGATCAATCCTTCTTTTTAACAAATAAGACGGGTTCACCCCATGGTGAAGCACTCTAGTGTATAAAACCCTTCTCTAGATTCTCCTGTAACTACTTCTTCTACTCTTCCAGCTCAACGGTGTCCATACTATAAGGTGTCTTGGATATAGTTAGGGATCCATAAATTGGTTCAATTGAGTAATCAAAAAATTTATTTGGAGGAATAAAATTAAATTATTCTGGGAATACATCAGTGTAATCCTTCATGATGCGAATATCTTTGCTGAATATCAACTATTTTGTATTAACCATTTCAACAGGATATGATTTCACAAAAGGAAACATTATCCAAACATGAGATGATGACTCTGAAGGAGATTCATCTTCCCCCTTAAACATGTACAATATTAGAGGATAATCTAGGATGTGGAGAGTGATATCCATTTCTCAATAGTTAATTTTGGATTTTTATAAAGAAATTCAATCCATGCCTAAAATAGTATCAAAAACATCTATAGGAAGTATGAAAATATTTAATGGAATGTTTGGACCACGAAAATTTACCGAGGAGGTGATATAAACCTTGGACGCAAAAAATTCCTCATTCTATGTTCTCACTGATAACTCAACCTCCAAATTTTGAGGTGGTGTTTTAATTGTTCTTCTAAACATGCAAGAAATTAAAGAATTCATAGAACTAGGATCAAATATTATGTTCTCTATTCATGAATGAATAACTAGTGTACTTATCACCACAGCATTGACCATATCCAATATAGTATTAGGGATGGCCTATGCCCTTCTTTGTTTCCATTGAGGTTTTTGTTGATTTCCTCTGGAAAACCTTGGCTTAGGGTAATTGTTTGCATAATGCCAATGTTCCCTGAAATAGTAGCACTACACTACTGGTTGAGTGTTGATTTGAACCTTCCTTTATTATTCCAGATGAAGGAAATTCTTCATATCCCTATATAAATTCATAGACAGATGTCTCATTATTACATATTTGACGGAATTCTTGGTTCCCTTTAGATATTTCCCAGGATGCTTCTTCCCACAATTTTTACATGTGGGATATTCATTCTTCTTTCAATAATGGGATTTATATGATGATCCGCCCATATCGAACTTAATTTTTTTCTTTCTTTCATTGGGATCATGTGAACATTAAGAGTCTCTAATCATCATTTCAACGTTGGGGGGTACAACATAAAATCAACTCATGACTTTCAAAGTCTATAATCACCGATTATTTTCGTAGACTCATCTTTAGTCCTCTAAATAAGTGATCTGCCTTGATTTTGGTTTTCATGTCAATGTCGGGAGAATGTATGTAAAGTCTTATAAATATTTATTCATATTCCTTGATTTAATTATCTTCCATCTACTTATGTATGAGTAAATATCATTCCATCTTGAGATGGAGGGTCCGTGGAAAATATTTATTGAAAAAAAATATTCTTGAATTTCTATCAATACATGGAATCAATTTCTTCATGGTACCTCGTATTCTTGATCATTGTCCTCCACGAATCAGTTTCCCCATTAAAATGATAGATAGCCAGCACAAATTTCTCTTCTGATAATAAATAGAGGACAAAGAATATCTTTTCAATGGAGTTAATACACTATTCTGTGAGGAGGGGATCAGAAATCCACTAAACATGGGAGGCCTTTTACACATGAAGGATTTGACCGAAACTTACTCTATACATGGAGGAGGAGGGTGTTATACTTTATTAAGTTATTATTCATAATGTAAGCCTACTGAGAAAGTTCTATCATGATGGTTTGATCACTTGTTCCCATTATATTTGGCATATCATTATGGAAATCATCACATTCCCTATCACATTGATTGTTGGAACATGTTATTTTATTTCTTGCAATTATCTAAGAAAATAGTGTGAGATTAAGGGGCCTGAATACTTAGCTAATAATCATGAAATGATATATTCAACATAAAAGGATAAACTTTTAATGGAAAAGTAAATCCTAACTTGTGATTCCTGAGGTTTAAAACTAGGTTATGATTGATCTGTTTCTTAACTTATTTTCTTATGGTCTCCTTTTTTCCACTTAATAATGGTTTTTAATGAGCTTCTAAATTTACCAAATAATATCCATTAAGAGTGTCAAACATGGTGCTTAGTAAGGCATGTTTTCATGTTATAGGTTAACTCGAGTCATACCCAGAACACCTTGTCATAGTTTTCACTCCTAGGTATATATATTATAGAACCAATTCCATGTGTAGTATCCAGAAAGGATTTATTTTCTTTAGAAACCACTTACTCAATACTTACCAAAATATAGGGATGTTTTCTTATACTAAGTCTTATCCACAAGGTTCTTACTAAACTGCTCTATTCCTAATCCCTAAATATAACTAGACCATCCTCTAATACCAAATATACCAACCATATCCTTTTAAATGTATAATTACATGATTTTAAGTATAATTAAACCTCAAATTACTTGTGAAGGATCATAAGGTCTATTGTTTGGGAAGGCAAGGTACGTAATTAAACTTCATAAAATAAGATTTTATTTAATCTCAATATTGAGATCCTAAAATACATTGTGATCTTACATCTATATAGGATAACCTAGGGATAAAAAAATGAAGGTATGATCTAGAATACCAATAGGGGAATAAACATACAAATAAATCTTAACACATGGGTTAAAAGAAATAACATAATGATATAAAGAGGCATGGTATATGATCAAACATATGGAATCATAACATTTATAAGATGGGATCATAAAATCATGGAATCATATTAATGCGTAAGAAACATAAAAAAATTACTTTAGCATTATTCAAGGATTTATTCACATAGAGTATCACGAGTAATGGCCAAACACTAAGACTGTTTCACATGGAGAACGATTCAAGGCTAACCGCCAAGACCATTCCACATAATATCTAATAAGACTAAACATTACCCAATGCATTGTAGTTATATCTGGGCGCTCCCATCCTAACATGTTCATGAATTTGTTTTATACATAAATAATCATACATAATCAATCATACATAATCATAAGGGTAACCATGGAATGAAATGGGTATCATAATCATATCATAAAGAATAACAAAGAGGTGTATCATACGAGTGTCCATGAAAAAAAGGAATAAAAACGTACATGTAAATTCATAAGATATAGTATTCATCTATATTGGTAAGTGATGTCAAACATAAGTGATACGTTCAAAAAGAGGTTTTATAAAAAATAGCATTAAAACATTTTAGTGTGGTTTTAAGGAAAATACTAAAGAGCATTAAAAATTGAAAAGAGAATAATGTTGTATATAAAACCAGAAGTAAAACAATAAGTATTCCATAATAAAAATAATTATTTTTTTACAAATAATGGTCTCTTAAAATAGATGATATAGTCCACTTGAAATTGGGTAATAATTTGGGAAGTTCCCTTAAAACGAGCTTTCTTATCAAGAAGAATTGAGAAGGGAACCACTTAAAAATATGTATATGTCAAACATATAATAAGTAATGGATATTGATAAATGAGTTTTAAACATATAAATATAATTTATAATATGTACATAAAAATAAAAGATAAATTAATTCAGGTATAAAGAATGATAGAGCAACCTGAAAGAATAATGGAGGTTCGGGTAGAATCCCATGCCTTATGTCTGAATGTATTCCTCATGTGATATTAATGTCCTGGATAATAAAATTAGATTCATTATTTAATAAGTAAAGAACATATTATACATTTAATTAATTTATTATATCCCTATAAATTTCATTCATGGTCTTTTTTATGGGTTAATATATTCAATTTCATTGTTTGGAAGCATTTGTTTCTTTGGTTTTCATGACCTGTTTACTTATATATGTGTACATATAATCATGTAAGATGAGGATGGTTGTACAAAATTGAAGTTATATGTAATTAGAGAATATACAAAAGATTAAATGGTTATAAAATTAATTTAGTTATTTTGAGTGATGATGAATCATTATTTAAAACATTAATGAAAATCATTTGGGTTAACTGGTGGGTTTTTTATCATAATGAACTCATTTTGATTCATAAATAAAAATAATTTTTGAAATATTAGTGTATAACATTAAATAGGATATATTACATATATAATAATCTGGTTCAACCATAAAAAACGGTTTCATGACCAGAATTTAATATGGAATTAGAAATTGAAAACTAGTCATCCTTGAATGTGATAAACTAACACATCTCAGATGGTGTTTCTATTTCTAGTATAAAAGGAGTGGAAATGATGGATGATGGTGAATTATTAAATTATAATATCAATATTATATTACATTTATAGTACAAGAGTTATAACACAATTTAGATGAATAGAGTTGAGAATTGAAAAGCGTACAAAATAACTTGAAAATAAATTGAATGCAAACAGAAGAGGGTTTTACCTCTTGATTCCTTCCTCTTGAGGGCCTCCTTAAGGGATTTTTTTTCTATAATTAAGTCTAAAATCTCTTAGACGTGTGACAGAGGCTTATGAAAAGATGTTAGTATAATTTGGTTAATTCACAATGCTATAGAGGTGAGAGTAGAAGAGATGGTGATGGGCAGTCTTTATAGTGGAGGAGAGGGGAGATTTATCAATATTTAATTCATTATTTTATTATTTTTTTCAAGGTATAAAATAGTGCATATTTTTGTGACCGAAAATCATAATAAGCACATGTGAGTTTAAAAAAAATATCTATTTACATCATCCTTGACTCAATCATGATTCAAAAATTCATTTATTTAGCATATTTTGTAATTAATTAATGTTCACTATTCACCAAAAAATCAAGTATTTCAAAAAAATCCCGAAACTTCACTCTAACCATTTTTCTATGTGAATAATATAAAAATGAACTCAATTTTAGGAAAACAATTTTATTGAGATGAGAAATTTAATTTTTAATTAAAAAATAACATACTTGATAAATAAAATTTTTAAAATTAAACCTTCTTTTTTAAAAACTTTTAAAAATTAATGAAGCTCTCATAAAATTATATTATAATCATAAGAAATAAAAATAATAATATTTTATGAACACATACATTTTCATTTAAATTATTAATTTAATCATAAAAATGTAAATAAATATTTATGACTTACCAAAAATACCAACACTATCATTTGGTAACTTATAAGATGGAAAAGGTTTTTATTATACTTTCATTGGTAAGATTACTACTCATTTAGATTATTTAATATTCATAAGGTTTATATTACTATTTATAAGGGTAACATTAATATTCATAATGTTATGTTACTACTCACTAAAAATTATGTTTGTCCTGTCAGACTCCAAACATCTTAGTGATCACAACCGTGCATGTCAAAATTTCAGAATTGAAATCACATAAGTGGAAAAATTATGTTTAAAGGTAAAATAGTATTTAGTGGTTCATTTATACATGATTTGGCATTGTGTTGTGATTTTATGTGTTATATTATATGATATAATTATAAGAATGGAATTTCATATGACTGATTTTTTCGTTGTTACAATATTAATTTGATATAGTTAGTTATTCATATGAAATTTTTTGTTGTTTTAAGTTAGATTGAAAAAAGAAACTCTGGAACATATCACTTGTGGGAAGGTATAAAATTTCCTGGTGTACTAAGAAAAATAACTTCATTGAATTATCCAATGCTAGAGGGGAGTACAAAGCTATATGTAGTTTTTGTGAAAAGATTTTGTGGATTAAACACACTTTCCAAAACTATGGATATCAATTTTTAAATTCCATATGAATTGGGATAATAGAAGTGCATAAAATATTCCAAAAACCATGTGTATAATAATGGGAAACACATATTTATTCAAGACATCACTTATTGAAATACTATTTTCAAGAGGGTGATATAACTCATGAATTCATTTCAACTAAACATCATCTTATATAAATATTCTAAAAACCTTTGAATTTTTTTTATAATGATATATATCTTAAATGAACATGGAATAATTTATTTGTTATATCCTTTTATTCTTAAATTTACTTCCATTATAGTAGTGGAAAGTAATAGGACTATTATTACCACTATGAAATACCATTAGAAATGCTACAATTAGATATAATTGCATTAGATACGCTGCCATTATACATGATACCACTGGCTGATCTCTAATTGGTTTATCTACCATTAGATAATATACTATTGATGATCTATCATTAGTGTTCTTATATGTCTATTCTATAATGTTGTGATATCATTATAGATATACCATTGGGATATTCAACTCACACGATACCAATCCAAATTCTACTATTTCTTCCCTTTATAATTGAAATTATTATTTCTCCTGAATTGTATAATAAATATCATATTAATTTTAAAAAAAATTAAATTTAAAATCTATAAATGATATGAATTTTCTATTTAATAGTTTGAGGAAATTCTCTATCACATGACTCTTTTTAAAAATCTTCGACTTCTCTCTAAAACCATGACCTTTCATCTGCAATCTTTGACCCTCAAACTAGTGAAACAATTGTTAGAGTGAAGCATACTAATATATCACTTGATGGTCTAAGTCCTTCAAATATGTTTATAGGAGAGCCTATTCGGCCTATGAAACCAAATAATCTTTATCTTGCATCTCTCATAGTCATATATGAGAAGGAAATAAATTTATTAAGGTTGACATCAAGAAATTCACTTTTACGGAATATGATTCAGGACTAGGTATGGGATGAATGGTTATCTAGGAATAATAGACCACTCTACTATATTTTGATTCATGATTTCTGTCATTATACTAAGTATCAGTTTGAATACTATAAGGATTATAAAAAAATAATGGTGGATGGAAAGGAGACTTTGTTCTATTCATGTAAGTGGGATAAGTCCTGCATAAAGGTATTTATGAGGAATATCAAGGATATTTTCCAATAAATCATTAAAAATTCATATTAGTGGATTATCTTATTAAGCTCACAAGGAATAAAATTGTTCGAAGACCTAGTGTAGTAGAGTTAAATGGGGAACATCATTATTTTCCATGCTTATTTTTTATATATTGGGTCCCAAGAATATGGAATTATTAATTAATATGTATCAGGACATCCAATTTTTGTTTCTTATCAAAAGAGGATAAAATTTTAATTTTTATAGATATCTGATGATGCATGTGATGTAATTCTGAAATCCTTCCTTGTGGTCAACCTCTCTTCCTTATCCTAGGATGATATTCACTCTTTTAAAATAAATTGTTTTTGTTCCTAAAGGATATGAAAATTTAATAAATATTGAGGGTTTTTTATTCTCAAATATTCATTCAAGATGATGAGAGTCAATTGGAATTCATCGATGAAAATTTCTGTTTTAGATGATGATAAACTATATGAGAAGTTCAATATATTGAATAACCCTTCACAACCAGTAAATATAGTTAATTATAGCTTTGTTCCAAATAAAGTAGTATAATATTATTCAGATGATGAATGCGAGAATGTTTTTAGTGTTGAAGTAGAACAAGGAGAAGTTGTAGAGGTTTTTATGTATATTTTAATGGTGTTGGGGAGTGAACCAGATGCAATTAAAAACGAAAATGTTTCTTATATACCTCTAAGTACACATATATCCCTTATTATAAATTAAATAATGTTATATTAAGATGTTGAAATAGAAGATACTGAAGTCTCAAATGGTGATCTATTTCAGATATATACTTCAGATAATCTAGAGGATGTGGTTTTGTTGTTTCACGACTTGTTGTATGATGTTGATAGTGTAGATGAGGATGAGTATTCTAATACCTATCATATTTTCATTGAGTCTTGTATATATACTAGTGGAGAGTGGAAAGGTAGTTCCCTAACTACTTCAACAAGCCAGTAATTTGGTGATAGAGATGAACCAACTTCTTTTAAAGGTTAGGCATCTAGAAGTAATGTTGAACCCCTTTCTTCTAAAATAGATGAGAATGAGGAACTATCTAATGTGGATTAGTTCCCATGATCTTCCAAACATGGTATATCTTATAGTGATTCATATTATGATGATAATTCCTATGATGATGATGATAAGGGAATCTCATTCAATCTTGTTGGAAATGCCATCTTAGTTTTTGAGAATAATCTTAAGGGATTATGGATTGATCAGATTGATGTGGAACATATTTTAATATAATTTCTTTATAGTGGTAATTCTGTGTAAGTTGGTCATGAGGCTTCTTCAAAGAATATTTAGGGGAGGAATTATCTTCCTACTTATCCTCCTCACACCAGCTATCTATCTTGAGACAATCTAGATGAAATCAAGGAATGTTTGTTATCAAATATTAGTGAATTTTTCATATCCACTTCCTATTATGAAAATAAGCTCGTTGATGATGATACTTATTTGATAATATCATTTACAGTATCGCATCTCCAATAAAAAATTCTCCTCAAATTTGAAAATATAGAAATAAGGAATAAGGGGTAGTGGAATAGGTGACTTCTATTTAGTAATCATTAGAGGAAATGACATAAAATTCACAATAGAGAGTGACATTTCTTTTATAACAGGTAGAGTATTTTTCTATGGATATATCTTATTCTTCCTAAGAACCAACTTACTTTGTAATTACTTTTGTTGAAGTAGGATTGATCAAATATATTATGATATAGGATCTACAATATTTGTTGGCTAATATTTCAAATTATAACTAGGATGACATTTAAAAGACTAAATCCCATTGTGAGAGGATTTACAAGGTGTTTATAAAATGATTAAATGTGGATACAAGTGATAAAAAATCACTAAGGATATTATGTATGTTATATATTAGATTTATACCATGAATGAATATAAATCTCACTTTATGTTATTGGATGAGAATCTAAGAATGCATCTAGTGTTCAGGGACTTCAAGGATAAACTTACTTAATTGAATACATTGGTAGCCCTTATCAGGTTCTTTATGGATGGAAATGGGGACTATTTTAAGGTTATCGAGTATGGTGGTAGGGTGATTACTAAGTTATTTTTTTTGATATAGTCTTTTCTCTATACCACCAAGACTATTATCATTACACTTATAGGGATTCCTATGACTACATCCCCTTAAAAAACATATCAATACCCTTTAATACCACTTATATAAAAATTATTCCTTTTGGAGTTATACATGATTAAGCTACAATACATCTCAAACAAATTGTATTCAGACTTCACGCAACTCCTCCCACCTTCACTTCTACTCCTCTGGTTACTGGAAAATGTTAGGGCCAAGTAGATCCTACGGGAACTTGGGTAGTGAATTCTTCTTCATACTCTAATTAGGCTTCGATATAGATTGTAATTTTTTTGTTTTCCTAATATACTATATAACCTTTAATTTTTAAATGCAAATCCTCAATTTTTATTCATTAATGTGTTCTTCTTTTAATTTAAAATGTTAATTCTATATTTTTAATAATCCCAATAGGGGTAAAATGAGTATATTCAATCTATATTGTATATATTACATAAGAACATTGAATCCTAAGAATAATTTACTAGAGACAGTACTTTGTTTATTTATTTTATTTTTATGTTATCATATTTTAGTATGATTATGAATTTCATGATTTGTGATCATTAAAAATGTATAGATTACTGACTAAATCGAAGAATCTTTTTTATTTAGTTATCTCAAATCATGTTGCTCATGTTACTAATGTTTTTAAATGTTTTATATTAGTAAACTATTTTCTGGATAAAATAATCAACTTATGTTAGGCCTTGAACCTATTTTCATCATCAACCATTAGTAGACATGTGCTACAGTTAGTTGAAAAAAACTATTGTTACAAGCTACTTCACTAAACTGGAGAGTTCTAGACACTCTCTTAGAAATATTTTCATTTTCATCCCCATGTATATTAGTAGAAGTGGTCGTGTATGACCTATATATCTTTCACCCAATACAAAACTATGGAAGAGGCATGTGTATAGCTTGTAATGTCTTAGTACAGTTGTTTTTAAAACCAAATATAGTTTTTGGATCAGTTAAATATATAATGATCTACTCAGAAGCTAGTGATTACCAAGTTGTAGGGATTATATCTCGGATTGAGACTGAAACCCTTGTCCAAATTCCTTTGTACCTTGTTATCTATGTGAATTTATTCTTCTTTTATTTTTTTGACCAAAAAAGTTTCTATTTTCTAAATTAATAAACAAAAATTTATATTGATAGTTAACATAAATTATTGTCTTATATATAATGTTAAATATGAGAAAATTATTTTCAAATTTAAATTTATTTTAAAAAGTATTTTAATTAAGTTGTGATCAATATTTTTATATATTTTATAAAGATCCAATTATATAATTATGCTATTTTTTTAATTGGGAGTTTTATAAAATTCGTTGATTTAAGATATATTTTTTAAAATTTTATATTTAATTGGAAACTCAATTAATCACCCATGAGTTTTCCACTCTAACCAACACTTTTTTTTAAGTAGTGGAAGAACCAACCATACCTTTATAAAGAATAAAAAATAACTAAAAAACCCACCTTTTATCATATCAAGGAAAAACCAGAAAAACCACCATTTGTCAACATAGAGGTACGTGTTTACATCCCTTTTGTAGGGGTAGTATAAATCATCCCTATGGTTTTTTATTTAATGAAGAATCATAAAACAAAAAAATTTACACTAGAAACATATAGGAAATTATAGATCCATATAAACATGAATTTTAATGACAATGATCTATAAATTGAGGAAGCATGTATCATGCTTTCAGAGTAGTGGAGTGTTGAATGATGAAGTCCATCCAAATGGATCACACCATCAGTGACCACATGGGGTTTATAGAAATAATAAATTTTTAGAAACACTCTTATATTTTTCATTTTTTGCATCTCATGTATAAATTGAACCTAAAATGAGTAGTTTTTTTATCTAGTTATATCAAACACTTTTATGATAATTTCAATCATGCATAAGAAACTATAAAATATTTGGTTCATGCCTAACAATTTTGAAATTATATCCAATATATATATTTATTCTAGAAGTAGTAGTCATGAATTAGATTCCAATGATCTACTTAAAAAATTTACTTTTGAAGCATCATTGATTTCCAATATGCCTCATGTGATATAAAAAACAATCATAATATTCACATGTAATGACTATTTAATGCTATGAAATATTATGTAACACATAAAACAAATTATAAAATCAAACTCATTAAGCATGAAAAATGGATAAAAAATAAATTCATAAATTAATAATTCATATAATCAAGCTTTAATCACATTGAATTTCATTATTAATTGATGTGAAACAACTTTTGATATCTTAATTGTTTTTTAATTCAAAATATTGAATTCTAGAATATATCTTCCATAATGAATATAATTAAATAAATAAAAAATTATCTATTCTTATAAGTATCATGATCATAAGAGTTTTATTCACATAAAGTTCATAAATATTCAAGGTAATAAGAACTCATAAGGTTAAAACCATTATGAAATATCTCATAATTTTTATCTCATAAGGTTGAGAAATCCACATTATAAGGTTCAGACAATCTCGTAAGGTTTAGAAAATCACCAAATAATATTCTGACATCCATTTTATAAATTTCAGTCCTACAATCAAAATATTCATATATACATATATATCTATAATTATTCAAAAATCATCTCTAAGGTTATTAATCCTTATTTTAAGGTCTACAAAATGTCTCAAAAGGTTCAACCCATCATTTATAAGGTTCTAAAAAAAATTATAATGTTGAGACAATCAGACTGTAAGGTTGAGGCATATGAATGTAATGTTAGGATGTGTAGTTATATAGTTCATATAATATTACTAAGAGTAATTTATACACTCATACTATGTGTATTTTCTACAAAATCAATTTATAAAACACACAATGAACATGAAGAACAAAAATAAACAAAATCTACATTACTCATTAGTGATAGCTTCAAATTCTTCTCATAAACCATGTTTAAGGAAATAAGATAATAATATTTTAATTTATAAAACCTAAAAATCATAGTGGTGATGATCCACTCAATAAACTGCACTTATTATAATTACAAAAACAAAATAGAATTTCATAAAATTCTCTCCCTCTTCGAAATTGGAAAAAGTTTATATAACAAATTGTTCCCTTATTGAAATTAAATAGTTTATAATTTAAAAATATCAAGGATAAATCCCCCTAAGTTATAAAATACTAATATGAATGAAATATTAGTATTTTTAAATATATTTAAGAACTTTAGTTTCAATATTTAATGTAGATAATGAGAAAAATGTCAATGAAAAAAATATTTAGACATTAAATCTACCTCTAAATTTATAAATATTAAAAATATATAAGAACTAAAAAATAAATTTAAATATTAAATTATGGATATAAAAGAAATTAGAATGTATCCCTCTTAATATAATCTTATATCCCTTCCTTAAAAATTAGCATCATTAAAAATATGTATAAATATTTCAAAGTAGTTGTGTATAAAATTTTACAAAACTTCTTGAAAAATGTAGTTAAAAATCCTTTTGAAAAAATACTATAAAATCCCAAGTACACCCAAGATATTTAAAGTACACTTAAGAAATCATTACACAATATAAAATGAATTAAACAATAACCAATATTAATATTTCATTCCAGAAAACCATATGATATAAAAACATTCCATATTCAATTTCCATAAAAATATATAGATTCTTCAAATAATAAAAAATATTTCTAACTTTTTTCAATATAACCTATTTATATTTCCATCCTATCATGTCAAAAAATTTTCTTAAACTTAGCTAAATCTAAATTTCTAGTAAAAATATTTTTTAGTTGATCATTTGTTTGAACATATTAAAAGAACATTTCTCCTTTTTTAACATGGTGTCTAATAATAATATAATGAACCTCAATATTTTTAGTTATTAAATGTTTAAAAGGGTTCTTAGATATAAAAATAGATGATTATTTATCACATAAATTTGAAAATTTATCAAAATAAATATCAAAATATAATAAAGTTATTTTAATATATAAATATATAGCACAAAAACTAGTGGTAGCAATATATTCTGTTACATCAATTGATAAAGAAATAGACAATTGTTTACTTTATATCAAAGAAACTAATATTTTACCCTGAAAATTATACAATAAACTATTTATTTCTCAATCTATTTACATCTATGGAAATCATAATTTAAAAAAGTAAATTCAATTTAAAATGAGGATAGGATCAAAGTTGAGTGGTTTTTGGTGGCTGGCCTCTCCCTCGGTATAATAATCACAATTTAATGTTTTTGTTCTATAAACTAGGGTTCAAATAAGTGACTAATTTGGGTGGCTTGTGATAGAGTAGAGACATATGTGTTCACATGTGGGAAAGGAACATGTGGAGATATAGAAATAGGATTTTATGGCACATAAATATTATTTAAAGAATTCATGGGAAAACACATTTTGGCCATACAGGTGGTGATGCACTACCTCACTAATGGTGAGGTTAACAAGGGAAAAAGGACAAATGGTAGGTCTAGTATAAAAGGGGAAGGTTGATTCCCCATCCCAATTAAAAAAATTTGGATAAATTTTTATTTTTTGTTGGATTAGGGTGTGTGTCTCTGTGTAATAAAAAATACCAAAAAAGAGGAGTGTGTTGGCTTCAAGATAAAAAACAAGTTCTTCACAATCTATAATTTCTTCATTGAAATATCCTTGTATAACTAAACTAGCCTTATTTTTAAAAATATTTCCATATTAATCATGTTTGATTATAAATATCCATTTAGTTAAATTAACTTGTGAATCCTTATGTGCTTCAAAAATTGTCTAAACTTTATTTCTAGGAAAAAAATAGTTATTTTTCCCTTATTAATATGCAATTACATTAAGTTAAAGATTCATATAAGTATTTGTATACAAAACCATAAATGTAATAGTAGTAAGCATAAAAAATATTAATGACTTTTTAGTTTGAACTTTTGAACCAATATTTCTATTTACTCTATCAGTAAGATGATCTCTATATGTATTAAAATATTTTTCAAGAGGTTTATCCTTATTTTAAATTAGATCATTCATATCTGGAATGTCTTTTCCTCCAAATTTAAATTCTATAAAATATTTTTAAAGTTGATTTCATTCCTGGTTCATTTTTTCTATATAATTATTTTGAAATTTTACATGTATAGAATCTTCAATAACCATAGATCTATTGTTATAAACTCTATTGGATTTAATTAAAAATGTGTATCTTAAAAATATACCATAATAATATTTTTCATAAATATTTTATAATTAATCTTTAGAATTAAGAATAAACACTATACCACTAAACACTCTAAAATATCGAATTTTAGATTTTCTGCCATATAAAAGTTCATATGTAGTATTTTTTAAGATTGGTCTGAAATTAATTCAATTAGGAACATATAAATAATTGTTATTTATTTTTATTAAAATATTTACGTGTTTTAATTTAATTTAAAAAAATTAAACTCATTTATTATAAGTTCCTATTTTCCCTTTCAACAACAAAATTTTTTTGAGGGTGTTCTAAGAGCATAATATATATAAATATTCCAAATTTATTTATAATTTTTTTAAAATTACATATTTAAAAACTCAACTCCTCTATCACTTATAGTTAATGTAAATAAGTATCCATTATTATTTTTAACTAATTTACATTAATTAAAAAAACTAGATAAGGTTTTAGATTTATGAGAAAGAAATAAAACCCATGTAAATAATCTAATGAAATATACTATAAAAATGGAGAACCTATTACCACTAATACTTTCAATTTTTACATGTCCAAATGTATAAAGAAGAAAAATTTTTAGAGGTACTTTATTTTGGACTTCTTTGATGGGTTTTAATATCTCTTTGTGTTATTATCCTTTCGTGAAAGCCTATAAAACATATTTTATGAATAGTTTAAATTTTGATAGTTAGAGAACTTCATGGTTCTGGAAAATTTTGTTCAGTTGCCTAAAATTGGCATGACCTTGCCTTATATTCCATTAAATGGGGTTTAACTACATAGAATTTAAACACATGTAATATAGATCTGTAATTTCATAAAAAGTAATCAAATTAATATTATATTTTTTTATTTGTGTAAAAATATTATTTTTATTTAACAATAGTTTATCTATATTTTTCAAATTTTACAATCATGTCATCATCACATAATTACGAAATAAAATTGAAATTATTTTTTAATCCCACAAAAAATTATAATTTAGAAATGATAATGTGTTATTAGATACCAACTTCTGTAAAACCACTTACCTGAACTTTTGAGTTGTCACTAAAATTCAGATTTCACCCATCATATTTATGGAATGAATTTTTTTTTGATAAATCAATTTTCATGTTCCTGGGGCAGCTATTATCCATGTACCATGATTCCTTTTTCAAACACTCAAGTCATGTATCCTATAATGTTCATTTTAATAATTTTTGTTACCCATTAAAATTTTATTCAAATTGGGAAAGATAAATAATTATTGGGAATCAAAATGGATTTAAAACATTTATTCATATGTAATCTTAAGGTTAATAATTTATAGAAAAATATTTAATCATGTCCTTGATATTGGGGAAATCATAAAAAAACACACTTTCTTAATTTAATTTCATCACCCATCTAAAATAAGTAGCTCTAGATATACATCCTTTTGAATTTGTAATAAATAATGTCTTTTGAAATTTAGATAATTTATTATCATGTCCAAGAACAATTTTTTGTATTAATTGTGTTTATACTAACTATTTTATCATAACATTATTTTCCTTGAAATAATATATAGATATTTGACTTTAAATATCTAATTTCTTTTTTGATATTTGTATTTTCATCTAAAATGGATTTAAATTTTCTTTCTTCTTACAAATTATGTTTAGAAAGAATATATTTTATTTTCTATTTTTTTAGTAATATCCAAATATGTGAAAATTTTATCATTAATATTATAATGATTTTCTATTATATTTTTATTTTCTTTACAAGTAATATTTTCTTCTTAGTATGTTTTTTATTTATATATTTTATTTCATTACATAAATATGAAATATTAAAAAAAAATATGTCCTCTAATTCAAATATATAGATCATCAACAGTTGTTTTTTAGAATTACAATCATTTAAATCAAAATAAAAATAACTTCACTTGTTTATTGAAATGATGAGGCACACATTTTACAATTCTTGTTCAATTTCAGATTCTTCACTAGAGTTTGAGTGTACTTTATAGATCTATCCATCAATAATAAATATATTAAATTTCTTTTTTATCCTCGTGTTTCATCCTTTTAACTTTGGGAATTCATGTTTAATATGTCCCTTCCTTTTTACATTCATAAAAGATTAATGTTGGAGAATAATTTAATACAACATTACCTTTTATGCCCTTTTTTAATATTCTCTATGATAAACCCTTTTTACCTTTTCAATTATCTTTTATTTCTTTTATAGTATCCTTTTTTAACTTGTGAAAAATTAACTTTATATTTTACATGTAACTCGAGATTAGATGAATAAGTAGTAACATTCATTTTCTATTTAAGATCAACACATTTTATTTTTGTAACTCATTCATAATATATATTTTTATACTCTAATTCATATTGTATTAAAGAACTGATAAGTTAATAAAATTTATATTCTACACTGTTCTTACTTTAATCAATACAATTTCTTATGCACGCCACTTTTTTGGTAAATACCTATGAACTCTTTCAAAAGGAACTATATAATATAAAAATTATCCTAATGTTCTCATACCATTTATAGTACTAGTAAAAGAGAGATAAAATATATTAAAAATTTATGTATATCCCTTATAATGTTTCAGTAATTGAAAAAATATTTTAAAACTCATTTAATTATTAATTAATATGAAATAAGATTAAAAACAATTAATGTTTTATAAATTATTGTTATTTAAAAATAATTTTTTCTATATATTTTATATTTTCAATAAAAATTATAATTTGTCATATTTATAAATTTAATGTTGTTAAATAAATCCCATATATGTAATAAGTACATTGAAATTAGGTAAATAGTTTAATTTCAATTTTATGTATTAAAATAAAGTACCGAGGTAAAAATTCAGTTACCATAGTAGAGATAAAATAAGGTAAAAATGGTTAATAAAAGTATGAAATACTTAAATTATCATGAAATCTTATCTACAAATTCTATGGATGACAGTTCCATGTCCCATATCGATTTTATTTACTTTTTATCCACTTTCCCTTTAAAATGACAACCATATACATTAATGAATGAATAATTTACTAAAATTCCACTCAAAACTCATATAAAAAAGAAACCCTGCTATACCCCTATCAAACCATTCAAAAAATTTAACTATATCTTGAATACATACCCTATTTTCATCTCTCAAATCATTTCCAGACATAAGGTGGACTCTGTTTCCAATATTTAAGCCTAAATCCTCCATTCCAAAAAGAGTTCACGTTGAGGAATGAATTCCTCAAGTGATAATCTAATTTATTCTCTAATATTTTCAATTATATTCTATTATACACACAGTTTATATATAATTAATGACTATAAATATATAATATTAACATCATTATTCTTATATAAAAATTATATTTCTATTAAATCTCTTTACAATTCATTAGTATATCATGCTTTTGGTTGAGTCTATTTAACCTCCTACATGAATGATGTTATACCTACATTAATATTTTCACCATGAATAAGTATCAAGCCATTAATACTTATAATATATAATATTGAGATGAAATATATGTCATAAATACGGTTCTATAAGGATGAAATGAAATTAAATGATCATTATAAATCACATCATATTATCAACAAATTACATGAAATGTGTTCCTCATGGATTCCATTATCATGAACCATAACCACAACTTCTGTAAAATGAAAATGATACTATATATATCAAGGAATAAAAATTAATCCACTACCTTGAATGATCATTCAATGATTAACTTTATATCAAATACCTAGTAATGACATCTCTATTATGAAACATGTATGAAATATACAATACTACTAACATCTAATGTTGAAAATAAGAAATAACTAACTAATACGTGTGTAATGAAATATTTTAATTGAATTATATAAAAATTAATATAAATTAATAATATTATAAAATTAGTGGCTAAGATGATTATGTTTATTATACATGGTGTAAAATTTCATTCATTGAATATAGAAGTAAAGGGAAGGGTTTTTTCCTCATCTCAATTTTAAATCAAGATTATTTAGGAATGAATTTTTATTTTGGAATATTATAGGGTATTTATATATAAAAACCCATTTCTTTTATTCTCCTTTTTTTATTTCAATAGTTTTAATTTCCTTTAACCATTTCACTTTGCTTTGGATCATAATTTACCCAAAGTGTTTTTTGTAAGTGATGCCAAATTTTTCTATTCTTTTCAGTAAATAATAATTATATTCTTTGTTCATATTCTTTTTACTATTTTTTTAATTCCATTTCAATAGTTTTATGATTTATTATGTTAATTTCCTACTTTATATTATTTTATTTAAAAAAATTAAATGAATATTTTTAACATTTTCTACATGTGTCATTTCTATTCGATTTTGTCACTCTTTACAAAAGTGTCAAAAAAATCATCCTTTTTAACATTTTCTACCAGAATGATTTTATTAAATTTTTTTTGTTTTATTTTTTGAAACATATTCATTAGGTTTTAATTTTTTTAAAATTATCATATATTCCAATTTTTATATAAATTATTTTCTTTAAAAAAAATTATACAAAAGTAAATGGTATTTCATCTTATTTTTTTCAAAGAAAATTTTCTCATGATCTTATAAAATATTTTTAATCTATATCTTCATACTTTAGTGTATCTTATTACTCATTTTGGATAATATCTAATGATACAACTCACCTTTTTATCTATATATATTTTGATCATGATTTTTGTAAATCACCATGAAACACGATTATGTCTCATAGGTTAAATAAGTTATGATGCCATTATGATTGTTTTCATGTTCGTACATCATCCATATGCATGGATTATCAGTATGTGATTGGTGGGTATGATATATTTTTCAAATTAATTGGGAAATATTTTATATCTCATAAGATGAAGATAAGGAACAAGTGGTCGTGTTGTGTTCGAAAATTTTATGTGTCATCGGTAGTTAGCCCAAGTATAATTTGTAATCGAAAATTAGTTATCCTAGTACATTATGATATATCTGTAATTATGGTTATATTTAAAAAACATTATGACATGTATACTTATGTTTGTTTCATATTATTATGTCTATGTTATGTTTTTCATTATGGTTGACTCATGATTCAAAACTCGTATTTATCATGTCTTATGTTATGCCAAAATTCATATTCCATGACCCATGATTTATGTTCTTCACTTTATTGGGAATGGTTATCTTATTTTATGGCCATTAACTTTATTATGTTATCATACCCACTTGTTTATTTTATTCCCACATATTATCTTCTATTATTTTTTATCTTGTTTACTCATATAGAGAGTCTGAACTCAACTTTTCTTCTATTTCAATTTTCATGGGATATAAAAAACATTATGCATGATATTTCTAAAACGGTTTCATGTGTATATAATATTTATGGGGGATTTTTAAAAAATTGTTATAAAATAATGTGATTATTTTTATAGTCTCCAAAGACACTAAACCTATAGGTTTTGTGATTTAATTTAGAGTAATATATTACAATATTCATAGATGAGATGTAATATGAATATATATTGTTCATGGGCCACCATAGATATTAATTGATCATCTCGAATGACTTAGATCTCAATGTAAATTATTAATTTATATATATTAATAAAAATTAACACTTAAAACCCAATTTATTTTTATATATTTTATTAATGGATTTGAGAAAGCGTCAAAATCATTACAAGGTTATTTTTGCCCAAATATTTGTATAGAAAACTTAATATACATATTATTTATATACAAAAATTTGTGTAGATATACTTTATCAATATAATTAATCATGTACAATGAGTGTTAATTTTTACACCAAAACGATTCATGTAATGTATAAATAGTTCAAGATAGTGGTTTTTTTCCACATTTAAAAATTATCTAAACTCTTGATCTATTTTATTCAATAAGACTTTGTTAGGTGATAAATTTTTTGACCTTGAATTCTTGTATCTATACGTGTTACCAACTGAATTTAAGTCTCCTCACTTCCAAATAGTCATTTTTAATTTCCAAGTAGTTCATTTATTCACACAAAGAAAGGGTGAATCTTTGTAGAAAAGTTTTACCAATTTTACTTTTAATTGAACTTTTACCCCTTTTGTATAAAACATATACACCTATTAAGATGAATGAATCTCATATTTCCAGAAATACATTTACACCAAATGCAATATATAAAGTACATAGATCATAGAATAATTTTTTTACTAGGTTTGATCCCAATTTGGGTATCTACTACATGTTGTGTTGGAGTCCAGTCCACGATTTAGATTTTTCACTGATATAGAGAACTACTATAAGTGGTGTGGGAAGGTATCACCTTTACCCAAAATTAGTATGGTATGGTATCATCCTTTATCCAGAAGTTTTATGGGAAGGAATATTTCATTACCCAAAATTGTTTCCCAACACTTATGTCTCTTGAAAATTTATTATAATAGACCCCATTAGTATAAAAATATACAATTAAACCATAAAAATAAAATATATTTATCTTTATGATAGCTCAACAAATACTTCAGGATCTTCCCTTGATACTTTAAGAATTTTTATTCAGTACATTATTTTTTTCTTCAAGTTATTTTTCTCTCAGATCTTATTCAATGTATGGATATTTTTCCTTACTCACTTACTTCAAGTGTCCAAATAACTTAATCCTATACAGGATGTGGAAACATATAATTGCTAGAATATTTTGGAAAATATATTTCAAAATCTTCTTCTTATTTAGGTACGTCAATATTTAGAACATTGCCAAGATGACCCATAATATTGGTCTTTCTCACTAACATTTAGTATCTCAACATCCAAAATCCCATTATCAATATAGTAGATACTTAAGTTATGAACCATCAAATTCTTCAAATAATGTTGTTAATATTATCCTTCTTTTTTCTTAAAATATATATCCTCTCATAAACAACATCATTTTATTTAAATAAAAATACATCATTTTATAACTATAACTTAATATTGAACCTTCCATGAAATATTGTAGTAATGTGTTATTCCATATGATAAATCTATCTTGACGAAGACTTCATTACATTCATGCATGTGGGCAGACACCTTTAGTACTTCTAAATATTTTTAGGTGCCCTAGACCTGAACTACTATATCTGGTGCTAGAAACACACAACCTGTACACACTAACATCGATACATATCCATAATTAAAATAAAATGAAATATTTCCAACTAAAAGAAATTTTTACATTTAATTTCTTTCATAATATAGAAAACTATTTAATCAATTATAACCCATGTTCTTTTTATTAAAAGTTTATTTTACCACTATATAAGAACCCGCTTAATCAATAATAAGACTTCTATATTTTCCAAAATCCTCTACACAAGATACTCTTATAGACACATATAAAGTATTATATTTCATTATAACCTTAGGAAATGGGAAAAAATAAATGGGTGATATCATATGATCTATAAGTGTAAATATAAGTGATAACAATCAAAGATCATTAGTGTTTATAAGATGAGCATATGTGCATAATCTAGATACATAATAAAGTTATACAAAAAAATAATATATAATGGAATAATTTTGGGAATAACATAATACATGAATCAAAAGTGTATAAACATGTGTCCATAAAGATGATACATGATATTATAACAATGGAATGTAGAAAATATTTCAAATGTGTCACAAGAATTAGTATAGGGAACATTAATTTCATGAGACACACATTCAATTTCCACTCTAACAAGAAACTATAACATACTCATGTATATATATATCTCATGAGATATAAACATTTAACTAATGCAATGGGGTGATATAAAACCCCACTATTCAATCATCCATAAATATAAGTTCCATAAGAAAATAATAATTCATAATATTGTAAAGAACCCATGGAAAGAAATTAGGTTTCGTTCAATACATCATTAAGTACACATGTAAAGAAAATGGGTTTCATTCATCACATCAAAAAGAAAACATTGAAAAAAATTGTTTTAATATCATCTTAAAATAGATTCACATAAATAAATTTTCAAAATGATAAACCCATGGAAAATAAATGGTTAACCAATGAAATTATGAAATTTTATGGGTAAATACCATTAAATAAAGATAATAAAGTGTATTATATTTACACCATGTAGATTAATTGTATAAATTTAAGTAAATAGTTCTACCTAATAAATTGATGTATGGATTCTAGGGAAACACATTTAAATGAAAGGAAGTAAATACATTGTGTTCACAAACAAAAAGGCATTAGATGAAATTTTATTCCTAATAATGGTTGACGGTTAGTAAGACCAAGGTAGTGATGGATCGTAAAATTTATAGGAAAGAACATTATATAATAAATCCATTTGGAGATGATGTATAATAAAATTTGAATAATTTACATGATCTAGAATAATATATGTCAAATCACAATTAATGAGTTAAAAAACATTTTCTAGAAGTTTTAGAACAATCAATTTGTAAATTATAATTATCCTTGGCCTTTTGAATTTTTTTAAAATGAAATATTTTAAAAATCTAGTAGAAGAATAATTTATTTTATAAAATAGGAAAATATTGAGTTAAAGTTTCATATAGAATTAAAATTTCTTTGAAAATATATGCTCACACAAAAGAAAAACCTAAGGGGATTATTTTGAAAACATTTTCAACATTGTTGTAAAAAATAAAAAGTTATGAGTCACTCTCAATAATTATTTTCAAACATGCTGTGTAAAAAATAAGAAAAGTTTACATTTATAAAATAATTTTCAATAATTTATCCTTTAAAATATATAATTTTCATGAAAATAAATGTTGGGTGGAAGATAAATTTTTTTTTTCAAAGAAAGGAAAGCCTTTCTTATATTTTAGAATATATTTTTTGATGACCCACATCATAAAAAAGAGTAAAACATTATTTTTAAAAGATCATAAGGTAATTATGAAGGTATATGAGAAAATCCATAATTCAGTTTTCAATTATAATGAATAACATTAGTGGGAAAGGAGTATATGGATAGGTAGGGGAAATCATCAATAAATAGGATACGAATTACTCTCAGCCATGATATAACTTTGAGAAATAAATTTTATCAAGGAAAAAGATATAAGTTAAAATGTTATTTTCTACAAGAGACTAAGAGAATGTTCCATTAAATAAAATATTTGCGTTTGAAGAAACAAATATTTGAATAAATATGTTCAAGATGGATCATTTGAAATCAATGACCGAAGATTAGTTAAAAAAACTTATTATAATGGTAAAATAAGATTCAAAGTAAAATGAGAGGGAGTAACAATTAAATAAAAATTAAAATATCATGAGATGAAATATTTTCATTATACATGAATGAAACAGGGATGTGAATGTACCATAGAAAATTATGGTGTGCAGTGTCTCGAAAAAATTATAATTTGAGACAAAATCCCTTATACTTATAAAATTTTGAGTAAAAAACCTCTATGAATATTATTTAAAAAAACATAAAATAATAGGAATACGTATATTTCCATGATAAAAATATTTAAGGTGTAATAGATAGATAATTATGAACAAAACATGGTGTATGATTAGAAATATGTCTCAAGGGGTTAAATTTTGAGATACAAAACCCTTACCTTGTTCTTGATTCATTATATGTGTGATATTAACTTCTTATTTTATCAAATTAATTTTTTAAAAACCTAATAAATAACTT
Organism: Viscum album; assembly: GCA_963277665.1. Taxonomy (NCBI): domain Eukaryota; kingdom Viridiplantae; phylum Streptophyta; class Magnoliopsida; order Santalales; family Viscaceae; genus Viscum; species Viscum album. The sequence goes on from OY728153.1 coordinate 1,659,124,097, forward strand.
TATTCATATATATTTCATATTATATGGGTTTTCTAGTATCATATATTTATTATTTATTATATAGTTCTCACTTATTTCGGTTATTGAGTGTCATTAAATCAATTTTTCTGTAACTCTTTCTATATATTGAAAACATTCAAAGCTGTTAAAATGTCTTAATAATATCCATATTTATATATTTTTTGTACTTTATTATTCTATTGTTAAAATTATCATATATTTATGTAGGCTTCCAATATATACTCTATGTATGAAATGTTACTTAAAATATTCCATTTTGGCTGTTAAATTTACTAGGATGGTTTATTGTTAATATCACTTATAAAATGTAAAATATTATATTTATAAATCTTTAAATTCGTTATTTGGTTATTATAATCAAATATCACCAATAATTAGATTTCCATTGTCACCCATGATAGAAATATACATCATCGTTTATGTATATGGTTAAACTTATTAAAAAATGAACATGTTATAATTAATGGATAAGTGTTATTGTGGGGTGACATGTTTATAATATAAATATTACATAATTATAATGAAATTATGTTTATTTTATTATGATTTTTATTCATATTTTAATATATTTGCTAAAAATAATGAAAACCAATATCAAAATAAAAAAAATGGTACTTCATGGAGGCAGTAATCCACATGTACACACGACTGACATTATCATTTTTCAGTGAATGATAGGGGACAAAGGAAGATAAAAAAATTTGTTTTAGAATAATAATTAAATTTTATATATTATATTTTTTTCATCATACCCTTCATTAAAACCATCCATGAGATATGGTGATTTAAAATGGAAGATTTCGATTTGTGGATGTGGAAATCGACACAACACATAGTAAATGTTCTTTTGTTTTTATAAGTGGAAAAAAGTGAATAAATAATTGTTTGTCCTTTAATATAATAACATATTGTTATATTAATTATAATAATATAATTACATTAAGGTGGTGATAAAATGTGTTAAAGTGGAATATAAATAAGAAATAATTAAGAATAAAATAATACTTATGTCGAGAGCTTGAGTTTTCTCTTAGAACTATCCTTGAAAATGGAGTCCCTATGTAAGAGACATAAACCCAAACTCTTATATCTGGTGCAAAAAACATGAAAATTACATTTTTTGAATTGATACTGATAACTGTGACCCATTTTTTCAACAAAAGCTTACAATTTCAAAGTAAATATATTGGACCCCTTACATACCAAAGGACCATTTAGGTTTATAGTTTTATATTATTAGGAAAAATAGTTAACAATATGGATTCATAAACAACTAATTCATAAAGATCAACAACATCTCCCATTATACCAATTTTTAGTTTTACATATTAATTAATCATTATTTACCACAATTTTCATTACATAAAAAAAATTCAATACTCAAATAATGCAACATGATTCTTCATAACATGGGGAATATGAAGCATATTAAGGGTGAGATCAAATGCTCAACAAGGGTAAATAAAAGCATTAACAACTGAATGTTGACAATGAGATTAATATTAGAATAAGTGTATGATAACATAATCAAATTGCATGATAATAACATAAAAGAATTTATACCAATAAATACATTGATTATCAATCATGAAAATTACAAAAATATTTACCATATGACATGATTTATAAGAATCAATAATAATTAGAAATGTGATGTCTACATTTAATAAAGAAACATTTATAACAAAAATAAATCATAAATAAAACCAGTTTATACCATGGAACATTATCTTCACAACTCATTTTAAACTAATATTATAAATTATAGGATCTTGGTTAATTCCAGAAGAGAAACCCACATTTAACTCCCTCCTTATTTCCTGTAAAGGTAAGCCACATTGACCAATGTATTGGAGTTCTATCTATGCACACCAATTGTATAATCTATATCAGGATCATCCTAGCATTATCTGGGAACACATATCTAATAAGCTATATTGGGATCAAATATAAGCTATAATTGGGTTCCAACTATAAAATAAATACTTATCAATAACAAAAATATGAATAAAGTTAAAATTGTTTTCATCTCATCATAAAACTCATAAAACAACTATTATCCCGTTTATAACATGATTAAATTATGGAAGAGAATCCATTAAAATACCTTTGAAACAATCAAAATCCATCCAGAGAAAGAATAATTATGGTGTCATTACAAGATATCCCAAGTGGACTATAATTAACATCAAAGGTTTTTGATGTGGATGAATAGAAACAAAATTAAAAGATTATTAATTTTTTAGAGTAAAATATCATTTTCTTTTCAAAAGTGACTTTTATAGTCTAAAAAATGTGTACATATTAAAGAAATTATTTATAAGGACCTGGCCTTAAACGTTACATAATTTTGAATTAAATGAACAATTCACATTGATGATCTTTTCAGGTTTAGAGTTTTAGAGAATTAGGACATAACTATTACATAACAACTTTAATATTACATGTAGACACTATTACTCAATATCCATTTTTTTATATAATAAAAACTCTTAAAAAGAAACATGTCTAGTTCCATATTTTAGACAACATGAATTTTCCATGATCCTATCCTTGGCCCTATTCATCTTTAAGTCATGTGTAAAACATTTCAAAAACATGGTATGAGCATAAAAAGCTCAGTAAGGGATACACAAAGAAGGAAAAATGTTAGTTTTTCAAAACAAAAATTAAACCATGAATACTTTAACATATGTAATACTTTTCACCTTTATGAAGTACTAAATACTCTTAACTAAGTAATATATCATTACTTACCCTTTTGTAAACAAACGACTACCACAAAAACCATATAAAGAACACATAACATATAAAGGTAACTTGGGACATAAACATACTTAAATGGAATAACCATACGGTCGACTTCCACACATATCACTAAATGGAATATCCATACAGCTGACTGCCATACCCAATGCATTGGAGGTTATAACGTAACCAACCGTCTTGGTATTCACGGCACCACCTGTCATTTGGTTAATCATGTAACCACCCGTCAAATGTCCAAGTACCATTATAAAATCATAGAACATAAAATATTTCAATAATAATAATTTCACTATTAACATTTCATTTTCAATCACAATATATCATTTCAATATATCAACAAAATCAATGCTTTATCAAATCATTTTCAAAAACATTTAATAAAGAGATTTTTTTTTGAATCAATGTGTCCCATACCACTTTGAAGCTTTTAAAAGAATTAAAATTTTAAAACAATAATGTCCATATAAATAAATCCTTAAAACCATTTTTAAAACATGTAAATTAATGATAATGATTTAGAAGAATAAATCTTTAAAACAATTAAAACGATATTTTAGTTAAAGAGTTTTTTTAACAAAAAGAGAAACGCTTTAATACAATAATTGAGGGATAAACTTTAATTATAACTTTATAATATCATGATAATAAAGGGATTTAGTATATAATTTGAAAAAGGGCATTATATACACCATATAAGATTGAATTGGTGCATAACAACAATGATTTCTCAATGGCAATGTAAATTGAGATGAAATCCATTATAAAGATGGTATCCTTTGATTAATGATAAATAAATTACATAATTATGTGTGAAAATTAGTAATACACCCAATATAAAAGTATATAATGTGTAAAAAATTCATAGTTCATTCACACATATTTATAAGATGACATATTCATGAAGTACAAGTTTAACCCAAAGAATTGAAATTGGGTTAAGAAGTTCTCTTACCAATTGGTAACTTACGAAACATATGCCACATGAAAGAAGGATCATCCAATGAAGATGTAAATCAACATAAATGAAAGTATATTACACAAATATTACAATCATGGGAAGTACATAGACCACACAAAAGGTGATAGTGGAAAATATTTCATGAATCTCAAGAGAATAAAAAATAGTGAGATGAAAACCTTTACATCGTTGTTATCAAATTATTCGCTTGATAAAAAGTTAATAACCATAAAATGAATCATAGAATACCATGAATATAAAAATAATAATGATAATACATATCACATGGAATTACACATTACACCACATGCAATGAATAAGTGCCGAACAATGGAAATCTCACAGAATTAAAAGTGAGATATGAAAATCCCTTATAAAAATTTTGCAGCCTAACGGCGGCACTTAAAAATTATTAAAAATAATTTATGAGAGTAAGAGGGGGTATATAATAATATGAAAATACAAATTACAGTATGTTGAATATAAAATAACATTGTCCAACATAAGAACATGGAGCATAAAAGAAATGACATAAAAGAGAGTACTTGAAAAGAAAGAGAGGGGTCGGATCCATTACCTCGTGTCCGACTTGACCTGATCGTTCTTTAATCTCCTAAATAATAAAATAAAGTTAATTTATACTTTCTTAAGAACCTTTTCCAAGTTTATTATTCCTTTTTATATCACTTATTTCCATGTTATAAACATTATGTAATCATTTAAGTTAATAATGTTCGTTTTGTCGATATTTGGTAATTGAGTAAAAAATGAGCACCTTATATTTACAAGTTGTCCATGTGGTCAATAGTCCATTATATATAGAATGGTATTCATGATTTAGATATCATATTTATCATATATATCCAGTATATACATGTATTTATAATATTATATAACATTAGGAGGTATGAAATGAAATGCACCGTTCATGGAGACGGTAAGCCGTATGTACGCATGAACGCTACTTTAATTTACAATTCATATATTAATGTAATTAATACATAATTATACATAGTTATATTATAATTCTAGTATAATATAATATATAATATCATTAACTCTATCCTTTATACATCCCACATAAGGCATTAACGAGTCACATCACTTGGAGGGGGCGGTAGTTTGCACTTCCTCAAATGAGATTATCTTATTTACCCACTATGGAAACCATAAATGCCTGATATAAATGGGTAATTAAAGAAGAATAAGTAAATAATAAACATAATATATATCATATATAAATACATTTCCATCATAATGGACACCATGAGAGGTGGTAAGATGTAATTGAACAATCATTGTTTCGTGAGGCGTTAGTTTTTCATCCATAGAAACATTATGTTTTTCATCCATTAGATGGAGTTGTATGTAAGTGTATTTCTAATACTTATCATAACAACATAATAGTATATTGAGGATACTGGTGTTGTTACAAAATAAATAAAATAAAAATAGTTTAGGGGTTGGAGAAGTAAAATAAAAGAAAACAATTTAAGAGAAATAGTTACCTTTAATTTGGGTAACTCCCTTTGATTTTGAACCAAAGGACTTCTTGAAGTGCCTTCTGCCTAAGTTAATGCTTCTAGGTAGAGGAGATTGATGTAGGGAGTGTAATTGGGCATATTTTAGACGAGCGAAATGGATTGAGGGGTGTGAGGAATTTGTTAGAAGTGGTCTCCTTTTATAATGGTGAGGAGGGGCTCTTCAGGAAAGTCGGAAAATATTATTTTATAATATAACGATATTTGGTTTCAAATGGTCCAAAAAATAATTAAGTTCTAAGATAAGATGACTCATATTCTAAATAAAATCATCCAATCAGAATTTTACATGTTTTGGATAATAATATAATCATTATAATCAAATTTATTTAAATCATTTATTAATGAGGTAAATACTAGATCATTATTGTGTCATAACAAATTTAATTTATTTGATGTCTAAAAATTACAAAAAAAATACCATCATGTAGGAAATATTTTTATATTTACAATTAATATTTATAGTCGAATATATAGTTTATATAACCCCTTTTAAAAATTATATTACTAAAAGATATTTTCTTTTCTCATTTTTGCCTTTACTTTAAGATAATTAATCTAAATTGTCATTATCACTACCAAGTGGATCAATGGGGTCCCAAAATCGACCCAAAGATGACCATGGTTGTTAATGACTCAACCAATAAGTGTTATATAAGTGTTTAGGTAATTTATAATTATTATAATATTCTTTTTACCTTGAATTACCCTATTTACCTTTAACCGTGGTAAATAAAAGTCAAAAGTTACTACTCACCAAAAATTATTTTCATCTTATTGAATCAAATTTTAATTCTTGATAATAACCATGAATGTCGGATTTATTAAATTCAATTCAGAGAAGTGGTAAAATTTCATTTAAATGAAAAAGTCAGTTTTTTAACTACCACTAAGTAGTTTCACTATTCATCAAAAATTGAAGTTTTTCAGAAAAATACAAAAAATTCAGCCTAAGAATTATTTGATATTATGAATTCAAAATTTATGTATATTTTTAGAAATTCAAAACATAGAATTGGCATTAATTATTTTTAAAATTCATTCCCGTTATAAAAAAAAGCTTGTTTTTAAGAAACAATATCTATCAAAAGATTGATATTTGTTTATGTCCAATTTCAAAGTAAAACTAATTTCAATGACCAAAATTGGATTAAATGGTAAAAATATATTCTAATTACACTTTAAAACCAATTTAAAGGATAATCTAACCATATAAACATATTAGATTAAAACTTAGTATTTAATTAAAATACAATATTTTCACAATTCATTAAAAAATGAACTTTATCTGAAAAATTCCAAAAAATTACAAAAAGTAAATTTTGATGTCTAAATTATAAAGAAGGATTTTATTTGGTCATATAGAATGTATTAAAGTGACCAAAAATATATTTAAAGAGGGTTCTCCATTAAAAGGCGGTAAATTGACCTTTTATTTTAAATTATGCTTAAAATTAGATTCATTCACATTTTAAGCCTCTAACATTTATTGGATAAATGTAAATAAATTTAACAAACATGTATAATCATATTGTAGTTAGTTTTGTTCATTCCCAAAAATACAACAGTTTGGAGTTAACTACCTTTTAAATTAATAATATTATATTATTAGTGTGAAATGTAAGATTTCAATGAAATCCATTATTGCGTATCGGGTACTTTATCGAACATATCATTCCCTTTAAAGTAAAATTAATATTTAATTCACAAATATTAATAAATATGAAAATTTCATATTTTTTATTTTCCTAGGATGTTACATCCTTCCCCCCTTTTGGGAATTGCGTCCTCACAATTTTAAAAATTTGGCTCGAGAACATCATTGAACGGCCCACATTGAAAAAAGAGTCAATAAAACTATCACTTTAAAATATAGGAAGAGTAGTACAAAGGTTACCCGAGTTAACCCATACTAAGATTCCATGAAAACATGGATATGGAGGAGAAAACCAAGGGTCAAGTTCTGATGGAGAGTGATAGGAAACATGATTATGAGAAAGTTAACCAGAAGAAAATAAAAAACTAATGATGTGTGTAAACGGTCTTTGATTACCCTGTAGGGAACATAAACTAACAATGTTTTTGTTTTACGTTCCTGTTCATAATATTGAGGAATTCATTGTGACAACTGGGCCCCGGTGACTGCACAGACACTCCGCCTTAACATGGACGTCGGGTCCTGGCCCACCAGGTACCACCAGTTGCCCCGCAGACACGTGGGGCCCACCCCAGGGTCCACCCACGTGCCCGAACGGGTTATCTGACTAATGACAGTCCCCACAGGCCAACACTTGTCCTTTCCAGCGTGCTTTGTCCTCACTCACACACACCCTAAGGAACTTCCTAGGAGGTCACCCATCCTGATCACTACTCCAGGCCTAGCACGCTTAACTGTGGAGTTCTAACCAGGCAGGCTCCCGAAAAGGAAGGCGCACCTTGTTGACATGAGTCATATCATTTAGTCATTTAACCCTTTATCATTTGGGGATGTTACAATCACCCCCCCTTTAGGGCACAACGCCCTCGTTGTGGGCCCTACATCTCAACCCAGGCAGTGCAGCGCACTTAAGGCTGGGTACCACCTCTGATACCAAATGTGACAACTGGGCCCCGGTGACTGCACAGACACTCCGCCTTAACATGGACGTCGGGTCCTGGCCCACCAGGTACCACCAGTTGCCCCGCAGACACGTGGGGCCCACCCCAGGGTCCACCCACGTGCCCGAACGGGTTATCTGACTAATGACAGTCCCCACAGGCCAACACTTGTCCTTTCCAGCGTGCTTTGTCCTCACTCACACACACCCTAAGGAACTTCCCAGGAGGTCACCCATCCTGATCACTACTCCAGGCCTAGCACGCTTAACTGTGGAGTTCTAACCAGGCAGGCTCCCGAAAAGGAAGGCGCACCTTGTTGACATGAGTCATATCATTTAGTCATTTAACCCTTTATCATTTGGGGATGTTACATTCATCTTCTATATAGAATAAAAACATAAGGAAATATACTTTCCTTCAAGTAGAGTTTCATCTTTTAATAAGTTTCTACCAAAACTAATAATTTATCTAAATAATGAGCATTCAAAAAGACTTGGTCACATCAAAAGCAAAATAATCATCTTCTAGAGATCCACATAATCCAAAAAATGAGAACTATCTATTTCCCTTGAATTTAGACATCAACTAAAACCAAAAGTTTTAGTAAAAGATCAGATAATCACCAAAAGGATAATCCTTTATATAAATAAATACTACTCTTAATCTTCATAATTCCTCAATAAGAACCCAAGGCTCAAGAAATACCATTAAATAAATAGTTATCCTTAAAATTATTCAAAATAATCCAAACTAAGATTGAAACCGAAATCTCTGGAGGATTTAATCACATAGTCTTCCAAGTTAAATCTTAAAATTTATCTCCAAATAACATCAGTTACTATAAAAGTCTCATACTGAAAAGCAATTAACCAAATTACATATCCTCCATTATAGGCTAATAATTTCCATAGATAACCCAAAACAAACTTATTATTTATTCATAATATCATCTAACTAAAAATAATTAGTCATAATAAACAGGGACTTCACGTAGTCCAGTGGTAGGCGATAAATACCAGCCGCACTTTGGTTGTGGGTTCGATTCGCACAGCTTCGTCCGATGCGACAGGTTGTCACAAGGTTTGCGTTTTGCCCCTTTTCAAAGACTACATAATTTTAAACTATTTCCAAAAAGAGATAAATTCGTTATAAATAAACATAAAATATTTTATCCACAAAGGTTATCTAATAACTTTCATTTTTCCTCCAAAAATGCATTAATCAGTAATTGCCTCAAATTCAAGGATCATATAAACCCAAATGGTTCTTTATAACTATATATACACAAAATAGAATATAATTATTCCTTGACTAAAAAATTTCATATATCAAACATCAGGGTTACTAATACTATAACAAGTCTTCTAATGTAATCCCATCATCAGAAGTACCTTAACACTTTTAAGAATTTCACCATCCTAAATTCTACCATAACTCTTGAATCCCTTATATGTTGAACTCTTACTCATTCAACATTCTTCATGATCCATTAACCATTCCTTTCCAAATTTTTCTGAAATACTTCTTTCCTACAAACAAAATCATGAATCATATCCTAAGATTTCAATAATAGGAAAACATTTGTTAAGAAATAGTTCATACCTTTCATTGGTCATTGTCAGTTTCTTCATCCTTAATCTGAATGGAATTAGGTATTGGTAAACGAATATTTGTATGATCCTGGTGATCCCATTCCCAAAACATCCTCGTAGGACATATGTTTTCATAGTGACCATGCACACCACATTTAAAACATTCATTTGATCCCTTAGAAAGGAATTCATTCCCTTTCCTAGAGTAAACTAGATGCTTCCTTTTTCCATGGAAGGTTCTTGCTTTATAACCTTCATTTCCACATCTATAGCATCTTTTCATCCCATTGAGGTGTTTTCCTAGGTGTTTCTTTCCACATCCCTGACACAAAGGTTTTTGAACATACTTACCTTAATGATTATTACCTGAACTTATGTAGGGATTTGTTTCTTACATATACGAAGCCTTATAAAAATCACCAAGGTTAAAGTTGTCAAACATGACTCCAGATAGTTGGTTGATAATAACTACAAGAGTTCTCATTGCATCTCCCATTTCATTAAATTGCTCATTCAGAAAATCGTCGTAGTTTTCTTCAGATCCATTTTTACTTTGATGCCTACTAGATCCATCCATTGACTAAACCCAAAAAGGTATGTGTGAGTATATCAATAAAATCATTATATAATATCTTATGAGGAGGGTAAACACTAAGATATACTAATTCATGTAATCCTAAACTCATTCACTTTATCTAAAAAAACTATGACCCTTTCTGAAATCCTAACCATTATGGTAATGTCACTTATGCTTAAAGAATTCCCTAACCTCTAAAGTTATCTAAACCGACCTCTGATACCAACTATAAGAACCCAACCTTAAACATTACCTAATCTTGAATTAAATGAATAATTCACATTGAGGATCATTTCTGGTTTAGAGTTTTAGATAATTAGGCCATAACTATTACATAAAAACTTGAATATTACAAGTAGACACTACTCCTCATTATCCATTTTTTTCATAAAATAAAAACTCTTAAAAAGAAACATGTCTAGTTCCATATTTTAGACAACATGACTTTTCCATGATCCCATCCTTGACCCTATTAATCTGTATGTCCTGTAGAAAACATTTCAAAAACATGGGATGAGCATAAAAATCTCAGTAAAGGATACACAAAGAAGGAAAAATATTAGTTTTTCAATTCAAGAAGTAAACTATGAATACTTTAACATAATTAATACTTTTCACCTTTATGAAATATTAAATACTCTTCACTAAATAAAATATCATTACTTACCCTTTTGTAACCAAACGATTACCATAAAACCCATATAAAGAACACATAACATATAAAGGTAACTTGGGACATAAACAATCTTAAATGGAATAACCATACGGTCGACTTCCACACATATCAGTAAATGCAATAGCTATACGGACGACTTCTATACCCAATGCATTGGAGGTTATAACCTAACCCCCTGTCTTGGTATTCACGACACCACCTGTCATTTGGTTAATCACATAACCACCCGTCAAATGTCCAAGTACCATTATAAAATCATAGAACATGATGTATTTCAAAAATAAACTTTTCACTATTACAATTTCATTTTAAATCACAATATTTCATTTCATGATATTGACCAAATCAATTCTTTATCAAACCATTTTTAAAACCATTTAATAAAGAGATTTTTTTGAATCAAATTTTCCCATACCACTTTGAAGCTTTTAAAGGAATTAAAATTTTAAAACAATAATGTCTATATAAATAAAACCTTAAAAAACTTTTTAAAACTTGAACATTAATGGTAAATATTTAGAACAATAAATCTTTAAATCAATTAAAACGATATTTTAGTTAAAGAGTTTTTTTAACAAAATGAGAAATAGTTGAATACAAATAATTGGGGAATAAAATTTAATCATAACATTATAATATCATGAGAATAAAGCAATTCGTGATATAATATGAAAAAGAACATTATATACACCATATAAGAGTGAATTGGTTCATAACAACAATGAGTTCTCAATGGCAATGTAAATTGAGATGAAATCCCTTATAAATATGGTATCCTTTGATTAAAGATAAATAAAATACATAATTATGTGTGAAAAATAAAAATACACCCAATATAAGAGTATATTAAGTGTAATACAATCAGAGTTCATTGAAATATATTTATAAGATGACATATTCAATAAGTACATGTTTAACCCAAAGAATTGAAATTGGGTTAAAAAGTTCCCTTACCGATTTGGTAACTTACAAAACGTATGCCACATGAAAGAAGGATCATCCAATGAAGATGTAAATACACATAAATTAAATTATATTACACAAATATTACAATCATGGGCAGTACATACACCATACAAAAGGAGATAGTGGCAAATATTGCATGAATCTCAAGAGAATAAAAACTAGTAAGATGAAACCCTTTACTTCGTTGTTATCAACTTAGTCGCTTGATCAGAAGTTAATAACCATAAAATGAATCACATAATACCATGAAAATAAATATAATCATGATATATAGATCAAATGGTAGTACACATTACACCACATGAAATTAATAAGTGTCGAACAATGGAAATCTCACAGAATTAAAAGTGAGATAAGAAAATCCCTTATAAAAATTCAGCAGCCTAATGACGCCACTTAAAAATTATTAAAAAGAATTTATGAGAGTAAGAGGGGGTATATAATCATATTAAAATAAAAATTATAGTATGTTGAATATAAAATAACATCCTCCAACATAAGAACATAGAGCATAAAATAAATGTCATAAAAGAGAGTACTTAAAATGAAAAAGACAGGTCATATCCCTTACCTCATGTCCGACATGACCCGATCGTTCTTTAATCTCATAAATAATAAAATAAAGTTAATTTATAATTAATTAAGAAATTTTTATGTTTTATAATTCCTTTTTATATCACATATTACCATGTTATAAACATTATGTAATCATTTAAGTTAATAATTTGTGTTTTGTTGATTTTTGGTAATTGTGTAAAAAACGAGCACCTTATATTTACAAGTTGTCCAAGTGGTCAATAGTCCATTATATCGAGAATGTTATTCATGATTTAGATATCGTATTTATCATATATATACAGTTTATACATGTATTTATAATAGTATATAACATTTGGAGGTATGAAATGAAATGCACCGTTCATGGAGACGGTAAGCCGTATGTACGCATGAACGTTACTTTCATTTCTAATTCTTATTTTAATGGAATTTAAACATAATAATACATAGGTATATTATAATTACAGTATAATATCATATATAATATCATTAAATATATATCCTTTATACATCCCACATAATTCATTAATGAGTCACATCACTTTGAGGGGATGATAGTCCGCACTTCCTCAAATGAGATTATCGTATTTACCCACTATGGAAACCATAAAGGCTTGATATAAATGGGGAATTACAGAAGCATAAGGAAATGATTAATGTAATATATATCATATATAAATACAGTTCCATCATAATGGCCACCATGGGAGGTGGTAAGATGTAATTGAACAACCATCGTTTCGTGGGGCGTTAGTTTTCCATCCACAGAAACATTATGTTCTTCATCCATTATATGGAGTTGTGTGTAAGTGTAGCTCGAAAATTTCTCATAAAAACATCCTATTATATTTAGGATACTGGTTTTGTTAAAAAATAAAGTAAATAAAAAGATTTTAGGGGTTGGTGAAGTAAAATAAAAGAAAAAAATTTAAGAGAAATCGTTGCCTTTAATTTGGGTAACTCCCATTGGTTTGACCAAAAGGACTTCTTGAAGTGACTTCTACCTAAGGTAAGGCCTCTAGGTAGAGGATAGGGATGTAGTGAGTGTAATTGGGTTAATTGTGGACAAGTAAAATGGCTCTAGAGGTGTGAGGATTTTGTTAGAAGTGGTCTTCTTTTATAAGGGAGAGGAGGGGCTCTTTAAGAAAGTGTGAAAATATTATTTTACAATATAATGATATTCGGTTTCTAATGGTCCAAAAATTATTAAGGTCAAAGAGAAGATGACTCATATTCTAAATAAAATCATCCAATCATAATTGGGCTTGTTTTGGATAATAATTTAATCATTATAATTTATTTATTTAAATCATTTATTAATGAGGTAAATACTGCATCATTATTGTGTCATAAATAACTTAATTTATTGGATGTATAAAAATTATAAAATACTACCATGATGTATGAAATCGTTTTATCTTTCCAATTAATATGAATAATCAAAAATATAATTTACAAAAACACTTTTATAAATTAATTTACTAAAAGATATTTTCTTTTGTCATTTTTGCCTTTACTTTAAGTTAATTAATCTAAGTTGTCATTATCACTACCAAGTGGCTCAATGGGGTCCCAATATCGACCCAAAGATGATCATGGTAATTAATGACTCAACCAATAAGGTTTGGACAAGTTTTAAGGTAATTTGGAATTATTATTATATTCTTTTTACCTTGAATTACCCTATTTACCTTTAACTGCAGTAAATAAAAGTCAAAAGTTATTATTCACCAAAAATTATTTTCATCTTATTGAACCACATTTTACTTATTTATAATAACCATGTATGTCAGGTTTTTGAAATTCAATTTACAGAAGTGGTAAAATTTTATTTAAATGAAAAAGTCATATTTTTTAACAACCACTACATGGTTTCACTATTCATCAAAAAATTGAAATTTTCATAAAAATAAAAAAATTTCAGCCTAAGAATTATTTGATATTCCTAATTCAAAATTGATGTCAATTTTTCCAAATTTAAAACATAGAAGTGGAATTAATTATTTTTAAAATTAATTCCCGTTATCAAAACAAATAGCGTGTTTTTAAGAAACAATATCTATCAAAAGATTGACACTTGTTTATGTTCAATTTAAAAGTGAAACTAATTACAATGACCAACATTGGATTAAATGGTAAAAATATATTATAATTACACTTTCAAACCAATTAAAAGGATAATCTAACCACATAAATATATTAGATTAAAACGTTGTTTTGAATTAAAATACAATATTTTCACTATTAATTAAAAAATGAACTTTAACGGAAAAATTCCAAAAAATTACACAAAGTAAATTTTGATGTCCTCATTCTAAAGGAGGATTTTATTTGGACTAATAGAATGTATTAAAGTGACCAAAATTAGATTTAAATAGGGTTCACCATTAAAAGGTGGTAAATCGACCTTCTATTGTAAATTATGCTTAAAATTAGATTCATTCACATTTTATGCCTCTAACTTTTATTGGATAAATGTAAATATATTTAAAAAATAGTTATAATCATATTGTAGTTAGTTTTTTTTGTTCCTGCCAACACAACGTCTAGAGTTAACTACCATTTAAAATAATAATATTATATTATTAGTGTGCAACGTAAGATTTCAAATAAATCCATTGTTGTGTATCGGGTACGCTATCGAACATAGCAACCCCTTTAAAGTAAAATTAATATTTTATTCACAAATATTAATAAATATGAAAATTTCATTTTCTTTATTTTCATGGGATGTTACATTATTTCCTTTCAAAATAAACATTTAATAATTTAAAGTAATATTCAAGTCATTGAGTCTTCATGATGGTAGGAAAATATGTCTATGTCGTAAATGTTAAAAATAATCATTGTTTTCGAACATTCTGTAAAAAGGTAGTTAAAAGTTACAAATTTAGAAATCGATCAAATATTCCTTTTAAAACCCAATTTAAATAAAGATAAAATCTCTAGTAAAATTTATTTAGGAAATAATTTATGTTAAGAAAAGAATAATTTTGAAACCATTTTAGAAAACATGGATATATAAGAGAAACATTCCATGTCTAAAAGAAGGTACAAGATTGATATCATTTACAAGAGACTTCCATGGTGTTTCATTAATAAATAAGAGAGGGAGTGGAAATTAGACATGTAAAAAACATTCAGAACTATAAAAAATAAAATTTGTGTGGTTCAATAAAATAAGGGCACATCATTTCCTCTAAAGGATCCTTGAACATAAACAATCCTGAAAAGGAAGAAGATTGTAACATAAATTCTTTTCCACTTTGGAAACTTTTCAATCATAAGTCTAAGGAATTGAAATCAATAGTTGATACGTTAAATATCATGAAAATAAATATATTAATTATATTATATGTCAAAGGTGAGTATATACACCTCATATAATAATTTAGTTTCATAAAATCAATATACTTCCATAAGAAATAGAATTCGAGATGAATAAACCTTACAAAGATCAAATAATTGAATTAACAATTAATCAATGAAGTGATTATGTGTAATAAATTTAAATATAAAAAAAGATTAAATAAATATTAAAAAAAATTATAAATCAATTCACACATAATATTAGCATAACAAAGTCAATTAAGAAGAGTTATAACCCAATGAAACAAAATTGAGATAAGAAACCTTTTTCCACTTGGTAGCTTTCTACCAAAATCCCCTTGGTTGAAATAATTAAAATTAAATACCATAATAATAATAAGAATAAATTATTCTTGGGTATCACATGTAATAGTTTAATTTTATACACCATCTAAAATAAATTATCTGAATAGATTTAAAATATGACTTACTGAAAGGAAACAATGACAGAATCCATTACCACATGTCTAGTCTTTCCATGTATATCCTTCAACTCCTATATAATAGAGTCATATAAATTAATTAGTTTATTAATAAAATTAATTATATTAAATCCCTTGTTATTAAACTATTTATTTCATTTATCTTAATTACACAGTTAATTACTTAATTAGTTTATTCTATATAATGTGTTTTGAGGATGTTTGGTTCATAAGTTCAAAATAACTTCTATAGGTTGACTGAGTTCAAAGAAGAAATTATTCCATCATATATAAAATAATATTCATGAAATAATTATTATTTTTATGTATGAATTATAATTTAAAGTCTAACTATTAAATATGGTTATGGAAAATGAACTATGTTATAGTCATGGAGACAGTATACTCTACTTATGCATGAGTAACATTTCATTTCTTCAACAAACAGTATGAAAAAGGTAAGTATTATATTATATTTAAAAATATTATAATAATATCAAAAATATCATTTTAATTATTTAAAATACTTATATATATCATCCATGTGATTTAGTTATGAGAAACGAATCACATATCTTCATGGAGGTGTTAGTTCACATATAAGTATGAATAACAATTTAATATTTTAATGAATGAAGAGGTAAGAAGTTAAATTATATATTATCTTTTAAAATGATAAATATTTCAATAATATCATATATTAAAATTAATTAAATATTATTAATCCACCCACTAGAGACGAATATGGAAAATGAATTACATGGGTTCGCAAGGTGGTTGTCTGTTGTACACATAAACGATGATTTTGTTTCCCATTTCACAGAAGAGGAAATGGATAGAGGTTTTTATATTACCCTAAAACACATTAATATATTAATATTTTTTTATTATATAATATTTGTTAATAATAATTTTTAGGTTGTTGATGACGGAATAAAACAGAAACACTCGATTAAAAACGATATGACTTCTTCATATAACCTCTATTTTATAACACATTAAGACCACTGAGGTTGTTTTTCTACCTAAATAAAGACCCCTAGAATAAGGATACAGATAATATTAAAGGATTTAGTCATAAAGGTTCTGAAAAAATTGTTCTAAGCTGTTAATTAAAGGGAAGAAGAGATTCAGTTTTATTAGAGTTGAGAGGGTCACTATTATTATTTCTCAAAAAATAAAATAAAATAAATATAAATTAATTTTAAATTTTAAAGGGATAAAAATTGATTTATTTTAATTATATGATTATAATTGGATGAATTAATATTAAAAATGATAAAATGGAAATTTTTTATCACATTTTCACACTTATATTTTTTTGACCCCTAATTAGCCCATTTAACACTTATCGAGACAATAAGGATTTTTACACTTTGAGGGTCAAAATAATTTCTCTAAATAGAAAAAGATACCGTAAATAGAAAGTTTTAAATATATTATGTAATAAAATAATTAATTATTCTTTTTTATTTTTTTATTAATTTTATTAATTTTATATTATTTAATAAAATATTATTTAATATTAAATATTAATAATATCAATTTTAGATCTATTCATTACATAGACTTTAATAATATCAAGAACACACTTAGAATTAGAAAAAAAATATTCTAAAGTATACCCAATAAGTCACTTTAATCTAAAAAATTATTGCATCACATTAATTATCTAAAATCAGATTTATTTTAAAATGTTTACTGTCACTTCTTTGATTTTTCAATTAATTAAACTTTTACTATATCGGCATTTTGTATACATTTAAGGTTAATATATCTTCTATAAAAATATTAAAAAAATTACCATTATGAATACAAATATTTTATAGTTTGAAATACTATTTATAACCATGGATGTACTCTAATAATATCATTGTGAAGAATATTATAGTTAATAAAAACTAGAGTTTGACATTTTTGAATTTTTAAATAAAATATTTTAAATATTCTAATCATATCCAAATCGCCCCAAAATTTCATATAACAAAATCTTGGATGTGTATAGATGAAATGGACTCATCCAATAAAATTATGTCAAGTTTTAGTGTCATTTTATAGTCCTAGTCATTTTATTTTTGACCATTGAATAACCAAATTACCCTTTACTACAATAACTAAAAATACTATTGTTACTATTCATTTTGCATAAAAATAAAATGATCATACTTAATAAATTTAAATATATTAATTTAAAATACCTAATCCATTTTTAATAATTCAAAACATAAAAGTGGCATAATTTTATTAAAAATTAAATCAGAAAAACATGAGGAAAATTGATTTTTTAGAAAAATGACCTTTTAAAATATAAATACTTTTATACTAAATTCAATTATAAAATACATTACAAAAAACATAATTGGATCAATTTAAATTATAATTAACTAATTAAATTTTAAAACTAATCCAAAAGAAATTTTCTCTTTGTAAATACATTAAAACAAAATATAGGTTTCAATAAAATCATTATTTTTCACTATTTATTAAAAAATAATATTTTAGAAAATTCTCAAAAAATATCATCTTAAGATAATTTTTTATAATGAATTAACAAATTAAATTCATTTCATTAAATATATTTTAAAAATTTTTAATAATTTAATTAAAATTTTAACTCATAAAATATAGAATAATCAAATTTAAAGAAAACTTATTTTCGAAGAATAAAACAACTTTAATAAAAGTTAAGTGACTATTTTATAGGAATTTACCAATATATTTATATCAATTATTGACTTTATATTTTCTTTATAAATCAGTTATTCTTATTCATACCCACAAATTTTATTTCTTGGTTATAATTGTCATGTTAAAATAATAATAATTCATTGTTTGTTTAAGATTGGAGTTGTGTATATTATGTTCTATGAAATATAGAATTTATTTTTAAATTATTGGTATATTAAATTCACCCCCACCCATTAATAAATTATGTCCTTATAATTTAAAATCATGTTCGGTAACCACTGTTTGAATTTTAAAAATACCTTTATTGAAAACACACATCGTATAAATGGTCAATAAAACATTCTCTTGAAAAGAGAGGAAGAAAAGTACAAATATCATCTAGAATAATATATAGTAAATTTCTAAGTAGGATACCATATGTATGAAGTAAAAACACAGTTATAGGAGAAAAAACCAACTCCCAAGGAATGTTTATAAAGTGATAGATAACATGCTAATGAGAAAGATAACCACCAAAAACCCATAAATCTATGATAGTTGAAAAGGTCATTGTTTTCATCATAAGAATGGTTAATATATAATGTTTTTATTCAGATATCCTTTAACTAGAGTTGAGGAATTCATTTATTATCTATTATAAAATAATGTGGCAATATACATACGTGGAAAATTGAATTTAATACTTTGATCAATTTCTTCCACAATCTCATCTCTTATTCCAATGTATGAGTATTCAAGATGAATTTTCATGAATAGACCAAAAAAATCAAATTCTAATGGATAAAATAATTCCATAAAATAATAAAATGATTTTAATACTTTCTTTGAACCATAACCAAAACCAATTATCATTATAACCAAATATGATAATTCCTAATATTAATAAACATTCATACAATATTAATTTTCAATGTTCAATAGTAATTCCAAAAATATAAAATTAAATCATTCCATAAATGGATAGAATAACCATTAATCCATTATAAAATAATACCTGTCTTCAAAAGAAAAATCAACCATTATTCATCAAATAAAATCCAATAAAATTATTCTTACCTTATTAAAGTTGGGTTTCGAAAATAGTGAACATATTTTGAAAACACATTAATAACGTAATCACTGAATAAATTTTCAATCTAATGGTTATTTATATGATGAAACATTTGTTCCCTAAATGAAAGTAACATTTATCTATCAGATCCTAAAATAATAAAAACAATGGCATACAGACCAGGATATCATGTAGGCTAGTGGTAATTGATGACCCTTGTCTCCCGTTGGTTTTGGGATAATTCCCCGTAAAATTTACAAATGTGATAGGATGTCACCCGGTCTATGGGTTATCATTTTTTAAAAACTATAGTTATATAATTCTTATAAAATTACCAAAAATAGGATGAGAATCTGGAAAAATAACATTAATCATCAATGATTATAAACCCTAAAGGGTATCAATACCATAAAACTTATGTCCATAAAATGTAAAGGTATTATTTATACAATAATAATTAACATTAATATTATGCTTTACATATACCTAAACACAATGAAACATCCCCCAAAATATCATTAATCACATCAAAATTTCATTACATAAAACCACAAAATGGGTGTTTACGATATTGAACTTATGATCAACCTCAAACTTATAAAACCATGATTTTACCCATAGATCATAATAAAACCTCCCATGAAACATCATAATCTCCAAAATTATCTAAACCCACCAATGATACCAACTGTAATAGTCAGAAACCTATACTCCCTGATCTGATCCAAAAATAATAAATATTACATTTTTATTATTAATACCAATTAATGTGACCAAATTTTTTCTAACCAAATCTTACAACATAACAAATAAATATTGGATCACTCACATACCTAAAGACCATTTATGATTAGTGTTTTAGATAATAATGAAAAAATCTCAACAACATGAATTCATAAAAAACTGGTTCATAAAGAATAATATCATCTCCCACTATGCTCATTTTTCATATTCAATATTAAATCTTTGATATCTTCCCCAATTTGTATCAGATAATAAACTTTTATAGACTCAAATTATGTAACATAATTCTTCATAACCTGTATAATATGAAAAAAAATAATGGTGAACTCAAATTCTAAGTATTGCTGAATATAAGCATTGACAATTGATTTTAAATGGTGAGAGTAAGATTAATATAATGGTGCGATGACATAATTAAAGTGTATTAGTATAAATAAGAAAATTTATACTAATCAATACATGGATTATTAATCATGTTCATGAAATACATCTTTATCAAAAATCAATATTCATAAGAACAAAAATTCTTGATCAATTTTATGTCAACCTTATAAAAAGTAAACATTTATAAACCATGTAAACCATACTGAAAATGTGTAGGTGCTTTGGAACATTATTTTCATAATCCATTTTAAACCCATGCCAGAAATAAATATAGGCTTGTTAAATCCATATTATAAACACACTGATAAATCCATCATTCTTTACTCGAAAGACAAGTAACAATACCTCATGCATTGGAGCACTATCTAGCTGCACATATCATATAATCTATAGTGGCGAGACTTAACACTATCTGTGCACACCCATTGCAAAGATACAATGGGATCAACTTAGATATATCATATGGATCAAATCATTATATAAATAATTTCTATGAACCGTAACAAGAATAAAGTACAAACATCCTTAATTTCATTATAAAACTCATAAAATAATGAATATCCCTTTCATAACATTATTAACCTATGGAAAATATTTGGGTTATCTAAAAATCTTTTTCAAAAATTAATAATCCATCCATAGAAAGAATAAGTTTGGTTTCATTATAATATGTCCTTATGGTATTATAAGTTAAATCAAGTGTTATTGACTTTAATGAATGGAAACACCATTAAAATATTATTAAAGGCATTTTTTTAGAAAATATAAATTTCTTCTTGAAAATAACTTTTAAAATCTAAAAAACAAACATAATAAAGAAACTATTTTCATTAAAAATGAAACTTTAAAAAATTAAAGGAATGTTCAATTAATTAATGTATCATGAGGGATGAAAAAAATGATCATGTTGTAAATGTTTAAAATAATCATTCTTTTAAAAAATTTATTAAAAAGGGAGTAAAAATAGATCAATTTAGAAATCCTTAAAATATCCTAGTTAAAAACCTTTTAAAAAAACGTTAAAGATAATGTAAAATATATATATAAATTAATGTATCTTTATAGAATAAAATTTTACAAAATATTTTATAAAACATTGAAATAGAAGAGGAATATTCTTAATATAAAAGAAGGTACAAGATGAATATCAATTACAATAGGCTTCCTTGATGTTTCTTTAATCAATAGGGGAGGTAGTGGAAATTTGACATGTAAACCACATTCATAGAAATAAGTGAAGAAAATATATTTGGTTCAAATAAATAAGATCATATCATTTACTCTAAAGAAACATTGAACATAAACAATCCCAAAAAGATAGTTGATTGTAAAATAAAGCTTTTTCCACTCGGGTTACATTTCAATCACAAGCCCCACGAAGTAATTACATGAAATAAAAATATAAATATCCATAAAAAGAATATATTCATGATATTTTATTTCAAATGGTAAGTAAATATGCCTTATAAAATAAGTTAGGTTCATAAAATCAGTATATGTCCTAAAGAAATATATGTTGAGATAAATAACCATTACAAATATTATATCATTGAATTGAGAATTAATCAATGGAGTGATTATGTGTAATAAAATTAAATAAAAAAAATAAAAGTTTAAATACATAATAAAATTATTTATAGATAAATTCACACATAATAATAGTATAACAAATGCAATGAATAAGAGTTATAACCTAGTGAAATGTAATTGAGTTAATAAACCTTTTACTACTTGATAACTTTCAATAATAATCCCATTTGTAGAAATATTTAATATTGAAACCTAAAATAAGATTAGGTATAAGTTATTTATGATATAATAGGTAAAAGTTTAACTGCAAACACAATATAAACTGAATTATGTACATAATATTAAAATATGCCTCAATTAAATAAAATTGAGACATAATCTCTTAACTTGAATCCATAATTTACATATGTATCCTTTAGCTCCTATATCATAAAATAATAGAATTTTTTTTACTAATAAAAAATTAAAATATAAATACCTCATCCTTAAAAAAATTATTTCATTTATCTTAATGTCATAGTAAATTACTTAATCATTGGATTCCACTCAAGTGTTTTGAGGGCGTTTGGATCAATAATGTTCCGAATGACATTTGTAGGCTGACTATGGTCAAAGAGATAACTATTTCATCATATTCAAAATAATATTCATTAAATTATTATAATTTTTATAAATAATCTATAATTTTAAATCTATCCATCATATATGGTTATGAATAATGAACTACCTTACAGTCATGGAGATGGTAGGTCGTACGTATGCCTGACTAATGTTTCCATTTTTCAATGATCATTATGGAAAGAAGGGAAATATTATTTTACATTTATATAATGAAGAAAAAATCTTAAATATAATATTACTTCTTTAAATATATATATTTCCTACATGTTATTTGGTTATGAAACACAAATCGAATCACTTCGTGGAGGCGGTAGTCTACAGGTACTCTTGAACGACGTTATCATTTTTTTAGTAAATGGAAAGGTAAGAAGGTAAAAGATACATCATAATTTAAGAATGATAACAATTTTGTGGATATCAAATATACAAAATTAATTTTATCATTATCATCCATCCATGGTATATGGTTATTGAATATTAATTACATCGCTTCGTCAAGTAGTAGTCCTCCGTACCCACAAACAGTGGATTCGTTTCCCATTTGATGAAAGAGGATACAAATATAGGTTTTTGTATTACCTAAAAGAATATAAGTATAATTATTGAAATTTTATTAATATATAATAATGGTTAATGATGATTTTAATAATGATGAAGAAGGAATAAAATAGAAACACTCGACTAAAAATGATATATCTTCTCCAAACAACATAGTTTTTTTAACACCTTAAGTCAGTTAAAGTTAGTTTTATACATAAAAAATACCTAAATAATGATTTTAAGGGATATATTATAGTATTTGGGTATATTTTGTCTAAAAAAAATGGTTTTTAGGTGTGAATTAAAAGGAAAATGAGATACCTTCTCATAAGACAAGGGAGGGGAACTCTTGGAATTTCTCAAAATATTAGATTAATATAAATCAATTCTCATTTCAATGTGGATCGAAAGTGATTTAATTTTCTTATAGGATTATTAGTGATTGAAATAATCTTATAAAATAAATATTATACATGTTTTGAATACATTTTTACCCC
Organism: Viscum album; assembly: GCA_963277665.1. Classification (NCBI taxonomy): domain Eukaryota; kingdom Viridiplantae; phylum Streptophyta; class Magnoliopsida; order Santalales; family Viscaceae; genus Viscum; species Viscum album. The sequence goes on from OY728153.1 coordinate 1,659,148,199, forward strand.
TATATGGTTTTAACCATTTTCACACTTACCATGACAATACTGATTTTTACTCTTTAAGGGTCAATATTATTAATATAAATGTAGAGACATGACATAAATGAACCATGGTTTATATTATAAACAATATCATAACCACTATATCTAAATTTTTATTTTAAAAAATTTTATAACATTTAGTAAAATATTATTTATTATAAAGTATCAATAATGTTAATTTGTAGAATGTTTCATTACTTTGACTTTATTATAATCATGAAAAAACATAGTATTAGAAAAAATATATTTTAAAAAATCCCCAAAATCTCAAGTTAATATATAATTTATTTGGATCATATTAAATATCTCAAATAATATTTATTTTAATATTTTTAATAATGTTTATTTTATGTTTCCATTATGCAAATAATTAATGCATTAGCATTGTGTGGGCATTTAAGGTTTCTATTTATTTAATAAAAAATAAAAATAAATTACCATAATGAAAATAAATCTTTTATATTTCAAAATAATTTTTATATCCTAATATATCTTCTGGTAATCTCTATATTAAAAATATTATAATTAACAAAAACAAGAGTGTTACATCTTTTTACAATTCTTTAAATAAAATATTATAAAGGTCATAATCACATAAAAATGGCCAAAAAATTGACATATGAGAGAATCTAGAATTAGAATTTACGAAATAGAAATAAAAAATAAATTAAATTCAAGTTTTAGGTTCATTTTATAGTCTTTATAATTTTATATTTAACCAATAATTTTCTGATTTACCCTTTACTATTGTAACAAAAATTACTAAGGTTGTTATTCATTTTTGATAAAATTAAAATGGGATTATTTACAAAATTACAACCTCATGATTCCAAATATAGAATCAATTTCTAAAAATTCAATATACATAATTGGATAAATTAACTTAAAATTAAATTTTCAAAATGCGATTTAAAATAGTTTTTTCTAAAAATAACTTTTTAAAAAATAAAATATGTTTATACCAAATTCATGAATAAAATCTTTTTAAAAACATAATTGGATAATTGGTAATAAAAATCAACTAATAAATTTTTTAAACAAATCTAAAATATAATTTTACTTTGTAAAAACATAAAAATAAAATATGGTTTTCAATAATAATCAATATAATTCACTATTCATTGAAAATCATTACTTTAAAAAAATTCATCAAACCACATGCAAATATAAGTTTTACATGATGGATTGAAAAATTAAATTAATTTTTTCAAATTAATTTTATTAAATTTATAGAAATTATTTATAATATTAACTCAAAAAAAGAAAAATATATCATTTTAAAAGTAATAATATTTTTGAAAAATAAAACGGCTTTTATAGAAATTAAGAGATTATTTTATAATAATTTAGAAACACATTTATATTACGTAGGAACAATATATGTATATTATAAATTAGTTATTTCTATTCATACATTTTGTTCATTTAAGATCGGTGTTTCATATCTTGTATGTTATAAAACATTGTATTCCCTTATAATATCATCGAATATTATATCTTAAGAAAAATAATAGTGTCAAAAGGATTAATTAAGTGATAGAGGGTTCAAGTAGGAAAAATATTTCCGATTATTAAGAATAAACATTAAGGAAAGGGGGTCACATGAAAGTGTGGAAGTGCACCCATTTAAAAGTGAAGGGGTGTAAAATTTTAGAGGCATACATTAAATTTTCAACAATTTAAAATTACTATTCAAGGGTAAAAGGATCAAAATGAATGAAGTGGAAATTAAGGAGTGTTTTTTTATTTACATCACACTTATACATTTGGAATAATTTCTTAACATGTTTTAGTTCATTTCCTCTTAGTAAACTAATTTTTTCAATTTTTACTTTTACCTTGCTAATTAAATTTTAACCATAGTAATTAATTTAAATGAAGAAAAATAAAATTTAACATTTTACCTAATTTAAAACTATGAATTTCAAACATTAAAATAACTTCTTCAAATAAAATTTATAACAGTCCAGAATGTTAATTTAAAAATAAACACACATAACACATAAAAATAGTTTTTAAGAAATGTGTGTGTTTAAGATTAAAAATTATATCGAGGAAAAATTATCAGTTTTTTTATTTTCAAGTAATAAATTAGTTTATTTTAAAAATAATTGTATTTTATATTAATCCAAATCATAATTTTCCTAAAATAATTCTTAATTAAAAACATAGACCAAAAAACTATTATAATTAAAAATGTTACTTATGTTTTATAAGGTTAAACATAGGTTTTGTATATTTATAAAAATATTTTTAAAAATCATAAATTTAACCCTTAAGTATTTATTTGAACCATTAAAACTTTTTATAAAAGTATAATTCTTTCTTATATACTGATAAATTAGTAATAATATCAATTTTTTAAAAACTGTATTTCTTACAATTCATATAAGAAAAATGTCTATAAAAATCACTAAAATTCATAATAATAAAATTTTGATATTATTAGTTTTAAAATTGATTTTATTTTATCGAATTCAATTTCTAAAATTTCAAAATATAGTTTTTAAAATAAAATTCAAAATCTAATGAAAACTACTCATTTTGAAAAATTATATTTTTACATATTATGTGTCCCAATTTTTATTTCATACCAATTAATATTTTATAGAATTATAATATATTAGTTTATATATTGATATATTATATATTATCACTTAAAATTAGTTGATTTAATCTATTATCATAAAAAATAAAATACATTCATTAATTATTTGGTAAAGAGTAATTAAATCATATTGATTATATATCCTCTAAATGTATGGATTTTTAGTTGAATAATATCTTCTTATTTACTAGAGTTTTTATTGTTCTTATAGTTTTCTTAATTTTATTTATCTATTAGTTCAGTGATCATTTTCATTCACTGGTGTATATAAAATAATTTATTGAATGTAATGTTTATTTCAATAAAAAATATATATTTTGAAATCTTGGGTAGTTTTATACTCCCCCTAAAAAAACCGAGTTCACATAATTTGTAATTATTACATAATGATGAAAGTATGTGAGTTTATTCATAACATTTTCATCATTTGAGATATAACATCAAATATGACATATAAATTACTCATATAGGCTACACCATATAATTTAACCTTTCTTAAACAACATTAATATTTCATACTATCATTTACTCAAGCATTTATAAACCCTAATCATACATTATCTAAAATATACCTTTCAAAAAACCATCTGAACCACAAAGACATATAGAAATCATATATTCCTATATCCATTACATATTAAAATATTTAATATTAAAGTGGTAAGGGGGAACAACCCAAAAAACTTAAGGAGGTATAAAATAATACAAGATCAAAACATCGGCAAACACTAAAAAAACACACAGGGGGAAGTAGTAGAAAAAATGATACAAGACCTATCAATGGAGGCCCATGTGGCCCAGAAGACTGCTACATTATCACCCTCACTCCATGTGTTGGTGAGGATCATGAGACTATTGAGAATAAATTTATATTTTTGGATAGGAAAGGTGATCTCCCATGGGATGAGAATATCTCCCTATATAGCCTTCAGAATAATGGTGAAGTCTGTTTCAACCCAATTCACTAAGGGGTCATGAGAAAGGAATAGTTATATCCCCAGAAGAAGTTTCAATGCCTCTACTATAAGGGGGTCCTCACAACCATAGAACATGAATAATTCTAATGAATCCACCTAGATTGGTCATTCGGTACCTCTCCCCCACAAATTACACCATTATTACACACCACATCTATGTTAAGTTTGAGCCCTGATTTGGGGGAAGCAATCGAACCCAGTCTCGTGACCTCATTGATCATTGATAAAAATTTTACGTTATCATGAAATATACGAGGGATCATGAGAAAGGTTATAATTCCCACTATTTAATCATAGGTACAAACATTGTGGACCTTCCCCTATCCATCAGAGCCATGTATGAAACACTTTCAATATCATGTCACACTCTATTATGAGCATTCCAAATGATTCAATAGCCAACCATAAAAAAAGATCCACCACCTTACATTCATAAATGTTATCCTCCATCTAATGAAACAAATATTGGAGGAACTCTTCCCTAGAAATCATTTACACCTCCCTTCCGTTGAACTCACTTGAGCTATACTAAACTAAAGAAGCCCACTCATCTTTAAATAATGTGTGGAAGGTCTACTCCTCCATGGATCTATTATAGAATGTTCACCTTAACAAAATTGATACCCCATTACTGTACACCACCTCGTTTGTGGAAATTACATGGCTTTTTATTCTCCAGATAAATAAATTCATCTTTGTGGGGAGCTATTTACACCAAAGAGTAGAACATAATGTTTCGTTAATAGAGGTTGGGTGTGGAGACCAACGACAACCCTTATTTGAGAATAATGTGGATGAGAATCCCATGAAAAGAATCCTATTAGGTTATGAACTCTATATTCAATCCCCAAATGTTATTAAATACTAGTTTATAAAGTATAATTCCACTAAATATATATATCATAATCCAAAAAATGAGTTAAAATTCATTAAAATTATCATGAATTTCGTTTTCAATAAATAAATATTCAATTACAATGCTATAAATACTATCTAACAAACATTTCTCAAAATCAATCAAATCGTTCATACTCCAGCATCAAGAATATATTAAACCTAAGATTTATCATACCTCAAATATGTATTTTCAATTTGCATACCCAAAAATACAACCTTATCATTAAATCTCTCTTAAAGGATATTGATACCATTTAATATTTTTTTTCAAAACTTTAATGAAAAATTATTGAAGAACAATCCTTAGGTGTTTCAAATAATCCTGATAGATAATATTATATACCAAAATATCATTAAAAAATATTAATCACTAATTAAAATATATTAGAGTGTCAATATTTAATTTATATTATGATATTAACCTCACTACCATAAGGAAGATTAGGAACTCACATTTTCCATTATAATAGAAATATAATAAAATTGACAACCATTTAAGTATGATCATTTATTCAGTAATAAGGCATAGTGGTTTCTAGAAACATACTTTTCCCAACAAAATTTCTATGATCCTATTCGATCCAAACACCTGAACAAGAATGGTTATAATCATATCAAAAATGAAAATATACAAAAAATAATATGAAGGTGACTTTTCCCATGACATCATCATTTTTAACATATGATACTTTTGGTTCAACCTTTGGCTCTATGTGTTCAATACTTGGTTACCCATGATCATTTTTCTATTATTTCTCCAACCAAATTAGATGGGATCATAATCAAATCCTTCAAAATGGTTCATTAGAGGTAATATTAATTTACCCTAGAATATCCCTTGAGAGTGTTAATGAAGGCGTGCGGTTATGCTTATTTTCATACACAAGGTGATGATTATGTCAATAACCAATGTACCCTTTTCGGTATTTTTACCCTTAAGTACATATGTTTCATAGATTACATCAAATTATAGAATCCCAATAGGGATTTGATTTCTAGAAAACCCCCATTCTAAAAACATTACTAAAAAATTATTATATTATCTAATACATATACTTATTCCTAGGTTTTTCTTAGAAGATCTATCATCCTGATCCCTAAAAAACATAAAATATTCAATATAACTAACATAAAGATCATATATACATTTTAAATTGTGAATAGACATAACCTATAAATCCCTAATAACCATTATAACATATTAATTTTCTATCATATGATAAAATAATAACCACTAATGTTATTTAAGCCCACATTTAATACTAACTGAGCTTCCCTAAAACCAAATTCCTGGATCTATTTCCAAACACACATTACTTTCACATATTATATTTGATAGACAGATATAATAAAAATATAATTTAAAAGTTATAACCAATTAAAATATTTAGGTTCAAAGTTTTATATAATTACAAAAGATATTTAAACATATATAACCCATGTTATTTGTATCCAAAAAAATTTTCCCCTGCTATATAAGAAACTACTTAATCCATAACAAACTTTCCAGATCTCCCACAAATCCTCCACACAAAATACTCTTCTATATGCACATTGCGTATGTATTTTCTTCATAACCTGGATAAATTAAAATATAATAAATGGGTGAGATCAGATGCTCAGTAAGGGTAAACATAGTTGATAACATTCAAAGAGCATATGTAAAACCATGAGATTTTATGAAAAATATTCTTTTTAATTAATGTCTTGTGTTGTGCGCTACACCAAAAGGATCTTGCACAACACGCATCCCTGACTTGCCTTGCATTACACGCAATCGTGACCTTCCTCGATAGCGTGTGTAGTACGCAATACCGAGTTTCACTAAGCGAGATATTATTATAATATTATTATGAATTAGTCGTTATGAATACTAATAGCCACTTTCAGAAATTTTATAAATTTTATCTTTCAAAATGGACTTCATTTTTGGATTCGGAATATCGAAATTAGCTTAGGGTGAAATTTTGGTAATTTCGGATAACTTTCATTTTCTGATGAATAGTGAAAATTACTGAATTTTAATTTAAAAAAACCTTCTTAATAGAAATAATTAATAGTGATAAATTATTAATTTGAGTGTTTTTAAAGTACATTTAGAATATATTTTTACAATTTAATACAATTTTGGTCATTGGATGTAATTTCACATTTAAACCAGACATAAACAAGTGTCAATCTTTTGATAATTATTATCTCTTAAGAACACGCTATTTGTTTTGACGATGGGAATTAATTTGTAAATTAATTAATTCAACTGATATGTTTCGAATTTGGTAAAATAGATATCATTTTTGAATTCATAATATCAAATATAGCTTAGGCCTAATTTTTGGAATTTTTCTGGAAACTTTCTTTTTTTTGATGAATAGTGAAACCACTAAGTTATAGTTAAAAAAATGAATTATTCATAAAACTTAATTTTACCGCTTCTATGAGTGTAATTTCGAAAATCCGAGAGACACTGTTAATATCAAGGACTAAAATGGGGTTCAATGGGATGAAAATAATTTTTGGTGAATAGTAACTTTTTACTTTTTTTCCACGGTTAAAAGTAAATAGGGTAATTAAGGGTAAAAATGATATTATTATTACCCTAACACATGTCCTAATTATATTGTATAAGTTTAAATTGGACAAAAACAACCTTAGGAATAAAATATGACCATTTAGGCCCACTTGGATTAGATTAGGACATGTATTATTAATTTATTTAAAAAAGGGTTAAAATAGTTAAAATCAAAGTTTAATAACTAAATCATTTTTAATATAGGGTTATACATAAGATAAATTAGACTATAAATATGAATTAGAAATATAAAACGATTTACTACATAATGGTATCTTATTTGTAATTTTTAGACTTAAAATAATTTAATTTATTTATGACACAATGATGATGCAGTAATTATCTTATTAATGAAATATTGACATAATTGAGGTTATAAATACCAAAATAAATGTAATTTGAGACTTTTTATGAATTACACTAATTTTCTAGGTTAATATGAAATGTTATTAATGATTTAGTTAACTTTTTTTGAACTAATAATTCTGTTATGATTTTCAAAAAAATTCAATTACCAAATAGTGTCAAAATTGACATCAAATAGTTTTTAAAACAAATATTATATTATTAGTTTTTATTTTGTTCCTAAAAATCTAAGGTTCTGACAAATTACTTAGATAAGGTTATATATATTAATAATAAACAACTTGGGGTTCTTTTGGCTTGTAATAGTACGTTTATTAACCTTATAGTGTAAGAAAACTAGAAGACACGGTAAAAGAAATATTATTTAACTTAAAGTTAAATATAAATTATAAGGTTAAAATAGAAACCTAAACTTGTCTAAATTCTATTGGATGATAGTATTTCGACCCATCCCCACCTCAGATTCTAAATAACTCAATTTATTGCTATTAAAAACCGAATATGACTTTATAATAAAATAATATTTTTAGTTTTTCCTAAGGTGCCCCTCTCCTCCCTTATAAAAGGGCACCTCCTCCCTCTCTTCCTCAAACCATTTTGAGCCTTGAAGCTCGACCAAACCCTTCCAAATTCACTTCTACACTTCCCTAGAAACATCCCAGAGGCCCTGGTCTTCTTCAAAGACCAATTTTAGCGCCCTAAGAGGAGGTCTCAAAGAGAGGCTTCAAAGAAGAGGTAATGTCTGTTATCGATTCTTTCAACTTTATTTCTTCTTCCACTTCTTCTTCTTAGGTTGTTTCATTATGAAAAAATAACATCAGTATCACTCATATACTGATATGTTATTATAAGTATGAAACAACCCTATTTCACAATCTATCCATCCTACGGAAAATGAAATCACCGCGCGTGCGTACGTACGGAATACCGTCTTCACGCCGTGGTGTAATCTATTTTCCACCACCACCTTACTTGGATGGTTATAATGGTGTAAATAATAATTATATATGATTATTGTAAATTGATGTTGATTCTGTTATAGTATACATACACTAAAATAAAATTCCATGATCATGGGAACGATATCATCGTTCGGGCATACGTACGGAATACCATCTCCACGACGTGATGAGATTCATTCTCAATGATTAGCCATTCATAAATGATTATAAAGTATATATAATAAGTAATCTTAAAATATATGACATAATAATGATACTGGATTTATGTATATATATATGTATTTCATCCAATTAATTCTATTCAATTCAATGAGGAAATGAAAACAACGTTCATGCGTACGTACGACCTACCGTCTCCATGAACGGTGTATTTCATTCAATTTATCGATCTATTATATATATGTATATTCTGAATATATATTATATATAAATCATGTTTTATATTCTATAATTATGTAATCATGATCTAAGTAATCATATGAATAATTACAAGTCAAAACACGGATGACAAATGAAACGATTTTACCCAAACCACACTTTAACATAGAATTTACAAAAGAACGGGTAATATAAAGACATAAGTGAACCATATATGATATCATAACAATGAATATGATTCTGTAATAAGTCAATGACATTATTTAAATCATTATACAGGAGGTTCAGATACGTACGAAGCATATCAGACCTAAGGTAAGGGATAATTTTTCAAATCTCATTTTTATCCGAGATTGCTTATTCGTAAGTATTTTCTAGGGTTATTATTATCATCCATGTCCATGTTTCATAAAAATGGTTTCATGTTTGTTTAAAGTCCTATTTACCCATTTTGACTTTTACCCAATGGTATGGAAGGAATATTTCTTTTATTTACCTTACAAGGTAGTTTTTGACTTTTTCGACAAAAATACGAGAAGAATAATTTTTTAACGTATACGGAATGAAATGATTTTTATGGTTTTATAAAGTATTATTTTCATGAAGCTACCTCCAGAATATTTCATGACCATTTTCAACAAAATCATTTTCTTTTAAAATTGCTTGATGTTTTGTGAAAAGAAATTGATTTTGAAGAAGAAAGGATATTTTTTTCAAGAATTCATTTCAAGTGTTTTATAAAAATCATTTTACATCTAAGATGAAATTATTTCATATGTGTATGTTTCAAGTATATTATCTGTATGATTTTCATGGTTTCACTTCTCTTATTATGAAATGATATCCATTTGTTTTATATGGATTATGTGATGATGGGATGATGTTTATGAAACCCATTTCATTTATTGGGTTTTTTATTAATGATGTATGTTTATTTTGTGGAACAAGTAAAAATGATTTCATTATGAGATGGGTGGGACCTATATCTCCCTCCAATGCATTGGGTAAAGATTTATATCTCATGAGATAGACAAGGCTAGAATGGTAAGTTAATCCGGTTCAGTATTATAGGACTAGAATGAGGAGTGAACTCGATTCAGAAAGGGACTTTGTCCACTAAGATGGTATTGGTAGCAAGGCCTTGGCTACTATGGAAATCATTACATGTGCTTAATGGATTCCACAATTACATGTTTTATTCCCATGCTATATTATCATGATTTATGTACCATTATGATCTATTCCTTATGTACTTCCATGTTTTATGTCGTTGCTCAAGATTTTGATGTTTAAACATTATGTTCATGTTTTTATGTTCAAATATATATGGTATGTTTTATTTTATCCGTGCTTACCGTTAATGAGAATTTGAGCTCACCCTTTTTATGTTTTATTTTGCCCCAGGATTCAAAGAATGGTTTTAGGTAAGGAAACAAAAAGTGGAAGATCTTTATGAGAGATGTTGAAGATCTTTCACCACGATTACAAGATTACGTTCCACGTTTCCAAAGACACTAAACTATTATGGTCATTGTGTGTCTGTTTTTGTTATGTATTATGTATTCCGAAAAAGTAATGTAATATTTATGTACGTCAAGCTTTGGGTCTCTACAGTTGGTATCAGAGGAAAGGTTTACTCAACCTTTAGAAACTAGTATGCGAGAACTTTAGTGAGGTCCCTAGAGATTTTTCTAAGGTATGTCTAGGGATGTCCCTAAGGTTAAGTATAAGTATAGTTTATAGTCCTAGAATTGTGGTAACGATCTTAGAATTGAACCTAAGATGTTAGATATTGAAGGTATTCCCCCTTTATTATGTTGTTTTCCCTAGTATGATTTTTGCCTCTCACACTATTCTTTTTGGGTTTTAGACGATGGATAGTACCCGAAGGAACCGTGTTGATCAATGCAATGGAAAATGCAATGATTTTACTCCTGATCAAACAAATGTTATTGGATATTGAGTGCAAAATCTTATTTTTATACTTACACAAGCTATGAATCATTATGGACTTCCAAATGAGCAGAGAAGGGAACAATATTCTATTGAGTCCTTCATGAGGCAACGTCCACCTTCTTTCATTGGGTATTCTGATCCACTTGTTTCTGAACAATGGATCAGTACCCCTGAAATGATATTTTAAGTTCTTCAATGTTCTGAACATGATAAAGTCATATTATCAATATATCATTTGGAAGGTGAAGCTGATCAATGGTGGAATCTTATCAAGAATACAAGGCCAAGAGATGAAATTGAGTCCATGTAATGGGACAAGTTCAAGAACTTATTTTTCAATAGGTACTTCCCTCGTATTCTTCGAACAAAGATGGAGAAAGGGTTTCTTGAACTAAAGAAAAAGGATGATGAATCTGTTGGTGTATACGAAGTGAATTTTACAAGGCTTGCAAGGTATGCATCTGGCTTTATCATCCAACCTGAATGTAAAGTTGATCGATTCTTTAGTGGCTTAAAACCAAATCTTCTAAGGGTATTAGCTATAAGAGACTTCTGTATCTATGAAGAAATTGTGAGTTTTTCTATTAAGGTAGAAATGGGAGTTGGCGTTACTTATCCGTCTCATATTTTTGATAAGAAACGAAAGATGGAGTTCAAGGAGAAATGCCATAATAATGGTGAAAAGAAGATGAATGTTTCCTTATGCTCAATGTGTGGAAAGAAGTATGGTGGAGATTGTATTAAAGGGACTAGAATATGTTTTAAGTGTGGAAAATAAGGTCATCGAGCAGCTGAGTGTCAATGTAATGGAAAAAGGGTTTCTAATGATGTGAATAAAGAAAAGACTGCAGAGAACGCACCACCAACACTTCAATGCTTCAAGTGCAAGGAAATGGGGCGTTATGCTAATAAATTCCCTAATCCTAGGGTTAGTGATGATCGACATGAGCAACTAATTAAGACAAAGGACAATGAGAAGTCACATGCAATCACTATTGGTGACGTTGAATATGACAACGATGTGGTGGAATGATTATGTGTTTATGTAATGGGATTCCAAAATAATGTTGTATATAGTATCGTGGAATATTGGAATATTTATGTATTGGTCTACTGTGGTTTTCAATAATTTTATGGTACCGGTAACCATGGAATGTGATTAAGATATTTTTAGAAAAAAGATGATATGCGCATAATGATGGGATAACAAGAAATTGAAATGTTTGACAGTATTCATGAGCTCATGACTGATATAAGGAAATAATTATATCATGGTTTGAGGTTTTGGTATGAGAAAAGAGTTAACTTTTGACAGCACTCATGTTTTCACTTAGATTCAATGGGTATTCATTTTTCAAGAGAATACATGATTAAGGCCTACGAATGTTTGGAATGTAACAAACAAGACATATCTCACAATATATGGGGATCAACGATGGTATTAACATTCTTGTTGTATGAACTCTTTGGTAATAATTTTCACTATAATATGAGATTGGACATGAGTATTTTGGATAAGCCTAAAGATTGGAATGGATTATGTTGGACATAAGTTAGTATTGTTTAAGGATAGAAGTTTTTTCAATATTATTGATGGGATGTTATAGTAATGTAGTTTTAGAAAAAGGAAAACCTGCAGGATGGGCGACATCCCATCGCGTAGGACAAGGCTGTGGGAATCGAACCCAGAACCGAAGTGCGACTGGCCTTTATCGCCTACCAATGGCCTACAGGAAGTCCCTGTTTAGTAGAAACTAGTTTTATTATATTAAGCAGTATGATATATGATGTATAAGTCTATTTTAGGAACCATATATGATTAATCTCACTATAGATGGACTTATGTATTTTTTTGATAACTTTTCTAACCTTTTGTTTGAGACAGATGGAATGACCCATAATTCTATCACATGATCTGCTAACACATCACGAATGACAAATTCAACTTCATTTCCTTAAGATATGAAGTGGAAATTGTCCAACGAACGACCAACGGTGAGACTCTGCCAAAATCACAAAAGTATTTCTTCTAATTCCAATTTCATCAACTTTAGGGAAATGATCTTGAAAACAAAAAATGGTGTCCTAGTGCCCTTATATCTAATGAATCAGATGGTACCCTAGATAATCACAAATTTATGGCTTTGTGATTGTTGGATTTTTCATAGCCATGTTCTCTACCACTCTCCATCAGAACTTGATGGTTAGATTTTTCTTCCATGTCCATATTTTCACCTATGTTCTCCTACGTGAAAGCCCAATGATTAGTTAATTTGGGCAACCATTACGTTTCATTCATAAATTTTGAAAATCCAATTTTAGGAATTCCTTTTTACGATGTGGGTTTCTATTAAAGAAAATTTTGAGTAGTAAACCATTTATAACCCCGATGAATTTCGAGGGCGAAATTCATTTTAAGGGGGGTAGAATGTAACACCCTGAGATTTTATGAAAAATATTCTTTTTAATTAATGTCTTGTGCTGTACACTACACCGAAAGAAGCTTGCACAAGACGCATCCCTAACTTGACTTGCATTACACGCAATCGTGACCTTCCTCAATAGCGTGTGTAGTACGCAATACCGAGTTTCACTAAACGAGATATTATTATAATATTATTATGAACTAACCGTAATGAATAGTAATACCCGCTTTTTGAAATTTTATAAATTTTATCTTTCAAAATGGAATTCATTTTTGGATTCGGAATATCGAAATTATCTTAGGGTGAAATTTTGGTACTTTTAGGATAACTTTCATTTTCGGATGAATAGTGAAAATTAATAAATTTTAATTAAAAACAACCTTTTTAATCGAAATAATTAATAGTGATAAATTATTAATTTGAGTGGTTTTAAAGTATATTTAGAATATATTTTTACAATTTAATACAATTTTGGTCATTGGATGTAATTTCGTATTTAAACCAGACATAAATAAGTGTCAATCTTTTGATAATTATTATCTCTTAAGAACACTCTATTTGTTTTGACGATGGGAATTAATTTTCAAATTAATTAATTCAACTGATATGTTTTGAATTTGGTAAAATAGACATCATTTTTGAATTCATAATATCAAATATAGCTTAGGCCTAATTTTTGGTATTTTTCTGGAAACTTTCATTATTTTGATGAATAGTGAAACCACTAAGTGGTAGTTAAAAATATGAATTTTTCATAAAACATAATTTTACCGATTTTGTGAGTGGAATTCCAAAAATCCTAGAGACACTATTAATATCAAGGACAAAAATGTGGTTCAATGAGATGAAAATAATTTTTGGTGAATAGAAACTTTTTACTTTTTTACGACGGTTAAAAGTAAATAGGGTAATTAAGGGTAAAAATGATATTATTATTACCCAAACACATGTCCTAATTCTATTGGATAAGTATAATTCAGCCAAAAAAATCTTAGGAATAAAATATGACCATTTAGGCCCACATGGATTATATTAGGACATTTATTATTAATTTATTTAAAGAAGTGTTAAAATAGTTAAAATCAAAGTTTAATAACTAAATCATTTTTAATATAGGGTTATGCATAAGATAAATTCGACTATAAATATAAATTATAAAGATAAAAATCCTTCCTACATAATGGTATTTTATTTGTAATTTTTCGACTTAAAATAATTTAATTTATTTATGACACAATGATGATGCAGTAATTATCTTATTAACGAAATATTGACATAATTGAGGTTATAAATACCCAAATAAATGTAATTTGAGACTTTTTATGAATTTAACTAATTTTATAGGTCAATATGACATGTTATTATTTATTTAGGTAACTTTTTTCGAACTAATCATTCTGTTATGATTTTCAAAAATATCAATTACCAAATAGTGTCAAAATTGACATCAAATAGTTTTTAAAACAAATATTATATTATTAATTGTTATTTTATTCTTAAAAATATATGGTTCCAATAAATTACTTAGATAAGGTTATATATATTAATAATAAACATCTTGGGGTTCTTTTGTCTTGTTATAGTAAGTTTATTAACCTTATATTGTAAGAAACCAAGAAGACACGGTAAAAGAAAAATTATTTAACTTAAAGTTAAATCTAAACGATAAGGTTAAAATAGAAACCTAAACTTGTCTAAATTCTATTGGATTATAGGATTTCGACCCATACCCACCTTAGCTTCGAAATAACTTAATTTGGAGCTATTAAAAACCGAATATGACGTTATAATAAAATAATATTTTTAGTTTTTCCTAAGGTGCACCTCTCCTCCCTTATAAAATGACACTTCCTCCCTCTCTTACTCACACCATTTTGAGCCTTGAATCCTGGCCAAACCCTTCCAAATTCTCTTCTCCAATTCCATTGAAACAACCTAGAGGTCCCGGTCTTCTTGAAAGACCAATTTTAGAGCCCTAAGAGGAGGTCTCAAAGAGGCGCTTCAAAGAAGAGGTAATGTCCGTTACCGATTCTTTCAACTTTATTTCTTCTTCCACTTATTCTTATTAAGTTGTTTTATTATGAAGTAATAACATCAGTATCACTCATATACTTATATGTTATTATATGTATTATACAACCCTATTTCATCATCTATCCATCCTATGGAAAACGAAATCACAGCGCGTGCGTACGTACGGAATACCGTCTCCACGCCGTGGTGTAATCTATTTTCCACCACCACCTTACATGGATGGGTATAATGGTGTAAATAATAATTATATATGATTATTGTAAACTTATATTGATTCTGTTATAGTATACATACACTAAAATTAAATTCCACGATCATGGGAATGATATCATCGCTCGTGCGTACGTACAGAATACCGTCTCCACGACGCCATGAGATTCATTCTCAATGATTAACTATTCATAAATGATTATAAAGTATATATAATAAGTAATCATGAAATATATGACATAATAATTATACTTTATTTATGTATATATATATTTATGTCATCCAATTAATTCCATTCAATTCAATGAGGAAACAAAAACAACGTTCATGCGTATGTACGACCTGCCGTCTCCATGAACAGTGTATTTCATTCCATTTATCGATCTATTATATATATGTATATTCTGAATATATATTATATATAAATCATGTTTTATATTCTGGAATTAAGTAATCATGATCTATGTAATCATATGAATAATTACAATTCAAAACACGGACGACAAATGAAACGATTTTACCCAAAACGCACTTTAACATAAAATTTACAAAAGAACGGGTAATATAAAGGCATAAGTGAACCATATATGATATCATAAAAATGAATATGATTCTGTAATAAGTCAATGACATTATTTAAATCATTATACAGGAGGTTCAGATACATACGAAGCATATTAGACCTAAGGTAAGGGATAATTTTGCAAATCTCATTTTTATCTGAGATTTCTTATTCGTAAGTATTTACTAGGGGTATTGTTATCATCCATGTCAATGTTTCATAAAAATGGTTTCATGTATGTTTAAAGTCCTTTTTACCCATTTTGACTTTTACCCAATGGTATGGAAGGAATATTTCTTTTAGTTACCCTACAAGGTAGTTTTTGACTTTTTCGACAAAAATACGAGAAGAATGCTTTTTTAACGTATATGGAATGAAAGGATTTTTACGGTTTTATAATGCCTTATTTTCATGAAGCTACCTCCAAAATATTTCATGAATATTTTCAACAAAATCCTTTTCTTTTAAAATTTCATGACGTTTTGTGAAAAGAAATTGATTTTGAAGAAGAAAGGAAATTTTCTTCAAGAATTCATTTCAAGTGTTTTATCAAAATCATTTTACATCTAAGATGACATTATTTCATATGTGTATGTTTCAAGTATATTGTCTCTATGATTTTCATGGTTTCACTTCTCTCATTATGAAATGATATCCATTTGTTTTATATGGATTATGTGATGATGAGATGATGTTTATGAAACCCATTTTATTTATTGGGTTTTTATGAATGATGTATGTTTATTTTGTGGAACAAGTAAGAATGATTTCATTATGAGATGGGTGGGACATATATCTCCCTCCAATGCATTGGGTAAAGATTTATATTTCATGAGATAGACATGGCTGGAATGGTAAGTTAATCTGGTTCAGTATTACAGGACTGGAACGAGGAGTGAACTAGATTTAGAAAGGGACTTTGTCCACTAAGATGGTCTTGGTAGCAAGGCCTTGGCTACTATAGAAATCATTACATGTGCTTACTGGATGCCACAATTACATGTTTCATTCCCATTCTATCTTATCATGATTTATGTACCATTATGATCTATGCCTTATGTACTTCCATTTTTTATGTCGTTGCTCAAGATTTTGATGTTTAAACATTATGTTCATGTTTTTAAGTTCTAATGTATATGGTATGTTTTATTTTATCCTTGCTTACCCTTACTGAGCATTTGAGCTCACCCTTTTTATGTTTTATTTTTCCCCAGGATTAAAAGAAAGGTTTTAGGTAAAGAAAAACAAGTGGAAGATCTTTATGGGAGATTTTGAAGATTTTTCACCATGATTAGAAGATTTCAATCCAAGTTTCCAAAGACACTAAACTATTACGGTCCTTGTGTGTCTGTTTTTGTTATGTATTATGTATTCCGCAAATGTAATGTAATATCTATGTACGTCAAGATTCGGGTCTCTACAACATAAGTGATCATAAGATGGAAATATGGGAATAATAAGGTTACATAATAAAGTTATACCCAAGAAATCATAGACCAAGGAATAAATATTGGAATAATATAATAAAAGAATCCAAAGAGTATAGAAATTTGAGTCAATAAACATGAGTCATGATAAAATAAGATAAAAATATAGAACATATCTCAAATATGAAAAAAATATTAGTATATTTAATAGTAATTTCATTAGCCACACCATTAGTAACCTTTCTTAAAAGAAACTAAAATTTACTCATGTATACGTATCTCATGAGATATAAAAATTTAACTAATGCATTATAGGTTTATATAGGTCCAAACCCATCAATAATCTATACTTATGTGTTTCATAAAACATCCACCATTCAACATATCATAAAGAAACCATGGGATGAAATTATGTTTCATTAAACACTTAATAAAGAACCCATGGAAATAAATTGGGTTTTATTCAACATATAAATAAGATACCGTGGAATTAAATTGTGTTTTATTAATCACATAAAAAAGAAACCCGGATAGAAAGTTGGTTTTATATCCTATTCAAATGGTTACACATAAGTAAATCATCACTGTGAAAACCCCAATGAAAATAATAGTGTATTCAATTAAATCAAGTTACATTTTAGGTAAATAGCATTAAATAAAGATAATAAATCATATATTATTTCAATTATTAGATAAAGGGTAAAATGTTAAGTCAATAATTTACCAAAATTAATTTATATACAGAATATAGTTAAACAAACTTCAATCAATGGAATGAATATATATTTTGTTTATAAAGAAAATGTTATGGAAGAAAAGTAATGAATATTCTTGGTAAATAGTAAGCATGACAAAGGTAGTGGTGGAAAATTTATTTTATAGAAAATAAAATTTCATAAATCATCTAGAAAAATAATATAGATGTTAAAATTTTAAGAATTTAATTGTTAAATGATATTATATAAAAAAAAGCATAATGACTTAGATAAAAAAAATTATATTTTTAGAAAAAAATCCTTTGGAAATTAGAAATATTCTTGATATTTTGAAATCATCTTAAAAGAAATATTATAAATATATATATCTGAATAATAATTTATTTTTGTAATAATGAAATTGTATGGTTAAAGTTTCATATAAAACTATAAAGGTTGTGAAATGATGTGTTCGCGTGGAAGAAAAATGTAAAAGGTGTATTAAAATACATTTTAAATATTATTATAAAAAAATAAGTTATGAGTCACTTTCAAAAGTTATTTTAAAATAGGTGGAGTAAAAAAATTAAAAATATTTAGTTTTGAAAAATTAAAGTTAATGATATGTTCTTGAAAATACATATATGTTTTAAAAATAAATTTTGGGGGATGGTAAAACAATTTATTTTAAAAGGATTGATAACACTTCTAATATTTAAATATATATTTATTGAAAACCCACATAAATAAAATGGTAAAAAACTATTACATTTTAGAATATGAGAATGTAAATAAGTAGGTAACTTGAGATAACCCATAATTAGGTTACCAAATATAAAGTATAAAATTAGTGGGAATGTAAAATATGGACAGGTAAGAAAAATCGTCATTATAGATGGTGGAAAATATTCTCTACCAAAATATACTTTAGATAAATAAATTTTATCAAGGAAATATATTTTAATAAAAAATAAATTTTCCACTAGATATGAATAGAATATACCATTAGAAAAAAAAATTGGTTTTAAGAAAGAAATCTTGGATGAATTAATTTCAAGAAGAAGTTTTTTATCTCAATAAAGGGATTTGGGATTACAAAAACCCTTACGGTAATAGGAAAAAAAGAATCCAAAGAACATGAGAGAGATTTAAAATTTAAAGTACATTAAAATTTCATGAGATGAAATTTTGTCAATATATATGAAGGTAATTTTATATTTATTTCACAATAAAAATAAATTATGGTGTATAATATAAAAATTCTGAAGAAATTTAAATTTTAGAAAAAAACCCCTTACAACCATAGAAATTTTTGAGTTAAAATTCCTAAAAATATTTGCTTAAAAATGAAAAACTAAATTCAATTAATAATGATAGTATCATGATAAAATTATTAAAGTGGTATTTGAAAGACCATTCCAAATGAAACATGGTTTATAAAAAAAATATAATTTAAGGGATGAAAATTTGAGAAAAGAAACCCTTAACATGTTCCTGAATCATTCTATGCATGTGCTTAACTTCGTGGATAATAAAATTAAGATTTTTAAAAAAAAAATTGAGAACCGTATTAATACATATTTTATATTATAATTTTTATCTATTATTGAATTTTATTTAACTATTATATACTTTTCACTTTTGTCAGTTACTCGTGGTTCTTTGGTCAATTTTTCCATAACTCTTTCTATATATTGGAAATTTTAAAAGGTATTAATAATTTTTCAAAATATCAATATTTATAGAGTTATATTCACTTTATTGTACCATTATTACAAAATTTATATAATTCATTTTTTTAAAATATAATCCAAGTATGAAAGTTAACTTTAAATATTCCATTTGGTGGTTAAATTTGTTATGGTAGTTTATTTATAATATGACTTATAAAATGTAAAATTTATATTTTAAATAACAAAAAAATCCCCATTTATTTATTATTATCCAATATCATCATTAATTATGTTTCCATAGTTACCCATGATATAAACTCATAACATCATGATAAAAAAGTGAACATGTTAAAATTAATAGATAAGTATAATTGTGGGGTGATTTAGTTATAATATCTTTATTTAAAAAGTATAATGAAATTATTTATATGTTATTCTAGTAGTGAATTATATTTGAAAATATTTTTTGCAATAATTAAAATCCAGATGAAAAAAATAAAAGTGTTACATCATTGTGGTGGTAGTCTGTATATATGCACGGTTAACGTTATAATTACCTAGTGAATGAGAGGGGGTAACGTTATATAATAAAATTTCCTTTTTAGAGTTATAATTTCATTATATATAATAATTTTTTTATCATTACCATCATTAAACCCATCCATTAGAGATGGTGAAAATATTATAAAATATTGATTCATGAAGGAAGTAGTGTACCCAACATAGGGTTAACATTCTATTGTTTTTCTAAGTGTATAGAAAAGAATAAATAATGTATGTCAAATTAATATAATAAAATTTTCGTGTATTATTAATCAAAATTCCATTATATTAAGTTGGTTATAAATATAATCTAAGACTAATATTAGGAATAAATTATTAAGAATGAGATAATACTTACGTTGAGAGCTTGAGTTTTATCTTATAAATATCTATGGAAATAGGGGATTTAAGATAAATTATAGTAACCATAGGTTTAAGAATTTGAGAAGTGTGAAAAAATGGTATATTTTTAGAATAAATTTGAATTAATGTGTGTATCATGAATGGGTGGAAGTTTCACCCTTTATAAGTGAATAAGAGAGAAATTTTGGAACAATGAATTACATTTTAAAAAATTTAAAGTAACAATTCTAGGTTAAAATGATCATAAATGGAATAAATAGGTAGTTAGGTGAGTTTTGGATGATTCAAATCACAAAAAAAAACATTTGGAAATGTGTTTTTAATATGTCTTGGGTCATTTCTTCTTTCTAAATCAATTTTTATCAATTTTTACTTTTACCAAGTTAATTAATTTTAAACCATTGTAATTAGTTTTATTGAGAAAAACTTAAATTCTTATGTTTAACTAATTTTAATCTTCTGATATAAATTTTTTAATTCATTTTATCAAATAAAATTTATAACTATGTGAAATGTTAATTTTATAATAAACATATATAACATGTAAAAATGTTTTTATAAAAAGTAATGATTTATGACTAAAATGTATGTATAGGTTAAATATATAGTTATTTTATTTTTAATTCAGAAATTCATTTATTATAAAAACATATATGTCTTTAAAATATATAGAAAAAATTACAAAAAAAATTAATTAAATAAAAAGAAAAAACATATATTTTTAGAATAAAAAATATTAATTTTTTATAAGGATAAACATAGGTTTTATAATTTTAGAAAAATATAATAAATGAATAAATTAATACCTTAAATACATATTTTCTCAATTAAAAGGTTTTATAAAATTATAGTACTTCCATACTGTCATAGAAATAAAAATCCTTATTTTTCTAAAACCTGTATTTCTTACTATTCTTATAAAAATATCTTATCACAGAAAAATAAATAACATTCATAATAAGTAATTTTGATATGGTATATTCGAAAAAAAATTACTTTAAAAAATTCAAATTCAAAGTTTTTAAAAAAAATAAATTAAAATAAAGAATATAAGGAAAAGTTATTTTATTGAAAAATGACATTTGCAAACAATATGTGTTCTTTATATTATGTCATATCAATATTTATTTTATATAATTATAATATCATAGTTTATATATTTATATATTAAATATTATCATTTATAATTGGTCGATTAAATTTATTAGGATAAAACATACAAAACCATTATAAATTGTTTTGGAATGAACATTTAAATCACATTTATTATTTATCCTCTAAATGTAATCATTTTTTTGGAATAATATATTCTTATTTTCTAGTGTTATTATTCTTATTATAGGTTTATTAGTAGTATGTATCTATAATTTTATGACTCATTTTAGTTTGGTGCTGTATATAAAACAAGTTATTAAACATAATGTTTATTTAAAGAAAACATTATGTAGTGAAATCTTGGGTCATCAAAAATATCATCTAGAATAATGGATTATGACCCATGTATTTGTATCTTTAATTATATCTAAAAATGATCACATTGAAATTTATTTCGCATAAATGTTATATGAAATTTCCTGTGAATACTATATTATTGTGTTTCCTAACTTCTGCAAACCTAATATTATTCTGTCATGAACTTTATTCCACTTTTGATTTTGAATTTTACATTTCCTCCATATAACTCGATTATCCTAATACTTTTGATATTTTAAATAAATAATAATTTTTTTTAAATAGTCTAGTATTTTTCTTCTACATCTCTAACACAATGTTAGAACTCTACCTTCTGATATCTTACCTCTTGGTCTAGCTTTCAATATTTTCCATTAATCTGAAAAATTCAGATTTACTGTTACGGAAACACTAAGAGAATTGATGATAGATGATTCTAGATAAAAAGTAAAAGAGGGAAAAAATCTAATAATTTGAATATAACAAGACACATGATTTACATGGTTTAGGAGAAATCCATATGTCCTTAGAGAGGAAGAATACTTCACTATTTCTTATGATCATAATTAAAGAAAATATCCCTAAGTATCAAAACCCAATATTTAAATGAGATCATAAAGCAACATAGTGTTACAATAACCCATGTTTCTATACTTCCAATCTACACAGTAATTTTACAATGCTATAATAACCATTGGTAGGAAGTACAAGGACCTATAATAATATATCTAAATTTCTTGTAAATTATCCTACGTTAATTGTGTGGGTGTCCACACTACTATAGTTACACATTCGGTTTCCCTAATCAGATCAACTATAATTCCATTGTTGGAGTCCTTGGCCTATTGGGCTACAGTACAATATCAGTCAAACCATGAGAGTTAGGGATTGCTATATATAACGAACCACCATAAATTATACCAAATTCATCTAATTTATTGGGATACACTATTTAAAATTTTACATCAACTGAATTAATCAGCATTACCATCTTCTTCTGCTTCTAAGCATATTTAATACATGTTATTCCAAGCGAATCCTCAACATATTTTGCTTCATCTTACATCTTCAACTTTTATATATACTCATGATTATTTCACTATGTTACCTCTCCAATTTTCTAGGAACCCTTACATGTTATAGTGTGAACATTCAAGGACTTTTCTAATTCATGAGTGTCAACTAAAAGTACCATAAATTATTTTATTTTTGAAGTAACATTACCTTCTAAAAATATAATAACTTCCTAACACATCCATAAATAAATAGCTATTATCAAATATCCATAAATTTTGTTTCATTAAATTATTATCACAACATCACCTGTTTTATCTTCAAGTATATCTAGATAGTTTTGAATTTGTATCTCTCTCAACTACCACACCTTCTAGATTCACTCCAAATCAGGATGTATAGTTACCCATATTTATCACACATAAATATTATATATTATTATATGAGTATTTGTTACATAAAATTAAAATATACAAAAGAACTATATTGTTTTATTGTATTTGGAAATAGGGATATATAAACAACTGAAATATCTATATTGTCTCCAACATTGTTCTTTATAACTAGAATACTTTTTAAACACATCATACCTAAGATTTATTCATATCCTAGGAAAAATAAAACCTAATAAAGGGTTATCTCAGATTCTCGGTAAGCATAAAAAGGTAGATATTAATGGTCACTCAAAAATAATTTGAGCAAAAGGGTATGATAACCTGATCTTAACATTTTAAAACAATACCTTATATATAATATATCATAATCTTTATCATGGCATAAATATTTTTAGTTCATAAGAAATAAATATTAAATGGATAAAATAATAATATCCATGAGAATATATCATTGTAATAATAGTAGGTCACAAAAGAGTGGTATAAAGTGTGGAATAATCATAATCAAAGAAATTTTATGTCATGGATGCCCACCAAGAGGTTTATATCATATTGTTCATGGGATAATCACCAATGTTCCTAATTTAGTCATGGGATAATATCTTGTGTACCCACATTCAGGATTCAGATAACCTCCTATGTACCATTTTTGGTCCTGAGATGACCTCTCATGTACCCTCATTAAGTAATGGGATAACCACCCATTTAACAATTTTCGGTCTTTGGATAACCTCTAGTGTTTCCTTTGAGATCATAGAAAAATAAACTTCATCTTATACATTATAGGGATATATAATTCTGGTATAACCCATCACATAATCATAAATCCATTCATATATATGCAACAGGATAATAAAGTCATTCCTCATAACTCAACCATTGGAAAATAAAAAAAGTTTCATTGATATTTCATCATCATAACTATAATCCATATAGAGAAATATTAAGAATGGTATACTTGGATCATATTCCAATTAAATAATAATTAAAATTAAAGGAAGTCATATTAGATGAAATTTTTTGAACAAATCACATAAAATTTTTCTTAAGGAAAATACCTTTTGACTTTGAAATCTCTTCATTAAAATAAAAAAACATCCAAAATATTATAAAAAATATTTTCCTTGAAATTATCCTTGGAAACATGTAAATTAGTCTTAAAATCCTTGGGAAATCATTATGATATGAACTTATGTTCATACCCTTTACATTAAAACAAATATCCATTTTGACACTAATAATAGTGAAATTTTATTAATAAAGGGAAGAAATAAGAAAAACAATTGTTGATAAAAATGAGAAAAAGTGAAAGAAACTAAGGAGGAAAGAAATAGAGGAGTCTTAGAGTGTCTCCATCAATAATGTAAACAACTTATATGGGTAAGGATCCAATTCTTGAAAAATAAGAAAAAATATCATGTTGAATTATTGAAGAAAAAAATCAGCCTTCATGTTACCCTCCCACTGATTGTGTGAAATTTCTATGATATTGAGAAGAAAACTACTGCACTTTTGCACATGATAAGAAATGTTCCATGGTAAAGATTGTAACACCCCGGGTAAATAAAGAATATGAAATTTTCACATTTATCCATATTTGTGAATAAAATATTAATATTACTTTAAAGGGGACGCTATGCTCGATGGCATACCCAATACACAACAACGAGTTTCTTGGGAATCTTACGTTGCACTCTAATAATAAAATAATATTATTTTAAATGGTAGTTAACGCCTAGCCGTTGTAATGGAGGGAATGAAAATAACTAACTACAAAATGATTTTATATTTTTGTCAAATATTTTTACTCTTTAAAATAAATGTTAGAGGATTAAAAATGCGAATGAATCCAATTTTAAGCGTAAACTTTCTATTATTCATTAAATGGTCGATTAACCGCCTTTTGATGGCGAACCTCTTTTAAATTCACTTTTTGAAAATTTTATGTGTTATATTTGACATAATAAAATTCTTCTTTAGAATCGGGACATCAAAATTTACTTTGTGTAAAATTTTGGTATTTTTCCGATAAAGTTCATTTTTTAATGAATAGTGAAAATGTTGTATTTTAATTCAAGTCCTCTTTTTAATCTAATTTTTTTATATGATTATATTATCTTATGAATTGTTTTTAAAGTGAAATTAGAATATATTTTTTACCATTTAATCCTATAGTGTTCATTGTAATTAATTTCACTTTGAAATTGGACTTATACTAGTGTCAATCTTTTAACAGATATTGTTTCTTAAAAACACGCTATTTGTTAGAACAACGGGAATTAATTATTAAATTAATTAATGCAACTTATATGTTTTGAATTTTTTAAAATAGACATCATTTTTGTATTCAGAATATCAAATATAGCTTAGGGTGAATGTTTGGTATTTTTCCGAAGTACTTCAATTTTTGATGAATAGTGAAACCACTAAGTGGTAGTTTTAAAACTGTTTTTTCGTTTAAATGATACTTTACCACTTATGTGGTTTGAATTTCAAAAATCGAACATACATGGTTGTCATTAAGTTATAAAATGAGGTTCAATGGGATTAAAATAATTTTTTGGTGAATAGTAACTCTTAAGTTTTTAATCGCGATTAGAGGTAATTAGTGTAATTTAAGGTAAAGATAATGTTATAATAATATGAAATGACCTTGAAACATGTTCTACCCTTATTGGATGAGTCATTTCCGACCAAGAAAATCCATGGGTCAACTTGGGGACCCCATGTAGCCACTTTGGTTGGAAAATGACATTAATACCTTTTTATTTAATGTTAAAATTAAAATGTCACAAACATGTGTTGCTTTACTAATGAAATTTTTACATGGGGTTATTTAAGTCATATTTTTGACTATAAATATTAATTAGAAATCTAAATCTATTTCCTACATCATGATATTATTTTTTATAATTTTTAGACATTAAATAAATTAATTTATTTATGACTCTGTGATGATGCAGTGATTACCTCATCAATGAACGATTTAAATAAAATAAAAAGATAATGTACAATCTAAGACCTAAACTTGTCAAAAACCTATATGATGTGTGGATTTAGAAGTATTATCACATTATCCTTGAAATATATAATTGTGGGACCTTTAAAATCCGAAAATCAGTTTATAATAAAGTAATATTTTATAACTTTCCAAGAGTGCCCCTCTTCTCCTCTAATAAAAGGCCCCCACCTATACCACCTTACACACACCTCTAAAGCCTTTGGCTCAGCCAAACCCTGCCCATTTCATCTCTCCACATCCCTCTATTCATCATTGAATCCTCACTCTGGGCATAATCCTTTCCAAGGAAGCCTTTGAGCTTAAATCAAAGAGAGTTACCCGATTTAAAGGCATTGTCTTCCCTTGAGTTCTGTGTTACCTGATTTAAAGGCAATGTCTTCCCTTGAGTTCTGTTGTTTAATTTTGCTTCTCCAAAACCCTAAACTATTTTTATTACTTTTTTTGTAACAACACCATTATATTAAATCTACTAGGATGTTTTCATAAGATGTATTCAATCTACACTTTCACACACCTTCGTCTAATGGTTAAAGAACATACTGTTTCTGTGGTTGGCGATTCTCTGCCTCACAAAATGATGATTGTTCAATATTCTTTTAACACCTTTAAAGGTGGCCATTATGATGTCACTGTATTTTATATATGATATATATGGTATTTATGTTTACTATATGCTTCTGTATTTTATATTTAAAACATACCTTTATTCTTTTCATGTTGTGCAAATGCGATAATTTAATATGAGGAAGTGTGGACTACCGCCCCCTCAAGTGATGTGACTCGTTAATGCAATACATGGAATGTATAATGAATGAAATTAATGAACATATGTGACCTATATAACATATATATTGAAATGGAATTATAATATATATATCTCATTTATTTTTAATTCAATTAATATGACAAAAAAAATGGAAGTAGCGTTCATGCGTACGTACGGCCTACCGTCTCCATGAACGGTGCTTTTCATTTTATTATCTACAAATGTTATGGAATAGTATAAAATGAATATGTACTGGATATATATGATATTTTAATCGTTAATACTATTCTGTCATTGATTTACTTATAACTACATGGGCAATCTTTTTCAAACAAGTTCATTTTTTTACTCATGTACCAAACATCGGAAAAAACATCTGATATGAACTAAAATTATTAAAAATTTATTATAACATTATAATATGTGATATTAACTGAATAATAATATTTAAATTAGGTCCTTAAGAAATTATAAATTGACCAAAGTTTATTATTCAGGAATATAAAGAAATGAACAAGACAAGTCAGACTTGAGGTAAGGGAACCTACTCCTCTCTTTCTTTTTAAGTACACTCTTTTATGCCATTCCTTTTAAGATCATCTTTTTTAGTATTAGGATGTTATTTTATAATACTATTACTGTAATTTTTATGTTAATATGATGGGAGACCCTATTTTCTCTCATCAATCCATTTTGGACGTTTTGATTGGCATCGTTAGGCTGCCGAATTTTCGTAAGAGATCCAACCTCTCTCTTTCTTTTTAAGTACTCTCCTTTATGTCACTTATTTTATGCTCCTCTTAGTTATGTTGGGGGAAGTTATTTTATATTACTATTTATGTACATTTTATGTTAATATGGTGAGAGAACCTATTTGATCTCATCAATCAATTTTTGGAAGTTTTAAGTGGCGCCGTTAGGTTGCTGAGTTTTAGTAAGGGATTTTCATCTCACTTTTATTCCCATGAGATTTATGCTACATTTTCTACCATTCCCTTTGAGTGGTATATGTACTGCCCATTATTATACTCTTTTTGTAATATAATTTCATTTATTATTATTTACGTCAAGGTTGTATTGTCCTTATTTCATGGGGTGTATGTTTCAAAAGATACCCAAGTTGGTAAGGGAACTTTTCACCCTCCTCTTTTTAAAAGACATCTTTGTTGGGTCTTTTAATTTACATATTGTAATGCTGGGATATGTTATTATAAATCCATATTGATGTAAATTTTTTGTCCAAGTGATGGGATAACCTTTTTTTCTCTCATCAACTAATTTTCTGATGTTTGAAGTGACTCCGTTAGGCTGTCGAATTTTTGCAAGGGAACTTCTTAACCTAATTTTAATTCATTGGGTTAAACTTGTACTCCTTTAATATGTCATTCTATGAATATGTGTGAATGACCACTGATTTTTTTACACTTAATATACACTTATATTAGGTGTATTCATTTTTCACACATAATTATGTAATTGATTTATCCTTAATCCAAGGACACCGTATTTGTAAGGGAATCCGTCTCAATCTCCTTTCATTGAGGATTATTTTGTTTTATACACAACTTTCTTTTATACAGTTTATAAACCCCTTTGAATTTTAAGATTATTCAAAGGGAATATTTTTATACAAAGCTTTTACTAAACGAAAAAAGGGATTTTTTTTGTCGTACATCTGCGGCGACAACGACTTCTCCGCCACTATAACCATTATTTGAGTTTCGACTTCCTCTACAAGCCATAACTTTTTTTCAAATGAAAAATAAATACCATTTTTTACTTTTCTTTTATTCTGGTATTGAAAATGGTTTTCATAATGTTTTTATATCAATGTGTTGTATTGATATATTGTGATGGAAAAGTGGAAATGGTTTGTTTCCTTTATGCATGTCTTATGTGATACAATTATGTTATGGTTCTTGGGCATTGTTATGAAGACGGGTGATACCGTGATAAACTAAGGGCGGGTGAGCTCGATATAGCTCTCCAATGAATTTGGTAACGCGAAGGAGTTAAACGTTAAGGTTTCTCCGAAGAGATTTCGGGAATATACTGTGATGGGTATTCCAAACATAACCAAGAGGGTTACTCCCTACGTAAGAATGTTATGAATGCCTCATGTTACCTTTATGACTTATTATTTCTAGGATTTATTCATGATTTTATGAGGTATGTTAAAATGATTATGTTTTATGAGTAAAGTATGATTTCATACATGGACTAATGTTTTCTTTTCGTACATTTATATCCCTTACTGAGCTTTTTTATGCTCATCCCAAGTTTTTGAAATGTTTTTCACAGGTCAAGGGAAAGGTGCATGATATGATGATAGTGTCAAGGATGTGTCATGAAAGAAACCATGTTTTATTTTAAATATGTTTCTATTGATGGGGAAAAACCAATACTATCTTTTATGTAACCACTTTGTTTAAATGTGGAATGTAATTCATGATTTATGATCTAATTCCCTAAAACTCTCAACCTGAAAAGATCTTCAATGTGAATTATTCATTTAATTCAAGATTAAGTAAGGTTTATGGCTGGGGCCTTATAGTTGGTATCAGAGGTCGGTTTAGACAACTTTAGGGATTAAGAGTTTTTGTTAGACACATGGTTAGTCCCTATATCTATTATTTCAGTTAAATCCTTGTTTTATAACATTTTTCAGGTCAAGTAAAGTCGGTTACGAATGGAAGGAGAAGGATCTCAAATGACATTCCTATCTCTTCTTGATGACATGCTTGCAATAATTATTTCAATGTAATGTTCGGATGTTTGTGAAACTTTTTCTAGTATACAACTCACTTGCAAGCAGTTGTTTGAGATATCAAACTCCTCCACTATACCCCGTTATCATCATGGATCATGGGTTTTATTTAGACAATTACTATTTTTACAATATTATCATATTTTCAAGAAAGTTAAATATTATCAAGGTATTTTCAAATATTTTACCTTATCACAAGAATTTGAAGCATATTATGATTTAAAAAATGGTGCTGAGGAAGGAGACCCTTGCGCAACCTATTTATATTTTCTTTTAAAATATAGTCTCTCAGCACATACTTATGGTATTTTAAAAGGACCAATTAATAGAAGGTTTCAACTCAAATTCTGTCTTACTATTTTATAGAAATAATGTTTTATCAGATGTTTTGGAATTATATGTCATACATGATTATTTTCCAAATCTGTTTTTCTGTGAACACCCATATGACCCATGTTGTACAAGGTGTATTTGGATGGAGGAATAAAATGATTTTGAAGAATCTCTAAATCATTGTTGTAATTTATAGGACTTCTACCTATGTGAGCAAGATGGAGATAATACCGAGTGGACGCCATGATCAGGGTATGATGTTAGTCATTTTGGGAATCGTTTTATTTTATATTATTGTGGTGAAATGAGACTTCAAGAATTAAGATGTTGAGATCATAACGAATTTTGATGAAAATGAGAGGTATAAGGAAACTATTGAGGTTAAAACATGTTAGGGTTATTTTTGGAGTTTTATAAAAAGGACAACACACAGACCGTGTGACAACCTGTCGCGTCTGACAAAGCTACAGGAATCGAACCCACAACTAAAGTGTGACTTGTATTTATCGCCTACCACTGGACTACGTGAAGTCCCTGGTTAGTATGTCTTATTCTTTTTAGTTAGATGATTTCATGAATTAAGAGTAATTTTATTTTGGGTTATCTATGTAAATTATTAACCTATCATAGAGGATATGTGATTAGGTTAATTACTTTTCAATATGAGACTTTTAGAGCAACTAATTTTATTTGGAGATAAGTGTTAATTTGTACCTTCGAAGACTATGTGACTAAATACTTAAAATATTTGGGTTTCATTCTTAGTTTGGTTTACTTTGAAGAATTTTATGGACAAATTGTTTATTGAATGGTCTTTGTTGATCTTTGGGTTTTGTTTGACAAATTTTGGAGTTTAGGAGTAGTTTTTCTTTTTGTAAAAAAAATCTTTTTTGGGTATTATCTGATCTTGTACTAAAATTTTAGGTTTTACTTTTGGTTAAGGTCTAAATACATGGGATGTATATAGTTCTATTTTATGGATTAGGAAATTCTCTATTAGTTGATTATAGATCTCTTAATGTAAACAAGTCTTCCTAAATACTCATCATTTGGGGAAAGTACGAGTTTGTGTAAGAAATCTAGTAAAATTTGTAAGTCAACATGACAAGTAAGTATGTTTCCTTAAGATAAAAAATAAATTCCTCAATGAAAAGTAACTTAAAACAAAAATGATGTCTATTAAAATTTTCTACAGGGGAATCAAATACCTTTTAACCCACCACAAGTATGTGATTTTCTTGTGGTTAACCTTCTCCTAAACATGTTTTCTATCACTCTCCCTCAGAACATGACCCTTTTTTTCCCTCCATATTCATGTTTTCCTACATGGAATCCTAGTATGGGTTAACTCGGGTGACCTTTGTACTTCTCTTTCTATATTTTAAAGTGATTGTTTTACTGACTCTTGTTCTGATGTGGGATTTAAAATAAAGTTTCCAAGCCCAATTTTAAAATTCCGAGGACGCAATTCCCAAAAGGGGGAAGGATGTAACACCCCAGATAAATAAATAATATTACATTTTCGCATTTATCCATATTTGTGAATAAAATATTAATATTAATTTAAAGGGGATGCTATGGTCGATGGCGTACCCAATACACAACAACGAGTTTCGTGGGAATCTTACGTTGCACTCTAATAATAAAACAATATTATTTTAGATGGTAGTTAACGCCTAGCCATTGTAATGGTGGGAATGAATAGAACTAACTACAAAATTATTATATATGTTTGTCAAATATTTTTACTCTTTACAATAAATGTCAGAGGATTAAAAATGCGAATGAATCCAATTTTAAGCGTAAACATTCTAATATTCATTAAAAGGTCGACTAACCGCCTTTTGATGGAGAACCTCTTTTAAATTAACTTTTTAAAATTTTATGTGCTATATTTGATAAAATAAAATTCTTCTTTAGAATTGGGACATCAAAATTTACTTTGTGTAAATTTTTGGTATTTTCCGATAAAGTTCAATTTTTAATCAATAGTGAAAAATGTTGTATTTTAATTCAAGACCTCTTTTTAATCTAATTTATTTATATGATTAGATTATCTTTTGAATGGTTTTTAAAGAGAAATTAGAATATATTTTTTACCATTTAATTCAATAGTGACCATTATAATTAATTTCACTTTGAAATTGGACATAAACTAGTGTCAATCTTTTAATAGATATAGTTTCTTAAAAACACGTTATTTGTTATGACATCGGGAATTAATTATTAAATTAATTAATTCAACTTATATGTTTTGATTTTTTTAAAATAGACATCATTTTTTAATTCAGAATATCAAATATTGCTTAGGGTGATTTTTTGGTATTTTTCTGAAAAACTTCAAATTTTGATGAATAGTGAAACCACTAAGTGGTAGTTTAAAAACTGTTTTTTCGTTTAAATGAAACTTTACCACTTTTGTGGTTTGAATTTCAAAAATCAAACATAAATGGTTTTCATTAGTATGTAAAATGTGGTTCAATGGGATTAAAATAATTTTTTGGTGAATAGTAACTCTTATGTTTTTAATCACGATTAGAGGTAATTAGTGTAATTTAAGGTAAAGATAATGTTATAATAATATGAAATGACCTTGAAACATGTTATACACTTATTTAATGAGTCATGGCCGACCAAGAAAATCCATGGGTCAACATGGGGACCCCATGGAGCCACATTGGTTGGAAAATGACCTTAATACCTTTTTATTTAAAGTTAAAATTAAAATGTCACAAACATGTGTTGTTTTACTAAAACAATTTTTACATAGGGTTATATAAGTCATATTTTTGACTATGAATATTAATTAGAAATATAAAAATATTTCCTACATAATGATGTTTTTTTATAATTTTTAGACATTAAATAAATTAATTTATTTATGAAACCGTGGTGATGTAGTGATTACCTCATAAATGAACGATTTAAATAAAATGAAAGAATAATGTAAAATCTAAGACCTACACTTCTCAAGAACCTATTGGATGTGTTGATTTCAAACTATTATAAACTTATCCTAGAAATATATAATTTTGGGACCTTTAAAATCCAAAAACATTTTATAATAATGTAATATTTTATAACGTTCCAAAAGTGCCCCTCTTCTCCTCTTATAAAAGGCCCCCACCTCTACCACCTTACACACACCTCTAAAGCCTTTGGATCGGCCAAAACCTGCCCATTGCATCTCTCCACATCCCTATCTTCATCATTGGAGCCTCAATTTGGCATAATCCCTTCCATGTAAGCCTTTGAGCTTAAATCAAAGAGAGTTACCCGATTTAAAGGTAATGTCTTCCCTTGTGTTCTTTTGTTTTATTTTGATTCTCCAAACCCCAAAACTCTTTTTATTACTTTTTTTTGTAACAAAACAAGTATATTACATATACTAGGATGTTTTTGTAAGAGTTATTCAATCTACACTTTCACACACCTTCGTCTAATGGTTAAAGAACATACTGTTTCTGTGGTTGGCGATTTTCTGCCTCACGAAACGATGATTGTTCAATATTCTTTTAACACCTTTAAAGGTGGCCATTATGATGTCAAGGTATTTTATATATGATATATATGATATTTATTTTTACTATATTCTTCTTTATTTTATATTTAAAACATAACTTTATTCTTTTCATGTTGTGCAAATGCGATAATTTCATATGAGGAAGTGTGGACTACCGCCCCCTCAAGTGATGTGACCCGTTAATGCAATACATGGAATGTATAAAGAATGAAATTAATGAACATATGTGACCTATATAACATATATATTATAATTTAATTATAATATAAATATATATATATCTCAATTATTTTTAATTTCATTAATATGACAAAAAAATGGAAGTAGCGTTAATGCATACGTACGACCTACCGTTTCCATGGACGATGATTTTCATTTTTTTATCTCCAAATTTTATTGAATAGTATAAAATTAATATTTACTGGATATATATGATATTTTAATCATTAATACTATTCTATAAATGATTTACATATAACTACATGGGCAATCATTTTCAAACCAGTTCATTTTTGTACTCATGTACCAAAAATCGTCAAAAACATCTGATATCAAATAACATTATTAAACAATTATTATAAAATTATAATATGTGATATGAAATGAATAATAATCTTTTAAGGAGGTCCTCAAGTAATTATAAATTGACCAAAGTTTATTATTCAAGAATATAATGAAACGAACAAGACAATTCGGACTGGAGGTAAGGGAACCTACCCCTCTCTTTCTTTTTTACGTACACTCTTTTATGTCATTCCTTTTAAGCTCATATTTCTTATGATTGGAATGTTATTTTATAATAATATTACTTTAATTTTTATGTTCATATGATGAGAGACCCTATTTTCTCTCATCAATCCATTTTGGAAGTTTTGATCGGCGCCGTTAGGCTGCCGAATTTCCATAAGAGATCCAACCTCTCTCTTTCTTTTTAAGTACTCTCCTTTATGTCACTTCTTTTAAGCTCCTATTTTTTATGTTGGGGGATGTTATTTTATATTCCTCTTGCTGTACATTTTATGTTAATATGGTTAGAGACCCAATTTGATCTCATCAATCAATTTTTGGAAGTTTTAAGTGGCGTCGTTAGGCTGCCAAGTTTTCGTAAGGGATTTTTCATATCACTTTTATTCCCGTGAGATTTATGCTACATTTTCCACCATTTCTTTTGAGTGGTATATTTACTACCCATTATTCTACTCTTTGTGTAATATATTTTCGTTTATGATTATTTACGTCAAGGTTGTATTGTCCTTCTTTCATGGGGTGCATGTTTCAAAAGATACCCAAGTTGGTAAGGGAACTTTTCACCCTCCTCTTTTTAAAAGACTTCTTTTGTTGGGCCTTTTAATTTACATATTTTAATGATGGGATATGTTCTTATAAATCCATATTGATGTAAATTTTATGTCCAAGTGATTAGTTACCCTTTTTATCTCTCATCAACTCATTTTCTGAAGTGTGATGTGACGCCGTTAGGCTATCAAATTTTTGCAAGGGAACTTCTTAACCCAATTTTGATTCTTTGGGTTAAACTTATACTCCTTAAATATGTCATTATATGAATATGTGTGAATTACCTAGGATTTTTTACACTTAATATCCACTTATATTAGTTGTATTGATTTTTCACACATAATTATGTAATTGATTTATCCTTAATCCAAGGATACTGTCTTTGTAAGGGAATCCGTCTCAATATCCTTTCATTGAGGCATATTATGTTTTATACACAACATTCTTTTATTCGGTGTATAAAGCCATTTGACTTTTATGATTATTCAAAGGGAATATTTTTATACGAAGCGTTTACTAAACAACAAAAGGGAATGTTTTTTTTGTCGTATGTCTGCGGCGACAACGAATTCTCCACTACTATGACCATTATTTGAGTTTCGACTTTCTCTACAAGCCATAACATTTTTTTGAATAAAAAATAAATACCATGTTTTACTTTTGTTTTATTTTGGTATTGAAATTTTTTTTTATAATGTTTTTATATCAATGTGTTGTATTGATATTTTGTGATTGAAAAGTGAAAATGGTATGTTTCCTTTATGCATGTCTTATGTGATACGATTATGTTATGGTTCTTGGGTATTGTTATGAAGATGGGTGGTTTCATGATAAACTAAGGGTGGGTGAGACCTATATAGCTCTCCAATGCATTGGGTAATGTGAAGGAGTTAAATGTTAAGGTTTCTCCGAAGAGATTTAGGGAATATACTGTGATGGGTATTCCAAACAAAACCAAGAGGGTTACTCCCTATGTAAGAATGTTATGAATGCCTCAAGTTACCTTTATGCCTTATGATTTCTATTATTTATTCATTATTTGATGAGGTATGTTAAAATTATTATGTATTATGAGTAATGTATGATTTCATAAATGGACTAATGTTTTGTTTTCGTACTTTTATATCCCTTACTAAGATTTTTATGATCATCCCAAGTTTCTGAAATGTTTTTCACAGGTCAAGGGAAATGTGCATGATATGATGATAGTGTCAAGGATGTGTCAAGAAAGAAACCATGTTTTATTTTAAATATGTTTCCGTTGATGGGGAAAAACCAATACTATCTTTTATGTAACCACTTTGTTTAAATGTGGAATGTAATTCATGATTTATGATATAATACTCTAAAACTATAAACCTGAAAAGATCCTCAATGTGAATTATTCATTTAATTCAACATTAAGTAAGGTTTAAGGATGGTTCCTTATAAAGAGGCACTTCCAAGAATCAAATTTTAATGCACCTTGGAGTCAGTTTCAAAATTGGAACGTCTGATGTCTTTGGAGAGACAATGTTATAAACCTATAAGCATAGCATTGGATTCTACCAGCAAAGAGTCACTAGCACCAAAATGGGATGAGTGAGAAATTATAACTGAGCCCATGAATTCACTAACAAAACCTTTTCCATGAATTTCGTGCATATTACATGATCCATCGATATTGAGTTTTAAATCACATAGAGGGGGAATCTAGTGGATCTAACAGCCTGAGGAAGGGAATTAGGTACCTAAGAGGGGCCTTCCAGTAGCCCTGAGGATGCAGAGGTAGGGAGCTAACTCCCAGTCCGTAAATGTCTAAACTAGGTCAATCATAAGTGTTTTTGTTCTAAAAACTATGTCTAAAATTGTTGTGCAAATCCCCTAAAACCGAGCCTTATTCCATGCATGAAAAATGCACCAGAAACTAAAAATGGAAATGATATCCATCAAATTCATTTCTTGAGAATTTTTTTCATGAATCTTGAAACAAGTGATCCAAAAAGGAATCACCTGAGATATTATTAAAGAGGAAGCCCGTGAAACTACCAAATGATTTCCAAAAAATAGAATCTTATTGAATCTTGAAAAAAAGGCGATGATAGGTCTCAATATGCAGCTTAAAACAAAAATAAAACATTTAGTTTAGAGGAATACCCATGCATTAGATGTTATCACCAGTTGGAATCGCATGGTTACTGACCCTCCAAATAAGGAAGCACAACTTAGCAGGAAGACGTTTTCTCTATAGAGTATTGCCCCAATTTTCCAACACGTCTGAAGATTGGATATCCTTATAAAAACCATAAAAAGAGAAGGTGAAGATGATAAAGTAGTAAAAATACATCTATCATACTTATGAGATATCTCAATAAGCATGACGGTTGCATGCTGATCCTTATCCATGACATATTGGATGAACACCGACTAGTTTCAGACCTCTTTGAAAGACATGCCCGAGACCGGGAAGCCATGAAAATAAAGTTTACAACCAACCCAATTGTAAAAAATAATTTAAAAAAATCATAGTATAATAGTAAAAACATTATTGAAAACATTTTTAGAAAACATGTATATTTAATTAAAATGATTTTTTAATTAAGGGAAAAGAAAAATTAATCTTTCCTTAAAAATGTTATTTATGTCACTTGGGTACTTAAAGTGAGGAAAATTAAAGGAAATCATTTAATATAAATAAATAACCAGAGTATAATAAAATCCATGATGTTTTTGAGAGATATATCATGAAATTTCATTTTCTAAAACTTAATCATAAACAATCTTAATAAGAAACGTGATTGTATGATAAATCCCTTACCTCAAGTTCAAATTTATTTTAAAGAGATCTAACCTAATTTATAATAAATTTAAATATTTTATAATTATATATCAAAGTCATAAATATACTTATTATATCATATATGATCCACTAATAACATTTTAATACCCATTTATTAATAATTCCATATTAAAATTGTTATTTCTAGTTGTTAATTGTTTCATTTTTCATGAGAATTTTTGTATAGTAGTTATGGTCCTTGTATATTTATCCTGGTTAAATCATATACATAATTATATTTTGATATTAATATCATCTATATTAATTTTAAATATATATACATTTATAAGAAACCATAATAGTTGGAGATATAAAAATGAATTTCACTACTCATAGAGATGATTGGTCGTACGTACGCATAAAAATTGTTTTCACCTTTCAGAAGATGGAACAAAAAAAAGGTAAATATCAATCCACATTTCCAGAATAGTAATTATATCAAATATATCATATATATTCATTAAATACATCCTTATTACCATCCATTTAAACTGTAAATGAAAAAAACCATGTAACTTTGTGGAGGTGGTAGTCCACAAGTACAGACGACTGATGTTATCATTTTACAACTAATCAGAGGTTAAGAATGTAGATATAATATTATTATTAATTAATAATAATTATTATATAAGTATAATATATAAAAATTAGTCTATATTAATAAACATCCATCTAATATGGTAATGGGAAATTAATTGTATCGCTCTATGGAGATGTTAGTCCACACATATGCACGAGCGATACTTTTACATCCCATTTAATTGAAAAGCGGGTGGATAATGCTTGTTTCGTGATAATAATAACATTTTATTGTATTAAGGATAATTATTTTATTATTTTATGGCTAACACCACAAACATAGTAGAGGTATAAGAAGAAATAATTTGAAAAAAGTCAAGTGTGACAATTACCTCTTCTTTGGGATAGCTCCTATATATAATTTCCTAACGACCTTTGGAATGATCTTTTAATAATTATAGAACCTATGATTTATGGATAGATAACTTGAGAAGAGAATTATATAAGGTTTCATTTATCTATATGGCTCAATGTTGTTTGAAGAAAACAGATAAGGGGTGTTATTTTATAAGGGAGAGAAAGGACAAACATTAAATTATTAAAAAGATGAAAATATAATTAAGTCAATCTCACGAAAAATGATTCCAAATGGATAGTTATTAAAATAAAATAAGAAAAGGTATAAAAATAATCATCAAATGAAATTTATATAGGTTTTTGTGTCATTTTCAACCATATCTTTTTCTTTAACCCCTTTGTTAACTAGTTTTAATCTTAACTGTGGTAAAGAATTTCAATAATATTAAGGGGATATAATTTTACATATAAGGTAATAACTAGCTCCTAAATGGACACGACATGATGTTTTACACCATTTAACACCATAAATGTATTATTACATGATTTTTATTATTTTCAAATAATTCAATAAAAATTTATTTAATATAAAATGTCATTAATGTCATTTTTACACTATTCATTTAATTTGATATTAATGAAAAAATGATAGCAAATAAATCTGAATATAAACATTAACAAAATTTAATATTTTTTATATTTATATATAAAATTTATAAAACCCAATAAATCACCAAAATTTTATTACATATTATATTTTTTTAGTTCATTTATTTTATTTTTCTATTAATTGAATAAATATTGTGCCAGTAATGCGTAAGAATTTAAGTAGCTTATTAAATCACAAAAAATTATAAATCAATAACAATGATAAAAAATTAATTCAAATTTCAAAAAAAAATAAATTTATAACTAAACTTATCCCTTTTTTCCTTATAATAAAAATATAGAGTTATTAAAGTCAAGAGAGTAAAATTTTGTATTTATCCTTTTCTTAAAATAATATAATGGTCGTAATCAAGGAAAAAAGGAATCAATTTGACATATTTTTTACAATTGGATGATGACAGTAAAAATAAAATCATTTAATCGGATAAAGGATTGTTTTCAAGGGATTTTAGAGGCCTAACCTAATGTTTTAACCCTCTTTTACCCGTTTTACCCTTACCAAGGTGGAAAAAATTTAATAAGGCTACTATTCATAATGAAAAAAATAAGAGAGTCCTATTTTAAAATTTTAGACCAAAATATTCTAAATATGGGATCCATTTTTCATGATTCAATTTCTATAAGTGGAATAAATTCATTTAAGAATATGTGCTGAAAACGAGATGAAAACCGTTTTTAGAAAAAATATATTTTTAATCATAAAATTAGATTTATTATTATCTCGTGACTAGATAAAATGTTAGATGAATTTTAAAAAAAGTATGGAATATATAATATAAAAATTTAATTAAAATAATTCAAAAATAGTGATTTAATTAATTTATTAAGATAGAAAAACATTGCGTTCATAAAAATATTTTTTCAGAAAAACATCTTGTTTACTTTCAAATGATTTTTATTTTAATTTCTAATAAATTGAGAACCAATGAAACCATGTTATACATATATAAACCAAATATATTTTATTACAAATTCGTTCCTATTGATCTCTTTAATCCATCAGCTATGTGATAACTACCACATTAAATAATAATATCTCAATAGTATATCATATTTCATTTAAACTCATTATTACGTGTAAATAAAGATATAAGAAATAAAATTTAGATAATTATGCCATGTAATATTAGGTAGTTACATTATAACCCCCATAAAATGATTTTTTCACTCAAAATTACATCACTATGATACAAAAAATGGGGATATCTTTGTTTCATCACCCCTTGGGCTCCCAAATTGCTTCTTCGAATTTATGATTCCACCATATAACTTTAACCATGTGAGTAGAAATGTTTCATAGAACTTTATCTCTATGAAACAAGATTTATATTGACTGTTAGTCATAGAAATTACCATTCACCAATGTTTTTACCTCTGAGTTTTATACATGTAATTCATCAGGTATCTAATTCCTTAGGAGAAATCATATCTTTCTCAAATGGTTTGACGTCTTAGTTCTATATCTTCCTTCTATGCCTCTTTAATCCTTACATGGATAGATGGTTGAACAATCATTTTAGAAAGATGAGATTTCTCCCGTTCCATCAATATTTTTATATCCATCCTTTTTAAATATTTAATTATTTGATCTTTTTTATCATCGTCATAGAAAATATAGCATGCTCCTTTTGACTCAATGAATCATATGCCATGTTTTCATTCCAAGGGTGGTAATGTATTGAGTTTTCATAATCTTTAATCAACTCCAACCATCATATTTGGAACATATTTGTATCTAATATTTTGATTATATATTATAAACGTTTATGATCATTATATGCATCACACCTTTTTCTATATAGATAATTCCTTGGGTTTTTAATGTAAAAGAACCATAACAAACTCTAAATCATTAGTTGGGTAATTTTTCTAATGAACCTTCATCTGGTGTGAGGAATAACTTATCTCCATATTATTCTACATGAGGACAAATCCCAACCTATTCTTTAATGGATCACTATATATCAAAAACCCATCTCCAGTGTAGAGTAAAGTAAGCATAGGTGCACTAAATAACCTTCAATTTAGTTTCTTGATATTTTCTTCACATTCATCTATCCATAAGAAATTTTCTCCCTTTTGAGTTAACCTATTGTGTTTATTAGATATCCATGAGAAATTATCCAAAAATAATTGATACTATCCAACTAAACTAAAAAGTCAATGGATCTCCACCACAGTGGTTGGTTTGGTCTAAGCTTCAATAACATCCATCTTGGATATATCCACTGATATACCCTCTCTTGATATTATATGATAAAAAAACATTTTTTGGTTAAAATTCACACATAGAAAATTTTTCATATAGATTATAATTTCATAGGTACATTAGTGAGATCCTATAGTGATCTTTATTCTTTTCCTTTATCTTTAAATATATAAGAATATCATCTATAAAGACTACCACAAACTGATCAATGTTATCTATATTGACTCTATTTAGTAAATCTATAAATATGGTGGGGCAATTATTATGACCAAAAGATGTCACTATAAATTCATAGTTTCCATACCTTGTATAGAAGGTTTTCTTGGGTTTATCCTCTTTATTGACCATCAATTGATGATATCTAGAATGTAGGTAAATCTGGGAAATGTATTGATATCTACGTATTTGATCAAATAAGTCGTTAATAAAGGAAATAGGACACATATTATTGATATTGATCTTTTAATGTTATCAATAATAAATTTATACTCACAATGATTCATGTTTCGTTTAAATAAAGAGAACTGGTTTACCCCAAGGTGATGCACAATCACCCTAAGTTGTTGTGGCCAAGTTATGTTTTTGTAGTATTTATTGTTAACAAATTGTATATGTTTAACATTCAGAAAGGGTGGAATTTTGGTTTCTAGAATCACCCTACAGAGCTGGCTATAAATATTTACCTGACATAAAGGGTCTTATTTTAAATAACAAGTAAACACGTTTCTAAACATAAAACTCCAAACATAGATGATCAGACACAGTTTTTGGTTCAAGTAAACGAGATGATGATTTTCTATTCAGTTAGTTCAAAAATATCATAAGTTGGTTGAAAACTTATGATACAATCTTTGTGAAATAAATGGTGATTATGTGGTTGATTCATTCCATGTGGTGATAATTGGTTTGAGTTTTTGATAGAATTTGAGAAGGTGGTGAAATGATAGAATGTTATGGAACTATACAATATGAATCTAATGATGTTTTTAAGATCTTTTAGTTCTCATATATCATAAATGTTTTTATAATAGAATATTTTTAATAATGTAATATGTTGAAGAGGATGTTGAAGAGGTTGAAAATGTGATAATATGAATGGGTTTGTTTTCAGCCAGATTAATAAGCCACAAAAAATAGATCATCAGATGTACAATCTATCAGAAGGCTAAAGAGTTCTATTTGATAAATCATTAACTGAAATTGGTCCATTAGACATGGTATACCACTAATCCATTGGAGGGATCCTAAAATTGATTATGGTTTTAAATTGATGGTACATTTATGTCATCAAATTTAATTTACATTAGAGGAAGATGGGATTTGTTTAGCTTATTTGGGTTCGATGAATCAATTGAACCATAGAGATAGATCCATCGATATGAAATTATTTTTGATCAATGATACAGCAACTAAAAACTATTCTAGAATAAAGTTCATATTACCAGAACAAGCATAAAGTAGGAGGTTTTATTTTCAATCAGAATCATTCAATTGGTCTAATAAAATTTTGGATGATTTCTATCATACTAAGGAAGAAATTGAAAACTTTTATAACTGTTTGAGTTAATCTAAAGTGGTTTAATGTGATTATAATGTTTAGAAGTTTTAGCTACGTTATTGAACAAAATATTCAACCATTTTCATTTGACTCGGACCACCGAAACCAACAATAATTTGATTCTTTAGTGGGTGAAGAGAAATAGTTATGAATATTGTTTTTATTTCTTCAAGTGGTTTAAGAGAAAATTAAATGATTGTGTAACATTGAGTTAAGA
The DNA here is from genome assembly GCA_963277665.1 of Viscum album. Taxonomy (NCBI): domain Eukaryota; kingdom Viridiplantae; phylum Streptophyta; class Magnoliopsida; order Santalales; family Viscaceae; genus Viscum; species Viscum album. The sequence continues at coordinate 1,659,191,796 of OY728153.1, forward strand.
AACAAAGTCTATAGAATTTCAAAGTGGTGAAAAAACGTTCCATCTAAAAATACCTCAAAATAAATTCCATCAGATTGACTGTGAGGAAGAAGTATCACTCAAATTCTCAAAAAAGGATGATCAGACTCATGTAAATAAGAATAAGGAATGTTTTATAAATTTGAAGAAGTTTAATGTTTTGAGATTACTTATGAAGATAAAAAAATCACTTATAAGTATTAATAAAATTTGGAGAAGTAAAATATAATGACTTAAATTAAGCAGAAATTTTAGATTTTTGAATTTCAATGAGTGATAAGTAGAATTGGTTTCCCGACTTTACCATTACGAGACGACTATAAATAAAAGTACACAATACATTCATACTAGAATCTATTAACATAATCTCAAAGATGAAACTATGAAATTTTTTATATAGGTATTGGTATGCCAACCAAATTTTGTATTTCAGGTTGAAGTTAAGGAAAATCCATGATAGTGAGTTTAAATTAGATTCAATTTCAATCAGATCTAGTTCATGGGATCATGTCCATCAGAGCTAGTTCATCATAGTGATCCCATTGGAGTGACATTCATTAGAGAACAGTCCATCAACGTGAGTTCTATTGGATGGAGTACCATTAGATGAAGAATTGGTGATTTTTTATTGAGTTTTCACTCAATTAAAGAATGAAGAATAAAATTATAATTAGACAAAATTCAATCAGATATATTCCATCAAATAGACATCATCGTACAAAGGCCGACCAGACTAACATTTTTTATAAATGTTTTTTATACGATGAATCTTAAAGAAGTTTCAGAACTAAACAATTCTTCAATGAATTGTTAAATTTCGTTATGATTGTAAATAGGGAATGTTTGATTCATCATACATGTTGAGTAAGTGATGAAATTTATGATGTGGATCAAAAAATAAGTAGGAAAGTGCAGCTTGTTATTATGAATACTTATTTTTTTTTGAAATGTAATGTGTGTTTTTTGGGGTGGCTGTCTAGATATAGGATATGGATGTGAAAAGGATAGTTTGGGGTATAACACACTATCAAAATAATGTTTCTCCTAATATTGTAGAATTATTTTATACCCATGACTTTTAATTCCATAAAGAGTTTAGTAAATGGATCCATGTTGTTGGAACTATCGAACAAGGAAAGGAGTATGTATTTTTACTAAAACTTGTAAATATCATGTACTTTCTTCTATTTAAATTTTTTTATATGAAATGTAGGTCTGAGAAGTTATATTTGATGGAATTGTAACTCTAAAAAGTTCATAAGTTAGGAGAGATTATTAAATAAGATAAGAAAATTTCATATAAAATGAAAAATTCAACATGGATTCATGCTCATCCCCTCGCAGTGATATCAATACTATTTGGAAACATCAATTGGTATCAGAGTAGGATCCTTATAAAATATCCATCTATAAGAATAAAAACATTAAATATAGTGAAAAATAGGGTTGTCTCTATCTTTAAGGAAAAAACTATCACAATTGGACCAATTGGATGATACCCTGTCTTATATCTCTTGGCCTTAAAGTTATAGTTTTTCAAATAGTGTGATTTAATCCCATCAATGTAGCTTTTATGAAATCTGTTCATAAGATAAGTATTAAAGATGATGTAAAATCTAAGATTTATTTGTTGATATCCTTTTCCAATAATGTTTATATAAATATTTTGAGATTTACAACAGCTTAAAAAATGTTTAACAAGATGAGATGTATTTATGAAGAAAATAAAAAAGTTAAGGAATCCAGGTTATAAATCTGGAGAAGTATTTTTGAGGTTATGAAAATGTATGATTATGAATGTATTTATGGTCAATTTTCTTGGGTAAATGAGATTGTGAGTAACATAAAAAGATTTGGGGAGAAGCAGGAAGACTCCAAAATTATAAGGAAATTTATGATAAGCATTCCATATAGATTTGATGAAAAATATTCAAATGTATAAGATCATAAAGATTTATCTTTATATGAACTTCATAATATTTTTTTGGCATATGAAATGATAAATTACTATAATTTTAAGAAAAATTTTTACAAATAAATGGCTTTCAAATCACTGTTAAAAGGGGAAAACCATGACAATGAATTTGTTGAATCGTCAACTAATTCAAAAGTAGAGGATGAAACTGAATATTTGAACATAATTTTGTCCCTCCATTTTAATAAATAAAAAAAGTTAAAATGGAAAGGTAAAACTCAAAAATTTTTGAATTGATATAGAATATGATATTTTTTAAAAAAAAACCTAGAAATAAATTTTAAAAGTATGACTTTGAAGATGATGATAATAAATCTCTAAAACAAAAGTTGAAGAAACATAAGAAATAATTTGATTATAATAATAAGAAGAAAATTTATCTAAGTAGAAGAAATAAAGATGATTCCTCATCTAATGATTAGTCTGATCATCAACTGAACTTCAATGCTTAAGTTTTAAATTTAAGTAATTCTTCAGACAATAATTATGATGATAAATAGATTGCTGAGATGGATTAGATTCTTAACTCAAATTTGGAGAAACCATTTAAAAAAAATACTCCACTAAAAAAAGAAACAAGGAAGTTAAATAAATATGTTGAATAAATAACTTTTTATAATTGTGATTGAAGGAATAAATAGTTGAAAAATATAATTTTTTTTACAATGCATGAAATAAAGATTGGAGAGCATGAAATAAAACAAAATAATTACAAAGAAATATAACCTAGAAATGAGAACCTCAACATAAAAGAATCTACACTTGTTAAATAAAATAAGTAGAATAAGATAAAGATAGATTACATAAAAAAGATGATAAATTTTATGAAAGTTAGTCTGGTTGATAAAGAATATGAGTTGTTATAAACACAATCAATGATTCATTCATTACAAAGTGAGATATGAAATTTGTTCAAAAACATCATCAATGTTGTTTATGTTGAAGAAGAAACATCTAAATCTGGTGAAAATAATGGTTTACAAAAGCAGGTTTGTGAGAAACTGTCATTCAATAAGAAAGATAGAAATTATTTTGTAAAGTATATCCCTGAGAAAAGTTTTCTACAAATTATGAAGAGTAAACAAAAATAATGCTATGAAAAATTTTACTATCTGCCTGAAAAATCATTATTCATTGGTCATTTTTAGTGTTGTGGTGATTTCAAGCACATATCTTACTCATAAGAGTATAACATATATCTACCAAGAAATAGGTGTGAGTTGAGAGGAATTTATTATGAGTAAAGAAGGCCAAAGTTTTCTAAAATATTTTTGGTATATATTTATTATGATTTAATATATTTAAAATAAAACAATATTAATTATATTGCTGGTTAGAATTTCTTCTAAAGAAGTCAAAATTTGAGGAAAGTGATTTCTATTTTCTCATTTATTTATCAGATTCATATGCCTTATTCACCACTCATTTATTATGTGTGATGTATATACATCACCTTTGACATTATATTTCATGTATTTCATCATTTTCATGATTTTTAAGGTTGGATTATATGTTATTATTTAGTAGGGTTCTTTATTCAAATGTTACCAAAGAGGTAAGAGTTTTCTATTACAATATCATTGTTTATCTGAATTGTTTATGATTATGAATATGATGATGATATATTTTGATCCATATATTATGAAAATAATAAATATTATTCTATTATATTTATTTATAAAAATTTCAATTTTTATTTATTATTTTCGTCATATTATGAACACGTGAGGAAAAAAGAATGTTTGTATATAAAACAGACATTATTTCTCTCTTCTGTCCAAACACATTTTTATCCATATAAATATTTCTAAATAAAATTTAAATAAATATATTTCAATTTTCCAATTATTGTTTTACAATTTTTTACCAATAATTTTTTTTGTAAAAGGGTTTGAAATTAATTTTCATGTGGTCTTCCAAACATGCCAGGTTTGACTTTTTACTGAAAATGTGATTAGTACACCACAAGATGTATTCCCCCTATCACTAAATGATTAAAATATAACTTTCTATTTTTCAAAGATTACTTTGAATGAAAAATTTCACTTAATATTTTAAAAATATTATTATTTTAAATTTTATTTTAAAATTAGAAAGTATTTTTCATACAGAGTTATTTCACCAATATTCTAAAGGAATTTTTCCAATTTTGTGACATTAATTGTGTTTAATAATTATTTTATAGGCATATAATCCACCAATACATTCTTAATTATTTATGTAGAAGGTTCATATTTATGATTATTATTATTAAATGTTAATGAAACTAATTTTTCCCAACATGTTATATTATGATAAAAAGTTTAAAAAACCTTTTTTTCAAATGTTATTTTATGATGATATGTTAATGAATCTCATCTCCCATTCATGTGTTATGAAATGATAAATGTTTATCAATATTGCGGCACATAAGGGTATGGATTATTTTATTGGTGGGACTAATATCTCAATCATATTCATTGGGAATAGAGGGTTAACTCATGAGTAAATGGTGTTTTCCATAAACCTGATTTCATGTTTAAAATATTATGTGTTTACCTACTTCATTGTCTATAAGGTTATGTGTGGATGTAGTTTCATATCTATAAGGTTAGTTGTGTACCTATTATCATTCCCATAAGGTTATGCGTGGACCTCTTAACATGTGGTTATGTGTGGACCTGACCTCAAATTTGTACGGTTTTTTATAGTCTTAATCTCATGTATATAACGTTATATGTAGAATTTGTTTCAAGTCTATATGTTTATGTTATGGAATAATTTTAGTCACATAATTTAATGAGTGATACTATTACAATTTTTACCTTTTTAAAGTTTTATTAGTTTACATTTTTACACAATCTAGTGTGTATGTTTTGCTCACTTGTCCTATGTTCGATGATTTCCTTTATGATTCATATATTCGAACTACCAATAATTATTCTATCGCTCAATATTAGGAAAATTTTTATATAGGGTATGGGTATCAATTGTTAATATCAAGCTCTTATATACTTACTCTCATGTTATATCTATGTGATCATTGATATCTCCAATGTTTACCCATATTGAGAATCTAAGGTCACCTTTTATTTTTCATCATTTACATATGTTTTGAATATTGGTTTTAGGTAGGGTATGTCTGAGAACAGTTCTATGTTAGATGTTATTTATCATAGATGTTAATTATCATTCAATAAAGAATAATATTTATTATATAGTCCCCAGATAAACTAAACCTTCACGGTCCTCAGGTGTGTATTTTTGCAATGTAGTGAATATTTATCTACAGAAATGTTATATTTATATATTAAATGATTGGGACATTAATTTTTTTTATCAAAGTATAGAATTATTAAACCTTTAAATATTATGGTTATAGGACATTGGTTGAATACTTGGGAAAAGGACTCTGTATAGGACAACATCATAATGTTTTGGTAAAGAAGGGATTATTTTCTTTGACCTAAAATAGAATGTAAAGACCTGGAATTTCTAAATAATTTTTTTTCTTAAATACATGGGAATTTTACGAGTCCGCAGTTTCTGACGGTGCACGATTCCGAGGCCTGGAGTGCCCATAATGATCCGTCGAAGTTTTGTTAAGAAAAAATTAACGCACATATGCAGTTTTCTTGAAAAAGATGAATAACTCTTAAACGGTTACTCAGATAAACAAATATGAGGCCACCATTGCACTTAGTATGGTGGTTTTACCCTAGGCATGACTTATTTTTAGTCATCGAGGGCCTCCTGTGAGAAAACACGAAAATGGAATAATAGTAAATAAAATAATTAAATAAAGTAATTTAATTTTTCAAATGCTTATAACTCACAAACGATAACTCGGATTAAAAATACGAGACCACCAATGAACTTGTGAGGGTATTCCTTTTTTAAGAAGATACTGACTTGGGTCGGAGAGGGCCACCATAGAAAGTTAGTTTTTGACGGAAAATAAAATAATTAATTAACAATTATTTTATTGTAAAATTAATAACTTTTAAATGGTAACTCAGATTGGAAATCTGAGGTTACCATTGGGTTATTTGGGGCGTGTTTCACCTAGGCAGATCCTAACATCAACCGCAGTGGGTCGAGGCTGGCTGTTAATAATTTTCCAAACTTTTTTTGGGTACATTCACTAAATTTACGTTCGGGATTTTATATCTTTCGAACCGGTGCTGAGAATTAAAATATGAGGACACCGATGAATTTGCACCACCGATATTCTCTTAAGAAGACCATTACCGCAATTGGATTTTGTCCAGAGCGGAAGTTAATTTCCTGGGTTTTATAAATAAATTAAATACAAATATGACTTAACATATTTTTATAAAGGTGGTGGTTTAATCCTCCAAAGGGATGTTGGAGGTGGGTCCCACCCCCACATAACCTCCCACAAGAGGATATTTTGTGGTGGGTCCCACATGAGCTCAAACCCCTCAACTTCCCCTCAAACCCCCCATTAAGTCCCCTTTATTAATTTGACCCCTCCCCTCATTAATTGAAACTCTCCACCTCCTCTTAGATTTGAATTTGAACCATTCCTAAGCATTAATTAAATGAGTCTCCACATTTAATTAAACTAAACCATGTGTTGTTGTGCCAACAGATTGATAGAGATCACCATTATTATTTCTATGGTTGGCATAATCCTTCAGAAAAGCTTGAGGGAGGAGATCTTCATCCATCCAACGAAGAACCGCCGAAGAACGACGAACTCCACCTTTGATCTTCATCCAAGACAAAGGAGAAGGAGCTGCTCGTGAGGAACGCCGATGACACACCATCCTCATCTCCTTATTTTCCAAAATCAATGGAACGACGCCCGCTTCCCCTGAAGTCATCAATGACGAACGATAAAGTGAGGTAGGGGGATTTTTGAGCGAATTTAGGTATGATTTAATCCTCTGTTCTTTTTCATTTTTTAAGAACTTCGTTGCCAATGCTATCACCGTAACGAAGAGGGCTCGGGCCGCATGAACACAACATGACCCTATCCCCTTTTCTTGTTCTTGATTGATGACAACAGAGATGGTACACGCGTCGACAAAGATGAAGACGACGATCAAAGGTCGCGCTACCCGCGACCTTCGCGCACCATCGCGCCCCACGGCCTCCACACCCCGCGGTGCCCGGCGCCCCCGCGCTGCTGCCCAGTGCCCTCGCGCACTACCTAGCTCCCCTAACGTGGCCTACCCGGCTCCCCGACGCTTTTCCCGACATCCCGATACACTTCCCAGTGCACAGAAAGCCTACCCGGTGTCCAGCCGGCCTGCCTGCACCCCGCGCAGCCTGCCCGCTAACCTCCCTGCGACCGACCACCCGAGCCAACCCACGACGTCCCCTACGGTGTTGCAGGTCGAACCGACCCGGTCTCCCATGCCGAGTTACTGAGCCGCCTACGTGGCAACTATCGAGATGAACCACCCTCGTGGTCCACTGGGTCGGGCCCAGCAGACCGGGTCAAAACATAGCGGATGACCCACCCAGTGGGTCGGGTCAGACCCAGTGAGTCTGACCGGTTTGACCCAGACCGGGTCGGCCCAGACTGGGTTGGGCTGAGTCGATCTGACCGGGTCGGACCAGATCGGGGCCCATTACTGACCCATTACCTTCATAGGCCATATCTTTGGCACCAGATGTCTGTTTGACGAACTGTCTATGGCGCCGGTTTTCTTGGAGCAAATTCGTCCCATTGAGAATACCCCACGAGAGTTCGGGGTATAGTTGAGATATGTTCAGGTTGGTTCGCACAAAAAACCAACTGGGACCCCAGGACTAAAAGGCTGATAACTCATAGACCGGGCGTTCGATTGACGTGTCGTCTATTGCGTTGAGACCCCTATGACGTGGAGGTCCTTTGAGATACATTCACATGAGACTTCGTGGCACTTAGAGTATCGACCAATAGCTCGTGGAGCGGATCCTCCTAGAGACGAGCATATTGAGTGCGGAGACCTAGTAGCTATAGACCTGACGACTGCTTGACCAATTAGACTCAGAGTGATTCGACTAGCCCAGTGGATGGAACGACCATTTTGGTAGTATAACCATGGAAGATGGAGCACCTTGTTTGGCAGTAGACCTGCAGTACTCGACAGGAGGAGTACCTCTGACGGCTATTATGGGGAGCGCTCAGTTTGGCGGCAGACCCACAGCGGACGGAGCACCCACTTTGGTAGCAGACCCATGGTACTCGACAGGAGGAGTACCGCAACAGTCTAAGGTTAGTTAGTAGTGCCTTAGATTTGGGACAAGGCCACTATACTCGACAGAGGAGGAGTTCTCCAGCAGCCGTGGTTTCGATAATGAAAATCCTGGTTTGAGCTGAGTCAATGTCTTTTTGTGTTTACCTCATGATTCAGATGGGATACTTGATAACTTAGGTATATGTATGGACGTATACCTAAATAATGGTTATCCATTGGATTCATACATTGTGGTATATCCTTGTTGGATTCTGTGAGACCTCGAGGGTCTCAGGGTCCCTACTGAGTATCGTTATACTCACCCCTGCACGGGTTATGCCCACACCTCGTTGTGTTTTATGCAGAAGACAGACAACGCTGACGGAGGATGAGAGCACCAGGACTGGACGATACCCGTAGGAGGACCTTACGACGTATCAGTACATGGTGGATTCTGAATGACATGGAGTGCTGTGGAGGACATCTGTACTTACCTTTTAGGTAGGAACACCGGAGGATGATTTAGGAGCTACTTTCACCTTTCAGCTGTTTTTCCCTTTTTAGTTGTACTTACTTTCAATTTTATTTGTACTTTACATTTCAACTTGTATTTAGGCCCACTTTACATTCAGTACATTTGTTATGCAGCTTTTACTTAGTGTTTTCTTCCTCTTGTACTCTGGTTGTGTGAGTTTACCTTTTACAAATGCAATGCCTTCCCAATTTTAGGGAATTACGCCTTTGGTGCTAGTCACCAACCCCAGGCATATGTAAGGCGGGCTTGGGGTAGTTATGAGACGGGACCAAGGGGATGGGTCGTGACAAATTGGTATCAGAGGAGTTGGTTCTACCGTAGAACATAGGACTCTAATATTCCCTTTCTGTGAATCAATAGTGTTAAGGGTACCGAGTGTGGTTTTCAGTTCAGGGAGTCCAGTGTTGGTGCAGTGGCAGATGTATCCATACACTAGGACCTTGACTAATTATTTCTGACTTAGTGTACGAAAATACCAATTGCGTGTGTGTTTCCAAATTTTTTCTTTAAGTCAGCTCAAACCAGGTCAGCTCAACAGGTATTGTATTTTGACCATCTCGCATCTGTTCAGGATGCCTCTATGTAGAAATCTATATAGAGTCCCCATAGAGTACATGATCATGACCAACCGAGCGACAAGGCTCCAGTTTAGGGCCCTTCTACTGTGTTGGCACCATCGGGTGGTGTACTCACAACACCACCACCCGTTGGGGAGCAGATGCCACCAGCCACATTGGAGGATGGTGCACGCCGACGGAGCGCTTTTCACAAGTTCCAGTGGCACAATACTCCAAGGTTTCGAGGCGAGACAGATTCCCAGGTAGTAGAAGACTGGATGGAGGAAATTACTGGAGTTTTCCACCTAGTTGAGACACTAGTAGAGCAGATGGTGATCTTAGATACTTGTCTTTTTCAGTTAGTGACCATGAGGATGGTCCGCATAGTGATGGTACTTCGGTACGTGGGCCATTTCCCGATATAATATCTCTGGCTAGTGCGTCAGCTCTACCACTTCCTGTTGGTCAGAAGTTACAACTATCGGTACCGGTAGATGACCCATGTAGGATTAGTGCCTTACATTTGACTCAGCATCAGAGACCCCTTAGGTTCCGAGGTGAGCCCGACTCATAGGTGGAAAAGGACTGGCTTGAGGAGGTGGCTAAGAGTTATCTAGAGCTTCTACAGCTTCAATAGGATGACATGTCGGTAGCTGAGTATTCATTAAGGCGTACCAACCATTCCTGGTACTTGATGAATATGATACGATCAGTGATTCAGAGCTCGGACCACTGAGTAAGGTGTGTTTAAGGACCTACGAGCTATCACTATTCATCTTTGCATTCATACTTATGTTAGGATGATATAGAGAACCTTTTGTGGTTGACTGTTCTTTGGATGAGCGGATATAGCTGGTAAATTATAGCAGTGGGGAAGCTGGAAACTAGCGTCAGTCTCAAAAATTTGTGCGTGTAAAATGTCTCGGGAAGATGATGTGACATGGATAGATAAATTTGTATGGAAGAAGACGTGGAAGCACAACTATGAAAGCTGCATGAGGGGTGTACATTTAAACATGCTACAACCACCTGCCTTTGTAGTCCCTTCCAAGCTCAGGGAGCTGGAGGGCAGGGGAAGAGAGTAGCTGCACGTGGTCAAGGAGTGTGACCTAAGGGCTCTAATAATGATTTAGGCAGGATCTGTGTCTACTACTAGCTGTCGTATCGATAGAAATAGGTACTAATCTTTCCTTCCTTCCACAAGTCTTGTCCCAGACCTAGAGTTTCTGGATAAACCATTGACTTGAACCTCACGTCTGGAGTTACCATTGTGAAGAGACTCGATAATCACACTTACGCCGACGGTGTGATCTGACCCTTGAGGTGAGAGTTTCGGTTGGAACCTCTTGGTGGCAGCGTCGAGGCCTTACGACGTTAGTTTGGGCATAGACAGGGTAACCACAGTTCATACACAGATTGATGGTATTAGGAAAAAAGGTTGTAATTTATCTACAATGTTGGGATGAGGTATTCCTTAGTCTGCAAAAAAGGAAACCCATGTAGCACATGTTAAACTCATGCATAAGAGGATACATCTGATCACTCTTGAATAGACGAGCCTTACCCTCGTGGAAGCATGAGTATTGAGTTTTCAATTCCAAACAAGTGTGTTAGAACATGGGGACTTCATTTTAAAAATATATTTCTAGGATACCCCCCGAAAGGGGGAGGGAGGTCTGCTTTAGCTGGAGTTGTAGTAGATCTAGTGAAGATTGAAGCGGTACTTGCCTGGGAGCCACCCAAGAGTGTGACAGAGGTATGAAGTTTCCTGGGTTTGGCTGGATACTATCAGAGATTTGTTCCAGACTTCTCTAGAGATGGAGTAGCCCATCTATAGACTTATACTGTCACTCCTTTACCTATTCAGCAAGTTAGGGAGGCGCAGGGTGGGGACGCTAACTGCGAGACACTACGTGCTCAGATATCCATAGAGCAGGCACCTGATAGATTTTCTGAAGGTGGGGAGCACATCATTCTTTTCAGAGGACGTACAATGGTACAAGTTCAACTTCATGAGGAAGTGTTGAGGGAGTTCTAAACCTCTTCTTTAACGGTACATACAGTATATGGAGACCTCTGGAGTTCGTGGATGGAGACCATGTATTTCTACATGTCTCACCTGGATGGGGTATACAGAGATTTGGCCGAGGCGGAAAGTTATCTCTGCAATTCATTAGACCTTTCTAGGTCCTCAGCAGGGTAGGCGAGGTGGCGTACCACTTGGCCCTTTCACCTCAGTTGCACCGGGTTCACGACGTCTTCCACGTATCTCAACTGAGGAGATACGTGCATGACCCGTCCCACATCATCGACCATGGGGAGCTGGATATTGATGACAAGGCAACATTCTCGGAGGTTCCAGTGGAGATTGAGGATCGACAGGACTAGGTCCCATGTGGATGGTTGATTCCTCTAGTTTTCATTCTCTCGAAGTACAGGAACCTCTAGGAGAGCACATGGGAGCGTGAGGCTTAGATGCGTTCTTAGTACCCCGATTTCTTCCCTTAGTTCGAGTTGTAGCTTACGGGGACGTAAAGCCCTGAGGTGGGGAGAATTTAAATAACCATAATTTCCATGGAATTTTTTTCATAAATAATTTGTAATTTTATGAGTCCACAGTTTCTAACGGCACGCGATTCTGAGGCACGAAGTGCCTGGAATGATTCGTCCAATTTTTGTTATGATTAAATTAACACGCCTATGTAGTATTCCTGAAAATGTGGAATAAATCTTAAACGGTTACTCAGATTAGATATTTGAGGTCACCGTTTCACTCAGGATGGAGGCTTTACCCTAGGCGTTACTTAAGTTTAGTCAGCGCGGGCCTCCTGTGGGAGAAACCAAAAATAACTTAACCGTTAAAAAAAATTAAATAAAGTTATTTTATTTTTCAAATGTTATAACTCACAAACAGTTACTTGGATTAAAAATACGAGACCACCTCTGAACTCATGAGGGTATTCTTTCTTTAGGAAAATACTAACTTGGGTCGGCAAGGGCCACCAGAGAAAGTTAGTTTTTGGCTGCAAATAAAATAATTATGTGACAATTATTTTAATGTAAAATTCATAACATTTAAACGGCAATTCAGATTGAAAGTCCGAGGGTATCGTTTGGTTCGTCGGGGCACATTTCACCTAGGCTAAGGCTAACCTCAACCGTAGTGGTTCGAGGGTGGCTGTTAATAATTAACTGAACTTTTTTCGGGTACATTTAATAAACGTACCTTTGGGATTTTATATCTTTTGAACCAGTGCTTGGAATAGAAATTCGATGACACCGATGAATTCGCAGCACCGATATTCTCTTAAAGAGACTTTTACTGCAGCTGCGTTTTGTCGAGAGAGGAAGTTAATTTTAGTGGTTTTCTAAACAAATTAAATAAAAATATGACTTAACATATTTTTTTATAAAGGTGGTTGTTTAATCCTCTAAAGGGAAGTTGGAGGTGGGGCCCACCCACACATAACCTCCCATGGGAGGATATTTTGTGGTGGGGCCAACATGAGCTCAAACCCCTCAACATTCCCTTAAACCCCCCATTAACCTCCCTTTATTAATTTGACACCTCCCCTCATTAATTGAAACTCTCCACCTCCTCTAATATTTGAATTTGAACCATTCTTAAGCATTAATTAAATGATTCGCCTCATGTAATTCAACACAACCATGTGTTGTTGTGCCAAAGGATTAATAGAGATCAAATTTATTATTTTTGTGGCTGGCATAATCGTTTAGAAAATCTTGAGGGAGGAGAGCTTCATCCTTCCAGCGAAGAACCACCGAAAAATGATAAACTCCTCATTCAATCTTCGGCCAAGTCAAAAGAGAAGGAGCCGCCCGCGAGGAAGGCCGACGACATGCCATCCTCGACTCCTTCTTTTCCGACTTCAATGGAACGATGCCCGATTCCCGCGACTTCGCCAATGACGAACAACAAAGTGAGGTAGGGGGATTTTTCAGTTAATTTATGTATGATTTTAATCCTATGTTCTTCATCATTTGTTGAGCACTTCGTTGCCAAATGCTATTGCCGTAAAGAGGAGGGATCATGCCGCATGAACACGGCCCGACCCTCTCCCCTTTTCTTGTTATTCATTGATGAAAAAGGAGATGGTACACGCGGCAACGAAAACGATGACAGAGATCAAAGGTCACACTTCCCGCGGCCTCCGCGCACTACCGCACCCCGCAACCTGCACTCACCGCCGTGCCCCGTGGGCTCAGCGCACCGCCGTGCCCCGTGGGCTCAGCGCACCGCCGTGCCCCACTACCTCTGCGCCCCGCGGCGCCCGAGGCACTGCTCGGTGCCCCCGCGCCACTGCCCGGTGCCCCCCTGCCGCTGCCTGGTGCCCCCCCCGCTACTGCTCGGCGCCCCCGCGCCACTGCCCGACGGCCCTGTTGTGGCTTGCCCGGCGCCCTACCCGGCGTCCCGCCACCCTAACCGGTGCACCCGCAGCCTACCCGATGACCAGCCGGCCTGCCCGCGCCCCGCACGGCCTGCCCGCTGGCCTCTCGTCCATCGACCACCTGAGCCGACCCGCAGCGTCCCCCACGGTGTGGCAGGACGAACCGGCCCGGTCTCCCATGCCGAGTTACCGAGCCACCAACATGGCGACTATTGGGCCGAACCGCCCTCACAGTCCGCTAGGTCGGACCCAATGGACCTCATCAAAACATAGCGGGCTGACCCTCCCAATGGGTTGGGTCTGACCCAGCGAGTCTCTTCGGGTCGACCGAGACTGGGTTGGGCTGAGTCGGTCCGACTGGGTTGGACCAGACCTGGGCCCATTACTTACCCATTACCTTCTTGGGCCATATCTTTGGCACCAGACGTCCGTTTGATGAACCTTCTACGGCGCTGGTTTTCTTGGAGCATAGTCGGCCCTATGAGAATACCCCACAGGAGTTCAGGGTATAGTTAAGATACGGTCAGGTTGGTTCGTACACGAAACCAACCAGGCCCCTGGGACTAAAAGACTGATAACTCACAGACCGGGTGTCTGATTGACGTTCCGTCTGTTGCGTTGAGACCCATGTGAGAATTCGTGACACTTGGAGTATTGACCAGTAGCTTGTGGAGTGTATCCTCCTAGAGACGAGAATACAAAGTGTGGAGACCTAGTAGCTGTAGACCTGACGACTACATGACCGATTAGACTCAGAGTGATTAGACTAGCTAAGTGGACAGAGTGCCGAGTTTGGCATCAAACCCACGATGGACTGAGCGCCTAGGTTGGCAGCAAACCCATGGTACTTGATAGGGGGAGTACCTCTGACGGCTATTAGGGGGACCGCCCGGTTTGGCGGCAGACCCACAGCGGACGGAGCGCCCGGTTCGGCAGTAGACCCATGGTACTCAATAGGATGAGTACCTCTGCAGTCTAAGGTTAGTGAGTAGCACCTCAGAGTCATGATAGGGCCACTTTACTCGACTGAGGAGGATTTCTCTTGCAGCTGTGGTTTCGATAATGAAAATCCTAGTCTGAGCTGAGTTATTATCTTTTTGTGTTTACCTCATGATTGAGATGGGTTACTTGATAACTTATGTATATGTATGGGCATATACCTAAGTAATGGTTATCTGTTGATTTATTACTTTTTGGTTTATACTTATTGGATTTGGTGAGAACTTGGGGGTCTCGGGGTCCCTAATGAGTGTCATTATACTCACCCCTACATGGGCTATGCCCACACCTCATTGTGTTGGATGCAGATGACGGACAACACTGACGGAGGCTGAGAGCACCAGGACTAGATGGTACCCAGAGGAAGACCTTACGACGTATCAGTACACAGTGGAGTCTGAAGGATGTGGAGTGCTATGGAGGCCATCTGTACCTACCCTTCAGGCAGGAACCCCAGAGTACGATGTAGGAGCTACTTTCACGTTTCAGCTATTTTTCCCTTTTTAGTTGTACTTGCTTTCAGTTGTATTTGTAATTTGCAGTGGGGCTTGTATTCTGGCCCCATTTACTTTCAGTACACTTGTTATGCAGCTTTTACTTAGTGTTTTCTTCATCTTGTACTCTTGTTGTGTGATTTTACATTTTATATTGTCAATGCCTTTCTAGTTTTAGGGAATTACACCTTTGGTGCTAGTCGCCTGCCCCTGGCCTATGAAAGGGGGATTGGGGTAGTTACGACATGGGCCCCAGGGGATGGGCCGTGACATAGAATCCATTAATGGCCACTACAAGTGAGTGTGGATCTATAATAGTTTTACATAGTGGATGTAACTCCCAAAATGGTTCATTGAGATTTGACATGAACATTAAATGGTGCGAGAAAATATTCCTTATGTCATATCTTGTTTAACACCATTGGAGCTATTACTTGGTTAGTATATATTTTCTTTATAAACCATTATAATTTTTTTCAATAGTTTATTGTAGTCCATAGACTAGGTTAAACCTAAGCTACCCTAGATTGAAAATAATCTAACTTCATTTTAACATCATATAGTTTTTCTATGATTATGTGGGATCCCATTATAAATATGGTTTCTCACACTATGAATTTTGGTTTTATTCAATGGATGGAACCTGAAGGAATAGTTTTAACATTGAATGTAATTGAGAAGGAGTTAATGGGAAACCAAATGGTATAGTAATTGGAGTAAAGGTTATTATGATTATTCATAATTAGTCCTCATGATATATGATTGTTTACATTATCCTTATCCAAATCATTGACACACTATATAATATACAGATATAGATCACTAAGATCTCGAATGACTAAGGCTATGAAGGAAACTATATAGATTTTTCTATATATTGAGAGTGTGGTAATAATCACTCAATGTAATATCTGAATGGAATGAAAATATTTTTTTTATTAGAGAAGGGAACAATGCAAGTAATTACAAATGAAAATGAAAAGTTCACATAATATAATGGATGAGAATAATCGTTTCCTTAATGCATCATCACAGGTTCATTGTTTTATATATTAAAAGTGTGGGAATTAATCAAATCAATGTCCTCAGGGAAAGATAAACAAGACTATCCGCATGATTGTATGTGTTGAGGTTTTTTATTGACAATGAAGAGACTAAAAATTACATAGGAAAGGAAAAAAGTGTATAAGAATAAGTTTATGAGTCCAATATATTGGTTTACGAATGATTTTATGTTACTGGGGATTCTATTTGTTAGAACACATCAATTTTTTCATATGAATCATGAAATATATTATAATTTTTCATCCTAAATTTTCAATTATGGATAAGAAAGAATATGTTGTAATGATATTGATGACCTATAAAATTAAATTAATGGAAGTGTTATATTTAATGTATAATACTTTGTTAAGGAAAAGATAAAACTCAATATATTCCTAAATATTATATAATGGTGTTTAGTAGGGATAATGAGATGATTGATTTGGATAATGTAAATTGTATTGTATTGATGACCCTGAAACATATTAACAATTTAATTGAAAAGTGGTGTATATTATCATTGAAGTAGTTTGCCATAATTTTGGAATTATGAAATACATTCCATAATATGTTGCTTTATTTGAGGATTAAGGAGAAATTTATGTTTTCATTAATTTTTAGGGTAATTTTTGTAATTACAATTTTCCAAGAGAATATATGACCAAGATATTCACATATTAAATATTTGAAAATTAAGAGCTACTTTATGATATTCTAGATATTAATGGTAATTTTATTTCGGAAATTTAGTGACTTTATTTATAATTTTTTGAATTTTGGATTGGTATTAGGGTTTCCCATTTCTGGAATAGTTTTAGTTGATCATTGGAAGAGGTTTTATAGATTAATGTATGATTTCATATTACGAATATTTATTCGTATTAGATAACTTATAATAATTTTTGTAGTTGTGATGATTACTAGGGTTAAAAGGAATGACTTATAATTATGTTAGGGATCTTGTAATCCATTTGATCTTTTTGCATGAAAAAATCATTATCATTTCTTAGAGTTAGAGACAATGATAAAATGAGTTGAAGAACATACAAATGATGATATTATGCATATGAAATTGAAATAAATAAAGTAATTATATTCTATTTTTCCCTCCATATTGATAGTAAAAATTATTTCAACATTAAGAAAGGTATCACAGTAAAATAATCTTCTCTTATTAAATATATTTCTAATAAATCAATTTAATTTTAGCTCATCATAGATTTATGGTTTTTTGGTTGTTAACTTCCACATGACCATGTTCTCTATCACTCTATATTAATCCTTGGGTGTTATTATTCTATTAAATTTCCATATTTTCAATTTCCAATAAAAGAATACATTTTTTAAAACTAATGTTGAATAATTTTTTATGACATTCATATATACCCTTCTCTCTTCTATAGAGTAATTTTTATAAACCCTTATCACAACGTGGGTTTACTAAAATGGAATTATAAAATGTTCATCCCTTGTTTACTGATCAAGAGTTAACATTTTTTAGATTGAATTTATTATACGAGTATAATTTTACTCCCATACATTTTAAAAAATATTTCTTTAAAAAAATAAAATTTCATGGATATCTGGAATTCCTTACAATATTGAGTTTTATTAAATTGTGACATGCAATTAATATTATTATTTTTTCCTAACCATTATAAAATAGCCATTAAATCAGATATTATGAATAAAAGAAAATATATTATGAATAAAAAATATTCATTTATATAAAAAATATTCATTTCTATAAACATGAATTAAAAATATTCATTCTTTATAAATTGATTAGAAATGGAATCAAAATTCTTTTCAATGTAAATGAAATGTTTTTCTCAATTTTTTTTATTACCACAATGTTATTTATCTAAATAAATTAAATTAGTCAGTATTGTTTAATTATTTTGAGAAAATGTAAATAATTTATATTTAATCAATTATTATATAATTTATATAATGTTTTATCTGAATATAGGATAATTATAATTACTTTAATACATTTAAAATATCTATTTTTCCTAAAAAGTGTTATAATCATGTTCAATGATGTTATATGAAAAAAAGTTTACTACTTTTATATTTTTTATTTTCAAAAATTAATTGAATTTTTTAAATCACCATTTCAAAATTTTATTGTAGTGCATATTTGATAATTTTAGGAAAAGATTTAATTTTTTATGCATAGTGAAAAATATTAATTTTAATTAATAATTTTAATTTCATATAATGTATTTACAAAGATTGATTATACGTTAAAGTATATTTAAAAGTAAAATTACTTCATCTTTATTTTTAATAATCTAATTTATTTCATTGAAAAAATATTATATTTATTATTTTATATAAAAACTTCTACACATAATGAATCATTTTATATGGAGAATTTCTTTTCCATCGCTTTAGGTAGTTTAATTTACTATTAAATTATTTAAATTAAATGTGTTTAATTTAGTAAAATAAATTACATTTTTATAATCATTTTAGTTAATAATATGTAATAGGGTTGACTAATAATTTCTCATAATAAATAGTGAAAAAATGTAAATATTATTTACCCCATTTTTGGTTAAAATAGGTTAACTAGGGAATAAAAAAATAACAATTGTATGTTTTCCAATAAAAATTTTCAAAATTTTATTGTATGGATATATTTGAACCTTATAAATTCCAAAATTTGAATATATTTCTTTTCTAAGGAATTTTTATGGGGAATTAATTTATCATTTGGTATTCATTTTGGAAACTTCTATGTTGTAATGTAGTGGGTTTTATTCTCCACTTCAATAAGGACATATCCTCTCCTATCTTATCCAAACTCAAAGATCATTTTAGTTACACCAATACCTAATAAAATTCATTAACTACATTCATATTCAGTTCCCTCTGATCATAGTTTGATTATGAAACCCTCCAAAAATAACATTTTGTGTGAACCTAAGGAGGTTCTATGAAAAGAAGGTATCATTCATAACAGAGAGTTTTTATTATTTTTCCTAATCCACACCCTTAAAATTTTATTAAAATATTTTAATATAATTACATATTTAAATGTCATAATAGAATATATTATTATTATAGTTTCACAACCTACATCTATATCCTCTTCCATCAAATGAAAAACAAAAATGTCGACCATGTGTGTGGAGGATTATCACCTCATGAACCAATGTTATTCATTTTATATAACCACATCTCATATCAAAGTATAATGATGTATTTAAAAAATTAGATTATATTTATGAAATTATTATACTTTTGGTTTATAATATATTATATAACTTTTATACTTACAATCCTTAAAAAATGATAACAATCACTTTTGCGTACTTTTGAACTACCATCTCCACAAATTGATGTGAAGTATTTTCCTTGTATTTTGAAATGGATGATAATAAGTATGGAATTAATGAATATATTTCATATATATGCTATTAAATGGATTCGGAAAAGGTGAATTTATATTTATCTATCATTTCTTCCAACCATCGATAAAATAGAAACTATTTCCAGACGTATGTACGGCCTACTGTCCCCAAGAATGGTGTAATTAATTTTATTTTCTCTAACATTTGTGAATGAATCTAAACATGTATATAATGAATTTATATGATATTAATATAATTTTTTACATCATTTTACTACATGCCCATAACAAAATTAAATTAACCAAATCTACTAAACAAAAACAAACAAGAAAAACAAAGAAGATATTTCCTGAAATAGTGATTATGACAATGACATGTCAATAAATGGGTAATAAGATATTATAAATAAATTATAAATTATATATTATATATTGTTATAGTTATGCAACGAAATTTTATCAAAAATCAATTTTTTATAATATTGGTTCGAACAAGTACGATGGATGTCAAGACTTGAGTTAGTGTATTTCAAGTCTTCCTTTTTATTTCTAAGAAAAATATAACCTATTTAATACACATTTATTTCAGGTAGAGTTTAAAATAAACCATTGGAATTTTATATAATTAATATCATTATAATTATGATATTTTAAATTACATTATATGTTATTATTTAATTGGTGTTATGATTCAAATGTTACCTTTACGGTGTGGCTTTTATCTTATAATCTCATGGTTTATCTCAATGTTTTATGATTATGATCTTGATAATAAAATATTCTATTTTATAACTAAATAAAAACATATATAAATTCATTTAATATGTTTATTTCAATAAATTACTTGTTTTAATTTCGTTTTACATTCTTTATGTAATAAAGAGACCAAAGTTGACTTTTTAAGGAAACCCTAACTTAATTATCCATTTATTCTAAAACCTGTTTTCTTAAATATCCATATTTTTGTTATAACATCTAATAATTTTATTACTATTATCCAATGGTTTTTTTGATAATTTTACCCAGTTTTTATTTTATTAACAATTTCTTTAAAGTAATTATTCTTTTCATTTTTCTTGAAAGGAACTTTTGACGTTTTACCAAAAATTTGAATGTGGTCTTTGTCATAATGTATATGACACAAATTGTATTTTCAAACATCATAAACCAAAAATTATTAACATTATTCTATATAAGTTTCAAATTATAATTTCATAGAAAAGTTTTTCAATAATATTTTGTAAATATATTTTTTTATTTTAAACCAATGTTAAAAGTGAAATAGATATTTTTTTTCAAAAAATATTACATAAATAATCAAAAAGAATTTTCATCTTTGATAAAATCAAATTATGTTAATAATGATTTATGAGATGTGATCCAATGATACCATCCTTATTCTTTATCTATATGGTTTATTTGTATGATTATAGTGATTAAATATTTATGAAACTCATTTATTTTCCTTATATTATTCTATTATAACATGATTATGAAATCCAACACTTCTCGATGGGTTATGCTATGATGAAATGTTTATGATACTAATTTACTTTTCATAAGTTAAGATATTATGGATGTTTTAGGACCTTTTGGAAAACAAATTTATTAAATATATAATTTTTGGGACATATATCTCCCTCTAATGCAATTCATAAATAGGATTTACTCATGAGTTAATTATCTTATGTGTGAATCAGATTTATTGTTCATGCTATTATGTGTGGAATTGGTTTCAATCCATAACATTGTGTGTGGACCTAGTTTCAGGTTCATAAGGATCTCTATGAAACTCATTTCAAGTCAATAAGGATATGTGTAGATCTGGTTTTAGGCTCATGATGTTTTTTCTGGACATGGTTTCATGTCCACAATGTTATATGGGCACCTTGTTTCATGTCTATATAGTTCTGTGTGGACCTAGTTATAGGTCCATAAGTTTATTTTTGGGATATATTCCATATAATCAATGGATTAAGGGAACCTATTTCTATTTATTCTTGTTAAAAATGTTATAAACATACATTTTTCTCATTTTTACTTTATTCTCACATATCCTATACTCATCAATGTCCATTATATTTCATATATTATTATATTCCATGCCTTATACCATGACTCAATAATATAAATATTTTTATGTAGGGTATAGTTTTCAAATATTAAAATCTTGTTTTCATAAACTAATTATCATGTAATTCATATTTTATCAATGATATCCCTCTTTGGAATCCTAACGAAGCATCTCATATCACCCTTTCTTATGTTTAATTTCAATATGTTGTGAAAAAATTATTGTGTATGGTATTTTTAATAAGAGTACTATGTAGAAATATATTTATGGAATATGTTGAAAATAATTCTAGAAATAAACGGATTATTTATCTAGTCTCTAAATACACTAAAAATTTATGGTCTTGGGGAATGTATTTGGGGTTGTATCGAATATTCATATAAAGGTACATAATATATATACATTATAAGTCATGGTTTTTATATAAGAACATTCCTCATAGACATTTTTATGAAAACTATATCCATTCAAAGTTAATCCATTTTCTCTGTCTTTTTAACCCCTTAGAATGTTCATCTAGTGAAAAATTTCTTACACATTTTCCCCTTCAATAACACTAGATATTAAAATTTGTGTGGTGAATTATTTTTTTCATTTATTACATATGATTGCAAATCATTTGATCTGAACCAACTTTGTATTGTTCTTCTATCAAGAGGTTCCTTGGTTGCAATATTTCGTATTGGAAATCTATGATTAGTAGTTTATATTGAATCACTATATGAAACAAATTATCTAGCACTTAAAAAATTTCCTAAATGAATGTTACACACCATAATTTATACTTTTATCCTATTTATATATTCATGATGTGAAGAACAGTTGAGATTCTAAATTTACATTCCCTCTTAATGAGTAGATGATATTAAATTATCTATCCAATACATTTCAAAATTTCAAACATTAACTATATTCCATAATGCTTGGATATAATCATAGATCTTCCTCTCATAATATTTTAATCTTTAAAGCATTAGTACATTATAATTACTATTTATATCTTTATTAATATTTAAAATAGAACACCACATGAAAACAAATTATCTATAATGTTTTGGTCCTAAATTTTAATACTATGTATTCATGCCAAATGTTCACCTAAAATGTTCTTCTAAAATTTTCACTTTGAACAATAAAAAATAAATCATCTAAAATTGTCATGTAATTCATAATTTTTTCAACCGAAAAAGTTTTTCTAAAAATTTCACTTTTTTAATTAGAATATGTTCCTCGAATTTACACTTTTTTATCAAAAAAGTGTTTATCAAAAAAAGTGTTTCGAATATGTTCCTCAAATTTATCTTTTTTATCCTAAATGTTCATCTAGTTTCTACGTTTTCATTAAAAATTGTTTATCATATTTCTACTCTATACAAAATTTCATTTTTCCTTTAGAATTCAAAAATAGCCATCAAATAAATCATACAATCACATATTTCCAAACGTTTTAATCATTTTATACAATGTAAGAAACATTACATATGTAAAAATCCTTCCACATTGGTACAACCTAACATGTTTCTTCTTATTTAATTAAAATTCATTTAACATGATATTTTTTAACTCATTTTTCTAGAAACAATAAAAATATTTTGGTATCCTCAGATTTTATTTTAATCACTTTCTATATTTGGAAACTATCAACCGGAAATATTCCAAATGAATATCTGCCTGATCTTTTTCAATATCATTTGGAATGATCATATAAATTTTCTCAATATCTTAAGGGATTATCATCTAATATTTTTCACCTTATAAATAAAATTTCGTCCATCCTATTTCACTTTCTTTAGAAAATTTTATCCAGTAATTTTCATTGTCTAATAGAAATTTCATTCACTCTTTTCACCATCATAATAAAATTTCTTCTAATATTTTTTATCTCCTAAAAAATAGTTTGTCTAAACATTGTCATTTTTTATTTTACTTTATTTGAAAAATTAAATATTAATGTTCATTTTGTTATGGAATAAAATTAAACTATTTCTAGAATAAATTATTTTATAAAAACCATCTTACTAATCTACATCAAAACAAAATATAGAAATATAAAAAACTCGTTCACCCAACTTGGCCCCAACAATATCCCCCTTTGATTTTTTGTTTCAAATAAGAAAAAATAATGAAATCCTTTTAACATAATATATCAATTACTTATCAAAAAATTATATGACAACATGAGGGAACTCGATGTAGGAAATATGAGTCATTTGATATTTAAACCATCTTGTCCATAAGAAGTGAAAGAAGAAATTTCTTCTAACATATTTCCTCCAACCTTGAACATTCTGAACATATTTATATTTTCTAGAAGAACAAAATTTCGTACTTCTAATTTAAAAAACTAATACAACATCCCACTCTAACTAAAATAATAGATTACCAATTTAAAAAACTCCCCTAAAATATGTTACTTTTTTAAAAGGGTTACAATATACTAATGGATAGATTTATGTTACATAAAAGTTCCCCCATTTGACAACAGTATCAGAAGAAATTTTGACCTAGGGGAATGAAATAATGTTGTTAATCCTAAAAAGGGGGATTTTTTATGAATCTTAATCCTCCACTTATGTAACATTTATTTCGATATTGGATTATTTAATATATCAACAACCTGTTCAATTATAGGAAAAAACACTGGATTATATTCATTATTCTCCCCCTGCTCTTTTGTAATGTGATATTTAATATTAGAATGTATTGGATGATAATGTTTAACTCCATTTTTAGTGATATTTGTATCACTTTTATTATCATAACACAAGAGTAAGGGTAAATTCACCTCTAATAAAAAATATTTCAACCGATTCTTCATCCACATAATTTTGGTCGCATATTGAGTGGCTAAAACAATCTCAAATACAATAGTACATAGAGGGATTAAATTTTCCTACTTTGTATGCTAATTTACACAACTTTCCCCTTAAAAACTCCATCATATGTGGATATTAAATCTTTAACACTTCATGCCCAATCAATATTTTTATAACTATAGAAATAAATTCTTCCAGAGCTACTATATCTTACACAAAAATTATTTTTTTCATTTGATATTTCTATGAATTATTTTTCCTTCCATTATATTTGATTATTTTATATTAGTTTGATACATTGAAAATATTGTAACAACATACAAAATTTCAGTTCATGAAGTAGTTAGATATAATATACAACTATCCATCATTTCAAACTACATTGGATCCACTTACATTATTTCTCAGCATTTAGACAACTTGGATTCCCCTGAAATTTATATTGAACTGTATTTGAATCATATATTCTATATTTATATAGACATTCATAATCATACTTCTATTTAGATGTGAAAATGTATTTCATCATTTGTAGGATTTTTAATCCATGAAAATATTAAATTTCTCACATTACATAATTTATAATAACATTTGAATCTCCTCATAAAACACATCACAAGTTCATTCATTATTCCCAGTAAAGATTATATCATCAACAAAAACAATCATAATGAGAGGAATCTCTGGATTTTAATTAATTCATAGATTACTATAAATTCTTCCTTTCATGAAGTTTGGATTATTTAGGAACATTTACAATTTGGAATACCAAGATCATGGATCTTGATTAACACATAAAAATCCCTTCCCATTAGAAACACAAAAATTTTATCCTTTCAAATCATGAATCCACACATTTGATCAATATAAATTTATTAATCATGCTTTCCATTATTGAAATATAACATTAAATTCATCTAAAAATATTATTACCTAATTGTGAAGTAATAGAAAGAATTATTTTGACTGTATCAAAGGTTTCCAGGGGAGAAAAAGTCTCAAAAAATTTATTTCCTTAAATTTGTGAGTAACCATAACAAACCATTCAGGATTTTTTTATCACATCACCATCTTCCATGAAAATACATTGAAGCACCCACATTGTACCAATCACATTTTTGTGGACTGGATTTGGTACAATAACATAAGTCTCATTTTTTTAATATGATCCGACTCTTCATTTCTATAATCAATAAAATCTATATAATTATATGATTATTCATAATATTTTAGAACAACCTATTATTACATATATGTATGTGACATAGACACTCACTCTATTGTGATTTTAATATGATTTTTGTCTATTATGATGTTATGAACATCTATCTATTTCTTCACCCTATGATGATATGTATAAAGTTGTTCCTCATCACTTGAGATATTTGATTCTAAATCATCATCTTATTTAACCTCAACATTATTACTTCCATTAAGTGTTTTTTAATGTTTCTCAACTACAACCGTCTCATTTTACGATTATTATATATCTATATCTGTTTTAAAAAGATCTTATCAGATTTTTCCAAGAACTTTTACATATATAGAATAAATAATCATTAATTTTTAATTTATAAAACATATATATCCTATACTATTAGGAGTGTATCCCTGAAATATTCCATCAAAACTTTTTCTATCAAACATTAATGATTTCCAACCTTGAATTTTATAATTTAATTACTACTGAATAGAATTTTGTGATTGAAACATTAATTTTCATTATATAGTATTTCAAAAAAAGTCATATCATATATAATTATATAAAAACATTGATTCAAAATATATACTATTTATCTCATAGCCTAATTTAAAAAAATGAGTTGTATCATGTTTGATCAACATTGTACATTTCAAACAGGCAAAAAATTAATTCTTCTTTCTAAAAACCCATTTTTTAGAGTGTTTGGTACATTTAACTCATGATGAATGTGATATGTTTCTATATAATCTCTAAACACTACATTTTTATATTTTACACTATTATTAGATCATATCTTCTTCATTGATTATCCAAATTATTTTTCAATGCTTCTCCAAAAACTCTTAAACAAGATCAAAGTCTCATATTTATGTTTTAGAAGCATAATACAAGTAATAAAATTAAAACAATTAATGAAAGATATAATGAACTAATATCCATATGTCAATTATTTACTCATTGAAACATGAACATCGGAGTGAATCAATTCGAAGGGATGAGTTGAATATATATCATCTTTCGTATGAACTGAGTTTTCTGACTACCCTTTTTGGATAATATAATTACACCAATATATTTTTCATATTGTATTAGAAGTATCATGGATACTATCTCCGTTGGTCTATTTTATCATATTCACCTAACATTGGATCCCCATTTTCTTTTTTCATATCGTATTTTTTTAACAGACTAATATAACATGAACATTCTATATGACCAATATGAAACAAATTTAACTTGGTTCAAAGGATTTTCATTAAAACAATCTGATCTTCAACTCCCTTTTAAAGAAAACCATTATTTAGAAAAAAAAAATCATCATTAATTTCAATGAAAATATCTGAAACACTTAAGAAATTTTGATTCATCCGATCAAAAAAACAAGGCACATTCAAATTTTAACTTTTCTTCTACAGTGATCCAAGATCCAACACCATTGATTCAATGTGGATCATAATTTTCAATTAAATTATAAATTCATTAAAATATTTTATATTTTTATTGGATCAAAATATCCTTTAATATATGACGATCACCTACTATAAAAAAATGAAGGTTCATTATCCTTTTGTACGATTGAGAGTAGTTTCAAGAAAAATATCATTTTCATTGCATTTTTATTACATCACATATAAATTTTTCATATTTTTCAAAAAATATATTGTGTTGACAATATGAATGGCCATAAATTTCATCATGTTCATGTTATTTGAAACATTCACAAATAGTTTTAAATGGATGAATATATTTTCAATATTCACACTAAAGTTTTTCTGGTTCCCTTATTGAGTGGGATGATCCCCCCCTCAAACTATGCTTCTACATTCTCTTGGAAATATTTAAAAGTTAATTATTGACACAAAACATATTAACTATATAGAAAAATCCACCAGAATACTAGATTTATCCAAAAATAACATTTTACACTAAAAAATCTACACTGTTTACAAATTTCTACTAATTATTCATCAGTTTTCAAATCTATCACTTTTTTATTTTAATAAAGGACAATGTTTTGGTTGAACCATTAGATTTTATACTCATGCTTAATCAAAACATAAATTGTAGGTATTTTTGGTAAAAATATTATAAATGTATAAACTTATGAGTTTTTAAAACATCATATTTGAGCTACATATATAGTTTTTATACATCATTTTCTATGCAATAATCATATTTCTTATTATCAATTATCGAAAATAAATTTTTTATCCTTATTATGTTAAATCATATGATAAATTTAACAAACTTCGTTAATATATATTTTGGAAAATTTTAACTCCTTTATCCAATTTATTATGTTAATATTAAACATTCTCTATAACATCCTCCCTTTCATTAAACTTTTCATCAATATTAATGTTGATTTATTTCTCTTCATAGGGATCCTTATTAAAAAGAACAATATTTTTTATTAATGTGTAATTTTATTCGAGAAAAAATATTGATTGTTTTATATGATATTATATTTTCACAAATTAGTTTTCTCTCATTCATGTCTTACAAAATTTTAATGACATTATTTCAACTCTCCTTTTATTATAAACTCTATATAACTCACTTCTTCTTCAGAAATACAACTTTTATCACTACTGGACATTTCATCGTTGATTTTTGTTTTAATGTTATTTTCAATAGAATTAAAACTCATGTTTTCATCTTCCTATTCGTTTTTTCATCCTCACTATCATTACAAAAAATATTCTCCCATTGGAATTATAGAATTTTTATCCTTTAACATTAAATTGGATTTGGATTTTTATAGTATTATATTTATAGTTTTTTAATTTAATTCATCAGCATCACTTTATTTATCTTTCATTTTTCATGGGATGTTTTCATATATTTCTCTAATAGAAATATTGCAAAACAATTTCAGTGGTATCATCCCTTTTATTTGTCATTCACCTTATCAGATTTTATTACAATTGGGACATAAATTCATTTAATATTTAACTATACAAACCTTGAATATCAGAGTCACTAGCATCTTTATCTTGAATAAATTTCTTATATTTTTCATTCCTTCCAAATTTTATAAAAATTTCACAATCATCCATTTCATCACATTTCATTAAATACTATCTTCTCATTTCATACAAGATAAGAGTACTATGAGGATCATCTAGATAGATAATTTAAAAAAAAATTTCTTTCAATAATGAAGAAATAGCATCAAATATATCAAGAATAATTCATAAGATCATTCCAACTATGGTTGAATCATTAAAAATATCACCAAGACATATTATGGTGTATAGAATTTCATTACCCAATGTAAATAAGTCTTCAAAAATAATCATAATCCCACATTTTGATATCTATCTACATCAGCCTCAAGATATCTAACTTGGAATTCATAAATGTTTTATTTCCTTCATATAACTTTTTAAAGTTATCCCAAATTCATTTATCATTTTAAAAACCATTAAATATACTAAATTAAATTTTATAGAGTGATTAAAGAGTATAATTTCTAGCTCCCCCATAATTTTCCATCTTTTCTTCTTAGTAGCTGTTAGAGGAACATTCTCATAATAAGGATGGGAAATTTCTACCACAAC
The DNA here is from genome assembly GCA_963277665.1 of Viscum album. NCBI lineage: Eukaryota > Viridiplantae > Streptophyta > Magnoliopsida > Santalales > Viscaceae > Viscum > Viscum album. The sequence continues at coordinate 1,659,221,018 of OY728153.1, forward strand.
ATAAAAAACATGAGAAAAAATAGTCAAAATATATGAAGACATTATATATTTCCATATGTGGTAGTTCATTCCATAAAAAATAAAATTAACCTATTATTCAAATAATTTTGAATATCCATAGAAACCTCAATTTTATTCATACTTAATAAAAGAGTCAATACATGGAACCTTACATCTATTACCAATTGAAAGGACAAATTTTATCACTAATAGGGGAAGGTTCAATACATGATCTTTAACTTTATAAATTTTTCGTTTATTATAAAATAACTTTTATCTCATGTTAGAGAGTAAAAAACTGTAGAGAAAAAAAACACATCCAAACACAACCACAAGTACACAATAATTTATAAAGATCACATCTGCACAAGTGTATCTAGTCATTCACAGGGTTTAGAAATAATCCAATACAAGACAATCCACTAAAAAAATTCTTTTTATGTAGTAACAGTATATGGGAGTCATCCATATACTTGAATGTTGGTTTATCAAAAAAATATTTTATACAATTTTTGAATAGATAAAATATATAAAAGCAGTTTCATAACAACATTAAAAACCATCACCAACAATAATAGAATGTTTTCAATTTAATACTTGTTAAAACTTCCATTCATTCTTATAAAAATACACTTACACTTCATTAAAATTAATAACCAGTAATGATTATGTACTTTATTCATGGGTGTTGTTATGAAAACTCATTCCATTGATAATTATTTTTTTCTCAGTATGTATTTTCTGTCAAAAAAGTTCTTCTGCTGAATATTTTTAACACTTTTGTTCATCTAATTCAATATGTTATAAAAGTATTTCAGGAGAAATTTTTTTCAACCATTTAGAAACACAGATAATCAAAACGAAATTCTTATTATTCATCAAAAACCAAGATATTTCTAAGTTGAAACCTTCCTACTCAAATTTTATCATTAGATTATCTTCTGGTATATAATTTTGAAAACCGATTCTCTAACACATATATTTTTTCACAATTAAATAATACAAAAAGTACATTTTACATGAAATATTTTAATATATGCATAACTCGAATAAAATCAAGGTTTCAAAATTTACTTTCTTCATTAATTAATACCTGAAATTAAATTCTATATGTCAATATATTTTTTAATTTTATGAATCCAAAACTTTACTTCAAACATAGAAAAAATCACAAATCTTCTTCCCATGAAATATGGATGTTTGAAAAATTAATAAAACACCATTACTTTTAATATAATTGTTAATCATTCATGAATATCACATCAAAAATATTTTTCCAAATATTATTTGCCTTCAGTGTATGTCTGAAATGTTAATATAAAATGTTATTCTGAAATGCTCATCAAATATTTTCACCTTTTTTGTCTAAACACGTTCATTTTAATTTTCCATCCTATCTCTATTTTATTAATAAATAAAATTTAAATTGTATTTATCATATGAATTTTTTTCTAATATTTTATCTTTATTCATCACAAAATTTTTCATCTAAATTTTGTGTCTGATTTCGACATTGTTAGTCAAAATATATTCTTCTAAAATAACATTCTTATTTCAACTTTTTTTGTCTGAAAATTTACATCCTATTTCCATTTTTGGAAACATTAATCATCCCACATAACTTCAAAAATATCAATCAATAAATTTTTACAACCACTACTTTCCAAACATCATCAAATTCTTAAAACATTAGAAACATTCCTCATACAAAAATATGTCTTTCTTGTTTACACTAATTTTGTTTCCACATTCCAATAAAAATAATGGATCAAGAGTTGTTGTAACACATGAATTCGGAATATTTTTCACTAAAAAAATCATAAACATATTTTATTGTCTCTACCTTTAATGTCCAGTAACATTCCTCTCATAATCTTCTTAAAGAAACACTATCCATTATTTTTCACCATCTTACGAAAAATTCACCCACAGTTTTTCACACTCTTATGTAATTTTTTTCTATCTATTTCACATTATAATAAATATTGGTTGATATTTTTCTCCAACTTCTAAAACTTTCATATGATATTTTACATTATCTTAAGGAATGATTATAATATATTTTTTAAAATCCTAATAAATGCTAGTTGCTATTTTTCTTATTTTTATTAAAAGGTTTTCTAATCTATTTCACTATTTGATTGCATTTTTTATATCAAATTACAACGTGATGTGATATTTTTTAATCTATCAATTTTAGATAATACTAATTTTAGGAAAACATAAATACAAAAAATCATCAAAAAAACATCAGGAAACTAAGAAACTGATACATCCAACTTCATACTAGTAAAATATACCAATGTAATTTTAGAGAAATTGGTCAAACAAACTTAATTTATTTTTTATAAAATAACTCTCTGATGAATGGATTTATATTATTATAAAATAATCATAAACTAGAATATAGATGAAAAATGATCTTTTAAAGTCATTAAATCAATGCAAACTCATTTATAGGAGAATAAAAAATATATTACCAATTCGAGATCCATGATAACAGATTTTAATTACAGCTTCAATTTAATTCCTTATTATTTATTTTAAAACCTTATTTTCGAAAAATATATGATTAAAATATATTAAATCTAATATTTTTTATCCTCCAGTTATTTATATGGTTTAGAAATTCATTTTAGATTTAATCTCTTGTTGGATCAAGAATAATCAGTTTATTACATGTAATGGATACTGACCTTGTTTCTTTTTTCAGCTCAGAATCATTATCTCTAATATCCATGTTCTTATAATGATTTTAAATTTTTTTTAAATTAAATGGCCTTTTATTTTTATTTTCACTAACATTAACTTTATTTACAATGGTTTAGAATGATTTTTTTACAAATTTTCTAAACTTGTTATTTTCATGACTTTTTACAAAACTATGAAAAACCCTTTTTTAACCTATAAAACTTGAAAACTATTTCTCCCTGTCATAGTTATTATACATTATCCATATTCCATTACATGTTTCCTTGTTTATGTTCAATGAAATTAATTTTATCAATATATAGTAAATTTATAAAAAATATCAAAAGAAACCGATAATTGTTTTCATGTTTTCAAATAAATCCTTGAATGTAAATTTAAATAAACTTTCATCAATGGGAATTTACATTGATTATTATTAAAAAATTTTGGGAATATACTATGATGATTCCATCCACCTAATTTCTATGAGTAAAATATGTTCATGTTATTATAGTTAATTTACTGGGGAATCATTCTATATTCTTGATTCAACATGCGTAATAGATTATTTTTAATCCACTGGGAAAAAGAATTGTATTGATCATTAAATATATTTTAAATATGTTAGACATTAATGTTACAAATTAATCCTATCTATATATAGACATTAGATAAATCAATAATAAGACAAAATAGTAATCATTCCATATTATATGGGTATATAGCTTACACTACTGGAAAATTAGGCTATACCAACAGTTTATAACCGTTGGTATAGGCTAGAAAACTGTTGGTATAGGGTATACCAACGATTTTCCAAACCGTTGGCCAGTTAGCCGTGAGGAAAGCCCTATACCAACGGTTTCATTTAAACCGTTGGTATAGGTGTTTGAGAATTCTGGGAAACTCTTTACCAACGGTTCAGAACCGTTGGTATAAGTTTTTCAAGAATTCTGGAAAAAAAATTACCAACGGTTCATAACCGTTGGTAAAAGTTTTTACAGAATTTTGGAAAAAGCTTTACCAACGGTTCATAACCGTTGGTATCAGTTTTTCAAGAATTCTGGAACGAGCTTTACCAACGGTTGAGAACCATTGGTATAAGTTTTTCTAGAATTCTGGAAAAACATATACCAGCGGTTCTGAACCGTTGGTAAAGCTCCTTCCAAAATTCAGGAAAAGGCTTTACCAACGGTTCAGAACCGTTGGTAAAGCTTTTCCCAGAGCTGCAACACAGCAGCCCCCAGAAGCCCCCAGAATCCCTCCAGAAGACCTACCATACACCTGCATAAGAAAACAGTGCACAACAGCCCTCCAGTATACCCTCCACTATACACCTACATAAAAAATATCACAAAATCCACATACAGACTTCAAACAGTATAAAAAACACCTAAAATAGCCCAAAAAACACATATGACAACAATTATCCAATGGTAATTCACCTCACCCATCAAATTCCAATAGGCAGAATAGTTTGATAAATATCTATTAGAGTTGAATAAGATATTAAAATTGACTCAAATCCCATTTTTTGTGATACTAGGTTTGGGTATGTAATGATTTGTGATGAATTTTGCATTGAACTTGTATTGTTTATAATATATGGTGAAAATATATTTTCTTAGGAGTCTCGTCACTTATGACCCCATGAGTGAAACTACCCAACTCATGAAAAATAGTTTGCGACTATCGTTGATGAGTGTAAATTTTAGTTGTATTCACTTAAAATGATTTCCTTTTGAAATAAAAGAGATAATTTGAATGGTGTCGTCCACACCGCGCCTCGGATTGAGGCGGAGTTGACTCATACACATCACAAATGACCCATGGATACATCTCCTAAAGTATCAATAGTATCCAAATGCCTTTGGTCTATTTTCCGCATGTCAGTTGTTGTTTTAACATAAACTGTTGTCCATTTAAAAGAAAAGTGACACACTTTGAGTGGTTTCGGCCACACTGCGCCTTGGATTGAGGCAGGGTTGACTCATACACGTCACAAATGACCCATGGATCATTGTCCTAAAGATTCAATAGAATCCGAAAGCGTTTGGTCGGTTTTCTGTATGTTGTTTTTTTACTTAAAAGCACATCCATTTTAAACAAAAGAAACACACTTTGAGTGGTCTCGGCCACACCAGCCCTTGGATTGAGGCAAGGTTGACTCGTACACGTCACATATGACCCATGGATCATTGTTCTAAACTTTCAATAGAATCCGAATGCGTTAGGTCGGTTTTCCGTATGCTAGTTGTTGTTTTCACTTAAAATCATGTTCATTTTAAATAAAAGTTAGATACTTTGAGTGGTGTCGGCCACACTGCACCTCGGATTGAGGCAGGTTTGACTCGTACACATCAAAAATGACCAATGGATTCATGTACTAAAGTATCAACAGTATCCGACTACGTTTGGTCAGTTTTCCATATGTGGTTTTTTTACTTAAAAGCGCATCCATTTTAAACAAAAGAAAGACACTTTGAGTGGTCCCGGCCACACCGGCCCTCATATTGAGGCAGGATTGACTTGTACACGTCACACATGACCCATGGATACATTTACTAAAGTATCAATAGTATCCGAATACCTTTGGTCTATTTTCCGTATGCCAGTTGTTTTAACTTAAACCGTTGTCCATTTCAAAGAAAAGTGACAAACTTTGAGTGGTCTCGGCCACACCGGCCCTCAGATTAAGGCGGGGTTGACTCTTACACGTCACATATGACCCATGTATTGTTGTCCTAAAGTTTCAACAGAATCCGTATGCGTTTGGTCAGTTTTCCGTATGCCAGTTGTTATTTTCACTTAAAATCCTGTCCATTTCAAATAAAAGCTAGACACTTTGAGTGGTGTCGGCCACATCGCGCCTCAGATTGAGGTGGGGTTGACTCGTACACGTCACAAATGACCCATAAATTATTTTACTAAAGTTTCAACAGAATCAGAAAGTGTTTGGTCGATTTTCCGTATGTCATTTTTTTACTTAAAAGCACATCCATTTTAAACAAATGAAAGACACTTTGAGTGGTACCGGCTACACCGGCCCTCAGATTGAGGCAGGGTTGACTCGTACACATCACATATGACCCATGGATCGTTTTACTACAGTTTCAACAGAATCCGAATGCATTTTGTTGGTTTTCCGTATGTCAGCTTTTGTTATAACTTAAACTGTTGTCCATTTCAAAGAAAAGTTTGACACATTGAGTGGTACCGGCCACACTGCACCTCGGATTGAGGCGGGGTTGACTCGTACATGTCACATATGACCCATGGATCATTTTCCTACAGTTTCAACAGAATCTGAATGCGTTTGGTCATTTTTCCGTATGTCAGTTGTTATTTAAACTTAAATTGTTGTCCATTTCAAAGAAATGTTATACACTTTGAGTGGTGCCAGCCACACCGCGCCTAGGATTGAGGTGGGGTTGGCTCGTACATGTCAAAAATGACCTATGGAAACATGTCCTCAAGTATCAACAGTATCCGAGTGCGTTTGGTCAGTTTTCCATATGTGGTTTTTTACTTAAAAGCGCATCCATTAAAAAAAAAAAGACAATTTGAGTGGTACCAGCCACACCGGCCCTCGTATTGAGGCAGGGTTGACTCGTACACGTCACATATGACCCATGAATCGTTGTCCTACAGTTTCAACAGAATCCGAATGCGTTTCGTCGGTTTTCCGTATGTCAGTTGTGGTTTTAACTTAAACTGTTGTCCATTTCAAAGAAACGTTAGACACTTTGAGTGGTGTCGTCCACACCACGCCTCAGATTGAGGTAGGGTTGACTCGCACACGTCAAAAATGACCCATCGATACATTTCCTAAAGTATCAACAGTATCCAAATGCGTTTGGTCCCTTTTCCGTATGTGGTTTTCTTTACTTAAAATCGTATCCATTTTAAACAAAAGAAAGAAACTTTGAGTGGTACCGGCCACACCGGCCCTCGGATTGAGGCGGGGTTGACTCATACACGTCCCATATGACCCATGGATCAATGTACTATAGTTTAAAAAGAATCCTAATTCGTTTGGTCTGTTTTCCGTATGCCAGTTGTTGTTTTCACTTAAAATATTGTCCATTTAAAATAAAAGTTAGACACTTTGAGTGGTGCCGGCCACACCGTGCCTCGGATTGAGGCGGGGTTGAATCGTACACGTCACATATGAACCATGGATACATATCTTAAAGTATCAATAGTATCCGAATGCGTTTGGTCCATTTTCTGTACGTGGGTTTTTATACTTAAAAGCGCATCCATTTTAAACAAAATAAATACACTTTGAGTGGTACTGGCCACACCAGCCCTCGGATTGAGGCGGGGTTAACTCGTACACGTCAAATATGACCGATGGATCGTTGTCCTATAGTTTAAATAGTATCTGAATGCATTTGGTCTGTTTTCCGTATGCTAGTTGTTGTTTTCACTTAAAATCATGTCCATTTCAAATCAAAGTTAGACACTTTGAGTGGTGCCGGCCACACCACGCCTCGGATTGAGGCGGGGTTGACTCATACACGTCACATATGACCCATGGATACATTTACTAAAGTATAAACAGTATCCTAATTCCTTTGGTTGGTTATCCGTATGCCAGTTTTTGTTTTCACTTAAAATCCTGTCCATTTCAAATAAAAGTTAGACACTTTGAGTGGTGTCGGCCACACCGCGCCTCGGATTGAGGCGGGGTTGACTCGTACACATCACATATGACCCATGGATACATGTCCTAAAGTATAAATAGTATCCGAATGCGTTTGGTCCATTTTCCATATGTGGTTTTTTTACTTAAAAGTGCATCCATTTTAAACAAAAGAAAGACACTTTGAGTGGTACCAGCCACACCGGCCCTCGGATTGAGGCGGGGTTGACTCGTACACGTCACATATGACCCATGGATCATTTTTCTATAGTTTAAACAGAATCCGAATGCGTTTGGTCTGTTTTCCGTATGCCAGTTGTTGTTTTCACTTAAAATCCTGTCCATTTCAAATAAAAGTTAGACACTTTGAGTGGTGCCGGCCACACCGTGCCTCGGATTGAGGCGGGGTTGACTCGTACATGTCACAGATGACCCATGGATACATGTCCTAATGTATCAATAGTATCCGAATGTGTTTGGTCCATTTTCCGTATGTGGTTTTTTTACTTAAAAGCGCATCTATTTTAAACAAAAGAAAGACACTTTGAGTGGTAACGGCCACACCGGCCCTCAGATTGAGGCGGGGTTGACTCGTACACGTCACATATGACCCATGGATCATTGTCCTATAGTTTAAATAGAATCCAAATGCATTTGGCCTATTTTCCATATGCCAGTTGTTGTTTTCACTTAAAATCATGTCCATTTCAAATAAAAGTTAGACACTTTGAGTGGTGCCAGCCACACCGCGCCTCGGATTGAGGCGGGGTTGACTCGTACACGTCACATATGACTAATAGAAACATGTCCTAAAGTATAAAAAGTATCTGAATGCGTTTGGTCCATTTCTCTTTTGTGGTTTTTTTTTACTTAAAAGCGTATCCATTTTAAACAAAAGAAAGACACTTTGAGTGGTACCGGCTACACCGGCCCTCGGATTGAGGCGGGGTTGACTCGTACACGTCACATATGACCCATGGATCATTGTAAAATAGTTTAAACAGAATCCAAATCCGTTTGGTCTATTTTCCGTATGCCAGTTGTTGTTTTCACTTAAAATCCAGTCCATTTAAAATAAAAGTTAGACACTTTGAGTGGTGCCGGCCACACCACGCCTCAGATTGAGTTGGGGTTGACTGGTACATGTCACATATGACCCATGGATACATGTTCTAATGTATAAATTGTATCGGAATGCATTAGGTCCATTTTCTGTATGTGGTTTTTTACTTAAAAGAGCATCCATTTTAAACAAAAGAAAGACACCTTGAGTGGTACCGACCACACCGGCCCTCAGATTGAGGCGGGGTTGACTCGTACACGTCACATATGACCCATGGATCATTGTCCTATAGTTTAAACAGAATCCGAATGCATTAGGTCTGTTTTCTGTATTCCAGTTTTTGTTTTCACTTAAAATCATGTCCATTTCAAATAAAAGTTAGACACTTTGAGTGGTGTCGACCACTACTTCAAAGCACATTTTCAATATCATTTTCCACATGAATAAACATGAAATACATGGATAACTAAGAAAGCTAAGTAAAAAAAATAGAAAAATGAGTATCACAGTACCAAGGAATACTAAATGTCTAGGTAGTAGATTAATCATACAATAAGAATCAAGTGAAAAAAACAGAATCCGAATGCAACGTCCCTATGAAGGAGAGGAAAACCCCAAAGTGGAAAGCCATGTTCAAATATAAAGAGTTATACGGAATTCAAAAATCTAATGGATCAATCTGCCTCTGATCACCATCACCATCACCACTATCATCATCAGCCTCATCCTCGCCACCATCTCTGTCCTCGTCGTCGTCCTCGTCATCGTCCCCATGCTCATCGTCAGCCTCATCCTCATCCTCGACATCATCCTCGCCCTCGGCCCCATCCTCGCCCTCGTCCACATCCTCATCCTCACCCTCTTCCTCTTCAGCATCCTCGTCATCACCTGGAACATCATCATCTCAATCGCCACTAGAGCTGCCACCTGGTGCATTGGATGATGCACCCATCGACGACATAAATGTCTGACAAGCCGCACTAGCCTCTGGTGGAAGTGATGAAGATAATGCTTTCATTAGTTTCATAAATTCTCTGTCTCTTGTTTGAACTTGTACTTCCAACTCTATGACCCTTTTATCAGACTATCTTGCATGCTCCTTGACCTGTTCCAACTCAGTGGTACTAGAATGGATACCTGGAGATGACCAATACGTTGTCAGGACTATATTCTTACCAGGTCGGCAGCGTACTCGACCGGAGTGCTCATCTCCCAAAACCTGATATAAATGATCGTGTGGCCCAAAATTGTCAGGCTCCTGGGCATCAAGAGCCTCTAAAGCAGCCTGTAAAAAATATTAATAGATTATTAAATTTAAAATTAGATATTAAACTTTGAAATAAACAAATTAAAACTTACAATCTTCTCTTGGGTTGGTTCATTTACCGCAGTTCTATCTTTTTTTTCTTCTACTCGAGAAAAACAATTTTGCTCGAGGGATACATCCTTCAATATTCATTTTGTGATTATGTAATGACATTGAAATAATATAAAGTGAAAGTATATTCATATATTCATTATTCAATAAATCACATAATTTATGTAGGATCCACTAAAAAGGGAAAGTCCTAATGAAAAATTATAAACAACTATATCGTACCTGCTGCCTCTCATGATCTGCCATAGTTGTGTGCCCCAAAGTGTGGAGGTATTTCTTTGAATCAATGTTTTTTTTGTTTTTTTCAGAAGATTCCTAAATAATGATTAATAATTAATAAGATTATATTAATGCAAAATATGAAAACTCTCATTTAAATAACTCAAATGAGATTAATACCTTAAATTTGGTAGTTGCCCAATGGGTAATCATTTGGCGATATTTCTCTATCGGGCAGTCATCCATGATATGTAATGTCTCTAACACCGTGCCCACTCTATAACACTAGCCAACATGCATCTCATGCTTATAAGCTCTCCAAAGCTCTCCTAGATCTTTTAAATGCGCTGGTCGTGCACCTTCGCCATCAGGGAAGTTAAACCGAAGCTGAGACCAAATTGATTAGTTCATTTAAATAAAAAATATACTACATTAAATCCAATAGATTTTTTACCCATATTTGTTCCCACATGTTATTGTTGACTTCGAGTGGCAGATGTCTCCAAGAGAGAGGGCTGACCAGAATGACATCGGAGTATTTGGCTAGCGTCGCTAAAAAACCCCGACATTGTTGCCTAGATTTCTCAATCATTTGTCCATCAACATTGTATTCAACCATCAACTGTGTCTGGCGGTTCCATACCACACGCAAGAGAGTACGCCCCCTCCCCCGCCTCCTATCTATAGATGAATCTGTTATTAAATAAAATTAATATCAATACAAGTTATAATAAAAATAAATTTTGGTATAAAAATTTGATAGAGTTATATAAATATACCTGTGGTAGTCAGATCAATGGGTGAAGAAGCTGACAGAATATCCTGTATAGGTAGAGTGTCCCTCAGTGTATGCTTCTCAGCCACATACTATGTCACAGTAGGAGTCGAAGAAGGTGGAATATAATAGCCTGAAGATAATGAACCAGAAGCAAAAGATGATGGAATAGACGTCTGACCAGCTGGTAGTGTAAACATCAGAGGTCTAAATATCTCATATGTCCCTGAAGACACGCCAACATCAAAATAGGGAGTAGAAGAAACGTCTGTGGTAGTGGGTCGTCTAACTCTCACCCCATGAGCCCTCATACCGCTGGCCTCAGTACCAGGACCTCTAGATGATCGTCCATCTCTGACACCACCCCCCCTCCAACCATCAACCTCTCTACTGGGAGAAATATCAGGTTCCTCGTCAGATATTTGTTGTCTAGGGGGTGGATCCTGAAAAAAAGTTTGACAGAAAAGTAAACCCATGATATTATAAGTTATTGAAATATTTATATTTGAAATAAAATACTCACAACAGGGATGAGTGGATGAACACCCATCTGTACCATGCGACGATTATTATCTGTCATCTTTTTCCGCCGCCTCTCTTCAATGGGTGTCATTTCCTGCAATGAAAACAAATATGGAAGTAATTAGAAACAGATTACTAATGTGTAACCCAAAAAACAAAATATAGAAAAAAAATTATGATAAAACGAACATAATGAAACAGAAGATTTATGGTGTTATGAAGGTAAGCACTAGGATACACACTCTAAATGATGTAGGTGAAACATGTAGGTGAGAACACGACTGTATGATTCTATATATTTCCCACCACAACTTCGGGTTCACAATCAACTCTGACAATTGAGCTGTAGGGGTCATCATAAGTAATAAACGGATTGCTTCCAATTGTAGTAGGGATAATGTCAACATCATCATCACCATCATCAAAAACATGTCTAGGATTTACTTCAATAATTACACCGAATTTAGGATGACGATGATCATTGACATAAAAAACTTGTTTCACCATTGATTCCAATACATATGGTTCATTGGTGGCAAGAGTGCGAGTCATGTCAAAAACTCGAAATACACAATCATCAATAAAGGTGCCTTGCCTCGTCATTGAATCAAACCATTGACATTTCATCATCGTGACTCGACCATGCGAGTAATAATCCAAAATTATTATTTTCTCCACGACACCGTAATAAGCAACATTTTCAGAACGAGGTCTAGTGTCCGATGAACTGGCATAACAGTCTGTTGTGGCAGTTAGCATAACACCATTATGCTGTGTTCTCCTGTTTCTTGCTCGTTCAGTGATAATAAATTTGTATCCATTGATCACAAGTGATTTACAAGCACGAACCATGGAATTAGGACCAAAATCCAAAGATCTTATTTCCTCAGAAACAGAGTCTATAGGAAAACTCGATACCTGAAATATAAACAAATAGTAAACATAATTAAATATTATTTTTATTTAGTTATTACAGAAATATTTTTACCTTCAATTTCAACCAAGCAGAAAACCCTTTTTTATGCAAAGTCTCCTTCTTTCTCAAAGATAAAGAACGATCCTTTCTATATATCAATTCTTTATGTTCCCTGTAGATAAAAATAATAATAGTTTAACAAATATTTAAAATTACAAGAAATAAGATAAGAGATACATGTACAATTAACTTACTTGATATACTCATCGAACAAATCACAATTGAATAACACTGTGTGATGTGCCATCTCTCACTCTTCAAGGCTTAATGTTGTCAATGTATATGATCTCAGAATTCCTCTTGTCTGAGGAAGTGATGGAAAACTGGGTTCAATTTTCCCATACTGTTCTTATTCATTTCTCATTGGACTGTTTATTCTCGTAGTATGATCAGAAAAATACATTGAGCATAAATCCATACATTCTTGAGCCAAGTAACCGTTCACAATAGAACCTTCGGGAGAATTCCTGTTCCGAACATATGATTTCAATGTGCACATGTTTCTTTCAGTTGGATACATCCAACGGAAAGCAACGGGTCCTCCAAGAAGTATTTCAGTCGGAAGATGGACAATCAGATGCAACATGCATGTAAAAAATGATGGAGGGAATATTTTCTCTAACTCACACAAAATTAATGGTGTCTCTGCCAACAATTTTTTGCATGAGGGATTTGGACAACCTCTTAGCACAAATATCTCTAAACAAATAGCACAACTGAATAACTGAGACTCTATCATTATTGGACAAGAGATGACGGATTTCTATTGGAATCAACTCATGCAAAAGGACGTGATAATCATGAGTCTTCAAAGATTTCAACTTCAACTCTTTTCTATTGACCCGTTTTGATATATTGCTTGAATAGACATCAGGAACTTTTATAGTCTCTAGCACTTCCAGAAATTGATTTTTTTCAGCAGGAGTCATCACATAAGAAGCACATGGAAGTTTCCATTTATTTTCACTGATACAGACAGGATGCAATTCTGGTCTGATCCCCCAATCTACCAAGTCACACCGAGATCATAAATAATCTTTTGTCTTCCCCTTGACATTTAGAAGAATCGAAAGCAACATTTCACATATACTCTTTTCAATGTGCATTACATCTAAGCAATGACGTAACAAGTTGGTTGACCAATATGATAACTCAAATAATATACACTTCTTCTTCCAATTGTAACAGGTATCATTGGAAATTTTTTCCTCTTTCTAGATTTCATTACACTCTTCCCAAATGAATAACTGAAATCTTTCAATTCATTAAGCACATCAGCTCTAGACATACGCTGAGGTAGATCGTCATTCTCCATGGTATTGTCAAATCTTCGACGATTATTTCTATATGGATGGATCATTGTCAAGAATCTTCGATGTCCCATAAAACTAAAACAACACAGATATTTCAGTCTTCTCGACCGAGTAATCTTTATACAAACAGGACATGACAATTTTCCTTTTGTGTTCCATCCAGACATCGTTGCAGAAGTAGGAAAATCATTGATAGTCCACATAAGTGCAGCACGCGTCTGAAATATGTCTTTTGAACATGCATCGTATATGGGCACACCCACATCCCAAAGAAGTTTCAACTATTTTATTAATGGTTTCATGTATACATCTATATCATTTCCGGGATCAGAAGGGCCAGATATGATTATACTCAAGAAAGTGTAAGTATTTTTCATACACAACCAAGGGGGAAGGTTATAAATGTGTATGAAAACAGGCCATGTGCTATGCGAAGTAAGCATCTGTCCAAATGGATTAAAACCATCACATGAAAGACCCAGTCTCACATTACCCACGTTGGCTAAAAATTCAGGATATCGAGCATCAAATCTCTGCCATGACTACAGGGTGAACAAACTCTTCATTATTCTTTTTTCTCTCAGTGTCATGGCATCACATTTTTACGTATATTTCATCAGACATGAAAAGGTTCTGTAATCTGGGGATCAATGGAAAGTGCCACATTACTTTTTGTGGCACACAAGATGGTGTTCCATCATCTTTTGGCTTCCATCGGGAGGTTCCACATTTTATACAATCATTTATTTCAGCAGTTTCCTCCCAAAATAAGCTGCAATCATTCAGGAAAGCATGAATTTTTTTTTGAGAATCCAAGTTCATCAACCAAATTCCATGCCATATAGTGGTTTGAGGGAATATCTACATCATCTGGAAGTAAGTCCTTTAAGAAGGTAAGAATGTAATCAATTACAGTATTTGAAATCCCATACATAGTTTTCCCATGAAACAATCGGATTAAAAATTCCAAATTTTTCATTTTATCACATTGCTGATATACTGGAGTTGTCGCAGCATCATTCAATTTTTTCACCCTATAAATATCATAATTTTCATTGGACGCATCATGCGTGCTTGTATCGAAATCTTGTTTGCTAGACATCCTTTCCTTCTCATGATGTCGAATAAATGGAAACCGATCATATATCAGACTCTCCAATTCAGTCCTATCATTTGGATCATCAACATTTTGAGATTTCATTTTCTCTCCATTGTGATACCACACATAATAGTTTGTTTGGAAACCATATTTGGTTATATGGTAGCTAACTGCTTCACGGCCCAACCAAGGTCTTCCAACACAATTAAAACATGGGCAGTGTATGCGACCACTATCTGAAGCCTTGTCAAATGAAAAATCTAGAAAGCTTTTCAAATTATTTTGAAAATCGGTTGAAATCCAATCAGTTTTGTACATCCAACTTCTATCCATTCTGTAAAAAAATAGAAATAAGTTATTTCAAAGAAATTCAATAATATTAAAGTTCAATCAAAAAAATATTTACGTAAATGACAATTGTTTACTCTATATAAAAGCATAACTGACACATTACTCTATATGAGAATCATATTAAGAAATACAACAAAATACAGTGTATATAAGAAAATAAGATACAAAATTTCTAATACCTATATTCAAGGATTGTCCAGTAAGATATTGGAAGTGGATCAAGGAATACATAATCCATAAGGGTCTTGTTGGGAGTATATGTGTTTTATACTTTAACTTCTTCAAGTAGATCAGGATGAGGAGTAGGATGATGATCATGGGAGTGGCAGGACTGTCCAAGGGGGTTGTGGTGTGTCCAGGGGGGGTGTGGGGTGTCTAGGGGGTGGTGGGGCTGTCTGGGGGTCAGAGGTGTCCAGGGAGTGGGGGGCTGTCTAGGGGGGGTCAGGGTGTCTAGGTGGGCGGGCTGTCCGTGGGGGTGGTCAGGTTGTCCAAGGGGGTCAGGGTGTATAGGTATATTTATATGAAACGAATACCCTCACAATAATCATGCAACCCTGTCATTAGTCTAAACCCCTAGAACACATGAAAGAAGGTAGTATGGACATTTACTAAAATATTTAACACCATACGAATGAAAATACACTCTAAATATAGTTTGAGAGGATATAATGGCGTGTGTGAAAAAAATGATATTAAATCAATTTAAATGAATATGGAACAAATGAGGGTTTATAATACACTAAGAGTACCTCAAACAATCCAAAACCACTGTAGCACCACATATTCAACTTCATCAAACAGGACTTGGAAATTTACCTACGTCTTTACTGATGACCACCAAATTAGAACACTCTATTTATGGTTCTTGAACATAAGGAACAAAAAATGTTTGGTCTCTACCAACTCAATCACCACCTTGTAGATCATAATCTCGTTTCCCCTTATACTAAAATGGTCTCACTGGAAGAGACTATTAATACCTGACCTAAACCATTCATTCTTCATAAAACAATGATCAATGAACCATCGGAGGTATCTCTCATATAACCACAACCATTTTTATCTATGATGTAACGAAATTCAAAAGAATAACTTCTATTCAATAACCTTTTGGTATATAATGTGCATCAACAATGGTTCAATTATATGGTTCATCACATTCCAATTTATTAATCACCCATACATGATAAAAATTAAACATTGACATTCATTTAATTACAACCATCACATTTCATTTAATTCTTAACAAGCATAGAAACATGTAAATTTGAATCTAATAACTTTAATTAGTCCCCAAAACTTTTTAATAAATTTAACATGAAAAATAAAAAACTTTGAAATTTAAATAATCACTATGAAGTAAAATGAGCTTGGAATTATATTGCACAAGTAAAAACACTCAACGATGGAATATATGAAAATAATATTAATATAAATTATTAAAACAAGATAATAAAGTAACAATGAATGTTAAAACTAAACATGTGATTGAATTTTAAAACATATAATAAAAATTTCATAGTAATGAAACATGAAAGGCACATCAAAAAGTTCGACAACTGTCTAATGAAATCTATATGGGCTGGAATATACATGGAATGTAAATAAAGAACGGAAACATAAATTGGGCTAGAACAAAAATTCGGCTGGAATATGAGAATAGAAATTGGTCTCATCCCACATCAAAATTGAAACTAAAAACTAAGAAAATACCTTAGCCTTGGATGGGATGGAGTAAGAGAACCCGAAGCACCTCCAAAATCACCTCCAAAATTGCCCAAGCGCTACTGTTTAGGGGTTTGGATCACGAATGGGGGAGAGGATCGGCTACTGCCAATTTGGGGGAAAGTTTTCCCAACGGTTTTTAAAAACCGTTAGTATATAACTCCATCCCAAACCTATAACAATGGTTCAATGAGAACCGTTGGTAAAAGGTCACCGAAATGCCACACTTCCCAATGGTTCTCATTGAACTGTTGGTAAAAACACCCCTATACCAATAGTTGTGATGAACCGTTGGTAAAAGATTCCAAAAAACCATCTATACCGACGGTTATCAGAAACCGTTGGTATAGATGGTTATTCCCAACGGTTTAGTAAACCATTGGGATATAAGTGTTGGGAAAACTCTGTTTTCCAGTAGTGTTACCCAAACCCATTTAGTAAGAATGGATTATTTTTAAATGCCTTGAAGTTATGATTCATGATAAATTTACTAAGGAAATTATGAATAGATAATGAATGTCAAAATTAAAGAATTTACATTATTCATAATTCAATTTCAATTTACCATGTGATTTATATATTGATATTATTATTTTTATGTTCATCAAACTAATGGTTTTTATTGAATGGAAGGATTTTTTACTATCCACTCTACCATATTGATTATTAATTATTTACTCACAATTGAATATGATATAAGTTACAATTAAATAAAATTTTTCCTCACCAATTATTTTATTCCGTTATACATTATATAAGGAATGATTTTTTTATTTATTGGATTGATGAAAAAATGTTTCATTGATATCCTGCCTCAGCACTGTAACATCTCATGTGAATAAAGAATATGCATGTTCATATTTATAAATAATTGTGAATTAAATATTAATTTTATGTAAAAGGGGATTTTATGTCTGATATTATACTCAACACACAACAATGTATTTCTTTGAAATCATATATTACACACAATGTTCAGTTATACAGAAATATATTATAGTAATATTTTTATTTTAAATTGGAGATAATACCTAGTTGTTTTATTGGCAGGAATAAATATAACTAACCATAAAATGAATAAAAAATTATAATTGATTTTATATTTATCGAATATAATTTAGAGGCTTAAAATGATAATGAATAAAATTTTAAGTATAAATACAGTAATATTTTTTAAAAAGAAAATTTTCAACCATTTGATGGAGATCCCATTTTAAATATTATTTTTGTCACTTTTATATGTTTCATTTGAAAAAATAAACTAATTATTTATAATAGAGACATCAAAAATAAATTTGGGTAAATTTTTGGTATTTTTATAAAAAGGTTCATTTTTTAAATGAATAGTGAAAAATACAGTATTTTGTGTTCAAAACTGTCTTTTCATATAATTTATTTATATATTTAAATTGTAATATAACTTGATTTTAAAGTGTAATTGGATTATATTTTTACCCTATAATCTGATGTTGGTTATTTTATGTATTTTCACTTTGAAATTGGATATAAAAACATGTCAATATTTTGGTAAATTTTACTTCTTAAAAACACACTTTTGGGTTTTAACAATGAGAATTAATTGAAAATTAATTAATGAAACTTATATGTTTTTAATTTTTTAAATTAGGCATGATTTTTTAATTTAGAATATCAATTTTATCTTAGGGTGTATTTTTATTTTTGTAAAAACTGTCAATTTTTTATGAATATTGAAAAATACAACATAGTAGTTAAAAAAAGACTTTTACAATTAAATGAAAATTTACCACTTCTTTGAATTGAATTCAAAAAATCTGACAAACATGGTTGTCATCAATAAGTAAAATTTGTTACAATAGAATGAAAATAATTTTTTCTGAATATTATCTTTTGAAATTAATTTATCACGGTTAAAGATAAATAGGGTAATTAATGGTAAAGATAATATTATAACAATTGAAAATTAATGTAATACTTATTAGGAACATATTTAATGAGTCATATAAAACCATGAAAATCCTTGGGATGAACTTTTGTCCTTTGAAAGCCACTTATGTAATATAATTACATTAATGAATTTTTATTTAAAGTAAAAATTATGATCTCACAAACATGAATATTTTTACTAAAAAAATCATGTGGGATTTAATAATTGATATTTTTGACTATTAATAGTCATTAGAAATATTATATGATTTCCTACATCAGGGTATTTTATTTATAATTTTCAGTCATCAAATAAATAAATTTATTTATGACACAGTTATAATGTCGTGTTACCTTATTAATGAATGTTTAAAATAAATGAGATTATGAAAATTAATATAAATTTATTTTGAAACTTCTTATGTCACCCATGAATTTTAAGGATGATTAGGACTTGTTATATTTATAATAATGAATTTATTTTCAAAATAACCAAGTTGTTTTGGGGTTTGTTTAAAATTTCATGATATAAATAGTATTTAAATTGGCATAAAGGAGTTTCTAAAAAAATTATTATTTTATTAAATGATATAATAAGCCTAAAAATCTAATATTCTTCTAAATGACTTAGATACAGTTTAAAATTTCATTAAATAACCAATTGTGGTTCTATTGGTATTTTCTGGTAACTTTATTAACCATATAGAGTGAATATACAAGAAGACATGGTAAGAGTCAAATTAGGTCACTAAATGTTAAAGCTAAATGATAAGGTTAAATTTGAAACCAAAACATGTCTAAAACCTATCATTTGATTGGAATTAGAATACCATTAATAATATATTCTGATATAATTAGTTATGGGTATTTTGAAAACAAAAATCTTATTATAATAAATTAATACTTTCAAACATTACTAAAGAGCCCCTCCTCCCCCTTATAAAATGTAATCCGTTATAACTCTTACTGACACATCTCAAGCACTGTTTTTTATTCCATCATCTATCTAAATAATCTCCCGATATACCTGTCTTCCTTTTATATGCCTTCCTATAGGAAAAAGAAAATTCCATAAAACCTTTCGGTTCAATCCAAAGTGAGTAACCCGATTTAAAGGTAACATCTCCTCTCAAGTTATTTTCTTTTTTCCCTTCTCCATTACATATTATATTCTAGATATATGATTACATAACAAAACCAGTATCCTCAATAGTCGAGAATGGTTTAATGGGAATTATTTTAACTACAAATACAAACCCCTCCATCTAATTGGTATAGAACATACTGTTTCTATGGACGGTGAAGTACTGCCTGACAAAATGATAATTGTTCAATCTTCTCCTACCACCACATATGGTGGACATTATTATGGAACTATAATTTTATATTATATTTATTTTATCTTCATTATTCTTTAATTCAATTTTATAACACACCTTTATGCTTTTAATGTTGTATATATATGATATTTTCATTTTTGGAAGTGTTGACTACCACCACCTCATATTTATATCACATGTTCATGCTATACATGGAATGTATAATAAAGTAATTAATGAACATATGTAATATTTATAACATTGATAATATACTGGAATTATAATATACCTATTTATCATTGATTTTTCATTCCTTTATAAATAAAAAAGAATTGAAAGTGGCATTCATGTGTACGTACGGCTTAGCATCTCCATAAACGGTGCATTTCATTTATTATATCCAAATGTAATAGAAAATTATAAATACATATATACAGGATATATATGATTTATATGAAATATAAATAATTAATATTATTCTGTATATAATTTAATTTTTACCAAATAGACATTTTATAATTATAACATATTCATTTTTTTACACATGTTCTGAATGTCGAAAAAATGTTTGATAGGACCTAAAATAATTAACTAATTATTATATGAAGGTAATAAGTGATATGAAAAGGAATAATAAATGTTAAAATGGATATGATGAAAAAATAAATTAATATAATTTATTTATTCATGAAATTAAAAAAACGAACGAGTCATGTAAAACATTAGGTAAGGGATATTATCTCAATATATTTTCATTGAGGAGTGTTTTGATAATATACAACTCCTTATTTTATATGGTGTATAATAAACTGCTTAGATATTTATCCTCATTAAAAGGGAATATTTTTTTTATAAAGATTTTTACTAAAAGATGAAAGGAATGTTTTTAACGTATGCGATGAAAATGACATCTCTATTGCCATAATCGTTATTTGGCTTCCTCTATAAGCCTTAATGTTTTTTAAAATGAAAGAGAAACCCCTTATTATATTTTGGGTGTTGTGGTATTAAAATTAGTTTTTGAAATTGACTGAGTATTTTTTTATATTGATATGATATCTTATAATTGAAAATTAAATTTTGTTACTGAAATGTTGATATTTGCAATATTTTATGTGAAATGATTATGTAATTGTACTTAGACATTTGACAGGTGGTTGCATGATAAAAAAAATGAGGAAGGGTTCCATCATAAAACAAGAATGGTTGGTTACAATATAACCACAAATTCTTTGTGTATGGAAGTTGGTTGTATGGTTATTCAATTTATAGATATTTGTGGAAGTCAGTTGTATGTTTGTTCCAATTAAGTATTTTTATGTACCAAGTTAACTTTATATGTTATGTGTTCTTTGTATGGGTTTTATGGTAATCCTTTTGTTTCAAAAGGTTATGTAATGAGCTTTTATTCAGTGAGGAGTATTTGCTGCTTCATAAAGGTGAAAATTATTACTTATGATAAAGTACTCATGGTTTACTTATTGTTTTGAATAACTAATAGTTTTCCTTCATTGTGTGACCCTTATTGAGATTTTTATGCCCATATCATTTTTATGAAATGTTTTTCAGAATAATTAAATTGGAATAAGTTCATAGATGGGATCAAAGGAAATCATGATGATTCAAACACAAAAATAAACATGTTTATTTTTTTTAATGAGTTTTTATTTTTTGAAAAAAATGGACACTGAGTAGAAGTGTCTACATGAAATATTCATATTAGTATGTATATGTTATGACCTAATTCTGTAAAACTAAAAACTTGAAAGATCCTTAATGTGAATTATTAATTTCATTCATGATTATGTAATGTTTAAGGCTAGGGCCTTATAGTTGGTATCAGAGTTCGGTTTAGACTAACATAGGAGTAAGGATATTGTTAAATTAATATCCATAGATTATTTTTACTTTATGGTAACAATGATATGATATATCATTTGAAGGATACAATGTTGCTTCCCCTAAGATATTTTTTTGATCAAAATGGTTTTCATTAGATTGAACATGGTAGTAGTGCTGAGATGGAATACATAGGATAATAACCTTCTAAATCAACATCCTGAAATGGATGGAATTGAATCTAAATAAGTTTTTGCAGTAATGGGATAGTTGAATCAGGAGATATATGGTGGTTATATTTATGCCCAAGTTCAACCAAATAAACTCCAGAGAAACATGCTAGTCATGGAACATTTCATGAGGCAACATTCCCTATCATTGATAGGATTATCTGACCCTATTCAAGCTGAAGGGTGGATCACAAAACTGGAAAATATTTTTTATGTCATGGGGTGTATAGATAATCATAAGGTTTGTTTTTTTGTTTATTGTTTCTATGGAGAAGTCTATCAGTGGTGGTTAATGGATAAAAATTTCTGGGACAGTGTGGAGATTGATTCAATTTGTTTGGAAGAATTCAAAGCCATGTTTCTTGAGAAATATTTTTTTAAGACAGTTCAACATAGGATTGAAAAACCATTCATGGAATTGTGGTATGATGATGAATTAGTGGATGTTTATGAAGAAAAATTCACTGAACTAAAAATGTATGTTCCAAATTTTATACAAGATCTGGATAGTAAGATAAATCGATTTTTTTAGACTGAAGCCGCGATATCGAAGAGCAATAGACACTCGTGAATTAAAAAGCTACGAGAAACATATCCGATATATATAGAAAGTAGAAATGGAGTTTTATGATGATCATGTGTTCAAAGAGAGTTTGAAAAATAAGAGGTCATGTTGGCATGAAAAAGGAATGAATTAAACAATGAATCTTGGAGGTGAGAAAATTAAATTTCCATCTTTTGAGAAGAGTGGTAAAAATTATCTTGTTGAATGGTTATCTATGTCTAGGAAGTGATTATGGGGTGGTAAAACTGGCCATATTGGTCGTAAATGTAAGTTAGATAAAAAAGGAAGTAATGAAAAGCTTGCAGTAAGATTTTTTTAGTAGAAATGATTTTGGGAATTTTTCTAATGTGTCTCTAGAGATGATTACCCAGGTTGGAAACTAGAAAGATCAAAAGTATATCGGTGGGAGAAAATCTTTTTAAACTACTAAAGTTGATGTGGTACCATCAAATGAGATGGTATATTGTACCTTTTTTGTTTTTTCATATTATGCCAATGTGTTATTTGAATTAGATTCTACACATTCTTTCATTTATAAGAAATTTTCTAATAAATTAGGAACTCCATATCAAGATATGAATCCTGAACATGTGGTAAAAAAAATGGTTGATATGTTGAGGAAAAAAGAAATTATAAAAATATTCATATACTTATTTGTGGAATCAATTTACCTACAAACCTTGTCATTTTGCTTCTAGTATCATATTTTTTATTTTGTTAATGGATTGGCCTTATTTTTCCCATGCTAAGATTGAATGTTGAGCTAAAGAGGATTATTTTCAGAAAAACATTCAGTTCTTGTACAAGAATGAACCCTTATCTCTGATAGAAAATCAGGAATCTGAAAAACTACCGAATGATGGAAATGAATCATACCTTAAAATTTTTGCTGAAAACAATAAAAACTATTCCAATTAATGATGTACCAGTTTAAAATAAGTATCTCGGTGTTTTTACTAACTAGTTTAATTGTGTTATACCTATTCAAGAAGTTGAATTTTCTGTTGACATAGTTTCTGATGTTAATCTAATTTCAAAAACCCTTTTTGAATTTCTCAATTTGAAATATAAGAGTTAAAGAAAAAATTGTAGGAATTGTTAAATAAAGGTTTCATTCGACCTAGCACATCCACATGGGGTGCTCCAATATTGTTTGTTAAAATAATATGGTTAAATAAGAATTTTCATTTTTTATAAGGACTTGAATAATATCAATATTAAGAACAAGTATCATTTGCCTCATGTCGATTATTTTTTTGACCAGCTTTGGGGAGCTCAGTATTTTTTAAAGATTGAAATGAGGTTGGGGTATCATTAGTTGAAATTAAAGGAATGAGACGTTTTGAAGACAATATGTCAAACTAGATATGGCCATTTTGAATTTTTACTTATGCCTTTTTGGTTAACAAATGCACCTGCTGTATTCATTGATCTAATGAATAAAATTTTATTTGAATTCCTAGTGAAGCTTATAGTATTGATAATTGATAATATTTTGGATTATTCTAAAATTAAAGAGGATCATGATTGTCATTTAAGGGTTGTCTTTAAAACCATAAAAGAAATAAAATTGTAGTGGATATTTAGAAAGGGTGAGTTTTTTTACCAAAGATTTTTTTCCTTGGTCAAATTGTTTCAAAAAATATCATAATTGTTGATCCTGTTAAAAAAAAGTTGTTGAAGAATGGCCAAGACCTACCAATATAACTGAGATTTGAAGTTTTATTTGTTTATAAAGCTATTACATAAGGATTGTATTTAATTTGGAATGGTTTTCAAGCCCACTAACTATGTTAACTCGAAAAGGTATTAAATATATCTAAAAAAAGAATGGGATGATTGTTTTTTGGAATTGAAAAGAAGATTGTTTAATGATCCAGTTTTGTCATTACTTTTTAGAAATGGTGAGTTTTTTATCTGTAGTGTTTCTTTATTGAAAGGAATTGGTTACTTCATAATGCAGAATGATCATGTAATTACCTATACTACATGCCAGTTGAAAACTCATGAGTTAAATTAACATACACATGATTTCGAATTAACTTCTGTGGGTTTTTATTTAGAAAATTGGAGGTATAATTTGTATGGTATAAATAATTAAATATATACTAATCACAAAAATTTTAATTAAATATTCACTCATAAATAATTGAACATGAAACATCAAAGATGGCTGGAATTATTCAAGGATTATGATTGAATCATTAATTACCATCTAAAAGATGAAAATAAAGTTGTTGATTCCTTGAGTTGAAAAAGTAATGTTATATTAACCATGATACATTTGGAACAATATCATTTTATTAATGATTTGATGAACTTTGGAAAACATGTTTTTGGTGCAGAAAATTCAACTATTTTGTTTCAGGTGTCAAGGAAATCTTCTCTCATAGACTGAATTAAGAAAGCACATGAAGAATACAGTGAGTTCCAGAAAAAGAATTAGTTAGTTTAGAAGGGTATGTTTCCTAAATTTAACATTTATAATGATTGAATTATGATATTTGGGAAGAGATTATGTGTTCCTTGTAATTCACAGTTGAAGAAAGATATGTCATGTAAATCTAATAGATTTATGTTTTTAGTTCATCCTGAGAGTAATAAGATGTATAGAGATCTTTGGGAGTATTGCTGGTTGGACAGAATGAAAAGAGATATTGATGACTTTACTATCAATTGTTTAACATTTCAAAAGGTTAAAGAAGAGTTCCAGTTACCGAATGGGAGGCTTTAGCCTTTACCATTTCCAGAGTTGAAATGAGAAATTTTTTCTAAAGATTTCATAGTCTGATTACAAAAGACTTCTCGAGTTAATGATGCAATCTAGGTTATTATTGATCGATTGAATAAATGTTCTCAATTTTTTTCCTCTTAGAGATTCTATTTCTATAGATTAACTTTTGTGATTGTATATTAAATTGATAGTTAGTCTACATGTAGTTCCCCTCTTCATTGTATATGATCTTGATCTGAGGTTCACTATTAAATTTTGTATTGGCCTTCAGAAGTGATTAGGTACTGAACTAAATTTAAGTAAAATTTCTCGACCGTAATTAGATTGGTAGTCAGAATGAACAATTAAGACCTTGGAGGATATGCTAAGTGCATGTTAAAGGATTACTTGTGAAGATTAGACCAACATATTTCTTTGGTTGAGTTTTCTAATAATAACAGTTTTCATTCCCGAATACAAATGCCTCCATTTGAGACATTATATGGGAAGAAGTGTCGAACTCCCACTTTTGGGGATGATGTAGGTGAAAGGAAACTGAAAAGACTAGAATTGGTAGAAGAGATATAAGAGAAAGTTTAGTTGATACAGAAACATGTGAGAATAGATTAGAGCTGACAGAAAAGTTATGTAGATACCCAAATGAATGATCATTATTTTGAGGTATGTGATCATGTATTCTCCAAGTTTCTCCATGGAATAGTGTGATGAATTTTGGATAGAAGGGAAAGCTAAGTCTGAGGTTCTTTTAACCTTACTAAATCCATGAAACTGTTCTATTAGTTTCCTATAGAGTGGATATACCTCTTAGTTTATCCTAGGTACACAATTTTTTGGCATGTTTTAATGTTGATAATTTATATACCAGATCCATGACATGTTTTTAGTCTAAAGGTTGTTCAGTTGGAAGACAATTTTTCTTATGAGGAACATCCAGTTGAGATTCTTGACCAATGATAGAAAGAGTTGTGAAACAAGATAATTCATAAAGTAAAGGTTTTGTGGAAGAATGATATGGTTGAAGAGGCAACATGGGAATCTTAAAATTCTATGAGAGATAAATACACCCATTTATTTGAAAAGTGAATAGAATTGCAGGGACTCAATTCCCAAAAGGGGGGAAGGATATAACATCCAAGGTGAATAATGTATATAAAATTTTCATAATTATTAATATTTTTGAATAAAATTTTAATTTTACTTAAATAAGGATGATATGTCTTAGAGAGTACTCAACACCTGATAACGAATTTCTCCAAAATCATATGTTGCATACAATGTTGAGTTATATCAGAAAATAATATAGTAATATGATTATTTTATTAGGAAGTAAATACTTAGTCATTTTATTGGCGGGAATGAATAGAACTAACCATATTATTATTAAACAGTTTTGTTAGTTGGTTATTGGTTTATCCAATAAAATTTGAGGCATAAATTAAGAATGAATCCAATTTTAAGCATAAATACTCTAATACTTTTAAAAAGTTGTTTTACCGCCTTTTGATGGAGACCAATTTTAAAATATAGTTTTTTTCACTTTTAAATGTTTCATTTGAAAAAATAAACATCTTATTTAGAATCAGGACATCAAAATTTCAATCAGTTAAATTTTTTGGTATTTTCATGATTAAGATCATTTTTTTAATGAATAGTAAAAAACACGGCATTTTATGTCAAAAATGTATTTTTATATAATTTATTAATATAGTTAAATTGTACTTTTAATTGAATTTAAAGTGTAATTAGATTATATTATACCCTTTAATCAAATGTTGTTCATTAGAAGTAGTTTCACTTTAAAATTGGACAAAAATACATATCAATCTTTTTGTAGTTTTTACTTCTTAAAAACATGCTTTCTGGATTTGACAATGAAAATTAATGTAAAATTAGTTAATTAAACTTATATTTATTGAATTTGGTAAAATAGATATCATTTTTGAATTCAAAAGTTAGAATTTATCTTATGGTGATTTTTTTTGTATTTTTTCAAAACCATCAATTTTTTATGAATAGTGAAAAATACTACGTAGTTAAAAACAGACTTTTTCATTTAAATGAAATTTAACTGCCTCATTGAATTGAATTAAAAAAATATTCCATACATGGTTGTCATAATTATGTAAAATGTGGTTCATTAGGATGAAAATAATTTTTTTTTGAATATTAACTTCTGAAGTTTGTTTACTGCTTTTAATGGTAAATCAGGTAATTAAAGGTAAAATTATATTATAATAATATAAAATTTTCTGAACAATTGTTCTATCCTTATTGGATGATCCATGTCCAACTAATACAATAATTGGGTTGAACACTTGGCCTTTTAATTCCACTTGGGTAAGATAATGACATTAATAACATTTTATTTGAAGTAAAAATAAAAATATCATTAACATAAATCTTTTTCATAAAACAATTTTAAGTGGGGTTTTATTATTGATATTTTTTACTATTACTAGTATTTATAAATCTAAAACTATTTCCTATATCCTGGTATTTTAAATATAATTTTCAGACATCAAATAAAGAAAATATCTATGACGCAATGATGATGTAGTGTTTATCTTATTAATGAATGTTTTAAATAAATGAGATTATAATAATTAAAATAAATTTATTTTAAAAACATTTATGACATACACGAATTTTTAGGATGATTATGGATTGTTATATTTATATTAATGATTTTTTTTCAAATGAATCAAGTTGTTTTGGTTTTTTTTAAAACCCATGATATGAATAGTTTATTAATTGACATAAATGAGTTTTTAAAACAAATATTATTTTATTAAATGATACAATAATGTTAAATTTAAAACCAAAACATGTCCAAAAACTATTGGTTTTAAGGATTTAAAATCATAGTAAATGTATCTTTTAATATAATTAGTTATGGACCTTTTGAAACCAAAATTCCTTTTATTATAAAATAATTTACTCAAACTTTCCTAAAGAGCCCCTCATACCCCTTACAAAAGGCCATCATCTCTATCCCATACTCACACATATCAAGCCCACATGGCTCATCCAAACTCTCCCCAAATAATTTCACATCATTACTCTCTCTTTATTCGAATCATTTCCTTAATAAGAAGACATTTCTAGAAAACAATTGGGTTCCAACCAATGGGAGTTACTATATTTAAAGGCAATGTCTCCTCTGGAGTTCTTTTAATTTATTTTTCTTATCCACTACCACTTATATACTTATTATTTGATTACATTAAAACATATGTGCCAGAAATATACTAGTTTTTAGTTATGAGATGTATTTTAACAATAGTTTCACACACCTCCGTCTAATGGGTATAGAACATACTATTTATATGGACGGTGAACTACTACCCCACAAAACGATTATTGTTAAATATTCTCCTACCACCTTTTATGATGTCTATTATGATAAAAATATAATTTGATATGATATTTATGATATTCATTTTATCTGTATTCTTCTTTAATTCAATTTTATGACATTAATTTATGCTTTTCATGTTGAATATATACAATACTTTTATTTGAGGAAGTGCAGACTAGTGCACCCTCAATGGGATACCACTCATTCATTATATACATGGAACATATAAAAGAAGGAAATAATGAACTTATATAACATATATAACATATATATTAAACTATAATTATAATATATCCTATTTATCATTTATATTTCATTCTTTTAAATATGAAAAATAATTTAATGTAGTGTTCATGCTTAAATACGACTTACATTATCCATGAATGGTGCATTAATTTTCTTGTATAAAAATGTGACGGACTATTATAAATATATATATACTGGATATATATTATATATTTTATATCTAAATATTTTATAACTTCCTGGAGAAAATTTAATTTTCACCACTTGTAAAATATGTAATTATAACAAGTTCATATATTTACTCAACTTCCAAACATCGAAAAAATGTCTGATATGAGCTCAAATAATTAACTAATTGTTATAGAAAGGTAAAAAATGATATAAGGGAATAATAAAATTTAAAAATGTCATAAATAAATTTGAAATTATCTTATGTTTATAATTAAGGATATTAAATAACGAAAGAGTTATTTCGGAAACAAGGTAAGGGACATTTTTTCAATCTTCTGTCATTGAGGCATATTTTGTAAATACAACACTCCTTCTTTTATACAGTGTATAATAAACCCCTTTGAATTTTATTTTCAATTAAAGGGAATATTATTTCAATGAAGCATTTTACTAAATGATAAAAGGAATGTTTTTTAACATACATAGAGACAATGAACTCTCCATTTCCATAATAGTTATTTGGCTTCTGACATATTCCTTAATGTTTTTTAAAATGAAAATGAAACCCCTTGTTCAGTTTTTGGGTGTTTTAGTATTGAAAATGGTTTTTGAAATGTATTGAGTATTTAAAAATTTTGAAATGATATATTTTGATTGAAAACTAAACATAATTATGGAAATGATGATATTCTCAATATTTCATGTGTTATGATTATGTAATGGTACTTATACAATTGATGAGTGGTTACGTGATAACCAAAATGACGGGCAGTTCACTGATAAACCATGGACTGTTGGTGACATTATAACCTCTAATTCATTGGGTTTATAAGTTGGTCGTATGGTTATTCCATTTAGAAATATGTGTAGAAGTTTAGTGTATGGTAATTCCAATTATGTATATTTATGTCCCAAGTTGCTTTTATTTGTTATGTAGGCTTTATAGTGATATTTAGGTTACAAAAGGGTACTCTAAGAGATTTAAATCAAAAATGAGTATTGACTACTTCATAAAGGTGAAAAGTATTTCTTATGATAATTTATTCATGGTTTACTTGTTGTTTTGAAAAACTAATAGTTTTTCTTTCTTTGTGTATCCCATAATATAATTTTTAATTTTATCCAATGTTTTTTAGATGTCTTTCACAGGACCTAAAGCGGAATAGGGTCACAGATGGTATCATGGAAAAGTAATAAGGATTAAAACATGGAACTAAACACATTTCTTTTCTTTTACGTGTTTTTATTGTATGAAAAAATGGATACTCAGTTTAATGGTCTACATGTAATATTCAAATTGTTAAATATATGATATGACCTAATTCTCTAAATCACTAAAACTGAAACATACTCAATGTGAATTATTATCTTAATTCAATATTAAGTAATACTTAAGGGTGTGCCTTATAAAAACATTTTCATAATAATAAATGGAGTTACACTATCCTTGGGTGACATTCCCCATACACCAAAGGCTATAAATATATTCCACGTTTTAAGGAGAACCTTAGGAGATAATTTCCCATTACAAAATTACCCTAATAAAGAAAATAAAAGTACAACACATATATATGATGCATCAATATATATAATACAACTCAATGTTAAAATTAATAGAATAACAATATCTTAGAGAAAAAGAAACAAAGAATACAAACTAAAAATCAAAATATAACATGACAAAAAGACAATAAATTAGAATTATCCAAAGAAACAACAAACTATATCCTTTCTCTGATAATAATTTTCAAGCCTATGGTATCCAGATTCATCACTAGTGATATTATATACCTTCCCCTTTCCAGTGTCTTAGTATAAAACATATGGTAATTCCATAAAGTACCCTTGTATGGGTGATTATAACACGTCTGAGTTAATCCCCAAAACATCCCAACACATTCCAATAGGATTAAAACTAGTTATCCCATCTAAAATAATAAAAACTAAACTATTTATAAAATATTATAAATTAAATCTTTTTAGAAATTACAAAAAATATATTATTACCATTAATTAATACGTGGAATAACTATTCTATAGATTACAAACACACTCACACCATATTGAGATTTTAAAAATATCAATATCATGAACTATTATCATCTACCCCATATTGGTGACTTGTTTGATCAAATACATGCATCCTGATATTTTTTCTTAGTTTTAACCTCATTTTAGATATCATAAATTGATTCTAGTTAAATTTTATACCAAATAAATACTTTCATGTATTTTATAGTAATTATGAATTAATAGTTATTTGATTTTGAATTACCAATTCCTCTACCTCCAAAATGGATTTAACAACTACAATATTTTCAAATTAACATTGTCAATTTTTTAATATTTTACATATAATGTTATTATATATTATAATCTAATGAATGATTCTGAAAAGCATTTTAGGATAATATTGATGACCATGAAGAAGGAGAAGTTAAATTTGAAATTTATCAAAGGGAATTTTTGGTTATACAATGATTCATTCATGGGTCAAATAATCTCAACTGATGGTATACATATAAATTCTTAAATGATATAACTTATTGAATATATTTTATACTAACCATAGTGGCTAAGCTACATGTTTTTCTGGGGTTGTATGGATACTATCGATTCTTAATGAAGTATTTACTAGGTCTATCTAATCTAACAAAAAAGTTGAAAAAAAGTAATTAAAACTCTTTTTCACATGTGAATATGGGAAAAATTAAAAAGATATAAAGAGAATTTTATTGATTTTACATGTGTTCATACTACCCAATATTAGTGAAGTGTTTTTTATCTATAGTGATGCATTTTATAAGGGAATTAGATCCCCATTTTCTTTAAGGATATGGTATAAGATTATGCCTCTAGATAATGATAGTTATTGATAAAAGTTTCCTTGATTAATTTCACAATTGACAACGTTAATATTTTAATTAAAAATATTGATTCTTTATATTTATTGAAAAAGAGTTCATATATATATATATAACGAAATCTTTATCTACATATTCACATAAAAAGAGTTAAATATGGGACAAAGGATATTTTTGGACATGTTTAACGGTTATATCTACTAAATATATTATCTCCCTATAAAGGTGAAAAAGGTGTATGATCCTCTATATTAGAAATACTATAATATTTTATCCATCATTATTATTGGATAAGATCCAATGATTATAAATTTTTAAAAGGTATATCTTTAATTAATGTTTAAAGGGACATATCATATATCTCATAGATTCATGCTTGACCATTCATTCATGTCAAGATTAAATATTTATAGAAGGAATATAAGGAACTAATGAAGAATGTGGGAAATGTTCCTAAGTTCAAAATAGATAAAAATAGAATGATATGGTCTAAAAACCATTTTTGTTACTTGTTAGTAGTTTCTCTAATGAATATTTTGTTAGATGAAGCTCATAGTTTATTATTCTCCGTTCATTATGAATATATGAAGGTTTTTATAGATCTGAAATATTATTTCATATGAGAAAACATGAATAGGGGTATAGTGTAGAAGGTATTTCAGTTCATGGTATAACATTAGGATAAGGCTATATAGAATATGTTGAATGGGATGTCACAACCATTTCATATACCTATATAGAAATGAGAAAATGATACCATAGATTTCATCATTGGAATTCCCAAAACATGAAAAGGGAATAATTTTATTTTGATTTTTGTTTATCTCCATATGAAATAATCACGTATCAATATAATAAAAGAATATTTTTCTCTAGTTTTGGGATATACAGTGAAGAAGGGGAAATTCTTCATGGAGTACCACATTCTATTGTATCTAATTTGGATTTGGAATTAATCTCACTATTTTGCAGAAGTCTATAGTATGAATTGAATACATAGTCCAACATCATCTCTTCGCATCATTTGTACATAGTGTTCTATAATATTTTAAAATTCATAACATATAAATCATTTTCAGAAAATTTTCTATTATTTTCAAAAGTGTTTGGGATCCAAAATATTATTTATTTTATTTACCTACAGAAATATATATCACTAAATAATTAAAATGGATCTCTATGAATACCACTATTGATGGTAGTGAACAAATACAATGTTTTGGGATATAATCAGATAATACATTACAATTGAACATGTGTTTTATAAGGAAATATTGGATATTCTTATATACATTTATAAGAACATCTTTGAAACTAAACTTCAAAATAAATGTTTTTTAACAATTGTAGGTGGGATCAAGAGTTTGAAAATTTTCACATTGTATCCCTATAAAAACCTCTTGTAATAATTTTATGAGATTTTAAATGTAGGTAAATATATCAATATATTTATTTTTTTATTCAAAATTATAGATCGTATCATGATGGTTACATATCCCTTCTAGATTATATACAATCTCTACCAAAATCATGATGTCTTCAATGTATTTCTCCAGACAAATTATATAGAAGACCATTACAATGTATTGAAAATAGATTTCATACAACTGGAGAATAATCTAAAATATGGGGAACAATCAATGGATATTAAATATTTAAGATATAAATTTATTTGGAACAAGACCACTGACGAGGTCAATGTATTATGTTGAAACCCTAAATTTGAGGAATGTACATTGGAACACAAGGATGTGATGAGGAAGTTGTATCCATAATTTTTTATATAATTGGGATGTGATTTCAATTATGAAAAGTGGGTTATATTATAAGAGAAAAATATTTTATAAAATATTTCCTTTTTTCTAAATTTTATTTCATTGATATCTTGATTTACATGCTATATCGAGTTTAAAAAAACCACGATATAATATTGGTATGTAATTATTTAATGTGAAAGATATTTACAAGACATCATATTTCTGTATATGAATATTCATAATAAAGTTATTAAAAGTTATTCTATAAATAATAATAAAATTTATTAATAGGTTTTTAAGTGGATGAAAATTAAAATAAAATAATTTTGATAAAAAAAATAGATGTTTTTCTCAAAAAAATTTACGAGAAAACAGTATTTTTTCTTATGAATTAAATAAATATATATTTATTATTTATATTAATTATATTATTAGCTTATATATTCAACAAAATATTTTATTAGTCATCTAATGGTTATTTCTAGGAAATAATAGGAACCAATTAAATTTTATTATTCAAAATTCATTTTTCTAAAAACTATTTTTATTATTTTTTCTCACTAATTTAAAAATGAATTCATAGAAATTAATAAAATTAAAAATTATAAAATGTATTAAATATTTTTTATCATAAAAATGATTATATTTTAATAATTTTTTCTTAATGTTTTGTCATATTGAATTGTAAAATGAGTAAAAATGTTTTACGGTTGTTAGGGTCTAAATGAGTTTTCTTGGGGTTAACCTAATATATAATGGGAAAATGTAACATAAATTTTTTAAAATTTTATTGGTTGAGAATATTTTTAGTATATATTTTTCTAATGTAAAATTATTGAAAATTCAGTTCCAATTTTTCATGAAATTTTCATTGTATTATATTAGTTGTTTATGCAATTCCATGTGTGCACCTCCCCTCACATATATAAGGGAACTTCTCCTCCAACTATATTCAATGAAATTGGGCTATATATCTTAAATATAACCTTAAAAAAAATTCATATCTTCCTTCAATTAATTATTGATCATCTTTTCATAACCTAATACTCTTCAATGATGGATTAAGGTTTAATCCAAATGAGGTGTCTCTAATAAAAGGTAATAATCTAACCTGACTATTTTAATGTTTATTTGTCATTATACATTCACTAAATATGTTATATATTGTAAAATAATTACTCTAGTGTAATAAATATAACTATATTTTTTTATTATTATGGTACAACCATTTTCTATCACCTTCCCATCCTTTGAAAAATGATAATGTTGCTCGTGTATACATGTGGACTACCACCTCCTTGAAATAATGTGATTCGTTTATCATTTCTTATTACATGGATGGTAATATGGATATGTTTAATTAATATATATAATATTTATTAAATAATTATTATTTCAGGAAGTAGAATTATTATACACATTTCTTTTTTCTATCAATAAAAATGTAAAAACATCACTTATTTGTACGTGTGGACTACCACCACCATGAAATGATGTTTTTAATTTTTAGTGATCAGTTTTTGTATATGGTTATTAAAGGTTAAGTAATGAAGAAAACTTATTTCATAATTAAGATTCATGATATGATGAATCCATGACCAGGGTGCTTGAACTAGAGCCATAGAACTGATAATTTTAAGAAAAAATAACCATGTTTCATCAAAATTTCCATTTTTATAAAGAATGTTTTTCAAAAATGATAACCTTATATAATAAAGGAATGAACATTTTAAATTATATATGAATATTTTTTGGAATATATATATAGTAAATCCATATTTTTATCTTTAAATTTTGAATTTTTTAAAAGCGTAACTGGACTTGAGGTAAAGGTTTATGTGACAATATCATTCATTTCAATGATTTGTATGCTAAATTTAATTTATTGGAAATTATAAATATATTATCCATTAAAAATATCTATATTATAATACTATAGTTATTGTAGGAACTTAAATTTTATATTACCTTCTCCCTCTATTTGGAATTGAAAATGATGGAGAAAATTATTTTTAGGAAAACTGAATATATTTTCTCTTCAGTAGAAGATATTTTCCCCCGTGTCCATGGTCTTCAAAGATTTTTTATATATCTTTTCCCAATACATTAAATATAATAAAATTTCAATTATTAATTCATTTATCTTTATTATAAATGGATTAAATATGGTTTATTTAAAATACAAACATGTCATTTTTTTGGTTTCACATGTTTGTTAAAATAACATTATCTTTTATGATATGTGGTATAAACATATTTTCTAATCATTATAACTATTCTTTTCATTCATGATTCTTTTAAAGGTTTTCTTGCTATTTTGGAAGTAAAATAATTTCACTTATATTATGAAACTTTTTAGTTAAAATATTATCATACGAAAATGATATTTTTCTAATATTTTCATAGAAATGTATGAATAATATTTTAATGTTATTTTTTATCAATGTACACATAGATTAATTATTTCTATATTTCATCGAGATATAATATTTTAATGTTATCCACTTCAATAGAATAATTTTTATGATGATAAATTTTTATTATTCCAGGAAAATCATTTTTTTCCATTCGTTAATTATGTTCTAATGTGATTATTTATGCTATTGTGATATTATCCACTTACATTATAATGATTTTTTATGATTATCAAATAATTAGATATTACCAACCCAATTAATTTTTCTTGGGCTATGACATATTTATTTTATTAATATTTATGGTCATATAGAACTTATATATATGGTTTGTATTATACTTTGAGGGGTGCTTAAATTATATATCCCTCAAACAAACTAGGTAAATAATGATATATAATGAGATAAAATGAATTGTAATGGGAGAGTGAAACTATTTTATTAACAGACTGTCTCCATAACGATAGTCTTGGGAGTTAACCAGGGATGTTTAAATAATTTAATGGGGAGTAAGACAAATCCACTATGATAGCCTTGGAAGTGAACCAAAAATAAGGAAATGATTTTATATGATTATGTGTTTTCATTAAAATTATGAATTATGATTATGATGTGTTCACATGAATCATTTTTTATTATCTATGATTTCACACTATAATGAATTATGATTTTTTTTAAAACCTTATACCATGATTCCTGATAGAATATCTCTCACTGATTTTGTATGACATTATAATTTTATTCTAAAGAGATTATATCTTACATGATCGAGAAGAGGTTGAATTCAACATTGGTGCCCAATACAGGATGTATCATTAGGACCATGATCATATATCTAGATTTATGCAGGGTGTGTAGAAATTTGAGGAGTTCCAGTTCCTTTTTGTCTTTGTCTGCTTGGGACTTATCTAGAAACAATATAATAGGCTATGGGAAATGGATTAAATGTATTCTTACTTCAATGGAGTTGAAACATACCACTGAATGCTCTTTCTTTTTGGATTTTATGCGAGGTGGTGTGGTGGTCAGAAACTCTAAAGGCTTGGTTGTGGTGGTTTTTATCCTTTTTTGGGAATTTTGATTCACTCCAAGTAGAAAATCATGCGATGCATTTAGGTCTACTTATCTGCATTCATAGAGGCATCTGTATTACATGAGGTTTCTTCACACTATGCATGAGGGTAATGTTGTGGTAGACTCTCTTACTGTGAAAGAGAATCTGAATATCGAGGTTGTGACCTTTTAAATCCTTGGATCTTTTCCTCTAGAGGGAATTTAGTGTGTTTGGGCTAATTTCCAAGGGATTCATTTTTTCAGACACACCTAACTTCTTCTTGTAAGTCATTTTTCCTTTTTTATTATAATAAAACAAAAAAGGGCTTACTTAATAATGGTACTATGACAGAATAAATGTTTTTGGATATATTAATTATATTTTATGACATTTTATGAAAATTTTTAGACTCTATAAGGAAAATAAATTTCAACAGTCCTAGGGGATTTATTATTATTTAATTTATTTAATTTCTTTCTAAAATGATGAAATTATTATGTTTATTATGCTCAGGTCAACACTATTATTTTCAATGAAATTAATTATAACAATATAGTTAGATTTTTATTTAAAATGTTATAATGTAAATCTAATTTTTCTAGTGTTTTCAAATAAATCCAAGAATGTTATTTTAAAAGTATATTCAACTATGTAAACATCATTTAATGATTCTTTCCACTACCGGGAATATTTATAAATGATACCAACCACCCTATTTCAAATAATATTTTATGATCATGTTGAATTATTTCATTCCATATTTCTGATTCTATACGATTAATAGTTGATCTATAATGAAATTTAATAGTGAATTTTATTTATCATTCAATATATATGGATTTCATTTTTTTTGAAATTTTTCAGTGGGGATTGATTATAGATATCCCCTGGAGTAATTGATATACCTCATGAAAAAATATAGAAGTCATGTAACATTATATTTGCATCTGAATTAAACCTCCCAATTTTTAAAGAGTGATTTGTTATTCTATCCTTTGATAGTATGATTTATGAAAACATCGTTCTGGCATTGAATGAATTATATCAAATTCATATAATTATATAATTTTTATTTTGATAATTTATTTTCCATTATCCATGTAATTTGAATGATGATATTAGTCATAGATATTC
This sequence comes from Viscum album, assembly GCA_963277665.1. Taxonomy (NCBI): domain Eukaryota; kingdom Viridiplantae; phylum Streptophyta; class Magnoliopsida; order Santalales; family Viscaceae; genus Viscum; species Viscum album. The sequence continues at coordinate 1,659,259,368 of OY728153.1, forward strand.
ATTGTCATATATTTATTAATTCAATGTAAATTATTTTGATTATCCACTTAACATTATTTATTATGAATTTTTTACTCATGATATATTATATTATAATTAATCCTTACTAAGGATCTAAGATTAAATTTTTTTTTTCATTCCTTGGTAAATTAATATGGATATATTGATTGATTTCAAATATGTACACAAGATTCTTATGTTATGTTTTCAAATTTTCAATGTAATGTGTCAAACGAGATTGTATCTATTATTCCATGAAAGATTATATGGTCAATACAATATTGATAAATCTCTATTATAATGTTTCAATGGAATAATGAAGTCACTTAAATTGGGTTATAGGAATTCAGATGTTATAATTAACCCAAAAAGGATTGTCAATCTCTGCCCTTCTCTCAATTCTCCAACATTGATTACCTTCCTTCCTTTATTCAGATTACCTCATCCTAAATGTAATATTTTTTTTTCAAGGAACTCTGAAACAATATATAATGAATTTTTAATTCACTATTTCATCTTTTTTATTGAATTTTATGATGATAGAATGCTTCAAAAAATTTAATCCCTCAGTGGACTCCTTTGACTGCCTAATTTTTTAGATCATCGGTCATACAAGAGTGTGCTACAATTTAGATTCTTGACAACATGAATATTATGATTAGGTTTTCTTTAAAATAGGATATGTTCCTATAATATTATACCACTCCTCGCACCTGTAATTTATCATATCTATTTCCCTTAAAATGGATTTATGACTTACACATGATGTGTGACTCGCCATCTATGGGGATTTGCAATAGAATCCATGAACTCCTAATTAATTATTTGAAGCCTTTTATTAATTGTTTTTTTGGAAGTATAGTGAGGTTTTATCATTATTTAAATAGAAGGACCAAAATTTTGTGTGACCTGATATCAACCTGAATATTTTTTGATGTGGAGGTGTTGAAATAACTAGTTGATTTTTTTATTTTGTTGTTGGTGATGATTTTTGTTATAATTAATCTTTTATTTTTTTGAATATTTATGTAATTTAAACCCATTGGGAATGAAATTGAGGAATATGGTGGATTCATTTAGAAATGGGAAGTTTCAATAGAAATAATACGGCTTAATTTCCAATCAGATGAATCAGGTTGCAGATGTGGTGTCCTTTTATAATGTAAATCTCTTGAATGTGTTTCACAATAAACCAGTTGGGGTTCGAGGTATAGTAGGGGATTATCTATGCAAGTTTTGAGGAATAATCCTCCCATAAATGTACATATATTAAACTAAAATATAATCAAACATTTCACCTCTTGATTCAATAGTGAATGATATTTATGGTATAATGAAATGAGAATTTGGGGTTGTTTGTTCTACAAGATAAGTGGTAAGCCTTACGACTACAGATATATGTGTTATATTTGATTCGTAGACACTAGAAGACAACGTCGAATACAATGATGAGACAGGGGTGCTTGTGTATGTGAAGACATGGGGATAGATCAAGATGACTATAGAAGAATTGCAGCGGGGGATGACACTCTATTTGTTGATCAAATAAATCAATCTAATGATGCTGAGTTGAATAGGTAAATTATTTCGAGAAAAGATACTATTGAGGAAAACTAATACATGCTTATAAAGGAAACTAATATACTTCCACATTTTATGGGATGTCTATTTATACATATGATAGACTATGATATACGGGGATATAGTCCAAAAGAAGGGGAGTACAACACTAATGCACAAAATACTATCTCTCATGAGTAAATCCAAAAAACATATAGTTCTTCTCATATATTTGATATAAGGTAAAATGTTTTTGATGATAACAAGGATGGTAAAACAACCCTCTTAAATATTTAAGTCATCATAAAGCCTCACTCAAGGATATCATCACACTTAGGAGGAAAATGATGATTGAAAGTGAGGGCATAATCTCTACCACACCCATTAGGAGAAGGTCGAGGAAGAACTATTCCAATATAGAATGGACTATTTACACTATGTCCTCCTATAAGGTGCTAAGGAATATAGATATTGATAATATTAAGATCATCAATCAAGTTAATTCTATATCTTAATTGGAATCATCCAATGTTTATTTTTGGAAATTATTTGTGATAATAGGATATGTTATCTTGATTTAGTTGGATGAGGGAAAAGTTGTCTTCCCCATCGACTTTCCTTACATACTTTTTTCATTCGTTTATAATAAATGGTTAGATTATTTTTTATCTAACATATCTTCCCAAGTAAAAAAAATAAATAATAAATTACGTCATGGTAAAACATATATTAATCATAATGTATTTTCGTACCTCAGTCATTTTTTCTTCAATAGTTATCCCAAAAAATAACCTTCCTACATAAACAGCTCATAAGTTTATTTATCCAATTTGATATATGTTTCTAAAAAATAAAAGAAAAATCCTAAAAGAAAAATCTGGAGATGTTTAACATAATCCTCTTTTCAATTATAATATACTATAATATCATCAATAAATATTACTCACCAATGAGAATAACTAATTATATCAAGATTAATTTTCTATTATGATATTAATCTCTCTACACCTTATTATTAGTAGGAAATTCACCTTTTCCATCATAAAAAATATTAGAATAATATTATAGTTCAATTATGTATGCTTATTTATTCATTTATATGACAATATGGTTTCTAGATATATAAATTTCTTAGATTTATTTCAATGATCATGCTCCAACCAAACACTAAAACCCTAAATGGTTTTCAATAAAATCATAGTAATTAATAATATTAATATGAATAATTAATCCAAGTCTGTATTATATAAGAAAACCTTAATTTCATATATAATTAGTTTTAGTTAAATCAAATTTAATTTAATTTAGGATATCTTGTATGCCTTAGAAAAATCCAAAAAGGAACTATCCCAAAATTATAATGAACTTTATTTAAACATTATAAACTAAAAAATCATTGAAATTAATGATCTCAAAATTTCAATTAACCATTATCCATAAAAAAACATATTAATTAATATTTACTTTAAATATCTAATATTTATTTTTTAATCTACATTATATATATTCATTACCATTTATTTTTCATACCTAAATTTTTTCAAATATATCCTAATGTTTTATAAAGAGGATGCGAATTTTCAAAACTATATAATAGGAGAGTGTTGAGCCAAATGTTTAGTCTTAGGCCCACTGATCGGGCATCAGGGTGAGGATTGAGTAGATACTTTACCACAATTCTTATGGGTGATTAAATATAGTCGAATTTGGTCCAAATCCACAACCACAATCCTCTCTCCAAAGAGGGATGTATTTTCTTAGAGAATCACATAATATCTACTTTACCAAAACCTTATGATATTATCAAATAATTAGAAACACCCCTTAGAAATATCCCATATATTTTTATAAGTTTCTCATATAAATTTTATAAAATATTCAATATTTCCTCCACTAACATAAAGTGTTTTATGTACTACTTAAATGAAGATCATCCATAACATATAAACTTTTAATGAAATTTTTATCATTTCCAATTTCGTCATATAATAATATCTGAAAATATATATTTAACTAAACCATTATCTTATACTAACAATAATTTATGATATATAATACAATCTAATAACATAAATTAAACTGGATATTTCATCACAATACAATCTCACACTTTTTAAAGCATATATATTTTGATTATTAGGATAAAAATTAAATAAAAAGCCCATTTCCTTTTTTAGAAACAAACATTTTTCACACATTATATGAAACTAATTATTACATAAAAAGTCTTTATCATATCCCACAAATTCTCCTCTAAGATCCCATTCTAGACATATTAAAAAAAATTAATATCATCATAACCTGGGGAAATGTAAACATAATAAAGGGGATAATAAAAACACTTTGTAATAGTAAATGTATACAATATGCATCAATGATCATATATGATAATAAGATGATAAAATGTTTATAATCATTTAAAATTGTAAATCATTCCTAATGCTGTATAAATCAATATTCACGAGTCGTGGAATAAGGCATGTCACATTGTAACACATGGCTAAAATTATTTTGACAACATGTTCCCACAATGACAATCCATGAGAGAGTATACTAGGTATAATAGTATTAATAAAAGTATGGAACATAATAGAAACCAAAATGGAGATTAGAAACAACCATAAAAATATGAAAAACATAGTGATAAATATTATTTTGAAGATGCATATGTGAGAAAAACATTATGTCCACCACAAAAACATGAGATAACTCATCATACCTAGGCCCATATGAACACACTCATTATATTTATGTCTGAATATCTCATGATATATAAACATAAAACAATGAATTAGATGGTGATATAGGATCAGAAATATCATCATTTATATATATTTGTACCATATAAAATAAATTATCATAATATCATAAAGAAACCATGGAAAAAAGTATATCCATTTCAAATGGAGTCACAAAATGAAAACATTCATACTTCAATAAATATTATTAACATTATATACAGACATAAGATAAATTGGTTTGAAATAATAATGATTAATATTATTTTTAAATTTAATTTCATTACAAAATTTAACAAATGGTATTATTACCATAAAAATAAAAGCTTATAAATTTTATATTTCATTCTTTTCATTAACCAATCGATATAAATAATCTTTGTGAACACCCTTCATTCAAAGGAATCCAAAATAATCTATTCATATATAATATAAATTGGAATAAAAATTATTGTCAAACACTTAAAATTATTAGTAAATATAAAGGTATTCACAGAACATTTATCATATGAAGATTTAACATTTATCATTTTTGAAAAAATTGGAAAATAATCATTGGGTAGAGAAAGGATTAGTTTATAAGAATAATATAAACATACATTGAAAAGAATGATGAAAATGAACCTTTCACCATGGAAACCATTTTAAATAAAATACATATTATTATAAAAATAATTTATAACCCCAATATCATAAACAATATTCAAAATTATGGGTAAATTTTTTATATGAAAAAAATTATAATTATAATTATTTTCATGTTATTATAAATATAGTCAAAAATAAAAAATTCTTTAATTTTATTTGTAAAGATAATTTTATAAATTTTTGGAGTGAGACATATTAAAATATATTAAATTATTATGTTTTATGAAATCTAAAATAATAGTGTCTTGAAAATATATAATGGTTTTATATTACAGATAAATTTATAGGGATGTAAATTATTGACATGGGTGAAAAAATTCATTAGAAGAAATGGGATTTATTATTTATAATGTAAAACTATTATTAAATAATTTATTTATCCATGTTAAATGTTATAGATTCAAATAAGTTACTTACCCTAAGAAAATTATATAATATCATAGAGAAACAATAATTTGGATGATAAAAGCATACCAGATGATTTAATTCATGTAGATAGTTTAAAACTCAAAGAGAATGAATTTGAGTCAAGAAATATAATAGAACATAACTAACACCTAAATTATAAAACCATGAAAGTGAGAAATAATTAAATTTAACTTATACTACCATGAATTATTATATATTAATTATAAAAAAATATTATAGTGGTTATAGATACAAAATTCCAACAAAAACATAGTTTAAAATAGAAAATATGTATCAAGGGGTGAATATTTTAGACATTAATCCCAGATCTTATTTCAATGATTAGTCAAATAGATTATAATATCATGTACAAAAAATATATAAAAAATATTTTTTTGAACCATTTTAGTGTATATAACCTTTCATAATCATAATTTTTAGTCATCCTTCATAAGTACATTAGTTAGTTATTATATATTTATTATATCGTGTCTATGTAATCTTGATCATTTTAATCTGATTTGGTATTTGAGGTGTTGAAGAAATTTATTCTCAAAAATTTCATCATTTATAGGTCATATAGGGTACTATAATATATTTTTCATGGTTTTTTATATAGTTTTAAATTTTTATTCTATGGGATATTTTTTTGTGATCATTAAATACGAAATAAATTAAGAGAATGATTCTATTTTTGATAATGAAATTATGTAATTATCATAATTATTGAGTTCAATAATATTTTTAAAATTTAAAAAAACTACTTATTTATTCATTTATATCAAATGTTATCAATAATATAGATCTCATATCGACCCATGATATTATTTTATAGCCTTATTCAATAAAGAGGGTAGACCTGCCCGAACATGAACATATTATAATTAAATGATGATTAGGATTATATAGGTGTTTAATTTGTGAATAATATTTTTATTTAAGAAGAATAATTATAAAAATATGATAATTTTAAAGTGGTGAATCATATTTTTTGATTATTTAATAAATAATAATGTATCTTGGAAAAAAATGTGAAATGTTACTTTGTGGAGGTGGTATTCTTTCCATTGAATAGTCAGTGATTTCATTTTTATATAATGGTAGGAAATTAAGGTGGATTAAAATTTTCATCTTTATAATAATAATATTATTTTCATATATATCACATTAATTCTATAATTGTACTTTTATAATCATAAATATTTGTGATGTTGAGAAAACAAAAGTTGTCTCTTCATAGATAAGGTAGTCCAAACAATGAACACATAATAGTTTACTTTTTCATAATGGAAAATGAGAAATGTGGTAAATAGTTATTCATATAGAATAATAACCTTAATTATAAAATAAATAGTAATTTAATTTCATATTCATTATATAATTATATTTGGTAAAGTAAGATATAATACAAGTGATGTTTGGAAAAACAATGAGTGGTAAAACTGAAATCATTGTGTTTTCTTTTGTAGATTACCAAAAAATGAATATATTAAGACAATTTAAATAGATAAAAGGATCATGTAAAAGGATTAATATTTATGGGTAAGTAAAAAATTATAAATTTTCAAGATGAAACATAATTTTTCTAGTGGTTATTTCGGGGTGGTCAGAGGCCTTTTTATAGGTGTCGAGAATGACATTTTTTGTAAATACTTCCACTGATTATAAATAAGGAACATGATTCTTGAGGTTAATAAGAATCCTAATTTGATAATAAATGAATAGATAATTGGTTAAGGCTGATCATTTATAAACCAACAATTCTTAAATAGATTTTGATCGGGGTTTTAAATCCTCAATTCTAAGAATTTACATTTTTAGATTTTTAGTATTATGAATTTTAATTACTATTTAACTAAGTAAATAATTTTTGATACATAAAAAATGACAATTTAATGAATATATAATTAATGATTCAAAATATTAAATCAATTTTAGTAGATAAAATATTTATGTTTAATAAAATAATATTTAAGATTTGAGTATGTAACGTGTAAGAATCAATTTTTAGAAAATGTATTTTTATGATTAAAATATTTGTGTATGATGAAATTTTCCATATATTTTATTTTCAACATATATAATTGGATTATTATAAATTCATTAAAATTTATGGGGTTTTAAAAGAAATCTAAAACCAAATTTTACAGAAAATATTATTTAATTAATAGATCAGACCATAAAATGTTTTTCTAGGAAAATATATCTTATGTTCCAAAAAATTGAAAATGTGATATTTATAAATTACTAATGTTTTTTAAATATTTATATTTTTACTCTGTGTTATGATATTTTATAAATTAAATTTTTTTATAAACTTATATGTCTTACTAGTATTATAATAATGTTTTTATTTTTGTAAAATAAAATATTTTTGCCTTTTCAACTAAAAACATATATTTCATAAAAATACTAAAAAATATCATTAGATAATATTTTCATTATAATTAATAGTTGATGTTAATTTTTTAAGACAGATACTTTATGTTTTTTAAAATTATCCATTAATTATTAAATATAATAAGAAATATTTTTATTGAAAATAAAAAATATTTTATATTTTAAAAAACAAAATGTGAAATGAGTGAAATATGAGAGATAAAAAACTTATTAAATTAATAATTAACTAAATATATCATCATAATTTATAGTTTCATATCCCCTCATGATGTCCACCTAAGATCGAAGAATAATCTAACCTCTTGTGGTATTGGAGTGTGGTAATTCCTCTAGCATAGATCTCATGGAAATTTCCACATGCTAAAATTTCTCTTAAATAAAATTTTTATCATATAATAATTTTTCAGTTTATATAAAGCTTAGACTATGTCAAAACCTAGGGAAGATAATTCTTTTCCAAGCTCCAACAAATTATCATCATAAGGGAGACTCATTCTACCTGATTTGTTTTGTTTTATTTTTCTTCGGGGATGTTAAGAAATGGTTACTTCCTTTTATACCTTCTAATTTATAGTCTATATTATAACAGATTACTTTTATTTTAACATATCACTATTTCATTGTAATTTGGTTGCGTTTTTAAGCCATGAGGTTGACATAGTAAATATTTATGGAAAATAAATAGTAATATTAAGGTTTTTACAATGCCTTCCATGGAAATATATAGAAATATATATATATATTGGTGGAAGCAGAATATATATTATTATAATTCAATTCATAGAAATTTATGGGTCATTAGAATAATTTTTATTTCAGTATTATACAAAATATTAAAAGATTCATTTTGAAAAGTAGAGGGGAAACCCCTATGTGATGGATCTATTAGAGGAAGACACATCTACTTTCAAAGATTCCATGGTTTTCTATAGAATAATGGATACAAGATTAAATGAATTAAATCTTGGTAGGTAATAATATAAATATTTTGGAGTATTATTTATCATTAGATTATTTATTTATTTTTTTGGGTTTATTTTAGTTTATATTTTCAAATAATTGAGTGTTATGATAAGATTTATTTGTTTTTTCTAGCCCTAGAGTATGATTATAATTGTGAGTCCATACAACTAGAAAAAAGTAGGAGATAGACTAAAAATGTGAGTCGACCATTCATTCCATTTATCATTTATTTCCCAAACAATTCATATGTTTCACTGTATATATTCTATTTAGGTTACTAAATTACTTAATTTTATTATACCTGTATTTTATAAAAAGTGTCGGATGATAGAATGCATGGGTACCCACTTATACATTATTTTATTTAATGGATTAAGAGAGATGTTACATAATATTATCATTAATGGATTGGTTTTTATGTTATAATCATTTCTAATATATAAATTAAATGGGAATGTATGAATTTAAAATTTGCATAGTAGATTTGATTATTGAATATCTATTTGAGTTAGGTGATAGTTTTTTATAATAAATTATTTTTAAAATCATATTTTAATTTTTTAATCAATATAAGGATTTCTATGAGTTGTGTATTGAAATTTAATAACTCAATTTTATGGTATAATGTTTTTTAATAATTTATTTATAAAAAATGTGTATATGTATACATAAAAACAATTTATAAAAAAAATTCATTGATAAATGTCTATATAATTATAAAATTCAACTATCTATTGTTTCCAACATGCCCCTATAGTTACTCTTAACTATATGGGATTCCTACAGATTATATTTATATACTTATTTATTTTCTTAACATGTTCTTAAATACGTTATGTTCATTAAATGAATTAAAAAATATAAAAAATACTTAGGTTTGTTCAAACTTAATCAAAGTACATAATGAAGTATGGGGACATATTTATCTCAAATGAAAAATATCTTTCATAATATAATTGTGAACATTTATTGGGAAAATTAATATATTAGTTACAATTAATATTAGTTTTGAGTTTCATTTACAAAAGTGATGGAATAATAAAAACTATATTTTTAACATAAAAATTAACAAAAAAAATACAATTTTTTAATTATTATATAAAATACTGTTATCCTGGATTGAATTCTTTGGTGGTAATTTTTAGGTTGATGCTTGAGGAAAAACATGGTTTTTATGTGAGGGTATAGTCAGTGAATTTTCAAATTCACTTTTTTATCATTCTTGGATGGGTTTTGGTGGATTATATATTAAATGGATTTAGATATAATAATTTTATTATTTCTTGGTTTTAGATATTTATTTTTAGAATCATTAAAATTAATACTATATATGAGTTATTTTTACATATAATCATATTATTGTTTGTGAAAAATATTTTCTATACCCATACACATTGATTTATCTAGGTATAATATGTTATAATGTTAATCTTATTTTTTTATAACTAATTATTTCAATAAATTATTATTACATTAAAAATTATTATAAAATTTCAATTATTTAATTTATTGATTTTAAATTTTTATAACATGTATACATTATTTATTTAAATTATATTATATAAATAAAAACATTCAATGAAATAAATTACAGGAAATAAATGAGATTTTAATGTTTTAATTTGTGTCATACATAATGAAATATTAATATAATAGTCCATGAGATGATAAATTTTGGAGAAATATCATTTTCATTGGTATTGATAATACTATATCACAGTATGCTTCATTACTGAGTAGAGGGACAAAGTGGTGTCACTAGTTTTGATGTATATATCCCTTATTGAACAAGTATTTTGGTCGACCAATTTATATAGAATCAATGGGAGATACATTTTTATAATGACATAACCATATCATTCAAAACAAATTAAGCGTTATGATATTCCAATATAAATAAAACCCAATGTAAATGTGAATTAATACTAATGGAAATAGATTTTAATTCCGTATGATATTATAATAAAGTCATTGAATTCAATGCCGATTATAGAAAAGAAATTTCACAATATTTGATATAGAATATTTAAATGTCAATAAATATCCCATTTTAAAATATAAGATATTTATAATCCAATGAAATACACACTAACCATATCACCTGTTCTGATAATCCAATGTCATAATACATAGGTACTTCCCTTTAAACAATCAAAATAAATTGAAATTAATCAACCTAAGCATTACAAAAACATTTTCCTTTCATAAGTGAGAATTATGTTTGATAAATTGTATCATATCTATGGATGGGAAGAATAACCCATAACTATTGATAAAAATATGAAATCCATGTGGCAAACATGGAAACATGGATGGACCATAAATATATATTCATATTTAACATCCTAGAAAGTTTAGAAATCATAAAATGAACCAACCATGATGATGCAATTCTTAGAAATATGGGTTCTCACTAAAAATATGACTTATTATAAAAAGAAAATGACATTATGAGGTAACTATACACATATAAATATTATATTCACTCCTCTTTCATGTGTGTAGGTAATCACTCAGTAAGGAATTTATGTGAGTTGAGTGGAAGAAGGGAAGAATGAAAAGGTATATCTTTAGTGATTAAAGAAAGATATAATCATGATTAAGATATAATTTTATAAAGAAGAAAAAAATATATTATGATATAATACAATATTGGATCATCATTAATATATGGTAAGAGTGTAACTTTTTTTGCTGTGTATTATAATCATTATTTTTCACTATTCATGTTTTTCTATATGATTGATAGTGTTTCTAGTGTTTTTTATTATAATTTAAATATATAATTTGTTTTAGAATAATTTTATTTATTTTAGTTATTGTGAATGTTCTATTGGGATTATGTCTTTTTATCTGAATATCTATCTACGTGGATTATGTAAAAGAAATAATGTACTGATTTATATAGAAAAATCATATAAATTCATAAGGAAGAGGGAATCCAAAGTGTAAAAAATAGATATATCATAAGTCTGTGTGATTTCTAAAGAGTGAATGTTTAGGAAAGTAGAGCTAGATATATCATTATTATTCATAGAAATATTTGTGTAGTGGAGTGAACCTCAACACATTAATTATTTAGAATTGTATATATTTGTCTATGATAGCCCAAAACAAGAAACATAAAATTATAGAGACAATGTAATCACCCAACAACATTGGGGGTATGAAGTCATTCATCCTATATTAGTAAAATTAGGGAACCATTTAGAGACTTGGATCTTTATTAGGTCATCTGGTTTTTAGATTAAGAGAGAATATCAATGTTTTTAATAGTGGTTTCTTTCCACATTAACATGGATATTTTTATTACATAGGTAATTTTAGTGAAGTTTATTTTTCATTATTATATTTATCATCCATTATTTTATGTTAAATTGATTAATTTTATCTTTATGTTAGGTATAAAAAAGTTTAATTACCCTTACCATCCATAGAATATCACCCCTAGTATCTTATTATTTTCATAGAAATATCAATTAATTAATAGAATAATATCAAACCATTCCATATGGTTTGACTTTATTAATTACTAGAATCATATATGAAATGATTTACGTTGAGAACTTATTGGTGACCATGCCCAGTTTCCAACACTATAATAAAATTCCATGTTAATATATATTTTATAAAAATAAGTCATCAATATTGATTGAGTTAATAAAGGTATACTATTTTAGACTATATAAAACACTAGAGATTGAATTTTTATATAATTTTTATTCATATATTTTAGGTGGTGGTTATTATTTAGGGTTAAATTTTGTGATTGGAGATGACTTTGACATATTTTAAGATATTTTCTTATTTCTTGAGGAAATATGGAAATTCAATTTTACATCTGAATAATGGATAAGTATTCATAATTTTTTATGTATTACAGTGGAATCATAAAAATTACTAACTTTTCATAAGATATGTCTATTTTTTGAAAGAAAATTTAGACATCATGTGATATTTTAAACTCTACAAAATATAATTTTTACAATGAAAATATTGATCCTGTCCATAATATTGAAATGTAATGAGTTCTTAAGATATTTATTATCTGTGTAAGAAAATTTTCTATATCATAAAATATTTATGATTCTCATACTATATATGGCTAATATTATATTTTTATTCATAAAATGTTATATTTCATTTAATGTATTTAATTGTTTTCAATACTTCATGAGATTCGAGAATAAATTATTCACGAGGGAAATATTAAACAAAACAGTGAAATGTTATTCATCTTGATATAAATATCATCATACATTAATTATACTATTATTTGTGATGAAGAAAAATAAAAATAAAAATGAAGATAAATTGGTTATATTCCTTGGATAGAGGAACCACACAATGATCTGGTCGAAGGATTAAATCAATCCAAATATGAATGTATGGTTTTAGAGGTCGTCAATGATGAGGATATAGTTACTCCCCAATGTTTGATCAATATATGATCACATGATTACATTTCACTATGATAGTATGATCCTATAATGCATTATATTCAGTACATTACTTTTTATCATGAAATCATTACTAAATATGGATTTCTGGGGAGTTTAAATGAGAGGGAAATCCATGAAATATCTGGTTAACTTCTTGAGTTAATGAATATAACACCCAAATTGATTGGAATATATTTCCTTAAATTAACATAATGTTGTATATCTTATTTGAAACAAAAAACCAAACTAAAATATAATTACTGTACTTTCGAATAAAATATATAAATTGTTTATTTATAATATTGTTTCTAAATTATTTGGGGAAGAATAAAGTAACCATATTATGATATCAATGAATGAATAACTGAAATCGAATCAGGTAATAAAATAATCCTTAATAACGATCATTTTTATATGCATGGAAAAGAGGTAGAATCCCTAGTATTCTCCCTAGACTATTCCTATGAAAAACTCTAACATTTATAGTATGAGTGTAATCTTATGTGAGAGATACTGAAAATATTAGAAATTAAGTTAAGATTATTGTTAGCTGAATCATCACTTTTGAATTCCACAGGAGCTGACCTTATTCTTTAATCATTCATAGTGTTATTTATGTACTATGTAAATTTAAATTAAAATAATATAATAATTTAATTACCACGTCTTATTTAAAAAATATTTATTTTTTCCTTTTAAAGAAAAATAAAATATTATATTTCTTTAAAAATAGTTTTTGTTTGTATTTTATATTTAAAATAAAAATTTCAAAATTAATGAATTTTGAATTTGATTAAATGAAATTCATTTTAAGATAATTATTTCCATATTACATTTGAGATATTTTTTGATTTTTTTTAAATATCGTGGTTTTTGGTAAATAATTAAAAACTATATATTATTCCAATACCATCTCTTTTATGAAATCAGAATAAATAAATAATAACATGATTTTTTATGATTTTTTCTACAATATATATATTTAAATTAATAAATATATAAGTAAAAATAAAAATTTGAATTTACAAAATTCAGGTTTAATGTTTTAGTAATTTAAGAAAAATTTTACTCTAAAATGTGTTTGTGTTCTCTTACACTAAAAAATATTTCTAATAAATTATAAAAGTTAAATATGAATAAGTGAATTTAATTTTATAGATCCTAATTTTCTTATTATGTAACAATGTTTTTTTTCCTTTTCAGGTGTAAAATTATAATTTCTCAATTTAAAATTAATTTCTAGGATAATGGTAAAACTATTATATTCATAAATTATATTATTGACATTGTCTAACTTTTAACTAATAAAATAAATTAATGTCCTCCATAAAATGAATTTCATATAATTTCTAAACCTGAATATTAGAATATTTTCACTCATTAAATTTTTAATCAACACTTATAAATATTAATAACACATAATTGTAAAAAAATATTTTTTACAAAGAATATTTTAAATATAATTAATAATTTATTATAAAAGATATTTAAAAATTATAAAGCTAGTTAATTATATTATATTGCTCATAAATTTAGGATTATAATATAAAAAATTATAATGGTAACCAGGTTATTTCAATCAAATATAAATTATTTATCCAAAAAACTAATAACCAAATTAAATACTAAAATGGAAAAATGGAAAAATGTAGTGTTAAATGACTCAAAAAATTTGTTAATGTTATGTTATATGATTTTCACAATCTTATATCACCTAAAAAAATTATAATGTATTTTAGAGCCTTAGAAACCTGAATACTGTCATACAATTTTTAAAATGTCATGGGTATATAAAAATTTATCCTTCTATTCAAATATAAAAGGGGGACACATGAACCACTTAATGATACACCAATCCCTTAGAATTATATATGTAAAATTAATATGTTTAACCTCATAGAATGAACTATAAAAATTATACGACTATGGTATCAATTATTTAGTATGTGTCGTCAATCTCTAATGAGCTTTCAAATAAATTTCTTATGTCCTCAACATGAGTTTTTCTTTCTCCATATAATTTTTATTCATAATATTTATATTGAAAATATATTCTTTCCAAATAAGTAAAAAAATTATTTATATAATATAATTTATTATTTAAATTAATCAATATTTTTTCAGTCATATCCATCTACAAAGAAAAAAATTCATTGATTGTGAGTGTGTAAACTGACACCTCCATAAAGTTATCTTGTTTTTATTTCAACATTATCATGTGTGGTTGTATATACTAATGGATTTGATGAATTAATATATTCAATAATTTAATGTTTTATTTACAAAGATTTAATTTATCATATTCCTTTATCCCATCCCATTTTTGGGCAAATGGGATCGTTAATCATGAGTACGTACAAACTACCACATCCATGAACAAAAAATTTCATTTGTGATAACCATCCTGCATATATGATTGTATGATTTACTAAATGAATAAAAATTTTACTTTTAAATTTTTTTATATTTTATAAAATTTATATTAACATTATATAAAAATTTGTTCATTACTCATAATATCATTATAACATACCCTTGTTTGAGTCAGTTTTACCACCTAAGTGAATGATGTTATAATGTTTATAGTACGAAATATTAAGTATTAATATATAGTTGTAATATCATGTAATAATAATGTATATAATTTTTTAATAATATTTTAGAATTTTTTTATTTATATTTATTATGTTTTTTAATATATCACCTTGATATAATTAATCACCATGAATCTAGTTCATCAAAATTTTCATTTTCTAAAACCATTCATTAACTATTCACTGAATTAACATGGGGTATATTAAATCAATGAAAAAATTGCTTTTTCTATCATGTATATTCTTGTAATGATAGTATTTTTTAATATAAAAGAATCAAAAAATCTATTACAAATATAGTTAAAAAATTACAATAACAGTTTTTATCATTTGTTCAAAAAAATAAAAAATAACCAACTAATATAATTTTCATAAATGATTATAATTTAAGAATATAAATTTAAATATATATTATTAAGGTTATGAAATAAGTTGCTTACATTTTTTCTCTATTATACAAATTTATAGAGTTAATTCGTGTAAAAAAGAATACATGTTAAGGTGTCATTTGTCTCAATTTTAATTCCATGAGACATAATCAACATAATGTAACATGATATCTTCAACATGGCATGATAATTTAAGAATTAAGGAATTTTATTATAATAATTTAGTTCCATGGTTTTAAAAATTTATAATACGTTCTCTCATTAAATGGATTCGAATTCAGATGATACAAAAAATTGAAAGGTGTTTTTTAGATCAACTATATTAACTGGGTTATAAAACATGTTATTGAACTTATTTCTTAAAGGATTTTTTCTTCCACCCAAATACTTTATTTAATATTAATTTATCTTCCTCTAGAGTGGAAAATAAAATTTAAATCCAAATATTTTACCATGATATATATCCATTAACCACAAATATATCATTTTTGAGAATAAATTCCATCATTTTTAATTGACATTTCTCCTCCATATATATAATTTTAATTATATCCAATATAACATCCTATAATTTTAATATGAGTGAAATTGTATGTGAGGGAAAATCATTTTTATATAAATTATCCTAAGATCCGTGATGGGGAAAAACCACTTGCTATTTCCACCTGAATTTTTTTTATTATTATAAAAAATGAATATATATTGAGTATATAATTTACTAGAAATTAGTATGATATAATCAGTTAATTATCCTACATATTTTACGTATTCTTATTTCGATTTTAATAGAAAAATATATTTTATTTTTCAATAAAAATAATTTATCATTATATTTAAAATTGGAAAGTTAAATTTATAAATTGTAGAATTTTATTTTGGTAAAATTAACTTCATTTTAATATTAAACATGTAAATATTATATTAGGTTGAATTAATATGATTTTTCTAAAATAATTTATTTTTTGTTGAGTTTTGAAAAAAATTGATGATTTTTCAAGTATCTTCCCTTTTATGACATCATTATAATATAAGAATGTATTAAATATTTTTGAGACCATTTAAATATCCAAAATATATATATTTAAAACGCAAAATATATCATTAAAAAATAAATATTAATTATATATGACCCATTTTTAACATTTTCGAAACATTGTATTTTGCACTAAATAATATTTTTACTCATTTATATATACTATTAATTTTCATAATTTATAGAAATTAAATCTAAAATATTTGTATTCATATTTCATATAATCATTTTCTTAATATTTAATATTATTAATTTCATTTTTAAGCATAAAAGAGTGATTATGTTAATTGAAATTAATTGCTGTGATAATGGTAAAACAATTATTTTCAATGAACCATTATATATACAGTGTGTATTGATTTTATAATAAAATAATTTAGTATCCTATACAAAATTACCCAAATATAATTTTTAAAACTATATATAAATTAATTTACACTCAATCAATTGTTCATGATTACTTAATATAAGTAAGAACACTACAAATTCCTAACCGAGATTCCACTGAATGGTGCCCTAATTTGATGGGGCTCATGTCCTCAAGGTAGCCACCCTGTATTGTAGAGGCCATTGACTACTAGTGAGGGTACATGGTAGTACATTGGGGATCCTACACCCTAATGATTAGAGTACAACAATGATTAAATAGATAGATAAATAGTAGAAGCATACTGTGAAACTAAAAGAGGTACATAATGCCTCCAAAATATTTTCATAACCAAAAACAATTATAACATGTATCATATAAAAATGATATAATTATAGGTGTCTAAAAATTAAGAAATAATTCATAGAAGCATTAATTATGTAAAATACATCTAAAAAAAGAGGAAAGAGCCAAAATATTATCCTTAAGAACATTATGAGTCGTAGCTAAGTCATATGCTTCCCCACTCCCAAAATTTAAGAAAACCCATGAATCAAACCCAATGGTGATTTCCACTGTTTTACTAGCATCCACATAATATTAAAGAGTACCATCAGTTTCCAAAATAGGGGTTCAAAAAAAACATAGTTGGCCACCATCAACGGTTGATATAAATATCCAAACGGTGCAAATACTATGATAGTGTTCATTTGAAAAATGTAAGAAGTAATAAATGTTGTCAAAGGATGGCTCTGTTTATGGAAGGATTCCAAGCTAACACCACATACTTTTGACGATTCTGGATAATATATGAATATGAAACCATATGTGTGTGTGTATATATATACTATATATATAGTGATGTATATAGACATATATGTGGCTAATATTACTAGTGTGGTCCTGAGGTATAACTCAGGCATCCATGAGCTATAACATGAGAATCATAAATATCAACAGACATAGTTTTTGTCATCACATGAATTTGGGAACTATACCTAGTATCAAAAAAGTAGTCTCTTTGTTATTGAATCCTCAGAATAAAGGATGTTATTCACATATCACTACAACATGGTTATCCATTCTCGTATCATATAAATAAGGTTCATCATGCATATGGATCACAATCTATAAGGGTGTCTATTTACATATCATATAATCTTTGTAACTGTGACTTTATCTTATTTATAGGGGAAGTCATGCCTGGATCATATGACTTGGGATTTTATACCTGTATTACAATCATTGGGTCACCATACCCGATTCATAAATCTACAGTCACCACACCCATGTTTCAAAGTTATGAGGGTCATCATGCCCATATATCAAAAAAGTAGAAAAGATGCCATGCATGTATATAAATATAGTGGAAGTGACACCATGCACATATAATATAAAGCACAAGGGTCACCATGAAAATCAATATAAGAATGTAAAATATTAAAAGGATTTGATATGTTCCCTAACATAATTCACAACTCATTAACAGTCATTAAAAAAAGGGACTAACTGTTGTTTAATTTAGTCATGTGACATTGTTTGACTACTCACCCCCATATAATTCAATATGATTACATTATTGTGTTAGTCATTATAATACACAATAATTGTCCATTTCATTTATGATAATAAAATTTAGAATCCAAACAAAACAGACTAATATTTTCTTTGGTTATTTAAGCATATGGGTAGAATAGACATATAAAGGGAACACCGTAAGGGGTGGCACACATTTTGGATGAATGACCACTAAAAAATCAAGGGATCTAAAAATTTAAATTTTATCTAGAATGTAATTTTTTTAAAATCAATTCATTTTAGATTAAACACATTGTGAAACTAGAATGCAACACACAAAAAATATTATAAAATATATCAACATTGAGGGATAAATATTAAACCACATACCTTATGTCTGTACATGATTAATCATCTAGTATCAGCCTTTTGGTTTTTTCCAAATCAAATGAAAATGAAAAAAATTGAATGCTTTGAAAATATAGAATATGATCTTGCACCTAAATAACTTTTTCTATAAGAAGAAAAATTTTAAAAAAAGAAAAAAGATTAATGATGATCATACTAGGATATATCTGACGAGAAGAATTGAATTAAAAATAAAGTCTGGATCGATTATTTTTCAAGGAACCAAGGTGGAGGCTTGATGTTTCTTAGTGGGAGGAAATAATAGAGGGTATTTATATAGAATGAAGAAAAGATTAATACATATTATTTTTATTTTTCCTTGTGGTTAAAATTGTAATATTACCTAAACTTTATGTTTCACATAATTTTGTTGCACTTTTATCCAAACCAAGCACCAACCATGCATAATTAACATCCCCATTAGGGGACCCACATGGTTTGATAAAAAATATACCAACTATATCATTATCCTCTACTAAAAACATCAGAGAATCTAAAAGGGTGTGCATCCCTGGGCTCAGGGATAGGTAAAAACTTGTTACATATTCATCACAATGAATATCCCTACATATTTAGTAGAAAAATTGTGGTTTAGGTGACATGATTTGTAAAATCCATGTGGCCCAATACGTTATTCCACTGTCTAGGGTTTCGGGCTCCAAATTAGACCCAAAAACATCCATATACTCCATACCCTTACAAGGTATATATATAAGGACAAAACCAACATATAAAACCATAATTTAAAATATATGTACATCATAGAATAACTCGATTCTTAAAATAATCCCCCTTAATGGATTTGTTCATTGAGTTGCCTTTTCAAGAGTTGTACAATTCTTTCTTTAAAAAAATCTGACCACGTACCACATAGATCATCCACAAAATCCCTTGTATTATCTTTTACATAGTCATTATTATACTAAATTAACAAAAAAGGGAAATACCATCCATGGAGATCCCATATTATATGATAAATGATGTTTACTTGATATTCCTCCAAATACGAAACATCATCTAATTAAACATCCTTGAGATAAAAAAATGAGATAGGTCGACAATATAATGGTGAAGCTATTAAATTTGGAAGACTTCATGAATGAAATTTTAATTTTGTGATATGATGAACTAATCTGCTATTTCCAAGACTAACTCCATGATCTCAAATAGTCTAACATAATGTGTTGACAACTTCCCTTGTCTCTGTATCCATCTATGCCAATGTCTCTGTGACAAATGCCTGAAAAAATGTTCCCTGGATCTGAACTCTAGTGGCTATAGATAAAGATCAGTATAATATTTCTATGAGACTGTGTGGTATAAAAATTATTCCTGATAAGTTAAACCTTCTCTTAAGTCTAATAAATTGTACAATGACCTATTATCACAACTTCTATTACCTCTAACAAGAACATGGGTTAATGTCACAACATACCATATATATCTTTACCATGAGCCATATAATTCATCTCATGATTGATGTTACAGTAGTAAAAAATTATCAGAGGGATATGATTCTCCTAAGAACCACTAAAATCAAGGACATACACTTGGAGTATCAACTCCAACAAATATATAGTCTTTTTTGACATTTCATTAGTCTTAGGGTGAAGGGTTGTGCTCAAAAGAAACTTTGTACCCATGTCTCTCTAAAACCCCTATCATAACATTGATGTGAAATGTATTTCTTTAAAAAAAATTATAGTATAAAGTACAACATGTATACATATAACTTCATGGACATACAACCATACCCTCTCATCAACAGAGAAATTCTGCCTGATTGGAAGGAAATGGTCTTCTATTTTAGTAAATACTCGACTAAAAAAACTCTGTCTCGACCCCATGGTGACCTTAGTAAACCATGTATAAAATACATCCCAACATCATCCCATTTCCCATTTGGGACTGGTGAAAACTTTATCCTAACATTGGTTCACTGGATCTCTGCATTCACATACAGATTAGAGGATCACCTATTGATAAACCTAATTATCGAACATTTCATCCCCACTCACAAAAACTATTGGAGAATATCACAATTCATCATAGTTATACCTATATGAAATTAATAATAAAATCAATTTTAATATAACATAACCACAAAAATAAAATATTTAGGGACCATGATAATCCCATTTATATAAAAGATTTTTTCACTATCAATAGAAAAATCTTGAGTAGGGTCCTCTCTAAAATTTATTCCCATGGGACAAAGCCTTTAGGATCTAAAAAGTACATCATCATCATCTCTATCTCTAGAAGTGAATAGTTATCTTATAGTCATATAGGTATAGAATTTAAGTGATTCTCTTTAACCTATATGTGCATATTACAAAATAGGTCTATAAGATTCCACTAATTACTGGCCTCCTGAACCATCTGTGACTGAGTCATCCTCCTCAAAGAATCAACAATAACATTTCCCTTCCTAATAATATAATGATTCACATTGTCAAAAGATAAATGGTATTCAACCCACCTTCAATTCCTAAGATTCAAGTCACACTATATGAAAATATACCCAATGATATTTTGTTTTATAAACCCCACAAGACACTCTCCCAACATGTAATGCCTCCATTAATGAAATGCATGGGAAAAAATTCTAACATTATATCATGCATTGGTCAATTATTCTCATGAGGCCTCCTCTTAAATTACCCATATTAAATGAATCAACCATCATAAATCATAACATTTCAACGATCGATACCTAATGTGTCATAATAAACTAAATATATTTTTCCTAGCTCTTGAAGAATCATGATAGGTGTAAAATCCAAACTCCCTTTTAGCTATGGAAATGATTTATTATAGGATTATTTCAATATAAACATCACAACCATCATAGGAAATAATTTAATAGGTTTTTTAAAGAATTGGAAGTATTATATGAAACACATATAGAAACCATATATTCCCAATAAAATAATTATATTAAAGAAATTATTGGACTACTCCCAGGTTGCCACATATTTCACCTTCCCTAAGTCTACTCATGCTACTATATTGGAGATAATATGACCCATGATGTGGACCGTTTCAATTCAGAAGTGACATTTCATGATCATAGAATACATTATATGATTTATTAGTGTTTTTAAAATTATCTCATGATTTGTGGGATGGTTACATCGAGTATAAAAATATACCAAGATGTAATCACCAAAGATCGCCATAAATGAATCTACAATAGTATTAAAACCCAATTCATCCCATCCCTAAAGACTATTGGTATGTTTTTAAGACTGAATAACATAACAAGAGAATTATATAAACTTTAATTACTATGAAAAGTCATATATGGTATATCAAAAGGTCTAACATGCACCTGGAGATATCATGACCTCAATTTTTTCATTGAGAATACCCTCCCTCCTATGAGCTATTTGAAGAGATAATATATATGAGGTAAGAGATATCAGTTCTTCGTTGTATAATGATTTAATTTTATATAATCCTTAAAATTCATGAGGTTTATATCCCCCTTATTTGAGAAAAGGATAAGTGGACCCTCGAGAGAAGTAATGGGTTAGAAAAAACCCATAGGTTATATATCCTATAGTTACCCATTGAGCTCCTACAACTCAATAGTAACTATACATTATAGACGAATAGATACTAGTGTGGATCATAGAACAATCTCAAAAGTAAAAACATCTACTCTCCCATGAGGTAGTTTAGAAATGTTCTCAAGCAAGACATCCCAAAAATGATCGACTACGTGAGGGAGCTCATTCTGATAAAAAACCTAATCATCTTTCTAAAGCCTATAAAATTGTGTAGTCACTCAACCAAACCCAAGATGATAAGGTCCAACTCTAAATTCCTAATCATCCCACTCACCCTTTTGAGTTTGTGTACCACCCTATAGTAATTTCAATAACACCCTATGTAAATATCGATGCACATATAAATGATAGGGGAAAAACCATTCTATCGTAATGATGAAGTCAAAGCCATTATTCTGATGATGAATAAATCTCATATGAAATGATGGTTTCCTACCTCAAATGGGAATTCCTTACAGTGGATTACACTCTCTAATAAAATTCCAAAAGGAGTTTCAAGTGTTATATTGCAACAAGTGTAAGGAATATACAACCCAATGTATTTCACAATATCCACAGAGAAAGAGAAATGTGATGCACATATATTGAAAATGAAATACACTATAGTATAGGATAATAGAATATTATATGAATAGTAGATTGCTTGGAAGCTTTTTCTTCTTGTATGGGTTTCACTAAATAAATTTGGCTCGATCCACATCCTTAGGATCCACCTCACAACCCAAATATGATCTTCTAATCTTAAATTGTGTATCTGAGGCATGGTTAACATGGCTATGCACCCCTCCTCTACTAGTATAGTTAGTAGTACTCCACCTACCTACCAATAAAGGTTCTCTTTATCCCCCCTGAAGGTTCATCTAATATAGATCATCTCCCACAAGGAAAAATGGTATGTTCCAATAAAAATGTGAATGATTCCACAATATGACTCTCCCTTAGCATTCAATAGGGAGTCTTGGACACTTGGTATTCTTATAACTTATCTACTTAGATTGTTGATAGACCAGATAACTATCAGGGGTGTTTCCCAGCTACCCCAACTCATGCATGTAGTCTCAAAGTTTTGCTTTTGACCTCCAGTCTAACCACTTACATGTATCATTTTGGAACAACCCAGGATTATTTATCATTAAACCCTCATATTTTGATCGGTTTTAAGATCATAGTTCACTCTATAAAATATGTTAGTTAACGAGAGAATATTAACCTCATATCTAATAGGATTATTATTCCCATCCTTGAATCAATTTGCTCAGCTGGGATCATCGATAGTATAGATAATAACTAAGGGATGAAGTACTATAAAATGAGATTAATATTACATAATTCTCAAAGAATTATGTTTTAGGTTCATGAACTCAAATGAAAAATCATCCCTCAGGGTCTTTGAGAAGAAATAATCATATATGATTGATTGTAAATACCTTCAAATCACTTCTTGATATTGTACATCTTAGTTCAGAATTTCTCTTAAATGTTTGGAGAATAAAATAAGTATATAATAATCAAATTTGACTCTAATATTTGGACATTTTATATGTTCTTGAGTATATATAAGACAATATTAATCCATAAATCTACATCATTAGTTCCTCCAAGCCCTGAAAAACAATGTGGGTGATAGTGTTGAAACTCCCACGTTTGCTCTCACATTGAAGGGGTGGTTTGCAGAGATCCTTGTATATTTTTCATCAAACTTAAAAAAGACCATTGAAACTAGAAATTATCACTGATATTTTGGAAAAATATATGTGTCATAGGTGGATGTAGTAGATGTATCCATAGTGGAATTAGGTCTCACCACATCCACTTCATTGTGGTTACCACCCTAGTACATCTTGATAGTGGATGTCATGGTGGAATAGCCTGAAAAATCTAAAACATACACCTCAACATGATTTGATCAAGGTAAATATCCCATATTCATGAATAGGATAACCGTAGTCCTTCCAATGTAAAATTCACACAACTCATCCTACTCATAATATCATTTATGGGTAATAGGTATAAATATTTTGAACAAAGGATATGCTTCATACATCACACTACTAAGGTTAGGTCTAGGTTGTGCTCTTTATTTTAAAGTATTGTTCCATATTAATGGATTAACAATTTCATTTTATATTTTAATAAACCCTTTATATTGAAATTGTTATCCCTATTTAATTTTGATCATTTCACTTTATATTTCAATACCAATTAATTTAATTCTCATTTTTAACAATGTTTTATAAATATGTAACTGTATATATCACCAATTATAATTTATAAGGGTCCAAACACCTCATAAATTGATGGTTGGGAACAATTTCATCACCAAAAATAAATTATAAATTTCTTTTATGAATTCTTATCACAATTCAAGGACATATAAATAATCAAAAAAAACTTGAGGGAAGCAATGAACACCATATTATAAATGATTCATGGCATGATGCATAACATATAAAAACTCTAAGGTTCCTAAATTGATGAATGATAAATGATTCATTATTGTATCAAGTTAAAGAGAAAATAAAAAAAATAAATCATAACATGAAATATAACATGTCTTGTGTGTCACCCAATGGTGGAATCAAATCAATTGTAATAACCAGAATACAGAACTACATGTGTCATCCTAGTTAATTTGGAATTTCCTAATATGTGGGTTACCTACTCACAAGCACAACTAATTACCAAATTCTAGCACCTTAATAATCTCATGTCTATTGTTACAAAATGTCAATAAGAAATAAAATACATTTTATGATTCCACTTCGTGATTTCCCAACCTATATTCCACTAAACGGCTCCCTGATCTAGTGGGTCACATTCCCTCAAGAGTGTCTCCCTATATTCCATAGGCTTTTAAATAATAGTGAGGTTCCAAGCCAGTATAGTGGGGATACTATAACTTCATGATTAAACGTAGAAAAATAGATATATAAATAGAATAAGAATAATTTTTAACTGAGAATAGAATATAAAACATATAATTTAATTAATAACCAACAGAAATAATAACCAATATCTTATACAAGTTATGTAATTTCATTTTTATAACAATGTTAGAATGAATACATTATAGAAGGTATGAAATAAAAAACATGTAACAATAGATAAACATAGCCCAAAGGACTATCTTCAAAAGCATCACAAGTCGTGTCTTGGTTCTATGCTTCCCGAGTCCCATTATATAGGAAACTCAAGTATCCTCTATTAGTGGTTTTCCCTTATCCCCACCTACATACTCATAATCTACTTGGGTACCATCAGTGGCCTAGATGGGGTGCAAGATAAACTCAGTATTCCACCACTATAAGTGTCATTAAATATCCAATTAGTTCGTATACTATGGTAGTATTTATTAAATAAGAAAACTAGTCATAAAAGTTGTAAAAGGTAATAATTTTTTTAGTGAGGATACAAGGTAGACACTACCTTCTTTGGACCATGCTAGATAATCTCTATATTATTAATCACGTGTATACACATTTAAGGACTATATACAGAGTAATGGCTATAGCGATATATGTTCCTACTACTACTAGCATATACTTGAGGCGTAAATCAGAAATCCATGTGTTATAACATGAGTATCACAATTATCAAGGCACAAAACCCTATTATCATGTGAATAAAGGACACCATTCCTAGAATCATAACATTATGGTTTCCTTGCTTGAATCATAAAAGTAAGGTTCACTATGTTCATATCATAATAACATGGGTCTCCAAGACCCTATAATATAATTATGTTTCATCATTTCAATGCATCATAATCCATTAGGGTTTACATTCCCATGTTATAGTATCAGGGTCACCATCCTCATATCATATTTATATGGGAATTCATGATCAGATCATAACATTAGGGTCCCCATGACAATATCACAATCATAGGGTAATCATACCCATATCCAAACTGTATGTTTCCATGCCTGTGTATCAAAATTATGATAGTCTTCAAGCCCATATATAACATTACCAAAAGGGGAACCATGCTGATATATAAAAATATCAAAAAAGACTACATACACATATAAAATAATGCATAGGGGTCTCTATTACCAACACCCCAACAATGATAACAAATAAACGTATTTAATAATATCTAATAATTATGTAATAACTTATTAACATTCATTAATAATAAGGGTGTAACCACTATTCAAATTAGTCACATGATGGGGTCCAAACACTCACCAACCACATAATTCAATATGATTTGATAAATATTTTAGTCATACAACAACACAAAATTTATCCATTTCATTTATGATGTTACAATTTAGAATCCAAACAAAACACCGTGATGGGTGTTTTGGTTATCTAAACATAATGGTCAAATCATCATATAAATTGAACAACCAAAGTGGGAGAAGACATTGAGGTTGAATTACCTCTAATATCTAATTTTTCTAATAATGTCATTAGGACCTATAATAGAAAACCATTTTAAACCAGATTCATTTTAGCTTAATAGCATGGTGGAACTGGTATGTGGAACAAAAAACATAGTATAATGTATATTATATTTGAAGGATAAATACTATTCCACCAACTTTAGGCCTCTATAAGAGTACACATCCAGTATTGGCGTTTTTTTGGTCTAGATCAAAAGAAAATGGGATAATAGAAGAATGACCTAAAAGTAGGGCATATTGTCCTGCACCTAAAAAATCCATCGAGAGGAAGAAAAATGATGAAATGTATTAAATGATATAGTATCTTTAAGGCATGTATATAATGATATAAACAATAGCCAAATCAGAGTCTGAATAAATAATTTTTCAATGAACCTATATAGAGGCTTGAAGTTTCACAATGAGAGAAAATAAGGGAAGTATATATGATAGAATGAAGAAAAGAAAAATAGATTTTATGTTTATAATTCAGTAATTTTGAAATAGTATTTTTTTAAAATAGGGTTTACAGGGTTTGGCCACACAGTTGCCCAAAATGTGTCCCAACTGTGATCCATGCACTACCCAAGGAGTGGACTGGCACATTTTGACTCCACAGTTTGAAAAACTTTTCCCCAAACAACCCATTATCATAAATTAAAAAATAATGAGAATCTGTATTGGTTTACATCCTTGGGTGAATGGTTAGGGAAACCATTCTGTAAAATTATAATCTTTTAAAAGACACTCATATCCAATGGATGTCATGCTCACTTGGATTCAAGTTTCCTACTTACTATGTGGTACAATGTTTTCTTCCATTGGCCCAGATATAGGGTACCAATCATGCCCTGAACACCCCTGTATCCTCCATATCCTCACTATACATTAATATTATGGCAAAAACAATATATTAAACCATAATTTATGAATTTATAACCAAATTTATAAAACCATGTTCTTACAAAAACATACTATTAATAATGAAAATTTTCCAAAAGTTTATTTACAATATATAATAAATTTATTTTATTTCAATTTTATTTTTTATTTTTTTAGAAATAGAATTAAATTATATAGAGAAAAAATTCATTTTATAAATTTCAAATTTGGAATTATTGAATTAATTATAATTTTAATAGAACATAATTTATATTGTTAAAAACCAGTTTCCAAGGTAACACCAAAAATGTTAAAGTGTAAAAATCTTACTATAAATGACAAAAAATATTTAAAACATGTGTGAAAATTTGAGCTAATGGATTGATTGACCATTTAATTAGAAAATTCAATATTCTATATGTCTAATCATTGAAATAACATAATTCTACTATCCTGAATATTTTGGGAATGATGTTATTTTAAAAAAGAATTGCTAATTCCAGTACAAAACCAGTAGAAAATAAGAAATAACATATTCTAGAATTTAATATTAAAAAATAAACAATAAATGACTAATATATTGATAATAAATTTATATCAATAAATTATAAAAAATTAGATATATAATAATATTTTGGAATAAGGAATAATGATATTTATTTGTACTCTATAAGACATTACATCACATTCAAGTATGTGGAAATACAATTTAAATGGTTAATTATCCAATTTATAATTTCTTTAGAAATTTATCATATTTTGAATTGTGATATTTTTATATTGATTGATTACATATTATCAAATTTATTTTATCATATTCATATAATTCATAGGGTTTTAAGTTCCTTATAAGGTTCCCCCTTTAAATGGAATTTGATTCAAATGATATTAATTTGGAAAGTATTTTTGTTAATTCAATTACCATTATTGATTTATACCACTTATTCTGAAACTAATTTCTTCCAGTATTAGTTTATTTATCTATAAGATTTAGTTTTATAGAAAACATTCTTCACCTAGGGTGGGAAAAACCATTCTAATAAAAAATAATTTAATATGATAAATTTTATTTATAAAAAACTATTAAACTATGTGAAGTAAGTCTCATTTTCTTTAATTATAGTTTATCCTCCTTGTCTATATTTTCCTTTCATAATAATTTTAATCATTTTATGTTGAAACATAATTATGTTTTATATATTTCTAACATCATGTTTCCCTTTACCCAATTTAAATGATAATTATTCATCCCTTTATATTATTTTGGTTCTAATAATTATATATTAAAATATTAAAATAGACTTTCATCAATGTCCATTTTATGTATCATTATACCCATATTTCCTAGGGATATCTTTTATGTATTTTTCAAGGATCCATTATTGATAATTTTTTTAAATAATTATTTTTAAAATATTTTTATCACATTTTAAAAAAATCACATTCAAACATATCCAATAATATCATTCATAAAAATGTTAATTTTTTTTATATAAACAGTTTATGTGTTTTCAACCATTTTACAATTTATCACAAAATATTATAATTTATTTATGAATTAATTTTCATAAATTAACATCTAAATTTTCTTCTACTATTTTGGGTGTTAAATCATCTGTAAATTTAATATTGATTCTTGGTTTTTGAATAATCCAAATTATATTAACATTATTCTTCTTATAATTAATTTCCTTAGTGAACACTCTATATTTACATCATTTGATTAATGGTTGTTCCCTAAATTCCATTAATAGATTTATTAGTTAATTATTTACATAACAAATTACCATTTATCTACACGGTTTACATACTATATGCCTTATAATCTTGATTGTAGGGTATTTAACTAGGACAATTCTGAATATAATTAGATTTAAATTTAGATTCCAGGGCACGAACATGATATAATTATCGATGAAATTATGAATCATTTCCTTATGTTTTTTCTTTTTCAATGTATAGAAACCCATTTTCATCCCATCAATTTTCATTATATATTGAATTATTGATATATTATGGAAAACATATTTTTTGATGATGTTTAATTGGGTCTTATATCTCCCTCCAATGCATTGGTAAAGGATTTATCTCTTAGGAGATGAGTACGTTAGGTCATTATTTTGTTAAACAATATGATGGGTGAAAATTATTTTTGTTCACCTCATGAAACATATCCATTTTGTTGTTCATAATATAGAGAATTTAGTGGTTGTATGTTCAGAATGTTATTTTTTCCCACCATTAAGGCTACGACATTATTTTATAATTATGCCTATATTTTATGATAAATAACATTTTCATGATGTATAATTATAATATTATATTCCTAATGAAAATGTTTGTTATCTATATTTATTGCAGACAAAATTCAAATGTAAACTAATTATACCCAAGAGCTCATACTATTCTCACTTATGATCTTTGATGGTTATCTCTTATGATTACTATTATAGAACATCATATCTCACCACGTCCTCATGATTCCCTTCCCTAGTTTTTGAATATGATTATAATTCATGATAATTGTATAGGGGGAGTATTTTGTGGATCAGTTATAGATAAATGGATATATGTTATTTTATAATAAATTGCATATGTAACTGGTCCTCATACATATGAAACCTTCCATTATTGGGATGGTGAGATGGTATATGTGTTAATGATTGAAATAAAGAAATTTTGTAAAATAAAGAGAGTTTCAACTGAATTTGTATCAAATATAGTGTTTATGTAATGTGTTTTTAACACAAGATCCATGTGTCTGGGCTAGGGGAAACTCAAAGATAATGTCTCCATGATCATTTATATAGGATATTATCTATGCTGAATTTTTATATATCTAGAGACGAGATATTTAGGTGGACATAAAATTATATATTTTATTAATTAAAAAGATGCATTTTATGTAGAAATAGAATTCATCTCTTTATGTGAATATATGAGGATATAATGAGAATGATAAGATGATAAGAATGATTCATCTATCATGAGAATCATTTTTTTTTTGATAAGAAGAGACTGAAATGAGATATATAGAGTGAATTATATGTAGCACATATTGATATATAGTTTCCATCCCTTGATATTTCTACCTCGTATGATCATTCCTCAGAATATGTCCATTGTATTCCTCTATCATTTGGTATGTTCTTGTATCTCTCAGGTTGGTACCATCTTGTAATAGGTACACGGGAAAAACATGCGTGTAGTTATTTGAAGCTAATAAATATATTAGTTTCATGTGGGTTGCATAAAAAACTCTATATAATGGGGATATAGTAATCCATATTGTAGTTTAAAAACATTAAAAAGTGTGTTTCCTTAATTATATATTATACACTATAATGAGTAGTGAGGCCTATATCAAATAAGTATGAAAATTTTTATTAAATTTAAAAGAAATATAAATACTAATGCACTCCCTCAACCACTCAATGTTTATCATTTCCCATATTCCCTTTCACGTTGTATCAAATAATGGTATATCATTTATGAACTCTTATTTTTTTATTATAAACAACCAAAACTTCATCAATTTGAAATTACTTATATATATTTAAGGAAACGTGTTAAACATAGGGTATAATAAAATATGTCTTATATCTTTTCCCATGTGTTATGTATTCTTTGTTCTTTAATTTATGGATTCATATTACAAACATATATTTTTTCATGGGTGCAAATAGATAGGATGAGTTTTGAAAATGGTGTAATAGAGAAAAAATCACAACTCTATTTATTATATGAGGAGTTTAGTATGGATAAGGAATGAAAAAACATCCAATTATATTAGTAAAAAAATAATAGATTATTTATAAAAATATTTTGGGTGGAATGAGATAATTTAATAAAAAAATTAATTTAAAAATATAACTCTGTAAAAAGAAAAATACGTTGATAATAGTTTCATAAGAATCAATTAAATTTTCTGTACTAATAGTGGATATGGAGAAAATATTGAATATCCCATTATGGTGAAGAAGCTTATGTGAATACTTTCATGTAGTTTTAATTATATGATCATTGATCTGGAAGAAAATGATCTTGACAACTTAACAATGGATGAATTACACAATTCCCTCATTAATATGTAGAGAATATAGAGTAAAGATAATGTTCCTAAAATACAGGTAAATTATATTTAATGGTTTCAAATGATTAAAAATGGTAGTTAATAGGGATTATTTTGTTCAAGAGGATAATTTGGGAGACTATATTGAGACCCTATTTCTTATATAATGGAACATCACCAGAGAAAGTGTTATATATAGGAAGATGTTATAGTAAAAATTATTTAACTATTATATTGTTGGTCATTTCCTTAAAAATAATCCATTGATGATTAAAGGCGAAAGTGAAGACAACCAAAACAATACATTTTCTTCTTTTAATATGTATTCACAAAAGAGAGGAAAAACACTAGTATAAGTGGAAATTAATATGTCACCAAAGAATTTAAAATAATATTCTTATGAATTGAAGAAGGGATATCTAATAGTAATGAAATAAATATTTTCAAGGAAACACATATGGAATATTATAAATAGATTATAAAGTATAAATATTGTATAAATTTACTCAATTTACAATGAATCAAAATTAAATAATGAATATAGCTAGAAGGTCCGAGAGACAGGCAGAAACATGCTCCCAAAAAATTATTATATAACAAGTAAACATTACAAAATACCTCAAAAGAGGGGCACCTTACAAATCCTTGGGTGCATCACACCATTACCATCATCCCAAACCAAACTATCACAGTAGTTGGGAAGAACGAAAGACCAACTGGAACTAACCTCCATAACATCGCTTTTTGAAAAGGCATCAAAAACCTGGTTTGATTCACGGTAGACATGAGAAACATCAAGGAGTAATCTTTTAGCAAGCTTCAGACAAGAGATCCAGGAAGACATTATCCTCCTTGGGACATTCTGGGACTCGTCCTTCAAAATCTAGATAGCAACTAAAGAATCTGATTCTAGCCATAAACTATGCCATCCATAATGAACAAAGTACCTGATAGCCTTAATCATGGCCCAAAATTCAGCCTCAAGTGCCTGCTCATGGAAAACATAATGGAAAAACAGCCCTTAAGAAAACCTCGATGGGTTCTGAACACCCCACCACACCCAGTAGGGCCCGGTGCACCCAAGGCCACCCCATCAATAGTCACCTTTAACCAGTTATATATAGGGGGAATCCATCGAATATATTTCAGAAAAAAATGAATATATTACAAATGAAAATGAAAAAACCAATTAATAAACAATGTTAATGAAAATTAATAATTATATAAATTAAATTAGAAGGTTGAATGAATAAAATTTACATATCAATAAAATAATTTACAATTATAAAAAAATATGTTTCAAAATAACATATTAAAAAATAAGTGGTTATATTAAAATAAGAAAATTTATAAAACAAGAATATTAATTAAAATGTGACTTCCAATATTATCGTTAGAGAAATAGTGGTAGAAAATTGAAAAATAAAATTTTTGATACTTAGAAGCATAATGAGAATGTTATATTTGTTTATAAGAAATACACTAAAGAAAGAGCTGAGAGTTAAAAGTAAAATGTATCAAGAATATTACATCTACATGATTATGATACTGAAATGAGGAAATTGTCTTACACTTTACCAAATTTATGAATGATATTCCAATAATAATCTAGTGAAAAAAAGTGTCTTATTTAGAATAAATTCAAAAGAAAAATCAAAACCCTATAAGATATACTAAAAAGTCTTTGAATATTATAGAACCAATCTAAAAAATTAATATAAATGACACAAAAGATAATCTATTTAAATTGACTCCCAACCAGTAAAAAAATGAATATAGATATTGATGCATGAAGGAATAGAATTTTTTAATATAAGAATGTTTAAAAGTTATTGTTGGAGATTTGGAGTACCTAAATAATGATTATATAATAATTAGGTCAATATGTCTATTTATATAAAATAGAGTGTGTTTGAATCAATGGTGATCTAGAAAAAAGAAAATAAAAATTGTTATAGGTTTCAATATATTTTTTAGAAAATTAAATTAAGGAATAGTTTATTTTGTTTGTGTGAAAAATATAGAGGGTGTGGTCAAGAATGTTACACGGTAAGATTTGTAAAATAAATTTAATATTGAATGCATGGAATATTGATTCTCTACAAAAACAAACTTTATTATAACCTTGCCAATAAAAATTAATTTTCCACCACTGGTATTTATATTTGGAACAAAAGACACACACAATTACATTCATTGAGAAATTTAGAGTCTTGTAAAACAAAAAACAAATCGGTGAATTTTAACATACCCTTATTAATTTTAATATGAATAGTTATGTGATGTTTAAATTTAGATAATCATATTATTATTTTATTGTTTTATTTTTATAATATAATTATATCTTTTTTTATTTTTTCAGGGTGATATAAAATGAATTATAGTTTTCAATTTTTTATTTTTCAAATAATTTATGATTTTATTTAAAAATTAAATTATTAATATTTAGATAATTATATTAAAAAAATTAATTTCATTTTAAAATTTTACATGTCAAAAAATGGTAGGGTGAATTTTTGGGATTTTTTGGAAATACTCGAATTTTTTATGAATAGTAATATACGGTAATTTACTATATATATACATTATCTATTAAATTTAATATTCCTAGAAGCATGGATGATTTAAGAACCATCATTTTGAACTCAAATGAAATTATTACAATCAGGGGACACATTAATCAACAATATTTGTTTACATGGGAGAAATAATAATTTAATGAATAAGATATTCACAAATCACCCCTCTCCTCCACTATAACCCCCCCCCCCTCAGTCCCTCTTCTCTTCAATATTTTCAAGACTTGTTACCTATCTCAATACTCCTCAAATATTATACCGATCTCCTCCCCCAACTCCAAAAGCCCCTGGTCTCATAAAAATACAAAAACCTCCCCCCCAAGATACTCTGAAGGAAGATTACTTCAAGAGGTAAATTCCTTTTTTTATTTCTTTTTTTCAAGTTCCTTTCTTTTATATTTCATTCCCCACCTAATTTCATTCAAATATTGTGATGACTCTAGTACCATACATGTACTGTAATTTTTTTATGATTGAGGAATAATTTATCATCATCTCTCCTTTCCCGAACTTTTATATATGAAATTAAAACACCAACTGAGATGTGTTAAATTATCACACACAATGATGATGAGTTTTCAATTTCTATTGCAGTCTTCAATTCTGGTCATGAAACCATTTTTATGGTCGAACCACACTATTATATATGTATTATAATTTATATAAGGTCCTAGAATTTTTTTTACATTATATTAATTTATAAATCAATATAAGTTTGTTGTGATCCAAAAACAGCCAATTATCCCAAACAATTGCAATTAATGTTTTACATAATGATTCGTCTTCACTCCTAATAACCAACTGAAATTTTATAACCATGTAATCATATATTTGTTCATTAATATCATAAAACATAAATTTGTACAAAAATTCTCATTATAAATGTTTATCAGTACATGTATAATATTAAACCGGTAATGAAAACCAAGGAAGAAAATTATCTTTAACAATTAAATTGAATATGTTAACCCATCAAAAGGCCATGAATGAACCTAATAAAATTATAAAAAATAAATTACGGGAATGGTAGGTTCTGGAATTATAATTTTATGAACCTAAATTTTATTATTCATGTTATTAAGCTAAAGTGAAGAACACATTCGAACTTAAGGTAAGGGGTTTTCACCCGAACCTCCATTTTTATTCGAGTTGCTTTTATTATCTACTTACCTAAATAAAATTAGAATTCATTTATATATACTCCACATAATTTATGACTTAATGTTCTATGTATTTGTAAAAACAATAATCATACCTTTATTTATGGGGAATTATATTTTTTAAAAGGATCTTTAAAAAATTATTCTTGAAATACAAACTCGTTACAAAGGAATTTCCAAAATTCTTATCTATTTTCAAGGGCACTGTATAATCTATTTCAAGAAACCACTATTTTTTGGAAAAAATTAGTTTTTTTATGTAAAAACTATATTATTTCAATACTTGTTTACGACAAATATTTTTCCAAAATAACTCTTTTTTTCAATGTAAAAAAGTAATTATCTCAATAATTACTCTATAATTTTAGAAGATTATTTTTATTTGTTTGAACACTCTTATTGATTCTTATGTATAAATATATGTAATAATTTATGATATAATATACCATATTTTTTAATGTTTTATTATTAGCTTGATTATGTATGTTTTATCTTGAATCCATTTACCATGTTACTCAGAATGGTTAGTATTTATGTTTATTGATTGCATAATTTTAGTTACAATTCATATGATAGTTTCAATATGAATCTAAATATTGTTTATGTGTATCCCCATTAATATGATGAATGAATTAGACTTATTATTTCACTGGTGGGGCTCTCTATAACCCTTCTATGAATCAATATGTATCATGAGAAAAATAAATATGGACTTGGTTGGGGACATTCCCATTTTTAGATGTTGTTTTGGCCGAGCCCTTATTAATTATTAAATTTATTGGTCGAGGCCTTTATGGTCTATCCAGAATATGAATTTATCTCATTATGAAGCAATAAATTCATTTTTCATGAGGTTTTTTGACTAGTATAAAACCCATGATTATATTCTATTGTGGATACATTTACTCAGATCATATTTCTTCCATATTAGGTCCATGTTTATTTTTAAAGGAATGTGTTTTCAAATATTCACCATACCTAATGTTTAGTTTATTTTTCATTGTAATGTTTATCCTTATTGATCACCTAAGCTCATCCAATTTTATAATTCATTTTTTCTAGAAAATGGTGAGTTATATTGTGATTTAATTGCATGGTTAATCATAGAGTGGTGGATGTTTCCCCTGAAACTTATATGTAGTATTTCATTTCATGTTGTAATGTTGGAATTATGTATGTATCTAGTTTTCCAAATCTACTATACTACTAGTTACTTTTGGATACGAATTTCATGAAATCATGCCAATGTATTGTAATAAGGCACCTACTCCAAGAAACTGGAGTTGGGTCTTTACAGTTGGTATTTGAGTAATTTTAGTAGAAAACATGGAAACTAGATTTAGAAAATTAAGATTTAGAAACAAACACCTAAGATAGTCTCTAAGGATAAACATACAATAACATTAATGATTATTAGTTAGGAATATATTATGTGGATCTTTATAGAAAATATATAAATTTTTGGATAATATAAGTTGATGTGGTTCTATCACAGACGTACCTATGAGTGAAAACTCTAACAAAGAGTTTCATGCTTGACACATGGTATCTTGGTACATGACAACATGCATTAATACACACCTAGTTTGACACTCATGGAAGATATTCATAGGATAATTCACAATTTCGTTATAATCCATTATGAAGTATTTAAATGTAAATTTTTTCACAAAGAAACCATGTTTATGATAATGGGATGATCCATGCATAAGATTTCAATTTATTTCATGTATTTTTATAAATTGATATAGTAAATTTAGATTCATAACGTAATCTAGCGTTTTCCATTATTTAGAAATGGTTCCTAGTAGAAGGACTAGAAATTTCATGAACACGCATATCCCAAGTATCGATTTCCCTCATGTGAAAGAGAATGATGATGGACCTGGTATAAGGACCCAGCCATAAAACATTACATAATATTGAATTAAATGAATAATTCACATTGAGGATATTTTTGGTTTAGAGTTTTACAGAATTAGAAAATAACTATTACATCTCAAAAGATTCCAAAGTAGACACTTCCGCACAGTTTCTATTTTGTTTGATAAAATAAAAACTCTTGAAACAAAGTCATGTATAATTCCATGTTTTAGACAACATGAATTTTCCTTGATCCCAGCCTTGACCCTATTCATCTTTAAGCCTTGTGAAAACATTTCAAAACCTGGGATGAGCATAAAAGGCTCAATAAGGGTTATAAATTGATGACTGAAAAAATTTGTTCATAAATCCATACAAAACATGAACTCTTTTACTTACCACATGAAATTATAAGATTTATGAAAGTCACATAGAAATTATAAATCATAAAGGAAAATTGAGGCATCTATATCAAACTTTCGTTGAAGCTATCATAGCTACATAGGGAGTTACTTTGGAATACCCATCATAGTATATTACATAAATCTCTTATGAGAAAAATTCACTTTTACCTCCGTCAGGTTACCCAATGCATTGGAGAGCTATCTCGGGCTCACCCGACCTAGTTTTATTACGGAACCACCCGTATACATAAATAATGCCCAAAAACTATAAAATGATCATAACACATAACATAAGCATAAAGGAAAGGAAAAATTTCGACATTACAATAACAAAATATTATTTCAAGATATTGAAATAATAAATCCATTCTCAAAATCATTTTCAATACCAAAATACATAAAAATAGTATATGGTATTTATTTTTCCTTTTAAAAACATTACGGCTTGTTAAGGAAGCCAAAGATCAAATAATACTGTCAGTGGCGAAAAGTTTATTATCGCCTCTTATGTTAAAAAAAATTCCATTTGTCATTTAATAAAAACCTTTGTATAAAATTATTCCCTTTTAATAAAATGAAAATTCAAAGGGGTTTATACACCATATAAAATAAAGTCATGTATAAAACTAAAAACGCCCCAATGAACGGAGATTGAGACGAATTCCCTTACCTCGTGTCCGACTTGACTCGATCGTTCTTTATTCTCCGGAATAATAAAATAAAAATAATTTATACTTTATTATGAACCTTTTTCAATTTTATTATTCCATTTATATCACTTATTGCCATGTTATAAATATTATTTAATCATTTATGTTAATAACATTCGTTTTGTTGATATTTGGTACTTGAGTAAAAAATAAACACCTTATATTTACAAGTTGTCCATGTGGTCAATAGTCTATTATATCCATAGTTACATTCATTATTTAGATATCATATATATATATATTATATATCCAGTATATACTTGTATTTATAATATTACATAACATTTGGAGGTAAGAAATGAAATGCACCGTTCATGGAGACGGTAAGTCGTACGTACGCATGAACGCTACTTTCATTTCTATTTATTAATTTTATGGAATTAAAATGTAATGATACATAGGTATATTATAATTACATTATAATATAATGTATAATATCATTAACTCTATCCTTTATACATACCACATAAGTAATTAACGAGTCACATCACTTTGAGGGGGCGGTCTTCCGCACTTCCTCAAATGAGATTATCGTATTTACCCACTACGGAAACCTTAAAAGATTGATATAATAAGAAATTACAGAAGCATAAGGAAATCATAAACAAAATATATATCATATATAAATATAGTTCCATCATAATTTCGACCATGAGAGGCGGTAAGATGTAATTGAACAATCATCGTTTCATGAGGCGTTAGTTTTCCATCCAAAGAAACATTATGTTCTTCATCCATTAGATAGAGGTGTGTGTAAGTGTAGTTAGAATCCTTCTCATAACAACATCCTAGTATATTTAGAATACTGGTGTTGTTACAAAAGAAAGTAATAAAAAGATTTTAGGGGTTGGAGAAGTAAAATAAAAGATGTCAATTTCAGAGAAACCGTTACCTTTAATTTGGGTAACTTCCTATGGTTTGAACCAAAAGGACTTCTTTAAGTGATTTCTGCCTAAGTTAAGGATTCTAAGAGGAGGAGAGTGATGTAGGGAGCTTAATTGGGAAGATTTTAGATGAGCCAAATGTGTTGAGATGTGTGAGGAATTGGTTTGAAGTTGTCTCCTTTTATAAGGGGGAGGAGGGTCTCTTTAGGAAAGTGTGAAAACATTATTTTATTATATAATGATATTCGGTTTATAATGGTCCAAAAATCATTATAATCTAAGATACGATGACTCATGGTCGAAATAAAATCATTCAATAGTAATCGGATAGGTTTGGATAAACTTTTAATCATTATAATCTTATTTATTTAAATGATTTATTAATGAGGTAAACACTGCATCATTATTGTGTCATAAATAATTTAACTTATTTTATGTCTAAAA
Organism: Viscum album; assembly: GCA_963277665.1. Classification (NCBI taxonomy): domain Eukaryota; kingdom Viridiplantae; phylum Streptophyta; class Magnoliopsida; order Santalales; family Viscaceae; genus Viscum; species Viscum album. Next base: position 1,659,299,800 of record OY728153.1, read on the forward strand.
ATTATTACAAAACTACCATGATATAGGAAATATTTTTAGATGTAAAATGAATATTTATAGTTGAAAAGATAATTTATATAACCCCTTCTAAAAAATAATTTACTAAAATATATTTGCTTTTGTCATTTTTGTCATTACTTTAAGTTAATTAATCAAAGTTGTCATTATCACTCCCAAGTGGCTCAATGGGGTCCCAAAATTAAACCGAGGATGCCCATGGTCGGACATGACTCATACAATAGTATTAGGACACGTTTAAGGGTAATTTTATATTATTATAATGTTATATTTTAACCCTTATTTACCTGATTTACCCTTTAACCACGATAATGAAAATATTTACTAAATTAAATATTTAAAATGTCTATAAATAAAAGTTACCTATTTACACAATTTGGGCCTCATGATTCCAAATATGGAATCAATTTTTTCAAAATAAAAACATATAAGTGGCAGAAATTAATTTAAAATTAATTCCCGCTGTCAAAACAAAGAGCGTGTTTTTAATAATTAATAACTATCAAAAGATGGATAGTTGATTAAGTCCAATTTCAAAGTGAAATTGTGTCCAATGACCAACATTGGATTAAATGGTAAAAATATATTTTAATTTAACTTAAAAAACAATTAAAAATATAATTCTATCCATAGAAATAATTTATATTAAAACATAGTTTTGAATTAAAATACAAAAATTTCATTATTCATTAAAAAAATGAACTTTATCCGAAAAATTCCAAAAATTTACACAAAGTAAATTTTGATGTCCCTATTCTAATGAAGGATTTTATTTTTGTCATATTGAATGTATTAAAGTAACCAAAACAAGATTTAAAGAGGGTTTTCCATTAAAAGGTGATAAATCAAGCTTTTAATGTAAATTATGCTTAAAATTAGATTCATTCACATTTTAGGCCTCTAAAATTTATTGGATAACTTTAAATACATTTAACAAACATGTATAATCATATTGTAGTTAGTTTCATTCTTTCCTGCCAATACAACAACTAGGATCTAACTACCATTTAAAATAATAATATAATATTATTAGTGTGCAACGTAAGATTCCAAAGAAACCCGTTGTTGCGTATCAGGTATGCTATCGAACATAGAATCCCTTTTAAGGGAAAATTAATAATTAATTTAAAAATATTAATTAATACGAAATATGTCATATTATTTATTTAACTGAGATGTTACATCCTTCCCCCATTTTATAAATTGTGGCCCCACAATTTTTATTCACTGATCAAAATAAGTGGGGATATTTATCCCTCATAGCATTTTCAGATTCCCACGTCGCCTCTTCAATCATATGGTTTTCCACAAAACCTTTACCTGGTAAATTACCATATTCCCCAACACTTGCTCATTACAGTCATGAATCTTGACTGGTTGTTCTTTATAAGAGAGATTCTCTTCCAACTGAACAACCTCTAGCCTCAAAACATGATATGGACTTGGAATATACTTTATCAACAACGAAACATGAAAAACATTGTGTACCTAGGATAAAATTGTAGGTAAAGAAAATCTATACGCAAGTGATCCAACTTTCTCCAGAATTTCATAAGGTCCAATGAACCTCGGACTCAACATTCCCTTCTTACCAAAATGTGTCAGACTTTTCCAGGGAGAAACATTGAGAAAGACATGATCACCTACCTCAAAAGAAACGATCCTTCCTCCGGTTATCTATATAACTTTTCTGTCTACTCTGAGATGTTATCATGAGCTCTTGAATCAACTGAACTTTCTCTGCCATCTCCTCTACCAATTCTGGTCCCCTCAGCTTCCATTCACCAACTTCATCCCAGAATGCTGGAGTTTGACAACACTTTCCATATAATGCCTCAAATGGAGCCATCTATATACTGGAATGAAAACTGTTATTATATGAATATTCAACCAAAGAAAGATGTTGGTCCCAGCTTCCCTGGTAATCTATCGAACAATCACGTAACATATCTTCAGAGGTATGAATTGTTCGTTCAGACTGCCTATCTGATTGATGATGAAAAGATGCACTAAAATTTAATTCATTACCCAATGACTTATGAAGGCCTTTCCAAATGTTAGAAGTGAACCGGGGATCCCAATTAGATACAATGGAGCGGGGAACTCTATGCAACCTGAATATCTCTTTAACATACAAACGAGCAAGTTGATCTAGAGACAAAGTATCTCTAATAGGAAGGTAATGAGCAGATTTAGTCAATCAGTCAACTATAACCCAGATTGCATTATTACCTCGAGATGTCTTTGGTAATCCCACAAAAAAGTCCCTAGATATATTTTCCCATTTACACTCTGGCACCAGTAAAGGCTCAAGCATTTCTTTTGGTAACTGTCACTCTACTTTAACCTACTAACAAGTCAAACACTTCACAATAAAATCAGCAATATCTCATTTCATTCCATCCCACTAGTAATACTCTTGAAGATCTTTTTACATCTTAGTACTGCCAGGATGAACTGAAAACGGAGAACTATAAGCTTCACATAACAACTCGTTCTTCAACTTTGAATCACAAGGAACACATAATCTCTTCTCAATCCTCAAAACACAATCATTATCAGAATTATAATTTGGCAACTTACCCTTCTGAACAAACTCTACCTTTTTCTGTAACTCACTATCTTCTTTCTGTGCTTGCTTCATTTTGTCTGATAGTGATGATCTCACTAACACCTAATACAAAACAGAATAATTTCCTACACCAACAACTTCTATGCCATAATTCATAAAATCAAAAACCAAAGGATATCGTTCCAAATATATCATGGTTAATTAAGAATTACTTTTTCAACTCAAAGCATCAACCACTTTATTTTATTTTCCTGGATGGTAATGGATCGTGCAATCATAATCCTTGATTAATTCTAGCCATCTCCTCTATCTAAATTTCAATTATTTTTGAGTGAATATATAGTTTAAACTTTTTTGGTCAGTATATATTTCACAATTTACTCCATACAAATGATTCCTCAAAATTTTAATGCAAAAACAACAGCAGCAAATTCCAAATCATGTGTAAGGTAATTTAACTCATGATGTTTCAACTTATGTGAAGAATAAGTAATTACCTGATCATTCTGCATTAGAAGACAACCCAAAACATTCAACGAAGCATCACTGTAGATAAAAAACTCACCATTTCGAGAAGGTAGTTCTAAAACTGGAGCATTCACCAATCTTCTATTCAATTCCTGAAAACAATTATCACATTCATTTGTTCTGATGAACTTAGCACCTTTTCAAGTTAACTTAGTCATTGGACTAGATAACCATGACAAATTTTCAACAAACCTCATATAATAACCTGCCAAACCAAGAAAAATATGAACTTAGTTATAATTGTGGGTTTTGGACATTCATCAATAACATTCATTTTAGAAGGATCAACAGTTATGCCATTTTTTTAAATAATGTGACCAAGGAAAGAAAATTGTTTTAAGAAAAACTAACTGTTGCTGAATTTCCCAAACAATTTTTTTTTTCTTTTATTGTTTTAAATACAACCCTTAAATTAATTTCATTTTCATCATTATTTTTGTAATAAACCAAAATATCATCAATGAACACAACCACAAACTTATCCAAGAACTCATGGAAAATTCTATTCATAAGATCCATCAATACAGCTGGTGCATTGGTTAAACCAAAAGCCATAACAATAAATTTATAATGGCCATATCTAGTATGAAACACAGTCTTTGGAATGTCTACTTCTATTACTTTCTACTGATGGTACCCCGACTTCAAGTCTATCTTTGAAAAATACTGAGCTCTCTGGAGCTGATCAAACAAATCATCAATATTAGGTAAATGATACTTATTCTTAACAGTGATGTTATTCAATTCTCTATAATCAATGAAAATTCTCATTGAACCATCGTTCTTTTTAAAAAAACAAGATAGAAGCACCACATGGTGATGTGCGAGGTCAAATGAAACCTTTATCTAATAACTCTTGCAATTGCTTCTTTAACTCTAAAAGTTCAATTTGAGCCATTCGATAAGGGAGTTTTGAAATTGGATTAGCATCAGGAACTAAGTCAATAGTAAATTCAACTTCCCGATTAGGTATAATACTAGGCAACTCATTAGGAAAAACATCTAGCTACTCATTTACCACTATAAAATCATTAATCTGAATAGTTCCTTTGTTTTCAACAATATGTGAAAGGTAAAATTCATTTCTATCTTTTACTAGTTTCTCAACTTCCTGATATGTTATCAAAATCAAGGCTTAATTTTTGTATACAAATTGAAAATCATTCTGAAAAGAAACCTATTTAGCTCTACAGTCAATCTTAGCATGATAAACAGAAATCCAATCCATGCCCAATATAACATCAAACTCTACTAGAGGCAAAACAATAAGGTTTTCGGGTATATTCTTTCTGCACACAAGGATATAAATGTTCTTATGTTTTTATTTTGTCTCAACATTTCCTCTAAGTTTTTTTGACCATAAGTTCAGTATTCATGTCATGAGATTGAATTAACAATTTACTAGAAAAATTCTCATAATGGAAAGAGTGTGTAGACCCTCAATTAAATAACACATTGGAATAATCTGAACAAACAAACAGTGTACCAAACACAACTTCATTTGATGGACCAACATCTGTTTAAGTAGTTTCAAAGGATTTCACCACACCTTTCTGCTTGTAGTCTGGAAGCTTTCCTTTGGTTGAGTTCTTTGTTTGACACTCATTTTCATAATGATCCATTTCATTTCACTTAAAACATTTTACTAACTGGAAATCAGATTTTGTCTTACCATTATCCTGATCTTTTTTAGTGCAATTTCGAGCCTTATGTCCCATCTTACCACATCGGTAGCACTTACCATAATTCAAAAGACATTCTCCAGCATGATTTTTTAACACAATTTTAAAAAATTGTAAACTTATGTTTCTTACCATCAGACCTTTTTGAAGAGTTCTTCCCTCTCGCCTTCCACCTCAAAATCTTATTCTGTTGTTTGTCAAAGAATACCTGATCATCGGCAAACTCCATTTCCACCTTCTCTGCTCAATGAACAAGTTTTTCATAACATTTGAACTCACGAGAAGCTAAATCCGTTTGATACTTTGTCTTTAATCCTGAGTAAAAATGGTTGCTTTTACTATCAAGATCTCGTATGAAATTTGGAGCATAACTTGTCAGTCGTGTGAATTTTTATTCATAAGTAGCCAGTGAGTCATCCTCCTACCTCAATTCTAGGAATTTTTTCATCATCCGAAGATGAACCACCTTAGGAAAATATTTCTCAAGAAACATACATTTGAATACATCCCAATCAAGAACATCAATCTCCTCACTATCCCTGATATTTTTCTCCATCGACCACCACTGATCAGCTTCACCTTCAAAATGGTAAATAGTGATACCAGCATTTTGATGTTCTGAACAACCCATGGCATTGAAAATCTGTTCCAGGTCTTTAATCAACCCTTATTCTAGCACCAGATCAGATGATCCTCTTATTGATGGGGGATGTTGACTCATGAAATGCTCCACTAGTTACATGTTCCTCTGTGGTTGATCTAGCTGATCTCGTACTTGGATACCACCTCCATTTATATACTAAGACAACTATGCCATCACTACTATAAACTATTCAGTTCTGATTCTGACCATCTCAGGTTTCCGATTTGGAAGGTTGTCTTCCTCCTGATGTCTCCCCAACATAGCTTCCATGTTTCCTCTGCATAAAACCATTCTAAGCACAAAAATATCTTAGATGAAGAAACATGGTAATCTAGAAATTTTATATGATTTCAATATTAACATAAATTACTTTATTGATATTAATTTAACAATACCCTAACTACTTTTTATGTATTTTATGTCATTCAGGTTTCCCACTTTTGCCTCAAAAGTGCTTTTAAAATAAAAATTTAATTTTCAGTCAGTCATACCGTAACTCCTAAAGTTGTCTAAACCGACCTCTGATACCAACTATAAGGACACAGTCTTAAAACATTACATAATATTGAATTAAATAAATAATTCACATTGAGGATATTTTCAGGTTTAGAGTTTTAGAGAATTAGGACATAACTATTCCATCTCAAAAGATTACAAAGTAGACACTTCCACACAGTTTAAATTTTTTTCATAAAATAAAAACTCTTGAAAAAAAACATCATGTCTAATTCCATGTTTTAGACAACATGACTTTTCCTTGATCCAATCAGTGACCCTATTCATCTTTATGTCCTGTGAAAACATTTCAAAACATTGGATGAGTATAAAAGGCTCAATAAGGGCTAGAAAATAATGAATGAAAACACATGTTCATAAATACATACAGAACATGAAATCTTTTACTTACCTCATGAAATCATAAGATTAAAGAAAGTAACATAGAAATAATAAATCATAAAGGTAACTTGTGGAATCCATATCATACTTACATTGTAGCTATCACATATACATAGGGAGTTACTTTAGAATACACATCATAGTATATTCCCTATATCTCTTAGGAGAAACATTCATGTTTACCTCCATCACGTTACCCAATACATTGGAGAGCTATCTCGGGCTCACCCGCCCGAGGTTTATCACGAAACCACCCGTATACTTAAATAATGCCCAAGAACCATAACATGATCATAACGCATAACATAAGCATAAAGGAAAGATTACATTTCCACATTGCAATAAAATAAGATCATTTCAAGATATGGAAATAATAAATCCATTATCAAAATCATTTTAAATACCAAAATACATAAAAAGAGTATATGGTATTTATTTATCCTTTTAACACCATTACGGCTTGTTAAGGAAGCCAAAGATCAAATAATACTCCCGGTTGCAGAAAGGTCATTGTCACTGATTATGTTAAAAAACATTCCTTTTTTTCATTTAGTAAAACACTTTTAAAAAAACGATTCCCTTTGAATAAAATGAAAATTCAAAGGGGTTTATACACTGTATAAAATAAAGTCATGTATAAAACTAAAAATCCCTCAATGAATGAAGATTGAGACAAAGTCCCTTACATCGTGTCCGACTTGACTCGATCATTCATTAATCTCCTGAATAATAAACTAAAGTTAATTTATACTTTCTTAAGAAAATTTTTAATGTTTATTATTCCTTTTATATCACTTATTACCATGTAATAAATATTGTGTAATCATTTAATTTAATAACGTTTGTTTTGTCGATATTTGGTACTTGAGTAAAAAATGAACACCTTATATTTAAAAGTTTTCCATGTGGTCAATAGTCTATTATATCCAAAATTACACTCATTTTTTAGATATCATATATATCATATATATCCAGTCTATACATGTATTTATAATAGTACATAACATTTATAGGTAAGAAATGAAATGCAACGTTCATGGAGACGGTAAGCCGTACGTACGCATGAACGCTACTTTCATTTCCATTTCTTATTTTAATGGAATTAAAACATAATAATACAAAGGTATTTTATAATTACAGTATAATATAATATAAAATATCATTAACTCTATCCTTTATACATCCCACATAAGGCATTAACGAGTCACATCACTTTGAGGGGGTGGTAGTCCGCACTTTCTCAAATGAGATTATCGTATTTACCCACTATGGAAATCATAAAGGCATGATATAATTTGGAAGTAAAAAAGAATAAGGAAATCATAAACATAATATATATCATATATAAATACAGTTCCATCATTATGTCCACCATGATAGGCGGTAAGATGTCATTGAATAATCATTGTTTCGTGAGGCGTTAGTTTTCTATCCATAGATACATTATGTTCTTCATCCATTAGATAGAGGTGTTTGTAAGATTAGTTATAATAAATCTCATAAAATCATCTTAGTGTATTGGGGATACATGTTGTTTTACAAAATAAATGAATCAAAAGAGTTTAGGGGTTGGAGAAGTAAAATAAAAGAAAACAATTTAACAGAAACTGTTACCTTTAATTTGGTTAACTCCCATTGGTTTGAACCAAAAGGACTACTGGAAGTGCCTTATGCCTAAGATAAGGCTTATAATAGGAGGATAGGGATGTTGGGAGCATAATTGGGCAGAGTTTGGACGATCCAAATGGCTTGAGATGTGTGAGGAATTGGTTAGAAGTGGTCTCCTTTTATATGGGGGAGGAGGGGCTCTTTAGGAAAGTGTGAAAAAATTATTTTATTATATAATGATATTCAGTTTATAATGGTCCAAAAATCATTATAGTCTATGATAAGATGTCTCATGGTCGAAATAAAATCATTAAATAGGAATTGGACAGGTTTTGGATAATATTTTAATCATTATAACTTTATTTATTTAAATGATTTAGTAATAAAGTAAACACTACATCATTATTGTTCCATAAATAATTTAAAATATTTGATGTCTAACAATTATGAAAAAACTACCATGATATAGGAAATTGTTTTCTCTTTATAATTAATATTTATATTTGAAAAGGTAATTTATATAACCTCTTATAAAAATTAATTTACTAAAAGATATTTTCCTTTGTCATTTTTTCCATTACTTTAAGTTAATTAATCTAAATTGTCATTATCACTCCCAAGTGGCTCATTAGGGTCCCAAAATTGACTCAAGGATTCTCATGGTCGGACATAACTCATCCAATAGGATTAGGACACATTTAAGGGTAATTTTATATGATTATAATATTAATGTTTTACCATTATTTACCTCATTTACCCTTTAACCACGGTAAATAAAATATTTACTAAAATAAGTATTTAAAATGTATAAAAATAAAAGTTACCTATTTACACAATTTGGACCTATTGATTCCAAATATGGAATCCATTTTTCCAAAATCATAATATAGAAGTGGCAGAAATTAATTTAAAATTAATTCCTACTGTCAAAATAAAGAGCATGTTTTTAAGAATTAATAACTATCAAAAGATGGACAGTTGATTAAGTCCAATTTCAAAGTGAAATCGCTTCCCATGACCAAAATTGGATTAAAAGGTAAAACTATATTTTAATTTCACTTTAAAAACAATTAAAAAGATAATCTATCCATATAAATAAAATATACTAAAACATAGTTTTGAATTGAAATACAATATTTTCACTATTCGTTAAAAAATGAACTTTAACTGAAAAATTTCAAAAATTTACAAGAAGTAAAATTTGATGTCACCATTATAAAGAAATATTTCATTTGGTCATATATAATTTATTAAAGTAACCAAAAATATATTTAAAGAGGGTTTTCCATTAAAAGGCGATAAGTCGGCCTTTTAATGTAAATTATGCTTAAAATTAGATTCATTCACATTTAAGCCTCTAAATTTTATTGGATAAATGTAAATACATTTAACAAACATGTATAATCATATTATATTTAGTTTCATTCTTTAATTCCAATACAAAGACTAGGTGTTAACTACCATTTAAAATAATAATATAATATTATTAGTGTGAAACGTAAGATTCCAAAGAAACCCATTGCTACGTATTGGGTATGCTATCAAACATAGCAACAATTTTAAGGTAAAATTAATATTTAATTCACAAATATTAATAAATATGTAATATGTGTTATTCTTTATTTACCTGATATGTTACATCTGGAGATATGACTGGTGTGGAGAAACTTATAACTATAATGGAAAAACGTACCCAGGTTATTAATAATTACCTTACTCGTATAGATCATCAAGGAAAAAAACATAGAAGAGCTACATTAGACCTATTTATTATTCAATATACTCGCTAATTTAATGGGACCAAAAACCCATTCATAGCCGATTTGTAGATAAGTTCCTTAGAAAATATATTTCTCACCTTGGGAAGTAATGAAAACGAGAAGGTTTCTATGGGAGTTTATCTTCTGTTGGGAGATTCTAATCAATGGTGGTCCCTAATTAAAAATTCATAGTAAGACAAAGAGATAGAAAGTATCAAATAGTGTGAATTTAAAGAACATTTCTTAGTAAAATACATTCCTCATGAACATCGAGCAGATATGGAAATGTAGTTTTAGAATTTGTGGAAAAAGGAATATGAAAAGGTTGAAAAGTATAAAGATAACCTCACAATGATAGCAAGGAATGTTGTGGACTATCTATGTAATCCACGAAGCGTGATTGATCTATTTTGTTATGGCCTAAATCCATTCCTCTAGCAGGCACTAGTATGCCAAACATTCTCATCATACGATGATATAGTCTCATGTGATATCAAGATGGAAAAAGATTTTTCTTGGTCTTATGACTTTTAAAAAATAAATATAAAAACAAGTTGTTGAAAACTCTAGAAAAGTAAATAAGGAAATGTGGAATAAGGGAATAGTTGACCATCTACCCTATGATAATTTTGGACGAAACACCCTACTGCCTTCGTAAAAATAAAAATGGTGTGTTATAAGTGTGAATAGAAAGAACATCATTCTGGTGTTTGAATGGAGAATAATGAATCTATTAATATTCAATGATAAAATTTTTGGGACATGGGACACTATTCTAATGATTGTATAAAGCATCAAACAAACGAACCTTAGAAAATTCCAAAGGAGAAGAGACAAGATTTTATGATCACAACTCATAGTGCTATAGTTCCTAATGACGTGGTTTCATGTACTTTAATCATTTCCTTAGACTTATCCAATTTTTTATTTTATTTTGGATCATATCATTATTTCATATCTTCCGAGTTTTTCAAAAAAATATATTTTTTTCAATTTGATTTAACAAGTGATTTGACAGTCAATAATCTTAAGGGAAGTATCATTGCAACAATCCTGGGTTTGGAAGTACGCATTAAGGAAGAGAAATTCAATTTATCTTCTGATTTTATTATTACTCCCATGATTTACATTGATATAATCCATGGTATGGATTTGATTTCGAACCATGATGAGAAAATTTATTTCAAAAAGAAGGAGGTTACAAAATTTTAAAGCGATTCGGAATCCCTTTTCTTTAGACTAGAAACATCATCATCTAATTCTCATGTAGTTCCACCCCCAGTAGATCATCTATATTCAACTATTGGGAGTGAAAGGAACTCCATAACTATGGGTGAGGAATATAATATTTAAATAGAGGACATACCAATTGTGCAAGAATATGTTGATGTGTTTATAGAATATTTACGTAAAAATCCTCTAGAGTGAGAAATCTATTATTATATTAACATTAAATTTGCTTTAAGTCCCATATCAAAGACTCCTAATAGAATATAAATTATGAAATTAGTGTAACTGAAGAAATAACTTGATGAATTAAGTCATAAAGGATTTATTCTCTATAGTTTTTCTCTATGGGTATTTGATGTTCATTTTGTTAAAAAATGATGGATCTATGAGGTTGTGCATTTAATATAAGTAGTTATTGGATGACACTCATAAATAAAATTTCCCTACACACCTTGGTATCACTGAAATGTATAGATCTTTCAAAGAACATTTCAGGAAAGATAATATAAGAGGGTAATTATCGATTATGTATCAAGATGTTTAGTCTGCCAACAAGTGAATCTTGAATGATAACATCTTAGTGGAGTCATGCAACTTACACTTATTCCTACATGTAAATGGTACTATATCTCCATGTATGTATTCATTAGATTTCCCAAAACTCCAATAAATTGTGATGAAATATGGGAAATTATTGACTAACTTATGAATTTTATACATTTCTTCACTATAAGGGAAAACTTTCCACTAGAGGGCCTATAATGACTATATATAATTGACATTATGAGACATAATAGAGAACTAGAATCATTTTCATTATGATCATGATCCAAAATTTATATCAATATTCTAGAATGGTAATAAAAAATCTATCGATAATGAGCTTCGATTGAGTACTTCTTATCACCCACAAATATCCAAGAAATCCGAAAGGACGTTCCAAACCTTATAGAACATGTTGAGATCATATTAACTTGACATTATAGGTATGTGGGATAAAAAATTTCTTTTATTGGATTTTTCCTATAATAATAGTTTCCATTATAGTATTCAAATGGCACTGTTGGAAGACTTGTATGGAATGACATGTCGTACACCAGCTTGTTGGGATGCAGTTTAAGAAAGGAAGCTTCTAGCCCCAGAGCTTGTGGTGGAAACAATAATGAAGGTAAATTCTATTAAAGGTCATATAAAAGAAGCTGAAAGGATAAAAATAAGTAATGGTGATAGTCGGAGGAAGGATTTGGAGTTTCAAGTGAGAGATTATGTTTTCATCAAATTATCTTCATGGAAGGGGGTTATAAGATTTTCGAATAAAGGGAAACATAGAACTAGTTGCATAGGTCCTTTTGAAATTAAATAGAGTACTGGAGATGTTTCATATCATTGGGCTATGACACCTATAATATCAAAAGTACATAATTGGTATATGTCTCATTGCTGAGAAATTAAATGCCAGACCCAACACATGTCATAACTTCTAAAAGATTAGAATTGGAACCTGTCCTAACTTACTGTGAGTAGCATACCAGTTTTTGCACACTAAAAACATGTTTTTAGGAATCAGATGAATCGATTGGTAAAGATACTTTGGAAAAATAAAAAAATCAAAGAGGAAAATGGGATCCCGAGGAGCTTACGGTGAAGAACTACCCAAAAAATCATGTGAGGTAACATTCTTGTAAGTTCATGGATGAATTGTTTTTAGAGAGGATAATGTAACACCCCATACTTTTTCAAATTAGTTTAATATTAGATTCATGAAAAACTAAGGCTCAACAAAATACCATTTTGTTATAACCAATCCAGTAAACATAATTTTTCAACCATTGTGATTTGAATTTTGAAAAACAGACAAACACAGTTGCATTTAGTATGATATATAGAGTCTAATAAGACAAATTATTTTATAAATAGTAACATTAACATATGAATAGCAATATGAAAATTCTAAATATTAAATCGTATTATTATTTTAGTTTCTTTATGTTATAAGATAATGAGATCTTGATTTAATTTCTCAAGGTGATATAAAATGAATTATAGTTTTAAAATTGTTTCTTTTCAAATAAATAATGATATTATTTAAAAAATAAATTAATAATATTGATAAATTTAATTTCAAAAAATGGAGGTAATTTTTGAGTTCTAAAAATCAAAAAATGGTTAGGGTGAATTTTTGGGATTTTTCTGAAATACTCGAATTTTATGATGAATAGATAAATACGGTAATTTACCAAATATATACATTATCTGTTCAATACAGAATTCCTAGCATCATGGATGATGTTATCACACATGGATCAAAATGACAAACCTTTATTACTATTATGGGTCACATGAATCAAAAAAATTGGTTGTCTTGAGGGAAATAATAAAATAATGAATAAGATGTTCACAAATCACCCCTCTCCACCACTATAAAAACCCCCTCACTCCATTATCTCTTCATTCATATAATGCATTTTTCCTTTTCTAAAATCATCTCAAATATCCTCCAAATATCCAACCCCATATCCAAAAGACCATGGTATCATAAAAATACAAAAACCTCTCCCTTAAAGAATCTCTCATGTAAGATTACTTTAAGAGGTTAATTCCTATTTTCATTTCTTTTATTTCAAGTTCCATTCCTTTATTTATCATTCCAGTACTCATTTTATAAATTTTTTTGGTGACTCCAATATCATAAATGAATTAGAATTATGATAGGATAAATCAATAATTCTTCATAATCTCTTAGTTACCCTTCTTTTATACTAGAAATGAAAACACCATCTGAGATGTGTTAATTGATCACATTTAAGGACGACTGGTTTTTAATTTCTATAACCTTATTCAATTCTTGTCATGAAAAAAAATTTATAATTGAACCAGATGAGAATATTTTTATTATAACTTATATAAGGTTTTTTAATCCTTTTGTACACATTATAATAATTTATAAATCAAAATAAATTTGAAGTGATAAGAACCAGCCAATTAAATAAAACCATTGACATTAATGTTTTATATAATGATTCATCTTCCAATCCAATATCCAAATGAAATTGTACAAGAATGTGATATTTTTTTCAATAATATCATATAAATTATATTCTGGACCACCATTCTCATTCTACATGTTTACCGATAAATGAATATATGTAAACTGGTCATGAAAACCGAAGAATTAAATGCTCCCAAGAAATGAGATTGAATATATTAACCCATAAATGGCCATAAATGTACCTAAAAAGGTTGTAATAAATAAATTAAATATAATTTAGGTTAATTAATTAATAATTTACTAACCTAAATATGGCTATTTAGGTCATTAAGATCATGTGAGGAATACCTTGGGACTTATGGTAGGGGTTTTCCACTTGAAGCACCATTTTCATTCATATTAATTTGATTATCTACATACCTCAATTAAATTCTTATTCATTTTTATGAACTCCTAAAAATTTATGTGTGAATATTATATATATTTTTACCAACCAGAATAATACCTTCATTTATGGGTATTTATATGTTATTATAGGATCTTTCAAAAATTCTTCCCGAAATACAAGCCCGTTTAAAAATAATTTCTTTTATTCTTACCATTTCTCTAGGGAAATATATAATATGTTAAAAGAACCCATTATTTTTTAAAAAATATCATTTTATTATGAAAAAATATATTATTTTACTTTTATTTTTATACAATAAATTTTCTAAAATAACTCTTCTTTTCATGATAACAGAGTATTTATCTCAAGAATTGCATTATGATTTATAAGAGTATTTTCATTTGTTTCAAAACTTTTATTTATGATTATGTATAAATGGGAATAACAATTTATGATATCATATACCATAATTTTTATAATTCATTATGATTAGTTTGACTATGGATTTTCTATCTTGAAACCATTCACTATATCACTCTGAATGGTTAGTGTTTTGGTTTATTGATTGGGGAAAGTTATTTACATTTCATATGTTAGTTTCAATATGAATGTATTTGTATTTCTTGTGTATATAAATTCATATGTGGAATTAATTTAAATTATTATGTGATGGGTGGGATATTCTATTGCCCCTCAATGCATTAGTAGGTCTAATGAGGAAAATGGATGTGGACTTTGTTGATGGACTTCAAATTTTTATATTTTGTTTTGGCAGTGGAGTTAATCATTTTTTGTTGTCTTGTTCGAGGCCTTGATGGTGTGTCCGACATATGAATTTAACTCATTATTAAGTTATAAATTCATAGTTCATGAGGTTATTCAACTCTTTCAATACCATTAATTATTTTTTATTATGGTAATATTTTCTCAACTCATATTCTTGTCATATTACGTTGAAATTTATTTTTAATGGCATGTGTTTTAAATTATTCACCATGACTAGTTTTTATGTTATTTTTTACTGTAATGTTTTCCCTTCCTAATCATCTATTATCACCCCTTCCTATGTTTCATTTTTTACAGAAAATGAAGAGGTATATTATTATTGACTGGCAGGGATAATCATTGATTTGTGGATGTTACCAATGGAACTTATATTTGCTTTTTAATTTGATGTTGTATTTTTAAACTTATTTATGCATCTGGACTTCCAATTCTACTAAACTACTTGTTCCTTAGGGATATGATTTTCATTTAATGATACCAATTCAATGTAATAAGGCACCATCTATAGAAAACTGGGGCTAGGTCTTTACAAATAAGTACACATATCAATTGAATGTGTAATATTCAAACCATCTGAATTTATTTAACATTTAAAATTTCGGAGGATATGGAATCATATTAAATATGATAATTCGTGTGTAGTAAAAATTTTATCTTAAAAAAATGAAAATCAATTGGTAATAGATAATTTGTTTATTTTCATGTGACTGAATATTTATTAAATATAATGATTTTTAAAATGTTTGGAGGGAGATACGTATCCTTTGGTGATGATATTTTGTTAAACATTTAATGTGTTAGTATAACAGTCTAGTCATTTCATTAGTGGATATTTCATCATTTCTAACCAATATTTCATTCCTTACACAAACATATGGTCTAAGATTGTATTAGTTTAGTGACTTCCAAAAATGGAACACAAAATTATATTCATGTTAAAGATATTCATTTTTTTCCACAATGTCAATCCCTTTTATTACCCTAACCTAAAACCATTCATTGTAACCTTAGGAAATGGGAAACATAAGAAAATGGCGAGATTGGATGTTCATTAAGGTTAAACAAGGAAGATATCATGAATAACATGATGATAAGAATATAAAAAATGTAAATAAATTTTGAAATCATACCCCATTGAATATAAATCATAATATAAGTCATGGAATAAATATTGGAAGTTTATATGTAATAAATCATAATGGAACATGAAAAATTGAAAAATAACATTGGATTAAAAATAGAATTTTTGAAGACACATAACCATAGAAAATAATAGCATTATTATGAAATTTTATTTGACAAGACTAAAAAATTGGAATTTGTACACTATCCAAATCATCATATAGGAAAACGAACTTTTCTGAACTGATTTCACTCCTCATTCTAGTCATGTATTACTGAACTATGTTTTCTTCTCATTCCATTCATGTCTATCTCATGATATTTATATCATTACCCAATAAATTGTTCGGATATATATTTCCCCCCCATCAAGTATTTAAAATCACAAATATTCACTCCATAAGAACATAATTTATTCAGTATAGAAGATCCTATTGACTTAAATTTATTTCATAAGCAGTATCTAATCATAATATAATCCTTATAAATAAATTGATTTCATAAATATCAATTCATCATCAATATAACCATTCTATAGGAATAATTGGGATATTAACCTTGATAAAACCCCCCCCTTAAGTCATAATCAATATAAAAAATGTTGTCATAGATGGAAAATAATTTTTAGGGATCACTTGAAAATAATTCTTGAAGAAAATATCAAATATCCTTTGAATTTTTTTTATTTTATAAAAATGACATGAAATTTTAAATGAAAACATTTTACATATGAGTAATAATTTTATATTGTAAAGGAATATTAAAGGAATCAAGTAATCATGATGTTGGAATATTACCTTCATTCCATATAATATAATAATGTTTCTTCCAAATATTTTTGTTCGTCATGTCCGAAATAGCCATGTCTAGAAAATAACCAAAAAATTATCTTCAAAGAGTTTCATAAAAATTTATAATTGTGAAAAAAGAAAATAAAAAAAACATGGTAATAGTGAAAACATATTTTATTTTGAAAACATGAACATTTTAAAAAATATTCCACAGTGATGATTTAAAATTAAACAATCTTGATTATTGAAGGGATTGTGCAGTATTCACTTATCACTTAGTAATTTGTAGAATCATATGCCCATAAAAAGAAGAAAATTATATGAATACTGAACAAAATAATATTAAAAATAATAAACACAAAATACTTTCATGGGTAGTATATACATCACACAAAATAAAAAAATAGTTTACAAGGAATGTGTCATACACTAATAAAAGTCAGACAAAATCCCTTACCTTTTGTTTCGACTCGCATTGTACTCATTAAAAACAAATTTACACTAAATATAATTTTTTTACAAAAATTAAAGAACCTTATTAAATTATATATACCATATATGACAAAATTATGGAATTATACTACATTATTATTAATTATTTCATGTTAAAGTTACACTTTTGAGGTAAAACGGTTTTGTTTTTCGCATGTGTTTTAATTTGTTATATTTCTGGTCCTATTAAATATATCTTTACATAATCATATCCATAATTGTAAAAATGTGAAATAAAATAAATATTCAGAATATATGTTTTCATAACAATATATAACAGATATAAATTAAATATACTGTTAATGTAGATGGAGGGTTGTATGTATGCATGAACGTGGTTTTCATTTTTTAGTCATATTTAAAGAAATAAAAGAACGTGATATATTATTATTATAGAAATATTTTTCTATTATATATTTCATATAAATTTAAAAAATTCATCCTTATTACAATCTATGGGAAATATAGATGAAAAATGAATCACATTGCGTTGTGGATATAGTAATCCATACGTACACATGAGTGACGTTATCATTTTACAAAAAACTAATTATGTGGTAAAAAGGTAGATATTATATTATCCTTAAAAAATAATAATTAGTTCATAAATACCTTATATAATATTTAAACCCATTATAATTTCCCATCATAAAATATGGTTATGGAAAACGAATTTTATCACTCTGTAGAGATGGTTAACCGTACATAAGCACGACCAATATTTTCATTTTTTTTGATGGGAAAGGTGTTGTATAGTGGTGCGTTAATAATCGTAATAAAATTTCATCACATTGATTATTATTAATTTAATATCTTATTATATTTATCATTGATTCATAGTAGGTATATAAGGGTAGAAAAAGAGACTGAAAAGTTAGAGTAAGTAGCTCTTCTTCGAATGGACTCTTTCAGGGCTTCCGTAAAGGACTCTAGAGTAGTTAGTTTTAGGAATTCCAGAACCTCTATATTTTTTATAGGGAAGTAAAGAATATTAATTTAAAATTTTATTCAATATTTAAGGCTAAAATAGATATGATTTATTGAGGGAGGATGTTCTCTTTTAAAATTGAGGTGATGCGAACTTTTGGAATATCCAAAATTATTAATTTAGAAAAAATTCAATACATTCTAAATACCTCATAAAAGAAATTAATTTGAATATAAAATGATAAAAAGATAAAATATCACCAAAATATCTTTATTTTAGAGAATTAGGTCTATTATTATTAACCATATTTTTCTAATTAACCTTTAGTAGACATATATTAATTTTTACACCGTGATGAACTGCTTCAATATTTAAAGGTGGTAATTTTTACATATGTGATATCAATTAGACACTAAATGCACAATTAATTACATTTTAGACATTTTTTTAGAAAATATATACTTATTATTTTTAAATAATGTATAAAAATATACTTTTGATAAAATATCATTAGTGACAATTTTGACACTATTCATTTTTTTATTTTTAAAATAATAGTGAAAAAAAAGTTATATTCAACCAAATTTATTTGTTAAATCCAAATTAGGTTAAATTCATCTATAAAATTACTTTATTACATTAATTTTTAAAATTAAATTTATTTTTATATTTTTAGGATCATTAAATTTGTATTTTTACTAATAAAACAATTACTACATCAATGTTCTGTAATAATTTAATATACTAATTTTTTAACTAAAAATTTGAAATGAAATAATATAAGCAAGATAAATATTCAATTTATTATTTAAATATTTATGCTAGAATATATATTTTAGGTAACTGTTTATTAAATAGGACATATTATATAAAACATGAATGTGAATTGAATAAATTCTTATTAAATAAAATTTTATAAATATTATAATCTCATATATGTTACCAAAATAGTAGAAAATAAAATTATATTAGGAAAATATTTTTTATGTTAAAAAATTATAATTATATTTGATAATAACATAACTTTTATTTCTTGTGGATATAATAGGTATATTAAAGTGAAATAAAGTTATATTTTTTTGACTTTATTGGATTTTAATATTTTGTAATTAATTTTAATGGAGAAGTGTCCATTAAGAAATTAATTTATATCCTTATGTATAAAGGGTAGAATTATATTCATCAATTAAAATTTTTTCATGTGTTTGGGTCATTTTATAGTCATTATAATTTTATTTATAACATAAACTACTCTATTTACCATTTACTATAGTAACAAAATTTACCAAGGTTATTATTCATAATGAACAAAAATAAAATGGACCTATTCAATAAATTTGGGACATATAAATATAAATATTTCATCCAATTCTTAGAATTCAAAATACATAAGTTTGATAATTTAATTTAAAATAAAATATGTAATATTCCATGAAAAACAGTTTTGCAGAAAAAATCCCTATTAAAATATAAAATGTTTTTACAATAAATTAATGTATAAAATAATTTTCAAAAACAATAATTGGATTTTATTAAATTAAATTGTGCTAATTAAAATATATAACTATTCCAAATCATATTTTAACCTTGTGAATACTCTTAATAAAAATGAAATTTTAATTAAAAATCACTATTTTACGATTCATCAAAATATGAAAAATCTCTAAAAAATACAAATGTTCACCCAAAGTAAATTTTTATATCCTGATTTCAAAAAAACACTATATTTTAAAATATAATCTATAAATGTTTCCAGAAATGGATTTTAAAAAAGTGCACCCTCAAAAGGTGGAAACCCACCTTTTTTAAAATAATACATCTTTTATTTATTAAAAATTTGATTTTTTTTATCAATTCTAGAAAAACAACTGGGAATATTTAAAAATAGATTGAATATTATATATATATATATATATATATATCTGTGTGTGTGTGTGTGTGCCATTAATATAATCCAAATATTTTTATTTTTTTAGTTATTGGTAAAAAACAAAATTTTTCAAAGTTAAATTGTTTTTAAAAAAAGATTTCCTTTTAATATTCCAAAGTGATTTCATTTTCATTTATAATAAACTGGTCACTAAAAAATAATTATATATACATTTTCAAACCATATTTTCATAATTCAATTAAAAATATTCATATAAATCATTCTAATATAATGGTTTTGGTTATTTTGTTTAAATAATTACATTAATGAAAATTTTCTTCATAGAAACTTTGTCTATCGTGTAATAAAAGTTAATCCAATATTGCATATATCATAAGATATCTGAGAAATCAAAATATTTATAAATAATCTATCTCATAAAAATTTCAGGGTGTTACATTTACCCACTTAAAATTAATTTTTTCAAATAAACTCATTTGGGTTATCAAATGCTTAATACTAGAATGTTTTTTTCATCGAACCCCACATCATTAAAATGGAAAAAAAACTTTTTAAGAAAAAGATAATTTTGGAAACATTACAGTGACCCATTGTAACTAATAATTAGGTTTTCCCATAGGTAAGCAATGGTGTCAAGTAAAAACATGGACCTAGAAGTGAAATATAACCATCATGTTTATATGGAGAGTGAAAAATAACATAGTAAAGAGAATGTTATGTATAAACAATTCAGAAATAGTTGAGGATTTAATGATCTATTTGATTCATCAGAAAAGAATTTATTAGGATGATTCTTTGGCATCAATACCCGTACCCAATATTTGATGAAATTTTGTGAGAACAAATACATACGTTATTTCATCAGTTTTCATAAGCACAATATCATTCTTTCAATATTCCATGATCAATTTCAAATTCATAAACTACTCTACGAAATGTGGTTAAAATTTTTATTCTTGAATAAATAGTGTGTCATAAGATCAATAAGGGAATGCCAATTCATTCTTTCAGCCTTTAGTTATCATCATAAGAAAAATGGTAAACACGTGATATTAAATATGAATAAATATTCATATGTTATATTAGAACTTTGTTCACTATAACATCATTCAAATTTCAAAAAAAATTATTTCATAAATTGCCACCCTTATTAACCATCCTAAATATTAAAATATAGTAATTTCGAAATATGGTCCCTAAATTTAAAAAATAAACTTATCTTTTATCCCCCAATCACCATGTCGTATAACTTAATTATCACACTAAAATCTTTTAAATACCATTATCATGTTTTGTATAAACATAAATTACAATAAAACACCTTGAAAATATAATAGATTTAAAAAAATTTCACATTCCTTCTACCATTAATTCAAAAATAATTTAAAATTAATCCATAAAATCATAATCCTTATCATCCCCAAGGTCATTAAAAATATCCCATTTATTTTATCATAATAAAAAATATCTATATTTCATTATCCCAATATCATGAACATATTATGGTTTATCCTTACCATTATCTAGTGTTTTCTAAAAAAATCATCTTACAATGTCCATCACTTTTGGTGGTTGCCAGTATCATTCAACGTAAGTGTAATGTCCAAAAGTATTATGAATGAAATCACATTCTTATAAATATTCCTTATAGTATAATCACATTAGGAATTACAATGACCTATCATGATACTGAATAATATGTGATCAGTAAACATAATATGGCTACTTCTATGTTCTGAATTTTCGAAAATTTGATATACACGGTTACGACCATTAAGATGTTTGGAGTCCAATAAGACAAATTAAATTTTTAGGGAGTAGTAACCAACCCTTATGAATAGTAACTAAACCGTAAGAATAGTAGTATGAAACTTATTAATAGTAAATCAAATATAATAATGGTAAATTATCATTTGAATGATTAAATAAAATTTAGGGATCATATAAGTGACGAGTTGACCGCAGTAAAAATATTGGTATTTTTGAAAGTCAAAAATAATTAATTATAATTAATTAATTAAATCAAAATAAAATTTATTTTTCTAAAATGTCTATATAAATTAACAATTCATTGTCTTTTGGGTTTTAATACAGTTTTATTTTAACATATGTAATTTTCAAATTCATTATGAAATTCATTTTAATTTTAAAAACTGTATTTTTGAAGTATATTATGATTTTAATTAAAAAAAATAAATTAATCATATTGATAATTTTTTTTGAAAAATGGACTATATTTTTTTATTCTAAACTTTAAAAAATGGTCACAGTGAATTATTGGGATTTTTCTAAAATACTTGATTTTTGATGAATAGTGAAATACTATAATTTACAAAATAAGCTATATTCATGAACTATATAGTAATGAGTGATGTTCTGTTGATGTAAGCACATATAGTTTGGATTAACATGATAAAATTACTATATTTATTCATTTAAGACACTCTACTACGTGTCTTGTGGGGAAATAATAAATTAATGAATATTATATTGAGAAAAGCCCTCTCCCCTCCACTATAAATACCACCCTTCACACCCTCATTTCCTCACATCTCTCACGATTCAGCGCTTTAATAACATCTACCCAAACATCTTCTATATCCCCTACCCCACTAATTATAGCTTATTTTCACATCAAAAGACCAATCCTAGGTTCCATAAGGAGGATCTCAAGAGGGTGATTCAAGAGGTAATTCCTCTCTCTCTCTCTGCCATTAATGTCCTTTCAATTTCATGTTCGTTTCTTAATCTATCCCAACTTATCCTCCTCAACATGGTATGGTAACTCTATTATCACACTTATGTTGTAATTTTATGATACTAATGGGATAATATATCATTAAAACCCCTTCAAATCGTCTTTTTATTTTAGAAAAGAAAATGTTGTTCGTGAAGTGTTAATTTATCACCTTCAAGAACGACATGATTTCTTTTTTCCATTACCACAATCATATCTGATCATGAAACCATTTTTATGGTTTAAACATATTTTTATATATTTTTTATGTCCTATTTAATGTTATATAACTAACTTATGTAAAAATTAAAAAATTATTAAACAAAACATGTTCATTGTGGTCGAAAAACCGACCGAAGTAACCCAAATAATAATCATTAGATTTTATGAAATGATACATCCACATTGTATATAGAATAATACAATATAAAATCATTTATAGTTCTGTAATATCATGAATAACATGTAATAGTGGTTCTATATATTTTTCATTCTTCTACACAAATTTTCATTTATGAATACAAGTGAACCGTTCAAGAAAACCATAAAAATAAACATTCCCAAACAATGGATTTAAACCCTATAACTCATATAAAGGACCATGAAATAACCTAAAAAATATCTAATAAACCATATTCTTGTACACAATTTTATAAATTTTTTAATTAATGAATCTAATGTGGTTATACTGTATATTAATGTGATGAAACTGTTCAGATACATGGTATAGAGAAATTCATGAACCAAAAAACATTCTTTGGGATCTCCCTCTTCCACTCCATTTTTGGTATAGTTACTCCTTTAAAATTATTTTTTCATAATTATCTTTACTTTTCTTGGATATAAATTTTTCCCACTAGATTTTATGTTAAACTTATGTTTTCCAAAAGAACTCTTCTTAAAAATACACCTTTTTCGTCTCACTCAAGGTTGATGGTTCTTGTGTCAAGTATGGTGTCCCCTCTTTCTATTGGGAACCTAATGTTTAGAATTTTTTATTTTGAGATAAAACCCATGTTTTTTATATTAATTTTTTAATATGATCTATGTGTCATGGATGATAATGAGAATTTTATGGTGTGAGGGGTGAACTTGGAAGTATATAGCACAAAATGAATGTTATGGGGTGATGGGTGTGCTTGAAATTCTACAGCACTCTAACGCATTTGATAATGTAATGAATCTCATCACATATTTTGAAATTTTGTGTAAACATGATTCTAGTTTGTTTCAAAACTATGTATTGTATATGACCACTATGACATGATGTTTCATTTTTAGGTTTTCCTCCTTCTTAGTGTTTTGTTAATGTTTCCACTCATTATTTTGAAGATGATGTTATGATTTTTCTCACCCCATTCTATATTGTTCTTATCGACCCTCTTAATGGGATTTTAGCTCACAACTTTTTTATTGATATACTCAGGAGACAACATTTACTAAAGAAAGTTAATGTTTCAATCAGAAGCTAGAGACTAAGGAATTAAATAGATGTTTATGCTTGATGTTGTAAATGTTATGTTTGGTCCTAGTTTTAGAAAGACATTAAACCTATAAATCCTTGTGGTGCAATACTATTATGTTGTTTATCATTATAATGATATAATAGTAAATAATGAAAGGACAGGGTCACTATAGTTGTTATGAGAGGCAACGATTAGTTAATTTGTGAATTAAGATTAGTGAACCCTAGAGAAAACCTCTAACATGAGACTAAGTAAAAATATACACACAAAAATATTTACATATGGATTCCATAAGTAACTCTTTTAGTGAAAATTGTACAATTGAATAAGTTATTCATGAATTTTTGACTTATGTTTTGTTCTAAAAGTTTCTATATTAGAAATTTGTGAGAACAAGGAGAAAACATGCCAACAACTTGTGCGAGGGACAATGAAACGATTTCCCAAACAACATCCCAGCTGCTTTGGGAGATAGAGTTCAAAATTTCATGGAAATGATTATCCAACTATCTCAGGTTATGAAAAATGACCAGAATAATAGGGAATACCCTCCTTAAACAAAGAGGGAGAAACTGGATATTGAGGGTTTTATGTGGAAGTGACCACCAATGTTTGATCCACCAGTTTTGGAATAGTAGGCCAACAACATGGAGAAGATATTTTCTGTGCTACAATTTTATAATATGGAGAAGGTTACACTACCTATTGATCATCTAAATGGAGAAGCCGATAAATGGTGGGCATGATTAAGAATACCAATCCAAGTGATGAAATTTAAGGGATGTAATGGGAAGACATTAAGACAAATTTTTTTAACAAGTATTTCCCACAATATCATTGTATGAATATAGAGAGATAATTCATTGAGATAAAGAAAAATAAACGAGAATATTTCAAAATGAATGAATTTAATTTCACAAGTCTTGAACTGTTTGATATCATTTTTTTGTTATTAATAATGATAGAAAAATTTATAGAATCATTTTTGGATTAAAACTACACCTTCGACGGTCTCTTGAAATTTGAGACATTGGGTGTTATAAAGAAGTAGTTGGATGTGAACTCAATGTGGAAATAGGGTTTGGAGAATGGACCCATTTCTATGTTGATAAGAAACGACAAAATATTTTTTAAGATAGGGGATCTAATGATAATGGTGGGAAGAAAACTCAACAACCCACATGCCAAAAATGTGGGTCGTTGCATCATGGGAACTGTCTCAAAGGGATGGGGAATTGCATCATGTTTGGTAAAGAATGACACCATGATCAAGATAGTTGAAAATACATGATAAAAAAAGGAGTTTGTGGTGGAAGAAACAAGAGAACCCCAAATTGATTAATGCTATAACTATATAGATCATGGTCATTATGTAAGAAAGTACACTAATACTCGAGTACTAAAGGGTAATAAATGTCATCATCTATGAAATCCAAACGAACAATGGAAGGCTTATTACCTCACTACTGTAGAAGTGGATCAAGATAATGAATTAATACAAGGAAAACATTATATTCCCTCAATAATGGGAAAATTATTATTTTATTATTGTTCTGTACATTATTTTATATCCTGAAAGATTTCTAGAAATATAAAATTGAATCCCCAAGACGTTGAAGTTGAGATATTTGTAAAAACACTAAGTGGTGAAATTTGTTAAACCTAGGTGTTCGACTCTACTCATGTTGGCATATGTGAGAATATTAAACCAGATAATCTCATAATACATCCCATGGTGGAATTATACAAATTAATGATAATTTATTATCTCTCGATATATAGAGCACATATCAACTGTTGGGAAAATGATATATCTTTTCACATTCTAAGCCGTCCCAGGCTCCTCTACAAATGAAAAAAATATCATGAATATTTTTTGAAAAATACTTCAATGATATGTGTGTGGATACCCTATGTATAAGAATACCTCTCTCAAATGGGTGATTCAAATGAAATAGCCAACCTTGTAGAAAGGACCAGGGAATACAATGACCTTTTTTTCTAAAGAGTTACCCAGACTTCCCCTGGAACATTATGTAGAGTTATCAATATAACTCATACCTATACCTACTCTTATCTTATAGTGTCCCTATTGGATGGATCCTATAGAACAATAGTAGTTAGATAAGAAGTTTTAAGATAATTTGGAAAAAGGATTCATATGACCTAGTTCACCACCTTGGGGTTCACTAGTTTATTTGGTTAAGAATAAGGATAGAACAATGCAGTTCTGCATCGATTAACATGAACTCAACAAGATCACCATAAAGAATAGGTATCATCTTCCAAGGATTGATGACATATTTGATCAGCTAATAGGAGATCAATAATTCTAAAAAATTTAACTTTTTTTAAATGTCATCAGCTAAAGGTGGAGAAGAAAGATATTCAAAAGACTGCCATCCATACAAGGTATGTGCACAATGAGTTTCTAGAGATTCACTTAAGACTTACTAATTCCCCAGTAATCTTCATGGATTTTATGAATAGAGTCTTTATACAGTACCTCAAAAAATTGTTTTGTAGTGTTTATTTATTGTATTTTCATATAATCTAAGAGAATGGAATAACAAGAAGAACATCTATGTCTTTTATTGGCGAAACTGAGAATGGAGAATTTGTATTCCATGTTTAGAAAGTGTGACTTTTGGATGAAGAAAGTAAAATTCATGGGACATTTGATCACAAGTACATGAATTTATGTTTACCATAAAAAAAAGGCAATTGTGGAATGGAATATACCCTCAAGTGACACTGAAATCTGTATTTTTCTGGGATGAGCTGGGTACTACTGACGTTTTGTGAGAAATTTGACCTGATTGTCAAGCCCACTAAAAATGTAAACAAGATAAGGGGTAAATTATGTCAGGACGGAAGAATGAAAGGGAAGGTTCAATGAGCTAAAGAGATGGTTATTCACTACACATGTACTCACACTACAAAAAAGTGGAGAACTATCTGTGACTTATAGTGATGCTTTAAATAGTGACCTGGCTTGCGTACTAATGAAAAATGATAATGTGATAACTAAAGCCACACAGTAGTTAAAGATCCATGAGCAGAACTACATGACACGTGGTCTAGATCTGGTAGAAGTGATTTTTTTCCTGGTAAATATGGTGGAACTATCTTTATGGTTTGAAGTGTGAAATATACATCAACAAAATGATATTAAGTTATAAATTCACACAGAAGGAGATCAAAATGAGTCAAAGGAGATGGGTAAAGCTAATCAAGTACTGTGATTGCTCTATTCACTATCATCCTATAAATTTGAACAAGGTAGTTGATTCTCTAAGTAGAAAATAACATTATACTATATCCATGTTACAGATTGAGAAAGAATATATCTTCTTGGATATGAAAAGGATTGACTTGGGAATCATAATGGAAGAGGATACATCCTACCTTGCCCAAATAATTATGAAACCATCAATCCATGAAAAGATTAAGGAGGCACAATGGGATGATCTGAAGTTATAAAATAAGGTGAATACATTAATGGATGGGAAGCAGCAAGAGTTCCATATCAATGATGAGGTTGTGATTTGGTTTATAATGTGGCATTGTGTAACTTCATCTCCCAAGATAAAGAAGGATCTAATGGAAAATGGACATATCTCAAATTTATCTATCCATCCTGGTACCACCATGTTGTACCGTGATCTCTAAGAACACTTCTAGTGGAACAACATGAAGAAGAAGATTGTGTAATATATATCAAAGAGCTTGGTATGTCATAAAGTTAATGAAATGTGACAAAAGTCCACAGGGATGATGAATCCATTGCCTATACCCATGTGAAAATGGAATAATTTCACTATGGGATTTGTCATGGTTCTCTCAAAGACATCCAAGGGAAATAATGCGATGTGGGATGTGGTTGATTGACTCACCATGATTGAACATTTTATCGCTATTCGGTAAGATCTCTCACATGAAAAACTTGAAACGATATATATGAAGGAAAGTTGTTAGACTTTAGGGTGTTCCACCATCGATTTTCTCTGATTGTGATCCAAGGTTTACATCAATATTATGGAAGAGCCTTTAGAATTCTGTGACTACTCAATTAAATTTTAGTACAACCTATCACTGACAAACTAATGTCCAATATGAACAGAAAATTTACATTCTTGAAGGAATTCTAAGAGCTTTATCTTTATAATTTAAATGTTTACGGGATAAGAATATCCCACTAGATGATTTATCATATAATAATAACTTTCACTCGAGTATTCAGATGGATCTATATGATGCTTTTTATGGAAAGTGATGTAGATCTCTAACCTGTTGGGATATTGTTGGAGAAATAAAGCTACTTGGAAGTGATATTTTGCAAGAGATAACAGAGAAGGATCAAGTCACCTAGAAACTCATAAAAGCTACTAATATTCAAAAAAAGATATATGCTAGAAACAATCCAAGGGACCTAGAGTTCAATGTTGGAGATAAAATATTCCATAAAATATCACCAAGGAAGAGGGTCATGCAGTTTGGAAAGAAAGGGATACTAAACCAAAGGTACATTAGCCCCTTTGAGATCATTGTCTGCATAGGAGATGTGGCCTATCATCTTGATCTTCCACTGAATATGCATCTTGTTGAAGATTTTTTTCATGTATCACTCCCAAGGAAGTACGTACCAGATCCCTCACATGTACTAAAGACAAAGGTGGTACATTTGAAAAGTGATATCTCTTATGAGGAGCAGCCATGGAAGATTATGGAATAGAGAGATATGGTTCTACACAACTTGACAAACCACCTTGTTAATGTGCTGTGGAAGAACCATAAGTTTGAAAATAAAATTTGAGAACTGGAGGAGGTGATGAAATAGAAGTACCATCACCATATTGTGTAAAATGAAATTTTGCGGGTGAAATTTCATAAGGGGGGGGGGAAGAATTTAACGACCCAATGTTTTATCAATGGAATCCCCTTTTTATAATTATTCCTTATAGTAAAATAACATTAGGAATTATAATAAAATATCATGATACACAATAATATGTGATCATTAAACCAAAATTTTCATCTTCTATGTTCTTAATATAAAATATCTGACATACATGGTTGTAGTCGGTATGATTTTTGGAGACTGATAGGACAAAATAATTTTTTCTTTAATAGTTTCTTACCCTTATTAATAGTAACCTACCCTTCTGAATATTAGTATGAACCTTATGAACAATAAATTTTCCCAAATAAATTTTACCTTACTCTGAAATGATTAAACAATATTTAGGCATCTTATAAGTGACAATTTAACCATAGTAAAAATGATGTAATTTCTATATGTCATAAATAATAAATTAAAATTAATTAATTAATTAATTAAAAATAAAATTTATTTTCAAAAATTTTAATCATAAATTAACAATTCTATGTCTTCTAGGTTTTTTGATAATTTTATGTGAACTTATATAGTTCTTGAAAGCATTATGAAACAAGTTTTAATTTTAAAAATTTTATTATTCAAGTAAATTATGTATAAAAATATATATTAAAGAAATTATATTTATAAAAATAATTTTGAAAAATGGAATTCTATTTTTTATTCTACATGTCAATATGGTTAGTGTTAAATTTTAGGATTTTCCTAAAATATGGGAATTTTTATATGAATTAGTAAATACTATAATCTAAAAATAAGTTAAATTCATGAATTATAGAGTCATGAGTGATGTTATTCTGATGTAAGAACATATAGATCTGATTCAGATTATAAAATTACTATAATTAGACTATGAAGACTCCCTATTAATTGTCTTGGGGAGAAATAATAAATAATTGAATATTATATTAAGAAAACCACTCTCCCCTCCACTATAAATACAAAACTTTACACCATCTTTTTCATACTCATATCAAGCTTCAAGAATTGCCTAAAATATACCCATACATATTTCATAGCCCCTCCCCCACGTCCAAGTGATCCTGGTATCAGTATAATGCAAATCCTAGGTTTCTTAAGGAGGATCTAAAGAGGAGTATTAGAGAGGTAATTTCTCTCTCTTATCCATTAATTTCTGTTCAATTTCATGTTCTTTTCATTATATCTCCCCACATATCCTCATCCACATATTATGGAAACTCTATTATATAACATATATTTTCATTTTATGATACTAACGGGTTAATAAATCATCCAACCACCTTCTCTACTACTTTTTATTATAGGAAAAAAATTTGCCCGTGAGGTGTTAATTTATAACCTCCAAGAATGACATGTTTTCTTTATTACATTACCACCTGTTGATCTGATCGTGAAAAAATTTATAAGGTTTAAAAAAGTTTATATTATATGTATTATATATTATTTAATGTTATGGATCTAACTAATGTACATATTACTCAATGATTTAGCAAAACATATTTTCTGTGGTTGAAACACTGCCCAAATTAACCTAAACGATCATCATTAAATTTTAACTAATGATTCATCCACATGTTATATAACATAATTCATTATAAGATCATTTTACCATCTATTATATATATAGGTGAAAAATTAATCACATCGCATCATGGATATGGTATGTTATACATCCTCATGAATGATGTTATCGTTTCAAAAGATATTTTTTGGAAAAATGTAAATATGATAATATCATTCCAAAATTATAATTATTACATAAATATCATATATATTCATTACAAAAATCATAAATGCAACTAATAAATAATGGTGATGTAAGATGGATTGAATCACTATGTGAAGATTGTAAGTCATATGTATGCATGATCAATGGTTTAATTTCTTCATTGATGGGAAAGGGGTTGTATAGTGGTGTGTACATAATCATAATAATATTTAATGATATTTATTATTATGAACATATTGTTTTATAATACATATAATATATTTAGATGTGGTATATAGTAGTATAAAAAGGGAGTTATTGGTAAGAGCGATTACCACTTCTTCATAGCTACTCCATTAGATCATCGTAAAATGATTCTAGAGTTGGTCTTTTTGGGATGCCAAGAATCTATAGAATGTGGATATATAAGTGGAGAAGATAATGTGGAATGTTTTGGTTGATATTAACGTCCCAATTTTAAATAATTCAGTGAGGGAGTAGGTACCCTTTAATAATTGAGATGATGGACATTTTTTGAATCTCCAAAACTATTAATTTATAAAAAATTAAATGTCAATACATATTCATGGAAAATAAAATTTATTTAAATTTAAAATGATATAATGTTTTATTGTCATCATATAATATATTTTTGACTTGTTATTTTATTAATTGTAGACTTATCATTTTGATTAACCCTAATATAAAAATTTTATTTTTAACTATGATAACTTATTTTTCAACATTAAAAGGTTGTAATTTTTACTCTTATGATGTAATGTATACAATAAATGATCAATTTATATAATTTTTGACCATATTATGATTATTTTATATTTTAAAAATTTACAATTATTATTAAATAATTTCACAAATATTATTTTGATAAAATATCATTTGTGTCAATTTCTACACTATTCAATATTTCGATTTTTAAAATTATCAAGATAATAAGTTAAATTTGATAAATGTATTTTAATATATACCTAAGTGGTCATGATACACTATTAATTATTTTTCTCATGTATATCAACTAAAATTGTATTTACATTAATATTTATAGTAACATTTATTTTGTATTTTCATTAATAAATATATTACGACATAAATGTTGTGTAATTATTTTATGTAAATATTTATTAAATAAAAAAATAAATAAATAAAAAAGATTAATATAAATGAAATTCATTTCATAAAATTATTTTTCGTCTAATGTAACTATTTTTAAACAATATTAGTAATGATATATTTTTAACACAACAATGCGACATCTTTAAATGTTTATTAAATACTATTGTATAAATAACAAATCTCATCTAAAATTCCCAAAAATTAAAAAATAAATATATATCATGAGAAAAATCTTATTCTGTTAAAAAATTAATTTTACATTCATTAAAACTTCACTTTTTCCCATTTAGACACATTAAAGATATTAATGACAATGAAAGCATCATTTTGTGACATTCTTTGATTCAAATATTATATATGTCATTTCCATGCATCTGTTTCCATTAAAAACATAGTTATGATAAATATGTATTATTTTTATAATTATATTCATCCAATAATTTTTTTTCATGTTTTAGGGTCAAGTTACAATCATTATAATTTTTTCTTATCTGAAATGAATCAATTTTAGATTAATCATCGTTATGAAATTTACAAAGGTAATTATTCAAATTGTAAAAAAATAAAAGGAACATATTCACTAAATTTAGAGCTTATGTATCAAAAAAAATCATCAATTTTTTAACATTTCAAAAAAAAAGATGTTTCCAATTTTAATTTTAAATAATACTAGAAAAACACGTTGAAAAATAGTTTTCGGGATAAATTCACTTTTAAAACATAAAATGTTTAGAAAATAATTCCAAGAGTAAAATATTTTTATAAAAAATATTTTAAATTAATATTATCTAATATAAATTTTAAATTATTCCAAATCATAATTTTACTTTGTAAATATATTAAATGAAAATATAATTTTATATAAATTTCAGTATTTTCACTATTTATAAAATCATGAGTTATCTTAGAATAATAACAAAATTTATCCAATTTAAATGTTTATATAAAAATTTAAAATAATAAATTTATTTTTCAATTAGAATTAATTTTAAAAAACAATAATTAAAAACTATCTACATCAAAAGGCGGAAAAATTGACTTTTCAGAGAATACATTTATTTTGGGTAAAATTGGTGTTATTTTTAGATCATATATATATATAAACATTAGATTAATGTAAAACCTAATATTTAATAAATAATAAAAATATCTCATTAATATAGTCCAAAAAATTTAATTTTTTATGTGTTGATATTAAAAACATATTCATAATTAAATAAGTTTTGAAAATAGGACATCATTTTTATAATTAGAATGGTTTTTAATTTCAATTAGAATCAATTATTCACCAAAAAATAATTATATACACAAGTTTAAAACATATTTTAATAATTTAGTTGTTGTTGTTCAGACTATCCATTCTAACGGCTAACTTATAGTTTTCTTTTTTGAATAATTACAATAATAAAAAAATGTTTTGTTGAAACTTTGTGTTGCGTGTAACTCATGAAAATTATAGGTTTCATATTGTGCAAGACATCAAAAATATAAAATTATTTAAAAAAACTACCTCATGAAAATTTCTCTATGTTATAGTTAGAATGGTTAATATTAGAAAAATATGATTAACTTAAATATTTATATTTTATTGATATACTAAATAGTGACAAACTCTGTGTTTCATAATCCTTTGATGATATAAATTAATAAATTTTGAGAAAAAATTATACATAGTTCAACATCGTAATCATAGATTATTTATCAACATGTGTTAATAATATAATTCAATAAGATTTATTTTATATAGGAAAGGAAAAATTGTTATCATAGCATTCATGAAAAAAATAATTTTTGGAATACACAACATTTCATTCATGGAATAATGAATATGGGGAAGATTATTAGAGAAGAGGCACTAATAAATAATCCTATTCAAAATAAAGATATGGTTATAAGTTATAAAAAAAATGATAGAAAAAATAGTTAAAAATGAGTTAACATTCAAACAATGAATATGTTGACTCTTATACACTCTTATGTTTTTGGGATTATTTCATAGAAGTAAAAAGTTATTGGAATATATTTCATTACATAAATTTGGGACTTTAAAATAATATCATGTATCATATTAATTTATTAAAAGTATCATGATTTTGATTGATTAAAATTACTTTTTATTCTTGGTGAAAAAATAGGTTTTTCACTGAAAATGTTTATTTAAGATAATGGTACTAAATATATAAATAGATAGTTCTCAATGTATTAAAAGATAAACAAAATTATGATTCGGTTTGTAGTCTATAACCTATCTAATAAATTAGATTAACTGAAATGATAAATTTATTTCTAGTCAATATGGATATAACTATAATTATTAACCAGGACACATCAAGATTCTTATATCTATAAGTCATGGAAAGGGATAAAATAATTAAATAGGTTCTATTTGATTCCAAAATCAAATATGAATCTCTATTTAATGTGGTTAAAAATAATCATAAATTAAAACACTTTATACTCTTTTAGAGTCCCCAATTAATCAATATAAAGTGTATCACTGGTATTATTTTCATTTAAAAACACATGATGAAGTATTCCATGGAAATACCATAAATTAGTTTTATTTCATTTTATATGAAAAATGTTTAGAAAATATTTACATTGATATTCATTGTACTAAAATTGTCAAAAAAATAAATGAAGTATTCATATTTTAGAAGGTTTTTTCTTTTCCTCTAAGACAAATGTTGAAAGTGAAAACTAGATTTCAAAAATAATAAAATAAACCTAAATAAAACATGTATATACTGATAATAAAATTTGGGATAATAATAATTAGGTAAAAATTTGACGAATTTTCATTGTAACACCCCGATATTTTATGAGAAATATTCTTTTTAATTTTGTTGATGTCTTGTGTTGTAGGTTACATCAAAATTAGCTTGTGCTATATTCTATATTGTATTATCTTCTATTATACACAAACACTATTCTTGGCTTGTGTTGCATGCAAGAGCAACCTTCCTCAATAGTGTGTGTTGTACACAATACTGAGTATTACCAAAAAAATATATATTGTTATAATATTATAATTAAGTAGCAATTATGAACATTAGTAACTAAATTTTTAATTTTATGACATTATAATTCATCTTAAACATTTTATAGAACATGGTATGAGAACAAAATAAATTTTTCAGTAAAATAAGTATTTTCTTAAAAAAATGCAGTTTTTGTGCCTTTTGATGGCGCACACACTTTAAATATAGTTTTTGACATGTTTATAAGTTCAATTTGACAAATTAAACTTCTTCTTTGTAATCAGGATCTAAAAATTTACATTGGATGAATTTTTGATATTTTTCTGATAAGTTTTTTATTTTGATGAATAGTAAAAATAAGCTAAATTTTAATTGAAAACAACTTTTTTCATCAAAATAACATATATGGTTAAAATATATTATTTAATGGTTTTAAATTATAAATAAAAAATATTATTACCATTTATTATAATTTATTACATTAGGATTTATTTTATATTGAATTCATAAGTTAAAACAATTCAATATTTTCCGATATTTTAACTTTTAAAACTCATTTCCTCAACAGCAGGGTTTATTTGAATTTAAATAATTAAACTTTGGTATAATGAATTTGAAAACATTTATTCCATATTTTGAATCAGTAGGTCCAAATTGTTCTAATAGGCTACTTTTAATTTTTAAATTTTATGAATAGTAACTATATAAATTTTATTTACTACAGTTAAAGGTAAATCAGTTAATTAAGGGTAAAAGTAAGATTATAAAATTACCCTATCAGCTACCAATATTATATTGGATAAATAAAAGTAGACCAATATCACCTAAGGGTCAGAATAGATTCATTTTATGGACATTTGCCCATGAAAATAAAGTAATTATTATAAAAACCAAAGAAAGTGACAACATGTCAATCTTTTATATCTTATAAGTGTAATAATTTTAATTTAGTGATAAATTCATAAAACCTCAAACATAAATAGTTACCGGAAATATAATAAAATTATATACATCATGTGAATTTATTTATAATTTTTAGGGATTAAATATTTTTCATTAATGGTGACACGATAGTGATGTAGAAATTATTTTATTGATTGAAATATCAAAAAAATGGTTTTAAAAATATTAAAATATATATACTATGACAAATTAATGTGCTCCATGAATTTTTTTCACGAATATGACATGTTAGTAATCAATTAAATATTTTGTATCGAATATATCTTCTGTGCGGATTTTATTTAAATTCAAATAATTTAATAGTGTCAAAATTGACACTATTGATATTTTATATAAATAACATATTATTAAATTGTTCAAAAATCACAAAAATATTTAAAAATTTCAAATTTAAAATTATATTTTCGAAAATGTAATAATATATCTAATTATGGAAAAATCACAACACATAAGTTAATATTTATATCAATTTAAAAATTAGAATATTATTACAACAAATAAAATTTAATAGATTAAATAAGGATAAATCAAGTTGATAAGGTTTAAAATAAATTCCCAACATGTATAAAATTTATTGGATGATGAGAATACAACCCTATATCATCTCATCATATAATTTGATTCATTTTGGATGTTTTTATTTTGGGTTTAAGTTTATTATAAATTAATATTTTCGAGGTTTCCAAAGTGCCCCTCTCCCTCTTATAAAAGGGAACCTCCTCCCTCTCTTCTTCACAACATTTTGAGCCTTAAATCTCTGCCAAAACTTGTCCATTTATCTTCTCCACTTACATAGAAACATACTAGAGGTCCTGGACTTCTTTAAACACAATATTTAGTACCCTAAGAGGAGGTTTAGAAGAGGCTCCCCAAAGAAGAGGTAATATACATTACCGATTATATCAAATTTATTTCTTCTTTTACTTCATCTTACTTATTTTATTCAATATAAATTAATAACATAAGTATCACTCATATAATTATATGTTATTATAAATATGAAACAACTCTATTTAACCTTCTATCTATCATACGGAAAATGAAATCACTGCGCATGCGTACATACGAAATACCGTCTCCACACTATGGTGTAATTTGTTTTTCCACAGCAACATTACTTGGATGGGTATAATGGTGTAAAGAATAACTATATTTGGTTATTATAACATAATATTTATTCTGATATATTATATCAACAACTTTAATTCCATTCAACAGTTATCGGAATGATATCATCACTCGTGCAAACGTACGGATTACCGTCTCCACGACGTGATTAGATTCATTCTCCATGTTAACCATTCAAGGATGATTATAAAGTATATATAATAAATAATAATGAAATATATGACATAATAATTATACAGGATTTATTTACATATATGTTTCGTTTAATTAATTCCATTCAAATCAATAAGGAAACGAATACAGCGTTCATGCTTATGTACGACATACCGTCTCCATGAACAGTGCATTTCATTCCATTTATCGATCTATAATATATATTTATATGATGAATATATATTATATATAAATAATTTTCTAAATTTTGGAATTATTTAAATCAGGATATAAGTAATAATATCATGAACAACAAGTCCAAACACGTACAATAAATGAAACAATTTGACCCAAAACACTACTTTAACATGGAATTTTCAAAGGAATGGGTAATATAAAGACATAAGTAAATCATATATGATATCATAAATATTATTATGGTTTTGTTACAAGTTAATAATATGTTTAAAACAAATATACAAGAGTTTCTTACATGTAAGAAAGAAATAGTACCTAAGGTAAGGGATTATTTCGTCTCACTTTTATTTCTGTGAGACATATTCCTTAATCACCATCTATTTATTTTGTATGGTGATTATGCTTCCCATGAATGTTTTTTAATTTTTTTATGTAGGATATTATATTTACATATGCATGTAATTTTCTTTATTTTATGACATGTATGATTTCACTGATCATAAATGGTAAGGGATAATTATTCCAATCTCATTCTTATCCAAGATTGTTTATTCATAAGTATTTATTGGGGTTATGTTTATCTTCCAGGTCTATGATTTCTCAAAATGTTTTCATAAAATTTTTACTATTCTTCAATCTATGTTTAAATTCATTTTTCCCTTTATTGTTACCACATGGTACGGAAGGAATCACTCATTTGTTTACCATATGAGGTACTTTTTGAGTTTTTCGACAAAAGTACAGGAAAAATGTTTTTTAACTTATATGGCATGAACCGATTTTTACGATTTCATAACACCTTATTCTCCTAAAGCTTAATCTACAAGATTTAATTTTTATTTTCAACAAAAAACCATTTTCTTTTTAAATTGCATGGCGTTTTGTAAAAAGAAAATGATTTTGAAGAAGAAAGGATATTTTCCTCAAAAACTCATTTCTAGTGTTTTATCAAAACTATTTTCCATATAAGATGACATTATTTAGTATGTTTATATTTCAAGTATATTGTATCTATTATTTACATGGTTAGATTTTTCTTATGATGAAATGATATCCATTTGATTTATATAGATTATGTTATGATGGGATGATGTTTACGAAACCCATATTATTCTTTGGGTTATGATGAATGGTTTATGTTTATTTTGTGGAAAACAAAATAATGATTTCATTAAGAGATAGGTGGGACCTATATCTCCCTCCAATTAATTGGGTAATGATTTATATCTCCTGATATAGACATAACTGGAATGATAGGTGAATCCGGTTCAGTATACAGGGCTGGATCAGCAAGTAAGCCTGGTTCAGTAATGGAATCTGTCCACTATGATGGTCTTCACAGTAATGCCTTGGAAAATATAGAAATAATAACATATTCTTAATGGATTCCAAATTAAATGTTTTATTCCCATGTGATTTTATGATGATTAATATTCCTTTTTGATCTATTCCTTACGTACTAACAAGATTTATTTTTCAACCCAAGATTTTGATATTTAAACATTATGTTCATTTTTTTAAGTTAAAACGTATATTGTTTGTTTTATTTTATCTATGCTTACCCTTAATGAGCATTTGAGATCAACATTTTTATGTTTTCTTTTCCCTAGGATATAATTAAAGGTTTTAGTTATGAAAACAAAAGGTAAATATCTTTATATGAGATGTTGAAGATCTTTCACCATGAGTAGAAGATTGTGTTCCATGTTTCCAAAGATGCTAAAATGTTATAGTCCTTGGTTGTCTATTTTTTTATGTGTTAAGTATTCCTTAAAATTAATGTAATGTCCATGTACATCAAGTTTGAGTCTCTACAGCTGGTATCAGAGGAAAGGTTTTGATAATCTTTTTGAAACTAGGATTTGAAAACTTTAGTGAGATCCCTAGAGATATTTCAATGTTATGTCTAGGGATGTCTCTAAGGTTAAGTATATGTATAGGTTACAGTCCTAGAATTATGATAAAAATCACGAATAACCTAGGATTAAACCTAATATGTTAGAGATTGAAAGTACTCCACTTGATTATGTTGTTTTCCCAAGTATGATTTTTCCTCTCACACTGTTCTTTTTGGGTTTTTGAAAATGGATAGAAACGGGAAGATTCATGCTAATGGAAAATATGATGGATAATGGAATGATAGTCTTCATAAGAAACCAAATGAAATCGGATTTTGAAGTCAAAAAATCATTATTATGCCTAATCATCACTCTCATAATATGATCAATAATCTCAACTTTTGAAAGTTTCCTAAATCATCTAATAAGAGAATGATAAAGTATCATGATGATCATAGCTGAATAAAAGTCCAATTTCCCTCTTCTAAATCATGTGGGAAGAGGCATCAGGGAGAATGTTTCAAAGGAACTGGAAGATGCTTTGGGGGTGGAAAAGAAGAACACAAAGCCAGTAATTGAAAAGGAAAAGGTTCAGTTAACACCATGGATAAGGATAATGGTAAATCTAAGACATAAAAAATAGTTAAACATTTTAATAGTGGAATGTATGGGCATTATGCAAACAAATTCCCTAAGGAATAATCTCTTGAAGAGAATAAGAATGGACATATGGGTAGTATTTATATTGATGATGATGGAGAGACTACAAATGAAATATGAGATGAAAGAAGTGTTGAGGAATAAAATGACGAATCTCAGTCAATGGTTTAAGAAGGTAGTGGAATGATTTTATGTTTATCACGAGTTATGCTGTCTAGGTAATTTAATGGTACTATGGAATAATGAAACATCTAAGGATTGTTACACTATTGTTTTTCCTAAAGTATTTGAAAGTATATGTTGAATGGTATAGTTAACTATGATAGGTTATTAAAATAATTTTGGAACGTAGATGATATGTGCATAATGAATGGATAAGAAGATAATGAGATGTTTGATAGTATTAATGAGCTAATGACTGATATAAGGACAATGTGATTTCATGGTTTGAGTATATAGAAATTTTGGTATTTTGGTTTGTGGAAAGAGTTAACTTTTGATAGTATTCATGTTTTCACTAAGGTTATATGGTAATTCATGTTTCAAGAGAATATATGATTAAGGTATTCACATGTTTGTAATGTGACCACCAGGATATATTTTATGATATATGGGGGATAAATGACGGTATTTACATACTTGGTAGATGACCTCTCTAGTAATATTTTTCATTATACTATGAGATTGGATAGAAGTATATTGGATAAGCCTAATGAATGGAATGGTTTATTTTGGACATCTGATTTTATTGTTTAAGGCTAGAACTTTTTGATATTATGATAGTATACTTTTAGAGAAAGAACAACCCATAGGAAGAGCGACAACCTGTCGTGTCGGACAAGGTTATGGGTATCAAACCCACAACTGAAGTGTGCCATGCCTTTATCACCTAACACTATCCTACAGGAAGTCCCTAGATTGTAGAAATTAGTATTATTTTATTAAGTGGCATGATAGATGAAGTATAAGTCCATTTTTGGAATAATGTACTGTTAATCTCACCATAGATAGACTTATGTATATTTAATAATTTGTGCTAGACTTTTTGTGATAAAGACATATGAATTGACCTATCTTTATATCGCATGATCTGCTAACACTTCAAGAATTTCAAATTCAACTTATTTTTATTAAATAATAAATGATGTGGAAGTTGTTCATGGAAGGGGCAACGATGATATTACACTAAAATCACGTAAGAATTTCTCCTTAAGAAAAAATTCATTAACTTTAGGGAAATGATCATAAAAACCAAACATGTTGTTCTAGTACCCTCATATCCGACGAATCAGATGGAACCTTAGATAATAAAAAATTTAGGGATTTGTGATTGATGGATTTTTCATATCCATGTTCTCTACCACTCCATATGAACATGATGGTTAGATTTCTCTTCCATATCCATGTTTTCACCCATGTTCTCTTATGTGGAAACCCAGTGATAAGTTAATTTGGGTAACCGTTACGTTTCATGCTTTATTTTTAAAATTAAGTTTTAGTATTCCTATTTACAATGTGAGTTTTTATGAAAGAAACATTCATGTAGTAAACCA
The DNA here is from genome assembly GCA_963277665.1 of Viscum album. Classification (NCBI taxonomy): domain Eukaryota; kingdom Viridiplantae; phylum Streptophyta; class Magnoliopsida; order Santalales; family Viscaceae; genus Viscum; species Viscum album. Next base: position 1,659,341,520 of record OY728153.1, read on the forward strand.
TTTATAACCCCAACGAATTTCAAGGGAGAAATTCATTTTAGTAGGGGTAGAATGTAACACCCCTTGATTTTATGTGAAATATTCATTTTTATTTTCATTGATGTCTTATTTTGTATGCTACAAAAAAAATTAGATTGCGCTATACGCAACACCGTATTAGCTTATTTTATAGTCAAACACTATTCTTGTCCTGTGTTGCTCGCAAGAGCAACCTTCCTCAATAGCGTGTGTTGTACACAGTACTGAGATTCACTAAACAATGATATACTATTATAATAATATTATTATCTATCCGTTATGAATAGTAGTAACTAAATTTTTAATTTTATGACATTATAATTCATCTTATGCATTTTATAGAACATGGTATGAGAACAAAATAATTGTTTCGTTTAAAATAATTATTTTTTTCAAAAATGCAGTTTTTCTGACTTTTAATGGCGCACAAACTTTAAATATAGTTTTGACATGTTTATAAGTTAAATTTGAAAAATTAAACTTATTTATTAGAATCAGGATCTAAAAATTTACTCTGGATAAATTTTTGATATTTTTCTGATAAGTTTCTTATTTTGATGAATAGAAAAAATAGACTATTTTTTAATTGAAAACAACCTTTTTCATCAAAATAATTTATATGGATAAAATATATTATTTAATGGTTTTATAATATATATAGATTTTATTTTTACCATTTAATATAATTTATTTTAATAGAATTAGTTTTACATTGAAATCATTGGTATAAACACTTGAATGTTTTGCAATATTTTAACTTTTAAAACCCGTTTTCACAATAGCGGGATTAATTTTAAATTAAATACTGCATATTTTTAGTATTTAATTTTGAATAATATAATCTATATTTAAAATCATTAGTTAAAATTTATTCTAATATGCTACTTTTTATTTATAGACATTATGAATTGTAATTACGGTAAGTTTTATTTTCTACAGATAAAGGTAAATCTGGTAATTAAGGGTAAAAATAATATTATAAAAATACCTTAACACCTTCAAAAATTCTATTTGATGAATAAAACTCGACACATATCACCTAAGGGTCGGAATAGATTCATTTCATGGACTTTTGACCATGAAAAATATGTAATTATTATTAAAAACTATGAAAGTGACAACATGTCAGTCTCTTATATCTTATAAGTAAAATAATTTTAATTTAGTGGTAAACTTCATACACCATCAAACATAAATTGTCACAAAAAATATAATAACATTATCTACATATTTTTAATTTATTTATAATTTTTAGGGATTAAATAATTATCATTAATGGTGACATGATAATGATGTATACATTATTTTATTGATTGAAATATCAAATAAATGGTTTTAAAAATATTAAAGTAAATATTATATAAAAAACTTATTGTGCTAAAATAATTTTTTTCATTAATATGACATGTTATAAATCTATTAAATATTTTTGGTTCAAATATTCCTTCTGTTTGGATTTTATTAAAATTCAAATAATTGAATAGTGTCCAAATTTACACTATAGATATTTTATAAAAATAACATATTTTTAAATTGTTTAAAAATCACAAAAATATTGAAAAATTTAAAATTTAAAATTAAATGGTATTAAATGTATTAATGTATCTAATTATGGAAAATTTACAACACATATGTAAGTATTTAAAACAATTTTAAAATTAGAATATTCTTACCACAAATAAAATTAAATAGTTTAAATAAGGATAAATCCAGTTGACAAGGTTTAAATTAAATTCCCAACAAGTATATGTTTTATTAGATGATGATATTAAAACTCTATATCATCTCAGCTTCGAATTTGAGTCATTTTGGAAGATTTTATGTGGGTTTTGAGTTTATTATAAATAAATATTTTGGTGGTTTCCAAAAGTTCCCCTCTCCTCTCTTATAAAAGGGAACTTCCTCCCACTCTTCTTCACAATATTTTGAGCCTTATTGCTTGGCCAAACCCTTTCCATTTCTCTTCTCCAAATACAAAGAAATATACTATAGGTCCTGGTCTTCTTCAAAGACCAACTTTAGTGCCTTAAGAGGAGGTTTATAAGAGGTGATTCAAAGAAGATATAATATATTTTACTGATTATTTCAAATTTAGTTCTTCTTCTAATTACTCTTATTTATTTCTTTAATTATAAATTAATAACATCAGTATCAATCATATAAATATATGTTATTATAAATATTAAAAACCACATTTCACTTTCTATCCATCCTACAGAAAATGAAATCACTACCCGTGCGTACGTACGGTATTTTACCACAACCATAATACATGGATGGGTATAATGGTGTAAAGAATAACTATATATGGTTATAATAAAATCATATTGATTATGAGATATTATATCATCCACTCCAATTCTATTCAAAAAATATGGGAACGATACCATCGCTTGTGCGTACGTACGGATTACCGTCTCCACGACGCGATGAGAGTCATTCTCCATGCTAACCATTAAATAATGATAATAAATTATATATAATAAATAATCATGAAATATATTAAATAATAATTATACTAGATTTATGTACCTATATGTTTCATTTACTTAATTCCATTCAATTCAATAAGGAAATGAGAATAGCGTTCATGTATACGTACCACCTACCATCTCCATCAACAATGTATTTCATTCCATTTATTAATCTATAATATATAATTATATGCCGAATATATATTATATATAAATAATTTTTTACATTATGGAATTAATTAATTCAGGATATAAGAAATAATATCAATAACAACAAGTCCAAACACGTACGATAAATGAATCAATTTTACCCAAAACACTGCTTTAACCTGGAATTGACAAAAGATCAGGTAATATAAAGTCATAAGTGAATCATATATGATATAATAAATATTATTATGGTTTTTTACAAGTTAATAATATGTTTAAACCCACTATAAAGGAGGTTCTGAGATATGCATAAGAAAATGGACCTAAGGTAAGGGATGATTTCGTCTCCATTTTATTTATGTGAGACAAATGCCTTAGTCACCATCTATTTCTTTTGTATAGTGTTTATGATTCCCATTAATGTTTTATGTTTTTATTATCAAGGATATGATATTTACATATGAATTTAAGATTATTATTTTATGACATTTATGATTTCACCAATCATAAATGGTCAGGGATTATTATTCCAATCTCATTCTTATATGAGATTGTTCACTCCTGTGTATTTACTAGGGTTATGTTTATCATCCATGTCCATGTTTTCTCAAATTATTTTCATAGAATGTTTAATATTATTCAATTTATATTTAAAGGAATTTTTACCCTTTTTTTGTAACCACACGGTATGGATGGAATCTTTCTTTTGTTTACCATACGAGGTACTTTTTGACTTTTTCGAGAAAAGTATATGAAGAATGTTTTTTTAACTTATACGGAAAGAATGGATATTTACGGTTTCATAAGGCCTTATTCTCATGAAGAATTCTCTATATGATGTCATGATTGTTTTCATCACAAATGAATTTTGTTCAAATTTTCATGGCATTTTGTGAAAAGAAAATGATTTTGAAAAAGAAAGGATATTTTCCTCAAGAATTCATTTTAATTGTTTTATCAAAAATAGTTTACATCTATGATGACATTATTTAGTTTGTTAATGTTTTAAGTATATTGTATATATTATTTACATGTTTTTATTTGTTTTTATGATGAAATGATATCCATTTTATTTATAATGATTATGTTTTGATGGGATGTTGTTAATGAAACCCAAATTATTCTTTGGGTTATGATGAATGAATTATGTTTATTTTGTTGAACATGAACGAATTATTTCATTATGAGATGGGTCGGACCTAAATCACCCTCCAATGCATTGGGTAAAGATTTATATCTCATGAGATAGATATGGCTTAAATGACAGATGAATCTGGTTCATTAATACAGTGCTAGAACGACAAGTAATCCAGGTTAAGTAATGGACTTTGTCATCTATGATGGTCTTGGAAACAATGCCTTGGCTAATATGGAAATCATAACATGTGCTTAATAGATTCCATATTTACATGTTTTATTCCCATTCTATTTTATCACGATTAATATTCCTTTATGATCTATGCCTTACGTACTAATAATATTTATTTCACAACTCAAGATTCTGATGTTTAAACATTATGTTCATGTATTTAAGTTCCAACATATATGGTTTGTTTTATTTTCACCATGATTACCCTTATTGAGACTTTGAGATCAACCTTTTTTTATTTTCTCTTCCCCAGGATATAACGAAAGGTTTTAGGTAAGAAAACAAAAGGGAAAGATCTTTATGGGAGATGTTGAAGATCTTTTACCATTTGTAGAATATTGTATTCTTTGTTTCTAAAGACACTAAAATATTACATTCCTTGGGTTTCTGTTTTTTGTTATGTATTAAGTATTCCTCTAAAGTAAATTATTGTCCATGTACATCAATTTTGGGTCTCTACAGTCCTGGTAACTAGTAAGACCAATTTCTTTTCATAAATTGATTATTGAAATGTATGTAATGTTTTTGAGTATAATATTTGATTCCATGATAGGAATTAATTGAAATATAAAATTATAAAAAATTGAACAAGGGAAATTATTTGAAGACCTGAGCTGGGAAAAATTATCAGAACATAATTAGTTTAAAAAAATTAGGAATGATATATTTTCATAAATAAGACTATTATTATTTTCAAGTGATACTCTCTAATATACGAAATTTAATTTTATGATACAATTTACTTATTTTGTATACGTTAATCTATAATTATTTTCCTCGAAAATTAGGCCCAATGAAATTTCACGAAAATAGAATGTTTATCAATTTTTTATTTCTTAATAGAGAACTGATTGGTGAAGTGAATATAGAATAGTCAGAGGATTTGTACTTGGTGAAGTTTTGAGAATATTTTCCAAATTATGTAAATCCTTATATATATTAAAGTAATATCGAACAACTTGTTACTTCTATTTAGAGGATTACTTAAGAAGAATATTGTTAAAAATGGATAGGTTGATATAAATAAATATATTAATAAGTCTACCCCAAATTCCATTATAATGATTCTGTATATTGGTTATATAATTATTTATAACAATGATGAGAAACTTTGGGAATAACTTTAAACAAAAATAAATATTATATTTGAAATTCAACTTCTTTGAGAAATGAATTTCTAATTGGGGTTTTAAATTACTATGTTTTTTGTCGTATCTTCATTTCCAATGAAAAATATGACAAAGAGTTCAAAAATGAGTTTAGAATAATGGATAAAATAATATTTTATATTATAATTCAATTAGAAATGATGCTAATTATGGTTGACTAAGGAACATCACTCAATGACAAAGAATGCATATTGATGATTAACATTCTCTTATATCTAACTTCTTCTATACTCTATATAGATTACTTTTTCACTATTTGTATCAGATTTCAATCAAATCAAATATAATATCATATTATTACAACAATGAGAAAATAAATATACATCTCAATCAATTAAAAATAATATTTTATATATAATATATATATAATTATAATAGTTTAGAAATATTTATTTGGAAGGTGATATATAGGATAGAAATAACACTTATAGTGAAGCATTTTTCATTTGTCAAAAATTTGTTAAATGGAATTAAGAGAAACAAATTTCAGTTAATTTGAGATCAACTAAGGATTAATATATTGCAACATCACATGAAGTTACAAATATTATGTAGAAGGAAACAATATTTTAGTAAATGAATGATCAAAATGGATATATATTTATTAATATCTATAATAATGAAATTTATGTATATAAATAATAAAATGCATTTCAATGTTAAAAATAAAAAAATCAATGATATAAAGGCTAATATCTATTTTATTGGTCTTGTCTTGTGAGTGTTTAAAATTTATAAAGAAAATGATTTTCGCTTTTATAGTATGAAACTATGAGATTCTAAGTATTATTGAATTGTGGTCAATCTCAAGGCTAATTACCATTTTTTTCAAAACCAATCATGGGTCATTTAGACATAGAGATGGTTGGTTTAAGAAACATTACATTATAAATATTTATACATATCTTACACATTCTCTTTGAAATTTTTTTAATAAGGAATAGAAAATATGGTTCTCATTTCAGATTTATTGATTATGGGGAGAAGCTAGTGTTATTTCTTTGACAAAAACATATATAAAAAGTATGTTTTTTTATTAATAATTAATTCATACGGTGTAGTTGTAAATATTTTTGATCCCATCTGAGTATGATGTTTTACTTGTTAGTAATATATGTTTTTAGGTGTTGAATAATTTTTTATAATTGAGTTGGAGTTTGGGTAGTTGATAACTAATGATTCATTGAAGTTTGGTTTTTCTTGATGAAATCATTACATTCAATGATAGAGAAGAAAATTTATTGAGGATGGAACATTTTGTAAGACAAATAATTTTCTAATAAGGGTAACATATACATCCTAAGATTTATCAATGGTCTATAATATATTTGAGACCTTATAATGTGTTTTAGACTCCATCAAAAATATAATTTCTTACAAAATGACTAAGGAAAAAGAATATATAGAAAGTCTTCATTTCGTAAGATATTTGTGCTCAGAATAAGACATTTTTTCATATAATAGTATTTCTAGTATTAATATACGATATAATTCAATATTAGACACTTTTTTTTGGATATTATATATATTTCAATGTTTTTAATAGTTAGAAAAATTATTTGTTATGTCTGAATTGAATATTCTGGATGGAAACATTGAAATAGGAGATGTAATTTTTTTCATCCATACATAAATTCCATTTTTATTCAAATTATCAATTATTCTATTAAAATAAAATTGTAATGGAAAATTTCTATTAATTATCTCCATGGAATGAGGGGTAGAACCACACTATGAATCTATCTATGTAGAAAAACCAGAAAATGATGAATCTATATTATTGGAGGTACTCACATGATGAAGAGAGTGCCACTCTATAGTGTGTGTCGAAGAGATGATCTTGGGTGCACTTATCTTTATGAATTTTGAATCCATGACCATATCATACGAGTGATATTCATTCATGTAGTTATTAAAGATTTACTACTATGTTTTTTTGAAGGCTAAAATTAGAAATATGATATTGATAATTATAGTTATCATGAGTAGTACAACAGTGAGTCATTAGGTGAATTCAAAAGGGAAATTATTTTTGATGGGTTTAAATATAAATAGGGACCAAAGATAGCGGTAGAATTGAAGGATAATATTTTGGAGATAATAAAGAGATGGTTATTATGGAAATATAATTCATTTGTTTCAATAGATATATATAATAATAAAAAATATATGATGGCATCATTATTTCATTTATTCAAAAAAAATTGAAAAGGATAGCATGTGAGGAGATGCATTGAGCGGTGAAGAATCAAAATTTAAATTTCATTCAAGACCCTATTTTTCTTATGGTTGCACTTGTGATTTGTCCTCCAAATACTTCAACTATTTTTCAATATGATTAAGTAAATTCTTGTATCTAATTTGTTGGTATAGTTATATTGTGATAGTTAAATATAGATACCTATACTCATAGATTTTTTTGATAATAAAACAATAGTTTTTTTTGGCTAAGATAACAACCATTGTACATAAGGGATAGATTCATCCTTTATTCAGCCAAAAATCATTAAAAATCAAGTTATGTTATTAATTTTTTCAGTATATCATTATGCAGTGAGGTATCTAAAAAATAATTAAGAGAAAATTTCAAAAATCGAAAAGTTATATAAATAATGATTACCCCTCACACTTCATTATCATAGTTTATCATATCTGATGTGATCACTTCAAATTTTTGATGGCCTATCAATCCTTTATCTATAGATGAAATATATGTTTATACACTCATTATCCATAACATTATTAGGTGGAAAATATAATGATAATCATTCATAAATCATATGTGTTCAATTGTATAAAAAAATTTAAATGTTGGATGAGACTATATTTGGGAATAAAATTCATAAATTCAAAACTAATAATGTCATGGTTTCTAGTAAAATACCATTGGATTACTTTTTAAAAAATAATGGGACATATAATCATCATTCAATTATGATAATTACTTAGTAGAATCATATTTTTTGGATGATAATAAATATTTTGAATTTCATTTATTTAACAATGCAGTATAAAAACGTCATAAAATTGAAATTTTAGAATGGTGATATTTTATAAAACAAATTCTTATTATAATTAGAGTAAGGATATATCTCATTGAATATAAATCACTATATGATATATTTCATGAAAATAATCCAACTAAAATATGTACGAATCATTAGAAATAAATGTTTCATTTTCAATTAATTTAATATACATAAAAATATTTCATCTTGTAGGTATGAATATAATTTTCATGGTTATTATTGAAAGTGAAAGGAAAATAAATGATTCAATAACTAGATTTAGAAATATTTTTTAATGTTAATATTTCAGAATAGTGGAAAACATGAAGTATTATTTTCCAAATATTTGATGAAATTCTCTAAGAAAGAGGTGTTGAATTGAGTAGTATAAGGGCATAAAAAGATATCAATTTTTATTTAGATATAATTAATAATAATTATGATGCTAGATTAGGTTAAATTATTCCAATACATTCATAGAGTAGATATAAACTTAATTAAAACAATATTTTGTGAAGAGACTCAATTTAGTGAAAAATCAATGTATTCTGTCATTAAAGGAAAAACACTTCTATTTTATGAAATCCTTAATATTTTTTAGGTTGAAACTCGACATCAATTTTCTATATGGGACATAAATGATTAGTTTAATTGAATTGATAAAAATATTATGTGGTGTACTTTTTAGGTTGTGAACGAATAATGTATTCAAAACAAAATGTGTATTTCAAAAAACATTTAATGAATTTTACCGAGTAATTTAAATAAAAAGGAATATTTTATAATATAAAATTCTATATATAATGCATAGATTTTATTTATATTTTTTCAACCGTTGAACAATAAGATATAATATGTTTATTTTTTAATTTTTTCGAAATGAAATTAGAAGTGTTCAATATGAATGTTAATTTACTATTTTAGAGTGGATTTATGGAAGAATAATCCTATATTGAATATCTATATGGATTTTTTATAAATTGGTATTGGACTAATGTATTTTTATTGATTTGTGAGAATTATTTATTTAATCATGTCATAGATCATGGTATTGTAGAATAGATCAATTTTAAAAAAACAATAATTGGTTATCTTGATGAGGTGTTCATCAAAATATCTATTTGGATACATAATATGTTCAAAGGGTAATGGTGCTAGATTTTGATAGGGGAATAATATGTATTTGTTCAAATTATGTTCGATGAAAAAAATTAATAAATTTATATAGATACAATTTTATATTTTCATGACTTGTGAATTATTATTTTCTATTGGTTTTCAAGTTACCCATTAAAAGAAATAATGATTCATTTCATTTAAAATGTATGAAGAATAATTTCAATAAATATTTTTAATAGAGGGGAGAAATGTTCTAAGAAATCTTGTTTCTACTCATATAAAATTAGATAATGATTAATATCAAAGGATTTATAATTTCACAACGTAGGTAAATCATTGTGTTCCTAATCTAACCCAATGTAACAAGACCCGACATTGCTGTTAAAACATTTCCATTATATGAATAACATTAAAATATCAAATAAATCAATATTGAAATATTTATATTTTATTTCAATATTTCAATGGCATTTCATATTTTAATTTTTGAATAATAGAAAAAATTAACAAGATTTATCAATAAATACGGATGTAAGTTATATTGGTTAAATGCTTGTTAAAATGTCAACCTTGGGATGTGTCTTCTATCTATTGGATTTATATATTTCATTTTTAATTAATAAAAAAATCTTATATACCATTTAGTAATATAAAATCCATGCCTATTTCAACTAAAATGGGATTTTAAAGAGATTTTTTGCATAATACAATATCATGATGATATTTATACTATGGTATATTCTCTAACCAGAATTATGTGTGATATTTCTTATTCTATTATTCATAGAAAAAATATACTTCATCATTATAAAATAATTTATGTTGATTTAAATTATCACTTTATTGAGGTTAATGTCATTCCAAGGATTGTGAAATTGGATTACGTTTCAATACAAGGTCAAATTATAGATATTATGACTATATATTCCCATAAGATGGAGTTTAAATCATATCTATTTGACTGAGACTTGAACAAGTGAAGTATTAATGATCAAAATTATATTGAATGGGATAATTTAAATAAATATGATTTGGGAAGTTAATTTAATGGATTTTGAGATATTTTTTAGTTATATTTCACAATTCAATTTTCAATGGAATATATATTAATCTTTATATTAATTTTGTTATAGAATAATAAGAAAATTAATTGAAATTTAATTCAGAAATTACATATATTATATAAAATTTAAATATTTAAATTATAATTTCTTATCCCTAATTAGATTATATGGTAAAATGTTAGTGTTTTATATAATTTTAACATGGAAATTTTAAATATAAAGAATGGTTTATTTATGTAATTAAGTTGTTTTATTGAATTGGGATGGAGTTAAATGCGGATATATAACCACTTTACTATGGATGCTTCATAATGAAAATTTGTGATAGAGAATATATAAATGATATATAAATAGGGATACTACCATATATCTATTGTTTATTATTTTTATTATCCAATAAAATATAAATATTATTTGGTTTGACTGGATTTTTTGAATAAAGGTAGTCAAATATCATTTGTAATGGTAAATTATAATTCTCTTATCATGTTATATTATAAAATTATTTTGGTCTTATTAAAATAAAAATAATTTGTTAAAAAATTATTCATTAATAACTAAAAACATTATTTTCATCAATCTCTCTATAATAATTAAATAATATAATATTTATGTATCATTGCATGAGGCCATGTGAAATGGAATTTGGATCATGTAACTTCAAACACTTCTCACATTAAACACTTCTTTTTCCAAACCAAGTGATGCTGAGTTTCATGGGTGGTGTTTCATGGTCTAAGGAGGTCGTTCAACTCATTTGATTTTTTTGATTCAATCTATATAGTTACAAGTGGTCAGTTAAATTTTTCATGTTGGTTATGATAAATAATTATTTTTCATATAAAATTATTAATTAAAATAATTATTTAATCATTTATAAATGTAAATATGTTTTTATATTAATTTTCATAAAAGTACATGGAAATTATTTATTAATGATTCATTTGATTGTGAACACATTGGTATTTAAAACTATTAATACAATATAAATGGAACAAAATATTTCTAATGTTGATTATTATTTATTAATATATAGTCGAAGTGTTTAATGAGGATGATTTCTTAATAAATGTTTTAGTTAATTATTTAAAATTGATTTCATGAAATACTTATAGATAGTCCAAGAGGATTGTGAAATTCTTCTAATATGGGGTGTAACACACCAAGCTTCAACAGAATGTTTCCCTTGGAATAATGTAGTAGCTTGTGGTGTACACAACTTTGAGTTCAAACGCACCACAACCAATCAAACTAGCCATTATGAATAGTAGTTCTCACTTTTTAAAATGTTAGAAATTTTATATTTCAAAATAAATTTCATTTTTGGATTCAGAATATCGAAATTAGCTTAGGGTGAATTTTTTGTATTTTTTTGGAAACTTTTGATTTTTGATGAATAGTGAAAAACACTGAGTTATTGTTTAAAACAGAATTTTTATTTAAAAAATTATATATTTTATTTAAATTTATTTTAGGTAAAAATCGATACATAATACCAATATAAGTTCAATGTTATTAATTGGAGTCATTTTATAAAGAGTCTAGATATATAAAATTTATCGATCTTTTTACCATCTTTTACCCACCTCCTAAGAGTATTTCCAAATTTGTATAAAACATAATTTTATCGCTTTGGTCAGTTGTATTTGAAAAATACAAGAGATTTGGTTGATATCAGTAAGTAAAATGTGGTTAAATAAGATGAAAATAATTTTTGATAAATGGTATCTTTAAACTTTTATTTACGACGGTTAAAAGTAAATAGGGTAATTAAGGGTAAAATGATATTGTTATTAACTAAAACATGTCCTAAATATATTGGATTAGTATAACTCTACAAGAAAACCTTAATAATAAAATATGAACCTCTTTGGTCCACTTGGATTAGATTGGGACATTTATTGTTATTTAATTCAAAGAAGAGTTAAAAGAGTTAAAATCAATGTTTAATAACTAAAAAAAATTATTATAGGGTTATACTTAAGATAAATTCAACTATAAATATTAATTAAAAATATATAAATATTTCCTAAATAATGATATTTTATTTATAATTTTTAGAAATTAAATAAGTTAATTTATTTATGACACAATGATGATGCAGTAATTTACTTATTAATGAAATATTAAAATAATTGATATCATAAATATCCATATAAATGTAATTTGAGACTTTTTATGAATTCCACTAATTTTCATGGTTAATATGACAGGTTTGGGTTGATTAAATTTATTTATTTTTAAGTAATAATACAGTTATAAATTTAGAAAAAAAAATTACCAAATAGTGTCAGAATTGACATAAAAATGTTTTTAAAACAAATATTATATTATTAATTGATATAATATTCATCAAAATCTATATATTTGAAAAATTAATTAGATAATGTTATATATATTAATAATTAACCACTTGGGGGTTTATTGGAAGTTTATAGTATGTTTATTAACCATATAATATAAAAATACAAAGAGACATGGTAAATGTCAAACTATTTATCTAAGAGTTAAATCTAGAAGATAAAGTTAATATAGTGACCCAAACCTATCTAAAACCTATTATTTGAGTTTTTTTCGACCCATACCCACCTTATACTATAAATAAATAATTTTGGTGCCATTATAAATTAAAAATGATTTGATTATAAAATAATATTTCAATCTTTTCCTAAGGTTCCCCTCACCCCTGTTATAAAAGGGAACTTCCCCTTCTCCAAAATTCACACCTCCAAATCCATTTGGCTCAGCTAAGACCTGACCAAATATCCTCCCAACTATACTCCCTTCATCTTAGAGACCATCCTTTAATCAGAAATCCAACCTATAGAGACATTTTTATCAAGTCAAAAAGAAGAACCCAAAGAAGAGGAAAATATTCCATCATCTCTTTTAAGGTCATTTCTTCTTCTACTTCCTCCGTATTTGTTGTTTCCATTATAAAATAATAAATCAAATATCTTATATATACTGTTATGTTATTATAAAAATGGTACAACTATATTCATTATTCTATCCATCATATGAATGACAATTTCACCGTACGTGTGTATGTACAGCTTACCGTCTCCCCATCGCGGTGTAGTTGTTATACAATACATTATTTTTATATGGGCATAATAATGATGTATAATTGATTTAAATAATAAATATAACATGTTAATTATTCTTTATATATGATATACCATTTATTTACATTCTATTTTAATATCAAAAAAATGAAATTTTCGCTCGTGCGTACGTACGAATTACTGTCTCCACGAACACGATGAGATTTATTCCCCATCATATCCAATCAAGACTAATTTTAATTTTACGATTAGAAATATTTTTTAAATGATATGATATCATTCTATATATGAAAAATATACATCCCATCCATGAAAAACATAACTCACATAATAAATAATATAAAGGAAAATGAATTAGTTAACACCCAAACGACGATAATACAAAAATATTTTTAAAAAAGCATTATTATAAGATCGTATATGACATCATAATTGTGTATATGGTTCTTTTATAATTTAATAACAATTATTTAACTATTATACTAGATTTTAAATTACCCTTGACCTTGTAAAGGTACAAGGTAAGGGTTAATTTTAAAATCACATTACTATCTAAGGTTGTTTTTACGTAAGTATCTACTAGGACATATTTTTCATCCACAACCATGTCTCTTAAAAATGTATTCCAAAACATTTTTACTATTTAATTGACCATGGTATGAAGTCATTTATATTTTAGTTTGAATTTTTATTTTATGGTTTGAATGTAATCCTTCCATCGTTTTCCAAACAAGTTACCCTATGACCTTTTTGACAAAATTAATAAAAGAATGTTTTTTAACTTATATAGAGGGTGCAGCTATTTTCTGCCATTATAACATCGTCAGAGCTACCAATACAAGCTTATAAGAATATTTTCAAAATAAATGTTTTCTTTTATGATTATTTACATTTAAATTATTTAAAAAAAGTGACATTTCTCTCAAATAGTTTTGATTTTATCTATGTCAAAATCCTTTGATGGATTTTATACTTATTCGAAGTTGATTCATTAGGATACAAATCTTCAATATTGTATTGAAGGTTATGTGATTTTCTTGACTGTGTATGTGTTATTTTTATACCATTCATGGTTTATGGTTAAATTATTGACATTTTGTATGGTAGATTTAATATGAATGATTATTTTATATTTAAACCTTTTCATATGAGGAATGTATTGGACTTAGTAAGTGGTGGGTGGAGCCCAATATATCACCCCACTGCATCGTTAGGTCTCACGAGACAACAAGATGTGTAATTGGCTGAGGCTTTTCCCAATTTGATATATGGTTTTGGTTGAGGCCTTAATCATTTTTAGACGTCTTTGTTGAGGCCTTGACAAAATGATTCAGAATGTCTGGCATTATACATTCCCTCATTATGAAAATAATATTAATGGTTCATGTCGTAATTATACTAGTAGAATAATCATGAGTATATTTTATTATGGCATTATTTACTCAGCTTTTATTCCTTCCATAAAAGTGTTCATGTTTGTTAATTGTAAAGGTATGTTTTTTCAATTATTCACCACGTTTAATATTTATGTTATCTTTTGTTGTATTGCATACCCTAATAAGAATTTGAGCTCACCCCTTTCTTATGTTTCATTTTCCAAGGAAACGAAGAAGTTAGTTTTTAGTGAATTTTAGGTATAATCTAGGAGGCTTGGATTTTTCTAATCTAACAAATTAGTGTTGTATTTTTTTCTAGTTTTAAAGTTAAACTAATGTGTGAATATTATTTCCAATAATACTAAATTGATCGGTCATTAGGGACATGATTTCTAGTGATCTTTCCAATGCTCTGTAATAATGCACCGACTCTGGGAAATTGGGGTCAAGGCGTTACAAGGGGTGAATCTAGTGTGACCTACTTTTATAGATTCTGTTCAACTTAAGCATTTTATTACATTAGGATGAAAAAACATCTTTCAAATGTTAGGATTTATAGATCTTATGATTGACCTATCACTAATTATCCATTATGCAATTTAGATAGTTTAAACTAGATATTATAAAGATATTTTATTAAGGTTCAGACTAAACATGAGATCTTATTCTATGTCGTGGTAACTACCATAGATAGATAGATTTTCCACTAATAATATTATTTTCAATTATTAATTATTTTAGAAGTTCCATACATTAACCCATAATGTGCATCCCACATAAAAAGGCTCATAAAAATAGATAATACTAAATCATATAAGTATAAAATGTCCATTAAAACTTGAACACATCTTAAAATACACTATCTACATCTATTAGATTACATTCATGCACTACCATATTATTCAATGGCTAGACTTAATTATGATTCTATAACATTATTTCATAGAACGATATGTTCTAGTATTATCAAATTTCATTATAACGTGTTGTTTGATTATTATAATGGCTTTTTTTTAACTAAATATTCTTTAAAAGATCTTGTTAACAACTTCAACTCTCAATTTCTCGACGCTTCTTCTAAGTGGATCTCTCAAATATTATTCATCTCAAAAACAACATCGTTCTCGGAATGAGCTCAACCCTTTTTATAGGATTGAAAGTATTAAAATCCCTTCATTATAATTATGTTTTTATTTTAATTATATTGGACTTTTTCAAGTGTTTTGGTAATATATTCTTGTTTTTTATTTTTCAGGAATAATCTTTTGGAATAGTGTTATCCTGATGGTTTTGTATGAACTGCATGATCATCAGGAAAGAGGGCCCGCAATCAGGATAAATCAATTTGTAAATATTAGTAAATTATTTTTCCTATCATGAAAATCAACTTTGTGGTTCCATTTTTTATCTTGTGAGGGGTTCATGTTTGGCTCACGACCTGGTTATCCTTGTATCCCAACCTTACTCTATGACTATAATATTAAAAAAATCATTTATTCCAAAATTTAACTCTTGGTCTAAAAAAGGGGTTTTTTATCTTAATTTTATTATGGTGTGTGAGGAAACCTAGGGTTATCCTACCCCACTGTATTTTTAGGAACCTCTATTTTGTTTATGGAATTATTTTCAGGGTATGATCTTTATTCCTCCCCTCATTCCATTATTCATTTTTTTAAATTTCTTATATTCCTTTTTTCTTGTTTATTTGAACCCTATGGTAGGGGTATGCTTATATATTCTTCAGATATTATTTTTATGGTTTTTGGATCATCTATTAGATATTTATCTTATAGTTTATTTAGGTTTTATTCAATCCACTCATGGATTAATGTAGGTGGTTCCAATAAATCACTTTTTCATCACATTCCATTTGTGTTTGAGCATTCTAAATATGTTTCCATTGAGGTATTTCTTTTTTCAATGGATTGAAGTGGATTTTTAAACTAATTTTAAAATTTAATGATTATATTCATTGATTTTAATGTCATTATAGGTATTCCATATGTTTGATAAAATGAAAATATATTTTTTGAAGAGAATATAAATTGTTTAATAGATTTTAATAATTTATAGTGATTTTTTTATTATTTTATCGGTTTTAGGTATAGTATGAATTGGTTTTGCCATCATTTTGATTTCGGTATTTACTTTATTTACCCACTTTTGTTTTTATAAATTATTTAAATTTCGTTTATCACCAGTTAACTAGGTTCGTTCTATGAAAATAGGTATATATATACATGTAGTGAATCAACTATATATATATATATATGTGTGTGTGTGTGTATTCAATCTTGTATCGGTGGATATGTGTGTGTTTTTTCAAAACATTACATCTTTTAATATTGGGATTTCAGAATATATTTTTATTTTAAAATGGATCTTAAAATTTTTAATTCCAAATTAATCATCAATAGTAATTCCCTCATACCCATTTCAAACATTCAATGGATTTTTGAGTTGATAGTTTATTTTAAATGGATTTAAAGGGGATTTCAGAATATGTTACTAACATAAAATGTTTGTGGCCTATAATAAACATTAAAATAATATATCTACAATTATTTACACCTATGTAAACTGTTAAGAATATAGAATTAACTCACATGAATGGCTGTAGGGGGATACCATGACAATGGTATTTGGTTTTTGTTTTTCCTTGATGTATATTTTTTATTTGTTGTCTATACCATCTCTCATAGGTACCATTGACATGGGATCCTAATATACTTTGCTACAATTGAGGGACTATTACTAAATATTTTTAATTAGGTGTGGTGATTTCTCCATGGTTAATGAAGTTTGTAGGACATAGGGGAGTTCCACTTGTGGGTCTAATTGAGATAATTTAGGGTTTTTATTGAAATTGGGATGTATTTATTATCCAATATATGGTTCCACTCATGTAAGGATAGCATCTCCTCACTAAATATCTTTTAATTTACCATGATTATCTATCCTTTATATCTTTATACCTATTTAATTTAGATTCATCACTTCATCCATATTATATAAATCTATTCGAACATATTCAACTAGTTAGGCATTTATATTGTTTTCCTTCTTTTTTAAATTATTTTATTTATTTGGTTCCATTATTACGAGTTGAAAATTTTGGGAAAGAGGGTTCCATAGGATCGTTAAAAAATATTTAGATTTTAAATTTATTTAATTTTTTTATAAAACATATTTACATTTATAAATGTTTCATTATCTAGAAAATATCATGATGTATTTTTCTTAAAAGAAAAAAATTTATCTAATTTATAAATATCAAACTAGTTTTGATTCTTTGATTTATAAAATCAGAGGAATTTACTATATGTTTATTTCTTACTGAGATCTATTATGATCACACCTTACTTTTTTCAATTTTAATTGGTAGAATTGGGTTTTTTATTGGTTCTTCTATTTTTGGATTACACAATTACTAAGTGGTATTGTGGAAGGATGTTGACCAAGTTTTCACTTAAATATTCTATCAGGAACCTCATTATGTTTTATTTTTTATATTATATAATTTTTATGAAATCCCAATTTACATATATTATCATTAAATATGTCTTGTGTCTCATTAATTATTTTAATATGTGAAGTTTGTTTTTTTACTCTAACATTTCAATATTTGATATTTTTTTCATTTTACATTTGATTTTTTTGTATGACATGGAATGGGCATCCAAATCCAAGAATGGTCTATAAAAATATATATAGATACTCTACTATTGTTAAATTTTATTTTTTTTTCACAAAATAATCCCCTAATCTTTCATTTATAATCTGTTAACACTTTTCATTGGCTTAGGCTGATTGAGGATATCCCTAAAGTTAATGAAAAGTTAGGTTAGGAGTTGGTTAAAGTGGATTCCTGCAGAAATCCAATACAAATGTATTTGGAGATTAGGTTCTTTGGTAATTGTATTTCATAAATCACTGTCTTCTATATTTAATATCAGGTAGATTTTATATAAGGGTTTTTGAACTCGAGGCATAATAATAATTAGAATTTTGTGATCTGCAACTCAACTCAATCCACATAATAACATAGAATTTTTTTCAGTGGTTATTGAATTATTTACATTACTTATTTATTTTTATTGAATGTTTTTTATATAAATGTTATTTTCAGATGTATCAATGTTATTTGTGTGATTCATATGTTTTTTTAATATTTTTGGTGAAAGGGTTTGGGAAACAACTATAAAAATTAACCTCACATAGTCAAGAAAACCATGTGAAGGACATATAGATGGACATATTCTC
This sequence comes from Viscum album, assembly GCA_963277665.1. Classification (NCBI taxonomy): domain Eukaryota; kingdom Viridiplantae; phylum Streptophyta; class Magnoliopsida; order Santalales; family Viscaceae; genus Viscum; species Viscum album. The sequence continues at coordinate 1,659,360,598 of OY728153.1, forward strand.
TTCCACTAGAATTTTCACAATTATCATATAGTTCACCAAACCATGCATCCAAATCCTTCATAGTCTCTAGGCTCCCTATGAAATATTATATTGAACTCATATTGTAACATTTTCTTCTTGAGATATGTTTGGATGTTACTTGGATTATTTTAATAAAATTTGAAAACATTATTGATGAATATTTATTTGTTTTAGATTTATTTTTATGTTAAAATTTAGTTTTTCAAGGTGGAAGTTAGTTTTTAAAATATTAAAATATTGTCTCATGAAAGAAAGGAAAGTGGTTATTCTTGTGAACTTTTTAATAATATGAGTAGGCATTTTTGGAGTTTTGAAATGGTTTTAGTTCGAAAAATAAATTCATTAGGTGACCTATTGAATTTTACATGCTTTTCATGTGACATTTATAATTGTTAAATTTTTTAATTGATGTTTTCGAATGCGTTTGAATTGAAATTTTATTTAAGTTTTGTTTAATTATTTTTATTGTTAATTTCAGATAATAATTTCAAAAATCAAATTAAATTTTGTATTTTTTTGGATAATAATGTTTTTAATTTGTGTTTTTATTTATTTATACTTGGTTTTTTAAAAGAGTATAACTCTTATAAGAATTTTGATGGTGCATAGGGTACATGTGTAGCTTGGTCATTTTATGAAACCACCAAGACACATTATAGAGTGTAAGGGACTAATTCATTCCAGAATATTCTAATAATATGTGTTAATCAATGTGTATTAGAATCAGCATAGTGTCATGGGATCATTTAATATGTATTTTTATTTTTTGGAACTCATGATGTTGTGAGAGTGGGAGTTTTTTAATGATTGATTGATGGGTAGGTTTGGTATTGGTGGAAGATTATTTTCTCTATTAACTTGAGTGTTGGGGTGGTGTGCGAGTTCATTAAGGCCATGATGTCCTAGTTATTTATTCTTATAAAGATTAAAATAGATTTTATTATAGATCTTATTATCCTCTATAAGGTTCAATTGAAGTTGGAGGAGTACATCAGTCATTTTAAGGATATGGTTCATTTATCCAAAGATAGAATTTTCATGAAATTCCATGAATGCCCACATACATGTGAAGGGAATTCATTATTATTTAGGAAAATAGATTTTAGGTTCTATGATAATGGTGGTTTTATTTTTTATTTTATATTGTTGGGAAACCTAAATTACGTAAGAAGAATGGGGATGTGATCATAATGTCGCAAACATGTTCTTGATGTTGGAAGAAAATATTTTTTTTAAATATAATGCTTTTTCCTTAAGTAATTATCAATAATAATATTTTAGATATAATAATCAGTTATAGAGAATAAAAATCCATATTTTTAAAGAATGAAAAGTTGAAAATGAAATAGGCTAGCTGAGGGAGTCTAGAATAAGAATACAATTAGTCTAAAGTAAATATACAGAGTATGGAAGTAAATGTTTATGTAGTTTTTCTTATAAGTTATAATAGATAGAGATGTTTTATAATGAAAATAAAGTGATTTTATTGTATTTAAAAAGTATCAAGAAAATTTTTCCCTACAAAATATAATTAACCAAGAGTAGTTAAATAGGGGGAGATTGATGTTCAACATTATAAATTTCATGGAATAATGTTTTATAATGAGTACTAGCTTGATGTCATTGGATGAAGGTGAAGATGTGAAAATTTAGTGAAATAAATTAATGGTGTTTCATGAATAATCATTCTTGGTTTATAAATATTACATGGTGTATTGGTACAATGTATTGTCAATCAGAAAATTTTCAAGTATACTGATATGATTGATTTTTTTTTGAATGTAATGAACAGAGGAACCTGGGAAATATTATCTGATGATGTTTATGGAACAGTCTTATTCCACCCATCTGAGTCTACTAAATTAAACAACATTTATCATTTTATTAGTTATAGAATATTTTTTATTCCACCAAATGAACTTTTATATTTTCATTAGATTGAATAATGTTTTCTTATGTATTAAGTCTATTAGATGCATTGTTACATATATTTAACTTGATTAGGTTACTGATTTATTGTATAGATGTATCTAAATAATCAAACATAATTATCTTTATGAATTCATTGGAATAACATTCTCCATCATGTACACTGGAATGAGGGTACCTTATAAAAAAATGTACAAAATTTTTACTAAGTAATTAATTAGATAAAGTAAGTGGTGTGCAAAATATTTTCATGTTTTCTTTATATGAAGTTTTGAAGGAGAACATAATGGATTATCACAAAATGAAATTTTTTTTGTTATGTTGTACCTAGTGAGTGTTTTTCGGTCTTTATACACTTTTTTAAAATATTTCATGTGATAATTTTGGGATGGTATTCAACTTTTCAAAATTCATGAATGAGGAATCATGATTCTAGATGAAATTATAAAAATCATGAAGATGGATATTATCACCTGTCTATAAGTATAGTTCATAACATTTAAGAATCATAAAGGTGGTCAAAATTGACAATGTTTTAACGGGATTCCAAAAATATGAGTACAAAAATTGAATTTTAAAATTTTTATTTCACTTTGCATTCTCTTAATGTTTTATAGGATAGATACATATATAAAGAGATGAATGAATTATATACAGTATCACTTCTGTTACATGAAAATGAATTCTAAATAATAATCAAGAATCACAATTACAATGTGCCAAATCTTATTAGTGATGGTTCTTAGTTTTGTTACAAATCATTTTATATCATATCATTTGTGTAAGTAGGACATATACTGTCAGAAACACTATAGTGTTATGTAAGTGATGAATTTTCAATTTTAATTATAATAACTGAAATATTTATTTTATATTGGGTTTTGTGGTCTTGGATTATATCCAAACAATACTAAATACAATCTACTCTTGTTGAGTAGTGAACCTTATAAATATTTGTGTTTAAATGATTTTGTTTTCTTCTATTTTTCTGATTGATCATTTATCCCGAATAAGAGGTGACTATTTTTTCATTAGAATTAAAACATAAAAAGATAACATAAATTCCCCACCCCCACTCAATGATCAAGTAGATTCTGATTGGTCCTTTCAAGTGGTATTAGAGATTATATTTCCATATTTGACATTTTTTAAATGTTCAGAGACAATTAATGTTTCCATGGATGTTTAGAACTGAAAGAAAATTAAGGGTAATTATATATTGAATTGGAAAAACTATAATATATATAATAATATTATTTTAACTTATCTTATATACATTGTCATTAATGTCCTTGAATCTATTAATGATGTTTTACCTCCACCTACTATGGATTCTTCCATAATAGATATTAATGAGAATAATTTGTGGAATAATTGGTGTTCTATGAATTTTAAACATTACTTACTCTCTAAGGGTGAATTTTTAAGATTTAATGTTATAGTAATAGCTAAATTAAACTCATAAAATTTCAAGTAATTTTATTAAGTAAATAAGAATTTAAATAAATTATTGTAATAGATCTCGATATTGATATATAAAGATCATAAAAATGGTGAAGATGAATATATTAGTGACATTATTACAATATCTAAAAACATTGTAAGAACCATAAAATATTTCAATGAGAAGTTATAAATTTTATTTATTGATGAAATGATACTACATTATATTTTATGTAATATTTATTCCAATTTACAATTATTATAAAATAGAGATCCTAAAACTCTATCTCTTGATGATTTTTATAACACTTTATTCACTTATAAAATTAAAGGATGGATGTTTTTAAAGAATAAATGAATGGATAATCGGGAAATATATTTCAAATATGATAAAAAAGGAAAATATAAGAATGTTTATGGGGAAGAATTTAATGACTCCAACATTGAAGATATGGTATGTAAAATTTTTGATTAATTTATGGATATTTTTATAAAAAGTTAAAAATATGAAAAGGAAATAAAAAAATGAGTGTTTTTTATTTTTAGATCCATTAATGATTTCAAATAAAGTTATCCATGTCAAAAGGATTGTAAAGAAAGTGATTAAAAATATGAAAACACCAGAACACGCCTTTGTAAAAGAATTATAAATCAAAGTCTTATTCAAATTAATAATATATGAATCTCCGCAAATAAAAAAATAGAAATATGGTTTTATGTTTGAATAAGATGATAATGATATTGAAGTGGAATATGGAAACTCTAGTAATGATGTAACATGATATTTACTAATTAAAAAAATGAATGATTAATAGTTCACCTCTAATGAAAGAAGTTTCTTTGAAGATGAATAGGATTCCTATATAGAGTTTATTCTTAAAATGGAGATGAGATCATGTCTCTTAGTGATTTTTAAACATGAAATTGAGAATAATAATTTTAAAAAAGAAGATCAGTTAGCAACCAGAAAATATTATTTCCATTAAAATAAAACATTGTTTCTATATTTTTTTGATCATATGAGCATGTTTACTAATGTATATAAAAACCTCTACATCAATCATAAATAAAAGATACAGGTGAGGTGAATGAACTTGATCTTTTGTTTTAAAAACATATTGAGGCTCACTGAGGAATAAAAAACATAAGAAAATAAAATATAGAATTTTTTGAATATTCTAATAAGTGTAAATAATATATGGATCAATAATAATCATCTACATAGGATAATAATAATGTTGAAAATTCTTAAAATAAAAATATAGTTAAAAAGATCATTTTTTTACCCAAAGTAGGTGGAGTTAAAAATACTAAAATTTCAATGTTTTTAAATCATAATCTCATAGAATCTATTAATATATATATATCTTTTTAATGATGATAATAAATCTAGTAAAAAGAAGAATATGTATAGGGGACACCAAAACATTTTTGAAGAAAAAAATCACATACTGGATGGTAAGAAAGACAAGGTAATGTAGGTACATAGTTCTAAATAGTATTATAATTATACGGGAAAATATTTTTTCTGTGGATATTTTTGGTAATTTTGGGTCTTATTCTATAAGGAGAATATTTTAAAGATCAATATTCAACAATATAATTAATCTATGTGGAATTAAATGCATTGTTTTTGGGGGATTCAACTCACTCTATGTAAAAAACATGATATTTTGTGTTTAAATGTTGTAAATAGATTACAACCAAGGGTAACAAAGTGTAGCTGGTACCACTCAAAATGTCTCACTTTTGTTTAAAATGGACAACATTTTAAGTCAAACCAACTAACATACGGAAAACTGACCAAACATATTCGAATTGTGTTGATACTATAGCACAACGATCCTTGGGTCATTTGTGATGTGTACGAGTATACCCCGCCTCAATCTGAGGCATGGTGTGACTTGTATCACTCAAAGTGTCTCAATTTTATTTACAATGGACAACATTTTAAGTGAAAACAACCACCAAAATTCGGAAAATTTTCACAAGTATACACATAGATTCTTGAAATTATGGGATAAAAAATAAAATATGGTCTATATGTCATACGTTATTAGAAGAAAATATTCACAAGAAATAGATTGAAAAACAATGGGTTATAGTATATATAGAAAAACCTGAATTATATTAGGAATGAGTCTAGACATCCCATCATGAACATGCACCAACACTCATGTTCTAATTCTCAATCATGGTTTGTTCATTCTAAACAATAACATAAAACAAATAAATATCATATAGTGATTTCATATGAAATTTATGAACACTAAAGCATACCATATAACAAATTGGTCAATAAGGATACACATATAATCTTGAAAAATAAGTTTCAATGTCTCATTAAAATACCCCAATGGTGAGGAATACATATAGTGACACCATATCCCCCTGGATCACCAAAATCCCATCCTCAAACAGTGGGTTCTAGGACCAAACCAAAGTCCCTTTGTGTACCCAATACCCAAGACTTAATTGAATATTCATACCCACTACCCATTGTGGGGATTCATCTCGCATCACACCCAGGAGAGAAAATTATAATTACCACATAACCCCTTATTCTAATTGAAAAGTCTATGAAAAACATCTATCCTATTCCGGTAACCCATATCATATGTTGAGATTGACCAATGTTTCCCACTAACACGTCAATAACCATTTATACATGGATACCTAATCATTAGAGGAATATAAACATCCCATGTTCTTCCAATAACTCATCCTAGGTCTAAGAACATGACCACTACCATTGTCTTTATTATGGGTATCATGATCCTTTTATACTCTACCCAAGATTTTTTTTGGTTTTATGATACTCAACCCAAGACCAAGACTAAGCATCCCATTTTCTTTCTATAAGATTTACATTGTTTCTCTTGTGTGTATTGGTGTTGTGATTTGAGTGAGGAATGAATTATAAATTTTGAATACTCTTTTGTGTGTTGGTGTTTTGGTTTGAGTGAGGAATGAATTATAAATTTGGAATACTCTTATGGGAGTTATTGCATTTCCTATAACATTTTGGATTTTTCTCTTATGGGTGTTATTTCATTTGAATTTCAAAATTTCTAAATTTCTAAATTCAGGAATGAATTCTAAATTTTGAATACGTTGGATGGGGATTTTTTATTGGTGTTGTTTCAAGTCTAGAGAGAGGGAGGTGTGTTACTGTAGAGTTGTGTTGTTGCAGGTCTGGAGAGGGGAGAGGGTCCTACTACTGTTGGTTTAATATAACTATACCAACGGTTTTGTTATAACTGTTGGTATATGTTTATACCAACAATTATAACAAAACTGTTGGTATAGCCTTATGTCTTGCCAAATCCCCTCTATACCAATGTTTGTAAACTATTGGTATAATTGTAACACACACATACAAACTGTTTCACAAACCATTGGTATATGTTATACTTTAACACACATATGCAAACAGTTTCTGGAAATCCGTTGGTATACCTTCTATTTTGACACCTACACCAATGGTTTTCACAGAAAATTTGGTATAGAAAATTGTCACGACTTTCTTGGCCACGGTTGAGGAAACCATTGGTATACTATATACCAACAGTTTCCATGCGTCTTGAAACAGTTTTCAACCATTAGTAAAGTGAAAAATTCCAGTAGTGATGTTCTTTAGTTTTCTGACATTATGTATCCACTGCATCATTTCTTTTCTCACACATATAAGCAATTTCAAAATAATAGGACTAAATATATTTCAAACATATTTGTTGCCTGAGGTTCAAGAAACATTGTGTAAATATACATTTGAGGCTTGTGTGGTCTGTATACACCACAAATTACTCACCTAATTGATAATGTATCAAAAAATGTATGACTTGGACCACTACTACTAGAATAAGGTTGTTGATTGGGTAATTTCTCCTATGTTTCCTCAATTAATGATATTCATACAAAAATAATTTATCCTCCTATATTATGACTACTCCTAGGAGGATGTATGATGAATCACAGAACACTTTTTAACCTCTATAATGAACTATAAGATTTATAATATGTGTGGATACAAGCCTCCCTTTCATCTCTAATAATGCATTCTATCTCTCATCTGACCACATGAACTTAAAACTATTGTTTATAAGATCAGTATGAGTTGAAGAAATGACTAATAATTCCAGTATTAAATGATTGTAATATCCAGGTGTCCCTAAGAAACTCTATATATCAAAAACATTTTGAGGATACTCCCATGAAACCATATCTATTATCTACACTAGGTCAACAGATACTCTTGATTCCAATATAATATGACTGAAGATGTATACTTTTCACTTGAGATATGGCACATAGCATGATTGGTATAAATATGATGCTCTATCACTATATATGAGATGATCCCAGGTCCATATAACATTCAGTATGAGTGTGAGAATACACAAATATTTCATCTTCATGAACCACAATTAAAGAATATAGAGTGGGGTGAAATGCCTATTCATCAATTCCTTGAAAATGGAAGGCATGTTTCTATGATTGAATATAATTAATAGATACTCATAAATACCATATCTTCTATGGAATGTTGTATGATGTATGTTTTTTAGACTGACTCTAACATGATGATAACCATATCCCTAGTTAATCATAGAAAACACATTAGATCTTCCAAGATGGTCAAATAGATCATCTATTTGAGGTTTTGGATACCTGTTATTGATCATAATTTGGTTCAAATAATTTATTCCATGCTTAGATTAAGGGTATCAGCCGCATCCTTGGTGAAAATCATTGGTGAACCCCAAGAGGGATTTCTTGGACATATACAACACATGGCCTCAAGATCCTCCAACTATATCCCCAGCACTTGGAGCTTAGTAGGTTCCATCCTATATGGATGAATGGAAACCCATGATGCTTCTGGAAAGATCAAAATCCTAAAATGTACCTCACTCTTAGGTGATAAACCATAAAATGTTTTGGGAAATATGTTCTTGAAATGATCTAGTTCCTATGGGAATTCAGCCTGATGTAAACCCTGGTCTTCCAAAAAGATATTAGATATTTTGGAGGTCACTCCACCTAGACAATGATGATATACTCCAGCTCTATTATAAAGGATATTACATGTAACCATTTGTATATTAATGCTTTCCTCTAGTGATTATAATGATACCCTATGATTATAAAAGTCTATAATGTCATGATACGGGGTCAACCAATCCATCCCAAGAATGAAACCGAAACTTTTTATCATGAAAACAAAGAGGAAACATGGGAAAGGGTAACTACCTATCTCATGGGGACAATCACTAAATTGGTGTCTTCCCACTTTATTTAATACTAATGGTGTATCTAGTGTTATGACACCACAAAATTATAGTATTTATAGCCGAACACATTCCACGATATATAAATAGATGGACTGTGAAACACCTGTGTCAAAAAAGCATATACTAAAGTGGATGATACTATAATAGTTCCTAATACAATAGATAGTTATACACTTTGATCCAATAGTATTGGGTATAATGCATGAAACTATCCTGATCCATGACCATGTACTATAGTTAGAATACCCTAATAATAACTATTTCACTGGCACTATTGATGATCTCAAATATGTCTACTATTTCCACAACCTCTTCAACGAATAGTCTGGTCAGTTCTGCTACAAATCTCCACCTAACCTATCATATAAGAACCTACCACTATGATTTAATCTGGTGTAGATCCTCTTCCCCTTGAATCCAATGTAAATTTCTGACTAAATATATAAATATTAGGTATATAGATTAAAGCTTGAATCCATTGGGTCGCTATCACACTGAGGTTTCATATGCCCCAGTAATCCACACAATGGGACACCACAAGGAATATATTATGGGTACTCTAGATTCCACTTATGTTATGAGAATCATCAAGTTATTTCTTTTCTATACCAGAAGAACTACGGTCATGTCACGACACTAATTATATGTGCCCGGTAATTTCACCTTCACTCAAGTTTCGCTCAGTGATAATAGAATGATAAATTATTTCATAAAAGGATGTTATGATAAAAAATTTCACCTGAGTATGGATGTTATACTTATGAAACTCCTCAAGGTGTTTACCATAAGAAATATCATCACTAGAATGAAGTGGTGAAAATCACTACAACTTAGTTAAACACGCTGAATACTCCATCACGAACATAACACGCTTCCCTAGATGCATGAACTCTCTATCAAAAACATCTCTTAGAATTTGAGGAATGAATTAATCATATAATAAAACACATAGGTCAGCCCAGACCATACCATGATAGTGACCAGACTGGGTAATCCCATCCCCCTAATTCTTGGATGAATCATATAACATGTATTTATAATTCATGAAACCTCCACTCTGGAAGAATATCAAGATTTTAAATGAAATATAGGGTTTCCTCCATCCAAGAATAAAGAGCCTCTGGACCAGCATCCCCTAAGAAGGTATTAGGATGATATTGCTAGAAATCATGGGTCAGATCATCCCTCATAGGTGCAGGTCATGGAGCACCTTGCATGGACTGCATTAGACATAGAATGAAATCATGAATCTAAGCACCAGTTCTGATATTAGGTATAAAATGTAGTGCCTTATGTTTCACTCCTGGTGATATGACTATAGTCTTAGGGACCCCCATGTTCAGATCATGGTCATCACTACCCTCATCGAGCATGACTCGAGGACGTCATGGAAGCATTAGTCTATAGATGCAAAGAATATCCCTTATAAAAACAAGAAGGATATAAAAATATATAGGGGGATTTGAACATAAATAAAGGTCCCACTGTCCATAATACAACCCCAACTACCTAATTAGAATGTTGGGTATTGGTTAGGGTTATAGTTTAAATTATAAGGGTTTTATTAGGTGAAAGTTCAATAGTACCTTGTCTCTCCATTTACTAGAAAACACATCATTTTATAAGTCATGTTTCACTTTTACAGTTTTTATTTTCATATAACTTACATCATAATCAGATTAAAATGGATTTCAATTCCTAGTTAATTAGGTCCCATACACTTTATCATAGATATCAAAAACCACATAATCTCAATAAACCCCATCTACATTCAGTCTCATAATGTGACATGTTATGTACAATGGATCGACTCAGTAAATTTAAAATATCAATCCACAAAGTCACATATTCCTAATGAATGGAGACAAGTAATTTATGAATCATACCTTTGGGGCATCATAGGTATATATATAACATTTACTCAAAAATAATTGGAAAAAAAACAATGAAAGTAGTGAAATGAACCTATATTGAATGGAAATATGCATGGCATTTGAATACTAGGTGTATGCAATTATGAATGTTATAATTCTCCTTCCCCTCATATCATTGGGGAAATTATGAAATGAAATACATGATTTGAAAAATAGTAAGAATCATAACACATAATGTGGGTCACCCAATGGTGAAATTATGGAAACAATAATAGGAATGAATAGAACAGAAATTATAATTATAGAAAACATAACATTACACAAAATATAGGTTGACTATTCCCAAAATGTATTATAACAAAGGTAAAAAAACATTCCTAATCACTAGTATATTGTATCCAAATAGTATTTCCAAAAAGGCTCCACTCTGATTCCTCTTTTTGAAGTCTCGGGTTTGATATGTCACAATGGTAATGGATGTCTAATTGTATAAGTTTATTCCTTACAGATATCATATATGTACCATAATTGGGAAAAAACTTATATCACTTGGAGTTTTGAATAACAATTCCTACCAAATAACCATTTATGATCGATCAATGAAAGCAATCATTGTTTCATTCTCTGTGATGAAAGGTACTCAAAAAGTTACATTATATTATATGAATGATGAAACTATTATATGTGGATTTGATAGATAATAAAAAAGTTATCCAGACACTTCCAAATTATAGAATTTGAGACTCAGACATACCAGAGGGAATGAATTGTAAAATATTGTAAACAAAGGAGTTTTTAATGGTGTCTTTACATGAACATTGAACTTTTCAAAGCATTGTTTCATGGGTAAATAGACTAGAGTGAGTTCATATTGAAATAGTGGGTTCTCTAGACCCAACTATTTAGTTCATTTGAATACCTATTGTATTTATAGTTAGAAATACATGATTTCCTCTTACCGTTATAGTGTAGAATTTTCAATATCCTCTATTGAAATGGTAATGTACAAAGATTAGTAGTCATGTCAAAAGGATATAGTTTTTTCCATGCTACAATTAGAACCACTAAATACTATGATATTAATAATATATATATATGTTTTATGGTCTAGATACATCTTACAGATTGGACATAGTAGAGGTTAGACTATTAGGTGTTGGGGATCATAAGTTTGAGACTTCTTCTCATGAAGTTCACATACAGTGATCTCTAGTAGTTAGATCATGAGTACATGCCCACCAATAGGAACACCACATGATTCAGGTGTCATTGGATGTTCCTATATATGAACATGTGTAATGGTCTCCTGACATGGAATCATTTCCAATCTATGTAATTTGATTTAATATTTTGATACAAGATGAAAACCATTGTAATGAAGTCATGGTGAGGTAGTTTGGGTTGGGTGCATCATTGGTGGAATGACATTGGTTAAATGGTCCAGAAAAGATTTGTCACTTCTAAGTTATGGTAATAATATATCTCATGACGTGTTGATAAGAATGTACGTACCTTTATAATACATGGCCATGGATGTTTTAGGTAAATATATCCAATTAAATCAACAAATATTAAATAAAGAAAAAGGAAATGACAAATGAGTATGTCCATCTTTATAAGATCTTATAGACAATGAAATTATATTACACAGTGTGTGATTTTAGGTTGGATGTCATTCTTGTGACAATACATAACTCTTTAGGGGATATGATGGGTTTCTAGATCCCACTCATGGTATTTTAATACCATTAACTATTATTGAGATAAGGTCCTAGAGGTTCACACAAAATAGCATATTCTAGAATCTTCCCTATTCAGTTAAATATGAGTTTTGGACATGGTGGGCCCCACCACAATGGTTTGAGATTTTCCAAGAAATAGGATTACCCATGGAATAAATAAATTCATATTATTTCATTTTATAATAATGAGAATTGAATTTATTTATAAAATTATTTTACGACTTTTAATTATATACATGAAAGAATATTAATTGATGAATATTAAATTATTCAAGGTTAATTTAATATTTATTGGAACAACAAGTCGTGTTTTGGACTCAATTATTATAATTTAATATATTTAATATTTTACAAGAAAATTATAATAATATTTATGACACAATTTACTAGTCATAAAATGTTGTCAATAGTGCATTATGTATTCAGGCCTAGAGATGCTATACCGGGTATTTAAATTAAACATTATAAATAGAAGAGGGGGGGGGGTCAAGAACTATTCCTGGGGATTCATTCTCCTATACATTATCCCATTTTCTAAAGAGAGACACTCAAGATACAAGGAGCTCAGATTTTGTTCTCTCCCAGGCATCTCAAGAAGAGTGATGTGGTGATCATTAGAGCACCAAATGCTTCATTGGAATTCCATGCAAGCTCCCAGACTACGATGAATGGAATTACCACAGTTTTTTAAGTATGTGTTGATGATTTAGAAGAGTTTAATAACAAGTTTTTATGTAGATATCACCAATGACGAGTAGAAAACATGCACTGCTTTAGATTTAAACCAGGTATTTTTCAGATTATTTTTGTTCTTGAATCCCTTCACATGAGATCCTCACCTTAAATCTGGTAGCTATTCACTGAGATCGACCGGATTACATTGATTGTTGGTGAAATTGTTTTTACACTCACCTGTTTGGGGATTCCATTTTTGTATTGTTCCTTAAATTAGTATCATAGGGAGAACTTGTCAATTTTAAGCCAAAATAAATAAATCTGTATTAAAATATATAGAGTTTGTTGATATGGTCCCAACACTGCTAATGGGATCTGAATCCAATAATGGATGTCCAGTTTGTGGCCATCTAAATTATTAAAATTAGATGTATTCATCCTTTCTCGTGGAATATCAGTTCCCGGAATAGTCTTTTATGAGACTAGTATTTACCTATGAAGATTTTTAATTATTATTGTTATAACAATTTTATTATAATTATAATAATAATATTATTATTATAATATTAATTATTTAATTATTATAATAATTTAATTATAATAATAGTTTAATTATAATAAAATTTTAATTATAATAATATTTTAATATTATAATAATATTTTTATTTTCCTAAACATATAATGGTGTTTGGAAAATTTAAAAAAAGGAGAACAACTTTGATATGTCTTCTTTTCCAAATAAAATTATAAAGGGGACATAGCCGACTCTAGTTGGACAAGTTTAAAAAATTTGGAAAGAAAAAAAGACATCATTTTAGGTCATTAATAAAAAAATATAAGGTAATTGTCTTGACATTAAGGGGTGAATCTATTTTTGGTGAAACACAAAAAAAATATGAAGAACAGAAAAGAAGGTATAGGTATTGAAAACCCAAAAAAAGGTTATGGTTCGAGGACCGAGTGGCCCCCCTGTCTTCTCCCTCCCTATGGTGTAGGCTGGTGCGGCACACCTACCATGAAAACAAGGCGCAGTGGTGCTGGGACCGAACGTGGCCTCCTCCATACCATTTGGTGACACCTCATTCCCATTATCAATGTTGTATTTTTTACCCCGAGAGCACCCTGTCAGATACCTCTGGCCTCCTCCCTCATAGCTAACTCAATCCACCCAGGGTCGCTTGCCTCCTCCCTACTCTGCTGGACACCGGCCTGATTCAGGCTCTTCCCACGGTGGACCTCCACACCGGCCACCTCCTCCAGCACCCGTAACAGGTGTTGCATTCCTATGAGCCCCCTCCTCTATCAGCGCAACCATGTGCTAGGTCCGTCTCCCTCTTAAAGCACCAGCACCTGAACTACTCCTCTCCTCTCTCCAATCACCATGTTTCATTCAGCCTCATGAGTCATTTCTCCTTGTCAGCCAGCAAACCCTAGATCTTTATGTGAATCATGCACTGTTTTTAGTCCCCTAATAGTGACTACTAACTGAGGTAACCATAGTTATGAGTTTCTAGGACCTGATATAACTCTAAATGGGTTTGAGTGGGTGTTCCTAGCCTGAAACGGGTGTGAGTAGACTTGCCTGGCTCAGATCACCTCACACAGGGTTGGGTTTTCCTTGGATGGGCCTACGCGGGTTCCGACCGACTTACACAGGCCCTGCCCATGTGTTCAAAGCCCTAATAATATCTTGTTAATCCAAAATTAATTTAAATAATCATTTTAATTAATGTATATAGTTAAATTAAATAAATATTAATTTTGGGTTTAAAAATATTTTCGTGTAATTTATTTAATTTAGTGACTAATTAAATTAATTAATTATTTTAATTTTTTTTAAAATTAAATTAATTTATCGCGACCAAATGATGTTGAAGTATTGAATTAAAAATTAGAGTGAAATTTGTATATAAATAAAATTCCCTCAACTGTTATTTATATGCAAGTTTAATTTTATTCTATATTTAGTTTATATACGTGGGTTAATGTGTATGTTGATAATGTGATAAATTCTGACCAATGCATGTATGGTGATTGTTTATTTATTTTAATTATTTAATTATTTATCGCAATGGTTTTTAATAAGTATTTTAGTTACATAAAAGTCAATATGAGTATCATCTTAGTGTGATTATATGTATATTGGCATGTGTGTCCCCTTCTCTGATAAGTGCATTTTACTCCTTGAGATCCCCTTTCTTGCCTGTGATTATTATTATATAATAATGAGAAGACGTGGCCATTCCTAGCGATGCACTAGATAGGAGTTGGATGAATTGGAGGGACAGATGACGGAATTTGAATATCAAGCCACACAATTTAAGGCACCTACACCTAGGGATTCATTTGATCTGTTATTTACTCGACGAATCAACAAATAATACTTGATCACAATCATGTAATCATTATATTTTTCATGGTTTATTGTATTATTTAATGTGTAGTTAGAGCATGATCATGTAGAATAATAATAAAAAACAAGAAAGATAAAATGAACATTTGACACGATGATGTTTTCTATTTCTTGCATAGTTAGTTGGGAGTGCGATCACATTGTATGTGCTTATAAAATAGAAAATGATTTCTTTAACCAGATTAAAAATGAAAAAATCATCAAAATATATATTATGTCATAAACTGCCTTTCGTCATACAAATTTGGAAAAACCCAACTATTTGAGGTGTTGATGATGCCATAGATGTGCGTTCCTCTTTCTAACAAGAACTCCATATAAGAATGATGGGTTGACATAAATAAATTACAAGTAAATATTAGCCATAGATAACTTTATATCATTTTATAGGAAACAATTGAGTAAATTAATTTTTGATTTTAGAAGCTGATACATCACTCAACAGATCATGGAACAACAAGTTAAAGCAGTTAGCCATCCAAAATCCCACCTTGAACCCTCCATGTAGTGGCATAGTCATAACCTGTAAACTATGAGGGGTTATTTAGGGATCATTTCCACTAGAATACTCAAGCAATAGATTATTCTGATATTAGCATAGAGGGTTTTTAGAATCCGATAAAATAGTGGGAAACATTAAATCAGTTATATATTTAATCATAATGTCTAAACTGATAATCCGGATAAAAAATATTAATCTTATAAAATTTATTTATGTATTTAAATGGAAATTTATACCACAAATTTAAAAAAATTCGTTTTTATATTGAAAAATAATAAATTCCAACACCAGCATGATTATCCAAGAATAATATGCGTGCCTAAACATAGTATTATGATATAATAAATTCAAAGTACATGTGTCTCAAACACTTGTAAACTACCTCAATGATCAAGGGTGAAACTTTGTAAAAGGAGACTAATTCACAAACCATATGATAGTTATATCATTATCCTTTCATCAACATCCAGTGTCAGTTGCAATTTCCACACCAAGATAGGGATGATATAACATGAAGTGTCATCTACTAGAAGTTTGCAAGGATTAAGAGAAGAAATTATATGAATAAGGATATGTTACAACGACATGAGTAAATTGAATGGTTGATAATGATATTTAAATGGATCCCATTCTCATATCATCTTCACCATGTTACTCAAGTTTTGTTTTAAATTATATAAAGATTAAGTGATAAGTAAATGTTTCACTAGCTATTTAGGTAACGAAGGACAAGTTAATTAAAGAAAGTTTCATCATTAATTATTATGGTGAATAAATTGAAAGAAGATGGGTAAGGGGGAAAATGAATGTAATTCCAATGTCACATTTGTGGCATACTTCAATTAACGAGTTATTAAAAAAGGTTATTTTCAATACATATTAAAAAATAAAACTATCTATGTTTAAATACAATTAACTGAATTAAATAAGCAGGTTACCAACTATTCTTCAAGAATATTCATCAATTGTAATGTTTCAGTTTTTACTACCTGAGTGATAAATAAAATATTTTGGTTACATATGGGTATTCTAATATGGTAACCAAGTTGTTATAAAAACCTTACTAGAAGTTAGGTGTATTCTCCATGTGGCTGTGAAAGGGTGATACATAGCCCAGTGGTGATAAGTACACACCTTCTTTAATTTCCAAGTGAAAGATTCGTGTTGAACTATTATTTTTTATGACCATAAACAATAATCTCTTGTGACCTTGGATGAAAGGATACATGTTTCAGGTTCTTCAAAGAATTTGTTTTGGTATTTAAAATTCAATCACAAGTTTAGTAATACATGAATCATTGGCAATTAGTGATGAATCTAAATTTATGACTTATACCTAGTCGTGAAAAGATAATTATTTGTCAATTAATATGAAAATTGGACTTCATGAATATACCATGTATTGTATTTAGTCTTACCATAGATAAATAATTTTCATATTATCGACGTCTTTATTTTGAAAAAAATGAGCCTCTAGAAATAAAGGTATGTCACAAAGATTTTGGAAATAATTCCAAAAGTGAATGTGAACTATAAAAAGAATAACTTAAGGGTGTATATACTTAATTATATTAATTTAAGTTATTAATGAAGGGTAAAATGAAGTATGTTCATGGTTATAAGATATGAGTTGCTTCGAGCCAGCATGTCAAAGAATATCTTGACTGTGAAATCATCGATCATGATAATGTATCATAGATTAATTATTAAACTCACATTACATTATCCACATCAATGATTTTATGTTAATGAGGAGGGTCAATGATGAAGTATTACATATTAACACTGATCATGAGAATTTAGTGTGGAGTAATTCATAAATGCACATTTTAAACATCAGAGTATTAATGTAAGTAAGATCAATGTTGCAACTTGCACAAACATCCATTATATTTCATAAAGTACATCAAAAATAATGGAACCATCCAATAATCATATTCCAACTAAAATGAAAAATTTATATCATATTATTCATGGTATGGAAGAATTATATTATGCCAGTACATGTGTTTGGATGTAAAGAATTTGGTAGGACATAAACAAAAAAGCATCAAGAAAAACACAATGTTCATCTATTATAATTATCCTAATAGTTTCTTAGGTTTTTACACTAATCTATATGATAGAAAAGATATTTTCATGTTATAGATTATATTTCTATAAAAGGGTGTGTTTCTATATTTGAGATAGTGGGATCTACACTGACTTGTATTTGGTCAGTGCTCACGATGCACAAATAGTTGAAAAAAAACTAATTCCACCAGCACATGTGGAACAATGTATGTTCTAGAGACACATACTGTGTAGGAAGGATAAAACCCTAGTGATGGTTTTTATATTCATAGCATTCGATGATATATTTTTAAATGTGAATAATATTTCTTTCAATTAAGAAGTGTATTGATGATATATAAAATTGATATGGCCTACTAAATTTCAATTAATGGATTCCATGTATCAAAGTAAAAAAGGGGTATAAGTATTTTAAATACTATGGTGGGTATTCAAGTGAGTTTATACATGGATGGTACAAGTGTATTACCAATAAGGCTTTATTTTTTTTTGACAAATTCTTCCTACCTAAATCTATTAGAATTTTACTTACCATAACTAATATCTATGATCAAATTATTTATCATTAAATGTCTTGACCACCATTCGTGGATTGTATCTATACAAAGAAACTAGAAAGGGATGGTAACATCATATAATTCAAATAACGGTTTCATGTTACTAAAATATGGTTTAGGATTAAATTATGAAATGTGATCATAGAATATACATTTTCAACAAATGATTTCCATGCGTCTATGAAAAGTTAGAGGGAGAGTCATGGTTTTCAAAGAAAAGTATGTTCAAAAACTTGTGGAAACCAATCATTGGAATTAATGTTAGTAAATACCAAGATAGAATTTATTCTCTAGTGATTGACTTAAAGTATCGAACTATGTTCTAGGGAACATGAACTACTAAGATAGATATATAGGTTTCTTGGTCCAAGTTAATTATACATATAGGGACACTATATTGAAAAAAACAAGTGGGAACAATTCAAAAGATAAATTTTTGCCTATGTCACATGGAATAATATCTTCAGGATGATATGTCCAATACATGGGAAGAGATAAATGTGTTGAGTTGAAATTCATAAGTCTATGTGATGGATCCATCACATATTCTATGATATGTACAAGAACTAATATTGACATCTATTACTTTATAGTATTAAAATATAAGTTGTATCCCGGAGAACTAAAAGTATAGTATTCAAAAATATCTTATTGTACTTTTGAAAGTGAAAAAGATATATACCTAGTATATAGAGACGAAGGTATAATAGTTCTCAGGGATACAAACTAGTCATCCATAGATCAATATTATCTAATATAGCAACTTGTATAACGATGATGAGGGAGTAAAACTCATATAATACAATGGAAGCCACAACTACAAATACTGAGTACGTTGCAGCATCTAAGATATCTAGGAAGTAGACAAATTCAATGAGTTTTTTCGTTCATGGAATCTCACCTTATAAGAAAGGTATTACCTCAATAAACATTGTGATATTCTTACTAGAGAATATGTCATGTTATGAAAGTGGAAAAGTGGGATATACTCGAGATATAATCTCTTGAGAAGTTTTAGTCAATGAGATTAGGTCGCAATAGAAGACTTTCCACGTAGTAGAACCAAGGAAGGCCCAGTATGTAAAGCTTTTACATAGCAGAAATATGATGTTCCTCATGTTAGTAGCAAAAATGTTTAGTTAGCATGTTGGATCTAGTGCAAGTGGGGGGGTGTTTAAATAGTGGTTTCGCTAGACCCAACTATTCATTAACTTTGATTACCATATCATGTATACAGTTATATATACATGGTTTCATCTTACCATTATAGTGTATACTTTTCTCCATTCACGTTTGAAATAAATATTTTCAAAGAATAATTGTCATATCGAAATGTCATAAGAGTTCCTATGCTATAATCATAACCTCTAAATACTAGGAAATTAATCATAAATATATGTTCAATGTTCTAGATGCATCTTACTAACTGGACCGAGTATATATTTGACTATCAGGTACTGGGGGATCCTAAGTATTGATATTTCTTCTCATGACGTTCACACTTGGTGATATCGAGTTGTTATATCACGAGGAAAAACTCACCAATAGGAACACATCATGTTTTGGTTTCATTGGATTTTCCTATCTATGATCATTTTTAATGGTATACATTAGTGATATCAATACCTATGTGTGGTATTTTATTGTGTACCTTGATACAAGATGAAAATCGTGGCAATGAAGTCATGGTGATGTAGTTTGTGTTGGGTGAATCCTTGGTGGCTTGACATTGGTTGAATGGTCAATAAAGGATTTGTCACTTCCAGGTTATGGAAGTAATATATATCATGCTATCGGGATAAGTATTTCAGAACCTTTATAAGACCTTGTCCATGGCAGTCGAAGGGAAATCCATCCAGTTAAATCAACAAACAATAAATCAAGAAATGGGTGACGACACGTGAGTGCATCCAGCTTTATGATATATTACCTACAGAGGGATTAAATAACAGTTTGTATGTTCGTAAGTTGGTTGTCACTGCTATGATAATCTTTATCTCTCTGGGTCCATTATGGGTTTCTAGATCCCTCTCATGGTCTGTAAATACTATTCACTACTGTTGAGATAAGGGCCTAGAGGGTCACATGCAATAGCGTATTCAAGAATCTTCCCTATTTCGTTGAATATGCGTTTTGGACATGGTTGGGCCAACCACAGGGGTTTAGATTTTTTTCCATGAAATGAGATCATCAATACAATAAATAAATTCATTTTATTTGAGTCTATCATAATGAGCATTGAATTTATTTATTAATTTCCATTACGTGTTTTAAGTAATTCGAGGATAAAATATTAAATTATTCAAGGTTTATTTAATATTTATGGGTATGAAAATTCATGTTTTGGACTCAATTATTATCATGTAATGTATTTAATATATTTCTATAAAATCATAAAAATATATATGATAAATTTTAGTTGTCATAAAATATCATTGATAGTGCATTATGTTTTCGGGCCAGGCGAGGCTATACAAGTTATTTTAATTAAACACTATAAATAGAAGAGGGGGGCTTTTTTCAAGCACTATTCATGGGGCTTATCTGTCCTCTCAACTCTCCCATGTTCAGAGAGAGATGCTCAGGGTCCAGGGATCTCAAATTTGGAACTCTCTCAGTCATCACAAGAAGAGAAATGTGGTGATCATTGGAGCATTGAAGGCTTCATTGTAATTCCACTCTAGCACTCAGACTTCGAAAAATGGAGCTCCCACAACTTCATGATTCACATGTGGATGATATGGAGGATTTAGATGTCGTATTCTTTAAGTAGTGGTCACCAATGATGTGAAGATGTTGTGTGCTACTTCAGATTTAAACCAGGTGTTTTTGGTTTATTTTTTCTCTTAAAACCCTTCAGGCAAGATCCTCAGCTTAAAATGGGTAGCTTTTCACCGACATTGACATGATTACATCGATCATCATTGATTTTATTTAAAACAAACTTTTTTGGGGATTCCACTACATTATTGGTTCCATTAGTTCCATCACTGACACCCATCGAGCAAATGGAATTCTTCATTACATATATATCGAGGTCTGGAGACCAATAAAAAATAACTCATTGGGAGGAAATCATTATTTTGTCACATTTACAAATAATAATGCTTGATATGTTTTTTTTCACTCCAGGAAGCATACGAATGAAATATTGGATTTCTTCTTTAATTGGAAGAAGATGATTAAAAATTAGACAACAAGGAAAATCAAGATACTGAGATCAAATAACGATGGAGAATACATGTCAAATATATACAAGAAGTTTTGTCAGGATGAACGTATTTGGAAACACATTATAGTTCTTGGAGTGTCATAATAGAATGTTGTATCATAATGGTTGAAATATATTCTCTATAAAAAGGAATGGTTTATGTTTTCATAGTCAAGTTTGAAAAATATTTTTTAGGAAGAATCATTGATACATTTGTCACACATTGTGAAATAAATACCATCTTCCATAATTAAAATAAATGTCAAGATAGCGTTTTGGACTTGTCAGAATGATTCCTATCATGAAATACATCATTTCAATTCTTTATTTCCTATTTTCATGTGAAATACTCTATGTTGTATCCATGAGTGAAGAAAGATGTATTTTTTCTCTTCATTAATGGTGTAATGGTATTACAAATATGGTATCTAGAAAGAAATAATATCATTCGATCTCATGAAATCTCGTTTCACGAGTCAATAATGGGGAAAAATAATTTATGAAAATAGGGAGATGACTCAACTATAATTATAGTGTTGTAAATTCAAAATATGATTAATCATAAGATCCAAGAGATAAAGTGTATTAATCATATGGATACAGTAACTAAGGATGAAGTGCCACTACAGCTAGATACTGATCATTACGAAAGTATCTCAACTAGTCGAACATGAAGGAGAATAAGGATACCTTCCAAGTACAATGGTATGGTTATATATTATCATTTAGTAATTGATGATTATATCTCGAATAATTGTCATGATGATTTAGATAGAATAGTAAACAACAATTTGATGTCTGTTAGGGAAGAAATTGTTTTCATTACATCAGAATCTAGTGTGGGGTCTTTCTGAAGGATAAGAAGGTAGTTATAGAGATCAAGTTAAAATAATGTTTGGACTTGATATATATATCTGGTACATGATATTTTAATGTTCCTCAAGAATCCATTAGTTTGATTTTATTTTGAGTAATAACATGGTTATAATTTTCATGAAGGTGCATGTTTTCAATAATGACAAATAATTTCACCACCCATAGAATTAGTGACCTGGTGAGTTGTTGATGACAGAAGGCTGGATGGGTTGGTTTCATTAAATAAGACTCTACCTTAATAATAAACAAACAGATGTGACACACTATAGGGGTTTGGTGTCTTTCGAATAAGAATTTTTGTTTTCATATTTTAACCATATCCACCTCTTTAACTATTTATATGGATGTCTCTATATGGTAAATTTATAATCAATGTATTTTGATTTGAATGAGAAACATTTTTTCTTCATTTTGGATGTAGTTCACCTGGACTGAGATTTATAAAATCTAATGTTACGCTTTTATTATTTCCCCTAATTAAGTTTTTTAATTTTATTAAGAGTGAGGCTTTCACAAAACATATATGGAATTATATTTTGTGATCATTACATGTAGTAACAAATCATCTTTTATATGATCAAATTACGCCCCCAATTATTCAATATAAATTTATTTCTCTTGGATTTTGGGTATCATCACCAATAATAATAATTATTTTTCATGTGATCACCTTCTAAAAATGTAACATAATATCCTTTCATTTTTCACATTAACTTTTGATGGCTTCTTCAAATATCTGATCACAAGTAATTCCTGTTTTTTATTATTCAAATACTATACACTGTATTTTCTTTGTAATTGATTTGTTGTTATAACAATTTTTTTGTATTCATACTATTTATCTATTATTAAATATTAATTTTATTTCTAGGACTTTTTTCATTGTCTTTACAAACATCCATATATTCACAATCTACATCTTGTGAGGCTTTCTTATGGTAAATCTTAGCAATGATTTTCCTACAACACAACCTTTAAAATTTTTGTATTTTCAAATTATAATGCTTTGAACCTTTTTATTCTCAATAGAACACTCAACAATAGATCTCATATCTGATTTACTAATGGAAATTAATAACCCATTCAATAAATTGTTTTTATATTAAAATAATTTCATTAAATATCCATGATACTATAGTTTCTCCCAGGGATGATTAGATCTATCAATCATCTCAATTTTTTTGGAATCATGTAGATAATAATATTTCCATGAGTTCATCCACTATCAATTAGAAACATTCCCTCTATTTTCCTTTTTTATTAAAATTCACTCCACAGACATTCTTGATACATACTGACACAATTTTGTACATTTTATATATAAATCACACACCAAGACCTCTATATTATATGTTTTTACTAGAACAAGAATATTTGGTGATCCTTATTTTTAGGTTTTTATCATCCAATGTGTTTAATTTTGGAAAACATTATTCCATAATATTCATAAGAAACAACATTTTACTCCAATGTACTCACTTACTCATTAATAATCCATTAACAACAATGAAAAAAAATTCGTTCACACCCATGATATTCATTAATGGTACATTTTTTAATTCATTTTAATTCAAAAATTCCCCCTAGTACCCTAATAAATTTGGTGTCTTTTGGAGAAGTTTTGAGGGGAGAAAAGAGGGTGCACTTTTTAGGTGCCAGATCCAAACCGTGAAGCCTTGTCCTCGTCAAAACAAAATGGTTAAATGACTTACTTCCCCCTACCCCAGGATCTATCCAAATTTGTCCCTTCCTCATTCTCTTCTAACCTAACATCCATGGCCACCCTCCAAGTTGGCCAAACCCTCATTGGAACCCCATTTTGAAGGGGGATTTGGTGGAGGAATTTCATTCAATTTCAAGTAAGTGATTCTTCTTCAAAGTTTTTCCCATTTCCATGAAGTTGCATCTCATTGTATTGTAGTAAAAAATTTATATAGTGTAAGGTTTCGAACCTAGGGTTTTTATGGGTTTTATTGGTCTATTCTTGTGTTTTTAGGCTTTATATATGTCCCTCTGGGTGTGACAGTTGTGCGATTTAATTTTTGCATAAAGAATCAAAAGTTTACATTAATTTGGTAGGTGAGTCCCTGTTTATGAAATATATTTGTCTTAGAATGATTTATTTATCATATTTTAGAGTTTATATCATTTTTTTATTTCTGAAAAAATAGTTTTAGTGGTGTTTGTATTGGAAATGAATTTACAATTCCATTTACATGTGAAATTGGGAGTTTTCATAGAAGTGTTTTGTTGGTTTATTTTGGGATGTTCTATAAATATGTAATTGATTTCATTGAAAAGTAATAATTAATTTAATCATGGTTCTAATTTTTATACCTTTTGGTTTTTTCTACGAAAATGGGTTTTAATCCTGTTTGTGGAACATGTGAACTTTAAGTTCCATTTTTGTGTGAAAATGGAGGTTCTATAAAGATATCATATCTTGGTTCACATGGGGTTCCCTAAAAGTTTTTTTGGATTCATTGAAATTTAATGGGAGGAATTTTATTTTTTGGTAACTTACAACTGTTCACATTGTGTACATTTTGGGGTTTTCAAGGAGTTTTGGGTGCAAAACAATGCGGGATTTTTAGAAATTTGTTCATTAAAAATCAAAGTGTTTTAATGTGTGTTTTAAGTAGTTTAAAACGTGTATAGACACTATACTAATTTAGTGTGACCATTATTGGTGTTTTATATTAAAAATAGATGTATGTAATATGATGAAATTGGTTGATCAGAAAGGGGGTAAACTGGGAACATAGATGGGGCGGATATATACTTGTACGACTAATGGACCGGATGGGTTTTGTCCCTGTTTCACTTAAAATTTGGATAAATACAACACTATATAAACTATATGGAAGATGATTAGGGAGAAATAGGATATGGGTATGTTCTCAACTAGTGGCTCTTGCATGAGAACAAATTTTACTATGGTTACTTTATACCGAGGTACGAGGTACATGTGGCCCGAGACTATCTAGTTCCTAGGGGTGTTCCTGATTTTGTTTCTCTTTAGATTTTTGGTATTTTTCCCTTTTATTTGGGTGTTTATGGATTTATATTATAGTAGATAACATGACCATTAAAATTTCTTAACATTCTAAAAGTTTTATCATAAAAACTATTTTCAATTGAATGTTCTATTTCTTGCAATTTGTCACCACTTTTATTTGCATATAAACAATACATGTTTTCCCATTATATTTCATGGAAAGTTGGAATAATTGGGTGTTATCTTATTGGTATTAGGCTCAAACCCTACTTACACCCATTTGGTGTAAGTAGAATTTCATTTTCTTGACTAATGTAAAGGAAAGGCTTTGGGTGATGGCGGTTCGGGGTGTTAGTTCCCATCCGTGTGGAGGAGTTGTGAGGTAGGCTTGTGTTTGATGGCCCCTTGTCATATGGAGTCCTTGGGTCTATTTTTATAATATTTACTTATGTCTTTGAACCATTTTAATTGATTTTGAACTTATGTATTCAGTTCTGGTTTTTTCTTAAGAATTGTTTGGCTCGAAAATTTCAGATTCATCTCAAGGATAGATTTTAAGGTTTAATTCATTCATACTCAGGTATATCATTCCCAAACATAAAATAATGACACACAGGCACTAGTTACATCTAATTGGGATATGGAATGCCCTTCGGGTATTTCCACGTGTTGGGTTTGGTGCCAATATTGGTGGTGACATGCTTCATTTCTTGATAAAATGATATCAGATGATGACAATATTTGGGGGTTATATTGCTATTTTTGGATGAGTCAAGATAGAAATGAGAAAAAACTTTCAGGGCTTGGAGTTCTGGACATGAGTAGGGTGCCTAGCCCACACCACTTGTGGCAGACCTTTAGTCATCAAGGGATGTTGGAATTGTCTGATTGACTTCACATCTTGGTGGGACGTGTGGGTTGCAGACCACACATGGACATCAGGCGGGGGTAGATTAGTTGTTTCTTATATTAATTTAATGTATTTAAATTATTTATATTTTATATATTTGATTAATATTTTTTTAATTGAGGTATTAACTATTGTTTTTATGACTCATTCATTTTGTAGTAACATGCCTCCCCAGAAAGCTCTCATGTGCCCACTAGAGGGAGCCGAAGAGTGTTCTCCTACACCAATCGATCAGAGGCTAGTCAAGGACTTGGTCCGAGCAGTCCAGGATATAGGAAAAATACCTGATCATGTTCCATCTCTCTTTAGAGAGGATAATACTAGTCCTAGAAAGGACAACGCCCTTGAGTTCATGAAAAATAAGCCTCCAACCTTCCGAGGCATCATAGAACCCGAGGAAGCAGAATATTGGATCAAAGAGATCGAGGGCATGATCAAGTTCCTAGATACAATCGAGGAGATTAAGGTTATATTTGCCTCTTTCTATTGGAGGGTACCAGTCGTAGGTGGTTGGAATCAATTATTCAAACTGGAAAGAATGAACAGATGCGTTGGGGAGATTTTAGGGTTGTCTTCAATGGGAAATATTGATGTGGTGTCTTGGAATATGCCAGGTCCGAAGAGTTCATGGATCTCATTTAGGGGAATATGTATGTCATGGATAATGCCAAATGTTTCATTGAGTTGGTTCAGTATGCACCTTAAATCGTCTCCCATGAGCATGAGAAGGCCCTGAGTTTTGTGAAAGTCTTGAGACCAGAGATATACTCCTATGTGTTCTTGTTCAATCTGTGGACCTATGTTGAGGTCATTGACCAGGATTCCTTGATGAAGATTGATTAGAAAGAAAGGGCTAGTTTCTCTAGTTCTGTATCAGTAGTGGGAAGTGGTAGATCCTCAGATAATAAAAGGAAGCATGAAGAATAGGTGAAGAAAGGAGGTGGCAGTTTAGGCAACTCTTTCAGGTAGTTTTCATCTATGGATTCTGATGTGATATTGGTAATTTTCCACTAGTGTCGGAATCCTGGGAACATCAAACAATCATTCCCAATTACTCTGAATCCTTGTTACTAGTGTGGAGTCATTGGGTATTTACGGTGATTCTGTGGGGTGGCACAACCACTTTCGAGTTGGGCAGGGTTAGTGGCTCCAAGAGGATTTGCAGCATAGTCTAAGTCGTCGAGGATTAGGGGATCTTGTTTTGGTGGATGTGGGGTAGGTTTGGGTCATCTTATGGGCATATATAGTTCAAGGCATAGCCACATACTAGTGGTCATCCTCAGGTACACATCGGATATCATCATGTGGTGGATCAGGCACCAGGAGGATCAGAGGTGCGACCATCGACTGTTCGAGGGACCATTTTGATCGCATCTTCTATAGCTACATCTCTTTTTGATATTGGTTCCTATGTTTCATTCATTTTTGTCCGTTGTGTGTACAATCTTAATTTACCAACTGAGTTGTTGTCTTTTGAAATGGATTTAGTTACATAGCTGGGAAATAAGAACGAGCACGGTCTCAGGTGCCCTTCATGTGCATTTCCCATGCCATGGGTTGAGATGGATTGGGACCTCTTGGTCCATAATATGGATCTATTTGACATAATACATGGTATTTTTTTCTAGTACACTTCTAGCTGAACATTTATTACTAAAGGCAGTGAGTGATTTTCACAGAACCTGATGGGAGTTGTCAATTTTTTCAGAGAGAATGGGATCCTCAGTCGGGGCACACAGGACCTCTACATCCCATGTTTGGAATTCTTATCTTCTAGTTATCATCACTCATGCTAGAGGAAAATGGTATTTCCCCTAATGGTGCACTACCTGATATAGTGAATTTATTTCTGGAGGTATTCCCGGATGACTTTTCAGGGTTTCCCCCAGATTGGGATGTGGAGTTTTTTATTGATCTCGCACCAGGAACACAACCGATATCTCTTCCCTCATATCACATGTACCTTACCTATCTAAGAGAATTAAAGATATAGATGGAAGACTTGTAATCCAAAGGATTCATTCGCTTGAGCATCCCCCTTTTTGGTCTCTTCTATTTTGCATACGAAGAAGGCTGATGGATCCCTCTATTTGTGCATTGTATACCGGAATCTGAATAAATTAATAATGAAGAACAAATACCATTTTCCAAAAATAGATGATTTGTTCGATAAATTGATGGGAGAAAATTGGTTCTCAAAAAAAATACATGCATTAGGGATTCCATGAACTCAGGGTGAAGAATTCATATACTCAGAAGACAGCCTTCTGAAGCAGGTATGACCACAATGAATATTTGGTCATGCCCTTTGGATTGACCAATGATCTAGTAGTCTTTTTGGGACTCATGAATAGGGTTTTCAATGAATATCTTGATTCCTTTTTTGTTCTATTCTTGGATGACATTCTATTTTACTCTATCTCTAAGGAGGAACAAGAAAATCACTTGTGGATTGTTTTGGAAACCTTACGAGATCATCACCTCTATGAAATGTTGTCAAAGTGTATTTTATGGATCATGGAGGTGAAATTTTTGGGGCATGTGATCTTTGAGTTGGGGGGTTTCAGTGGACCCTGAGAAGATTAGTGTCATTATGTCATTGGAGAAACTGAAGAATGTGTTCAAGATCTGGAGTTCCCTTCGTCTTTCTAGTTATTACAAGTGATTCGTTCAGTATTTCTCTAGTATTTCATCCCCAATGACTACACTCACTCAGAAAGAGATGAAGTTGGTATGGGTCCTAGAATGTCCAGCATCGTCTGAGGATCTATAAAGGCAGTTGACTACCACCCCCATTCTGATTTTTCTAGAGATAGGAAAGGGGTATGTGGTCTATAGTAATACTTCATGTATGAGTCTTGGTTTCATGCTTATGTAGGATGATCACGTTGTGGCATATGGATCTCACCAACTCTGACCGTATGAAAATAATTACATGTCCAATGACTTGGATTAGGAAGTAGTGATGTATGCTTTAAATACATGGAATCACTACCTATTTGGGGAGAAGTTTGCGGTCTACTCTGATCATAGAAGCCTGGCCTATATCTTCTCACAATGGACCTCAACTTGGGGCATCATCGCTTGATCGAGTACTTTCTGGGGTTCAAAATTGACATTGTCTATACCGTAGGCAAGGATAATGTAGTGGCCAACAACTTTAGCATAAGGGTACTAGTGTAGGATTTGATGAAGTCTAGTAATTAGTGGACTTTTATGGGACTCCATTCCCAAATGCATGTGGATTCCATGGAGCACAGTAGAGGTTCATTCTTACTGAGTGTTCAATTGACTCTTTCTCTATTAGAGTTCATTCAGAAGGAAAAACCTAGTGATGTGAATTTTTAGTGGTCGAGGAAGTTTCTTCATGGTGGGGAGACATCCTCTGATTGGTTATC
The DNA here is from genome assembly GCA_963277665.1 of Viscum album. Lineage (NCBI taxonomy): Eukaryota > Viridiplantae > Streptophyta > Magnoliopsida > Santalales > Viscaceae > Viscum > Viscum album. The sequence continues at coordinate 1,659,390,514 of OY728153.1, forward strand.
ATCTCTAGAGGGCATCTTATGCATCAATTGTCTCTCAATAGTTTCATCATCTTTACATAAGGTGGTGATGTAGGATAGCCACCAGTCTCAGTGGGTTGTCTATCTAGGTGAATCCATGATGTTTTATGATGTTCGTCGATAGTTCTAGTGGCTAGGTATGCGATGGTACATAGCAGACTTTGTGTCAAGGTGCTACACATGCCAGGTGGTGAAGCAGGGCATTAGAGCCCCTTTGGTTTGCTATTGCCATTACCATTCCAACTTGTAAGTGGGATAAGGTCTCCGTGGACTTCCTTGTTTGTTTACCACATAAAACTATAGCTAATAATTCCATTTCAGTGGCGATTGATCATATGAACAAATCATCCCACTTCATTTTGATCAAAGATACAACAAAAGAGGATGAGTTGGGTCATTTGTATCTTCAGAAGGTGGTGAGACTCCATGGTGTTCTAAAAATAGTTGTCTCAGATAGAGACCCCAGTTTTACTTCTCTGTTATGGGACATGGGGTCTTAGATTAATATAATCACAACATACCATCCTCAAAAAGATGGTCAGATAGAGCGGGTGAATCATATTTTGGAGGACACTCTCAGTGCATGTATTTTGGACATTGGAGGTTCTTGAGATAGAAATTTAGTATTGGATGAGTTTTATTGTAATAATAGTTTCCAATACTCAATTTGAATGGCTTCTTTTGAGGCTCTATATGGTCTCCCTTATCGGTCCCCCCTATGTTGGGCTGAGGTTAGAAAGACCACATTGATGGGGTCAAGTCGAATGCATGACATGTCTAAGAAAGTTAAGTTGATCAGGCAACATTTTTTGATAGTTCAAAGTCATCATAAATCTTATGCTAGTCGGAGGCGTCTAGACATATCGTTTTATGTAGGTGATAAGGTATTATTTAATTTTCCCCTCGTCTCGGCCATCATCAATGGGGGAAGCAAGGGAACCCGACGTTGTGGTATGTCGGGACCTTGGAGATCACCATGTGTATTGTCATTTTGGAATATTGGATGGTTTTACCTTCTAAGTTGAAATCCATAAATTGATATCTTCCATTTCTCCTAGATTATGAAATACATCTTGGATCCCTCTTATGTGTTGAGTTGGCAAGAACTCGAGATAAAGCCTAACTTTTCAGTCTTTGAGTGACTAGTGAAAACAATGGACTCTCAAGAGAAGGTGCTTTGAGGGAATTATATTCCAATGTTACAGGTTTTTTGGAATCATTTTAGTGATACAAATGAGACATGGGAGTGAATGTCATTGTTTGAGGAAGTGTACTCCTTCTTGTTTTTCAATCATGCCTCTTGTCGACTTTTTTGGGGGAAAAAGCTTTCATGGACAGGGGAATTTTCACACCCCACATCTTTATTAAAGGTACTTTGTTTTCTTATATTTCTATCCTAATATTCCTGATAAGTCCCCCCTAATCCCCCATGAAATTTGGTGGATTTTGGAAAAGTTTTTAGGGGAGAAAATAAAGTGCACGGTTCCAAACCGTGCACAGTAACTGTACAACCTTTTCAAGGTAAAAATGGTTAATTGACTTATTTTCCATCCTTGGATTTATCCAAATTCGGCCCTTCCTCCTAATATTTGAACCTAATAGCCATTGGAGACCTCCATGTTGGTTTAACCGTCATTGGAACCCAATTTTTAAGGGGTTTTTGGTGAAGGAACTTCACTCAATCTCAGGTAAGTGATTCTTCCCCATAGTTCCTCCCCTTTCCTTGAAGTTGCTTCTCATTTTCATGAAGTATAGAATTTCTATAGGTGAGGGTTTCAAACCTATGGTTTATCCTTGGGTTTTATTTGTATATTCTTGTGTTTTTAGGCTTGATCTAGATCCCTCTTGGTGCAGTGGTGGTGGGCTTTTCTTTTCGCGCAATGCATCAGGAGTTTTCATTAATTTGGTAGGTGATTCCATTTTTATGAAATATTTATGTCCTATAATGCTTTATTTATCATATTTTCATGTCTATATCATTTTATTATTATTGTAAATATTATTTTTAGTGGTTTTTGAATTGAAAATTAATTTTAAATTCCATTTTATGTGAAATTGGGGGTTTTGATAGAAGTGTTTTATTGGTTTATTTGGGGATTCCATATAAATACATAATTGATTTTATTGAACTGTAATAGGGATTCCAATAATGGATTAAATTTTTATCCCCATTTTTCTCTGAAAATGGGTTTTAATAGTGATTATGGAACATGCGAACTTTCAGTGCCATGTTTGTGTCAAAAATTGAAGTTTTACAAGGTTATCATTTCAGGGTTCACATGGAGATGCCTTAAAATTGTTTTGGTGGTTTTACTAAAATGTAATGGGCTTACTTTTCTATTTTGTTAATATACAAGTAAGCACATTATGTACAAATTGTGGTTTCCAAGGACTTTTTGGTGCAAAACAATACGAGATTTTATAAAACAGTTTCATTAAAAATCAAAGTGTTTTATTGTTAGTTTTAAGTGTTTTAAAAAGTTTATAAATTATGTAATGATTTTATGTGATCTGTAATTGTGTTCCATATGAATAATGGATTTATGTAGTATACTGAAATTGTTTGAGCACAAAGGCGGGAGCCCAGGTACCTTGGTGGGGTGGATGTGTACTAGTACGGCAAATGGGCTGGATGGGTTTTACCTCTGTTTCACATAGAATTTGGATAAAAAACACTAAATATAAAATATAGATGATGATTGGTGACCACGTGGTATTTGGTAAGTTTCTTACTAGTGGCTCGTGCAGGATAATGGATTTTACTATGTTTACATTACACCGAGGTATGTGGTACATGGGGCCTGAGACTATCTAGTGCCTATGGGTGTTCTTGATTTTGTTGCTCATTTGATTTGTGGTATTTTCCTTTGTATTTGGGTATTTTAGGAATTATATTGACGTAGATTCCATGAACATTTAAATGTGTCAACATTCAGAAATTTTTAGCTAGAAAACTATTTTCAATTGAATGGCATATTTCTTTTAATTATTCACCATTTTCCCATGCATATTAAAACATCTTGCTTCTTCAACTTGTAGTGAATGAAAATTTAAATCATTGGATGATATCATATTGGGATTAGGATCACAATCTACTTACACAACATGGGTGTAATTAGACTTTATTTGTATTGAATCATGTAAAGGAAATGCTTTGGGTGATGTGGTTTGGGGTGTCAATTCCCATCCTTGTGGTGGAGTTTTGGAGATGGCTTGAGGGTGATGACCCCTTGTTTTGTGTAGTCCTTGTAGGATGTTTTTCTAATGGTTCTCTATGTCTCTAGACCTTTTATATGGCTTTTGAACTTATGTAATCATTTTTTGTTTTTTATTAAGACTTGTTTGGATAAAAAACTTCAGATTTATATTTGGGATTATTTTCAATGTTTTAAGATTTCATACACGGGTAAATCATTCCTAATCCTAAACTAATATTACCCGAGCACTTGTTCCAGCCCATGGGGATTGGGAACACCCTTCAGTCCTTGACATGGGTAGGGTTTGATGCTGGTATTGGTGGCGACCATATTTGGTTCATGACAATTTAAATATCATCATCTGATATACATATGTGTCTCTCTTTGGATTCTCTTATTTTGAAAAAAAAATTCTTAAAGTCATTGAGTTTTCACTACCCCTTCATGATAATAAATTTTACTTATTCTTTATGAGTGCACTTCCATATTAGTTTTATCTTCCAATAATGATTTTAATTAAAAACCTATATATTAACATCTTAGAGTAATTGAGATACATTATTCACACATTTTTTTCTTTCCCCCTTCTCATTCATTGAACAATATATAAGTCATGAATTTATTATTATAAAGATATAATAACATTTCAAAATGAAATAATCCATTGATACACAATCTCTAATTTAATATAAAAATTTAGTGATTTAGAAAAAAAAAATTGATTAAATAGATGATTAATGATGTTTAAATAAAATTCCATGTGGTTACAACTTTTGTGAAATATTATTTTAGGGGAAGATTCATTATATTTTAATTTCCTAAATTTACCTCAATAAAATAATTTGTTAAATTTAAGAAAAAATAGTTGGTTCCTCCTTTTTTTAAAAAATATTTTTATCATAAACACATGAATATTCCCCATTTTTATGTAAACTTCAATTTTCAAATTTGAATGTGAGTTTATGGAAAACATACCTCATATATTCTAGAGGCAATATTTATCTAGAGTTTTTACATAAAGAACTTTTACATCATCATCCTTATATTAATCCTCTTGGTACATCCATGCCTATATTACCTCAATATTGGAATCCAGTTTTTTATACATTGGTTTTTCAAAGTTTAACTATCTCTGGAACGAGAACTTCCATTATTACTTCAAGTAACCCCCTAAATTCCATCAGAATCAATATTATTATTAACTAATACTCATCATAAATTATTTGGGGATAAAGTGGAACTTTATTTCCTTCAGTTATAGCAGTATTGCTAAGAAGGTTTTCTTCTCTTCAAAACTCCCCTCACTCTAACTCCGATTTTTCATCATGCAGACACTCTTAAATATTCATCTACCAGCTTCCCTGAGATACATTTTCATCTTTTATACATTGTAATTTTTTTATTTTTGTGGGGTTTTCTTATTTAATTTTTCTAGTAAGGAACAAGGGTTCTTCATTTCTCCTTCATCCATATTCCTTTTATCTTGAAATTATTCTTAACATGAATAATGTATTCATTTATAATATGTTCAAAATTTTCCTTGTGCAAGGTTTTCTTCCACAAATTTATTTTTTAAATTTATGAAGATTACATATATTTTTTGAACAACTTCTATTATATAGGAAACCATTTCATTAATTATCAACATTGTGTCTAGGAAAATTACACCATCAAAATATATTCTTCATTTATATTATTTTGCACATTAGTTGTAACTTTTAATGAACCAAAATTTCTTAAATGGAAAATACATACCCCATTCTATAATTTTTTGACTTTCTAACAAATTCACATTTTCTCTTATATTTTCTTCCATTACTATTAAAATTCATGGTTTTCTTACATACATCCAAAAAAATTGGTTTTTTCTTTCCATAAACAAATCAGGAATACATTAGAGTGACATATCTATTTACATTAATCCTAGTTTTACCATGTTTTGTAACATCCATTTGTTTAAACCATAGGGTATAATTATTTTATATCTTCCATTAATTTTCCTTTAGCATTTATCGCTTTATTATTTTAGTTTTAATTGAAATTTTCTTAGTAGTTTGTAAACCATAACTAATTAATATCCTGGAGAAATCATCCACATAATTCACATATATTTTCAATATATTTAAATATACAAGGAAAAGACCTATTTTCAATCATTCCTGAACTATTTTTTCACATATATGATTTTCTATTAACTTTCTTTTGACTATCCCTAAATTTATTCTATATCTATTTCCCTGTAAAAGAATGAATATGATAATAATATAAGGTATGGTGTCTGAAGTTTTTACTACACCAATAGTATTCTACAAATACACTATTGTTCTAGTGAGTGTAACTATGGCTTGTTTAGGTTTCTTCCTATTATCAAATGACCATTTCTTCATTCTGAACACCATGTAGGACTCTTCTTCCATTAAAACATTCCTCATCCATTTCTGAAGTGGAGGGTTCTTCATCGTCAATTTTCCTCATATGATTTTTATAAGAATAATATTTTTTTTACTTCACTATTAATAGAATCTAAATTAGTAAAAAATTAATTTCTATATCATGAGTTTACATTCTACTTATATTTATTGGAATATTATTCTTCTAATGCTTTCATGCTTCTCCTATCACTCAGTAAATCCATTCTAGATGTATGTATCTATTTATAAATTTTTGTAGTGGATATTTTCATATATTCATTTAAAGATTTAACTTTAAAATTTTCCATGTCTCTTAATTTCACCACCAACTCATGGAATATATAATTTAATGTGTTCTTATGATCTTAAAGACACCTCACATTATATTCACTTTCAACTTATAAATTTTTTATATTATCATCATGAAACATACTTGAATGTTTCTAGAAATGAAAAATTACATTTAATCATTTTTCCTTGATCTCTAGTTTAGTATTCATAACATAAAAAGATTATTTTTGTATATCATTTAATGAATGACTCAATTCATTAATAACTAGTATTAAAATAATTTTTTCAGAAAAAAATCTGCAAATACTATTTTATAAAATAGAAGCTTTCTTCATAGTTTATTAACAATTAATCTTTAAACTAAATGGTTTTGGTGAAGGTGTTACACATATGTACCTTCTAAAGTTCTTTTCCTAAAATTTTACTCTCATTCAACTTTGATTTATCAATCTATTTAATCCATATAGTTTTATCTTCTTACATAGAGTAAAATATAAAAATAGTGGATTTTAATTCAGGGACCACTATTGATAAACCTTACTAATATAAATTCATCTCACATGTGATTTTATAAAATTAATATTTATATAATGAATAATATTTAATATCAAAGATCTACTTATTGTACCTATTCTTCTAAAAGCTATGTGAGGATTGTTCTTTTTTCTAAACGTCATTCTCAATGTATCTTCTATTTCATAAAAACTTAATTCAAGCAATGTTTTTCAGTATATAATCCATTGATATATGAAAATATATTTTATAATGTTTAAAAGGGACTTTAATCAAGAATTTCTTAACATTATTATGGAGTTTATTAATAGATTCAATTGACTCAAACTAATCTTATCTTGTACAAACATCTTCCCAATGATTATCTCAGAAAAAATTATTATTATAACTTATGGTATAATTACAATTAAGTAGAGAAATACCTCCTTGAGATATATCTGAATCGATTACACTTTTTTCCTATGGGATTCGTTCGTCTTCCTATTTTTCAATGTTTTGGTCAAAACCATGATATTTATACAACCAAGGATAAAATTAGTTTCCTTCTACATAATATGAAGTTATTCGTATTCTTTATAACTTATTTCACTAAAATATAGAAATTTCAACATCATATAAGTCAATGTACAATATAAAATGGGATGAACTTGTATATCCTATAATATGGAACCTGTGCCCTAATACCAATTCAGAGTCACATTGGATCATGAAGACACCCATAGAGTGCGAGTGAATCAAGGGTAACCATATTTTATAGTTTTTCTTCAAATTAATCTTTTGAATCCTTTAAATGGGTCATAAATATCACATCCCTTAAGATATGTATACCTTACGACTTATTATTCAACAGATTTCCATTATAGAATGAAAAACAAATTAAATTACATAACACATATAATTTTTTATAATTTTTTCCCTAGATGTGAGAGTATACTTCTTTCTATTCCGACTCTTGTTGAGTCACATATTTTCCACCAATAATATAATTATAAATTTAAATGGATGTGATAAGTCATTATCCTTAACCCATATTATGCACCCCACACACACAAACTCCCAAAAATAAATAATAATAGTAAATATCATCAGTTTATAATGTTTCTTTAATTTTGAATAGGTATTCAACGGCAACTTCGTCTAATGTTGGAGTTTGTAGGTTCCATATATGATCTTCTTCTGGTGAAATTAATTCCAATGGTCTGATTTTCATCATCTGAACAAGATGATCTATTCTTCTCAACATTCATTACAACATGATGTTCTAGTCTTCTGAAAAATATCAACTCATCAAAATATTCTTTGAAATATCTAGTTGGAAACTCCCCCCCCTCAATTATTCTATTCTTATTCTAAGAGGATCTCTAAAATTTTCTTATTATCATAAAAAATATATCTATTCTAATGAGATTAATTTTTGTTAAATACTCAAACTTTTTAATATGTTTATGTATTATCTGTTTCGAAATATCATTGATAAATTTTTAACACCCTGAAATAATCTTTTAAAATATCAAAACAAACTTTAATATCCAAATATAATAGCAAAAAAATTCTTTTTAAATCATCCACAAATATCATATTTAATCATGAAATCAATTTTATAAATATTGTATCATAAACTATCCAACTTATCTTTTTCATAATTAATTTTTTTACTTCGCATAAATGATATTTTCTCAACATTTTTTGTTGTAAATTCTTCTTTAAACATCAATAATCTCTTCGCATAAAATCCTGTTTAATATTTTGTATATATATTTTCTCACATATGCAGTCTCCGAATTATCATTTTTCTCCATGGGATATATTTTAAGGAAACTCTACACTTATTTATTTATTTTTTTCCAATGGAATGAAAATAAATATTTTATGCTGATGTTTTCTACATTAAAGGATTTACAAAAGGTATTGGCATAATAAATCAGAATATCTCATCATAATATTCCACATTCATAATTACATGGATTCTGGTGAACCCAATTATCTTATTTTACTATATTCTTCTTCTGTTAAAAAATATTTGAGAATAAAAAGTTTACAAATTCTCCCAAACTATTCTTGTTATTTCTTCATCATCTGTTGTATTTTCTTTTGAGGTATTCAGATGTCAATTCCTACACAAATGGTGTTGTATGAACGTTATTAAATTGTCCATCTAACATGAATTTCTAAAAACATCACTTTCCATATAGTAATTTAGAAATTATTCATCAAAAATATAGAAGTATCCTTCTATTTTATTTCTATACTCCAATTGAAAACAACCCCTCTGTGATGTTTGAAAATCACTCTTTCCTTATTTAAAAACATTCTAAAAAAAATTGAATTATTCTAGGAACATTTCATCCATTTTTCTATTCTAGGGAACTGACTACATTTTCTTATTTTTTTTGTTCTTTCAATTGGTAAAATTTCCATAGATTAAAATATCTTCTTCAAGATGATAAAATTATTCAAGCACTGTTTCTATATAACTTCTATTATCATGGCTGTTGTTGATCATTATCCATCAACCATTGTCTTTTTCATGCTATAACCATCCATATTTGTAAAATAATATCCTTTCATTATTTTATTTATCTTCTTATATGACATTTAATTTTCTAGTCAAATACCATTTGTTCTTTTTATTATTCCAATTTAATGTGATGTCTATTTATTTTATAAAACATGTGTGTGATAAATTTTTCACATATTTGGGATGTTTTTCATATTTTGAATTGAAATTTTATTTTATTTTTTCATTATTATTTTGATTATCTTTCCCAAATTAATTATATTCACAGTGTCCTGCATGTGTTTAGGTCTTGAAAAATCTATTAGCATTACATTGTTTTAAACTCAACCTCAAAACATTTTTTATATTCATATGATAATCCATTTCACTTTTTTTGGATACATCTAAAAATATTAATTCCATGAATTTAATCTCTACCCTTCAAAATAATTTACTATATATTCCTTCATTTTAAAATCCACATCATTTTACTTCATGAAATATAGTGACCCAAATTTTTAAATCTTTTGATAAATCATTCACCAATTCATCAATAATGTATTTTGTTACTAGAACATGAATATGTATTAATCATACTGTTGATGGTTGGATCATTCAGTGTAAATAATTTTGGATAAAGTTATTTCATAATATCCATAAGGAATATAATTTTACGTCAATGTAATCTTTGATTCAAAAAAATCCATTAAAAACACTATATAATCATTACCATTATCAGATGAGAACTTCTTTATCCCCCTATGGATTTTAACCAGTATTAAATTTTATTTAAGGTAAATGAGTTTTCTATCCCCCTTACAAATATTAAGTTATTAATATTATATATGAGAGATCATCGTGATCAATTTTCTCTCCCCCTTAATGATTTGAATTTGAGACCCATTTATTGATATCATGGAGTAAAGGAGTACTTTCTTCACACATTTTCTTCCTTCCCCCTTTTCTTCTATTTAACTATATGTAAATATTTATTCTTGTAGAGAAATATAGATTTAATTTTTTAATGATATAATATAAAAATTATTAATCTCTAATTCTATTTACACATTACATGGTGTAGAATGTATGAGTAACTAATTATAATATTAATGTTGTCAATAAATTTTTACATGTAATATAAAATTTTATAAAATCTTATTTTATGGGTAAAATGATCAAATTTTAATTTATTTTAAATTCCTACAATCTTATCAACAAATTGATTAAAAAATTCAAGAATAAAATTATTATATTTATCCACATAATAAAAAAAACATTACCATAAAAAAATCAAAAAATCAACATTTCATGTTTCTATTTAACCCATTGTTTTAAAATAATAATGGGAGAGTATAGAAACAATACCTCAAATATTTTAAAAAATTCAATCTATAGATTATAAGTATAAATTAATTTTACCACATCATCTATAGATTCATTCATTAAGTAATTGAATGTTTACTTTACTTGAAAATTATAATCTGATTTCTTAATTTTGGTTGATTGTAATTTAACTATTTATAGAATCATTTCCTCTATTTTCACTTCTAGGATACCCCTAAATTCAATCACTTTCAATATAATTATTCAATAATCATAATATAAATTAATTGGTAATAAAGTGGATATATATTTACTTTCGGTAGAGCAATGAGGATGACAATGGTTCCTCATCGTAGAAAATCCCTTCACTCAATTATCATTTTTCATCATGTAGTCACCAATAATTTTACATCTACCAACATCTTTGGGCTGCATGGAATTATTTTCATTATTGTAAATTTTTTTATTTTTTATTATTATTATTTTACATTCTCCAATAATGAACATGCATTCTATTTTTCTTTTTCTCTTATCTTCACTATAGAATAAAATTTTTCAAGATATAAATTATGTATGCATTTAGAATATTTTCAACTATTTCTATATGCTAGATTTAATCATCATAAAAATGTTTTAATTTATAACAATCACAACATTTTTTTAACAACTTCTTATATATTGGAATCCATTTTAGGAAGTTCACAGGAGTGTTTCTAGATAAATTAATCCTTCTATAAAAATTATTAATATATGGTATTTTACACTTTAGTGTTATCTTTTGACGAACCTAAATTAATTCATTGGAAATTTATTCCACCATTCAAATCTATGTTTTCATTTTAGATTAAATTAATTTATTTCTTATATCCTCTTCCATTGATGATAGAATTCAGGGATTGATTTTATTTTCCAATGATGTGTTATTTACTTCCATAAAAAACCTATTTTTATGAGAGTTACATTACCCTTTACAAGATTTAGGGGTGTATCATGTTTTATAACTACTTTTTGTTTAAACATCATGGTACAATTATGATATTTCATCCTAAACATTTACTTCAAAATTTTATTATTCATTCCATTAGTTGAAGATGATAATCATCATAGTAGTTTTTAATCAAAACTCATCATAATCATGTCCACATCATCCATAAAATTCACATATAATTTTCATATATTCAAATAAATTATCCAAAAAAGTATTTTTCAGCTTCTATAAATTCCTTTTGAAATTGGATGAGTGTCTCTTAACATCTTTTTGACATTCCCTGAATGATCTCATTTTTTCATTTCTATAAACAACAATATTATTCCTACAGTCCACGATTTTGAAATTTGGATGAGTGTCTCTTGTTATTATGATTATAACATTGGTGGGTGGAGGTAACTTCCATTTCTTAAATGATCATTTCATCCCTTAATACACCTTATGTGGAAACTTCTTATTTACAAACATTATTCACCATTTGATTAAGTGTTGGGTTTTTTATTATCACATTTCATAATATATTTTTTGTTGGAAGGATATTTATTTACTGCACAATTCAAAAAATAATAATTTGTATGCAATGAATTTATAAATCAGGGGTTTACATTCTTAGTCAGATTATCAGAAGATGGAACTTTTTATTCTTCCATTCTTCTCCTTCCACTCGATATGGTCATTATAGATGTAACACACTATTTGTCTATTTCGGTTGTACCTATTTTCTAATATATTTTTAAATATTTTACATGATTGGTTTCTATGTTTCTCAGTTTCACCACCAACTCAAGGAACAAAAATTTTAAAGTCTCTTATGATCATTAAGACACCTCACTTTATATTTCCATTCAACATCTTTATATTTTATATTTTCTTCATGAAACTTACTCACATATTTTTATGAATCCAAAACTGATTTACTCATTTTTTCTTGATCACTAGTTAAGTGTTATGAACATGAAAAGCCTCCTTTTGAGTATACATTATTGAATAATTATTTCCCTAATAACATATGTTAACAAAAGATCTCCTCAAAAAATCCAATGAACAACTTATTAACTTAAATTAAATATTTCATTATAGTTTTTTACTTATTGATTTTGTATATAAATTAATTTTTTGAGTATTCCACACATATTTTCCTTCTAATGTTTTTTTATTCATTTTAGTCTCATTAATTTGTGTTTTTTGAATCTCTTTTATCCCTTGTGTATTATTTTCCAACTGAAATTACATTACTTCAGTAGTATATTTTCATTCATGGAAAACTTCAAATAAAACATCCATATCTATATTGATCTCACAAGGGATTATTTACAATTGTAGTTTTATTAAGAAGAATATTTCATTTCTATGTTTGACATGATATTCATATGATTCTACAGGCATTGTGACGATTCTGCATTTTTAGAACTTCTTTCCCAATGTATTTTTTGTTTTCCTAAATTTTGTTCCAACTCTATTTTTCTTATATATATTTTTAATGTATCAAAATATATGATTGAAAAGTTCAAAAGGAAAATTTATGATGTATACCTTGAATTTAATATAGAGGTAATCAATAGATTCAATTGACTCAAACTAATTTTATATTTAACTTACATCTTATAGAGGATTTGTTCTAAAAAGTTACCATTATAACTCCTGTTCTTATTACCTTTAGGTACTAAAAAACTTCATTATCTAATTATGAGTTTCTAACATTTTTTTTCTATGTTTCCTTCTTCTTCCTATTTTTAAATGTTTTTTCCTAAACATAAATATTTCTAAAAATATTGATAACATATATTTAATTAAAAAATTTATTAACTATTTATCTTCCTGATAATTTATTTTATCAACTTCTAGAAACTTTTTCATCAAAAAAAATTGAACAACACAATCAGGAATAAATTTTTAGATCCTATCATATGATTTTCCCATCAGAAAAATCACCATGGCCACTAGTGTTATTTTTTTGGGGGGGTTTAATATTTCACAATCATTCATCCATTTTTCATTATTTTAAAATATCCTGCAATTCATTTGTTTGTGGAGTTGGAAACACTGAATGATTCCCTTATATAAACATTCTTTCCAACTGAATGTGGTTTGTTGAGATTGATCTAATATTTCTACGGTACTGACATTGGTCGTGATAATTGGATTTCATGATCATCACACACTTTTATGAGGAATTGTTTCCTACTCTAGGGTTCTCTAATATATTTAAGATATGTTTGTGAATCCTTCATTAATTCCCAACTATTAGGTGAGTCTCTCTTCAATTAAAAAACAATCATTAGAATTTGTTGAAATTTTGAATCTTATCTATGTATCTGATATTCTTAATTGATGGATATTTTTGTATGTATCTTAGGTTATCCATAAATGGTAGCCTATAATTAATGGAATATAGATTCGTTTTTTTATTAAACAATTCTTGTTTTGATCCATACAATGGGATGATCTAAAATTTATCATCAATCAGAGAGACTACATTTTTTTGATGTTGAGTTTCATCCCATGATATGGGATTCCAATGTATCCTTTTGAAATGAATCAGAACCTACGTAGTTCAGTTCCCCTAAAATGGAAACATCATAACATTTAATTTTGGGTGACAAAAACCAAACCATGTTGTTTAACGTCTTTCGAGAAGAAAATATAAGTGAAAGGTTCCCCATAATAGTTTAGTGTGGCACTTATACAAATGTTTCCTAGGGGACCCAGAAGGAATATGGGCTAGTAGGTGGAATAATAACCAAGTAAGAATGTTTCCCAAATTGAATTAGGATTGACTATGGGGTGTGGGTTTTGGACCTCATATAGGTTTCCTACATATCCCATTTAGACGGGAATCCAAGGATATGTAGTTTGATTATGAGGCTTACACCAATGTACACCCTATAAATGTTTATATAACATTTGAATGTGTCCCTTTGAGATAATTTTAAGATGGTTATGGGGATCATTACTTATAAAAGCATCATCGGTTTAATTACATGGTTGGGGCTTATACCTAAGGATGAGGCTCGTTATTGTTGAATCAAGTAGAAATCATGTTAATCACAAACCACCAATCCCATGTGGCCTAGGTGATTTGTGGGAAAATATATTAGGTAATAGATTTTAAATACCACAAAATATGCTTTGTAAACTCATTGATGAGGCATGATCCCAATGGAATAGGGAATTAGAGCTATGGAACGCTTATTCTCTTTTGTTTTGGTAACTCGGATAGTCAAATCGACTCATTTCCATCACCCGATATGAAAATAGGATCAAGATTGAAACCTCCTATAAGAAATTATATTGTCCTAATCCTAGTATGGATTCTCTTAGGATGAGTTCCTATGGAAGGTAATATGATAACACAGTAAACATAAAATTGAAATGCTAGTGTGATCCATTCCATATCCACTGGGAAATGGAGTCCCTCTGTCCTAGAGTAGATGTGGGGAGGATTATATCTTAGTTCACACATATGATACTAGGAAATACCTAAAAATTCCCCATGGGTCGGGTACCTCTTGACAGATGCTATTCATGTCGACATGCACCAAAAGAAAGATACCCATAATGTAAGAAAAATTCAAGACACTATCAACCAATAAAATTCATATTTGAATTGGAGTAAAAATGGTGTGTCTCATTCCATGGAATTGAAAGTATCAACTCTTTAGGGGAGACTTTAATTTGATACCCATGTGTTAAAAGATCCAAATAAAGAGGGTTCATGCAATTTATGGCTTGATAGAGAGTTTTCAGGTGGATCATATAGGTGAAAGACGGGCGAGTCAATGAGTCTACATGTTGGGTGGACCTATGAGAACTGTAAGGGCTTCAAGTAAATAATAATGATTGATTTAAAGAAGTATTTTGTATGGAACACTTCTGAAAAAACACTTGTGTTATGCCTTTATCTAGGCTCCAGGGTTCTCCTTCGGTGTTCCGAAAAGGATCTCATGCAGGTACAAGGTTTAGGATGGGGCCTCCATGATAGTGACTATCTACTTGGGTAAAGGTTTCCATATGCTTCTTTATTGTATATTTAGACCCTAGAATGAATTTAATTCCATTATCCCCATTAATTAATCCTCTATAGTGTTTTGGATAACTACTTGAATGGTTATTTACTGCCTAGATAAAGCACTTTGGCGATTAGAGCATCGAGGCTTCTTTGTGATTTTTGGTAATTCTAAATTAGGATGAATATGGTCCTATTTATAGGCTAGTACAAGACATTGATTATAGATTTTGGATTAACAAGGTCTATCACCCAGGATAATGTGATAGTCTGTTGTGTAGGACAATGTGCATGTGTGTCATGTGTGGTCTCTCTTGGTGGTTTGGCTATCTAGTCCAATGTAACACTACTATATATATAGGCCCACCTTCTACATCGATGTTATTTTGGTGGGACCATTTTAAAGGGGCATTGGTGAAATTTACAACCCTCAGTATTTTTCTCTTATCATATTTTTTTCTCATTAATGTATTTTCTATTAATAACATTTAATCGAGGAGACAAAATAGTGTGGAAAAAAATAAAAAGTTCAGCTCTTGAGTAAATGAGATGAAAATGAATATAGGGTTGCAATGCTCATCCTCCCAGCTCACTCACATAAGTGGGGTGAGCACATAAACCACACATAGGGGCCCTTCATCTTTATACCAAAAACATGCCTCAGTTGGTGCACCTTTTATTTATTTACCCCATAAATGAAAAGGATTTTTTAACCAATCATCTATGTCATTATCACTATTTTTCATTATTATTAAATTGTATCATTAAATAAGGTTTGAAAAAAATATTGTGGAGTTATTTACATAAAAACTAAATTATTTGTACTTTATGATAAACTTTATTAATTAGATGAATATTAATAAAATATTTATCACATAATGATTTTTCATCTGCATGAAATAGTATGTAATAATGTCCTAAGAATAACTGTCACACTAAAATTTTATAGAGTATCCCTGCTATGATGTGAACACATAAGTTTCATGACACTATTATTGAATATATGTTCGATGGTCGAATGATATCATTTAAATGGACACAAATGATACCGGATATCAGGGGTGGGGACTCATGAATGTTTAAGGAATCTTCTCATAGTGTACGCCCATGTTAATATCTAGGAGGATGTTATGGGTACAATACCCACCAGTGAGAAACCCACATCCATATGTGTCATTGGATGTTTATATCAATGAATCATTGTATTGTTCATTAGACTTCGATATTATTATTAAGGGAAATTATGACTCACAGACAAAGATGTATTGATGAAACTTGTGATGGAAAATTTTCGTGCCAAGGTATGATATGTTGTGTGTGTCATGAGTAAAATAGCATTAATGAATAATAAGATAATGGATTTTCAATTCTACGGAAGTAGATATGTCTGGCCCTTTAATGGAAATGATATATCCTAACTAAATCAATGGTTGTGTTATTATATAAGCAAGTTCAATTCTGGGAAGTCAAATAATGAGAAATCGATCATATGGATTGATGGAACCTGCATAAAACCTGCTTGATTGGAGATATCTATACAAAGGGATTATATTACATGGTAAGAATTCATATAAGGTAACATGTCATTATGATATCAGCTTCTTTCTCTTGTGTGTCTTGACCCATTTCTAGATAGTAATCTTAGAATTTAGGCAGGCATGCCTAATGCCAATGCTAAAGAGTCCTAGAGGTTCACACACTATGTGTATCCAATATCTCAGTTAAATAGTTTAATTATTTAAAATTTTGAATAAATATTATTCTCAGTTCTGGTTTAATAATTATTCAATTATTCCTAATCACAATTATTTCATTGGTAGTTATTTGAGAAAATATATTACAAATAGAATATTTATTTATCAGTAAATAATTCAGTTATATTTATTTGATTAATAGATAGTCATTATTCAAAGCCTAGTAAACATTGAGGAGGATTAGAGGACCAAGTTATGGATCATGTGAGAAATAATATTAAATAATCTCTTGTTCAAAAATATTAAAATATAATTTTTAATTTAAAAAAATTAAAGGAAATATTTGAATTTGAATTATTATTTTTCATGGGGTTTTCCAATTGAAAAAAAAATTAAGTAATGACACATGTGGTAGTTATCTTTTATTTCCTAGTGAATTAATCTTTCTAAACAAATATCATGGAAATAAAAGCATTTTTATTGTTATTTTCAATGGGTTTTTCAAATGGAATAATAAATTATATAACATCACCTATGAAAATTATTTATTATTACCTAGTGAATTAAATTCCTCGTTATGTTATTGTTCTCTATATAATCCAAGGGTTTATTCCACCAGCTAACCAATGACTGTGTGAACAGCATATTGGAGAAAAAAGATCTCAATCCCAGAGAACTCTTCCTTCTCCAAGAATTATTTTCAGAACGAGAGAGATCCTCCTCTACCTAACCAAGAAGAACACTTTGGAATCAATTCTCAAGACGATTGAAGGTGGTCATTACAAGATCAATGATCTTCTGTGCTAGCACTCAGAGACTCCATCAGTGATGTACAGAGATATGTGGGGTACGTTTGGATCACTGTTAGTGAAATCTTATCCTTGGATTCTACATCACAACGAAGTCTCAATTTGGACTCTTGGTCGGATTAATCAATAAAGAAATAATCACTTTATAGTTAATTCTATAATTTAATTAAATTAATTATAAACAAAATAAATTGATACATTATTCTCATTTTTGTGGTCTCACCATTTAATTTTATCTTTGATTAAATTCAATGTATACTGGTGTTCAACATTTTATTGATCACAAATTGATCATCAGATATGAAAATTTGCAATGTTGTGTAAACGCCCATCCTACGCTTCTGATGCACCCAAAACTGTCAAGTGGTTTCAGAGGGTTTATATTTTTTTATAATTATTTAAATAATTCTTTAATGGTATTTGATTTAGTAATTTAGTTTGTCAATTCATGTTAAATAATTCTTTTATACAAAATTTAGATATATCTTCCTCCCTTGCTGTTTCTCACATATCTAATAGAAATGAATTATTTAATGATTAAAATTAAATCAAGGATCTCATTAGGATGTATAAATAGTTTTTTCAATATAACATAAGAATACATGCCATGTAGTCAGATCTACACATCATGTATTTTAATTCAATGCATCATTAGTAATTCGCAAATTATTCAAACCATGTGCATTAATAACTCATGGTGTATTTAATTCTTACACCCTATATTGAAAGGGACAGACAGGTACACGGTCAGTTATACTGCACACTGTGTGGCCTACTGGAAACAGTGTGTAGTCCCTTTGGGTTAGGGTTACGTCATGTATCCCATACAAGGATTGCCCAGTTGGTGACTGTGTAACTCAGAGTCTACATGACATGTGGTCCACTAGAAACATTGTATACTCCAAAGATTTATGATGTACACATCACACATCATTTTCCTAGGCATGTACATCAGATGGATGGTGAGGAGGGTACAAGCCTTGTAGTTGGATCTACATGCCTTGTGCTATTTCTAGATTACGTTTATTTAAAAATTTATTATATATTGTGTGAACTCTCGAGTCATGTACCTTCTTGTGGGTCTAAATTTGGGACAGAACATGTGATAGGTGTTTGATATATATATATATATATATATATATACATATATATAGCACATCATGTATGAGATTTAATACAGTTTTAATTACATGTGCATGCTTCATGTCAAAATTAATAATGTGTTTACAAGTATAAATACATGTAGGGTAGTTTTGGATGGGTATTGACTAAGTTTCTTCTAAGGTACAAGTTATTTACAAGGTTATTTATGAGAATCTCATGAATATTCAGAGAACAATTAATATAAAAAGGATTGGTTAATTAAATATAATGATTAATTTATTCGAGCTAATTTATTTTAATAAGAACGATTAATTAGTTGAATGATAGATTTATTAAATTCTTAATCTGTTTCATGTATTTAGAAGATCATGATCTAGATCGAACCGTTGTATGCGATTATTTCCATTTTAATTTATTTATTAAATTTAATTTTTTGGCCTACATGCCTTCTCCTTATTAATATATAGGGCCTACATGCCCATGGTTTAATTATTGTAAACCCCCTTTTACCCCTCACCTACGTGTGAGTTAAAATCATATGTAATGGATAGAGAACCCTAGCTAGTGGAGGTGGTTCATGTTTGGAGTTGAGGAAAAACCAATCCGAGGAGATATAATGGTGGACTTGTGGAAAGCTATAAACATGGACCCTAAAACATTCA
Source organism: Viscum album (assembly GCA_963277665.1). NCBI lineage: Eukaryota > Viridiplantae > Streptophyta > Magnoliopsida > Santalales > Viscaceae > Viscum > Viscum album. The sequence goes on from OY728153.1 coordinate 1,659,410,027, forward strand.
AGGTGTTTATCTCCTAGGTTTGTGTAAGTTTATCAACTGCTAGAAAACTATCCAATAGTAAAGCTCATGATCATACCCCTTATTTTATTTTTGTAAGTTGTATTGTTATTCAATATTGATGTTTAACGTGAACACATAATTAATAGACTAATAAGCATACAAGATGGAAATAAAATAAAAATGGATAATGCTCAAATATTATCTATACATGGTTAATCTCTTAAGTATATCCCACATAACATTAAGAAGCATGTGACAAGACAATAAGAGTCAATCTATATATAAAATATAAAATTCCTTAAATTATATATTATGTTTGTATATCCTTCCATTACATAGATTAGAATCGAACAATAGTTATAGTGATTGACCAACCCCACTTGTGGTGAGTTCAATTATTGTGGAATTATAATTTGATTTTTTGGGTTGATTGAACTTATTTAACATCAAGGGTTGACTACCCTAGTTGGACTTGGTGTAACTAAGAGGAAACGGTTGAGGAAATCCAGAAATAAGGATTTAAAGATTGCATAGACCACTCAACAGCTCAAGGAGCTGTGTGTTAATGAATTTGAAATATGTAATGCCTAATTAAAACCTTTAATGATGCATAAACAACCATATATGGGGTAATTTGAGTTGAAATATGAGTCCTTGAAACTAGAATCTCCAAAAAACATGATATTTTGAAGTCAATGGTGAGGGGAATTGTTTTTTAACAAAATAGTGGGAGACTAGTAGATATTTATTTATTTATTTTCCTATATTTATGATGATATTGTACCAAAACAATTTTCATCTTAATTTTGAGAAATATAAACCAAAATCAAATTAAAACATATCATTATGATCAATAATTTATAATGAAAACCTTCTCACAAGAACTAATTTCCAAGAGTAGAAAATGTGAATTCAGCTTATCCACTTCCATGAAGGGAAACTTTATGTGCTGGAAGATCCTTTACCAGTTGCTCCTAGAAATGAGGTGAGTGACATAGAACTCTCTATGAAAGTGATTCATCTAAATGATGATACAAATATTCAATGCCTTATACTATCATCCATGACTTGTAGGCCATTAATAAAACCTAAGGCAATGGATGTTTATAGCATGATGTCTCACCTTCAGGATATCTATCAGGAGTAGGTGATACAAGATAGGTATGAGATCTCCAACACATTGATCACTAATAATCCTGGAGAGTTTGTGCCATATAGACAACATAATGTTAAAATTAATGGCTACATTGAGCATCTGGATATCTTTGGGATTAAATTCCCATATGAGTTGCGTACAGATCTCATACTATAATCACTGCATAACATCTTCCCTAGCTTTATGGTGAATTATAACATGAGAAATAATGAAAAAATTATATAGAGATTCTTACACTGATTTTCCAAGATGATAAAGACATGGGGTGTGAAAAAACCCATAGTCCTGATGGTGAATAAGAAGAGTAAGTAGAATGAAAAGGGACCTACAATTTATAAACAATATAAGTCCTCGGAGCACCGTCTGACCTAGAAGAATAAGATACAGAGGTAGGTCAAGGAAAAGAAGGAATTATTTTTTCATGTGGAAAGTCAGACCACTGGAAGATAAACTACACCTAGAGGCAAGGGGAATTCAAAGGTGTTCTTTATTGTGTGCAGTCTTTCCATTTGTACACACTAGCTATTAGATATATCTTTTGGGAATCACATTTGTATTCAAATGTAAGAATCTAGTAGATTCTAGAAAATTTCCAAATGAGAGGTGTATCTGTGATTCTTCAATTTTGAGAGGCTAGCGTCAATTTCCATTTGTGACTACCACATCACATTACCAATGATAATGATATTGATTTTACATGGGTGTTATTATGTACCTAGTTTTACCAAGAACATAATTTCTTTATTGAGTTCTGATATAGTTGGATATATTTTCATGTTCAGAAATATATTTTGTTACTTTTATAAGGAAAATATATAGTATGGTCTAAAACATTTAAATAATTGATTTTATGTATTAAATTACACATACCGTGTGTTTCTAATTGATAACGAACTAATTTATCATGACTCATACAACACCCAGTGATGGAATTAGCTCCTTGGTCATGTATATGAGAAGCTCCTAAAAATGTTATAGCAATATGGTTATTTATACTCTTCAAGCTAAATCCACTTGATGTATTTCATGCCTGCATACCAGGAAAAATGTCCAAACCACCATTTGGTGGATAGGGTGAAAGGTCCATAGAGATTCTATGATTTATGGACATTGATGTGTTTAGCTAATTTCCAGTAGAAGCTAGAAGTTGATATTATAACTTCATTACTTCTAATGATGACATGAGTTGATGTGGATATGTATACATAATGAGGTATATGTATGACTCCTTTGTATATTCAATTATTTCAGGAATGATGTAGAGAATCATCTTGGTAAAAATATAAAGAAACTTTAATCGAATTAATGTGAATAATATCATAAAAAAAGTCCATCCAACATTTATAGGAGTATGGGATTCTATATCAACTCACTCCACCATATAAACCACAGTGGAATGGTGTTACTGAAATGAGGAACTTTACATTATTGTAAATGGTATTTTCAATAAATAGTTATGAATATATTATGTTATCGTTTTTGGGATATGAATTAAAAAAATAATGAATACACATTAAAATAAGTACCGACTAAGGAAGGAAATGGGATTCCCTTCATGAAATGGAGTGGAATGAAACCCACATTTTTGCATACATGTGTATGAGGATGTGAGGTGTTTGTTAAGTATTTCATAAGAAATGAACTAGAACCCTGGGGAACGAAGTGTAAATTTTAGGGTATCCCAATGAAAAAAAGGGATACTACATATACAACCCCCTAGAAAAGAAAGTGAATATTACCAGACAAGTATAATTTCTTACGAGGGAGGACATCCTAAAAAGGATAATTGGAGAAAAAATGACTTTGATGATTTTGATGCTCAAGATACACAAGAATTGGTATAGGAACTGGTTCTACGAGTCCCTTTGAAAAAGTTAGTTCTTGAAACACAAGTACTTAGTAGGATTGCAAGAGAGGTAAGGTAACTATAGAGATATGGTTTCCTTGTCCCCATGGTTTGGGACACATTATTGTTGCACAATGATAAAAGATTCTCCTACAAGTAAGCACTAGAGAGATCATAAGATGAAATATGTAAAGATGATATGAATTATGAGATGGATTCCAAGTATCAAAACCATGTATGTGTTCAAGTCGATGCGCTAGTGGATGTAAATCCTATTGGTTGTAAATGGATATTCCAGAAGAAACATGATATATAAGGTCAATATAGTACCTATAAAACATGGCTAGTGACTAATAGTTTTAAACCGCATCAAGGAATTGACTATGATGAAACCTTGTCACTTGTCACCATGTTTAAATCCATAAGAATCATACATTCCATAGAATCTTTCCATGACTATGAGATTTGGAAGATGGATTTCAAAAACTTATTCCTTTATAGGAACATATATAAAGATGTTATATGACCTAACCATACGGGTTTGTGACACCAGGTGATGAGAAAATGATAAAAACATTGTATATATTCATTTATGGATTAAATAAAGAATTTGGTTCATGGAACATTCGATTCGATGACTTCATAAGATTGTTTGGTTTCATTAAGAATGAATGTGATCCATATGTTTATAATTGGTTTAATGGGAATGTAGTTTTCATCCTAGTAGTGTATGTTGACGACATATATCTTATTGGAAATGAATAAATCAATCTTTCAGTTAGTCAAGGACTGGTTGAACAAGTGATTCTCTATAAATGGATTAGGCAAAGAATCCTAAATTCTAGGGATTGAGATCATTCATGACAGATCCAAGAGGCTACATGGTCCATGTCAAAGTACATACATTGACTAGATACTAAATAGATTTAGTATAGAACAATCCAATAAGGGAATGGTTCCAGTGTCACAAGAATTACAACTTTCTATGAAAATTTTTCCCATACACAATATGATAAATAAAGAATGAGTAATATTTTATAGGGTTTAGCATTATGATCTATCATGTATTCCTTGTTTTATAATAGGATGCATGTTGTTTATTCGTTTATCATGGTAGGAAGATATCCAGAAGATCCAGTATATGACATTGGACTAATTCCAAGACTATCTTTAGGTATCCATGAAGAACTTAGGATATGTTCCAAGTGTATAGTGGAGACAAAGAGCTTTTAATCAGAAGGTATGAAAATGAATGTTTTTAGATGGATCAGAATGAGCTGAAATCGTAAGCAGGATATGTTTTATGTCTCAATGGAGGATCTATGAGCAAGAAGAGATCAACGAAGCTAGTTTTCTCTGATTCTACATTGGATTCAAAATATATAGCTGCTTCTGAACAAGCTTGGGATGATTTTTTGGATTAGGAGCTTTGTCTAGGATTTTGATGTGGTTTCTAGAAATAAATATCACATTGCATTTTATTAACACAATACTGTAGAAGTGGATCTTGTAAAGGATTGAAGGTCACATCAATGGAAAAAAGAACATTCTATGAAAGTATCACCTATTTTGGGATTTCTATCAAAGGGGTGAAGTAGCAGTGAGAATAGTTTTCAAGAAATAGAATGTGGAAGATCCCTTGACAAAAGGAATATATCAAAAGAATCATGAATATCATTTGAGATCTAGAGGAAAGATTATTGTTAGCAATTGGATCTAGTGCAAGTGTGAGTCTATTAGAGTTGATTCCCTAGAAATAAACATCTTTGTACTTTGGGATAAACATATATTCATTAGATGAATATTAATAAACTTTTTATCACATCATGATTTTTCTTATGTGTTATATAGTATGTGATAATGTTTTAATAATATTTGTCACACTAAAAGGTCATAGTGGATCCCTTCTATGATGAGAACCCATAAGTCCCATGGAAGTATTCTTGAATATATGTTCTATGTCCGGATTATATCATTTTGAAGGTCAATAATGATACAAACTTTTAGGTGTGGGGACTCATGAAAATTTGAGGTACCTTTCCATGGTCTCCACCCTAGGTTATATCCATAAGGATATTCTGAGAACAAGAACTGCAAGTAATAAATCCATATTCATAAGTTTCAGTGGATGTTTCTATCTGTGGACATGTGTATTGGTCCATAGACCTTAATATTATTATTAGTGGGTATTATGACTCACAAAAATTTATGTATTGATGAAAATCATGATGACAGATGTTCGCGGGGAGGTAGGATATTTTCGGTGTGTCGCGATTAATACTTCATTGATAAATATTGTGAAAAGGGATTAGTCACATTTATGGAAGTAAATATCTCAACACCTTTGAAAGAAATGATATAGCCAAACTAAATCCATGTCCATGGTGTTATATAGTTATGTTCAATTTCAAGAAGTCAAAGAATGAGAAATTGAGCACATGGTTTGATGGAACATGCATAAAATTTACTTGATTGGAGATTTCGATATAAAATATTATATTACACGGTAAGAATTTGTATGAGGTGACATGTCATTATGACATCAAATTACTTCTATTGGGTTCCTTGACTCGTTTCTAGACAGTAATCTTGGACATTAGGCAAGCCCACCTAACGCTAATAAGAAAGAGTCCATGAGGGTCACAAACAAAGTGTAGTCAGTATATCAATTAAATAATTTATTTATTTAAAATGTTGAATATATATTATTACTGGATGTGTTTTAATAATCATAATGGAATTCCTAATCACATTTTTTTCATCACTAGTTATTTTATAGAATATATTGTGGATGGAATATTTATTTATCTGCAAATAATTCAGTTATATTTATTTAATAAATAAATAGTCATTATTCAAGGACCAATAAATATTGAGGAGTATTGGTGGACCAAGTTATAGGTCTGGTAAGAAATGATATTAAATATTATTTTAATAAATAATATTTATATATAACATGAATGGTAATAGCATTTAGTGGAAATAATATCACTTCTATTATTATTTGACCTGGGGTTTTCACATGGAATAATAAATTAACATCACATGTAAAAATTATTTATTATTACTTGGTGAATTAAATTCACTAATCACCTATCATGGAAATAAAAGAATTTCTATTTGTATTTAGGATGGGTTTTTATAAAAAGAATAGTAAATTAAGAAATGGAACCTTTATTAATTATTTATTATTACATAGTGAATTAAATTCCCCATTGCATTATTATTCTATATATAATCCAAGGGGTCATTCCACCAGGTAACCAATCATTGTGTGCACAGAATCCTTGGATATAAATCTCTCAATCCATGAGAAATATTTCCTCTCCAAGTACGCTCCCATGATTGAGAGAGGTCCTCTTCCACTAGATAAAGGAGAACTCTTTGGAAGCAATTCTCAAGGCCATCGAAGTCGGACATCACAAGCGCAAGGATCATCCGTGCAAGCACTCTGGGACCCCTTTGTTAACGTCCATAGATATGTGGAGAACATGTGGATCCCCACTAGAGGAATATTATCCATGGATTCTACATCACTATAATGCTTCACCACAGACCCATGGTCGAACACATCAATGAAAAGGAATCACCTTAGAGGAAATTCTATAATTTATTTAAATTAATTAAAAAAAATCTTGATCCTTTATTCTTGGTTTCAGGTTCTCTCATTTGTCTTTTAAGTGAGATTCAATTCCATGTATTTTAGAATTTTTCATCGTATTGATCCCGGATTTATCATCGATTATGGAAATTTGAAATGTTGGGTAAACCACCATCTCGTGCTTCCACTACTCTCAGAACCTGTAATGACATGTTCTAAAAAATTACTCATAACCACATTGATAGAGATGGTGTGACATCATATTTTTTTCTTAGTTTTTTATTCCTATAAATTGTAGTTAATCTTTTTTTATGGACACATGTTCAACCCTAGGAACATTTTCTATTTTTTTTCATCATCCTAATTTTTTCATAAGTAAACTATGTAAGGCTTAGTGGGAAAGGAATGGATTTTTCTTTATCCATCCACTATGGGATTTCAACCTGAAATGTTTTTATCATATTATCATTTCATTTCTTGATATTTCTCTAAACCCAAAGGATATTGAGTCTAAATATTTGAGACACAAATTTTACCTACGGTAGCATTTTATGGGTTTCCAAACTAGAGAGTATTATATCTATTTAAGTGTAAATTTATAGTCTTCCAATATATACTAATGTGACTAGTATTTTTTGTTGAAAATATATTACCATGGGCTTTGGAATGATGACCCAAGAAAGGCTTGTTAGAATGTATTGTTCTGACAATGTTTAGATACCCTATGGGGGATTTGAGTCCTGAATTCCGGATTTTTTTATTTAAAACATGATGTGGGAAAAGTATTTGAGAATTGCTTACAGACCAAGTAAAAAAAGAGGATTCATACATGAAATTATCACGGATCATAAAATTATTAGAGTTCATTCCAAAGGAAAAATGTGCCACTCATTGACAAACATTTTTTCGAAAACGTTGCGCAAATCCAATTGGGGCATACTACTTCATAGTTAAAAACTAGAATCCTTTGGATAATTGGATCTTTTTTTGGGTGACATATAAAAATCCAACTTGGGGTGCTAATACACAATCCAAAAAAGTTATAATTATGAATTATAACATTATATTATCCGTATAGGTAAAGTTTTGGAGATCTGAATTTCACAAGACCACGAAGGGTAGTTTCCATGGAAAGGTGTCTGATAATGAAGAGAGAATCTGCTTTTTCAATGAACCTGAATGGTAAACTACTCCCACATGAATTGGATTATATAAATGAGTCTAAATTTAATTAAATGATTGAAAACATGGGAAAGGGATTTTTTGACAAAGGTTGAATAATCATGCAATTTTATTTTTTGTGATGATAAAATGGACTCTGCAATTTAACATATTACAGAGAGGGTGTTTTGTATAGATTAATGTCTTGTGAATATGATTTTATAAAATGGAGTTTAATTTCATATAATAAGAAAATTAATGTCTTTAATTTATGTTTCTTTATCTCTAACCAAAAGGTTAATGATTCTTCCTTTGATGGTAATACATAAAAAATGTGCCATCATTTTTAGGTATGAATGGGACAGGTTATAGGCTGTATTTTAGGGGCATCTAGATCTGAATAGTTGAATGAGGAATATTGATTGTGGTGATAGAAGAGATATCTTCTAAGGATTCATGTATCTATTGTTGGTAAGACCGTTTTATGGGAGACATTATATAAATCCAACTGGGGTGTGTTACTACATAATCAAACAATGGAATCCTTTTGATGGTAGTATCTTTTGGTGGGAGACATAAGAAAATAAAACTAGGGATTCTTAATGAATAGTTATACATGTGGTATCGTCAAGAAATATGTAATTATACAAACAATGAACGAGAGAAGGTTTATAGAGATTCAAATTTCAAAAAACATAGAATTTTGACTGTGGAGTGAAAGTACCTAGTTATGGAAGTGTCATTTCGATTTAAAATTAACAATCAATAGGGGAAAGGGTTTTCTATATATTTATAACCCAAAATATAAGAAATATAGTCCTTTTATATTCATTCCATGTGGCTAGGACCATGATATTATGAAAACAATAGGTTATATGAGGCTTTCCAGACCAATGTATTTCTGAAAAACTTCATACATGAGGGAAGAAATTTTTATCCATGACATAGGGGGTTCTTGGATAGAGACAAATGAGATAGAGAATGTATGGATGGTATGTTCAAAGGAATAATTTGAATAGTTGGTTCTAGAGTAATTTCATTGAGCATTAAAGATATTGAATATGATATCCTTGGATGAATGTATTGTTAGTTGAAAACCCTATTTTGTGGGTTTCTTTTTGAAAATCCAACTAGAGCATGTCAGTAAATTTTTATACAATGTCATAATATATATGAAAAGACTTTTTTGGGGGATTCATATCTAAATCTAGTTGGGGAATGATATCGTATAGTCAGAAAAATGGTTTCTTAGGAAGCAAAAATTTGATTTTTTTTTGTAGCAGGAGAAAGACTATGAAATCTAGGGTTTTCTCTAAATTACAATTTGATGTGTAGTATGAATATGTACAAACAAAATGTCATATCATTGACCAACATGGTGAATGAGGTTTTGAAACCTTTATATAGATATGAATCATATAAAAGTGGTGGGGGGGGGGCGTTTCTAATTCCTTGATGGACCCCTGAATGAAGGAACCCAAATTTATATCTCATGTATAGATCATTATTTGTATGTGAGAGGGTGGAATTTTTCAACCCATTGAACAGACTATAAAATATGCTCCAGTCATCCATATATATCTCATTAGAATTATAATTAATCCACACATAGTTCTTTCGTGAACATATAGTTTCATTTATTATGTTAAGAACATAAGACATAAAGTTTAACGTCCTACTGTAAGTAAAAACATTGACTCGTCATGAAAAAAGATTATTTATAGTGGACCAAAATATACAACCTAGGAATCAGAGGGTATATTATTGGAGAAAGAATTAATCTAAAAATTTATGTACATTATATTACATATAAATATTTAATTTTTAAGTGAGGAGATTTTTTAATATGGTCTCACAAAAGGGGGGATAAACCACATTGGGTCCTCTCATTTAGATCTGAATAATGCATAAGAGTTTAGATGAATTTCAAATATTATTAATGGATCGGGAAATAATATCTAAGCATCACTATATATCTCATGGGAACAAGAATGAATCCAGACATAGTCTTTAATGAAACATGATATTTTACTTTACGAACCAAAAACATCTAGTTTTCCTTTAAGGTCTAGAAACTAGGCCCTTAGTAACCCTAATTTGAATTTATATAGATTGATTAGGTGGGAATCCTTTTGGAAGACACCTAATCCTATGTGATCAATGCTTGGTTTGAGAAATAAGGTGTGACTAAGGTTTTTTCCACCCCAAAAACATAATAAAGATGTAGTAATGGTACTTTATTATCTTTTGGTGGCTATACCAGGATGTATTATCCAGGTGTCCTATGTATCACATTATAGTGATAATAAATCCATACATAGAACATGAATGGTTCCTTGTATAGTTATGACCTGTGCACATGTATGGGGTATTTTTATTACGACTTCACCAATGATTAGATCTGTAGTCATCACAATGTATCTAATTAGAATAAAAATCAATACATAGCCAATTCTTGAATAAAAGTGTAGTGGTGTACTAGCACCAATGATTTTGATCCACTCAAAAATTGATTGAAATGTTACATAGTTTTACATCATGTTGCAGCTAAATGAACCATGATGTTTTACATCATCTGGAAAAGACATTTTCATATAGTTTAACTTCTTGAAGTATGATTTTGGGTTATGTAGTTTATTTTCATATAGCAAGGATGTTGGTGTCTTTTAGTTTTTAGTCATCTGACTATGATCATATGGTCTTCCTTTTAAGGTCATACATACAATACAATGATTATTTGGAGTTTAATGTCAAACAACAAGGATGTCGGTGTCATGCAGTTAATCATCTTGCAACGTGAATGATATTTCAAACTTTTTATGTTCATGTGACAAAGAAAGACTATGCAATTTAAAACTGTGTAACTAGTATGTTTTAATTTTTTCATTTGAATTACTTTCTGAGAGACCTTGTTTTTTTATGTTAATAATGATCTCTCAGTACATATATATCATATAATAATCTATGTTAGAGTGGATCTTTTTTATGTAATAAATTCCCTCCCATTATAGATCTAGATTTGGAGGCTTCTACCCTGGTATCTATGGATTCCTAAGGACCAATACCAGTTCTCATTTGAGGCATTAAAAGTGGTGTACCTTCTTGTTAAAATATCATTTTATAATTTTTTTTATGGATCTCAATGTGATGAAACATATTAAATATTTTCTAATTTAGTCTCTCTAATTTATCCAATCATTTTGGGGATATCCCATCTATGGATGAATGTTCACAGATGGAAAGATAGTGTAAATATAATTGGAAATTAATGGATAAGACTACTTCTATTGCATATATAAATACTTATGGGGTTTCTTTTTTTGCATTATAGGTTGTTGTCTGGTAGGACCACAATGAGTGAAAGAGCTTGTCAGACCAACACTTTTTTACATTATACACTTTATTCGAGATTCTATTTTGTATGGGTCATGTTGACGGCCTCTAGTTATCAATTAACCACGGTATTATTGTTATTTTAATGGTTGGATTGGATATTATAATTCTAGTATAGTTTTTTTAATTCATTAGAAATGAAATTGGTTCCATTATCCAGTATGTATTGTAAAAGGGACAACAAATCATGAAATGATTATGGCTTTTATGAAGCTGATAATTATTTTGGCCCTGGAATTTTTTAGGGATATTTCCTCATCCCATTTGGAGAAGAGGTTATTAGAAGTTGTGATGTATTTGAACCCTTTATTTATAGCATCAGGATATATCCCTAAAATATACATTACTTTTATGGTAAATGGAGATAATTATTTACATTTTTATATAGAATCTAGGGGTTGATGGATGAAGTTTTCATGCACCTGTATGGAATGAAACTCTTATGTAAAATTTTAACAAATCATGCATCATAGTGGGTCATTAATACTCAACCCATTGTATTTGATGAGAAATCATTAACCCAGACAAGTGGGTGTTTTATGCTCTGATGTGTACTTCCATCATGATAGAAGTAGTCTCTTCCGATTCAATGTACCTAAGAAGTACCCCATCTATGCCCCACATATAAAGGACCTTTTGATGAGATGATATGTTCCATTATACCGAAAAATGTTAATTTATCATCTTCTAATAATCTATTTCCCATATTTTTCTTAGGGGAGTAATTTATTTTGATGGTATTTCTTTATGAGTATTATCCACCCAGTGGTCTTGTCTTATGGTTTGGGGATATTGATAACTTAATCGAAGTCTTCCACACTTACTTGAGGAAAATTTGAGAACATTCATCAATGATAAATGTTCAATAACATATCATCATGGTTTGGGTCTTCTAAATCTATGGATAAATTTTCCAACACATATTCCTGGGCATTTTATGATCATAGGGTGTGATTAAACATTGGATCCAAGGGGGGAATCTTCCATTAACCCTCGGAAATAGTTAATCATGTGGATTAAATATTATTTTATGGAGGAATAATAATTATTAATATGATTTATTACAATCTCTTAATATTAATTCACTTCCAGGAAGCCCAATGGTATTTTATGATCTTGTTTTGAGAGAGCAATTAGGGCCTAGTATTCTATCACATTGTTTGTGTAGCCTACTAAAAAAAGTAATGGGTAAGGCAATGATACCTTGGGTGAATAGATAAACACAACTCCCAATCTAAGTATATTAATATTGGTTCTTCTATTCACATCGCTATTGGACAACCAGATGTATAGTTAAAATAAATTTCCCTTGGGTGGAGGCCCTCTTGAATAAAGAATATCTCTTCATTGGATGGTTTAGTATCCAGAGATGTTGTTTCATTAAGTGGTTATTCTATTAGAAATTCAACCTAATATTGGACGTTTACCATATTAAAAATCACTAAATATTTTTAAAACTATTATAGGATAAACTCTCACCATGTTAAAAATCCTATAGACATAGGATGACTTCGGATATATTTGAGCAAGTTATTTGGAGAGACTAAAATAGAGCTCATGGTGCTTCCAGTACTACCCACGCTTCTGAACCATGAGTATTAATTCTAGTAAGCTCTTCTAGTTATCCTAATAATGAGTCTCATCATCAATCATGGTTATAATGTAGTTTTTTTTCATTATCAGTGTCATCCTTTTTTGTGAGGAAATCACCCAGTGATTTCCCTAAGGTTTTCATATATAAAATGAAATTATTCCAATCAAAGGGTGGTATTAAAGTGGGTGGACTCATGAGTTACATCATACCATCATAAAAATCTTCCTTGTAGTCATTGGACCACTGATATGTGACCCCTTCTTCATGAACATGTTGAACAGAAAACATTTTCATATGAGGTTGGATATAAATAATCAAATATACGCCATGTTTCATTGAGGTCCTATAAAATCATTGAGGTTTCAAAGTTGTAAAACTATAAGGATAGACATTTTCTATTAAATTTCAACATTTATCCCATGATGGAATATGATGAAGCCAACAAATTTTCCTAATGTAATATTGAATGAACATTTTAAGGTGTTCATTTTCATACTGAGCCAACATATTGTGTTGATATAGGTTTCATGATAAGCCCAATGGACTAAATGCTATTGATATTTAACAACTAGGTCTTCAATGTAGAATTCAACAAACTTCTCTAGGATAGTTTTGATGATTTTATTCATGGAACATTGATATGTGGCATTCGTATTCATCAACACAAGAGAATTACCCAATATAAAAATTCTCATGGGGGTCTAAAGGTAGTGTATTATTCATTGTCTAGGACATATATACATGGTTGAACCATGAATATACTTCAATAAAATAAATTTTTTTATAACTATACATTCCATCAATCGGTATCTTTGTGATTGGTATTGAGAAATGATTATGCAGATAATACTATTTGGGATCCTCGATGTCAATGTAGGCCATGATTTTTTCTTTATTCTTCTTTTCTGAAATTATTTTTTCTTTCCATTTTAGATACATGAATTCATGGATAATGTTGATCTTTTTAATCTTGTCCACTTGTGTATCCATTTTTAAGGAGTGATCCAGGTCTGTCTTTCTGGATAGTTATTTATTTCTCCAATGGTTTTTAGTTAATCCCATGTGATGAGTGGACACCTCATGATCATGTCCGGGTATCTATATATAATTGCATGAGATCATTTTCCTATATTGATTTATAAAGGAGTTGTATACCAATTATTATTTGGAATTCATGGTCACACTGTTTAATGTGATTCATCAGTCTTCTTACATTTCCATATATATTTTGATGACTTCATCAATTCTTATGGGTTTAGTTGTAATTAATTCTATCCTAGAATTCATAGAGTATGTGCTTAAACTTGAACCCATATAATCAATATGATTGATGGGAATCACACTTTGTGCACTGAGCTACATGAAAATAGATTAACTAGGGTCACTTCTTAGCCAATTTGGGCATCGATTCTAGAAGCATCATTAAATCATGGTCCATTGTACTTCCCTTTGATAAAATCATACATTAATAAATTTTTATTTGAAATATTTAAATTGTGTTTTATCACCATTAAATGTCCTAATTTGACCATCAATGAAATATATAAGGCATTGGTGGCATTAAAAGGGAAATGTCACATGTTGATGTAACAAAGGTCTTCCTAGAATAACGTTGAAGACTTTATCATTCTAAACAACCATGAATTCTGAGTCAAATATGAGATCCCAAAAATGAGTTCTGGTATTGATTTCTCCAAGTGGATTTTTTTCTCTTACCATATCCCTATAGCTTTATATCCTGGGGGGAAAAGTGAGACTCTTTGTATCCAAGATGAAAAAAGTATCCAAATAGGAAGGAGGTTGACTCTAAAGTTGTTGTAAATGAGGGTTCATTGGATATCAATGATATTTAACCTACCTGATTCATACAAAGGTCTGATGTGTCCCCGTATAATATCATCTTCTTCTATCTCCATTAAGGAGATGATCATGTGGCATTTCATAAGATCTTTCCCTTCATGAAATACATCAGCAGTAGTATCTCCAACCACAAACTCCTTAGGAAATGAAAAATCCATTACAAGTTCTTCTCAAAAGACTTTGGATAGACTTAAGTCTTATAGGATTAAAAATTTGGTTGAAATTGTGGATAGTTTATTCAAAATATCACATTTTTAGGATAAAGTTTTGTTATTACCAAAATGGTGAGGAAATTATCCAAACAATTTGGGAACCTATGTGTGTGATTCAGGTGGCTCCTCCCTTAGATCAAGAGTTTAAGGCACTTCTATCCTTAGTGGATTTGGTCAAAAAGGTATTCTTATTCACCGAGGATGATTAGGAAATGGTTTCTCCTCTAGTAAATATTTTAAAAACAAATCGAGTTATAGAAAACTATGGTATTTTTTGTGGAATTTGCTTTCTACTAGTGAGATTTCTGGAGGGCACTCTCATGAGTGTTTTCCATGTACATGGTCTAAGTGGTGAAGTTTCCGTATTATTGGCTTCTGGAATAACTGTGTATCCAAATCTGGGTCATCCTCCTCCCCAAATTACCCAATATGATGTAGTGAATTTGGGTTCATAGTCATACTCATCTTCCTATAATGGGTTTATTAAGTGAATAATATTAATGTTACCAAAGATCCACTAATATTCTCTTATAGAATCTATCTAGATGGTCGAATCTTATGGTACTATTTCATGTGGTGGTGTCCGTGATTCTAGGGTTAAAATCATGAAGACTAAATGATTAAATGAAAAATTCATCCTTGGTATATGTATATCTTCATGTGTTTTCCTTTTGGTCTTCTGGAGATGTTATTTCTTGTAAGACTACATTCCAATGGATTATGGAACTTATGGGATAAACTATGTCATACTGGATAATTCCATAGAACAGTTGTATATTTCAACAATTCTTTTAGGATAGAATGAGTCTAGTTGAACTTCATTCTAACCATCCATTTATTGAACTTCAGCATACCCTTACTATTAAATTTATTCAATTCATACTCCTCCTCTATATAAACAGTAAAAATTCATGTTATATGCATCAGTGGATTTCCCAAAATAACTTTCCTAGAGTCCACCATCTTTTATAGGGTGACTAAGAAAACAAAACATTCCAAGATGTTGTACCCCAACACTTGATGGAAATGGAAATATTTTTGGAGTTCTTATTCACCATCCTCATTGGGATTCCTGGAATTTGGAAACTTGATCATGTTGTTTTCTAATGATGAGATGAATTATCTAGGGACATATTCATTTTATAAATAATTATCTTTTTTCTTCATCTTCTAAAATATTTTTTTCCTCCACTCTCTGTTTTTTTCATATGTGGATGGTGTTGTTTCTGATACATGGGACAGGGACATTACAATATGGCATGAAATTTAGAGCTCGAATGGGTGTAGGGGTTCACATAATTATAATGGCGGTAGCCATTCCTTTCCCCATTATCCTTCCTTGAGTCGATGGAATTGATCATGACATATCCTTGGTTCATGAAATGGTGTATTCTATTATTTTATCAATTCCTACAAGATCCTTAAACACCTATATATTATACATAGATGGGTGGTGTGAAAAATTCATCCTAATTATTCTTTATATAGATGGATAACAAGTGTTCTTGGGGAAGATGAAGGTTTTGGGAAAATTTCAATACTTTATACCTAGTAATGAAATCATAGATCCTCTCTTTCTTCTAATATATTCATTTTTTAGGTCTAGGGATGTTTACTTCTAAAAAAGTGAGATAAATACGAAGAAAAAAATTTTATGGAGATCTTATAATCCAGTAATTGACTGAGTGAGCTAGCTAGTGTACCATTAAAAGCCTACCCTTATAGTTTTTTCAAAAATCACTTGAGATTCACTCATTTCAATTGTGAATGGGTCCTCGTCATGGGATCACAATGGGATATGAAAAATGTCAATTTCTATTATGGGTCCCTTGATCCATTGAAAATCGAAAATATAGGGTTTCCAAAAGTCAGAGGGGGAAGGGTTAGATCAACCATTTTGGGGTAAAGTTTATTTTCTGGCTGCACTAGAACACACATTTCCTATATATCATCCAATTGAGATATCAATGACTCAATAGTATTGATGATCCCTTGAAGAATGTTTGGATAAGAAGGATCTTGAATTAGGGTAGAAGCCAGTTTGGCCAATTGTAGAGGCCCTGCTGGTATCTTTTGTAGGTAACCTATAGGGGTAGATCTGTAAGAATTCATTTGGAAATATTCTAGTTCTATACCCAATATTGGGATTACCGATCTGTAGGTGTGTGATCTAAATATTATTGTTTTTGGTACCCAACATTAAGCAAATCATCCAACTCCATTTCAGTTTTTATAGAAGACCCTATTTATTGAGGTATGATGGTTTGGAGTGAAATTTGAGGCTCTACATACAGAACATATCCAACATGAATGCTTCCTCATAGTAGTTTTATATAGAATCTTCTCAATTATTTCATCTATTCCCCTTTCTTAACATAGGTTTATGGGGTTAATCATCTCTAAGAGTTAGGTGAGGTGTGACCATACCATTACAATTTTCATTGTGGGTTTCTCAATGAGGATGTAATAATTTAGTGGATGTGGGAATAAACAAATATAATTAAATCCTCTAATTATGGGTACATAGTCCACATTGAATTC
This sequence comes from Viscum album, assembly GCA_963277665.1. NCBI lineage: Eukaryota > Viridiplantae > Streptophyta > Magnoliopsida > Santalales > Viscaceae > Viscum > Viscum album. Next base: position 1,659,427,391 of record OY728153.1, read on the forward strand.
TTTCAATTCATACTGTATTATGAATCGAAATATCATCATCTATCTCCTTTGTATTGTCTTCATGTTCTTTAGGCTCTACATGGGAGATGATAATGATATTCATTGATGTGTAACACATGTTAAGAACATCATTTCACTCATTCTATTAATTTAATGGAATTCCCCCTCTATGAGGCCTTTTCTTCACATTCACTAGTTCTCTTGGTGGAATTTGAAATATGGTAATCTAAAGGGAATCTCCAGATTGTTTGGTGGTGCATGTTCCCAATGAGGATAAAGAATCATAAAATTAGAAAACTGGGAAGATTAATTCTATTGTGTCACCCCCAATTGGGAGAAGAAAAATATCCCCTAAGTAGGATGTTGTTGAGGTAAACAATCCCCCTCCCTTATGGGTTCGGGATATTCCTACCCCACTTCAACAACTATTCCAACATCATTTACTGGCCATATTGGTTGTGTTAGAAAATACCCTAGCCCTATGGTTTGGGGTGGCTCTTTCATTATTATGTCTATTATTATCATGATTACCTTCTTGATTTTATGGATTCATTTTGGTACATGGGTTGCGTGCATCATATGTTTTTCACCTGAACCACCATATTTTGAAGACTGTTGTGTTATTTTCAAAATTTTCACTATCTAACAATTTACTTATCTTAAGCAGGATGCCTACCCAATATTTATAGATTCTTAACGAAATATAATTACAATGGATTTCTATATTCTGTCACATTGTTGGTGAAATACAATCAGTGGCATGTTTTTTATTGATCAAATCATGGGTTGTTAAAGGAATTATTTTGTTAATTCTATAATGAAGCTATGAAATTTCACAATGTTATATTTTGTGGACTTTTCAGATTGGGGATCTCATTGAAATTAAATACTCTATGTTCACCATATCCTCTAATATAAACAATGGGTGTGGAATGTTTAGTTAATTGATGTAATTTTTTTAATGTACTACGACTTATGACATAAAGGGATCCTTGTTGTTTCCCCAATTTTTTATGTTGTGTAGCTAGGAGATCCACCTTGTCAACTTGGTGGTGTATCCAATCCATTGTCTTGATGAGTCTTTGAAAAAATTCATAACGTAAAACCTTCTCTCTTAAGTGGAAAAGATCATTCTGTATATTGAGGTGGATATCATGGACACAATATTTCAACATCACCTCAACAATGCTATATTGTGGATTGGATAAAGGATAAAACATGATTGGAATTTCATCATTATCCAAGTATTTCTTCATGTTCAACATGTGTTCTTCATCTTTTTACAGAGGCTCAACATTCTAATCTAATCATTATGGACAACTTACTATGGAATTACCTTAAATGGAAATATTGTAGGGACTTACTCCATTTCATTGTAATAACATGATTTAATATGATTTACATTAATAATTATTTTCAAATATTTATTATTTATTATTCCTTATGTAAAACAAATTTTATTGGATATATTACATAAATCCTAAATTTTTGTAAACTCTATCAAGTATAGAAGAAAACACTTTTTTGAAAAATCATTAATCAGAAGCAGCATAGTCATAACATATCCGATATAATCATTTTGTTATCCAAATAATATTTTATCAATATTATGATCATATTAAGGATTATCTCTACCTTAATCATGTATTTTCAAAAAACATAAACATACTACGTAATCACTTCTCTTAGAGGAATTCAACATATGATCTTAAATCATTAATGATAAATTACTACAGTACAATCCATATATTTTTCATAATTTATATGATGAGCACATCATTAATGAAGAAATTTTTAAAAAAATTTAATAGATACAAATACAGAATTATATTAATCATTCCTCGTTGTTCATATCAATAACATATTCTTAACCATGATCCCTTATCTTCTTTGGATGTATATTCCCATGACACCTAGTTAATTGTTTTTCATAGTGACTGATCTCCTTGCAGTTGTAACATTTAATACTAGAGTTTTCTTTCTTCCCATTTCATTCTTTTTATTCGGGACCCTTTTCTATAGATATAGAACACACACTCAATCCTTTTAATCAATTCATAGGGTGATTCTTTCCATAGTTGTCACATATGGAAAAATCTTTCTTTCCCTTTATCCCTTTATCTGTTATTTTATCTTTCTTTATCTTATTCTATTAATTCCCTTTGAAGACATAGGACTTTGGGAATTCTTTATGAATCTAGATATAATATAAAACTATTTAATAATATAAAGAAACCTTTTGAGACAACAACACCCTTCAAAGACCTGTCTTAAGTCGTTCAAATAAATTATCAATCATTCATTTTGTGTGGCGTAAGAAATTTTTAGAATACCTTGCTGACCTGGTAAAGCTATCTTCGTAATCTTCAACACTTTCTTCCTCCATATTCTTTAAAATAAAGAAATTTATCAGGATATCAATTTGTTTCTCATGAGGGATGTATTTATCAAATAATTACTCCTTAAATTTTCTCAAATCTCAGATTTCTATTTCGTCTTCCTCCCAAGTATTATGTATCAACCACGCCCATTGATCTGCATCACCATTCATACAATATACTTCAACTGTAACAATTTCCTTTTCACCCCACATCAATTCCATGAATATATTCTCCAATGTATTAATCCATTTATTAGATATTAGTGGATCAATGGTAAAATTAAATGATGGGGCCATTATTGCATTAATCAACCCATAATTAAAGAATCTCATTATAGAACAAATTTCTCTATCCTAGAAAGGTTATGTGTCATAACCTTACTAAGATTCCCTAATATTTCCATTACATTAGTAGTTCCATTTCCAGTAGTTTTGTTTTCCTTATCAGGTAAATCTATATATTTTCAATGAGTATTTATATCTCTAATCCATTTAGGATCCATTTATATATAATGGGATATATTTTATTAGATCATAACATAATGTAACATAATGTACAATCCCAAAACTAATGTAACACTGATAATAAATTGAAAAAAAATTCAAAGAATAAACTCATAATAACAAACCTAGTTTATTTGGGGATGCGTTTGATTTAAAATACATCATAATGGGTAGAAATAAAAATTGTAATTATAAAAAACATATCCCTTGGGTGATTCAAACTATGTGCACAGTAAAGCCCATTATCAAGTACCAGGTTATGCTTGAGTTAGGTATAATGAACCTTGTTTGAGTTGTGACCCCAAAGTACATCAATACCAGAACCACGTCCACTTCTGATATCCTGAAAGAGATATATTTCTTAGAATATCCACAAAATATATTCCTTAAAAAATTATAGTTTTTTATTCTATTATTATACTCAAATTCTACCTTGGTTTTATGTTCCCTAATATCAGTTTTTCAAATCTAGTTTCTATGGTTTCATCGAAAATTCAATTGATACCAACTATAATGACCTGACCCTAGTAGAAAAGATATGATGAATTATTTTATTACATTATCATGATTACATGGAATAAAATCCCAAAGGATTGATCAGTTTAGTTGTATTTGGAAAACTAGATTACATACATGATACTCATATTACATTGAAAAATATAAAAAACATGATACATAATAAAATGAAATAAACTATATACTTGAAATATTATTGACTTTTTTTCTCCATAACTGATAGTAATTAAAAATTATATTTGTGTTAAAAATTTTACATTAAGGGTAATTAAAGTGGAATAAAAAAAATTAATAGGAATAAATAAACTTGGAATGGGAAATAACTGATAACAGAGGACATTTAGAAAACATGATAAATAGTAATCAGAATGAAAGTATAAGAAACTACAAAAACATTCCATTTAATAAATAAAATAATAATATAATGCATCCATATATTTTATCATAAGAAAACCTCTTGGATAATAATAATGATGACTGATCTTTTTTTGATAGAAATTATTAATTATTAAATGCCATATATGAGGGAAATAAAAACCTATGATATCAATACATTTCACATGATGGTTTAAAAATATAGGTAGAAACTCGTTTAATTTTCCCAACATATTTTTCTCATGAGACCATGTCAATGCATTTAGGGTACATATAAAGTGTGGGCCCCACCTATCATTGTGGGTCCAAATCATTCCTCATACCCAATAAATGATATGAAAAATAAAATAATGTTTTTAACATCAAATATCCATATTGAATAAATAATATTATTTTTTCAATAGTTCATCGGTAGAGGATAAGTAACAATAAGAATTTGTTATTTTAGAAAATAGAAATATCATTGATAGATCATTATAAATATTCTTGAAAAAATATTCTTTAAACATTCCAATGTGTCCCATACCACTTTGAAACATTTGAATCATAATCCCCATGAAATAATAACATTAAATGAAAATAGAATACCATTAGAATAATGATATTCATTATATAACATATCAAAGGTTATTATATAAACCATATCAAATAAACTAGGTGTATAACATTAAAATATGTCTCAATGATATGAAATTGATACAAATTCCATAACCATGTGTCTGAGTTGTCACATATGGATTAATATTCCTTAAAAATAAACTAATGTTAATTATTTACTTCATTTATAACATTTTTAAATATTATTATTAAATTTAGTTCACTTATTAAGACTTTTTATATACCTATATAAATAATTATGTTTACATAAGGTTTCTTGACTACATTTGGTTTCTGTGTTAAAAATGACTTTGGTAGGATGACTATGGTCAAAAAGGTCACTGCATAAAAATCTGCATGAAAATAATCATTACTTAATTTTCATATTAATAAAATATTTATAATTTTAAAAAATCGGGAATGATGGTTATAAAAAATGAATCAATGTTACAATCATGGAGATGGTATGTCATACGTACGCATGAGTAACATTCCCATTTTTCAATGATCATTAGGAAAAGAAGGTAAGTAAAATTATATCTTTCTAAAATGATAATTGTATCAGAAATACCATTTTTTAACCATATATACTTATATATATAATTCTTTTGATGTAAAATGTGTCACATTCTATTGTGGAGGTAGTAGGCCATACATCCATGACCGACATTATCACATTTTAGTGTGTAAAAATATTAATAAATAAAATGATAAATTATATTTTCAATAATATGATATGCATGTAAATTCTTTCACATGTGTTTAATTAAACATATCATTTATACATTCCTTGTATTGGGTGAACGAATCACATCGCTTTGTGGAAGAAGTAGTCCACACATCCACAAATAATGTTATCGTATTTACACAAAATGGAATATATGAAGGTAAGAGTTATATAAGAATTAGAGAAGAATAAATAAATTATGAATATCATATAAAACATATATTAATTGGGTTTCCATAATAATTATCACCATGATAGGTGGAAAAGAATGAACAAACAATCATCATTTCTCAAAGTGGTAGTGCACTGTTAACAAGGATAGTATGTTCGTCACCAATTAGATAGAAATTAGGGTAATTATAGGTACACAAATTATAATAAAAACATATCAGTATATTTAGGATACTTTTATTATTATATAATCATGGAATAATTAAAATTTATTAGGTGGATAATGAAAATAAAAATAATGATCTCAGAGAAGGGTGTTGCGTCTATTTTGGGTAACTCCTTTTGGTTTGCACCAAAGGGTTTCCTTGATTTGTTTTTTTTTCAAGGTGTGGTTTCTAGGATGGCGGGTATTTTGGAGCTTATTTGAGAAGATTTTTTGTTAGAAAAATTTCTTTAGAGGTGTAAATTAATTGGATGGTTGAGTTCCATATAATAGTAGAGGAGGAGTGGCACTCTTATATATATTTGAAAACTGATATCGAGCCACTTTATTACCTTTTGAAGTGTCTATAGTAGTATAAATATCAATATAATAGACGTTATGGTTGATATATGAACATATAATGTTCTTTAGACAAGTCTCTTGGTTAATTTTTCACTTATGTTTAGGGTTTATTCCCCAATTAAGCTAGTTCTTCTCTTAATTGATTTAATTAATTTTAATAATATTTATGAATATTTATTTATAAAAAAGGTTTCAATTTTTAGAAATTAATAATTATTGTTATTTAAAATACCAATTTCATTTTTACAAATCAATATCACCCATGTGGTGTTAATTAATTTAAATTAATCTTGTAGTAGGGATGACAAAGTAGGGTTTTAAAATAAAAATGTTTAAAAGACTATTATGTTTTTATATACAATGTCAATATAAAATTGATTCCAATTACCAAATTTCGATTTATTAATTTAAAATTTATATAATTAAACTTTAAAAAGAAGAAAAATATAAATTATCCTTAAAAAAATAGATGAGAAAATAGTTTTGAATTAAAATTTAATATTATTCTCTATTCCCCAAAATAGGAAACATTTCCTGAAAATATCAAAAAATCACCCTAGAAAAATTTAACTGATTCACTTTTAGAATGTAATTAAATTTTTTCATATTAAATTTTAAAAAGTTTCAAAATTCATATCTAAAAGAGGTGTTCCATTAAAATCCAGTAAAACTACCTTTGGCCTTCAGACCACTTGTTTGGTCATTGAGTGCTTCAAGTCCTTCGGGCCACACAAAGCTTTCAGGCCAATAAGGATTCCAAGAAAATTCAAGGCATTTGGGATACATCAATGTCTCTAGGCCACCTCATGTAATTTGTTCCACATCATGTGTAGAAGTAACTAAAAAAACTATCGGTAACATGATCCAGATGAGGATTCAGAGTAGGAACCTTCACCAGAGGAGAGAATATGAATAGGAAGAATGTAAGGGTATGAAAATTTCCATCAATATGAAGAATGTGATTCTCTTCAAAAGAAAGATAGTCGAATATCTATTCCTAGGTGGAGAGCTTACATCATGATTAAATGATATAGAGGGGTAGTTTTAAGTTATCATAGATTGTGATGAATTTCTCCATGACCATTGGGTCATTTAATGTCACGAAAACTATGGGTGATGTAAGGGTTCTCATCAACCCTTAAAAGGTGTATTATCGAAATTTAATAAACATTTAAGGCCTTCATTCCATTCAGATGGATTTTCTAGAAGGTGAAGTGGTGTCTTCGTGATACATGTTCACTAGTTACCGCCCTTGGAGGGCCATCTTGCATGGTTGGATCAAGATGACCTATTTTGGATGACATAGGATATCACCATCAACATACTAAGGGTTCACTATTTTATAGTTTTGGTGTGTGTGATTATTTGAAGGATCTCTTTTAGAAAAACATTTAGTCTTTTGGGTGAGTTCATTTGTGGCCTCTTAATCTACATCATAAAGATAATGGAGGATTGGATTGAGGTGGTCTAGGAATAACCTGCTAAAATATTTGGAGACAACGATTGGTGTTTTCTACATATAGGCTTCTAGTTTTTATGGTGTGGGCAACTGGCGGGCCATTGACAGCTAGATGGCCTATCATTATTCATCCATTGTTAGGATGGTAAAATTTCAGAGGTACTCCAAGAACAGTGTATTTGAGACCCAATGTTGAAGATTTTGGGTTTCTTATAGTGGCCACAACTTGGATGAGGACCCAATATGAATGGTATCTTGGGATTACATCTATGAGAACTACTATTAATCCATTTGGGACAAAGTGGGATACTATTAAAATTTCAGGAAATATATTTTATTAACTCAAATAAGAACACCCCATCAAATCATTAACTCGATAAATGAGCACCTTCCCCATTGGTTAACTTTTTTGTCCCTCATAAATTTTGGGAGTGAAAGGGGCCTGATAGATGGTTGAAAACATTATATTGGATAAGGATTCACATCAGGTTAAACATTTTTTTTTCTATCAAAATATCATCATTGAAACTAGTATGATTAATTGTGGATGTTTTTAATTTTCCATAATCATTCATGTTGGGTTCTTTGTTTTGACCATCCTCTAAGGGATTTTTTTATAGTGCCAGAAACACATAAGGGGTCTCTTATTTGATCAAGTATTTTAAAGGTAAAAGGTTGTTGGGAAGTGATCCAAAAATTCTCGTGGGATCACATTGGTTTATATGATGCAGTTTTGGCTCTTCAAACCCTTTTGGGGGATTTTTTTATTCTTCAAGATACACTTATTGATTTAATATGTTTTCAAAAATTCTTTCATTAATTACTAAGTATGATGTGGTTAACTATTGTATTAACAGTCAGTTATTAGCATTCATGTAGCTTTTAAAACATCTTTATGTATTTGATCATCTTCTACAGTGAATATTTCATTATATATTAGAGGTTCTCTATCAACGGTACACTTCCATGAATACATTATATATTATTTAGTCCTTTATTAAATGAAAATAATTTTTAGAAACACATTGGGTGATCTAGAGTGTATCATTATATAGGGAGATAGGAATTGTATTGATGTTATGGCCAGGACAATGATATTATTCTCCAAAATATAATTGTGAAATGAATAATAACCCACATAGTTCTGTGCCACAAAATTTGAAACATCACACATTTTATGTTCATGTGATGAGGACCAAACTGTGTAATTCAAAGACATGTACAAATGATGTTTAGGTGAAAGGTTCCTAGTCAGTGTTTAGTGTAAGACATATATCGAGGTCTAAAAGGGGTCTTGAAAGGGATATGACCACCCTTGATAGATAATAACCTACTGTGAATATGGTCCATAGAGAATTAGTGTTGATTTTGGGGTTTTTGGTTTGGACCTTATAGAGGATTCCTACATATCATATTTGTATGGGAATAAAATTGAACATAGTTCGGTCATGAGGACTTATTCCTATAGTGTCTATATGAAGGATTATCTTGCATGGAATAAGGACCTTTGAGATGATTGTTAAATGGTTTCTAGGATTACACCTTATAGAAGTCCCTTATTTATGATAATGTGGATCATGCTTATATATTAGAATGAGTTCCATTATTTTATAATCATGTGGATGTCATGATCACCACCAAACGCTATGACTATGTGAGTCATGGTTAGTGTGAGAAACAAGAGTAATATATATATCTAGGAAACCACACAATCTTATTTTTTGGATGGTGGAGGAGGACTGGTCAAAAAGGAAGAGGGAAAATATAGCACTAACACATGTATCCTCCCTTATATAGGTAACAAGGATAGTCACAATGACTCATTTCCATAACATGGATGGTGAATAGGAAAATAGAGTGAAACCTCCATTAAGAATGGCTTGGAGACTACTCCAAGAAGGATTAAATTAGGTATAGATCCATTTCATGAGATGAGGATAAGACACTAAACCTCAAATTGAAAGGGAAGAATCATCATCTTCCTCCCCATTGTGAACCATAGGTCCCTTGACATGGATACAATGAGGGAAGGACACGGTCCTAGCCCTTTAAATTGAGACAGGGAAATCCTTAACACTTCCCCAAGAGAAGTGGTCCTTATGAATGAGGGGATTTGTATATGCATGAACCATGAGGACAATACCATCATGTAGGTCAAGTGCAGCACACCTCTAACTAATGGAATGCATATCCAATTGGGATACACGTTAGTGTCTATCTTTCTATGTTCTAATAATTCTGGAGACTTCAATAGAGGATTCAATTTTTTCTCTCTCAGATGAGGGATCCAAAATAAGAGGGGTCCTACCATTGATAGCTTGAATGCGCACATGGGGGAGGATCATTTTGGTGAAAGTTGATAGCGTAATGGAGGTATGCACATGGTGGACCTGGGCGGACTAGAAGGGATTTTATCCGGTTGACATGCACAACCTAAATATGTTTTGGAGATTGACCACGTATAAAACAACACATGGTCGAGGATATGATCATGGCTTCAAGGGTCCCCTCAGGTGTTCCTAGAAGGAACTCATGTAGGTCATAGGTTTGGGAAGGGGATTTCATGCTACATCTTTTCAATAATGGGAAAAGGCTTCCTCACACATGTGTCTCATATTTTTAAACCCTAGAAGGAAATTAATTACACTATCACCATTAATTACCTCCTTTACAATATTTTATAGATCTAACTAAAATGTTTCTGATGGACTAGGAGAATTACTATGGCATTAAAATATTTTAGGCTTCTTCAGTATTTTCTGTCATTCTAAAAGTGGAACCCCAAGATATTATTTATATGAAAACATTGGACCTTGGGTTATTAGGATGGCTCACACAACACTATCTCATAGGATAATGCACCGGTATGGTTCACATGATATTTTTTAAGTGTGTCATTTTCAATTCTACTAGGTGACTCTATTTTCCAGTCCTACACAACACCACAATATCCGCACTTCAATCCTAGGAACTAATTCTATTCAACTGGGACCCTTGTGGAGTGTCTTCAATGAGTTATAAAACCCTTTCATTATTGCCTTCTCTTCTTTTTTTCTCCTCAATGTATATTATATAAATAGCTTTTCATCCATTTTTCAAACTAGTGTCAACATATATAACCTATACTCTAACAATAATTCAGATTTACATATGATAGTAAAGTCACCCAATGAGGGGGGTCAATTAGAGCTAACTAACCTTTTCCAATTATGGTAAACATAATATTTTGATTCCATTAATTTGATCAGACCATTGTAATCAAGTTGGATATATAAATTTTAATAATGAGATCTAACCACATTTGCTTTATGAAATCTATATAATGTAATGTAAAGATCACAAAAATATTTTTATAAGGTTTGGTCTCAATGTGAGAGGCTAATCCTAACTGTTTCGACTCCGATTGAGTGACATATTTTCCACCAATAATACCATTATCAATTAAAAGGTGTGTGATGAGTTATTATACATAACCCACATTATTCACCCTAAAAAAATTGTCTCCTAATATGAGATAATACTAGTGATTATCATAACATTATAATGATCCTCCAATATTGAATAATTCTATAACTGTAACTCTTTCTTCTATCGAACCACTGGAACACAAACCATGTTATTAATACTAAAAACATAATTCCAATGATCTAATTTTATTATTCCAAACTACTTGTTCCTATCTTCTAAAATTTATTTAGAAAATTATGTTCTACTCTTCTTAAAAAAATCAACTTAATAACTTATTCCTTGAAATATCAAATCAAAAACATCCTCCCTCATATATTCTATTCATATTCTAAGAATACCTCCCAAATATTCTTATTCTAATAAACAACATTGTTTTATGAATAAAAACAATTCTTTTTATAGACTCACGATTCATGATATGCATGATGATTTGAAATATCTCAACATTAGTATATATTTTCAGTGGGTTCTATGAATCATTTAAAATATAAGAGTTAACTCAAATCTCTCAAAAAACCTATAACGTTCAACATTTCAAATCATCCAAAAAACTCATCTTCATTCAAAAAATACTTTTATAAATATTTGATATTTGACTGAAAAAACAGAGAATCATCATTATTTATTTTCAAAAATCACATAATTGAGTACTCCTCAACATTTGTTTGGTGTACACGCTTCTTTAAACTTCAATAATCACTTCACATAAATTTTATTCAGTATGTTTTATCTTGGTGTTATCACTTCCACATGCCTAAAATTATCATTTTTATCTTATGGTTATATTTTATAGTCACTCAAATATTCCATATTTATTTTGTTACCCTAGAATCATGGTAAATATATTATGGTGATGTTTTACTATGAGGGAATACCACATAGAATTTTCCAATCCTTCAGGATCCCTCAATAAAATTATCATTATTTATAGATTTGTGTATTATGGTGATCTTACTTATCATTATCCATTGTATTACCATTTTGATAAACTTATTATGAAAATTTATAGTTCGAAAACACTCCTAAATTATGCATTCCATTTCCTTATCTTCTTCTTTGTTTTCATCTGAGGCATTCACATATCACTTCCTATACAAATGGATATATTTTAAAGAAGTTATTTAGGTAATGTTACATGAACTGATGATCACATCCACCTATATTATAGTAATTTATAAATTATCCATGTGATATATAGAACATTATTTATATTTTTTCTACCATATGATTGTAAACAGTGATTCTATAATGTTCTCGAATCTTTCTTTCATTATTTACAAAATGACATGCATGATGTACTTCTTCTTCAAACCTATCATCCAATAAATGATTCTTTGTAACTAACTAAATTTTTAACTATGTGTACGGTGTTTCATCATCTTTATTTCCATATAGTAAAATATATTATTCTAGATGATAAAATTATTCTAGCTCTATTTCTACTTAAATTCTGTTTTCCTGGATTTTGGTGATTGTTCCCCATCATACTTTGCTTTTTCATGTGATATTCATCTATAATGTTTAAGATAATATCTTTACCTTCAGGTCTCTATATTTGGGTATTATATTCAAATATATATTCACCTTTTAGTTATGTTTTTATTATTCAAATAAATCACATAGTCTTTATCTTTTCAAGTTGTTTTATGTTATAATTTTTTTTATCATTGGGTTGTTTGTAATCGGTTGAATTTAATGTTTAGTACTTGAATTTTATTTGGATTGCCTTACCAAAATTATATATATTCACAGTATACTATATCTATGGAATTATTATATTAAAATATATCATTCTATTGTCTACAACCCATCCTCCCCACATTTTTTATATTCATAGGATAACTCATTGCACCATTTTTTGGATACTTATGGATAATATTATTTCCTTGAATTAATCCTTCATCGATCAGAAAAATTTACTCTTCTTTCATTCACTATAAATTTCACACAAAATTCATTATTGATATATAGGGATATGAGTTTGTACATTTCTTGGATAAATCAATCACTAATGGAAAAATGTCATGTTGTGTTATTAAAGAATGAATATGGGATGTTCCAACTTTTTATGGTTGGATATCCTAGTGTATGTAATTTCAAAAAAAATTCTCCTAGAATATCCAATAATAATTCATTTTACATCAGTGTATTAAATGAATCTTAAATAATCTATTAAAAATAAATGAGAAACCATTATTATTATCATTTGATGGGTACTTATTTCTACCCGTTTTTATTTTTTTCTAATATCAAATTTTCTTTAAAGTTAGTATTTTTCCCTCCCCATTATTGATTATAAATTCCTCATCTTCTATATGAGAATAATTCCTTATAAATTTTCTCTCAAAGTTAGTTATTTGAATTAAAATATCATTTATTGGTATCTTTTGGAAGGGATAAACTTTTATTACACCTTCTCATCTTTCTACACTTTCTTCCATTGAACTATGTGTAATTATTTAATTTCATAAAGAAAAGATGTCATCACTTTTCGTAAATAAATTATCTAGAAATCAACAATATATTATTCTATATGATCATGGATTAGGGTAGAAAAAATATTTAGGTTAACTACAACATTAAAGTTGTTATGAATAATTAAAATATTATGAAAATTTATATAAAACTTATTTTAGGAATACATTTAAATCATATTCACTTGTTTTACCTTCTTATATTCCTCTCAATAAACTGGTTAAAAAATTTCATGAATAAGAATATAGGTTTCTTCCACATTATAAAAATATTTTTATCATAAAAATTTAAAAGTTCTCTATTTTCATTTAAACATCACTTTTAAAATAATAGTGATAGTGTATAGAAAACATATCTCATAGATTCTATAAACCTCATTTCTATATTATATATATATATATCATTTAGATCATCATTTAATGATTTATCCACTATGAAATTTAATGTTAACTTCACCTAAACATTATATTCCAAATTAATAAACATGGTTTATACATTATTTAACTATTTATAAAATAATTACCTCTATTTTCACTTCATGGATACCCTAAAATTCCATAAAAATAAATTTCATTATTCACTAAGCCTCATCAAAATACAATGAATCTTTATTTCCTATATTAGAATAATATGGAAGAGATTTTTTCCTTGACCTTTTAACTTCATTCACTCTAGTTACAATTTTTATCATGTTATAAGGCCCCAGCCTTAAACCTTACATAATCTTGAGTTATTATAATATTACACATTGAGGATCTTTTCAGGTTTAGAGCTTTAGAGAATTAGATCATAAAACTTGCATTACATTCCACATTTAAACAAATTGGTTACATAAAGATAGTATTCATTTTTTCCCATCAACAGAACATATTTAAAATAAAAAATGGATTCTTTCTTGACACTTCCTTGAAACTATCATCATATCATATACCTTTCCCTTGACCTTTGAAAAACATTTCAAAAAAGACTTGGGATGAGCATAAAAAGCTCAGTATGGGTTATATAAAAAAAATATGGAAAGGAAACATGAGTTCATATATACATAAGAATGAAATAATTCTTTACCCATAAAACATAAGAACATTAACATACCTCATCAAATCATTAATAAATCATAGAAATCATAAGACATAAAGGTAACTTGAGGCATTCATAACATTCTTACGTAGAGAGTAACCCTCTTGGTTACGTTTGGAATACCCATCACAGTATATTCTCTAAATCTCTTCGGATTAACCTTAAAGTTTCACTCCTTCACGTTACCCAATGTATTGGAGAGCTATATCGGGCTCACCCTCCCTTAGTTTATCATGGAACCACCCGTCTTCATAATAATTCCCAAGAACCTCAACATAATCGTATCACATAAAACATGCATAAAGGAAACATAACATTTCCACCTTTCAATCACAAGATATCAATACAACACATTGATATAAAAACATTATGATAACCATTTTCAATACCAAAATAAATGAAAAGTAAAACATGGTATTTATTTTTCTTTTAAAAAGAAGGTATGGCTTGTAGAGGAAGCCGAAACTCAAATAATGGTCACGACGGCGGAGAAGTCATTGTCGCCGAATACGTAGGAAAAAACATTCCCTTTTGTCATTGAGTAAAATGCTTCATCTAAAAAAGATTCCTTTTGGATAAACGTAAAAGTCAAATGGGTTTATACACTGTATAAAAGAAGGTTGAGTATAAAACAAAATATGCCTCAATGAAAGGATATTGAGACAAAGTCCCATACCTCGGGTCCGACTTGACTCGGTCATTCTTTACTCTCCTGAATAATAAACTTGAGTTAATTTCTACTAGTTTAAGAACATTTTTAAAGTTCATTATTCCTTTTATATCACTTATTTCCATGTCATTAACACTATGTAATTATTTAAGTTAATAACTGTCGTTTTAACGATCATTGGTACTTGAGTAAAAAATAATCTCTTTATAATTACAAGTTGTTCATGTATCCATTATATCCAGAATGGTATTAATGATGTAGATGTCATATATGTCATATATATCCAGTATATACTTGCATTTATAATATTACATAATCATTTAGAGGTAAGAAATGAAATGCACCGTTCATGGAGATGGTAAGCCGTACGTACGCAAGAACGCTACTTTCATTTCTATTTTGTATTTTATAGAATGGAATCATAATGATATAAAGGTATATTA
The DNA here is from genome assembly GCA_963277665.1 of Viscum album. Classification (NCBI taxonomy): domain Eukaryota; kingdom Viridiplantae; phylum Streptophyta; class Magnoliopsida; order Santalales; family Viscaceae; genus Viscum; species Viscum album. Next base: position 1,659,442,818 of record OY728153.1, read on the forward strand.
TAATTACTGTGTAATATCATATATAATATCATAACTCAATCCTTTATACATCCCACATATGGTATTTAATGAATCAAATCACGTTGAGGGGGTGGTAGTCCGCACTTCCTTAAATGAAGATATCGCGTTTACCCATAATGGGAACCATAATGGTATGCCCAAAATGAAAAATACATAAGATTAAGGAAAACAAAGACATATTATATATAATATATAAATATAGTGTGATCTTAATGGCCACCTTTGAAGGTGTTAAAAGAATTTTGAAGAATCATCGTTTCGGGAGGCAGAAATTCGCCATCCACGAAAACAGTATGTTCTTTAACCATTAGATGTAGGTGTGTGTAAGTGTAGCTCGAATCCTTCTTATAAAAACATCCTAGTATGTTGAAGATACTAGATATGTTACAAATTAAATGAATAAAAAGAGTTTAGGGGGGTTGTAGAAGCAAAATAAAACAAAAGGGCTCAAGTGAAGACATTACCATAAAATCGGGTAACTCCCTTTGGTTTGAGCTCAAAGGCTTCCTTGAAAATACTTCTGCCCAAAGTGAGGCTTCAAGGAGTAATATAGGTAAGTGTAGAGATAATATGGGCAGGGTTTGGCCGAGCAAAAGGCTTTGGAAGTGTGGGTAAGGAGGTAGAGGTGGGGGCCTTTTATAAGAGGAGAGGAGGGGCACTCTTGGAAAGTAAAGAAATGTTACTTTATTTTCAAATGGATTTCAGATTTTAAAGTTCCCACATTGATATAATTCGAGGATAAGGTGATAAGGGTTCAAAATATACCCACCAAATAGGTTTTGGACATGTGTAGGTCTTAGGGTTTACATTATCATTCCATTTTATTTAAATCTTCAAATAATGAGGTCATCGCTGCATCATTATGATGTCATAAATAATTTAATTTATTTAATGTCTAAAAATTATAAAAAAGTACTATGATGTAGAAAATATTTTTATATTTCCAATGAATATTTATAGTCCAAAATATCATTTATGTAGACAAAATTAAAAATATTTTACTTAGGTGATACATTCTTTGTTACATTTAACATTCTTTAAAAAATTAAAAGATAAAAAGTCACTTTCTCACAAAAGTGATTTCATGGGGCCCCCAAGATTGGCACAAGGCATCCAATGGTCGGAAATGAGACAAAACGTAGCCTTAGGACACATTTTGGTGTCATTTTTTATTATTATGATATAATTTTATTATCCTTAACTACTCGATTACTCATTAATCAAGATAATTAAAGATAATTAACGTCGTTACTATTCATAATGCCCAAAAACAGAAGATTCTTAATTACATAATTTGGACCTTCTGATTCCAAATATGTAATCCATTTTACCAAATTCAAAACACATAAATTGAAATAATTTATTTAAAAATAACCCCCATTGTCAAAACAAATAGCGCGTTTTTTGAAATAGTATCTATGAAAAGTTTGGCATTAGTTTATGATCAATTTCAAAGTGAAATTAATCCTAATGACCAACATTGGATTAAATGGTAAAAATATATTTAGATTACACTTTAATAAAAATTAAAAATATAATCTAACCATATAATTAAATTAAATGAAAAAGCAGTTTTGATGTAAAATGCAGTATTTTTCACTATTCATCAAAAAATGAACATTGTCAGAAAAATACCAAAAATTTATCCAATGTAAAATTCAATGTCCCAATCATAATGAATATGTTTATTTTTGACAAATATAGATTATAAAATTGTAAAAAGTTTGATTTAAAAAGGGTTTTCCATCAAAAGGCAGTAAAACAATCTTTTAAGAATATTAGTGTATTTCATGCTTAATATTGGGTTTATTTTCATATTAAGCCTCTAAAACACTATCTAATTCATTAATAGACATAGATAAAAATATATATTATTCATTACTTACTTGGGATGTTACATCCTTCCCCCCTTTAGAAAATTGTGTCCCCGCAATTTATTTACTTATCAAATAAATGGGGGCACTTATCCCTCATTTCATTTTCAGATTCTCATGTTGCCTCCTCCATCATGTGGTTTTTTCCACAAAACCTTTACCTGATTAATCACATTATTCCTTAACACCTGCTATGTGTGGTCAAGAATCTAGACCGGTTGTTCCTCATAAGATAGGTTCTCTTCCAACTAAACTACCTCTGGACTCAAAACATGAGATTGATCTGGCATGTACTTTCTCAGCATCAAAACATGAAAAAAATTGTGTACCTGAGATAGACTCGGAGGTAAAGCCACTTGGTAATCAACTGATCAAACTCTCTCAAGAATTTCATATGGTCTAATGAACCTTGGACTCAGCTTTCCTTTCTTACCAAATCGCATCACACTTTCCCATGGTGATACTTTGAGAAAAACATGATCACCTACCTCAAAAGAGAGATCCTTCATTCTGTTGTCTGCATAACTTTTCTGCCTACTCTGAGCTGTTCTCATGTGTTTCTGTATCAGTTGAACTTTTTCTGCCAACTCTTCTACCAATTCTGGTCCTATCAACTTCCTTTCACCCACTTCATCCCAGAAAGCTGGAGTTCGACACCGCTTCCCATATAATTCCTGATATGGTGCCATCTGTATACTAGGATGAAAACTGTTATTATATGAATATTCAACCAAAGAAATATGTTGGTCCCAACATTCCTGATAATCCTTCGAACAAGTTCGTAGCATATCCTCCGAGGTCTGAATTGTTCGTTCTAACTGCCCATCTGATTGAGGATGAAAAGCTGTACTAAAATTTAATTCAGTACCCAATGACTTCTGAAGGCCTTTCCAAAAGTTATAAGTGAACCTGGGATCACGGTCAGATACAATGGAGAGATGAACTCCATGTAACCTGACTATCTCTTTAAGATACAAATGGGAAAGTTCATCAAGGGAAAAATTATCTCGTATAGCAAGGAAATGAGCATATTTGGTCAAGCGATCAACAATAACCCAGATTGCATTATTACCTCGAGATGTCTTCGGAAATCCCACAACAAAGTCCATGGATATATTCTCCCATTTCCACTCTGGCACTGGTAAAGTCTGAAGCATCTCTTTCGGTAACTACCGCTCTGCTTTAACCTGCTGACAAGTCAAACACTTCACAGTAAAATCAGCAATATCTCTTTTCATTTCATCCCACCAGTAATACTCCTGAAGATCTCTATACATCTTAGTACTACCTGGATGATCTAAAAACGGAGAACTATGAGCTTCACATAATAACTCTCTCTTCAATTGTGAATCACAAGGCACACACAATCTCTACCCAAATCTCAAAATGAAATCATTATCAATGTTTAATTCAGGAAAATTACCCTTCTGAACCAGATCTACCTTTTTCTGCAACTCACTATCATGCTTCTGTGCTTGCTTGATTCTGTCTAACAGAGATGATCTCACTGATACCTGAAACAAAACACAAGAACATCCTACACCAACAACTTCTATACCAAATTTCATCAAATCCTTAACCAAAGGATCACGTTCCAAACACAACATTGCTAATGAAGCATCACTTTTTCGACTCAAAGCATCAACCACTTTATTTTCTTTTCCTGGATGGTAATGAATTGTACAATCATAATCCTTGATTAATTCTAACCATATCTTTTGTCTCGTGTTCAATTATTTCTGATTGAATATATAATTTAAACTTTTGTGATCGGTATATATTTCACACTTTACTCCATATAAATGATGCCTCCAATTTTTTAAAGCAAAAACAACAACAGCTAATTCCAAATCATTTGTAGGGTAATTTACCTCATGAGTTTTCAACTGACGTGAAGCATAAGCAATTACCTGATCTTCTTTTCAATTCCTGAAAACAATCATCACATTATTTTTTACAGATAAACTTAACACCCTTCCGAGTTAGCTTAGTCATTGGACTATATAACCATGAAAAATTTCTAACAAACCTTCTGTAATAGCCTGCCAAACCAAGGAAACTACGAATCTCTGTTACATTTGTGGGTCTTGGCCATTCTTCAACAACCTTTGTTTTTGCAGGATCAACGGTTATCCCATCTTTAGCAACAATGTGACCAAGGAAAGAAATTTGTTGCAACCAAAACTCGCACTTGCTGAATTTTCCATATAGTTTCTTTTCTTTTAAGGTTTGCAAGATAACCCTTAAATGTCTTTCATGCTCCTCTTTACTTTTATAAAACACCAAAATATCATCAATGAAAACCACCACAAACTTATCCAAGAACTCATGGATAATTCTATTCATTAAGTCCATGAATATAGCAGGTGCATTGGTTAGCCCAAAAGGCATTACTACAAATTCATAATGGCCATATCTTGTACGAAACACAGTCTTCAGAACATCTGCTTCCTTTACCTTCAGCTGATGGTACCCCGATCTCAGGTCAATCTTTGAAAAATACTGAGCTCCATGGAGCTGATCAAACAAATCATCGATATGAGACAAAGGATATTTGTTCTTAACAGTGATATTATTCAAGGCCCTATAATCACATCAAATTCTCATTGAGCCATCTTTCTTTTTAACAAACAAGACAGGAGCACCCCATGGTGATGTTCTAGGTCGAATGAAACCTTTATAAAATAACTCCTACAATTGTTTCTTTAACTCTAAAAGTTCGACTTGAGCTATTTGATAAGGGGGTTTTGAAATTGGCTTATCATTAGGAACTAAGTCAACAGTAAATTCAACTTCCCGATCTGGTATTATTCTAGGAAACTCATCAAGAAAAACATCTGGATACTCATTTACCACAGGCACATCATTAATCTGAACAGTTCCCTTGTTTTCAACAATATATGCAAGGTAACATTCATTTCCATCTTTTACAAGTTTCTCGCCCTCTTGATATGTTATCAACAGTAAGGGTTCATTCTTGTACACAAACTGAAAGTCTTTCTGAAAAGAAACTTCTTTATATCTACAGTCAATCTTAGCCTGGTAATTAGAGAGCCAATCCATACCCAGGATAACATCAAACTCTACTTGAGGTAGAACAATAAGGTTTTCAAGTAGGTTCTTTCCACAGATAAGGATAGGAAGATTCTTATAAATTCTTTTTGCCTCAACATTTCCCCCGGTGTTTTCACCACAAGTTCAAGAGTCATTTCTTGAGATGGTATTCCCATTTTACTAGAAAAGGTTTCAGAGATGAAAGAATGTGTAGACCCCGAATCAAACAACACACTGACATAATCTGAAAAAACAAACAAAGTACCTAATACAACTTCATTTGATGGCCCGACACCTGCTGAAGTTGTTGCAAAGGACTTCACCACCCCTTTCTGCTTGTAGTCTAACTGATTCCCATCACTCAAGCTCTTTGTCGGACACTCGTTTGCATAGTTACCCATCTCATTGCACTTAAAACATTTCACTAACTGTAAATCAAATTTGTTCTTACCTTCACCTTGATCTTTTTCAGCGCAATCACGAGACTTATGTCCCATCTTACCACATCGGTAGCACTTTCCAGAATTCAGAAGACATTCCCCAGCATGCCTTTTTCCACATTTATCACAAACTGGAAACTTAGTTTTCTTACCATCATACTTTTTTGAAGAATTCTTACCTTTCTCCTGCCACCTCGGTCTCTTCTTTTGTTGGTTGTTATAGAACACTTGATCATCGGAAAAATCCATTTCCACCTTCTCATTACATCAAACAAGATTTTCATAACTTTTAAACTCACGAGAAGCTAATGCCCTTCGATATTTTGGCTTTAGTCCTGAGTAAAAACGCTTGATTTTACTATCAAGGTCTCAGATAAAATTTAGAGCATACCTTTCCAATCGAGTGAACCTTTCTTCATAGGCAACCACTGAGTCTTCCTCTTGCCTCAATTCCAAGAATTTATTTTCCATCCTAAGTCAAACAGCCTTAGGAAAATACTTCTCAAGAAACATACCTTTGAATTCATCCCAATCAAGAGCATCAATCTCATCGGCATCCCTGATATTTTTAGCCATAGACCACAGCTGATCTGCCTCACCCACCAAACGGTAAATAGCAAGACTAACCTTTTGATTGTCTGAACACCCCATGACATCGAAAATCTTCTCCAGTGCTTTAATCCAACCTTTAGCTAACACAGGGTCAGATGATCCTTTGAATGATGGGGGATGTTGCCTCATGAAATGTTCCACCACTGACATGTTCCTCTGCGGTTGATCTGGCCGATCTCGTGCATGGATACCACCACCATTTATCGCTTGAGTCAACTACGCCATTACTGCAATAAACTGTTCAGTTCCAATTCCGACCATCTCAGGATGCTGATTCAGAAGGTTATTTTCTTCTGTATGCCTTCCTAGCACTGCTTCCCTATTTCCTCTGCGGAAAACCATTCTGAACAAACATGTCTTAGATGAAGCAACATGGTAATCTTCAAATGCTATATCATTTCAAAAAAAATTATTTTTGGATAATAATTTAATATAATTCTACCTCCAAATGTTATCTAAACCGACCTCTGATACCAACTATAAGGCCCCAACCTTAAACCTTACTTAATCTTGAGTTATTACAAGATTACACATTGAGGATCTTTTCAGGTTTAGAGTTTTAGAGAATTTGATCATAAAACATTCATTACATTCCACATTTAAACAAATTTGTTACATAAAGATAGTATTCATTTTTTCCCATCAATGAAACATATTTAAAATAAAACATGGATTCTTTCTTGACACTTCCTTGACACTATCATCATATCATGTACCTTTCCCTTGACCTGTGAAAAACATTTCAAAAAAGACTTGGGATGAGCATAAAAAGTTCAGTATGGGTTATATTAAAAAAATATGGAAAGGAAACATGAGTTCATATATACATAAGAATGAAATCATACTTTACCCATAAAGCATAAGAACATTAACATACCTCATCAAATCATGAATAAATCATAAAAACTATAAGACATAGAGGTAACTTGAGGCATTCATAACATTCTTACGTAGGGAGTAACCCTCTTGGTTACTTTTGGAATACCCATCACAGTATATTCCCTAAATCTCTTCAGAGTAACCTTAACGTTTCACTCCTTTATGTAACCCAATGCATGGGAGAGCTATATCGGGCTCACCCGCCCTTAGTTTATCACGGAACCACCCGTCTTCATAATAATTCCCAAGAACCTCAACATAATCGTATCACATAAAACATGCATAAAGGAAACACAACATTTCCACCTTTCAATCACAAGATATCAATACAACACATTGATATAAAAACATTATGAAAACCATTTTCAATACCAAAATAAAAGAAAAGTAAAACATGGTATTTATTTTTCTTTTAAAAAGAAGGTATGGCTTGTAGAGGAAGCCGAAACACAAATAATGGTCACGGCGGCGGAGAAGTCGTTGTCACCGCATACGTATGACAATACATTCCCTTTTGTCATTTAGTAAAACTCTTCATATCAAAAATATTCCTTTTGGATAAACGTAAAAGTCAAAGGGGTTTATACACCATATAAAAGAAGGTTGAGTAAAAAACAAAATATGCCTCAATGAATGGAGATTGAGACGAAGTCTCATACCTCGGGTCCGACTTGACTCGGTCGTTCTTTAATCTCCTGAATAATAAACTTGAGTTAAATTATACTTGTTTAAGAAACTTTTTCAAGTTAATTATTCCTTTTATATCACTTATTTCCATGTCATTAACACTATCTAATTATTTAAGTTAATAACGGTCGTTTTAACGATCATTGGTACTTGAGTCAAAAATAAGCCCTTTATAATTACAAGTTGTTCATGTATCCATTATATCCAGAATGGTATTCATGATGTAGATATCCTATATGTCATATATATCCAGTAAATGCATGAATTATAATATTACATAATCATTTAGAGGTAAGAAATGAAATGCACCATTCATGGAGACGGTAAGTCGTACGTACGCATGAACGCTACTTTCATTTCTATTTCGTATTTTATAGAATGGAATAATAATGATATAAATGTATATTATACTTCCAGTGTAATATCATATATAATATCATAACTCCATCCTTTATACATCACACATATGGTATTTAACAAATCAAATCAGTTTGAGGGGGCGGTAGTCCGCACTTCCTTAAATGAAGATATCGCGTTTACCCATAATGGGAACCATAAAGGTATGACCAAAATGAAAAATACAGAATCATAAGGAAAACATAAACATATTATATATCATATATAAATATAGTGTCATCTTAATGGCCACCTTTTAAGTTGTTAAAAGAATGTTGAACAATCATCATTTCTGGAGGCAGAAATTCGCCATCCACGGAATCAGTATGTTCTTTAACCATTAGATGTAGGTGTGTTTAAGTGTAGCTCGAATACATATTATAAAAACATCCTAGTATATTGAAGATACTGTAGTTGTTACAAAATAAATGAATAAAAAGAGTTTAGGGGGGTTTGAGAAGCAAAATAAAACAAAAGGACTCAAGTGAAGACATTACCTTAAAATCGGGTAACTCCCTTTGGTTTGAGCTCAAAGGCTTCCATGGAAAAACTTCTGCCCAAAGTGAGGCTTCAATGAGTAAGAGAGGGAAGTGGAGAGAAAAAATGGGCAGGGCTTGTCCGAGCCAAAGGCTTTGGAAGTGTGGGTAAGGAGGTAGAGGTGGGGGCCTTTTATAAGAGGAGAGGAGGGGCACTCTTGAAAAGTAAAGAAATGTTACTTTATTTTCAAATGGGTTTCGGATTTTAAACGTCCCAAATTGATATAATTTGAGGGTAAGGTGATAAGGTTTCGAAATATACCCACCCAATAGGTTTTGTACATGTTTAGGTCTTAGAGTTTACATTATCTTTCCATTTTATTTAAATCGTCAAATAATGAGGTCATCGCTGCATCATTATAATGTCATATATAATTTAATTTATTTAATATCTAAAAATTATAAAAAATTACTATGATGTAGAAAATGTTTTTAGCTTTCCAATGACTATTTATAGTCCAAAAGATAATTTATGTAGACAAAATTAAAAATATTTTACTTAGGTGATACATTCTTTGTTACATTTAACATTCTTAAAAAAATAAAAAGATAAAAAGTCACTTTCTCACAAAAGTGATTTCATGGGGCCCCCGTGTTTGGCACAAGGCATCCCATGGTCTGCCATGAAACAACCAGTAGACTTAGGACACATTTTGGTGTCATTTTGTATTATTATGATATTATTTTATTATCCTTAACTACCCGATTACTCATTAATCAAGATAATTAAAGATAATTATCGTCGTTACTATTCATAATGTTCAAAAACAAGAGTCTTAATTACATAATTTGGACCTTCTGATTCCAAATATTTAATCCATTTTACCAAATTACAAACACATAAATTGTAATAATTGATTTAAAAATAATTCCCGTTGTCAAAACAAAGAGCGGGTTTTTTTGAAACAGTATCTATGAAAATATTGGCATTAGTTTATGACCAATTTCAAAGTGAAATTAATCCTAATGACCACCATTGGATTAAATGGTAAAAATATATTCAGATTATACTTTAAGACCAATTAAAAATATAATCTAACCATATAATTAAATTAAATGAAAAAGCAGTTTTGATGTAAAATGCAGTATTTTTCACTATTCATCAAAAAATGAACATTGTCAGAAAAATACCAAAAATTTATCCAATGTAAATTTCAATATCCCAATCATAATGAATATGTTATTTTGACAAATATAGATTATAAAATTGTCAATAGTTTTATTTAAAAAGGGTTTGCCATCAAAAGGCAGTAAAACAATCTTTTAAGAATATTAGTGTATTCCATGCTTAAGATTGGATTTATTTTCATTTTAAGCCTCTAAAATACTATCTAATTCATTAATAAACATAGATAAAAATATCTATTATTCATTACTTACTTGGTATGTTACACATTTAGTCTCCCTTAACATTACATTTACCATCTTAATTGGCATGCATAGACTTCTTCTTATTACTGTGAATTTTCTTCTTTGTGTGTGTTTTTCTTATTTACATTATCTAGTAATGAACATGGTTTTTTATTTTTCTTATCTACTATATTCCTTTATGATTTAAGTCTTTTGGAAAATAAATTCGGTAATCCTTTAGAATAGCTTTTCTCTTTTCCTTATTCTAGTTTTTCTTCCACAAATCATATTTTTTTAATTTATGAATATTGCAATTTGTTTAACCAAATTCACATATCGGGGAATCCATTTTAGGATTTTTTGAAATAGGTTTTCTATCCAATTTACATCATCTACAGCAATACTAAATTTATTGTATTTTACAATTTTTTGGTAATATTCGATGAACTTAAATTTCATCATTTGAAATCCATTCCACCTTTCCCATATATTTTTATATTTCATATTTATTCACATTATTTCCTATGATTTCTTCCCTTAAAAATAATATTCTTGAATTTATTTTATATATCAAGGATGTAGTATTTAATTCCATAAAATAATCATATGTTCATGAGTGTGACATATTCCTTTACTTGATTCTTGAGTGTATTATGTTGTGAAACATTTTTTTATTTACATCTCATGTTATACTTATGGAATATCATAATTTAACATACATTCAAAATTTGTAGAGTTTTTCGGTTATATGATGTTAAAATTTTCTGGGTCATTAAAAACCATCACTCATCATAATCATGTCCCATAATCTACAACATTCACATATATTTTCCATATATTAAAATATATTTGGAAAATACATATTTTTATTCTTCTACAAACTCTTGTTTCAGTTAGGTAAGTTCCTCTTAATATTCTTCTTACTATCTCAAATTTTTTTACTTATATATATTTTTAGAAACTGAAATATTATACAAAAAATACAATGCTTGGTTTTTTTGGATATTTCCTAAAACCAGCATTTTCTTAAAAATTCACTCTTCTTCTTCTAATTGAAAATTCATCTCATTGAGGTAAATTAATTTTATAAAATTATTATTTCATCCATATGAAAACTTTAAGGTGAACTTATACATTTTAAACATTCTCCAACAATTACCAATTTGTTCAGTTCTTCATCTTCAATTTTCCTTATCAACATTTGTTAAGAATGATATTTTTTACAACACCGATCATAAAATTTAAATTAATACAAAATAAATTTCTAGATAATTGGTGTAATTTACTATTACCATCATCATCATCAAATTTTTATTACAAATTTTTATTACGAATTTCTAGATAATTGGTGTAATTTACTATTCATTTTATTAATATGATTATTCTAATTATTTCACACATCTATAGAAACTCAGTATTGTATTCACATAAGTAACACTATATTTGTGAATTTTGGTATTTTCTCTTTTCTGAAATTCATGTGAATGCATAACATTATTAGATTATATGTTTCTCAATTTCACAACCAGCTCAAGGAACACAAAATATAATGAGTTCTAATGATCTTTAATACACCACAAGTTATCTTCATATCCAACATCAATATTTTTTTGTTTTCTTAATTAAATATACACAAAAAATGGATTGAAATAGTACCTTTACTCATTTTCATTAGATCTATGGTTGAATACTCTTAATATAAACAATATATTTTTAGTATCCTTTAAATAACTAATGATTTTTTGAGAAAACATTCATTTATATAACATATTCACTCAAAATCCATTACAAATCTTATTTTTTAAAAGTGAATATTTTGTAATAGTGTGTTCCTAATTGATCTTTAGCATTATTTTTTTTCAAGGTATCATGATTACTTGACTTCAAATTTTTTTATTCAAGAATTTTAATCTCATTCAATAATGATTCTTCATTCTTTTTTATCCTTCTTGTTTTATCATCCAACATAGAGTGATTTACATCAATCATAGATTTTATGGCATCTATAAAATCTGATTAAACATCATAATATAAATATATCTCACACAGTATTCATTAAAATTCTTATTTTACATAGAATAATATTTCATTACAGTGTTATACATGTTGTTCTTATTCTTCTATAATCTCCAAGAGGATTCTAATTTTTTGGAACATATTTCCCAATTTTTATTTTGTTTCACTAAATTCTAATTGTAACTGTGATTTTTCTAAATATATTCATTTGATGTATGAAAATTTATGTTAGAAGTTTTCAAAAGGTAATTATACAAGTATTCCTTGACTACAATATAGAGTTCAATAATATATTCAATTGACTAGAACTCTTCCCAGCTAATACTCAAATCTTACAGAGGATTATTTAGTATAAATTAATCATTATAACCTCCACTATACTTAGCTTTATATTGGAAAATACTACCTTGATATAGTTCTATGTGGATAAATTTTTTTATTATGTTCTTAACTATTCTTTCTAATCTTCAATATTTTGTCTAAAACCTCAATGTTTCTACTAACAAGGATAGCATCCCTTTCCATTAACAAAGTCTAAACATCATTATATTACTTGTTAATTATTTAAAAAACATCATGAAATTATCACATCATATAATTTATTGAATTTTACATCATGGAATAAACTTATAGATTATATTATTTGGATTCTATTATCTAATACCAATTTAGTGTCACATGGGATCGTACAGTCAACCAGATATGGGAATGAATTCAGAGTAACCAATATTTTTCAAGTATGTTAATCATAAACATTTTATTCCCCTAATTTTATAGAACTTAGTTAATTAATAATTATATATGGATATTAAGAATGATAACCATCCAATTTTCTCTTAATTGATGTAGATAATGTCATGGAAATACCTCAAAAATATTTTTAAAAAGGTTTGGACTCAATGTGATAGTCTACGACTTCTCATGTATACTCCCATTGAGTCATAAAATATTCAGTATTAATATCATTATCAATTATAAGAGGTGTAAAAAGATATTATCCTTAACCCATTGTATATACCCCGCAAACAAAGTCTTTAAAAAAAGATAATACTATTGAATATATTCATATTATAATGTTCCTCCACTATTGAATATGTCTTCTGCTATCAGTTCTTCTTTTATTGGGGTACTTTAAAGTTGAACATATCTTTCTTCTAGTAAACATAATTTCCATGAGCTCATTTTTTATTCAGAACTTCATTTTCCATACTTCTCAACTTTTATCATAACATGATGTTTTAATCTTCTCAAAATCATCAACTTAATAAAATTTCCCTTGAAATCTTTAGTCGGTAACATCCTCCCTCAATTTTTTTTCACTTATTTTAAGAGGCCCTATCAAATAGTAATCTTCTCATAAGAAAAATATTCATTTCAATGATCAAAATGTTATTTATATACTCAACCATGAAAATGTTTTTTATTATTTAGAATCTCTAAAAATCAGGGATAAATTTTAAACACATTCAACTAATATTTTGAAATATTGGAGTTAACTCGAATCATCAAAAAAATACATCATCAAATCACTTTGTAAATCCTCCTCAAAACTCAACTTGAATCACAGATTATTTTCGTGCCTACTAGAACTCTGATCAGCTAACTCAAAATCAATATAATTAATTTTTTGACATTGCATAAATGAGATGTTACACAACATTTTTTATCGTATAAGATTATTCTAACATAAATAATCTCCTACCATAACATTCACTGTGCATGTTTTATATGGTTGTCGTTATATCCACAAGTCTGAAATTCTCATGTTTCACCTTGGGGCATATTTTCTAGACACTAAAACATCATTCTTTCTACCATTCTACTTGAATCGTGGTAAATATATTGTCCTGTGGTTTTTTTAATATAAGGGTTAATGCAATGAATTTTCATAATCCTTCAATATGTGTTATAGGAATTATTCTCATTCATTGTTGTATGTCTTCGGGTGAACATGTTTATTAGATATCATTTTATTCTTCTTCTATTTAACTCATTGTAAAAATATAAATTTGAGAACCCACATCAACTATGAATTTCATTCCAGCATCTTCTACTATATTTTCTTCTGTGTCATTTACATATCACATTCTGGAAAAATGTTTATATTTAATAACATTTTATTTTGTCACCTTGCATGCACTATTGTTCACATCCAATTACCTTTTAGTAATTTCAAAACTTCCTATCTAATATATCACCGACCTTCTATTTGTTTTTTACCTTCTGATAGAAAACCGATCTTCTGTGAAATTATGAAATCTATCTTTAGCTATTTAAAAACTATCTTACAAGATCGAATAATTCTAAGAAATTATAACCCAGTCTCTTCTTCTAGGGAACTCACTACATTTTTATATATGTGTATAGTTTTTAATATTGTCAAATTTTCATATAAAATATTACTTCTTAGAGATGAAAAAATTATTAAAGATCTGTTTCTCAATAAATTAAATATTAGTGGATTATAAATATCTTTATGCATCATCCATTTTATATTTCATATTATAACTTTATGAACATTTAAAAAAATATCCATACTTCAGGAATTTAACTTCTGTTTGTATCTTTAAGTATCATTTCACCTTTTATGTATTCTTTTTATTATTCAAATACAACATAAATTATTTCCCTTTGTAAGTGATTATCTGTTACAAATTTTTCTCGGCATCGGGTGGTTTTTCATTGGATAAATTAATATTTTAGTGCTAGAATTTTTTATTTTTTGTCTTGATAGCATTCAAGATATTTACATCTTACAATATTCATGGAATACTTTTAGTTACACATAGCATTCCATTTTCAACAACTCAACCTTACAATTTTTTTTATATTCATAAAATAATTCATTTCTCTATTATTGTTGGTACTTATAGATAATATTATTTCGATTAATTCCTCTACTATCTATCTGTAACATTCAGTCAACATTCCTTCATTATAAACATCACTCCACTTTGCTTCATTAATTTCTATGAAATGAGTTTTACATTTTGTATATAATTTTGTCATTAATTCCTAAGTGTTATCTTTTGATAGTAGGAAATGTATATATAGTCTTCCTATATTTCTTTATTATACCTTTTTTAGTATTTACATCCAATAGAAAAACATCTAGAACACCCATATATAAATTCATTTTACAAAAAAGTACACATAAATATTTTCCAAAATCCATTGACAATAAAGAAAACACTTTTATCATCTTCATCATCTAATGGATACCTCACTCATTGATCTATAATTTTGATAAATGGAAACTTCGGATTTTTATTAAAATGTGGAATTTTGTGATTTTAAAATAATGTGATTTTATTTAAAAGTATATATTTTTAAACATGTTATTTTTATCTTCCATCAATTGGAATATGATATTTTTATTTTTTGAGTTTTATATAGGGAATTGTTCTGGAAGGAAACTGGATTAATGGCATTTTCAATAGTGTTTTATTGTTGTAAGGAAATGTGGAGATATGATTAGATATTGAAATTAATGAGTTATAGTTAGAACTAATAATGTTTCATGATTATAAATAGTCATGCATTGGGTTGAAAGACCCCGGTAATTCATCGTTCAATATTTAGGTTAGATTATTTTCTAATTCTTTTTACGAACTATTATGAAGAATACTTGTTCCAATGGAATTAGGTTTAATGTTGGAAATAGATTTTAAAAAGTAATTAATGAATTTTATTCTAGAAAATATAACTGAGTCATATATTACACCCCCAGCCCATACATTACGATGTACATATAGTAGTTATTTCATCAAATATAGGAGAAGGGAAATAATTATTTTTAATTGATGATATATTATAAGAGAGTCATTCTTGAATGTACTTAAAAGTGATCATTTATGGATTTTTAGAAGAGTAAGGAAATCCTTGATGGATTATTTTTGATTTTATACATTTTTTATATATTATTTCGGTTTTTTTGTTTTATTCTCACCATAATTATTACACTTTATTTCATTTAAAGTTAATTGTATCATTTGGTTTTTGGTTTTTATGAAACATTTATTTTAATATTTT
This sequence comes from Viscum album, assembly GCA_963277665.1. Taxonomy (NCBI): domain Eukaryota; kingdom Viridiplantae; phylum Streptophyta; class Magnoliopsida; order Santalales; family Viscaceae; genus Viscum; species Viscum album. The sequence goes on from OY728153.1 coordinate 1,659,458,715, forward strand.
GATTATTACTTTTTTTAATTATTTATGAAAGAATGTTACTTTATAATATCTCATTCTAAGAGATATCTACATAAATTTTTTTATTATGGATAGCTAATGTAAACACTTCGACATCCACTGGTAAAATCAATAAATTTAATAACCACCTCAAAACACACTCTATAAAATTTCAATTGGAATGTTAATCCTACTCGTATCATTTTCTCTTTAAATGTAAAAAAAATGCATTCACATATAACAATAATACATAAAAGGTGATGCGTATGATCAAGTATATAAACTCTATATTAATATTAATGATTAATTTAATTAACGATGTAAATTTAGAGGCATCTATTAAACAAATTAAAAAAATAATATTTTAAAAAATTAAGTTAAAATATAGAAATAATATTTAATTCTAATTTTCTGTTACATTAATAAATTCAAATATTCAAAGTATAAATAAATCAAATTTATTAATAAAATTTTAAAACACATGATTTTTACTAAAATATATTAAAACTAATCACATGTCATTTGAACAAGTTAACCAGTTTAAAAATACACAAAATACATTTATGTATTTAAGAAATAATTTTTTTGTATTGAAAAAGTACAAATATACATAATAATGATATAATTATAAATGTAGTGATTATTTTTTTTAGTTTTTCACTACGATCTTCTCTATTCATATAAAACTAGAAAACATAACATTTATATATATATAATTTTACTAATTAATCATAAAACATAAATAGAATAATAAATAAAACAACATAAAACAAAATGAAAATATATTTATATATACATATTTAGAATACTATTTTAATTTTATAATTAAAATGAATAAAATAAAGAAAAGACAAATGGTTTGATGATTAAATTTAATTAAATAATATAATATTAATCTCTAACAACTTTATACTTTAACTTATTAGTTGAAAAAATTTATCAAATTTTCTAAATAATCATACATATTTTAAAATCTTCCAAAATCATGTAAAAATATAAAAGAATAAATAATTATACTATAAATAAAAAAATTATCAAAAAATTTAACTTCTTAAAACACTATTCTATGAAATAGTAATAATCTATAAAGATAAAAAATTAAATTTACAAAATATATGAGAAAAAATAATTTAAGTGGAAGTAAAATATTTTAAAAATTTTAATTTTTAGAAATAAATGAAAACAATATTTAGAAATAATATCACTGATCGATACAATATAGGAGTACTATGATTTATTATTCATGTTACTGGGGATTCTACGAAGGGGGGGATTATAGTAGATGATGACAATACCAGTAGGGGTGTCTAAATCATGGGTGACATAGTGGACCTATGGAAAATGAAAAAGAAGTGAGATTGAGAGAAGCTAATTTAGGGAAAGGGGTTGTTTTTGACTTTTCAAAGGGCTAGTGCAACATAAAGGACTCTAGTGGGCATGATGATGTCATGGGAAGTGGGATAAAATGATTGTGGTTGGTGAAAATATGTGGTTTTTTAAGATCGTCTATTAATTAAACTAATAAACATTATAAATAAGAGACCAATGAAAAAGGAACTCATGGTGTGATACATAAAATCACTAAATATACAAAATTAAGAAACTACAGTACATTTACCTTACACCATTAAATATTGAAACTCTATCTCCATTATATTTTTTCAATGATTATAATAAAATATATAGTCATATGTCACTCATACACCATGATGTATCCATGTTTTGGTTGAATCACCCAAATATTTTGGTTAGGGAACTTATAACATCATGATATAATAGTATTATGGATTTTAAAAAATTAAGGATATAGTGGGAAATGGGTTGAGGGAGTGTTGAACTGGTAGTATGAAATTGTCTCATAAACATGTCAAATGGGAACCTCAAATTAACATAATCCATGAGGGTAGTCATTTACGACCATTAATTAATTTATGCATTGTAGTGCGTAAATAAATTTTTTCCTCTGTTTATATATACATCACAAGAATGAATCTTACTTCTTCTAAAGTGTTTCTCCATGTTAAACATATTAGTTCTAGGCATAGAAGAAGTGTTGTGTGATAGTAATAGAAACTCGTGTTTTATACTCAAATCATATGTAATTGTTTCTTCACATAATGAAAACATCATGGAAAGTGAATAAATTTGATTAATTGGGTAGATTAAAACACTATATCTAGAACTGAAGGGTCCCCATGTGTAATTTATAATAATTTATAAGTAGATACAGAATTATAAAATTATTTAATACTGTATTCATAAATGAATTAATGTAATAGATCTCTTCACACCATCATTTCACTAAATGATCCATTTTTAGAATTATTCTAGAGGTGATCCACCCATGAACCACAATCATTGAACAGAACTGTAGAATTGTCATGAGCTACCATTACTGATCTTTGTTGCTTGTGTTTTTATGGCTAGCAGTAATATAATTCATCTCAATGGATGAATAACACATAGCGCTCTATAAAGATATTGAGACAGGATGAAGAGATAAATCACTCAAGAACATTAGGCAGTCTCTCCATCATTTATACACAAAAAAAGTATTTTATGGAATGTGATATATTTAAATATTTATTATGGATGTTTTATGTTGGGAAATTTTTTAACAAGTCCTTTCCAAAATTATTATTATTTATTGACCGTATGTAAATTAATAAAAATGTAATTATTATTCTATGGACTAGTGATACACATTAATAATATAAATAAATATCATTTAGACCATTTCTAACTAGACCCTTAAGCTCAGTCCTCTATCCCTTGTCAAAATTTATCAATAAAAAAATAATGAAAATATAATAAATAAATTTTAGTTCATTGTTTTATGATAATAATAAAAAAATACTATATTAACCAAATATGAAAATAAAAAATATATATAATTATCAAAATCACGTATTCTTTCAAATTACATGTTATTAAATTATTTTGGTCAACCAAAACAGAATATACATTATTTATTTTAACTTATTTAATTAAATATAATATAAAAAAACCATGGAGACAGTAATTGTGGGACCCTCTAAGCCTCTTTTCAGTTGAATTAGGCATAACCAACAAATTTCCATGGATTGTATCTAGAAATATACTAAGGAATCCCTAGGGAAAGAACTTAATGTCATAATTACATCCAAACTCCTATGAACACTTACCATGAAATATTATTAATTTAACATGATATCTTGAATCAAATAGGTTTCATGATTGTGTAATCAACTTGTATACTAAATTTCTATTTCATTGAATTTTAAGAAATTAACTCATCGAACAAACACCAGGTTCATGGATTTGTGCAAGAAGTTCTATTTCCTTCAAAGGACCAGAGATATCATCTAAATTTAAGGAATATATGGGACTAATAATTTCATGTATTTATATTAGCAAAATATCATTTTTAATGGGCCCAACATTTATTACCTTACAATGAACTTATGTCATAATTTTTTTCATGAATTAATCTAAATACAGAAGTTAGTATATCCACTAATACTAATATTAAATTCTATGGATTAATATTCCCATCTACAAATAGGAATATATAATAAAATAATGAAGTGTGGATTTTTTATTAATGATTCTTTTTTAATAACCTCTTATCTTATAGATTACAACATATGAATGGAACAAGAAGATTTCATGTTTTATTATGAGCCTATTACCCCTAATAGGCTATATTTTCAATGTCCCGTCAGACAATATCACCATGCCATTGAAAAATATTCATGACTAATGTCATGAAACATCTAGGTTCTCATCATATTGGGAAACTTATATAACCTTTTAGTGTAACTTATATTCTAATTACATTATCACATAAAAATGTTATAAATATGACTAATAATAATGAGGTAAGAAAACATCAGCAATAATGGAAACATGAAATTAACTACTAAACATATTTTTTATAGGGAACAAACTCCAATATACTTTAACATGAACTATATCCATGCTTAGGAATTAGGAGGATTAGGAGACAGGGGATCATTTCAACAATATATGTTGGGATGTTTTAGATTTTGGAGAGAGTATGTTCCGTTTCCTATCAGTTGCAGTTACCTTAGAGGTACTGGTCTATGCACGACATCTTTCACATTTCTCACCTATGACAATACTTTTTAGACATGTCTCATATTTTTCAACCCATGTTGGTTGACTTGTAGGTGGATGCATACTTAGTGGAGCACCCAATATGGATTGTGGATCGCAGCATTGGGGTTCTCTATGGAGGGTATATTCCTATAGTATGGGTGTTATGGCAGCACGGGTGAGTACATGATGATACTTGGGAGAAAGAGGCTATCGTACAATCACAGTGGTCGTAGTGTTCCTAGATTCTTCATCACAACCCGTGCAAGGGAAATTCAGGGACAAATTTCTTTAAGGGGGAAAGTTTTTAAGAGCTCAGAAATTTCTTTCACCCAATGATTTTTATTTTGGGTTATTTTTTAGGGAAAAATGATGAAATATGGATTTTTTAAGTACACAATGTGTACTTATGAGTAAAAATCTTGTACCCCGGTACCACAAATTGTTGCTTACTAGTCATGTAATGACCATGTACGTGGCTATGTAGGTGATCCAGGAGACCGCTTAAGTCAAGGGCTAGTTTAGGCTACTACAAGGTGTGTACATTTAATGAAAAAACCATGTATTTTTCCTTTTATTTGATATAATAGAGCAGGGTCACATGTCATATCCAGAAACCACTTCATCTTATCATTCTTCGTATAGAACCTCTCAGCTATGAAAAACAAAGATCTAGCCCCCATTTCTCTATACGACCATCGATTGAGATGTTTTAGAGTGTGTGGGAATCCTACCAATGAGTTATCAACTCTTATAGATCCCTTCTTCCTGATTCTTCCTCTCTTGTGAGTTATTCGAGTTTGAACGTTTTCACCTTTTGTAGATATACTCTGTTCTAGGCTGATTCAATGGACTATGATTATGATTACTGATCTTATGACATCATGGTAGGTGGTTTGTTCCTTTTTTTGATCTCTGTTGAATTATATATGATAAAAGTGACTTATACCTATGTTGGTGTATTGCGTGTTTAGAATTAGTCCATGTTTATTACTTGTTATGGTTTGATAGATTGATAATGGGTAATTGCTTATTTATAAAGATATATACCACGATTATGGGACACCATTAGTATGTTTCCCTTGTTGAATATTTTTTTCATAGTTTGGTTTGGGATTCTTCTTGGGATTTCCTTTATTCTATGCCCTTTTTAGAATGGAGTTACTGATTATATTAGATTCATGTGATAAGTATGGTGAATGTTTGACCAAGGGGAACTTTTCTATGAGATTGTCTCGATGTAAGGTCATTTATATATGAATTGTTGTTATAATGACCCAATGGTATTGAATGTGAGAGATACCGGGTGTTTATAGACTCTAGGGTTTTGACCATGTGTTCTACCCATAGGTTTTTTTAAAATTAATTGATGCTATGTAGTCCAAGGGGTATTGACCACGTAAGCTTCCCAGGTGGTCATTTGTAAATATTTAGTGTTATGTCAGACCAAAGGAGAGAGACTGTGGGAGCTACCCTGAGGGTTTTTATTAAATGGATTGTTTTAATGCTTATCCAGTTGGGTTTTACTATGAGAAAATTCCCTAAAGGATCGTTATATAGATGATTAAATGATTCTGATGAGTCTGCTAAGCCGAAGAACATGCTTCGACTCCATCTTATATGGTTTTTTAGATGGTCTTATAAGAAGTTTGATGTTTCTATTACACAATGGATACAAATATTAGGCGATATACCATGTTTAACAATATTAAACTATTTGAAAAATAAATGAAAATGAATGTAATTAGAAATTGTAGTGTTGTTTTATTTTGAATAATTCCTAGTTTACTCCTTCATTTTTCATATTACCTACTATATATATATATATATATATTCACTGACATTTAGGCACAAATATTTTTGTGTCTTTCTTCTAAAATTCATATCAAACCCTATTTGGGTCGTTATTTTTAATCCAAATAGATTATATGATTGTAGGTATAGATAAGTCCAAGCTCCCTTCCTAATTAGGTACATGATTGATTTTTGAGCTGGAGAGCATGGGACCAGGCTGAGGCATGTGATGCTATTGAGTTTACTATTTTTCTATACATTAGTTTTAGTATTTTATTTCCATCATTGTGTCTTTTTTGGATACTTTACTAGAAAAAATGTGACATGAATCTTTTATGTATTCTCTGTTTGTTATATTCCTATCAGTCTTCCAGTATTTAATTTTCTTTTATGGTATTACTACTTCTGCTATTATTTATTATTTTCCTTCCATTGTGTATACTCTACCTGTGAGTGAATAGATTCTCTATTATCACATTGTGGCCCTTGTTTCTAGTTATCAACCTCTAGAATTTAGGGAAATGATCTTGTGGTCAGGTGACCAACCAAGTTCGGGGTACCTTTGGGCGGCACCCAAAACTGGGACATTACAAGGTGGTATTAGAGAAGGATTTAATTTCTAATTTTTCTAACAATTTGGAGCTAGTATATTGGGATAGAAAAGAATGGGTTGTTGTTAAAATATTGTGCTTGGTAGTAGCTAACCAAGGAATAGGGAAAATCTAATTTTACTCAAATATTGCAATTTCTCTGGTTTTCAATTATTACAATTGATTTGATTTTACCATTGGGTGATTCATATGTTAAGTGCTATTATGATTTATATCATTGTGGTTCTATTTTTTTCAACCCGATATGATGACGGTGTGCCATATCATGCATCATATAGACTTTTATAGATATCACATGTCAAGCATTCTTGTCATTCCATTTAGGATGTATTACAGAATTCATGTTGTTGTGGTAGATGATGTGCTAGATATGCATGTTGTTTTGATAGATGTTGTGATATAATACCATCTATTTTGATATGGTGTTGGTATATGTAATGGTTTATTTGTATAGAAACCACAATTTGGTCCCTTAGGTGTTATAGGCCCTCTTAGATCAGAATTTGGTGGATCATGTTTCAACTTTAATAAAATTCTATTATAAAATGACATGTATAAGGATTCGAAACATTGATTCGTGGGGAGTATGGAATCTTACTAATCAGAACATGGCATTCCTTCTCCAAAATATTAATATTTTAAGGGATCTGGAGAAGTTTTGGAGGCCTACTATCTGGAAACCAAGACAACATGGCATGTGTTATTATAAACACATGTCATGTGTTCTTATGTTCTAGAAGAAATAACTCTTCTTAAATACACATTGTGTACCACGCGTACACTCTGTGTAGATGTTTATTGTGTGACTGACTTTTTGAGAAGATACATGGGGTTGATAAATATTTGGTAGAACATGTCGTGTACTCTAAGTACACAACATACTATGGGAGACAATATTTCTGACTGTGTGACTAACGAAACTAGTAGATGAATTATGGATTGTACATGACATGTCTCGACTGTACATGTCATGGGGTAATTAACCGTGTATCTCTCTATTTGACTAACACCATGGGTGTATGGAACATAAGTAGTACACACCATGTCTAGGCTGAACACGTTGTTTATTGTTACACCAAGAAAGAACCATGTAGTTCTAACTATGTAGAAGAACCTGGGTAGGAGGGAAAATTCAATTACACTCCATGTCATGGGATGAGAACACCATGTGTACGGGGTGTTACACAACTATGTTGGCTGAGGTACATTACAATGTCAAAATTATAAAGGAACATGATGTGTAATGGTTCTAAAAGTTGTGTTATGGTTCTACATGACATGTAACCCTATTTTTTAAAACATGAATTCTTTTTTATCTTATTTCTTTCTTGCACTTATATGTTGTTATCTTTGATAATATTTAACTAAGGTGTGTACTTGAACTTAAAGAGTCATGCCACCAAGAATTCCTCTGGTTGTATTCCAGGTATAGGGTGATGATTAGACACCAGATATGGTAGATCATGGACAACCAGTAGATCCTCATGTCATGCCCATCTTTTCACCAGCTGTTATACTAACACAGGTGGTAGGTAATAGTTCTGTGAAGGCTACACGAGGATGACGTAGTGTTTTCAAGGGGCACCACATCCTTCCCCAAAAATTTCGGAGTTGAAGATAGTGTTCTAGATGCAGTATGCTCCCACTTTTTTAGGGTATGGTGGACAACATGATGTGGTGTAAATGTTGGAGGCCATGATTTCTAGCTTCTTGCATTTGGATACGATTACTAAGAGGAAGTTAAAGCTCACAACGTACATGCTATATGATTCTTCCATGATACAGTTGGATGATATTTCAAAGTAGGGGCGTCATTGAGATATGGGTTGGGAAGAGTTTCAGAGAACCTTCTATGATTAATTCTTCACTAAAACATTAAGGGACAATCAAGCCTGAGGGTTTATGCATTTGGAGTAGAGTGATCATTCAATTATGGATTACTCTCCTCATTTTTCCTAGATTTAGTGATTCACACCTATTCTGGGAGGTGACAATTTATCATTGTCTAGGAGATTTGAAGGTTGTGTCAGGGATGATATCCAATTGTAGGTGAATTTTTTTAGCCTAACTTTGGTGATTACTACAGTTAATCAAGCATTGATTAACCTGTACAACCTGAGGGAGTTGGGAGATGCAAGATAGAGTGGTTTAGTCTCCTGGCCTAGTTCTACTTTGACAGATATCTAGAAGCATCTCAGGGAGATTTCATGCGATGTTTCTTCACGTTTCAAGGTGGTATACTACCAGTACTAGAGGAGTGTCCATACGAGACCACATTTCCTGAAGGACCCAATCAGGTGCCAATCTTGCAGCAAGATGGGCCATATTCAGAATTTTTTTTCTTAATGTTCTCACCAGCAGTGAGTGATAGTGGTTCTATTATGACTACAAATTCATCAGAAGGATAACAATTTTCTCATCAATCAGGGAAATTTAGTTCATCCGTCCGTTCTAGATGAAAAAGGGGTTCATGGATGTGGTATAAAAATTGAGTGTTTTCAGAGACCATATAGTTGAATAGCTTAGGGTAGTCAGGTAGGGTCGCAAAGCCACAATACATGTTAGACTTTTTCAGTGGAGTAGACCCAGTATGAGAAGGATCTTAGACCCTCTATGGTTATAGGTACGATTATGGTTTCCTCAGTTTTTTCTTCTGCTCTTTTCAATATGGTGGACTCCCATAGTTTTATATTTTTTGTTGTTGTGGAGAGCCTTGGACCCTGTTTATTTTCTTCTAATTATTTTATGACGCTAAAAACATCGTCGGGGCTTAGAAGGGTAGTGTATGTAAGTTAATGGAGTCCCCACTTGATGTTGGTGGGTTTAAAGACCCAAGGCTTGAAGTACATGGAAATTACATTACTTTTGAGGAATACTTAATACATAACAACAACCAACACTCAAGGACCGTAATAGTTTAGTGTCTTTGGAAACTCGGAACATAATCTTCTAATCATGTTGAAAGATCTTCAACATCTCCCATAAAGATCTTCCCCATTTTTTTCTTACCTAAAACCTTTCTTTAAATCCTGGGGAAAAGAAGACATATAAATGGTGAGCTTAAATTCTCATTAAGGGTAAGCAAGGATAAAATAAAACAAATCATATACATTTGAACTTAAAAACATGATCAAAATGTTTAAACATTGAAATCATGAGCAATGACATAAAACATGGAAGTATATATGGTATACATAATAAAGAAACATTAATAATGATAAAATAGCATGGGAATAAAACATGTAATTGTGGAAACCATTAAGAACATGTTATGATTTCCATAGTAGCCAAGAAATTTCTGCCAAGACCATCTTAGTAGACAAAGTCCCTTTCTGAATCGAGTTCACTCCACGTTCAAGTCCGGTATTACTGAACCGGTTTAACTTTCCATTCCAGCCATGTCTATATCATGATATATAAATCTTTACCCAATGCATTGGAGGGAGATATAGGTCTCACCCATCTCATAATGAAATCATTCTTACTTGTTCCATAAAATAAACTTAAAACATTCTTCATAACCCAAAGAATAAAATGGGTTTCATAAGCATCCTCTCATCATCACATAATCCATATAAAACAAATGGATATTTCATCATAAGAAAAGTGAAACCATGTAAATCATAGATAAATTATACTTGAAACATACACATATGAAATAATTTCATCTTAGATGGAAAATGGTAATGATAAAACACTTGAAAAGAATTCTGGAGGAAATATCATTTCTTCTTCAAAATCATTTTCTATTCACAAAATGCCATGAAATTTTAAAATAAAAGGATTTTGATGAAAATAGTCATTAAATATTTTAGAGTAAGCTTCATGAAAATAAGGCATTATGAAACTGTAAAAATCCGTTCATGCTATATAAGTTAAAAAAATCATTCTTCTCTTACTTTTGTTGGAATAGTCAAAAAGTACCTTGTATGTTTAACAAAAGAAAGATTCCTTCCATATGATGTGGTAAAAGTAAAAAAGGGTAAAAATGACTTCAAAAATACATTGAAGAAAAGTAAAAATTTTATGAAAACATTTTGAGAACATATGGATATGGATGATAAACATAACCCTAGTAAATACTTACGAATAAACAATCTCGGATAAGAATGAGATTGGAATAACTATCCCTTACCTTAGGTATGATATGCTTAGAACATATCTGAAACTCCTGTATAATGATTTAAATAATGTCATTGACTTATTACAGAATCATATTCATTGTTATGATGTCATAAATGGTTCACTTATGGCTTAATATTACACATTCTTTTGTATATTCCATGTTAAAGCATCGTTTTGGGTAAAATCATTTCATTTATCGTATGTGTTTGTACCTCTTGTTCTTGATATTATTACTTATATCCTGATTTACTTAATTCCAAAATGGAAAACATGATATATATTTAATATATATTCAGCATATACATATATATATATTATAGATCAATAAATGGAATAAAATACACCGTTCATGGAGACGGTAGGCCGTACGTACGCATGAACGTTGTTTTCGTTTCCTTATTGAATTGAATAGAATTAAGTAGATGACATTAATATATATATATACATAAATCCATTATTATTATTATGTCATATATTTAAATATTATTCATTATATATACTTTATAATCATTAATGAATGGTTAACATGGAGAATGAATCTCATCGTGTCATGGAGACGGTAGTCCGTACGTACGCACGAGCGATTATATCATTCCCATGATCTTGGAATTGTATTGAAGTGTATGCATAATATTTCAGAATCAATATCACTTTACAATAATCATATATAGTTATTTATTTACACCATTATACCCATCCAAGTAAGGTGGTGGTCGAAAACAGATTACACCACGGCGTGGAGACGGTATTCCGTACGTACGCACGATTGGTGATTTCGTTTTCCGTACGATGGATATACGGTGAAATAGGGTTGTTTCATATTTATAATAACATACCAATATATATGTAATACTGATTTTATTACTTTATAATGAGACAACTAAAGAATAATAAGTATAAGAAGAAAGAATCTTGAGAAAATCAGAAGAAGATATTACCTCTTCTTCGACGCACCTCAGTTAAGCTTCCTCTTAAGGAAGTAGAGTTAGTCTTTTGAGAATCCTAGAACCTCCAGAATGTTTCTTGGGAAGTGTATAAAAGAAATGGGCAGGTTTTGGCCATGTTTCAAGGCTCAAAAGGGTGTGAATAGAAGAGGGAAGGGTTGCCCTTTTTATAAGGGATGTGAGGAGAACCTTTAGAAAAACTCAATATATTATTTTATAATAAAGTCATATTCGGTTTATAATAGCTCCAAAATGATTTATTTATAATCTAAAGTGGGTATGGGTCTAAATCATCTCAAAAAATATATTTTAGACTGGTTTGGGTCATTATAGTAAACTTATCTTTTAGTTTTAACTATTAGTTAATTAGATTGACATTTACCATGTCACTTTGTATTTTTATATTCTATAGTTAATAAACATACCATATACATCCAAGAGACCCCCAGGTGGTCCATTAATGATACAACTATCATGATATAAGTATCTTGGCCAGATCATAGATTTTTAGGAATATAATAACAATTAAGAATATAATATTTGTTTTTAAAACTATATTATGTCAATTTTGACACTATTTAGTAATTGATTTTTTGTGAAAATTGTAACAGCATGATTAGTTCGAAAAAAGTTAATTGAGTCAATAATAAAATGTCATATTAACATATAAAATTATTGGAATTTATAAATCGTCTCAAATTACATTTATTTGGGTATTTATAACATCAATTATGTTAATATTTCATTAATAAGGAAATTACTGAATCATAATTATGTCATAAAAAAATTAATTTTTTTAATGTCTAAAAATTATAACTAAATTAAAATTATGTAGGAAATCATTTTATCTCTATAATTAATATTTATAGTTGAATTTTTCTTATGTATAACCCTATATTAAAAAATTATAGTTATTAAACATTAATTTTAACTATTTTAACTATTCTTTTAAAAAAATGTCTTAATCTAATCCAAGTGGACCTAAAGGGTAATATTTTATTCCTAAGGTTGTTTTTGGTCGAGAAAAACTTGTCCAATAGAATTAGGACATGTGATAGGGTAATATTAATATCATTTTTACCCTTAAATACCCAATTTACTTTTAATTGTGGTAAATAAAAGTAAAAAGTTATTATTCACCCAAAATTACATTCATCTCATTGAACCACATTTTACTACTTGATATTAATTGTGTCTCTCAGATTTTCGAAATTCCACTCAAAGAAGCGGTAAAATTAAGTTCTATGTGAATTTCCAAATTCTCCTAGCAGGTGGGTAAAAGTCGGTGAAAAGACCAATGAAATTTTTATATATCTAAAATTATTATAAGTTGAATCCAATGAATTACATTGAACTTATATAGGTATTATGTATCAATTTTGACCTAAAATAAATTTAAATAAAATAAATAATTATTTAAATAAAAATTCGGTTTTTAAATAGTATCCTAGTGTTTTCACTATTTTTCAAAAATAAGAAGTTTTCAGAAAAATACCAAAAATTCACCCTAAGCTAATTTCGATATTCCGAATCCAAAAATGAAGTCAATTTTGAAAGATAAAATTTATAAAATATCAAAAAGTGGGTATTACTATTCATAACGGCTAGTTCATAATAATATTATAACAATATCTTGTTTAGTGAAACTCGATATTGCATACTACACATGCTATCGAGGAAGGTATTGATTTCTTGTAATGAATTCCAATTCAGGGTTGCGTGTAGTGAATGCTCTGTTTGGTGTTGCGTATAACATAATCAAAACTTATTTCAATTATACATTAAAAAAATATATACTTAATGTTGCGTAGAATAATTTCCACAAAACGAACTTGAATTTGTGTGTAACAAAAGACAAGAATAGTGTTGTGTATAATTCAAGCTAATAATGTGTTTTGTATATTACAAGATAATCTTGGTGTAGTGTATAATAGAATACAACAATGAAATTTGAAAAAACATATGTCATAAGATATCGGGGTGTTACATTCTACCCCCCTTAAAATGAATCTCGCCCTCGAAATTCATTAGGGTTCTAAATGGTTTACTACTTGAAAGTTTCTTTCATAGAAACCCACATCGTAAAAAGGATTAATAAAACATACTTTTAAAAATGAACATTATAAACAAAAAAATACCCAATGTAACTCATCACTTGTATTCCCACATAGGATATCATTGGTGAAAATATGGATATGGAAGAGAAATATAACATTCATGTTCTAAAGGAGAGTGGTAGAGGAAATGGCTTTGAAAAATCCAACAATCACAAATCCATATATTTGTGATGATCTATGGTACCATCTGATTCATCGGATATGAGTACATTAGGACAACATTTTTGGTTTTCAAGATCATTTCCCTAATGTTGAAGAATTTTTGAATTAAAAGAAATAATTACTTGATTTTGGTACAATCGTAATGTTTCTCGTGCCTTTAACAATTTCCACTTAATATATTAAAGAAATGAAGTTGAATTTGTCATTCATGAAGTGTTAGTAGATCAGGTGATAGAATAATGGGTCATTCCATCTGTCTCCAACAACAGGTTAGCAAAAGTTATCAAATATACATAAGTCCATCGATAGTGAGATTAATCATATTTGGTTCCTAAAATGGATGTATACTTCATATATAAATAAAATACATTTATACTAACCAGGGACTTCCTGTAGGCCAGTGGTAGGCGATAAAGGCCCGTCACACTTCGGTTATGGGTTTGATTCCCACATCCTTGTCTGACGCGATGAGTTTCGCCCGTCTAGAGGTTGTACTTTTTCTAAAACAACATTATTATAACCTTACATCAATAATATCGAAAAAGTTCTAGCCTTAAACAATACTAACATATGTCCAACATAATCCATTCTAATCCTTAGGCTTATCCAAAATACTATTGTCCAATCTCATATTATAGTGAAAAATATTACAAGAGAGTTCATATAACAAGCATGTTAATACCATCACTTATCCCCATATATCATAATATATGTCTTCTTAGTCACATTCCAAACATTTAGAGGCCTTAATCATGTATTTTCTTGGAAAATGAATACCCTTTGAACCTTAGTAGAAACATGAATGAAGTTAAAATTTAACACCTTCCACATACCAAAATCCTAAAAATTCTATATATTCAAACCATGATATCATTTAGTCCTTATATCAATTATGAGCTCATGAATACTCTAAAACATATTATTTTCTCCTTATCCATTCATTATGTGCATATCATTTTCTTTCCAAAATATTTTAATCAGTTTTCATGGTTACTGGTACCATAAAATTATGGAATACCACAATAGACTAATACAATAATATTCCAATATACCATAAAAGTACCTCAACAACATTATTATTTAATACCAATACATAAACACTTAAATCCATATTCTTCAATGATTGTCATTGAATAAGTCCTTCCTTGATTTTGAATTAACCTCTTAGGTCAGGGCATTGAGTTGGGTAATGCCCTTGTTCTCCACAAATAAGACATTGAACTACATAATTGTTTGTCACTCTATGACCCTTTTCTCGACACAGATAACATCTTCCCATACATTTTAGGTATTCCACAAGATTCTTCTTCCCTTCTTTAGAAATCTCAATCTTCCTTTCTCTATGCTCCTCACCATGAAAACATGAATAAAATTTCATCTTCCTTGTATTTGATGATTTAGGAATACCACCAATGTTCACCTTGTTAATCATATATCATGATGACTGATTCGGCATAATCACAATATCTTTCTCTCTAGGAATTATATAATTTTGTTGGTCACAGTCCCAAATTTGTCCATTAGAATCAACGTTAACTCAATTCATTCTCGTTCCCTCCATTGACTAAAACCAGAAACCATAGTGTAAGAAATAGTTAAAATAATGAGGAACCACATAATCATTAAATGTTACTTATGGGATGACTAACATATCAAACATTATTTAATCCATTACACCTTAGGTTCACCTTAGGTTATTCATGATCGTCAACATAACTCTAGGAATGTAACCTATAGCTATACTAAACCATAGGGACATCACTAGTAATACCGTAGAAATATCTCTAGGGATATCACTAAAGTTTTCTCATCCTTGTTTTTAAAGGTTAACTAAACATTTCCTCGGATACCAACTGTAGAGACCCAAAGTGTGACGTACATGGACATTACATTACTTTTTCAGAATACTTAATACATAATAATAACCAACACTCAAGGACCATAATAGTTTAGTGTCTTTGGAAATGTGGAACATAATATTCTAATCATGGTGAAATATCTTTAACATATCTCATAAAGATCTTCCCCTTTTGTTTTTCTTACCTAAAACCATTCTTTAAATCCTGGGGAAAAGAAAACATAAAAATGTTGAGCTCAAATTCTCAGTAAGGGTAAGGATGGATAAAATAAAACAAATCATATACATTTGAACTTAAAAACATGACCATAATGTTTAAACATTGAAATCATGAGAAATGACATAAAACATGGCAGTATATAAGGAATATATCATAAATAAACATTAATCATGATAAAATAGCACAAGAAACATGTATTTGTGGAAACCATTAAACAGATGTTATGATTTCCATAGTATCCAAGGCATTTCTTCCAAGACCATCTTAGTGGACAAAGTACATTTCTGAATCGAGTTCACTCCTCGTTCCAGTCATGTATTACTGAACCAGTTTAACTTGCCATTCCAGCCATGTCCATCTCATGAGATATAAATCTTTACCCAATTCATTGGAGGGAGATATAGGTCCCACCCATCTTATAATTAAATCATTCTTACTTTTTCCATAAAATAAACTTAAAACATTCATCATAACCCAAAGAATAAAATGGGTTTCATAAACATCCTCTCATCATCACATAATCTATATAAAACAAATAGATATTGTATCATAAGAAAATTTAAACCATGTAAATCATATAGACATTATACTAGAAACATAAACATATGAAATAATGTCTTCTTAGATGGAAAATAGTTTTCATAAACACTTGAAATGTATTCTAGAGGAAAATATCCTTTCTTCTTCAAAATTATTTTCTTTTCACAAAATGCCATGAAATTTTAAAAGAAAAGGATTTTGTTGAAAATGGTAATTAAATATGACAGAGTAAGTTTCATGAAAATAAGGCATTATGAAACCATAAAAATCTTTTCATGTTGTGTAATTTAAAAAAACATTCTTCTCGTACTTCTGTCAAAATAGCCAAAAAGTACCTTGTATGGTAAACAAAATAAAGATTCCTTCCATACCATGTGGTAAAAGTAAAAAAAGGGTAAAAATGACATTAAACATACATGGAATAAAATTAAACATTTTATTAAAACATTTTGAGCACATATGGACATGGATGATAAACATAACCCCAGTAAATACTTATGAATAAACAATCTCGGATAAGAATGAGATTGGAATAATTATCCATTACCTTAGGTCTGATATGCTTTATACATATCTGAACCTCCTGTATAATGATTTAAATAATGTCATTAGCTTATTAAAGAATCATATTCATTGTTATTATGTCATAAATTGTTCACTTATGACTTTATATTACCCGTTCTTTTGTAAATTCAATGTTAAAGCACTGTTTTTGGTAAAATCTTTTTATTTATCGTACGTGTTGGGACTTGTTGTTCTTGATATTATTACTTATATCCTGATTTAATTAATTCCAGAATGTAAAAAATGATTTATATTTAATATATATTCATCATATACATATATATATATATATATTATAGATCGATAAATGGAATGAAATACACCGTTCATGGAGACGGTTGGCCATACGTACGCATGAACGTTGTTTTCGTTTCCTTATTGAATTGAATGGAATTAAGTAGATAGAATAAATATATATATACATAAATCTAGTATTATTATTATGTAATAAATTTAATTATTATTCATTATATATACTTTATAATCATTCATTAATGGTTAACATGGAGAATGAATCTCATCGCGTCGTGGAGATAGTTGCCCGTACGTACGCACGAGCGACGATATCATTCCCATGATCATGGAATTGTGTTGAAGTGTATGTATGATATTTCAGTATAAATATCACTTTAAAATAATAATATATAGTTTTTATTTACACAATTATACCCATCCAAGTAAGGTGGTGGTCGAAAACAGATTACACCACGGTGTGGAGATGGTATTTCGTACGTACGCACGCGCAGTGATTTTGTTTTCCATACAATGGATAGAAGGTGAAATATGGTTGTTTCATATTTATAATAACATATTAGTATATAATTAATACTGATTTTATTACTTTATAATGATACAACTAAAGAATAATAAGTAGAAGAAGAAAGAAACTTGAGAAAATCGGAAGAAGAGATTACCTGTTCTTCGATGCACCTCCTTTAATCTTCCTATTAAGGAAGTAGAGTTGGTCTTTTGAGAATCCAAGAACCTCCAGAATGTTGCTAGGTAAGTGGATAAGAGAAATGTCCATGGTTTGGCTGAGCTTCAAGGTTCAAAAGGGTGTGAATAGAAGAGGTAAGGGGTTCCTTTTTTATAAGGGAGGAGAGGGGACCTTTGGAAAAACTCAAAATATTATTTTATAATAAAGTCATATTCGGATTATAATAGCTCCAAAATGATTTATTTATAAGTTAAAGTGGGGATGGGTCTGAATACTTTCATCCAATATATTTTAGATAGGTTTTGTTCATTATATTAACCTTATCATTTAGTTTTAACCCTTAGTTAATTAGATTGACATTTACCATGTCACTTTGTATTTTTATATTATATAGTTAATAAACATACCATATACATCCAAGATACCCCCATGTGGTACATTAATGATACACCTAAAATGATATAAGTATCTTGGCTGAACCTTTTATTATTTGGAATATAATAACAATAAATAATACAACATTTGTTTAAAAAACTATTTTATGTCAATTTTGACACTATTTGGTAATTGATTTTTGTAAAAATCATAACAGCATTATTAGTTCAAAAAAAGTTAATTTAATCCATAATAACATGTTATATTAACCTATAAAATTATTTTAATTCATTACAAGTCTCAAAATACATTTATTTTTGTATTTATAACATCAATAATGTTAATATTTCATTAATAAGGTAATTACTGTATCATTATTGATTCATAAATAAATAAATTTATATAATGTCTAAAAATTATAACTAAAATACCATTATGTATGAAATTCTTTTATCTTTGTAATGGATATTCATAGTCAAATTTATAATATCTATAACCCTATATTAAAAATGTTTTAGTTATTAATCATTGATTTTAACTATTTTAACTATTCTTTAAATAAAATACTAATAAATGTCCTAATCTAATCCAAGAGGACCTAAAGGGTAATATTTAATTTCTAAGGTTGTTTTTGGTCGAGATGCACTTGTCCAATAGAATTAGGACATGTGTTAGGGTAATATTAATATAATGTTTACCCTTAATTACCCTATTTACTTTTAACCGTGGAAAATAAAAGTAAAAAATAAATATTCACCAAAAATTATATTCATCTCATTAAACCAAATTTTTCTCCATGATATTAACTGTGTCTCTAAGATTTTCAAAATTCCACTCACAGAAGTGGTAAAAGTATGTTTTCTGTGAATTTCCAAATTCTCCTAAGAGGTGGGTAAAAGATGGTAAAAAGTTCAATAAACATTTTATATATCTAATATTATTTTAAAATGACTCCAATGAATTGCATTGAACATATATAGGTATTATGTATCAATTTTGACCTAAAATAAATTTAAATAAAAATCCAGTTTTTAAATAGTAACCTAATGTTTTCATTATTCATAAAAAATTGAACGTTTTTATAAAAATACCAAAAAATCACCCTAGGATAATTTCGGTATTCAGAATCCAAAAATGAAGTCCATTTTGAATGATAAAATTTATAAAATTTCAAAAAGTGGGTATTACTATTCATAACGGCTTGTTCATAATAATATTATTATAATGTCTTTTTTAGTGAAACTTGGTATTATGTACTACACACGCTATCAAGGAAGGTCTTGATTGTGTGTAATGCAATCCAAGTCAGGGCAGTGGGTAGTGAGAGATCCTTTTGGTGTTGTGTATAACATAATCAAAACATATTTCATTTATACATTAAACAAAATCTATACTTAATGTTGCGTAGAATAATTTCCACAAAACAAACATGAATTTGTGTGTAACACATGACATGAATAGTGTTGTGTAGACTGAAATGTAATACAATGTTGCGTATAGTACAAGATAATCATGGTGTAGTGTATAATAGAAGACATCAATGAAATTAGAAATAACATATCTCATAAAATCACATGGTGTTACAGTGGTTGTCACTTCATGTGGGACCTCTATATCGTAGAGATGACTGGCTTCAACATCATTCTCAGAATTGACTGGTTGGTCTCATTTTAGGCCTTTGTCGATAGCTATCACCACAAGGTGAGTTTTACATCACCATACGGAGGTTATTTTATATTCAAAGGATAATGAAATGTCTTGGCAAGAAGATCTAGACCAGAGAATCATGGGTTGAGAGGAATTATATCCTAGATTTCTAGTTTATATCACCTTGACCATGGGACTTCACAGATGGGATTTCCTCCAATTCTATATCATTTCCGAGATTCCTTTCTAGGATAATTTTTAGCTTTACCTCAAGAGAGGGATGTAGATTTTTCTATATAGATTGTTCCAAGAGTAGCATTGATGTCCCTTCCTCAATATAGGATGTCTACACCCGAGTATCAGGAGCTCAAGAAGTATTTAGAGGAGTTTCATGTAAAGGGTTTCTTCTAACCCAGTGCCTCTCAATGGGGTTTGCTTATCCTTTTTTTGAAGAAGTATGATAGTACCCTCATAATTTTCATGTATTATCGAAATCTAAACCTATTGACGATCAAGAACTGAAATCCCTTATCGAGGATTGGTGATCTCTTTGATCAACTTCGACGGGCTTGGGTGTTCTAGAAGATTTACTTGATATTTGGTTATCATTAGGTGCATATTACACCATTAGATATACCTATTATAACCTTTCGTAGTAGGTATAGTCTATATGATTATTTGGTTATGTCGTTCGGTCTCACAAACACACCGGCAGTTTTCGTGGCACTGATGAACTGAGTATTCCATCCATACTTGGATTCTATTGTTGTAGTCTTTAAGGGAGATATATTGGTGTACCTTTAAACCCGACACGACTCTACCACTCATCTTGAGATTTAGTTTATTGAACTAAGTGAGCATTATATATATTATTTTCTGTCAAAGTTCCACTTTTGGATGAACCATATTCACTTCCTAGGTCATATTATCTCAGAGAAAGGAGTATCAGTGGACTGAAATAAAGTGAGCGTAGCAGTTTCTTGGGAGTATCTAAAGAATGAATTTTATTTATAGAGTTTTCTATGGATGGTTAGTTACTATAAGTATTTTATAAATGACTTTTCATACTTAGCAGCACCACTAAAAGGCTTGAATAAGAATGGTGAAAAGTACTTGTGGATATATTCCAGCAATTCAGCCATTCTAGAGATGAAAGGGAGATTGACATCAGCACTAAAATTGAATTTTCTAGAGTCAGGAAAGAGTTACCCCATTTAGTACATTGTGTAAGGTATCGAGAATGGTTTTATTATTATGTAGGGGTAAATAGTCATTTTGTAGGTGTATCGGCAGTTGAGGCCACATGAGAGGAATTACTAAACGCACGATCTCATTTTGGTTGTAGTTTTACATTATTTATATTATTAGAGAAATTATCATTTGTGAGAGAATATTTTGGTATACATTGACCACAAAACTCTCAACTATATCATTACTCAGTGTGATCTGAATTTGGGACAGTGAAGGTGGGATGTGCACCTTCAGTCTTTTGATATTGATCTTGCCTACATGGCTGGGAAACCCAACGCAGTGATAGATGTAATGAGTAGGAGGACCTAGATTTATATAGTTCAGGAGGCTAGTAGTGAGTGTCATTTAATGGATCTATTCTCTGAGATTCATTTGGAGGTGAACAATAGACAGGGGCAGACATTTCCTTCTTATATGCGTGTTACCTCTACTCTTTTGGATCATGTGCGAGTGAGTCTGCTATCTAATTTTGAAGTTATATTCTGATATGATAGCGTGTTAGGTGAGGACCCTACTCTTGGGTAGATCGTATGCGATGATGGGGTATTGTTTTTTAATTGAGTCATATGGGTATCAACATACATACATGAGGAGTTGATTCGAGATTTTCATGCCTCATAATGGGTAGTTCATCCTTATGTCACCAAGATTTATCAAGATCTTAACCGTCGGTATTGTTGGCCAGTTATGAAGAGGGATATAACTGGTTTTGTTAGGAAATGTTCATCCTATCAGTAGGTTATGGTAGAGAATCTTCAACCGGTAGATCTGTTACAACATATACCCATTCTCGAGTGGAAGTGGAATGATGTCGCGATGGATTTCATGATGGGTTTACTATGGTCGACTCAAGGGAATGATGTTGTTTGGGTTGTTATCGATAGGCACACAATGTTTCACACTTTGTGTTGATTAAAGAAACCTTCAGTGTTGATGTGCATGGATTGTTTTACATTTTTGAGGTTATACGTTTTCATGGGGTTATGAACTCTACTGTTTCAGACAGGGACAACTTGTTTACTTATTGCTTCTAGTAGGGACTACAAAGGGCTTTGGGTTTATATGTACTTTTGAGTACAACTTACCATTCACAGATAGATAGTGTGTCTGAGTGCACGATTCAGGTTTTAGAGGGTATTCTTTGATCACATGTCCTATATTTTGATAGATCGTGGGAGTCACAAATACCGTATGAGGAGTTTTACTACAATAATAGTTTCAAGAAATTATTTTCATGTCACCTAATGAGTCTTTGTATGGTAGGCCATACTGATCATCCCTATGTTTGTTGGAAGAAGGAGAGACATCTATGATGGGATTTTGTCTGGTCTAGGAGACCATTGATCAGGTGGTGTTGATTTTGAAAAGGATTTATACTACAAAATACCACTAGAAATATTATGTTTATCAATGGAGATGACCTCTCAAGTTCATGGTCAAGAAACATGTTTTCCTACATGTCACAACAAGCATAGGAAACTGGAGGATTAGGGAATAGGGGAATCCTTCACCGAGATACGTTAGTCCATTTGTGGTTTTAGAGAGAGTCAGTCCAGTTGCCTATCAGTTGTAGTTACCTCAGAGGTAACAGGATACGGATGATGTCTTTCACGTTTCTCAACTATGAAATTACTTTTTTGAACCATCTAATGTTTTTCAATTGATGAGGTTGAGTTGGAGGTGGATTAATCCTTTGAGGAGTACCCAATATAGATTGTGGATCATACCACGAAGGTTCTCAGTGGCTAGTATGTTCCTCTAGTACATGTTCTATGGAAGCCCAAGGGAGTACCGAACAAGACATAGTAGAGGGAGGTAGACGTATGATCACAGCTGCCATATTTGTTCACAGATTCTTCTTTACCACCCTTGGAAAATAAATTTTGGGATTAATTTCTTTACGTGGGAATGTTTTTAAGAACACAAATCTTCATTTCAGGTATGGGTCTTTATATTAAGTTCTTTTTTCGAAAAAAATAAGTAATGGGAATTTTCAAACTACACGTTGTGTACTTATGAGTACATGCTATGTACCTGAGTACCATGTAAAGCTGTGTACATGTCGTGTAATATCCAATTACATGGTCTTTTAGGTGACATAAATGACAATTTTAGGTGGGGAAATTTAAGGAGACTACATGAATTGTTAATTTAATGAAAAAACCGTGTAGCTTAATTTATATTTTATATAACGAAGAATGGTCTCCCCTCATATCCAAATCCCACTTCTACTTCATGTGTTTTGTATAAAAGTTCCCAGGAACGATGAACAAAGATCGAGATAATGTTTCTCTGGTTGACCTCCGATTGAGATTTTGTTGGGTGCAATGAAATCCCACTAGTGATCTATAAATTCCCCTAGATCCCTTCTTCCTGATTCTTCCTCTCTTATGTGTTATTAAATGAGGAATGGTTTTCACCTTTTTATAGATCTACACCATTCTAGGCCAATGAAAGGGAAGAGGTTCATGATTATTGATCATAATACATCATGGTAGGTTTTTTGTGCCTTTTTATTATCTTCTTTGTGTTATATATTCTAGAATAATCTTATACCTACGTTGCAGATTAGGTGTTTGAAATTAGAACCCGTTTGTTACCTATTACGGTTTGATAGATTGATAGTTGGTAATATCTTATGAATAAGGTTATATAACATTGTTATGGGACACTATGGGTGTGTTTCCCTTATTGAATTTTTTTTCTAACCATTTGGTTTTCCATGCCTGTTAGGATTTCCTTATTTTTCATGAATTGTTTTTTAAGAGTGAGTTACTGATTATATGATATTCATGTGATAAGTATTGTGCATGTTTGACCAAGGAGAATTTTACTGTAAGAGCTTCTTATCGTAGGTCCATTTATGTATGAATTGTTGTTATATTTACCCATTTTTATTGAATATGATAGCATCCAGGAGTTCATAGACCAGAGGGGATAGACTGTGAGAGCTACTGATAGGGTCTTTATTAAAGTATTTGATTTTATGTTAACCAAGGGGGGTTGACTGTGTGAGCTGCCTATGTGGTTATTTATAAATGTTTCCATCTATATTAGACCAAACTGTTTAGATTATGAGAGCTACCTAGAGGTTTTTTGTTAAATTAATTGTTGGAATGTTAGGTGAGGGGAGATTAGAATGTGATAACATTCCATAAAGTTTCGTTATATGAATGATTAAATTATTTAAAAGAGTATGCCAAGATAAAGTGCATGATTGGAATTGGTTTTACTTGGTTGTTTAAATGGTCTTCTGAGATGTCTATTGTTACTATTAAATAAGGGATATAGTTATTAGTCTATATCCAAATTTTTACAAGCTTCTATGATTTGAATAATAAATGAAAATGAATGTAATTGAAAATTGTAGGATTTTTTACATTTGAGTACACCATAGTTTATTGATTAATTTGTCAAATTACATGCTATATATATATATTCACTAATAATTAGGTAGAAATCTTTTGGTGGATTCCTACTGGGGTTTGTCTCATACCCTATTAGGGTCATGTTTTCGACCCAAACATATTATATTATTGTTCGTATAGATAAGGGAAATCACCCTTCCTCATCAAGAACGTGATTTTTATTGGAGTTGGAGAAAATGGGACTAAGCTGAGGCTTGAAATGATATGGAGTTTACTAATTTTATGTACATTGTTTCAATATATTATTTCCAGCATTGTGACTTTTTTGGATGGTTTCCCAGAACACATATGACATGTATCTTTTATATATGCCCTAGTCGTTATTATACTATTAGTCTTCTATCAATATTTTTGTTGTATAGTGTTACTGATCTGATATTGTTTACTATTTTATATCTATTGTGTATACACGACTAATTAGGGTATAGTTTTCCCATTATCAGACCTTTTCCCTCACTTCTAGTCAGCAACCTCTAGCTTTGAGGAAATGTGCTTGATGTCATGTGACTAACTGGGATCAAGGAACTTTTGGGCCACACTTGGAATCAGGACCTTACATAGGACTAAAGTGGTGATGTCATAACATGGTATTATAAGTGCCACACATATTTTGTTCATTATTTATTGAAAATATTTTGTGTTTTTATTAAATAAATAAATAGTGTTAATCAACTATTTCATACCATTAGATATGCTATCTTTATAAATGTTGCAACTCTTAATTTAAAAGGTGAAAATAATTCCAACCAAATATAAACAATGAAAATAATGTTCTTGGTAATTATAGTCATTTAATAACGGTTCTTTAAAACAAAAATTCATCATGTATACAATGTGTGATGATAGACTCCAATTGATAGAGTAGCTATCCAGACATCAATAGAATCCAACAGATCCGCCTCATCTTTGGTAATCATTAGAAATCTACTTGGTTCTTGTATTTAAATATAAATATGATCACTACTTGTAGTATATAATAGAAAAATTATAGATATATAAACACTACACTCAGTAAAAATTATCCTCATGTCGCCCCTTTATTCTTTATCTTGGTTTATTGTCGCATCGAGTGGTGCTACTTTCAATAGAAAAATGATACTGCATCATGTTCCTTTACATTCCCCTAGATATTAATATTCATGTAATGATGGTGCTCTATACCCTTATAATTAGAATGAGTTTTATACAACTATAACTTGTTTTCCTATTACTATTCACTATAAATACTAATGGATTTTCATGTTTCGTTTCTTTATCATCCATAAGAATATGTTTAAAATGTTTTTAAATTTTCTTCTCAATATTTACCATATTATAATTCATAATAAAACTGTAGTAATTTTAATTAGAGAGGATATAATGAGATCTATGCATATCTCATAATGGGTATTGAAACTGATGATGTATACATACTAAATATATCCAATCATCTAAACAATAGTAGTTCCAAATGGCATCAGCTCTCCCAGAATTCATGTGAATAGATCATTGGAGATCTTATATCTCTCTGATCTCTCATTCTCTTGATAAAGATCATTAAGGTGAGAAAAAATAAAATGCCCATCTATATCCTTATATTGATTTATAATCATATTGAACATGTCGGGTAGAATGAATAATTTAACATTCATTGTTTCATACACATGATTCTAATATAATGATACTTCTTCTACATTATTAAATTTTTAAATGAGCTCAATAAGTGGTATTTACATCACATAAAATTTTAATTTGTGGCTTAGTATATTGTGAAGGTGCCTATACCATTACAGGAAATTCACACCGATTAGAAGTTTTACCTTATCAGGTATATATCATATTCCTATTGCAATGTTTTTTATTTTTAATTTCTAAAAATTAATAACTCATAATTAGTACTTTTTTTATTAAAAAATTATATTGGGGAATTAAAATTAAATTAAATTAAATTAATATCCCACAGTTTTTTCAAAACCTAATTTCCATCACCATTAGATTTAGAATATCTTATTAGATATATATATTCTAGTGGAAATGATACATATTCCACTTCTCATAACCCATACATGATCCTGGAATGATATTTTATGGGTTTTAGGTAGGTATAACATTCCATCTATATTAACTCACAGTTCCTCGATCCATTAAAAGGACACACAAATCCGAAAATATTGTTTTAATGAACTCCTAAACACATTCCAATTAAATACAAAAAGTCATACTTGGTTAGATAATACATGATATAAACATAGTTAATTGAACCCAAAAAATCATTCTAAGAATTTCATTTTAACTAAAATCACCCAAATATGGGTTGGTCTAGCACTTTCAAATTTAATGCGATTTCTAACTTCTGTAGTGGAAGGAAATTTTGATACTATATTTTAGTACTGAGATATTTCTATCTCTATGCATAATCGCATTTTATCATTTCACATGACCTAATAATATTAAATTTATTCTTCATAAGTGATTAAACCTCTATGATAAAATACTTTTGTATAATCTAGTTATATTTTATTTCATCATGCATGACTATTAATTTATTTTTAAGGTGATCTTGATACATTCATAAAAATAAATAAATAACCATGAAACTGGAAGAAAATGAAATATTTGTGGCATTATCATGAAATTCTACATTGGCTATTTTATTTAAAAGATGTTAAACTAACCCTTGGTCTTAGGGGAATACACTGCTTGAACTATATCTTAGTTCTTACTGTATAATTACACATTTTCCCTTATGTATTTGTTTCATTGGTATCACTTAGACTCCTTGACTCAAGTCGTCGATACTCACATTGGAGCTACCTCCATTCATAATCTTTTACTCACACATTGGTGAGGGGATCCAATCGATTGGATAAAAAGTTATAACATAAAAGAAACCACAAGTACACATAACCTTACATAATAAGTGGAAGGATATTGAACACCTAATATGATTTTAATTTTATCAAAATAAATTAAAATAAACCAATCATTTACAAAGGGATGGTTTTATCTCATGATCATCCTCACAAAACAGAAACAAGTATAAATTTTCAAATCTTTTTATAAATTACATTGATTTGATCATTAATTAATATAATGTTCCATGAATTAATCTAATTAATAAAATTAATATTAATTTAATCCATGAAAACATATCCCACCATAATATTTAATTTTATATAAAAATTAATTTGATTAGATATTAAATAAGTACACATGTTTAATTTTAAGAACCAATTGTGTGATTATCTGAATTTTGACACAAAACTATATTTAATATATCTATATATAGTTATAAATCTGAAATGGTGTCATGTAATATCAAATAAACTGTATAAAAAATACATTCCAATGGTATTAATTATATATTTTATTTTTCACCGTGAAAAACTAGTCACATATTCAAGAGCTGACTACACAACATGTGTAATAGTACACGATGAGTACTTTCTTCTTCTTGTGTCTACAACACACACCATGGGTCTCTCCATGATTCCTTCTAAGGATGTCTTCAAGGTACATGGTGTGTATAGATAATACACAGTTTATAACTTTGAATTTTCATGGATTTTCATTCCCCGTGTCATGTATCCCATACATGGAAGGCTTGTGATAACCAGTGTTCTCAGACATGAGAAAACAGTGACTACACATTGTGTATATTGGTTGCACAATTTTTTTTCTTCAAGTACTTCTATAGTATTTCTATATCCTCACACTAATCACTTTTTTGTCAAATCTTGGACCAGTTATGTGATATTCATAAAAAATTATTTCTAGATCCATATTTGTAAAAAAATGCACATGGTGTGTATACATGATGTATATGTTTTGTACACTGGGTTCTTCCAGTTAGAGCCTTTGTATCCTCTATATGGTATTATTCAATTGAATCATCTCATTTAAATCTCAATCATTTACTGGTTATGTTATTGATAATTATTAAATGTAAGAGATGAGGATGTAATATAATAAAAATAATCATTTCAAGTTAAAAAATATACAATCACATTCAATTAATTAGTGAAAAATAAATAATTATATATTGAACATGTGATCACTCTGATACTATTTTTAGGTTCTCCATGTAGCATAAGAATACAATGATGGTATGGACCACTAATTTTTAGTCTAAAATCTCATGCAATCATTTCCTCAAATGATGAAAACTTCATGTCCAATGAAACCAGTAGACTACTTGAATATATAAATATTTCATAACAAGAAGCGAACAAACATTGCATGTAAATTATAATTCATTAATAACCACATATAGAATTATGTAAACTTGAAATTTAACATTCATAAATGATATTATCAAATAGATCTCATCACGCTATAATTGAACTATATGATCATGTATAGAATAATTGCAGCAGTGATCCAAATGTTCATCAAAATCAATTAAAAATGTCGAATAATTGAGGGGTACTACAATATCTGATCTTATTAACTTTGATTGGTTTTGGTTGACCTAATCATTATTCTTATTGATAGAGGATGAAATCTTAGTTTTCTAAAAAAATAATTAGTGAGGAGGAAGATTCATTACACTATAGGGTAAAGAAAGTCTCTCTATATTTGTTGTATGTACCAATAGTGAGTTATAGAAGTCAATATAATTAGATATTTTTTATAGCAGGTTTAGGGTTGTGAAATTTAACATTAAACCCTTACCATATTTAATATTATTATTTTACATCTTTCCCATTAGTATATTATTATTATTTATCTCTTTACATGTACAACACATTAGGAATCAAAAATAAATATCATTTCTATCATTTAGAGTCAGACTCTTAAACTCAATCCTCTTTCCCTCATCGATATTTATCGATCATAAAATAATGAATTTTTAAAAAATCAATTTCACTGCATTATTATATGATAAATATAATAAATATTCTCTTCACCTGACATGAAGATAAATATTTATATTAACTTGTGATTAAATTATGTCAATCATCCAATCCCAAATAAATGTTTATATTATAACTAATAAAATTCAACACTTGAATTTAACTAAGAATGAAAATATACATATTGTGTGACCGTCTAGGCCTCTTAATCAGTGGAAATATTTTGATAAATTCTTAATTTTAAGGTTAGAATCTTGGAACATGATAAGGAACCCATAGAAAATGAAGTTAATATCTCAATGACATGCATCCTTCAATGAACTATTACCATGTAATATATTCCCTTTATTGTGATATGTCTAATAAACCAGGTTGAATACTCATTCTATGGACCTATATGCTCGATGTATATTTATTTTAGTTTCCATAAATTAACTCTCCTACTAAAAAATATGACAACATATTTATATAGGTAGTTCCATTCCCATTACTGGGCCTGAGATATTAACTTAAATCACTGTATATAGGGGATAAAGCCTTTCTCACATTATCGATTTGAAAAATAGTGTTTCAAATAAACCCAATATATCATAAATCTCCAGGAACATATGTTGTAATGGTTTTCATCAATCCATCTGTGTACATGACTCATGATATCCAATAATAATAATCCAAATTTCAAAGAATCAATACACACATTCTCATATAGGAACATCCACTAACACATCAAAATGTAGACATTCTATTAACGATTTTGTTCTCATATCCTAATATATAAGATATTACAAAGGGAGAACACCATGAAAATGTGCCTCAATGTCTTAAGATCCACTTACCCCTAATATAAAATATTTTATACATCCCCTAAGATAGTTTCAACTATTTATATAACTAGATAAATGGATAATGTTGTGTCACCTCTAGGTTCTCATCATATCATGGAACATATATGAACTTTCAAAAATACATATATTCTTATAGAAATATCTCAAATAAATATAATATAGATGAACAATTATAAGTTGATAATAGAACATCATTCATCCTAATAACATGAAATAAAGTACTAAACAAGTCATTTATAGGGAACCAACTTCATCAAAACACGGGATATTAATGAAATCTTGTGTAAAATATATCAATGTTAACACATTAGAATTCAACTTCAATCAATGATTTCCATAGAAATGAAGAATCTATAGGATAATGAAAAAATGATATTCTTCATTAATACCTTATGATTCGTAGTAAAATGCTATCTTATATGATGTAGTATGATATTCCAATAATATATCATATGACATATTCTTTTTATATCATATAAACAAAGTGTTTTGGTTTTATATCATTCTACCTTCCAATTACACTAAATCCTCATGGGAATTTGGTTACTTCACCATAAGTTGTATCATATATTATTACTTGCCAAACCATATCCAAATTTTATTTTGGATATCAATAAAAACTATTTTTTAAATTTTTAATTAACTTCACATCATATTACACAATATCTAATACCATGTTAACAACAAACCAAAACACCCATATGGATAAACTCGAACAAAACAAATTGAGTGTCTTTATGAGTCAAATGTAGTATTAATCTAGTAAAACCAATCATTTGAACCCATCATCATTTGTTTTATTGAAAAAAATTATGAGTAGTTAAATCAAAAAATGTAATCAAAGTGTTGGTTATAGTAAATAATTAGGGATAATTATTATAAAAATGGATCTGATGTGATATCCATCAAATACATGTGTCCCTATATTAGTTTCCACTATTTATATCAAATACAAGAATACATTTTTATATCATCCAATTGTATAATACTTTGGGTGATCATGCGATAAATATTATGTGATTCCCATTTATCCAATTAATAAATTATCTATGTATTTAATTGCTATATTAATTAATATAAAATAATTAATTTAGTTTTATAGATGATTACATTACAAGACACTCACCAGAATAGATAATCACATCAAATGTACTATTTATCTATAGTCATCCATTTCCTCAAACTATCTTAATCGATATTTTATATGTCATACTAATCAAAATAGAGGAAAAACTATCTCCATTATGTTCTAATAGATGACATGATTTGTAGCATACCCAACCAACCCCTTTTTAATAAATCCTAAAGTCTTGTTTGAGAATTATATTAATTCATGAAGGTTCTCAACCTATGAATATCATAGCATAGAGGTATTGGTGACTCAAAATATTAACCAAGTACCCCTAGTGTACAGATAATAGTGAATGACAAAAATATGTGGTTTACTACATCAGTCATACAGTGCAAAAATCTAGTTTTATTTATTAGGAACATATTATTTGTCCCAATAAATAAATCATACTCAAGAAAACATTAATATTGAAAAGTGGACAAAATACCTCATAATGAACATTAGTTAGAGAAAAATTAATGTTATACTTTCATATTTCTCTAATAATTTCACTTCAACAAAAATATATCAATGTATATATATGTATCTAATATGAAATAATGATATTTTTTGAGATTTCCTTCAATAAAACATGAGATATTTCATATTCTTAAAATCCATAAATAATAAAAAACAAAACCATACCTAATATATTTTTTTAATTATTGTATATGGTAGACTACGAGATGATCCCTATGTTTTGATCACTTTTAGGGGTCTTTTTAATCCCATTATGTCGCAATATAGTTCCTCCCACATCTAAATGTGGCCACATGATAAAATCCCACATTATACTCTTTAGTGAGTAAAATCTATGATGTAATTTGTTATAGATAATTGTACAACTTGGGAATCATATACAAAATATTTAACTCCTTGAATATATTCATACTCATAGACATTAAAACATCCCATATTCTGATGTTAATAAGTTCTATTTTCCTCTTTGAAAAAATTCTATGTTTATGATCATCATTATTGAATTTTTTTAATATAAATATAACATAAGTACTCAAAATATATACTAAAATTTATATTTATATATTTACATTAACATAGACTGTAATTATCATTTATTGTTTTAACTTTGAAATTTTCTAACTCACAAATATTACCCACTATCCACTTAGACACTATGTTATATTAAAAATTTCATGCTATGATAAATAAATGAAATTTTTGTTAGGAAAATACACATATTTATTATTAGTATGATTATTTAACAAATGAACTATTATATCCATATCATATATAGTATTATAGGGGTTTGGAAAATTTTTATAAATAAAACTTTATTCATTGCAATATTAATGTGTTATTTGTTAAATATAAATAACTCATATGTTAAAAAACATCCTAACAAATATAATTTTCTAGATAAAACATTTTAAACTTTTTATTATCAAGTTATGATATAGAATCAGATTAATCACATACCATGTTTATAGAAGCCATCATATCATATTGTTCATAATAATTTCTTCTTAACAAAAACATCTTCTTATAATTTGAGATATAATTAGAATAAGACACATTTTTTACATAGATCCATTTTAGAAGGATATATTATTTCCATTAAAATTATATAAAATATTTAAATCATCACATGAATGGAAATTTATATATTTATTAATTATTACTATAATTTTGAACTCTTGTATATATATAATTTGGTATAATATACACTATAGAAAAAAAAAATTGATTTCCATAAAAATGATATATAACGTACACATTGCATGAAGATTCCAAAATCCTTAAGGTAATTAGGCAACATCATCCTATGGAATTAGTTTTCCTCTATTTTGATCACAATTGGTTTCAATGACTATAAAGGACTAAGATAAGAAATACTATCATAATTTTTATTATAGTATAATCTTTTATCCATTTTCACTATAAAAATATTACAAGAACCTATAAATTAAATGTCATATTACATATATACCCAATACATTAAGGAATAAGGAGTAAACTTTTTTCAAATTCATTCACATTCTTATAAAACTTCCACTAATGAAAACTATTTTAATTTATTAACCTTAATAAAAATTCTATTCTCAAAAAGTCATTGACATACCCAATCATGTAGTCTATATGAGTTGAGGAAAAAATTTATATTATTAATTTTCCATATCATAAACTTAAAAAATTGAGTAAATGATTCTATTTATCACATATGAATCAAGATTTATGTGTTGAATAAATCCAATAATTTTTTATCTTAGGACTATCCAACATTAAGGATCCCCTTCTCATAGAAAAATTTTAAATGTATTATTGATTATTATGATTATATTATATGAATCATAAGTTTATCAAGTATGTATTCTATTTTATATTCATTTAAAATGGAAATTTATGAATGTTATTCCAAATAAAATGATCAAAACTTGTTCAACTCATCATAATACTTGGAGGACAAAGATACAAATTTCACTAACAAATGAGTCTATGTTGGTGTTCCAATCACCACTTAGTTATATAGATATGAAATATTCCAAAAATATATTATATTATTCTTTAATGAGTGAGTGGATAAATCTATTCCAATACATCAAATTTATTCCCTGAACACCACTCCTCTAGTATATTAATCATTTAGAGTTCCTATCTAAGTGAAACCCAAATATTATAGTGATACTTTTTTAGTTAACTATAAGGGTTATAAATTTTGTCAAATTATATTGATCCAAGACTTAAGAATATATTATTTCATGATTCATATAAATTATTTCTAATAATACAATCTAAATATCGAGAGTTCTAGTGTATTAAAAAGATTATATACATAAACAAAATATCATAAATAAAAAACATTATTATTTTGAACTAAACATAATTATAATAACATTTATACATCATCTAAAACTGTATAGGATGCCTGTGGTAAAATACATAAGGAAAAGGGTGAGCTATAAATCTATGTAGGGGAATATGTATAGGAAAAAAGAATAACATGAGAGTGAAGAGGCATAACATTATATCATAAAGAAGATGATTAAAATCCTGATAACATGAAATAAGTAAATTACATCATAAGATCATGTAGTCATTGAATATATAGAAAAAAACAAATTCTAGGATATAGTAAACATAATTTAAGGTTCACTCTCAAGATCATCATTATAATGTAGAAAAAGTACCATGGTGGATTACGTTTACTCCATAACCCATTAAATTAAATCTCATGAGAATAAAGCATTACCTAATGTATTTCAGGATATATAAATCCAATAACAAAATAAAATCAACTCAAATCATCAATATATCTTCCACAATTGGAAAATAAACCATACATAAATCCTAAAAAGTATCAAACACATGAGAAAGTCGTGAGTTTCATATTTTTTATTCAAGTAATAACTTTAGTGTAAATCAAAATTAGTACTAAGACAAAAATGAATTAAATAATAGTAAATTTTTATATTTTGAAAACAAACACAGTTCTTGAACATTTATATCTAACATATAGAATTCCTGAGATAATTTTGGGGAATAAAAAATAAAAAATACTACATGGGTTATGTTTTATAGGTAAATATGATTTTTAAAGAAAGAAAGGCCTTATTATTTTTCATGAAAATAGAATTGAACCAAGAGGGTTATTTTCAAAAATAATTATGTTATTTATATTTTAGTAATGTCTTAAAAAACCTTCATTAGTACATGAGGTAAGAAAAATGAATGTTTTATTAATATGTAATTACATAAATGTATAAATTTCAAGGGGAACTAAAAACATGTATAACCCTAAAAATAAAAATGGATATTTGATAAGTTATATATATATATGTGACATATGAATTAAAAAAGGAGAATTAAATGATAATAATATTACATAAATTGGATAAATACAAATAGGACATGAATTGATAATTAAAAAAAGTTGGGTTGAAGATCCAAAAAACGATCGGGGAATGGAATCCATTTTAAATTATTATTATTTTTTTGAAATCACACATTATATAAGGGGTAATGATAATTACTTTTGAAAAAGGAATAATTGAATTGTGAATAGTACATGAGATAACCTATAATTAGGCCTCAAATTAAAAGGTAAAACATTAATGGGAGGGGAAATTGTGGTCACAGAGGGGAAACCGTCATTTTAGTGGATGCTAATTATTCTTAGCATAGTTACATTTTCAATAATAAAGAGAACTCAACAATACAAAATATTTTAATAAAAATGATCCTATCATTATATATAGGGTATATCATATAAAATGAAATAAAAAACTGAATGAAACAAATTATAACTCAATAAAGAATAATGAGTTGTAAGAGACCATTATATTTTTAAGAAGATATAAATTTTATACCACTATAAGGAAGAGAATGGTGAGAAATTATATTCATGAGTTCAATAATAATTACAATATTATATTTCAATTGGTCATTATATACTCTTTATAATTTATTATTGGTGTTGAATATCAAATCATGCCGCAATAAAGGTTGATTGAGGTGAATACTGTTACATTTTTCCTAATTCATTCTACATCTACACCTAAAATCCTTAATAATAAAATTATGTTAATTACATACCTAATTTGGAAACTTATTATTCAAAATATTATTTAAAATGGACCATTTTCATCACATAATATTTATTTCTTATATTTATTATTATTTTTATTTTGTGTAAAAATTAAATCATTGTCGACTTATTTGAATTTTTTTTGCATTCTAATTTGGTAATTTAATAATGAGTTAAATGAATAATATACCTATTTGTGAACCAAAAACAAATTATTAATTCATTGGTAAATTATATTATTATTATTTATTTTCATATACACATTAATGATAGAGTTTTATAGAATTATTCAATTAGGTTGTTAACCTACCCCAAATAAGAATATTCTATATCTCGATGGGTGAGTATATTTATAAAAAAATTATAATGAAATTATTTAGTTGTTTTTAATTGTTGAATGATATTTTAAAGGGTTTGGATAAATAATGAAAATCATTATGAAAAATAAAAATGATTGATTTATGGAGACGGTAGTACGTGGAACGCAGAGTTAACATTTTCATTTCATGAAGGAGTGGGAATTAAAGTATATGGTAATTTTAAATTTCATTATAATATTTACATTACAAATATAAAACTTGTTCTTCCATTATCACATTTTGAACATCCATGAATAGTTTTTGGGAAAAAAATAAGATGTCTTCTTATAGAGGTTGTAGTTAGTGAAATGGACTAATGATTCATTAGTTTTTCATTGAAGACATAGTGGAATGAGGGATTTTTATTCCATTAATATAATAAAATATATGTACAATAATAACACTTAATTCAATATATTTTTATGGTTATGATATATTTTTAATACTAAGACTAATTTGAAAGGTTTACGAATAAGGTAATACTTATATTGGAGACATGATCTCTCCTTAGAGATATCCATAGAGAAAAAGACACGAGATAAATTATAGAGACCAATGGATTAGGTATGTATAAATAAATAATATTAGATTTAATTTTTGAAGATATTAAAGGTAAAATAAAATGGTAATTGTGACCAAGGAGTACTGGCATGGAGTAGACATATGATGAAAATGTTATTAGTGAGCCTTCAATTTGGAATGATGAGTGAGACTGCAAGAGAAGTGATGATGTTTCTATGGTTGTTAAATTGATTTATAATGTAGAAATATGTGAAGTTATTCTATAGGTTTCATGATCTAATATAAATTTAATGAAACAAATTGGTCGGGATAGGAAGCACACTGTTGAGGTTGTATATTTCAGAGATGAGTCTATTGGTGTTCTATAAGGGTTTTCAATTTCAAAAACCGGTGAGTAAGGTTATATTATAAAGCTGATAGGTTATGAATTTTTAGGGTGTTCTCTATTCAAATATGGGTCTTGGAAATATGATGTTTATAAGCGTGTGGATTTTATTAAGAGATCAATAATTTCTTGGGTTCTTCTTGAATTTCTGGTAAATAGGGTAATGATTTAGATGATGGAAGTGACAAGGAGAAACAGATTTTTTTATCAAAACCCTCTCAATCCAATCTACTAGCAGTGGTGAGTCAGTTTATTTTTAGGATGTTTATTTAAATGTAAATGGAATTATGTTCAGCAGTGATGGTGATGATACTATTCCATCAAAAATTATGTCATGAAAAAATTATACCAATATATCCAAGAATGTCTCTACGAGGTTGTCCTCAATGTAATTTGAAATCTAGCTCACTCCAAAGATGGAATGTTCTAAGGATATGATCATTGGGATCCTCAATAAAGGTAATTCATGGATGAAGTGAGAAACTACAGATGATATTGATTTTTTTGATTATGATTATGGAAATGACCCAACATTTTTTATCTTTGTATTTCTTTTCTAGATGAGGGGATGTCTCTTTGTATGACCCCATCCAATTTCTTTCTTTCCTATAATATTATTATACCACCATTACAAATTGATTTGGGGATTTGGATTTTGGTGGGTCCTTTTTTTAATACAATTTATTAATTATTTATAATATAAAATTTAATTTTATTGTTATTGAAATATTTAATTGAATTTTATATATACATCATATCATATTTTAAAAATATTATTATTATTATTCATATATTACTTGTAATGATATATATTTTTATAATATTTTTATTTCATATTTTTATTTCATTTTTAATTATATTTATTGATAATAAAATACATTATTATACCGATCGGATGTATATCTAATTACCATATCATCAATGGTTATATTTTAAATAATCATATTTTCAAAAAAAAATATTTTGAACAACCATATTTACTATAGTAATATTTCATTCCTATATATAGTCTTACTAATCATACTGCATTCACACTTCTCATTTCCATAGTTTTCATTTTAGATATTAAAATATGATTTATCAATTAATTAATTTCTTCCTTGTTATTGGTTTTCTTTATATTTTTTTAATCTACAATGGTGAAAATGGTTAATGAGAACTCCTAGTTTTGAAGAAATTAATTTTTTTTCTGATTATTATCGCTATATAATTTATGAACTTTTAATGGATGTAAAAGTAATTAGTTATTAATAATTCATATTTTTTTAATATATAGTTTCATGTTCTTTTTATCTAATTTCTTATTTTGAGTGAATAAAGTGTTGTTGGATTAATTCATATCTTATATTAAATATTTATTAATATATCTCTATTACATTACCATATAAACAATTGATTTATATTTATAAACATATAGATTATGGAGGGAATTATTTTTCCAAAAACCTAGGGCAATAAATTCTCCCTCTTTTAATAAATTGTATCCTAGAAATTTAAATTATTACATATTAATGATAATATCGAATGGATTATTTTAGACAGATGTGACTATATATACAATTTCCACAGTAATATTATCCATAAAAATATTAGAAACATATCATTTTACTTAAAATAGTTTGGTCCTAAATGTGGATTTTCCCAATAACCATTTGAGCTAAGTGTCAGTCATTATTTAGTGTCGAGATTCACATTGTATAATTTCTTTATAGAGGGAATTCATTGTCATTATTTCATAGACTCTATATTCTTGATATTATTTATGATCTCATATTCAGAACACTTTTCCTCTATATAAAGAGACCCAATCCATATCCATATTGACATTAATTTTTTCAAGGAAGGTTAATTATATTTTCCAAATAAATGATCCTCTAAAAAAATGTGGGATACAATAATCATACAACTATATGATTTTATTAAAAAAATAAATATATATTCATCATGGTGATGATTTGATGTTCTTGGAAAAAAATATATTTATAAAAGAGTGTTATGAAGATTATATTTTTATAATACTCACATTTCTGGAATTAATGAATGATGTTCCTCACATCACATGATTTTTAGAACTCACTTCAACAGTTTCGATTGAATATGCATTCACATGTTCCATTTCCCTTGTAATTTTTCAACATATATCATGCTTTATATACAATATATTATGTTATTGTCTTGGACAATTCCCATATTTTACACACATAAAAAATTAACCATTATTGGTGCTTTTGGATACATGTTTTACACAACAATCATGCTATCCAACCTCTTTATTTTCAGACAATAGTTTACTACTCAGTGGTCCCCTCTCTTATAATAAAATTATCTTATAGTCCCCTTGATGAAATTAATATTGTTATTTTACCCAAATGTTTACATGAATAAAATTTATTATTAAGTCCTCCATCATCTTCTTCATCTAATCTTCCATGAGACTCTATTCTTCCTTTATTTTTTGTTATTGGGAACTCAACTATATTCATGTTTTTAGTCATAATTCTTAATAGATTGTCTGTCATAACCAAAATATTTCTCACTCCAACTCTTATTCCTTTTGGATTGTTGCTGGATAAATCTATATATTGTCCAAGGAATCCATTATTAACTCGGTTTCTCATTTCCATGACCATTTCATAAATAAATAAAAGATAAAGATAATAATACATATATTAATAGTAAAATTATTTACATCAAATTGATGTATCTTAATTATTAATTTTTTATCATTAATCTAGGTTATTTATTTTCAATTTTCAAACAACTAGTCTAACCATACTATAAAAAGATACACATGTTTGTTCTAATTGTTCACAAATAGAATTTTTATTTTCTGAATTATATCCTAGGGGAGTATCTAGATAGTTCTATTGTCTTAGGCATACTTTTCGAGCCCTTTTTGAAAGTTGATTTAATACACTATGATCCCTTTTGGGATTGTAACCCCTAGCTGCATCTATTCTATAGTCACATCAACTTTTTCCTATCCACAATGATATTTATTTTCTACAAAAACATCATAGTATAAAAATTACCAAAATATTAGTATTCTTTCTTATATATAGACTTATCCCTTATTTTTATCCCTAATGGTTTAATAAATGTTTTCCTATACTAATCATAAAAAATAACTAGATTTTAAAATACTACCATTCTAGTAACAAAAAACATAAACTCAATTATTTAATTATTATTAATTTATATTTTCAACAAAATAATCAATGTATCAAGAGGTAATATGTATTTTAAATATTAAAAACACAAATTCATTAATGTAATCATAAAAATTATATATATTTAACTCTACACATAGTAAAAATAATAACCACAGATCTTATAAAACTAAACATGATACCTAGGGGAAGATACATAATGATTAGGGGTGTGGTAAATCATATTATGGGACAAATCATCCGAGTAATGCATAACATGATATTCAAGTGGCATAAAATGATAACATAAAGAGAATGATAAAAATCATGGAAACATGAAATAATCAAATTATATCATAATATCATTAAATGAAATAATGTATGGGTAAAAATAATACATTACAACATAATCATAAGTCATGGGTCACTCTTAACATAATCAATATAAAGTGTTAAAATTACCATAGTGCATTAGGTTTACTCTAAAATCTGTTACATGAAATCTCATGACATATAAATCACTACCCAATGAATTATATAGAGAAAAAATTAGGTTCCAACATATAACATAAATTAAAAGAGTACGTATTCATTCCATAATAGAAAAATTGTCCATATATAAAGTATAAGAATGATCAAACCTATAAGAAAGAAGTGGGATTCATGATTATGATTCAAGGTGTAACCAAAGGCTAAATCATAATTATTCTAAAGAGAATAAGGAATTAAATAATTCATGATGTTAAAATTTTAAAAATAAATTTAGGCCATAATAATTTATTTCAAATGTATAAAATTCCTCAGAAGTATCTAAGAGAATAAATAAAAAAATTACCAATTGGGTGAGGCATTATAAGTAATAGATATTTTTAACGAATGAAAGGACTTATTATTTCTATTACCATAATTGACATAAGAAGGTTAATCGAAATATAATTAGGCTTTTCAGATTCCATTATCTATTTGAAATCATTTTTATTGGAGATTCTAGATAAGATGTGGGAAATATAAAATTTCCCTAATATCAAGTGTACATAAAAGTAGTAATTTATATGGTAGCTATTAACATGTATAAACCACTATATTAAAATGATATTTAACTAGAAATAGAATTAAGGGAAATATAAATGATATTAGAATAATTTGATGAGATTAATATTCATAAAGGGTAGAAAATAAATAGAACATGTACTATAGCAGTACTGTAGAAGGTATTGTAGCGGGAACTATAGTAGGCCCTGTAGTAGACGTGATTATTCCCCCGTTTGGGCCTTTGGGCCACCGATTTGGTCACTGAGTCCTTTAAGGCCTTCGGGGTACCATGGCCTTCAGGTGATTAAGGCCTTAGAGCCACCTCAAGGCCTTCGAGCCACCTCAAGGCCTTCAGGGCCCCTTAAGTGCATATGCAAACTAGACAACCTATAAGAACAAGCTCTAAAAGTAGGATGAGAAATGAGCTTTCAATGTAGAAGAACCTAAATTGATTGCAAGAATGGGAGGTTATGGAACCTACCATTGGTAAAAGCCTATGCATACGTGGGAAAACCTAACCAAACAGCCTTCCAATAGTGGAGAGCTGATATCATGATGAAGATGCTGCGGAGGATCAGTTCCAAGTAGTTAGTCTGGGTTGTATGTAATGCATGAAGCCTCGGAGAAATGAATTTTATATGGACAATGTACCATTTAATACATAAGCCTACGGGCCTTGTAAGGGTTCCACCTCACCACTTGAAAGGTGGATTATCAAAAATCAATAAAAAATGAAGGCTTTCGGACCATTGGATGGATGGAGTGATGAGGGTGGTTTGGAAGATCCAACAAACGATAGTGAATATAAAATAATTTAAAATATATTTTTTTAATCCCATATTTTATAAGATATGGAAAAAATTGAATATAGAATAACAAAATTATATATGTCACGTGATAAAACCCAAAATTTTTATTCAAAATTAAAAATGATAACATTGATATGAATAGAGATTAAGGGAAAATAGGGGAAACTATCATTTAAATCAATGGGAATTATTCTTTACATATAATTATTTTCATGAAGGAATAGACCTCATTAATTTGAATTATTTAAATAAAATTTAATTATCCCAAAAACAAATAGGGTATACTATATGAAATTAAAGAAAAAACTCATGGAGAAATATTGTAACTAAAGAGAAGAATTTAGTCATAAAATATTTTAATATTTCAGGGAGACATCAATCAATGCTCCCAAAAAGGTAGAGAATGAAAGTAAATCATAGTTCAATGTTTGAAAATAGTTTATGTTCTTATAAATTAGGTGGGATTTATTCAAACCATAACAATGGAGACTAGTGTGTAATATCAAATCATGCCTCAATGAGTGTGATAGAGATTAAAACCCTTATATTGTTCATGGTTGATTCTTAACAAGTGCATATCTTTCTTAAAAATAAAAATAAAATTAATTAATCCAATATCCTAAAAACTTTACTCAATAATAAAGTTAATAAAGAATTTTTTTATCATATTCTATTAATTTATTATATAGTTTTTCATTATTTTGATTGAAAATTAAATCATTGTCGATTTATTTTGACATTTTTATCAATAAAAGATTATATTTTAATAATAAGATAAACAAATAATATCAAAATTATATAAACAAAATAATTAATTCATTCATTATTGAATTTTAATTTTTATTATAATTTATGTTCCGATAGTCATCCATGATAGAGTTTTATATCATTATTCATATAGGTGGTTAAACCAACCCAATCATGAACATGCTGTATCAAGAAGGGGAAGTATTGTTAAAGAGATTCATGATATAATTATAAAACAATGATAATGATATTATTTATAATTTTTTATCTTTTTTAATCATATTTTTTGGTCACTAGATAAAAAATTGAAATCAATATGAAAAACAAAGAATATTACTTCCTAGTGGAGGTAGTGCACACAACAATTGGTTACCAATTTCATTACATAATAAATTTGAGGGAATTAAGATATATGATAATTTGAAATATTAGAATAATATTTATATTATAAATATCTTATTTATTCATCCAATAATTCCTTTTTAAAATTTTTGAATGGTTGTAATAAAAAATGAAAGATGCCACTTTGTGGAGGAGGTAGTTAATAAAATGCACTAAAGACACTTTTGTTTTTATTTGAAAATAGAGAGAAATAAATAAAGGTTATTCATTTATTTAATGACATATTATTATTAAAATCATAGTATTTACCTTATATTTTTATGTATATTATATATTTTCTTAGTATAATATTAAGGGGAAAATATTATGAAGAAGGTATTACTTACATTGGAGACATAATCTTCCCTTAAAGATCTCCTTGTAAATTTAGTCTTTAAGGTAAATTTTTGACACTCGTGGATTATGGATGAATAAATGAATTCTAGGAGAGTGGGTTTTGAATGTTATTCAAAGGAAAATATTATTTTCATTGTAATTGTGTTGGAGTGGAAGTGATCCCCTTTTATAAATGAAGAATTGGGCATTTTGGGGAATACCCTTTAAAATTCCATGCTATCATTGGACTATTCCTTATTCAATGAATCTAAATTATCATAATAATGGGGTCTATGGTGGTATTAGTTTAATAAATACTCACCCAGATCATTAAAATGAGTTTTTAATAGGTTTTCATTGTTTTACCATGTGTTTTTATATTTTAACATTTTGATTTTTACCTTGGTGACAAGTTTATAACTAAATAATATTAAAAAAATAATAAAGTAGCCCATGTAATGAATTTCTTAACTTATGAAACTGAATTTAATATCTAATTTTTCTAATTCAATTTCTAAATTTGTTAAATTCACCATTTAAATGAAAAAATATAATATATAAAAAACAATTTTTGTAAAAAATAACTTTTAACCATTA
Source organism: Viscum album (assembly GCA_963277665.1). Taxonomy (NCBI): domain Eukaryota; kingdom Viridiplantae; phylum Streptophyta; class Magnoliopsida; order Santalales; family Viscaceae; genus Viscum; species Viscum album. The sequence goes on from OY728153.1 coordinate 1,659,503,034, forward strand.
TGTGTTATTAAGATTATTTATTATTGATTACCAATTGAATGAGTTTTAATATAACTATATATATGTTTAAAAATAATTCCAATATTTTAATTTAAATTATATCAATTTTATTCATTAGATAAAAATAACATGATATTGACAAAATAATTCATTTAAAAAAATTGTTTTACCATATAGCATTAATTAAATTTAATCATAATATTATAATTTTTTTCCTAAAAATAAATTTAAAATTACTATATAATTTAAAATTTTTGAAATAAAATAGTAAATTAATTTTTTATATTTAATTTAAAAAATTTAAAAAGTATTGTTTTTAATATAATAGCATAAAAATACTTTTCAGTGTAAAATATTACTTGAGTTTCAAAGATGTTAAGAATCAGTTTTATAAATATATTACAGTATATTAAAATGATTAATATTACTTATTAAATATTTGTTTTTTATAATAAATATTTTTTTAAATATTTTTATACATTTTTATATTATAGGAGTGATTGTTTTTAGACAACTCATTATTTTTACAATTCACCAAAAAACCTATTTCTTAAGAAAAATATCAAAATCCAATATTATGATAATATTTTTATTAAATATCCAAAAATTAAATTTATTTATCGAAATTACTATTTCAAAATTTATATGCTTAAATTTTTAATAAAATTCATAAATTATAAATAAAACCCCATTTATTATATAAAATTGATTTTCCTATTTATGATATAGTTCTCCATTATAGGTTTTCTTTGAAAATTGATGATTCTGAAATCATGAAGATGATCCAAGAGATCTCCTAGTTTTAAATATTCTATTATTTTCAATTTATTATCCCTTTTTTCTTTGTGCACTTTTTATTGATAATATATCATGGTGATTAATAATACAAGGTGTAAAATACATAGTTTCTTGTTCTTTTTTTGTAATTCATTTTTATTAAAGAATAAAATATTTTTTGGATAAATTCATATCATGTATAAAGTTTTTAATATTATATGTCAATTACTTTAACATATGAAAAAGGACTTAAATTATAATGATATTGATTTTGAAGAGAGTATTATTTCCAAAAACTAAGGGTGTTGTACCAATCCTGAAATGATACTTTCCATTGGAACCCAACATTGGTAGACCTTCCTGGTTAGGAGATCAGTGTTATGAAATTTTTTATTAAGAAATGAATCTAAGATAAAGTATTTATAATGGCGATTTAATCTAAAAATACAATTTCACCTTATTCCATTTATATTTATTCATGATTCGAGTTATTTACATAATAATATTATTACTTTAACTGAATCAATATGTTTAAACCATATTTATATGTTACTCTTCACATAGCTCATAACATGCGTTACTAATCAAACATTAAATCAAACTAAACTTATATATATGTAAATTCATCCCCTAAATAATATATATGAATCCATTCCATAGAAAGTTATAGAATTATGTATTATTATAAAACCTTAATTATAATCCTTGATTAATAGATAGTCAACCATTATATTTCATGGAATGTTATAACAAATGAGGATAGTGAGAAATCTGAGCTAATTCCATTTTACCCTAGGAGACATTACACAAGATAGAAATTACTCCATTTTAATTAGAACACCTAATATGTTTGAATAATCATTAACTACATTATTAAAGAATATAGCTTAATAAAATCCATAATTAAGGTGTAAGAAAACAAAAACAATTACCATACCTTTCATCGAACTTATTAGTTTCATGTATCATAATGTTGAACAATCTTAATACATTAAACTAAGATATTCTTTAGAATTCATAATATAACGTTATAATTCATGAATTCATAATTTCATTAGAAAATTTATTAAATAACAATTTAATAAATTAAAATATGAGATAACCATTTAAGAACAATATATAAATATTTATAATTTATAGACATTTTATAATTTTTCCATTTGTTATGGATATTTTATGAATTAATTAAATATTAGAAATGTATATTTATTCACAATATAAAATCATTTTTATTATTAATTATATGGAATTTAATGTTAAACATAATATATTTTTTGAATTATAGACATTTTATATTCTAATTCTATTTTTTGATAATGTATTTAATTCAAAACTCCGATCTTTATTTTTCCTTAATCTCTTATCAACTCATTGTCAAAACCCCATTTTGACGTGGTTTAAATAATTTCTCAAATAATTACATCTTAATTTGATCAATTCATATTCATTATCAAAAATCATAATTTTAAATACGAATATTTATATTGATGCCTTATTTTGTAATTTAAAATCATTTTATAAAATGAACGTAAAAATTATAAATAAGAAATTTTTTATAAAATATATAAAATGTTATATAATTAGAAAATTTCTTTAGATATTAAAAATTAATATTGTAGGATATTTAAAAAATAATGGATTTTGAACATTTTATAATTAATTATTTTCATTAAATTAATAGATAAATAAATATCACATTTTCCTTTTTCTATAATTTAAAAAAAATTATAAATTCAAATTTTCAAGTCCAAATTTAGATACAAGATAAACTTATTTTTCTTATCATATTTTTTTCTAAAAATTAGTGTAGGGTTTATAGAGTGACATGACACTTGTGATTACCACTGAAGAGGAGCTAGTTTTCGCTTAAATCAGTATTAATGTTTTACTATAATCCTTTATGAAAGACTTCCTTCGCAATACATATGCCTTACATGACATTAATCGAGCACTACATAAGAAAAAATCAAATAGTTCTTGGTCCTGCATTGGATTAATATATTATCAAATAAGAAGAAACATGAATGTGATAACCAACATAGTAACATTGGAATATTATATCCCAATTATAAAATTTAAAGTCGTGCACTACATAAAATTAACCAACTAGAACACATCAAAATATTAAACAATCTAGTTTCCCATTATGATAAAAATCATGAAACACATTTATATATAACTCATGTAAAAAAGGACTACTTGATATTAATGAAATTTCTACATAAGATTAATCCAACATTAAGTTTCCAACGTATAGAAAATAGTATGGTCATGATATCATGTACTCAAATACGGGGACTATATTGGATTAATTTAGGGATAATCCTACATAGGTTATTTAATTTTAATTCATCCCATAATACCTTTCAATAAGAAATATTTAGTTGTATAATTTAAATCATAATTAATGATTTGGTGCTCTATTTTCTTCTCTAGTGATAAAAACATCAATTTATAACACATTTTCATGGTTTGAAACACATTTTAGTGACATCATAAAACAAATTTGTTTCATATTTTTATCAATTGAAATATTCATTAAAGGTGATATGAAACAAATTTATTACTAATTCCTTTCATGATACCAAAAATCTCAAAAACTATTAATGAAGAAACTACGGTACTTTTTTCATACACTTTTGAATGCTACAACATAATTTTCATCATTTGTGGTTGATAAATATCTCAAAATAGACAGATAACTAATGTATCTCTTCTATGATATATCAATCAGTTGGTTGATTATCTTAAATGATTTGGGAGTTAATCTCTTTCCTCTATGATATGATGATATCTCATATTGAGACGAGGGGAGGATTGATAGTGTGATGTCTTGGACTTAGATGCCACATAGTAGTGCCACAAGTCAAGTTGTGAACATGGCCTCAAGGTTATATCCCTAGATACAAGAGGCTCTTGACTAGCAGTGGGGGCCTAGGTTGTGTCCATAGGGAGACTAATCTCCTGTTAATACAATTTATTGCATCATATAACATATAAAAATCAGATATAAGTAGAGGAAGAAATATAAGTAAACAAATGGGACAGCAGAAGAAGACAGGAATAATAATACAATAATTGCAATTGGTATAACTTACAAAAGTTGATGATACTATTTCTTGTATCTATAAATATTGGAAACATGCATATAAATAAGTAGACAATAATTCTATACAAAAGTAGGAAAAAGAAACCAAAAAAATTGTCTGCCATACTGAGCTCCAACTCGGTCATCTACTACCATACCATTCCTAATCAACCAATTAATAATTTGTCCAAAGAAACACACTTCTCTTTTTCATAAACAATACGTATATGATCTCCGTAGGTACTAATGGCGCCTAGATATGGTGCGAGATAAATCTCAAATTCCACCACCAACAGTGTCTATGACATCTTTTCCATCTAATATAAATGGAAATAGTGTACAAGTATGCATATATAAAGTTAAAGCTACGCATGAATGTAAATACCGAAGTACCTAATTAATCTATTAGCTAGTGTCTAAACATGTAACTAGTTCATTAATTAATTATTTCCTCGTTTATAAATTTGTGTTGCATAAGGCATTTCCATCACTGACATCACCTCATGATGTTAATAGTAATGTTTCAAAGTTGTAGCAAGGAAACCTGTTTAATACTATTAATGAATAGCTTTACAAGGTGAAAACCATGTAAACCAAGACATCAATGGTCTCCAACTTAGTAGTAATTGTATCCTGACTAAGGGTTAAGAGTGTAATACAAGGATCCTCTTCCATGGAATTCCATAATTGTGTGACAAAACCGAGTCCAAGGAGAACATCCATGGTAAAATGGGATAAGTTGTGGCTAGAACTGGGGATTTAAAAAATCAACCTCATGTCTGTTGAAGCCATGCTGGATCCAAGGAATTTATCCAATACATCCTTTAACAGTAAAGTATGGATCCTACAGTGTCATAACAGGAATCCAGTCAAAGATGAGAATCGGGATCCAAGATGGGTCTCAAACAAGTAAACTGACATCCTTGATTCATAATGGAATCCACAAGTTCTCAAGACATTCCCTTATAAATATAATAGATAATTAAATTATGAACACTCATTTAATTATTTAAAGGTATATATGTAATTAGGTAGCCTACATTAGATTCATTTAATTGATTTATCAATGCAATGGTCAAGTTCTTATTCATTTGGTTAAAGGCATTCCTTTCATTATTGTGACAAGGACTAGGGGCATGAAACCCTTTAATTCATTTCATATAAGTCATAGTCAATTAATGATCTCAATTATGTTACCATCCATAAACATGGAATGATGTTCTACATATGTGAAGTTGAGTTATTGAATTACATTTAAAAAGTTAAAGTTATATATGTACAATATACTATTAATTTCAATTTAATAGTGATTAATAAATTGAAGCACATTCCATATACAATTCAATTGGAAATAAATCGTGGTATTATACAATATAAATTCAAAATTAATCTAATTATAGGGGATTACTATAAGCAAGCTCAAGCCACAAACTTGACCGATGGAGCTATTATGATATAACAATCCATTTAGGAATAAAAGTACACTTAAAGAATAAATATAGAAATAATTTTAATTGAGGTGGTTGATGTTGTGGATGAAACCACCAATTTTGAATAAAATATATATAATGGAACTTTGATGATAATACTAAGGACTGGAAGGAAGTATTATTAGTTAGACATATGATTCATGACGAAACCATCATGCCCTTGTGGAAATTTATACAGTGAAGAATGTTGGGGAGTTAGTTATAGACCACCTACCTCATGATCGTATGACTCTCCTCATCCAATATCAGGCTATGGTTCGGCCTAGATTAGAAGAGATCTGATTAATGGATCAATTCCATGAAATCAGGACATATTATCCTTCATCAAAATAGCATCATTTATAGTAAGTAGAGTGATGATAGATTAAAAAAATTGAGAACATATCAGAGAAGATCTAATGAGATCCATGATGATCAAATCAAACTCTTTATTGGGAGATCAAAAAACGGTTGGAGGGAGTGTTTTCTTTTGGATAAGTAAAAAGAGAGGAGGGGTAAGTTTAAAAGATATTCAATTGTGATATGGTAATTTCACCCCAAAAAGTAGGTGTCATGTAGTTTGGCTATAGGGATTACCAAACTGTGGCCTAACCATGCACAGTTAGCTATAGGAAGGGGCACCCACAAAATTAGGCCACATTGTTTGGGAAACAATGTGCCAATTGTGCAAAACCCATCTTAATTTTTTTATTGTTTCTTCACGATTTTGCATCCAAATTAGCATGGTTAGATCAAAATGTGAAACCTCCTACTACACGATATCTAGCCTAGTATAATTTAAACAAATAGTGTGTCTTTCCTTGCATGGTTTAATGATATTTTTGGATAATACTTTTTCACCTCTAAAACTAGGCTTCAGGATCTGAACAAGCCTCTAACACCCTTTAGAACTTCATGAACTCAATATGAATCCATATTAGTTCAATAAAAGAAAATGATACTGGAATTTAAATGATCTATATCTAAGAGAAAATTAGGTTCTTACTGTCTTCCCACATAAATGAACTCATCCCTGAGTTCACCTTACAATAACAAAAAAACTATATCTGATAAAAAATATGGATTCTAGGCATGTACATCGGCCTCCCACTCCCATGTATCATCATGTACATTTCTATACATCCATAAAACCCATACTAATGGGATAATCCAGCCATAGAGATCCTTTATAATATGTTCAATGATGTGTATAGTATACTCCTCAAAATAATTCTCAACATCAAGATGAACTTTCTTGGGATAAAAAGTTTGATATAGGTCAGCATGATAATGAAAAATTTGTGAACCATGGAAGATTTTGTTCATGGAACAGTACCTCTATGGAAGTAACAATAGATAGGATACTACCCCAACACTCTCCAAAATATCAAACAACCCTACATAATGTGGTGACAGGTTCCCTTGATTCTTTATCCATTTATTCCCTAGCCTGAGTGATACCTGTAAAAAACCTAATCTCCATCATTGAACTCTAGATGTTATATCTGGTGATAGAATACAATTTCTGATCATCTGAACCTACTCTGAAGAATCATTCATGAGATGGTGGCCTAGTAGGGATTCCTCTCCTACTCTTAACTAGAATGACAGTAAACATCACTAAAGGACATATAAGGCCTCAAAAGGATCCCTCTGAATTATTTCAAGAAATATATTATTTTATGTGAACTGGATGAGAGGGCTATGATTCTCCCAAGAAATTTTAAAATCAAATAAACATTCTTAGATAATTTCTTATAGAACCAATATTATGTGTATTAACTAACCACCGATCTAAGGGTGAAATTCAATGATCAGAAGAACCTGTGTACCCATAGTATTCTACAATCCCTTTTAGTGATATGATGTCAAATTAGTGTTCCTATCTGAAATGAGATTATGATGAACCCCATAGAGTCATATGATCTTGTATACATACAGTCCTCCCAAATCATCAGTAGTGAAAGATTCCTAAATATAAATGATGTGGGATACATTCTTCCATTGGCCAATGACAACCCATATAACGTCGATACCTCTAAGAGAACAAGTAAAACTGACAAAAAGTCTATTGAAACATCTTTCCATTTCCATTATGATATGGAAAAAAGTTTTAACAAGCCTGTAAGTTTTTTTTCTCCACCTTCACCTGCTCAATGTTGGAACACCTAATGATAAATCCTGGAATCTAATGTTTCATCCCATGATATGAATTCTAACATCAGATATCTCAATACATTTGGGAGATTCATATATGAACATCATAATGAGAAGTGTTGTCCACTTGAATTAAATCCCCTCTCATAACTGTAATAACCCATACACATCCATTTATTAATAGGACATCATCTCTATCCCCAAACCAATCCAGATGTGGTTCATCTACTAAAATACTGTCATGGAGAACCTTGACCTCAGGATCAGAAAATTTCTTTCTCTTCACCATCTCAAAGAGGGAAGATGTAACTATCAAGGATTATAGATAATACTACTTGTGACTATTTTGAAACTCCAAATACATCAGTGAAAATAGAGATATCAATTTCTATTCATCGCTAGTTTCGTGTATAGGATGTGTTAATGTCTTCTGACTCAATGCAACTATGCTTACATTTCACTCTCTAGGCATATAAAAAAGATCATAATTTATGAAATTAATATATTCAACCCATCATCACTATCTAAGATTCAATTCACGTTGTGTGAAGATACATTTGAGTCTTATGTGTTATGTATACACCCTAAAGTACTCACCCAATAGATTGTGTCTTTAGTAATGTAAGGCATGGATGGCTAGTGTGAGCACAAGTTCATGTGTTTGATAGTTTCTCTCATAAGGAATTGACTACTGAGATCCATACCCAATGCATTTTTCCTCCCCCATCATTACTACTTCAATTTCAATTCCTCATGCACCACAAAACACCATATATCTTCTTCTATGATCTGGAAGTATCTGAATAGATTCCAAGACAAGCCTTCCATTTTGCTCCATAAGGGATTTCTCACTCTCTTTTACCCACAATAACATGACTCCCTTCTTTGTAAAAAAATAAGATGTTCAGACAGGAATGAGAAGTATTATATGAAACACCTATAATATCCAAATAACTCCAAGAAACTATTTATATGAAAAATAAATTCTTCAGCTCCTCTAAGAAAACCACTACACTAACCTTATCATTGTCAAAAAAGAATCCTAATTTAGAGATAATATGACCCAAGAAATGAAAATATCTATTCAAAAGTGTAACTTATAAATAATTTCCTAAATATGATTTTGTATCATTGTACTCAAAACAATCTCAAAATTCATAGAAAGGTCACTATTAGTGAGAGAATACACCAAGATATCAACAACAAATACTACGAAAAATGAATCTAGATAGGGTTGGAAAACCCTATTCAACAGAGCCATAAAAATGGAAGTCACATTAGTAAGACCAAATGACATAACAAGATACTCATACAAACTATTCATAATATAGAAAGTTATAAAAGGTTTATCTAATGGCTTGACTCACACCTGATGATAGCCCAATCTCTCTTCTATCTTATAAACTACCCAACCTCTTCATTGATGGTCAAGGATATCATCTATTCAATAAAATGGATATCGATTATTTACCATAATCTAGTTCAACAATTTTCAATCCATGCATAGATAATGGGTCACATCCTCCCTCTGGGTTAATATCATGGGGAAACCCTACGAGGAAGTATTGGGTCATATAAAACCTTTGGATTCAATGTCCTATAACTTCCACTTGTTCACCTGAAGCTCAATAGGTTCCATCCTATAAATAGAAATAGGCATTGGAGTTACTCTTGGAATGAACTCAATCGTAATCTTTAACCCTCTCCCAGGAGGTAATCTTGAATAATTTTCATGAAATATGTCCGTAAAACAATTTAATTCTTGTGGAATTCAGCCGAAAATGAATCATGGTTCTCTATTAATATAGTGTAAATTTTGGTAGTCACTCCACCAATCCCAAGATGCTCTATTATATCTCTACTATCATGCACATCCCACTCACCCTTATATGTATAAATGATTCTATATGGGGATGTAAATGAAACCCTACGACAACTATATTCTATAAAAATGTTATATAGAACCAACCAATCCCTCTAAAGAATGACATCAAAGCCCTCCACATCAAGAAATAAGTTATCCCAGAAGAAAGGTTACCTTCATACGTCAAGAGGATAGTCCTTGCATTAGTGTATATCTTCTGACCGTACTTAAAAAGGTTCATCTAGGTTCATTATACTAATGTAATATTATATCTCCAGAACATGTTTTTCAACTAATGATAAAGATTTGAATTAATGTAAAGAAACTATATAAAATAAATCAGATATTATAGTATCAGCTACTAGAATTGTACCACTTACTATATATAGTCTTTTATCCTAATCCACGAGTATCTACTGTAACACATGCAACTAACCTAATCCATGACCATCTATAATAGCTTGACTACCATGATCAAAACCACTCTTCTGGCACTAATGTTGATAATAGGTCAAGATACAATACCCACAACCTCCTCCCCAATATCTCTACAAGTGGTAGTCCAACTCACTACCTGACACAATGTAAAAAACTACTCCTGAAGGTGGGTCTTGTGTGGATCCACATCCCCTAAAAGCTGATGTAATAGTTTGAATGAATCTATGAATATTCCCCACGTTTCCGTAATCTCGGAACTCCAAAGGGTTTCTATCACATAGAGTATATAGGTTCCCCTCTGATCCACACTAGTGACACACCATGGAGACACCACCATGGGTACTCTAGCTACCACTACCCTGATGAGAAACCAAAAGAGATCATTTTCTAGTACTGAAAAAACTATTATCCTACCACCGCTTAGATCTACTATGTCTAGTTTTTTCGACGACCCTCAGGTTATGATCAGTAATAAGAGATTGATTAACTATTTAAAAAAATTAGTTTGAATAAATAAATTTACAGGATTAATGATTCCATCTTAAATCCCATCCTCAAAACATCTATAATGAGAAATCTCATCATCAGCTAGAAGTATTGTGAAGAAATATAATTCATTGAAACATGATAAATACTCCATAACTAACATAGAACCCTTCTCAAGATTCAAAAAATCACTAGATCATCCAACTCTCAGTGTATGAGGAAAGACATACTTATTGAGGATAGTTTGTAAATCAGTTCATACCATGCCTTATGGTGACTAGCCTGGGTAATTACATCTCACCAATGATTGCCCAAATAATGAAAATTGTAAGTAGAAATCTTGACACTCAACATTGGCGGTGCCCTGATAAGATATAATATAAACAATGTGGTCTTTAGCTATGACTCAGTAGCCCATGGACCACCATCCCCAAATAAAGTAGGAAGATGTAGTTTTTGTAATTCATAGGTCCGATCAGCCATCATAGATGTTGGTCATGGAGCACCATGCATAGACTGTATCATATGTACATGAATTTAAGGAAATGGTTAGCTAGTTCTTAGATCTAGTAAAATATGTGGTGATTATAGTGGAATTATGGGAGATAAGACTTGTGGATAAGGGCCCACCACATCTGTAGCATGGTCTTTCCCACCCTCCTGATGTACTACATGAGGAAGTCATGCTGGCATTGGTATACAAATTCAAATAACAAGCCTCAAAATAAGATTTAATAAGATAGATAGTAACACTAGAAGAATATGAATTTAATAATGGTCTTATTGCCCCTAGTATAGAACAGATCACCATTCCCAATGATTCAGGTCCCATATACCATATCACTGAAAGAGAAACTCATTTGATATTAATCTAATGGCTGGACTCGATAAATTACATATTCCAACCCATGAGAACACATAACACCAATTGGATTTAAAACAAAAATCACTCAATTATAGCCAAAAAGAAGAAAAAGAATGTATATATATAACCAAAATTCTGTCAACAGTCACAAACATTCCAAGCATTGAAAGAAGTGAAATCAACCTATATGGCATGGAAGTGTGCATGACAAGAAAATCCTATGTCCTTATAATGATATAGGTAACAATGATCCTTTCCCTCATATAATCTTGCCAAGGGTGTAGTGAAATCTCAAATTTAATGATGATAATAACCACAACACAACATGTCCCTCATCTAATGGGGAAATGACATCAAGAGTAATTAGAAAAATAAAAACTAAAATTATAATTATGGAAACTCATCATTTACCCTGAACATTGGTTCATGATGCCCGGGAATGTCTTATGACCAAGTTCTAAGTGTTTCCAAACTTCAATATATTATGTCCAAATATTAAAGTAATAGAGGAACCACTGTGATACCACATTGTGATGTCTCAGACCCATATTCCACTTAGTAGTGCCCTAAGCCTTGTTGGCCTCATGGCCTTCAACACATATCCCCAAATTCAAGAGGCTACTAATAGAAGTGAGGGACTAGGGTGTTTTCGTGGAAATAATATTCCCTCATTACTAGAGTTTATCACTTCAGATAACATATAAAAAATATGAGAAAATCAGTGGAAAATATAAGTAAATAGATATCACCACAGAAGCATATTGGAATAATAATACATCAAGTGTAACTGATATAACAAAATAATGATTGTGATATTTCATGTATATATAATGCAAAAAATAGTTAAAAAGAATAAGAAAATAATTCTTTAAAAATTTAAATAAAATGAAAAAACATTCCTTAATATATAGAGCTCCAACTCGGTCATCTTCTACCATCTCCATCCTAATCAACCATGCAATCATGTTTATGAAGCTACATGCTTCCCTTTATCAACACCGCAATACGTATGATCTACCTGGGTAAAAATGGATCCTAGTTAGGGTGTGATATAAATTTCATTATTTCTCCCCCCATTGGGTATATAATATGACGTCCATGCAATATAAACTGAAGTAGTGTGAAATCATGATTATATAAAATTTAAACAATATAGTAATGTAAATACCCAAGTACCTACTTCATCCCTTGAATATTGTCTGAACATGTAACCAATTAATTAATTAATTATGATCTACTATATTTATTTATGTCGGGTGTGGCATATCAAGATCTAACATAACCTCTTGATAGTAATAGAAAAGTTTCCAAGATGTAATTAAGAAACCTGTTTAAAATTAATAACAAAAGGGGTTCCAAGGTAATAACCAAGGAAACCAAGACCTCAAGGGTTTCTAACTCATCAGTAATTATAGACTAGATAATGGGTAATAGTGTAATATTGGGAGCATCGGTCAGAAAATTCCAAAATATTTTGACCTAATAAAGATTAAGCGAAATATCAAAGGTGAAACAGGATAACCTATGGTTAATCCCAAGGATGTAACCAAGGCACCTCACATTCGTAGATTCCATTCTAGATCCGAGGAGTGTATCCAAAGAATCCTATAATTGTAAATTAGGGATACTATGGTGTCATACCAGGAATCCACTTATAGAATAGGATTGGGTAACATGTTTAGTCACAACCAAGGCAACAGATATCCTTGAATTGGAATGGCATCAACGAGTGCTTAAGGAATTCCCTCGGGAATCAAAATTCTATCTCTAGTCTAACCACTCTTATAATGATTTAAAGGTCCATATATAATTAGTAACCTTACATTAAATTTAATTAATTAATTAATCCATGTAACAGTTATCTAATTTAAGGAATTCATTTGATTCAAAACTTTCCTTTAATTAGTGTGATATGGCCAGTGGGAATGAAACCATTTAATTCCTTTCATATAATTCATAGTCAATTAATGAGGTCAAATAAATTTCCTTAAATAAAAATTGAAGGATATGTTATAGACCTACAACCAAGTTAATCAATTACATCTATCAAGTCCAAGTCATATATGTAGAATATATTTTCCATTTCAATTTAATACTGAATAATCAAGTGAAGCACTTACATTATGTGAGTAAAATAGAAATTAATCATGGTATTATACATTATCAATTCAATATTCATATAATTAGTGGGGATTAACATATATAGGGTTAATCTACACATGCAAACATTGGAGTTAATAGTTTATAACAATCTATTTAGGTGTAAATGGACACTAAATGCATAAATTATTAAATCACCCTTCTGGAGGTGGTTCACATTGTGGATGTAACCACCAATGTTACATGAAATATATAAAATGTATCTCAGAACATAGTTCTAATAACAATAAGTAATGAATATTAATTATAAGGATGGTGCATGATGATATCAACACATCCCCATAAAAATTTATAAAACGATGATTATTGAAGGGTGAATTATACCCCACTAACCTCATGCTCATACAAATATCATCATCTAGTATCAACCTCTAGTTTGTCCGAGGTTGGAAGATATATGAACAAAATATCAATGGAAACAAAATCATGGCATATGAACCTAAATCTAAATAGCGTCATTTGTAGAAAGAAGAATGATGAATGATTAAAAATAATTGATAACATATCGATGTGGAGATAATGATATTAACATATGTCAAATCATAATTCAGGGGGAAAATCTGGGTGAAATCCTATAATATTTGATTTGGGAGTTCAAAAAAAATATTGTAGGGGGTGTTTTCCGCTAGATGAGGAAAAAAGGATGGGAATGTTCAATACATTTTTTATGGAATTTTGGTAATATTGCCCAAAAATTAGGCATCACACTGTTTGGAAAATAATTCTCCAATTGAGCATAGTCATATAAAGGAAAGGGTACCCATGTTGTTTAGGTTCAATGTTGGGTAATCTATGCACCAACCAGGCAAAACCCATATGAAATTTGTATGTTGTTTTTTGTATGGTCATGCTTCCCAAATCACATAGAAAAAACTATACACCATCATGCTGGTAAGTGTTCAACCACGCTTGGTTAAAAATAAAAATGTGTCCTTCCTTGCACAGATAAAACAAATCATGTGATGAACCTTTTTCACCACTAAAACTGAGACTTAGGATCCGAACAAGCTCTTGATACCCTTGAAAACTTCATGAACACATTAAGAATCAAGATTATGTTCATAAAAGTGAATAAGACCATAATTTAAAGGATCCATACCTGAGTGAAACCCTGGGTTATTACACATATTTTGATGTCTTGTAGGAGTATTGTCTAGAAAATATGCAAGAGTATCAAACACACATCAAATGGGTATTACATCTTTATATAAATCTCATAGAATCTCTTTAAAAACTGTTCATTTATTCATGTGTTTCAATGGGTGGATAAATGAATTAATATATATATAAACACATTATATAAATGTAAATTAATTCTTGTTGATATTTTCATCACATGAAATTCTAGATATTAATGTTGTCCAATTGAAGTTATTTATACATTAATACATTAATGTTTGAAATCAATGTAGGTTATTCCATGAAATGGTAGGGAATATATTATATCATAGCTAATGATATGATTCAGTCATTATAAGCATGTTTTAGTGACATGTAATATTGTAACATGACATATGATATGTGTATATCATCTCATATTATATATTCCTAGTGTTTCACATAACCAAGGGTATTGGGCATATATCGTTTAGTGAAAATCACAACATAAAATGGTAGGTGTTTGGATGTGAAGTGTATGTTTAAAAAACTAAATAATGTTAATAACTAATAAACTTAAAGGGCTATTAATATTCATGATTATATTTTATGGATTCACATTCATTACTTGAATTTTATATCAAAAAATAGTTTTCTTTCAACTAATGTGTTTTCCATGTATTATATGGTCTTAATTATATTTTTTATTTCAAAATTTCAGAAATGGAATTTGATAAAATGGACTGAATTTTTTATATAATTATATCAAATTTATTTTTTGGAAAATTTTAAGGATTTCTTTGAAAAGATTGGAAGTCATGTCAATAGAGAAAAGTATTGATTTTTTGAAAAAATTTCATTTTTTTGTTAAATCAAGTAATATAAAACCCCCATAATGTTTTGAATATGGTTTTAGAATAACATAAGAAATAGTTTATTAATAAATATAAATAATTCCAAAAGATTCAACATTATATTTTATTATATTATAATTTTATTTTATGCTTTAAAGAACAATTTTCTAAAAAATGTTTTTTCTAACATTTTATGAGTTTATAATAAAAATAATTTCTAAGACTTCTGAAAATGAATATCAAATTTTTTTTTTCAATTTTAAATTTGTAGTATCATATTAAATAATGTTTTTAGTTTCATTTTTCGTCATTATTAATTGTAACAATGGTAAAACTATTTCACTATGATAATTGTAAAATTTGGTTAATCAAGGTAAATAAATTATGATAAGGCTAAAAAGATTCATCATAAATATTTTTGCACAATAATTTTCAACCACTATCAACTTATAATATAAATTGGATTGTTTTTTAGCCATATTAACCTGAGTAGGATATTTATAATAATGATAAATTTATAAAAATTACATGTGTTCCACTCCTCCCACTTATAAAACTAAACCCTATCTCTTATCTTCAAAGCATATTTTGAGAAATATTCATCATCTAGGAACTATTTAAACCACTACCCAACATCAATACCCACATTCATTATGCCATATTATTACCAAAATTTCAACCAATGACAGCTTAATGGGTTCGTTAAGGGAGGTTTTCCAATGATGAGGTATAATTCTTTACTGAGAGTTTCATGTTTTTTTCTTCTTCTACCTCTTATAAATATTCCTCAACTTTGTTGAAATAAAAAAACCATTTAAATTATATTATTATTTTTTTATAACCCTTTCTAAACTCCTTTTTCATCCTATGGTAAATTAAATCTTTGTTAATGTGTATGTTCGGATTTCTACCTCTGTCAAGTGATGATTTTTTTGCATCACTGCATCACAAGGATGGTTATTATGATGGATTTAATGAATATATACGATATAAAATACATAAGTATGATTATTAAAATATGATAATTTTAATTTCTTTCTTACCCTTCCATTCTTTGGAAAATGATAATGATGTTCATGCTTATATGAAGACTATTACCACCACCATGCAATGTGATTTTTTTTTTCATTTACCACCTTCAAGGAAAGTTATAAAAATGTATTTAATGTGTTGAAATAATAATTATTTCATGATTAATATTTTTTATATTATGTAACCATGATCCATTAGACAATATTTAACACATATAATATTCTTTCGTATTATTAATTGAACATCCTTAAAACCATTCATAAGAACACAACTAATTTAGAAACTATATAGGGTATGATGATAAATGAATTAGAAGAGACAATAATAATAGAATAATCCTTAATAAATTTTCTTAATAAATTATAAAATTAATATATGTTCATTTTGTATGAGTTAAAGTATATATGCATGGAGTAGAATTCATTGTAATGGTTTTTTCTTAAAACCATATTTTTATAGATATAATGTTTTTATTCTATTATATATATATATAAGATATTTAAAATGTGTTAAGTATTTAATTAATAAACTAAAATTTATTTTAAAATTTATTTTAAATCATTTTATTAATTTCTGATGTTTTTAAAATAAAACATTTAAACTTTTTTCAAATGGGTTATTTTTTATTTTTTTCAAAAGTGTTCAAAAAAAAATTTAAAACAATTTTTTATATGAGAAAAATTTTAATTTTTTTGACATATTATTCATTAAGAATACCCCTTCATTTTTCAATTGTTTTCTAAGGAATATCAGATTTTTCATTGTTTTCATAATTTTTTAAAATATTTTAAAGGAAAGTATATTTTTGTTATTATTTTTACATGAGTCCCAAAATCACTTCTGTATATTTGTTAAACATAATAATATTTTACCTTTTATAATGGAAATTGAATATTCTATGTGTTTTATTTATGTTATGATAATTGTAAATTGTTCATAATGAGAGGTGAGCATAATATAACTCTCTAGTGCATTGGGTAATGATTTTTGTTTTCTCAAAGCAATTTATGTTGGAATTAATTGAGTATGTTATTCTATTTTCAGGAGTGACTATAAGTGTAATTGTAAGCGTGGCATGAAAATACTATCCCAAGGTAACTACATGAATTTTCTATTATTAAAAATGATTTATCTAAGAATTATTTTTATTTCATAATATAATTTAGTGAGTATATGCATAAAGGAATGTTTATACCCCTTTTTTGTGAAAATAATTTTCTTAAATAGAGTGTTTTCTTGGTTACCCATGTTTTATAGGAAACCATCATGATTACGATTTTACCTTTAATATTTATTCTAATTTTTCTTGTGAAAATATTTTGGAAATGAATATTATTGAGGAAGTAAAATATATATATATTTTTTATCAATGTTTATTATATAAAATAGGAAAAATTTATTAAAGTAGTAAATAGTTTTAAAAAAGAAAAAATGAATTTTTTTATATTTAAATCCCTTAATATTTTTTTGGTGTTCAACCCATGTTTTAAAATTATTTTCATAGGTCCTAAGGATGTGTATTGATCTATATAGTACTCTTACATTTAAATATAGTAATTCAATATTAATTATGTGTATTTGTTAAATGAAATATGATTTTTAATTTATATATATTGTTTTCTATAGGAAAAATGATATTCAGTGGAAGTGTCCTCTTTATAATGTAATGGTTTCATATGTATGTGTTTCTGTTAATTCTATAAAACTTAAAAAATTGATGCTCAAAATATAATAATGTTAAACCCTTATTATAAACCATGAAATTTTGTGTTGTTTAAGTTACTCAAAATTATAGATGGTATATAATGAAACAGAAAAATAAAATTAGAGGGTAGAATGTTATTTTGTAATGATAGTCAAGGAATTTAAATCTTTGGGATATATTACCATGATATGACTTGGAAAATTTCCATGTTGCTACATCTAATCAGTTCCAATTTCAAAATAGTTTTCAATAGATTAAACTAGATAAATGAAGTAGAAATTCATTAGGAGGATAACTTATATTTGATTTAGAACTCTAGAATTGTTGGATTTGGAACATAATATTTTTTTCAGTTTTTTTAGATTAGTTGAAATAAGATATTAATTTTTGTTACCTTATTGTAGATTAGAGAAACTCTCCAGAGAGGATTAGTTATAGAGTTAGAAAATTCATGAAACAACATTTTCAAAACTTTGGTTGAACCATTGATTTGAAGGTATTCAAACGATGGATTAATTCCTTGGAAAATATATTCATTGATTTGGCTTCTTATGAAAAAAAAATTTTAATTCTTTCCTTTTATAATTTTAATGGGGATGTTGAGTAGTAGTGATATCTAATTTAGAATACTATCGAGAATGATAATATTGATTCCATGTGGTGGAATTTTTTTAACGATATTTTCTTTAAGAATTATTTTCCTAGGGTTATTCTATATAGGATTAAAATTAAACATTTCAAACTAATGAAAATAAGATGAGGACATAGTTTCCACCTATGAATACAATTTCAATCTATTTCCCATGTATTCAAAATATTTAATTATTGACTATGTCAGTAAAATTGAACGGTTTCACTCTGGATTAAAACTATGTTTTCAAAGATCATTGGCCTTCAATGAATATAAATTCTAGGATAAAGTTTTATGATTTTATCAAACATTAATATATAGTGTATTGAATATTAAAACAAAAAATACATGGAGCAATAAAGGTTCCTAGTAATTTGAATGTATCCATTGAAGAAATATGTAGGTATGTGGTCTAAGTTTAGCTCTTGTGATATGTGTGCTATGAATCATCCCAGAGTGTGACATATGATATCAGAAAGGTGTTTTCGATGTGATATGTCAATACCATTTACTCATGATTTAAAATAATAATCTGGGTAATGGTCAATATAAATACGATACGAAGGTAGTGATGTGTTTTAAATACAATGAAATTGGGAATTATACTGATGTGTGTCCAACAAAAAACATGAATTCTAGGAATCATCAAGACCATCTAATAATGGGACTACTGAATTCATTTGCAACATCCTCAGAACTTATAGAACTATCAAATGTTATCATGATTTGTATATTACTTATTCATTCAGATTTTATATAATTTCAATACAACTGACACAGCTATATATTTAGTACAGCCAATATACAATGGTCTTATAGAATAGATATTTAACTTCTTAAATTACTTTTTAAAATGAAAAAGGTCATCTTATATTTCCATTTTTTATTTATTCTATTAGATATCCATCGTCTTATACATTGGAATTGTTATAAAATGATCCAAAATTTTTATATCATCCCATTCAATGTGAACATTCAGTTTTTTCCATGTTTAGTAAAACATTTATAACTCTGATGTATTCCATGAAAAATATAATGTTACTCCAACTATTCTAGAAAAAAAATTATTTAATAACAACAATGTATAAATTGAAAACGTATTGGGGAAGGTTTGTATGCATGCTTTATTACAAACATGACAAACTCTTTATCTCCATATTCATTCTCTTTTTTCAAACGATTAGAATGCAACCATTTTCAATTCATATCCATCCTATTAGGTTTATAAATAATCATTACTTATAATGAATAAATAAATACACAAAAGATATTCATTATCGAAGGTGAACGTTATAGATAATTCTAATAAGGGGGAAATAACATTTGATGGTTTCATATAATTTCAGTATGATTCGAAGGAAATGGGTAATTGAATTTAAGAAAATAATTAATCCCCTATGGTATGTTTTATCATCTGAATTAAAAAAAAGTAAAAGTTATAGACAACAACCATCATCATCATCATCATATGCATCACCTTAATAGTTATTATTTAATTTTGTTTCTTGATATTCATCCCCCATCTCTTGTAGACATCCACCTATGTTCCTTGAACTAATCTAAAAAAATTCATAACTTAAATGTTACTAGTGTTCATTTTGGATGAAAAATGCATAGAGTATTTAAAAAAACATAGAAGATACGGGGGTGAGTCTCAAGAAACAAATTGAAATAATTACTATTATGGAGATGAATTTAAAGGGTATGAAACCAAACAATTCTTATCTTAAATAATGGGGTGTTAGAGTTTTTCAGGGATTCTCTTTCTAAATCAACTTAAACTAAAACTAAAATAATTTAAATAAGTTTTTTCCCTATGTAAAATAACAATAAATTATATTGAAAATTGAACATAGATTATGGTTTATTTTTTTAATCTAGAGTTGTATACATTTTTTATAATAAATTTTATAAAGATAATTAAATTAAAATGGTTCCTCATGTATACAGATCTATTTCTTTCTGGTCATGATATAATGGAATAGAATATAGATAATCATTCAATTGAACCAAAATTATGTATAAGACATACAATTATAAAACATCCATATCATGAATTCATATATTTCAAATCCTTCATTTTTCATATTGATAGAGATCAAAATTATAATATTCTAAAAAATAATCTTATGGGGATAACCATATATGATGATCTCAAGTTAAATAAAGAGGCCATGTCTTAAAAATATGTTCTATTATAGAAATAATCATTTAATGGTGAAATATATTCTATTATGGGAAATAATACTTGCATTATTACAAATATTCTAACATATCCAAAACATATTGGTTGTAAATGTGTATTCATTATCATGTATGAATCCCATGTTAACATTAATGTTTTCAATGAGAGATTATCAATCCATGTTTTCAAAAAAAATTGAATGAGATGGATATTTTTATACTCATACTCATTTATTTTAAATTATGAAAATAAGGGTATTATATTCCTTTAAATTTGATAAATTATTTGTGTTTCCATTAATAGGATGTTAAAACTATATTGTTAAATGGAAGTTTAATTAATGAAATTTACATGGGATAATATGATGATGCTCAATCATAAAAGATGAAGGTTTGATGAAACATTTCCAATTAAATAGTCACTAATATTTTTGGATTTTTTAAAAATATTTATAAGGATATCACTAACAATAATGATGAAAATAAATAAATGGGAACATTCTAAAAGAAAGGTTATGAATATGTTTTAATATATCAAAACAAGTAGGACAAAAATACAATGATTTTTGGAAATCAATGAATAATGAACCAATTTAAAATTGAATTTCTCACTACAATTAAATAATGTGAAGAAGAAAAAAATGTCTTGAGGAGATAAACCACAAATTAAAATAACTAATTGTTATCAAAGATTCTCAACTATATATTAGATGAAAATGGACTTCAGGGATTTCACATATAATAAAATAAAATAGAAAAATGCATGAAGATAAAATTAGAGAGATAAAAATATCTTGTGAATTAAAAATAAAAATAGAAAATAATAAGAAAATCATTCAAAATTTTAAATTATTTGAGATTAATAATAAATTGGATAATATGGAATAATATAATTAGTTTCTTCTCAAAAAGTAAAAAATAATTATCAAACCCCAAAATAATCTATAAATGATTCTTATACTGAATGGAAAATATCAATGGGAATGAAAAACCTCATATCATATAATGAAAAAGATATATCTACATCAAAATGGAAATCTACAATAAATTTTTTAATATACTTTTTTTTATAAAACTATTTTCATGTGCACTATGTGATTGGAATGGAAATTACAAAATAACAGGTTTATGAAAACTTATGAAGGACCCTCCATAATATCAAAGGTGGTTGGTAGGAAGTATATAAGTTTTCTTTCCCAAAAAAATATCAACCAATTGATACATCCAAATGACAAATGAAAGCTTCTAGTTCTAGAAAAACTAAAAAACATGTGGTTCAAACTAATAAACCACGCTTTATGAGCAATTTATTTTTATATAATAAACTTTTACATAGTGAATTGGATATTTTGTATAATTTATGAATTCTAAAGGTAAAATAAAATGATATTTTTAGGTGGAAAATGTCTCCGATGAATTAAAATCCATAAACAATGAACAAAAATATGTTAAGCTCAATTTGACTTGAATAATTAGACATATATATAGTATTTTTCAAGGGGAGCAGTCACAGTAAAGAGGAATACAGGTAAACATAATTCAAGTATGAAAGAAATGATGAATGATGCATAAAAAGAGATAATGATCAAAAAATAATGAAAAAAAAGATAAATCCATAAAAAACAAATGATTGAGGAGAAGGATAAATATTGGCATACCATGGAATAAAGCTTTAATTCGTCCAAGAGTAATATAGATACCTCGCATTAAAGACTATATTCATTCAAACATGGATTTTTTGAGCCTTGATTTGTTTTAGCGTGGATTCACCATTGGATTTGATCGAAACATGATTCATTGTTGGATTCATTGAGGAGGAGCAACGTCAGGAGGTGGCTTCTATTAATAGCTTGAGAAATCATGACTGATTCAGTCATGGATGTGGTTATTAAATATATTGGGGACACTTTTATCAGCGCACTAGAAAACAGCTGATAAAGATATCTTTTATCAATGCTAAATTAATAAGCATTGATAAAAGGGATATCTATTAGTGTATTTTTAGCACTCATAAATATAGAGATTTATCAATGCTAAATGTTTATCATTGATAATGATTGTTTTTATCAATGCTATTTTGGAACTGATAAAACGTCATCTTTATCGGTGCTAAAGAAGCACTGATAAAAGGAATATTTATCACCACTAAAACCTTAGATCTGATAAAAGATCTATAATTATAATTATAAATTAAATGATTTAGAAATAAATTTATAAAATTATATATTTATTTATTATAATTTTATATTTATTTAAATATATAATAATTTATTTATATTTATATACATACTTTTTAAAATATTTATTTATTTATTTATAATTATAAATATATTGAAATCATTTTATATATTTATATATATCTCTATAATATAAAAATAAAAATATAGTCAATATATTCATTATTTAACTATGTTTATTATAATGTGGTAGTTATAAATATAATTATATAATTATATAAAGTTATATAATTATATTTGTATATATACATAATATATATATATATATATATAGTTATAGTAAATTTATTCATTATATTTTTATATAATAAATATAAATATAGTAAATATATTTATTATTTAAATTAATATATTTTAATTTTATAATCCCAAAAATATATATAATTATTTATTTATAATTATAAAAAAAAATTTGTAAAAACTAATATTTATTTATTTATAATTATAGATATATAAGTTCATAAATATACTAAATATATATTTATAATTATATTTAACTATAAATATTTACAAATATACTTATAACATTATTAATAAACATGTAATATTAATTTAATGCATGTTAAAATGAGTGAAATTGAATAATTAAAAATGAGTACACTTAAAAATATTTAAAAAATGGGTTTGTTTTATTAATTCAATATAAATTATTAAAAAAATATAGATATATATTTAAATAAAGATGAATATATATTAAAGATATTAAAATAAGTAATATGTATATATAATCATATAAAGTGATAAATTTCTAAAAACAAATATTAAATATTAAATATTAAATATTAAAATTGAATTAATACCTAACATTATTAAAATTAAAATAAATAATTAAAATTTACCAATTAAAGACATAATATAATAAATGTATCATGTTATAATGAAATTATAAAATAAATAATATAATTGAATAAATTATATAATTATTATGTGTATGTGTTTCTATATAAGATTTCATTAATTGTGTGAATATTAGTGTGTGTGTGTGTGTGTTATATACAAGAATGTATTAATTATGTATGCGTATGAGAAATCAATATAACACACATTAGATATATGTTATATGGGAAAATATAATGAAATTCAATTATGTCCATTACTCAATGTAATTAGTCATGATTTTTTAGCCGTATTATTTTTTAATTATATACCTTCCTTCAGTAAATATATAACTTATTTTATGTGTTGCATAAATATTTTTTATTATCTAAATAAGATTTATGAAATTTTATATACATTCATATATATCAATATTTAATATATAATATTTAATAATATTTATAATCTATATATATGTATTTTAAATTTATTCAATTTTATGAATAATTATTTATTAAATTAATTTTTTAGTATTTTTCTAAATATACTCATTTTTTTAATCTTTTTTTTAATTATTTCATTTTTCAAATCTATATATTTAATATATACTATTTATTATTATTTATAATATATATAGTATATTAAATTTATTCATTTTTTCAATAATTATTTAATTAATAAAAATTTTATTATTTATTTTAATTTACTCATGTTTATTTTTAATTTATTTAATTATCTCATTTTATTTGGGTCCTTTATCAGTGTTAAAAAGGCATTGATAAAGGATTACATTTATCAAATCTAAAAATGAAGCACTGATAAAGGATACCCTTTATCAATGCTAAAAATTAGGTGCTGATAAAGAATACCTTTTATGAATTCTAAAGAAAATAGCTAATAAAGGGAGGCTTTATTAGTGCTTTTTGCTAAAACTAATAATGAAGAATGATGTTAATTGTTGATTTTGTAGTAGGGAAAGTTGTATTTACTGATATTATGAAAATATTTTCTTAATGACTATATACCTTATTTTTTGGTTGTACAAGTCGTTGACATATTATTATATTCTAAAAGTCATAAGGATCATAAAAGATTCTTAATTATTGTTTTTCAAACCACAAAATAAAAGAAACATTTGAGAAATTTTAGTATGTGTACATTTTGGTTTCCCCAAATTTTTTCCCACAAGCATATTTTTTTAAAAAAAAATGCATAACTGTTGACCGTGTTAAAACTATTACTTTCGAAAAATGGCCAATAAATAAAAATTCCATATAGATTCATAGAATTCTGGGATTAGTTGGTCACTACAAGTTATTTGTTAAAATCATTTCTCAGTTATCTATCTTACTTACCATGTCAACTTGAAAAGGATTTAAATTCTTTTAGATAAAAGATTGTGATGATTTTTTCTGATAACAAAAAAAGAAGATTTGTAACTGCTCTAGTTTTGGCCCTACCCTCTAGAAATGTTGAATATTTCATCTATATAGATGATTAATTTAATTTACTTGGTTGTGTATTGATGTAGATTGATTATGTATAGTTATAATGTTTCATATAAATAGAAACGTTAGGTGTTAAATTAACATACACATGATCTAAAATAAGATAATATGGTTTTTTCTTGAAAATTTTGGAGAAATAAATTTCATAGAGTAAAGTGTAAAATATATATTGATCAAAAAAATTAGAATGTATTTACAGAGAAAGAGCTGATCATGAGGCAGAGATGGTAGCTAGGACTGATAATGGATTATAATTTCATGATTCATAAACATCCTATAAAATTAAAAAAATTAGTTTTGGCTTTTAATTAGAGAAATAATTATACATCGACCTTGTTATTTTCCTAACATGGCCCTTTTCTTAATGATTTGATGATTTTTTCTGAAAAAAAAAATGAATTTAGGAAATTCCTAGTTTTGTTTTAGGTGTTAGTATAATCATCTATGTCTGAAAGAAATAATCAAACTCATAATGTGGATCTATATTTATAAGAAAATTAAAAATATGTTAAGAATATGTAGTTGTTATAGTTTAATATTGATGAAAACTGTGTTATCAGGTTTGGAAAAAGATTACGTGTTCCATGTGAAATTCTAGTTGAAGAAAGAATTATTGAGTGAAGCTCATAGTTCCCTATTTTTTATTCATCCTTTTAGTAATATGACATACATGGAAATTCAAGAGTTTTACTAGTGGGATGGAATTAACATAGATATTGTTAAATTTACCCTAATATTGTTTACTTTTAAAAAGGTAAAATTGATATAAAAATTACAGAAATGGATACATTTTCCTTTTACAATTTCGTGGTGTAAATTGGAAAATATATCCATGGATTTCATCAAGGGATTAACAAATACATCTTGGAGAAATAATGTTATTTGGGTTATTATTGATCAATTTAATAAATCTATCTATTTCCTCCCTATTTTTGATAATATTTCTTTAGGGTAGCTTTCTCGAAAATACATCAAGTAGATGGTTATATTACATAGGGTTAATATCTCCATTGTATCTTTATATGATCTATTTTTCATGTTTAACATTTCGAAAGGACATTAGAATTTGTTGGGTACTGAATTTAATTTCAGTATATCTTTTCATCCTCATTTTGATGGACTTTTTGAACGAATAACTCACACAATGGAAGTCAAGGTTCATGCTTGTTCAATGGATTACTAGGGATATTGGGATCTATATCTATTATTTATTGATCTTTCTTATAGAAATCGTTTTCATTCTAATATATATATGGAACCATTGAAGAAATCATATATATAATGGTTTCTGACATCAACTCTTTGGGATGAAGAAGAGGAAACAAATTTGTTGAGACCAGTCTTTGAATAGTAAATAGTTGATAAATTGAAGATGATTCCAAAATATTAAACGATTTCTTAGAATAGAAAGAAAATTTATGTGGATATCCTATTGAAAGATATTTCTTTAGAGGTTAGTAATCATGTTTTTTTAAAGTATCCCCATGGAAAAGTGCAATTAGTTTAGGTAAAATTTTGAATCTTAGTCAATGGTTCATTGGACCAGTAGAAATATTCGATAACGTTGGATATATTTCCTTTGAGTAGACTAACCTCTATTTTTCTCCCATGTATATAATATATTTCATGTTTTGATGTTTAGAAAATATGTGTTGAATCCATCTCATGTTTTGGTCCGGAAATTTGATTGTTTGTAAGATAACCTTTATTATGAGGAAACCCCATTATATATTCTTGACCATAGATAGAATGTGTTGTAAAATGATAAAACTAATGAAGTTATAGTTTTCTTTAAAAATCATATACTTAAAGAAGTAACATGGGAATATGAAAATGTTATCATGGAAATTATCCCCATTTTTATAAGTGATGAATAAAATTTTTGATGACACAATTTCCAATAGGGGGAATAATTTAACAAACTATATAATTTTAGAATAAATCATTTCTATATTCCTATTAATTATATGTTATATACTCATAATTATTATAATAATTGTATGTAGATTTTCAGTCAACTAGAAAAAAAAATATTTCTTAGAAAATTGGGTGTTCATGAATTATACAGTTCTATTTAAAATATTCGTTTTAAATTTGTTGATTATTATTTTTTTGAAACAATTTCTATTTTTGAATTCATCATGTTAAAACTATATTAGGTTGATTTTTTGTTAATTTTCTAAAAATATTTATTTTTTAATGAATAGTGAGAAATACTAATTGTTATTGAAAATTTTATTTTATTTTAATTTATTTACAATGTCAAATTATATTTTGGATAATTTAGAAAACATAATAACTTTTTATTGATTAAAAATAATCTAATTATATTCCTTTTATTTAATTTTATTTTTTTGTTTTGTATAAGAACATTTTTTAAGTAAATATGTATTTTTCTGAAAATCCACTTTTTATCAGGTTTTAGGTCAAATTATTCCAATTCTATAAATTTAATCTTAAAAAATGAATCATATATTTGAAATTTAAAAGTTATTCTATCTTAATAATTTCCCTTTTATTTTTCATCTTTATGAAAATTAGCTATAATAAATAATTATGACCAATGTGTGCCTAATTTGGATAATTAATAAGAAAAATAATTTGATAAAGACTAAAAAACAAACCAAACACTTCACCATATCCTATTCAATGAGTTTATATCATACATTTATTTAAAAGGTTTGAAAATATAGAAAATTGTTTCCGTATTTTTTTGATTTTACTATAATAATATTTATGTAAAAGGTAATTTCAAAATTGTCACTTTATTTCTTTTAATATGTATAATATTTTTTGATAAGGATATAAATGAGTTTTATTTGGTAATAAATATTAATTTTAATTATTAATAATTTTTCATTATGATTATTTATTTCTAATTTTTATTAATGAAAAGATTACCTTAAATTCTTATTCACCACCGAGATGTTATTAATTCAATTAATAGAAAAATAATATAAATGATTTTAAAAATTTAAAAAATTTATATAATCTAAATTTGTTATTTTATTGCACTAATTATATGAGATTAATATAACATGTTATGTATATTTTCAGTTAATATATTCTAAATCATTTGTTGTCATGTTGGATTCAATGTCTAATTAAATGAGTAGTTCCAAAATGACATTAATGATATTTTATAATAAATAATATTTCATTAAATGATTTAAAATTCTAAAACAATTGTCTTTATTAAAATGATTTGGACATGGTTTAGAATACAATCTAGGGTATTTTTGTCAACCATTTTCCATTTTATAGTAATTATCATAACCCATAAAGAGTAAACCACTTTATTATCAAGGTAGTCATCAAAAGGGTGAATGGTGGTTTAAAACCAAAATATAAGGATAAAAACATCCCATAAACTTGTATGAGAGGATTGAGACCAATAATAATCATATATTTTAAATATATCTATTTTCTCTATTTTTTATTTAATATTAATTTGTTCTAATTTAATATTTATGTAATTCTAAGAGTGTCCCTCCCTTCACTTATAAAAGGGAACCTCGTATCCTCTTTTCTTAAAACATCAAGATCCTTTTTTTTTGTTTTTCCAATGCCTACAAAAATACATTCCTTACATTAATACCCATTTATATTTGGATTTATTTGATCATAAATTCAACCTAGTAATTCTTTTTGTGTAAAAATTTCAAAGTTGTTTGGAGAAGATGTAATGTTCTTAACTAATATTTTTTTTGTTTCTTATTATACAACATTCAAATATAATTCACCAATGATAAAATAATAAAATATGTACTTTTAATATACATAGATTTTAGTCTGTAAATTTCGTGAACCAACATAATTCATTTTCCTTTACTACTTCAATTCGATAGTAATAATAATGTGTATAATTTATGTATATCCATGTATGATATTAATATAATATTTATCAATATTTAATGACAATATATCATGTAATTCATTTATTTTACATCTATAAAAAATGAGAACATCATTTGTGTGTCCATGTGAATTACCACCTCGACGAAGTGATGTGATTCGTTTTTCTAAACCATAACACATGGATGGTGTATATAATATTATTTAAATAAATAAAATTATATTTATGATTTAATTGAAATTATTTAAATATAAAATAATACATAACTTCTTCAATCATGATTTTTGAAAAATGTAAAAGTTACTTACATGTATGTACGATCTACCATCTCCCTGATTTAAACGTCGTTAATTTTTCATTACAATATTTAATATTTAGATTCAAAAATATAATATATGTATAAAAATTAAAATTATTTCATGATTATTGTTCTATATATGATTTAATAATAAGACCATTGAACATATTCAACTTATCAAAGTCATTGTTTACATATTATCCGAATATGGTCACAACATCTGATGTGCTCTTAATTGATTAACTAACTATATAAAACATTTTATTAAATAAAATAAAAATAAAATTGAACATGAAAAATGTTCTTCATCATGTAAATAATTATTATATGTTTTATATTTAAGAATATAAATAACATACATGACAATTCAGACTCGAGGTAAGTGCCTTTTTTTATAATCCTCTTTTAATGTTTCCCTTCAAACTGTTTTTGTTATATTTTAATATTTATTGAAATACTATATTAATGTATTTATATGGAAATGAAATAATTTTAAATGAAATTTTTTTGATTCCTTTTATGATCTTTCAATGGATTCCAAAATGTTTCTGTTTTTGGAATATTTTGACTTTCTTTACAAAAAATGGAGAATTGAATGGTTTATTTTAACATATACAATATCAATGAATTATCATGTAACCACAACCATTATATAATGTTTATATTCTTATAAAATATTCATTTTTATTTTCAATTAAAAAAACTTTTTCTAGGAACTTAAGTATTGAAATGGGTTTTTAAGAGGAAACTGTATTTCAATTTCAGAGATATATTTTTAATTTGAGTTCAAAAGATTTTTCAATGGTTTTATGATTAAATATACAACTATAAAAATGTTTGTTTTCATGATATGGTTTATGTTGACTATATATGGTTATGGGTAATCTTGATAATAATTATGTATGGGGTGATCCTGATACATTTTATATGATGTGTGATCCATATAAAACTTATATAATGGTTGAGCCTCATATAGCGTGTACAATGGGTGCATCTAGATAGAAATATAAATAATTGGGTAATGTTACATATAATTATAAGAAACATGGAGGGATTTAATCATGTAGTTTTATCCTATAGATTTAATTTGGCTCGAGTTATTTCTTTCAAGTTTATGAATATTTTTCACAAACATTCCAAAATGTTTTTTTATTTTATTAATATATATTTTAATTTTTTTATTTAAGAATTAAGTGTTTGTTTTTTGTATGGAAATAATTTATTTATTATTCTCAAATAATATTGAGATAAAGGAAAACAATTTATAGTTTTCATGTTTTTACTAAACCTGTATATTTTTTCTTTCTATGTCGCATAATTATATTACTATTGTTATCCCACATTTTAAATTTTTTTCACTTTGTTTTAGGATTGTTAAGAACAAATAATAGGTCTCATTAAAATTCATGAATATTTTATAAGAGGAGAAAAAAATTCATTTTGAATGGTTCATATTTTTGGAATATACATAATGATCATTATTTTCCACTTCTTAAAATATATTTGTATTATTTATGAGTTATGAAACATTTCTATAAAACTATTAACTGTAAGGATCCTTGGGTATGTACGGTATTTAATTCTACACTAAATTTACTATAAAAAGTATTTTTTATGTTTTCTTCCACACAGTTGGTATCATTGGAATGGTTTATATAAATTTAGAGCTTAGGTTATTATTAATAGAATAAAATAAAAAGGATATAACTTATGATTATATTGTAATAATTTAGCATCTAAATATTATTTTCTTTCTTCTTAAAATATATATATTCATAATGGTTTTAAATTGATGAAATAAGATAATAAAGAAAGAAGGATTCAATAAGAAAATATAATTCTTATTCAATATCCTGGAATGGTTGAAATTAGAACTAATAATTTTTGTTTGTAGTGATGTCTTAGTAGACATTAGATATAAATATTGGTGGCATCCATGATAGAGAGAAACTAGCTTTACCATATAAGAACATATTGATAGTTGAGCATTTTATGTAAATTTTACATCTATATTTTGGTGGAAAATTAGATCCAATGGTATCCAAAGGATGGATTAATTCAGTATAAAATTTAATTTAGGTAATGGGATGTTTATAACATTAAAATGAAACTCTTGACATTTACCATTTTGAAGTTGAATTTGATCAATTTTGTCCTTTGGTTAATTATACCATAGAATGATATGATCTTTATTCCATGGAATGGGATACATTTAATAACTCCTCGCTAGAGAAATATTTCAATAATATTGTTCAAATAAGAATGTACAAAATTGATTTTGTTGAAAAAAGATGACTATTCAATAGCCAAATATGAAGTAAATTTAAACATATTTTTCAAGTACGAATCAAATTTTATTTGTAAAATTCATGGTAATTATAATATATTTTAATTAGTAATAAAACCATGTTTTTTGAGAGAATTATCCAAATTATTATTAAAAAATTTATAAAATTATCCACTATGCAGAGAAAGAGTAAATGGGGTTTTCTGAAACTTATGTTCTTAATGATGTATGAGTTAGAAGAATTCAAGGGGGAAATAAATGGAGAACAGTTTAAGCAATAAATCTGTATGAAATCCCCCAATATGATCAAAGTTCATTAAAATAAATTTCATGGAATGTTTGAAAAGATCTGTAAAGTGTTACTGGTGTTGTCACTTTGCTCATAGGGCTCGTCACTATAGAGAAAGTAACCATGAAAAATAGATAAATGTGGTAATAGATATCCAACCAATGGTTGGATGTTTTAATTTTAATGAGTTGGTTCACTCTTCAAACATGTATATGAAGTTAGTTACTCAAGATGGTAATCATAAATATTAGAATCAAAATGGTTTTTCAAAATCATTTTCTACTACTGCAGTTTTTTTCCTATCTATTAATGTGTTTAAAGGTATCTTTTTTGTTTATTAAAATTATTCGAATTCGCAGTTTCACTGAAGATATTTTTATTACTTAAATTATAAGAAACTTTAATTTAAAATGAGTATTTAATCTCATTAAAATAATATAAAACTTTTGGATAATACTCTAGGTACAAATATTTATGAAACCAAGATTAATTCAAATCTTCTTATTATTATGAGTTGTATGGTCTTCCCTAAAAATATTTTTGAACTACACATATGAGAGTTTGGTATAATTTCAAAAATATATCGGATTTATATTTATCATTCTAATGTGGATTACAAAGACGATAAATATTTATTCAATTATTCCCAACCTTATATAACATAGCAAGAAGCTCATAAATTTATTAGAGATGGAAATTAATATTACATAGCTCATTTTCCTAAAAATAGTGAGACTGTTCAGATAAGTGATGCCCCAATAAGGAATGAATTCTTGTATATATTTTCTAATAATTTTTTGTGTTATGCATGATTGAAATTTTTATTTTAATATTGAATTATTATATATTGTGAATCCAATTTAAAAAAAACATAACCAATTTCTTATGTATAACTTTCGAAATTGAAAAAGAAGTTTCAAGAGTATCTATATTAATGTTTTATTAATCCTAGTACATCAATTTGTGGAGATTATATTTGTTTGTTAAAAATATATATGGTTCAATGAGGCTTTTTAAAGATTATATATCCTAAAATAACATCATTTTAAAGAACAAGTATCATTCGCTACATGTTGATAATCTATTTCATCAACTTAGAGAGCACAATGTTTTTTAAGGATTGATATAAGGTAAGGATTCCATCAGAGAAAGGATAATAATGAATGTAATCTAAAGATATCATTGATGATAAGATATAAGCATTATGATTTTCTTGTTATTCATTTCGGGTTGTCTAATTAACCAGTTATATTCATGGATCTTATGAATAGTGTTTTCTACGACTCTTTAGATAATTGTTTGGTAGTGGATATTGTTGATATATTGGTATATTCCAAAAGAAAAGAGTGTCAGGAAATATATATATAGATTTTTCTGAAAAAATTAAAATAAAAGAAACATTATCGAAAATTTAAGAAGTGTAAATTTTGGTTTACAAAAAAATCCTAAATATTTTTTTCATAAAATATGGGATAACTATTAACCCAACTAAAACTACATTTTTTTATAAATGGATAAGAATTAAAAATTACATGGATATTTGAAGATTTTTTGGATTAGTGGGTTAATACTATTGGTTTCTTTAAAACTAATCTTGGTTTTGTAGATCATTTACTATGTTCAATCTATAAAGAGTTAAAATCATTTGTGTAAAATAGTTTGATGATTGTTTCTAGTAACATAAAAAGTAGATTCATAGGTCTTATAGTTTTTTACTACCTTATAGAGATGGTGAAATTTCATCTACAGATATTCTTTATTGAAGGAATTATGATATTTCCTGATGCATAATGATTAGGTAATTACTATACTTCACAAAACCTGAAACCTTATGAGTTAGACTACACTACACACGATTTCAAATTTTTTTATTTAAAAATTTTTAGGCATCATTTATAGAGACTAAAGTGTGAAATATATACTAATCACAAAATTTTTATGTATATATTTACATAGAAAGAGTTGAACATGGGGCAGAGAGGATAACGTGAAATAATAAAGTATTGTTTGTATAAGATTCATTACCATCCTTGAAAATATACCAATTTGGATAATACTTTTATTTGAAAAATTAATTCTATATTAATCATTTTGTTTTTGGAAAATAACTCTTTATTTAATGATTTGATGATTTTTGGAATATAACCTATGAATAGAGAAACTTCCCTTATTTTGATTCATTTGTTATTAAAATCCTATCTATTATATATAATTAAGAAAGATTCTAAAGGGAATATAGTTTTATAGGAAAATATAGAATATGTTAAGAACTGTAAGTTTCAAGAGTTTAATATCAGTGAAGAAATTTTTATAATGTTTGGATAGATATTATATGTTCTTTATGATATCTAGTATAAGAATGTATTATTGAGTGAAGCTCATAGTTCCCAATTTTCCTGTCATCCTAACAATACTAATATATACAAAGAACATTGGGATTATTACCGGTGGGATGGAATTAAAAGATATATTTTTTAATTTACCCTAAAATGTTTGAATTTTCAATAGTTCAAATGTAAATTAAATTTACTAAAAGGGATAATTCATCCTTTTCTTGTTCAATGGTGGAAATGGGAAACTAAATCCATGGATTTAATTAAGATATTACTAAATACATATCTAGGTAATAATTTGATTTGTTTTTTATTGGCCATTTAACTAAATCTATGCATTTCCTTACTTTTTGAGATGATATGTATTTAGAAAATCTTTCTCGATTGTACCTCAGGTAGATTGTCTGATTACATGGAGTTTTTCTCTCTATTGTATTTCACTAGGAATCCAGGATCATGACTAGATTTTTGAAAGGTCTTTATAAGTTTTAGGTTCTGAATTTAATTTTATTATAGATTTTACTTCTTCAATATGGTAATGTCCCAGACCCAGATACAACTGAAGGGTTCCCCGAGCCAGTTTTGCCACATTGCCTCAAGCACATCTCTAAAAACTCCAGAGGCTACCAACTAGTTGTAATATCCTAGGTATCTGAGTGGGGAGACTATACCCTCATCACTAGAGTGTAGAATAACATATATAAAATACCAGATAAGTAGATAAAGCATCAAATCAATCAAAAAGATGAAAAATGAATAATACAGATATAAATAAACAATACTATAAGGAATATCATATATAGATGATGATGAGACATGCCCTGTGTAAAATAAATTATAAAAAATGGGTATAAATAGAACTATTAAAATTTATATAACAATAATAAAAAATAAAAAAAATATCAAGATTTAATTTTCATCCCCCACTTGGTCATATTCTATCCTTATCTGAAGAATCGTTCAAGAACCTATAGTAGAAAACATTCCCTTTTCCATACATGTTATCTTTTTCTAGCGACCTAACCCTAGAAGGCCTGGATTCAATGTATTCTACTAATTACATTGACATGATTATAATTAATCAAGGCCTAAAGTGCCAATCCATTTAGTAATATTGGTAAACCAGATACATAAATGAGTCTTTTATTGCAAATGACTACACAAATTACAACATAAATTTTTTCATCATTTTAAATTAAAAACATCTAGGATAACACTAATACATCTATTACATCCCTACATATATATCATAGTATGTTTCTTGGATTCATGGGGGAGAAACATAGTAAGGGTGATCTCCAATTCGATGTGACAGAAAAATATATGGGAATAAATAAAGAATCAATGAGAGTAATAATTATGGAATGGAAAATAAATGAACACAAATACCATTTAATCAACAACATGATAAGGAACTTCATAAACAATATAGATATATAAAAAATGGAAACACATTCCATTCAAATAACTATATAAGACTAAATAAATATGGAAATGTAAGAAACAGAAACTCGTTCCATTTAATAAACAAAAAATGAAATGTATACATAGATATGTCAATGAAATATCTAATGGATGAATAATAATTTATTCTTAATGAATTCAATGATAAATTATTAGATTACATGTTTCTTATTTACATAGAAATATTACTATCATGATATAGTTTAACTATTCTAATTTTACAAGTAATTCATCCCTTGAGACTACTGATGTATTGATGAGCTTTCATTAATAAGTCTCCAACTAGTAGAGCTTGCATTAACCAGTCTCTAACCAATAATTCATTAATTAACAGGTCCCAAACCCATATTTTTCATGTCCAAAGCATTTAAATAAAAAAACATCCTTAGAAAATATCTATATAGAATAATGTATACAGATTTATCAATATTTACCAAAATAATACAATAAATTTCAAAGTAAATTCCATATGAAAAATGGTATACGGTTTAACCAATAATTATATTGATGAAAAATGATGTGAATATTTAGAAGAAATTAATCATCAAATGATCATATAGAATTGAATATTTGAAGGGGGTTAAAAGGAATAATGTAAGTGAATGTGAGTATCATCCTTCAATGAATAAAACATAAATAATTCCATGAAATATTAAGGATGGTATCAATATGACATACCCCAAGTAGAGTAAAATAATGGGTTTTGGACATTCATGAATAAAATGTTATAAAAAGTATAACATAAAAAATTCTTATGGAAATATACTTTTATACTGAAAATCCTTTTGAATGAATTTACTTTAATGTAATTTTTGCAAATATGTTTTTTAAAAATTAACTTTTTAAACATAAAAAGGAAGCTTCAAATAGATTATGGCTGAAAAAAAAATTTATCTCATACGAGGTAAAAACAATATTCCTTTCACAATATTAAAGGCCTGAAAAATTCCTTGTTTTGTAATTGATAAGAAGGTTAATTTTAAAAAAAATGATAATAGGAAAAAATAGTAAAAATGTGTTTAACAAATTAATTTAAAAAGATTTTAATAAAACAAGGTTTTTAAAAGAGGGAAAATTCTCCGAATAAAAAGAGAAACAATGTTGTATTTTCTTAAAAACATTTTCTAAAACATTTTTCATACCAAATTGTGAAAAAATAGTACAAATACTTGAAAATGCTCATGAATAACCAAAGTAGAAAAAATTAAAGGTTTTATTGAACAATTTTCATATAATTTCATAAAATTTAAATACCATTGAAATATCATTAATGTTATTTTTGATGAGAATAATATTTAAATATTCCAAGGTGTCCCATTACAATTTGATACATTTTAAATAATAAAACCCATGAAGGAATAATATTTAATATATGTTTTAAATAACATTAATATAATGAAATTCGTGATATAATATATATAAAAATGATTAGTAGATACACTACATATAGTAAGTAAGTTGTGAACATTACATTTATCCCATAGAAGTAAAAAGTGATATGAAAGTCTCTTACCCTGAGCTTTTTTTCAGGTGAACAACTTTTAACCTCTTGTATAATAAACTTATGTTAATTTTAAATTTTCTTAATAATATTTTTTATGTTAATTAATACTTTTATTCCATTTATCACTTTGTTTTACAAAACTACTTGAACAATTAATTTTACATTGGGAGTTTTGAATCAATCTGGTTTATGTATCCAAACAAACCTTGGTAGGTAAAATATCATAAATTTTTTAATTATGTAATATCTCCATAATAATAATAATTACATAAATTACATAAATTATACTTTGAAAATCAATAAACAAATATGGTTATGAAAAATGAATCGACATTACAATCAGGGAGATGGTTGGTCGTACGTACACATGAGTAATGTTCCCATGTTTCAATAATCATTATGGATAGAAGGTAAGTAACACCATGTCTTTCTAGAATGATAATAATATTATGTATATATTGTTTTTTAGTGATATATACTTATATTTATAATTCTTATTTATTAAAATTAATCACATCATGTCAAAGAGACGGTAGTTCACACATCCACGATTGACGTTAACACTTTTTAAGTGTGTGAAAGGGTAATAAAGAAAATGATATATATATATATATATAATATTTCTAGAAAAGTAATTATGTAATTAATTTCATATAGAGTTTTTTTATGTCACATATTTTTAATTAAAACCATACATTATTTTTTCTACGTATAGTGTGAATAAATCACAGTTCTTAGAGGGGGCGGTAGCCCACACTTCCTCAAATGATGTTATCGTATTGACATAAAATGAAAATAATTAAGGTTATGTGTTATAAATGGATAAAATAAGTATAAATAGATAATAAATATCATATATATAACATATAACCCAATTTTATATCATAATGTTCACCAATATTGGTTTAAAGGATAAAATGAACCATCATCACTTCGTGAGGCAATAGATCTCCATACATAGGAACAATATGTTCGTTACCCATTATATAGAAGTGTATTTGGTAAACATAATATAAAAATATATAAGTATATTTATGATACTATTTTTTTATATAGGAATATAATAAAATGGTTTTAGGGATTGGAGAATGGAAAAAAACTAGAGAGCTTGAGAGACGACGTTGCCTCTTAATCGGGTAACTTCTTTTAGTTTGTACCAAAATCCTTCTTTGGATGGCTTTCTATCCAAGGGGATGCTTCTAGGATTAGTGGAGGAATTATGAGGATATATTTTGTCTGATCTTGTTCTAGAAATAGTGTATTGAAAGGTATGAGTAATTTAGAGAGGTGGTGTCCTTTTATAAGGGATAAAAAGGACTCTCTATGTATTTTTGAAAATACGTTAGGTTAACCCATGTATTTACATAAAAAATCCATAAAAAATATAAAAAACTCAAAAAAAATGGGATAATGGATACTTTAAGGCCATAATATGGTTATTGAATAAGGTTATAGGTCATTTTGTCCCCTATGATAAAGGTTTAGTCCTTTATTAAGATTAATTTTACTTTAATAATTTTAATTAATTTCAATCAATTTTACTAAAAGTTTTTCTCAAAAACAATAATGGTATTATTAGAAATTATAAATTATTCTTATTAAAAATATGGATTCCATTTTTTCCAAATTATAATAATATAAGTGTTATAAATAGAATTAAATTTAATCTCACATGTGGAATGATAATGAGAGGTTTTAACTTAAAAACATCTGAAAGTTTGCTATGTTTTATAATAAATATAAAAGTGAAATTTATTCAAATGACATAGATTTTATTAATTGATAAAAATATTATGTAAATAATCATTAAACCCAATTAAAATATTTATTTTACATTATAAATAAATGAGTTGAAAAAATAGTTTTGAACTAAAATGCAGTATTATTAACTTTTCATTGAAAAATGAAATGTCCTAGAAAAATATAAAAAATTCTAGATAACATAATTTATATGATTCAATTAAAAATATAAAGTTTATTTTTAAATATTTAAAAAAATAATGTGTCAAAATTCTTATTTAAAATAATTTTCTATTATGTGGTGATAAAATTGCCTTTCTAAAAATATAGGTTTTTTATGTAAAATATAAATTTTTACCTATATTATGTCTATAAAACCTAATAGATGAATAGAAAAAATATTTGATTGAATATAATATATATATATATATATATATTACATTAATATCACTCAATAATTTTAATTAATTTAGTCTATTACTATAAAACAACTTTTTGAGCATAAAAATAGTTTTCTATAAACAATATTCACTTTATATTCTATGACATCATATATTCAATTATAATTAATTTTTAACCAATTAATTACATATATATTGTTATTAACTATATTTTTAACACGTTTTTATTATTATTCATAACTATTAATTTAACGGCTAGTTTATATCTCTTTATATATTAATAATATTTTATCTTTCGATTAAACTGTCTCTTGCGTGTAACGCAATCCATCGAGGAAGGGTTCTCTTGCATGTAACTCATGCTCACTCAGTTTTTCAAAAATTGAAATATATAGAATCTATTTTAAATATTAAATATTCTATAATGTACCAGATATTATATTAACTTACCTTCTTTGTGTCGTGTGTCATAGACTCTATCGAATATAATGTTGTTTCTTTAGTTTTTCAGGGCGTCACATTCTCCCCACCTTATTTAAATTTCATCCTCATAATTTGAAATCGATTTTAGAGATCGATTGTTTGATATTTCCTCTTTTTAAATCACACTTCATGAGAAGGGTTCATAAAATGTCCTCATGAAAAGTGATAATGGGAAGTACAAGGGTTACATAGAATAAAAAATAATTAGGTCTCTGAATAGGATAACATCACTAGAAAGTAGGGATATATACTTGAAGGAAAATATTAAACATTTATAGGGTGTGAATGAGGTCATGAATAAAAAACAAGTGAATGATCAATGTAAATTTGAGGGCCTCAAATCCATAAATTTTAGATGATTTAGATGACCATCAGTTCAAAATAATTTAAGGTATTATCACAACATTTTATTTTGAAGACTTTATCCTAATTTTTAGTAAATCTTTTACGGACCTAGAATGTAATGAAAAATTATTAATGGATAGTTTTCAATTTAATATGAAAAATAATAACTTTTGATTTTTCTATGATCAAATTCTAAATTATTCCTTTACGCCATGAAATTAAGTACCAATAATTTTTTTATTCCTAATGTACTAAAAGAAACTATTAAAATATCATCAGGCATATAAAAGTGTGAAATGTCTAATTATTTGTCTCTAACTATTTTTTGAATCTAATATAGTTCATAGATTAATTTTTAATCCAAAAAAGTTATACTACTAGTTCATCATTAAAATTTTGTCATCGAATATTTTGACAACAAACAATGAAAAATTCCCCAGGACATTATGTAGGTCAGTGGATGGCATTAAACCCTTATAATCTTTCGGTCAAGGGTTCATGTCTTTCAGCCTAGCTGGATTGGATT
The DNA here is from genome assembly GCA_963277665.1 of Viscum album. Classification (NCBI taxonomy): domain Eukaryota; kingdom Viridiplantae; phylum Streptophyta; class Magnoliopsida; order Santalales; family Viscaceae; genus Viscum; species Viscum album. The sequence continues at coordinate 1,659,543,929 of OY728153.1, forward strand.
GGTTTCCACTTGGATTACAATTTTTTCTTTTATAAAACCAAATTAATATATTTTACAAAATATATATGATGTACATCCTTGAAATGAGTTTAATCACTAAATATAATTTTAATAATGTTATTCAATACAACCTGAGTACAAAAATACAACATCCATTTATTTCCACTTCGGTCCTTCCTTGGTCTTGTGGTTATCCATAATATCATTCATCAGATTTCTAAATCATGATTGCTTATATTAAATACAAAACATCCTAGGTTTAACTTAGGATATTAATTGTCAAACTTTTTAATAGTGGTTTGTAAAGGAAATGTGAATTATCCTATGTGTATCAACTGAGAGCTTCAAACTAGTGGGCAGTAAGGCTTTTAACAACTTTTTAGAGTTATTAAACTAAGGTACATATGTTCTAGAACTACATCCAATAGTAGTATCCATACATCGATGTATTGCTAGAAAGACCCTCATAATCTATACATAATGAATATTATAGGATGTTCTTTTATACTCATCCTGAAATTATACTATAGGTTTATGTTCCATAACCTATGTTTTCCTAAATATAGGTCCCAATGTTTTTAACAAACATCCTCTAATACCATATATAGAGAACTAACCCCAGAATACTTGGATCCTTTGTCTATAACTAATTACATTGGAAAGATTACAACGAATCAAGACCTTAAGGGATGAACTATTTAGTATCATTGGAAAACTAGATACATAAATGAGTATTATAAATAACTGAAATTATAACTAAAATAAAAATATAGTGGAAGAAATTATGAATCAATTAGAGTAAAAATTATGGAATGGTAAGTAACTAAAAACACATACCATGTAATCAACGAACTAAAAAGGAAGTGCATAAAAAAATGGCAAGGTAAAAATAGGAAACACATGACATTAAAATAACTAGATAAGGATAAATAAATACGAAAAGGGAATAAACTAAAACACATTACATTATATCAATGAAATAAAAATGAAATGTATCCATAGATATGCCAATGCATAATCTCATGGATGAATAATAACGGAAACTAAATGAGGAAAAATTCATAAATATTAAAAGCCATGTTTCCTAGGAATGTTGATCCATTACCATCAAGATACTATTTACCTATTCCAATTTTTGAAACTAATCAATACTATGAGACTACTGATGCATCTAAGGGATTTCACTAACCCGTCCCCAGCCCTTAGAGCCTTCATTAACCAGTCTATAACCCATAAGGCTTTCCTTAAACACTCCCTGACACCTATAGTGTATGCCCATAGAATTTAAATAATAAAAGTGCATTATAAAATATCCAAATTAAATAAATTATATAGATTTATTAATATTTCCACAAATAATAAAATTACTTTAATAGTAAAAAACATATGAAAAATGCTATAAGGTTTAGGAAATAACCATATCCATGAAAAATGATAGAGGTATTTAGGGTAAATTAAATGTAAGATTATCATTGTAAATTGAATATTTAAAAGTGACTAAACTCAATAAAATAAGTGAGTGTGAATATTATCCCTGTCCAAATAAAACATAAACCATCCAGATGAATATAAAGGATGGTATCAATACAACATACCCCATGTGTATTTAAATAAAGGGTTTTTATTGGTGATTAATTTAAACATATAAAAATATCTTTTAAAAACATTTTTGAAGAAAATATCTTTTTTTAAACCTTTTGCAAACATTGTATTTGAAAACCACCTTGGAAAATAGTTTCCTTAAAATTTAACATTTCCAAAACGAAAACTATTGTTCAATGAAACAACAAAGGTTAAATCAGTACAAGTTATAAGAGGTAGAAAAGAACATTTCTTTTTCATGGTTAAATGTTATAAAAATAACATATTTGGGAAATGGACACGAAGAATCCATTTAAAAAAAATTAAAAGACAAAACAGGTAAAATTTTCCTTACCATAATTTTTTTGAAATCATTTTAATAAAACATAGTTTTTAGAAAAAGATAGATTCTCTAACTAACAGGATAAAAAAGTCATGCTTTCATTAAAACATTTGGCTACCAAAGTGTAAAAAATTGTACTAATTATTGAAAAAAGTCATGAAGACCCAGTGTAAATAAAATTAAATGATTTATTGAACAAATCCCATATAATTTCATTGCATGGAAATACCATTGAAAGATTACTAAAGATAGTATTGAGTAAAATAATCATTAAACTTTCCAAAGTCTCCCATACCATATTGAAACGTTTTAAATCAAAAAAATCATAAAAAAATATTAAATGGAAGTTTTATATAGAATTAAGTTAAAGGAATTAATCACATAATATATAAAATTTATCATTTGTTACACTACACAAAAGAATTAAGTGGTGAACATGACATTTACCTCACATAAGTAAAAAGGAGTTGAAAATACATTACCTTCAGTTCTATTTTGGGTGAAAGTCCTTTAAAATCCAGTATAATAAAAATAATTTAATTTTATACTTGATTTAGAACATTTTTCATGATTATAATTTATTTTATTTCACATCTAACTTGTTTTATACAACTACTTAAACAATTAAGTACACATCGGGTGTTTTGACCAAATTTGTTTTTTTTTCAAAAATACTTTTCTAGGTAAACTATCAACAAATGGGTCATTATATAACATTTTATGAATAATAATCATGATATGATGTAAATATATTATATTTTTAAAATCAATCATTTAATATTTTTATGAAAAAAGAATAAATTTTACGTTCAAGGAGATGGTAGTTCGTATGTACTGTAACAACCCAGATAAATAAAGAAATAAAACATTTTCAAAATTATTCACATTTTTGAAGTAAATATTAATTTTACTTTAAAGGGGTTTATATGCTCGATAGTGTACCTAATACGCAACAATGAGTTTCTATGAAATCTTACGTTGCACACTAATAATATAATAAATTTATTTTAAATATAGTTAATGCCTAGCTGTTGTATTGGAGGGAATGAACATAACAAACAAAAATATGGTTATACATATTTTTTAAATGTTTTTACATTTATCCAAGAAATATTAGAGGTTTAAAATGTGAATTAATCTAATTTTAAACATAAATAATCTAATATTCTTTAAACGATCGATTTACCACCATTTGATGGCGAACCCTATTTAAATATAGTTTTGGTAACCTTTATATGTCCTATTTGATAAAATAAAATTAATTTTTTATTCATGACATCAAAATTTAGTTTGGGTAAATGTTTTGTATTTTTATGATAAAATTCATATTTTTAATGAATAGTGAAAAATACAATATTTTAATTCAAAATGCCTCTTAATATAATTTATTTATAAGGTTAGATTATCTTTTTAATTATTTTTAAGATAATTTATTTATAATTTAATCCAATTTTGGTCATTGGAGTAAATTTTAGTTTGAAATTGGACATAAACAAGTATCAATCTTTTGATAGTTATTGTTTCATAAAAACACGCTATTTGTTTTGACAACAGGAATTAATATTAAGTTAATTAATGCAACATCTATTATTTTAATTTGGTAAAATAGACTTAATTATTGAATTTGGAATATCAAATATTTATTAGGCATAATTTTTGGTAGTTTTCTAAATAACATAAATTTTGATAATAGTGAAACCACTAAGTAGTAGTTAAAAACTGACTTTTTCATTTAAATTAAATTTTAGCACTTCTGTGAATTTAATTTCAAAAATACTAAATCCATGGTTGTTATGAGTAAGTAAAATTTAGTTCAATAAGTTGAAAATAATTTTTGGTAAACAGTAACTTTTGAATTTTATTTACCACTATTAAAATTAAATACGGTAATTCAAGGTAAAAAGAATATTATAATAATAGAAAATTAGCTTAAAACATGTCCTAACATTATTGTTTGAGTCATTTATGATCATGGTCATCTTTGGGTCGATTTTGGGACCCCATGGAGCCACTTGGGAGTGATAATGACAGTTTATTTTAATTAACTTAAAGTAAAGGAAAAAATAACATAAAAAAATATCTTTAAGTAAATAAATTTTTACATGGGGTTATATAAGTTTTATTTTCAACTTTAAATATTAATTGGAAAGATAATTATATTTTTGGAATTATGGTATTTATTTTATAAATTTTAGACCTAAAATAAATTAAAATATTTATGACACAATAATGATGCAATATTTACCTCATTAATTAATGATTTAAATAAAAAAGATTATAAATATTAAACAAATATCCAAACATGACCAATTATTATTGAATGAGTTTATTTAGAACTTTTGTCAGATTATCTTCAACTATAATGATTTTTTGGATCTTTATAAACCAAATATAAATTTATAAAAAAATTATATTTGCAAACATTCCTAATGAGCCCCTCCTCCCCCTTATAAAAATCACTCACTTCAATCCCATTCCACACACCTATCAAGTCCCTTGGATCATCAAAACCCTACCCAAATAAACTCTCAAGATCCCTCTCCTCCTTCTATAAGCCTTACCGTTAGATGAAGTAACTTCAATAAGTCCATTTCATCCAAACCAAAGGGAGTTACCAAAATTAAATGTAGTGGTTTATCTTATCTTTTTTTCTTTTATTTTACTTATAAAACCACTAAAATCTTTTTATTACATTATTTTACAACAAAACCCTTATCATTAATATACAAGGATGTTTTTATATGAATTATTTTAACTACACTTACAAACGCCTCTATTTAATGGGTGAAGAACATACTGTTTCTGTGGATGGAAAACTAACTCCTCACGAAATGACGATTGTTCGACTATCTCCTACTACCTCTCAGGGTGGCCATTAAGATGGACTGTATTTATATATCATATATATTATGTTTATTTTTTCTTTATTCTTCTGTATTTTTCTTTTATAGAATACATTTATGGTTTCCATTATAGGTAAATGCGATAATTTTATTTGAGGAAGTGCGGACAATCGCCTCTTCAAAGTGATATGACTCGTTAATTCCATATGTGGGATGTATAAAGAATGGAGTTAATGGTATTATATTTTATATTATACTATAATTATAATATACCTATGAATCATTATGTTTTAATTACATTAAAATATAAAATATAAATGAAAGTAGCGTTCATTCGTACGTACGGCTTACCATCTCCATGAATAATGCATTTCATTTCTTACAACCAAATGTTATGTACTATTATAAATACATGTAAATACTAAATATATATGATATATATGATATCTAAATCATGAGTATAATTCTGGATATAATGAACTTTTGACAATTTGAACAAATTGTAATTATAAGAATTCCATTTTTTACTCAACCACCAAATATTGAAAAAACAATCGTTATTAACTTAAATTATTACATAATGTTTATAACATTTAAATAATTTATATAAAAGGAATAATAAACATGAAAATGGTTCTTAATCAAGTATAAATTAACTTTAGTTTATTATTCACGAGATTAATGAACGGTCGAGTCAAGCAGGACATGAGGTAAGGGACATCATCTCAATCTCCGTTCATTGAGGAATATTTTGTTTTAATACACGACTTTCTTTTATATGCTGTGTAAACTCGTTTGACTTTTCATTTCATTCAAAGGTATTTTTTTCTAAAAGTTGTTTTAAAAATACAAAAAATAATGTTTCTTTTCAACGTAATTAGTGACAACGACCCTTTCCGCCACTGCGAGTATTATTTGATCTATGGTTTTCTTTTATAATTCGTACTATTTATAAAGGAAAGTAAATTTGATTAACTCTTTTTACGTATATTAGTATTGAAAATGGTTTTTATAATGGATTTATTATTTCTATATATTTAAATGATATATTGTGATTTCAATGTGGAAATTTTATCTTTCCTTTATGTTTGTTTTATGTGTTGTTAATATGTTATGGTTCTTGGGCATTGTTACATATATGGGTGGTTCTGTGATAAACCTAGGGCGGGTGAGCTCGAGATAGCTCTCCAATGCATTGGGTAACATGAAGAAGGTAAATTTGAATGTTTCTCCTATGAGACTTAGGGAATATACTGTTATGGGTATTCCAAATGTAACTCCCTACGTAGCTGTGATAGATACAACTTAAGTACATTATAGATGCCACAAGTAACCTTTATGATTTATGATATCTATGTGTTTTTCATAAATATTAGGATTTCATGAGTTATGTTAAAGAGCTTATGTTATGTATGAAATGATGAACTATTGTTTTCATTCATTTTTTTATAACCCTTACTAATCTTTTCATGCTTATCCCAAGTTTTGAAATGTTTTTCAGAGGACCTAAAGATGAATAGGGTCAAGTATGGGATCCATGAATACTCATGCTATCTAAAATATGGGACTAAACAAAACTATTTTTCTCAAGAGTTTTTATTTTATGAAAAAAATGGAAACTGAGTAGAAGTGTCTACCTTGAAATTTTTGATATGTAACGTAATAGTTATGACCTAATTCTCTAATACTCTAAACCTGAAAAGAACCACAATGTAAATTATTCATTTAATTCAAGAATATCTAATGTTAAAGGATAGGTCCTTATAGTTGGTATTAGAGGTTAGTTTAGATAACTTTAGGAGTTAGGGTATTGTTAAATTAATATCCATAAATCAATTTATGTTAAAATTGAAATGATATAGAATTTACAGATTACCATGTTGCTTCTCCTAAGATATTTCTGTGTTCAGAATGGTTTTTCGCATAGGAAACAGGGTTGTGATGTAGGGATGACCTTAGGAGGAATGAAAACCTTCCTAATCAGCAACCTGAGATGATCAGAATCAGAATAGAACATTTTGTTTCAATGTTGGAACAATTGATTCAGGCTATAAATAGTGGTGGTATCCATTCATGAGATCAGCCAGATCAACCATAGAGTAACATGTCAGTTGTTGAGCATTTCTGGAGACAACATCCCCCATCATTCAGAGAATCATCTGACCATGTACTAGAAGAAGGGTGGATTAAAGCATTAGAGAATATTTTTGACTTTAGGTGGTGTTCAAAACACCACAATTTTAGTCTTATTGTTTACTATTTTGAAGGTGAAGCTGGTTAGTAGGGGTTGATGGTGAAAAATATCAAGGTTATTTAGGAGTTTGATGCTCTTGATTGGGATGAATTCAATGGTATGTTTCTTGAGAAATATATTCCTAAAGTGGTTCATATTAGTATGGAAAAACAATTCCTAGTATTGAGGCAGGTGTATGACATAGTGGCTACATATGAAAAAAATCACTCGACTGGAAAGGTATGCACCAAATTTCATATTAGATCTTAATTGTAAAATCATCCATTTTTACTCAGGATTAAAGCTAAAGTACCAAAGGTCTTTAGCTTCTCGTGTGTTCCAAATTAAGGAAAAACTTGTTCTCTGTGCGGCGAAGGTGGAAATGGAGTTTTCAACTGATCATGAGTTCTTTAAAAAAAACAAAATAAGAGGTCGAGGTGGTAGGAAAAAGGGAAGAACTCTTCAAAAAAGTCTTGTGGTAAGAAATTTATGTTTGAAATTTGTTAAAATTGTGGTAAAAATCATGTTGGGAAATTCTTTTTTTACTTTAGTACTTTCTACCAATGTGGTAAAATGGGACATAAGGCTCATAATTTCACTGAAAAAGATCAGTTTAATGGTAAGACAAAATCTTATTTACAATCAGAAAAATGTTTTAAGTGCAATAAAATGGGTCATTATGAAAATTAGTGTCCAACGAAGAACTCAACTGAGTGAAAGTAGCCAGACTACAAACAGAAAGTGGTGGTGATGTCATTCTCAACTACTTCAGTCAATGTTGTTCCATCGAATGAAATATTATCATGTACACTATTTGTTTATTCAGATTATTCCAATGTGTTTTTTGATTCAGGGTCTACACATTCATTCATTTCTAATAAATTTTCGTGTAAATTGGGAATTCCATAACAAGATATGAATCTGGAACTTATTGAAAAATCACCTAGAGGAAATGTTGAAACAAAAAAGAAATTATAAGAACCTTCCTGTCCTTGTGTGTGGGAAGAACCAACCTAAAAACCTCATTATTTTTCATCTAGTAGATTTTGAGGTTATTTTGGGTTTGCATTGTCATTCTATTTATCATGCTAACATTGACTACAGAGCTAAAGAGGTTTCTTTTTAATATGATTTTCAGTTTTTTTACAAGAATGAACCCGTATTTTTTATAAAATATTAGGAAACTGAGAAACTAGTAAAATCCTGAAATTAATTTCACCTTTAACATATTATTGAAAACAATGGAACTATTTAGATTAATGATGTGCCAGTGGTAAATGAGAACCTTGATGTTTTTTCTGATGAGTTTTCTGGTATTATACCTAATCAGGAAGTTAAATTTACTATTGACTTAGTTCCTGATGCTAATCCAATTTCAATACCCCCTTATCGAATGGCTCAAATTGAACTTTTAGAGTTAAAGAATAAATTGGAGGAGTTATTAGATAAAGGTTTCATTCAACCTATAACATCACAATGGGGTGCTTATATCTTGTTTATTAAAAATAAAGATGATTCAATGTAACTTTTCCTTGATTATAGAGTATTGAATAACATCACTGTTAATAACAAGTATCTTTTTTCTCATATCGATGATTTGTTTGATCAGCTCCAGAGAGTTTAATATTTTTTGATGTTTGACTTGAGGATGGGGTACCATCAGTTGAATGTGAAGGAAGCAGACATTCCAAAGACCGTGTTTCGTACAAGATATGGCCGTTATGAATTTTTAGTTATGCCTTTTGGTTTAACCAATTCACCTGTTGTATTGATGGATCTTATGAATAGTGTTTTTCATGATTTCTTGGATAAGTTTGTGGTTGGGTTAATTGATGATATTTTGGTTTATTCAAAAAGGAAAGTGGAGCATGAAATTCATTTAAGGGTTGTCTTGAAAACCTTTAAAGAAAAGAATCTATTTGGGAAATTCATCTTGTGTAAGTTTTCATTACAATTTTATTTCCTTTGTCACATTGTTTCAATAAATGGAATAACTATTGACCCTACTAAAACAAAAGTTGTTGAAGAATCTCCAAGACCCACAAATATAACCAATATTCGTTGTTTTCAGGGTTTGGTAGGTAATTATCAGAGGTTTGTTGATAATTTTGCACAGGTATCTAGTCCAATGACTAAATTAACTCAAAAAGGTGTTATGTTCGTTTGGAAAAAAGAATGTGATGATTGTTTTCAAGAATGGAAAATAAGATTGGTGAATTCTCGTGTTTTGGCACTACCTTTCAGAAATGGTGAGTTTGTTATTTACAGTGATGCTTCATTGAATGGACATGGAAGTGTCCTTATGCAGAATCATCATGTAATTGCTTATGCTTCATGTCATTTGTAACCTGCTTAGTTAAATTTCCCTACACATGATTTGGAATTAGATGTTGTTTTTTTTTCTTTAGAAATTTGGAGGCATCATTTTTATATTGTAAAATGTGAAACATATACTGACCAAAAAATATTTAAGTATATATTAACACAAAAATAATTAAACATTAGATAGAGGATATGGTTGGGATTAATCAAGGATTATGATTGGATGATCCTTTACCATTAGGGAAAATAAATTAAAGTGGATGATGCTTTGAGACAAAAATGTAATTCTTCATTAACCATGCAATGTTTGGAATGATATCCTTTGGTTTTTGGATTTCATGAAATTTGGCATTGAAGTTTCTGGTGTTGTAAATTCTTCTGTTTTGTTTTAGGTGTCAGTGAAGTCATCTCTATCAAATAGAATAAAGCAAGTGCAGAAGGAAGATAGTGAGTTGCAGAAAATGGTAGAGTTGGTTCAGGAGGGTAAGTTGCCTGAATATAACATTGACAATGATTGTGTTTTGAGGTTTGGTAAGATATTATGTGTTCCTTGTGATTCACAGTTGAAGAATGAGTTGTTACATGAAGGTCATAGTTCTCCATTTTCATTTCATCCTAGATGAACTAAGATGTACATAGATCTTTGAGAGTATTACTGGTTCGATGGAATAAAAATAAATATAGTTGATTTTACACTGGAGTGTTTGACTTTTCATTGGGTTAATATAGAGTTGCATTGTAACACCCTGAGATTTTATGAAAAATATTCATTTTAATTTCATTAATGTCTTATGTTGTACGCTACACCAAAGGGAGCTTTCACAACACACGTCATTTACTTGCCTTGCATTACACGCAATCGCGACCTTCCTCGATAACGTGTGTAGTACGCAATACTGAGTTTCACTAAACAACAATATTCTATTAAAATATTTTTAAAACTAGCCGTTATAAATAGTAATAACCACTTTTTTAAATTCTGTAAATTTTATTTCTCAAAATGGACTTCATTTTTTGATTCAGAATATCGAAATTAGCTTAGGGTGAAATTTTGGTACTTTTCGGCTAACTTTCATTTTCTAAAGAATAGTGAAAATAACTAATTTTTAATTAAAAACAACCTTTTTAATCGAAATAATTAATAGTGATAAATTATTAATTTGAGTGGTTTTAATGTATATTTAGAATATATTTTTACAATTTAATACAATGTTGGTCATTTGATTTAATTTCACATTAAAACAAGACATAAACAAGTGTCAATCTTTTGATAGTTATTATCTCTTAAGAACACGCTATTTGTTTTAACGATGGAAATTAATTTTTAAATTAATGAATGAAACTGATATGTTTTGAATTTGGTAAAATAGACATCATTTTTGAGTTCATAATATCAAATATATCTTAGGCATAATTTTTGGTATTTTTCTGGAAACTATCATTTTTTGATGAATAATAAAACCACTAAGTGGTAGTTAAAAAAATGAATTTTTCATAAAACATAATTTTACCACTTCTGTGGGGGTAATTTAAAAAATCTGAGAGATACGGTTGATGTCAGTAAGTAAAATGTGGTTCAATGAGATGAAAATAATTTTTGGTGAATAGTAACTTTTTACTTTTTTTCACGGTTAAAAGTAAATAGGGTAATTAATGGTAAAAATGATATTATTATTACCCTAACACATGTATTAATTCTATTTGATAAGTTTAATTCGACCAAAAACAACCTTAGGAATAAAATATGACCATTTAGGCCCACTTGTATTAGATTAAGACATTTATTATTAATTTATTTAAAGAAGGGTTAAAATAGTTAAAATCAATGTTTAATAAGTATATCATTTTTAATATAGGGATATACATAAGATAAATTCGACTATAAATATTCATTAAAAAGCTAAAAATATTTCCTACATAATGGTAGTTTATTTGAAATTTTTAGACGATAAATAATTTAATTTATTTATGACACGACGATGATGTAGTAATTATATTATTAATGAAATATTGACATAATTGATGTTATATGTACCCAAATAAATGTAATTTGAAACTTTTTATGAATTCCACTAATTTTTTAGGTTAATATTCCATGTTATTATTGATTTAAGTAACTATTTTTGAACTAATAATTCTGTTATGATTTTCAAAAAAATCAATTACTAAATAGTGTCAAAATTGACATAAAATAGTTTTTAAAACAAATATTATATTATTAATTGTTATTTTATTCCTAAAAATCTAAGGTTCAGCCAAATGACTTAGATAAGGTTATATATATTAATAATAAACAACTTGGGGTTCGTTTGTCTTGTTATAGTATGTTTAATAACCTTATAGTGAAAGAACACAAAAAGACACGGTAAAATTAAAATTATCTTACTTAAATTTAAAACTAAATGATAAGGTTAAAATAGTAAACTAAACTTGTCCAAATTATATTGGATGAGATTATTTCTACCCATACCCATCTTAGCTTCTAAAGAAATTAATTTGGAGCTATTTAAAACCGAATTTGACTTTATAATAAAATAATAGTTTTAGTTATTCCAAAGGTGCCCCTCTCCTCCCTTATAAAAGGGCACCTACTCCTCCTCCTCCTCACACCACTTTGAGCCTTAAAGCTCGGCCATCCCCTACCAATTTATCCTCTTCACTTCCCTAGAGACATCCTAGAGGTTTTGGTCTTCCTCAAAGACCAATTTTAGTTCCCTAAAAGGAGATCTCAAAGAGGCGCTTCAAAGAAGAGGTAATGTTCGTTACCGATTCTTTCAACTTTGTTTCTTCATCCACTTATTCTTCTTAGGTTGTTTCATTGTGAAGCAATAACATCAGTATCACTAATATACTGATATGTTTTTATAAGTATTAAACAACCCTATTTCACCATCTATCCATCCTACGGAAAACGAAATCACCACGCGTGTGTACGTACGGAATACCGTCTCCACGCCGTGGTGTAAACTATTTTCCACCACCACCTTACTTGGATGGGTATAATGGTGTACATAATAACTCTATATGATTATTGTAAAGTTATTTTGATGCTGAAATAGTATAAATACACTCCAATACAATTCCACGATCATAAAAACGATATCATCACTCGTGTGTACGTACGGACTACCGTCTCCACGATGTGATGAGATTCATTCTCCACGTTAACCATTAATGAAAGATTATAAAGTATATATAATAAGTAATCATGAAATATATTCCATAATAATGATACTGGATTTATTTTTATATATATTTATGTCATCTACTTTATTCCATTCAACTCAATAAGGAAACGAAAACAGTGTTCATGTGTACGTACGACCTACCATCTCCATGAACGGTGTATTTCTTTCCATTTACTAATCTATTATATATATGTATATTCTGAATATATATTATATATAAATCATGTTTTATATTTTTGAATTAAGTAATCATTATCTAATTAATCTTATGAATAATTACATGTCAAAACACGGACGACAAATTAAATGATTTTACCTAAAACACTCTTTAACATTGAATTTACAAAAGAAAGGGTAATATAAAGTCATAATTGAACAATATATGATATCATAACAATGAGTATGATTCTGTAATAAGTCAATGACATTATTTAAATCATTATACAGGAGGTTCGGACACTTACGAAGCAAATCAGACCTAAGGTAAGGGAAATATCTCAATCTCATTTTTATCTGAGATTGTTTATACTTTGGTATTTACTGGGGTGTATTTTATCATCCACATCCATGTTTCCTCAATATGTAATATTTATAACCTTCTACAACAGTTTATATCCAATTTTACCCTTCGTTGAGTTTTTATTAAAAGATATGAAAGGAAGCTTTTGTCGTTTTTCATATGAGGTACTTTTTGACTTTTCCGACAAAAGTACGAAAAGACTATTTTTTTAACTTATATGGAATGAATGGATTTTTAAAACATTTTTTCCAAGAATATTACTTTACAAGTTTTCAAGTTTATTTTTAATCAACTTCTTTGAGTTTAAAATTGTATGACATGTTAAGAAAGGAAAAATGTTTTTGAAGTAGAAAGGATATTTTCCTTAAGAATGGAGTTCAAGTGTTTTATCGAAATTATTTTCCATCTATGATAATTATGGTTCTGTTTCTATCCCTATTATTAAATTGATTTGATTATGTTGTGATGGAATTATATTTATGAATTCCTATATCTTATATGAATTGTTTTATGATGTCACAATGTTTAAGATTCCCATTTTTATTACATGGGTTATGCAATGATGTATGATTTATGATTCGATGGCACACATAAAAATAGTATCATTATGAGATGGGTGGGACCTATATCTCCCTCCAATGAATTGGGTAAAGATTTTATATATCATGAGATAGACATGGATGGAACAGCAGGTTAAACAGGTTCAGTGAAACTGGACAGAAACGAGGAGTGAACTCGGTTCAGAAATGGACTTTGTCCACTAAGATAGTCTTGGCAATGAGTCTTGACTAATAAGAAATGATTCTCTATGATTATCTGTGTATGCCACAAAGTTATGATTATTGGGATTACATTTCACTACTATGATTTATCCCATGTTATGATATTATGATCTCTTTTGTAGGTTAAGACTTCGAAAATGTTATGTTCTTATGAATATGATGTGATTGATATTTCTTTTGTTTACCCTTGCTGAGAATTTGAGCTCACCCTTTTATGTTTTCTTTTCCCCAGGATATAAATAAAGGTTTTAGGTATAAAAAAAGAAGATCTTTATGGGAGATGTTGAAGATATTTCACCACGATTAGAAAATTATATTCCGAGTTTCCAAAGACACTAAACTATTATGGTCCTTGTGTGTGTGTTTTTTGTTATGTACTAAGTATTTCGCAAAAGTAATGTAATGTCCATGTACGTTAAGCTTAGGGTATCTACAGTTGGTATCAGAGGAAAGGTTTAGTCAACCTTTGGAAACTAGGATGTGAGAACTTTAGTGAGATCCCTGGAGATATTTATAAGTAATGTCTAGGGATGTCCCTAAGGATATGTATAAGTATAGGTTATAGTACTAGAATTATGGTAACCCAAGATGTTAGATATTGAATGTACTCACCCTTTATTATGTTGTTTTCCCTAGCATGATTTTTGCCTCTCACACTATTCTTGTTGGGTTTTAGACGATGGCTGGAACCCGAAGGAACCGTGTTGATCAATGTACTGGACAATGCAATTATTGTCCATCTAAACAAACAAATGTTATGGGAGATGGAGTGAAAAAGCTTATTGTTATAGTTACACAAGCTATGAATCATTCTGGACTTCCAAATGAGCAGAGAATGGAACAATATTCTATTGATTCCTTCATGACGCAACTTCTACCTTCTTTCAGTGGGTCTTCTGATCCACTTGTTGCTGAACAATGGATCAGTACTACTGAAAAGTTATTTTCAGTTCTTCAATGTTCTGAACATGATAAAGTCATCTTAGCAGTGTATCGTTTGGAAGGTGATGTTGATCAATGGTGGAATCTTATCAAGAATACGAGGCCAAGAGATGAAATTGAGTCCATGGAATGGGATGAGTTCAAGAACTTATTTTTCAATAAGTACTTCCCTCGTATTCTTCGAACAAAGATGGGGAAGGATTTTCTTGAACTAAAGCAAAATGATGATGAATCCGTTGGTATATACGAAGCGAATTTTACAAGGCTTGCAAGGTATGCATCTTGATTTATCATCCAACCTGAAAGTAAAGTTGATCGATTCTTCAGTCACTTAAAACCAAATCATCGAAGGGCATTAGCTATAATAGACTTCAGCAGCTATGACGAAATTGTGCGTTGTGCTATCAAGGGAGAAATGGAAGTTGGTGTTACTTATCCATCTCATAGTTTTGACAAGAAACGAAAGATGGAGTTCAAGGAGAAATCTCTGAATAATGGTGAAAAGAAGATGAATGTTTCCTTATGCACAAAGGGTGGAAAGAAGCATGGTGGATATTGTCTTAAAGGGACTAGAAAATGTTTTAAGTGTGGAAAAGAAGGTCATCAAGCAGCTGAGTGTCAAAGTAATAGAAAAAGGGATTCTAATGATGTGAATAAATAAAAGACTACAGAGAACGCACCACCAACACTTCAATGCTTCAAGTGAAAGGAAATGGGGCATTATGCTAATAAATTCCCTAATCCAAGGGTTAGTGATGATCGACATGAGAAACCACTTAAGGTAAAGGACAAAGGGATGTCACATGCGATCACTATTGATGATGTTGAATATGACAACGATGTGGTGGAATGATTAAGTGTTTATGTAATGGGATTCCAAAATAATGGTGTATATAGTATTGTGGAATATTGGAATATTTATGTATTTGTCTATTGTGGTTTTCAATGGTACCGGTAACCATGGAATGTGATTGAGATATTTTTGAAAAAAAAAGATGATATGTGCATAATGAAGGGAAAACGAGAAAATGAAATGTTTCGCCATATTCATGAGCTCGTGATTGATATAAGGACTAAGTGATATCATGGTTTGAGTATATAGAATTTTGGGGATTTTGGTATGTGGAAAGTGTAAAATTTTAACTACATTCATGTTTTCACTAAGGTTTAGTGGGTATTCATTTTTCAAGAGAATACATGATTAAGGTATTCACATAACTGGAATGTGACCAACAAGATATATGGGGGATAAATGATGGTATTCACATGCTTGGTTGATGACATTTCAAGTAATCGTTTTTTATACTATGAGCTTGGACCGAAGTATTTTAGATAAGCCTAATGATTGAAATGGATTATGTTGACCATAAGTTAGTATTGTTTAAGGATAGAACTTTTTTTGATATTATTTATGTGATGTTATACTAATGTAGTTTTAGAAAAGTAAAACATGCAGGACGGGCGACAGCCCATCGCGTCGGACAAGGTTGTGGGAATCGAACCCACAACCGAAGTGCGACTGGCCTTTATTGCCTACCACTGGCCTACAAGAAGTCCCTGTTTAGTAGAAACTAGTTTTCTTATATTAAGAAGTATGATATATGAAGTACAAGTCCATTTTAGGAACTATATATGATTAATCTCACTATAGATGGACTTATGTAAGTTTTGATAACTTTTCTAACCTTTTTTTGAGATAGATGGAATGACCCATCATTATATCACATGATCTACTAACACATCATGAATGACAAATTCAAATTCATTTCTTTAATATATGAAGTGGAAATTGTCCAAAGAACGACCAATGATGAGACTATACCAAAATCACAAAATTATTTCTTCTAATTCCAATTTCATCATCTTTAGGGAAATGATCTTGAAAACCAAAAATGTTGTCCTAGTGCTCTTATATCTGATAAATCAGATGGTACCTTAGATAATCACAAATTTATGGCTTTGTGATTGCTGGCTTTTCCATAGCCATGTCCTCTACCACTGTCCATCAAAACATGATGGTTAGATTTCTCTTTCATATACATATTTTCACCTATGTGGAAACCCAGTGATTAGTTTATTTGGGTAACCATTACATTTCATACATATGTTTTTAAATATTGGTTTTGGTATTCCTTTTTACGATGTGGGTTTCTATTAAAGAAACGTTCGAGTAGTAAACCATTTATAACCCCGACGAATTTCGAGGGTGAAATTCATTTTAAGGGAGGTAGAATGTAACACCCCGAGATTTTAGGAAAAATGTTCTTTTCAATTTCATTAATGTCTTCTGTTGTACGCTACACCAAAAGTATCATTCACAACACGCATCATTGACTTTCCTTGCATTACACGCAATCACGACCTTCCTCGATTGCGTGTGTAGTACGCAATACTGAGTTTCACTAAACAACGATATGCTATTAAAATATTATTAAAACTAGAAGTTATGAATAGTAATAACCACTTTCTGAAACTTTGTAAATTTTATTTTTTAAAATGGACTTCATTTTTGGATTCGGAATATCGAAATTAGCTTAGGGTGAAATTTTGGTACTTTTTAGCTAAATTTCATTTTCTAATGAATAGTGAAAATAACTAATTTTTAATTAAAACAACCTTTTTAATCGAAATAATTAATAGTGATAAATTATTAATTTGAGTGGTTTTACAATATATTTAGAATTTTTTTTTACAATTTAATACAATTTTGGTCATTGGATGTAATTTTACATTTAAACAAGACATAAACAAGTGTCAATCTTTTGATAGTTATTATCTCTTAAGAACACGCTATTTGTTTTGACGACGAGAATTAATTTTTAAATTAATTAATGAAACTGATATGTTTTTAATTTGGTAAAATAGACATAATTTTTGAGTTCAAAATATCAAATATATCTTAGGCCTAATTTTTGGTATTTTTCTGGAATCTTTCATTTTTTGATGAATAGTGAAACCACTAAGTGGTAGTTAAAAAAAATTAATTTTTCATAAAACTTAATTGTACCGCTTATGTGGGTGGAATTTCAAAAATCCGAGAGACACGGTTGATGTCAGTAAGTAAAATGTGGTTCAATGAGATGAAAATAATTTTTGGTGAATAGTAACTTTTTACTTTTTTTCCACGGTTAAAAGTAAATAGGGTAATTAAGGATAAAAATGATATTATTATTACTCTAACACATGTCTTAATTCTATTGGATACGTGTAATTTGACCAAAAACAACCTTAGGAATAAAATATGACCATTTAGGCCCACTTGGATTAGATTAGGACATTTATTATTAATTTATTTAAAGAATGGTTAAAATAGTTAAATTCAAAGTTTAATAAGTATATCATTTTTAATATAGAGTTATACATAATATAAATTCGACTATAAATATTCATTAGAAATATAAAAATATTTCCTACATAATGGTATTTTATTTGTAATTTTTAGACATTAAATAATTTAATTTATTTATGACACGACGATGATGCAGTAATTATCTTATTAATGAAATATTGACATAATTGATGTTATAAATACCCAAATAAATGTAATTTGAGACTTTTTATGAATTAAACTAATTTTCTAGGTTAATATTACATGTTAGTATCAATTTAAGTAACTTTTGTCAAACTAATCATTCTGTTATGATTTTCACAAAAATCAATTACTAAATAGTGTCAAAATTGACATAAAATAGTTTTTAAAACAAATATTATATTATTAATTGTTATTTTATTCATAAAAATCTACGGTTCGGCCAAATGACTTAGATATGTTTATATATATTAATAATAAACAACTTGGGGTTCGTTTGGATTGTTATAGTAAGTTTATTAACCTTATAGTGTAAGAACACAAAAAGACACGGTAAAAGTAAAATTATCTAACTTAAATTTAAAACTAAATGATAAGTTTAAAATAGTAAACTAAACTTGTCCAAATTAAATTGATTGAGAGTATTTCTACCCATCCCCACCTTAGTTTCTAAATAAATCACTTCGGATCTATTTAAAACCAAATTTGACTTTATAATAAAATAATAGTTTTTGTTATTCCAAAGATGCCCCTCTCCTCCCTTATAGAAGGGCACCTCCTCCCCCTCTTACTCACACCACTTTGAGCCTTCAAGCTCGGCCATACCCTGCCAATTTCTCCACTCCACTTCCCTAGAGACATCCTAGAGGTTTTGGTCTTCCTCAAAGACCAATTTTAGTTCCCTAAAAGGAGATCTCAAAGAGGCACTTCAAAGAGGAGGTAATGTTCGTTACCGATTCATTCAACTTTGTTTCTTCTTCCACTTATTCTTCTTAGGTTGTTTCATTATGAAGTAATAACATCAGTATCACTAATATACTAATATGTTATTATAAGTATTAAAAAACCATATTTCACCATCTATCCATCCTGCAGAAAATGAAATCACCACGCGTGCGTACGTACGGAATACCGTCTCCACGTCGTGGTGTAATCTATTTTCCACCACCACCTTACATGGATGGGTATAATGGTGTAAATAATAACTATATATGATTATTTTAAATTGATTTTGATTCTGAAATAGTATACATACACTCCAATACAATTCCATGATCATAAGAATGATATCATCGCTCGTGCGTACGTATGGACTACCGTCTCCACGACGTGATGAGATTCATTATCCACGTTAACCATTCATGAATTATTATAAAGTATATATAATAAGTAATCATGAAATATATGACTTAATAATGATACTGGAATTATGTGTATATATATTTATGTCATCTACTTTATTCCATTCAACTCAATAAGGAAACAAAAACAGCGTTCATGCGTACGTACGGCCTACCGTCTCCATAAACGGTGTATTTCTTTCCATTTACTAATCTTTTATATATATGTATATTATGAATATATATATTATATTTAAATCATGTTTTATATTCTGGAATTATGTAATCATGATCTAAGTAATCTTATGAATAATTACAAGTCAAAACACGGACGACAAATGAAACGATTTTACCCAAAACGCTCTTTAACATGGAATTTACAAAAGAACGGGTAATATAAAGTCATAAGTGAACCATATATGATATGATAACAATTAGTATGATTCTGTAATAAGTCAATGACATTATTTAAATCATTATACAGGAGGTTCAGACACTTACGAAGCAAATCAGACCTAAGGTAAGGGAAATATCACAATCTCGTTTTTATCCGAGATTGTTTATACTTTGGTATCTAATGGGGTGTATTTTATCATCCACATCCATGTTTCATCAATATGTAATATTTATATCCTTCTACAATATTTTATATCCAATTTTACCCTTCGTTGAGTTTTTTGTAAAAGATATGAAAGGAATCTTTTATCGTTTTTCATATGAGGTACTTTTTGAATTTTTCGAAAAAAGTACGAAAAGACTGTTTTTTTAACATATACAGCATGAATGGATTTTTAAAACATTATTTCCAAGAATCTTCCTTTACAAGTTTTCAAGTTTATTTTTAATCAACTTCTTTTAGTTTAAAATTGTATGACATGTTAAGAAAGGAAAAATATTTTTGAAGTAGAAAGGATATTTTCCTCAAGAATGGAGTTTAAGTGTTTTATCAAAATTATTTTCCATCTAAGATAATAAAGGTTTCTGTTTCTATCCCTATTATTACATTGATTTGATTCTGTTGTGATGAAATTATATTTATGAATTCTTTTATCTTATATGAATTGTTTTATGATGTCACGATGTTTAAGATTACCATTTTTATTACATGGGTTATGCAATGATGTATGATTTATGATTCTATGGCACACATAAGAATAGTATCATTATGAGATGGGTGGGACCCATATCTCCCTCCAATGCATTGGGTAAAGATTTTATATCTCATGAGATAGACATGGCTGGAACGGCAGGTTAAACTGGTTCAGTGAAACAGGGCTGAAACGAGGTGTGAACTCGGTTCAAAAATGGACTTTGTCCACTAAGATAGTCTTGGAAATGAGACTTGACTAATAAGAAATGATTCTCTATGATTATGTGTGTATTCCAGAAAGTTATGATTATTGGGATTACATTTCACTACTATGATTTATCCCATGTTATGATATTATGATCTCTTTTGCTGGTTAAGACTTCCAAAATGTTATGTTCTTATGAATATGATGTGATTGATATTTATTTTGTTTACCCTTATTGAGCATTTGAGCTCACCCTTTTATGATTTCTTCTCCCCGGGATATAAAGAAAGGTTTTAGGTATAAAAAAAAGAAGATCTTTATGGGAGATGTTGAAGATCTTTCACCACGATTAGAAGATTATATTCTGAGTTTCCAAAGACACTAAACTATTATGGTCTTTGTGTGTGTTTTTTTTGTTATGTACTAATTATTCCGCAAAAGTAATGTAATGTCCATGTACGTTAAGCTTAGGGTCTCTACAGTTGGTATCAGAGGAAAGGTTTAGTCAGCCTTTGGAAACTAGGATGCGAGAACTTTAGTGAGATCCCTAGAAATATTTCTAAGGTATGTCTAGGTATGTCCCTAAGGATATGTATAAGTGTAGGTTATAGTACTAGAATTATGGTAACCCAAGATTTTAGACATTTAAGGTACTCCCTCTTTATTATGTTTTTTCCCTAGCATGATTTTTGCCTCTCACACTATTCTTTTTGGGTTTTAGACGATGGTTGGAACCCGAAGAAACCGTGTTGATCAATGTAATGGACAATGCAATGATTGTCCTTCTGAACAAACAAATGTTATGGGAGATTGAGTGAAAAATATTATTGCTATACTTACACAATATACAAATCATTCTAGACTTCCAAATGAGCAGAGAAGGGAACAATATTCTATTGAGTCCTTCATGAGGCAACATCCACCTTCTTTCAGTGGGTCTTCTGATCCACTTGTTACTGAACAATGGATCAGTACTACTGAAAAGATATTTTCAGTTCTTCAATGTTCTGAACATGATAAAGTCATCTTAGCAGTGTATCGTTTGGAAGGTGATGTTGATCAATGGTGGAATCTTATCAAGAATACGAGGCCAAGAGATGAAATTGAGTCCATTGAATGGGACGAGTTCAAGAACTTATTTTTCAATAAGTACTTCCCTCATATTCTTCGAACAAAGATGGAGAAGGAGTTTCTTGAACTAAAGCAAAAAGATGATGAATCTGTTGGTATATACGAAGCGAATTTTACAAGGCTTGCAAGGTATGCATCTGGATTTATCATCCAACCTAAAAGTAAAGTTGATCGATTCTTCAATGGCTTAAAACCAAATCTTAGAAGGGAATTATCTATAAGAGACTTCAGTAGCTATGAATAAATTGCGCGTTGTGCTATCAACGTAGAAATGGAATTTGGTGTTACTTATCCATCTCATAGTTTTGACAAGAAACGAAAGATGGAGTTCAAGGAGAAATCTCAGAATAATGGTGAAAAGAAGATGAATGTTTCCTTATGCACAAAGTGTGGAAAGAAGCATGATGTAGATTGTCTTAAAGGGACTAGAAAATGTTTTAAGTGTGGAAAAGATGGTCATCGAGCAGTTGAGTGTCGAAGTAATGGAAAAAGGGTTTCTAATGATGTGAATTAAGAAAAGACTATAGAGAATGCACCACCAACACTTCAATGCTTCAAGTGAAAGGAAATGGGGCATTATGCTAATAAATTCCCTAATCCAAGGGTTAGTGATGATCGACATGAGAAACCACTTAAGGCAAAGGACAAAGGGAAGTCATATGCGATCACTATTGGAAATGTTGAATATGACAATGATGTGATGGAATGATTAAGTGTTTATGTAATGGGATTCCAAAATAATGGTGTATATAGTATCGTGGAATATTAGAATATTTATGTATTGGTCTATTGTGGTTTTCAATGGTACCGGTAACCATGGAATGTGATTGAGATATTTTTGGAAAAAAAAAGATCATATGTGCATAATGAAGGGAAAACGAGAAAATGAAATGTTTGACCGTATTCATGAGCTCGTAATAGATATAAGGACTAAGTGATATCATTGTTTGAGTATATAGAATTTTGGGGATTTTGGTATGTGGAAAGTGTTAACTTTTAACTACATTCCGGTTTTCACTAAGGTTTAATGGGTATTCATTTTTCAAGAGAATACATGATTATGGTATTCACATAACTGGAATGTGACCAACAAGATATATGGGGGATAAATGATGGTATTCACATGCTTGTTTGATGACATTTCAAGTAATTGTTTTCTTTATACTATGAGCTTGGACCGAAGTATTTTAGATAAGCCTAAAGATTGGAATGGATTATGTTGACCATAAGTTAGTATTGTTTAAGGATAGAACTTTTTTTTGATATTATTTATGTGATGTTATAGTAATGTAGTTTTAGAAAAATGACAACCTGCAGGACGGGCGACAACCCATCGTGTCGGACAAGGTTATGGGAATCAAACCCACAACCGAAGTGTGACTGGCCTTTATCGCCTACCACTGGCCTACAGGAAGTCCCTGTTTCATAGAAACTAGTTTTATTATATTAAGAAGTATGATATATGAAGTATATGTCCATTTTTGGAACTATATATGATTAATCTCACTATAGATGGACTTATGTAAGGTTTGATAACTTTTCTAACCTTTTGTTTGAGACAGATGGAATGACCCATCACTCTATCACATGATCTACTAACACATCATGAATGAAAAATTCAACTACATTTCTTTAAGAGATGAAGTGGAAATTTTCCAAAGAACGACCAATGATGAGACTATACCAAAATCACGAAAGTATTTCTTCTAATCCCAATTTCATCAACTTTAGGGAAATGATCTTGAAAACCAAAAATTTTGTCCTAGTGCTCTTATATCTGATAAATCAGATGGTACCATCATCGTCACAAAATTATTTCTTTGTGATTGCTGTATTTTCCATAGCCATGTTCTCTACCACTCTCCATCAGAACATGATGGTTAGATTTCTCTTCCATATCCATATTTTCACCTATGTGAAAACCCAGCGATTAGTTTATTTGGGTAACCATTACGTTTCATAATTTTGTTTTTAAATATTGGTTTTGGTATTCCTTTTTACGATGTGGGTTTCTATTAAAGAAACTTTCGAGTAGTAAATCATTTATAACCTTGACGAATTTCGAGGGCGAAATTCATTTTAAGGGGGGTAGAATGTAACACCATGAGATTTTATGAAAAATATTCTTTTTAATTTCATTTATGTATTGTGTTATACACTACACTAAAGATAGCATTCAAAACACGCATCATTGACTTGCCTCGCATTACACGCAATCGCGACCTTCCTCGATAGCATGTCTAGTACGCAATACCGAGTTTCACTAAACAATGATATGCTATTAAAATATTATTAAAACTAGCCGTTATGAATAGTAATAACCACTTTTTGAAATTTTTTAAATTTTATTTTTCCAAATGGACTTCATTTTTGGATTCAGAATATCGAAATTAGCTTAGGGTGAAATTTTGGTACTTTTCAGGTAACTTTCATTTTCTGATGAATAGTGAAAATAACTAATTTTTAATTAAAAACAACCTTTTTAGTCGAAATAATTAATAGTGGTAAATTATTAATTTGAGTGGTTTTAAAGTATATTTAGAATATATTTTTACAATTTAATACAATTTTGTTCATTGGATGTAATTTCACATTTAAACAAGACATAAACAAGTGTCAATCTTTTGATAGTTATTATCTCTTAAGAACACGCTATTTGTTTTGACGACGGGAATTAATTTTTAAATTAATCAATGCAACTGATATGTTTTGAATTTGGTAAAATAGACATCATTTTTGAGTTCATAATATCATATATAGCTTAGGCCTAATTTTTGGTATTTTTCTGGAAACTTTCATTTTTTGATGAATAGTGAAACCACTAAGTGGTAGTTAAAAAAATGAATTTTTCATAAAACTTAATTTTACCGCTTCTGTGGATGGAATTTCAAAAATCTGAGACATACGGTTGATTTCAGTAAGTAAAATGTGGTTCAATGAGATGAAAATAATTTTTGGTGAATAGTAACTTTTTACTTTTTTTTACCACGGTTAAAAGTAAATTGGGTAATTAAGGGTAAAAATGATATTATTATTACCATAACACATGTCTTAATTCTATTGGAAATGTTTAATTCAACCAAAAACAACCTTAGGAATAAAATATGACCATTTAGGCCCACTTGGAGTAGATTAGGACATTTATTATTAATTTATTTAAAGAAAGATTAAAATAGTTAAAATCAATGTTTAATAAGTATATCATTTTTAATATATGGTTATACATAAGATAAATTCGACTATAAATATTCATTAGAAATAGAAATATATTTCCTACATAATGTTATTTTATTTGTAATTTTTAGACATTAAATAATTTAATTTATTTATGACACAACAATGATGCATTAATTATCTTATTAATGAAATATTGACATAATTGATGTTATAAATACCCAAATAAATGTAATTTGAGACTTTTTATGAATTACACTAATTTTCTAGGTTAATATGACATGTTAGTATCGATTTAAGTAACTTTTGTCAAACTAATCATTCTGTTATGATTTTCACAAAAATCAATTACTAAATAGTGTCAAAATTGACATAAAATAGTTTTTAAAACAAATATTATATTATTAATTGTTATTTTATTCATAAAAATCTACGGTTGGGCCAAATGACTTAGATATGGTTATATATATTAATAATAAACAACTTGGGGTTCGTTTGGATTGTTATAGTAAGTTTATTAACCTTATAGTGTAAGAACACAAAAGACACGGTAAAAGTAAAATTATCTAACTTTAAGTTA
Source organism: Viscum album (assembly GCA_963277665.1). NCBI lineage: Eukaryota > Viridiplantae > Streptophyta > Magnoliopsida > Santalales > Viscaceae > Viscum > Viscum album. The sequence goes on from OY728153.1 coordinate 1,659,569,513, forward strand.
AAACTAAATGATAAGGTTAAAATAGTAAACTAAACTTGTCCAAATTCTATTGGATGAGAGGATGTCGACCCATCCCCACCTTAGCTTCGAAATAAATCAATTTGGAGCTATTTAAAACCGAATTTTACTTTATAGTAAAATAATAGTTTTTGTTATTCCAAAGGTGCCCCTCTCCTCCCTTATAAAAGGCCACCTCCTCCCCCTCTTCCTCACACCACTTTGATCCTTCAAGATCGGCCAATACCTGCCAATTTCTCCTCTCCACTTCCATAGAGACATCCTAGAGGTTCTGGTCTTCCTCAAAGACCAATTTTAGTGCCCTAAAAGGAGATCTCAAAGAGGCGCTTCAAAGAAGAGGTAATGTCCGTTACCGATACTTTCAACTTTGTTTCTTCTTCCACTTATTCTTCTTAGGTTGTTTCATTATTAAATAATAACATCAGTATCACTAATATACGGATATGTTATTATAAGTATGAAACAACCCTATTTCACCATCTATCCATCCTACGGAAAATGAAATCACCATGCGTGCGTACGTACGGAATACAGTCTCCACGCCGTGGTATAATCTATTTTCCACCACCACCTTACTTGATTGGGTATAATGGTGTACATAATAACTATATATGATTATTGTAAAATGGTTTTGATTCTGAAATAGTATACATACACTCCAATACAATTCCACGATCATAAGAACGATATCATCGCTCGTGCGTACGTACGGACTACCGTCTCCACGACGTGATGAGATTCATTCTCTACGTTAACCATTCATGAATGATTATAAAGTAAATATAATAAGTAATCATGAAATATATAAAATAATAATGATACTGGATTTATGTGTATATATATGTATGTCATCTACTTAATTCCATTCAACTCAATAAGGAAACGAAAACAGCGTTCATGCATACGTACGGCCGACCGTCTCCATGAACGGTGTATTTCTTTCCATTTACTAATCTATTATATATATGTATATTCTGAATATATATTATATATAAATCATGTTTTATATTCTGTAATTAAGTAATCATGATCTATGTAATCTTATGAATAATTACCAGTCAAAACACGGACAACAAATGAAATGATTTTACCCAAAATGCTCTTTAACATGGAATTTACAAAAGAACGAGTAATATAAAGTCATAAGTGAACCATATATGATATCATAACAATGAGTACGATTCTGTAATAAGTCAATGACATTATTTAAATCATTATACAGGAGGTTCGGACACTTACAAAGCAAATCAGACCTAAGGTAAGGGAAATATCACAATCTCATTTTTATCCGAGATTGTTTATACTTTTGTATTTACTGGGGTGTATTTTATCATCCACATCCATGTTTCCTCAATATGTAATATTTATATCCTTCTACAATAGTTTATATACAATTTTACCCTTCGTTGAGTTTTTAGTAAAAGATATGAAAGGAATCTTTTGTCATTTTTCATATGAGGTACTTTTTGACTTTTCCGACAAAAGTACGAGAAGAATGTTTTTTTAACTTATAAGGCATGAATGGATTTTTAAAACATTATTTCCAAGAATCTTCCTTTACAAGTTTTCAATTTTATTTTTAATCATCTTCTTTTAGTTTAGAATTTAATGAAATGTTAAGAAAGGAAAAAAAATTTGAAGTAGAAAGGATATTTTCCTCAAGAATGGAGTTCAAGTGTTTTATCAAAATTATTTTCCATATAAGATAATAAAGGGTTCTGTTTCTATCCCTATTATTACATTGATTTGATTATGTTGTGATGGAATTATATTTATGAATTCCTTTGTCTTATATGAATTGTTTTATGATGTCACGATGTTTATGATTCCCATTTTTATTACATGGGTTATGCAATGATGTATGATTTATGATTTTTTTGGCACACATAAGAATGGTATCATTATGAGATGGGTGGGACCTATATTTCCCTCCAATGAATTGGGTAAAGATTTTATATCTCATGAGATAGACATGGTTGGAACGGCAGGTTAAACCGGTTCAGTGAAACAGGACTGAAACGAGGAGTGAACTCGATTCATAAATAGACTTTGTCCACTAAGATAGTCTTGGCAATAAGTCTTGATTAATAAGAAATGATTCTCTATGATTATGTGTTTATGCCACAATGTTATGATTATTGGTTTTACATATCACTACTATGATTTATCCCATGTTATCATATTATGATCTCTTTTGTAGGTTAATACTTCCAAAATGTTATGTTCTTATTAATATGATGTGATTGATATTTCATTTGTTTACCCTTACTGAGCATGTGAGCTCACCCTTTTATGTTTTCTTTTCCCCAAGAAATAAAGAATGGTTTTAGGTATATAAAAAAGAAGATCTTTATGAGAGATGTTGAAGATCTTTCACCATGATTAGAAGATTATATTCCGAGTTTCCAAAGACACTAAACTATTACAGTCCTTGTGTGTGTGTTTTTTGTTGTGTACTAAGTATTCTGCAAAAGTAATGTATTGTCCATGTACGTTAAGCTTCAGGTCTCTACATATTGTTTCCAAAAGGGGTGCTTCAATCTTTACCAGTGCCAGAGTGGAAATGGGATAATATATCCATGGAATTCATTGTGGTATTACCAAAGAAATATTGAGGTAATAATGCAATCTGTGTTATTGTTGATCAATTGACTAAATCTGGTCATTTCCTTCCTATTTGAGATACTTTGTCTCTGGATCAACTTTCTCATTTTTATGTTAAAGTGATAGTCTATTTTCATGGAGTTCCCTTCTCCATTGTATCTGATCATGATCCCAAGTTTACTTCTAACTTTTGGAAAGGCCTTCATAAGTCATTGGGTACTGAATTAAATTTTAGTACAGCTTTTCATCCGCTATCAGATTGGCATTTAGAACGAAAAATTCAGACCTTGGAGGATATGCTATGTGATTTTTCACTGGATTACCAGGGAATTTGGGACAAACATATTATTTTGGTTTAATTTTCTTATCATAACAGTATTCATTCCAGTATAGAGATGGCTCCATTTGAGGCATTATGTGGAAATCAGTGTCTAACTCTAGCTTTTTGGGATAAAGTAAGTGAAAGGAAGCTGATGGGATCAGAATTGGTTGAAGAGATGGAAAAAAAGATTCAGTTGATTAAGAATCACATGAGAACTGCTCAGAGTAGGCAGAAACATTATGCAGATAATCTGAGGAAGGATCTCTCTTATGAGGTAGGTGATCATGTCTTTCTAGAAGTTTCTCCATGGGAAAGTGTGATGTGTTTTGGTAAGAAAGGAAAGTTGAGTCCAATATTTATTGGACCCTATGAAATCCTAGAAAAATTTGATGAGTTCATTACAAAGTGGATTTACTTCCATACTTATCCCAGGTACACAATGTTTTTCATGTTTTAATGTCGAGATAGTATATTCCAGATCCATCTCATATTTTAAGTCCAGAGGGTGTTCAGTGGGAAGAGAATCTCTCTTATGAGAAACAACCAATCCAGATTCTTGACTGAAGAGAGAAAGTGTTGCAGAATAAGTTAATTCAATAGATAATGGTTTTGTGGAAAAACCATATGGCTGAAGAGGCAACATGAAAATCTAAAAATGCTATGAGGGTTAAATACCCCCACTTATTTGATAAGTGAATAAAAATTGCACGGATGAAATTTCCAAATGGGGGAATGATGTAACATCCCAAATAAATAAATAAATAATACATTTTTAGAATTATTCATATTTTTGAATTAAATATTAATTTTACTCTAAAGGGGTTGATATGCCTGATGGCGTACCCGATACACAACAATGAGTTTATTTTAAATCTTATGTTGCACATGAATAATATAATAATATTATTTTATATGTAGTTAACGCCTAACCGTTGTATTGGATGGAATGAATAGAACAAACTAAAATATGATTATACATGTTTGTTAAATGTTTTTACATTTATCCAATAAATTTTAGAGGCTTAAAATGTGGATTAATCTAATTTTAATCATAAATACTCTAATATTCATTAATATGTTGATTTACCACCTTTTTATGGACAACCATCTTTAAATATAGTTTTGGTCAATTTTATATAATCTATTTTATAAAATAAAATTCTTTTTTGATTCGGGATATCAAAATTTATTTGGGTAAATTGTTTGTATTTTTCTGATAAAATTCATTTTTTAATGAATAGTGAAAAAATAAAATATTTTAATTCAAAAGTGCCTTTTAATATAATATATTTATATTGATTTATTAACTATTTAATACGTTTTAAAGTGTAATTAGATAAAAAAAATTACCATTTAATCCAATTTTGGTCATTGGAATTAATTTCACTTTGAAATTGTACATAAACAAGTATCAATCTTTGTATAGTTATTGTTTCTTAAAAACACGCTGTTCCTTTTAACAACGGAAATTAATTTTAAATTAATTAATGCAACATATATGTTTTGAATTTAGTTAAATAGAAATAATTTTTGAATTTGGAATATCAAATATATTTTAGGATGAATTTTTTGTAGTTTTTTGAAAATCTTCAATTTTTAATGAATAGTGAAACCACTAAGTAGTAGTTAAAAACTGACTTTTTCAATTAAATTAAATTTTACTGCTTCTTTGAATTGAATTTCAAAAATCCAACATACAATGTTGTTATTATTAAGTAAAATTTGGTTCAATAATATGATAATAATTTTTGGTGAATAGTAACGTTTGACTTTTATTTACCACGGTTAAAGGTAAATATAGTAATTCAAGTTAAAAAATATTATAATAACATAAAATTACATTAAAAATTGTCCAAACCTTGTTGGTTGAGTCATTTATGATCATGGTCATCTTTGGGTTGATTTTGGGACCCCATGGAGCCTCATGGGAGTGATAATGACACATTATTTTAATTAACTTAAAGTAAAGGCAAAAATGGCATAAACAAATATCTTTTTGTAAATTAATTTTTATATGGGGTTATATAAGTTATCTTTTCAACTATAAATATTCATTGTAAAGATAATGATATTTCCTATATTATGGTATTTATTTTATAATTTTTAGACATCCAATAAATTAAATTATTTAAGACACAATAATGATGTAATATTTACCTCATTAATAAATGATTAAAATAAATATTATTATTAATATTAAAACAATATCCAAAACATGTCTGATTTCTATTGGTTGATTTTATTTCAAAATTTAGCCATCTTATCTTTATCTATAATTAGTATCAGATCTTTAGAAACTGAATATTACTTTATAATAAACTAATATTTGCAAACATTCCTAAATAGACCCTCCTGCCCCTAATAAAAATCCCTCACTTCTAACCCATTCCACACATCTCTCAAGCCCCTTGGACCATCCAATACCTAACCAAATAATATCTCAACATCCCCCTTCTCCTCCTATAAGCCTTAACTTAGGAATAATGAACTTCAAGAAGTCCCTTTGGATCAAACCAAAGAGAGTTACCCAAATTAAATCTAACGGTTTCTCTTAACTCCTTTTCAATTATTTTACTTCTACAGCCCCTAAACACTTTTTATTCCTTTCTTTTATAACAACACAAGTATCCTAAATATACTTGGATGTTTTTATGAGAATTATTAGATCTACACATACACATACCTCTATATAATGGGGGAAGAACATACTGTTTGTGTAGATGGAAAACTAACGCCTCACGAAATGATGATTGTTCGATTATCTCCTACCGCCTCTCATGTTGGCCATTAAGATGGAATTTATTTATATATGATATATATTATTTTTATGTTTTCTTATTTCTTCTGTATGTTTCTTTAATATCACACCTTAGGGGTTTCCATTAAGGGTAAAAGTGATAATTTCATTTGAGGAAGTGCGGACTACCTTCCCCTCAAAGTGATATGACTCTTTAATGCCATATGTGAGATGTATAAAGGATGGAGTTAATGATATTATATATGATATTATACTGGAATTATAATATACCTATGTATCATTATATTTTAATTTCATTTAAATAATAAATATAAATAAAATAAGTGTTCATGCATTGGTACGGCTTACCAACTCCATTAACGGTGCATTTCATTTCTTAACTCCAAATGTTATGTACTATTATAAATAAATGTATATACTAGATATATATTATATATATGATTTATAAATCCTGAATATCATTCTGGATTTAATGATCTTTTGTCCATGTGAACAACTTGTAATTATAAGAAGTCCATTTTTAATCAAGTACCAAATATCGGCAAAACAACTGTTATTAACTTAAATGATTACATAATGTTTATGACATGGTAATAAGTGATATAAAAGGAATAATAAACTCGAAAATTGATTTTAAGAAAGTATAAATTATCTTTAGTTTATTTTTCAAGAGATTAAGGAACGATCAAGTCAAGTCGTACACGAGGTAAGGGACATCGTCTCAATCTCCTTTCATTGAAGCATATATGGTTTTAATACACGACATTCTTTTATACGCTGTATAAACTCCTTTGACATTTCATTTCTTTCAAAGGTAATTTTTTTCTATGAAGTGTTTTACTAGACAACAAAAAATATTGTTTCTTTTTAACATAAGTGGTAACAACGACCCTTTCTTCCTCTGTGAGTATTATTTGATCTATGGCTTCCATAATAATATGTACTATTTTTAAAAGGAAATTAAATTCCATTGACTCTTTTTACTTATATTGGTATTGAAAATGGTTTTGATAAAGGAGTGATTATTTCAATATATTTAAATGATATATTGTGATTGTAATGTGGAAATTTTATCTTTCTTTTTTATTTGTTTCATGTGTTATGAATATGTTATGGTTTTGGGGTATTGTTGTGTATACAGGTGGTTCCATGATAAATATAGGGCGGGTGAGCCTGAGATATCTCTCCAATGCCTTGGGTAATGTGATAGAGGTAAATGTGAATGTTTTTTTCTAAGAGATTTAGGAAATATACTGTGATGGGTATTCCAAATGTAACTCCCTACGTAGCTGTGATAGCTACAATGTAAGTATGTTATGGATTCTACAAGTGACCTTTATGATTTAAGATTTCTATGTGTTATTCATAATTCTTATTATTTCACAAGGTATGTTAAAGAGATTATGTTATGTATAAAATGATGAACTAATATTACCTTTCTTTGTTTTATAACCCTTATTGAGCTTTTTATGATCATCCATAGTTTTGAAATGTTTTTTAGAGGACCAAAAGATGAATATGGACAAGGATGGGATCAAGGAAAAGCCATGCTATCTAAATCAAGGGACTAGACAATACTTTTTTTCAAGAGTTTTTATTTTATGAAAAAAATGGAAACTGAGTAGAAGTGTCTACCATGTAATTTTTGATATGTAATGTAATAGTTATATACTAATTCTCTAAAACTCTAAACCTGAAAATATCCTCAATGTGAATTATTCACTTAATGAAAGATTATGTAATGTTTGAGGCTGGGTCCTTATATGTACGCATTAGTAATGTTCTCATTTTTTGATGATCATTATAGAAAGATGGTAAGTAACACAATATTTTCCCATAATAATCATTATATAATAAATACCATTTTATTTGATCAGATATATTTATATATTTAATTATTTTGATGTAAAAGGAATCATATCATGTCGAATAGTTTGCAGTCCACACATCCTCGAATGGCATTATCACATTTAAAGTGTATGAAATTCCAATAAATAAAATGATACATATAAATATAGTATATTTATAGAAAGGAAATTATTTCATGATTTAAATATAAAGTCTTTTATTTCACTTATTTTTAATTAAAACCATACCTCATACATTCCATGTGTAGTGTGAATGAATCACATCGCTTTGAGTGGGTGGTAGTCCACACTTCCTCAAACGATGTTATAATATTAACATAAAATAGAACGTATTAAATGAATGTGTTATAAAAGTATTAAATAAGTATAAAAACATAATATATATCATATATAACACATATAAATATAGTTTTCATCATAATGGCTCCCATGATATGTGCTAAAGTAAAAAATGAACAATCATCGTTACGTGATGAAGTACTTCACTATACACAGAAATAGTGTGTTCATTACCCAGTAGATTGAAGAGTATGTAAGTGTTGTTAAAAACATTAATATAAAATTATATCAGTATATTTAGGATACATTTTTTTATACAAGAATTGAGTAATAATGTTGTAGGGGTTGGATAATGGAAACAAAACTAGAGAGCTTGAGAGAAGACGTTACAACTTAATCGGGTAACTTCTTTTGTTTGGTACCAAAATAATTATTTGGACTAATTTCTTCCAAAGGGAATTCTTCGAGGATACTTTTAGGGATTTTGAGGATATATTTGGGAAGAACTTGGTCCATCCAAGTTGGCTTGAGATGTGTGATTAATGTGGAGATGTGGTAGCATTTTATATGGGACGAAAAGGAATCACATGGTATTTTTGAAAATAATTTTAGAGTACCCAGAGTTTTACCTAACAAAATTCATCCAAAAAGAGAAGTGGATATGTCATTTGGGACCCTAAGTTATTGTTTTAGTTCTTTATTAAACTTAATTTTTCCTTAATAATTGTAATTAATTTTATTCATTTTCACTAATCCCTATTGTAAAACATTATGGTCTTATTAGAAATTAGAAATTATTATTATTCCAAATATAGAATCCATTTTTTCAAATTCCAATTATTGATGTTGTAGAATTTGATTTAAATTTAATCACATATGTGATATGATAATTTTTTTTGAAGTAAAAATATACGAATGTTTACTATGTTTTTATAGTCAATATCAAATTGAATTTTATTTAAATGACATTAATTGTACTAATTGATAAAAATATTATATTTTTAAACAATAAACACAACATAAATTATAATTTAACCTTATAAACAAATGATATGAGAAAACGATTTTGAGCTAAAATTCCATATTTTTAATTATTCGTTAAAAAATTAAATATATCAGAAAAATATCAAAAACACGCCTTAACCTAATAAATATGTTTATATTTTAAATTTGAAGTTTATATTTTCATATTAAGTCAATTAAATTGTCAAAATTCAGATTTAAAAATTATCCTCCATTAAAAGGTGGTAAAGTCTCCTTTATGAAAATATATTTTTTATGTAAAGTAGAATCAGTTATTATCATATGTCTATAAAACCAAATAGATAAATACGAGAAAAAACATTATTGAGTATAATAAATTTATATTACATTAATACCACTCACAAATTTTAAATAATTGAATTTATTAGGCTAAAATAACTTTTTATGCATAAAACGGGTTTTCTATAAAAATATTCATTTTATAAGAAATTCTTTCTTATAATCATTTATAATTAATTTTTAACCAATTAAATCATTATATATATTTTTTAACCATAATTTTCAAATGTTTATTATTACAATTAACTTTTACTAATTTAATTGTTAGTTTATATCTCATCGTATTTTTATAATATATTATTATTTCATTAAATTCAGTCTTATGTGTAATAAAGGCCATCTAGGAAGGTCTCTCTTCCATGTAACACATGATAACTCGATATTCCATATATTAAAATTTATAAAATATATTTTAAATATTAAATATGTTATAAACTATTAGTATATTATATTTAATTATGTGTTTGGTGTAGCATGACATACACACTATTGAATAAAAGGTTCTTACTTTAGATTTTTATGGCGTTACACATATAGTCTGTTCAAGTACCCATTGGTGACCTAAAAATGGTGTGAGATATAATCCCAATAAGAAACTACCCAAATTCATGTTTCTTCCAATCAGTGAACGTATATAAAAAAATTATTCATGAATTAATAGAATATATATGTATATACTGAAAGTAATCAACCCATAAATTATGGAGCTCCCATAAGAACACATCCATTGCTACCTGCATCAACCTTAGATGAAATGTATATAAATTAATAGTTTACACTATCTAATTTTCAGTCAATTTCATTTAACGATTCAATTTCAGTTAATAAATATGTCTCAGAAGTTGGCACTAAGCCCAGCTTCCCCCATATGATATTTTATTAAAAGATGACCAATCATGTCATATATAAAGTATAAGGTACTGACCGAATCCAAGATTGTTCATTTGTTTGGTAGATGTGTCGTATAAATATTTTTATTCATTCAGTAACTCAGGACCTAAGCCCATCCTTTTCATTCATAATTTTGAATCCATGTATTACTCTAGGTATATCATGAATCATGCACCCTACAAGCCCATCATCAGAATTCTTCATTGGAATCCAGTTATCGCTCTTGGTGTGTTCTAATAACACTACCACTCATTTACAAACATGGATGTCCTCTAAGGGAGCCCATGTATCACTCATGGAATATATGATCAACTAACCTCTCATCCTATCCTTATAAGACCATTAGGATCCCAACTATCATGTGACATATAATAGTCATCCCTCATTAGACTATCCATGTAAATATGTATACAGAACCCATGTGTCACTCAAGCATAAGAAATGTATAAGCCAGGTGAGTATGTCCATGGTGTTCATATAATAACCCATGTTTCACCCCAGGATTATGATCACTCAATCAAACATGAATTCAATATCATTTAGCTATAAAAAGGGTTATCAGGCAAATCATTAAATTAAAACTCATCTCGTAACAGGAGTGAAGTCATGGGATAATCATAGAGGGCTTAGAATCTTTCTAACTCACATGGGATTTTCATTATAATTGAATACCATGCCAAATAAACCAATTAAATTGAATGGTTCTAAAGAAATGGATTATTTACCCCTTTCAATTGTCAATTCAATTTACAATTTTTATTAACTTTCAAAATAAATATAAACTCAAAATTCAATTAATCAATTTAATTTACAATTAGATTCAAAATTTACTTCCCATGACAAGGGGTAAAAAGGATCACCCTAAGGAATACAAATTCAATATCCACACGTGGTTTACCAATCAACTAAAAACCACACCCAAGGGGTGGTTCTAATCCAATGTTATTAACCTTGATTCATTTATCAGTAGGTTCAATTAATTACATAAGTCATACCTATCAATTAAATCAAGGATTAAAATCCTTTTTAAGGGCATTTCTCTAAAAATTGGTGGCACAACATAGTGGTATATATATAAACACATCTAGGATAATGTAAAAGAATGAATCCACCTTCATTAGTTATTAATTGATTTCTCATCCAGTATCATCTCTTGATTTTACTCAGATCAGGTGAAAATCTAAGAATAGATGAAGAATCTATAAATTGAAAATATTATCACACACCTAAATAGTGTAGCTGATAACAAATAAAACATGTAATGGAATAAATGGAATTAAGATCTTATAGATTCAGATCCAACAAGATGAACAACACTAGATTCTGAGGAAATATGGAGAAGATCCCTCAATTTCTACATTAGGTGTCATTGAAAACCGCTAAAGGTGAAGGTTTTTTCCAATGTTAATAATGGTAAAAAATATGTTATATATAGAAATAATTAGGGTTATTTTTTAAAATTCACCCAAAATTTAGGGTCACACAGATTTTCCACCTGTTTATCCAAATATGACGCCATTTATGAGCTCATTTCTATTGGAGAGGGGAACCTCGCACTATTTTCTAGCATGTTATGACTAATTGAATGAAAATAGAGTCTCATCCCACCATATAAATTGTAGACATTCCCACTTGGATGTGTTCCTCATATCACATGGTTTGTCAACCCTTGGGGAATCCCCCTACTCTCTGCCCAGCCTTGCACGAATTTACATAACCATGTGTCCTACACCACACATTTCTAATAACCATGAATCCTGACCTGTTAAGCCCATGAACTAGGTTTGGGGCTCCAAAACAACTATACATACACCCCAACACATACATGTACTCAATGGGAACTCATATAAGGATACATTTGATCATTTAAATTTAATTATGATGGAAATAAAATTATATGAGCCTCCAGAAGGTACCAGGTTCTGAAAAACTTTCCCATTTAAATAAATTTATCCCAAAATTTCCTTCTAAGGGTGGTAAAGAATAATCCATGAATAAATATAGCCACTGTGCCCAGAAATAATCTCCCACTCTCATATCTCATCAGGTACACAGTCATGCATTCAGAGCACACATAATTGTGGAACTGACCAACCACAAAGAACTTTTGTGTTATGATACATAATATGTATAGAATTCTCTTTAGATTATTAATAAACCTGGAAGTCAACCTCTTATAGAAGAAGAGAATGAGACAAGTCATAATGATAGATGTGTAGTAGAGACTCATGGAATACATTGTGCATGGCCCGGTACCTCTGAGGTAACTGCAATCTATAGGCCATTGTCTCGACTCTCTCCATAATCCCAAATGGATTGACAAATTGTGGGGAAATACTACCCTATATCATGGTCCATCTGTGTTCTAGACTCAATAAAACATGTTAGAAGACTCGATAACTAACCAAAAACTCTAGAATTCATCTTTGTAATTTTTCATAATATTTTTATTGAGACTGTGGAGTATCCATCCCCTTATGAATCGAATAGACCTTCTATATGCTCTATTTTACAATATGATGCCCAAACATAACTGCATCTCCTACATATAACCCAAAAAGGGGTGATCTAAATAGCTAACCTTATAAGGACACAAAAGATTCCATCTAAATATTATATTAAATGATATTATTGTAGGTGAATTCAACCATGGGTATATGTGTAGGGTTCTGAAAAATCCGCAAAGGAGAATGATGATCCCCTTTAACTCAAGGGAGATTCTACCCAACTACCCCGCAAAGGGATGTGAAAATGTAGAAAATACTCAAGGATGGTGAAGGAGGAACCGGTCCACAGACCGGTATAATTTTAACGATGCATGGCCGTTCTGCGAAGCGTCCCTCCTCTGCGGGCCATCGTCGTTCGCAAAACTGAAGTGGAGACCCTCCGTGGTCGCAAAGCAGGAAAGGTGCCAACTCAGTCCACCATTCCAGACCGCCCTAGCCGCGAGCTGTATTAGCCGTCCTGAACTGCCTCTTCTGTCATTCGCAAAATGGAGGCGGAACCCTTCGTGACTGCGAAGCACTCCCCGAGTTTGGTTCGCAGAGGAGGGGTGTTTAATGCCCACCGCGAGTCATGGATTGACCAAGTCATCTTTAAACTGGGTTTTCGGTCATGGACGTCCACAAAAGGTGTCGTGTGACCACAATTACATCTCATTACCCACTCTATAAAAGGATACCAAGGTAGAAAGGAAAGGGGATTCGGATTTGGGGGAAGGGAACGGAGAGGAGATCGGTCAGATTCGGGTGGAAGGATTTGGAAGGAAGTATGAAGATTTCAGATGTTCCAGTTCGCGAACTAGAGTAGCTAAACATGGGAACGTACTAATAAGGAACTGAAAATGCATAATAACTTGGTAAACCGCGAACTTAAAATCACAAAAAAGAGAAAACCACGAACCAGGGTCCCTCTGCGGATGTACTCCCCGCGGACAAGGGATTTTATGCCGCTTTTCCAATCCATCTCACCGCGTAGCACACTCCTACGCGGGCGAAACGTTGACCAATGAACCCTAGACTAGCGCCAACCTTGGCCGCCGCAACTCGCGTGGAACCCTCCGCGTACCAACCTTGTGCACGGGCCAAACCTGAAGTCGCGAGCCCTCCTGGTTCATGGGATGAAAATGAATCCATGGACCCCCTGGTTCGTGGAGGGCCTCTCAATCCACGAACCCCCAGGTTCGCGGATGGCCTCTCAATCCCCGGACCCCCCTGTTTCGCAGACGGCCTCTCAATCCACAGACCCCCTGGTTCACGGACGGCCCCTCAATCAGCAGACCCCCTGGTTCGTGGATGGCCTCTCAATCCACCGACCCCCCTGGTTCACGGACTGCATCTCACTCCGTGGACCCACTGGTTCATGGACGACCTCTCAGTCCGTGGACCCCCCTGGTTCACGGACAGCCCCTCAATCCACAGACCACCCTGGTTCGCGGACAGCCTCTCAGTCCGTGGACCACCCTGGTTCGTGGACGGCCTCTCCAGCCACGTAGCACTTCCCTACGTGAAGGACGCCACCACCCATACCCCTATGTGGAATGACAAAACCATCGGAGTTCCCATTCCTTAAGCCAGATAAAATCCTTCTGATCCGGCCCGATCCTCCGTGACTCCGTCATTGGCCTACTCATCGGCCCCAATCCAAGGCCTCCACCAGAGCCACTGGATTCATGCGGAGTAACTATCAGGAACACCAGCGCACCATTTAAGTTCACATACCCATGGTAAACAGGGGCGAAGGGGTTTCCCCGACCCTTGGGCAGATTTCCGAAGCATTCCAAGGTCCACACTCCCATGGTAATGCGGGGTCTGATCCTGAGAGCCCCTTTCTGCCTCTACTCACCAGGATGGGGTACTTCACACTTTGACGGTCGGGCACTTCTCCTCTCCCTAGAGAGGGGGAGACATACCCATCAGAAGGCAGCCATCCCCATGCACCTCGGTACTTTCATGGGGAACATGAGAGGTGACGGGCACAGGAGCACCCCTTTCCCTCTCCCGATGCGCTTTTTCACTATGGGAGTCCCTCTCGGAGTAAGACCCAACTTTATGGGCCACCCTTTTGCGTAAGCCCCACTCCACTTCTCACGGATGGCCATTTCATGATGTGATCCTCTAGTCCCTTCTGCCTCTTGTTTCTCACACCGAGCATTACTCATTTGGGCTTAGAGTAAGCATCGACCATGACATCCACACTTATGGGACTCCTCAGAGTGTAATCCCCAATCCATTGCCCTGGACCTCCTCAGAGTGTAAGCCCCAATCCTTCGCCCTGGGCCTCCTAAGAGTGTAAGTCCCAATCCATCGCCCTGGGCCTCTCTAGAGTGTATGCCCCAATCCATCATTCTAAGCTGCCTTAGAGTGTAAGTCCCAAGACAATTCGAACTATGAGGACTTTGATTCCCTACCACAGGGATACGTAGGAAGCCTTCATGAGGTTCAAGCCCAATCACAATCGGACCCCCGGGTCCACCGTCACGTCGGTTGTCCAACACCCCGATTCGATCTATGTGGACTTTGATCCCTACCTCCTAGGTAGGGTACATAGGAAGCCTCTATGAGGTTCAATACCAACAACCGGTCAATCCAACTGTCCTCATAATGGTTCATCGTGCCACTCCCAGTGTCGCCTCAATGGGTTCTAACTCCTTGGGGTCATTAATCCAAAGACGGATAGTAATCCTTGGGTATAAATGATTCTGAACCCCTGTGTTCAGCAGACCATTTCCCACCAGGAGAAATTAGTGGATACTATGCTTGGGTATAAACCCAAGATTTGTGAACATATGAATACGTCTTAAATATATAAGAGAGTCCCGGAACATGCAATAATTCCCCCCAAAAGGGTACGATGAGCCCGACTTCTCATCCTCTCAACCAATGTGAGTTCTTAAGTGTCGCTGGCCCAATCACCCAATGGGTGCCTGCCTTTGGAAAGCAGGTCAATGCATCGTCGGATGTAGAACCGTTGGACATTTTGAAACTGACCCGAAACAATAATGGTGAACCCGACGTGAATCTTTAACCAAGAATGATGGATTTAACCTAATCCCACTATGTTCTCCCTTTTACTTACAAGGAGGGCCAAGCAATGTCATTGAATATGCATGGGATCATGAGATGATTCTTTGAGGGGTTTTCTTTTTGTATTTGTTAAAATTTTTTACAGGTACCTTCAGAACTCCCTTCGAAACAATGGCGTCCCAAAGGAACTCACAAGCACGTACTTCCAACAACGCAATGACCGGACATCCTCACCTATGGAGGACCCCATCACCCACCCAGCACCTACAACGCTTGGTCTCAGACGCGCTGAACTGAGAGTACCACATGAATGGTACTCTCCAAACGGTGGAGGCGGCCATGCATGCCCTCCAATCCTCGAGAACTCGTCGGTCGCATGCCCAGCAGCGGCTGCAAAGGCGGATCCAGACAGCCCTTGTTGCTGTCTCCAACCATTTCGGGAGTCTATCCCCAGAACGGGACAATGCGTACCTCCCTTATCTTAGGGAGGCAGATGAGGCCGATGTTGAGGACTTCATCCCCACTGAACAGGGGTTCCGTTCCAAGTCCCCCACCAGCAGACGTCATCACGGTCATGTCGCGATTCAACATCATCGCGCTAAGGAGGATGTATCCCCGAGGATTCAGGCCCACGTTCCCCGAGCTCCGGCCCCTCAGACCGCCCGACGAGGGCGGCAGACGTACAATCAAGGACCGGTCATCACCCTGGTCCCTGAGGAGGAGCTCCGCTGCCCAGCCACGGAGACGTACCACGAACAGTAACCTACACTTGTTCGCTCCTCCCGAGCACACCATCCAGACATGGCAGCATCATTCAAGCCGGCGTGCATCGTCGTTGAGCTCCATCAAGCCTGTCACTCACACAGGATGGCACTTACCAGGTAGGAACCTCTCCCTGCCCAGGGTCGTGAAGTCCACCAACCTTACGTGGTGGCAACCCGACACCTGCAGGACCAGCTCTTAGCAGTTGCTTCTGACTCCTGACATCCTGATATGGTGGCGATCAACATATCCTGCCACCCAGATGTGGAGGCAAATCGTAGATGGGCACGTATGCCCGCCAACAAAGGCCACCGACTCGATACAGTGGGAAACTAATATATGCAGGGCCATCTCTTTGCGGATGCAAGAAAAGTCTGCCATCCCGATGTGGCGGCCAACAGAGAGATAAACCGGCATATCCCGGTACAGGGGCAGATTCGTTGACCTGCCCCGACACAGGAGAATTGTCAGTACCCACTAACCACCGGAGGAACAGAGTAGGATATTCCTACTCTGATAATGGAATGGGCCTTCATACCCGTTCCATCCAAAGATATCTCTATACATATCCTGTAAATGATGGAGTAGCAGGTATCGATCCCAGATCATATCTTGCAGACTTTCCAGAATGTAATTGCGTCAGCGGAAACAGCAAGGACTCGAGCTCGTGAGCCCGTCTCCCCAATTGTGGTGACTCATCTGAGAGATGATATAGCCGCCTCAGAGCAGATCTGCATCCCTACTTCTTCCCAGGAGGGTCATCGGCCATATTCCGCAATGCAAGGGAAACCGGATCGAGTAGCTTCACTCGTTCCAATAGGGGGACACCCGTCCATCATGGTGGATGCTCCAGAAAAATCATATATCACTGCTAAAATTCAAGATGTTTGTCGGCGTATCCTTGCAGCATCACGGGACCCAATTAGATAGGGACCCAAAGGTGAAGGTCATTATCAATAGTAGGCGGTCTCGGCTACCCACAAGAAAGCGCCCTGAATGCACCAAAGGCATCCAGAAAATAAATATGGAGTTCATGTCCTTGAACTACTGGAAGCTGGGGTCCCCAACACCGCTAAGCATACATCAAAGTCTCAGAACCCTGCCCACCCATTACCATATTATGTGAGTGGAAGTAGCAGTTGCGAAGGTCCTCCCCGCAATGTTGCTACCAGAAGCAATGAAGGTCCTCCCCAGAGCACCTATGGGTGCTTCCCCCATAGGAATATAACAATCGATCATGAGAGATTCTCTTTTGATGCGAGTCACGGAAACCCTCCACGTTTCCAGAAGATCGAGCAGCAAGAAGGTCCTCTACTTGTTGCGGTCCACCCTGAAGGTCCTCCCCAGGGTATACGCTACAAATAGTCTCCATGCAGTGGGACCACAGATTATGATAGTAGTCCTCACAATCATAGTCACAACTGCGGAGTCCCTCCCAGCAGTGACGTCTCATCACGACAAGATGGTCCTCCCCTTGTCGTAGCGTCCCCTGAAGGTCCTCCCTAGGGGTTACGCTGCAACGGAACTCCACACAGCCAGGCATCAGATCACAGTGGTAGTCCTCTCCACCCTGATAATGGAGGTCCTCCCCGTAGAGACGTCAAGAAACGAGAAGGCCCTCCCCTCATTGTGTTACATTCTAGAGGCCCTATCCAGGATTTATCCCACAGATATTCTCCCTACGGCAGCACTAATGGTAGTCCTCACCATTGCCACAACTGTGATGGTAGTCCTCACCTCCACGACTGCCATTGCGAAGGTCCTCCCCGCATTGGCCCCAAGAGACAAGAAGGTCCTCCTCTTATTGTTGTGGGTCCTGAAGGTTCTCCCCAGGATGCACATCAAATGTTAAGCCATGATGGCTATCCTCACCATGATGGAAGTTATTGTGAAGGTCCTGCTTGTAACGACGCTATATAGCCAGAAGGGCCTCCCCTTGCTACGACACACCTTGGAGGTCCTCCCCAGGGTGTTCACTACAAAAGTCCTCTATGCAGTGAAGCATCAAGCAGTGATGGTAGTCCTCACAATTAAGGCCGCCATTGCGGAGGTCCTCCCCGTGATGACATATCATATCAACAGAAAGGTCCTCCTCCTACCGAATCAAGCACCGAAAATCCCTCGTATACTAAGGCACTCATAAGGATGGGATCAAGCATGTCAGATTCACAGTTAGTCACCGAAGACATCCTTCTGTAATCAGGAGACGTTCCAGGGTCACACTCATACTCTGAACCACCTCGGAATTGCCCACATAATGATTTAGCATCTACCAGTCCCACTGCCTCCGACCACATTGGCAGCGAGCATCTCAGTTGGGTCGACCAGGTAGAGGAGTCACTAGCGGAGGAATATGCCAATATGTTGCACCTGAGGAAACAACTAGCCAGGGATGATATACCAGTTATGTTTTGTCCTACGTCCACCTCTCAGTTCGACATACCCAGAGAGTTGTCGGAAGAATGTGTGCACGACATCCGCCATAATACATGGACATCCCTCCACTGACTGAAATCATGCTTCCTTCCCTACGATGGGTATGTAGACCATGTCAAGACAATAGGGGACCTCTTGCGTCACATCGACCTGGAAGGTATTCCCTCAGCATGGCAACACTGACCCAAGAGGCGTAAAGGAAACATGGAGATAGCCTGCCTCCGTGTGCTGCACCAGCTGCGCCGCCTCATCGATGAAGCTCCAACGGGAGTCCATATCAAGGGATGGGGGGACATGGAACAATGTATTTCACTCCGTTCCCCACCCAGAAGAACCTGTTCGGCATGGTGTCTTGGAACTTCATCACGTTAAGATGGCAATCGAGTGGTCTTCCTACTCAGGAAAGGAAACACACCCAACAGATTCAGGCCTTGAGTAAGTCCCAGAAGCGTCAGGCCTGGCGAGAACAGGCCCTTCAAGAAATCCTCAATCAGGCCATTAAGAGCATAAAATAGGCCTCTCGCCTAAGAGAGGTCAATGAGCGATCTTTTCCTGCCTCCCTAGAAGGGATTTATCCACATGTGAATTCGTCACCAAATCTGGTTCACCCCCGAATGCGGGCACGCGAGATCAGGCAAGTCGTGATAGCAGCAGCCACTGCCGTAATCCAGGGTCAACCCTATCCTGTAGGGCTGGGGGCATTTTTAACAATAAATTCCCCCATAAGACCAATATAACCGGGAAGAGACTCGATGTCCAAGGAACGGAGCCAACCCCAGCCCTCATGGCTAGGGGCATTATGACCCCCTCAACAACAACCTCCTCCACAAGAGTCAGTATTCTCTCATCTAGGGAGGACAGCCAGAAGGGGAGGTTCATGTCCAATCCCGTCATTTGAATCATCATACCCTCCGAGAGGAATGGGCACCGTAAGGTCGCATCAAAGAACTCTCCATGTCACCCTTCGTCAAGAAGTCCGAAGGAAATCCAAGGTCATGAAAGGGAAGGCCATAAAAAGACACGGGAGATCCTCTTACCATTTGGAAGATGACATCTTCTCTTCCCCACTATATGCATTAATCAACTTCATAGAGGTTAACCCCACTGGTGACACCAGAGATACTGCAAATCAGGAGGGATCGAGAGATGATAGTTCCGGTCAGGCTGTGACTCACAAAGAACCCCCAGGTGTGCACACCCGGAACCAGAGGGCTACCCTAAATATGGCCATCCATCCAGCAACCCTTCTCCACCTACTCATAGAGATTCCAATAAGGATAAGAATAAAGGACTAGTTACCCTTAACCTGCCTCCTTCTCTCAATAAAAATGAGCGAGTCACGCTCGAAGAGAGATTCGCTCGATAGGAAGAGGAGATGAAATAATTGAGGTGGCCTAACGCCGAGCTACTCTAGAGGAACTACCTTATCGAAAGTGTGTCCCGGGAGTATCCACATCATGCACTCCCAACAAGTTCACCACAAAGACTAAGGTTTGCCCCGACAAACGAAACACGATCAGGGCTCCCGTCCAATGAGGCGCTCGGCCCGTCCAACTACCCAAACGTAGATTCGGATGAATAACAAGACTTCCCTCCACCCAAGAAGCAATCGGAGCGCGTATGCATGAACCCTCCGAAGGTGACATAAACGGCACACGCACCCCTAGTTCCGGCCAATCCAAATCCTCAGGAAATTCCTTGGGCTACACCTTCCCAGGACCAGACCCAACAGGATGTAAAACAGGGTCTGACCAACACCATCGAGGCACTAACAACTCGATTGGAAGCGATGGAAGGTCGACACGCTCCGATACTGCCAGAGTGAAAACCCTACTCGGATTGGGTGAGCAACACACCACCTCCACCCAATTTTGGGAGCCCTGTATTCCCTATATACAATGGACCGGGTGATCCAGAACAGCATCTAATGCACTACGCATCCTATTGCGACCCTATTATGGGAACTTCAGAGCAATAAGAAGCAGTAAAACTCAGATGCTTCATACGGACCTTGAAAGTATCTTCCTTCGTTTAGTGTACAAGTCTGCCATCCCAGTCAATAAAGAGGTTGGAGGACCTTCGAGAGAAGTTCCTATCCACTTTAGCTCGACGTTACCTAAAACAATGGTCAGTGATCTCATGAAGTGAAAGAAGATGGAGAATAAGAGGGTCTAAGATTTCATCACCAGATGGAAAGGTCTGACCTATTCCCTGAACA
This sequence comes from Viscum album, assembly GCA_963277665.1. Taxonomy (NCBI): domain Eukaryota; kingdom Viridiplantae; phylum Streptophyta; class Magnoliopsida; order Santalales; family Viscaceae; genus Viscum; species Viscum album. The sequence continues at coordinate 1,659,590,517 of OY728153.1, forward strand.
GACCAATGCCTCAAGATGAGATGCTAACCATATTTATCGATAATCTTCGAGATGAGCTTCGAACACCGCTCATACCAGTGGAGTGCACCACTGGCTTCCGCCATCTCTCAGCCATTGCCCAGAGAATTGAGGGCTCTCTACAGCAAACTAATTCGAAGTCCCAAATAGCCTCACATGCTCTTGCAAAAATAGCCCCTAGAGCTGAAGTGTTCGCTTTCACACTCAATCTAGCCCATGTGCCTGCTCCACTGCTCAGGCCTCCACCAAATCATCAAGGGACCCCTGCATATCAGCGGCCACCTCTGCCTAAATGGGACGATCAGCAAGGACCAAAGCGGAACCAGTTTGAGGAACAAAGACAAAAAGTATACTCATTCCGAGACAATCAAGTCCGTGGCTACATCATTTCCACCATGAACTGCAACTTATTCATTATCCCAGAGCCGAGGAAACCTGAAGAGGTTGGCCGCAATGACAGGACAGATTATTGCCCCTACCATCGGATGTTGGGGCATAGTATTCGAGAATGCTTTGTCTTCAAAGACCTCCTATAGAGGATGGTAGATTTCGGACAGGTCGAGCTGGGACCACCCCCAGCACATGTGGCATGTATCTCTACCACCGACTCCGAAAAAGTGGAGGGGTGGAAGAAAGTCACCAGTAAGCATGGGCAGAAATTTGACAACTGGATGACTCGGAAGACTATCAACTGAGCCTAGGGAATACTCCGAGCTCAACTACAGCAGCCGGTGTTTCCACCAATAGCCCTTGAAGCTGCAGAGCCGACAGTATCGACCTCAAAACCCTCCCCGAGCCATTCATCCAGACATAATCAAAGGAGGAAGCAATCGCAAGAGGAGTAGTCCGTGGCAAGGCCAAAGTTAGTCCCGACCCTGGAAGATTATATGCCCTCGAATTTGGCACCATGGGCACTGACCCACCAAACGGCACAACCAGGGACAACTGACCAGGTTGACCTATCATAGGATGAAGAGCCAATATTTGGTTCTATTAACATCATCCATCTTATGGAATCATTCCCGGATGAAGGGTATGGTTACGAACCCGAGTTCCCTACATGTGGAGCCGGGAGGAGGAATCGTACAGGTAAGGGAAACTAGGGGAGGTGCTACCACGGCCGAAAACAACCATACAGTTGGACCCCAGCCCAAACCATTAGTATCGCAGAAACCCATGGGAGAGCCCTTCAATAGACTCAGTAGGAGATAGAATGCCCCTCCACCTCCATAAAAAGCCACTCTGGCCCCTTTATTCTATGATACCCACCCGAGGAGGAACAAGTGTCTGGCTGCCTAGTGCGCACAAACAGACCGGCCAGGCCAAGTCCTCAAAATGTGTGAATGCCATCAATATCTGACCCCGCAGACGGTCCCTCATCATAAAATGCTCCAGCCCCTAATGAACCCGCTAAGACTCTCCCGCCAATGAAGAATCGTTAGCCGCTGGAGTAGAAATACGACATCCATAAGCAGCTGGCGTCATTACCAGCCAAACTATCTATACTGGATTCCCTGAGTCTGTCAGTAGACCTCAGGGAGGCACTTGTAGAAGCTTTGATCATCCACCAAGAGGTTCAAGCCAAGGTAGCTGCCGCTGAAATTTACCAGACTACGACTGACCCGGTTTAATGCAATGCAGTGATTTCATTCACCAATCCGGATGAAGATTCCATCATGCAAGGACTCATCAGACCACTATATGTGTGTGGTACACTAAATAGTATTAAGATCTGGAAAGTCTTTATAGACAATGGATCTGGAGTTAACCTCCTTCCCCTACGGACACTTCGTAAGTTGGGCTACAATGAGGATGACATGATTCCTTCAGCCTCAACTCTATTGGGTTACGACAAGAGCGAGCAGAAGCCAATGGGACAAATTAAGCTAAAGACCCATTTTGGTGACCTGGTAGCCTACACGGAATTCCTGGTGGTCCGGTAGATCACAACATTCAATGCCCTGCTAGGAAGGCCATGGCTCCATAAGCACATGGTCGTTCCTTCATCCAACCACCAGTGTATCAAGTACTACGTCAATGGACAAAGTGGAACATTTCACGCCGACAAGGCCCCTTTAGAGCTCTCCGAGCCACATTACATTGACGCCGGGTTCTATGAGAAAAAGAAAAAGAAGCCTTTGGTCGATGGTGTCGACTAGATCCCCTCTCCAAATGCCCTTGAAATGGTTCCCGATGACCCCCTCTAACCGCTTGGTAGAGATTATGTCCTACCCATAAACCATGTTGAGAGTACGAGTTCAAGTATGGATACACAGTCGGATGTCCTCATGACTTTAGCCATAATGGCCGAGCATGAAAATGTAGGAACATCCTCCAACCCTCGATGTGGGGACAAATACTCTAGTGGGGATGCCCATGATGCCTCTCCCTCAAACCCTCAAAGGCTCAGACCGAAGACTCTCCCCCCATCGGATCAAGAAGAGGAGGACTTGGGAGAAGATGAGGAGGAAGATCTCTGGGATGCACCTCTTGCATTGGAGGAGGGTATCTCCACCATGGTGGATGATCTTAGGGAAATAAACCTGGGTACCGAGGAAGATCTGAGGCCTACTCTCATTAGTGCAGCCATGCCCCCCGAGGAGCACGAGGTATATACCTCTTTCCTGAGGAAACATCAGGATGTTTTTTCCTGGAATTACATAGAAATTCTAAGACTCGATCCTGAAGTGGAGACGCATCACCTGGGTCTTCCAAAAGACTACCAGGGCTATAAACATGCCACCTGAAGGACACACCCCTCGCATGCTGCCAAGATAGAGACTGAAGTTGATAAGCTCATTAAAGAAGGATTTATTCGGGAGGACCAGTACCCCATTTGGTTGGCCAAAATCATCCCTATCAAGAAAAATAATGGACAAATCAATGTATGCATTGACATCATAGATCCCAATCGGCATTTCTCAAAAGATGATTTCCCAGTTCGGATCACCGAATTATTAATCGATGCGACGGCTGGGTATGAGGCTCTATCCTTCATGGAAGGCTATTCTGGATATAATCAAATCATGATGGACTAAGAAGACGAATAAGCCACTTCCTTCAGGGCCCCTCAAATGGTATTCTGTTACAGGTTCATGCCCTTTGGTCTCAAGAATGTTGGCGCCAAATATCAGCATGCCATGCATCGGATCTTTAAACCGTTCCCAGGGAAATTCGTCGAATGTAACGTGAATGACCTAGTGGTCAAGTCCAGATAGCGCTCGGATCACCTGTCAGACCTTGAGACCATATTCAACAAACTCCGACAGTATAGATTGAAGATGAAACCCTTGAAATTTGCCTTTGGGGTTACCTCTGGGAAATTCCTTGGCATCATCGTACGCCATCGTGGCATCGATGTCGAACTTGAGAAGACAAAGTCTATCCTTGTATTACCACCTCCCTGAAATGTCACCGAGTTGAGGTGATTCCAAGGACACCTATCCTATATTAGGTGGTCCATAACCAACCTGGCAGGAAAATGTTTTCCCGTCACCCGGTTAATGGAGAAGGGGGTCACGTACCGATGGACGGATGACTGCCAAAAGGCGTTCGACAAATTGAATAGGTACCTCTTGATCCCACTAGTTCTCATGCCCCTAGTTGAAGGAAGACCTCTCATCTTATATGTGACAGCCTTAGAGCGATCACTGGGAGCCTTCCTCGCACAAAAGAATGATACCGGTAGCGAAAACAGTCTCTATTACCTCAGCCGAACAATGATTGATAATGATACTCAATACTCAAACATTGAGAAGAGCTGTTTAGCCTTGGTATTCGTGGTTCAAAAGTTGTGAAATTATCTGCATCATCATGAAGTCCATTTGAACTTGCAGAGTAACCCGCTCAAGTACATCCTCAACCTCCTGATGCTAACCGGACGCCTATCCCGATGGGCGGTCATCCTACAACAGTTTGACATCTGGTTTGTGCCTTAGAAATCCATCAAGGGACATGCATTAGCAGACTTTCTGGTAGAGCACCCTTTGACAGGGACAACTGCACCGGACGCCGAGCTACCTGATGAATAAATTTTCTCAGTTTGAGAAGATTTCCCAGCATGGAAATTGTACTTCTACGGTGCATCATGAAGCCCAACCGGGAAGAGGATAGAGGATCCCAGATTCAACAAAGAGGGTTTGGGAATAATACTCGTGTCCCAGGAAAAGACAGTCCTGCCATATTCCTTCCTCCTGTCAGAGGGATGTACAAACAATGAAGCGGAAAACCAAGCTCTCATTGCAGGTCTGGAACTCGCACTCCAGGCACAAGTACAACACCTTAAGGTAAAAGGTGACTCGAAGCTGGTCATCAAGTAAGTCAATGGTGACTATGCTATTAAAAAGGAGGAGATAATTACCCTGTTTCACCATGTTCGAGGGTTAATGGATGAGTTCTCCATAGAACCAACATTGACCTATATTCCCCAGTCTCAGAATGCTCAGGCTGATGTGTTATCCAATGCGGCCACAGCCCTAGCTAACCCAGGCTAGGATGAAACATTTATTAGTATTGCTCACCGTTGAAATGGTATTACCATTCGTTCATACCAAGAAGGAATAAATCCACGAAGTCAGTCCTGTCCCCGAGCCATATGCTCCTGCCACTGGATGGATGACCCCCCTTTGCAAACAACCTTCAACGGGGAGAACATCCATCAGACAGGGCTGAACGAGAGCAAATACGGAGAAGGGAAATCAACTTTATCTTATATGGCAGCGCGGGTCAGCAAGAGGTCCTCTACAAACGAGGCATTGATTTAGTGTTCCTCAGATGCATTGATGGAGATGAGACGGTCGCCGTCATGACTGAAGTGCATGCCAGAGTATGTGGATCACATCAACCGGGGACCAAGCTTTCCCATTAGGTTTGAAGACTTGGGTACTACTGGCCCATAGTGGTACAAGACTGTAAGTGTTTTACCGCAAAATTCCACTCATTACAAATTAATACCAACTTTATACCCCAACCCCCGGAGTTACTTCATCATGCCAAGTACTCCTGGCCATTTTCCATCTGGGGAATGGATGTCGTGGGACCATATCCTCCCACCATAGCCAAATAGATAAATTATATCCTCACGGCAACCGACTTATTTTCCAAATGGGCTGAAGCCATACCCCTCAAGGAAGTCGGGGCAAGAAGTGTTGTCAGCTTTGTGAAGACCAATATCATCACCATATTTAGTGTCCCTCATACCATACTGATGGAAAACAGCACCAACTTTTGCTCTGATAAATTTGAGAAACTATTCAACGAGTATGGTATCAAGGCTAACCACTCATCGCGCTACCATGCAGCGGCCAACGGAATGATAGAGGCTTCCAACAAGAACCTATCCAAAATTCTCCAGAAAATGGTGGACAAAGACAGGAAGTCATGGTAGGATAAACTACTCCATACATTGAGGGGTTATCGAACCACTATCTGCACCGCTACTCTAGACACCCTATACTAATTGGTGTACGACACAGAGGCGGTCCTGCCCATTGAACTCCAACTTCCCTCACTCCGTGTTGCCATCTGTGATCAATTATCTGAATATGAGTAGTCAGAAAAGTGGCTAGGTGAATTTGAATAGCTGGATGAGAAGCGGTTGCACACTTTGCACCATCTGGAGGTATATACAAGAACTGGGTCGCATGAGCCTTCAATAAAAAGGTCTATCTCGGGTCTTTCATTGAAGGAGAATTGGTATTGGTCCTCCGAACCCCAATGATACCTGGAAAGAAGCCTCCAAATCTGGAGTGAAAATGGGAGGGACCATACATTGTACACAAGGTCTACTCCAACGGATAATATACCCTGATCTCCATGAACGGGCAAGTCACCACGGTTCCTACTAATGCAAGATTCCTAAAGAAGTATTTCGCATAATAACTAAAAGCAGTTATCGTCTGAGCTACATGACATTAAACTTCCAAGCACCCAATGGTCCAAAATCAATGAACCTAAACTAAGAGTATCCCGTCCTCATCAGTATAACTAAAAGTAGTTATCATCTGAGCTGCATGATGTTAAACTATATGGAGAACGTCATCATCTCATGATGTTAAACTGCATGGAGTTTGTCCTTACCGCATGACGTTAAACTACACGGAATATAATAACACCCTTCGTCCTAACCACATGAAGTTAAACTATATGGCTTCATCCTTACCGCACGACATTAAACTGCACGGATAACAAAAGCTAAAAATGCCTCCTCCCCCTATGTATGGACCAGACCTACACGGGGTGTATTCATCGTCCTCACCGCATGACATTAAACTAAACGGATTTCAAAGAACTATGTACAACTTGATTCTTGCCCTCGTAGGATACGTAGTGACACCGGGATCCCCTATCCTAGCCCAGCCACTCCCAAATAAAAGTTAAAAATGCATTCTTCCCCCGATGTACGGACCAGACCTGCACGGGGTGTATCCCTCAACCTCACTGCATGACGTTAAACTGCACAGACAAGAATTTTTAACAATGCCCCTTCCCCCATGTACGGACCAGCCTAGCACGGGGTGTACTTCTTTCAGAGAACTACGTATGTCTTGATTCCTGCCCTCGCAGGATACGTAGTGACGCCAGGGTTCCCCGTCTTGGCCCAGCCACCTCCAAATGAAATAAAATAGAAGTTAGACAATGTCCCCTTCCCCCGTGTACAGACCAGTCCTGCATGGGGTGTACTTTTTCTAGAGAACTATGTGTGTCTTGATTCCTACCCTCATTGGATACATAGTGATGCTAGGGTTCCCCGTCCTGGCCCAGCCCCTAAATAAAAGATAAAAATGCCCTTTCTCCCCGTGTACGGACCAGACCAGCACGAGGTGTAATCCTCGTCCATACCACATGACATAAAACTGCATGGATTGCAAGATTTAAAAATGTTCCCTTTTCCCCGTGTATGGTATAGACCTACATGGGGTGTATTTTTGCGTACTTGCCAAATGAAGTTGAACTGCACGGACAATAATGTTAAAAATTCCCCCTACCCCCTTGTATGGACTAGACCCGCATGGGATGTGTACTTCATCCTTACCGCATGACATTAAACTACACAGAATTTGTCCTTACCACATGATGTTAAACTGCACGGACTTCGTCCTTACTGCATGACATTAAACTGCATAGACGTTTTCCTGACCGCATGAAGTTAAAATGCATGAACATTGTCCTCACCGCATGATGTTAAAATGCGCGGACTTTGTGCTCAACACATGACGTTAAACATCACAGACTTCATCGCGACCCACCCAAGACACATGGTGATATGAGATGGATACTCCTTGCACATTTGGATGCATCCTCTCTATACATTAGACTCCAAGACCCAGATAATTATGGATCTTCATAACCACTCATGGACATCGGAAGTGGAAAGTCATCGACCCGTGGACACCTTTTCATGACTATGCATACCTTTCCCTCAGCGGATCTACATAATGATAGCCCTTGGATCGTCTACCAAAGACAAGGTTTCCATAGGAGACACTCTTTCGAGCTCTGTATGCTTACTGGCCTCAGAGCCCCCATACCATACCTCCTGATCCAGAAGTTTAGGGTGAAGTGGTTTACATGTTCATTCCCCTTTTCACATCTAGGTGCTTCCAGGGTATCCCTATCTGGCTAGCCTATATGTCCACCAGTGGTTCACATAGGGACCTGCATCAACGAACATCAAGCCAGGACTATGCTACTTTGACTCAACAGACAATTGCAGTGAAGATGATTCTTGTATACTTGGACACCATTATCCCCACGTACCAAACTCTACACTATGAGCGAGCGCGGATCCTAATAATCATTCACAGCCATTAGAAGTGGAAATTTATCGACCCAAGGACACCTTTGTATGACTATGCATACCATGCCCTCAGTGGCTCTGCATAATGATATCCCCTAGATCATCCATCAAAGGCAAGATTTCCTTGGGTTGTACTCTTCCTAGCAACGTATGCTTACTGGTCTCAGAGCCCCCACACCACACCTACTGATCCAGGAAAACTCAAAGTTGCATTTTATGACCTTCATCCCCCACCTTGTTCCAATTATATCAGAGCATGTTGACCCAGTTATCCTTCGAGTGACTGTAGCAATAGTTACCCAATGGTCCGAGCTCTATGACCGCTAAACTAGGAGTATCTCATCCTTACCGCATGATATTAAACTGCATGGAGTGAAGGTACACCCCCACGTGAAAAATAAATCAGGGCAGAGAGCTCTCTAAGCATTAACAGCAACCGGGGACGAATATCGCTGACATGCCCAGATATTTCCTTACCCGACGATAGACTTCGTGGCCCGGATAATTGTGGATCATCATAACCATTCATGGACATCGGAAGTGGAAAGTCATCAACCCAGATACACCTTTTCATGACTATGCATACCATGCCCTCAGCGGCTCTGCATATTGATAGCCCCTGGCCAGTCCACCAAATGCATGATTTCCTCAGGCGATACTCTTCCTATCTCCGTACGCTTACCGGCCCCAGAGCATCCATGTCATCTCTCCCGATCCAGGAAGCCCTCGAACCATGATTTATGCCATCAACCCCCCTCCACGTCATGTACATGCCAGGATACTCGGGCCCAATTACATTTTAATCAAGAGCGGCCTTTTTAACTACGTCCTTACCACACGACTTTATACTACACGGTCAATAGTCCTTGATGCACGACATTAAACTGCACATCATTGGAAAAGGAAAGAAAAAAATGCCCCTCATCCTCACTGCATGATGTTAAACTGCACATCATCCTTTAATAATGCTCTTCATCTTTACCACATGACGCTAAACTGCATGGTCAATCTCACCACGGGTTCGGTAAAGAATGAAGGCGTTTCTCTGTCTTTCAGTGCACGGGTCATACCGACACAAGCCACCATCTCACACCCGCGTGAGAAGGGATTACATCACCCATTCTCGGAAAGTCCAGTCTAGATGTTCCTCCCATATCCATGAACCCTCTCATCATAAACCATACTTTGTACTCAGAAAAAGATGGACTCTCATAAGCCACCCCTGGTGGTCCCAAATATCAACTTCCCGGATGTTGCTTGGCTATCGGGGGAATAAAATCATTGACCTAAGGACACATTTGCATGACTATGCATACCAATCCCTCAACGGATCTACATAATGATATCCCCTGGCCCGTTTACCAAAGTCAATATTTCCTTAGGCAATGCTTCTCTTCGTACGCCTCTTGGCCTATGGGCCCCCATGTCTATCCCAGGATTCGGAAACCTTCAGAGTTACAGTTTAAAAACTTCTTTCACAACCCTATCTGAATATGGCAGAACATCTCTAACAAGATTACAGAGGACTGGGAGAATTCGTTCCATTCTAGATGATGTCCCAGCTGCATTGCTTCAAACTGTGCCAAGCTCCAACCATCCTTTACACTAGATAAATTCATATAACAGGAACCTTTCTTCTACACTCCTGATTGATATAGATGTTCTCAAAACCTTTCAGATGTCACATACCCTTTCCAAGACACCCCTGGTGGTTTTCATAATTCTCAAATCCACCCAAGGTGGTTTCCATAAGCCAAACTTTCATGAATTCCTATGGCCATCAGAAATGGAGGGTCATTGACTTAAGGACACCTTTGCATGACTATACATACCATGCCCTCAGCAGCTCTGCATATTGATCGCCCCTAGCCTGTCTACCAAAGGCAATATTTCCTTAGGAAATGCTCCCCCACCCTTGCATGCCGGTGTGGCTCCCATGCCTTGATACATGCCCTGCAGGTCGTTCAAATTTAAACACACTCCCTCCAAAATGCATATGAAGGACACCGAGACATATTTTAATCAACCAAACCCCATTAGGACCCCTTCCCCACCATATTTGGCCAAAGATGTTTGACCTAAAACAACAGTAATGATAGTCATGATGGCGGGACCTTAAACTTCTCACAAAAGAGGACAAAGCCTGTTAGGCCAAAAACCCAAAAAGGGAGACCTAAGAAAAAGTTAGGCTATACCCAATGGGTTCACAGTAAACAAGCCCAGGAAAAATTAGTGTATTAGCAGAAAAGACAAAAATTTTGTGGGGGTTTTCTACAAAACCCTAGAAATAGTCATACTATGCTCGCTGAGCCCCCTTGGCTCAGGAAAAATTTAGAGCATTGTCCAATCACTCGTCGATTTTCAGGACCACTCTGCATCATAATGGCCTCCTTTTCATTCCAATCAGACCCCATTCTGATGGGGGGGGGGGAATTTGTAGTGTCTTGAAAAATCCGAAATGGAGAATGATGATCCCCTTTAAATCAAGGGAGATTCTACCAAACTCCCCCTCAATGTGATGGAAAATGTGTAAAATACTCAAGGATGGAGAAGGTGGAACTGGTCCGCGAACCGGTTTAATGTTAACGATGCATGGTCGGTTCTGTGAAGCGTCCCTCCTTCACGGACCATTGTCATTCGCGAAACTGAAGCAGAGACCCTCCGCGGTCGCGAAGCAGGACAGACACCAACCCGGTCCACCATTCCGGACCGTCCCAGTCATGAGCTGCGTCAGCCGGCCCAAACCGCCTCTGCTGTAATTCACGAAATGGAGGTGGAACACTCTGTGGCCACAAAGCACTCCACGAGTTTGGTTTGTGGAGGAGGAGTGTTTAATGCCCACCGCAAGTCACAGATTAACCCAGTCAGATGTAAACTGGGTTTTCAGTCATGGGCCTCCACAAAAGGTGTCGCGTGACCAAAAATACATCTCTTCCCCCACTCTATAAAAGGAGACCATGGGGGAAGGAAAGGGGATTCGGATTCAGAGGAAGGGAACGGAGAGTAGATCGGTCAGATTCGGGTGCAAGGATTTGGAAGGAAGGCTTAGGATTTTGGAAGTTCAAGTTCGCGAACCAGAGCACGTAAACCTAGGAATGAAATAATAAGGAAACAAAAACACATAATAACATGGTAGACTGTGAACTTAATGTAACAAAAAAGAGAAAACCGCAAACTATGGTCCCTCCGCGGATGTACTCCCCACAGACTAGGAAGTTTATGCCTCTTTTCTGATCCATCGCACCGCGTAGCACCCTCGTACGCGGGCGAAGCCTCGACCGATGAACCCCTTACTGGCGCCAACCTTGGCTACTGCTTCTCAAATGGAACCCTCCGCGTACCAACCTTGTGCATGGACCGAACCTGAAGTCATGAACCCTCATGGTTTATGGGATTCCCATCAGTCCGCGGACCCCCTGGTTCATGGATGACCTCTCAATACGTGGACCCCCTGGTTCCCGGATGACCTCTCAATCCGCGGACCCCCCTGGTTCCCAAACAGCATCTCAATCCGCGGACCCCCTGGTTCACGGACGGCCTCTTAGTACAAGGACCACCCTGGTTTGCGAACGGCCTCTTGGTCTACGGACCACCCTGGTTCATGGATGGCCTCTCCAGCCATGTAGCACTTCCCTATGCGAAGGGCGCCACCACCCATACCCCTGTGTGGCAGGCCAAAACCTTCAGAGTTCCAATTCCCTAAGCTAGATAAAATCATTCCGATCCTGCCCGATCTTTTGTGACTCCCTCATTGTTCTACTCATCGTCCCCGAGCCGAGGCCTCCACCAGAGCCACCTGATCCATGCAATGTAACCCTCAGGCACACCAATGCGCCATTTGAGTTCAAATACCCACGGTAAATAGGGGTGAAGGGGTTGACCCGACCCTTGGGAAGATTCCTGAAGTATGCCTGGGTCCACATTCCCAGGGTAATGCGGGGTTTGATCTCGAGATCCCCCTTTATGCCTCTACTCGCTAGGATGGGGGACTACACGCTTTGGTGGTCGGGCACTTCTCCCCTCCCCAGAGAGGGGGCGGCATACACATCAGAAGGCAGCCGTCCCCATGCACCTCGATACTTCCTAGGGTACTTCCCCGGGGAACAAGAGAGGTGATAGGCACAGGAGCACCCCTTTCCCTCTCCCGCCGTGCTTTGTCACCATGGGAATCCATCTCATAGTAAGCCCCAACTTTATGGGCTGTCCTTATGTTTAATCCCCACTTCACTTATTAGGGATGCACCTTTCATGACGTGATCCTCTGGTCCCTGCTACCTCTTGTTTCTCACACAGAGCATGACTCACGTGGGCTTAGAGCAAGCATCAACCATGACATCCACACTTATGGGCCTCCTCATAGTGTAAGCCCCAATACATATCCATGGGACTTCTTAGAGTGTAATCCCAAATCCATCACCTTGGTCCTCCTCATAGTTTAATCCCCAATCCATTGCCCTGGTCCTCCTCAGAGTGTAATCCCCAATCCATCATTCTGGGCTGCCTCAGGGTGTAAGTGCCAAGACAATGCGAACTACGAGGACTTTGATTCCCTACCAGACGGATATGTAAGAAGCCTCCACGAGGTTCAAGCCCGATCACAATCGGACCCCCTGTTCCACCTTCACATCGGTTCTCTGACACCCCGATTCGAACTACGTGGACTTTGATCCCTGTCTCCTAGGCAGGGTATGTAGGAAGCCTCCATGAGGTTCAATCCCAACAACTGTTCAATCTGACTGTCCTCATAACGGTTCACCACGCCACTCCCAGTGCCTCCTCAATGAGTTCAAACTCCTCAGGGTCATTAATCCAACGAGGGATAGTAATCCTCAGGTATAAATGATTCTGAACCCCAGCATTCAGCTGACCATTTCCCACCAGGATAAATTTGTGGATACTATGCTTTGGTATAAACAAAAGATTTACGAACATATGAATACGTCTTAAATCTATAAGAGAGTCTAGGAATAGGCAATAATCCCCCCCCCCCCAAAGGTACGATGAGCCCGACTTCCCATCCACTTGAAAAATGTGAGTTATTAAGAATCACTAGCCAAATCGCCTCGTGAACGCTTGCCTTTGGAAAGAAGGTCCACGCATCGTCAGATGTAGAACCGTTGGATGTTTCGAAACCGACCAAAAACAATATGCCTTTCTAGGGATCCCCCAAAATTAATGATATAAGCTCGTAGCATGTCCTAAAGCACCTTAATCATGTGTTATGAAAAAACACTAGTAAGAGTGTGCTATATTATGCACAGAAGAACATATGTGCCTAACACCTTATATAGACATTGCTATAACCACGAATTAAATCAGGTGTCCCAATCTAAAACAATACTCTGGGGGACTCTATGAATTCTTCTATCTCACGAATATATAACCTCTCAAAGTCATCAATTGAAAATGTCTCCTTAATAGGTATGAAATGATAAAACATTGTGAGCCAATCAAAAGTAACCCAAATAGAATAATTTCCTTGTAGTGATCTTGGTAAAATGGACCTCAAGTCCATCATAACATCATTCCATTTACAATTGGGAATTGTAAACTGCTGTAAAATTCTAGTTCATTTTTGGTGTTTTACCTTCACCTCTTTACAGGTGGAACATCTCATGAAAATACCAGCAACATCTCTTTTCATACCCAACCACAAGTATTAGTGATGTAAATCCTAATATATCTTGGTGACCCTAGGCTGAACTACCTAATAAAAATCATGATTGTCTCATATCAGCTCCTCATGAATTTCTTCTGAAATCCATACGTGACCATGTACACATAAAATTTAATAATCACCATTGGTCCAAAAAGGTGTAGAACCTTGGGACACCCTTGGAGGAGAGGGTGAATCAAAGTGTCAACTTTTTCTATTAAAGTAAGAGATCATGTCCCAATCTCAGTCAGAATGTGTTAAACCTATATGATATATATGAACAATAGATAAATAATCACTTGAAAAGAGACCATTCAACACTTTTTCTTGGTTCACGCCAAAGTTCTACGTACATGGAGCATAAGATGATAGTGTGTCAGTCATACCAAAATATTCTAATATTTACTAGTTTTGGAATACAAGAGTTCGTTCACAGTAACTCCAAGCCAAGTACACTACCATTAAAATAATTTAGGGATATATCAATGCATCTCTTAGAACACTTCCGTCAACTCTCCCTTGATCACTGCCCTAGGAGAATTCTTACTCAATTTATTGCCATGAGGGTCGCTTCAATAAATTTTCATTATAGCCTTAATCTCAGTCCCACATGAGACACTTCATTCATCGAAGCCCTGAATTGATGCACTTGAAAGAACCGATCACACACACTGAATAATCAAAAGCCAGTCCGAAGCATAACACTACACTTACATGAAATAACTCAAATTGTGTGTATGATTTGGAAAATTTCACTAAATATGACATTCGTGAAACCCCTACTTTCCATGAAACACTTATCATTCATGCAACTACAATGAATGGTTCACTTGGTCTTCTCAGACTAAATAAACACCTTGCATTCAATATTAACTATCTTCAATTCTTTCACGTGAAATTTTTTCATGTGGTAGAGCAAGTTGATTTTAGTTTCAAAATTCTTAAGTCTTCCATGGGGATAGCTGCATATTTATAGGCCTTTTATATCCTTATGCTCAAGATAAGCATGCGTAATTATTGGTGTGTGTAAGTTTCTTTCTAATCATGGAAGCCCCCTTTTGACGTCGCATTAGGAACGTAAGATTCTTCTGCACAACACCATCTTTCACGCATATCCATGTCTTGGAGAAATTTTTTTCCGTTTCTATATTTTTATACATTGGTCATCCATGTGATTATTGAAAATAAACACAAACCATACTCTATTTCCATCATATAATGATCTTAGTTCCTACAATATCCCCATTTGGGTTTGTTGAGAATATCTAGATACAATCAATAGAGAACCATCCACTATTAAAACCTAATTCATAAGAATCCACTCAACCATCAATCTATGTCTGTGTAAGAAATGATCAGTGTATAAAAGAAGTTAGAAGACATGAATTGTGTTCTTGTGTGTTTAAATATAATCTCTACCAATTTCCTCAGGTCTAACTATTTCCTCAAAACAATGGATTGTTTTTTCCTTCACTATTCTCTCTATCTTCTCTCATTCAGAGACGCCACATTTTATCCATTTCTCCCCCATTGGAAATAAACCCAAAGACTGATTATAATCCATTATAGAGCTCAGAACGTACTCCCCCTGGATCGTATCTCCCCTATAAACATGAAACACTTCCAAAAAACTAATTAATATAGGTAAAACATCTAGGGAGTGGGGAATATCGTAGCCTCTTCATTCACAAGAAGGTGGTTGAACACCAAGGTTCCATTGATATTTCATGAACACATGTGCTGAAAATGGCTTGGTCAGTATGTCAACCACTTGATCATAAATTCCAGCATTCTCTATTTTAATCATTCCTTGTTCAACTTTTAATGTGATAGAGTGGTTTCTGATTTCAATATGCTTCATATGAGAATGTGTAGAGACCCAAAGCTTGAAGTACATGTACATAACATTACTTTTGCGGAATACTTAGTGAATAACAAAAACAGACACCCAAGGACCTTAATATTTTAGTTTCTTTGGAAACTTGGAACATAATCTTCTAATCATGGAGAAAGATCTTCAATATCTCCCATAAAGATCTTCACCTTTTCTTTTCTTACCTATAACCTTTCTTGATATCCTGGGGAGAAGAAAACATAGAAAGGGTGATATTTAATGCTTAGTAAGGGTAAATATGGAGAACATAAAACAATCCAAACACATTTTAATGTAAAAACATTAACATAAAATCTAAACATCAAAATTTTGAGCAATGAACATAAAACATGGCAGTACACAGGGCATAGATCATAAAGGAACATTTATCATGATAAAGTAACATGTTGATAAAACATGTAATTGTGGTAAACCATTAAGCACATGTTATGATTTCTATATTAGCCAAGACATTGCTTCCAAGACCATCACAATGGAAGAAGTCCATTACTGAATCGGGTTTACTTGTCGTTCCAGCCCTATATTACTGAATCAGATGTACTTACCTTTCCATCCATGTCTATATCATGAGATATAAATCCTTAACCAATGAATTTTAGGGAGATATAGGTCCTACTCATCTCATAATGAAGTCATTCTTTTGTGTGCCAAAAAAATATCATAAATCATTCATCATAACTCAAAGAATAATATTGGTTTCATAAACATCATCCCATAATAACATAATCCATATAAAAAATGGGTATCATTTCATCATAAGAAAAATAAAAACCATGTAAATAATAGAGACATTATACTTGAAACATAAACATACTAAATAATTTAATCTTTGATGGAAAATTGTTTTGATAAAATTCTTGAAATGAATTCTTGAGGAAAATATCGTTTCTTATTCAAAATAATTTTCTTTACACAAAATGCCATGAAATTTCAAAAGAAACTTATTTTTTTTGAAAATGATCATGAAATCTTGTAAAGTAAGCTTCATGATAATAAATTGTTATGAAACTGTAAATATCCGTTCATGCCGTATAAGTTTAAAAAACACTCTTCTTGTACTTTTGTCGAAAAAGTCAAAAAGTACCTCATATGGTAAACAAAAGATAGATTACTTCCATACCATGTGGTAACAAAAAATGGTAAAAATGAATTTGAACATAAATTGAAGAATATTAAACATTTTATGAAATTTTTTTGTGAAAACATGGACATGGATGATAAATATAATCCCAGTAAATACTTACGAATAAACAATCTCATATAAAAACGAGATTGGAATAATTATCCCTTACCATTTATCATCAGTGAAATCATACGTGTCATAAAATAAAGAAAATTACATGCATATTTAAATATCATATCCTTCATAATAAATGTCAAAAAACTTTCATGGGAATCATAAACACCATACAAAAATAAATAGATGGTGATTGAGGCATATGTCTCCGAGAAATAAAAGTGAGGTGAAATAATCTATTACCTAATGTCCAATTTCTTCCGTATGTGTCCGAGACTCCTGTATATTGAGTTTAGACAAATTATTAACTTGTAAAATAACCATAATAATATTTATGATATCATATATGATTCACTTATGACTTTATATTACCCGTTCTTTTGTTAATTCCATGTTAAAGCAACGTTTTGGGTAAAATCATTTCATTTATCATACATGTTTGGACTTCTTGTTCTTGATATTTTTACTTATAACCTGATTTAATTAATTAGGGAATTTAAAACATTAATTTTATATAATATATATTTAGCATATAAATATATATGATAGATGGAAAAATTAAATGAAATACACCGTTCATGGAGACGGTAGGCCGTACATTCGCATGAACACTATTTTCATTTCCTTATTGAATTGAATAGAATTAAGTAAATGAAACATATATGTACATAAATACAGTATAATTATTTTTTTTATATCTTTCATTATTAATTATTCTATATAATTTCTAATTATTCTTGAATGTTTATCATAGAGAATGAATCTCATCACGTCATGGGGACGGTAATCTGTACGCACGCACGACCGACGATATTGGTCCCATAATTGTTCAATGGTATTGGAGTGGATTATATAATATCTCAGAATTAGTATCATGTTATAATAGTCATATATAGTTAATTTTTCCACCATTATACTCATACATGTAAAGTGGTGGTGGAAAAGAAAACTACACCACGGCATGGAGACGTTATTCCGTACGTACGCACGAGCGGTGATTTCATTTTCCGTAGGATGGATAAAAGGTGAAAGAAGGTTGTTTCATATTTATAATAACATATAATTATATGAGTGATCCTGATGTTATTAATTTATAATGAAACAAATAAATAAGAGGAAGTAGAAAATGAAATAAATTTGAAAGAATCTTTAATGGATATTACCTCTTCTTTGACGCACCTCTTCAAAACCTCCTCGTGGGCCACTAAAGATAGTCTATTAAGAAAATTAGGACCATTATTAGGTTCCTAGAAATGTTTCTAAGATAAATGTATAGGGTTAGGCTGATATTTAAGGAAAAAAGTTTTGTGAAGATTATAGGGAGGAGGTTCGCTTTTATAAGAGTGGAGAGGGGCACTTTTGGAAACCTCTAAAATATTAATTTATAATAAACTCAAACCCTTCTTAAAAACCTCCAAAAAATACTCAAATAATAATACTTTATGTGATAGGGTTTTAATACCATCAAACAATAAAATTTAGTCATCTTGGGAATTTATTTTAAACCTTATCAATTTTATTTATCCTTATTTAATCTATTAAATTTTATTTGTGGTAATAATATTCTAAATTTTAAATTGTTATAAATAATTACTTATGTGTTGTGAATTTTCCATAATTGGATAATTTATGACATTTTTATCATATAAATTTCAATTTATAATTTCTAAAAAATTTTGTGATTTTTAAATAATTTAATAATATGTTATTTTTATAAAATATCAATAGTGTCAATTTTAACACTATTCAATTATTTGAATTTAAATAAAATCCATACACAAGATATATTCAAACAATATATTTAATACATTCCTAACATGTCATATTAGTCAAAAACATTCACAGAGCACATGAATTCGTTCATATAATATTTATTTTAATATTTTTAAAACCATTTATTTGATATTTCTCTTAATAAAATAATCACTACAACATTTTTGTATAATTATTTAATATAATTATTTATTTCTTTAAAATTAATTATAAAATACTAGGATTTATATAAATCTATTATCTTCCATAAGAATACTTTTAATCGAATTTCTCATCATAAAATCACAACATTTAAATTATTGTATTTATTAACGTATGAAGGTGACACCTTTGACATCATTTAAAATAAAATAATATAATTGTCAAAATCACATTTATAGGGCTCCAAATGGTCAATACTTAGACCATTAGATGCTTATGGTTTTCAGGTACACCAGAAATAAGTTTTGGTCAGGTATTGGTGCCTTTTAAGGGCATTATTAGTTAATAAAACCAATATTATTGATTTTTTTCACAAAATAAATAATTTCTGCATCATTAATGTATAAGCTATTAAAGTATTTATATATTTCTTAAAAATTAAAAATAAATTACCATGATAAAGAAAAAAAATTTCTTTAAAATTAGTATTTATAATCGAATTTACATTCTATATAACCTTATATTAAAAATATTTTAATTATTAAAGTTTGAGTGGGACATATTTCATTTTCATTAAATATAATAAATTAAAGTTCTTAATCACATATTAGTGG
Organism: Viscum album; assembly: GCA_963277665.1. Lineage (NCBI taxonomy): Eukaryota > Viridiplantae > Streptophyta > Magnoliopsida > Santalales > Viscaceae > Viscum > Viscum album. The sequence continues at coordinate 1,659,609,648 of OY728153.1, forward strand.
GTTCCAATAGATTCTATTTCGACCCAAGTATTATTTAGAACGAAATATAATCATCCAATTATATTAATTCAACTGTTAGGGTAATTTTATAATATTATTTTTACCCTTAATTACATGATTTACCTTTAACTGTTGTAAATAAAATTTACCGTAGTTACTATTAATAATGTCTAAAAATAAAAATTAGCTTATGAACATATTTTTAACCTACTGATTCTAAATTTGAAATCCATTTTTCCAAATTCAAATCACAGAAGTTGCAGTATTTAATTAAAAATTAATCTCACTGTTGAGAAAATGGATTCTAAAAGTTAAAACATTGCAAAAGATTGAAATGTTTTTACCTTTGAATTCAATGTAAAATTAATGATAATGAAATAAATAATATTAAATGGAAAAAATATATTCTATTTATAATTTAAAAATATTAAATATTATAATTTAACTATATAAATTATCTAGATGAAAAAAGTTGTTTTTAATTATAATTTAGCGTATTTTGACTATTCATCAAAATATAAATGTTATCAGAATAATGTAAAAAATTTATCCTACGTAAATTTTTATATCCTTATTCAAAATAAGAAGTTTAAATTGTCAAATTGAACTTCTAAACTTGTCAAAAATTATATTTAATGTAGGTGCTCCATTAAATGGCGGCAAAATTGAATTCTTTTTAAAATACTTATTTTGCCCAAAAAAATTATTTTTTTCTCATACCATGTTCTAGAATATGTTTAAATTGAATGATATTGTTATAAAATTCAAAATTAGGTTAATAATATTCATAACGACTAGTTTATAATAATATTATAACAATATTTTGTTGTTTAGTGAAACTCGGTATTGCGTACAACACATGCTATTGAGAAAGGTCGCTCTTGCGTGCAACACAAGCCATGAATAGTGTTGTGTATAATAAAATCTAATATGGTGTTGTGTATAGCACAATATAGTCATGGTGCAGCGTACAACAGAAGATATTAATGAAATTAAAATATATATATCTCATAAAATATCGGGGTGTTACATTCTACCCACTAAAAATAAATTTTACCCTCGAAATTAGTTGGGGTTATAAATGGTTAACTACTTTAATTTTATTTCAAAGAATCCCACATCGTAAAAAGGAATACTAAAACATAATTTTAAAAAGGAATGTTGGAAACATAATGGTCACTCAAAGTAACTCAACACTGGGTTTCCACATAAGAGAATATAGGTGAAAATATGGATATGGAAGAGAAATGTAACCGTCATGTTCTGATGAAGAGTGGTATTAAACATTTCTATAAAAAAACCAACAATCACAAAGACATAAATTTGTGATGATCTAAGGTGGCATCTGATTCATCAGATATGAGAGAACTAGGACAACATTTTTGGTTTTCATGATCATTTCCCTAATGTTGAAGAATTTATGAATTAAAAGAAAAACTTACTTGATTTTGGTACAATTTTAGTGTTGTTAATGCCTTGAACAATTTCCACTACATCTCTTAAAGAAATGAATTTGAATTCATCTTTCGTGAAGTGTTAGCAGATCATGCGATAGAATGATAGGTCATTCCATCTTTCTCAAACATAAGGTTAGAAAAAGTTATATACATAAGTCCATTTAAGATGAGGTTAATCATATATGGTTCCCAAAATGGACTTATACTTAATCTATCATAATTCTTAATAAAATAAAACTAGTTTATACTAACCAGGGACTACTTTTAGGCTTGTGGTAGGCGATAAAGGTCTGTCTCACTTCGGTTTTGGGTTCAATTCATGCATCCTTGTCCGACATGATGGTTTGTCGCCCGTCCTTCGGGTTATCCATTTTATAAAACTCTACTATTATAACATTCCAGAAATAATATCAAAAAACATGTTCTATCCTTAAACAATACTATCTAATGTCTAACTTCATCCATTACAACCTTTAGGCTTATAAAAAATACTTTCAGCCAATCTCATAGTATAAAGAAATTTACTACTAGAAATGTCATCTACCAAGCATGTGAATACCATCATTTATCCCCCATATAGCATAAGATATATCTTGTTAGTTACATTCCAAAAATGTGAATTCCTTAATCATGTATTCTCTTGAAACATGAATTACCGTATAATCTTTTTGAAAACATGAATGCTATCAAAAATTAACTCTTTCCACATAACAAAATCCCAAAATCTCTTAATACCCAAACCATGATATCACTTTGTACTTATATTATTCATGATCTCATTAGTACTATCAAACACATCATTGTATTTTTATCCCTTCATTGTGCACATGTTAGGTGATTTCTAAAAATATCTGAATAACATTTCATGGATGACAGTACCATTCAATATATACTTTCAAAAACTTAAGGAAAAACAATAGATTAACAAATCTCAGATGTTTCTTTATTCCATTGTACCATGAGAATACTTATACAACATTACTCATGATAAACATGAAATCATTCCACTACCTTCTTAAACCATTAACCGAGCTTCATAATTTTATTCCTCAACACTTCTTTCATCTCATATATCATTTGTATTCTCTTCATCGTCATCAATATAAATACTACCCATACGACCATGCTGATTCCCTTCATGAGATTTTCTCTTAGGGAATTGGTTTGCATAATGCTCGTACATTCCACATTTAAAACATTTAACCATTGTTGATGTCTTATCCATACCATTATCCTTGTCCATTGTGTTAACTAAACCCTTTCCTTTGAAATTACTTTATTTGTGTCCTTCTTTTCCACACCAAAAGCATCTTCCTGTTCAATTGAAACATTCACCATGATTCCTCTTCCCATATGATTTACAAGAGAGAAATTGAACTTTATTTCCTCTATTTTCATCATGAAAATCCATCTTTCTCTTATTAAATGAGTTAAAAAACTTACCAAAGTTGGGATTATTGATCATAATATGAGATTGATTATTAGGAATAATAACGATGTTTTGCCTTCCAAATCCCATTTAATTTGGTTTCTCATGAAGAACATCATTCCATTGTTCATCATCTTCTCTATTAACATGAATCTTCCTATTTCCAGCCATTTTCTATAACCCAAAAATAATAGTGTGAGAGGCAATAATCTTAATAGGAAAACAACATAATAAAGGGGGGGAGTAATTTCAATATCTAATATTTTAAGTTTAATACTATGTTATTCGTGATCATCAACATAATTATAGTACTGTATCCTATACTTATACTTACCCTCATGGACATCCCAAGACATACATTAGAAATTTCTCTAGGGATATCTCTATAGTTTTCGCATCCTAGTTTCCAAAATATAAATAATCTTTTCCTCTGATACCAACTATAGAGACCCAAGATTGACATACATGGAAATTACATTACTTTTGTGGAATACTTAATACATAACAAAAACAGACACCCAAGGTCCATAATTGTTTAGTGTCTTTCAAAACATTGAACAAAATATTCTAATCATGCTGAAAGATCTTCAACATCTCCCATAATGACATTCCCCTTTTTTTCTTACCTAAAACCTTTTTTATATCCTGGGGAAAAGAAAACATTAAAAGGGTGAGAACGAATGCTCAGTAAGGGTAAACATGGGGAACATAAAACAATCCATAAACATTTTAACGTAAAAACATGAACATAAAATCTAGACCTAAAAATCTTGAGCAATGACATAAAACAAAGCAGTACACAAGGAACATATCATAAATGAACATTTGTCATGATAAAGTATCATGGGGATAAAAAATGTAATTGTGGAAAACCATTAAGCACATGTTATTATTTCTATATTATCCACGACATTACTACCAAGACCATCATTGTGGATAAAGTTTCTTACTAAACGGGGTTTACTTACCGTTCCATCCCTGTATTACTAAACCGGATTTACTTTCTATTCCAGCCTTATCTCTCTCATGAGATATAAATCTTTACACAATTCATTGGAGGGAGATATAGGTCCCAACCATCTCTGTAACACCTCGAGCTTCCATTATACGCTTCTCATTCAATAATGCAATAGCTTGCATTGTACGCAACTTCGAGTTCTAAAACACAACGATTAATCAAAGTAGCCGTTATGAATAGTAATAACCACTTTTTAAAATTATAGAAATTTTATATTTCAAAATGGACTTCATTTTTGTATTCGTAATATCGAAATTAGCCTATGTTGAATTTCTAGTATTTTTCTAAGAACTTCTAATTTTTTATGAATAGTGAAAAATACTTAAAAACAACTTTTTTAATCAAAATAATTTATAGTGATAAATTATAATATTTAGTGGTTTTAAAGTATAATTAGAATATATTTTTACAATTTTATCCAATGGTGGTCATTAGAATTAATTTAACATTGAAATTGGACATAAACAATTGCCAATCTTTTGATATAAATTGTTTCTTAAAAACACGCTATTTGTTGTGACAGAGGGAATTAATTATAAAATTAATTAATTCAACTTATATTTTTGGAATTTTGTAAAATAGACATCATTTTTGAATTCGTAATATCAATTATAGCTTAGGGTGAAATTTTGGCATTGTTCTGAAAAACTTCAATTTTTGATGAATAGTGAAACCACTAAGTGGTAGTTAAATAACTGATTTTTCGTTTAAATGAAATATTACCACTTCTGTGATTTGATTTTCAAAAATCCGACATACATGGTTGTCATTAAGAAGTAAAATGTGGTTCAATGAGATTAAAATAAATTTTTGGTGAATAGTAACTTTTAAGTTCTTAATCGCTATTAGAGGTAATTAGTGTAGTTTAAGGTAAAAACAATGTTTTAATAATATGATATGAGCTTGACACTTGTCCTACTCCTATTGGATGAGTCATGGCCGACCAATACAACCCATGGGTCAACTTGGGGACCCCATGGAGCCACTTTGGTTGGAAAATGACATTAATATATATTTATTTAATGTTAAAATTAAATTGACACAAACATGAGTTGTTTTACTAAAACAGTTTTTAAGTGGGGATACACAAGTCCAAATTTTGACTATAAATATTCATTATAAATATAAAAATATTTCCTACATCATAGTATTTTTATTTATAATTTTTAGACATTAAATAAATTAAATTATTTATGACATCATTATGATGCAGCGATGACCTCATTATTTAACGATTTAAATAAAATGAGAAGATAATGAAAAATGCAAGGCTTACACTTGTCCAAATCCTATTGGATGAAGAGATTTCGAACCCTTATCACCTTAGCCACGATTTATATATGTTTGGGACCTTTAGAATCCGAAAAGCATTGTATAATAATGTAACATTTCAAACATTCCAAAAGAGCCCCTCCTCTCCACTTATAAAAGGCCCCCACCTCTCCCACCTTATTCACACCTTCAAGCCATTTTGCTCGGCCAACCTCTGCCCAAATACTCTCCCAAATTCCCCCTATTACTCCTAGAAGCCTCACTTTGGGTAGAACTCTTCCCAAGGAAGCCTTTGGCTCAAGTCAAAAAGAGTTACCCGATTTTGAGGTAATGTCTTCTCTAATGTTGTTTTGTTTTATTTTTCTTCTCCAACCCTCTAAACTCATTTCATTCCTTTATTTTGTAACAAAACCAGTATCTAAAATATAGTAGGATGTTGTTATGATAAGGATTTGGTTTACACTTACACACACCTTCGTCTAATGGTTAAAGAACATACGGTTTCTGTGGATGGCGAATTTCTGCCTCACGAAACGATGATTGTTCAACACTCATATAACACCTTCAAAGGTGGCCATTAAGATGTCACTATTTTTATATATGATTTATAATATGTTTATGTTTTACTTATGCTTCTGTATTTCTCATTTATGGCATACTTTATGATTTCCATTATGGGTAAAACGCGATAATTTCATTTTAGGAAGTGCGGACTACCGCCCCCTCAAAGTGATTGGAATCGTTAATGCCATATGTGGGATGTATAAAGGATGGAGTAAATGGTATAATACACTATATTATACTGGAACTATATTATACCTTTATATAATTATGATTTCATTCCATTAAATATGAAATAGAAATGAAAGTAGCGTGCATGCGTACGTACGGCTTACCGTCTCCATGAAGGGTGCATTTCATTTCTTACCCCTAAATGTTACGTGACATTATGAATGAATGTATATACTGTATATATATGATATATATGATATCTACATCATGAATATAATTCTGGATATAATGGATATTTCACCACATGAACAACTTGTAATTATAAGAAGTTTATTTTTGACTCAAGTACCAAAGATCGACAAAACGACCGTTATTAACTTAAATAATTAAATAATGTTCATAACATGGTAATAAGTGATATAAATGGAATAATGAACATTAAAAAGGTTCTTATGTAAATAGAAATTAACTCTAGTTTATTATTCAGGAGGTTAAATAACGGTCGAGTCAAGTCAGACACGAGGTAAGGGAACTTCTTAACCCAACTTCCATTCTTTGGGTTAATCTCCTACTTTCAAATTATGTCATGATATTATTATGTATTATTTTGTATTTTTACTTTCTTTATGTGTACCTATATTGAATACACATAATAGATCTATTTTATTTTAAAAATGATCTTTTTAAGGACTTCGTCTCAATCTCCTTTCATTGAGGCATATTTGGTTTTATACACAACTTTCTTTTATACGGTGTATAAACCCCTTTGACTTTTACGTTTATTCAAAAGGAATCTTTTTTATACGAAGCGTTTACTAAACGACAAAAGGGAATGTTTTTGTCGTACGTATTCGGCGACAACGACTTCTCCACCGCCGTGACCACTATTTGAGTTTCGGCTTCCTCTACAAGCCATCATTTTTTTAATGAAAAATAAATACAAAGTTTTAACTTTATTTTATTTTGGTATTGAAAATGGTTTTGAAAGTGTTTTTATTATATCAATGTGTTGTATTGAAATCTTGTGATTGAAATGTGGAAATGTTATGTTTCCTTTATGCATGTTTTATGTGATACGATAATGTTATGGTTTATGATATGTTTAAACCTATTCATATGAGGAATGCATTGGACTTAATAAGTGACGGGTGGAGCCCGCTATAGCTCCTCGATGCATCGGCAGGTATCATGAGACAAACTAGTGTATTGGCACGAGGCCTTGACAAAATCTTATTTGTGGTCTTGGCACGAGGCCTTGACTACGTGGTTATGATAGTCTGGCATTATGCATTCCATCATTATGAAAGTGGTTATTGATATTGCATGTGATTATTCGACCAGTAGAATATCCATGTGAATAAGTAAATGGAATTATCTCATTTTACATTTTCCATATTATGTTGAAGTTAATGTTTAAAAGGCTTTTGTTTTAGTTATACATTGCCTTAAATTTTTATGTTTATTTATGAAAGCTTCCGCGATATTGTTATCCTTACTGAGCATCTGAGCTCACCCCTTTGAATGTTTTAATATTTTCCAGGATGTGAAGAAGTATTTTATGAATGACCTGCAGGGATAGTCAGAAGAGGATATGAGTGTGAACTATGAAGACTTTGTTATTAGTTTTTCACTTTGTGTTGTAATGTAACACTTATTAATGTATCTAGTGTTTCCAAGGCTACTAAACTAATTGGTCTTTCGAGACTTGATCTTTTGTGATCATTCCAATGTTACGAAGTAATGCACCGACTCTGGGTAGCTGGGGTCGGGGCGTTACAGTTGGTATCAGAGGCAGTTTAGTACAAACGTTGGAAGCTAGATTTAGACAAACTCTGATTAGAGCACGTAGACATAAGATGAACTTTGAGGATTAGTATAGAAGAACTTCCTAAAATTTTGGTATTGTATAGATTTTGTGAGTTTTCCGAGGAATACATACCTATCTGGATACGAGCAGGTAGAGGCGGCTCTGGCACAGATTTACCTAGGGGTAAAACCTGAAAACACCACTTTGAGCTAGACTCGAACGGGAACTGGTTCACGACAACGGGCCTTGCTGCACTCTTGGTTACGACACTCCCGGGGGATATGCTTAGGATAATTCTCATTTTCTTTACAAACCCCTATGAACGGTTATGAGTATATACTTCCTCAAATAAAACCTTTTTATGATTATGGATTATATCCATAAATAGTTCAATTTATTTTAACTATTTTACAAGTATGGAATTATGTATTTTGATTCATAAACTAATCTAGTTTATGCCATTGTTTAGAAATGGCGCCTAGTGGAAGGAATGGAAACCGTATCAATGCACGCACTCCGTGTAGGGATTTCCCTCCTGCTCAAGATAATTATTGTGGATCTGGAGATACAACTGGTGCTGATCAGCTTATTACCATACTGGGACAACTCACTCATGTTATGAATAATAACCTTACTCGTATGGATCAACCTGATCCACAACATGGAGGATCAATGTTAGACCGCTTCATGAGGCAACAACCACCAACATTTAATGGGGGTACAAATCCGTTAGTAGCTGAGCAATGGATAAACTCCTTAGAGAAAATATTCCATGCCTTGGGGAGTAGCGAAAGGGAGAAGGTTGTCATGGCCGTTTATCGCCTCACTGGAGATGCCGATCAGTGGTGGTCGCTGATTCAAAACACAAAGGAAGATGATGACATATCGAATATGGAATGGAGGGAGTTCAAAGATCTTTTCTTAGAAAAATACTTTCCTCGTGACCATTGAGTAGATATGGAAAGACAATTTCTGAGTCTGAGGCAGAATGAGGATGAGAATGTCGCAAAGTATGAGGCTAACTTTACGAGGTTAGCGAGACATGCTGTCGATTATATACGTAACCCAAGGAGTAAGATTGATCATTTCTTTGATGGGTTAAAACCATTTCTCCGTCGAGCTTTAGTATCACAATCCTTCTCATCATACGAAGATATTGTCTCGTGTTCTATCAAGACAGAAAATGAATTCTCTAAGTCTTATGACAACAAAGTAAAGCAAGAGAAGAAGAGAACGGTGGAACAAGAGACAGATAAAGGGAAAAAGGGAAATAAGGATTTTCTATTATGTGATAATTGTGGGAAGAATCACCCTAGTACTTGCCTAAAAGGAATGGGATTTTGTTATAAATGTGGAGAAAATGGTCACCAGGCACGTGATTGCAAGGGAAAGAAAGAGGCTATCAATGTTGAATGCTACAATTATAGGGAAATGGGGCATTATGCAAATGAATTTCCTAAGCGTCAGGGATACTTATCTCAGAAAAGGCCAAGGGATCAAGGAAAATCTTATGTTGTTACTACAGTTGAAGCAGAATAATTAATGTATTGGTGCTTTTGGACTCATGGATTATATTCTGGTTATTAGAATAATGTGATATATATATATATAAGGATTGTACTGCAGTACTTTTTGTTTCAGTAAGGTTTTAATATGATGATGGTAATTATATTTTTAGTATGTGACAATAAGAGAAACTTTACTTTGTTTGGGGAATCTGATAAATTGATTTTGGAATTAAGAGACCTTTTAGAGAAAGTCTGGACAGAGGTATTTTGGATAACTATAAAGGTTGGAGTGGATTAAGTTGATCTTTGGATAGTATTGTTTAAGGTTAAAAAATTTATGAATATTATTTTTGGAATATTATAATACTATAGTTTTAGGAAAAGGACAACCTGCAGGGTGGGGCATAACCTGACGCGTCGGACAAAGCTGTAGGAATCGAACCCACAACCATAGTGCGACAGGCCTTTATTTCCTACCACTCGCCTACAGGAAGTCCCCGGTTATTACAAAATAATTTTACTAATCTAAATGGTATGTGTTAACATTTGGAACCTTATACAATTAGGATAAGTATAATATTTTTGGGTTCTATTATGTTTTTGAGTGAAAGGTGAGTTGAAGGTTGAAACTCTAATTGTCAAGCATAAATATATATATACCTATCTGTTATTCAATGAATAAATTAATTCTTAAACTTTATTAAAAGGATATTAAAACAAAAAAATGTGTTACCCTAATACCTTATGTCTTGTTGAACTGATGATATTTTAAATCAACATAGATTGAAGGCTTTGAGGCCCTCAATTTGACAGTTGATTGTGATTGATGACCTCAATCACTCCCTACAAATATTTACGTTTTTCCTCCAATTATATGTCTCTAATTGCCACCCATGTTCTCCTTATCGAGATCATAATTTGGTGGTGACTTTCTTATTTCCATTTCCCACTTATTAAGGCTAAATTTTATTAACCTTATTTCCAATGTGGGTTTTCCACAAAGGTATTTTCTATTTTCAACCTTTTATTTTCAAAGAAAAATTTCAAATTGCGAGGACGCAATTTATTGAAGGATGGGAAAATGTAACACCCCGAGCTTCCATTATACGCTTCTCATTCAATAATGCAATAGCTTGCATTGTATGCAACTTCGAGTTCTAAAACACAACGATTAATCAAAGTAGCCGTTATGAATAGTAATAACCACTTTTTAAAATTATAGAAATTTTATATTTCAAAATGGACTTCATTTTTGTATTCGTAATATCGAAATTAGCCTATGTTGAATTTCTGGTATTTTTCTAAGAACTTCTAATTTTTTATGAATAGTGAAAAATAATTAAAAACAACTTTTTTAATCAAAATAATTTATAGTGATAAATTATACTATTTAGTGGCTTTAAAGTATAATTATAATATATTTTTATAATTTTATCCAATGGTGGTCATTAGAATTAATTTAACATTGAAATTGGACATAAACAATTGCCAATCTTTTGATATAAATTGTTTCTTAAAAACACGCTATTTGTTGTGACAGCGGGAATTAATTATAAAATTAATTAATGCAACTTATATGTTTGGAATTTTGTAAAATAGACATCATTTTTGAATTCATAATATCAATTATAGCTTATGGTGAAATTTTGGCATTGTTCTGAAAAACTTCAATTTTTGATGAATAGTGAAACCACTAAGTGGTAGTTAAATAACTGATTTTTCGTTTAAATGAAATATTACCACTTCTGTGATTTGATTTTCAAAAATCCGACATACATGGTTGTCATTAAGAAGTAAAATGTGGTTCAAAGAGATTAAAATAATTTTTTGGTGAATAGTAACTTTTAAGTTCTTAATCGCTATTAGAGGTAATTAGTGTAGTTTAAGGTAAAAACAATGTTTTAATAATATGATATGAGCTTGAAACTTGTCCTACTCCTATTGGATGAGTCATGGCCGACCAAGACAACCCATGGGTCAACTTGGGGACCCCATGGAGCCACTTTCTTTGGAAAATGACATTAATATATATTTATTTAATGTTAAAATTAAATTGACACAAACATGAGTTGTTTTACTAAAACAGTTTTTAAGTGGGGTTACACAAGTCCAAATTTTGACTATAAATATTCATTAGAAATATAAAAATATTTCCTACATCATAGTATTATTTTTATAATTTTTAGACATTAAATAAATTAAATTATTTATGACATCATTATGATGCAGCGATGACCTCATTATTTAACGATTTAAATAAAATGAGAAGATAATGCAAAATCCAAGTCTTACACTTTTCCAAAGCCTATTGGATGAGGAGCTTTCGAAACCTTATCACCTTAGTCACGAATTATATCAGTTTGGGACCTTTAGAATCCGAAAAGCATTGTATAATAATGTAACATTTCAAACTTTCCAAAAGAGCCCCTCCTCTCCACTTATAAAAGGGCCCCACATCTCCCACCTTATTCACACCTTCAAGCCATTTGGCTCGGCCAAACTCTGACCAAATACTCTCCCAAATTCCCCCTCTTACTCCTAGAAGCCTCACTTTGGGCAGAACTCTTCCCAAGGAAGCCTTTGGCTCAAGTCAAAAAGAGTTACCCGATTTTGAGGTAATGTCTTCTCTAATGTTGTTTTGTTTTATTTTTCTTATCCAACCCCCTAAACTCATTTCATTACTTTCTTTTATAACAACACCAGTATATAAAATATACTAGGATGTTGTTATGATAAGGATTTGGTTTACACTTACACACACCTTCGTCTAATGGTTAAAGAACATACGGTTTCTGTGGATGGTGAATTTCTGCCTCACGAAACGATGATTGTTCAACACTCATATAACACCTTCAAAGGTGGACATTAAGATGTCACTATTTTTATATATGATTTATAATATGTTTATGTTTTACTTATGCTTCTGTATTTCTCATTTATGGCATACTTTATGATTTCCATTATGGGTAAAACGCGATAATTTCATTTTAGGAAGTGCGGACTACCACCCCTTCAAAGTGATTTGAATCGTTAATGCCATATGTGGGATGTATAAAGGATGGAGTAAATGGTATTATACATTATATTATACTGGAACTATATTATACCTTTATATAATTATGATTTCATTCCATTAAATATGAAATATAAATGAAAGTAGCGTTCATGCGTACGTACGGCTTACCGTCTCCATGAACGGTGCATTTCATTTCTTACCCCTAAATGTTACGTGACATTATGAATGAATGTATATACTGTATATATATGATATATATGATATCTACATCATGAATATAATTCTGTATATAATGGATATTTCTCCACATGAACAACTTGTAATTATAAGAAGTTTATTTTTGACTCAAGTACCAAAGATCGACAAAACGACCGTTATTAACTTAAATAACAAAATAATGTTCATAACATGGTAATAAGTGATATAAATGGAATAATGAACATTAAAAAGGTTCTTAAGTAAATAGAAATTAACTCTAGTTTATTATTCAGGAGGTTAAAGAATGGTCGAGTCAAGTCAGACACGAGGTAAGGGAACTTCTTAACCCAACTTCCATTCTTTGGGTTAATCTCTTACTTTCAAATTATGTCATGATATTATTATGTATTATTTTGTATTTTTAATTTCTTTATATGTACCTATATTGAATACACATAATAGATCTATTTTATTTTAAAAATGATCTTTTTAAGGACTTCATCTCAATCTCCTTTCATTGAGAAATATTTGGTTTTATACACAACTTTCTTTTTTACGGTGTATAAACCCCTTTGACTTTTACGTTTATTCAAAAGGAATATTTTTTATACGAAGCGTTTACTAAACAACAAAAGTGAATGTTTTTTTCGTACGTATTCGGTGACAACGACTTCTCCACCGTCGTGACCACTATTTGAGTTTCGGCTTCCTCTACAAGCCATCATTTTTTTAATGAAAAATAAATACAAAGTTTTAACTTTCTTTTATTTTTGTATTGAAAATGGTTTTGAAAGCGTTTTTATTATATCAATGTGTTGTATTGAAATCTTGTGATTGAAATGTGGAAATGGTATGATTCTTTTATGCATGTTTTATGTGATACGATTATGTTATGGTTTATGATATGTTTAAACCTATTCATATGAGGAATGCATTGGACTTAATAAGTGACGGGTGGAGCCCGCTATAGCTCCTCGATGCATCGGCAGGTCTCATGAGACAAACTAGTGTCTTGGCACGAGGCCTTGACAAAATCTTATTTGTGGTCTTGGCACGAGGCCTTGACTACGTGGTTATGATAGTCTGGCATTATGCATTCCATCATTATGAAAGTGGTTATTGATATTGCATGTGATTATTCGACCAGTAGAATATCCATGTGAATAAGTAAATGGCATTATCTCATTTTACATTTGCCATATTATGTTGAAGTTCATGTTTAAAAGGCTTTTGTTTTAGTTATACATTGCCTTAAATTTTTATGTTTATTTATGAAAGCTTCCACGATATTGTTATCCTTACTGAGCATCTGAGCTCACCCCTTTCAATGTTTTAATATTTTCCAGGATGTGAAGAAGTATTTTATGAATGACCTGCAGGGATAGTCTGAAGAGGATATGAGTGTGAACTATGAAGACTTTGTAATTAGTTTTTCACTTTGTGTTGTAATGTAGCACTTATGAATGTATCTAGTGTTTCCAAGACTACTAAACTAATCGGTCTTTCGAGACTTGATCTTTTGTGATCATGCCAATGTTACGAAGTAATGCACTGACTCTGGGTAGCTGGGGTCGGGGCGTTACAATCTCATAATTAAATCACTATTTTGTGTGCCACAAAATAAACATAAATCATTCATCATAACCCAAAGAATAATAAGGGTTTCATAAATATCACCCCATCATAACACAATCCATATAAAACACATGGATATCATTTCATCGTAAGAAAAATAAAAACCATATAAATAATAGAGACATTATACTTTAAACATAAACATACTAAATAATGTAATCTTATATGGAAAATAGTTTTCATAAAACACTTGAAATTAATTCTTGAGGAAAATATCCATTCTTCAAAATAATTTTCTTTTCACAAAATGCCATGAAATTTTAAAAGAAAAGGATTTTTGCTAAAAATTATCATGAAATCTTTTAGAGGATGCTTTAGGAGAATAAGGCGTTATGAAACAATAAAAATCCGTTCATGTCATATAATTTAAAAAAAAACATTCTTCTTGTACTTTTGTTGGAAATGTCAAAAATTACCATGTATGGTAAACAAAAGAAAGATTCCATCCGTACCATGGGGTAACAAAAAGGGTAAAAATGAATTTCAACATAAATTGAATAAGATTAAATATTTTATGAGAACATTTTGAGAAAACATGGACATGGATTATAAACATAACCTGAGTCAATACTTACAAATAAACAATCTCCGATAGAAACGAGATTGGAATAATTATCCCTTACCATTTATGATCGGTGAAATCATAATTTTAATAAAATAAATAAAGTTACATGCAAATATAAATATCAAATTATTCATAATTGAAGTCAAAAAACACTCATGGGAAGAATAAAAACGATACAAAAGAAAAATATGGTGATTAAGACATATGTCTCCCAGAAATAAAAGTGTGAAGAAATAATCCCTTACCTTATGTCAAATTTCTTCCATATGTGTTCGAGACTCATGTATAGTTGGTTTAAATATATTATTAACTTTTAAAAGAACCATAATAAAATTTATTATATCATATATGATTCACTTATGACTTTATATTACCCGTTCTTTTGTCAATTCCATGTTAAACCAGCGTTTTGGGTAAAATCATTTCATTTATCGTATGTGTTTGGAGTTGTTGTTCTTGATTTTATTACTTATAAATTGATTTACTTAATTAAAAAATGTAAAAACTGATTTTTATATAATATATATCCATCATATAATTATTTATGATAGATCAATAAATAGAATGAAATACACCGTTCATGGAGACGGTAGTCCGTACATACGCATGAACGCTGTTTCCGTTTACTTATTAAATTGAATAGAATTTAGTAAATGAAACATATATGTACATAAATCTAGTATCATTATTATGTCATATATTTCATGATTATTTATTATATACAATTTATAATCATTCTTGAATGGTAAACATGGAGAATGAATCTCACCGCGTCGTGGAGACTGTAATCCGTACGTACGCACGAGGGACGATATCTTTCCCATAATTTTTTAAGGGTATTGGAGTGGATTATATAATATCTCAGAATTAGCATCAGTTTAAAATAATTATATATAGTTATAATTTTTACCATTATACCCATCCAGTAAAGTGGTGGTGGAAAATCAAATTACAACACAGCGTGGAGACGGTATTTCGTACGTATGCACGCGCGGTGTTTTCATTTTCCGTAGGATGGATTGAAGGTGAAATAGGGTGGATTAATATATTTAATAACTTATCAGAATATTAGTGATACATATTTTATTACTTTATAATGAAAAAATTAAATAATAGGATGTAGAAGAAGAAATAAATTTGAAAGAATCGTTAAAGGATATTACCTCTTCTTTGACGGGCATCTTCAAAACCACCTTTTAGGTAACTACATATTGACTTTGAAGAATACTAGGACCTATAGTATGTTTCTAGGAAATTTTAGAAGAGAAATGGATAGGTTTTGGCTGATCATGAAGGCTTAAAATGTTGTGAAGAGAAGAGGGAGGAGGTTCCCTCTTATAAGAGAGGAGTGGGGCACTTTTAGAAACCTCTAAAATATTAATTTATAATAAACTGAAACCCTACTTAAAAATCTACAAGAATTACTCAAATAAGAATATTAGATGAGATAGGGTTTTAATCTCATCAGAAAAAAAAATTTATACATGTTGGTAATTTATTTTAAACCTTATAAATTTGATTTATCCTTATTTAATCTATTTAATTTTATTTGCTGTAATAATATTCTAAATTTTAAATTGCTATAAATAGTTACTTATGTGTATTGAATTTTCCATAATTAGATATTTTATGAAAATTCATTTTTATAATTTTTAAAGATTTTTGTTATTTTTAAACAATTTAATAATATGTTATTTATATAAAATATCAATAGTGTCAATTTCGACACTATTCAATTATTTGAATTTAAATGAAATCCACACAGAAGATATATTCTAAAAAAATATTTAATTAATTCCTAAAATTTCATATTCATCAAAAATATTCATGGAGCTCATTAATTCATTCTTATAATATTTATTTTATTATTTTTAAAACCATTTATTTCATATTTCTTTTAATAAAATAATCATTACATCATTTTTGTATAATTGATTAATATAAATATTTGAAGCATAAAAATTAATTATAAAATACTATGATGGCGATAAATCTAATGTATTCCATAAGAATAATTTTTCTCTAATTTATCAGCTTAAAATCGCAACATTTAAATTTTCATATTTATTAAAGTATGAAGGTGACACCTTTGAAATCATTTAAAATAAAATAATATTAGTGTCATAATCACTTTCATAAGTCTCCAAATGGTCAATAATTAGACAATTGGATGATTATGGTTTACATTTACACGACCGATAAGTTTTTGTCAGGTGTTTGTGCCTTTTATGGGCATTATTAGTTTAATAAAAACTATATTATTGATTTTTTTCAAAAAGTATATAATTTCTCCATCATAAATGTATAATCTATTAAAGTAATTATATATTTTTTAAAAATTAAAAATAAATTAACCTAATTAAGAAAAACATTTTAGATTTAAAATGAGTATTTATAATCAAATTTATATTCTGTATAACCATATATTAAAAATATTTTTATAATTAAAGTTTGAGTGAGACATATTTCATTTTCTTTAAATATAATAAATTAAAGGTCTTAATCACATCCTAGTGGGTTCAAATAAATTTTATTTCAACCCAAGTATGATTTATGATGAAATATAATCATCCAATTATATTAATACAAGTTTTAGGGTAATTTTATAATATTAGTTTTACCCTTAAATACCTGATTAACCTTTACCTGTAGTAAAACAATTTTACCGTATTTACTATTCATAATATCTAAAAATAAAAATTATCCTATTAAGATAATTTGGACCTACTGATCCAAATATGGAATCCATTTTTCCAAATTCAAAACACAGAAGTTGTAGTATTTAATTTAAAATGAATCCTGCTGTTGAGAAAACGGGTTCTAAATGTTAAAACATTGCAAAAGATTGAAATGTATTTAGCTTTGAATTCAATGTAAAATTAATGATAATTACATACATAATATTAAATGGTAAAAATATATTCTATTTATACTTTAAAACTATTCAATATTATAATTTAACTATATAAATTATCTTGTTGAGAAAAGTTGTTTTTAATTAAAATTTAGCGTATTTTTACTATTCATCAAAATATGAAGGTTACCAGAATAATTTAAAAAATTTATCCAAAGTAAATTTCTATATCCTAATTCAAAAAAATAAGTTTACATTGACAAATTCAACTAATAAACTTGTCAAAAATTAGATTTAAAATGGGTGTGCTATCAAAATGCTGCAAAACTGCATTTTTTAAAAAATACTTATTTTTCCCAAAAATTTTATTTTGGTATCATACCATGTTCTAGAATATGTTTAAGATGAATTATATTGTCATAAAATTAAAAATTTGGTTAATACTATTCATAACGTCTTGTTCATAATAATATAATAACAATATATCGTTGTTTAGTAAATCTTGGTATTGTGGAAAATACACGCTATTTAGGAAGGTCGCTCTTTCATGCTATAGAAGCCAAATATAGTGTTGTGTATAATACTAGCTAATAAGGTGTTGAGTATAACACAATCTAATATTAGTGTAGAATACAATATAATATCTTGAGGGAATTAAAAAAATATATCTCATAAAATCTTAGCATGTTACAGAATGTTGAACATGATTCTTGGTAAGATAAATTGTGTTATTGTTATCACAATGAATCACCAATGGTTTTTTAACTTCATCTCCATTATATATCAGTTTTTTATTCGTCCACAATACATGAGTGAATGACTTTGTAGCATAGATATACTCATATTCATCAGTATTGAGCGATGTGTGTTCCTATTTCTTGCTCAACCAGCCCACACATTTCTTCCCAACATTGAATGTTCCACCACAGGTGGATTTTCTATCCACTATATCTCCATCACAGTCAGCATCAGAGAATTATAATAGTTCACCATCCTTTCCTACAGCAAAGTGTAACCCATTTTATTGAGTACCTTGAATTTATCTCATGATTCTATTTACTACAACCATATGTTCATCCTTTGGATTACTTTGAAATCGGGCCACCAAGAATGTTGGAAAAACAATATCTAGAAATTTCTCTATCAGGCATAGTAGGCTTATAATGCTCCTCTTATACATGGTGGGATCAACATAAGTCTCATCCTCATGCCTTCCAAGTTTGGTTCAAACTTTAATCAAAGTCAACATTGGTTTGGAGTCATGAATATTAAATTTCATCAGTACATCTCTTGCATATTTTTTGAAAAATGATAGTGTAGTCCTTCCTCTGTATCACCTACATCCCCAAGAATTATGTGAGTACACCAATCAAATACATTTTAAATTCTGATTTCATTTGATTGTAAAATTCGTCCTTTGATCCCTGCCTTTTAATCTAAAAATTATATCATCAATGTACATGAGTACCACGAACTGATCTTTCGATGAATTATTTACATAGATATTGTGATCCACTAATCCTCTTATAAATTAAAGCTTCCTTAGGTAAGAATTCAGACATAAATACCAAGCTCTTTGTTCTTGATTAAAGCCATAGAGGGACTTCTTTAGTTTTCAAACCATCATTTCATCATTATAAAGAAGAAATCCCACTGGTTGTTCAACGTAGACTTCTTCTTCAAGAACACCATTCAATAATTTTTTTCGTGAAATCCATTTGATATACTTTATATCCTATTTGTATTTCCATGGCAATAAAAATCCTGAATGACACCAGTCTAGCCAGTGGAGAAATTTTTTCTTCGACATCGATACCTATAATCTGACAATATATTTTTCATGCCAATCGTGCCTTGTTTCTGATAACACTTCCATGTTCATCGAATTTGTTCTTGGAAATACACTTTTTACTAATCACATTTTTACCTTCACATCTCTTAACTAGGACGTATATTTTCTTCTTTTAAATTTGATCCAACTCTTCATTCATGGATTTAACCCATGATTCATCCATTGTAGCTTCTTCAAATGGGAATGGTTCAAAAACTGATAAGAATGCATACTGTGCATTAATCTTCATTCTTCTTGTCTGGGTTGCTGCAGTTCTATCCCCAATGATATTAGATTGATCTGTTTTAGCTCTTCTGTGTTGCCTATGAGGTTTAGGTGGGGATTCCCCAGGCATTGTTTCTTCTTCTAATTCTTCTTCTGAATAATCATAATTTTGCAACCTCATAATTTTTTGAACTATTTCCTCCAATTCATCATTGGTATTTGTACCATATCCACATTGATCGTCATCTTTAATCACATAATCATAATAATCCTTTGATGTATTGGTGGTTGTTTCTTCAATGATCTTTACATCACTACATTCCACAATATTTTCAAGTCTCTTATTGAAGCATTGTAGGCTTTGATTTTCATTGAGTATCCAAGGAATATTCCTTTATCTGCCGCATCTCCATACTTCACTTGATTTCTGTCCTTGTTTTGAATAAATCATTTACTTCCAAAAATATTTTAATACATCAAGGAGGAATTCCTTCTATGCCACAACTCATACGGTATCTTGGATTCACCCATATTGAGTCCTATTTTATTTTGAATATATACTGCTACTTGAATTGCCTCTTTCTAATAATGATGAGTGATATGGATTTCAATCAGCATTGATCTGGCCATATTGTTCACTTTGTGATTCCTATGCGACACAACTCCATTCTGTTGTGGGGTTCTAATAGCTTCCACCTCATGTTGTATTCCATGCTTCTCTATGTAATTATCAAATTTTATGGATGTGTATTCCCATCCATTATCAAATCGTCGAACTATAATTTTCCATCTAGTGTCATATTTGGCAATTCAGTGATAAGGCTTCATGTAATCAAGAACTTTTTTTCTTGTGTATAACTATAACACATTCCATTATACAATAATCATATATGAAAATACAATGTACCTTTCTCCTTGAATTCCAATAACATTTATTTGGCCACATATGTCCGTATGAATGTGGTCAAGATGATTAGATTCTATTTTCTTCTTTGTCCAATAAGAATTACAGACCAATTTCCCTTGAAAGCACACATCACACAACTTTTCACATTCACTCTTTAGGTTGGGGATATCCATGAAAATATTCATTTTTGATATCCTTTCCATGTATTTTTTATTCATGTGCCCCAACCTCTAGTGCCACAAGTTGTTTTCTTCTTCAACCATCAGATTGAAAATGTTCTCTTTACTATCAACGTGATATAGGTTTACATCAGTTCTACAACCCTTAATGAGAGAATTCATTATCCTACCCTTTATAGTGCACCCTTTTCATTGAAGTTCACTATAAGTCCTAAGTCACCGAATTGACTCACACTTAGGAGATTGTGACGTAGACCAACCACATACAGAACTTACATCTTATTTAGCTCTCTATTAGCCAGTTCAGTGCATCTACTGCCTTTGATCTTTAAAGCACCATCATTACCGAACCTCATTGTTCCATTGACCTTTTCTTTAATATTCATTAGTAGCTTTGTATCTCCCATCATATGAGATGATAATCCACTATCAGGAATCTAGGTGCTACTATTCTTGGTAGCCTTGAGAGGGACTTCCAAAATAATGGATTTCTCAATCATTATATTTTCTTTCCATGATATTATTTCTTGAATGAGGGATGGAGATGGATTTTAAAGTCTAATCTTCTTTTGTGCAGGTTAATCATACTCACACTCCTCATCTAGGAGATAAAACCAATTTGGAATAGAAACACCATTTGGTTAGCGAGTGTTGACTTGTCTTTAATCTATGTAGTAATTGTTTATATCATTCATTTTCCTGTAGTAGGCATCTTTCTGGCCAAAGTTAGATCAATTAAAATAATATCAATTGAACCCATTTCTTATATCAAAAGATGGATATGAATCCATTATTTACTGGTGACCTCCTATCCCCCCCCCCATTTATATAACTCGTTGCCTCTTCACATTATGACATGTTATAGACCAGATATCTGGAAAATTGATATTTCAAAATCAGAAACAACTTTTCACTTTGATTTTTTTTCCTGTGACCTTCCTTCAGAAAATATTGTTACAAAAGATTATTTCTTAAATTATGTGAATATTTGTTAGTTCTCCATCTATTTTGACTTGGGAATTTAATTATTTGGATATCAGGTGAATTTTCAACATATCCAACTTCCAAATTTCTTTTATTGAAGCTCATCTTATTCCCAGTGATTGATGATTCAACGTCACAGCCAAATCAATTTTTCCCCATGCATACAGGTCTTTTATCATTCAAATTAATTTCAACTCCCTCAGAACCATGATTAGCTCTCAATAGTAATTCTTCATCTGAAAATCATCCAAATTTTATTTTTTTCTTTTCCTCTTTTGAGTTTGATTAACTTTCATGTTTACTCGTAAGAGTAACAACTTCTTCTTCAAGACCTTCAATAATCTTGGACAACTCTTCCTGTCTGGATGTAAGATCACTGATGACTATATCATGTTATACAATTATGATCTTCTGTTCCACAACATATTTTTTGATTTCAATGATTGAATACTTCACCATCACAAATTCATCTAGTTGTTCAATTTTTCTTCAAGGTGATCAATATAGTCAGATGATTCTTCCACAACTGCTCTTAATTTTTTTTATCTGTTACATTGATTCTAAGGCTTATGAGGAGCAGCCCTCAATTCAAGTTTCAGATTGACATTAGTGTTCAATTGATTATCTGTAGCTTTTTTACTTTAAGGTTTTGACATTTCTACGAAATCCATCACAAAAGAATGTTTCTCAGATTTGAATTCCTGTAATTATTCTTCAACGAATTCATTATCACTATCATCATCTTATTCACTGAGAAAACATTTCATATCTAGTTTTTTCCTAGAAATGAAGTTTCCCTTTTGATAAAACCTCTTCTTAGGCTTTTGTGAGTTTCCACCTTCACTTTCATTATCATTGAACTTTATTGAGCACTGAGAAGCAATGTTCCCAACTCTACCATAATAAAAACATGCCGAGGGTAGCTCCCATTCAAATATACCTTTTCCCCTCTTGAATTTCTTAGAAAAAAGAGAGATAAATTCACTTTCATCATCAACATCAATAATGTAGTCTTCAAAAATATTATGTTTTTCATCACATTGAATGTCATCTCTTTGCTAACACGCCTTGTCACATCCTCTAGTTTTACTCTCATTTTATATGAATTCAAACTTATTATAAGATCATCCAAATAAAGCATGAAAAAATATATTTCTTCAAGCTAAGAATCTTTTTGATTGTAGAGTGGTGGAAGCCTTATCAAAAATGTCTTCACAATGACTAAGTCTTTGATTTCTTCTCCATGTCCTCAAATTTTTGTTACAACTTTAGTAATTCTATTGAAGAAGAAATACTCATTTTAATCTGGATGCATCTTCATATCGTCAAACCTATTTTGTAGAACATGTAGTTTCACCTCCTTTAAATTTTTTTCCCTTTCATAAATATTCTCTATCATTTTCCTTATATACTTAGATAAAGTATAGATCATCAATTTTACATAAATTTTATCAAAATGTGTTGTAGTAAGATAATTTTGTGCTTTAGTGTCAATATCAAACATCTTTCTATCTGTATCTATCATTGAATTCCCAGTAGGATCTGTGACTTGTATTCCTTTATTATTAATAAATAAGACATCCATTTTAATATATCTTAGATAAAATCTAATCCTTTTTTCATATTTGAAAGTTCCTTCCATAGAAGAGGCGAACACCCCTAATGTTGGCTGAATTCTACATTATATTAAAGGACAGATTCAACACCAGTAACCATTACCCTTGAATACCACTTGTAGAACCCCGAGACACCCTGAGAGGGGAGGGGTGAATCAGGGTGTCAACATTTTTTTAATGTGACGGATCTTGATCCCATGATGGAAGGAACATGTTAAACCATTATGATGGATATGAACAACAAATAAATAATCACATACAAAGATACCACCCAACACATTTACATGGTTCACAAAAAAAGTGCTACATCTAAGGATTATACACCAACAGTGTGTCGGTTATACCAAAATCCACTAATCCTCACTAGTTTTGGAGTACAAGAGTTCTTTCATAGTCACTATGTTTCTGGAACACTGCCTTTACAACAATTCTGGGATATCTCACTACGTCCCTCAAAACACTTCTTTCAACTCTCCCTTCCTCATGGCCTTGGGATAAATCTTCATCAATTTACAGAAATATGGTATCATCAACAGATTTTCATTGAAGTCTTAGTCTTAGTCTATAACAAGACACTACTTGCATCAAATTATTGAATTGATGCATGTGAAAGAACTAATCACACACACCAGATATTCAAAATCCTGTTAGAAGAAAAACATCACACTTACACACATACCTTAACTTGCACATAGGATTTGGGAATTGTAAAAAAAGATGACCTTCACACAAACACTACTTTTAATGAAACACTTGTATTTGCCACAACAACCCCAAAGGGTTCACTAGGTCTATTTATACTAAAAGAACACCTTTCAAGGAAGATTAATTATCTTCAATTCTTTCACATGCAAATCATTCGCCCGACAGAGTGACCAGATTTTACTTTGAAAATTCTTAAGTATTCTATGGGTGTAGTGACAAATTTATAGGCCTTCTATGACTATTCTCACAAGATCCCAATGTGTCTTCATCGATGCACATAAGTTTCTTTCCAAGTGCCCAAAAACCCCTTTTGATTTCGCATTGGGCGTGTAAGATTCTTATGTGCAACACCATCTTTCGTGTACACCCAAGTCTTGTCCGCACAATTTTCCTTTGCTATATTTTGATGCACTGATCCCACAACAATACTTGTGTGAATGTTTATAAACACGATTCAATATTACGCGCAACTCCCTTTTCCAAAAACACTTTTCTCAATATTCTGATTTTTTTAGCCAAAAATTTGGTAAACACTGGGAAATTACAGCACCTTTAATACTGCTTTCATCTTGAACTGTATGATACTTTTCCATGATATAGCCCTAGTCTTTCATGTGAGGATTGATGAAAAACACAAACCATACTTCATTTCAATCATTGAATGATTGTGGTTCCAACACTAGGAAGCGGGTCCTCACTTGCCACACTCTACCACATAAATAGGCCCCCATAATCTAATAGTCGCCTCATCCACACATTATCCAAATGGTTAGAGGTAACAATTAAGGATGATAAATCATCCCCTGACTATCCTGTACTTCTAAGTTCATCTCAAAGAAAAATCCACCAAAATCCACTCATTATTTTCCAGCTAAAATGCCTATATCTAATTCCTCCTACTCATTTAATCAACCACTGAATTATTTTTTACCAAATTTATAGGCTAGATCAAAGTCCAAATATTATAGGTACTCAACCCAACTTTGCTTCAGAAATTTCTATCATGTTGTGTAAATATATAGTTGAAGATTTTTTGGTCTGTGAACACAAAAAATTCATTCTGAGAAAATAGTGTCTCTAGTAGCACAAATCATGTAAAATTGTATCTAACTCAATATTTTTCCTTAGTTAATTCCCCTCATGTGACCAAAATGTACAGAATCTTATTCCCCGACTCTATCTCCCTACATAATATCTGTTTCTTTCTTGGAACCTATTCAATCATTTTAAAGAGTATAACTCTTACCTTGATCTGTAAAAATCAATATCGATGATGAAGTAAAATTATGTTTTAGCTCCTAAAAGGCTATATCATAGGTATCTAACCATACAAAGTTCATAACATTCATAGTCAAGCCCATTAACGGTGTTGTTAAGGATAATAATCATTGTATAAAAAAAATTAATATTCAGCTGGCCCCAAGAAACATCATACCTAAAATACGTTACTGTGTTTCTCCTAGGAAATAATATATCTCACCATATCTAGGTCAACTGATACAATATTCTTTAAGATAATGTGACCTAATAAGTGAATATGATCCATCCTAATGTGGCACTTTGTAGGATTACCATATAATTGATGCTCACTCACCATATTCAATAAGATATCAATATGTTTTTCATAGTAATGTCAATTATGATAATATACTAGGATAACATCCATGAAAACCATCACAAAAAAATCTAGATAAGTATGGGAGACTCTGTTCATCCATGACATGAAGTCTACGAGAAAATTTTTTATACCAAACTACATAACCAAATAATCATATAGACCATACCTACTAAACAAAGGTCATACAAGGTATGTCCTATAGTCTCACATTCACATAATGATAACTAGATCTCAAATAAATCATTCACTAAAACCAAGATCCTTAGATCTGGTCAAAGATATCATCTATCAACAATAGAGGATACCGATTCTTAACCATCAACTGGTTCAATTTCCTGTAATCCACACATAGCTTGAGAGTTTCATCCTCCTTTTTTCAGGAAAGACCACTAAACCCCATGGAAAAGTACTGGGTTAGATAAAATCATTTTCCTTCAAATACTCATGTTTCTTCTTGATCTCTTCAATCTCAGTAGTATCCATCTTGAATGGAGGGATTCATACCAGTGATGCTTCGGGATCAATCTCAATAGATAACTCTACCTATCTCACTGGAGGTAATACTGTAAATTCATCTTCAAAAACACTGCTGAAATGATCGACCATTGGTGTAAAATCTACATGATGTGTTCCTAGATCATCCAGATATAAAATCACAATCTAGGTAGTCATCCAGCCCAGCCCATAATGATCGGGTCTAGCTCTACTCACCTGGATATTGCATTAAACATTATGAATGAAATATTCTCCATTTGTTGATTTGAAGCTCACCATATAGAGATACCAATAAATGAAACTGTGAGATTAAAACAATTAATCTATCCTGAGAATTATGTTAAAACCCACCATCTTGATGAAAAATAGGCTCTGAATAAAGTTATACCCACCAATATCATGGGGGAACTCCCTAAATTGATGCACATCCACCATTAAAATCCCCAATATACATTCAATCATCATAAAACCATCAGAAGTCTAAAAAATGAGCCCATGGATCCCCAAAATGGTTAAAGACATAATGAGATGAGAGGAACCTATATTGAAAAGATAAGACGATAAAAACGAGGTTACTAGAATTCTTCCTCTCATAATATATTGTACGAAATTATTTTCATTGGGTGTTGGTTTTACTAAATATATAAGGCATGATCTGTGGCCATGTGATACATCTTGGCTTCCCAAATAAGACCATATTTGATGTCGCTACATGTATGGGTTCTATCTACAATGACCATGACTGTTATCTTGTCCTAGTCAGCTGAATTCACTCTATCTCCCTGGAAGATGAGAAGTTGTGGATCACACTCCTCTATGTAGAGTCAGTGCAGACACTCTCTCACTGGCTATCAGTGGAAAAAGTTCTATAGATGAATTATAGATGGCCCATCTTTCTACAATATCAACACTCGACTGGGTCCCCCATACATTGAGGGCTCATATTTCTTAGTCTACTACACTGGTATCACCTCACCTAGTTACCTGAGGATGTGCTATAGCTACTGATATCACCATGTGGAAGCTATAGATGATTCTTACTACTACCATTTGATATGGTACTAGTTCTAGGTGTTGAACAACCCAAGATCACACACCCATACTCTCTCAGATTACTATATTTTATAGGAACACAATTCACTATTGTATAAACAATAGACATCTGAAATACATTCACATATGATTGTATTTCATACTTGATACCATCCTTTAATCTCTTAGATTTTGATAAATCATCACCCATCAGAATTGGTGTGATGTTTTGGGGTTCAGTAAAGTGGTCCAAATTATTCATAATTGACAATGCACCCTGCTCCATGTGCATGAACTCTCGATCTCTATCGGCCCTCAAATTATTAGGATAGAAGTATCCATAGATGTTCAAATGAAAATCCCTCAAATACATATCTCAATAAAGACTTATCTAATTAATGACATCCCACCATCTCATTTAGAAATCACATAGCATATACATAGAGAGACTTACCCTCCTCCGAGGAGGTGTCTCTAGATGCCCAAATATAAATAGTATAGCCTCAATCCATGACCCTACAGCTTCTAGTCTATATTCCCCAAAAAATATGGTTAGATTCTAATGCTGGAACTCATGCATCAACTATTTAATAGATAGGGATGTCTTATATCTCCTTGCATGGTCTTCATAAATTTGATAAAACCTTCACATAACTATTCCTTAGCACCTATGTTCGATAAACCTACTAGTTACATGGGTAGGACTACTGGAGGATCCACTTGTATACAATCGCCATCCACCTCTATAATGTGGTCTTCGCTACCCTCCTTGAATATGAATGGTTTTCATTATGGTGGCATGCCTCTAAAATTCCAAACACATTCCTCAGATCAAGATCGTTATCAAAGTTTGCATCTCAAAGTGAGGATATAGAAATAGGATAGGCACAATATTTTTAATATAGGAACACTAATGTTTTCTTACACCTTGTGTCAGGTCTAGGAAACATACAACTCATAGAAAATTATGATTTACTACCTACTTCTTGTAGATAATGTTTGGTTTGGGTCAAGTTCTCACCTAGGGGAAATTTTAGTTTTCTTTTTATTATTATATTAAATTCAATTTTATCAAAATTTCATTATAGCTGAACCAAATGATTCACAAAAGTTCAATCTGTAAGGGCCCATACACCTCATGATCCAAAATATGGTATCGACCTAATTCACACCATCACACCTTCTAGAATACATATCACAATAGCATGTATATATATCATGACACCTATCACAACCGCATACAACATGTATTTCATCCTAAATTGAGTGGCATAATTCATTGAATATGTGTCTAATAAGTGCCTAAAATAATGCATGATATGGAATACAATCATCTCATCAGGTTGTAACAAAATATAACCCACAATAATATCAATAAAAGAATCACAATTTAATTGTGTCACCCAATAGTGGAATGAAATAAACTGTAATAGGTAAATTGTAGAGAATAACAATATAATTGAAGATAATTTGGGTTTTTTTCTGTATGTGTGTAAGCTAGGACCAAGCACAACTCATTACCAAATTCATATTCCTTCCTATCCCTTTTTATTTTCTCAATATTTTTAATCAAACCAAAAAAGAAGGCTTTGATACCAATTTGTAATGTCTCCCACCCGGATGACACTACAAGATGCCCAGATCCCAATTGGCCCATTGCCTTAAGAACATATCCCCAAATGATAGAGGATGTATACTAGTAATTATGACATGGGTATTTTAGTGACGAGACTATTCTCTCATCACTAGAGTATAGAACAACAAAAATACAATATCAGATAAGTAGCAGAAGCAGTAAATCAATTAAAATGATGAAATATGAAAAAGTCAGATATAAATAATCAATACGAGAACAAATATTAGATACATATATAGATGAAACATTTCATTTGTATAATAAATATGATGAAACATGTATAAATGGAATTTGTTCAATACATGTAACAATATTAAAAAAGGGAAAAAGTATCCAAGTAGCATCATGACCCTAAACTCGGCCATATGGTCCCTTGATCCTAAAAAGTAATCAAGAACCTATAGTAGGAAACATTCCCTTTTCTATACGAGCAATCTTATAGTCTATTCAAGAACCCATTGGTTACCATGATCATTGATTATTTTGGGATTAATATAATGATGAACACCAGTCCCTATGAAATATAATCAAATATTTAGATAATGAAGAAAGAGGCATGAAACCTTAGAGAGGATCCTTCACATCATGTTTATAATTAATTTAATTAATTTAATAAAGAAAATAATAATAATACCTGGATCATTAGTATTTTTCTTCATTGATGATGTTGATCGTCCAGAATGACCCTTCCGGATTATCTCATTTTTCTTGTAAGGATCCAAACTAGAATCCCTCTAGCAGTAATCCACATGTGCTCTTATGTACTCTGATCAACACTTCTCATTCTCCGAGTTCAAGCACGGCGAAGCGAGAGAAGAGGATTTTAGAGAGAAATTGTATGTCTCAATAATTATCAATTCACCAGGCATGTGATCTAGTGTGTGGCACAATAGGCCTACTTGTCAATTTATATACATGGAATTTCAATTACAATATTTAATTTCATAGTAACAGTTAAATACATTACTAAACTTATAGAAAATACATGTAATTAATAATAATACCTTGTCATTATTTATGGTGCGCCGAAATATGCAAAACGAAATTATAAATTCCAAGTCACAAAAAAATAGTAGTGTTATTTTAATTTATGCCAACTAGTTAAATAATTATTTCCCATCTTGGAAATAATTATTTTACTACCAGACAAACCATATTCTGGTCGAACTCCACTTATAATTATTGAACACTAGAATAAATAAATAAATATTATTTTCCCTTAAATACATATTTTATTTACTAATTAGTAAATAAATATTTATTGAATTTTTGCGATCATTTTAACTAAAATAAAATTATTCCATGGTCTTGAGAATAATATTTATTTCATTAATTAAATACATATAGAATTCAACCTAGATGAACAAAAACACTTAGTGTGTAACCCTCTAGGATTTTTTCTCGTTGGCATTAGTCAGGATTTCCAAAATTCCAAGAGTACTATATAGAAATAGTTCAAGGCACCCAAGAGAAAGAACGTAAATACGCAATAAAGACATCCACATATGAATGATCACAGTGTTATATAATCCCTTTATCGCAATATCTCATCAAGAAGGTTTCATGATTCTGTCATCAGACTTTTATGGTTGATACGTTGATCTTTTACTACCTGAAATAAACTTGTCATTACACCATGGCCAAAGAATTTTGCGTGAAAGTTATATTTCAATCAAAGGGTCACGATATCAACTTCCATAAATTGAAGAGACAAATCATTCCTCAACTTATCTATTAATAACATGTCACTCATGATGCACCCAATCTACCCTACTACATACCAACTGTATGCATGGCTGTTTTCATCAGTAAATCTATGTTTTTATGTCTTGACATGTATTAATGATAATCTTGAAGTCTAAGGATCATTACACATGCCCACAAATAGAAATATCTAATAACACCTAAACATGTGTAATTCCTACTAGTGGGTCTATTATCAAAATATTCTATCTTAGAGATTACAATATGCGAACTTCCTAAGAGGAAGTCTCATCAGCTTATGAGTACTCGCACCTAACGGTCTGCATGCTCTGTGTCCCATCATAACATGTCATCCAACTGCAGAACGGTATTTAAAAATATTGCTATAGAATTTCTAGGCTCTCATCATAGCGGGGAACATCCATGACCTTATCAATGCAAAAAATACTCTAGGATATTTATTACATCATATTCATGCTGAATAATGAACAATATGTAATAATACATTCAATATCCATGTAATAAAAGTAAAAGTAGTTTGATATAGGACACCAAATCTTACAAACATCCACTTGGACTAGATCCAACTGCATACGAATTTCAGTTCTCAAGACCTCACATGATGGTCATGTTTCTGCAGAGTCCAGTCTTTAGTCAAGGGGTCCACCACATTTACTTCTATATAAATACTACTCACTGCAAAATCACCTATCTAAGAAAAATACCTCAAGAGATGATAGAAGGATGTGCTTCATCCAATGATGTGACCTTGGATCTTTTATGAGAGCCATCACTACAGTATTATCAAAGTACAATGTGATGTAATCATTACTTCTAGGTATCACATATAGCTACTGGATGAAGCTTCACATCCAAAATGCATCATTACCTGCCTCAGAAGCTGCAATATACTTAGACTCTATAGTACAATTTGTGACCACACTCTACTTTGAGCTCTTCTATCTCAATGCACCTCCATTCAAAGTGAAGATGTATCCCGTTTGTTACTTCATGTCATCCTGATCCATCAGGAAACTAGAATCTGCATATCCTATAATGACTAGTTCCACATCTCCTCTATAAACCAGGAACATATCCTTAGTACACCTTAGATACTTTAGGATAGTCATGACTGTCATCCAATGGTGGTCACTTGGTCAGCTTAATATCTGCCTACCGCACTAAATTTGTAGGAGACATCCATCCGAGTACATAGCATGTCATACATGACTGACCCAATCGCAGATGCGTATAGATTTCCTGCCATTATCATTCATTACCCATGTGTATGAGGACACATTTTCATTGAAATATGAATTCCTGGTGATGTGGGAAACAATCCCCTCTTGGATTGTTCCATACTAATTCTCTTCAGTATCTTATCAATGTACGTACTTTGACATAGGCCCAGTAATCTCTTGGATCTATCACGGTGGATCTTAATCCCAAGAATATACACTACATCACCCAAGTCATTCATGGAGAATAATTAATTCAACCATTCCTTAAAAAAATGTAAGATTGGTATCTAGTTTCCAATAAGTAATATGTCATCAACATATACTATTAGGAAAATTACTACACTCCCACTAAACTATTTGTAGACTAAAGGCTCACATTCATTCTTAAAAAAACCAAATTATTTTATGGCTTCATTAAAATGAATGTTCCATGACCTGGATTCTTGTTTTAATCCATAAATGGATTTTTACCACTTGCATACATTATTGGAATTATTTGGAGTCACAAACCCTTCTAGTTGTGTCATGTGAACATATTCCCAATGGTTCCCATTAAGGAATGATGTTTTGACATTCATTTTCCTAATCTCATAGTCATGATAAGCAGTAATGGAAAGTACAATTATGATAGATTTCAGCCTTGCAACAAGTGATAAGGTTTCATTATAGTCAATTCCTTGATTCTATTTAAAACTATTGGCAACAAGTCATGCCATATAGGAACTGACTTGTCCTTGAATGTCTATCTTCCTCTTGAATACCCATTATTAATCAATAGGTTTTACATAAACTGGAGGATCTACCAAAATACGGACTTTGTTTTGGCTCATGGAATCCATTTCAAAATTCATGGCTTCTTTCCACTTGGAAACATATGTGCCAATTACTAGTTCTTTGAATGTTAGAAGATCATTATAATAAACTAATAAGGAGTCACTATCATCAGTAACTAGAAAACTATACCGTTCTGTCTCTCTAACATATCATGTACTCCTACGCAGTAATTGTGTCTTTGGAACTGATTCTTCTTCCACTGGGCTTCGTGGAATTTGTTCATGTATGAACACTTCTATACCATGAGGCTCGACTTCATTGAATCCTATCTCGCTCCCACTATCTATTTTGGAGATGTTGTCTCCCTCAAGGAATATGGAATGTCTTTACACTATAACAGTTTTTCTAAGGGGTTGTATAGGTAATATCCTCTAGTTTCCCTGGGGTATCTTATAAAGGTACACATTTTGCATCAGGGTGCATGTTTGTTACTAGAAGAGGCCTTAACAAACTATTTGCTACCCCACACATGTAAATTTTATAACATGGATTTTCTTTCACTCTATAACACGTATGGATTACCATTTATCAATTTAGTTGGTACTTGGATAAGTATGTGTGTCGATTTTTGTAACACATATCCCCAAAAGGATAATGGAAGACTTACATAACTCATCATTGATCTCACCATGTACAGTAGGTTGTGGTTCCTCTTTTCTCTCACACCATTCCAATGGGGCATGTTTGGAGGAGTGAGTTGGGATTTGATCACAAACTCTTGTAAGTATTCAATGATATCTTGATTAAGATATTCTTCACCTTGGTCTGAGTGGAGTTTCTTAATCTTCTTACCACACTGGTTCTCAACTTCATTCTTGTATTCTTTGAATATATCAAAAGACTTTTACTTATACCTCATTAAATATATATATCCATATCTATTAAAATCATTAGTAAATGTTATGAAGTATGAGTACCCTCCCCTTAATTCAACTAGAAATGGTCCACACACATCAGTATGAACCAATTCAAGAAGTTCTTTTTTCCTTTCACCTTTCCCAATAAATGGGGATTTGGTCATTTTGCCTTATAAACATGCATGTTATATGCCAAGTGGTTTTAGTTAGAAAGAATCTAAATATGAATCTTGATGTAACATTGTCATGTGTTTCTCATTTACATGACCTAAACAGTTATTCCAAATTTGGTTGTGGTATAAGACTTGTGTAGTATCATTGTTATCGGTTTCCATTACTTGGTTTGGGTAATCCAACACATAAAGTCTGTTGTATAAATGTTCCCTAACATAACAAATTCTATCTTTGTAAAAGAAGAAAAATTAATTTCCAAACATGAAAAAAATCCATAAGTACCTAATATGGATACAGAAATAATGTTTTTAGTAACATAAGGCACATAATAACCACCCTTTAACACTAAGATCATCCCAGTTGGCAACATGAGGCGGTAGTCCTTGACATCTATAGCAGCAATTATTGCTCCTTTGGCTGCTCGTAGATCTACCTCCCCTGATAAATCTTCCTAAATATACTTGGTTCCTGTATTTTGATAGACATGTGACCACTACAAGTTATATCTAATACCCAATTTGTAGAAACATATTGATTTAATTCGATAACACATGCACCTAAAGCTTCCCCTTTCTTCTTAGGATTGGTGAAGCTTTTATTCTAGTGGCCCTTCATGCCACATGAGAAACAAATATCCCCAGTTTCCCTTACCTCCCCTTTGATCTTCCTTTTCATGGAAGGTTGTGAAGATGCTTTGGGCTTAAAGCTCTTCGCCTTCCCTTTCCTCTTATTCACCATAATGATAGAAGGATTTTCACTCTTCATATAGTTTCCACTTGGAGAATGAGGATAAGAAGATCAAATAGAGACTTCTCAATGTTGTTCATATTGAAATTGACAATAAAGTTAGATAAGCTCTAAAGGAGTGATGTGAGAATGAGATCGGTGCCTAGTTCTTCTAGGTGTTTTATGCCTAAAACCTCCAGGAACTCAATGTAGCTAGTGAGCTTGACTACAGGTGGCCCAGCTGGGGAAACTTCTCCAAATTTACTATGAAAGAGTGCCTCAGATATCTCAAACATTTCTTTTCTTTCTCTCTCCTTGTAAAGACCAAGGAGGTTCTCTAGCATTCTATTAGAATCCATGTTTTCAAGAGACTTCATTATCTCACTAGTCATTGATGATAGCATCAAAAATTGATCATCGACTACATCGTTCATATGTTTCTCAAAGACCATGAAATCCTCATCACTTTCCTCTTTGGCAGGTGGATCAGGTAATACTAACTCTAGCACATAATATTTCTGTTAGTGTCATAGGATAACCTGAAGGTGTCTAAACCATTCCTGAAAGTTACTGTCGGTGAGGATGTTGTCTTTATCCAAAATTGATCATAAGGATAATGTGGTTGATGAGTTTATAATTTTTATTATTCAATTAAAAGAGAAATTCATTGGTAATTTTTTATTACATTTTATAAGAAATAATAAATTTTATTAAGTCTCCGACTATTTTATCAAGTTCCAATAGTCATCACCATTGAACTCGGAATGTCCAGTTTCCATGACATTTTAGTGGAAAGGATCTATATTCCCATTCACATAACCCCAACAATGGTTTTTCATGATATTAAAAGGTATTGAGGTAGGTAGGTCTTTTCAAACTACAGTCTTGGAGTTCATTGATATGTTGAGTGGAATCCCCAATCCTAAAATTAGGACTTTGGATTTCCTCAACTATTTCCTTTAATATTAAACCATGTCTATTAAGGGATACTAATATTGATGTAATATGCCTGAGTCAACCCGAATCCTTTCCTAAGGGATTCTTGTATAAAAGTAATTGTTACAATAATGGTTGGTCAAACAAATAGTTTTATTGAGTTTTCCACTTAATCAAGTAACAGAAGGCTTGTTCAAGCTTAATATTTTATTTGAGGGATTTTTATCTCTTATGCATGAATTTATTATTTTCATCATCACATGCTAGTTAATATTAATTGGATCTTACTTAAGTGATTAAACATATCTTGATAATATTTAATGATAAGTATGTTTATTTTGGATCTATTGGGCATACTTGTTTAATTCATTAATTATGTGATCGTGACAACAAATCCATAATGATAAACTATGAAACTGATAGACATAAAGTAATGTAGATGGCATGATCACGAGCTTTTATAATGGTTAGTTTATCTAACGGTTGATAAACTAACCCTGAAATAGGGGAGAAACACCTTGAACCTTTTGGGTTCATGTTTACAATTTCCACCTGTCCACCTCTATATCTCATGGGATTGATTTCGTCTCGACTCCATCTTGTACCGACTCCACTAGATTAGGAGTTCCATCCATTACATATACCTTTTTTAACTCACATGTTGGTGAGGGGTAAAAGGGTGTTTTATATAAAAGAAAGCTTGGGCACGCAGACCCTACATGTTAATGAGGAGAGGGCTCACATGCCAACAAATTTAATTCAAATAAATAAATTAAAAGAAACCATCCACATAAAAAGGTCTCGGACAAGCTCATTATCATCCATACATTAAACGATATTTACGCATAAATAAAACTAGTAATCAATTCTTTAACCATTATTTTTTTGGATAAATCACACTGAAATCAATTAATTATCATCTTTAATTAATCGTTCCTTTTATGTTAAACCCTTTTCTGAATTTCCACGAGATTTTCATCATAATTTTAATCAAATGAATTGATATAAAATTATTTTTTTTACATAACTTGTACCTTGGAGGAAACCCGGTGAATTCCTATTCATAACTACCAAATGAGTAGAAATGAACATTATGCAGATGTTAAATTAAAAAATATATATATAACATCTATCACGTGTTGTGCCTCAGCTTTATGAACATACTATGGGACACATTTATAGGGTTTTTATAATAATAAATTTACTAAACCTGCATAATTTGGATGAGTACACGACGTGTAGTTCCAACTATACGACTTGTATTATTTTTCACCATCTATCTGAAGTACACGCCTGGGGTAAAAACGTGTGATTATACTTTGGAAAACCTCAGAGTACACGGTGTGTCCAGTTGGCCACAAACAGTGTAGTTCCTCGTTACATGGTCTCCAACAAGGAAATACATGTACGGGGTATATAGTCCAACCCAAATCTGAAGGGACTACACATCATGTCCATTGGACCACACAATGTGTATTCTAGAAACTGTGTGCCACCTGTTCCTGGTCAACACACAAAGTCATTTAAGACTAAGAAAGACTCCAACACATGGCTTGGTTTAGAGGACTGGTCTGGTGCATTGAATCTTGACTACATGGCATGTATTTCCAAATACATGCCATGTGTTCTTGTGTTGTACATATAGGATACTTTGGAACCTCCGGATGAGATCCTCTATTTTATTTTAATCAAAATTAAAAGAAAATATTGTATCTGTAAGGTGAATGAGAAATGAAAGAGGTGGAATAGATCTCGAGATTCAGATTTATAGAATGATTAAATTTTATTGAAACAACTAATTTATTAAATGCGTAATTCATAAATGAAATATTTAAATAATTATAAACTATGATGTAACCCCTCTGATACCACTTGAAGGTTCTAGGATTAGTGGAAGCATGGTGGGACGACACCCAGTTTTGATTTTTACCATGATCAATGATTATTCCGGGATCAATACAATGATGAATGCTAGTCTCCAAGGAATATAATCAAGGATTTAGATAAAGATGAAAGAGGACTTTAAACTTATAGAGGATCCTGCACATCATGTTTATAATTAATTTAATCGATTTCATAAAGAAAAAATACCTCGATATTTGGTATTTTCTTCGTTGATGATGTTGATCATCCAGAATGTCCCTTCTAGATTATCTCATTGTGCTTGTAAGGATCCAAACTAGAATACCTCTAGTTGTAATCTACACATGCTCTAATGGACTCTGATCGACACTTCTTGTTCTCCTAGTGCTAGCGTGGAAAAACGTCTGTCTTGTCTCAGTCATTATTGATCTCCTTTTCTCTAGCCTTGAAGAATGTCTCTCATTCTTGAGAGGGGAGAGAAGAGTATTTAAGAGAGAAAGTGTTTGTCTCAACAATTCTCAATTCACCAAGCATGTGATCTGGTGTGTGGCACAATAGGCCTACTTGCCTATTTATATACATGGAATTTCAGTTTCAATATTTAATTTCGTAGAAAAATAAAATATATTCATGATTGTAGAGAAAATCCGTGCATTTAATAATGATACCACCTCATTATTTATAGTGAACCAACTTGCTCAAAATGGAATTATAAATTCCACATCACAAAATAATAGTAGTATTATTTTAATTTGTTCTGACTAGTTAAATAATTATTTACCTTCTTGAAAATTGTTATATTACTATCGGACTGACCTTAGTACACTCAAACTCTAATTCCATTTATTGAACATTTGAATAAATAAATATATAAATTATTCTCTTAAACAAATATTATTAAAAAAATAGTAAACAAATGTTTATTAAATTTATGATATCATTTTAACTTGAATAAAATTATTCCACGGTCATGAGAATAATATTTATTTTATTAATTAAATTCAAATATAATTTAAGTGAGACCACCAAAAACACTTAGTGTGGGACACTCTAGTATTATTTCTCATTGGCATTTGGCGGGCTTGCCTAAATTGTAACGCCCCGACCCCAGCTACCCAGAGTCGGTGCATTAATTTTTAACATTGGCATGATCACAAAAGATCAAGTCTCGAAAGACCGATTAGTTTAGTAGACTTGGAAACACTAGATACATTCGTAAACGTTACATTACATCATAAAGTGAAAAACTACAATAACAAAGTCTCCATAGTCCACACTCATATCCTCTTCTGACTATCCCTGCAGGTCATTCATAAAATACTTCTTCACATCCTGGAAAATATTAAAACATTGAAAGGGGTGAGCTCAGATGCTCAGTAAGGATAACAATAATGTGGAAGCTTTCATAAATAAACATTAACATTTAAGGCAATTTATAACTAAAAAAAAGCCTTTTAAACATGAACTTCAACATAATATGGAAAAAGTAAAATGAGATAATGTCATTCACTTTTTCACATGGATATTCTACTGGTCGAATAATCACATGAAATATCAATAACCACTTTCATAATGAGGGAATGTATAATGCCAGACATTCTGAAACATTTTGTCAAGGCCTCGGCCAAGACGTCTAAAATGATTAAGGCCTCGGCCAAAACCATAAATCAAATTGGGAAAGGGCCTTGGCCAATTCCACGTCTAGTTGTCTCATGAGACCTACCGATGCATCGAGGAGCTATAGCGGGCTCCTCCCGTCACTTATTAAGTCCAATACATTCCTCATATGAATATGTTTAAACAAATCATAAACCATAACATAATCGTATCACATAAAACATGCATAAAAGAAACATAACATTTCCACATTTCAATCACAAGATATCAATACAACACATTGATATAATAAAAATGCTTTCAAAACCATTTTCAATACCAAAATAAAAGAAAGTTAAAACTTTGTATTTATTTTTCATTAAAAAAAGTGATGGCTTGTAGAGGAAGCCGAAACTCAAATAATGGTCACGGCGGCGGAGAAGTCATTGTCGCCACATATGTACGGAAAGAAAAACATTCCCTTTTTTTCGTTTAGTAAAACTCTTCATAAAAAAAGATTCCTTTTGAATAAACGTAAAAGTCAAAGGGGTTTATACACTGTATAAAGGAAAGTTTTGTATAAAACCAAATATGCCTCAATGAAAGGGGATTGAGACGAAGTCCTTAAAAAGATCATTTTTTTAAATAAAGTACATCTATAATTTGTATTCACTATAAGTACACATAAATAATGTACAAATACAATATAGGATATAATAATATCATGACATAATTTGAATGTAGGAGATTAACCCAAAGAATGAAAATTGGGTTAAGAAATTCCCTTACCTCGTGTCTGACTTGACTCAACCATTCTTTAACCTCCTGAATAATAAACTAGAGTTAATACATACCTTATTAAGAACCATTTTTAATTTCATTATCCTTATTATATCACTTATTACAATGATATGATCATTATGTAATTATTTAAGTTAATAACGGTCGTTTTGTCGATCTTTGGTACTTGAGTCAACAATAAACTTCTTATAATTACAAGTTGTTTATGTGGTGGAATATCCATTATCTCCAGAATTATATTCATGATTTATATGTCATATATATCTTATATATCCAGTATATACATTCATTTATAATATTACATAACATTTAGAGGTAAGAAATGAAATGCACCGTTCATGGAGACGGTAAGCCGTATGTACGCATGAACGCTACTTTCAATTCAATTTCATATTTAATGGAACGAAATAATAATGATATAAATGTATAATATAATTCCAGTATAATATAGTGTATAATACCATTTACTCCATCCTTTATACATCCCACATATGGCATTAACTATTCAAATCACTTTGAGGGGGCGGTAGTCCGCACTTCCTAAAATAAAATTATCGCGTTTTACCCATAATGGAAATCATAAAGTATGCCATAAATGAGAAATACAGAAGAATAAGTAAAACATAAACATATTATATATCATATATAAAAATATTTACATCTTAATGGCCATCTTTGAAGGTGTTATATGAGTGTTGAACAATCATCGTTTCGTGAGGCAGAAATTCGCCATCCACAGAAACCGTATGTTCTTTAACCATTAGACGAAGGTGTGTGTAAGTGTAGCTCTAATCCTTATTATAAAAACATCCTAGTATATTGTGTATACTGGTGTTGTTACAAAAGAAATGAATAAAAAGATTTTAGGGGGTTGGAGAAGAAAAATAAAACAAAACAACATTAGAGAAGACATTACCTCAAAATCGGGTAACTCTTTTTGATTTGAGCCAAAGGCTTCCTTGGGAAGAGTTCTGCCCAACGTGAGGCTTCTAGGAGTAAGAGGGGGAAGTTGGGAGAGTATTTGGGCAGAGGTTGGCCGAGCCAAATGGCTTGAAAGTGTAAATGAGGTGGGCGAGGTGGGG
The DNA here is from genome assembly GCA_963277665.1 of Viscum album. Classification (NCBI taxonomy): domain Eukaryota; kingdom Viridiplantae; phylum Streptophyta; class Magnoliopsida; order Santalales; family Viscaceae; genus Viscum; species Viscum album. The sequence goes on from OY728153.1 coordinate 1,659,650,181, forward strand.
GCCTTTTATAAGTGGAGAGGAGGGGCACTCTTGGAAAGTAAAGAAAAGTCACTTTATTATAAAATGAGTTTCGGATTTTAGAGGTCCCAAACTTATATAATTCGAGGATAAGATGATAAGGGTTCGAAATCTACTCATCCAATAGGTTTTTGACAAGTGTACGCTTTGGATTTTACATTATCTTTCCATTTTATTTAAATCGTTAAATAATGAGGTCATCGCTGCATCATCATGATTTTATAATTAATTTAATTAATTTAATGTCTAAAAATTATAAAAAAATACTATGATGTAGGAAATATTTTTATCTTTCTAATGAATATTTATAATCAAAATATGGACTTGTGTAACCCCACTTAAAAACTCTTTTAGTAAAACAACTCATGTTTGTGTCAATTTAATTTTAACATTAAATATATATATATATTAATGTCATTTTCCAACCAAAGTGGCTCCATGGGGTCCCCAAGTTGACCCATGGGTATTCTTGGTCGGCCATGACTCATCCAATAGGAGTATGACAAGTTTCAAGCTCATATCATATTATTAAAACATTATTTTTACCTTAAACTACACTAATTACCTCTAATCGCGATTAAGAACTTAAAAGTTACTATTCACCAAAAAAATTATTTTGATCTCATTGAACCACATTTTACTTCTTAATGACAACCATGTATGTCGGATTTTTGAAAATCAAGTCACAGAAGTGGTAATATTTCATTTAAACGAAAAATCAGTTATTTAACTACCACTTAGTGGTTTCACTATTCATCAAAAATTGAAGTTTTTCAGAACAATGCCAAAATTTCACCCTAAGCTATAATTGATATTCCGAATTCAAAAATGATGTCTATTTTAAAAAATTCCAAACATATAAGTTGCATTAATTAATTTTATAATTAATTCCCGCTGTCACAACAAATAGCGTGTTTTAAGAAACAATTTATATCAAAAGATTGGCAATTGTTTATGTCCAATTTCAAAGTGAAATTAATTCTAATGAACACCATTGGATAAAATGGTAAAAATATATTCTAATTATACTTTAAAACCACTCAATAATATAACTTATCACTATAAATTATTTTGATTAAAAAAGTTGTTTTAATTATTTTTCACTATTCATAAAAATTTGGAAGTTCTCAGAAAATTACAAAAAATTCAACATAGGCTAATTTCAGTATTAGGAATACAAAAATGAAGTCCATTTTGAAATATAAAATTTCTATAATTTTAAAAAGTCATTATTACTATTCATAACGGCTACTATGATTAGTCGCGGTGTTTTAGAACTCGAAGTTGCGTACAATGCAAGCTATTACATTATTGAATGAGGAGCGTATTGTGGAAGCTCGGGGTGTTACATTCTTCCCTCCTTCAATAAATTGCGTCCTCGCAATTTGAAATTTTTCTTGGAAAATAAAAGGTTGAAAATAAAAAATACCTTTGTGGAAAACCCACATCGGAATTAAGATTAATAAAATTTAGCCTTAATAAGAGGGAAAGGAAAATGAAAAAGTCACCACCCAATTATGATCTCGATTAAGAGAACATTGGTGTCAATTAGAGACATATAATTGGAGGAAAAACGTAAATATTTGTAGGGGTGATTGAGGTCATCAATCACAATCAACTGACAAATTGAGGGCCTCAAAGCCTTAAATCTATGTTGATTTAAAATATCATCAGTTCAACAAGACATAAGGTATTAGGATAACACATTTTTTGTTTTAATATCCCTTTACTAAAGTTTAAGAATTAATTTATTCATTGAATAAGAGATAGGTATATATATATTTATGATTGACAATTAGAGTTTCAACCTTCAACTCATCTTTCACTCAAAAAGATAATAGAACTCAAAAATATTATACTTATCTTAATTGTATAAGGTTCAAAATTTTACCACATACCATTTAGATTAGGAAAAATATTTTGTAATAACCAGGGACTTCTTATAGGCTAGTGGTAGGAAATAAAGGCTTGTCACACTATGGTTGTGGGTTCGATTCCTGCAGCTTTGTCCGACGAGACGGGTTATTCCCCACCCTGCAGGTTGTCCTTTTCCTAAAACAATAGTATTATAATATTCCAAAAATAATATTCAGAATTGCTTTAACCTTAAACAATACTATCCATGGTTCAACTTAATCCATTCCAACCTTAATAGTTATCCAAAATACCTCCGTCCAGACTTTCTCTAAAAGGTCTCTAAATTCCAAAATCAATTGTAACATCAGATTCCCCAAACAAAAAAAAGTTTCTCTTATTGTCACATACTAAAAATATGATTACCTTAATCATATTAAAACCTTACTGAAATCAAAAAGTACTGCAGTACAATCTTTATATATATCACATTATTCTTATAACCAGAATATAATCCTTGAGTCCAAAAGCACCAATACATTAATTATTCCGCTTCAACTGTAGTCACAACATAAGATTGGCCTTGATCCCTTGGCCTTTTCTGAGGTAAGATTCCTTGACGCTTAGGACATTCATTTTCATAATGCCCCATTTCCCTACAATTGTAGCATTCAACTTTTACAGCCTCTTTCTTTCCCTTGCAGTCACGAGCCTGGTGACCCTTTTCTCCACATTTATAACAAACTCCCATTCCTTTTAGGCAAGTACCAGGGTGATTCTTCCCACAATTATCACATAATGGAAAATCCTTCTTTCCCTTTTTCCCTTTATCTGTCTCTTGTTCCCCCGTTCTCTTCTTCTCTTGCTTTACTTTGTTGTCATAAGACTTAGAGAATTCCTTTTCTGTCTTGATAGCACACGAGACGATATCTTCATATGATGAGAAGGATTGCGATACTAAAGCTCGATAGAGAAATGGTTTTAACACATCAAAGAAACGATCAATCTTACTCCTTGGGTTACGTATATAATCGGCAGCATGCCTCGCTAACCTTGTAAAGTTAGCCTCATACTTTGCGACATTCTCATCCTCCTTCTGCCTCAGACTCAGAAATTGCCTTTCCATATCTGCTCGATGGTCACGAGGAAAGTATTTTTATAAGAAAAGCTCTTTGAACTCCCTCCATTCCATATTCGATACATCATCATCTTCCTTTGTGTTTTGAATCAGCGACCACCACTGATCGGCATCTCCAGTGAGGCGGTGAACTGCCATGACAACATTCTCCCTTTCACTACTCCCCAAGGAATGGAATATTTTCTCTAAGGAATTTATCCATTGCTCAGCTACTATAGTATTTTTACTCCCATTGAAGGTTGGCGGTTTTTTCCTCATGAAACGGTCTAGCATTGATCCTCTACGTTGCGGATCAGGGTGCTCCATACGAGTAAGGTTGTTATTCATAACCTGCGTGAGTTTTCCCAGTACTGTGAGAAGCTGATCAGCACCAGTTGTATAACTAGCTCCACCATAATTATCCTGAGCAGGAGGGCAATCCCTACACGGAGTGCGTGCATTGATACGGTTTCCATTCCTTCCACTAGGCGCCATTTCTAAATAATGGCATAAACTAGATTAGTTCATGAATCAAAATACATAATTCCATACTTGTAAAACACTTAACATAAATTGAACTAATTATGGATATAATCCATAATTATAAAAATGTTTTCTTTGAGGAAGTATATACTCATAACCCTTCATAGTGGTTTGTAAAGAAAATGGGAATTATCCAAAGCATATCCCCCGGGAGTGTCGTAACCAAGAGTGCAGCAAGGCCCGTTGTCGTGCACCAGTTCCCGTTCGAGTCTAGCTCAAAGCGGTGTTTTCGGGTTTTACCCCTAGGTACATCTATGCCAGAGCCGCCTCTACCTGCTCGTATCCAGACAGGGATGTATTGCTCGGAAAACTCATAACATCTCTACAATACCAAAATTCTAGGAAGTTATTCTATACTAATCCTCAAAGTCTATCTTCGGGATATGTGCTCTAATCAGAGTTTATCTAAATCTAGCTTCCAAGGTTAGTACTAAACTGCCTCTAATACCAACTGTAACGCCCCGACCCCAGCTACCCAGAGTCGGTGCATTAATTCATAACATTGGCATGATCACAAAAGGTCAAGTCTCGAAAGACCGATTAGTTTAGTAGCCTTGGAAACACTAGATACATTCGTAAACGTTACATTTCATCATAAAGTGAAAAACTACAATAACAAAGTCTCCATAGTCCACACTCATATTCTCTTCTGACTATCCCTGCAGGTCATTCATAAAATACTTCTTCACATCCTGGAAAATATTAAAACATTGAAAGGGGTGAGCACAGATGCTCAGTAAGGATAACAATAATGCGGAAGCTTTCATAAATAAACATTAACATTTAAGGCAATGTATAACTAAAACAAAAGCCTTTTAAACATGAACTTCAACATAATATGGCAAAAGTAAAATGAGATAATGTCATTTACTTTTTCACATGGATATTCTACTGGTCGAATAATCACATGCAATATCAATAACCACTTTCATAATGAGGGAATGTATAATTCCGGACATTCTGAAACATTTTGTCAAGGCCTTGGCCAAGACGTCTAAAATGATTAAGGCCTCGGCCAAAACCATAAATCAAATTGGGAAAGGGCCTCGGCCAATTCCACGTCTAGTTGTCTCATGAGACCTACCGATGCATCGAGGAGCTATAGCGGGCTCCTCCCTTCACTTATTAAGTCCAATACATTCCTCATATGAATAGGTTTAAACAAATCAGAAACCATAACATAATCGTATCACATAAAACATGCATAAAGGAAACATAACATTTCCACATTTCAATCACAAGATATCAATACAACACATTGATATAATAAAAATGCTTTCAAAACCATTTTCAATACCAAAATAAAATAAAGTTAAAACTTTGTATTTATTTTTCATTAAAAAAAAGTGATGGATTGTAGAGGAAGCCGAAACTCAAATAATGGTCACGGCGGCGGAGAAGTCGTTGTCGCCACATATGTACGGAAAGAAAAACATTCCCTTTTTTCGTTTAGTAAAACGCTTCATAAAAAAAGATTCCTTTTGAATAAACGTAAAAGTCAAAGGGGTTTATACACTGTATAAAGGAAAGTTTTGTATAAAACCAAATATGTCTCAATGAAAGGGGATTGAGACGAAGTCCTTAAAAAGATCATTTTTTTTAAGTAAAGTACATCTATAATGTGTATTCACTATAAGTACACGTAAATAATGTACAAATACAATATAGGACATAATAATATCATGACATAATTTGAAAGTAAGAGATTAACCCAAAGAATGAAAATTGGGTTAAGAAATTCCCTTACCTCGTGTCTGACTTGACTCAACCGTTCTTTAACCTCCTGAATAATAAACTAGAGTTAATATATACCTTATCAAGAACCATTTTTAATTTCATTATCCTTATTATATCACTTATTACAATGATATGATCATTATGTAATTATTTAAGTTAATAACGGTCGTTTTGTCGATCTTCGGTACTTGAGTCAACAATAAACTTCTTATAATTACAACTTGTTTATGTGGTGGAATATCCATTATCTCCAGAATTATATTCAGGATTTAGATGTCATATATATCTTATATATCCAGTATATACATTCATTTATAATATTACATAACATTTAGAGGTAAGAAATGAAATGCACCGTTCATGGAGACGGTAAGCCGTACGTACGCATGAACGCTACTTTCATTTCAATTTTATATTTAATGGAACGAAATCATAATGATATAAATGTATAATATAATTCCAGTATAATATAGTGTATAATACCATTTACTCCATCCTTTATACATCCCACATATGGCATTAACGATTCAAATCACTTTGAGGGGGCGGTAGTCCGCACTTCCTAAAATGAAATTATCGCGTTTTACCCATAATGGAAATCATAAAGTATGCCATAAATGAGAAATACAGAAGCATAAGTAAAACATAAACATATTATATATCATATATAAAAATAGTGACATCTTAATGGCCACCTTTGAAGGTGTTATATGAGTGTTGAACAATCATCGTTTCGTGAGGCAGAAATTCGCCATCCACAGAAACCGTATGTTCTTTAACCATTAGACGAAGGTGTGTGTAAGTGTATCTCGAATCCTTCTTATATAAACATCCTAGTATATTGAGTATACTGGTGTTGTTACAAAAGAAATGAATAAAAAGAGTTTATGGGGTTGGAGAATAAATATAAAACAAAACAACATTAGAGAAGACATTACCTCAAAATCGGGTAACTCTTTTTGATTTGAGCCAAAGGCTTCCTTGGGAAGATTTCTGCCCAAAGTGAGGCTTCTAGGAGTAAGAGGGGGATGTTGGGAGAGTATTTGGGCAGAGTTTGGCCGAGCCAAATGGCTTGAAAGTGTAAATGTGGTGGGAGATGTGGGGGCCTTTTATAAGTGGAGAGGAGGGGCACTCTTGGAAAGTAAAGAAAAGTCACTTTATTATAAAATGCGTTTCGGATTTTAGAGGTCCCACACTTATATAATTAGAGGATAAGATGATAAGGGTTCGAAATCTACTCATCCAATAGGTTTTTGACAAGTGTACGCTTTGTATTTTACATTATCATTCCATTTTATTTAAATCATTAAATAATGAGGTCATCACTGCATCATTATGATGTCATAATTAATTTAATTTATTTAATGTCTAAAAATTATAAAAAAATACTATGATGTAGGAAATATTTTTATCTTTCTAATTAATATTTATAATCAAAATTTGGACTTGTGTAACCCCAATTAAAAACTAATTTAGTAAAACAACTCATGTTTGTGTCAATTTAATTTTCACATTAAATATATATATATTAATGTCATTTTCCAACCAAAGTGGCTCCATGGGGTCCCCAAGTTTACCCATGGGTTTTCTTGGTCGGCCATGACTCATCCAATAGTAGTATGACAAGTTTCAAGCTCATCTCATATTATTAAAACATTATTTTTACCTTAAACTACACTAATTACCTCTAATCGCGATTAAGAACTTAAAAGTTACTATTCACCAAAAAAATTATTTTGATCTCATTGAACCACATTTTACTTATTAATGACAACCATGTATGTCGGATTTTTGAAAATCAAGTCACAGAAGTGGTAATATTTCATTTAAACGAAAAATCAGTTATTTAACTACCACTTAGTGGTTTCACTATTCATCAAAAATTGAAGTTTTTCAGAACAATGCCAAAATTTCACCCTAAGCTATAATTGATATTCCGAATTCAAAAATGATGTCTATTTTACAAAATTCCAAAAATATAAGTTGCATTAATTAATTTTATAATTAATTTCCTGCTGTCACAACAAATAGCGTGTTTTAAGAAACAATTTATATCAAAAGATTGGCAATTGTTTATGTCCAATTTCAAAGTGAAATTAATTCTAATGAACACCATTGGATAAAATGGTAAAAATATATTCTAATTATACTTTAAAACCACTCAATAATATAACTTATCACTATAAATTATTTTGATTAAAAAATTTGTTTTAATTATTTTTCACTATTCATAAAAATTTGGAAGTTCTCAGAAAATTACAAAAAATTCAACATAGGATAATTTCAATATTAGGAATAAAAAAATGAAGTCCATTTTGAAATATAAAATTTCTATAATTTTAAAAAGTCATTATTACTATTCATAACGGCTACTATGATTAGTCGCGGTGTTTTAGAACACGAAGTTGCGTACAATGCAAGCTATTGCATTATTGAATGAGGAGCGTATTGTGGAAGCTCGGGGTGTTACATAAATTCCATGAGTACTGTCTAGAAATTGATCAAGGAACACAAGATAAAGAACATAAAGTCGCAACAATGACATCCACATATGAATGGTCACTATGTAATATGATTCATTTAACACAATATCTCATCAAGAAGGCTTCATGATTTTGTCATCAAATTTTATTCTTGATACGTTGTTCTTTGAATACATGAAATAAACTCTTAATTAAACCATTCCCATATAATTTCACATGACGGTTCAATTTCAGTCAATGGGATGATATATCCACTTCTATAAATGGAAGGGAAAAATCCTTCATCAACTTATCTAATAATAACATGCCACTAATGAGACACCCAACGTACCCTACTTCCCACCAACTGTTTGTGTGACATTTTTTTTCAATAAATCAAAGTGCGTAAGTTGTGACATGTATTAATGATAATCTTAACGTCTAAGGATCATTACACCTGGTCGCAGATCGAAATATATGAAGACTCCAAAACATGCAGAATTCATACTAGTGGGTCTATTCTCATAATCTCATATCATGGAGATTAGCAAGTGTGAACTTCATCATAAGAAGTATCATCTGCTTATGAGCACTCTCACCTGATGGTATGCATGCTACGTTTCCCATAATAGCATGTCATCGAACAACATAACTATATTTATAACTATTATTATAGAATTTCAAGGTTCTCGTCATAGTCAAGAACTGTCATGGCCTTATCAATGCAAGAAATACTCTAGGAGATTTATTACATCATAGTCATGCATAAAACGAAAAATATGTAATAATAAATTAAATATCCATGTAATAAAAGTAAAAAAAATTGGTTTTAGGAAACCAACTCTTCCAGTCCAGACCTACAATGCTATAGTCTATTCAGGAACCCATCGGTTACCCAAACCTGGTGTGAGATATAATCCTAGTATGAAGCCGCACATGGTCATGTTCCATCTTGTTAGTGAATATATATATATAATAAAAATTGTGGAAGGAATAAAATATAGTATGTAAGGAAGTACTAAAGGTAAACAACCCTTAAATTATCAGTTTCCCCTTGACATATGTCCTCTACTACCTACTTCATCCTTAGCTAGAATGTCTCTAAATCTATATATAGTTCTGTCTCATTTATATTCAAGTTCATTTAATGATACGATTTTATTTAATAAATATTTCCCAAGGCCTGGAACAAATCCAGGTACCCCAGTATGATATCTGATGAGAAGATGCCTAATCTGACCACCTATAGAGTACAAGTCACTAAATGAATCCAATATTGTGCTCTATCTTGGTAGGGACACAATAAAAATAATTTAATGAATTAATTAACTATGGAACTAATCCTATCCTTGGAATTCCTAATTTTTAATCGTGTTATTTCTCCAGGAATTTCATTAAGAAAGAACTATACAACAACATCATTGTAATTCCCCATTTAAATACCGATATCTCTCTTTGTGTGGTATAACAACACTACCACTAGAGTCCATCATTCGATGTTCACTAAGGGAACCCAAGTATCACTCATAGAATAAATGATCAACAAACCTATGATTCATTCCTTGGAAAATCATAAGGATTCAAAGTTTCACTCAACATATTATAGTTATCCCCCATGATTCCATCCTAGGAAATCCATATAAGGAGTACAAGTGTCACTCAGAAATATGAAAAGTAAAATCCAAATGAGTCCATCCATGCTATTTTTATAAGATTACATGTTCCGCCCAAGGCATATTAGTATTCAATCAAACAAGATATCAATACAATTTAGTAATAAAAAGGGACATAACCTTAGTAAATACAATTCAAACTCACCTCAGAATGTGACTCAAGTCATGGTGTAATATTAGAAGTAAAATCATTTATTTTATAATGTGGGAATTTCATTATAATGGTATCTCCTGATTAATCAACTAATTACATGAAAAGGGTTTGTGTACATGGTTTATATCCCCATTTATTATATAAATTCATTTCTTATTTGATATAACAATTCTAAATAATTATCAATTCATAATTAAATAAAAAAAATTAATTTAAATTTTGAATCAAAATTAAAATCTCATAGAAAGGGGTAAAAAGGCACACCCTAAGGCATCCACATTAAATACCCACCATGGTTGTTCAATAAACTTAACAAAACTCCCAAGCGGTTGTTCTAATCCAATTTTCTTAACCCATAATCATTTATCAATGAGTTCCGTTAATTACATAGGTTATACATATCTATTCAAAACAAGGAGTAAACCCCATTTCTAATGTGTAACTCTGAAAATTGGATGTATGGAACAACAACATATATATAAACACTTCTTCTTTACTGTAAAATAAGGAAACACCCTATTGTAGGATCATAAGGGATAACTCATCCAATATTATCTCTTGATTCGACTTAGATCGATAGAAAATTGAAGAACGGATGAAGAACCTATAAATGGGGAATATTATCTTGCACCTAAATAGTACAACTGATACCAAACCAAATGAGGAATGACACAAAAGGAATTAATATCTTACCTATGTGTATCCAATTAGATGATAATCTCTTGATTCCATGTTGGGATAAAGAAGATCACACAATCCTAATATTGTGCATCATAGAAAACCTCTCAAGGTGAAGGTTTTATCCAAAATGATAAATGGTAAAATAATAGGTTATGGACATAATAAATTAGGTTTATTTTTGTAAATACACCCAAAATATAGGGTTTCATGGTTTGGCCACATTGTTGGCCAAATAGTGCACCAATTGTGCGCCCTTTTTTGTATGAGAAAGGCACCCAACATAGTTTACTTGCACCGTTTGACTGACTATGTGCAAACCATGTCTCATCCCACAGTAAAAATTGAATACAAAACCACATGGTAATGCACCTCAAATTGAACTATTTCCCAATAAAGTAGGCTCCCCCTGCTCTCTACCTAGCATTCCATGATTTTACCTGACTTTGTGGCATGCCCCACATAGTTTCTAATAACCATGTTCTATTCCCTTTTCAAACCAGAAACTAGGTTCCGAACTCTAAACATACCTCATACACCCCTGATACATCAACTACATAAAAGAGAATTTATATAAATCCATATTTAACCATCTAAATAGAATAATGACTGAATGAAAAGTATTTGTACCTCATGAAGAAACTGGGTTATTACTAATATGATGGAAAGTTTTTGAGTGAACAAATCACACAATGGAACACATGATTTGTTCTGATTCAATGTATTAAAAAGAAATTTAGAGAAAATATATTTTATTGGTTGAGTTTTCTTAAAATAATAGTTTTCATTTATGTATAAATGTGGATCCTTTTGAGGAATTATATAGAAAGTTGTGTCAGACTCCTATTTTTTGGTACGAAGAATAAAAAAAGAATGTGATGCGACCATAGTTAGAAGTGGAAATGGTTAATAAAGTAAATATGGTTTAGAAATATATTTGAATGGTTAAGATTAGGAAGAAAAGTTTTGTGTATATACAGAGAAAATTTGTTTTTTTCGAGGTAGGTAATCGTGTTTTTTTAAATTATGTCCATAAGAAAGTTTAATTCATTTCAGTAAAAATATAAAGATATATCCATGAATAAATAAAACATTTGAAATATTATATATAGTTTAATTTAATACCTAGCAAGTTTCCTTGATTCCAATATTATCCAAAGTACATAATTTATGCCATTTTTAGATTTTAAGAAAATATGTGTTGGATTCTTCTCATGTTTTGAGCCCGAATGTATTTCATTTTCAAGATAAAATTACTTGTGATGAACAAATAGTATATATTATTGACCCTAGAGATAAAGAATTTTTAAATAAGGTAATTCAACAAGTTAGGATTTTGTGGAAAACATAGTGTTCAATAAGAGACATACGAATATGAAAATGATATGAGGGAAAAGTTTCCTGAGTTTCATAAGTGATGAATAAAATTGTGAGGAAGCAATTTCTAAAATGTAAAATAACGTAAAAATATATTTAATCATAATATAAATTATTTTATATTTTACTTTATTATAATTAATATATTTATATTCATTAAATTATTATTAAATATTTTTTCAATCAAAAGTAAAAAAGGTTTCTTTCTAACAAAATTGGATTTTAATTAATTATATAGTTTAATTTAAAAAAATTCTAAATTATATAATTTTAATTTTAAAAAATAATATTTTTTACTTGAACATGTAAAAATTATCTTAGGATGAATTTTTTGGTAATTTTTTAAAAAGTTGATTTTTCAATGAAATGTGAAAAATACTAATTTTTTTGAAAACTATATTTTATTTTAATATATTTAGAGTTTCATATTATATTATCGAATAGTTTTAATATGTAATGAATTAATTTTTATTAAAATTAATATAAATATATTCCTTTGAATAAATTTTATATGTTAATTTAGAATAAAAACCATTTTAATCATAAACGGAATTTTCCTAAAAATATGGTTTTCATTAGGTTTCATGGGTGTAATTTGAAATTAAATTCTCCCAATACTATGAATTGAAAAATAAAAAATTAATTGAATATTTAGTACCCAAAGATCCAAATTTTTAAAATAGTTCCATTTTTTTATTAGTCATTATGAATAATAGTTATATTAAATAATTGTTCTCATTGTTTGGGTAAATTGGTTAATTATTGTTAAAAATAATGTGATAAGGTGTAAAAAATAACCAAAACAGTTGTCATTTCTTATTTAATGAGTTGATTTCATCCATTTCCATCCAAGGTTCATAATTATAGAAAATTGGTTCCATATTTTATTGATTTGGACCATTATAATATTTAAGAAAAAGATAACATAAAAATTGTCAATTTTATGCTTTTAATATCTATAAAATTTTGTGAAAGTGATAGAAACGAATTTTTTTAATAAATTTTTTTCAAAGATAATATTTTTTTTGTCATGATTATTTATTTATTATTTTTAGTGAATATATAATTTCCTTAAATGCTTATCCAATACTGATAGAGTATTTATTCAATTAATAGATAAATTACATAGATGATTTTAAATTTTTTAAAAGTAATATAATTTGATTGAATTATTATGTTAAAAATGAGATAAATATAACATATTATGTATATTTTTAAGGATTATATTCTTATTCATTTTCTTAATATAGGTTTCATTTTCAAATTCAATTACTAGTACCAAAATGAGAGTAATACTATTTAATTAAGAGTAATATTTTATTAAATGATTTAAAATTTCAAATAAAACCCTTTCATATGAAAGATTATTAGGATATGTTTTAAAATATAATTCATAGTCAATTTATCATAAATTTTTCATTTTATAGTAACTATCTAGACCCTTAAAGAGTAAAAAACATTTTTATAACAGCGATTGGCATGAGGGCTAACATGTGTTTGAAACAAAATGATAATGATATAAACATCACCTAAAAATGCCCAAATTTTATTTCATGAGAGGTTTGAGACCTCTACTCATCATATATTTTAAATAATCTAATTTTTCCCAATTTTGAAAAGAAAATTAATTTATATTATTTTAATATTTTAATTAATTCTTATAGTTCCTTTCCCTTCACATGTAAATGGGTACCTATTATCCGCTTTTTTCACACATAAAAATTCTTTTAGTTTACCCAATAACATCAGAAAGACCTTACTCAATTCCATAACCATTTAATAGAGACATTTTTTTAATCATTAATCCATCCAAGGATTGGTTTTGGTGTGAACCTTAAAAGGTTGTCTGGAGAAGTGGTATAGTTGTTAATGAAATATTTTTGATTTATTTATTCTTCACCTCATTTAAATTTTCTAAACCATGATTAAATAACAAAAAAATTATATTACATGTGATTTGATTTAATTATTTCAATTTTAAAATCTATATCCATATCATCTTCTACAAAATAAAAAATAAATACATCATTCATGTGTACGGAGGACTTTCTCATCCCGAACCAACATAATTTGTTTTCAGAAACTACCTCTCATAAAATGGTTATAATGATGGATTTATTTGATATAAATATATATATGATACAAATTAGATATTTATAAATATTTAAAGATAATAAATCATCTAGTTTCTTTTAATTCCATTGATTTAAAATGATAACATCATTCATGTGTACTTATGAATTACCCCCTCCATGAAGCGATGTGATTCATTTTTCATAACAAAACCATATCGATGATATATATAAGAGTATTTAAAAAAATTATATCTTATTAATGAAATAATTATAATTATATAATTATAAAATAATACTTACAATATTTCCATCATGATCTTTGAAAAATAGAAATGTTACTCATGTGTACGTAAAACCTACCGTCTCTATGATTTTAATGTAGTAAAGTTTTGTTAAACCTATTGAATGGTTGGATTTAAATGTATAACTTATGTTTTAAAAAATATAATTATTTAATAATTATTTTTATAGATATGATATAATAACTACCTCATTTTCCATATTCACCTACTAAATTCATTTTTGGAATATGAGTCACATATTGTCAAAACTTTTTATGTCAACTAAATGGATTAAGTAATTGTGTATAAAATGGTTTTAAAAATAATAAAAGAAAAATTAAAGACAAAAAAGGATCTTAAAAAATTATATAATTAATATATGTTTTTTTTATTTTATATAAATAACATACATGATTATACAGTCTTGAGATAAGGTACTTTCTTTTAAAAATATATTTTTTGGTTTCCCTTCAAAATCTTTTTCTACCATGTGAATATTTTATAAAATAGTTTAATAATTTATTTTTATTCAAAAAAAGAGTTATAAAGGATATTATTATGTATCCTTTTACATTATTTAAACGGTTTTAATAAAAATGGTTTTTAATGTTTTGAATTTCTTGTCAAAATAAGAAAAAATAATCTTCTATATTAATGTATATAGAATCAATGGATTTCCCCACCTCAGATATCATTATTCCAAATTTCTATTACATCACCATATTTCATGTTTTCTAAAAAAATCACTTTATTCATGTAATATTAGTCTTGAAATAATTTTTTAAAAATAAATGGCATTTCAATATATGAAAAATGATTTCCATGTGAGTTCAAAAGAGGTTTCAAGGGTTTTATGAAAAAAGAAAAAACTATAAAAATTATTTATTTGTTTTATGGTTCAAGATGATTATAGATGATTACATATAATCCAGACATGTCTTATAAGATAGGTAATCCTGATACATCTTTTATAATATGTTAGCCTGATATAGCTTATATGAAGGGTAATCTCGATATTGCATTTATGATGGGTGTGCCCAAAGAGGGCTCCAATGAAAAGGGTAATGTTCTTTATCCTCATAAGAAATAATGAAGTATTAAACTAGGGAGTTTTATCCTATGGATTTAAAAAATATAGTAACTTATAAAATAGTTTATGAATATAATACACAATATTTCCAAAAAGGGTTTTGTTTGCAAGCAGTGTGTTTTTATGGTTTTCTTGGATAAAAAAGTGCTTGTTTTCTTGTAGAAATGATTTATTTTATAAGCTGAAAGAATATTTTGATAAAGGTCAATATTTTGTGGTTTGTTTATTTTCTCTAGACTAATTTATTTCTTCTTTTTATGTCCCTTACTGTGTTTTCTGTTCCCATCCCACATTTAAAAAAAATTCACAAGGTTTAAGGAATGGTAAGAAAAAATAAGAGGCCATGTTGAAATTCCTAAATATTCTTCTAGAAAAATTACATTTTTATTTTTAAAAGTTTTATGTTGTGTTAATAATTGATATTGATAAAAATTTTCTACTTTTTTAAATAGAGTCTTTTTATTTATGAGTTATGAAAAAATTATCTTAAACTATAAATCGTAAAGATCATCAGAATGTAAGAATGTAAATTATTGTCTAAATTCACTAGAATATGTAATTTTTACATTCTTTTCCATATATAAAAAATTTCATAAAAAGTATCATAGGGAATTAAATTACACTCTTTTAGAAATTTAAACAGGTTTCTTCTTTTTCAAAATTCTATAATCATAAAGATATATAATTTAATATGTTTAAATTATGATCCATGAGGGGTGATGAGAACACACAAAATTCATCATTCTATTACCATATTCCTATAAAATATATAATCACCCATCGGTAAATGAAGAATATTATTTGATCAAATCTAAATATCTATATCCATTTTTTTAATTTGTTTATATATTCATTGGTATTTTATTTATTATTTAAAATTTTTAATTTTATAATATAGAATAATCATCCACCCTTTATCTCAAGATAATTTAAAATGTTACCTGGGATGATTATTTACTATACATAGTGGGGAGGATATGGAGAGGAAATTTATTTTGATAGGATTCTGTCTCATGGAATTGAATTAATATGACGTTTGATAGGGTTTAGTTTTAATTATGGGTGACATTATCTACTTGTTTTTAGTTAGAAATGAAAAAATAAAACAAAAAATGGGCTATAGATGATATGGGTGTGAATAAAACCTCCAGGAAGGTTAAGTTCAATCATTTATAAAACAATTATGATTCACATGGATATTTTATAGTTGATGATTTCTAATTTGAGATTTAAACATATTAATAATGGATATACTGTATTTTAATCAAAATGTCGAAAAAATAAATAATTATGTGGGGGAAGATGGAAAAATATTGGGTTCTTAAAGAGGAAATGGTTTTTATATAATTTTTATTTTGATAGTACACAATGTAGAATTTACAGTTTGATTTGTAATCGTTTATCAAAATTTAAAATAATAATAATAATTTTTTTGCTTAGTTTACACATTCTATTGATTTTTTTACCTTCATGTACATATGAAAATATATTAAATGTTTATAATAATTAATTTTTAATGAAATTCATTTTATATGGTAAATGATTTTGTTTTTATTAACTAGATTTTAAATATAGAATCCAAATTAGTTTTTTATTGAATGAAATGTTCCTAAAAATATATATGAAAATGGGTTTTCTCATGGAGTAGTTGTATGTTATTTAATATAAAATTAATAGTTTAACTATACATAGTAAATCTAGAGAAAAAATTATCTAAATAATTTATATGGTAAATTTAAATAGAAAATATATGCACCGGATTGATTTATAAAATAAGTGGAATAAATTTATATAATCAACATATCTATTAAAGGTACACAATTTTTTTTTAGTAAATTGAGATAGTATGGTTATACTATAAATTTTCACAAAACATTATAATGTAAAGTTACACAACATATTCACCAAAAAATATATAATATGGAAAAATAAAATGAAAATATTTATATATTGCTGTTTATAATTTAACAAAAAAATATAAGAAAAACATTTACCTGGAAATTTTTTTGGGAAAAATTACATTTAAAATTAACATAAAAATATAAAAATTGATTTTAATCAATGTATATACATATTACATAGAAAAGTTTCAATTTAAAATCCATATATATTATAAGTTTTTACAAAAATTTAATAATTAATAAATATAATAAGATAAATAATTATTGAGATATATAAGTTAACGTTTGGTTTTACTTATTTTGTACATTGGATAGACAAATTTTAACATGTTATTAGATCTCTAACAATGTTTAATGTTTTGAAGGGTTGAATTTGTTATGAATTTATGTAAATGTAATTAGATACCCATATTGGGTATGAAATTTTATTCATATGTAGAAGAACACACAACCTATATTTTATATGGTAAGAAAAAAATATTTAATTTTGGGTGAAACTAAACCAATAAAATTATGGAGGATAATGTTTCTATCATATCATTATTTTGTATATGTAGTGAAAATGGCATGAGAAAGAAGAAAATGGGATTTTAGTGTACTATATCATCATTATGAGACCCATATAGTATGTATGGAATGGATGATGATATATATAATTATATACCTTAATTATGAATGTTTCTTGGTTTTTGAATATCATAATCACCCATTTTATACATCAATGTCAATTTGTATGTTAGGAATATGAAAAACATAACAATAATATATGCAGTTGTTATTGTGATAAACTATACATATATAATTATGTTCAAAGATTCTTTTTCTTCTATGTTTACATTAGGTAGTGGGATCCATTGTATACACCCGTTGAAAAAATAATTTTTAAAGGAATAAATAAAAATGATAGTTACTTTTTTTATATAGGGAGTAATTTATATTACTTTTAAAAATAATGTCGGAAAAATATGACTTTCTAATATTGTGTAATATGAATATTTGGATAAAATAAATTGCATATTATATACTAATTTAAGAATAAATGTAGATTATGAGAATTGTAGAAATGTGGTTATTTTACATGAATTTTATTATAAATATAGAATTTTTATTGTTAGAAGTTTTTATAAGATTTAATCGTTATCATGAAATTTTCATACTTTGTGTCACGTTGTTATATGATATGTATTTATTGTTTTTTTCAACACCTACAGATCTCCCTATTATTATTGTAGGAAAACCCATTTATTTGTCCCAAAAAATGGTCATGTCATTAGAACCAATAAAAGGGGATCCCTGTTATCAGAACAAAAAATAGAGCTGATAAAGGGGGTCCATTATTAGTGCCAGTTTTTTTTCTAATATGGCCCTTTATCATCCTTTTTTCTCGAATAATGTGAAATTTTATCAGATATTGAAATAGTGCTGATAAAAGACATAATACTACTATGTGCTGGTAAATTATGAGAACAATAAAACAAGACAAAAAAATTTAATTAGAATAAAATTAAAATCTAATATAAATGAATTAAAAAAATATATAATATATATTTCAAAAATTGGTTTTTATAATTACATTTTGTAAGTACCCATGTTTTTACGGACTGGAATTTTGATTAGAAATTAAAATTTTTATTTTCAAAAGATTTTAAGGGGTAAATGGTCATTCTTACCTAGTATATAATGTTAGATTATTTTTATAAGAACCTTTTTTCTCCCATAATATGGTGTCTACCCTAATACCTAAGTTTCATATTATTCACATCCATTCGAATTTATGTGGAATAATTAATAATTAATATTTAGTTACTAAAATATTAATTTATTTGCACACATTAATTCTAAGATATCTTTTGAATGGATAATTTTATTGATATATAGTATCCTATATTGAGTATGGAATATGGAGTTTTCTTTGGATATTCATAAACTCAGTTCAAGTGTGGGGCCGAAGTTGTGCCCCTTATTCTTTCCCTTTTCTTTTTTTCCTTTTCTTTTCTCTTTTATTTTCTTCACCACCCATTTGGATTATAGTGTATGCCCATGTGGCATTCCTTTTTCATGTTACTAAGATATAAAGGTTTTAGGAAAGATACATATAGAGGTATAATAAAGGAGGTACCATCATGGAGCTCGAGAGGTGTCTGATCATCATGTGGAAGATGTAAACCATAGAAACAGGCGATGCTTCGGCGGATTCCACCCAAATGTATTTTGTTATATGTTTTTCTATAATTTCCCATCTATTTATTGTATTTAATTTTTACATCCCTATTTTAACTTATTATGAGCCCTTGAGGTTAGATATATTGCCTTAGGGGAGAAAATGGGGCTTTTGAGATGTTTAAGTGGTTTCTCATTCATAAATCCCAATCACACACTATTTGTTCTTCTCATTCAGGGAAGATGAACTTATTATAATTACATTATGTGTGTAGGTTTTATACACCATGTACTAGTACATGGTTATGTAGACAAGTAACCATCCATAAAACCCATTTAGAGGCACATGATTGTGTAGAGTACATTATCAGATGTAGGGTTTGATAGACGACATTTATAAAAAAACACGAGTATAAAGGATTCATATCAAGGTACCCCATGTAGGTTACATGGATAGACCCCATGTGGGTCACATGCGTTGTAGAGGAACATTAGTAAGAAACATATATGGATATTATATGTGAAAAACGCTAGTAGGTTCCCCATGTTGGGTACACACAGTATACCAAAATTAAACACCCTATACTTGGGTTTTATATGCAAATTTCTTCTGAAGAACACGCCCAGCTAGATATTTCAAGGGTACTCACCATATACCATGGTATACATATCGTGTACTCCTCCCTTTCTCTATATTTTAGGGTTTTCATTTCTTTGAACCTAGGAATTATAATTTGACATATGATTAGTCGATTATGAGTATCATTCCTAATAGATCGTGATGGTACTACCCATGACAATATTTAAGGACTGTTATGATCAATTTTAGTCTTTTTAATAAATGGAGAGGTTCTTCCTCTAGTAATTGAATCCTGCTCTCTTATGAGTTTGAGAACCTCGGTCTATGGTGGTTCATGGTCCATAACTCTAGTCTAGTATTCATGTACATTTTATTTTAGACCAAGACGTTTTTTTATCTTTTGACCTAGAGGATTTAGTGTAGGATTCCTATATCTTATCATTGTTATTGAGGGTCCTTTGTGTAATGCCTGTATATACTTACTAACCTATGGACTCCCATTTAGTATCCCTCAACATCTTTACTCTTTATGAGGATCCCATGTTGGATGGTTATTTCAACATGCACTGTCATTGTGGGTCCCATATAGAACACGGTACTGCAAATATGGCCTTTAAAAGTGCCAGAAAAGGGAATTTTGAGCGTAATAAAAGTTTTTTTAATCTCAAAAAAGATACAGGAGGGTCCCTTTTATCGGATCTCAAAAAAAACACTGATAAATTACCCTTTTATCAGTGCTAAAAAAACGTAGATAAAATGGTTCTTCAATCATCATATTTTTATTAGCGTTGATAAAAGTCAAAAAAATAAATAATATATATATAAATCAGAGATACCTTTTTAATAGTGCTAGCCACCCTCCTTTAACAGCCCTACCCCCACCCCACATGCACCCACCTACACACTCACCACTCCCCTTTAACAACGCTACCCACCCACTTTAACAGTGCTAGCTCCCCTCTCCACCCGCTCGTGGGCCTCTGCCTCCCCCAGGATTAGAACATGAAACCTCTCCCATGCATACCTGGACCCTTTACCATTCCCCCATGTTGTTTTTTTCTCCATTTAATGATATATATATATATATATTTACTTCTAATAATTAATATATTAATATATATTTATATTAATATAGACTTATATAAAGATGTATATATATATATATTTAGTTATATCAATATACTTAAATTTATTATTATATTAATAAATATATTTATATGTATTTATTTATATATATATTGTTGTATTTTTTATTTGTACATTTATTTTTATATTAAAATATATTTATAAAATTATTTTTAAATACATTTATACCATTTTTTGGGTGTGTTTATAAATAAATAAATACAAACGTATACACAACATACATACAACATACATACACGTGTATATATTTCATATATATGTGTGCATCTAAAAGTATAATTCTACATATTTTTTATATTTACTTATATTATATTTTCATATGTATATTCATATGTATATTCATAGGTATATTTATATTCATATTCATATTTATATTCATATTTATATTCATATGTATATTCATGTGTATATTCATATGTATATTCGTATGTATATTCATATGTATATTAATATGTATATGTATATGAATACTCATATGTTAGAATATATAGATAATATATATCAGTTTGTTAATACAGAAACACACTAACACACACAGACACACATTACATAGGTATATAAATATACATATATTTGTTTTTTATGATATATTTATATATTTATATATATTTTGTTACATTTTTTATCCATATATATATATATACATTTAAATATTTAAAATATTCTTTGTGTGTGTATGTGTTTATAAATACATACATATATATATTTATATATGTCTGTGCATCCATAAATATGATTATACATATTTATATTTATTTACATAGATTAAAAAATCATTATTTATATACATATAGCAGAATATGTAGATTAACATATTTATGTATGTCAATACAGTGACAACTATATATATATATATATAAACATTATGTATAAATTAATTATATATGTATATGTATATAAATAATCATTAAATTTCATTTTAAATAAAATGGATATTATTTTTTATTTATAAAAGACTTATATATTGTGTAATATACTTTATATGTAAATATTTTTAATTATTTATTTATAAAATTAAATTTTTATGTGTGACTATATAAAAATATGTCGATATATTGTTATATATTTTTTTATAAATAACATTACACTCTGAAAAACGATAATCATTCGAGTCTATAATATCAAACGGACACTCAGATCAACAGTTTTGGATGTTTGAAGTTTGAGTTACATTTTCAACTTATTTTAAATCTTTTATTAATTTTTTTTATTATTTGTGTCTTCAAATTGTTATTAAATGATTATTAGTCAATGATAATTAGCAAATTATTAATTAATAATATTTTTTAAAATATCCTTAATCCATTTTCACTAAATTTTGTATATACTAAATGTAAATATCTATTTATACTTATCTAAATCATATTTTAAAAATATATATTATATTTATATCAATGTAAATATATTTATATATTTATATATTAATATATTAATATATTATTTTTAATTATTTGTTTTTATATATACCATTTAACAAATCATGTAAAAACGTGTTGATAAATAACCCCTTTTAATAGCGCAAATAAAAACCACTGATAATGGTGTCCCCATTAACTGTGCTAAAAAAGAATTGATAAAGGTTTTTCCTTTATCAATGCAAAAAAAAGTGCTGATAAAGGGGTACTTTTAAAAGTGGTTTTTAGCAATGTTTAAAAGTACACTTTATCAGGGCATTTTTTAGAGCTGATATAGGTAGACCTTTTTATTAGCAATTTTTTTAGCGTTTTGAAAGGGTGGAACTGCAGAAAACTAGTTTTGTGGTTGTGACAGGTCTTCTTATGTACTATTCTAAGGATTCTACATAGGATTCCTCTTTTTTACATACCATCAAGAATACCAAGTAGGATTCCTACTTTTACATTCACTACCGAGGATCCTGAGTATGATGTATTTTCTTATATATAGACCTTAAGAGTCCGAAGTAGGATGCCTCTTTGTTTTTTGGCCTTAAGGACACAGTGGGTACCCTACATTTGACTGAACTTGAGCTAGTGTGCTTGTGGTTTTAGGTAAATAAGGTGTTGGATGTCACCATAGAACCTATATTGAGATTATAATTCATGAGGTTGTGGGTGTAATGGTGTGTTTAATAATTCATCCACCCTCACTATTTATTTATGCCTTTACATGGTTACTGTTGATGTAGTTATGAAATCCTGAGTTTCTTCCTTGTTTGTGGCTGATGGGATAATATGAGGGGATATTGGAATGTCCATACATACACCTTATTTTGTATCTT
The DNA here is from genome assembly GCA_963277665.1 of Viscum album. NCBI lineage: Eukaryota > Viridiplantae > Streptophyta > Magnoliopsida > Santalales > Viscaceae > Viscum > Viscum album. Next base: position 1,659,673,266 of record OY728153.1, read on the forward strand.
TTGTTTCAAATCATTTCTTATGGTTCCCAAATGTACATCCTCAGATCCAGTTGATGATCCCTTTCTATTTAGTATTATTTTTTCAGGATCCCCAAATATACATCATGGGATCTAGCCATTGATCCTTGCTAGAGAGGATTTCCAGATGTAATTCCTGGGATATAGGTGATGAGCCTTAATATTTTTGGGATTTCCAGACGTACCTCTAGGGATCTGGCTATTGAGACTTGCCATTTTAGGATTGCTAGACCAATTACATGGAATCTGGCTTCTATGACTTATTCTATTGGTATTTTTATGAATTCTTCTAGGAGACACATTTCCCCTGAGTAGTAGGATGTAGATGGGATCCTTGAGGATATACTTGATCTCCCCATTTTATTCCAAGGATATTCCCTAGGATCAGTTGATACACCATTAATGTATCACCATGATTTTTTTGGGGATAAGGTTGTTGAACTATTTATTGAAATATTCCATGTTGTTATACTAGATAAAGAGAATATTCCATGAAAATAACCTAGGGCCATTCAATTAGGTATTATTTGAGTATAAATGTTGTGATTTCCTATGAACCAGACCCTCATAAGAAAACACTGGACTAGATTACACGAGGATAAGTTAATATAACAACTATCTTAATGCCACATTTTCATGATGTCCGGTTAATTCCTAGAATCCTTTTTCATAGTTATTGGAGTCGATTACAAGTGAACCTAGGGCTAGGAGTTTTATATCTGCATGGTAATGTCTCTTGCTCAGAAACATTTTGTTGCTGGATAAAGAAGGTATTGTCAATCCGGATTACGGACCCATGTATTGGCTTAATGATAAATAGTTTGAGTGGTATGATATCTAACTCAGATCCCTTGTCATGGGATTTACACATAAAAATAAGTGGGTATGGTTAATCGGAATTACATTCACTAGGATCCAATAAGTTTATTTTTATGTTATTAATGTATTTATTATTTTATTTAATTCTTGATTAGGCTAGGAATATTGCATGAACATGAACTAATCACATCAGATTTAAAGTTTCAACATTTTAGAGGCTGACTGAGATTATTTCACACAATTGTACAAGAACTATGTTGTTTGTGTGCAGGCCATATTTTTTCTTCTTAGTTTGAGAATTGAATATATGATATATAGTATTTATTCCTAGGGTTCCATGATAAAGAAGAGATACTAATGTGGATTATCTTGATCAAGAAAGAGTAGCTCAGTAGTTTCTTGGAAACTGAGTTTGTGTCCTAGATCAAAGTTAGTTGTATATCCTTGTACATTTATTTTAGTTTATTTTATGTAATCCTATATTTATGGTTAGTATAGTGGGATACGAGTTTTTTATACATGACATTGTTGTTATAAATTTTATAGCATGTCATTTATTATGATAACATATTCTATTTTAGTTTATTTGTTGTTGTTGTATACTTTTTATTACTAAAATGGATGATATCTGGTAATTTCCATTTTTGTTAATCTGAAACGTGGTTATAGTCTCTAAAATTTACCACATTTAGACCCTATCTACTAATTAGTAGGCCATGGAGTATGGGGAGTCTTGCTTGAGGCCTTGTAGTGAACTGTCTCAGAGAATCAGTTTAGTGGAATCCAAATCAAGATGTTAAAAATTGTTATCAAATATGTTCCTTTCCAATTTACTTACTATTTTAGATAGGGTAGATTTTATTATTAGGAATTTTTTAGAAAAAATGATGGAAATTAGATTGGTGTTTTGAGAACACTTATTCTGGTAAGAAGTATTGGTTTCCAAGTATATGGTATTTCTATTCTGATCTATGACAATATAGTTGCATATGATTTTCACTCTCATAAATTTGTATTTTGTATAGATGTTTCGAATTTTTATTGATTTTTGGATCTTGGCCTATGTTAAAGAGACCAATTATTTATTTAGACTCTTCATCAGTGAAGGAATGTGATGTGTCATGCATCATATTTGGAAAGTATTATTCAGATGTTATAGGCCTATTGGTGCAAGATTTTAGTAACAATAAATACTAATTATTTAAATTTTTAGAAACAAACTAAATGGTGTTTTCTTATATATATTTCTAGTTGTATTCTACAAAATTGAGAACATTTGTGTATATATCCCATCTGATGGTAGGTTATGTGGATCTATATTGAGACATTCGATGGGGAATCTGATGACTCAGTTCTCATGTATGGGTGGTTGAGTGACCCTAGTAGGATGATAAGGCACATGATGCCCAAATTTTGGACCCATCATGGGGTTTTTCATTCTTGTATTAGTTATTTAATGTGTTAGTAACATCCTATATGGTTTTCTTCTATATATTTTGGAATGCAAATTACTTAAATGACCATATTTTGTGGTTATATAGCCATATCACTAAGTGTTATGTTGATAATTACTAGGACATTTCTTACGGACTATAACTTGAGGGGGTTATTGCCATATGTGGATCCCTAGTGAGTGTCAGTTCAGTGTCTCTTCTTTGTTGGTATCATGACCTCTAAGGAGTAGTTATTTATGAAGATTCCCAAATAGGATCTCTTCTTAGTAGGTTGTGTTTATAGATTTTACCCTCCTGGTTTGATGTTATATGTACCTATATTGGAGAGGTTTTACTATTAGATTATATAGGGACTCAAATTTTAACACGAATTAATTTGGAATATTTCTTGTAATATTTCCAAAGCCAGGTACAATGTCTAACACCCAAAGTTTTTTTTTAAAATGAAATGCTTAAAAATTGTTTTATGTATATATTTATAAATAGCCATTAAACATAATTTTTCTTCTTCTATGTTTTGAATTTTGAAAAAATGGTCATCTACAATTGTGTTCAATATGTTATTTGGATTCTAATAGAACCAACAAAATTTTGAGTGAGTAGTAACATACCCTTAAGATTAGTGATTTGAATTGTAATATGACTCTTATGAATAGTAAATTATATTATTATTTTATTTTCTTAAGGATATAATATAATGATATTTTGATTAATTTTTCAATGTGTTAAAAAATACGTTATAAATTTAAAATTGTTAATTTTGAATAAATTCTGATATTAGGTAAATATTAAAATAATATAATTTAGAACATTATTTTCAAAAATGTAGTTCCTTTTTTAATTATACACATCGAGAAATGGTTACGATGAATATTTGGTATCTTTATACAATTATTGATATTTATGAATAGAGAAATACGATAAAGTACCGTATATTCAAATTATAAGTTAAATGCACTATTTATGATATCGTAACTGATGTAAGAAAAATTAGTTCTAACTAACATGGCATTATTACTATTTGGGGTCACATGAATTTATACTATTCATAGTCTAGAACAAAAATATTATAATTATGATTAAAATAATGAAAAATACCTCCTCTCCTCCACTATAAATACCACCCTCATTTCCCTCTTCCTCCCACACCTCGTAAGCCATGATCCTTGCCTAAGTTCATCCCAATACTCCTCCCATGTCTATTACCAAAGTAATAGAGCTTTTTAGCTCACCAAAAGGAAAAAACCAAAGGCCATAAGGAGGATCTCAAGGAGAAGAGATCAACAAGTAAACATCCTCTTCTGTTTTCTTTCTTTACTGTTCATTTTCTTTTCTATTATTCTTCTTTCCTCAGCTCACCTAATCCAAAAGGAATAAATTATCCAGTATCATGCATATTCTAGATTTAATCATGTTTTTGTAAGACTCTCCATTATATTTCTTCTCCTCTCCCACTTATTCAAGAAATTAAAACACAATCTGTGATGTGTCGAATTATCGACATCGTGGACGATTTCATTTAAATTTCTTTTACATCTTTCATGAATGTTCAAAAAACCATTTTTATTGTTGAAAGAGATTATAATTTATGTATTATATTTTATATAAGGTTTTGGAATAATTTCTTGCAAATTTAATTAATTTATATAACAAAATGAGTTCTCTGCGTTCGAAGAATTTCCAAAATGACCTAAATAAATATCAATAATGTTTTAACTTATGAATCATCATCATTTCAGAATTAAAAATGATAAATGGTATAATTTATGTTTCTAAAAATATTTAATTACCCCTCCTTTCCAATTCTGATGTTCTAGTTCCAATCGATTAGAATATCCATCATGAACTGATCATGGAAATCATGTAAATAATGCACCCAAAACAAAACAAGGAATAAAATACTAACAATTAAAGGGTAAAATTTTGTAATAAAATGATCATATATGGTATTATAAACATAAATATGATTCTTTATGATATTAATAACACTCTTTTAACCATTATACAGTAGTTTTAAATTATTATTCAGTAAGACAAACCTGATATAAGGGACTTCTTAACCTAATTTCCATTCTTTAGGTTAAACTTATAATCCTCAATTTATGTGGTATTAAAATTGTTTGCGTGATGGGTTTTGTTTATATTATGTTTAATTATGTGTATTTAGAGTTTATATAAATATTCCATCCACTCTATTAATTCTCACTTCAAATATATGATATTTATAAGGACATTTCTTTTAAAAACCTCTTTAAAATACTATTTTAGGAAGCTCAAAAGAAATGTTTTTATGAAATTATTCTTGTTTTATGATTATGTTATTGTTCTTGGGATTTTTTTATTATGAAGGGTGAGAACTACATATCCATATAATCCATTGGGTATGTGTATGTTGGAGGTCATCCATATGGTTACAACAAGTGTAACTTTGATGGTTACACAAATTGTAAGGTAGTCGTGAGGGTTACCAATTATAAGGTTGCCAAGAGGGTTAAAAGATTTTGAAAGTACTTCCCCAAGATACCTATATGGTTCCATTTATGTTCTTATGTCATGTGGGAATATTATTTAAATCTCATGTTTCAAAAGTAAGTATATATTTGTGATAAGTGTGTCTTTTGAAAAGGAGTTCATACCTTACAAGTATTAATGGACAAATGTGTTCATTTCTTCTTTTTATATCCCTTAATGATATTTTTTTCTAAACCCAAGTTTATAAATGATTTTCACAGGTTATAAGGTTCTGTAATATGAAGAAGTATTCCATGTTAAATGTTTGAATAATTTTCAACGAAATCATAATTTATTTGAAATGTTTTATATTTTGGAATAAATTTATATTGTTTTTATGGTATCCATTCTATTTTAATTTGTAATGTTATGTCTGTATTATATCAAAATATCTAAATATATAAACTTGAAAAGATACTCAATGTTAAAGGAAGTGATTTCTTAACTAAATTCACGATTATGTAATGTAATAAGGTTGGGCACTTATATTTGGTATCATAGGATGGATTATATAACATTAGGGGTTAAGATGATGTTAATATAAAACCATATATTGTTTTTAATATATCATTAATTAGAAATGATATACATTTAAATATTACCATTTTGATTCAAATCATATATGTTTTTTTAGAATGGTTTCCCATAGAAGAAACAAGGTAGCTGATGAGGACAGGCACTGATATAACAACATACTTCTGAATCTGCATCCTAAAATGGTAGGTATTGGAACCGAATAATTTTTTATAGTAATTTATTAGATAACGTAGGCAATAAAAGGTAGTGGAATCCATGAAAAATAACAATGATAATTACCACAATGTAAAATGACAATAGTGGAACATTTTGTGAGAAAACACCCTCCTTATTTCAATGCATCTTCTGACCCTGTAGCGGCTAAAATATAGATTAAAGCCATTGAAAAGATATTCAATGTTATGGGATGTTCATATTATCAAAAGTTAAGCCTTTCCATTTATCAATTTGAAGGTGAATTCAATCATTAGTTATCAATGATAATCAATATCATGGATAGAGAGGATATTGATGCCTTAGAGTGGGATGAATTAAAAAGTCTTTTCAATGGAAAATAATTTCCTAAAGTGGTGCGAAATAGGATGGAGAAGAAATTACTTGAATTGAAGCAAATTTATTTGGATTCAATGGCTGTGTATGAAGAAAACTTCACCTAACTGGTGAGGTATGCTTCAAATCTTATTCTAGATCTTGATAAAAAAAAATCAACCACTTTAACATAGGACCGAAGCCAAGGTATCGTAGGTTGTTGGACTTCCATGAATTAATTTTTTTTTGACAAACTTGTATAATGTACTGGGAGGGTATATATAGATTTTGATAATGATCACATTCCTTTTGGAAATAAGGAGAGGAATAGGACTCAATGGCATGTGGTGGGTAATAATCAACCAATGAAATATTATCATAAGAAAATATAGTTTCTAGTTTGTGAAAATTGTGGAAAGAAGAGCCCTGGGGAATGCCTTATAAAAACAAAGAAGTGTTTTTGATGTGGTAAGTTTAGACATATGGTCTGATATTGTAATGAAAATGATTCTAAGACTAATCCTAATAAGAAAATTGTAAATTGTTTTAAATGTGGTGAGATGGTTCATTATAAAAATGCATGCCAAAAGAGGGATCAAAATGATGCAAAAAAGATATTCTATAAGCAAAAAGGTGTATGAAAATCCATTGCAATTATGTCAGTAGATTTTGGGACATTCGATTAAGTTGTGTCAAGTAATTTTTTTGTTTACTCAGATTTCTCTAATGTTTTCTTCGATATAAGGTCTACATATTCCTTTATTTCTAAGAGATTTTCTGGTAAATAGGAAACATCACCACCACAAATGAGACCGAAACATACAGTTAAAACACCAAGGGGAAATAATATAGTTAAGAGGAATTATAAGGCTCTTTCTATTTCGGTCTTTGGAATGACTTTACCTTGAAATATTTTTTTTTTATTTAGTTAAGTTTGATGTTATACTCGGAATGGATTTGTTTTTTGTTTATCATGTTATGGTTGATTATATTACTAAAGAAGTTATTTTTCAGAAAGAATATTAGTTTGTATATAAGAATGAACCAATAAAATTGATAACATATCAGGAAGATGATAAACTGTTTAAATATGGAAATGAAAGTTATCTTTCCCATATTATTGAAAACAAGGGAACTATTTAGATTAATGATGTGTCAGTCATATATGAATACCTTGATGTTTTTCCTGTTGAGCTATCCAATGTCATACCTGATTGAGAGGTAAAATTCACAAATTACATAGTTCATGATTCTAATCCAAATTTCAAAACACCCATATTGAATGGATCAAATGGAACTTCTTGAATTGAATAATCATTTGTTGGATTTTCTTGATAAAGGCTTCATTCATTGTATCACATCATCAATGGGAGATCCGGTTTTCTTAGTTAAAAAGAATATTGGTTCCATGATACTTTTTATTGATTATAGATATTTGAATAACATCACTATTAAAAACAAGTATCATTTGACTCATATCGATGACTTGTTTGATTAGATCTAGGGAGCTTAGTACTTTTCCATGGTTTACTTGAGATCCAGTTACCATCAGCTAAAGGTGAAAAAAGATGGAATCCTTAAAACAGCCTTTCGTAATGGTTATGGAAATTATGAATATGTTGTTATATTGTTAGAGATAACCAATTCACATGTTGTATTCATGAATCTTAGGAATAGAATATTTCATGAGTTCTTGGATACTTTTTGGCTGTGTTTATTAATGACATTATGGAATTTTAAAAGAATAAATAAGAGAATGAAAAACATATAAGGTTTGTTTTACATACCTTAAAGGAAAATAAAATGCATTGAAAATTCATTAAGGGTGATTTTTTGTTACAACTGATTTCATTTTTTGGGATCATTGTAAATAATAATGGAATAAAAATTGATCCTGCAAAAACAAGAGTGGATGATGAATGGACAAGACCTAAAAATGTAACTGAGAATCATAGTTTACTTTAGTTAATAGGTTATTACCAGCAGTTTGTTAAATAATTTCCCTAGTTATCTAGAATGATAACTAAGTTAACATGGAAAGGGGTTAAATTTATTTGTATAGAATAATGTGATGATTTTTTTTAGGAACCAAAGAAGAGATTGTTTAATGCTCTAGTTTTGGACTTGGATTCCTGAAATGGTGACTTTTTCATCTACAGTGATTCTTTGTGGAAGGGAATTGGTTGTGTTTTGATGAAGAATGATCAGGTAATTGATTATAATTAAATACAACTAAAACCTCATGAGTAAAATTATCCCACACATGATTTGGAATTGGAAACTGTGTTTTTTTCTTTGAAAATTTGGAGGCATCATTTATACGGAGCCAAATTTCAAATATATACTAACCATAAAAGTATGAAGTATGTATTCACTAAGATTTAATTAAACATGAGGCATAGAAGATGGATTTAACTAATAAAGCATTATGACTACATGATCAATTACCATCCAATAAAATCTAACAATTTGGTAGATGCCTTGTGTCAAAAACATCATACATCATTATCAATGTTACATTTGGAACATTATCCCATGGTTATTGATTTATTGAATTTTTTATTAGAAGTTGTTTGTGTTGGAAATACCTCTATTTTGTTTTAGGTTTCAATGCAGTCATCGTTATCAAACAAAATTAAGCAATCACCTAAGGAAAACCATGAGCTATAAAAAAATATAATTGGTTTAAATGGTTATGTTTCTGTAATTTAACCTTGATAAAGATTTCATTTTATGATTTAGAAAAAAGTTGCATGTGACTTGTGATTCCCAGTTGAAGAAATTCATGTTGAGGGAAGCTCATAGTTCCTTATTTTTATTTCATCTTGTAATTACTAAGATGTATATAGACATTTGGGAGTATTGTTGGTGGGATGGAATGAAAATAGATATTACAGATTTTAACATGAAATTATTGACATCTCATCTGGTTAAAGTATAACATTTGTAATTGAAGGGGATGCTTTACCCTTATCTAGTACCCAAGTGGAAATGGGGGAATGAATCCATGGACTTTTTGGTGGGACTACCTAAGACTTCTCGAGGTAATAATGTGATTTGGATTTCTATTGATCTTCTGAATAAATCGTCACATTTTCATTCTATTCTAGATATAATGTCTTTGAATCAGCCTTTTAGATGGTACCTCAAAGAGATTTTCTTGTTACACAGAGTTCCTCTTTCCATTGTATTTGATCGAGATCATAGATTTGGAAGGGCCTTTAGAATTCATTGTGAAAAAAATTAAATTTTAGTATAGTTTTTCATCCTCAATCAGATGGGCAGTCAAAACGAATGATTTAGACTTTGGAGAATAATATTTGATCATGTTCAATGTACTAATAGAGAATTTGGGATCAACATATTTATTTAGTTGAGTTTTCTTATAATAACATTTTTTATTTTAGTATATAGATGGCACCCTTTGAGGAATTTTATGGAAAACAGTTTCAGGATCCATTGTTTAGGATCAAGTCGGTGAAAGAAAATTGATTGGGCTAGAATTAGTAGAGGAATTGGATGATAAAGTGAATATTATCCCACATTACATGATGACAGCTTAGAGAAGACATAAAAGTAATGCAAACAATAGAAGGAAATTATTCTTGTTCGAGGTAGGTGACCATGTTTTCTTTAAAATCACCCCTTTGAAAATTTTGATGTTTTTTGGTAAGAAATGTAAGCTAAGTCAATGGTTCATTAGTTCGTTTGAAATACTAGATAATGTTGGACCAATTGAATATCGAGTATCTTTGCCTCCAAGTTTATCTCAGTTACATAACGTTTTTCATGTTTTGATATTTCGGTAGTATGTGCCAGATTCAACATGTGTTTTGAGCCAAGAAGCACTTTAGATGGAAGAGAACCTTTCTTATAAAGAGAAACTAGTTTAGATTCTTGATCTAATGGAATAAGTATTTCTGAAGAATGTAATTCACTAGGTAATGGTTTTTTGGAGAAACCAAATGGTTGAAGAAGAAAAATGGGAGTCTGAAAATTCAATGAGGGAAATGTACGCTCACTTGTTTAATAAGTAAATAAAATTATGAGGACTCAATTTCAAAAAAAGTGGGGATAATGTAACACCCCTTGTTTTTAAAGAAAAAATTAAATGCCTAAAACTTTGTTTTATGTAGATATTTATTTCCATAATTTAAACATAATTTTTTTTCTTCTATGTTTTGAATTTCAAAAACCAGTCATATATAATTGTGATCAGTAAGTTATTTGAAGTCTGATAGAACCAACATCCTTTTTCGTGAATAGTAACATACCCTTATGAATAGTGATATGAATAGTAATATTACCCTTATAATTAGTAAAACATATTATTATTTTATTTTCATAAGGATATAAGATAATGAGCTGCTGATTAATTTTTCGTGGTGTGAAAAATTGAGTTACAAATTTGAAATTGTTATTTTTGAATACATTATGATTTTATTTAAATATTAAATTAAAGATATTTATAAAATTATTTTCAAAAAAACTATTTTATTTTTGAATTATACACATTATAAAATGGTTAGGGTGATTTTTTTGGGATTTTTCTGAAATTCATGAATTTTTATGAATAGTGAAATACAATAAAATACCGTATATTCAAATTATCAGTTAAATACACTATTTATGACATCATAAGTGATGTACGACCACATGTTCTGAACTCACATGTCATTATTATTATTTGGGGTCACATGAATTAAGTCTATTCATAGTTTGAATCAAAAATATAATAATAATGATTAAAATAATGAAAACTTCTTCCTCTCTTTCACTATAAATACCACCCACATTTCACTCTTTCTCCCACACTTCTCAAGCCTTGATCATTGCCTATGTTTTTTCCAATACTCCTCCGAAGGATCTTCCCCAAGTCCTATAGTTTTAGGTCTCATGAAAAGTCCAAAACCAAAGGCCTTAAGGGGGATCTCAAGGAGAAGAGATCAAGAGGTAAACATCCTCTTTTGTTTTCTTTCTTTTCTTTTCCTTTTCTTTTTTATTATTCTTCTTTCATCATATCCCATTATCCAAGAGGCATGAATGATTCAGTTTCTTGAATATTATAGAATTCATCATGTTTTTTGAATACTTTCTATTATATTTCATCTCCTCTCCCACTTATTCAAGAAATTAAAACACCATCCATAATATGTCGAATTGTCGACATCGTGGATGACGGGATTTCAATTTCATTTACTTATTTCAAGACTGTTCATGAAAAAAAATTAATGATGAAGTAAATAATAATATATTTATTATATATTATATAAGGTTCTACAATCAATTAGTACACATTTTATTAATTTATAAAACAAAATGAATTCTTTACGATTGAAGAATCCCCAAAATGACACAAACAAATATCAGTAATGTTTTAACATATGAGAAATCAGAATTTCAGAATTCCAAATGATAAATTGTATAATTTATGGATCAATAAATATGTAAATACCACTCCTTTACAATTCTAATGTTTCACTTCCAATCAACAAGAATATCAATCATGAACCAATCATGTAAATCATTCAAAGAACGCACTCAAAACTATATAAAGAACAAAATACTAACAATTAAATGGTGAAATGATGTAATGAAATTATCATATTAGGTATTATAAACATCACTATATTTCTGTAAGATATTTATAACACTATTTGAACCAATATACATGAAGTTTAAATGACTTTTAAGTAAGTCAAACCTAAGGTAATGGAATTCTTAACCTGATTCCAATTATTTGGGTTAAACTTCTACTTCACTATTTATGTGGTATTAAAATAGTTTGTGTGATGGTTTTGGTTTATATTATGTTGAATTATGTTTATTTACATTTTATATACATATTCCATCCACTCTATTAATTATCTCTTGAAATATATGACATTTATAATGACTTTTTTTAAAAACCACTTTTAAAATTCTATTTTACCAAATTCAAAAGAAATGTTTTTATGAAATTATCCATGTTCTATGATTATGTTTTGGTTATATGGAATTTTATATGATAAAGGGTTAGACCAATATCTCCCTCCAATGCATTGGGTATGTGTAATTTGGAGGTCAGCCATTTCGTTACTCCAAGTGTAATTGTGATGGTTACACAAATTGTAGGGTAGACATGAGGGTTACAAATTATAAAGTAGCCAAGAGGGTTACAAGATTATGTACATAATTCCCCAAGATACCTTTATGGTTTTATTTATGTTCTTATGTAATGTGGTAATCTTGTGTAAATCTCATCTTTCACAAAGTAATTATACATGTGTGATAAGTGTGTCTTTTGGAAATGAGTTAATATGTTACTAGTATTCATGGACTAATGTGTTTATTCCTTCTTTTCATGTCCCTCGTTGAGATTTTTGTGCTCATACAAAGTTTTTAAATTATTTTAATAGGTTATAAGGATGTGTAAAATGTAGAAGGAAGCCACATTAAATGTTTTAAAAAAATCAAAGAATTCGTGTTTTATTTGAAACATTGTATATTTTCGAATAAATGAATATTGTTTTTATGGTATCCACTCTATATTAATGTGTATTGTTAGGACTGTATTATATCCAAATATCTACATCTCTAGACATGAAAAGATCATAAATTTTAATGGAAGTTATTTCCTAGCCAAGTTAAGGATTATGGAATTTAATAAGGTCGGGTCCTTATACTATGTCAGTAAGGGTTTCTGGAGCCTGAATAGCCTCAGAGCGATGATATTAAACATATTAAATATTTGTTATCATGTGCATGAAAATTGATTATAAATGTGTATAAACTCAGGATAAGATTCTTGGATTGGAAATATTATATCTTGATTGAGTTAAGAAAGTGGGTTTTATATGAACTTTATTGATATAATAATTATTCAATAAATAACCCACCCACACACACATTATGTGTCACATGGAAGAGGATTGTAGGATCCCCCTTTCTGTGATAGATGACCTAAGGGAGAATCGAAGTGAGACAGTGTTTTTAATCCCTATTTTTTACACTGACTATCACCAGATCATGCTATAGTAGCTCATGAGCATCATTTTTAGCACGAAGCTTTGAGCTTTCACCACAATGTAAGTGGATTCGAATTTTAATTTCCATTAACCATTTTTATAAATTTTTTACAGTTTATATACTTTATATGACTACTAAGGGACCTTTTAAGCTCGATACGGGTGTTTTGGTGGAAATAATGGTGTTTTGGTGGATATAATGTAGTTTAAGAGAACATGTCGTTTGTTCTTCCTATTCAAAGAAGATGAAATTTTTAGGACTATATGTGGCGTACAGTGGGTACATGCCAAGTTGAATCCCAGTTCATGTGGACAAGGGACATAGTCAAAAATTCCATGTTATGGGATATTGTAGTGTGATAAGACATGGCTAGAGACACAAACATAGGGTTCCATACACTGGAATCGGTAGAGGATGCGTCCAGGGGATTGTGTATAGAAAGAAATGTTGTAGACACCATGTACAAATTGTTTAAGCTCACAAGGATAGTCACAACATGTGGAAGAGAAAAAGGCTATCTATTAGGGTGGGGTAACACGCCATGTGAACCCTATGATACGCTATGTACTGTTCTTTAGAACATCCACCTAGATAATCTATTTCTTTGAGACTCAGATTCATGTCTTTGAGTATCCTATCCTGATTAGTTTTTATATAGAATGTAATAGTAGACATCATTGTGTCTTTTGAGATATAAAATGGTGTGATTCAGTAATGATAATGAATTATGGGTGATTAATCATGGGTAGGGATCTGTGTGGATTATGGGAGAGATGTCAGGGTCGGTATTATTCTATATCTTCTCAGGATACAGGTCCCATGAGACTCTTCAGGTTGGTAGTGTGGTTATACCATACTATCAAGGCACAGATCCCCTACCTATAGTAGTGTTGCGATGTGGGGTGTAAAATGCAGGACACACCTTCCTGTAATGTGTGAATAATGTTTGAGTTTGGATTGATTTATCTGAGAGATGTTGGGACTGGAACACTTTTATTGTATTATGGAATGGATTTCCATTACCTCTCAGGTCAGTAGAGAAGGAACTCCCCCACATCAGGCATGGGTACTCTACACAAGGAGTAATTATCTCAGAGTAAGTACTACCATGTCATATTGTGGTTTGGGTCCCCTGCGTCATTCATGTAGATGGAGAAGGAACACCCTTATCATGTCAGGATGTGGGACTTCTATACTCATTATGAGGATAAATATGGAACTCCCCAGTCATACTAATGTGAATTTCCTTTATACATGGATTCAGTACATAACTATTGTACTAGGGTGTGGATCCTTCATATACAATATTAAAATAAAGGTAGTACTCCCCTTTCATACTAGGGTGTAGGTCCTCAATTCTAGGTTTGGTACTCCCAAGTCATTTCAGGGTCCAGGTCCCCCATTGAAATCAGTCAGTTATAGAAGGAATTCTCATCTATATATAGTGTGCTCCCTCTATCTATAGAGTGCTACTCCCCCATCTTATAAATTTGATCTGGAGTGGGTCCACCACATGAGGAGAATCTCCCTTAGCTATGGATTAAGGTTAGGAGGAGCAGGACCCTCTACTTTTAATACAAGACCCTGGTTATGAGGTAGGTCTCCCTTGACGTAATTAGGTGTGGGATTCTATCTATAGGTACTAAAGAGGTTTCATGGTATGGTTAAAAGATATTACTCCCTCATATGTGTGGTAGTGACAAGTTTTGGGTCCCCATTACTATCTCTTTATAGAGGTTTCACATGGTGAATAGTTTAGATAAACACTCCCTCTATTGTGTGTAGTAGTAAGGGGAGGGCCCCCCTACATGGGTTCTTATAAGCTAGTGTGAGATGCAAGACATCAGTTATAGGACATCTAGTGATGGGAACTATAGTTTTATAGATATTTTTTTAGAAGATGAATTTTCTCTCTGATGGTTTATCAAAGATGGAAGCGTTTTTTTAGAGAGAGTGTCTTTTAGACGACTTTCATCCAAGATTTCAGGGCTAATTGAGTGTGCTCTCCTTGATAAGTGTTACATTTGAGACTCAAGTAAAATCTAATCGATGGTTATGAGATTAGGACCTCAAAGTAAATCGATTCTTAGAATATTATATATGGTGTATTATCGGGCTCCTCGTATTTTTTTCATATCATGGCTGGAACACCATTTGGATTGAGTATAAATGTCTTGTATAGCCAAGGACTGATTGAGATGGAGTTTATCTCCCGTTTGGATTTCATATGTCTTAGGTATAGAAAATAGTTTATTTTCAATTTTACTCATTTTTTTAGTTTTTGGGGATGTGATTGGTATTTGTATACTCACCCATGCATGGGATTTATTCACACATGTTGTTTCTTGTTAAGTCGATGGGCTTTTCGATGGAGTCCTAGGAGGACCTGAAATAGGTGGAGCTTAGATAGATAAATAGGTCAGTGTGTTCACCATATATAGAGTGAGGATTGTTGTAGTGGTTTCATTTGATAGTTTTCTTCTTCTTATGAGTTGTTTGGATTCTTTTATTGTTTTGGTTGGCTTTTTTTCTCCATTTTTTACTTTTAGTACATTCTATGCACTTTTATTGTGGGATAGGCATATGAATGAATTTTTTTTCAAAGATATTTATCTCTTCACCTTTTTATGAAACTTTATGTGGGCTCATCCTTATAGTTACTATAGACTAATGTTTCTTATATGTGTTATAATTAAACATGGTTCTGGTCTCCAAACCCTGGCCTATTGGAGGTGGGCTTGGGGTAGTAGTTCCTTGAGACCCACTAGGCTAGTTTATGATAGAGTGGTATCAGAGGCCATCCTTTGGAACATAATTTGTGAGTTTGGTTTTTGATTTACAGAGACAATGTTAAAGTGTTTAAATTTCAGATTTATGAAAAAAGACTCTAGTGAATGTGTGATCACTGATGTATCCATTCACTAAGACTCTGATAACCTTTTTTCTTAACATGGTATATTAGGACACTAGTCTTAGGTAAATGTTTTCACACTAATATTTTAGGAATAAGTTGTGGTTTAAATGTATTTCTTGATTCATCTTCCCATATATACTCATTGATTGCGGTGCTTCTTGATTCTTATTTTAGGATTCCACTAAAATGACAGCAATACATTGTTACATAGTGGGATTGTAATTATGATCCTTCAAGAGATAAGGATTCAGTGTAGTGCACTATGTTGGATGTGGTACCTCTGGGTGGTCTTCCAATCGATCCACCACACATTGAGTAGTATTTTGTGTTGACAGTTGTTCTGGAGGATGCATACAAGTTGAGTGTGATGCAATAGTTTCAGAGGTAGATACATCCCATGTATCTGGATGAGCTAGACCCCAAAAATATAGTGATTATCTTAATTTAGTCATGTGAATTTTACACCTAGTAAAGAAAAATATTGATAATATGGTGGTCTAAAAACATATTTCCATCAGGCTCAATCAGGATTTGGAGGAGTCCAATGATCCAGAACCATGATACGATGATGCTCAAATGGATGGAGTTTGAGTGTCTCTTCCTGGAATATTTTTACCCAGCCACATTGAGATAGGTGTATATCTATGATGTTTTGAAACATCATAAGGGGTATTTTACATGGAAGAGTACTCATAAAGGTTCAAAAAAAAAATTTATACTCCTTGGATATGGTTTTGGATCCATTTTTCAGATTACAGTGCTTTGAACAGGGCCTCTTCAGATACATCCATGTAGGTGTGGTCTCCTTGTGCCTTCCCTCTTATGTGGGGGTACTTGTTTGAGATTTGGTGATAAAGAAATTTTGGGTGGAGGGTTGGGTATAAGTGTGTCGAAGTGGTGATCATAGTGATGAGTCATTTGTAGTAGCTAGTAGACATCCCTTGACTGGCTCGCAGTGCATGAGGCACTCCCGTTCCCAGACTCACACATGTGAGTCTACATTATAGGATTTTGATCATTCAAAAAATGGAATGTTCTAGGCTTATAACTAATGGGAACATATTGGGTAATTTGTTTGACCCATTTTTCTATTGATAGTGATAAGTTTTATGGAACACCTTGGAAGAGAACGCATCGAAAACCTGGAGTTCTTCATGATAGTGGACATGGTGGAAGAGTGAGGAGAGAATCAGGACGTGGAAGATGGTTAGAGATGTTTCCCCCATCACCCCCAGGTGATGTGTGTCTTTCTTAGAGAGTTGGGTGATAGGGGTGAGGAAAATTTGGAGGCCACAGGAGACTGTGACCCTGAGTCTCTGAGGTTGATTAGAGGAATGTTATGTGTCCTTTCTACATTTGGAGTAGTATTATTAGAAAGTATTGTGATGTACTCTATTTATTCCACTTCTTTACTGAGGCTTCTCTATGGTGAATATGGACATTGGTAAAGCCCTGGGATAGTTTATTATGGATATTTCGACTCATGATAAATAAGTACATTTCAACCATTAAAATGATTTCTTGTGATGCGATGAAAAAAATGTGTTGGTGAGTCAGTACCATCCAAAGAAGATAGTGTCAAGGAGTTGGGTAAAAGTTTCTTTAACAATTGTTCTTAGAGTGTGGTTGTTTTCTAGAGTGTCGGAGTGAGCCCTAGTAATACCAATGGATCCTTTTATCTTTACCTATATTCATGGTGGCCCATATTGAGGGAGATCCTCCCATATAATCTTTCAATAGTAGAAAAGAGAGGGTCTATAATGTTTCTCCATTATGATTGTGGGATCCTAGGAAAAGTAAGATGTCATTATGTGAAAATAGATACATCCGAATTTTGTTAGATATCTTGTATGAGCCGAGGAGCACTTGGGATATGAGAAATTGGTTTTTTGAAATGGTTTTAGATTAAAGGGAATCTTTTCAATGAGGATCTGATTTTAACTGCTCCTCATGTGTTGTCTTATTCTTATACTAGAACCCAGGTAAGTCCCTAATATTTGTGTTATAATATCGGTCAAATCCCATCGGGGCTTGTGAGGTATGTTTTAGAAAACGTTTTGCAGATGAAGGGCCCGGTAAGACCAGGTGTGTACACTTGGGAAGCCTTGTATTATTCATTAGTAAACTTGTGTGATTAGATTCATAGTTTTACACATGATTCTTGAGATTGAAATGGTGCAGTTCATCTAGGGGCAGATGAGAACTGCTAGGTTTCATCAGTATCTTGAATGGGTTAGTGAGGTGATGTATTGTATGACCTTGAGACTACAGATGGATCAGGTACATGGTGATCACCACCTATCACAACTGAGAGAACAGGTGAATTATTCATTAAATGGTGTTGTATGGGATTTAGATATTCATTGGGTGCGGTGGTATTTGAAGTTCCCATGAGTGCATGTTTGTAGATAGTATGGGAACCCTTTTTTCTCAGCATACCAGGGTGGGAGTCCTAGTTGAGAGCATAGTTTTTTCCCTTGTGTCGAGGCTTTCACATTTTTGGATGAAAATCCTTAATTTTAGAAGAGTGTAGAAACTAAGGCTTTGACCTATAAGAAAATGTAATATTTCTAGGAATATTTCAATAGTCTGAAACTTAGTCTGCATAGAATTTCTAGGCATGGAAAAACATGTTGTGGTGATATTAAAAATATTAAATATATTTTATCATAAGAACACAATTTCTTTGTAAATATTTATTAAATATTGAGAGGGGTCTTTAATTAGATATCAGAAATCATGGTTCAATTCAGAACATAGGTTTTACCCACATAATAACATAAATATTTCATCATTTTCCACCTGATCAAATGCAAATGTTTGATGTATGTTAAATAGAGTTTATTTATTTAATGAAATGTAAATAAACATCCCCCCTATTTTGGGAATGGTAGAGGTGGATAGAATCCCCCCATGTGTGATGTATGAATAGAGGCCAAATCAAAGAACATATGTGTTTTTAATCCCCATTTTTTGATGTTGTCCATCACTATTGTAAGAACCCGGTTCTTATTCGTGAGGTACGGGTTTCTTATATTCCTTTTTCTATAATTTTTTTTGAGAAAATAATAAAAATTTTGCAAAATACCAAAATTTGTGGGTACACACTATGTACTTTTCCACACGTCGTGTACTTTGGTCGTGTGGGATGAGTACACAGGGCGTGTAGGCCTGTCAATGATGAAGGGTGTAAAAATCAACTACAGTCCATGTACATAGTATATACACGCCATGTAATAAGTTAGTAGGTGAATAGTAACGCAGTGGGAGTAGCCACCAGCAGATCAATAGTACACGCCGTGTAACCAAGTCGGCTGATGAACAGTGAGGCGGTGTAAAGTGGTCGCCAAAAGAACAGTTAAAAAAATGGACTGTAAACATCGTTTACTTGAGAATATTTTCTATTTAGTAATGTTTTTTTGTTATAAACTGGAAGTATCCTCCTTATTCAGCAGAGGAGGCAGTGGGTTCATTTGGAGCACCAGGAGAGGTGGTCGAAGCTTGGAGGAGTCCCGATTGCACACCAGAACTCAGATTCTTCCATCGTCAATCACATTTAGACCGCGCGGGTAATCCCTTTCCTCTCCTTGAGTGTTTCCTTCCAATTATTTTTCAAGGGGATGTTATTTGAGTTTTAATGTCTTAACGTTTATCCATGATCAATGTCGTTATTAGTTGTTTCGGGAGGCGTCGTTCAAATATATCGATCAGAGGAGATTGAGGTAGGTGGTCTGGTGTTTATTTCAAACTGTCGAGTTGTTTTTGTATACTATTGTGCTATGAATCCTTGATTGGGGTGTCTTATGGCTAAGGCCTTGACTGATAAAATACCTAGAATTGCATAGTTAATTTAATGAATATTTATAAACTGCTGTTTTGGATCGTTTCCTTGATCCAGGGCAACCCTGTGGGTGCGTTTTCCTTCTTTAGTCATTTGTCCAGGATACCCGAGGGTATGTCGTGAGTATAGAATACTTTGAATTTTCTTGGGAGAAAATGTATATAAATTTCTTTCATATGTTTTGTGCTCAGTTTAGTTACTTTATTAGCCTAAGGAAAATATTTTTTTTATCCAAAAGAAAGTATTTTGTTTAGCCTAAGGGAAACTTTTCATATACTGGTGGGCAGTAGCTTCCGTAACTGAGAGAAATATCTCATACATATGAGGGAAATATTCATTATTCCTATGGGCAATCACCTAAGAGTATTTATTCTATTTACCTGAGGGTACGGTTTGGAATGTCTGAGGACACTGTTTACTTTTCATATTCACTATGGTGATTTCTTATGTTTTACCTGCCAGGCTAAAGCACAGGCTTGGTTTTTTTTCCTTCTACTTGTTAGATAGCCTATTGTAGTTTTTGCTGAGGCACTGTTTAGTAGATTTTTGGATAAGGCTGAGTCTCAAAAAACTTATAATTCAAGTATATTGAATTGTTAAATAATAATTAAATGGAAATGGAACTGGTTGGAGTAGCTGCTTTTGAGTAATTCCTAGTTTACTGCATTTCATTATTGTAAACTATTGTTGTGCAATTTCACTAACAGTTGGGCATGGGCCTTTGGTGGTTGCCTACTGGGATTTAGTTCTCACACTCTATTTGGGTCCTGTCTTGGGCCCAAACAGATTATCTTACCGTATTTGTTGATAAGGGAAATAGTCCCTATACAGGTACTTGATTGTTGTAGAGGAGTACGAGATCATGGGACCGAGCTTAGGCTTGTGATGTTGCTGAGTTCCAGCTATATTGTTTTGCTTTGTTTTTTTGTAATTTTACCTTATACTGTATTGTTTTAGATTGTAGTTTATCCTATTTTGGTTGTTTTCATAGACTTTTACATCATCATATATATATGAATGTGGTCACCTTTTACTTCTGTACTATTGTCTATTTTAGGTTGGTATTATTTACTACTTTTTATTTTGTATCTTTGTATTTTCTCTACTGTGCAACACTTTGAAAAATTAGGGCATAGTTTCCCCACTATCAGACCTAGGCCATTGCTGCTAGTCGGAAGCCTCTGGCATTTGGGGAAATGTGCTTGAGGTCATGTGACCAACCGGGTTCGGGGCACTCATTGTGCGGCACCCGGGTCTGGGAAGTTACAAAGTTTTATCAGAGGGATTTTCTTTTCATTGAGTTATTTTATTATTTGGAGACAATGGAAAGAGATAGATTTCTATGGGATTCGGTAATAACTGTGCACGGGAGTAGCTACCCCGTGTACAGGTAAAGGCTGGATTTCCTCGAATTAAATTGTGATTTTCAGTTTATGATTATTATAATTAATTTTATTTTCACCTTAGGGTGATGCACTTGTGGTTTGTTGTTTATATTTTTTTATACTTGGGTTATATTTAGTTGCAACCAAATGAGATGAGGTTATGTCATCTCATTCATCTTTTACGCACATGTTAGAGTCACATGCCATGCATAGTTTCCATGCCATGTAGGTGCATTAGAAATTGCATGTTGTTGTGATAGATGTTGTGATATAAAATACACGTTGTTGTGATAGATTCCCTGATAAAATACCTGCTATTTGATAGGGTATTGTTATGTATGGATCAATGAATGGACCCCAAAATTTGGTTTTTTATGAGTATGGTCCCTCATCAACCGGAATTTGGGGAATCATCGACTTGTTTAGTTTGTTATAACACGTATAAGATGCGAAGCATTGGTTTGTGGGGAGTATGGGCCCTCACGGATCGGAATTTGGAACTTTGGTGTTTGTTCAGTGGTTTATCTAGGATCCGAAGTAGTTTCTAAGGCTTAATGTCTGGAAAAACATAGAATACACATAGTGTAATATTGATTACATGTTGTTTACTCTTTTGTTTGGGAATAAATGAAAAACAAATTAAGTACATGTTTTGTACCATATGTACACACTGTGTAGTTTCTAACCATGTCATAGGCAGTGTAGGTAGAAACATAGGATTGGGAAAACTCTAGAGGGAACAAGCCAGGTACCAGTTGTACACACCGTGTCGTGTTGACCCTGTGTCCGCTGTGTGACTAACAACACGGATAGAGAAATATTCTCTCAAACACATCGCGTCACTTTCGAACATGTCGTGTAGTGTAATTTGGGAATCTGGTCATGTAACTAACAATACAGGTTGGTGTTATCATTTCTAGTACACGCCATCCCCATGTGGAACACACCGTGTTGTGTGAGCTGTGTATTTGGCCGTGTCTCAAACAACACAGGTCGGTGAAGCTCGTCTAGTACACACCATGTACCTGAGGGACATGTCCTGTAGTCTTGACCGGTGAGAGGTCGTGTGGACTTAGACATGTGGCTGGGGAAATAGGGTGGTTTACATGCCGTGTGTGGGAGTAACACACCATCTAGTGTCATACGAGTAGCCGGCCATGTCACTAATAACACGTGCAGTTGGATTTAATTTGTACAAGTTGTGTCTATTTGGAATACGCCGTGTAGTGTGAGATGTGTACCCAGCTGTGTCACGAATAAGACGGGTCGGTGAAGCTCATCTTGTACACACCGTGTCGATCTTATACATGCCATCTAGCCTCGTTCTTAAGAGATCAGTGTGGCTATGTCGTGTAGAAGGACTCGGTTAGGGGATGAATATTCAATTACACGTTGTGTGTGTGTGGACAGCACGCCATGTGTTTAGGGTGTTACACGACCAGTTTTGACAGAAGTACATGCCCAAGTGAAAAAAATAAGGAAACACGCCATGTAGTTATTATACACATAATGTAGTTATTATACACATCATGTATTATTGTTTTCTAAAACTTGAATGTTTTCTTTCTCTTGTTCCCTTATTACGTTTCCAGTTCTTGGTCCTTGATGATCTTTCTCTAGGGCGTGTGTTTAACCTTATAGAGTCATGCATCTGAGACAACCACAAGTTGTTCTCCAAGAGAGTGGCAACGATTATACTCCAAATATGGTAGGACATGGCTACTGATGGATCCCCCATCAGTGCTAGATGTGGTGTCGGCCATTATACCGGACGTAGGCGTAGATTCACAATTCCGTGAAGGCTTCATGCAGTTCATGAAGAACTTATTGAAAGAACTTCTGGTTGCCACATATTTGTAAAAGCTAAGGCATATATTCCAATAGCATAATCTGCCTACATTTTTAAGGGGGTGGAGGACCATAGGTTGCAGAGTCTTGGATGGGTTTTATGCAGACTATCTTCGGTATCTACAGATGCCTCAAGTGAGGAGGGTCAAGCTCGATATTACATGGTGCAAGATTCCACCAATAGATGGTATGATGTTACCACCTAGACTGAGCATCACAGATACATGGCATTGGAAGATTTTCAGGCAGTATTCTATGACTTTTTCTTTTCGGAGATGCTAAGGGCTGATCGAGCTTGATATTTTATCAATCTGTAGCAGGGCGCCATGTTAGTGATGGATTATTCTGCCCGTTACACCAAGCTATAGCGATTTGCAAATATTATGGTGGGAGATAATACGTTTAGGGATATATTCTTTTAGGATGGTCTCCTATATGACATTTGAGCACTAAGGAATGATTCCAGGTTTCCTATAGTGCATGAAATTATGTACCAGGCACTGATTACCAAGTGGAACCTGCAAGAAGCTAGTGGTGCAGGTCAGGGCAGTCCGGCACTAGTTTCTAGTACTATTTCTACTGGTAAGAGGAAGAGGAAGATAAATTTCTCTCAAGGTGTCAGTACTAGCAAGAATAATTATTCAGGTGGTCAGGTGATGTGTTACCAGTGTGGTAAATGTGTTAAAGATGGGAACAAGATTCCTCAGTGTCCATGTGACCTAGCGGAGTGTCGATCTTACGGCAAGATGGGTCATCTGAAACGTTTTTTCCGGGTGTTTCCACCAGTTTCTAGTGAGAGGGGTTCTTTGGAGACTCTACATGTAGGAGCATGGCCAACATATTCTTACCATTTAGGTAATTGTAATATGTCGGGACGTTCAGGCTGATGTGGTGGTCGTGGCTGTGGTAGCCAGACACCAGGATCTCAGAGACAACAGGGCAGGTCAACTCAGGGTAGTCAGGCTGTGTTGCAGGGTCGTGGAACTGGGCAGGCATATGTAGTGTGACCGACCCAATGGGAACAGGATCCCAAACCTTCAACTTTTAGAGGAACTATTCTAGTTACTTCTGTTTTGTCTTCAGTTGTTTTCGATACTGGTGCTACACATAGCTTTATATATGTTCCTGTTGTGGAGATCCTTGGGCACTATGTTTCTTATTATTCTTAAATTATGATGATATATACTCTATTGGGAATTAGAGCGGTAGGTGTGCGCTGGTGCAGGGAGTTCCCCATAGAGGTTGGTGGGTGTCACTTTCTATGGGAACTATAAGTCTTAGAGACGATGAGCTATGACGTCATTCTCAGGATGGACAGGTTGGAACCCTTTCAAGAATTTTTATATTTCTAATGTCACATGGTGAGTTTCATGTCACCATAGGGTGGAGATTTTCTATACAAGGGAGAATGGGATGTCCTGGCCAGCCGAGCTGGACTCGAGCATCGTGGGTGAGGTGGAGTGACAGCCCAAATTGCAAGTTCGTATGATAACCAGGGAACATGTGAGAAGGATTTCTTTCTAGTGGTAGATAGTTTTAGGGATGTCTTCCCAGATGACTTTTCAGGTCTTCCTCTAGAGTTAGAGGTGGATTTATCTATTGAGCTAGTTCCTGGAGCAGCACCGTTGTCCATTCCTCCTTATAGGATGACAACACCAAAGTTGCAGGAGATCATGAGGCAGTTTGAGGAGTTACAGGAAATGGGTTTCATCTGACCCAGTACTTCTTCTTAGGGTTTTCCTGTCTTGTTTGTATAGAATACAGACGGTACCCTCAGAATTTGTGTGGATTATCGGAACTTGAACCAATTCATTGTCAAAAACCAATATCCCTTACCACGGATTGATGATCTTTTTTATCAACTTTGAGGAGAACGAGTGTTCTCGAAGATTGAATTTAGATCTGGATATCATCAGTTACATATTAGACCATTAAAAAACCTCTTACAGCCTTTCAGAGCATATATGGTCTATAGAAGTACTTGGTGTTGCCATTCAGACTCATGAACGCGCTAGCAGTTTTCATGGATCTGATGAATCGTGTGTTCTACCCATATCTATATTCTTTCCTGGTAGTCTTCATGGACGATATCTTGGTGTACTCTAACACTCAACACGACCATGCTACCCATACTGAGATCATACTGAGTACACTGAGAGAGCATCAACTATATTCTAAGCTCTCAAAGCGCCACTTTTGAAGATTATTTTCAAAAAAATAATATATAATGTATAACTTGAAGATTATTTTCAAAAAAATTCATGTAGTGTTTTAAAAATTAATAAAGTTCATCGCGTGTAGTCAATTGTTGGGATATCTATGCATAAAATATGAAAAATAAAAATTTAGAGTATCCAAATTAATTTCAATGAGAAACCATTGATTCCTAAAAACGAATTTGTAATAAAAGAATGAGAAGATATTTTATATGGTTAAAGTTTATATTTTTACCCATGCATCATTTGTATTAAGATGATTTTGTAGTATGTAAGATTTTTTTCAAACATGTTTCATAGATTTTCATATATTAAAATTTAATCATCTTCCTTTAATGATATTTTTCAGTATATGTGATGTGAGGTCTAATGAGTTCAAGACAATCACATGGTTTTCCATTCTAATAGTATTGATATCTACGCTTTCCAAAAAATGGTTCGTATTTTACAATAATTAACATTATAGGTAAAATATATGAGAAACAAATTATGAGACTACAATTCATGTATAAATTAAAATATGAGACACCTATTCATCCATGCATAAGTATTTTATAAACATTCTCAAGACAAATAAAATATACAGTGTCCTCTCCATACATTTTTTCTTCAAAACCAATGATGGCCAAATCACCATTTATGAATGTTGTATTTTGATGAACTTGTAATATTAGTAAATGTGGTAGTTTAACTTGAATTATAATGATACATTTTGATTGAATTTTCGATTAATTGATTGATCCTTAAAATAATTTTGATTTGACTTTATATTACCCCCCCTCCTTCCCTTTATTCTTCTATAACCTTTTTTCATTAATTGATAAAGGTTTTTCATGAAAAATAAATTTGAAAGTAATAACTCATTTTCAACATGTTTTATTACAAGATAAAACATCCATGGTATGAATTTTATAATAAAAATCTCAATCATATTAACATCTAGATTAATAATGGAAATAGGTAACTCATCACTTGACCTGTGAGCTATATTAATCTCCACTCTCACATGAACTTTTGGATGTTGTTTGTTGTGTATAATATCTCCTTGGATATTTTACATTGTACCTATTACAACAAGTAAATTGGAGGGTTCTAATAGATATAAATCATAATAGTTTTATCTCTATTGAATATCAGTATAAAAAAGGTATTATTATATCTCTGATTCACATTTTATATAAACAGTTATGAAAAAATTTATTACCTCTGAAAAGGTGGGCATTTTTTGGGAATGGATCACCTAAAATATAGCTACACTCCATATATTTCCATATTATAAAATATATACCTTCATTATGGCTGATAATTTTTTATATTTATTACAACTAAAATACAATGGAATTTTTTCACAACTATTTAAATTCTAAAATGGTATTTCATAATCACGAAGTCCATCTTTAACATTCATTTTCATTTCCCAAATATGATTTTCATCATAATTCATTCTTATACTCATATCCTGAATATGGTAATCATAATTTTTCACACATTTAATCATATTAGATGATCCATAAAAAAAATTATCTCATTTAATATCTATATTTAGTTTTTCCCATGATTAGTCAAATATTTACAACTTTATGTTATACCATGATGAATCAAATGTTGTAAAAATTATTATAAACTAATAATACTTGAATAAAAACTTTTCAAAAGTGTACCAAGAAATTTTAAGAGTTAATAAGAATGTTCTTATTCAAATTTGATGATATCTTTAACCCCATACTCATACACTTATTTCATACGATTAGAATACATCTATTTTCAATATTTATCCAATTTTATTCAGAAATATCAATATTTAAACATAATAATAAATACAAAGAATGTTTGCTATTGGACTCTAAAACGGTCATTCTTAAAGAATTATTTAAGTTACATGAAGCTATTATTCTTAGATAATAATAGTATAATGATGAATATTGATATTATTTTGTAGTAGGGGAAATCATTGAATGAATGGAATGTGTAAAATCTATAAAGTTATAAAGAATATAATTAATATTAAATATATTTAAAAACACAGAGTTTGATGATGGTTTCTATATCTTTTCTATGTGGTATTGCAATAAGATATAGGATTTTATGTTTATTATATCTTCACTTAGTACGTGGCATTCTATGTGGTGTTTTAGTGATAGGATACATTAGAGACAAATTTGACCATTTTTAATATGATGTAAATGTTGATAAAGCCTAATCACCTGATATTAACAACCCAAAATTTGATGAAATTGTTGAATTTAATTTATGTTTTCTGAATAATATTGTGGGACTATCTCAATGTTATGAATAAATAAATACGACTTCAAAAATTATCAAAATGATGATATAAATAAATCCAATAGTGATTTGGATGAATGAAAGCAGGGCTAGGAGAAAGATAAAATTGAAAATTATAATGCACTTACAAATTAAAACTAAGGTTAGAATGAATTGAGAATGAATCCTCAGTGGGTTCATCATGGGGAATCAATTACTATGAGTGAAATTTTATAGGCTATGTTCTATGAGAGAAATTAATTTAGGTGATGATAATCCTATAAATTGAATTCTTACAACAACTTGAAAAGATTATGATACATTCATTTAATAGGAACATGGAATTAATTTTTATGTAGAACCAGTGTGTTCAAATTGCATTTCTAGTTTACGAATGTTCTTTGTTATTTAATTAGTTGAGTAAAAATATTAAACTGATATATTGATTTTAATAAATAAATATTGAATCACAATATCGAAGGTTCAATTTTAACAAATCATTGTGAAAATGAAATGTTTAATTTTACTTGAATATATTTTAATTGGAATTATTGATATAGTTTTTCAAATTAGGTTGGTATTAATAGGGCATTATTATGTTATGTAAATTATTATTCCATGATAATGTATGATAACATTATAAATACTTATGTAAGAGTATATCATTTTAAAAAATGTTTTCATAAGATATTAAATTCATAATCCCTCTATGAATCATGGATGGATATCTTAAGCCTGAACTTCTGGCATATGATGAATTTGCCTCACAATGCATAATGAAAATCTTCTACAAGTAGTTTAATGATAATAAATCACATAACTTAGATCTTGAGATGGTTTATTCGTCCCAAAAGCTCAAAGAGGTATGGTGTCAAAGGCTGACTTTCATGAGAGAGCATAAATAGTGTAAAAAAGCGATTTCTCTAATGGTTGAATTTATAAGATCAAAAAGAGTTTTATCATTGATTTTAAAAAATCGCTTATATATATGAGTTTTATATATGATTAAATAAGAAGCATTGATAAAACATATCTTTATCACCTCTATATTGAGCACTAATAAAGATATAACATCATCAGTTCTAAATAAAAACTGATAATACATGTATTTATTTGTGCTATAATTTTATACCAAATATATAGTTTTTATCATTACGTTGTATTTTAACAATGATAAAAGATATTTTATCAGTTCTTCTTAGAAACCACTAAAAAAATATTTAAAAAAATAAATAATAATAATAGTGTATATATATATAATGAATTAATTATTAAAAATTAAAAAATAGTTTATATTGTAAATAAATATACAATATTAAGTAAATGAAAGTCAAAAAATGAATGAAATTAAATAATTAAAAATGAATCAACTTTGTAAATATCAAAAAATAGATAAGTTTAATTAATTATTAAATTTATTAAAAAATTTAAATGAATATAAATTAAAATGAAGATAAATACATATTGAAAATATTAAATCATCATAAATATGTAATAAATAAATTTCATAATATTAATTATAAGAATTTTAAACAAATACAAAAATGAATAAAATCATAAAAAATTAATTTAAATTGACAAAATATATTGATTTTAAAAAATTCAAAAATATTACAACTTAATAGTTAAAAATTAATAAATTTTAATCATAAAAATTACGAACATATTAAGAATAATAAAACTTAGTAACTAATTATATATAATTAATAATATTAGTTCTATTAGTTGTAAAAACATAAAAATACAGAGAATATTAAAAAAATTATTTATATAAATCAATTATATAAATTTCAATAATTTTAATAGTACAAAGAAGCACCATGATGATATTTGTAGAGTTTTCTCTTCTCATTGTGGTAAGGAATGTGCGGTACCTTCATCCCCAAGCATAAAAATGTAATATGTTTTAAATAATTACTCTTGGATTCAATATGAAAATAAAACTACTCATATAGAATCAATACAATGTGATATGACCCTGTATAATAGACATATATATATTATCATTAATAATTTTTTTTCATAAATTCTCACATAAATCCTAGAACCCAATGATTTAGGGTCATTAGATATTAGATACATTATTTTATTATTTTATAATAAGTCATCATTATTTCCCAAAACATCTTCCATGAATTCAAAATTTTATTTAATTTCATACATAATACTCTTCTTCATATCCTATGTAGTGAAAACGTTATAAATGGTTGATCTATACAGCTTGTCAATTTTAAATACAAGATATAACAAACAATAATATTAAGTGAGTATAAAATAAGCTTGTGGGTATGAGAATATAATCAACGTATACAAACATACCATATGGGAAATCATAATCAATTTATAATTAATTATAAATCATGAATCATTTAATAATCCTTTATTGAAAACATAAAACATGAAACAAGTGCCAATAATATGTTATCTTGATAATGGTAACAAGTATACTATAAGAAAATGGTATTAATATGATCATGAAACTAATGACATGTATCATGGTAAACCATAAATATATTCATATCATAAAGAACTAGGTATCCCACATATTCATTTTATAGTATGACTTGGGTCACCATCCTTGTAAATTTTTGGGATTGGACTTAACACCAATTTACCATTGGCCATGGGATGACTACTTATGTACCCTTTGGATTAGGCTGACCGAAAATATACCATTGGTAATGGGATAACCATCCATCTAACATTTTCCAATCATGAGGATTACAAAATTACCTTTTGCATTATAGGAATATAATATTCCAACTAATAAAATAATGATAGAACATACTTATGTGTTCCACATAAACTAGAACATGTTCATTATTACATCAGTAAGAATAAGTATCATTATTTTTACAAAAAAAAATTATTCTATGTTTATATTTTCTTTTTCTCCAAGTTTCTTTTTTTTGAAACCTAATTATGGGTTATATCATGGGGATAACATATTTTTCTATTCTTTTTTTAAGTATGTTTTATTTTCCATTTTACGATATGGGTATCAAAAAATAATTTTCAAAATATTTAAAAAAAATCATACATTCATAATAAAATATTCTATCTTCCACTCAACATTCTTTATAGAAAATATTTATGTCATTTTCAAGGATCCATTATTGAAAATTATCTTTAAAAGTAAAAGTTTTCAAAAGTTTTCACTCCACTTTTTCAAAAATTTCAGTTTAAAATCATATAAAACTTCTATTGTTATAATAATGTTAAAAACATTAAAAACACATTTACTGATTCATTTCCATTTTCCTATTTGTATAAATAGTATTTATTTATTTAAAAATTATGTTAATTAATTTCCTTTAATATTTCCTTATATAGTTTTTCTTTTTGGGGAGGAAACATACGGTGAAAAAAATTACAATTCTTAATCCATTCTTATGTGGGAATATATTAACTGTTCTTCCTATGAATTTGTTTTTCATCTATGTTTGAATACATCAATGATTATTTAATTGCACTGGGGGTATATTCTTATGAAACATCATAACATATTTATCAGGATGCATTATGAAATATTCAGGGGATCTTTTCTTGAAAACACATCTCTTCTCCATAGGTTAGTATTGTGATATTTTAAATATTAATATTTTTGTACTCTTTTAGCGCACATTTGTATGGATGAATATTATGATAATGGGTGGGGTCCTATATCACCTATAGTGCATTGGTTATAATTTAATATCAAATAATTGATGATATATTGTGTGAATGTGATGTGTGTAACTTGATTCACTTGTTTTTCATGTTAACATGATATCGGTAGCTCTATTCATGGGTTTTTTGGATCAATTTAAGTTGGGCATATTTGTTTAAAAGTTTTTTTTTAAATTTTGTTTGTATATTTGTTTATATATTTGTTTTGTTTAAAATATAAAATTATCATTTTTATAAGATTTTTCACGAACATGATGCAGATGAATTGTTTCCCATGTTTGTCATGTGACCAAGATGCTGGTAAATATTTCTAAACACCTTTTGTGTAAACATGATATGGGTTCAATTGTTTATAGGATTGTTTAAATAAAACAATATGGGAATTTCTTTCCAAAATTGTTTCCATGAATTTGATTCAATTATCTTTGTTCACATATTTTTCATGGAAACATGACATGGGTATATTTTTTCATAGGTTTGATGTGTGAATGTGATACGAGTATCTTTGTACAATTTTTTTTGTGTTGATGTATTGTGTTTTTATTTTTGTACAAGTTGTTTCATGAATGTGATGTGGATGGATTTTTCAAAATTTTATTATGTGAATATAATGTGGGTAACTTTTTCACAAGATTTTATATGCTTATGTTTGTTCTATAGTTCCTTATTATGATTTACCACTTATTTATATCATATGAATATAATTTTTCTCCCATGGATCATTTTTTTACCTCATGTTTCTTCACTCTTCTAGCATGTTATATGATTGTTAATTTAATATTATTTTTCCTTCTATCATGACATTAGGATAACTCTTAAAATTTCACGTTTCTTTTAATCAAGTACTTATAACATGCTCAGGTTCTCTCAAATTCTAATGATATGTTCATTATGATTCATCAGTATGTTTTACCATATTGAGAATTTTAACTCACCCCATTAATATTTTTTCACTCCACAAGTTATAAAGATGGGTATACCTTATGAGGAATCTAGAATAGAGTCTCGTATGGTTTTATTATCAAGAAAATTTCACAATTATTATAAAAAATATTATTTTATAACATATCCAAAAAGATTTTAAAGACTTCATTCTTGGTATTGGGTTATTATTTATGGGATGTAATTTTTAACTTATGGAAATGGTGTGAAATAAAAATATGCTAACCTTGGTTAATTTTACTTTTCATCAAATATAATGTTTATAGAAAGTGTTTTTGTCACCAGATCTAGGAGTGAGGGTTTGGGGAATGTTATTTAGATGTGTAAAAGGATATTATGGTCTATTCAAAAAAGAGGTATCTCAATTTTGTTAGATTTAAAATTTTATCAATTCCACTTACAGTTTATCTAAAATTATAATTGGTATAATTGTGTTGATAATTAATTTTGGGGGAAGGATTAAACCTTGTGATGAAATCTAATATCAAGAGATTAATATTTATTATAGGATCATATAACAAATTTATAAATTTAATATAAGGTGGTTCTATCTATATTGTTCTTCCTAGAGGGGTCATTGGTTATTAAAATGACTTATACAAATATATATATTATTTTATTTCATCTTTATGAAATGTAGATGGATTATCATATAAAAAAATAAAACATTTCAAATGAAAATAACCTTTAAGTTAGTGTTATAATTCAATTATATATTTTTATGCCACATTATAAGTGTCTAAAAGTTCCTAAACACATCCTTTGTCATTTCTCGAGTTTTGAGGGATTCTGAGGAGTCTCTATTGATGATCCTGAGGTTTAGGGAATATGGGATCTTCTAGAGTAGTGATTTTAGTTATTCCCCACATATTTTATAAGATTTAAAATAATTAAAATTTTAAAAAATAATATTTGGTGGAAGATAATTTATAATTAAATTATTTAAGTGTCATTATTTAATTGAAATTCTTTGTATGATTAATAATTACTTCAAAAATATTATTTTTTACCACTTATAATATTTTCATTGTTTTATTAGTATTTCACTCCAACTAAAATATACTCATAATTAATTTATATAATTAAGATATTAAAGGAATATATGAATAACAAGAATAAAAACTAGTGGAAAAATACATTTTAAAAATATACTTTTATTAGATTTATTTTATTGATTGAAGTTGTATTGTTATCTCGTTGATATTTATTTCAGTTTGTATTTTTAATTACTTGTAAATATATTTTATAATATTTTATACCTTATTGTGTATAAATTTAACCACAATTATGGGTTGGTTGGAAGGTTTTGGTGGATCTATTTGAATGTGATTTTGGTACAATTTAATGTGGAAGATGGTATTGATGATTTTGGAATGATTTTATTATTTTAGTATCTATAATTTGTTATTTTTCTCTTATTATACTCTGTTAATTGCTCATTTCATTTTCTATTTACCCTTCTATGATGTGGGAATAGTTGTGTCTTGGTTCCGAGGAATATGGAATCGTAATTATCAAACTAAATAATTTAGTGGTGATAGTTATTGAGGGATTTATGATAATTATGATTTATTATTAGGTGGAATATATTGATTTGGTAAAAGACTAAACAATCCCAATATAGAAAAAATGATATATTTTTTGAAAAAATTTACCTTTGACATTGGAATGCTAATGTAACTAATAAAGTACAATTAATGAAGGAGTATTAAAAATTAATTGAGGACTTTTTAAGAACTAATGATTACTCATAGTATTGAACTTAGATGCATGTCCACATAGGAATGTGTTAGCACCATTTACTTATTAATGGGAGCTTTTTTCATGTGGTACGTTAGTTGATTCGAGTCACGTGTAGGTTTGTTTTGTGCTATATATATTACTTATAATATTTCGTTTATTATGATCCACCATATGAGTCAGATATGGTAGTTTATGACCATATATATCCTTGGGTTTCATATTTCTTATAATTATCTTTTATTTATAGATGGATGGATGACTACTCCCCTACCTCACTCTATCTTCTAGACGTATTAAGGGTGTGATAATATCTATGTTTTTCTAGATTATCATTATATTATATGTACTCATTTGAGTCATAGTGGATCATAGTTATGAAATATATCTATATATGGGTTATATAATATTAATTTTCTAGAAGAATATTTTATCGATGTCATAATGGCATATTGTTATTGTGTGTGTAGTTATAAACGGGTTATGGTGTATTGATGTTAAAAGTTTATTTACACTGATTGTAATGGCCCTAAAACATAATATATAATTATATATTGATTTTATATGAGTTTGATGTGTGGAATTTGTTATGATATATTGTCTTGTATGTGCCATATGGCTTTTGGATTGGATAGAAACACCATGATGTATGATATTGGGGTTTCAGGTGACTAGTTCATTGAGAAAGTTGATGTGGTACACTTTCATTATATATATGATTTTGATTAAATATTGCCTCATTATGTGTATTATTTGGTGAGTGATACATGGTGATGATGGGAATATAGTTGACTATATTTAGGCTATAAGCTAATTTCTTTTTTTATTCAGCAGATATTTTGTATAATTCATCCAAATTTTCATGATACTTTTTGGTGAAGATCCTCTTGAGCATACCTATATGATGCCCCATATATATATTTATATGTTCAAGTGAACATGATAAAGATATTTATTGATATGGGAACCACTATATCATGGGTGTTTTTTAGGATTTGTGAGAGTTTAAGTAATTATCGTAGTTTTTTCATGGTATGCTTCTTTTTTGTCTTACATTGTACTAAATAATAAGAATTTGGAATATTTTGTTTACTATTATGGAGTTTATTGGTGGTTTATTTGAAATTTACTAGTAATTTTAGGATAATTTAATCAATTTTTGTGTTTTCTATACATTTTGTCTAGTTACTAACTCATGGCCTATTGGGGGTGGGCTTCGATGTTTATTTCCATCTTCACTACCAATCATGGAGAGGTAATAGTGGAGGTGAGTCATGACATACAAACATTTATATTTAATTACAAATTTTCTTTAATTTTAATCAATCATTATATTCCATAAGAAACTATGTTCGGATTTGAGTAAAAATATACATAATCCAACTTAAAGGGAGGAAATGAGAACTATGACATCAATCAATGTTTTTTATTATATTAAATTTTAGGTCACAAAATAACAGTAAATAAATTAAAAAATAATTTTTAAAACTTTTATCTATTAACCATTCTTGACTTATTTTTAAAATCATTATATATTATATATGTATGTATTATATTAGTATTGTAATATATATTTACTGTTGTGGAAATGAAATATACATATAAAATTCACATGAATAATTGAATTGGCGGTGATGAAGTAGACATGTGAGTAAATAAGTTGGTTTTTGTCTTTGGATGAATTAAAATTTTTAATTTTAGTATAAACACAAAAAATTTATATAGATTAATTATTTTTAACTCTATCTTTTTGCTGGTGGAATTTATTTTCATTTTCCACTTTATTTTTATTTATATTTTACTTGAAAATATATATTTACAAAAATCACTATTTTTAAATAGTGATAAATAATTATTATTTGTTTTTTTAATATAAATTAACTAGTTTCATTACTTTTTTATTATTATCCAATACATAATAATATATATTTTATTTATATGTTACATATAATATTTAATCTATCATTTAGTTGAGTTATTGGGATTGGTATCAAAAAATTACTTTCATTTTTCATTTCAAGATTTTATATAAATCATTTTTTTAGGTATAATATAAAAATAAAACATAGGTTGAGTTATTTTTTAATTAATTAACATATAAATTAACATTAAATATTCAATAAAAAGTTTCAACAAATATTAATTGGGTTATTTTTAAATGAAAATGATAATTAAATTTTTTGGGAATTTTTTTATGGATTTAAATCTTATATTAGATTCGTTTAATATGGTATTTCTTGTGTATGGTGACCCAATATTTTTACACATATTATTACATTATTCCTATAAATATATATTTATTAATAAAACTCATGGATTATATATCCCTAGTGTCTTTAGAAAACTAGGTTCATATTACATCAAAAGGAACATAAAACATGGTATCCCTATTTTTTCTCCATAGTGAACTCCTAAAATCTAATGATCTCCTAAATCATCATGGGACAACATAGATAATACATATATAAAAGTCATAAATAAAAATCAAAATAATAGAATAAACATGATAAGGAATAAAATCATGTTATTCAAAGGTATAACATGATTTCATAAAAGAGAACATGCAAGAGTAATCAAGTGGAATCATAACATAAAGATCATGGTATCATAAGATCATGTCAATTTTAGAAATTTGGGAAAATATATAACTTGAAAAAAAACATGAGTCAAGGATAACTGCCTAAAAAATATCACAGGGTAAAAAATGTCACAAAAATGATTAGGTTTTCCCCCTAATTCTATACATGATGTCTCATGAGACTAAATAATTAATCAATCCATTGGATTACTATATGGGTGTGATAATAATACAATGTTCATGATATTTGTAAAACACATAAATGAATTAAATCATAATTTATAACCTCATAATTACCTATGGAAATAAAATGGTTTGCATAATCATTCTTCATATCACGATCAATGGAAATTGCATAAGAAAGGAATTTGAGAAATGAACATAAGGAATGATTTTCCCAATAATGGAGGAAAAATAATCTTGGTATATATGTGAGAGACACATATATATATATATATTAGAATCATTACATAATATTAAGAGAGATATAATTTGAGTTAGAGAGAGAAACGTCATAACTTGAAGGAATGGCTTTTTAGAGAGTTCACTTACCTTGATCTAGATTTGTCATGTGCTTTTTTTATCTTCCTGAATGGTAAACTTGTGTTAATTATTTAATTTATTAAGAAAATTTTTTATATTTATTATTCCTTTAATTTTAATTGTAACCATGACATATTCAATAACATAACCTCTGACATCCTAGGTAATTATAGAATAAAATATTTTCATATTTATTAATAAATATGGAGTATGTATTAATTTTAAATTAAATGGTATTCTAAGTCTGATAGCATACTCGATACACAATAATGGGTTTCTATGAAATCCTACATTGCAGACAAGACTGAGTTATAATAAAAAATAATATATTATTAATATTATTAATTAAAATGAATGTTATCACCTAGTAATTGTATTAATGGGAAAGAAAAGAACTAAATATATATTTTTTACACATGTTTATTCAATAATTTTAATTTCCTTTAATAAAATTTATTGGCTTAAAATGAGAGTCAATCCAATTTTAAGCATCAAATACTCTAATGTTTTTAAAAGGTAGTTATAATGCCTTTTGATGTAAAAACCTTTTGAAATCTAGTTTTTTTTCACTTTTATATGTTCTATTTGACAAAACAAACTTCTTCTTTGTAGTCAGGACAAAAAAATTTACTATGGGTGAATTTTTTTTATTTTTATGATAAAATTAATATTTAAATGAATAGTAAAAAGTAATGCATTTTAATTCAATATTTCTTTTTATTATAATTTATTTGAATTATTATATTATCCTTTTACATGGTTTTAAGTTATTATTCGATGAAGTTTTTATCAATTAATCCAATATAGTTCACTAGAATATTTTTCAAATTAAATTTAAACAGAAAAACTAGGTGATCTTTTCAAAGATTTACTCAAAATACTCATTTTCTCGATCTGTCAATAGGATTAGTGTTTAGACTAATTTAAGGACTTTTGTGAATTGAATTTTCAAAAACCGATGTAGAAAGTTGTACTTAGTATGAAAAAGTTTGTCCAATATGATCAAAATATTTTTTTGGTAATTGTAACATTAATCATTTTTTACTACAGTTAAAGGTAAATAGGGTAATTAAAGCTGAAATTAACGATATAATATAATAAAATTACACTGACACTTTTCCTAATCTTATTAGATAGTTTATTTTCATTCATGACCACATTTGGAGCGAAATTGTGACCTTTGGCAGCCACAAGAGTGTGATTATAACATTTATAACATTTAATTTAAAGGAAAATATGTCATAAATATGTCTCTTATTACTAAAACAATTTTTGTAACACCCCAGGTAAATAAAGAATATGACATTTCATATTTATCTATATTTGTGAATAAAATATTGAAATGACTTTAAAGGGGAAGCTATGCTCGGTGGCGTACCCAACACGCAACAACGAGTTCCTTGGGAATCTTACGTTGCACTCTAATAATAAAATAATATTATTTTAAATGGCAGTTAACATGTAGCCGTTGTAATGGCGGGAATGGATAGAAATAACTAAAATATGATTATATATGTTTTTAAATGTTTTTACATTTATCCAATAAAAGATAATGGCTTAAAATACGGAAAGAATTCAATTTTAGGCGTATATGCCCTAGTTTTCACTAAAGGTTCACTTATCACCTTTTGATGGAAACCCGTCATTAAATATAGTTTTGATCACCCTTATACATTCTTTTGGAACAAATAAAACTCTTATTAAGAACCGGGACATCAAAATTTACTTTGTGTAAATTTTTGGTATCTTTCCGATAAAGTTATTTTTTTTAATGAATAGTGTAAAATGTTGTATTTTAATTCAAAACAACTTTTTAATCTAATTTATTTATATGATTAGATTATATTTTGAATTGGTTTTAAATTGAAATTAGAAAATATTTTTACCATTAAATCCAATAGTGTTCTTTGGAATCAATTTCACTTTGAAATCAGACTTAAACTAGTGTCAATCTTTTGATACTTATTGTTTCATAAAACACGCTATTTGACATGACAGCGGAAATTAATTATTAAATTAATTAATGTGACTTATATGTTTTGAATTTTTTAAAATGGACTTCATTTTTGAATTCAGAATATCAAATATAGCTTAGGGTGAATTTTTGGGATTTTTCTGAAAAACATCAATTTTTGATGAGTAGTGAAACCACTAAGTGGTACTTATAAAAATTGATTTTCCGTTTAAATGAAATTTTGCCATCATTGTGTTTTGATTTTCAAAAATCCGACATACATGGTTGTCATTAAGAATTAAAATGTGGTTCAATGAGATTAAAATAATTTTTTGGTGAATAGTAACTTATTAAGTTTTTAATCGCGATTAGTGGTAATTAGTGTAGTTTAAGGTAAAAATAATGCTTTAATAAAATGAGATGAGCTTGACACATGTCTTACCCTCATTGGTTGTATCATGGCCGACCAAGACAAGCCATGGTTCAACTTGGGGACCCCATGGATCCACGTTGGTTGGGAAATGACATAAATAACATTTTATTTAATGTAAAAGTAAAATTGACACAAACATGATATGTTTTACTAAAACAATTTTTAAGTGGGGTTATACAAGTCATCTTTTTTATTATAAATATTCATTGGAAATCTAAAACTATTTCCTACATAATAGTATTTTTTATATAATTTTTAGACATTAAATAAATTAAATTATTAATGACATAATAATGATGCAGCGATGATATCATTATTTGACGATTTAAATAAAATGGAAAGATAATGTAAAATCTATGAACTACACATGTCCAAAACTTATTGGATGGGTGGATTTAGAACCCTTATAACCTTATCCACAAATTATATCAATGTGGGACCTTTTAAAACCGAAACACATTTTCAAATAAAGTAATATTTCCTTACTTTCCAAAAGTGCCCCTCCTCTCCTCTTATAAAAGGCCCCCACCTCTACCTCTTTTCACACACTCATAAAGCCTTTGTCTCGGCCAAACCCTGCCCATTTACTCTCTCTCCATACCTCTCCTCGTCCTAGAGGACTCCCTTTGGGCAGAATCCTTTCAAAGGAAGCCTTTAGGCTTAAATCAAAAAGAGTTACACTTTTAAAGATAATTCATTCTCTCATGTTCATTTGTTTTATTTTGCTTCTCCAACCCCCTAAACTCTTTTTATTTACTTCTTTTGTAACAACACCAGTATCTTCAATATACTAAGATGTTGTTATAAGATTTATTCGAGCTACACTCTCACAAAACTACATCAAATGGTTAAAGAACATACAGTTTCCGTGGATTGCGAAATTATGCCTCCCGAAACAATGATTGTTCAATACTCTTTTAACACCTTCAAAGGTGGCCATTATGATGTCACTATTTTTATATATGATATATAATATGTTTATGTTTTACTTATGCTTCTTTATTTTTCATTTTTGTCTTACCTTTATGGCTTCCATTATTGGTATACGCGATATCTTCATTTTAAGGAAGTGCGGACTACCGCCCCCTCAAAGTGATTTGATTCGTTATATACCATATGTGGGACGTATAAAGGATGGAACTAAGATATTATATATTATATTATACTGGAATTATAATATACCTTTATATCAGTATTTTTACATTCTATAAAATATGAAATAGAAATGAAAGTAGCGTTCATGCGTACGTACGGCTTACCGTCTCCATGAACGGTGCATTTCATTTCTTACCTCTAAATGATTATGTAATGTAATAAATGCATGCATGTACTGGATATATATGACATATATGATATATACATCATGAATACAATTCTGGATATAATAAACTTTTGGCCACACGAACAACATGTAATTATAAGAAGTCCACTTTCGACTTAAGAACCCAATATCGACAAAACAATCATTATTAACTTAATGATTAAATAGTGTTTATAACAAGGAAATAAGTGATATAAAAGGAATAATAAGATTGTAAAAGGTTCTTAATCAAGTAGAAATTAACTCAAGTTTATTATTCAGGAGATTAAAGAATGATCGAGTCAAGTCGGACCCGAGGTAAGGGATCCTACTCCTCTCTTTCTTTTTAAGTATACACTTTTATGTCATTCCTTTTAAAGCTCATCTTTCTTGTTATTGGGATGATATTTTATATTACATTTACTGTAATTTTTATTTTAATGTGATGAGAGACCCTATTCTCTCTCATCAATCCATTTTGGGAGTTTTGAGTGGCGCCGTTAGGCTGCCGAACTTTCGTAAGAGATCTAACCTCTCTCTTTATTTTTAAGTACTCTCCTTTGTGTCACTTCTTCTAAGCTCCTATTTGTTATGTTGGGGGATTTTCTTTTATATTCCTCTTGCTGTTAATTCTATTGTAATATGATGGGATACTATATTTGATCTCATCAATCCATTTTGGAAGTTTTAAGTGGCGCCGTTAGGCTGCTGAGTTTTCGTAAGGGATTTTTCATCTCACTTTTATTCTCGTGAGATTTATGCTACATTTGCCACAAATTCCATTGAGTGGTGTATGTACTGCCCATTATTATACTCTTTGTGTAATATACATTCATTTATGAGTATTTACATCAATGATCTATTGTCCTTCTTTCATGGGGTGTATGTTTTGAAAGATACCCAAGTCGGTAAGGGAACCTTTCACCCTCCTCTTTTTTTAAAAGACTTATTTTGTTGGGTCTTTTAATTTAAATATTGTTATGTGGGGATATGTTCTCATATATCCTTATTGATGTAAATTTGATGTCCGAGTGATTAGATACACTTTTTATCTCTCATCAACTCATTTTGATGTGATGTCGTTAGGCTGTCAAGGGAACTTTTTAACCCAATTTCGATTTCTTTGGGTTCAACATGTAGTCATTGAATATGTCATCCATTGAATATGTGTGAATGACCTTTTATTGTTTTACACTTAATATCCACTTATATTGGGTGTATATATATTTTTCACACATATTGTGAGATTTATTTGTCCTTAATTTAAAGATACCTTCTTTATAAGGGATTTCATCACATTTGACATTTCTATTGAGGGTTCATTGTTGTTATGCACCAATTCACTCTTATATGGTGTATATACTGTCCTTTGGAGTATTATATCATGAATCCTTTTATTCTAATGATATTATAAAGTTCTGACTAAATGTTATTCCTCAATTATTGTATTCAAGTGTCTCTAATTTTGGTAAAACCCCTTTTTACCAGAATATCATTTTAAATGTTTTAATTATTTGTTCTTATTAATATCAATGTTTTCAAAATGGTTTTAAGGATTTATTTATATGGATATTAATGGTTTAAAATTTTAAAAGCTTTAAGGTGGTATGGGACACTTTGATTCAAAAATCTCTTTATTAAATGTTTTAAATGGTTTTGGAAATGGTTTCTTTTTGAATGGATTCATGATTTCAATATCCTAAAATGTTATATTGTGATTGAAATGTGGAAATGTTATGTTTCCTTTATTCATGTTTTATGTGATACGATTATGTTATGGTTCTTGGGCATTGTTATGAAGAACGGGTGGTTCCGTGATAAACTAAGGGCGGGTGAGCCCGATATAGCTCTCCAATGCATTGGGTAACGCGAAGGAGTGAAACGTTAAGGTTTCTCCGAAGAGATTTAGGGAATATACTGTGATGGGTATTCCAAACGTAACCAAGAGGGTTACTCCCTACGTAAGAATGTTATGAATGCCTCAAGTTACCTTTTTGTCTTGTGATTTCTATGATTTATTCATGGTTTGATGAGGTATGAAAGGGCTTTTGTTTTATGGGTAAAGTATGATTTCATTCTTATGTATATATGAACTCATGTTTCCTTTCCATATTTTTATAACCCTTACTGAGCTTTTTATGCTCATCCCAAGTTTTTGAAATGTTTTTCACAGGTCAAGGGAAAGGTACACGATGTGATGATAGTGTCAAGGATGTGTCAAGAAAGAATCTGTGTTTAATTTTAAATAGGTTTCCGTTGATGGGAATAATGAATATTGTCTTTTATGTAACCACTTTGTTTAAATGTGGAATGTAATGAATGTTTCATGATCTAATTCTCTAAAACTCTAAACCTGAAAAGATCCTCAATGTGTAATCTTTTAATAACTCATGATTAAGTAAGGTTTAAGGCTGGGGCCTTATAGTTGGTATCAAAGGTCGGTTTAGATAACTTTAGAGGTTAGGGTATTCTTTAAGCATAAGTGACATTACCATAATGGTTAGGATTTCAGAAAGAGTCCTAGTTTT
Organism: Viscum album; assembly: GCA_963277665.1. Classification (NCBI taxonomy): domain Eukaryota; kingdom Viridiplantae; phylum Streptophyta; class Magnoliopsida; order Santalales; family Viscaceae; genus Viscum; species Viscum album. The sequence continues at coordinate 1,659,716,294 of OY728153.1, forward strand.
AGATAAAGTGAATGAGTAAGTGTATCTTAGTGTTTACCTTCCTCATTAGTACATGATGGTTTTGTTGATATACTCACACTGACCTTTTTGGTTTTAGTAAATGGATGGATATAGCAGGCACCAAAGTGACAGTGGGTTTGAAGGAAATTGTGGTGGTTCTTTGATTAAGATACTGGATGAGATGGGGGATTCAATGAGGAATATCATAGTTGTTCTAAACCAACTATCAAGGAGTCACGATCAACCACTTCAACCTTGGTGAGTTCTCTAATGCATCATGTACGAGATGGCCAACTCGATGTGGAAATTCAGGTAATAATTATTAAGGTAACCATTAGGGTTTATATGATCCTTACTTTTTAGGTAATTGTGGGTTACTCTATGATATGATGGAAAATGAAAGGAATGAGATAAACTTGAGGTTAAAATATGTTATGATTATTATTGAAGATTTTATCTCATTTTGGGGAATGTTTTAAGAATTATATAGTTTTGGAAAAAGGACAACACGCAGACCGTGTGACATCCCGTCGCGTCGGACAAAGCTGCGGGAATCGAACCCACAACCAATGTGCGACTGGTATTTATTGCCTACCACTGGACTAAGTGAAGTCCCTGGTTAGTTTGACTGATTCATTCTAGTTATATGATTTTATGAATTAAGAGTAAGTTGATTTTGGGTTATTTTTGAAAATGATTAACCTATCATGGAGGATATGTGATTAGGTTAATTACTTTTCAAAACGAGACTTTAGGAGCAACTGATATTGTTTGGAGATAAATGTTACGATTTATCTTGGAAGACTATGCGACTAAATCCTTCAAATATTTGGGTTTCAATCTTATATTGGTTTACTTTGAAGAATTTTATGGACAAATTGATTATAGAATGGTCCTCGTTGAACTTTGGGTTTTGTTGGACAAATTTTGGAGATTAAGAATAGATTTTCTTTTTATAAAGGGTTATCCTTTTCTGGATTATCTGATCTTGTACTAGCCTTTTTGGTTTTGGATTTGGTTAAAGTCTAAAGACATGTGAAGTATATAGTTCTATTTTTTGGATTAGGTGATTCTCTAGAAGTTGATTACAGTACTCTTAATGTGAACAAGTCTTCCTAAATACTCATCTTTTGGAGAAAATATGAGTTTGTGTAAGGAATCTAATAAAGGTTGAAAGTCAATATGATAAGTGATTATGTTTCCTTATGAATAAATTCCTCAATAAAAAGTAACTTAAAACAAAAATGTTGTCTATTAACTTTTCCTACTGGGGAATCGAAGACCGTTTAACCCATCACAAGTTTGTGATTTTCTCGTGGTTAACTTTCTCCTAAACATGTTTTCTATCACTCTCCATCAGAACATGACCCTTTGTTTTTTCCTCCATGTCCATATTTTCATACTTGTAATCCTAGTATGGGTTAACTCGGGTGACCTTTGTACTTATCTTTCTTTATTTTAAAGTGTTTCTTTTACCGACTTTTGTTCCGATGTGGGACTTTCAAGGATGTTTCCAAGCGCAATTTTAAAATTGCGAGGACGCAATTCCCAAAAGGGGGGAAGGATGTAACACCCCAGGTAAATAAAGAATATGACATTTCATATTTATCTATATTTGTGCATAAAATATTGAAATGACTTTAAAGGGGAAGCTATGCTCGGTGGCGTACCCAACACGCAACAACGAGTTCCTTGGGAATCTTACGTTGCACTCTAATAATAAAATAATATTATTTTAAATGGCAGTTAACATGTAGCCGTTGTAATGGCGAGAATGGATAGAAATAACTAAAATATGATTATATATGTTTTTAAATATTTTTACATTTATCCAATAAAAGATAATGGCTTAAAATACGGAAAGAATTCAATTTTAGGCGTATATGCCCTAGTTTTCACTAAAGGTTCACTTATCACCTTTTGATGGCAAACCGTCATTAAATATAGTTTTGATCACTCTTATACATTCTTTTGGACCAAATAAAACTCTTATTAAGAACCGGGACATCAAAATTTACTTTGTGTAAATTTTTGGTATCTTTTCGATAAAGTTATTTTTTTTAATGAATAGTGTAAAATGTTGTATTTTAATTCAAAACCACTTTTTAATCTAATTTATTTATATGATTAGATTATATTTTTAATTGGTTTTAAATTGAAATTAGAAAATATTTTTACCATTAAATCCAATAGTGTTCTTTGGAATCAATTTCACTTTGAAATCAGACTTAAACTAGTGTCAATCTTTTGATACTTATTGTTTCATAAAACACGCTATTTGACATGACAGCGGGAATTAATTATTAAATTAATTAATGTGACTTATATGTTTTGAATTTTGTAAAATGGACTTCATTTTTGAATTCAGAATATCAAATATAGCTTAGGGTGAATATTTGGGATTTTTCTGAAAAACATTAATTTTTGATGAGTAGTGAAACCACTAAGTGGTACTTATAAAAACTGATTTTCCGTTTAAATGAAATTTTTCCATCATTGTGTTTTGATTTTCAAAAATCCGACATACATGGTTGTCATTAAGAAGTAAAATGTGGTTCAATGAGATTAAAAAATTTTTTTGGTGAATAGTAACTTATTAAGTTTTTAATCGCGATTTGTGGTAATTAGTATAGTTTAAGGTAAAAATAATGCTTTAATAAAATGAGATGAGCTTGACACATGTCTTACCCTCATTGGTTGTATCATGGCCGACCAAGACAAGCCATGGGTCAACTTGGGGACCCCATGCATCCACTTTGGTTGGGAAATGACATAAATAACATTTTATTTAATGTAAAAGTAAAATTGACACAAACATGATATGTTTTACTAAAACAATTTTTAAGTGGGGTTATACAAGTCATCTTTTTGATTATAAATATTCATTGGAAATCTAAAACGATTTCCTACATAATAGTATTTTTTATATAATTTTTAGACATTAAATAAATTAAATTATTTATGACATAATAATGATGCAGCGATGATATCATTATTTGACGATTTAAATAAAATGGAAAGATAATGTAAAATCTATGAACTAAACATGTCCAAAACTTATTTGATGGGTGGATTTCGAACCCTTATAACCTTATCCAAGAATTATATCAATGTGGGACCTTTTAAAACCGAAACACATTTTCAAATAAAGTAATATTTCCTTACTTTCCAAAAGTGCCCCTCCTCTCCTCTTATAAAAGGCCCCCACCTCTACCTCTTTTCACACACTCATAAAGCCTTTGGCTCGGCCAACCCCTGCCCATTTACTCTCTCTCCATACCTCTCCTCATCCTAGATGACTCCCTTTGGGAAGAATCCTTTCAAAGGAAGCCTTTAGGCTTAAATCAAAAGGAGTTACACTTTTAAAGGTAATTCATTCTCTCATGTTCATTTGTTTTATTTTGCTTCTCCAACCCCCTAAACTCTTTTTATTTAATTATTTTGTAACAACACCAGTATCTTCAATATACTAAGATGTTGTTATAAGATTTATTCGAGCTACACTCTCACAAAACTACATCAAATGGTTAAAGAACATACAGTTTCCGTGGATGGCGAAATTATGCCTCCTGAAACGATGATTGTTCAATACTCTTTTAACACCTTCAAAGGTGGCCATTATGATGTCACTCTTTTTATATATGATATATAATATGTTTATGTTTTACTTATGCTTCTTTATTTTTCATTTTTGCCTTACCTTGATGGCTTCCATTATGGGTATACGCGAAATCTTCATTTTAAGGAAGTGCGGACTACCGCCCCCTCAAATTGATTTGATTCGTTATATACCATATGTGGGACGTATAAAGGATGGAACTATGATATTATATATTATATTATACTGGAATTATAATATACCTTTATATCAATATTATTACATTCTATAAAATATGAAATAGAAATGAAAGTAGCGTTCATGCGTGCGTACGGCTTACCGTCTCCATGAACGGTGCATTTCATTTCTTACCTCTAAATGATTATGTAATGTAATAAATGCATGCATGTACTGTATATATATGACATATATGATATATACATCATGAATAAAATTCTGGATATAAAACACTTTTGGCCACACGAACAACATGTAATTATAAGAAGTCCACTTTCGACTTAAGAACCCAATATCGACAAAACAATCATTATTAACTTAATGATTAAATAGTGTTTATAACAAGGAAATAAGTGATATAAAAGGAATAATAAGATTGAAAAAGGTTCTTAATCAAGTAGAAATTAACTCAAGTTTATTATTCAGGAGATTAAAGAACGATCGAGTCAAGTCGAACCCGAGGTAAGGGATCCTACTCCTCTCTTTCTTTTTAAGTATACACTTTTATGTCATTCCTTTTAAAGCTCATCTTTCTTGTTATTGGGATGATATTTTATATTAAATTTACTGTAATTTTTATGTTCATGTGATGAGATACCATATTATCTCTCATCAATCCATTTTGGGAGTTTTGAGTGGCACCGTTAGGCTGCCGAACTTTCGTAAGAGATCTAACCTCTCTCTTTCTTTTTAAGTACTCTCCTTTGTGTCACTTCTTCTGAGCTCCTATTTGTTATGTTGGGGGATTTTCTTTTATATTCCTCTTGCTGTAAATTCTATTGTAATATTATGGGATACTCTATTTGATCTCATCAATCCATTTTGGAAGTTTTAAGTGGCGCCGTTAGGCTGCTGAGTTTTCGTAAGGGATTTTTCATCTCACTTTTATTCTCGTGAGATTTATGCTAAATTTGCCACAAATTCCATTGATTGGTGTATGTACTGACCATTATTATAATCTTTGTGTAATATAAATTCATTTATCATTATTTACATCAATGATCTATTGTCCTTCTTTCATGGGGTGTATGTTTTGAAAGATACCCAAGTCGGTAAGGGAACCTTTCACCCTCCTCTTTTTTTAAAAGACTTCTTTTGTTGGGTATTTTAATTTAAATATTGTTATGTTGGGATATGTTCTCATATATCCTTATTGATGTAAATTTGATGACCAAGTGTTGAGAAACACTTTTTATCTCTCATCAACTCATTTTGATGTGATGCCGTTAGGCTGTCATGGGAACTTTTTAACCCAATTTCGATTTCTTTGGGTTCAACATGTAGTCATTGAATATGTCATCCATTGAATATGTGTGAATGACCTTTTATTATTTTACACTTAATATCCACTTATATTGGGTGTATTTATATTTTTCACACATATTGTGAGATTGATTTGTCCTTAATTTAAGGATACCTTCTTTATAAGGGATTTCATCACATTTGACATTTCTATTGAGGGTTCATTGTTGTTATGCACCAATTCACTCTTATATGGTGTATATACTGTCCTTTGGAGTATTATATCATGAATCCTTTTATTCTCATGATATTATAAAGTTCTGACTAAATTTTATTCCTCAATTATTGTATTCAAGTGTCTCTAATTTTGGTAAAACCCCTTTTTACCCGAATATCGTTTTAAATGTTTTAATTATTTGTTCTTATTAATATCCATGTTTTCAAAATGGTTTTAAGGATTTATTTATATGGATATTAATGGTTTAAAATGTTAAAAGCTTCAAGGTGGTATAGGACACTTTGATTCAAAAATCTCTTTATTAAATGTTTTAAATGGGTTTGGAAATGGTTTCTTTTTGAATGGATTCATGATTTCAATATCCTAAAATGTTATATTGTGATTGAAATGTGGAAATGTTATGTTTCCTTTATTCATGTTTTATGTGATACGATTATGTTATGGTTCTTGGGCATTGTTATGAAGAACGGGTGGTTCCGTGATAAACTAAGGGCGGGTGAGCCCGATAGAGCTCTCCAATGCATCGGGTAACGCGAAGGAGTGAAACGTTAAGGTTTCTCCGAAGATATTTAGGGAATATACTGTGATGAGTATTCCAAACGTAACCAAGAGGGTTACTCCCTACGTAAGAATGTTATGAATTCCTCAAGTTACCTTTTTGTCTTATGATTTCTATGATTTATTCATGGTTTGATGAGGTATGAAAGGGCTTTTGTTTTATGGGTAAAGTATGATTTCATTCTTATGTATATATGAACTCATGTTTCCTTTCCATATTTTTATAACCCTTACTGAGCTTTTTATGCTCATCCCAAGTTTTTGAAATGTTTTTCACAGGTCAAGGGAAAGGTACATGATGTGATGATAGTGTCAAGGATGTGTCAAGAAAGAATCTGTGTTTAATTTTAGATAGGTTTCCGTTGATGGGAAGAATGAATATTGTCTTTTATGTAACCACTTTGTTTAAATGTGGAATGTAATGAATGTTTCATGATCTAATTCTCTAAAACTCTAAACCTGAAAAGATCCTCAATGTGTAATCTTGTAATAACTCAAGATTAAGTAAGGTTTAAGGCTGGGGCCTTATAGTTGGTATCAAAGGTCGGTTTAGATAACTTTAGAGGTTAGGGTATTCTTTAAGCATAAGTGACATTACCATAATGGTTAGGATTTCAGAAAGAGTCCTAGTTTTAGATAAAGTGAATGAGTAAGTGTATCTTAGTGTTTACCTTCCTCATTAGTACATGATGGTTTTGTTGATATACTCACACTGACCTTTTTGGTTTTAGTAAATGGATGGATATAGCAGGCACCAAAGTGACAGTGGGTTTGAAGGAAATTGTGGTGGTTCTCTGATTAAGATACTGGATGAGATGGGGGATTCAATGAGGAATATCATAGTTGTTCTAAACCAACTATCAAGGAGTCACGATCAACCACTTCAACCTTGGTGAGTTCTCTAATGCATCATGTACGATATGGCCAACTCGATGTGGAAATTCAGGTAATAATTATTAAGGTAACCATTAGGGTTTATATGATCCTTACTTTTTAGGTAATTGTGGGTTACTCTATGATATGATGGAAAATGAAAGGAATGAGATAAACTTGAGGTTAAAATATGTTATGATTATTATTGAAGATTTTATCTCATTTTGGGGAATGTTTTAAGAAATATATAGTTTTGGAAAAAGGACAACACGCAGACCGTGTGACATCCCATCGCGTCGGACAAAGCTGCGGGAATCGAACCCACAACCAATGTGCGACTGGTATTTATTGCCTACCACTGGACTAAGTGAAGTCCCTGGTTAGTTTGACTGATTCATTCTAGTTATATGATTTTATGAATTAAGTGTAAGTTGATTTTGGGTTATTTTTGAAAATGATTAACCTATCATGGAGGATATGTGATTAGGTTAATTACTTTTCAAAACGAGACTTTAGGAGCAACTGATATTGTTTGGAGATAAATGTTATGAAAGGGCTTTTGTTTTATGGGTAAAGTATGATTTCATTCTTATGTATATATGAACTCATGTTTCCTTTCCATATTTTTATAACCCTTACTGAGCTTTTTATGCTCATCCCAAGTTTTTGAAATGTTTTTCACAGGTCAAGGGAAAGGTACACGATGTGATGATAGTGTCAAGGATGTGTCAAGAAAGAATCTGTGTTTAATTTTAAATAGGTTTCCGTTGATGGGAAGAATGAATATTGTCTTTTATGTAACCACTTTGTTTAAATGTGGAATGTAATGAATGTTTCATGATCTAATTCTCTAAAACTCTAAACCTGAAAATATCTTCAATGTGTAATCTTGTAATAACTCAAGATTAAGTAAGGTTTAAGGCTGGGGCCTTATAATTTTAATATGGTGTTATTAAAGTGATATCTTTGACTATGAATACTCCATATAATGATAAAAATATTATCTACAACATAGTAATATATTTATAATTTTTTGGAATTAAATAATTTAATTTAATTATTACACAAAGATGATGAAGTAATAGAATCAGTAAAGAATTAATCAGATAAATTATATTAATAATATTAAACTAAAAATAATATGAAATATTTTACATCATACAAGAATTTTCTGGATAACGATAACATGTCATAAATGATTTAATGAATTTTTTTGAATGAATCAAGTTTTTTAAATTTTTTAATGACGTCAATTAATTAATAGTGTCAAAATTGACATAATTTATAACGTATAATACAAAATATCTAATTAAATGATATAAAATTTCTAAATATCAAATCTTTGACCAAAAAGTTTACATAAATACAAAAATGTTATTAATGACCCATTCATTGTTAGTTTGGAATGATTTGGTAATTCATTTAACTCTCAACGTGTAAATTACATGATAAAACGATAAGAGTTAAAAAAGTTAAAAAAAGGATAAGGATTAAAAATTACACAATGCTTTTTATAATTCTCCATGGATTATTATTTTTAGAAAATTAATATTTATATATGATATTTAATTGATTTTAGAATAATTTGTAATCAAACATTAATTTATATTAATTTAAAACATTAAATAATTCCAAGGGTACCCCTCCCTTATCCTATAAAAAGGAACCCATTCCTCTCTATTACTCATACATACAAAAAAAATTGGTTTGGCCAAGCTCTACCAAAACCCCTTCCTAGAATCTCTCCACATTTTCTGTAGTACTTAGTTTTGGCATAACACACTTCCATGGGGTGTTAATGTGTAAAGAAATGTGATCACCCGAAAGAAAGAAATGTAAATATTGTATGTAAAGATTCAGACTCACGGTAAGGTACTTTGTCTCAATCTCCTTTCATTGATAAATATTTTAATGTTAGGAACCACCTTATTTTATAAGTTGTATATTCAAAACCATTGACTTTTAATTTATTCCAAGGTCTTAAAAAGGAATATTTTCTTGTGAAGCATTTTACTTTACTTATAAAAAAATAAAAGAAATATTTTTTAACATATACGGCGACAATAACTTCTCCACCACTGTAATAATTAGTTGATATTTTGCTTCATCAATAAGCCTTAATTTTTTTATATAGGAAAATAAATCCCTTATTCACTTTTTTTGGGTGTTTTGGTATTGGAAATGGTTTTGAAAGTGGATATACTATTTCAATATCATGAAAGGATTTATTTTTATTGAAAATGAAATTTTATGAGTGAAATATTGATAATTGAAATATTTTATATGTTATGTTTACATAATGGTACATGGAAATTTGATGGGTGGTTATGTAATAATCCATAGATGGTTGGTTATGTGATAAACCAGTGATGGGTGGTTCCGTGATAAACAGAGGATGGTGTGTTACATTATGACCTATAATTCATTGTGTATAGAAGATGTATGTATTACTATTCCATTTAGTGATATGTATGGAAGTCGACTGTATGGATATTCTATTTAGAATTTTTTATATCCCACATTACATTTATATGTTTTTTATTTATTTCTATAAGTTTTAATGTAATATTTGTACTACAAAAAGAGTTAGATGTGAGAGTATATTTGGAAAAATCTATTTACTACTTATTAAAGGTGAAAATAATTAATTAATGATAAAGTATTTATGATTTACATTTTATCAAAAGGAAAATAGTTTTTCTTCTTTGTATATCCATTAATAAGATTTTTGTTCTCATCCTATGTTTTGAAATGTTTTTCACAAAATTTAATTAATAATAGAGTAAATGAAGGGATCAAGGATAATTTATGAAATTTTAGCATGAAACAAAACCATGTTTTCTTTTAAATGTTTTTATTTTGTAAAAAAATGGAGTGTTAGTAGAAGTGTATTCTTTTTAATATTTATGTTTTATGTATTATTAATTTCCTAATTCTCAAAATCTATGAACTTGAAAATATCATAAATTTGAAATAAATTAAAATTATTGACTTAACTCAAGATTAAGTAATGTTTAAGGTTTGGGCCTTATACTTTGTAAAATATGTCAGTTTATATAACTTTATATGTGAGAATATTGTTAACAGAATAACCATAAAAGATTTTTACTTTTTGGTCAAATTCATATGATATAGAATTTGCATAATAACATGATTCTTCATCTACGATTTGTCATTTCATAATGTTTTTCAGTAGTGAAAATAGGGTATCTGTGTTGGGATGATATACAAAGGAAAAAAACATTTCAAACCAGCATCCTGATATTGTTAGCATCATAAATTAACATTTTGTTGTAGTGATGGATCACTTGACTCAGGTGATTAATGGTGGTGGAGTCCATGCATATGATCAACCAAATCAACCAGAAAATAATATACTGGTAGGGAAGCATTACATGAGGCAATGTTCTCCATCATTCATAGGATCATCTAACCCTACTCTAGTTGAAATATATATTAAATCAATAGAAAATATTTTTCCTGTAATGGGGTGTTTATAAAATAAAAATGTTATTCTTTTTTTATCATTTTGAAGGAAAACTAGATTAGTGGAGGTCAATGATCAAAAATATTAGAGTAAGTGAATAGATTGATTCCATGTATTGGTATGAATTTCATAATATTGTCCTTGAAAAATATTTTTCTATGTCTATTTGAGTTAGTATGGAAAATAAATTATTGGAATTGAGACAAAAGGAGGTAGATATTATGTGTTCATATGAATAAAATTTAGACAATTTTTCAAGGAATGTCCCAAATTTTATCTGGGGTATTTATAGTAAGATAAATCGGTTTTACTCAAGATTAAACCCAAACTATTAAAGGTCATTAGCTTCTCGTGAGTTAAAATTCTATGAGAAAAACTTCTGACGTGCTGAGAAGGTAGAAATGGAGTTTTTTGATGATCATGTCTTCCATGAGAGCAAGAAAAAGAAGCAATCCAGTTGTGAGGAAATGTGAAAGCATTCATCAAAAAAGTTTGGAGGTATGAAAACTAAATTTCCATCTTGTGAAAATTTTGGTAAAAAGAATCTTGGATAATTTCTCTCAATTTCTGGGAAGTGCTTATGATGTGGAAAGATTGATCATATTGCTTGTGACTGTAGGGGATATGATCATGAAAGCAATGAAAAGTTGGCGGTAAGATGTTTTAGTTGAAATTAATTACAGAATGATAACAATGTGTGTAAAAGTTTTATTACCTGGGGTGGAAACTATAAATATTGAAAGGAAATAGTGTGGAAAAATCATTTACTACTACTATGGGTCATCTGGGACCATCAAATGAACTAATGATAGGAATGTTACATGCTTTTTAAAAATATTCCAATAATCTCATTGACATTGGATCTGTACATTAATTCATTTCTGAGAGCCTTACAAGTAAATTGGAAATATCACCTCATAATTACGATAAAGAAATTATGGAAAAAACATTGACTGGAAGTATTAAAGAAATCAATATTTATGTGAATCTTCCTATTATCATTATTGGGATGGTTTATCCTTCAAATCATTCTAAACATCCCATGGTGGAATTTGATTTCATTTTGGGTATTGATTTGTTTTTAGTTTATCATGACAAAATATATTGCAAAGCCAAGAAAATTTTTTTCAATGATTTCATATCTTTGATAACATACCAAGAAACAGATTGATTGATTAATGATAAAAGTGAAAGTTATATATCTCATGTTATTGAAAAGAAATAAATAGTTTTGATTAGTGGAAATCTAGTAGTGAATGAATTTACAGATTTTTTTCTTGATGAATTATATGGTACTGTTCCTAATCAAGAGATTGAATTTACTATTGATTTTGTGACTGGTGATAAGTTGATTTCTAAACCCCCTTATTTAATAGATATATTATAATTGATGAAATTAAAAAAATAGTTTCAATAATTTTTTTATAAAGGTTTCATTTGACCTATAACGTCACTATGGGGTACTCTAATTTTATTTATGAAAAAGAAATATGGTTCTATGATAAATTATATTGATTACAGAGACTTTAATAAAATCACTATTAAGAAAATTTATTTGTTTCTTTATATCAAGGATTTTTCTGATCAGCTCCAGGGAGCTCAGTAATTTTCAAAGATTGATTTGGGGTTTGAGTACCATCAACTAAAGGTGAAGGAGGACAACATTCCAAAAATTTAATTATGAATGAGATATGGTCATTAAGAGTTTCTATTAATTCCCCTTGGCTTATATAATTCCCTAGTATATTTATGAATCCCGTGAATGGGGTATTTCATCATTTTTTAGATCAGTTTTGTGTTGTGTTTCTAAATGATATTTTGGTACATTCTAAAATTCAGGAGGAACATGAATGTCACATAAGGATATTTTTTCAAACCATAAAATGAATAAATGATATTGAATTTTTATTAATAGTGAATTTGGGTTGAAACAACTTTCATTCCATGGTCATATTATTTCAAAAGATAGAATAATTGTTGACCCATCTAAAACAAAACTTATTGAAAAGTGGCCGAGGACTACCAATATCATAGAGATTGATAGTTTTCTTGGATTTTTGGATAATGACCGATGGTTTTGTGAAAATATTTCTTAGTTATAAAACCCACGAAAAATTTTAACATGTAAGGGAGTTATTTTCAAATAAAAACAATAATGCGATAATTTTTTTAAGAATTGAAATAAAATTTGGAAATGATCTAGTTTTGGATCTTCCTTCTAGTGATGGTGAACTTTTTATCTACAATTATGCTTCATTGAAAGTAATTGGTTGTGTCTTAATGCATAATGATCGGGTAATTTCTTATACTTTACATTAGTTGAAACCTCGTGAGTTAAATTACCGTACATGTGATTTTTAATTAGATGATGTTTTTTTCATTAACAATTTGGTGGCATCATTTGTATAACGTAATGTATGCATTATATACTGATAAAAAAATTGTAATGTATATATTCACTCAGAAAAAATGAACATGAGATAAAGGATATGACTATAATTAATCAATGATTATGACTTCATGATTTATTACCATCTAGTAAATTAAATTAAAGTATATGATATTTTAAGTAAATGAAGTAATTCTACATTGATAATGATATGTTTGGAACAAGATCCTTTTCTTAATGATTTGATGAATTTCGGCTTGAATGTTGTTGGTGTCAAAAACTCCTCTATTTTGTTTTAAGTGTTTGTGAAATCATCTCTATTTGACAAAATAATGAAAGGAAAGAATGAAGATAATGAGTGGATGAAAAAGGTAGAATGGTTTCAAAAGGGTATGTTACCAGAATTTAACTTTGATAAATATTCTTTTTGAGGTTTGAAAGATATTATGTTTCCTTTTTGATTTATAGTTAAAGAAATAACTATTTTGTGAAGATCGTAGTTCTCCATTTTAATTTCATCCAGATGGAAATAATTTGTATAGATACCATCAATAGTATTACTGGTGGGATTGAAGGAATATAAATATTGTTAACTTTACCCTAATATGTTTGATTTTTTAATAGGATAAAGAAGAGTGATGGTTATCGAAAGGGATGTTTCATCCATTTTCAGTGCCAGAGTGGGAAGGGTAAAATATATCTATGGACTTTATTATGGGATTACCAATGACTTCTTAAGGTAACAATGTGATATGGGTTATTATTGATCAATTCACAAAATATTCTCATTTTCTTCCTATTAGAGATACTCTATCTCTAGGTCAGCTTTCTCAATTGTATATTAAAGATATAGTTAGGTTACATGGAGTTCCCCTCTCTATTATCTATGATCATGATCTTAGGTTCACTTGTAACTTCTTGATAGGCCTTCAAAAGTTTTTGGGTACTGAATTAAATTTTAGTACATATTTTTATCCTCCATAGGATGGGAAATCAGAACGAAAAATTCATACATTTAATGATATGCTATGTGAATATTCAAAGGATTACCATGGAATTTGGGATCAACATCATTCTTTGGTGGAGTTTTTTTATAATAATATCTTTTATTCGGTTTTAAAAATGGAACTATTTGAGGTAGTATATGGAGAGCAGTGTCGAACTCTAGATTTTTGGGATGAAGTGGGTGAAAGGAATTTGATGAGACATGAATTGGTAGTGGAAATGGAATATAAATGTTTGTTAATTTAGAGAAATGTGAGGATAGCATAGATCAGACAGAAAAGTTACGCATATTACCTATAGAAGGATCTTTCGTTCAAGGTAGGTGATTGTAGAGACCTGAAGCTTATCATACATGAACATTTCATTACTTTTGAGGAATACTTAGTACATAACAAAAAACACACACACACAAGGATCGTAATAGTTTAGTGTCTTTGGAAACTCGGAACGTAATCTTCTAATCGTGGTGAAAGATCTCCAATATCTCCCATAAAGATCTTCCTTTTTTTTACCTAAAACCTTTCTTTATATCCTGGGGAAAAGAAAACATAAAAGGGTGATCTCAAATTCTTAGTAAGGGTAAACAAAAGAAAAATCAATCACATCATATTCATAAGAACATCACTTTTGGAAATCTTATCCCGCAAAAGAGAGAGCATAATTTCATAACATGGGATAAATCATAGGAGTGAAATGAAATCCCAATAATCATAACCTAAAACATGAAACTTTGTGGAATACACACATAATTATATAGAATCATTTCTTGTTAGTCAAGACTCATTGTCAAGACTATCTTAGTGGACAAAGTCCCTTTCTGAACCGAGTCACCCTCGTTTCAGTCCTGTTTCACTGAACCGGTATAACCTACCATTCCAGCCATGTCTATCTCATGAGATATAAAATCTTTACCCAATGCATTGTAGGGAGATATAGGTCCCACCCATCTCTTAATGATACCATTATTATGTTGGCCACAAAATCATAAACCATACATCATAGCATAACCCATGTAATAAAAATGGGATTCTTAAACTACATGACATCATAAAACAATTCATATAAGATAAAGGAATTCATAAAAATATTTCCATCACAACATAATCAAATCCATCTAATAATAGGGATAAAAAACAGAACCCTTTATTATCTTAGATGGAAAATAATTTTGATAAAACACTTGAACTCCATTCTTGAGGAAAATATCCTTTCTTCTTCAAAAACGTTTTTTCCTTTCTTATCATGTCATACAACTTTAAACTAAAAGAAGTTGATTAAAAATAAACTTGAAAACTTGTAAAGGAAACTTCTTTGAAATAATGTTTTAAAAATCCATTTATGCCGTATAAGTTAAAAAAACATTCTTCGTACTTTTGTCGGAAAAGTCAAAAAGTACCTCGTACGAAAAACGACAAAAGATTCCTTTCATATCCTTTAATAAAACTCACCGAAGGGTAAAATTGGATTTAAAAAAATTTAGGTGGATGGAAATAACATTACATATTGAGGAAACATGGATGTGGATGATAAAATACACCCTAGTAAATTTCAAAGTATAAACAATCTCGGATAAAAATGAGATTGTGATATTTTCCCTTACCATAGGTCCGACTTGCTTTGTAAGTGTCCAAACCTCCTTTATAATGATTTAAATCATGTTATTTACTTATTCCAGAATCATATTCATTGTTATTATATCATATATGGTCCACTTATGACTTTATATTACCCTTTCTTTTGTAAATTCATGTTAAAGTAGCGTTTTGGGTAAAATCGTCTCATTTGTCCGACGCAATGGGCTGTCGCCCGTCCTGCAGGTTGTCCTTTTTCTAAAACTATATTACTATAACATCCCATCAATAATATCGAAAATCTTATATCCTTCAACAATACTAACTTATGTCCAACATAATCTATTCTAATCTTTAGTCTTATCCATAATATAGTGAAAACGATTACCAGAGATTTAATACTGTCGTTGATCCCCATATATCATAAGATATGTCTTGTTGGTCACATTCCAAACATTCAAAGGCCTTAATCATGTATTCTCTTGAATACCCATTGAACCTTAGTGAAAACATGAATGCTGTTTAAAGTTAACACTTTCCACATACCAAAATCCTCAAAATTCTATATACTCAAATCATGATATCACTTAGTCCTTATATCAATCATGAGCTCATAAATACTGTTAAACATTTAATTTTCTCATTTTCCCTTCATTATGCACATAATATCTCAATCACTTTGAATACCACATTAGACCAATACATAAATATTCCAATACTCCATGATACAACATTATTTTGGAATCCCATTACATAAACACTTAATCATTCCACCACATCGTTGTCATATTCAACATCGCCAATAGTGATCGCATGTGACTTCCCTTTGTCCTTTTCCTTTAGTGGTTGCTCATGTTGATCATCACTAAACCTAGGATTAGGGCATTTATTAGCATAATGCCCCATTTCCTTGCACTTGAAGCATTGAAGTGTTGGTGGTGTGTTCTCTGCAGTGTTTGCTTTATTCACATCATTAGAATCCCTTTTTCCATTACTTCGACACTCAGCTGCTCGATGACCTTCTTTTCCACACTTAAAACATTTTCTAGTCCCTTTAAGACAATCCCCACCATGCTTCTTTCCACACTTTGTGCATAAGGAAACATTCATCTTTTTTTCACCATTATTCTGAGATTTCTCCTTGAACTCCATATTTAGTTTCTTGTCAAAACCATGAGATGGATATGTAACACCAACTTCCATTTCTACCTTGATATCACAACGCACAATTTCTTCATAGCTACTGAAGTCTCTTATAGCTAATGCCCTTCGAAGACTTGGTTTTAAGCCACTGAAAAATTGATCAACTTTACTTTCAGGTTGGATGATAATGCCAAATGCATACCTTGCAAGTCTTGTAAAATTTGCTTCGTATAAACCAACAGATTCATCATCCTTTTGCTTTAGTTCAAGAAACTCCTTCTCCATCTTTGTTCGAAGAATACAAGGGAAGTACTTATTGAAAAATAAGTTCTTGAACTCGTCCCATTCCATGGACTCAATTTTATCTCTTGGCCTCGTATTCTTGATAAGATTCCACCATTGATCAGCTTCACCTTCCAAATGATATACTTCTAAGATGACTTTATCATGTTCAGAACATTGAAGAACTGAAAATATCTTTTCAGTAGTACTGATCCATTGGTCAGCAACAAGTGGATCGGAAGACCCACTAAAAGAAGGTGGATGTTGCCTCATGAAGGACTCAATAGAATATTGTTCCCTTCTCTACTCATTTGGAAGTCCAGAATGATTCATAGCTTGTGTAAGTATAGCAATAAGATTTTGCAATCCATCTCCCATAACATTTGTTTGTTCAGGAGGACAATCATTGAATTGTCCATTCCATTGATCAACACGGTTCCTTCGGGTTCCAGCAATCGTCCAAAACCCAAAAAGAATAGTGTGAGAGGCAAAAATCATGCTAGGGAAAACAACATAATAAAGGGGGAGTACCTTCAATATCTAATATCTTAGGTTTAATTCTATGATCATTAGCATAGTTCTAGTACTATAACCTATACGTATACTTAACCTTAGAGACATCCCTAGACATACCTTAGAAATATCTCTAGGGATCTCACTAATGTTTTCGCATCCTAGTTTCCAAAGGTTGACTAAACCTTTCCTCTGATACCAACTATAGAGACCCGAATCTTATCGTACATGAACATTTCATTACTTTTGCGGAATAATTAGTACATAACAAAAAAAACACACACAAGGATCGTAATAGTTTAGTTTCTTTGGAAACTCGGAACGTAATCTTCTAATCGTGGTGAAAGATCTCCAATATCTCCCATAAAGATCTTCCTTTTTTTTACCTAAAACCTTTCTTTATATCCTGGGGAAAAGAAAACATAAAAGGGTGAGCTCAAATGCTCAGTAAGGGTAAACAAAAGAAAAATCAACCACATCATATTCATAAGAACATAACTTTTGGAAATCTTATCCTGCAAAAGAGAGAGCATAATTTCATAACATGGGATAAATCATAGTAGTGAAATGAAATCCCAATAATAATAACATAAAACATGAAACTTTTTGGTATACACACATAATCATATAGAATCATTTCTTGTTAGTCAAGACTCATTGTCAAGACTATCTTAGTGGACAAAGTCCCTTTCTGAATCGAGTCACCCTCGTTTCAGTCCTGTTTCACTGAACCGGTATAACCTACCATTCCAGCCATGTCTATCTCATGAGATATAAAATATTTACCCAATGTATTGGAGGGAGATATAGGTCCCACCCATCTCTTAATGATACCATTCTTATGTGGGCCACAAAATCATAAACCATACATCATAGCATAACCCATGTAATAAAAATGGGATTCTTAAACAACATGACATCATAAAACAATTCATATAAGATAAAGAAATTCATAAAAATATTTCCATCACAACATAATCAAATCCATGTAATAATAGGGATAAAAAATAGAACCCTTTATTATCTTAGATGGAAAATAATTTTGATAAAACACTTCAACTCCATTCTTGAGGAAAATATCCTTTCTTCTTCAAAAACGTTTTTTCCTTTCTTATCATGTCATACAATATTAAACTAAAAGAAGTTTATTAAAAATAAAGTTGAAAACTTGTAAAGGAAACTTCTTGGAAATAATGTTTTAAAAATCCATTTATTCCGTATAAGTTAAAAAATACATTCTTCGTACTTTTGTGGGAAAAGTCAAAAAGTACCTCGTACGAAAAACGACAAAAGATTCCTTTCATATCCTTTAATAAAACTCACCGAAAGGTAAAATTGGATTTAAACAATTTTAGGTGGATTGAAAAAACATTACATATTGAGGAAACATGGATGTGGATGATAAAATACACCCCAGTAAATTTCAAAGTATAAACAATCTCGGATAAAAATGAGATTGTGATATTTTCCCTTACCTTAGGTCCGACTTGCTTTGTAAGTTTCCAAACCTCCTGTATAATGATTTAAATCATGTTATTGACTTATTCCAGAATCATATTCATTGTTATTATATCATATATGGTCCACTTATGACATTATATTACACTTTCTTTTGTAAATTCATGTTAAAGTAGTGTTTTGGGTAAAATCGTCTCATTTGTCGTTCGTGTTTTTAACTTGTAATTATTAATATGATTACTTGGATCATGATTACTTATATCCAGAATTTAAAACATGATTTATATATAATATATATTCATAATAATATATTGATAAATGGAATGAGATACACCATTCATGGAGACGGTAGTCCGTACGTACGCATGAACGCTGTTTTCGTTTCCTTATTGAATTGAATGGAATTAAGTAGATGACATACATATAAATATAAATAAATCCATTATCATTATTATGTCATATATTTCATTAGTACTTATTATATATACTTTATAATCATTCATGAATGGTTAATCATTGAGAATGAATCTCATAGCGTCGTGGAGACGGTAGTCCGTACGTACGCACGAGCGATGATATCGTTCCCATGGTCGTGGAATTGTGTTGAAGTGTTTGTATACTATTTCAGTATCAATATCATATATAGTTACTCATTAAACCATTATACCCATCCAATTAATGTGGTGGCGGAAAATAGATTACACCACGGCGTGGAGACGGTATTCCGTACGTGCGCACGCGCGGTGATTTCCTTTTTACGTAGGATGGATAGAAGGTTAATTAGAGTTGTTTCATATTTATAATAACATATCTGTATGTAAGTAATACTGATGTTATTACTTTATCATGAAACAACTAAAGAAGAAGAAGTTGAAGAAGAAAGAAATTCAAAAGATCGGTAATGGATATTACCTCTTCTTTGAAACGCCTCTTTGAATCCTCCACTTACGGAACTAAGATTGGTCTTTGAAGAAGACCAGGACCTCTAGGATTATTCTAGGGAAGTGGAGAAGGGATTTTGTCAGGGTTTGGCCGATCTTGAGTGCTCAAATTGTTGTGAGGAGGAGGGGGAGGAGGTGCCCTTTTATAAGGGAGGAGAGGGGCACCTTAGGAATATCTCAAAATATTATTTTATATTAAAGTCAAAATCGGTTTATAATGGTTCTAAAGGGTCTTATTTCGAAGCTAAAGTGGGGATGGGTCTAAATCCTATCAACCAATAGGATTTAGACATGTTTAGGTTATTATTTTAACCTTATCAATTAGATTTAACTCTAAGTTAAATAATTTAACTTTTACCGTGTCTTTTTGTTTTCTTACACTATATGGTAAATAAACTTACTATAACATGCCAAACGAACCCCAAATTGTTTATTATTAATATATATATCTTTATCTAAGTCAGTTGGCCGAACCTTAGATTTTTAGGTATAAAATAACAATTAATAATATAATATTTGATTTAAAAACTATTTTCTGTCAATTTTGACACTATTTGATATATGATTTTTTTGAAAGTCATAACAGAATTATATGTTCAAACCAAGTTGATTAAATCAACACTAATCTATCATAGTAACCTATAAAATTATTGGGATTCATAAAAAGTCTCAAATTAAATTTATTTTGGTATTTATAACATCAATTATGTCAATATTTTATTAATAAGATAATTACAGCATCATCTTTGTGTCAAAAATAAATTAAATTATTTGATCTCTAAAAATTACAAATAATATACCATTATGTAGGAAATATTTTTATCTTGCTAATGAATATTTAAAATTGAATTTATCTTATGTATAACCCTATATTAAAATTGTTTTAGTAAATAAACTTTGATTTTAACTCTTTTAACTCTTCTTTGAATTAAATAATAATAAATGTCCTAATCTAATCCAAGTGGGCCTAAATGATAATATTTTACACTTAAGGTTGTTTTTGGTCGAGATACACTTTTACAATAGGATTAGGACATGTGTTAGGGTAATATTAAATTCAATTTTTCCCTTAATTACCCTATTTACTTTTAACCGTGGTAAAAAAAAGTAAAAAGTTACTATTCACCAAAAATTATTTTCATCTCATTGAACCCGATTTTACTTACTGACATCAACCGTGTCTCTCGGATTTTTGAAATTCCATTCACAGAAGCGGTAAAATTAAGATTTATGAAAAAAATAATTTTTTTAACTTCCACTTAGTAGTTTTACTATTCATCAGAAAATAAAATTTATCCGAAAAGTACCAAAATTTCACCCTAAGCTAATTTCGATATTATGAATCCAAAAATGAATTCCATTCTGAAAAATAAAATATACAAAATTTCAAAAAGTGGTTATTACTATTAATAACGGCTAGTTTTAATAATATTTTAATAGCGTATTGTTGTTTAGTGAAACTCGTTATTGCGTACTACACACGCTATCGAGGAAGGTCGCGATTGCGTGTAATGGAAGGCAAGTCAAGGATGCGTGTTGTGAAAGCTTCTTTTGGTGTAGCGTACAACACAAGACATTAAAAAAAGAATATTTTTCATAAAATTTCGGGGTGTTACAGTGATCATGTCCTTCTCAAATTTTTTCCCCGGAAATGTGTGACGCTTTTTGGTAAGAAGGGGAAACTGAGTCCAAGGATCATTGGACACTATGAAATCCTTGATAAAGTTAGATCAATTTCTTATAGATTGAATTTAACTCAAATTTTATCCTTGGTGCATAATGATTTTCATGTTTCAAAGTAAATAAATTATATTCCAGATCCATCTCATTTTTTGAGTCTATAAGTAGTTCAGTTGGAAGGGAATATTTTTAGGAGGATAGCATGTCCATATACATGACCGAATAGATAATGTGTTGTGGAATAAGGTGAATCGTCATGTTAAATTTTTATAAAAAAACTATATGGTAGAAGAGGAAATATCGGAATCCAAAAATTCTATGAGGAAGAAATACCACCCACTTATTTGATAAGTAAAAAAAAATTGTGAGTATGTATATCCAAAATGGGAGAAGGATGTAACATTCTAGGTAATTATATAATACTTATTATTTATATTTATTAATATTTTTGTATTAGTATTTAATTTTACATTAAAGGTTATGTTATGTACAATATCATACATGATACACAATAATGGGTTTCTCTAAAATCCTACAATGCACAGAAGAGTGAGTTTTACCAACAAATTAATATAATATAAATATTATTATTTTAGATGGTAGATGTCACCTAGCCGTTGTATTGGAAAGAAAGTATAGAAATAACTATATCATATTTACACATGTTTATTAAATATTTTTACTTTCATTAAATTATTTTTATTGGCTTAAAATGAGAATAAATCCAATTTTCAGCATAAAATAATCTAATATTTTAATAAGGCAGTTTTACTGCATTTTGATGGAGAACCCATTTTAAATATAGTTTTTATAAATTTTATATGTTATATTTTAAAATAACAAACTTCTTATTTGGATGTGGGATATAAAAATCTAATTTGGTTGAATTTTTGGTATTTTGATGATAAAATCCATATTTTAATGAATAGTGAAAAATACTACATTTTAACTCAAAACATCCTTTTCATATAATTTATTTGTATTTTTAGATTGTCATTTTACATGGTTTTAAGGAATAATTGGATGATTTTTTTATTATTTAATCCTATATAGTACATTGGATACCTATTTAAATTAAAATTAAATAGAATAATTATGCAAACTTTTCAACGTTTTACTTAAAAAACATGTTTTCTCGATTTATCGGGGGTATGAGTGTTAAAACTAATTTAACCACTTATGGAAATCAAATATTAAAAAATTAAAATACAATTTTTAACTCCATATGAAAAATTATGTCCAACAGGATCAAAGTTATTTTTGGTGATTAGTAACTTTAGAATTTTTTTACTGTGGATAAAGGTAAATAGGGTAATTAAAGGTAAAATTAATATTATAAAATTATTAAATTACACTAAAACTTTTCCTAATATTTTTGTACGAGTTATTATCATCCATGAAAATATTAGGTCTTAAATTGTGAACTTTGTAATCCACTTAGGTGTGATTATGACATTTATAACGTTTAATTTAATGTAAAGGAAAATATATCATAAAAATTTCTCTTCATACTAAAATAAAATTCATGTGGATATATGTAAGTGATAGTGTAAAAAATGTTTTGTAATTAAAAATATAAAAATATTATATATAACATGGTAATTTATTTATAATTTTTAGGAATTAAATAATTAAATATAATTATGACACAAAGATGATAGATTAATAGAATTATTAATGAAAGAAGCAAATAAATGATATTAATAATATTAAAATAAATATAATTTGAAATATTTTAGGCCATCAATGATTTATTAGATTATTTTGAAATTTTATAGTTTATTTAATGTAATTTTTTTCAAATTAATAAAGTTATTATGACTATTTTAAAAATCAAGTAATTAATAGTTTCAAAATTAATATAATTCATAAGTTAAAATATAAAATATCTAATAAAATGATATGAAGTTTATAAAAACCCAATATTTGACCATAAAGTTTAAATAAGTCCACGACTATTATTAAGGACTCATTCATTTGTTTTTGGGAATTATTTGGTAATTATTTAAACTCTCAAAATGTAAATTAATTGATAAAATGATACGAGTTAGAAAAAGGTTAAAACAAAAAAAAGATAAGGATTAAATATTTTTCAACACAAGTCTATTTCTCAATAGATGATTATATTCTAACCCATAATAATCTTATATTATAAATAAATTAGTTTGGACCCATTCGAAATAAAAATTGAATTTATATTAATTTTATACTTTTAAGAATTCCAATGGTGCCCCTCCCCTCTCCTATAAAAAAGAAATTATTCCTCTCTATTACTCACACTTTCTAACCCTTGTGTTTCGTCCAAGATATACCCAAAACCCTTCCAATAATCCATCTAGACATTCTTTAGGCCTTATTTTAGGAATAACACACTTTTTTAGGTGTTAATATATTAAGAAATGTGATCATCTGAAGGAAAGGAATATAAAGATTTTATGGGATGATTCAGACTCATGGTAAGGGAATTCTTCTCAGTCTACATTCATTTATGCATATTATGATGTGATAGATTACTTTATTTTATAAGGTTTATAATAAACACCTTTTAATTTTATTCTATTTCAAGGTTTTAAAAATGAATTTTTTTTATTCCAAATGTTTTGCTTTCTTTATAAAATGACAAAAGGAATGTTTTTTAAATGTATGTGGCAATAATAACTTCTCTTCCACCATAACCGTTATTTGATATTTATTTTCATATATAAGACTTAATTTTTTTAAAATGGAAAATAAATACCTTATTCCCTTTTTGGGGTTTTTTATTGAAAATGGCTTTGAATGTGGATTGACTGTTTCAATATCTTGAAATGATTTCTTTTGATTGCAAATGAATTTTTTTGAGTGAAATGTTGATAATTGCAATCTTTTATGTGTTATGTTTATATAACGGTACTTGGACATTTGATGGGTGGTTATGAAATAAACAAAATATGGGTGGTTATATGATAAACCCATTTTATATGGTTCTATGATTAACCAAGGATTTGTGGTTACATTATAACTTATAATGCATTGCGTATTGAAGTTGCTCGTATTGTTATTCTATTTGGTGATATGTGTGGAAGTCAACTATATGGTTATTCCATTTCAATATGATTGCATCCCAAGTTACCTTTATATTTGATATATTTATTTCTATGGGTTTTAAGGTAATATTTTGTTTAAAAATAGAGTAATCAATGAGCTTATATTCTGTAAAGTGTATTTACTTCTTATTAAAGGTATAAAGTATAACATTATGATAAAGTATTCATGGTTTACATGTTTTCACAAGAATAACAGTTTTCCTTCTTTGTGTATCACTTACTTGGTTTTTTATGATCATCCAAATTTTGAAATGTTTTTCATATATTTAAATAATAATAGAGTCAAGGATGGGATCATGGAAAAGATATGATGTTTAAACAAGAAATGATACCGTGTTTAATTTTAAATGTTTTTGGTTTTATGAGAAAAAAATAATATTGAGCAGAGGTGTCTACTTTGTAATATTTTATTTTTTATGTATGATTTATTTCCTAACCATCTAAATATACAAACTTTAAATGACCCTCAATGTTATATAAATTAAAATTATTGACTTAACTCATTTTTAGGTAGTGGTTATATAACCAGTTAATTTCATGTCAGATGTTTTGATGATAAATGGCTCCCACGTACAAAATCACTTTGGTAAGTTGATTAAAGTTAAAGATATTATTAATTCATCAACTCTATGACGATATGAATGGCCTAATTATAATTTTTATAATTAAATTATACTTTTTAAACTAGCCATAAAATTTGGACATGGAAAATGAAGTATGTTACAATTATGGAGATGGTTGGTTGTACATATACATGTGTACCATTTTCATTTTTCAATGATCATTATGGAATAAAGGTAAGTGTTATTTTTTCATTACATTATTATTATTATATCATAAATATAATATTATTCATTTAAATACCGTTACATGTATCATCCATGTGATGCAGTAATAAAAATAATACATCACTTCATTAGGTGGTCGTCTATCATACAAATGAACGATGTTATAATTTAACAAATGGATTATAAGGTAAGGATGTATATGATATGTATTAATTTTATATAATTGTTAATATTTCATGAATATAATACATAAATATAAAATTATAACTTATTAAATTTCATGTAAAGTATAAGTGAAAAATGAATGACAACGCTTCATGCGGCAATAGTCTGTCATACATGTGAGAAAGGTTATTGTATTCTCTGTGGAATGGAAATTAAGAAGGTATATATGATATTATAATTTCCGAATTATTTTTATATCAAATATATTTATAAGGAACCGGCCTTATTACATTATATAATCATGAATTTAGTCAAGAAATCACTTCCTTTCAGATTCATGATTATTTCGAGATCAAAGATTTATAGATTTGGACATAATACGGTCATAAAATTATACATTAATACAAAGTGGATACTGTAAATATAGTATTCATTTCATCCAAAATATATAACATTTCAAATAAAACATGATTTCTTTGATAAATCTTCAAAATTTTAACTTGGATTCCTTCTTCATCTTACACAACCTTATAACCTGTGAAAATAATTCAAAAACATGGGATGAGCACAAAAATCTTAGTAAGGGATATAAAAATAAGGAATAATCACATTAGTCCATGAATACCTATAACTTATGAACTCATTTTCAAAAGACACACTTATCACCCATCTATACTTACTTTTTGAAACATGATATTTCCAAAATATTCCCACATTACATAAGAACATAAATATAACCATGAAGTTATATTGGAGAATTACTTAAATAATCTTATAACCCCCCGGCTACCTTATAATTTATAACCCTCATAGCTACCTTAGAATTTATGTAACCATCACAGTTTCACTTGGAGTAACTATATGGCCTTCCTCCAAATTACACATTACCAATGAAATAGAGGGAGATATAGGTCCCACCCTTCATCATAAACAATTCCCAATAACCAGAACCTAATCATACAACATGAAAAATAGTATTAAAACATTGCTTTTGAATTTTGTTAAATAGAATTTTAAATGAGGATTTTAAATGAAATATCCCTGTAAAAATATTACATAATTAAAGTGGAAAATATTAGAGTGGATTTAATATGTATATACACTATAAATACACATAATTAAAAATAATATAAAAAACCAATCACACAAACAATTTAACTACCACATAAATAGTAAAGTATAATGTTAACCAAAAGAATGGAAATCGGGTTATGAATTCCCTTACGTCGGGTTTTTCTTACTTAAATATCATTTAAACCTCATTTATAATGGTTAAAATAGTGTTATTAATATCTTAAATAAAAATATTGATGTTTATAATTACTTATATGATCATTTCATTACATCATTTCACCCTTTAATTGTTAGTATTTTTTCCTTGTATTGTTTTGGGTGTGTTCTTTACATGATTTCCATGATTGGATCATGATGGGTATTCTTGTTGATTGGAAGTGAAAATTCAGAATTGGAAAGTAGTGGTATTTACATATTTTTATAACCATAAATTATGCAATTTATTATTTTCAATTCTGACATGAGAATGATTTATAAGTTAAAACATTGTTGATATTTGTTTAAGACATTTTTGCGATTCATCGATCATAAAGAACTAATTTTGATTTATAAATTAGTAACATGTTTAAAAAATGATTCTAGAACCATATATAAGATATAATACAAAAATTATAATTTGTTTCAACCATAAAAATTGTTTCATGACCAGCCTTGACAGAAGTAAAGGAAATTGAAATCAAATTGTCCATGATGTTGGTAATTCGACACGTCACAGACAGTATTTTAATTTCTTGAATAAGTATGGGAGCATAACAAATATAATGGGTATTCATCCAGAAACATGACCAATTCCAAAATATGTATGATACTAGATAATTTATGCCTCTTGTATAAGGTTAGGTGAGGAAATAAGAATAATATAAAAGAAAATGAAAAGAAAATAAAGAAAACAAAAGAGGATATTTACCTCTTGATCTATTCTCCTTGAGATCCAACTTAAAGACTTTGGTTTTGGCCTTTTGGTGAGACCAGTAGATATAGGACGTGGGGAAGCACCTTGGGAGGAGTTGTTTTGTCAAACTTAGGTAAGTCTCAAGGCTTTTGAGGTGTGGGAGGGAGAGGGAAATGAGGGTGGTATTTATAGTGGAAGAGAGGAGGAATGTTTCATTATCTTAATCATTATTTTAATATATTTTTTCAAGACTATGAATAGTCTGGATTAATTTGACCCCAAATAGTAATAATGGAATGTGAGGTCTAACCAAGCGTTCTTAAATCACTTATTATGTCAAAAATAGTGTATTTAACTGAGAATTTTAATATATGGTATTTTACCATATATTAGTATTAATAAAAATTCAAGAATTTCATAAAAATTCCAAAAATTCACCCAAACCATTTCTCAATGTTTAGAATTCCAAAATTAACTCTTTTTTTAAAATAATTTTCAAAATATTATTAATTCAATTTTTAAATAAAATAATAATGTATTCAAAAATAAAAAATCTAAATTTATAACTCATTTTCAACACATTGAAAAATTAATCAACATCTCATTATCTAATATCCTTTTGAAAATAAAAAAATAAAATGATTTACTATTCATAAGAGACATATTACTATCAATACCACTACTCATAAGGGTATGTTACTATTCATCAAAAATTATGTTTGTTCTATTAGACTCCAAATAACTTACTGAACATAATTGTAGATGACCAATTTTTGAAATTCAAAAAATTCAAGCCAAAAAATTTGGTTTAAAGGTTAGTTATAAATATCTTCTTAAAAAAATATTTTATTAATTTCTATTTTTTAAAAATGGGGTGTTACATTATCCTAACCTTTTTAAAATTGTGTCCTAGTAATTTTATTTACTTATTAAACATGTGAGAGTACCTTTCCCTAATAGCATTTTCTGATTCCCATGTTGCTTCTTCAACCATGGAGTTCCTCCACAAAACCTTTACCTAGTGGATTATCTTACTCCTCAATACTTGTTCCCTTTAATCAAGAATCTGAACTAATTTCTCTTCATTGGAAAGGTTTTCTTCCAGCTAAACTGATTCTGGGCTCAAAACATGAGTTCAATTTGGTACTTAATTCCTCGATATTGAAACATGAAAATCATTATGTACCTGAGATAAAATTGGTTGCAAAGAAACTTGGTTTGAAATTGGTACAACATTCTCCAATATTTCAAATGGACCAATGAACCGTAGTCATATATTTATGTTCTTACATAAACACATCTCACTTTTCCAAGGATAGATTTTAATAAAAACATGGTTACCTACCTCGAAAGAGAATTCTTTCCTTCTGTAACCTGATGTGTTGTTGGATCATTTTTAATTTCTCAACAACTTCCTCTACTAATTCTCACCCTATAAACTTTCTATCACTTATTTTTTCCCAAAATGAGGGAGTCTAACACTGCTTCCCATAAAATTCCTCCAAAGGTATTATATGTATAGTGGAATGGAAATTTTTATTATAAAAAACTCAACTAAAGAAAGATGTTGATCCCAACATCCCAAGTTCTCCATTGAACAAGTTCAAATCACATACTCTAAATTCTGAATCATTCATTATGACTTCCTATCTGATTGGTGATGAGAAGTTATACTAAATGTTTATTTTGTGTCAAACGACTTATGATGGCCCTTCCAAAATTTTGAAGTGAACCTGGGATCTTGGTCGGATACAATGGAAAGAGGAAATCCATGTAACATAACAATATCGTTGAGGTATTTATTATCCAATAAAAAAATATTTTTTTAATTACATTTTAATGGTATTAAATGTTAATTTTTGATCTTATGGGCATGAGTTAGTGCATTTTCATTATAAACATCCATTCTCATCATTTGTGCACTTCATGCCTAATATACACCAATTTAGGCCTAATAAGTCATCTGATTCTAAGGAATTTAATTATAAATATTTTAATTTGATATTTAGGTAACTATATCTACACATAAATTTGAACATTTTTCATTCAGGGATCAATGGATGATTCATAAATGATGATGGAGATATTTGGAGATGAATGGAAGCAATTCTAGAGAAGGCAGATTGGACACCAGCCCACTTATGAGACTTTGGGGCCCAACATAGAGACCCAATGAATCCCAACCTTTGTGGGATGATATAAGAAATGTTGAGTAACAAATCACTCTTCAAGAGACAATGCTAATTCAGCCTCTATGGTGGTCATTAAGGCGCCCCAAGTTAGAGATACAATTCTGGGCCAGATTCAGTGGCCCAGAAAAATAGCCCACTAATTTGATCATATCTTGGCATCCAAAACTCCAAATTGGCCCACCTTTTACAGGAGGTTAGATGACATCCGGAGATCAATTTTCTTCTTTCTATGTCCCACTCTGATTCAGCCATCTATAAGGTCATCCAAACGCGTCTGTTCGGTGGATGAAAGCTGGCTGCCACCTCGGGTCAAATGTGGAAAAGTCAAAATTCCACAAGATTTCCACCACCTATGGCCTACCAAAATTAATTGAGATGCTTTGTAATATTTTAGGCTCGACACAATGGCTCAAAAATTCTTATTTAAGGCAATGGTTTTGTAGGATTTAGGAATCTTTGGTGCTTTGTTCAATTGTAATGTTATGCTGCAATTTTGTTGTCTCAAATTTGCCTTTCACATGTAAGTTGTTCAATTCACTTTAGTTTCTTAATAAAATTTCTTGTTCTTCTCTTATTATGTTGTTTTTCATATCACTTTGATACTTTTGGATCATGGTGTGAATTTAGTCACACCAAACCTTGTGAAATTATTCACACAACGGTGGAGTGATCATTTTATTTTTGTGGTTTTCTTACTTCTCCATTTCCTCCCTCATGAGTCTACCTTCCGCTTCCATTGAAACCATGGGATCAATGGAGGGATAACCCACTTATGGGTTGATCCAAGAGAGTATAAAGGGGCTGTATTGGATGTTATTTATCACCTCATTAATGTAAAATCACTTCTTTAATTGATATTTTTATTTGATGATTTTTAAACTCCATCATCCTTGTCGAATTTAAGGCCACACGCTTCAAGTGCTATTACAAACCTTTACCTTGAAGTGCTCAAAACTTTGATCCTTAAAGTTTATGGGTGATTAGTATTAATGTTGTAGGCATTAAATAAGTAATTTGTGATGTTGTTTTATCTTCTTAAATGAATCCATCTCAAATATAAGAAATTGAAATCATTGAAAAGGAAATATGTCCAATCCACCCCGAGAAATAACCTAGGATCAACACATTATTTTAAATTGAATTCACTTAAGTCTCATAGAGTTTCTTTAAACCCATATAAAAATAATCCAAGTTGGCCACTTCATAGCCAAAAACAGTCCATAGAATGTACGTGTCTATAGGTTTCTTCTTAGGTCTCTGAGGATTCGACAACCCAAGATAAACTACAAGGACCGTCCTACCTTCTTTTCTTGGGTAAATTTGAGCGAGAATCAAATTTTGGTGTCGTTGATGGGGACCCAAGTAAGTCATCTAAACACCCATTCTATTCTCCCCCATTTCTTATTTTCTCATCCAAATTCTCTTATCTTGTCCCTTTCTCGTTTTTTTTTCTTTTGGCGCATGTCCGCCTACACCCGCTATCAATCAAACCGTCTAGTTCGGGTGGATAGTCCTGGGGTTGGGGAGTCAAGTAAACCAAGGGAACTCATTCCATTAGATCATAATCTTCCTAATACTCTAGAGTCCAAAATTGAGCCAATTTCATTGGAAGGTCTTCAAGGAAACCAACTCAGAAACCCGGGTAAAATTAAAATGGAAACCCAAATGAGGCAGCCCCAAACTTGGGGAATGTGCTCAATCAAACCATGAATGACTACCTCACACCTTCCTGGACCAATGCCCCCTCATGCATTAAACACAATTCCCTAGGAGATTCCAACTACATCTTTAAACCCCATGTCCTAAACCACCTTCCCACATTCCATGGAATGGAGTCCGAGATGCCATACCTGCACATTAAGGAGTTCAATGACATTTAAGAAACCATGTATCCCCCACATCAACTAGAATCTGCTAAGATGAGGATATTTCCTTTTTCTTTAAAGGATCGAACTAAAAATTGGCTAAAAAAATTGAGACCATCATCCATAAATTCTTGAGACCAACTACAAAGAGAATTCTACAAAAAATACTTTCTCCACCGCAAAACAATTGCACTTAAAAAGAGTATCCAAAAAAATTTTGAAAAAGAGGGAGAGTCATTCTATGAAACATGGGAGAGATTCAAAGACACTCTAAACAAGGTTCCGCACCATGGTTTTTCTATTCCTGAACAAGTGATAATTTTCTATGAAGGGTTGGGTCCGGGGAATAAACAATTCATTGACATGATGTGTAATGGAACCTTTAAAAACAAAGCCCCAAATGATGCTTACGAGTATCTAGAAAGACTTTCTGAACAAAACCAAACATGGAGAACTTCACCTTATTCTGAAAAGCCACAAAGAACTACTGGAATTCATAAACTTAGAGAAGAGGAAAGACTTAGGTCTAAACTTGCAGCACTCTCTAGGAAGGTTGAAGAGATAGACCTTAGGAATGTCCATGAAATCCAAACTGTAGACCTTGTTTGCACAATTTGTGACAAACATGACCATAAGACAGACAACTTCCCAACTATTCCATCCATCAAGGATGTCCTTTTAGGAGGACCTACAATGGAAGTAAATGCCTTGAAGTTTCAAAATCCTCAATACCAAAACAACTTCAATCCTAGGTATAACGACCACCCAGGCTTCTGATAGAAAGATAACCAACAACCTAGCCAACCACAGGGACAAAATCCTTACCCCCATCAGAACTACCAAACCCATAACCAGTTCCAAACCCAACCTATCCAATACCAAGAGCCACCGGTCCATTTTCAACAAACCATCCCACCTCCAGAATATCCCCCTGGGATTATCCAACATACTCAAGCACCCACCCAAACTGTTCCACAAAGCCTACTAGAATAACTATGCAAACAAATGGAGAGGATGCACTCAGAAGTCTCTTCCCTAAAACAAGTACTTAAAACCATTAAAACAGGAAAGGAACCCATTCCTACTCAGGCGGTGCCATCCTCAACTTCAAGGGGAGAGTCAAGTTTCACTCAAACAACTCATGAACAACTAAAGGTTGTGACTATTTTAAGAATTGGGAAATCAATTGAGAAACAGGAACAACTAATTCACAACCCACCTGAAGATTCAAACTTGGATGAAAATTCAAATGAA
The DNA here is from genome assembly GCA_963277665.1 of Viscum album. Classification (NCBI taxonomy): domain Eukaryota; kingdom Viridiplantae; phylum Streptophyta; class Magnoliopsida; order Santalales; family Viscaceae; genus Viscum; species Viscum album. Next base: position 1,659,748,825 of record OY728153.1, read on the forward strand.
CCACAAGATCAAACTGGGGAAACTAATAACAATGTGAAAGAGAAAACTCTTCAACAAACAACCCCACAACCTGCACCATTTCCTCAATGCATGAGGGGGAAAACCAAGCCTGAATCGAGTGAAACATTGAGGGAAATATTCTCACAAGTCAAGTTGAATATTCCTCTTCTCGATGCCATCCAAACCATACCTGCCTACTCAAAGTACCTTAAGGACTTGTCCACTTTTAAAATAAAATTTTCAAATAAAAATCAAGTCCTTTTGGATACTAATGTGAGTAACACCATTCAAGGGACCATTCCTCCTAAGTTGAAAGACCAAGGTTTCCCTTACATCAATGTTGAAATAGGAGAAAGCAAATTTTTCAAGGCCTTGTGTAATCTAGGTGCTAGTTTCAATCTCATCCCCTATGTCATGTACTGCCAGTTAGGCCTAGAAGAACTCCAACCCACATCTTTCACACTTCAACTTGTGGATAGTATCATTAGGGTTCCAAAGGGGATTTTAAAGGACATTCTGGTAAAGGTTGAAAAATTCATCTACCCTACTGACTTCATTGTCCTTGACAACCATCCAAACTTAGGAAATAAGGAAAAAAACACAATCATCCTTGGTCGTCCTTTCCTTGCAACAATCAACTCTGTTATCCGAGTTTGAAATGGGAACATGACCATCACCTTTGGGAACATGAGTATAGACTTGAACATCTATAATGAAAGCTCAAAAATAGGGGATGACGAGGACACTCATGAAGTAAACATGATATGAAGCATTGATAATGAATCAATGGAACATCAAGGAATATTTGATTAATGTTTAAGTCAGTAATAGATTGATTTCCTTTGTTCATATGAAGTATGTTTATCTCTATGGCTTGAATCATTTTTAAATTGCTCTTATGATGAAGTCTTAGGTCCAACATTCAGTGAAACCTTTCAAGAAACCACTCCAAATTCCTTCCCTAAATCTGATCAAGACAATCTAGTAGCTGAAACATCTACATATGGTAAATCAATCCTTTCTCAAACTATAAAAAAAGAAATTGATCTTGATCCAATGTCCCAATATTTTGCTGAAATACTAAACCAACCTGGTCTTGAATTGAAGGAACTTCCCGCTGCACTAAAGTATGCCTTCCTAGGGGACAATCAAACACATCCTATTGTCATTTTTTCTTCTCTTGAAGCCAATCATGAGAGGATGCTTCTAGATGTCCTTAGGAAACATAAGAAATCCATTGGTTGGACCCTATATGATATTCCTGGGATTAGCCAACTTGTTGGGACTCATAGGATTGTCCTAGAATCTGATTCAAAGCCATGTCATCAACCTCAACGGCGACTCAATCCTAATCTCATGGAGGTAGTAAGGAATGAACTTCTGAAATTGTTAAAAGCTGGTATCATATATCCCATAGCTGAGAGTGAGTGGGTGAGCCCAATCAAAGTGGTTCCAAAAAAGGCTGGAATCACAGTGATAACCAATGATGATGGAGAGATTATTCCAACAAGGGTGAGTAGTGGATGGAGGGTCTGCATTGACTATAAGAAACTAAACTCATTCACCAAGAAGGACCATTTCCCCTTACCATTTATTGACCAAGTCCTTGAAAGAGTGTCAGGTCATGTCTTCTACTGTTTCTTAGATGGGTGCTCGGGGTACAATCAAATTGAGGTCTCCCTAGAGGATCAAGGGAAGACCAGATTCACATGTCCATTCGGTACCTTTGCCTTCAAAAGCATCCCCTTTGGGTTATACAATGCCCCTGGAACCTTCCAGCGGTGCATGATGGGAATCTTCTCAGATATGGTAAGGGATTTTCTTAAGGTATTCATGGATGACTTTTCTGTGTTTGGGGATACTTTTGATGGGTGTCTGCAGAATGTGGAGAGAGTCTTGTCAAGATGTGAAGAAAATAATCTGGTCTTAAACTGGGAATAATTCCATTTCATGGTTAAAGAGGGACTTGTTCTAGGATATCTGGTCTCGAGTATGGGGATTGAAGTTGATAAAGCAAAGGTTGACATCATTCATCACCTTCCATCACCCAAAACGGTCAAGGAAGTGAGGTCTTTTTTAGGACATGCTGGTTTCAATAGAAGATTCATCAAGGAATTTAGTTCAATATCTTGTCCCCTTTGTGCTCTCCTAGTAAAGGATGCTCTATTTGTTTGGACAGAAATCTGTGAGGGTTCATTCTCAACCCTCAAATCCTCTCTCACCTCTCCTCCCATTATGAAATCTCCAAATTGGAACCTTCCTTTTGAACTTATGTGTGATGCCGGTGAATTTTCTGTGGGAGCTGTGTTAGGATAACGATGTGATAAAACTCCTTATGTAATTGCTTATGCAAGCAAATCCTTAAATGACGCCCAAATAAACTACACCACTACTGAAAAGGAGTTACTTGCTGTTGTGTTTTCTTTAGATAAGTATAGTTCCTACCTCTTAGGATACTCCATCACTGTGTTCACTGACCATTCTGCACTAAAATACCTCTTCCAAAAACAAGATTCCAAGGCTAGACTAATTAGGAGGGTCCTTCTCTTACAAGAATTTGACCTCACAATCAAGGATAAAAAGGTTGTTGAAATTTTTTTAGCTGATCAGCTCTCTATGATGGAATTCAAAGACAACTCAAATCACCTTTCTGTGTCTAATTCATTTCCTGATGAACACCTATACTCTGTGAGTGACTACCCTTGGTATGCCAACATAGCCAATTTCATAGTTATAGGAGTCATTCCAAAATTCTTAGGGACTCAAGATCGAAGGAAATTTCTTTCTGATGTTAGACACTATGTGTTTGATGATCCATACCTCTATAAGTTCTGCCCTGACCAAGTCATTAGGAGGTGTGTTCCATAATCTGAACAAGTGTCCATCCATAAATTCTGTCATAGTGAGGCATGTGGAGGTCACTTTTCCTCTAAGAAAACATCTGCTAAGATTCTTCAATGTGGTATCTTCTGGCCCACCCTCTCAAGGGACTCCTACACATTTTGTCAAAGTTTTCCTAGGTGTCAACAAGTAGGGTCCATCACAAAAAGGAATCAAATGCCACTCACTCCCATATTAGGGGTTGAAATATTTGACTGTTGGGGAATTGATTTCATGGGTCCCTTCCCAAACTCTCGGGGATACCTCTACATACTCATAGCTGTTGATTATGTCTCAAAATGGGTTGAGGCCATTCCCACAAAGTCCAATGATCATCAAGTTGTTATTCAATTTCTGAAAGAGAACATATTTTCTCGATTTGGAATTCCTAGGGCTATAATCAGGGATCGAGGAACCCATTTCTGCAACCGCCCATTCTCTTCACTCATGTCTATGTATGGTATTTCTTATAAAGTGTCCACTGCATACCATCCTCAAACCAATGGTCAAGCTGAGTTAGCAAATAGTGAGATTAAGCAAATTCTTGAAAAAACAGTCAACCCCTCTAGGAAAGTTTGGTCTGAGAAACTCTTAGATACTCTTTGGGCCTATAGAACCGCATATAAAACAATTTTAGGAATGTCCCCATATAGGTTGGTTTATGGTAAATCATGCCATTTTCTAGTGGAGATTGAACATAAGGCCTTTTGGGAATTAAGAAAATGGATTATGACCTCTCATTGGCCGGAACAGAAAAGGAAATTAGATCTCAGTGAACTGGAGTAACTAAGGATGGAGGCTTATGAAAATTCAGGGATCAATAAAGCTAGAGTTCAAGCCTACCAATATATGAATATAAGGGTCAAACATTTTGAACTGGGAAAACTTGTGCTCTTGTATAGTTCAATACTTCATTTACACTCGGGAAAGTTATGTTTTAGATGGTCAGGTCCTTTTATAGTGCATCATGTATACCCCCATGGGGCAGTAGAGATTCAAGATCCCACTAGTGGTTACATTTTCAATGTCAATGGTCAATGGTTAAAAAAATTCATTGAATCATTCAATAAACAGGAAATAGATGTTGAGTTAATTGAGCCAATCTATGAACCAGTAAAAAAATTGATAAATTTAGGATCCATGTCGGGCTAACGATGTTAAACAAAGCGCTGTATGGGAGGCAACCCATGGTTTTTATGTTTCTAATCTTTTTGAATCATCTCTATTTTTCAAATAAGATTAATTAATCATTTTTATATTCAAAAATCAAAAAAAATAGACTTTTGACATGTTCTTCTATTATCAGTATGGATGAGTACGAAAGGGGAGCACCATATTCATCTGTGTCACGTGCTGTGATCCTTGAGTAATACATTACCCAGAAATTTAAAAAGAAGACAATGTATCATCAGTTTATTTTGTTTTATTTTTATTATTTTATAGGTTAAGATAAAAATAATAAATATAATACAATAATTAAAGAAGGGGACATGCCATAGGCCGTGGGGAAAACCCCGTCACAACCGGCAAAGCCGCGGGGACTCAAACCCGGGACCGAAGGGAGACAGGGGCGCGCACTTACCACTGACCTAAGACTTAATATGCTTACTTATTCTATAATTTTTATATATATAATTATATTTTACTTATATATATATATATATATTGTTTTGTTTGTTTTTTTGTTTTCCTTTTTCCACTAGGGAACTTTGCAAGCGATATGAATATCAAAGGACTAAATTTGAGCGACAAGAACTTCAAACTTCAACCACCAGGTGACTTCATTCCATGATCCTCATATTTCAATTTCCTTATTTAAATCCCCTATTATTCCCCTACCCCATTCAAAATTTTATTTTTACGAAACTAGGGACAGTTTCATTCTATGTTGGGGGGTGTGGAAACAAAATGTTTGTTTAAAAAAATCAATGATAAAAAAAAGAAGTAAAATTCCTTTATCATTCATATAATAACATCTTTGATCACATTAAAACTACATAGAAAATAACTTTTATTTCCTTGACTCTTAATATAATTCATGATTAAGTTTAAAAGCATTGATTTTGGAAGTTTGGTTGTCCAATGAAAATTTTCACCATTTTTTTCATCCATTAAATCAAAATGCCACAATGCACGTCCTCTAGACTATGGGGTGCTAATTTGAATTTTTGGGGTCCCATAATAAATATCATAGGCTGGTTTGATTTTTATGAATAATATGATTATTCAAAACAATATATAAAAAAAATTGTGTGTAAAGCAATGGATTGATAAAATGCGAGGCTTTCGGCACTTGGGGATCGTGACTCTAGAGTTGTCTAGCCCGGATTTTTTCAATCTATCTCTATTTATGGTAATATGACTTTTTTTTTATTAAGTTAACTTGAGATGATGCCTGAGTATGTGGGCTTCACTTTGTTCCCTATGTTCTTTGAGTCTGGGAGTCATCGGCAAAGTCATGCTACATAGATTAATTTGATTAACTGCAATCTCAATTACTATAGCAATATTGAAAAAAAAATCCAAAAAAAGAATGAATAATACTCATATTAGGATTAAATTTGATTCCACCTAACGCTTCCATGATTTCCCCCTTGAATGAAAATGAACCCCCCATATCTATTTTGATTCACAACACATCATTACACCTAATTGAGTTGGATGAAATATGATGATGGATTTGATCAAAGGAATCGGCTTGGGATTGGGATCTGCTTTTAAATTCATCTTGTCTTAAATTATCTTGATAGGTTATAAAAATATATTTGTGTGCAGTTTACATTGTGATCACTGTTTTTTATAATGTGTTTGAAGAAACAAATTCAATTAAAATCATTGAATTATTTTCTCGGGACTAGAAAATATCAATTTTGGTGGTGTGATTATCCAATAAAAACATATTTTTTTAATTACATTTTAATGGTATTAAATTTTCATTTTTGATCTTATGGGACTGAGTTAGTGCATTTTCATTATGAACATCCATTCTCATCATCTGGGCACTTCATGCCTAATATACAACAATTTAGGTCCAATGAGTCATCTGATTCTAAGGAATGTAATTATCAATATTTTAATTTGATATTTAGGGAACTATATCTAAACTTAAATGTGAACTTTTTTCATTTATGGATCAATGGATGATTCATAAACAATGATGGATATATTTGGAGATGAATGGAAGCAATTCTAGAGAATGCAGATTGGACATCATCCCACCTATGAGACTATGGGGCCCAACATACAAGCCCAATGAATCCCAACTTTTTTGGGATGATAGAAGCAAAGTCAAGTAACAAATCACACTTCATGATATAATGCTAATTCGGCCTCTATGGTGTTCATTAAGGTGCCCCAAGTTAGAGATACAATTCTGGGCTAGATTCTGTGGCCCAGACAAACAGCCCACTCATTGGATCATACCTCGGCATCCACAACTCCAAATGGGCACAAATTGTACAGGAGGTTAGAAGACATGCAGAGCTCCATTTACTTCTTCTATGTCCCACTCTGATTTGGCCATCTAGAAGGTCATCGAAACGCGTCTGTTCGGTGGATGAAAGCTGGCTGCCACCTCAGGTCAACTGTGGAAAAGTCCAAATTCCACAATCTTTCCACCACCTATGGCCTACAAAAATTAATTAAGATGATTTGTACTGTTGGAGGATCGACAAAAGGGCTCAAAAATTCTTATTTAAGTCAGTGGCGTTGGAGTATTTAGGAATCTTGGGTGCTTTGTTCAATTGTAATGTTATGATGCAATTTTGTTGTCTCAAATTTGCCTTTCACATGTAAGTTGATCAATTCACTTTAGTTTCTTAATAAAAGTTCTTCTTCTTATCTTATTCTGTTGTTCTTTATATCACTTTGATACCGTTGGATCAAGGTGTGAATTTATTCACACCAAACCTTGTGAAAATATTCACACAACGGTGGAGTGATCATTTTATTTTTGTTGTTTTCTTACTTCTCCATTTCTTCCCTCATGAGTCTACCTTCCGCTTCCATTGAAACCATGGGATCAATAGAGGACTAACCCACTTATGGGTTGATCCAAGGGAGTAGAAAGGGGCTGTATTGGATGTTATTTATCACCTCATTAATGTAAAATAACTTCTTTAATTGAGATTTTTATTTGATGATTTTTAAACTCCATCATCCTTGTTGAATTTAAGGCCACACACTTCAAGTGATATTACGAACCTTTACCTTGAAGTGCTCAAAACTATGATCCTTCAAGTGTATAGGTGATTAGTATTAAGGGTGTAGGCATTAAATCAGTAAGTGATGATGTTGTTTTATCTTCTTAAATGAACCCATCTCAAATATAAGAAATTGAAATCATTGAAAAGGAAATACGTCCAATCCACCCCGATCAATAACCTAGGATCAAATCATTCTTTTAAATTGAATTCACTTAAGTCTCTTAGAGTTTCTTTAAACCCATCTAAAACCAATCCAAGTCGGCCACTACATATCCAAAAATAGTCCACAGAATGTACGTGTCTATAGGTTTCTTCTTAGGTCTCTGAGGATTCGACAACCCATGCTAAACTACAAGGACCGTCCTACCTTCTTCTCTTGGGTAAATTTGAGCGAGAATCAGGTATTGTCAAAAAAATCTGGCCAAAAGACATTGTATCTTTAATAGAAAGAAATTGTGCATATTTAGTCAGCCGATCAACTACAATCCAAATCGCATTTTTACCTTGAAAAGTCTTAGTTAGTCTCACCACACAATCCATGGATAAATTATCCCATTTCCACTCTGGTATTGGAAAAGGCTTAATCATCACCTTGAATAACTTCCACTCTGCTTTAACATTTTGTCATGTAAAATATTTCATAGTAAAATCAAAATTATATATTTTAATTCCATCCCACTAATAATACTCTCGATGGTCTCTATACATCATAGTACTACCAGGATGAACTGAAAATGGAGAACTATAATCGTTACACAATTGGTCTTTCATCAACAAGGAATAAAAAGGAACACACAACCATTTTCCAAATCTTAAAACAAAAATATTTTTCAAGGTTAAATTCTGACAACCTACCCATTTTAACCAATTCTAGCATTTTCATTAGCTCATGTTCTCCCTTTTATTATTTATTAATTATGTATGAAAAAGATAAATTCACTTAAACCTGAAAAAAAAATTGATGTATTTCCTGCCCCGACAACTTCTAAGACAAAATTCATCAAATCATTAATCAAGGGATCATGTTCCAAATATAACATGGTTAATTAGGCTTGATGTTTTTGACTCAAGGAATCTTCCACTTTTTTTATTTTCATGGATGGTAATTAATAGTGTAGTCATAATCTTTTATTAGTTCAAGACATCATCTTTTCCTCTTGTTTAATTCCTTTTGAGTTAATATATACTTCAGAATTTTATGATTAGTATATATTTGAAATTTGGCTCTGTATAAATGATGCCTCCAAATTTTCAAAGAAAAAAATCCAGAGCATCCAATTAAAAATCATGTGTTGGATAATTTAACTCATGAGTTTATCTTTTTATTGTAGCATAAGCAATTACCTGATCATTCTACATCAAAACACAACGATTTCCCTTCAACAAATCATCACTATAGATGAAGAACTCGCCATTTCAGAAAGGCTAGAAAAAAACTGGAGCATTCACCAATATCTTCTTCAGTTCCTAAAAACAATCATTACATTTTTCTATCCAAATAAATCTTACCCCTTTTCATGTAAATTTATTTATCAGGCTATATAACCGTGAAATGTTTTTAATAAATTGTTGGTAATAACCTGCTAACTCAAAAAAACAATAAATCTTTGTAACATTTTGTAGGTCTTGGCCATTCATCAACCACTATTATTTTGGTAGGATCAACTATTATTCCATTCTTATTTACAATATTCCCATGAAAATAAATATGTTGTAACCAATAATATCACTTTTTGAATTTTCCATATAGTTTATTTTCTTTTAAGGATTGTAAAATAATCCTTAGATGTTTGTCATGCTGTTCTTTACAATTAGAAAATACCAGAATGTCATCAATTAAAACCATTAGAAACTTATCAACGAACTCGTGAAATATTCTATTCATATGATTCATGAATACAATAGGTGAATTAGTTAAACCAGAAGTCCTAAAAACAAATTCTTAATGCCCATATCTAATACAAAATGTTGTTTTTGTGATTTATTCTTCCTTAACCTTCAGCTGATTATATCTGAATCTCAAGTCAATATTAGAAAGGTCCTGATCTCCCTAGAGCTGATCATACAATCCATAGATATGAGGTAAAGGATACTTGTTTCTAACAATTATTTTATTCAAATATCTATAATCAATGAAAATTCTCATGAAACCATATTTATTTTTGAAGAACAAAACATGAGAAACCAATTGCGAAGTGCTTAGACGAATGAAGTCTTTATCATGAAAATCCTGCAACTGATTTTTCAATTCATTGATTTATAATTGGTTCAAACAATATGTGGGTTTGGAAATTGGTTTAGCATCAGGAACTAATTCAATTGCGAATTTTAAATCTTTATCTGTTGTGACACTAGGTAATTAATCGGGAAAAACATCAAGGTTGTAACACCCTGAGCTTCCACGATACGCTTCTCATTCAATAATGCAATAGCTTGCATTGTACGCAACTTCGAGTTCTAAAACACCGCGACTAATCATAGTACCCGTTATGAATAGTAATAATGAATTTTTAAAATTATAGAAATTTTATATTTCAAAATGGACTTCATTTTTGTATTCCTAATATTTAAATTATCCTATGTTGGATTTTTTGTAATTTTCTGAGAACTTCCAAATTTTTATGAATAGTGAAAAATAATTAAAACAAATTTTTTAATCAAAAATAATTTATAGTGATAAGTTATATTATTGAGTGGTTTTAAAGTATAATTAGAATATATTTTTACCATTTTATTCAATGGTGTTCATTAGAATTAATTTCACTTTGAAATTGGACATAAACAATTGCCAATCTTTTGATATAAATTGTTTCTTAAAACACGCTATTTGCTGTGACAGCGGGAATTAATTATAAAATTAATTAATGAAAATTATATGTTTGGAATTTCATAAAATAGACATCATTTTTGAATTCGGAATATCAATTATAGCTTAGGGTGAAATTTTGGAATTGTTCTGAAAAACTTCAATTTTTGATGAATAGTGAAACCACTAAGTGGTAGTTAAATAACTGATTTTTCGTTTAAATGAAATATTACCACTTCTGTGATTTGATTTTCAAAAATTCGACATACATGTTTGTCATTAATAAGTAAAATGTGGTTCAATGAGATTAAAAAAAAATTGGTGAATAGTAACTTTTAAGTTCTTAATCGCGATTAGAGGTAATTAGTGTAGTTTAAGGTAAAAATAATGTTTTAATAATATGAGATGAGCTTGACACTTGTCCTAATCCTATTGGATGAGTCATGGCCGACGAAGACAACCCATGGGTCAACTTGGGGACCCCATGGAGCCACTTTAGTTGGAAAATGATATTAATATATATTTATTTAATGTTAAAATTAAATTGACACAAACATGAGTTGTTTTACTAAAACAGTTTTTAAGTGGGGTTCCACACAAGTCCAAATTTTGATTATAAAAATTCATTAGAAAGATAAAACGATTTCCTACATCATAGTATTTTTTTTTATAATTTTTAGACATTAAATAAATTAAATTAATTATGACATCATGTTGATGCAGCGATGACCTCATTATTTAACGATTTAAATAAAATGAGAAGATAATGCAAATTCCAAGGCTTACACTTGTCCAAAGCCTATTGGATGGGTAGATTTCGAACCCTTATCACCATAGACACGAATTATATAAGTGTGGGACCTCTAAAATCCGAAACTCATTTTATAATAAAGTGACTTTTCTTTACTTTCCAAGAGTTCCCCTCCTCTCCACTTATAAAAAGCCCCCACCTCTCCCACCTCATTTACACTTTCAAGCCATTTGGCTCAGCCCACCTCTGCCCAAATACTCTCCCAACTTCCCCCTCTTACTCCTAGAAGCCTCACTTTGGGCAGAACTCTTCCCAAGGAAGCCTTTGGCTCAAATCAAAAAGAGTTACCCGATTTTGAGGTAATGTCTTCTCTAATGTTGTTTTGTTTTATTTTTCTTCTTCAACCCCCTAAACTCTTTTTATTCATTTCTTTTGTAACAACACCAGTAACCTCAATATACTAGGATGTTGTTATAAGAAGGATTCGAGCTACACTTACACACACCTACATCTAATGGTTACAGAACATACGGTTTCTGTGGATGGCGAATTTCTGCCTCACGAAACGATGATTGTTCAACACTCATATAACACCTTCAAAGGTGGCCATTAAGATGTCACTATTTTTATATATGATATATAATATGTTATGTTTTACTTATGCTTCTGTATTTCTCATTTATGGCATACTTTAAGATTTCCATTATGGGTAAAACGCGATAATTTCATTTTAGGAAGTGCGGACTACCGCCCCCTCAAAGTGATTTGAATCGTTAATGCCATATGTGGGATGTATAAAGGATGGAGTAAATGGTATTATACACTATATTATACTGGAATTATATTATACATTTATATCATTATGATTTCATTCCATTAAATATGAAATTGAAATTAAAGTAGCGTTCATGCGTACGTACGGCTTACCGTCTCCATGAACGGTGCATTTCATTTCTTACCTCTAAATTTTACGTAATATTATGAATGAATGTATATACTGGATATATATGAAATATATTATATCTACATCATGAATATAATTCTGGATATAATGTATATTTCACCACATGAACAACTTGTGATTATAAGAAGTTTATTGTTGACTCAAGTACCAAAGATCGAAAAAATGACCGTTATTAACTTAAATAAATACATAATGTTCATAACATTGTAATAAGTGATATAAGAAGGATAATGAAATTGAAAATGGTTCTTAATAAGGTAGATATTAACTCTAGTTTATTATTCAGGAGGTTAAATAATGGTTGCGTCAAGTCGGACACGAGGTAAGGGAACTTCTTAACCCAACATCCATTCTTTGGGTTAATCTCCTACTTTCAAATTATGTCATGATATTATTATGTCTTATTTTGTATTTTTCCTTTCTTTATGTGTACCTATAGTAAATACACATAATATATCTATTTTATTTTAAAAATGATCATTCTAAGGACTTCGTCTCAATCTCCTTTCATTGAGGCATATTTGGTTTTATACACAAATTTCTTTTATACGGTGTATAAACCACTTTGACTTTTACGTTTATTCAAAAGGAATATTTTTTATACGAAGCGTTTACTAAACGACAAAAGGGAATGTTTTTGTCGTACGTATGCGGCGACAACGAATTCTTCGCCGCCGTGACCACTATTTGAGTTTCGGCTTCCTCTACAAGCCATCATTTTTTTTAATGAAAAAAATACAAAGTTTTAACTTTATTTTATTTTGGTATTGAAAATGGTTTTGAAAGAATTTTTATTATATCAATGTGCTGTATTGATATCTTGTGATTAAAATGTGGAAATGTTATGTTTCCTTTATGCATGTTTTATGTGATACGATTATGTTATGGTTTATGATATGTTTAAACCTATTCATATGAGGAATGTATTGGACTTAATATGTGATGGGTGGAGCCCGCTATAGCTCCTCGATGCATTGGTAGGTCTCATGAGACAACTAGACGTGGAATTGGCCGAGGCCCTTTCCCAATTTGATTTATGGTTTTGGCCGAGGCCTTAATCATTTTAGACGTCTTGGCCGAGGCCTTGACAAAATGTTTCAGAATGTCTGGCATTATACATTCCCTCATTATGAAAGTGGTTATTGATATTGCATGTGATTATTCGACTAGTAGAATATCCTTGCGAGTAAGTAAATGGCATTATCTAATTTTATTTTTGCCATATTATGTTGAAGTTCATGTTTAAAAGGATTTTTTTAGTTATACATTGCCTTAAATGTTAATTTTTTTTATGAAAGCTTCCGCATTATTGTTATCCTTACTGAGCATCTGAGCTCACCCCTTTCAATGTTTTAATATTTTCCAGGATGTGAAGAAGTATTCTATGAATGACCTGCAGGGATAGTCAAAAGATGATATGAGTGTGGACTATGAAGACTTTGTTATTAGTTTTTCACATTATGATGTAATGTAACATTTATAAATGTATCTAGTGTTTCCAAGGCTACTAAACTAATCGGTCTTTCGAGACTTGATCTTTTGTGATCATGCCAATGTTACGAAGTAACGCACCGGCTCTGAGTAGTTGGGCTCGGGGCGTTACAGTTGGTATCAGAGGCAGTTTAGTACTAACCTTGGAAGCTAGATTTAGATAAACTCTGATTAGAGCACGTAGACCTAAGAAGAACTTTGAGGATTAGTATAGAAGAACTTCCTAGAATTATGGTATTGTAGAGATTTTGTGAGTTTTCCGAGAAATACATCCCTATCTGGATACGAGCAGGTAGAGGCGGCTCTGGCACAGATGTACCTAGGGGTAAAACCCTAAAACACCGCTTTGAGCTAGACTCGAACGGGAACTGGTGCACGAAAACGGGCCTTGCTGCACTCTTGGTTACGACACTCCCGGGGGATATGCTTAGGATAATTCTCATTTTCATTACAAACCACTATGAACGGTTACGAGTATATACTTACTCAAATAAAACCTTTTTATGATTATGGATTATATCCATAAATAGTTCAATTTATGTTAAGTATTTTATAAGTATGGAATTATGTATTTTGATTCATAAACTGATCTAGTTTATGCCATTGTTTAGAAATGGCGCCTAGTGGAAGGAATGGAAACCGTATCAATGCACGCACTCCATGTAGGGATTGCCCTCCTGCTCAAGATAATTATGGTGGAGCTAGTGATACAACTAGTGCTGATGATCTTCTCACCGTACTGGGACAACTTACTCAGGTTATGAATAATAACCTTACCCGTATGGAGCACCCTGATCCACAGCGTGGAGGATCAATGTTAGATCGATTCATGAGGCAACAACCACCAACGTTCAATGGGAGTACAAATCCCTTAGTATCCGAGCAATGGATAAATTCCCTAGAGAAAATATTTCAGGCTTTGGGGAGCAGGGAAAGGGAAAAAGTTATCATGGTAGTTTACCGCCTCACTGGAGATGCGGATCAATGGTGGTCATTGATTCAAAACACAAAGGAAGATGATGACGTATCGAATATGGAATGGGGGGAGTTCAAAGAGCTTTTCTTAGAAAAATACTTTCCTCGTGACCATTGAGCAGATATGGAAAGGAAATTTCTGAGTCTGAGGCAGAAGGAGGATGAGAATGTTGCAAAGTATGAGGATAACTTTACAAGGTTAGTGAGGCATGCTGCCGATTATATACGTAACCCAAGGAGTAAGATTGATCGTTTCTTTGATGGTTTAAAACCATTTCTCCGTCGAGCTTTAGTATCACAATCCTTCTCATCATACGAAGATATTGTCTCGTGTGCTATCAAGACAGAAAAGGAATTCTCTAAGTCTTATGACAATAAAGTAAAGCAAGAGAAGAAGAGAACGGGGGAACAAGAGACAGATAAAGGGAAAAAGGGAAATAAGGATTTTCCATTATGTGATAATTGTGGGAAGAATCACCCTGGTACTTGCCTAAAAGGAATGGGAGTTTGTTATAAATGTGGAGAAAAGGGTCACCAGGCTCGTGATTGCAAGGGAAAGAAAGAGGCTGTCAAAGTTGAATGCTACAATTGTAGGGATATGGGGCATTATGCAAATGAATTTCCTAAGCGTCAGGGAAACTTACCTCAGAAAAGGCCAAGGGATCAAGGATAATCTTATGCTGTTACTACAGTTGAAGCAGAATAATTATTGTATTTATGTTTTTGGAATCAAGAACTAGATTATGGTTATAAGAATAATGTGATATATATAAGGATTGTACTTCAGTACTTTTTTATTTCAGTAAGGTTTTAATATGATGAAGGTAATTATATTTTTAGTATGTGACAGTAAGAGAAACTTTAATTTGTTTGGGGAATCTGATGTTACAATTGATTTGGGAATTTAGAGACCTTTTAGAGAAAGTCTGGACAGAGGTATTTTGGATAACTATAAAGGTTGGAATGGATTAAGTTGAACTTTGGATAGTATTGTTTAAGGTTAAAACAATTATGAAGATTATTTTTGGAATAGTATAGTACTATATTTTTAGGAAAAGGACAACCTGCAGGGTGGGGCATAACCTGATGCGTCGGACAAAGCTGCAGGAATCGAACCCACAACCATAGTGCGACAAACCTTTATTTCCTACCACTAGCCTACAGGAAGTCCCTGGTTATTAAAAAATAATTTTACTAATCTAAATGGTATGTGTTAACATTTGGAACCTTATACAATTAGGATAAGTATAATATTTTTGGGTTCTATTATCTTTTTGAGTGAAAGGTGAGTTGAAGGTTGAAACTCTAATTGTCAAGCATAAATATATATATACCTATCTGTGATTCAATGAATAAATTAATTCTTAAACTTTAGTAAAGGGATATTAAAACAAAAAAATGTGTTACCCTAATACCTTAAGTATTGTTGAACTGATGATATTTTAAATCAACATAGATTGAAGGTTTTGAGGCCCTCAATTTGACAGTTGATTGTGATTGATGACCTCAATCACTCCCTACAAATATTTACGTTTTCCCTCCAATTATATGTCTCTAATTGCCACCAATGTTCTCCTAATCGAGATCATAATTGGGTGGTGACTTTTTCATTTCCCTTTCCCTCTTATTAAGGCTAAATATTATTAATCTTATTTCCGATGTGGGTTTTCCTCAAAAGTATTTTCTCTTTTCAACCTTTTATTTTCAAAGAAAAATTTCAAATTGCGAGGACACAATTTATTGAAGGAGGGGAGAATGTAACACCCCGAGCTTCCACGATACGCTTCTCATTCAATAATGCAATAGCTTGCATTATACGCAACTTCGAGTTCTAAAACACCGCGACTAATCATAGTAGCCATTATGAATAGTAATAACGACTTTTTAAAATTATAGAAATTTTATATTTCAAAATGGACTTCATTTTTGTATTCCTAATATTGAAATTATCCTATGTTGGATTTTTTGTAATTTTCTGAGAACTTCCAAATTTTTATGAATAGTGAAAAATAATTAAAACAACTTTTTTAATCAAAATAATTTATAGTGATAAGTTATATTATTGAGTGGTTTTAAAGTATAATTAGAATATATTTTTACCATTTTATCCAATGGTGTTCATTATAATTAATATCACTTTGAAATTGGACATAAACAATTGCCAATCTTTTGATATAAATTGTTTCTTAAAAAACGCTATTTATTATGACAACGGGAATTAATTATAAAATTAATTAATGCAAATTATATGTTTGGAATTTCATAAAATAGACATCATTTTTGAATTCGGAATATCAATTATAGCTTAGGGTGAAATTTTGGCATTGTTCTGAAAAACTTCAATTTTTGATGAATAGTGAAACCACTAAGTGGTAGTTAAATAATTGATTTTTCGTTTAAATGAAATATTACCACTTCTGTGATTTGATTTTCAAAAATTAGACATACATGGTTGTCATTAAGAAGTTAAATGTGGTTCAATGAGATTAAAATAATTTTTTGGTGAATAGTAACTTTTAAGTTCTTAATCGCGATTAGAGGTAATTAGTGTATTTAAGGTAAAAATAATGTTTTAATAATATGAGATGAGCTTGAAACTTTTCCTACTCCTATTGTATGAGTCATGGCCGACCAAGAAAACCCATGGGTCAACTTGGGGACCCCATGGAGCCACTTTAGTTGGAAAATGACATTAATATATATTTATTTAATGTTAAAATTAAATTGACACAAACATGAGTTGTTTTACTAAAACAGTTTTTAAGTGGGGTTACACAAGTCCAAATTTTGATTATAAAAATTCATTAGAAAGATAAAAAGATTTCCTACATCATAGTATTTTTTTATAATTTTTAGACATTAAATAAATTAAATTAATTATGACATCATGATGATGCAGCGATGACCTCATTATTTAACGATTTAAATAAAATGAAAAGATAATGCAAATTCCAAGGCTTACACTTGTCCAAAGCCTATTGGATGGGTAGATTTCGAACCCTTATCACCTTAGACACGAATTATATAAGTGTGGGACCTCTAAAATCGGAAACTCATTTTATAATAAAGTGACTTTTCATTACTTTCCAAGAGTGCCCCTCCTCTCCACTTATAAAAGGCCCCCACCTCTCCCACATCCTTTACACTTTCAAGCAATTTGGCTCGGCCAAACTCTGCCCAAATACTCTCCCAACTTCCCCCTCTTACTCCTAGAAGCCTCACTTTGGGCAGAACTCTTCCCAAGGAATCCTTTGGCTCAAATCAAAAAGAGTTACCCGATTTTGAGGTAATGTCTTCTCTAATGTTGTTTTGTTTTATTTTTCTTCTCCAACCCCCTAAACTCTTTTTATTCATTTCTTTTGTAATAACACCAGTATCCTCAATATACTAGGATGTTTTTATAAGAAGGATTCGAGCTACACTTACACACACCTACATCTAATGGTTACAGAACATATGGTTTCTGTGGATGGCGAATTTCTGCCTCACGAAACGATGATTGTTCAACACTCATATAACACCTTCAAAGGTGGCCATTAAGATGTCACTATTTTTATATATGATATATAATATGTTATGTTTTACTTATGCTTCTGTATTTATCATTTATGGCATACTTTATGATTTCCATTATGGGTAAAACGCGATAATTTCATTTTAGGAAGTGCGGACTACCGTCCCCTCAAAGTGATTTGAATCGTTAATGCCATATGTGGGATGTATAGAGGATGGAGTAAATGGTATTATACACTATATTATACTGGAATTATATTATACATTTATATCATTATGATTTCATTCCATTAAATATGAAATTGAAATTAAAGTAGCGTTCATGCGTACGTACGGCTTACCGTCTCCATGAACGGTGCATTTCATTTCTTACCTCTAAATGTTACGTAATATTATGAATGAATGTATATACTGGATATATATGATATATATTATATCTACATCATGAATATAATTCTGGATATAATGTATATTTCACCACATGAACAACTTGTGATTATAAGAAGTTTATTGTTGACTCAAGTACCAAAGATCGAAAAAACGACCGTTATTAACATAAATAATTACATAATGTTCATAACATTGTAATAAGTGATATAATAAGGATAATGAAATTGAAAATGGTTCTTAATAAGGTAGATATTAACTCTAGTTTATTATTTAGGAGGTTAAAGAACGGTTGGGTCAAGTCTGACACAAGGTAAGGGAACTTCTTAACCCAACTTCCATTCTTTGGGTAAATCTCCTACTTTCAAATTATGTCATGATATTATTATGTCTTATTTTGTATTTTTACTTTCTTTATGTGTACCTATAGTGAATACACATAATATATCTATTTTATTTTAAAAATGATCTTTGTAAGGACTTCGTCTCAATCTCCTTTCATTGAGGCATATTTGGTTTTATACACAAATTTCTTTTATACGGTGTATAAACCACTTTGACTTTTACGTTTATTCAAAAGGAATCTTTTTTTATACGAAGCATTTACTAAACGACAAAAGGGAATGTTTTTGTCGTACGTATGCGGCGACAACGACTTCTCCGCCGCCGTGACCACTATTTGAGTTTCGGTTTCCTCTACAAGCCATCATTTTTTTAATGAAAAATAAATACAAAGTTTTAACTTTCTTTTATTTTGGTATTGAAAATGGTTTTGAAAGCATTTTTATTATATCAATGTGTTGTATTGATATCTTGTGATTAAAATGTGGAAATTTTATGTTTCCTTTATGCATGTTTTATGTGATTCGATTATGTTATGGTTTATGATATGTTTAAACCTATTCATATGAGGAATGTATTGGACTTAATAAGTGACGGGTGGAGCCCGCTATAGCTCCTCGATGCATCGGTAGGTCTCATGAGACAACTAGACGTGGAATTGGCCGAGGCCCTTTCCCAATTTGATTTATGGTTTTTGCCGAGGCCTTAATCATTTTAGAAGTCTTGGCCGAGGCCTTGAAAAAATGTTTCAGAATGTCTGGCATTATACATTCCCTCATTATGAAAGTGGTTATTGATATTGCATGTGATTATTCGACTAGTAGAATATCCATGCGAGTAAGTAAATGGCATTATCTAATTTTATTTTTGCCATATTATGTTGAAGTTCATGTTTAAAAGGCTTTTTTTTAGTTATACATTTCCTTAAATGTTAATGTTTATTTATGAAAGCTTCCGCATTATTGTTATCCTTACTGAGCATCTGAGCTCACCCCTTTCAATGTTTTAATATTTTCCAGGATGTGAAGAAGTATTTTATGAATGACCTGCAGGGATAGTCAAAAGAGGATATGAGTGTGGACTATGAAGACTTTGTTATTATTTTTTCACTTTATGATGTAATGTAACATTTATGAATGTATCTAGTGTTTCCAAGGCTACTAAACTAATCGGTCTTTCGAGACTTGATCTTTTGTGATCATGCCAATGTTACGAAGTAACGCACCGGCTCTGAGTAGTTGGGCTCGGGGCGTTACAGTTGGTATCAGAGGTAGTTTAGTACTAACCTTGGAAGCTAGATTTAGATAAACTCTGATTAGAGCACGTAGACCTAAGATGATCTTTGAGGATTAGTATAGAAGAACTTCCTAGAATTATGGTATTGTAGAGATTTTGGGAGTTTTCCGAGAAATACATCCCTATATGGATACGAGCAGGTAGAGGAGGCTCTGGCACAGATGTACCTAGGGGTAAAACCCGAAAACACCACTTTGAGCTAGACTCGAACGGGAACTGGTGCACGAAAACGGGCCTTGCTGCACTCTTGGTTACGACACTCCCGGGGGATATGCTTAGGATAATTCTCATTTTCTTTACAAACCACTATGAACGGTTATGAGTATATACTTCCTCAAATAAAACCTTTTTATGATTATGGATTATATCCATAAATAGTTCAATTTATGTTAAGTATTTTATAAGTATGGAATTATGTATTTTGATTTATAAACTGATCTAGTTTATGCCATTGTTTAGAAATGGCGCCTAGTGGAAGGAATGGAAGCCGTATCAATGCACGCACTCCATGTATGGATTGCCCTCCTGCTCAAGATAATTATGGTGGAGCTAGTGATACAACTGGTGCTGATCATCTTCTCACCGTACTGGGACAACTTACTCAGGTTATGAATAATAACCTTACCCGTATGGAGCACCCTGATCCACAGCGTGGAGGATCAATGTTAGATCGATTCATGAGGCAACAACCACCAACGTTCAATGGGAGTACAACTCCCTTAGTAGCCGAGCAATGGATAAATTCCCTAGAGAAAATATTTCAGGCTTTGGGGAGTAGTGAAAGGGAAAAAGTTATCATGGCAGTTTACCGCCTCACTGGAGATGCTGATCAATGGTGGTCATTGATTCAAAACACAAAGGAAGATGATGACGTATTGAATATGGAATGGAGGGAGTTCAAAGATCTTTTCTTAGAAAAATACTTTCCTCGTGACCATCGAGCAGATATGGAAAGGCAATTTCTGAGTCTGAGGCAGAAGGAGGATGAGAATGTCGCAAAGTATGAGGCTAACTTTACAAGGTTAGCGAGGCATGCTGCCGATTATATACGTAACCCAAGGAGTAAGATTGATCGTTTCTTTGATGGGTTAAAACCATTTCTCCATCTAGCTTTAGTATCACAATCCTTCTCATCATACGAAGATATTGTATCGTGTGCTATCAAGACAGAAAAGGAATTCTCTAAGTCTTATGACAATAAAGTAAAGAAAGAGAAGAAGAGAACGGGGGAACAAGAGACAGATAAAGGGAAAAAGGGAAAGAAGGATTTTCCATTATGTGATAATTGTGGGAAGAATCACCCTGGTACTTTCCTAAAAGGAATGGGAGTTTGTTATAAATGTGGAGAAAAGGGTCACCAGGCTCGTGATTGCAAGGGAAAGAAAGAGGCTGTCAAAGTTGAATGCTACAATTGTAGGGATATGGGGCATTATGCAAATGAATTTCCTAAGCGTCAGGGAAACTTACCTCAGAAAAGGCCAAGGGATCAAGGACAATCTTATGCTATTACTAAAGTTGAAGCAGAATAATTATTGTATTTATGTTTTTGGAATCAAGAACTAGATTATGGTTATAAGAATAATGTGATATATATAAGGATTGTACTGCAGTACTTTTTTATTTCAGTAAGGTTTTAATATGATGAAGGTAATTATATTTTTAGTATGTGACAATAAGAGAAACTTTAATTTGTTTGGGGAATCTGATGTTACAATTGATTTTGGAATTTAGAGACCTTTTAGAGAAAGTCTGGACAGAGGTATTTTGGATAACTATAAAGGTTGGAATGGATTAAGTTGAACTTTGGATAGTATTGTTTAAGGTTAAAACATTTATGAAGATTATTTTTGGGATATTATAGTACTATATTTTTAGGAAAAGGACAACCTGCAGGGTGGGGCATAACCTAACGCGTCGGACAAAGCTGCAGGAATCGAACCCACAACCATAGTACGACAGGCCTTTATTTCCTACCACTAGCCTACAGGAAGTCCCTGGTTATTAAAAAATAATTTTACTAATCTAAATGGTATGTGTTAACATTTGGAACCTTATACAATTAGGATAAGTATAATATTTTTGGGTTCTATTATCTTTTTGAGTGAAAGGTGAGTTGAAGGTTGAAACTCTAATTGTCAAGCATAAATATATATATACCTATCTGTTATTCAATGAATAAATTAATTCTTAAACTTTAGTAAAGGGATATTAAAACAAAAAAATGTGTTACCCTAATACCTTATGTATTGTTGAACTGATGATATTTTAAATCAACATAGATTGACGGTTTTGAGGCCCTCAATTTGACAGTTGATTGTGATTGATGACCTCAATCACTCCCTACCAATTTTTACGTTTTTCCTCTAATTATATGTCTCTAATTGCCACCAATGTTCTCCTAATCAAGATCATAATTGGGTGGTGACTTTTTCATTTCCCTTTCCCTCTTATTAAGGCTAAATTTTATTAATCTTATTTCCGATGTGGGTTTTCCTCAAAGGTATTTTCTCTTTTCAACCTTTTATTTTCAAAGAAAATTTTCAAATTGCGAGGACGCAATTTATTGAAGGAGGGGAGAATGTAACACCCCGAGCTTCCATGATACGCTTCTCATTCAATAATGCAATAGCTTTCATTGTACGCAACTTCGAGTTCTAAAACACTGCGACTAATCATAGTAGCCATTATGAATAGTAATAACGACTTTTTAAAATTATAGAAATTTTATATTTCAAAATGGACTTCATTTTTGTATTCCTAATATTGAAATTAGCCTATGTTGGATTTTTTGTAATTTTCTGAGAACTTCCAAATTTTTATGAATAATGAAAAATAATTAAAACAACTTTTTTAATCAAAATAATTTATAGTGATAAGTTATATTATTGAGTGGTTTTAAAGTATAATTAGAATATATTTTTACCATTTTATCCAATGGTGTTCATTAGAATTAATTTCACTTTGAAATTGGACATAAACAATTGCCAATCTTTTGATATAAATTGTTTCTTAAACCACGCTATTTGTTGTGACAGTGGAAATTAATTATAAAATTAATTAATGCAAATTATATGTTTGGAATTTCATAAAATAGACATCATTTTTGAATTCGGAATATCAATTATAGCTTAGGGTGAAATTTTGGCATTGTTCTGAAAAACTTCAATTTTTGATGAATAGTGAAACCACTAAGTGGTAGTTAAATAACTGATTTTTCGTTTAAATGAAATATTACCACTTCTGTGATTTGATTTTCAAAAATTCTACATACATGGTTGTCATTAATAAGTAAAATGTGGTTCAATGAGATTAAAATAATTTTTTGGTGAATAGTAACTTTTAAGTTCTTAATCGCGATTAGAGGTAATTAGTGTAGTTTAAGGTAAAAATAATGTTTTAATAATATGATATGAGCTTTAAACTTGTCCTACTCCTATTGGATGAGTCATGTCCGACCAAGACAACTCATGGGTCAACTTGGGGACCTTATGGAGCCACTTTAGTTGGAAAATGACATTAATATATATTTATTTAATGTTAAAATTAAATTGACACAAACATGAGTTGTTTTACTAAAACAGTTTTTAAGTGGGGTTACACAAGTCCAAATTTTGATTATAAAAATTCATTAGAAAGATAAAAAGATTTCCTACATCATAGTATTTTTTTTATAATTTTTAGACATTAAATAAATTAAATTAATTATGACATCATGATGATGCAGCGATGACCTCATTATTTAACGATTTAAATAAAATGAGAAGATAATGCAAATTCCAAGGATTACACTTGTCAAAAGCCTATTGGATGGGTAGATTTAGAACTATTATCACCTTAGACACGAATTATATAAGTGTGGGACGTCTAAAATCCGAAACTCATTTTATAATAAAGTGACTTTTCTTTACTTTCCAAGAGTGCCCCTCCTCTCCACTTATAAAAGGCCCCCACCTCTCCCACCTCATTTACACTTTCAAACCATTTGGCTCGGCCAACCTCTACCCAAATACTCTCCCAACTTCCCCCTCTTACTCATATAAGCCTCACTTTGGGCAGAACTCTTCCCAAGGAAGCCTTTGGCTCAAATCAAAAAGAGTTACCCGATTTTGAGGTAATGTCTTCTCTAATGTTGTTTTGTATTATTTTTCTTCTCCAGCCCCCTAAACTCTTTTTATTAATTTCTTTTGTAACAACACCAGTATCCTCAATATACTAGGATGTTGTTATAATAAGGATTCGAGCTACACTTACACACACCTACATCTAATGGTTACAGAACATACGGTTTCTGTGGATGGCGAATTTCTGCCTCACGAAACGATGATTGTTCAACACTCATATAACACCTTCAAAGGTGGCCATTAAGATGTCACTATTTTTATATATGATATATAATATGTTATGTTTTACTTATGCTTCTGTATTTCTCATTTATGGAATACTTTATGATTTCCATTATGGGTAAAACGCGATAATTTCATTTTAGGAAGTGCGGACTACCGCCCCCTCAAAGTGATTTGAATCGTTAATGTCATATGTGGGATGTATAAAGGATGGAGTAAATGGTATTATACACTATATTATACTGGAATTATATTATAAATTTATATCATTATGATTTCATTCCATTAAATATGAAATTGAAATTAAAGTAGCGTTCATGCGTACGTACGGCTTACCGTCTCCATGAACGGTGCATTTCATTTCTTACCTCTAAATGTTACGTAATATTATGAATGAATGTATATACTGGATATATATGATATATATTATATCTACATCATGAATATAATTCTGTATATAATGTATATTTCACAACATGAACAACTTGTGATTATAAGAAGTTTATTGTTGACTCAAGTACCAAAGATCGACAAAACGACCGTTATTAACTTAAATAATTACATAATGTTCATAACATTGTAATAAGTGATATAAGAAGAATAATGAAATTGAAAATGGTTCTTAATAAGGTAGATATTAACTCTAGTTTATTATTCATGAGGTTAAAGAACGGTTGGGTCAAGTCAGACACGAGGTAAGGGAACTTCTTAACCAAACTTCCATTCTTTGGGTTAATCTCCTACTTTCAAATTATGTCATGATATTATTATGTCTTATTTTGTATTTTTACATTCTTTATGTGTACCTATAGTGAATACACATAATATATCTATTTTATTTTAAAAATGATCTTTGTACGGACTTCATCTCAATCTCCTTTCATTGAGGCATATTTGGTTTTATACACAAATTTCTTTTATACGGTGTATAAACCACTTTGACTTTTACGTTTATTCAAAAGGAATATTTTTTATACGAAGCGTTTACTAAACGACAAAAGCGAATGTTTTTGTCGTACGTATGCGGCGACAAAAACTTCTCCGCCGCCGTGACCACTATTTGAGTTTCGGCTTCCTCTACAAGCCATCATTTTTTTTAATGAAAAATAAATACAAAGTTTTAACTTTCTTTTATTTTGGTATTGAAAATGGTTTTGAAAGCATTTTTATTATATCAATGTGTTGTATTGATATCTTGTGATTAAAATGTGGAAATGTTATGTTTCCTTTATGCATGTTTTATGTGATACGATTATGTTATGGTTTATGATATGTTTAAACCTATTCATATGAGGAATGTATTGGACTTAATAAGTGACGGGTGGAGCCCGCTATAGCTCCTCGATGCATCAGTAGGTCTCATGAGACAACTAGACATGGAATTGGCCGATGCCCTTTCCCAATTTGATTTATGGTTTTGGCCGAGGCCTTAATCATTTTAGACGTCTTGGCTGAGGCCTTGACAAAATGTTTCAGAATGTCTGGAATTATACATTCCCTCATTATGAAAGTGGTTATTGATATTGCATGTGATTATTCGACTACAAGAATATCCATGCGAGTAAGTAAATGGCATTATCTAATTTTATTTTTTCCATATTATGTTGAAGTTCATGTTTAAAAGGCTTTGGTTTTAGTTATACATTGCCTTAAATGTTAATGTTTATTTATGAAAGCTTCCGCATTATTGTTATCCTTACTGAGCATCTGAGCTCACCCCTTTCAATGTTTTAATATTTTCCAGGATGTGAAGAAGTATTTTATGAATGACCTGCAGGGATAGTCAAAAGAGGATATGAGTGTGGACTATGAAGACTTTGTTATTAGTTTTTCACTTTATGATGTAATGTAACATTTATGAATGTATCTAGTGTTTCCAAGGCTACTCAACTAATCGGTCTTTCGAGACTTGATCTTTTGTGATCATTCCAATGTTACGAAGTAACGCACCGGCTCTAAGTAGTTGGGCTCGGGGCGTTACAAAGGTATTCATTTACCATTGGCACATTATTTACCTGAACAGTTCCCTTGTTTTCAACAATATCAGAAATATAACTTCCATTTACTTCTTTAAACTATTTCTCATCTTCCTGATATGT
This sequence comes from Viscum album, assembly GCA_963277665.1. Taxonomy (NCBI): domain Eukaryota; kingdom Viridiplantae; phylum Streptophyta; class Magnoliopsida; order Santalales; family Viscaceae; genus Viscum; species Viscum album. The sequence goes on from OY728153.1 coordinate 1,659,774,877, forward strand.
TATCAATTTTATGGGTTTGTTCTTATATAAAAACTAAAACTATTTCTAAAAAAACTCTTTAAGCTCTATATTCAATCTTAGCATGATAAACAAAAAACCAATCCATTCATAGAATAACATAAAACTCGACTAAGGGAAAAAAACAAAGTATGCAGGTAGAGTATTTCCATAGACCACAATATAGTGATTCTTATAATTCCTCTTTGATATAATATTTCCCCTTGTATTTTAAAAATAATTTCCAATATCGTTTTTTAAGTGATATTTCAAATTTACCAAAAAATTTCTCAGAAATGAAGTAATGTGAAGACCCCATATCGAGTCAAACTTTAGAAAAATATGAGTAAACAAACAATGTACCTAATACAACTTCATTGGATGTCCTGACATCTGCTGACATAGTTGCAAAAAATCTCATGACACCTTTATGGTTATATTTTGTCTTCTTTTAGTCATTTTGATCCCTCTTTGGGTAGTATTTTTAATAAGGACCCATCTCATCACATTTAAAACACTTTATAATTTTATTATCATGATTATTTTTAGGAACATTTTGATTAGAATATAGGACCATATTTCCAAACATACAACATCAAAAACACTACATTGTTTTGTTAAGGCATTCCCCGAGGTAATTTTTTCTTCAATATTAACAAATTGGAAACTAGATTTTCTTACCATCAGATTTCTTTGGTTTATTCTTACCCCTAGCTTTCCATCTAGACCTCTTCTTCTCATTTTTTCTAAAATTAATGTTAACATCAAAATACTCTATCTTTACCCCCTTAGTATATTAGACAATTTTCTCATAACGTTTGAATTCACCGGAGGCCAAATCCCTTCGATACCACGACTTCAGTCTTAATTAAAAGCGGTTGATTTTGGTATCAAAATCCAAAATAAGGTTTGGAGCATACCTCTCCAGTCAGGTGAGGTTATCTTCATACACATCCATTCAATACATCTTTTTTTTATTCAATTCAATGAATTTCTTCTGCATCTTAAGTCACACCTCCGTAGGAAAATATTTTTCAAGGAAAATACCTTTAAATTCAACCCATTATAAGGCATCAATATCCTCTCTATCCCAGATATTATTTACCATTGAAAATCATTGCTCAGCTTCACCTTCAAATTAATAAATGTTAATACTTTCTTTTTGATAATATTAATATCCCATAACATTGAATATCTTTTCAAGGGCTTTAATCTATCCTTCAGTCACTACTAGGTCAGAAGATCCATTGAAAGCAGGAGGGTGTTGTCTCATAAAATATTCCACTATTTTCATGTTCTATTACAGTACCTCTAGTTTTTCTCTTTCAAGGATTCCCCCACCATATATTTCCTATTTTAGCTGAGCAATTACCATAAAAAACTATTCGATTCAAATCCCTACCATTCCAGGCTATAGATTTAGAAGGATGTCATTATATTGGTTCCTCTACTCTTCATCTTCCTTATTTCTTCTACGGACAACCATTCTGAAAAAAACATATCTTAATAGAACAAACATGGTAATTATTACATTCTATATCATTTCAAATTAACCATAGATAAAAAAACATTCATTGTTTTATATTAACATCATCTTAACTCCTAAATTTCTCTAAACTATCCTCTGAAACCAAGTATAAGGAACTAGACTTATTACATTACATAATCATGAATTTAGTCAAGAAATAACTTTATTTCATATTGAATATCTTTTTAAGTTTATATCATTAGATATTTAGACATAATAAAGACATAATAGTACACATTAACACAGATTGGATACCAAAAAAATAGTATTCATTTCTTCCAAAATTTATAATGTTTCAAATAAAAAATAATTTCTTTAACAATTCTTATAAAATTTAAATCAGTTTCCTTCCTCATATTAAACATCCTTATAACCTTTGAAAATCATTTAAAAACATGGTATGGGCACAAAAATATCAATAAGGGATATAAAAAGAAGGAATTCACACATTTTTGGAGGAATATATTTAACATATGAACTCATTTTCAAAAGACACACATATCACCCACATATACTAACTTTGTGAAAAATAAAATTTCCACAATATACCCACATTACATAAGAACATAAATATAACCATAATGGTATCATGGGGAATTACTTATATAATCTTGTAACCCTCCTAGCTACCTTATAATTTGTAACCCTCACGACTACCTTAAAATTTGTGTAACCATCGTAGTTACATTTGAAGTAAACATAGGGACAACCTCCAACATACAGATACCCAATTCATGGGAGGGAGATATAGTCGCCACCATTCATCATAAAAAATTCCCAATAATAAGAAAATAATAATACAACATGAATAATTATATAAACACATTGATTTTAAATTTTTTAAAACATAATTTTAAAAGTTGATTTTAAAAGAAAAAACCCCTTAAAAATAATTTAATTAAAGAGGTACTTATTAGAGTTGATGGAATATGTTTATACATTATAAATACAAATAATTAAATATAATATAAATAAAACCAATCAAACAAACAATTTTACTACCATATAAATAATGGAGTATAATTTTAACCCAAAGAATGGAAATCAGGTTATGAATTCCATTACCTTAGGTTTTTTTACTTCAAACTCATCTAAACATCCTGGATAATGGTTAAAAGAGTGTTATTAATATCTTACAGAAACATATTTTTTTTAATTCCTTATATTTTAATTTCATTACATCATTTCACCCTTTAATTTTATGTATTTTTTTCCTTGTACTTTTTTGGGTACATTTTTTACATGATTTCCAAGATCAGTTCAGGATCGATATTCTTGTAGATTGGAAGTAAAACATCATAATTGGAAAGGATGAGTATTTAAATATTTAAAAAACCATAAACTATACCATTTATCATTTTCAATTCTTACATGAAGATGATCCATATGTTAAAACATTATTGATATATGTTTAGGTCATTATGGTGATTCCTCGATCGTAAAGAACTCATTTTGTTTTATAAATTGATAAAATATGTAAAAAATGATTGAAAAACTCATATAAGATATAATAAATAAAACATAATCTGTTTAATCCATAAAAATTGTTTCATTACTAGTCTTGAAAGAGATAAAATAAACTTAAATAACATCGTCCATGATGTCGGTAATTTGACACATCATAGACTGTGATTTCATTTCTTGAATAAGTGGGAGATGAGAAGAAATATAATGGTGAGTATTCCAAAAACATTATGAGTTAAAGAATATATAAGATACTGGATCATTCATGCCTCTTTCATAAGGGGGGTGAGGAAATAAGAAGAATTGAAAAAAATGAAAGAAAAGAAAGAAAACAAAATAGGATGTTTACCTGTTGATCTCTTCTCCTTGAGAGCCTCCTTAAGGCTGTTGGTTTTGGACTTTTGGTGAGATCAGTAGCTCTAGGACATGGGTAATAGCCTGGTTATGTGTATTAGGAATAACATAGGAATGGATCAATTCTTTATAGGTGTGGGAGAAAGACGGAAATGAGGGTGGTATTTATAGTGGAGGAGAGGATGTATTTTTCATTATTTTAATAATTATTATAATATTGTTGCTCATGAATATGAATATTCTTAATTCATGTGACCCCAAGAAATAATAATGAAATTTGAGTTCCAAAAAAGTGGTCTTAAATCACTTATGATGTCATCAATGGTGTATTTTAATGATAATTTGAATATAGGGTATTTTACTTTATTTCACTATTCATAAAAATTCATGAATTTTAGAAAAATTCCAAAAATTCATCCTAACCATTTCTCATCATGAAGAATTAAAAAAATGAACTCCATATTTTGAAATTAATTTTCTAAACATTATTAATTTAATATTCAAATAAAATCATAATTTATTCAAAAATATCAATTTTAAATTTATAAACCATTTTTTAACACCTTGAAAATTTTATCAAAATATCATTATCTTATATTCTTAATAAATTAAAATAATAATATGATATACTATTCATAATGCTCATATAACCATTCATATCACTATTCATAAGGGTGTGTTATTATTTACCCAAAAGAAAGTTGGTTCTATCAGACTCCAAATAACTTACTGAACACAATTGTAGATGACCATTTTTTTAGGTCATGAGCATAAAAAATTTAGTATATATAGGATACTTATTCTATCATATTATCATGGATTAATAATATTTTAATGAGGTGTAAGAAGAAATAAAAAAACACACAGTTAAGGATGTTACCTCTTCTTCAGAAAACATTTTTTGGTTTAAACCAAATTTTTTCCAAGGATAGTTTTGTAACCAAAATATTGATTATAGTATGATGGGTGGGAAGTATAAAAGTTATATGGGTAGAGACTGGCTGAAAAAATGGGTTTTTTAAGTGTGGGAAATAGTGGACAGGGGTTGGTTTTTATAATAAGGGAAGAGGACACACTTTGAATTTTTAAAATGAATGAACTCCACCTACATTTGTGTCATTAAATAATGTTACAAAATGCACAATTTTAGATCCTTATAAGATTGAATGTTGAAATATGAAAATAAAATATGATTTAGAAAATATTTTTGTCATTTTTAACCCTTATATGTTTAATTTAACCCCACCACAAATAGTCTTTATTTTTTGTTAAATAGATATGACAAAACATGAATCAAACGACACCATCTTGATCATGGAGGTATAATGTAATGGTCCTATAGAGAATCTTATCTAACCAAATTAACTCCATCAGAAGGGAAGGACCCCAAACTAGAAAAGTATAAAATTTGTCACTATAAGTAACCTGGGTTACCAAGAAGTCTACAACTTTGTTCCCTTCATTCCATGTGTGAATGATATATGTATAATAATTCAAGAGCCCTTTTCACATTTTTATGGAATACCCCATCAACCAAGGAGTGATCTATATTCCTTTGAGTGCATTGTAAATTATCATATATTCAGTTATGACTACTTTATGTAGAATTTTTATTTTATTTCAAACCCATATTCTGGTTTTCATGTCATTAGCTTTAGCATGTAGTGAATCACCTATGTCAAAGGTTTCAGATGTTCAACTGATTAATGAGTTTAAAGAGACTATCGATGTTGTTCAAGAGCTGGAAGGAATTTCGATCAGGCCCTCCTTGGAAGGGAGGAAGGGAAGTCATAAGGGGAGGAAGGATCACTCATCCTTACACCTTCGTATGGAGACATGGTAAGTGAAGAAATTTAAAGGATAATAGTTGGACAACCATGACAAGGAAGATGTTGTAGCCGAACAACCCTTGGATTTACTCATGGGCTCAGAAGAAGAAATGATGGAACAAGTTTTATATCTCAATGAAACCGAATAACAAGCCACTAAAATGATGGAGAGACCACTAAGGAAGAATCTTTATGTGGAACAATATGCTTGGATAGACAAGAAAGACTCGATATTAGTTGGTGGTTTCAACAATGGGATTATTGGTCTTGAGGAGTATATTCAAACATGGGATCAGCTAACCATCTGATTGGAGGATCTTCTTATAGATGCACCTACCAGTCAGATCACATATTTATCCGGAAAACTATTTTGGGAAATGGACTCGGGTAATATTAAGTTAATCTTTAATGACTTTGGTTAAGTTAGTTGTGTTGGTTGTTTTGGATGAGAGGAATTTATCTACTTCTAGTTTCCCTTTTCGTTCGGTGTTTTTGCGATGTGTGATTATATCATCTCGTAATCTACGTGGGTCTGCTTCAAAAGAGGATCAAAGCATGAAGTTATCAATGATTCTGTCCATTTGGACTTGGATTCTTGAGAGGGTATGGCTTCTCCATCGGTTTTGTGCTCATACAATGCTGCATGAGACTGCTTGTTGAAGGGTCCTTCTTGGTGAAGTCTTTTTTAAGAGAGCAGCTTCTAGAAGGGGAAGATCCTGTAGTTTGTCATAGTTTTTCATTCTTTCAATGTGTGGGTTTTTTTTTGCCATATTTTGGGACTTCACAGTTTATCAAATTTCCCTTAAAAGTTTTTTTATAATAAAAAATTTATTTTCAGTCAAATGAACCTTATTGATCATGTATTAACCCTCATCCTCGCATGTTTCCCATGAGACTCGATCCATCTGTGTTAAAATTTAACACCTAATATGGAGTCTTCCATCGAACCCACCACCCCGTTCCCTGGTTAATAATCATTTTTGGGTAGGAATTGGTGACCAAAAGAGGTCTTACTGAGGGTGTTGATAGGCACTCCCAACACAGCTTTGAAAAAGCAATATCCAAGATCCTAAATTTATAAAGTAAATATGTTTGGGTATATTTCCTCCCATTTTTCCTTGATTCATTCCTCATGGTTAAGATATTCCATCATCATGTAGCTAGGATTATTTCTATGGTTGTGTTTTCTACACCACTTTTACCAACTCCCTAAAACCATCATTGGAGAAAGAGACTTTTTTTGTTCCCTGTTGAGACCCCCTGTGAATATCCCAAACTCATTCTATATAGAAATCACTCGATCACTATAAAAAAAATGACATTTGGGTTCCATTTTCAGCTCCCTATATTATTATAATTCATAAAAAAGGATAACACCAATATGTTTTATGTTATCCTCAATCGGGATAGTGTTATTCCGTACCCTCCAGACTAAGAAATTAAATTTTGTTGGAGTTTCCTAACACCACACCATGTTTCCCCATTCATCATACCCATTCTCTTACCTTTTTAGTCATAGAAATAAATTAATTTAAAATAATAAAGACAATGAGCTCATGAAAGAACCCAAAATAAGTAGATTTTAATTTAAAATTAAAACCATAGATGTGTTGAAAAAATGGTTTTCAAGTAGAACAAACTTCCAAAGTTCAAAATTAGTTAATATGAAATTGAATATAAAATTGATGCAAATGACATAATTTGGATTGATTAATATATAATTGAATTAATTATACTTTTAAAACAACATTAAAATAAAATAGGTCTTTTAAATGATTTAAATTATAATGTGGTTTTTAATAAAAAAACCTATACATTCCCCTATTCATCAAAATATTAAAAATTTCAGAGAAATAAAAAAATATTTACCATAAGATAATTTAGATGTAATTATTTCAAAAATAAATTTCATTTTATAAAATAAATTTTCTAATATAGGTAGAAATTAATTTTGGAAATGGGGTGTAAATCACAGTTAATAATCTCTTCATAAAAAATTACAATTTTTCATAAAACATTTATTTCTATTAAAAATGGTTATTATTTTATTTATAATTAATTTATAACCATTAAATTTTTTCTATACATGTGTAAAATATAATTTTAAAAATATAGTTACTTCTACTAATGACCTCTAATTTAACAACTTGGTTATAATGTTTATAGTTTAATAATAACATTTTAATAGAGTATCATATATTATTTAAACCTAGTGTTGTGTGCTTCACAATATATCAAATAGAATGAGTTTATTTAAATGTCAATATATCATAAAGTCTCAGGGTGATAGATTATTCCCCCATTAGGAATTTATCCCTCTAAATTTCATATAACATACTAAGGTGAAAACATTTGAGGTTCCTTCTACCTCACTACCATTTATTCTTTCCAAGTTGTTTCCTCATACTTGTGGTTTCACCACAGCACTTTGACTAAGTGAGTCATCTTGTTTTATAGAACATTATCTCTACAATCCAAGATCTTCACTGACTGCTCCTAGTATGAAAATAATTTCCCTAATAATACCACTTCTTGATTTAGTATATGTGAAGGGTATGTATGTACGTCCTCAAGAGGGATACATGCAACACATCATATAATTGAGATATGTTAGGTGGGAGTGAGAGTACACCAAAACTATGATGATATTAAGGATCTAAAAGAGTATGATCTTTCTAGGTCTATGATTTACCTTATTCATAAACCTTGTGACTTTATTTCACTATGAAATATAGAGGAACACTTTATCTCCCACCAAATACTACAGGTATCATCAGTATTTTCCTACATAGATTTCCCTTATTCCTAAACATCCTGATTTTCTTCCTCACTGTTTGGATTCTTCTTTTCCCCATGACATTTATTATCTTAATTCCCATGTTTCCCACACATGAGGAATCTTTTGGTTCCCCTTATGAAAATCCCAGGATGCTTCAACCACACTTTTTGTAGGTTAGAGGATGGGTTTTCATTCCTCCAAGGGGTTTATTGATTGGTTGTCCCAAAGTTATTTCTATTTTACATTTCTTATCTCTAGTATAATGAAAAATCTAAGAGTCAACAATATTTATCTCAAATATGAGGGCATAAATAAATGTCTCTTTATAACAGTCAAATTCTTGAATAAAAAAAGCTTTCTGTAGACTCATCTTTAAACATAAAAAGAAACCATCCATGTTACACTTGATGTTGATAACATAGATAGAGGTAGACCATGAAACATTGTAAAATTTTTCCTCATACGCATTGATAAACTCTTTCTCGATTTTCTTTAGATAGAGGTACTCCCTCACTATTTTGATATGTTGAGTTTGGGGAAAATATTAATTCAAAAAAATTATTGAATACATACCATTCCATGGAATCAATATCCTCTTTTGACGTTGTGTTCCTGCTCATTTTCCACCCCCAATCAGCTTCTCCCTAGATTTTATAAATTGTTAGCACCAATTTATCATGCTCTTTGTATTGGAGGATATGAATATATTCTCAATGTGGTTCATCCATTATTCAATGATTAAGGGATAAAACCCCCCTAAAGGTAAAAGGTCTTTTCTATATAAAATACTCGACTATAACTTTATCCTTCTTAGGAAAATTTAGCTATTCCACATGATTCATGTTATTATTCATAACATGATCTAGTTGATCAAGTAATTCCATTAATTATTCCACTCAAACTCCAATAAGGTTAGGAATATCATTGGGGAAATCAGCAAATTGCCTGTCATGTTAGTGGTAGGCATGTTTTCTCAGATTTCCCTATATTAGATAAAAAGAAATAAAAACATGGTATGGTCATACTTTAATATACTAAATAGAAACTTATAAACATAAAAGGAATAACACGTGAAATATAATATTGTCCTGACTTATTGGCCTCTAGGTTTCAAAATATTTTATTCATGGTATTGTTTCTGGTTAGATTTTCTAACCTATTGTACGATCTCGAACATTAAGAAGATGTCTCAAAAAAATCTTGTTTTATTTTACCCTTATTTTGAGTATATGTTGGTTTATTTGGGTTTATATCAGTGGAATTTGAAAATTGGTGGAATTTTTTGGAAGAAAAGGGGTAGTTCACAGTTGAAAAATGGTTTTCCCAAACTGTGCACCTACCCCCAAAAAACTGTGCACCACCTTGCGATTGGGTTTTTAATGGTTGGCACATATTTTATCAAATATTTCACCATGTTTTTTGATATTATGCACCCCTAAGTGGAGTATTATTATTAAGGCACATGGTTTTTTAAAACCAAGCAACCTATCCTTGGAAACTGTGTGCACTAGTTTTTAATTACCCAAAACAATATTTTAAATTCCTGAACCCCCATGTTATTAACCCCAATTCAGCCCCACTCAGAACTAAAACCATTTTTTCAATTTTTTAAGCATTTGGAAGTATTCCAAGGATCCTAAAACCCTGTTCATGATGAATCTAAGATCTATTTAAAAAATTTCCTACCTATTGGTAGGTGATTTTTTCAATGTAAGGATTCCTCTCTCCCCCTTCTCTCTTTCTAGAAAATACTAATGGTATTTCCACTCTTGATGGTGATTTAGATATAGGTTTTTATGGATATTAATTATTTTGATCTTGATTTTAGTATTTTGACTTAGATCATCAAATTTGTTTTTTATCTAGATCAATCTACATCAATTTAAAGATATTTTTTTTAGAGAACATTTGTAAATTCCCTTTAGGTTGGTCGTCTTGTTTCCAATTCACATAGTATTGATTATAATTTTTTGTATGTGTTTGTGTAACTAATATTTATTTGTAGGAAAATTGAATTTTTTATTTTGATTAATCAATCAATTAATGGTATTATGAAATTGTTTCAAATAACGGGATTATGAAATTTCTTGATTGATGGGATTTTTAAATTGGTTAATTAATGAGATTATAAATTGACTGACAATTTGAATGAAGGGGTGGCTGGATCAAACTCAAAGGGTTAATGGTTTATATGATTAAATTTTGCTAAATGGATTAATGATGAATTGTTCATATTACTCTAATTGATGAAAGTAAAGAACCATGTTTGTTCTGTTTATTTGAAATGTTTCACCAGAATGAGAATGTTGGGTAATAAATTTAATGATGATTAACCTTGATCAATATGGTATATGTGATATATGTGTGATTGATTGATAAATGTGGTGTGGGACATTGAATGACACTATAAATACACATGGGATTATACACATGAGGTTTGAGGCATCAATATATGCATGTGAATATTATTGAATGGGTTAGGGACTGTTTCTCCAAATACCCAAGGGGAGTGGGATAGGGTCCAATGATCCAAATACCCACAGGTTGATAGACATTATGTTCCAGGCCTATGATATTAGCATGGAATTGGTGTTCCATGTATTTATGATTCGAAATTGGTATTAAATTTATAATGGAATGTTATCTCATAATGAATTTTTATTTCCTATGTGATTTTAAATAGACTTTAAAATGGAAAAAAGAATGTATTTTTGTTTTGGGTTACATCATGAACCTTGGGATTTATTTGGTTAGTTAAAGAATAATTTAATTGTGTAAATTATTTACTCTATAACTTATTATCAATTTTTTATAAAAATCAATATATTTTTATAGGATGGAAATTGTTTTAGAATTCATTAGTGGTGGCCTACAACATTTTACTCACCCAACATGGGTTGCCTGATCACTACCTAAATAGACTTCATGTTTTCAGGACAAGATAAGAGAAAGATACCTATGTTAGATGGCTATTGGGTATTTATTTTTTCAAATTTATGTTTCATTGATAATAGGTTATAGTCTCATTATGTTATATATTATACCCTTTCAAATAATTGATAGCATATGGCATATTGGTAGTTGTACATCAGGTCATGTGACCAACAGCCTCAAGGCACCAGTATGTCGTACCCAGGTCTGGAGGCCACAAAGTGCTATTATAGGCAGGTTTTCTTTTCTATTTATTATCTTACTATTTGGGAATGGTATATATGAGATTAGGATGAGCTATGCCTTTTTCAATATCTCATGGATGGGAGTAGATAAGCCATGTATGGGGGTAAAATCCAAGTACCTAGGGTAGGATTTTTTTTATTTATGTTTTCTATTACATTCGAATGTTTTTTTCATAATAGGTTAGGAACTTGTTGTGTGATATTATTATTTTTAATATTTTTCTTTCTGGCATGGTATGGAATTATAGATTTTTTATAGATTTGTAATTTTACACACTAATGATTTATCATTTCTATATGCATTATTTTAGGCACGCATGGAAATGCCTAATTTTAGTGAGTTGTTAAATGAATTTGGTTCCCTTGTTTGAGAAATTTTAGATGAAAAAGGTTCTAAATATAAAATTAAAAATTTTAAATGATTCTAAATTTGGTAAATTGAAATTGATAAATTGTATTATAATGATAAAAATGAATTTTGAAAGTTTTTTACCCTTTACGGTCCATGACCTAGATGAGGGATGGTTGAGGGTAGTGATAGTGCCGCATTTGTTTACCATGTGGTGGGGTATAAGGGAGTACTTATTATAAATTTAGGAAAATATATATTTAAAAATGTGTTAATATCTTTCAATGTTTGGTAAGATGTATGTTTTTAGTTGTAAAGATATACCTCTAGGAAGACCATTGATGTTTGGACGACAAGAGGAAATCACTAGAAAATGATCCTCCATTTGTGGAACCTTAGGCTCTGATAGTTCTAGGTGAGGAATCCATAGAGCATATATATGAGAAGATTAAATTCTTTGTTGAGTTTATGTAAATATTCCTAGGGTGGTTAGTGAATAGTATATATGACTTGACATGAGATTTATAGTTTTAGTTCCCTCTGATATTCACAGGAGAGGGTGGATTTGTGGTAGCTGTGTTTTGGATTGAGTCTATCCATACGATTCTTGACAACCTAAAGACTGTTACTGAGAAAAGAGTTCAGCTGGTAGCTTAGTGTGACATATAGACTCGGGATGGATATATCTATGGAATGGTATGGAATTAATTTTAGGATATGTTCTTAGAGTATATTTAACCTGATATAGTCAAGTGGGAGAGGATATTAGAGTTTATGAGGTTGTCCTAGGAGAGTATGATTGTGATGGAATATGTTGGATGCTTTACTGAATTTCAATGAATTGATCCAGTGTTGAAAGGTAATGAGGCTACAATAGTGAAGAATTTTTAGGATGGGTTTAAATATGAGATAAAGTCAGTAGTTAACATATTTAGGTAGAAATGTTTCTCTGAATTGGGGAATTGGGCTCTCATATCTGAGGGTAACCTAAAGCATGTATCAAATGTAGGATATGTGGTTTCTATAAGATGACTAGGAGGTACTCCTTCCAAGAGTAGGAAGATTCACACTTATAAAGTCAACAAGGTAGATAGTAAGAAAAGTTTATAGAGGGTGGGTTCAGTAACTTAAGACAATACTAGTGCTCTTACACCAGTGTGGTAGGCTGGTTCGCCTTTGTAGACAATTCCCCTGACAAATAGAGGTGTGTTGAGCATGAAGTAAGATGGTACATCTACAATGGTTCTACAATAACCCATGATATATGGATATTGATAGACGATCCTAGTAGAATAAATGTGCTAGAATAGGGTCTTATACCCCATATTTTTGTGTAGTTGGAGTTCGACTAGCCATGGTATTGGAGGTAGTGGACAAAGTGCTTTGGGGAAAGAGTTCCCATATCAAAAGAGTTGTACAACTAAGGGGGATGAGACTATAGTACAAGGAAGAGCTGTAGGATAGTTTCATTCAATTCATCCTACACTTTTGGATAGTGAGGATGGACCATCAGTAGTTATAGGTATTATCTATGTATCATCTACACTTTCTAGTTCCTTATTTGATAAAAGAGACTCTCATTAGTTTATATCTTCACAACTAGTGAATGGGATGAGTCTGGCGGTGGATTTTGGGAGTGGGGTTGTGAAATTAGATATACCAATGGGAATATGGTAGGGAGATATCAATTTATGAAAGGGGTGTTCTCTCATGCTTGGGGAGCATCATTTTATATGGGATCTTTATATTCTTTATAATTTGGGATTTTGTTTCATTTTAGGTATGGACTAGTTCGTAGAGTATCTACCCATATTGATTATTATAATAGGAGAGTGACTTTTATGTCTATTGAGGGTATAATTTATGTTCATCATGGTGAGTGGGATATCCAAGTAGGATAGGTAGGGCCACCTCAACATAAATTGGGGGATCTCACTTCCCATATTTCATGTATGTTATTAGATGATAGGGTTTGAATCCTAATGTCTTTCCACCCAGAGTGGACTAGTTATAGGTTTTGTTTTCTAAGATCTTATTAGGGATACCACTATAGTGGTATATGGATTTTATTATTGATCTCATTCCTATAACTGATTTGGTTTCCATTCCACATAATAGAATGACACCAATAGACATGAAAGAGCACAAGACTCTGTTATAGGAATTAATGGATAAGGGATTTAACTATCTAAGTACATCTCCTTAGGTTTCTCCAGTAGTTTTTACTAAGAAAGATGATAGAACCATGTTCTTAAATGATGATTACCAGAAGCTTAGCCAAATGAAAGTGAATAAACATTATCCACTTCTGTGTATTGATGATCTCATTGACCAGTTGAGAAGAGATTTCATTTTCATCAAGTTTTAATTAATATTTCTGTATCATAATATGAGAGTTAGACCTTCTGATATACCACAGACTAATTTCAAAATATGGTATGGCCTATTTGTGTTCTTCGTGATTCCATTCAAGCTGGAAAAATTATCTAATTGTGTTTAGGTACTTGATGAACAGAATCTTCAACTTTTACTTAGATCGGTTTGTGGTAGTTTTTTATGAAATATTTGTGTACTCTAAGAGTCATGATGTCATTCCCAACACTATGACATCATCTTGAGTACATATATAGAGAATCAGTTATACACCCAGCTATCTATGTCTCAATTCTGAATCAATAGGATACATTCTTTAGGTCACATCATCACATAGGAAGGTATTTCAGTAAAACTATAGAAGGTGTAGGAAGTAGTTTTTGAAGAGCATCCTAAGAATGGTTTTGATATCTATATATTTATGGGTATAGCTTTGTATTATTAGAGGTTCATCTAGGATTTTTTCCATTTGTCAGAACCACTTTTGGTCTTGACCAAGAATTGATATAAGTTAGAATGGTAAAAATCAAGTGAGAATTCATTCCAGGAGTGGAAGAAGCATTTTAATATAGTACTAATCTTTATCCCACCAGGCTAGGGGAGGATTATATAGTGTTTTTTGATTCATATGGGATTGTAATTTGAGTAGTTTTGATGTATGAGATTAGGTTGTGTTGTATGGTTCATGGATTTTAGGTCACATAAATGTATCTACCCTACGCAAAACCTAGATTAAGCTACAATTATTTATTCTTTTATGTGTTGGTGATATTATCTTTGGGTCTGGAATTTTACTATGTATACCAATCACAAGATATTAAAGTATATTATTTTTTAATTATAATTAAATATCTTGAAGTATAGTTGGTTATATTATATGTAGTCATTTGACTATGATATACTATATACCCCTAGGAATGGAAAGATTTTTGTGGACCCTTTAAGAATAAAGAAATAGACTTGGGAAGTTCATGAGTCCAGTTAAGAGTGGATGTTAATGAATTTTTTAGAAGATATGCATATTGTGGTTTTTGAGGGCCTAGAGTAGATTAAAATCATCTCAATATTGTTTGATTCCACACTACTAAGCCTGATTAGAGAGATAATATGAGGATCCAGGGAATTTCTCCGTGATGTAAATCACTTAAGGTGGGGAGTCACCTTAGAATGGACCATTGATGATAATGAGATCATCAATCTTTCAGTTCATTCTGTTGTGAAAATGTGTATGTGATAGAATATTATGTGTGAGTTTAATTCCTTTAAGTGGGTTGTGCATATGGGTTTAACCAAAATGTACAATGACTAACATCAATAATATTGGAGATAAGAATGAAAATGAGATTTTGGGTTTCATATCATTATCGTAAAACAATCAACAGGTGAAGGTCAAGCATCAATGACCTAGAGGTTTTCTGTAGATGTTTATCATTCCAGAATGGAAGTGTGATGATGTTACTATGGAAATCACGGTGGTTATCCTAAGTATTACTTAGAAAAATGGTTTTAATTGGGTAATTTTGGACTAATTAATGAAATTATTGCATTTATTTCCTATTTCGGAGACTTTCTCCATTGAATAATTGGGAGAATTATATGTTTAATAGATAGTCTTCCTACATAGGGATCTATAGAGTATAGTTTCAGATCGTGACTCATGTTTCAATTCACACTTCTTCATGGTCTTATAGAAGGCTCTTCATATGCATGTATTTTTTATTATTTCCTTCCAACCATAAGAGGATGGTAATTATGAATGTACTATACAGGTTTTGTAGGATATGTTTTAGGCATGAATCCAACACTTTGGTGGGTATTGGGTGTGACAAATAGAACTTTTTTAGTTTTCATATAAAAATAATTATCAAGAAGCTATTCAAATGGCACCAGATGAGAAACTTTAAGGTGGATCATGTATATCACCTCTATGTTGGATAGAGGTAGGTGAGTCAAAGTTGTTGGGATTGAGTCTCATATAGGAGACATATGAGCAAGTTTAGTTGATTTAGAAATATATTGATATGGATCATAATAGATATATTTCATAGATATTTTGACATTAAAAAACCCTTGATTTTATAGTGTTTGATCATATATTCCTTTGGGTATCACCTATATTGGGTCACTGTAGGATTCAAAGGTAGGATAGGTTAGAACCTAGGTTTGTCAGACCTTTTGGGATTGGGGAGAAAATTGGACTGGTGGAGTACTGATTTTCTCTTCCATAGAGGTATATCTCTATTCGTGATTTCTTCATTTGTCACAACTTTGGCAGTATCACCCTAACCCTTCTCATGTGATCGATATTGATTATATTGAGCTTGATATCTATGCATCCATTGAGGAGAGTCTGATATGTGTTTTGGATCACCGTGACATAGTTGTGTGCGTAAAGACCATGTAAATAGTTCATGTATTGTGGAAAAATTGAAAATTTCAGGAGGAAACATGGGAGACGAAAGTTGATAGGTGGGATTAGTGGCCCAATACTTTTACATATGAATCTTAGAGATTCTTGGGAGTACAAATTGAGGATAAGATATTAAAAGGAGGAGATATTTTAAGAAAATAACCATTTAGGATTTGTCTTGTATTGGTATTAAGGTATTATTTTACCCCTATTTTGATAATATGTTGTTTTAGTTTTTCTTCAGGTTTGGGTTGGGTGAATTTGTAAAATTGTGGATGTTTTTTGGAGAAAATAGCCAGTGTGTGGTTGTTGAGTAGTTTCCAAAATATTTTTCCTAACACTATCAAATCATTAACCCAATAGATGGTGTGGTTTTCATGATTAGGGAATGAGTTGTCAAACAATATTCCCTATTAGTATAAGTAATTATCCCTTAAAAAGAGGCTCTTGTTTAAGAGGCACGATTTTAAAAATTTGTGTGCCCTATCATAGGAAACCATGCATAAAAATTTTCAATTAACTGAAATATTATTCTAGATTCTAAAACCACTTGGTACTAATTCTGATTTATGACTAATAAGATCTAAACCAAATCCTTCACCATTTTTAGCTTCTCAAAGAATTGAAAGTATCCTAGAACATTGTTCTTAATGAATGGAAGAGTTTTTTTGAAAGATCAGCTTCCCATTGGTAAGTGATTTCTTACATATATGGATTCATCTCTCTCCCGTCTCTATTCCTAAATAAATAGGAATGGTTTTTACTCCATTTTTGTGGTTTAGATCTAGTTTTTGATGGATTTTAATCTTTATGATCGTGAACATTGGTTTTTGTCCTTGATCTATTATGTAGTTATGATATTGATTTATTTTCTTCAAATTGGGGTTTTTTGGTTTGGTTAGAGTCTGCCAACGATTTTGAGGTAGGTAATCTAATTTTTAATTCTAATAGTATAGATTATAATTTAATGGATTTATTTTTGAAATTACAATTTTCATGTTTAGAAATTTCATTTTGTATTTTAATTGATAAATCAATTAACAGGATTATCAGATTGTTCAAATAATGGGATTATAAAATTGTTTGATTAATGGGATTGTGAAATTTTTTGACTAATGTGATTATTAATTGATTGATAATGGTAATTAAGGGATGGTTTTCGTAACTTTAAATGTTTAATAGTTTATTTGACTAAATGATGATAAATGGTTTAATAGTGAATTATTAATATTACTCCATGTGATAAATGTGATGAAATATGTTTTTCATGATAAATTGAAATGTATCACTATAATGAGAATGTTTGTAAGAATGATAATAAGGGTTAACCTTGATGAATAGGTTATATGTGATATTTTTTGATTGATTGAAAAATGTGGTGTGGGACAAGGAATAATGCTTCAAATTCCCATGGGGTTCCAGACAAGTTGTTCTAGTCCTGAATGTAGGCATGTGAATATTATTTAATTGGATAGAGACTGATGTACTAGACACCCCTGGGGTGTAGGATATGGGCTGATGCTCTAAATACCCCGGGGTAAGAGAAAAGACATTCTAGGCACATGACATTATCATTGGACTGGATTTCAAAGAAATCATGATTTGAAATTGGAATTAAATAGATAAAGGAATCCCATGTTATAATGAATTATGATTACCTATGTGATTTGGCACAAATGCCAGCATAGTATGAAGCAGGAATTTTTTGTTCAAGTGTCATTGTGAACCTAGATATTTATATGGTTTATTAAATAATTATTTAACTATGTAAATTTATTAATTTATGAGTTGTAATTTTTTATTTACACAAATTAATAAAATATTATAGACTATATATTATTTTATAATACGTTGGTGGTATCATACTGATTTTTACTCACATCCTTCTTAGGATTCCTAATAAATACCTAAATAAACCTCATGTTTGAAAGATAGGATAAGGGAAACATTATTATGTTATATGGTTGAGTGGGATGGATCATGGACGGGGGGAATTAGACATGATGTTCGGACCCGATTGGGGGTTTTCATTGTGTATTTATTTTTATCTTCAATATTAACACTTGACACATATATAAAATTACATATTAACAAAAACTTTTTGATATTATTTTCTATTTTTCATTTATAATATGATTATGGTATTTATTTGTTATGATATTATTCTAGTTATAAGTTATTATAATTTTTCTATTCATTATTTATTTTTTTGTTTTTTTTTCTTTGAGTAAGAGGGTATAGTCTTCCCATGTTTTATATTAGATCTTTGCTGCTAATTAGAATCCTCTGACATATAGGGAGGTGCGACTGAGGTCATATAACCAACTAGCATGTGTAACTGGTTTGTGGTACCCGATTCAGAATTTTACACCTAACAATTTATTCATGTCCTTTATAATGGTTCATAAATAGTTTGTGAGTTTTCAAAACATGTCCCTCAGGACTACCAAATTAGGTGTGTAGTAAAGAACATTGTGGTACATAAAGTGATGATTCATCCCATCTGAATACACCCTTTTGTGTCTTATTATCTCTAGGTACCTGTGTTCTAGATCCACATCCACATGTAGTATCAACACAAAGATGAATTTTCTTGAAAATCACCCACACTATACTTTTCCAATATTCCAAGATATTTTACAATACATAGTATTACTCATATACTTGTCCCTATGGTAATCACAAAATTTTTATATACCCAATTACAAAGGGTAACTAAACCTTTCCTCTGATACAAACTATGGTGACCTAAGCATTCTACACAAATTATTACATGATTATTAAACATAAATATCCAATAATATGACACAATGATAATAGAAGATAGATGTATTTGGAAAAAAAGAACATATTAAAAAAAGGAACATAAAACATTTTAACACTATTTTTTCTCCATAGTGAGCTCCTAAAATACATTTGATCTTTTAAAACTACAAGGGTTAAACTGGGGAAAACATAAATAAATGGGTGGGCTAAAAATCTCGGTAAAGGAATAAACATTATAAGGAATCATAACATGTGAGTCAAAGGTATAACATGATATCATAAAAGAGAAGGTACATGAGTAATAAAGTAAAATAATAATATAAAGTTAATGGTATCATAATATCATGGAAACATAATATATTTGGAAATAATATATATCATGACATAAATAAGGGTCAAGGATAACTACCTATACAATATCACAAGGTGGAAAAAGTCACTTAATGAATTAGGTTTACCACTTAATACCATACATGATGTCTCATTAGACTAAAGATTTACCCAAAGAATCGGAGTGCTATTTGGGTGCACACATCATTATATTTTAAAGATCTATGTAGTCTATAAAAATGAAGTCAATAATATGTCATAACATGAGAATTATATATGTAAGTTAAATGGTTTATAATCTTTCGTCATATCATGATCAAAGGAAATTTCATAATAAAGGAATTTGAGAAATAATCATAAGGAATGTATTATCATATAAAAGGTTGGGAGAATAGTATTGGTGTATAAGTGATAGAAATATATACTGAATTTAGAATCATTTCATAAAATTAAGATAGATATCAACTGAGTTTGAGAGAGAAAGTTTATAACCCTAAAGAAAGTGTGGTTTAGATATATCCCTTACTTCGATCCCAATTTTTCATGTGTGTTATTTATCTTCCTAAATGATAAAAAAATATAAATTATTATTTTTACTGAGAAATGTTCTAAATGTTATATTTCCTTTTATTTTAATTATTACTATTTCATATTCAATTACTTAACAAATTAATTTTATGTCAGATGTTTTACAGATAAATAGTTCATATGTCCAACATCACCTTCATAAGTTTCATAAGGTCAAATGTATTTTTAATTAACCACCTCAATAATATTAACTATGAAAAAATTACAATTTTTATAAATAAATTATACTTTCTCAACAAACCAATAAATTTAATTATGAAAAATTAACTACATAATAACTAGAGAGATGGTATGTTTTACAAACGCATAAGAAATGTTTCTGTTTATCAATGTTCATGATAGAAGGAAGGTAGATTTTTTTATCATTAAAATATGATTATTATTTAAAAAATATAATATTATTTCTTTAAATACCCTTCAACATTACTTCAATATTAATCTATAAAAATCACATCGCTTCACAAGGTGGTACTTTTTCATACACACGAACGATGTTGTAATTTATTCAATGTATAAAAATATGTGTAAGTATCAGATATATTAATTTTACATAATTATTAACATGTCATGAATTTAAAATATAAATAATCATAAAATTATTTCATATTGTGCTTCATGTAAATCATATGTGAAAAATAAAGCACATCACTTCGTGAGGCAGTTGTCCGCTGTATGCATAAGAAACATTATGGTATTCTCCATCGAATGGAAATTAAGAAGTTGTATATGATATTATAATTATATTATAATAATTATATCATAAATATCATATATAATGATTATATACATCATTATATCAAATCATGATAAGTTGTTATGGAAAAAAATTAGGGTGGTTTGCAAGGAAGTAGTCCACCAAACACATGATCAACACTTTCATTTTCCATTTGAGGGAGGAGGATTTGGTTTTAGGTTATTAACGTAACATAAAAAAATATTTATATGTGGAATATAATTAGATTAATATATAATAATGGTTTAATAAAATTTTATATAGGTTTAAGAAGAAATAAAATAAAATGCCCGGTTAAGGATGTTGCCTCATTTTTGGACAACTTCTTTTTCTTTAAACCAAAATCCTTCCTAGGTTGGATTTCAAAACAAAAAAAAAGGATTTTAGGATTATGTAATTGAAGTACGTAATTTATTTGGGAATTTATGATCCTACCCAATAGATTTATTAAGTGCTTAAATTGAAGGATATAGGTGTCCTTTTATAAGAGGAGGAGAGGAAACACTTAGAATTTTTGAAAAGAAAAAATTTCACACACATTTTATAGAATCCATGAGTCTCAAAAATAAAATATTTTTGAATATTGGAATATATATGGTATAAATATGACCATAAAATATAATTTACAGTGGTTTTTGATCATTTATAACACATATCATTTTATTTTAAACCCTAATAAACTCATTTCTACCTTAATCATGATAAAAAATGTTTTACTGTTTTCACAATTCATTATTGTCCAAAATTTAATGTTCCTTAATATATTTAATAAATGATTATGATTCCAAATATGGAGTCAATTTTTTATATTAAAATAAAAAAAAATTAAGATTTTAATTTCAAAATAAACACACAAACATATCAAAAAAAGGGTTTTTCATAAGATTTTCTTTCAAAAGTTGAAAAAAAATTATATCCAAATTCAATATGAAATTGATTAAAATTAACTATTTTGGATTATTTAATATATAAGTGTACTAATTTTAATTTTAAAACCACATTAAAATAAAAATTTTCTTTTAATCTATTTAAATGAAAAGGCGATATTAATAAAAATCAGTATCTTTCACTATTCATTGGAACATTAAACTTTTCAAAAAAACCCAATAAATTACCATAAGATAATTGTTTCATACATATTTAAAAAAAAGAAGTTATTTTTTTAATAAAAAATTTTCTAAAAGTTTTAAAATTTAATTTTAAATTATGTGTAAAAAGAGTGATAAACCATCTTTTAGAAAATACTATTTTTCAAAAAACATTTATTTATCTTTTAAATGATTCTTAATTAATTTATAATTGATACATAACCATTTAATTTTTTTTATACATTTTTCAAACATGTTTTTAATAATTTATTTATTCATATTAATACCTAGAAATTTAACATATAGATTTTAATATTCATTTTAAAATTATAATATTTAAATCGAGTATATTGTTTCGTTTCGACTTGGTGTTTTGTGCATTTCAAGCTATCAAATAGATTGAATTAATTAAAAAAATAAACACACAGTAAAGTCCTAGGGAGATAAAGTGTAAATGTTTATCATAAAAACTATATTATTTGTTTTTAATGATATGGGTTTTATTGTGGTAATATACTTATTTATTTTTAAATATTTTTTGTACAAAATCCTAAAATGATAGGGGTAAAAGTTTTATTTGTATGCAAATTAGTTTTTTAAAGGAGTAAGTATAGGGGATAGAAAATTTCATCTCCTTCATATAAATGATTAATGATGATTTGGTTTTCCTTGTAAAAAATGTGAAAATACAGACTGTTTCACAAGGGGAAATTTGAGAGAACATTTGATTATTATTTTGAAGAGTTCAAAATTTTAGACTCATCATGAAAAATATTATAATTCATTGTATAAAGATGTTTTCATTGAAAAAGAGGCTGAAGTTATTATGATTTATCTTATGATTACATTGATAAAATGACTTTCTCCAGAGTTAACAAATGAATGGATTAACATAAGGATTGATGGAGAATGTGAGAGTAACCCATGTTCAGTCGTTGATGGGGAAGCCTTGAATTTTTTAACAGTAATTTATATTGTTTAAAAAAAACTATAACTTGAATATGACACTTTTATAAGTTTCTTTTTTTTTCTCTGGTTTTTTTAATATAAATATATAAAGGATACACAAAATTTTTATAGTTTGTTACAACTCATCTATAATATTCTCCGTTTTTGAACAAGGATTAAGAACCCTTATTATCATGGACATGAGATGAATGAATATCGTGGTATCACATAAAAAACTCATATTTATTCCTTAATATTTTCATTGTATTTACAAAAGAATAGGTTAATCTTAATAAGTTAATATTAAAGGTGGAAATATGGTGAACTATGAGAATGAATCAAGTGAATTTGTTTATCATGAAAAGTAGATTTATAAAAAGAAATTATTATTATTCATGAGATGGAATATAGAGAAGAACAAGGGTGTTGATATTTATCAACTTATAAAAATAACCATCAAGGAATGATATTGATAATACATACCTATATTTTAATGAATATATTTATAATTTTAATCGTGATTTAGAATATGTTTTTATTACCTATTCAAGTTTATTTTTGGTGTAATATAAATTAAATAGACCATGTTTTTGATTCGATATAATCATAACTTGTAGTTATTCATGAAATAAACCGTCATAATATTATATTCTTGTATTAATTTTCTAAGAGATACAAGTAATAAACTTGAAGTGTACTTCAATATTTTATTGAAGAATTGAATATTTTATGGGTTCAAGGTGTAATAATTTTTATACTCAAGATCATGAAATTAATAACATTTTACCTTCTTTTATGTGGAAAATAATATAATTTTATGATAATGATTTTTTTTTAAATAAATTATGTATGGATAATTAGTGTTCCCTTTATATAATCATAATAGAATTTTATATGGTTTAAAATTTACAACATGTTTTCATACACGAGTCATGTTTATTTTCTCCCCCACCCCCATAATATATATTTTGAAAATAAAAATTAATAATGAGGTATACAAATAAAATTCAATACATAACTGAATATAGTACCATGTGGTCAATTGTTAACACACCTTTCTTAATAGGAAATTCAAATAGTTTTTGGCTTTTAGGATTTGATATCCAATGAAATTAAAAATACTTATTTTTGGAAAAGAATTCATATCCTTAATTGAAAGTAAATGTGAATTCTTTTCAAGTTACCTTTATAGAAATGAAACTTATTGAGACATGACATAGATTCCATGCATATACAAAATTATGGGATAGTATAATATTAAAAATCTTGGGTGTCAAGGGGAAATACAAAGGACATATCAATTCATGATGTGATATATATTAAATGGGTTTGATAAAAACCTTTGAATATAAAATTGTTTGATAGAAATAAGAAATAACTGATAGATGCACAATACACAAAATTAAAGACTATGAAATTTTAATTCCACTCCATTTTAAAAATGATTATGGTTCATGATGATTACTCCTAAAATTAATCAAAGCATGCTACTATGCTTAAAAAACATTACATTAAGATACAGGAAAATTATATTATAATATAATAGTTGATTCCTATTTTAATTCATATTATCTTTGCTTATTATATTATAAATCCCTTTTTTTGAATTAGAAACTTTTTCCTGATAACTATGCTCAATAAATGTTTGATCAAGTGACATATAGAGTATTAAATAATATAATATTATTAAACTTTATCATTTATAAAAGATCATACAACATTATTTTTTAAATGTAATGGTCTACATAATAGAAAATTAGTTGACAAAGACTCACTTTGTGGACCTGTCAAATTTTGGTGGATGTACTATTTTAAGAAGTACGTGAATACTATAATAAGATATGTATACAGTAAGGCATGTCTTGAGGCATTCATTAAGAAGTGATGCTGAAGGATGGTTTAAATAAAATTATCTACTACATATCTTGATTTTGTTGAATTTATTTTCATAAAATGACATAGATTATTTATGGATCCATTTATAAGGAAACAATATTCAATGTAATTAATGTTTAATATATTCAAGTGAACCATCATGTCTTATTCAAAACTCCTCATCAATCACAGCATTGTGGGTGTAATTAAATTCATGTATTAAAAATTCATATTTTATATTAATTATTTTAACTAAATTTCGTTGAAATTATTTTTTTCTTTAATTGTAGAACACATACTGTTTAACTTCATAATAATGGCCCTCATTCCATTGGTCATGAAATTCAACAAGTTCGTTTCAAAAACATCCATAATTGATTAAAAATTTATATATAAACTTATATGATTTTTTAATCATTCAATATATTATATATTAATTATGAATGAATTAAAAAATGTGTTTATCATATAAGTTAAGAAGCTAATAATATCAACTAAGAGTATTTTTGTTAATTAATTCAACAAACTTATTGGTGGACTATTGAAAAAAACATGTTGATATACAACATATGATGTGGAAATATATTGTTTTATCTTTAATAATGTTGAATGAGAGTGAACTACAAAAAACATTGGCATCAATTTTCCTTCTGTTGATTCCATATATCAATATAAGAAAATGAGGGTTGGTATTGAAAAAATATATATCATTGAGATTAAATTTTAATTATTGATGTGTGACTAGGACTACCTAGTTCGTGTGACCAATATTGAGAAGTTTGGATTAACAATGGTCAATTTATATAATTTATTATATACAGAGTAAATATTAAGTAATGGTCCAATACACTAGCCTATCATGCATAGTAAGTGTATATTTTAAATGATTTTTTGGTTCTTAATTGGCATGTTAGGATTAATTTTTTTGGAAGGGTGGTTTTCATAGTCAGCTGTGATGATTCATATATTAGTGTATTAACATTAAAATCTTGATTATAACACTTTTTTTCATGATATAGATATAAATTGGGTGATAGAAACCAATAAAGGATATATAATTAACATGAAGGATCATTAAAGTCTTCATTATTTTTATCATACTATGCTATATTTTTAATTTACAATTTTGAAATTATTATCAATAAACTAAAATGAATTATGATTTTCATTCTATTTATTAATTGAAATATGAGTCCTTAATAGATGATATTATATCCATTTATTGTAACACCTTGAGAATTTAGTTAAAAGAATAAAAATCTTGATAACATTCTAAACATGTAACACCGAGCTTCAAGAAAATTGCAATATATTATAATAATATTATTATAACATAGTTATTGAATTGGAATGTATGAATATATTTAAAAACATTATAAAATAAATGTATAATTTTCTTACTAAATATAAAATTTTTATTAATTATTTTTAAATAAAAACATAATTTTTATTAAAGTCATTTATTGCTTTGAAAGGTGTTTTCTTAAAAATGATTTTTTTCAATTTCTATGTAGATATTTTATTTAATTTATGACACATTAATAAATATAATTTTATAAAATAAAAATAATTTTTTAAATCAACATACCAAAAATTAACTTAATGTGAAATTTTTGGATTTTTCTTAAACGAATTGTTTTCAGTGAATAATAAAAAAACCGATTTTCCAAATACTATCATTTCTTATCATTAAATCACATAATTTAAAATTAATATTATATTATTGATTTGTAATTAAAGAAACATGTGGTCTACTATATTTATAATAATATAATTTATTCCATCATAAAAAATATTCATGATTTTAATATAAGTAAATTTTTATTCAAAATAGCCCATTATTTTGAAAAATGTTTTTTTTGCATTTTACACATCTATATTAAAATTTATACATAAAAATTATGTAAACTAAATAACTAAAAATGGATTCCGTATTTTAAATCAAGTGTCCCAAATTTGGTAAATATATCCCTCTTATTTTTTGTTATTATGAAAAGTAACCATACTAATTTTTTATTACCATAGTAAGGGTAGAAAAAGATTAATTTATGTCAAAACTATGAGAAAAAGTCTCAAAAACAACACAGAACTTACATTTAATTAATTTTATTAGATAAATCAGACCATATTCACCCAAATTATTAATATATAGAATTTTGGTGTAATATTTCTTCGATAATGATATTTATATTACTTTTTGTAAAGAAACATTCAAAATGTCACTCTCTTGACATTAATATCTCTAAAAAATTTATAGAAGAATAAAAAATGATATGTTTGATTAAAAATAATTATTTAAAATATAAATTAATTTTTTTCAGGTTAATTTATTTTAAATTTTTAATGACAACATATTTATGTTAAATTCTTATGTAACACTGATATAGTACTTGTAAAATCAATAGAAAGAAATCATGTTAGTAATTTTAAAAACTCTAATAGTAAATTGTTTTTGGTGATTTATTATTTTCACACATGTTTTATAGATACAAATAAAATATTATATATATATATATATATATATATATATTAATTTTTTTATTACAATTATATTGTTTTCATGTTATATTCATGTTCATATTATGTCAATAGTGTCAAAATATAATCAATGATATTTTATGTATACTAATATTTTATTAAATTATTTAAATATAATAATTAAAGAGGAAAATAATGATGATAAATGGTACAAAAATATCATACCTTTTACATTTATGATCCAATTGTCACCATATAAATAAAATTATAACCCTTTAATAGTGAAAAATGGTTTTTCTGCGGTTAAGGCTAAAATTGTTAAACTAGGGGTTAAACAAAAATATAAGGACTAAAATAGAACAAAAAACAATCCATGTTTTATTTTACATTATTAGATTTCTACCACATAAATACTTATATTTGTATCTATTTCCATTTTGAATCATTTTTCTTGAGAATGACTTTATTATATTTTATTCTATTAATAAATTTCAGGTGTTCCCTCTCCCCTACTTATAGAAGGATATCACCCTTTTCTCTAAATTATACCTCATTGATACTTATATCCCAACAAACCCCTATGGAATTTACTACTAAAACTACATATTCATGAATTTTAGGTTTTTTTATTCTTATAATACAATTTAAATTGTCCTTATGAAGGGATCTAAAGATATCATATAGAAGAATAGGTAATCATCTTACCCGACCAATTTCAATTTTTTTTATTCATACTCTAGTAAATTTTTGATATTTTTAATAAAAGAATAAATTTATTTTACTCAATATAATAAATTTTATAATTATTAGAAAACCACCTTTATTCAAAATCATTTCCATTAATTTGGAAGTGAAAGTATCCCTCATGCATACCTATGGATTACTATCTCCACGTAGCAATACAGTTAATTTTTCATTCCCATCATTATTGTATAGTTCATAATGATGGGTTTAATGTATGTACATGATATGTATAATGTAATTATAATTATAGGATTATAATATCATGTCTACTTTCTTACCTCCCAATCAGTTAGAAAATGATAGTGTCTCTCGTGTGTACGTGTGAACTATCACTTATATGAAGCATTGTGATTTTTTTGATTATGAATCACTTTTATGGTAATAATGATATAGTTAATGAATATATATCTTATATATGGTATACTAATTATTATAGAAATTTTAATTATTATTTACATTTCTTTTATTCCATCTTTCAGAATGTGAAAAAAATGCTCATGCATACATATAGCTTACCGTCTCCCGGAATAGTGTAGTTCATTTTTTCATTATCATTTATGGATGGATATATATATATATATATATATATATTACATATTTTATTTATATCATGATTAACATTACAAGGTTGATGGTACCATGATCAATTTTCAAGGACCAGAACTACCGAACCGAAATTCTAATAAAAAATTAAATTGTAAGCACCTAGAAAAAATGATTTTAATAAGGAATTATTAATAAAAATGTGTTAAAATATTTTAAGGGGGTTATATATGATATTAGAAATATTTATGTGACTCTATTATATAATTATAATAAATTTAAATTTATTATGAATAAGGTTAAATTTATGTTGAAACATGTCGGAATTAAGGTAAGTGATTAAGGTTATTATCTCATTGTTCATTGAGATTATTTTTCATCAAGATTATGATAGTGATATTTTATGAAATTTATCTCATTAATCCAATTAATTTTATTATACTATATTTTTTCTATAGAACACATTTCTTTCCTTTAATTTTCTTCCCATTGATAACAAAATATACTAAATGAATGTTTTTAAAGGAAATAAAGTTTATTTCTATCATCAGTCAAAAGTATTTTTTATTCCATGTAATTGTTTTATAAAATGGTTTCAATATTATTTTTACTATTATCCTATGTCTTTTTAAATTAATATTTACATAATTTTTAATTTTTAAAAATTGGTGGAATGAAATATTCTTTTCATTTTCTGAATGATGTACATTTACTAAGACTATGAAAAGAATCATAGTTTTTATATACACTGTATCAATGTGATTTCCTATCATTATGACCAAATAATGATCTGAATATTTATTTACAAGTATTAATGGTTATTTTCAAATAAACATTTTTCCCTTATATCTTATAAGTATTTAGATTTTGAACAAGTTATTATAAATTGAAAAGTACATTTTCCTCATGAAATATTTTAGTGATGTTTTAATGGAATTGTTCACCACTGATGAAATCCTTTGAATTTAATTATGATTTACTAGGGATATGATCCAATGATAGAATATTTATACTTTATCTAGACGGAGTATGGTTATGATGGTGAAACATCGATGAAATGTGTTTTCTTTTGAATGATTTAAGTTATGATGAATGTTATTATGATCATATGGAATAAGTATGAATGCATATATGATTACATAATTGATGGGTATGGTATTACACAGAACTATAATTTATTGGGTAAAGGTTAATATTATATGAGATAAAAGGGTAGATGGGATGTGATATCATTCCAAAAATATGGTACGTGAGAGGTTATCCGAATATCAAAAAAAGATGGTATATGGGAACTTATCTTAGGCCCAAAAGAGGTTACAAGGTAGGTCATTCCATGCTTGATGTATGTACATGTGAAATATACCCAAGATTAACATGTTATGAATTTATTTGTTGGTATCCCTGAAATAATATTTCTATGATTATTATTATGATACACTTATGACACACTTCAATG
Source organism: Viscum album (assembly GCA_963277665.1). NCBI lineage: Eukaryota > Viridiplantae > Streptophyta > Magnoliopsida > Santalales > Viscaceae > Viscum > Viscum album. The sequence goes on from OY728153.1 coordinate 1,659,804,685, forward strand.
GTATGATCATATTCCAATGTTATTCTCTCATAGATAATGTTATTTCATTATTTTATGATTTATGTCTTATGAACTACCGAGATATATTTAATCACTCAATACTATGATACATGATATGTAGTGTATAGTTTTAAAATGTTAAACTTTTGTTCAAATAACTTTATGCATATGTAATGTTTAAGTGATCATTGATATGTCTCTTGTTTACCATTAATGGGAATATTATATCACCCTTTCTTATGTTACCTTTCACAATATTATAAAGAATTATTTTAAGTATGACATTTCTAAGATGGGGGCTAGTTATTAAGAACTAAGTGAGAGATGAAGTAGATATTTTATAAACTATTTGATTATGTATCAATGAATCTAATGACACTAAAACTAAACAATTCTGGCATAGATCATAATGTTATGTAATGAATATTCATATTTTAAGATGTCAATTTTTTGTATGAAAAATATGGGTCTTTATAGGATTTCTCTAGATAATATAGTGTTATGAGTGTGTCATTTTTTCTTTTGTTTAATGGGTTTTAATTTATATCAATATAAGATGAAATTGTTCGGTTTCAAATTCAATGTTTAAATCATAGTGATCTAACTTCATATTACTCTCCTCACATACCCATTATTCATTATTCAGTTTTTCTCCCATGTAATTATCTAACTGAAGTAAATATCTATGATTATATTATACTAAAATTTTTATTTTTGAATATAAATATACAACAATAATTCTTTCTATGTTCTCACATAGTACAGTGATTTAATACCACTAATAACTCTTGTGTTATCACACCACTAACAAATGAAGGAATTATCAAGTGATCTATGTCTGAAAAAAGTTATAAAGTCAAGAATAATTTAAATGTGAATAAATTTTTAAATATCTTTTAATATATACATCCCAAAAATATATCAAATTAAAAATATAATAATTATCATTTAAAACTATAATTCCTCACATGGGTGGGAGATTTCTCATATGCTCATCCATTGTTTTTCTAATGTGCCATCAATCGAGTGTAAGCATCAAATAGAAAATCAATAAAGTAGGATAAAATAGTAATAGCTCCAGTTGATTGATTTATTTACTAAGCAACCCCTAATATACAATTAGAGAATCCCAACACTAGTGAATAGTTATCCATTTATAGAAGGCCCCTTTGAGTTGTTTGGCATGCTTTGAAATTCAGCATAGGAGTAGTACAGGTTCCTTCAACTCTTTTAAGTGACTCTTTAAATGTTCTTATTTTACATTTCAGGCAGTGTCTTCCATGTTATGGATAATCAACAAGAGTTATACATCCATGGAATGGATGGAAAAATTTGAGGGAATATTTTAGAAATCTTCTTGATCATAAATTTGTCCCATTATTGAGCATCATGCCTTTAATAATTATTCTTGATGATATTCATTGATGCATTGTGAAAGTTATGAAATTCAATATCTATTTTTTTCACTCATATAAAGAGGATGATATATGTTCAGGATACTTTTATTAAAAAAATATGGAATTGAAAATTTAGTGGGATCAAGTGAAACAGGTTTGGGTCCATTTATCATTGGTTTTGTGATATCCCGGAACCTGGAGTTGTGTCTTCATTTTAAACATGGGAAGATTTGATACAAATAATGTGATACATTACTCAACATCACACTTATATTGGGTTGTCTAAATTTATAGAATGAATGCAATAAGGGTGCTTCAACTCATTTAGCTTCGTTGGAGATACTTTAGGTGGGATCATGTAATGAGTTAGTAGATTAGTTTTTCAATACTGGTAAGTTTGAAATCTGTTTTGGGTTGTAATGTAACTACTGGAATGTGGTTGTTCAGTGCTTTATATTGTAGAAAATTTTAAGTAATTACATCGAGAATATTTATTGTTTTTATCTTCAGCATCAATGTGGGTGTGTTGAGTAATATCGGGTTCCAAGCATTTTATAACACCTGCACATGTACCACACAATAATGTGTTAAACATTTTGGCCTCATCTCTATGATTATTATCTTCACCAGTACGTAGTGGAGCTCATTTTCTTTAGTTATGTCTCTGACATTCGATAACCTTAGGGATTCTTCAATATTGTAACATCAATATTGGTGTATGTGTCTTCTATCAAATTCAATTTTTGGATTATATCAATTTCATCTACAGTGCATAACAGGATTAATTATTCATCCCCAAAAAACACTATAGTGGAATTCATCTAGCCTCACCTCGATCATAATTCATGGGGGTTCACATATTAATTTATAATTTTGAATAGATTCATCTTTGATATTTATGATGTTGAGATTCATCATAGCTCTGGTGAGATAGATATGACTATGATCTGGTTCATATGGTGGCAAGCATGGATCCTCCTTTCACAATAATTCTGATTTTTCTTCTTCATCGATAAGAAAAACTTCCATATGATGCTAAAATAGTGAATCTTAGTTGCTATTCTCAATTTACATATATTTAATCTTGGTCTCAAATTTTTAAAATTTGATTCAATTTTGTTCAGGATCGGTTCACTATTGGTCTGTTTTCTTGGATGGCTTTGACTATCAACTTCAATCATCTACTTCTGCATTTATTCAATAGACATAGTAAGCTCGGGAGCTTCTTTAAGTTGATCTAGATTTAGGGTAACAGTCATGACCACATTGAAGGATATTTTCACAGTAGGTTGTTAAATGAATTTATTGAACACATTGATGGAAATTGAATCATAAATAGCTTAAGCTATGAGGAAAAGGGGGTGTAGTTAGTCATGTGGGATAATGTGTGGAAGGTTGAAGTTGATGGTTTGGTTAATTGCACATATATTTTTATGGTAGAATAAGAAATCATTAGGGAGAGTAATGTGGTAACTTAGAGTTTGAAATTTTTATAATAATGGTAGGTATACTGACTGGGAGTTCCATGCAGTCCCTTAAAATTTATATAGGAATCCATTTGTAGAAAATAGTCAAGGTCACTTGTTCCATTTTATATGGTTAGTAAAACAATCACTAGGTGCAACCCTAAAAGTTTGAGATTAGTTGTGTGGTCACCCCTCTCATGGACACTTTTCCGTGTTTCCTAACCACCTTTTCAAAATACATATTTTATTTGTGATTTTTTTTTATTTAATTTATAAAATGATAAAAAAATGAACTCATAGTTTTCCATTAAAACAAAAAATTCCACATATCAAAAAAGTTTAATTTAAACAAAATTCATTATATTTTTCCCTTAAAAAGATTAATTTCTATTTATGCACCGAAATGAATTAAATAATTTCATCTCACCAAATTCCACCCAAATATAAATTCATTAATTTTTTAATTCATCTTTATATCAAAATACAAATTAATTTTAGATAAAATTATCCCAAAATTAAATTTATAATTCAATTTTTATAATAATTTCAATTTATCAGTATTCATTAAATTGAATAATTATTAAAATAAATAAAGATAAAAATTAAATTCATTTCAAAATAAATTTTAGATTGAATCAAAACATTAAATTGAAAATCATAATTTGGATTCTCCATTTAATTAAAACAATTAATAAATCAATAAACAACATATTTCAAGCTAGTTTTCAATAATAATCTAATTCTTAAAAATCACAAAAATGAATGATTACACAAGATTATAACTAAATTAGGGTTTAATTAACATTTAAAATCAATAAAAAATTTATAAAATTTGGGAACACATCAATACTCTTTCATTAGATTAGCTTATATATACAAGCTATGTGAGGTAGTGATGAAAGATAAAATGCATTGGTTCGCGAGGTGGTAATCAACACTTATACATGAGTGATGTTTTTATTTTTCATTAGATGGTGAAGGAAGAACTATAATATTTATTTACTATTATAGAATGAAATTTAAATAAAAATTCATTTTATTCCATTTTGATCTATTATTAAGGTCGTCCATAAGAGTTGATGACGATAAATGTAATACATCGTCTCACGAGGTGGTAGTCTACACGTACGCACAAGCGATGATTTTATTTTTCATTATCTAGTTAAGGAGATGAGAAAAAGTTATAGCATAAAGATAATAAAATTTCATAAAATGGGGGATATTGATATTATTATATGGAAATTTTTCAGATATATTTGAAGAAGGTAAAAGAATAAATAAAATGAAAATGCTTGGTTAAGAACTATACCTCTTCTTCAAATAACCTATTTATGTTTACACTTAAATCCTTAGTATTCTTATCATTCTAAGATTTATAATATGTGGTAAGGGATTAAAAAATGATTAATAAAATTATTAGTTGATATAACAGGCTCATGAAGTGTGGATAATAGACGATAGGGTGTGTCATTTATAAATGAGGGAATTGATACACTTGTAATTTTTCAAAAGATTAAAATACATTTATATCTTACTCATGTAAAATAGCTCCAAAATAGGCCTTTTTGAAAAGAAGATAATATAGGGTCCAAATATGGACATAAATTAGGATTAAATTAATTTTTTAGGTCACTTTAACCCCTCTAATATTATTTTTTAACTCTTTTAAAAAGTTATAACTCTTATCATGGAAAATAACTTTTTTACCAATGTTATTATTCATAATGACCAAAAATAAAAATAAAAACATCATTTCGAAATTTAGAAATGAAGATTCCCAATATGTATTCTTATTTAACTAATTCAATTTTTATAAGTGGAAGAATATAATTTAAAACCAAACTCAAAAAACATGATGAAATATGATTTTCTAGAAAAAATGTTTTTAAGTATAAAAAATGTTTTTACACCAAAATTCAATGTAATATTGATTCAAATGACATTAATTCTATTATTATTAATAAAAATTAACTAATAAAATTTTAAAACCAACCTATAATATAATGTAACATTATAAAAACATTGAATTAAAAGATCATTTTCTTAAAAATTAGTATTTTCTACTATTCAACAAAAAATATGGTTTTTTAGAAAATTATCAAAAATAAACTCTGAGATAATTTTTAATTATTTATATAAAAAATAAAATATTTTAAAAAAAATTAAATTCTATAATTTATAAATTTAGCTTTTAATATTTAACTATATAATACATGTAATTTAATTTAGTATCAATAAAACTATTTCCTTTTTTATTAAAAATTTACAAAATATTATTATAGAAAATAAAACTCTATAAAATAAAATTATTGAATATTTATATGAAATTAAATTAATCTATTATATAAGTTAACTATATTTTTACATTGAGTATTTATTTAAAGGGGTATGTATTATATAAATGCAGTTATTAGATCATTTGGATTATTTATCCTAATAACAAAAGACCTCGTTGTTATATCTTATGCAACGTGGAAGGGACTATTATCAATTGGTAATAATTATTTCTTAAAATGTTTAATATATTTTTTATTACATTAGGTTCAATAACTATACTTTTTTTCATGATAATCATATCTCACAACTATTTCACATCTCTAATCCCATAAAACAAGGTGCATTTAACTAAGCCTATTTTCTTGAAGTAGTGACGGAGATTCTTCTTCACATGAATAGTATTTCTCGTGGGATTCCATTGTTGTACTAGAAAATATTGATGGTGATGAACCTCTTATGGATGTCCCAGAGGGTAATGATTCTATCATGGATGTTTCTTAAGATGATGTGGTACACACGGAGGATTTCTAGTATGACTATCAAGATCATCCCTCACTTCATATCATAGATGATCCATAGCCACATGAAATCCCTACAGAGATCCATGGAACATCTGTTAATGGTTCTACTTCACTTCCCCTTAAATTTTTAGTTTTGGTTGCAGTGATTACTCATGATTGGAGTGTGTTTCAGTCAACATTTTACCCTATCCAGGAGGTACACATTATACAATATTAATCTTCTTCGCATGTGGGAGAGAGTTCAACATATCATTCACTTTCCTTCTAACCAAGACATGGTACAAGAGAATATACTTTGTATCCATCACCTATCACACAAGATAATGTATATGTAGCTACTACGGGTACTACAAAAGTGGTGTGTATTCCATAGAATACACATCATCAGACATGAAATAGAAATATTTTCATTACTCCTCATTGTGGCATGGAGGAGCATTTGAGATAGAAATGTGGACTGGAGTGATACATTTCTTGTTGTTTGAAAATTTTTAACTCAAAAAGATGTTATATGTTTTTCAAATTATTAGATATATTTTATTTAAAAGAATAAATTATATATATATGAAGTTCTTAGGGGTATAATTATATTCAAACACAGGCACATCTCACACACACAAACTGAAAAGGTACGGCATGCCCCCCCAAGGGACAACTTATCCATCTAACCCTATTTATTGTATTTATAATCATTAATTCATACATTACTAATAATTATTTGAAATTAATTATATAGTTTTAATATATTACTAATAATTATAGTAATAATTATTAATAATATAATAATAAATATTTATTAATATATTATATTATATATATATATATTAATATATTAATTATTTATTAATATATTATATTATATACTAATAATTATAAATTAATAAATAACAATAATTAGTTAATATGATTTGTTTTAATTAATAAATATTAAATATTATTTTATTAATTTCATTATTAATTTCTACTTATAGTTATTATATTATTAATGACTAATAATATAAAATATATTAATTGCATTATTATATATTAGTTATTAAATAATTCATTAGTGAATTTTGTTTTATTTTTACTTTTATTAATTATATTTTTAATTAATTTATATATGTATATATATATATATATGTGGAGAGAGAGATAAAGAGAACAAAATAGTTAAAATATCATAATTTAAAATTTTAAACAACAAAAAGGGAGGTGTGAAACTTTGTAGAAAATAAATTGGAAGCATCAATGGAGTTCATTATTCATGTGCTCTATAAATGAAGTGTGATCCTTGATTAAACATACTTTCTAAAGGATGACGTGTAAATGGGGTTTATGCGTCATAGAACCAATTTTTAAAAATATAATAAACCCTAACCAGTTTTTCAAAAAATTAATTAAAAAACCTATTTAAAAAATCAGTATCTCACATTTTAAGAAATATTTGATTTTATTTGGTGTTAAAAACATTGGGGGTACTACTTAAATGAATTTCATGGAGACATGATGGGGAAACCACAGAAACACATATAAGGTTGGATCTTATCTTTTAAGAAAAGTAGGATCCAAATCCAACGTGGCCATTCAATGTGTCTATGTTTTCATTTACCTGATATGAATTAATACCAATAATAATAGGTAAATTAAATATTCCACCACAGTATATAATATAAGGATGAAAATCACAATAAACATGTCGACTAGAAGACCTCTTGGCTTTTATTATAAAAAATTAAACAAATACATGGAAAATAAAGCATGAAAGGGATCTGATATAGGGACCTAGATACATCTAAGAATAAAATAATAAATAAACATAGTGATCATACTAAATTTAATGAATACTATAACAACTCATTAGTTTTATCCCAATTAGACTATTAGTTTCCTTGGTAAATAATTCTCCAAAAATATATATTATCTCTCTAATTCTCTTGATTGAGCTTTGACTTTGAATCTCTAGAAGATGATCTGGTATACACATTACATAGAAGGTTGGTGTAGTCCTTACATGACATTATTTTGATATGTATAGATGTTAAACCATTAATATCAAAAAAAAACTTCTTACATTTCGATAAAACATCCTTAAATAATGGGTGTCCATCACTTCCATCAGAAAAAAGGGAGAGGATTTCTTTCCCCAAAACAACATCCTTACCATATTTAAAAAATAAAGGTCCTTTAAAATGATCTTCCAAATACATTAGATGTATAACCCAATCATCATCAGCCCCCACTATCCCAGCGTCATTTTTATTTAGATACATTCCTCAAAGGCATCTTTCTCTAACCAAGAAGCTACTATCAGATTTATTCATTCCATTTTTCCCTCACACTGATTAATAATAATCAACAACCAATGGTTTAACCAACACATGTTGTTTAACCTTGAATGTTCCACCAATAGAATCCAACTTGGAAAAAATACCATACCCCGTAGAATTCTTAGATAAAATTTACAACTACTCAAGTTGAATAGTCAGTGATCCCTACATAAATTTTTATCTTGCACCCTTCTATGTAGGGGTCATCAGATTATAACAGTGTTTACATTCCAGATGTATAGTAATGATCGATATCTAAAACCCTTTCCCCACTTCCATGGGGCTTTTTGTCTTGGTTAACACCCCCTTAGAATTAGGTGTACCATAAAAAACCATTTCCCCTACTAGGAGTGGAAAAAAACTATCTGAAACGAATCAATCCACAAACCAAACCAAACTGAATCAAAGTAGAAGTTTTTTTGTCTGGTTTAGCTTTTAGTACATTTTGAATAAACCTTTATGGTTTATGGTTTGTTTCAAGATCAAAACTAAACCACACCTGTTAAACTATACTTTACCAATTAAAAAATAATAATAAAAATTTCATTTTAAAAAAATACGAATTCTTTATTTTTAAATTGTAATTTTTAATTTAACAATATAATTTTATGTTTAATTACATGATTTTCAAAAACCCATTAATTTTTAAAATATATAATCAACCCACACCACCCTTCATGTACTACCTCCCACCCGCCCTACCCCAAATTCACTCATCCCCTCCCTCCACTATATTACATAGATTCCCCAATCCATCTGATGGTGATTTCTAATCAAATATACCCTCACTCCTCAAATTCCCCATATACCTCCCCCATCCTCATGCCCTCGTCCAACCACTCCACTCCTATATCCTCCCATACAACATTTTATGTCATCCCCAATCAATTTTTTTCAATCCCACCATTCTAATCCCATTCATATTAACCCCCCCCCCATTCTAATTCCCCACTCCATTCAAGATTAGTTATCAATCCCCTCTTTACTTTTGACCACATTTCCCCTCCCTGCATGTCCTAAAAGACGATCAGACCCTCCCTCTCATGCACATAATGGTTGTAAAAGAAATAGAAACCATCTACACGCTGGGGAGTTACCTCCTTAAATGAGTAACAACTATACTCAAACCTTACGGTGTCTCATATTATCTAACATAAACATCCTTAATAAAATCTTCTAGTTTGGGTATACCCTAATTTTAGGTTATTAGTCACACATTTTACTATTTCAATGTTGATTAATTAATCATTTTTTTGGGTTCTTTGTTCATAATTTCTTATATTGTTTAGGCAATTTTATTATTTCACTATATCTTTAATAACCAATTTATAACCAATAATAATAATTTGGGTATTATTTTATTTTATGAAATTAAAATTGGGGAAATGAGTTATTGTTTTCATGAGTTTGTTTTTTTCAGGGTGTAGATAGTATCTTGTTTGGTTTATGGTATAAACTTCTTATAGACTATTTTATAATATATTTTTCTTATTTTTGTTGTGAATAGGCCATTATGTGTGAATAAATGACTCGGATATAGGACCAACAGAACATACCAATCCAGTTTAAATCTTGACTTACCATAATTTGTGGCCATCCCTCCTAGGATTACACTTAGTGTGTTATACACAGAATTAATTATGATTTTATTTTATTTTTTTCAACACTTAATTAATTTCATTGAACAAATATAAGATCAATGTATGACACATAAAAATTAAACATGATTGTACAAATTATTTCTTATCATTGATGATTTCATTTAGTAGTTCAAGTAATAAAAAGTGCTGATTTCTAATTTGGGTATAGGATTTTTTTTCCATTTGTTTATATTTTTGGTTGTAGGTATTTGGTAGATAAAATTGATACTTATTTATTTGGGTGATGTTTTCATCGATTTTTTGGATGGTTTAATGTATTTTTTATGAATTTAAGTAGTTATTTGAATGAATTCTATTTATTTTTTTATTTAGAAACAAAAAAATAATAATAAGGATGATTGATGTGTATTATACAATCTTTTTAAATTTCATAGTGACTGAAAATTATTTTTTTTATTAGTATTTTCTTTGAATTTATGAGACATAATTATATCATGTTTTCTCTATTTTGATTCATATTTCGATTCTCTTACCTTCTTAAAAAGGTATTTCTTCATTTTGGTTCTAATTTATTATTTTTAATTAAATAAAAATTTTATTCTGGTATTAGATATAATATATTGAGGTTCTTAATGTTTTCATCTTACCTTATCATTGAGTGAACTACCCTAAGATATAAGCTATTTCTATGTTTCCATGTTATTGCTAATTTTTTTACTATTTCAGTGAATAAACTAGTTAAAGGTGATATATAATGTGGGGTGACTGGGTGCCTTTACTATATATGAGTTTTGATGATTTATATATATATATATATATATATCAATGTTATGTATTTTATGTTATGATACTCTTACATGGTGAGTTGATTTGTTGAGATTATAGTTAGACTAAACTATTTTTTTAGTTATTAATAGTGTTTATATAGTTTTTTATGATTTTTAATATATAATTATCACATGGTTTTTTAATATTTCTAATTTATATAATTTAGATTTATAAGAGAAATGTGATTTTTGTAATCCTTCAACTTTTAACGTTGGTATAATTACATCATATTTAGTTAATTGTCTATTTTTTATTACAATTATACTTTAATTTTTATCAATTTGTTCACTTTATACATTGTGTTGTTAATAATAGCTTGTAATGTTTTTTTATCAAAAAAAATATCAATCCACAATCAAATGAATCAAAACAAAAAATTAATGATTGAGAAATTTTTTAATTTTAATCCAACCACCATTACATAGTTTGGTTTTCTAGGAATAAATACTGAGCCAAAAATTGGGTTTTGGTTTCGATTTTAGTGATAATAGAAGAAAAAAATCTATCCCCACCCCTATAGATAGTATACTTGGAAGCCATCATCCTTAAGTGATCACCCTCTTCTTGCACTATAGATTCATCATGTTGACACTAATCCCTTTTTTCAACAATTTCAATCTATAAATTTACATATCATGAGTGCATATATCCCACAAAAACAATTATATAAATTAGTTTATCCATTATATTACCAATATATTTCCCAACCATATTTATATCAACACTAGCTAAATATAGATCCTTCCGAGAATTAGATTATTTAAAAATTTTATTAAGACCATTATAACCAATGGTAGCATCAATATTATTAGCCTTCATAGGAATTATATTAATTCTATATGTTGTTTCATCATGTACATTCAAGAATAAGTTGGAGAAAAAAATCCCCGAATAGTTACTATTTGAGTTTCTGATGGACTTGTAATCGACATATGAATTTGGAATATTTTTAAATTCAACCCAAAATTAAAATCATCTAAAATAGTAGATAGTATAACCTTATTAGTTAAAATTGTGCTAAAATCAACCTCGACATTGTCTTGGTCATAATACCCAAATCTAAACTTCTCTAAATTTTTTTCTATTTTAATAAGGACTCGAATCACAGAATCTTGATCAATAAAAACATTTTATGCTAAAAGATTCAGTTTAGTTTATAAATTTTCACCCATACTTGTGAAAATGAATTATTTAATTAAAAATGACTAAAATAAAAAGGTTAATTCCTAAATTTTATGGAAACCATGTTTCAAAGACACAACACAAAATCCTCAAGCCCTCTTCTAGAATTCTATATTAGGGTAAAGATCTGAAAAACCCTCATCCAAATGGATTGCATTTCTAGTTTGAAAACCCCCAAATGTAAGAATTTTTACCAACCAAATCATCTAGTGTTTAGGTTTTTCCACATTTTGAAGGAGAAATCCAATTGATGAATGATTTTGTTTCACATTTCAAATATTTTAGAGACTGCCTCCTACCTCACGATGATTGTAGTCATTAAACATGTTGGAAAAAATACATCAAGGTGTATTCTCAGTATGTTTTGGTTGTGACTGTGTTTGTTGACAAGGACAAATAACTGTTAATGAGTATTAATGGTGTTTTATGAATCAGGTGTTTAAGGTGGCATAGTTTCCCATTGTATGCCAAATTTTTGGGCCTCAAAATCGGGAGTATGGTTTTTATTAAATGATGATTTCCTCATATGGGTACATGTTATATAGACCATGAATCATGATTTGAGGAAGTAATATTGTTTTCATACCATGTATGAAGGATTGGTTCATAGAGTGAAGGAGGTTCATGGGATGTCATGTGGTTTATGGAAGGAAAATTTTTTGTGAGGTGGTGAGTTGTTCGTAAAAATGAGATAGTGATTTTGGCGGCCAGGAAGGAGAAGGTAGTATGCTGACCTCATAGGGCAGAACGGTTTTTAGGATCATGGTACGCAGTGAAGATTTTGGTAAATCTTTGATTAGATGATGTTGAGGATCTATTTTCTTATATAAGAAGTGTTAATCCCACCATTTATCAGATAGTTTTCATAATAAAATATCTTTTATTTGGGAATTCGGCGAAGTCTAAAAGTAGTTCACGATTGAAAATTCCATGAAGGGATAAGTAGTATATGAGGAGAATTACACAAAGGGTTATTTAGTTCATAGTAATGGTTCACGAAAGGTGGTTTGTGGGGAATTGTATCACACAAAATAAGAATGTAATCCAAAAAAAGTGGAGCTGGTACATAGATTTGGTACATGGACATGGTACATGAAAGCAGTTTTCTGCGGCAAAACACGGAGGCATTATGAGAAAGTGGAGACAGTCTGTAGAGCATGGGAAGTTTTTACAAGGGAGGAAATCCACAATGCATACCCAATATTTAGTTCTCAAAATAGGCAATGTGATTAATGGAGGACTCAAGGAATCTTGAAAAAACTTTAAAACAGTTCACGAACGCACTTTCTACTAACTAAAAGTACACATAAAAGTAAATTTCATCTATAGGTGAAAAAGGGACTTCAATAGAGAATCTATATATAGTTGTGGATGTGAACTTTCAGGGAAATTGAGGGACCTACAATTCCATAAACTGTTATTGGATCCCTTCCAAGACTAGTGAGAAAAGGAAGAGGATGATGGTTATCCTTTCCACTGGCAGTGATTTAGAGAAAAATACATGGGGAGTGACCCTTGGGAATGTAGTGACAAGACCTTAAATATTTTGAAGGTAGTGAGATGGGAATAAAAGTGACCTAGCCTGAACCTTTTAATTAGAATTGAGCATTAAAATATTTGGTAAATCGCCACATCATCATTGTATGCTCATTAGATGTAGCCTAGTGTGGGTGAACCATGTAAAATCCATGTGTCTTGTGCATGATTTCATTTCTGTTCATATATTTCTAAGGGAGAAATAGATAAGTGTGTTTTTTTAATGATGAAACTAGATCCAAAGGGGTGTTAATTTTAATCTTCCATACCCTGAATCCCCCCCACCTCTAGGTATTTGACCTATTTTACCAAACTATTGGTGTCACAGCGAAAGGATAAAAGTCAGTGGTTCTCTCTTAGTAGAATAAATAGAGGTGGTCAATCACAAATGAATTATGATCTTCAATGGAAATAGTTTTCAACTATGGAAGAATCAGATGCATCACTACATCTGATCATTTGTAATTGATTTATTCACATAAGATATGCATGGAATATCATCTGACATCAATATTTTTGCTTTATCAAAAGCTAAAAGAATATAATTGGATTTTGATGCTAAATTGATCGATGCATTTGGGGTATCCCCATGAAATTAAATTTATATGAATTTTATATCATGTAAAACATCAAATGATATATGGGAAAATCTATTGAATATCTATGAAAAAAATTTCAATGGTCATATATGAAATGAGTGTAGGTTTTTTGTAACAAGTATGAAGATATAAGAATAAACCCAAACGAATCTGTTGACGCATTATTTATCATGGTGAATGTTGTAGTGGAATACATGCATGGTCATGGAGGATTCATTGAAGATATCAATATTGTGAATAATATCTTGATGAAACTTCCACCCCGGTTTAATCCAAAAGTTTCGGTTTTGGAAGATAAATATCCAAAGGAGATGACATTGGATAACTTGCATAGTACCCTTGTTACAAATAAAAATTCAAATGACGATAACAATGTTTTCGAAAAGTGTGACTCCAAAGAAGTGGAATTCAAGGCCATGAAAAAGGTCTCCATTAAAGATAGTAAGGAGAAATATTATTTGGATACTGACATGTCATTCATCACTTCAAACCTACAAATAGGAAGAGTAATTTTCAAAGGTAAACTTCCACGTTCATGTTTTTTATGTGGAAATATTGTACATTTTTTATTAATGTGTTCTAAGAAGTTTGAATATGACAATGAAGAAAATGATGAAATTCCCTAGAAAAAGTATTCATCCAATGCGAAAGGTATGAGAATTGTGAATAAATATTTGTTCAAAAAGATGAATCTTCTTTCAAAAGAATATGAAATTTTAAAATAATCTAAGGTAGAAGATTTGGGGGACTACAAATATCATAAAGCAGATTTTGTGGTGCCTGTTGTTGGAAATTCCCAAAAAAAGGAAGAAAAAATAGTGATGAGGGAGAAGTAGAAGGAAGAGTTGATCTTGAGGATGAATTATAAGCTTCTCATAAAAAGTTAGATGTTTGGAGATCCAAACAAAATAAATCTAACAAAGAGGTTTGTGATTTAAAAATCTATAAACAATAAAAGAAAGAATAAAATTCTTGAGCTGAATTAATAAATTGAAAAACTAATGTCTTAACACCAAATGTATCAGAAAAGGTATTTGACTACAATCTCAAAATTGAAGAAAAGAAAATAGAGATTGATAGTTTGAATGAAAATGAAAAATATAAAATCAAACATATCAAAGAACTTGAACATAAAGTAATCGGTCTATGACAATGTGTAAATAATCAAGAAAAATTGTTGACTCACCAAACAACATCATGGAAACAGATAACATTGGAAACATAAAAGTTGAAAGTGAATTATTGTTGTCTAGAAGAATATAAGAAACAATAAAATTAAAATTATAAGGTTTGTATGGGTATTGATAAAAAATAGAAAGCATTAATTGTTGGAGTCATATCAAAATCACTTTCTCTGATATCGAAGATTTATTTTGGTATAAAGTAGAATCAAAATATTTAGAGAACACAAGGGATAACTAATGGTGTAATATTGCCACACTAGAATGTACCCCTAATAAGATGATATTTTTTTGGAAGGACGGTACATTCAAAAAATGTTTGTTCCATAGAAAATAGGTACCAAAGAGAACATGAACAGCAATGGTAGTCATACAGAGCTCAATTAAAATTCCTAATCCCAGTTACCTAGAGTTAGTGCATTATTGCATAACATTAGCATGATCACAAGGGATCAAATTCTGAAAGGCCGATTTGTTTAGTATCATTAGAAGTACTAGATACATACATAAGTTTTACATTATATTATAAAATGAAAAACAACAACAACATTGTCTTCTTTGAATACATTCATATCCCTTAGACTATACCTACAAGTCAGAAATAATATACTTCCACACATCCTAGGAAAAGTAAAACATAGAAAGAGGTGAGCTCAGGTGCTCAATAATGATAACAATATAGCAGAAACTTTCAAAAATAATCCTAAACATTTAAGGCAATGTATAAGACTAAAACATAAGCCTTTTAAAAGTAAAATTCAGTATAACATGGAAAAGATAAAACAAATAATGCCATTTACTTATACATATGGATCTTCTACTAGTCGAATAATCACAAGTAATATCAACAGCTAATTTCATAATGATGGAATGCAAAATGCCGAACATCATAACCACACAGTCAAGGACTCGTGCTAAGACTACAAATATGATTTTTTCACGGCCTTTTTAAAATACAAAAGTTTGTCTTATGAGACCTACCACTGCATCGAGAAGCTATAGTGGGCACCATATATCACTTACTAAGTCCAATGCATTCCTCATATGAAAAGTTTTAAACATAACATACACATTCGTATTAAAACTAGCATATGAAATATCAACACCTTATCCATAAACCATGAATGGTATAAAAATAACACATCCACAGTCTAACATACCAAAAAATGTTCAATATAATATGGAAGATTGTATCATAATTAAGAAACTTCAAACAAGTGTAAAATCCATTAAAGGATGTTGACATAGATGAAATCAAAACTATTTGAGAAAAATATATCATTTTATTTTGAAATCATTTAAAAGTAACATAATAATAAAATAAATCAATTATTTTGAAAATATTCTTATAATATTTTAAAGGAAGCTTCGAAGATGTTATAATGATAGAAAATAGTCTCACTGAACCTATAATTGAAAAAACATTCTTTCCTAAATTTTGTCAAAAAGGTTGTAAAGGACCTTGTTTGGAAAATGACGGAAAGATTCCTTTACCTTTTAATTTTTCTTGATCCAGGGTACATTAACCTCTTATATAATAGTTAAATAATTTTTAATAAATTATACAAGAACCACATACATAAATATGATATCATATATGATCTTCTAATATTTCATTATTAATAATATTTCAGTAGTATCATTGTTTTCGGTGTTAACTAATTCATTTTATTTTATATGCTTGGTTATGTAGGCCATGTTTGTTATAGATAGTATGTATTTGATTCATTTATATAATTATATTAAGTTATTAATTATTATTTTTTTATCATAAAATGATATTTATTCTTAATGGTTACGATGGGGAATCAATCTCATCGCGTTCGTGGAGATGGTAATCCGAACGTACGCATGAGCGACAATACCATTCTATTGATGGTGAAATCATATTTAATTGGACAGTGTATCAAAATACATAATCCTTAACAAGGTATATTTATTATTTAAATAATTTACACTCATTATTATACCTAGCCAAATAATGAAGTGTTTGAATAACGGACTACACCCTGACGTGGAGACTGTAAGTCGTACGTATGCTTCTATGGTGACTTTTCATTCATTGGATGGATAGAATAATGAATATGGTTGTAACATATTTATAATAACATCACGGTATGTATAAGTTACTGGAGTTATTGTTTTGTTATGGAAACAAAAATTAATTTGTAAGTGGAAGAAGAAAATAACTTTGAAAGAGGTGGTAAAATTATTACCTCTTCTTCAGGTGTTTCTTTTTGAGATGATCAAAAGGGCATCATAGGATGGATTTAGGATCAATGTAATTCCTCTAGGTATAAGTGAGGATATTTGGTAGGATATTTGAGCGGGGTTTGTCCAAGCCAAATGGATTTGTAGGTGTGATTTTAAGAGAAGGGGAAGTACCCTTTTATAATTGATTTGAGGGTCACTTTAGGAAAAGCTTAAAATATAAAATAATTTTCAGTTTCTAATGGCTCCAAAAGAATTTATTTAGAGAATAAGGTTTTGATGGGTAGAAAATCTCAATCAATAGGTTTTAGATAAGTTTAGGTCACCATATTATCCTTATCTTTTAGATTAAACTCTTATTTATATAGTTTAAATTTTACTTTGAATTCTTGTATTATTATATTAAATAGTTAATAAACCTAATATAAAAAAACAAGAAAACCCCAAGTGGTTCATTATTAATATATATATCCTTATCTATGTCATTTTTCGTAACCTTATATTTTTAGAAATATTATATCAATTAATAATATAGTATTTGTTTTAAAAACTCTTTTATGTTAATTTTGACAGTATTTCATATTTTGTTTTTTTTTGAAAGTCATAACAACTTTATTAATTCGAAAAAAAAATAATTAATCCACCTTAACATGTAATATTAACCTATAAAATTTGTGAGATTCATCAAAAGTCCCAATTTAAATTTATTTGTATATTTATAATATTAATTATTTTAATCATTCATTAATAAGGTAATTACTACATCATCACTGTGTCATAAATAAAGTAAATTATTTAAGGTCAAAAAATTATAAATAAAATACCATTATTTAGTAAATATTTATATATTTATAATGAATATATGTAGTCGAATTTATCTTTTGTGTAACCCTATATTAAAAATGTTTTAGTTATGAAAATTTGAATTTAACACATTTTACTCTTCTTTAAATAAAATAATAATAAATGTCCTAATCTAATTGAAGTGGACTAAATAGATAATATTTTATTCCTATGCTTGATTTTGGTTAAAAAAACAATTATCTAATAGAATTATGACATGTCTTAGGGTAATTATAATATCATTTTTACATTTAATTCCTTATTTACTTTTAACCATGGTAATAAAATTCAAAAGTTACTATTCACCAAAAATTATTTTCATCATATTGAATCACATTTTACTTACTACTATCAACCATGTCTCTCAGATTTTTAAAATTCAATTCACAGAAGTAGTAAAGTTGCATTTAATGGAAATTTGCAAATGCGCCTAGAAGGTGGGTAAAAGACAGTAAAAAGTTCAATATGATTTTATATATATAATATTATAATAAAATGACTCTAATAAATTACATTGAACATTTATAGTTATTATATATCTATTTTTACCTAATATAGATATAAATAAAATAAATAATTATCAAAATAGAAAGTCGGTATTAACCAATAATGAAATGTTTTCCACTATTCATCAAAAATTGAAAGTTTTCATAAAAATAATAAAATTAACCCTAAGTTAATTTTGATATTCAGAATCCAAAAAATGAAGTCCATTTTGAGAAATAAAATTTATAAAATTTCAAAAATGGGTATTAATATTCATAATGGTTGTTTTGATTTGTTGTGGTGTGGTAAAATTCCATGTTGCATACAATGCAAGCTATTTCATTATTCAAAGGGAAACGTATCATGGAAGCTTGGGGTGTAACATTATCCCAATCATAAAATAATTTCATCCTAGAAATTTTTAGAATAATACTTCATAAAATGATTTTGGTGGTACTTCATCGTATGTTCATCAGGTTACCAGGTTGCCTCTTCCATCTTATGATTTCTCCATAGAACTTTCACCAGATGAGTCATCTGGTTTCTCCACACTTGTTCTTTGGCATCAAGAACTCTGATAGGCTCTTCGCAATAAGAGAGTTTGGGTTCTAGTTATATTTATTCATAAGTGATTACATGCATTGGTTCAGGCTTGTATTTTCTTAGTAGTGATACATGGAACACATCATGAACTTTAGAGAGACTTGGTGAAATTTCCAAATGATAAGCTACAACTCTAATTCATTCTTTAATTTCGAAAGGTCTCATGTACCTGGGACTTATTTTTCCCTTCTTACCGAAATGTATAATAGTGTTCCATGGAGATATTGTAACACCCCAAAATTTTATGAAAAATATTCTTTTTAATTTCATTAATGTCTTGTGTTGTACGCTACACCAAAAGAAGCTTTCACAACATGCATCATTGACTTGCCTTTCATTACACGCAATCGCGACCTTCCTCGATAGCGTGAGTAGTACGCAATAACGAGTTTCACTAAACAACAATATGCTATTAAAATATTATTAAAACTAGCCGTTATGAATATTAATAACCACTTTTTGAAATTTTGTATATTTTACTTTTCAAAATAGAATTCATTTTTGGATTCGTAATATCGAAATTAGCGTAGGGTGAAAATTTGGTACTTTTCGGATAACTTTCATTTTCTGATGAATAGTGAAAATTACTAAATTTTAATTAAAAACAACTTTTTTAATCGAAATAATTAATAGTGATAAATTATTAATTTGAGTGGTTTTAAAGTATATCTAGAATATATTTTTACAATTCAATACAATTTTGGTCATTGGATGTAATTTCACATTTACACCAGACATAAACAAATGTTAATCTTTTGATAGTTATTATCTCTTAAAAACACGCTATTTGTTGTGACAGCGGAAATTAATTATAAAATTAATTAATGCAACTTATATGTTGGGAATTTTGTAAAATAGAAATCATTTTTGAACTTGTAATATCAATTATAGCTGAGGGTGAAATTTTGGCATTTTTCTGAAAAACATCAATTTTTGATGAATAGTGAAACTACTAAGTGGTAGTTAAAAAATTAATTTTCATCATAAATCTTAATTTTACCGCTTCTGTGAATGGAATTTCAAAAATATGAGATACACGGTTGATGTCAGTAAGTAAAATGTGGTTCAATGAGATGAAAATAATTTTTGGTGAATAGTAACTTTTTACTTCTAATTACCACGGTTAAAAGTAAATAGGGTAATTAAGGGTAAAAATGATATTAATATTACCATAACACATTTCCTAATCCTATTGGACAAATGTACCTCGACCAAAAACAACCTTAAGTGTAAAATATTATCATTTAGGCCCACTTGGATTAGATTAGGACATTTATTATTATTTAATTCAAAGAAGAGTTAAAAGAGTTAAAATCAAAGTTTATTTACTAAAACATTTTTACTATAGGGTTATACATAATATAATTTCGACTATAAATATTCATTAGAAAGCTAAAAATATTTCCTACATAATTGTATTTTATATGTAATTTTTATACTTTAAATAATTTAATTTATTTATGACACAACGATGATGCAGTAATTACCTTTTTAAGAAAATATTAACATAATTGATGTTATAAATGCCCCAATAAATGCAATTTGAGACTTTTTATGACTTAAACTAATTTTATAGGTTTATATGACATGTTATTGTTGATTTAAGTAACTTGGTTCGAACTTATCATTCTGTTAGAAATTTCATAAAAATCATGTACCAAATAGTGTCAAAATTGACATAAATTAGTTTTTAAAACAAATATTATATTATTAATTGTTATTTAATTCCTAAAAATCTAAGGTTCTGCAAAAATGACTTAGATAAGGATAGATATATTAATAATAAACAACTTGGGGTTCGTTTGGCTTCATGTAGTAAGTTTATTAACTATATAGTGTAAGAAAACAAAAAGACACGGTAAAAGTTAAATTATTTAACTTAGAGTTAAATCTAATTGATAAGGTTAAAATAATAACCTAAACTTGTCTAAATACTATTGGATGAGAGGCGTTCGACCCATCCCCACTTTATCTTAGAAATAAGACCATTTGTAACCATTATAAACCGAATTTGACCTTAATATAATATAATATTTTGAGATTTTCCTAAGATGCCCCTCTCCTCCCTTATAAAAGGGAACCTCCTCCCTCTCCTCCTCACACCAATTTGAGCATTCAAGCTCGGACAACCCCTGCCAAAATCTCTTCTCAACTTCAATATTATCATCCTAGAGGTCCTGGTCTTCTTAAAAGTCCAATTTTAGTGCCCTAAAAGGAGGTCTCAAAGAAGCACTTCAAAGAAGAGGTAATACCCATTACCGATCCTTTCCAATTTCTTTCTTCTTCAACTTCTTCTTCTTTAGTTGTTTCATTATGAAGTAATAACATCAGTATCATTCATATACTGATATATTATTATAAGTATGAAACAACCCTATTTAACCATCTATCCATCATACGGAAAATGAAATCACCGCGCATGCGTACGTACGGAATACCGTCTCCACGCCGTGGTGTAATCTATTTTCCGCCGCCACCTTAATAGGATAGGTATAATAGTGTAATGAGTAACTATATATGATTATTATAAAGTGATATTGATACTGAAATAGTATACATACACTTCAACACAATTCCACGACCATGGGAAAGATATCATCGCTCGTGCGTACGTACGGACTACCGTCTCCACGACGCGATGAGATTCATTATCCATGTTAACCATTTAAGAATGATTATAAAGTATATATAATGAATATTAATGGAATATATGACATGGTAAATCTACTGGATTTATGTATATATATATATATTTCATCTACTTACTTCCATTCAAGACAATAAGGAAAGGAAAGCAGCGTTCATGCGTACGTACGGACTACCGTCTCCATGAACGGTGTGTTTCCTTTCATTTATCTATATATTATATATATATATATATACTGAATATATATGATATATAAATCATACTTTATATTCTGGAAGTAAGTAAATCATGATATAAGTAATAATAATGTCAAGAACAACAAGTCCAAACACCTACGATAAATGAGACGATTTTACCCAAAACGCGAATTTACAAAATAACGGGTAGTATAAACTCATAAGTGGACCATATATGATATAATAAAAATGAATATGATTCTTTAATAAGTCAATAACATGATTTAAATCATTATACAGGAGGTTCGGACACGTACAAAGCAAGTCGGACCGAAGGTAAGGGAAAATATCACAATCTCATTTTTATCCGAGATTGTTTTTACTTTGGCATTTACTAGGGTGTATTTTATCATCCACATCCATGTTCCCTAAATATGTAATATTGTTTCCATACACTTTCAATATTTTAAATCCAATTTTACCCTTCGGTGATTTTTTAGTAAATAATATGAAAGGAATCTTTTGTCGTTTTTCGTACAAGGTACTTTTTCACTTTTCTGACAAAAGTACTAGAAGAATGTTTTTTTAACTTATACGTCATGAATGGATTTTTAAAACATTATTTCCAAGAAGATTCCTTTACAAGTTTTCAAGTTTATTTTTAATCACTTCTTTTAGTTTAAATTTGTATGACATGTTAAGAAAGGAAAAATGTTTTTGAAAAAGAAAGGATATTTTCCTCAAGAATGTAGTTCAAGTGTTTTATCAAAATTATTTTCCATCTAAGATAATAAACGGTTCTGTTTTTATCCCTATTATTACATTTATTTGATCATGTTGTGATGGAATTATTTTTATGAATTCCTTTATCTTATATGAATTGATTTATGATGTCATGATGTTTAAGATTCCCATTTGTATTACATGGGTTATGCACTGATGTATGATTTATGATTTTGTGGCACACATAAGAATGGTATCATTATGAGATGGGTGGGACCTATATCTCCCTCCAATGCATTGGGTAAAGATTTTATATCTCATGAGATAGACATGGCTGGAACGGTAGGTTATACCGGTTCAGTCAAACAGGACTGGAACGAGGGTGACTCGGTTCAGAAAGGGACTTTGTCCACTAAGATAGTCTTGGAAATGAGTCTTCACTAACAAGAAATGATTCTCTATGATTATGTGTGTATGCCACAAAGTTTCATGTTTTAAGTTATTATTATTGAGATTTCATTTCACTACTATAATTTATCCCATGTTTTGAAATTATGCTCTCTTTTGCAGGTTAAGATTTCCAAAAGTTATGTTGTTATGAATATGATGTGATTGATTTTTCTTTTGTTTACCGTTATTGAGAATTTGAGCTCACCCTTTTATGTTTTCTTTTTCTCAGGATTTAAAGAAAGGTTTTAGGTAAAAAAAAGGGAAGATCTTTATGGGAGATATTGAAGATCTTTCACCATAATTAGAAGATTACGTTCCGAGTTTCCAAAGACACTAAACTATTACGATCCTTGTGTCTGTGTTTTCGTTATGTACTAAGTATTCCGCAAATGTAATGTAATGTCAATGTACATCAAGCTTCAGGTCTCTACAGTTGGTATCAGAGGAAAGGTTTAGTCAACCTTTGGAAACTAGGATGCGAAAACGTTAGTAAGATCTCTAGAGATATTTCTAAGGTATGTCTAGGGATGTCCCTAAGGTTAAGTATATGTATAGGTTATAGTACTAGAATTACACTAACGATCATAGAATTAAACCTAAGATGTTAGATATTGAAGGTACTCCCCCTTTATTATGTTGTTTTCCCTAGCATGATTTTTTCCTCTCACACTATTCTTTTTGGGTTTTAGACGATGGCTAGAACCTGAAGGAACCGTGTTGATCAATGCAATGGACAATGCAATGATTTTCCTCCTGAACAAACAAATGTTATGGGTGATGGAGTGAAAAATCTTATTGTTATACTTACACAAGCTATGAATCATTCTGGACTTCCAAATGAGCATATAAGGGAACAATATTCTATTGAGTCCTTCATGAGGCAACATCCACCTTCTTTCAGTGGGTCTTCTGATCCACTTGTTGTTGAACAATGGATCAGTACCACTGAAAAGATATTTTCAGTTCTTCAATGTTCTGAACATGATAAAGTCATCTTAGCAGTGTATCGTTTGGAAGGTGATGCTGATCAATGGTGGAATCTTATCAAGAATACGAGGCCAAGAGATGAAATTGAGTCCATGGAATGGGATGAGTTCAAGAACTTATTTTTCACTAAGTACTTCCCTCGTATTCTTCGAACAAAGATGGAAAAGGAGTTTCTTGAGCTGAAGCAGAAGGATGATGAATCTGTTGGTATATATGAAGCAAATTTTACAAGACTTGCAAGGTATGCATCTGGCATTATCATCCAACCTGAACGTAAAGTTGATCGATTTTTCAGTGGCTTAAAACCAAGTCTTCGAAGGGCATTAGCTATAAGAGACTTCAGTAGCTATGAAGAAATTGTGCATTGTGCTATCAAGGTAGAAATGGAAGTTGGTGTTACATATCCATCTCATGGTTTTGAAAAGAAACGAAAGATGGAGTTCAAGGAGAAATCTCAGAATAATGGTGAAAAGAAGATGAATGTTTCCTTATGCACAAAGTGTGGAAAGAAGCATGGTGGAGATTGTCTTAAAGGGACTAGAAAATGTTTTAAGTGTGGAAAATAAGGTCATCGAGCAGCTGAGTGTCGAAGTAATGGAAAAAGGGATTCTAATGATTTGAATAAAGCAAACACTGCAGAGAACGCACAACCAACACTTCAATGATTCAAGTGCAAGGAAATGGGGCATTATGCTAATAAATGCCCTAGTCCAAGGGTTAGTGATGATCGACATGAGAAACCGCTTAAGGAAGAGGACAAAGGGAAGTCACATGTGATCACTATTGGCAATGTTGAATATGAAAATGATGTGGTGGAATGATTAAGTGTTTATGTAATGGGATTCCAAAATAATGTTGTATCATGGAGTATCGTAATATTTATGTATTGGTCTAATGTGTTATTCAAAGTGATTGAGATATTATGCGCATAATGAAGGGAAAACGAGAAAATGAAATGTTTAACAATATTCATGAGCTCATGATTGATATAAGGACTAAGTGATATCATGGTTTGAGTATATAGAATTTTGAGGATTTTGATATGTGGAAAGTGTTAACTTTTAAATGCATTCATGTTTTCACTAAGTTTCAATGCGTATTCAAGAGAATACATGATTAAGGACTTTGAATGTTTGGAATGTGACCAACAAAACAAATCTTATGTTATATGGGGATCAACGATGGTATTAAATCTCTAGTAATCGTTTTCACTATGTTATGAGAGTGGACTGCAGTATTATGGATAAGCCTAAAGATTAGAATGGATTATGTTAGACATAAGTTAGTATTGTTTAAGGATAGAAGTTTTTTCGATTTTATTGATGGGATGTTATAGTAATATAGTTTTAGAAAAAGGACAACCTGCAGGACGGGCGACATCCCATCGCGTCGGACAAGGCTGTGGGAATCGAACCCACAACCGAAGTGCGACTGGCCTTTATCGCCTACCACTGGCCTACAAGAAGTCCCTATTTAGTGGAAACTAACTTTATTATATTAAGCAGTATGATATATGAAGTATAAGTCCATTTTAAGAACCATATATATAGATCGACTTATGAATATAATCTTTTCTAACCTTTTGTTTGAGACAGATGGAATGACCCGTCATTCTATCACATGATCTGCTAACACTTCACGAATAACAAATTCAACTTCATTTATTTAAGAGATGAAGTGGAAATTGTTCAAGGCACGAACAATAGTGAGATTGTACCAAAATAAAGTAATTATTTATTCTAATTCAAATTTACAACTTTAGGGAAATGATCTTGAAAACCAAAAATGTTTTCATAGTGCCCTTATATCCGATGAATCAGATGGTACCCTAGATAGTCACAAATTTATGTCTTTGTGATTGCTGGCTTTTCCATAGCCATGTTCTCTACCACTCTCCATCAGAACATGATGGTTAGATTTCTCTTCCATGTCCATATTTTCACCTATGTGGAAACCCAGTGATTAGTTTATTTGGGTAACCGTTATGTTTCATACTTTTGTTTTTAAAGATTGGTTTTGGTGTTCCTTTTGACGATGTGGGTTTCTATTAAAGAAACTTTCGAATAGTAAACCATTTATAACCCCGACGAATTTCGAGGGCGAAATTCATTTAAGGGGGGTAGAATGTAACACCCCAAAAATTTATGAAAAATATTCTTTTTAATTTCATTAATGTCTTGTGTTGTACGCTACACCAAAAGAAGCTTTCACAACACGCATCATTGACTTTCCTTCCATTACACGCAATCGCGACCTTCCTCGATAGCGTGTGTAGTACACAATAACGAGTTTCACTAAACAACAATACGCTATTAAAATATTATTAAAACCAGCCGCTATGAATATTAATAACCACTTTTTGAAATTTTTTATATTTTATTTTTCAAAATATAATTCATTTTTGGATTCGTAATATCGAAATTAGCTTAGGGTGAAATTTTGGTACTTTTCGGATAACTTTCATTTTCTGATGAATAGTGAAAATTACTAAATTTTAATTAAAAACAACTATTTTAATCGAAATAATTAATAATGATAAATTATTAATTTGAGTGGTTTTAAAGTATATCTTGAATATATTTTTACAATTCAATAAAATGTTGGTCATTGGATGTAATTTCACATTTACACCAGACATAAACAAATGTTAATCTTTTGATAGTTATTATCTCTTAAAAACACGCTATTTGTTGTGACAGCGGAAATTTATTATAAAATTAATTAATGCAACTTATATGTTGGGAATTTTGTAAAATAGAAATCATTTTTGAACTTGGAATATCAATTATAGCTTAGGGTGAAATTTTGGCATTTTTCTGAAAAACATCAATTTTTGATGAATAGTGAAACTACTAAGTGGTAGTTAAAAAATTAATTTTCTTCATAAATCTTAATTTTACCGCTTCTGTGAATGGAATTTCAAAAATCTGAAAGACACGGTTGATGTCAGTAAGTAAAATGTGGTTCAATGAGATGAAAATAATTTTTGGTGAATAGTAACTTTTTACTTCTAATTACCACGGTTAAAAGTAAATAGGGTAATTAAGGGTAAAAATGATATTAATATTACCCTAACACATGTCCTAATCCTATTGGACAAATTTATCTCGACCAAAAACAACCTTAAGTGTAAAATATTATCATTTAGGCCCACTTGGATTAGATTAGGACATTTTTATTATTTAATTCAAAGAAGAGTTAAAAGAGTTAAAATCAAAGTTTATTTACTAAAACATTTTTAATATAGGGTTATACATAATATAATTTCGACTATAAATATTCATTAGAAAGATAAAAATATTTCCTACATAATGGTATTTTATTTGTAATTTTTATACTTTAGATAATTTAATTTATTTATGACACAACGATGATGCAGTAATTACCTTTTTAAGAAAATATTAACATAATTGATGTTATAAATGCCCAAATAAATGAAATTTGAGACTTTTTATGACTTAAACTAATTTTCTAGGTTAATATGACATGTTATTGTTGATTTAAGTAACTTTTTTTGAACTTATCATTCTGTTAGAAATTTCATAAAAATCATGTACCAAATAGTGTCAAAATTGACATAAATTAATTTTTAAAACAAATATTATATTATTAATTGTTATTTAATTCCTAAAAATCTAAGGTTTGGCGAAATGACTTAGCTAAGGATAGATATATTAATAATATACAACTTGGGGTTCGTTTGGATTCATGTAGTAAGTTTATTAACTATATAGTGTAAGAAAACAAAAAGACACGGTAAAAGTTAAATTATTTAACTTAGAGTTAAATCTAATTGATAAGGTTAAAATAATAACCTAATCTTATCTAAATACTATTGGATGAGAGGCGTTCAACCCATCCCCACTTTAGATTAGAAATAAGACCATTTGTAACCATTATAAACCGAATTTGACCTTAATATAATATAATATTTTGAGATTTTTCTAAGATGCCCCTCTCCTCCCTTATAAAAGGGCACCTCCTCCCTCTCCTCCTCACACCAATTTGAGCATTCAAGCTCTGCCAAACCCTGCCAAAATCTCTTCTCAACTTCAATATTATCATCCTAGAGGTCCTGGTCTTCTTAAAAGTCCAATTTTAGTGCCCTAAAAGGAGGTCTCAAAGAAGCACTTCAAAGAAGAGGTAATACCCATTACTGATCCTTTCCAATTTCTTTCTTCTTCAACTTCTTCTTCTTTAGTTGTTTCATTATGAAGTAATAACATCAGTATCATTCATATACTGATATTTTATTATAAGTATGAAACAACCCTATTTAACCATCTATCCATCCTACGGAAAATGAAATCATCGCGCGTGCGTACGTACGGAATACCGTCTCCACGCCGTGGTGTAATCTATTTTCCGCTGCCACCTTAATAGGATAGGTATAATAGTGTAATGAGTAACCATATATGATTATTATAAAGTGATATTGATACTGAAATAGTATACATACACTTCAACACAATTCCACGACCATGGGAATGATATCATCGCTCATGCGTACGTACGGACTATCGTCTCCACGACGCGATGAGATTCATTATCCATGTTAACCATTCCAGAATGATTATAAAGTATATATAATGAATAATAATGGAATATATGACATTGTAAATCTACTGGATTTATGTATATATATATATATCATCTACTTACTTCCATTTAAGACAATAAGGAAAGGAAAGCAGCGTTCATGCGTACGTACGGACTACCGTCTCCATGAACGGTGTGTTTCCTTTCATTTATCTATCTATTATATATATATATATACTGAATATATATGATATATAAATCATACTTTATATTCTGGAAGTAAGTAAATCATGATATAAGTAATAATAATGTCAAGAACAACAAGTCCAAACAGCTACGATAAATGAGACGACTTTACCCAAAACGCTACTTTAACATGAATTTACAAAAGAACGGGTAATATAAACTCATAAATGGACAATATATGATATAATAACAATGAATATGATTCTATAATAAGTCAATAACATGATTTAAATCATTATACAGGAGGTTCGGACACGTACAAAGCAAGTCGGACCTAAGGTAAGGGAAAATATCACAATCTCATTTTTATCCGAGATTGTTTTTACTTTGGCATTTATTGGGGTGTATTTTATCATCCACATCCATGTTCCCTAAAGATTTAATGTTGTTTCCATCCACTTAAAATAGTTTAAATCCAATTTTACCCATCGGTGAGTTTTTAGTAAAGAATATGAAAGTAATCTTTTGTCGTTTTTCGTACAAGGTACTTTTTTACTTTTCTAACAAAAGTACTAGAAGAATGTTTTTTTAACTTATACGTCATGAATGGATTTTTAAAAAATTATTTCCAAGAAGCTTCCTTTACAAGTTTTCAAGTTTATTTTTAATCACTTCTTTTAGTTTAAAGTTGTATGACATGTTAAGAAAGGAAAAAAATTTCAAAAGGAATGGATATTTTCCTCAAGAATTTAGTTCAAGTGTTTTATCAAAGTTATTTTCCATCTAAGATAATAAAGGGTTATGTTTTTATCCCTATTATTACATTGATTTGATCATGTTGTGGTGGAATTATTTTTATGAATTCCTTTATCTTATATGAATTGATTTATGATGTCATGATGTTTAATATTCCCATTTGTATTACATGGGTTATGCAATGATGTATGATTTAT
Organism: Viscum album; assembly: GCA_963277665.1. Taxonomy (NCBI): domain Eukaryota; kingdom Viridiplantae; phylum Streptophyta; class Magnoliopsida; order Santalales; family Viscaceae; genus Viscum; species Viscum album. Next base: position 1,659,834,386 of record OY728153.1, read on the forward strand.
GATTTTGTGGAACACATAAGAATGGTATCATTATGAAATGGGTGGGACCTATATCTCCCTCCAATGCATTGGGTAAATATTTTATATCTCATGAGATAGACATGGCTGGAACGGTAGGTTATACCGGTTCAGTGAAACAGGACTGGAACGAGGGTGACTCGGTTCAGAAAGGGACTTTGTCCACTAAAATAGTCTTGGAAATGAGTCTTGACTAACAAGAAATGATTCTCTATGATTATGTGTGTATGACACAAAGTTTCATGTTTTAAGTTATGATTATTGAGATTTCATTTCACTACTATAATTTATCCCATGTTTTGAAATTATGCTGTCTTTTGCAGGTTAAGATTTCTAAAAGGTATGTTGTTATGAAAATGATGTGATTGATTTTTCTTTTGTTTACCCTTACTGAGCATTTGAGCTCACCCTTTTATGTTTTCTTTTCCTCCGGATGTAAAGAAAGGTTTTAGGTAAAAAAAAAGGGAAGATCTTGGTGGAAGATATTGAAGATCTTTCACCATGATTAGAAGATTACGTTCCGAGTTTCCAAAGACACTAAACTATTACGATCCTTGTGTGTGTGTTTTTGTTATGTACTAAGTATTCCGCAAATGTAATGTAATGTCAATGTACGTCAAGCTTCAGGTCTCTACAGATATCTTCAAGAAAACATGATCTCTCACTTGAAATTCCAAATCCTTCCTTCAGTTTTAGGCATATCTCTTATGCCTACTTTGAGCTTCTTTAATGTGGGTTTGGATAATCATCACCTTTTCCATTGTTTCCTCAACAAGTTTTGGCCCTATGAGTCTTTTTTCACCAACATCATCCCAACAAGTTGGTGTGCAACATCTCTTTCTATATAATGATTCATATAGTTCCATCATAATACCTAAATGGAATCTATTGTTATAGGAAAATTAAACCAGAGGTAAATATTGATCCCACATACCTTGAAAGTCAAGTGATAAATATCTCAACATGTCTTCTAAGGTTTTAATAGTCTGTTCTGGTTTTCCATCAGTTTGAGGGTGGTAGGCAGTGCTTCAACAAAGTTCAGTATCCAAGGCCTTCTAAACACTTTTCCAGAATCTTGATATAAAATAGGGATCACGATCTGAAACAATTGATAGGTGTACTCCATGATGCTTTACAACTTAATTAATATATATTATTTCTAGATGTTAAAGTGGTAAATCTTATCTTATAGCAAGAAAATGTGTTGACTTGTTAAGACGATCAACAATGACCCTTATTGCATTATTCCTTCTAAGAGTACTTGGTAGTCCAAAGACAAAGTCCATTGTAATATCATCCCATTTTCACTCATGTATGGGAATAGGTTGCATGACTCCTCTAGGATGTTGTCTTCCTACCTTCACCTATTGAAAAACCATACATCTTGACAAATATTCTGCAATCTCCCTCTTCTTGTTGTCCCACAAAAAATTTTCCTTCATATCTCTATAAATCTTAGTGATACTGGGGTGTATAGAGAAATTGTAGCAATGAGCATCATCAAACAATTCCCTTTCTAGATCATGTAGGTCAGGAACACAAAGTATCTTCCCAAATTTCAAAATTTAATATTCGTATACAAATTCAATCAATCTTCCATCATTCACAGCATTAAATTTCTTTTGAAACTCCTCATCATCAGTCTGAGAACTTTTTATAAATTCTAGTAAATATGGTTTAGCTACCACTTGAAAAAGTATTTATGTTTCACCTTCCATGCTTATTCCTATATCTATATTTACTAGATCTATGAACATATGATCCCTTTCAACTCTCATATTTTTTATAACTCCATTATTCATTCTTCTCAAAGAATCTTCCACCTTATTTTCCTTCCCCATGTGGTAGTGTATAGTGAAATCAAAATCTTTGAGTAGTTCAATCCATCGTCTTTGCCTCATGTTGAGTTCTTTTTGTGAGAAAATATACTTCAAACTCGTGTGATTGGTATATATATCATATTTTTCACCATAGATATTGTGTCTTTATATATTCAGAGCAAATATTACTATTGCTAACTCAATATCATGAGTGGGATAGTTTTGTTCATGATTTTTTAGTTTTCATGATGCATATGCAATAACTCTATCATTCTGCATAAGGACACAACCAAGACCTTTTTTGAACCATCACTATAAATAAAAAACTCATCATTCCCATATGGTTGAGTCATGATATAATTCTTGACTAATCTTCTCTTTAGTTCTTCAAAAAACTATTCACACTCTTTTTTCCAAACAAATTTAACCCCTTTATGTGTGAACTTGGTTAATGGGTTTTCCAATTAGGAAACTTTCTAGGCGAAACACCAATAATAACCTGGTAAACCAATAAAACTGCATACCTCAGTTATACTCGTCGGTGTTCTCCATTATTGGATTTCCTTGGACTTTAAAGGATCAACATATATTCTATCTTTCGAGACAATATGGACATGAATGAAAATTTCCTGAATCTAGAATTCACACTTGCTAATATTATCATATAATTCATTTCTTCTAAAGGTTTTAAGAATAGTGTGTAGGTGATTTTCATGATCTTCATAGATTTTTTAGTATACCATGATATCATCAATAAATACCACTACAATTTCAGCAAGATATTCCTTGAAAACACTATTCATTAGATACATGTGTACATAGGGTGCATTAGTCAGTCCAAAGGGAATTACTGTAAACTCTTAATGCTCGTACCTAGTTCGAAATGTTGTTTACGGAATGTCCTCCTTCTTCACACATAACAGATGATATCCAGATCAAGCATCAATATTTGAAAATTTTTGAACTCCATGAAGTTGATCAAATAAATCAACAATTCGAGGTAGGGGATACTTGTTTTTTATTGTTACTACATTGATCTTCCTATAGTGAATGCACAACCTCAAGGATCAATATTTCTTTTTAACAAAAAGAACATGGGCTTCCCATGGAGAATCAATGGGGAGAATAAATCTTTTATTACTCAATTCCTCTAGTTGTTTCTTTAGTTCCACTAATTCTATAGTAACCATTCTATAAGGGGTCTTCGATATGGTCCTTGAACCAAGAATTAAATCATTTGGAAACTCAATTTCTCATTTTGGAGGATGTCTAGGTAAATCCTCTTGAAACACATCAACATATTCTTGCACAATATGTACATTCTCTCTTTGAAAATTCTTGTCCTTTCCCATAGTAATTTCATTATCTTCCTCCCTAATAATTGAATTTAGTTGAGCTATTGGGGGTGGATCTAGATAAGAATCAAGTGGGGACATTTCTTCTCTAAAGATATGGTACTCCTTATCATCATCGAAAAATGTAACCTCATTCATGTTACAATATATTTTTGAATTGTGGTCTGAAAGCCAATCCATACTGAGGATTATATCAAATTCAATAATGGGTATGATGATGAGATAATCAGATAAAGAACATTTATATGCCCTAATAGTAATTGATTCAAAAAACATTGTTGCAATGATTCTTCCCATTGGAGTTCTTACTGACAAATTCCTTGTTAAATAAAATTGAAAATATCTAAGTTTCATAGAAAACTATGAAGATAGGAAACAATGTGATGATCCAAAATCAATTAAATAATTGAAAAAACATGAGGAAACTATTAAATTCCTACCACCACGCCTTTTGGAACTTTAAACATAGCAGTAGTGATCACATAAGCTTAGCTCTGCTAATTTGATATTTTCTAAGGTATGTTTGATTCAAACTTAAAAAATTCATTTTCATAATGCCCCTTTTCTCTACAATTGTATAAATAAACATTGAAAACTTCTTTCTTCCCTTGCAATCATGAGCTTGGTGTCCATTTCACCACACTTGTAATAGACTCTCATTCACTTCAAGAATGTACCAGAGTGTTTCTACCCACGTGTATCACAATATGGATGTTCAACTTTTCTATTCTTCCCCTTATTTCCATTTCTTGAGTGTTCAGCAGATCTCTTATTCTCTTCCTTTCCTTTAAAGTCATCAGACTTAAATAATTCAATTTCTATCTTGATTGTACATGAGACAATATCTTCATCCGATGAGAAGGATTATGAGAATAATCCTAGATGGATAATGGTTTTAACCCATAAAAGAATCGAACAATATCCCTCCTTCGGTTACATATATAATCTGTTGCATGCCTTTCTAACCTTGTAAAATTAGCCTCATACTTTGCGACATTCTCATCATCCTTTTTCCTCTGACTCAGAAATTGTCTTTCCATATCCACTCGATGGTCATGAGGAAATTATTTTTCTAATAAAATATCATTAAACTCCCTCTATTCCTTATATTATCCTTCTTCATACTCCTTTGTGTTTTGAATTAATGGCCACCATTGATCTGCATCTCCCGTGAGGCGATAAACTGCCATGAAATTTTTTTTCCCTTTCACTACTCCCAAAAGAATGAAATATTTTCTCTATGGAACTAATCCATTGCTCAGCTTCAAATTATTTTATAGTCCCATTGAATGTTGGTGTTTTTTTCCACATGAATATTTTTAACATTGATCCTCCACATTATGGATAAGGGTGCTCCATACGGGTAAGGTTATTATTCATAACCTGAGTGAGTTGTCCAGGTATTGTGATAAGTTGATCAGTACCAGTTGCATCGCCAGCTCCACTATAATAAACTTGAGTAATATAGAGATCCCAACATGGATTTCATCCATTGATAAGATTTCCATTCCTTCCACTAGGTTTTATTTCTAAACAATGCCATAAACTATATTATTTTATGAATCGCAATACATAATTCCAAACATGTAAAACACTTAACATAAATTTAATAGTTTAAGGATATAATACATAATGATAAAAATATTTTCTTTGAGGAGGTATATACTCATAAATCCTTCCTAATGTTCTGTACAGAAAATATGAATTATCATAAGCATATCCCCCAGGAGTGTCATAACCAAGAGTGCAGCAAGTCTCATTGTCGTGTACCAGGATGTCCCGGGTCAAGCCCGAAACTCCTTGTTAGAGTTTTCACTTCTAGGTGCATCTATTCCAGGTCCGCCTTGACCTACTCATATCCAGATAGGGATGTATTGCTTGGAAAACTCACAAAATCACTTCACTACCAAAATTCTTATAAGTTCTTATATACTAATACTCAATGTATATCTTAGGTTAATGTTCTGTCATCATAGTTTTTCTAAATATTGCTTCCAAGGATTGTACAAAACTCCCTCTGTTACCAACTATAATGCCCCAATCCCAGTTACCCAAAGTTATTTCATTATTAAATAAATTTTCCTTAATCAAAAGGGATCAAATACCTAATGACTGATTAGTTTAGTAGCCTTGGAAGTATTAGATACATACATAAGTTTTACATTACATTATAAAATGAAAAACAACAACCACATTGTCTCTTTTGAACACATTCATATCCCTTAGACTATCCCTGCTGATCAATCATAATATACTTCTTCACATCCTAGGAAAAATAATACATAGAAAGGGGTGAGATCAGGTTCTCAGTAAGGATAACAATATAGTAGAAAATTTCAAAAATAAGCATAAACATTTAAGAAAATTTATAAGACTAAAACAAAAGACTTTTAAACTTACACTTTAGCATAACATGGAAAATATAAAAAAAATAATGGCATTTAATTATTCTAGTGGATATTTAACTTGTCAAATAATCACATGTAATATCAATAGCCAATTTTATAATGATGGAATGCATAATTTCAAACATCATAACCACATATTCAAGGCATTGTTCCAAGACTACAAATAAGATTTTTTCAAGGTCTTGTGATAAGAAACTAGTTTCTCTCATGAGACCTGCTGATGCATTGAGGATCTATAGTGGGCTCCACCCATCACTTACTAAGTCCAATGCATTCCTCATATGAAAAGGTTTAAACATAATATAAACATTCATATTAATACTAGCATACGAAATGTCAATACATTATCCATAAACCATGATTGGTATAAAAATAACACATCCATAGTCAGAAATATCATAAAACCTTCAATACAATATAGATGATTGTATCATAATAAATCTACTTCAAACAACTATAAAATCCCTCAAAGGATGTTGACATAAATGAAATAAAAACTATTTGAGGGAAATATCTCTTTCTATTTTTAAATCATTTAAAATTCACATAATTATAAAATAAATCATATATTTTGAAAATGTTCTTATAATTTAGTAAGAGAAGCTTCAAAGATGTTATAACAATGGAAAATATCCACACTCATCGTATAAGTTAAAAAACATTCCTTCTTTAATTTTGTCTAAAAGGTCATAAAGGAAATTATTTGGAAAACAATGGAATGATTCCTTTATAAAAAGTTTCTAAAAATTCAAACAAGGGTATAAATGAATTTAAACCATAGTCTAGGACACTATAAAAAAAATTTAATACATTTTTACTAAACACAAATGTGGATGATGAAGAGGTCCCAATAGATACTTACATATAAACAACCTCAGATAATGAAGAGATTGTATAATTTACCCTTACCATATACTTTTCCTTGATCGAGGGTACTTTAACCATATGATTAATAGTTAAATCAATGTTAATAAATTATACAATAACCACATACAAAAATATGATAACATATATGATCTTTTAATATTTCTTTGTTAATAATATTTCAATAGTATCATTGTTTATGTTGTTCATTGATTCATTTTCCTTTATATGATTGGTTACATAATCCATGTTTGTTACGGATAGTATGTATTTAATTAATATCCGAAATTATATTATGTTCTTAAACATTAATTTTTAATCATAAAATGATATTTATTCTTGAATGGTTACGATGGGGAATGAATCTCATTGCGTTCGTGGAGATGATAATCCATACGTACGCACGAGCAATAATATCATTATATTAATGGTGAAATAGTATGTAATTGGATGGTATATAAAATATACATAATCCATAACATGTTATTTTTATTATTTACATCAGTTTAACTCATTATTATACCCATCTAAATAATGAATTGTTTGAATAACTAACTACACACCGACGGGGAGAAGGTATGTTGTACGTACACAAGTATAGTGACTTTTCATTCTTAGGATGGATAGAATAATGAATATTGTTGTACCATATTTTTAATAATACCATGGTATGTATAAGGTACTGGAGTTATTATTTTGGTATGGAAACAACAATGAAAGAGGAAGTGGAAGAAGAAAAGAACATTGAAAGAGGTGGTGAAATTATTACCACTTCTTCAGGTGTTTCCTTTTGACTTGATCAAAAGGGATCCATAGGATGAATTTATGATCAAATTAATGCCTCTATATAGAATTGAGGGTAGTTGGTATGATATTTGAGTAGGGTTTTTTCATGCCAAATGGCTTTGTAGGAGTGATTTTGAGCAAAGGGGAAGTTCCCTTTTATAAGAGAGGTGGGGGTCATTTTAGGAAAATCTTGAAATATAAAATCATTTTTAGTTTCTAATGGATCCAAGAAGATTTATTTTGAGGATAATTTTGGGATGGGTAGAACACCTCTCAACCAATGTGTTTTATATAGGTTTACTTCTCTATATTAATCTTCTCTTTTAGATTATACTCTTAGTTAAATAGTTTAACTTTTACCTTGTATTCTTATATTATTATAACATATTGTTAATAAACATACAATAAAAATACATGCAAACCCCAAGTGGTTAATTAATTATATATAAAACCTTATATATGTCTTTTGGTTGAACCATATATTTTTAAGAAAATTATATCAATTAATAATATAGTATTTGTTTTAAAAACTCATTTATGTCAATTTTGACACTATTTGATATTTTGTTTTTGTGAAAGTCATAACAACTTTATTACTTCGAAAACAAATTATTTAAGAAACCCTAACATGTCATATTTACCTATAAAATTCTTGTAATTCTTCAAAAGTTTCAATTTACATTTTTTTGGATATTTATAATATCAATTAGATTAATCTTTCATTAATAAGGTAATTACGTCATCATCATTGTGTCATAAATAAATTTAATTATTTAATGTCTAAAAATTATAAATAAAAGGCCATTATTTAGGAAATAATTTTTTCTTTCTAATGAATATTTATAGTTGAATTTATCTTAAGTGTAACCCTATATGAAAAATATTGTAGTTATGAAAATTTGAATTTAACACTTTTAACTCTTCTTTATATAAAATAATAATAAATGTCATATTTTAATCCAATTGGACCAAAAGGATCATATTTTATTCCAAAGGATGATTTTGGTCAAAAACCACTTCTCCAATAGAGTTATAATATGTGTTATGGTAATTATAATAAAATTTTAACTCAAATTACCCTATTTATTTTAGTCGTGGAAAATAAAAGTCAAAAGTTACTATTCACAAAAAAAATATTTTCATCTTATTGAACTCCATTTTACTTACAGATGTCAAACGTGTCTCTCGGATTTTAAAAATTCAATTCACAGAAGTAATAAAATTACATTTAATGCAAATTTTTCAAATGTGCCTAGAAGGTGGGTAAAAGACGGTAAAAAGTTCAATAATATTTTATATATCTAATATTATTATAAAATGAATCCAATGAATTACATTGAAAATTTATAGGTATTATCTATATTTTTTTACCTAATATAAATTTAAATAAAATAAGTAATTATTTAAACAAAATGTCAGTTTTAACAAATAATGCATTGTTCTTCACTATTCATCAAAAATTAATAGTTTTTAGAAAAATACCAAAAATTCTCCCTAAGCTAATTTTGATATTCCAAATCCAAAAATGAAGTCCATTTTAAAAAATTAAATTTATAAAATGTAAAAAATTTGTTATTACTATTCATAATGGCTATTTTAATTGGTCATGGTGTGTTTAAACTTCAAGTTGTGTACAACACAAGCTATTGGATTATTCAAAGGGAAATGTACCATGGAAGCTTAGGGTGTTACATCAATCTTTCATTTCATCATTTGATAATCACTATTTCGAGAGTAGTGGATTGAAACATATGGAAAGATATTTCTCATCAACATGGATGAATATACCGAAGATAATTGAGATAGTTTATAAGAAGCAGACAAATGTATCATCAAATGAGCTGAAAATGAAAAATCAATTTGTTGCTCTAAAATATAAAGATGGTTCATCATATTCCAAGTAATTTCCAAAGTATCAATTCATACATGGTATGAAGTCAAATTCATGGATCAAGAAGAACATATTTGAGTAGGCAGTGGTTAAATAAATTTCATTCAAGGAATCATATCACATGGAGATATGGATAATTGATAGTGTCTGAACCTCCCATATTACAAAAAACAAGGATTTAGCGATGGGAATCAGGCACGATAAATAAGGCATCGTAAGATTTTGTAATGATGAAGGGTTGAAAGTCATTGTCTCTAGGAAAGAAACATTTAGGGGAAAAGGCCTGAGATGTGAAGATGTCTTGGTTGTTGAAGGTATAAGTCACAACTTATTAAGTGTAAGTACATTTTGTGACTCAGGACATGCCATAAGCTTTCCCAATATATTATGTGTCATCTAGGCAATATATGGTGTCGTTGTATTGTAGGGAATGGAAACAAAAGTGAATCTCTACCTCCTGAGTGGAGACAGAGATATGTGACTTCTTTTAATGGAAGAATAAAATAAGTTGTGGCATAAATGTATTGTATATGTGATCCAAACATCCTTGGAAGATCTGGTGAAATATTATACTACTCGAGATCTCCCTAGATTATCATTTGATTGTACACATAAGTGTGATATCTTCCAACAAGGTAATATTATTCAAAATACATATAATTAAAAAAGAGAAAAGGTCAATAAGATTTATTGAGTTGGTTCATATGGATTTTTGTGGACCAATTTAACCAAGAGCTATTGATGGGAGGAGATATTATGTTCTCTTTATTGATGATTCAAGAAGAATGGAATGGGTTCAAATAATCACCCAGAAATCTAAAATATTCAGTTATATAATAACATATTTAAGGGAATTTGAGAATATAATGTTCAAAAAATTTGGAAGATCCAAAAAAATAATGGAATAGAGTTCCCAGACATCCAAGTAGAGGATTATCTCAAGAAATATGGGATAAGGCATCAAGTTTTAGAATTAATAACTTCACAGTAGAACGGTGTTGTTGAGAAAATAAATTAGATTATCAACAATGTGGAATGAACCATTCTCATTAAGAAAAATATTCCTGAGAAATGTTTTGAATGTATCACTGATAATGGAAGTCTACACATCAAATATTTCATTACTATGCCCAAAATAAGAAAATACTCTATATGAGCTATGGTGTGTAAAGGATCTTCCATTTAATTAGATTTTAATATTCGTAAGTATGTGTTTCATTCTCAATATGGATAAACATTTATTTTTTGAATCCTATGGAGATAAAGGGATATTTATTGGGTACTCAAAGAAAATAATAGAATATAAATACTTTAATAAGCTTCTAGGAAAGATTTTTGTGAGCCATGATGTAGCCATAGTGAAGGATGAGTAAAATCGTCAGAAAATATATGATCTGTCTTAGGAGGGTAGTGATAAATAGATAAGAAGGTTAGGGGATGCTATAGTTCTAGAGGATGATTCAAAATAATACATAGATTGTGAGAAGGATGAGGATAAATTATTATATATACAGATACCATTGAGAAGAGTAGAAATTGACAGAAAAAACATAATTGGTGATCATATAGTGCCATTACAAACAATGAGGGTGAAGAGTCTGTACCAATCATCATAATTATCATAGGTAGGGCCTAAATTTTCATTGAAGTATATGGATATAAGAATTGTTTTAAATGTATGAATGAATAACATGACAAAATTGAGAATATTCAAAAATGGGAGATTGTTTCGAGGCCAAAAGATAAAAATTTCATTGGAAAGAAATGTGTCTTTCACAAAAATATGAATGAAGTAGGTGTACTGATTAAAAAATGAAAATTAGTGTGACAAGGGTACTCCCAGATAGAGATTATTGATGTTTATGAAACATTTTCACCAATTTTCAGGCTAGAGACAATTTTATTTTTTCATAGTAGAGGAATAGAAGTTCATGGTTTTCCAGATGGGTGTCAAGTCAAAATTTCTGAATGGGGTTCTAGAAGAAGAATCTTTAATTGAGAAGTAAGTTTATATTCTCATTCATGTAGATGAGAACAAATTTTTTCAGATAAATAAGGATTTATATAGTTTGAAGCACGCACCAAGAACAAGGTATTCAAGGGTATTTCAGTTTCTAGAAAAGCTCAGTTTTCAACAAGGTGGAGTTGATTAAAATATATATGTCAACCATGAAAGTAATAAAATAATTATGGTTCCCGTATGTGTTAATGAAATTCTCATTGGAGGATTAGATGAATCTTAATGCAGGTAGTTTCCTGAATTCATGAAAAGCGAGTTCGATATGTCAATGATTAGTGAACTTTAATTTTTCCTCAGTTTACAAGTGACGCAAGGAATTAATGCCACATTAATTTATCAATATAAATATTCCAAGGTGGTTTTGAGAAGGATTTTAATGGATAATTCCAAGAAGATTAAGACTTTTATGGCTACCTGGATGAAACCGTCACCAGATGATAAAGGAAATGCAATTGATATCACTAAATATAGGCAAAACATTGGAAGTCTATTATACTTGATAGCGACATGGTTTGAATTTTTTTCCACATTCAAAGAAGAAAAATATCAAAGAAATTACATGTAAAGACACATTCTTGTAATGAAAATAATAATCAAGTATATCATGGTCATTGTGGATATTGATTTTATGTACAATAACAAATCTCAGTTGTAGCTATTGGGATATATACATGCTGATTGGGCTGGTTCAGTAGATAATAGGAAATCAATGTTAGGTTTTCCTTTATATCTTAGTGGATTTTGTATTTATTTGCTATTAAATAACTAATATTTCATTTTATTGAGTACTGTAGAAGCAGAGTATATTGTGGTCAGTCAATCTTGCACCCAGTTATTTTGGATTAAGCAGCAGCCTAATGATATGTGAGTTAAAGTAAGGTCTGATTTGAATTCATTGTGATAAGAAAAGTGCTATAAATCTAAGAAAAAAATCTAGTTCATCATTTAAATTAAAGAATATTTAAATATAATATCATTTTATCGAGGAGAATATGGGCCATGGGCTTGTGAAGTTAGAGTATGTTCCAATAAAACAACAAGTTGCAGATATTATAAGAATGAACTTTCCTAAAAAATAATTTGAAATGAATCAACTGGATATGGGAGTTCAGTCGACTCCCCACACTTGAAAATGTGCGTATGTGGATCCCCCCACCCCCACTCCCTAAGGTATTGTGTATTTTTTTAATCTGCTCATTTATTTTCTTTACCCTATTATAGACCTCAAAGTAATCACCTTTGGGTTTTTTGATAAAGGGGAAAAAAATTTCTATAAAAGGGAAAAAAATTACTTAATCAAGACAAGGGGAGAATTTATTAAGTGGAGAAGATGTATATGGGGATTTTAAGCTATTATGGAGAGTAATGATATAGTGGGTATTAAATATAATGATGATAGATGTGATTAATCAAAGGATACATATCATGACAGTTGATTTTCGTGATGAAATCATAATATTTTTTTGTAATTAAAGGAAGTGATTCATTGATGAACATTACATTATACTCTTTTTTATCATGTAGATAATGGATCTTATGGTATTAGAGTATGTGTTGGGTAAATCCTTAATCACTATATTAATCATAAAAGGAGAATACTGATAGAATATTGAATGATCTTTAATAACGTATCAATTTGAGAAGAATTGACCACAAACCAAAATGGGGATATTACTGAGAAAAAATCCATAAAGGTTTCATCTTGGTATGATTTTGGTGTGATTATGTTTGTTGAAAAGGACAGATGACTTCAAATGATTATGAATGGTGTTTTCCAAAGTACGTGTTTTTGTAGTCACAGTTTCTTGGGGTTTAGAAAAATTTTGGGCATTAAATCGGGAGTTTGGTTTTTAGAAAATTATTATTTCTAAAAAGAGTTACACAATATATGGACCATGAAGGACAATTCATGGATTGCAGAGGTGGTACATAGGAATGGTTCGTAGAAGGCCAATGGTTCACGGACCTTGTAGAAGGGACGGTTCGTAGGAAAAATGAGGTTTGTCGGAATGAAAGTGGTCCGCGGAAGTCAAATAGTTCATGTGATGTCATGTCATTCATGAATATGAGACAGTGATTTTAGTGGCCGTGAAGGAAAAGGTGGTATGCAGACTATATAGGGAATAATAGTTCATAGTAGCACTGTACATGGTGAAGATTATATTAAATCTTGTATTAATAGATTTTTTGGATCTATTTGCTTATATAAGAAGTGATAATCCCATAATTAAGAAAAGAGATATTTTTATAAGAAAACATCTTCGATCTTGGAATTTGATGAAGTCCAAAAATAGTTCACGAGGGAGATTATTGTGAAGGGATATGTAGTTTGTGTGAATAATACGTGAAGGGTTAGTTGGTTCGCAGGAAAAGTTCACAAAAGGTGTTTTTTGGGAACTATATTCCGCAAAGGAATAAAGTAGTCTTCAAGAGTATATTTGGTGCATATACGGGGTACCCGAATGTGTTACATGGACATTGTACACGGAGGCAATTTTTGGAGGTAGAACGCAGAGGTTGTATGTAGAAGTGGAGACAACCCCTGGAGAAGGGGAATTTCGTAGAAGAGAGGTGATATGTGATGCATAACCACTACATAGTTCACAGAATAGGCAAGGTGATTCAAGGAGGACTCAAGGAAGACATAAAAGGAACTAAAATAGTTTGTGAAAGCAATTTCCACTGATTAACATTATGCATAAAGGTTAATTTCATCTCTGGGTAAAAAAGGGACTTCAATTGAGCATCTATCTATAGTTGAAGATGTATTCTTTCATGAAAATGAAGGGACCTACTAGTCCATAAACTTTGAGTGGATCCCTTCTAAGAGTAGTGGCCAAAGGAAGAGGAAGATAGTGACCATTTCCACCAGTAGTGAGAAAGAGGAAGATACATAGGTGGTGAACCTTGGGAATTCAGTGAGTAGGCCCCAAATATTTTAAAGGTAGTTAGAATTGTCATAAAAGTGGTCTATCATAAACCTTGTAATTGGTACTGATGTTTAGTGGATTTGTTACATCATCACATTGTTTTTGTATGCTCCTTAGATGTATCCTAGTGAGGGTGAACCAAGTAAAATCAATGTGCCCCATGCATTATTTCATTTCAATTCATATATTGATATGGGTGAAAGAGAGAAATGTATTTTATCTAATGATGAAACAAGATATTAAGGTGAGGTAGTTTTAATCTGTCATACCCTAATTCACCCCCCCCCCACCTCCCAGGTTATTTGACCGAGTGGACCTAACAAAACCCTTTTTAAATATCCAACCAGAACCAGCATATTGAATTGATGAAGACAACCTTTTCTTTAGAGATTTTATATTCTTACCATCTTCCGTGACTCTATAAATTCATATCCTTGTAACAATCCTCATTTTCAAAGAGCTTGTCATCATAAAATAACTGGACAAACCTTTTTCAAGAATTCATTATGTTTCAGAATCACTGTATGAAAAATAAATTATTAAGTAATAACAGTAGCACTAATATTAAAAATATTAACACTGATAATAATAATTCTTTCAGCGCTATTAACAATATTAACATTTATATTAATATTAACATGAATATTTATAATAGTAACACTAATTTATTATTCTTTTATATTTATTAAAATGTAAATAAATTAATTAAATTGTTATATATTTATATATGTTCATGAAATAAAATTATGAAAAAGAATATAAATTTTAAGTTGAAATCTAAGTTATAAAATACTAAAAAATATATATTTTCTTATATATAATATATAAAAATATGTATGTGTGTGATTTCAAAAATAATTAAATTTTTATAAATACAATAGAAATATTACTAATAACATTAATAAAATAGAATTTATATATATTAATTGAAACATAATTAAATATATCATTTTGAATTTAAAAATATTCAAAATCTATATGATAAAAAAATTGAAAAACACTCTACACAAAAACCAATTCATGGTGGTGGATTTTTTTTCATATTAGCAGTGATTCAGACCATCGACAAACCAATTCGCAGTGGTTATTTAAATAACTGTATATTTCACATTCATCAATAAAATAGTTGTAGTTTGAATTTATTTATAAGTATTTTAGAAAAAATAATTTTTCTGTATTTATCTACTGTTCTCCATACATTTATCATTGGTTCTTGTCATAAAAGTTTTTATTTAATAGATGGGGTAAAATAAACAAACTATTGTCAAATAGATTAGCAGCAATTTTATTACACTGTGGTTTATTATAACCCCCACTAAATGAAAAAATTAAAAATGAAGAATTTGGGAAAAGGCATCACTAATATTTATATTTGCAGTACCTTTAAGTATAAGTTTATAGAAACTTTCTCTAAACATTTAAAATAAATTAAAATATTCATAAATAATGTTTTTTTAAAAAAATATACAACATACAATGAAACTAAATATGGATTAATTATAAAAATAAATGTACAATAACATAAAAAAACCCATATATACCACTCATATATATAACCAATATATAAAACACAAACAAATTTATCTATATAATTCAACAACCATCATTCAAAAACTTAGTTATCATACAGACATTATAAGTACAAAATTCACCCTCAACCGATGATATCCATCTCTCTAACTCCATGGCATCCAACCACCTCCATATCTTGGATTATAATAAACAAAACTAATCTCATCACTATAACTATAACTAAACAAAAATATAAATTATTTCAACTAAACACAACAGATTACAATTACAATTGAATCTATGATAATGTTTAACTAGGCCAAAAAACTAAAAACTATTACATCTTCCAAATGAATAGTGTAATGGATCAGAATGCACAACCTCCTACCTACTATCTGTATATGTCATATAAAATAGAAAATAAGAACATTATAGAAAAGGAACACAAAAAGTATAAGAGACACAAAATATATTTATAATTCATCACTTAATAATTCATTTCTAAAAAATACCAAACCATTTCTCAATATACTTGTCTTGGTAAATTAGATATGGTTTGATCTTAATTTCTCACAATTCAATTAGTGCTATCATCAAACCAAATCATTCATCCCCCAAAAGATTCCAAGTGTAAGAGTATAAAATCAAGAATAACCATCAAATACAAAATCTATATATTTTAAATTCACTCAAAATAATTCATTTACTATTAGCATATCCCATTCCCAACATCTAATAATTAATTTCATCCCAAATCTTGATGTTACGCTATAAAAAATGTAAAAATATATAATTTAATTTTAATTCACACCAAACATGCCTTAATGGAAAAAAAACATTCCAAATCAGTTGATTCAATCAAGTTTTGTCTAAAAATTGTAAAAACCATGAATTAAATCATCCGTGTTTTTCAAAAAATAATGCATTTTCTAAAAATGATTAGTAATTATCCAATTCCTAAAATTAATCCTTCTAACTCAACCATAACTCCACAAAAACATAAATTTACCTATTTAAGATATGATTCAATTCTTGGATCTTAAAATTGATTATTTTATAATAATTTATGTCACAATATCTCATTTTCCATTATTATGTATCTAAATTTATAGAATTGATATAATCTTCTACAATTAACCCCACAAACCTACCAACCCATTTCCCAATATTCCTTCTTGGTAAAGTAGATATGGTTCTGTCTTTATTTCTTACAATTTATTTAGTGTAATAATCAAACCAAATAATTCATTCACCCAAGGAAATTTCCTTGTGTATGAGTCTAAAATAAATATTATACATCAAAAACAAAATCCATGTATTCTACATTCACTCCAAGTAATGCATTAACTTACAACCTAATACAATTCCAAATTATTGTCATTAATTCTTCTTGAAATCATGATACCACATTATAAAAAGTGTATAAATTAATAATTTAATTTAATTAAAAAAAATATGCCTTAATGGCCAAGCACATTCTAATTCAATGTAATCCTTAATGTTTTAGCCAAAAGTTGTAAAATTAGGTGGAATTGTTCATTATTTCATACTATTATCATATTTATACCCCTAAAAACGTGGTGATATATCAAAATCAAGAGACCCCATTATCATACACACTATTCATGTGGTTTTGAGTGCTTTTGGTGATGTTTTAACCCCGTTTTAGTGATTCATGGGTTGTATAGGAGCCCAGAAATCTTTGTAGGTCCATATGATATCACACAAGTTTATAATAGTGGTATCCCTAATCATGTTCAAAATTTATAGGTTTTTCATTCCTATATCAAACTAATGGTAAGATTTACATTCACCCTAACTTTGTGTCATAACCATGTTTTTTTCAATTAATTATCAGCTAAACCCTAATCACATCATTTACCTATGAAGTTTCCTCATAATCACTAAGGGGATAAGTGGGGACTGTATTGTTATTCCAGCTGATGGGAGGGATTTATCAGAAATTAAAAATCAATATTTTCATATTTTCATAAGAATATATCATTGTGTATAACCTCGGTTGAATATTCTAAAGGGGCCACCTACACAAACCATATTTCTATTACAAAAAATTATAAATTAAAATGTACCATTTAATGAAAACATATACTAAAATAGTGGACATTTTATAAAATTAATATGATAGATAAATATATAAATTAGAATAAAAAATAATTAAAACACAAATATATCAGTATAAGAAGGTTAACGCTCTCCATAGTTCACATTAATGAAAATATAGTTTATAATTTTTTAATTCATAGTATTCTATTCAACTATGATATAAAAACCATAACTCAACACCTAATTTTTTGAAATGCGATTTCCCTACACCAAGACCTCAAAAGTGGGGAAATCCCCCTTATACCATGGGTATAAGACCTCTTTGTCACAAATCATCACCTCAATACCAATCCACCATATGCAATATTGAAATGATGAAGGAGTGCATAAAATATAAACAAGAGGAATAATCCAATAAAATTGAAAGTATGTAAACATTAAACATAAATAATGTTAAATACTTCAAAAATCATTTAATAAAACAAGATAAATCATTATAGCATAACAAAATCAAGAAACAATAGTTACTCCCTCCAAAAACAACAAGAATAGTTCTCCATTTTCATGGATTTGATAATCACATTGATGGAGAAACACAAAAAAGAAAACAAATAGAAGAAAGAAATAGAAAGTAATATATATTATTAATTTTTAATATTAATAAAATAGAATCAATACTCCTTAGATAATTAAAATTATAAAATATTTGGAAAGGAAATTGAGGTTTAAATGTATTAGAAATATGGGTGGTTGGTTTCCATCAATTTTATATTCTTATATTTAGAGCATGTTTATCCCATTAAATATTTTAATATTAGAAAGTTCCCTTCTATGTATTTGTTGTTATATTTATTATGCTTTCTTCAATAATATTTCAATTCTTTGAACACATTTAAAATACTTTATAGTAGGATTATTAAAGAAAATATCTATGGATCGGAAAACTATTAGATTTTCCATCCTCCAGTTTTCCATGAATTTATATCCTTGAAAATGGTTGAATCTCAAGAATACAATGATAAGGGATTTATTTTTCAACTTATAATCTATATTCATGTAAAATAATAATAAAACATTGGACTAGAACTTTGTGATATATGTTCCAAACTTCAAAATTTAACAAAACTATACATATATTTCAATGTTCAACTTGTATTATTGTTTTAGGAAAAATATTATTGGATTTTGATCTATTTTTAGTTGAAATAAATGAATCCCAATAAATAATTAATCCAAAAAAGTGGTAATTTTTTATTTTCATTAGTATAGAAAATTTTATCTCTGAATTAAAAAAGTTAAAAAAAATTAAAAATCAAGAATAAGGTCATTTTTACAATTAAGTACAAATTATTCCTAAAACTAAAAAAATGTTAAAATTACCAATTAAGTGTTAAATTGTAGATAATTAAAACATTTAATAATAGAATAAAATGTATAAAAATATGTGCTTCATCAGTACCCAACATTTAAACATAAAACTCCTAAGAAATTATTATATATTGAAATAAACATCGACACTTAAATCAAAAATGTAAAAATTCAATGATATTTTCCAAAATATAATTTCACTAGGTATAATATATAAAAAAATCTATTTCATTTTATTCCCTCTCATTTATAATTTTTCAACCTCAAAAATCCATCTATAACCCAATCATGACTTACCTCACAATGAAATTCATGTCACTCTTCACTCAAGGTAATTTTAATATGGAGTTATGCTCATACTTGTAAAAAATCATGTGTAACCAAATTCTTATGAAAATTCATACCTTTTTGTTCCATGAATCAAAAAAATGTTTTCAATCATGAAGCCTTTTTCAAGGTAATTTTTGTGGCTAAGGGTTGGTGGGTAAAATCATTTGTAATTTTTCAGGCTAAAAAGAAGGATGTGAACTATAAAATACAATCACATTAATATTCAAGTGAAAATATAGCAAATATAACTCACTCATTTGTGAGATTGTAAGAGTATATATAAAAACTAAAAAATAGGGGATGAATTTTAGTTTATAAAATAGAACTAATAATTTTTCCAGAATCCTTTTTTATGTCTATTAGTCAGACCTTTTTATAGTAAATGAAAGTAATCAGACAAAAAAAATTATGATACTTTACAAAATTAGAGTTGATAAAAATTTTATAACATAACAATTTCCATAGAAACATTCACAGTGAAAATAAAATCATATAAAATTAAGTAATATGAAACTTTTTAAATAAGTAAGAAAAACATATATATGATTTATAAAAATGATCTACTCCTTATCCTTTAGAATTAAGTAATTCTATAACCATGACATTAGGTATTCATTGTTTTAGCTAAACTGTAAAGGATTGTATTCCTTAAGTAAGAAATACATCAATAAAAATATCTAAAGAACTCTATTTATATAACCATTGGAACCCCTAATAAAAATTATTGGACCCACTCTATATTCCTATCATTATAATCCATCATTCACACTAGATCATATAAAAAATTACCAACACATAAATCTCAATTCATTTACAAAAATGCTCAAAAAATATGCCTTAATTAAAAACTCTCTAAAAATTTAATGATGTGATCACTCAAAGTGATAATATATTAAAAATATATTCATAGAAACTCATAGATAATTAGTGATTAAAAATACTCCTCTCAGTCAATTACTGCTCCTATTTATAGAAAAACCTACTACAATCATATTTCATATTCCTCGGTGTTGGTTTTAACAGCCTCAGAATAACTCTTCTAGCTATTTGAAAACTCAACATAGTTTCTATGTCTGATGGTCATCGTGTTTATAAAATGCTAAATTGTATTTTTATTCTTTATGATATAAAAATAATTTTACACCCAACAAAATAATATTCCGTTATATAATATATTTAATTAATGTTTTCACATAAATTGTGAATTACTTTGTCAAATGATGTTTATCAATTTTTTTTATCATAACTTAATCTTATGGATTTCATTATATTTAAACTTATAGGCTTCTATAAATATTAATCCAATGAATATTTTTGTCATAAATCTAATACAAGTGTGTCTGATTACAAAAATATTCTATCTAATAATAAAATATTTCTATGTCTAGAAAAATTAATTTCTTATAATAATATTAATAACAGCAAGGAATTATAAAAGTTAGTAAATTATTAAGGAAGTATGTTTACGATTTCCAAAACTAAGGTCAAAATATGTGAAAAACTGTTTTCCCTGTGATCTCCCTCATTGTTGAAAGAACAAAACATAACTTTCAAATCTAAGAAATAAATTTTAAAAACATATAAAATACATACTCCACTTACTTTTATAA
This sequence comes from Viscum album, assembly GCA_963277665.1. Lineage (NCBI taxonomy): Eukaryota > Viridiplantae > Streptophyta > Magnoliopsida > Santalales > Viscaceae > Viscum > Viscum album. The sequence goes on from OY728153.1 coordinate 1,659,855,362, forward strand.
TTTGTACCTTTTACCTCATTCAACATCATTATTACATGCTTCATTTCTCCCCCTTTATTATATAATTTTTTATAATTTTTTTTAAAAGATTATGTTTTCTTAATTTTCTCCATCATTTTTATTTTCAAAAAGAATATTGGATGGCGGAAATTGTACCAAAATTAATAGGGAAAGAACAAAACAATATATGAAAAAATTTATATATTTAAAGAAAAATTCATCCAAAAGAAGATATGAAATGATACACATCCAATGAAATTGGAGAAAATATCTAACCAATATAATTATAGAAGAACATTCATTTGATACATGAATTTGAAAAATAAGATTTCATTATAAAAAAAATTTCCATGAATTCATCAGGTTATTATTTATTTGATTGTTTAATCACCATAACTATAACATCCATCAATCCAGAACACTCTCACACGGTCAAAAAGGGTTAATTATAAATCCTCAATAATTCCTCCCCATATGCCAGAGGCTATAGACTAGCAGTAGGGATGTGTAATGTATAGTGGGGTGACTATACCTTCTTCTATGAAGATTCAGAGAAGTTAAAAAATTCATAAGAAAATATAACTAATCAAAGTAAATACGTAGTGGAAGAAAAAAATAAAATCCAACTGAATAAATGAATAATAATAGAAGAATAATTAAATGTCATGTGGGAATGTAACTAAATTTCAAGCTTCAATAATAAAATAAAAATACTAACATACTCAAATAAGATACTCAATGTCCTGGATCCTGAAGCCCGTGTTAGTCACATCTCTAAACTCAAGCCCAGATGCAAACAATAAATCAACTACAAGGCCCTTTTCCCTTGTCTAAACCTGTATCCACACAATTTGATCGATAAAAATATAGTGTATTAAATGGGGTGTGATTATAACTCAGTAGTTTGACACCATAATTTATAATAAAAACCAGTTTCATAATAATTTTATGCAATAAAGTGATAAAAAGGTTTATTAATTAATTAAACAATTAATAAAACACATCAACAAAATGTTTTGTCTCCATGGAGAAATATATATGAGCATTTCTTTTGACCATGCCAACCTAAACATATAACCAAATTAAAATAACCCACATTAGCACCATGCCAGAATAACTCAGAGCATATCTTACAACCATGACAACCATAGCGATATAACATGGTATAGTCACAACAATCTAGGACAAAGCCCTATACGAATTACAACATTTTAGGTTCAAAACCCTATAAAAATTCAAGCATGGGATCGGGTATAACATGCTCTTTATAAGCATTACAACATGGGACTAGGTTTAGCCTACTCAATATCACCATTACATCATATAAGTGAGTAGGTGTTAGGTCTGAGCTTGATGTACAAGAATAAAAACATGGAACTCAATTCTTGTCATATAGAATGGATATCAAAATATCACATCACAATTATAAATGGTTAATTATTCTAATCATCACTCTTCTTTAATATTCCACTTGAAATGAAATTCAAAATTGTTTAAAAATTATATCAATAATCAATAAGAAATAATTTAGGTATTCTATAACAACAAATCTCTGAAGGTCACATGTCATAATAATCATACTTTTAATCTGTTTTCCAATTCAATTATATTCATTGTTCACTCACCCAAAGAGTAGACATAAGCTAGATAAAAAGGAATTTGAAACCAAAATAAATCAAGAAGTAATTCCAATTGTTTATTTGATTAATTTGGTTGCACAGAATAATGGCACAATCAAAATATTTTATAAACATATAAATTATCAAACCATGGAGTTAATATTTAGACCACCTGCCTTTAATTGATGATCCAAAAACACTTCCAAAAGCTATATCCCATAAGGAATAAAGTGTGTATGATTTCAAAGAGGTTCTTAGATAAAAATGATCAATATTAAAACCAACAATCCAATCAGTCAAATAATTTCACCGTAATGTTTGGAGAATAATAAAGAGAGGTAAGAAACCAAACCAAAAGGACTTACTAGGAATTTATCAAAAAAATGGTACATTCAGAAGAGAAATTAGCGCCCAAAACTTTCTTTTATAATTCCCTAGGGTGAATAGAAGAGGATATACAGTGGTTTTAGAATGAAAATCATCCATAAAACATTTTGGAAGAGTAGGTTGGGCATTTACATGGTGTGTGATGTGATTACACATCATGTAATATTTTTAATCGAATACACCAAAAAAACTCATCTCCTCGGATTTATTTTATTAAAACTATCACACAATTAAATTACATGTAATCCTTTTACATGATGTGTAAATGTTTGGCAGTTGATTTTTCATCCCATTTCCCTTTTAAAAAACAGAGCTACTTTTAAAGCTTCTTAACTCACCAATAACTCCAAAAACACTTAACCCATTTATATCTAGACTCCATTAAATCAAATGAGTATACATACTATAAATTTACTCAATTTTCTCCAAAAATGGATTTATATATCCAAACAAGACTTTTCCTCCAAGTATTAAACAAAAAACATTGAGAGAAATGTACATGGAAAAAGACGGTATCATACAACCTCTACACCTTATAACAGCTCATCCCTAAGCTACTACAAGTATCATTGTGAGGTCTCAGAAAAAAAAATTGCTCCACTTTTTTCACATTTCTTACTCCATATCCTAGTTATCCTCCTAAATTCACCCATGATTCCACTATACTTGAACCAATGGTACAATCATCCCCTGAAGATATTTCTCTCTATGATCTATAACCCGTAACAGATGATCCTAAAAGGATGCATCAGGACAAAGCATTATGTCTGCTAAATCTATCACATGGGAAGGGTCAGGATGAAATATTAATAGTTTTGACATGTGAAACACATCAGTCATGGAATTTTAGCACTGTGTAAGGGCTAAATGATATGCCACTAGACTGACTCTTTCCACTATTTCAAATAGCCCGAAAAACCTGGGTCCTATCTTTCCCAATTTCCTGGAATAGAATTTCCCCAAACTAGTAAACACTAAAAAAGAAACATGATAACTAACCTTGAATTATATAGGTCATCACTGATATTCAGCTTATGATTTATGCCCTCTTTGCGTGGTCACCTACACTTGTTTGATCAAGTAAGCATTTTAGAGGTCTCTTACATGAGACTAGCCCAACAAGTGCTGACTCACATGCCTCTATCCAACATAGAGGAATACATAAAGGACTACCATAAAAATCCTCAAAATTTTCTATTTGGATTGATTCCTATAATCTATTATTCAATTCAAACTCGAAGAGTTCCATATATTTCTCCCATTACCACCAAAATCCAATCCTCATGCTCGTAACATATCCTCCAGGGCCTAAATTCTATACTCAGATTGACCATCTGTATTTGGATGATAATTTCTTCTTATAAAAACCCATGATCCTGGTGATTTCTTAAGATGATTCTAGAAATGAGATCAGAAATGAGGATTTGTGTCTGAAATGAAATTCCTCAGAACATCATGCAACTGAACCACCTCGTTCATGTAATTTTTCTCTAATCATCAATTGTGAAATTTTTCCTAATGGGTAAGAAGTGAGATATCATATTCATTTAATCCTTCTCAACCCATAAAACATCATTATTATGGGTATTCCTTTGAAATCCTATCACTAAATTCATTGTGACATCATTTAATTTCCCCTTAAGAATGGGTAAAGTATAAAAAATCCCAACAATCCTCTAATGCTAAAGTTTTATCTTTTTTCTAGTGAAGCATCTAGAAATGAACTTTCCCCCTCTTTGATTTTTTACCACATGTATTTACTAAAGGGAATATGATATATAATTGTTAAACAAGGATTCATCACCCTTCTGGAAGCATAAAACTCCCTCATCATCTCTTTGCACAATCTTATAGAAACCTATACTCCGCCATGGAAAAGAAGATAATTTCTATTTCCTAGAGACTATCCTGATTTCATCTCCCCATCATATAATTTTCACCTCAAAAATAATACATTCGGATCATACAACTTCTCGGTCGTAATCTCGATCAAAAACACGGGTATAATAGATGTTGATGTCAGAGATACAAATCCCTAAGATTCTAGAACATCCAAATGCATTTCTACAAAAAGTTCCATTATATTCCACTCTCAATATGACACTCATACTTTCTATTTTTGGGCCTTTTAGATCCGATCATCGACAATGAGTTTTCCATTTCCTATTTTATAATCTAATTCAAGTTCAAAAGATAGCAGATACTCGACCCAACCCTCTATAGAAGGTAAAAGTCTCACTAAGAAAGGATGTATGTGAGGCTCTTGTGATACATGTATAAAAAAAACTATCACCCATGATATAGTGTGTCCAAAATATCAGGGAATTTACCACTTATAATAACTATAAATCATGATTAGGACAATTCCTCTCATGCAGTCTCAGCTACCTAGAGCCATAAACAACCACTCGATCCACGTGCATCAGAACTACTCCAATAAAAACTTTGTATGTGTCATATTACATAATATATGGCTTAACAAACATAGTTAAAGTGAAGGTATGTAATGATATTATCCTTCCTTTCATCTCTTGTAAATCTATTTTTCAAGCATCAGACCAAATAGACATCACAGATTTCCTGGTCAGACTAGACATTGTTGATATCAAACAAGATAAGTCTTCAATTAAACTTCGATAATAGCATGATAATCCTAGAAAGCTCCAAATTTCAAAAAAGTTCTTCGGTTGTTCTCAATATACAATGGATTTGAATTTCTCATGGTTAACTAACACTCCTTCCTAGGAGATGACATGGCAGAAAAAGTAAACTTAATTTATTTAGAAACTGTATTTAATTAGCTTAGTGTAAACCTGATGCTCTATCAATGTATTCATGATGATGTTAAGATGTTTGGGATGGTCATCTACTGACTAGTATTGTGCAAAGATAATCTTGATGAAACTCTCCACAAATCGTCCAAAAACGGATGAAATATCCTATTTATTCAGGCCATGAATACCTCAAGCACATTAGTCAACCCAAACAGAATCACTATGAATTCATAAAATCCATACCTTCTCCTAAAGGGAGTCTGAAGTATGTTTTAAGTATCACCATTAACTGATGATATCCTAATCTCATGTCAAAGATGGGGAATATCTTATAACCTCTTAACTAATCATGAAGATTATCAATGTGCAGAGGAGGATATCGGTTCTTAACCATCATTTAGTTCAATCATGGATAATCCACACATAAGCACAATGACCCATTATCCTTTATAATAAAGAGGACTATAGTACCACAAGGAGATGTACTAAGTTGTATAAAACCTTTAGATTCTACATCATTTGACTAATCCTTCAACTCCTAGAGCTCTTCTGGTGTCATTTGGTAAGACAGGATAGAAACTGGGTCTGCTCATGGCACCAACTCGATCATGAACATGATAACCCACTCATGTGTCAAGCCATAGATCTCATTAATAATGAAATTTTGCAAAAGTTTTTCCACTAGAGGAAAATAATTGTGCTGAGTTATGCAATTATATAAGGAAAGGCCCACAATTTTTACCATAAGAAAATCCAATCAGTACTGAATTGGTCTCGCATGACCAACCTATAGATCCCACTCACCTTGTTGAAAATATATACTTTGTTCCAGTTATAAGAAAGTAAATCATCTCCTATAATATTTGATATGATATTGGTATAGAAATAACCAATCCTTACCAATAATCAAGTCAAATCATTTTATTTATAGTATGAATGGTTCTCAAAAGAATTTGTAACCACCAATCTCAAGATAACATGCCTTGAAATGTTTGATATTCTCAAACCACCCTCTCAATGGTGTGTCAATGGTAAAAATACTATCTAATATTTCCATATAAAATACCTAACCATTTTTAAAAGAGCATATAGAAAAAAATGTGATGCTACTGTAATGAAAAAACACAAGATAATGTAGATGATACAAGAATCATACCTATAATGGTAGAGGGTCATATATCCTCAGTAGCTGGAGTAGTCTATATAACATGAAACTAACTTTTCCCTCTTCCCTGAGATCTAGTCTAAATAACCTTTGATAGATCCATTTTTTAATTGTTTTCTCAAGCAATGGGGTACCACGTCCCCTGCCTCAGCCTGAACTGCCTAGGAAACTCTAGCTACTAGCCATCTAAGGTGTAGCTACGCCACTTCCGGACTATAGTGCATGTCCTGATCCTCTTCCACTGGTTTATTATGGAAAGTTCACAAAGAAACTATAAAGATGACCTAGTATTCAAAATATATGCCACTCGGCTGTGGGTTAAGGACATTATGGGTGGTTGTGTCCAGACATCCCACATTGATACCACTAGAATGGAACATGGCCTTGAGATGGTGGTCCACAACCCAGACTATTCATCCCACTACTAATTTGGTAGAAACTTTTATAATGGTACTTATTACCAGTCTAGGATGAACATTTAGATCTCCCTACTGAAATAGCCTAGTTGCTACTCAGGGCCTCTCTCTGATTCCCTTTTTTATGAGTGTTTGATTCACCTGGTCTTCAATGTTTCTTAAATGGAAAAAGTTCACCTATAACTTAATCTCGTATTGAATACCATCCTAGAAATTTCTCACCCTAGATATCTCATCAACCACTAAAGATGGTGCAATGTATCATAGGTCGGTAACACGTCCAACATAGTCCAACATTTATAAACCATCATTCTCATATGCATGAACTCATGATATTCTTCATCTCTCAAGGTCTCAGAATAGAAATGGCTCAAGAAATGCATCTCAAAGTCCTCCTAGGATAGCTCATCCTACTGTATAGATTCCTCCAAAATATCCTTCCAACACATTGAAGGTCCAAAAAACATATACTTATAATGATTTAGCTTCCTAACCATGGGTATCTCAATAAGTTTCAAGATTTTCTAGACAAACTCAATACCAAACTCGGCTAACTGGGATTCCCCTTCCCCAGTAAACATTGGTAATGCTGAAGTTTAAAATCTCTTTTTAGATTATACATCAAAGGAACGATATGGACAGTCTCCCTTTACATGGATTGTAGGACCCTCAAGAATCTACTGTGAAGCTAAACATCCATATTCTTTTTAGTAACTATAATAAGTTCTAGTTCAACTATGTTAGGATTGTGCTGGTTTTCACTCTCCTAATGCCCATGTTTAAAATGATGAGGGGGCATTTTCTCCACTAGATAAATCCACACCTTAGAGAACTGGATAGAAACAAGATCTACCCAATGGGTTGATGAAATAAAGAACCACAATAGATTGCTGCAACAGAGAACCACTAATTCTTTGTCTCTCTATGCACAGATTATAATTATTTTAGAATTACATGTAAACTCATTTCATTAATCTATTGAAATAGATTTCTCATATTATATCTCAACAAGATAGTATATATTACATGCAAAAATATATAGTCCCCTATCATGAACAATGCATGTCAATATATCCTTATATGCCTATTATGATGCATTTATTAACATCTCACACCATATCAGGCCAAAATTAAAATCTCAAGGAACAATAACAACATGAAATAAAATCCACACACAACGTTTGAATCACCCATAGGGAAATAACACCAACTATAACAAGAACACCGCACAAACAGTAATCCAAACCCTAGGCAATCAAATTTTTCCTCGTATATGGGTTAGAGATGCCCATGAACAATCTCATTACCATATCCCAACACATCTAGTATCTATTATACATTTTCACAAATAGTAAAGCAGAAGAAAAGAAAACATACTCCTCTGATACCACTTTGTGTCATCCCCCAATCTGGCACAATCTCAAGTGGCCAGAAAGGGTTAGTTATGAGACCTCAAGAGAACCTACATGTACACTAGAGGCTATCGACTATCATAAGGTATTTGTAATGTATAGTGGGGAAAATATAACCCCTGATATGAATTGTCAAAGAAGAAAAAAATCATAATAAAATATAAATAATCAATATAAATATGTAATAAGAGACAATAATAAAAGATAATATAATAATTCAACAATAAAAAAATTGTAATGACGTTTTGGGACCTAAATAAATGTAATACAAGAACAATAAAAGACAAATAAAAGAATTCACTAATAAAAGACTCAAATTTCTGGGTCTCAAATCCCACATCGTTCCCATGTCCAAACTCCATCCCAACCACAAACAATAAATCAACTACAAGGTCATGTGTCCTTGTCCAAACCTGCATCCACATAATCATCCCAAGTACCAAACAACAGCCTGAATAGGTTGTGAGTAATAATCTATAGGTTGACACCACCATGTCTAAACAAGACATGTACGATAATAATTTTATGCAATAAATTAAGAAACATGTGTATTATATATTTAAATTTTACTAAAATACATCAACAACCTACTTCCGCTCCATAATGGAATATCTTTATGCATGTATAATGATCATGCCATCCTAAATGATATAACCAAGGTAAAATAACCAGCTTCAGTTCCATTCAAGAATATATCTATGCATTTAATAAAATGATACCAACCACAACTATATTACCATGGTGTAGTCACAACAATCTAGGTTGAAGCCCTATAAGCATTTCAACATTTCTGGGTAAAATCTATATAAGCATTACAGCATGGGACTGGAAAGATCCCACTCTCTAAAAGAATTACATTATGGGACTAGCCTGGACCTGCACAGTATCTCCATTAAAGCATATAAGTGTGTTACTGTTAGGCTCAAGCCTGGTATAGAAGTTTCACAACATGGAACACAATTTATTTCAGATAGCTTTGATATCACAATATCACATTAGAATTATTAATGGTTAACTATGTAAATTACCATTATTATTTTATATTCCACTTGAAATTCAATTCATAGTTTTTTTAAAAATATTTAAATAAGAAATAATCCAAAATTTAGGGATTCTAAAACATGAAATCTCCCTAGGTCACTTTTCCAGATAAACATACATTTAATCCATTCTCTAATTCAATTATATTCATGGTTTTCTTAGCCCATGAATATTTATATGATAGTTAAAATGGAAAATTAAACAAGAAAACATTAAGGAATAATTCCAATTGTTTACTTGATGAATTTGGATGTGGACAATGATGGAACAATCACAATATTGTATACACATGGAAACTATCAAACCATATGATTATGATTTCAACCCTTTCCTTTAACTAATGATACTACAACACTTCTGATAGACAATTACCATAATAAAGAAGGTACAGAATATTGTAAATAGGTTGCTAGAGAAAAATTGATCGAGATCAAAAGAAACAATACAATCGGTCAAAGGATTTCACCCCAGTAGTTGGAGAAGAAGTAATGGAAGGAAGACGCCTAACCAAAAGGACATTCTAAGGATTTATCACTCAACTAGGACGTCCATTAGAGAAGTTTTCACCCCAAAATATCCTATAGAATTCCCTAGGGCTGAGTAGAGTGAATTTTTAGTGGATTTAGAATGAAAATAAACCACACAACATGTTTAAAATAGAAGGTCATCCATTTACATGGCGTGTAATGTGGTTACACATCATGAAAAAGTTTTTAATGTAATACACCAAAAAACGCATAGCCTCAGATTAATTTTATTAAAACCATTGAACAATTACATGATGTGTAATCCTTTTACATGATGTGTAAATTTTCTATAGTTTCTTTTTCATCCCATTTCCATTTTAAGAAAAACCAAACCAATTTTAAAAATTTTCAAATCCCAAATAACCCATGAAACACTTAACCAATTTATACCCAGACTCAATTAACTCAAATGAGTATACATCCCCAAACATAAGGTCTGTTTCCCAAAAAAAGTATCTTTGTCTCTAAACTAGACTCATCCACCAAGGCTCAAATGAAAAACTCAAATAGAAATATACCAAGAAAAATATGGGATCTTACAATATCTTCAATATTCTTTATAAGTTCCTAATATTTATATATATTTGTAATAGATGATTTTTGACATTGAAACTAATTATTAAATAATTTTAATCTTCTTATTCGATTTCATGAGAATAAAAATTTCTTTCCAAAAATTGAAACTAAAATTTCTCACTCATAAAATTAGATACTGGTACTTTTAATATTTGAATCATCTTACTCTATTCTATGATTTCATCATTAAGGGAAATGCTGAGAGATTTAATATTCTCAATATATCATTCATTATAATAAAATTCTGAACTCATATCTATTTAAATATTTGAGGCTGATTTTGATGAACTTTTTATCCCAATGATATCTCATCATAAAACTTCATCTCAACTTCAGCATGTTCGAGAAAATGAATAATTTTTTTCAACTATCTCCTTTATTATTATCATTTTCCTTTGAAATCTTTGAAATCATAATCATTTCGAATTATAGTTTCTTTTAATTATTTTATTGAATTAGAACATTCTAAAACTTACATCCTCACTTGTATATAATAGTATCTTTCTTCAATATTAGTGATTAAATGAAGAGTATCTTCAAGTTTCTTCAAAACATCATTAAATTAATGTAACATCATTTCATTTCTATACGAACTTTTTCAAGAAGTAAAATAAGTTGAATCAGATGAAACATCTTTACCAAATGGAGGAGGATATCTCGAAGCATAATATTATTCCTTTATTTCACCATATTTTTCATCAAAATTATCTACTAATGTAACTTCTTTATCGGACATAAGTTTTTATGGAACCTTAGTCTATGACTATTGGTCTTCTTCATCTTTAAAACTTTCATCTATTTATAAAACTCCAACATATGTCTTATTGTGATACTAAGATGAAATAGAAGCAGAAAACATCTTAAGACATTCTTATTCAAATTCCATAGATTTGTAAAGATTTTTTCAATTTCTTATTCTCTTATTTTATTCTATTTTTTGGATTTTTTAAGAATATCATGTATTTAATTATCTTATTTTGTTTTAGATTCTTAGACAATAATATCATTTTATTTTTCCTTCCTAATATAATGAGGAACTTCTGATTACTTAACTTGATGTTCTTCTAGTGGAACTATCTGAGAAAATATCGTTTTTATAAAATAAATATTAGAAACTATAGGAATTTATTTTTGCGTTGTAACCTCAAAATTTTCATTCATTTTATCATCACAATTTAAGAAAATTTTAAATTTTTTGTAGTTATCTCCCTTTTATTATATTTATTGTTCTTATCTTCTTCATAAATACTTTTATAATATTGTTTTTATAATGACATGACCTTAGAATTATCTAATACAAAACTATGATAACCAAGCATCTTTTTCTATTTTTATTCATAAGAGATGAAAAATCCTCACCTAATAGGGTGTTCACCGTATATCTAGGAAAAGGTGGGGATCTTTCTCTATATTTTCCCTTTTCTAGAACATTCTCTTTTAACTTTTCTATTTTGAATTCAGATTCAACTCAGTATACTTTTTCAAAAAACTTTTTTTAATGAGGGTATAAGCATAAGCCACATCTAAAATGGTTTTCACCTTATTTCTAGTAAAATGTGGAGATACTTATCCATATTTTCTCTTTTCTAAAACTATCTATTTTAAATTTTCTATTTGTAATTCAGATACATCTATATCTAATTTTTAAATGATTTTTTTAAAGAGGGAATAATGATAAACCTGATATTACTAATAGTTTCTTCATTAATGAAGGAAAAATTCACCCTTACTATAGTAAACAAATTTTTAATATTCTGAACTATCATTATTTTTTCCTAGAATCTATTTATGAATTTAACTAAATTTTTCCTTATTTTTTTCCATAATACATATGAAAAACATCTTCGTAATGATTCAATTTCTCATATTATTCAAAAAAATAGAAAATATATATCCTAAAATTTTAAAGTATCCAGGTCTTTTTTTTATTGTATAAGATATTTTTGCATCTATATAGCCACTAATACCACATCAGGATAATGTTGGTTCACTTTTCATACTTTCTTATAAGATGGAAATAATAATTTTTCTACCCTGGACTTCTCAAAACTATCCAACTACTCAGTTAATTTATGTGTTACCATATTCTATTCTCCTTTATAAGGAACTCCAACTAATTAATCCACTTTTTCATAATTAAACATTTAAAACACTTCAAAAATTGAAAATGTAATATCTTTGAGATTATATTCTTCACTAAATTCAACTAAATAAAATAATTCCCTAATAATTTTTAGATAATTTAGATCAAATTCCCACTTTTTAACCAAACTATGTTCTCAACCTTAAAGGATAACTACATATTTTACAAAATAATTGCAATTTTCATGCCATAATCTTGCATTCAATATCCATTTTAAAACCACTCTGATCAAGAAATAACTTATAGAACCAATTGTTTTTAATTGAAAAAATATGAGACAATCAATGGAATGGGAAAATATTAGACATAGAGAGAATTTATAGGCATGATTTATTGAAAGAAACATGTGAATAATGAATAGGTGGTGACCCATGCCCCTTTATGTAGGCTTAAGAAGAGAGTCACGCTAGCTTATAGAGATCCAATATCTAAAACATAAATATACATTTTAAAAAATGGTTGTAATAAACACTCAAAATATTTTGAAAAAAAATTACACTAGAAATTATTAGAAAATTAAATATATATGTTATATCGAAATAAATTACTTTTTATGAAATTCATAAGTTTTTAAAAACAATTAAACAAAAAAAATTGAAAATTTATAAACAACTGAAATAGATTATAGAATTCATATAAAAACATTACATATTAAAATTACATCATGGAGAATTTAATTGTAAACTTTCTAATAATTTTTTTTGATGATTTTAACTTCTTGATTTTTCTAATATAAAATAATATCTAAAATTATATTTTGAAAATTTCTCTGAAGACATTTCATAAAAAAATCTATCTTGAAATTTTTTTAATAAAATTATCTATCTAAATTTTTTTAATAAAAATATATGTTTGTATAATAAAAACAAGAAAAAAAATTTAAAAAACAAAAACATATAAAAAAATATTCTACCCCATTTTATGAATTTTTTATGCCATGTAGATAATTAAACAAAAATCAGATATGTTCTATTATTTTATATTGATCATTCTTATATTCTATTTAATATATTCAAATATATCAGAATTTAGTTGTTCTGTAAAAATATTAGTAGGTTTTTATTTTCTTTCGATGAATTATAAAATAATATCTCAATTTTTGTGTGTGATCCGAAAGTAAATGGTGTCTTTTATCTATGTGTTTATATAATGACTAATGTTTTTAGTTTTTCCATAAAGTAATGGCACTTGTGATATCACAAAAAGATAGGTGTTTTGATAAAACTCATACTAAAATCAGTGGGTGTGCATTGCATCCACAAAACTTGATCAAAATAACTTCCAATTGCTACATATTTAATCTCAATAGTGTAAATCTATATAGAATTTATTTATTACAATACCATCAAACTAGAAATTATCCTAAGAAATGGAAGGTTCCTTATGAATATTTTCTATTCATTTTACAAATCGAAAAATCTGCATCGGGAAAAAAATTAAAACAAAATCATTTCCGAAAGAGTAAAATTGTCCAAGATCTATAGTTACATTATTATATTGAAAAAAAAATAAGATTTAATATGTGTAACATTTTAATTTTCTTGATACCACACACATCAAAATATAAAAAACAATAAATTTTTTAGTTAGTTGTGAGATATAGTAAACTATCAATCATTCCAAAAAAAATTCTAATCAATTATTTTCTAAGACTCCTCAATACAAATAATTTTTAATCTATTGACAGGTGTGTTATTACTTCTAGTATTTTCATATCCCTACTTTTTAAAAAGATATTTTATATAATTTTATTGAGATATAATGTTTACTTCTAGTTTTTGAGATATTTGAAAACCAAGTAAAAAAGTTAATTCACCTATCATGTGAATTTTCAATATATATTTCATAAGATTCTAAAAAGAAAAAAATGGTATTTTTGAGTTGAAACATATATAAATTCATTGACTTAAATTCAAAATTTTATGATATCTTTTAAAACCATTTAAACGAAAATTTTTGGATCGTTAGTTCTCTTAATAACATTTTTTGTAACAAGAATCTCGTTAATCTATCATACAAGGCTCTATGTTCTATTTTAGTTCAAAAAGATTCTTAGTAAATATAAAAACCTAATCTAAAATTTTTTATTCTCAAAACCTAGTGGTTTTTCTATATAAACATCAGCCTTTACATATCAATTAAGTAAAATAAAACATCACATCCATTTGAAAAGGGGTGAAATTTAGAAATTCTACAAATGCTATAAGTATATGAGTAGATTCAATTCTAGTGAATTGAGCATAAGTTTCTACATATTCAATGAATTTTTATGTATTATAAACATATAAAAGAATTTATCATTATTTATTACTCTGCTTTAATTTTTTTTACAACTTTTTTTGGAAAACCCATTTTACACAAATTATTGAATGATTTTTGCGTTGTTTCAACAAATTCTAACCATGATTCATCTGAAACTCATTATGTTCATCCTGTATTTATTTTTTCCAACATTCATCACATTAATCTTTATCATGAGTTTTTGGTTCTAATTGTGATTGATAACCACAATGTTCACATTCCTTTCTTCAGAGAATTAAAATTTTAACTGGTTTATCTACTTCAATAAAGATATTATCACTAGTATGATTCATAAGGACTATTATATTTCTTAGGATTTAAAAATTATTTTATTAAAAAATATTTCAAATGTATTTTGAGTTAAAACTTAATAAATAATTTCTTCAGTTATTGTCTCATGAGAAAAAATTTCGATCAGGGGTTGAAAATTTGATTTTCTAGAAATTTAGAATGATGTGGTTTCAGATTGTTTGAAAAAAATGTCAGTTTCCTCAAATTTTACATGTATTTTTTCTTCAAAAGTGATTATATTTTTATTAAAAACTCTATAATCCTCACTAGTAGGAGAATAAAAAATTAAAATTCCTTTATTAGGTTGTATAGAAAGTTTATGTTACTTATCTTATAGAAACCCCATTTTTTTACATGGGTATTAAATCATTTAAAGTTAAACAGAATAAAAGTGTTACATAACCAAGATCCAAAGGATTAGTTTCTTGGTCAAATTAGAACCATACATAACTTTAACATAATGAAAAATAAACATTTATATAATTCCTTCTTCTCTAGCTTCTTATTGGCCCTTGGTTTCCCCTTAGTACAAGTATTCACCTGAGAATATACATCAAAATAATGGGTGAGATAAAATACCAGTAAGAGGATGAATAAGAGATATGAAATATGGGTGATAATAATTATCATTATCATAATATAATAAAAGTATCATAACTATAATCATGATAGGAAACATTAGATAAAGGCATGGAATGTGGAAATGCATAAACCTGAAATGCCATGTCTTAGTGGTCAAATACCATACATAGTTGTGAAGAAATATAGCATCATGATAATAGAAATTTAAATTTTTCCTCATTATATAAACTACATTACCAAAGTAATTGGAGTGATATATAATTTTGGGCACACCTGTCACATCATAACATGTACATTTTCATGCATGCAACATAAAATATATATAATACACGGACATAAAATAACCCATGGAATGTAAGGTGTTTAATTTCACAAATCCTACATTCATGAATAATATTTTTGGTTCCAAAATGGAATATGGAATAACATGATTGGTATTTAAATCATAATCTTTATTGAATAAGAAAAAATATCTCAACAAGTAAAAGATATATTTTTGGAAAGAGGAGTTCTTTTAAGAAATCAATGATTTCACCATAAAACCATATTGGAAACATATATATCCTATACAATAAAAGGGAATTAAAAAAATAAATTATATTTAAGGAACATTAAATTAATATTCTCACTGAATATGTTGTGAAAGAGAGAAACCCCAAAAGAAATATAATTGGGTTTGATAATCCTCATACCTTACGTTTGAATGTATTCTTCACTTTAATACCTCTATAAGAAAATTAAATTAATTAATTTAAAAATAAAAAAAAACTTTTATAAAAGAATTTTATTTATTATATTTTTATTATGTTTATTTATTGTATTTTTTATGAGTTATAAAGTTTAATTTCATCAATCGGGAGTGTTCATTTTCTTGGTTTTCATGATTAGTTCATGTGTATATGAGTATGGAAGTTCATCAAAAATGGGAATTATTATCCAAAATTAAAATTACATACTATTAATGAATATAAATAAGTGTAATTGGTCTTACAATTCATTTTGTTATATTTTATTAGGATGAATCATTAGATAAATAGTTAATGAAATGATTTAATTTATTTGGCGGGTTTTAACAGTATTATGATCCTGTATCATTTTATTTATTATCATGATTGTATATTGTTTCTAAAACATCATAAAAAATGTAATATTTATATGAAAATATTATTTAAACATAATGTTGTATTTATAAAAATCCATTAAGGCAGTAATGAAAAATGAAAATGCTTCCTCCATGGTAGTGGTAAATCGATACCCCACGAACGATATTTTCATTTTTAGAATAAAAGGAAAAGGTAAGATATTAGAAGATGAATTATTCTATAAAAATAATAAAATTATAGTAATTATAATATATTTTAGTTATAATTATTCTTGTATAGGTGTATTTGAGGATTGGATAACAAAATAAATGAAATTGGAAAGAAAAAATGAAAAGAAAGAGTGTTTTACCTCTTGAATTTGACCTCCTTGAGTACCCCCTTTGAGAAAAAGGGTATGGTATTTTTATGAGACCAATATATCATGTATTTTTTGGATGGTATTGGGAAATTTATTGGGTAGAACATGTAAAATTCTAAAATCTTGGAAGATGTGAGGAGTAGAGGTGGTGAGGGGTGGTATTTGATGTGGATGAGAGGGGTGTTTTCTCAATATTTTATTCATTATTTTATTTTTCCCTCAAGATTATGAATGGTTTGATAATTGTCACTAAATATATTAAAATAATTAAGGAGAGTTATAAATTTTGGGCTTACATAATCCATACATCATATATGAATTTATAATTCTTGTATTTATATTTTATCATAAATTATCGTATTTTACGATTCACCAAAAAATCAAGTATTTTAGAAAAATACCAAAACAATCACCCTAATAATTTTTTTATGGTTATAATTCAAAAATGAACTAAATTTTATGAAAATCATTTTCTAAATATTATAAATTTAATTTTTAATTAAAATCACCATTTACTTGGAAAATACTAATTTTAAAATTATAATTGAATTTATAACACTTAGGAAAATTAATTAAGGTCTCATAAAATTGTATTATAATCATAGGACTGAAATACTCTAATTAATATATACATTTTATGAAAATAATGTTTCTTTTTAATCATTATATTAACTATTAAATTGTAATTAAATATTTATGACTTACAAAAATATCAACACTGAATAAATGATTTCTAAAACATTTATTTACTTATACTATTACATCATATTACAATTTACAAGATGATAAAATTTTGTGTATGTATTCAGGGTTAAGGTTACTATTCGATTGTATAGTTTAATATAAATAAGGGTAATATTACTATTCTATAGGTCATGTTACTATTCAATTGGAATAAGTTACTAAACTTCTAGAAATACCACTTATAGAATTCATTCCTCATTTGAAAATTTTCTATTGTGTTCTATAAGTGATTTTATGTTATTTATACTATATTAAATAATTATAACAATGGAATTCTCATAGATAAAATTGTCTGTGGCTACATTCTTCCCCCATTCGTAAATTTTTCCATCGAAATTTCATTTTTCATACTGTATTGAAAACAAGTGAGGGTACTTCTCATTCATCACTTACTCTAGTTCCCATATTACCTCTTCATACTTATGGTTTTGCCATAGTATTTTGATAAGGTGGGTAGTCTTATTGCATAGAACATTATCTATATGGTCCAAGATCTTAACATGATTCCCCTCATAAGATGCATCATATTCAAATTAAACCACCTCTGGATTCAGTACATGTGAGGGTTTTGGTATGTACTTACCCAATAGGAATAAATGGAATACATGGTATAATTGAGACATGGTTGGTGGAAGTTACAGTCAATTGGCCACAGCTTTGACTCGATCAAGAATCTTGAAGGGGTTGATGTACTTAGGACTCATCATTACTTTCTTTCCAAATATCATGTTACTCTTCCATGGAGATATACAGAGGAATACTATCTCTCCAACCTTAAACCCAAGGTCTCATCGACGATTGTTTGCATTCCTCTTTTATCTACATTTAGCTTTTTTAATGTGATGCTGAATAATTTTCACCTTCTCCTATATTTATTCAACCATTTTAGTTCCTATAATATTATGTTCACCAACTTCATCCCAACAAGTTGGTGATCCACTCCTTTTTCAATAAAGGGATTCATATGGATCTGTATGGATTCTCGAGTATAAACGGTTATTATAAGATAATCAAATCAGAGGGAGATGTTGGTCTCATACACCTTTGAATTCCATAATACATTCCCTCAAAATCTATTCTAGTGTATAAATATTTAGATAAAATTGGCCATAAGTTTGAGGATGATAATCTATACTAAAGTTTCTCTCAATTTTTAGAGCATGTTGGAGACATTTCCAAACATTGGAGTTAAATCTCAAATCTCGATAGGATAGAATTGATAATGGAACCCCATGTAGCCTTAAATCTTCCTTAAGGTATATCCATGTAAGTTTATTGAGTGTGAAGTAATCTAGAATTGTGATAAAGTGAGATGTCTTTGTAAGATGATCCAAAAAAACCCATATACTATTATTTCCTCTAGATGTCAGTGGAAGTCCAGTGAAAAAGGCCATGGTGATGTTTTTCCATTTCCATGTTGATATGGGTAATGGATGTATAATCCCCATATAAATTTTCCTTTCAACCTTCACTTGCTAACACAACAGAAACTTTTATGTATACTCAACCATATCTTTTTTATATTGTCCCACAAATATTTCTAAGGAGATCTTTATACATATTGTGCTTCATATATAAATATAGAAGGTTTTGAATTGTGTGTCATTTATAATATCCATCTTTATATCCATATTAGATGGTACACATAATCATTACCTAAATCTTACAACTATTTCCTCATCAATTTTAAACTCTGAGGATTTCCCCATTCTCATAATTTCCACCTTCTTCTGAATTTCCACATCATTTCATAGAGCATCCATTATTTTTATCATAATGGATGGTTGAGAAATAATTTGAGAATGTATTGATAATTTTACTCCCTTAATGATTTTCAAGTCCATCTATATAAAATACAAAAATATTAGATCTTTATAAGTTCTCATCATTGATAATGTTACAAGATACTTTCTACTTAGAGCATCTTCCACTTTATTCTCCTTTCCAGGATGGTAGTGGATGGAGAATTCATAATCCTTGATAAGATCTAACCATCTTTTCTAGAACATATTAATATCCTTTTGTGTAAATATATATTTTAGTCTCCTATTATCAGTATATATTTCACACTTCCCCTTATAGAGATAATGTTTCTATATTTTCAACATAAGGATCACTCCTGCTAACTCCAAATCACATGTAGGATAGTTTTTATCATTAATTTCCAACTACCTTGAGGTGTAGGCTATCACTTTGTTATTTTTTATTAGTAAACATCCTATTACATTATTTAAAGTATCGTTGTATACTATAAATAGTTCCCCACTTGTTAGAAGTGTGAGTACTAGAGCAGTCATAATCCTCTTTTTAAACTCTTTGAAGTTGTCTTCACATTCATGAGTCCATAAAACCTTTTCTCCCTTCTGATTCTTCTTGGTTAGTGGGCTGGAAAATCATGATAAGTTCTTTACAAATTTCCAGTAACACCCAACTACACCAATGAAACTATGAATCTATATTACAGATGTTGGCATATTCTACTGTATGTCTTCCTTTGTATTAGAAGGGTCTATAGATATTCCTTTGTTAGAGATAACATTCCATAAGAATGATACATCTTCTATCCATAACTCACATTTAATATACTTTGAATGTATCTTCTCCCATAAAAGGTTCATTATAATAGAATTCAAATTCACCTCATGTTTCTCCTTTCTCATGGAGTATATTAGAATATCACTTATATAGAGTACCACAAACTTGTCAAGGTAATATCTAAAGACTTTATTCATCAAGTCCATGAATATTTTTTGAGTATTATTGAGTTATAATGGAATCAACATTAACTTGTAGTGTTCATACCTCATTCGAAATGAATTATTGGGAATATCTTCCTCTGTCACCTTTAATGGGTGATATCCCGGCCAAAGGTCCACCTTAGAGAAATACATGGCCCCACACAGTTGATTGAACAAGTCATCTATCTGTGGAAGTGGATACTTATTCATTATCTTTATTTTTTTCATCTCACAATAATAAATATGGAGTCGCATTAATCCAACCTTTTTCTTAACAAAAAGGATTGGTGTACCCCATAGTGAATCATCAAGTTATATAAAACCATTTCCCATATTCTCTTGTAAATGCTTCTTCAGTTCCTCTAAATAATGGTGTCCATTCTATAAGGGTTATTTTATAGCAGTAGAGATCCTGGAATATGTTAAATTGAGAACTCAAACTCTCAGTCAAGAGTAATACTAGAAAATTATTTAGGGAATACGTCAGTATAGTCCATTACAATGGGCATGCCTTTAAGCATTATTCCCTCATTTTTCTCAATCATTTGATCTAGAAATGCTTGTTAATAAGGAATTCATATCCATGACTGATATGATGGATCTGAAGAATATTTATCCACCTCCTTACACGTATAATGAATTGGAGGATGCCTCGGGATGTAAAGAGTGATATCCCTTTCCTAAAATTTGATTTTTTTTTTACTTTGAATAATGATAGGAAATCCATCACCAATATAAGATAAATCTTCACCAATGGAAGCCTAACAAGATTTTCTAGGATTTTTAGTCCACAAACATTGACCGTGGAGGATTTATATACCTTGGATTAAATAATCACCCCATTTTGGGTTATCACAAATAACATAACCTTTATATTTTATGGTGGTGTTTGAATAGTTCTACTAAACAAGATAGATATGAAAGAATGTATAAAACCAAAATCAAATAGTATGTTTGTTATAAATTAATGGATAACCATCATACCTATTACCACATAATTTTCAAAATCAGCCTCAATAGTAGTGATGGGAAAATTCATCTATTTCTCCTTTTTCATTAGTGGATGGTAGTGATGATTAACCTCAAGGACTTGGGGTTTAGTGCATTATCAGGCATAGTGTCCTTACTCCCTACAGTTAAAGCATTGAACCATAAGTGGTTCTCTACTTTCATCCACTAAATTTTCTATCTCCCACTTGTATTTTCAAAATTCATGAGCTTGGTGGAATTATCTCCCACACTTTTATCATTTCCCTATCCATTTGAAGTAATTCCAATAATGATTATTCCCATATTTTTTACATGTGAGTGGTTGAGATCTTTTTCCACCTTTCTCGTAAGATCCTTCATCTTGAAACACCATCTTTCATTCCCTATCACCATAGTCATGGGACTATTCCCCAAAATCTATCTCCACTTTGAGATCACATCGAACAAATTTTTCATAACTCCAAAAGATTAAAATTTATAAATCCTTTTGATGGTTTTTTTAACCACAATAGAATCTATCAATTTTCATATCATTATTGATAACAAAACATTATAATTTTCTTGAAATCCATGAGAAATTTTCCTCATAGGCCATGACAGATACTCCTTCATTTTTCTTCATCTTTATAAATTCATTTTCCATCTTTTTATGATGATTTTGTGGAAAATACTTGTTATAAAACATTATATTAATGTATTACCACTCTATATCTTCAATTTTTCCTTCATCTTAGTGTTATTAATAAATTCCAACCATTGGTCGACCTCTCCATTTAAATGATAAATTGATAGAGTCAGTATCTCCATGATAGAATAATGAATAATAGAAAAGATATTATCCATTGTGTTGACCAACTATTCTGTGATTAGTGGATCAGAAGATCTATTAAATGTTAGTATTTATTTCCATATAAAATACTTGATATCCAGTTTCTCCATCTTTGGTGAAGGAGGATGTTCCAAATTATTCAGGTTATTTTCTATAGACTGAGATAAATAGGAAAGTATCACCATTAAATTTTGAGCTCCCCCTCCCAAGTCATTAGGGATGTCATTCAGGAAATAACTACATTGTCCCTCACACGAGGTATAATCCTTTTTTCTCTGGGTTCCCATCATTTTCTAAAATAGAAAAGGTTATAAAAAACATTAGTCAATAATTCATGAATAAATAATATATTCCTTTGGGAAATTAACTCGAAATCCATATCTTATGGGATCCTTATCTTTTGAATTTTTAAATCATAAATTCTTGGGTGATTACATATTCATATTCTCATAATATGGGTTTTCACTAAGGTTATATAATCCTAATTCTCAAATTAACTAAATCATTCTGTGATACCAACTTTAAAGACCCCCCACCTTTTTTCTTATATATCCATTTCTTCGTTTAATGATAAAAACCATAAAATCATTACCAAACTAGGATCCAAAGGTTTAGGGTCTTGGGAAAATTAGGATAATAAATAAATATTACATAGAAAAACATATACATTTATTTAATTCCTTATTCTCTAGATTCTTATTTTCTCTCGTGTTCTCCTTAGTACAAGTATTCACCTTGGGATATGCATCAAAAGAAGGTGTTTTCTAAAAACTCAATTAAGAGGATGAAAAATATACCTGACACATGGGTGATCAAAATCTTAATTATCATAATATAACAAAAATATTGAAATTATAATCATGAGAGAAAATCAAATTAGTTAAATTCATGGAATGTGTCAATGCATAAAAATAAAACATCATGTCTTAGTTGTAAAATACCACACATGGTTATGAGAAAATATAGCATCATGTTCATTAATATTGCACTTTTTTATGATGATATAATTTATATTACCCAATTCATTAGAGCACTATATAATTTTCTGTGCACTCATCACATCATAACATGTACATGCAATGTATAATTCCGGGTTCACCCATCATATCATAACATTTATATTATCATGCATTCCACATAAAATTTATTTCAATATTTGACATAAAATAACCCCTAGAAAGGAATGGGGTTTATTTAAAAAAAGTATACATTCATAAATAAACTATGGGGTTCCCAAATTAAAGAGGTAGTAAAATATTTGGTATAATGATCATTATCTTTAGTAAAGAAGAAACAACCCCTCATGAAGTAAAATATATATTTTTGGAGAGAATATTTCTTTTCAAAAACTCATTTTATTCATCATAAAACAAGATTGAAAAAATATATATCCTAGAAAATAATATTTAAGGAACAATAAATTATATTTAAGTAACATGAAAAGAATATCCACACTGAAAATAGAGTGAAATTGGGAAAATCCAAATAAAGAGAGTTGGGTTTGAGAATCACCTTACCTTATGTCTGAATGATTTATTCACTTTAATATCCAATTTAATCAAATTAAATTCATTAATTTACAAATAAAGAAACTTTTATGCCTTAATTTGATTCATAATATGATTATTAAGTTCATATATAGGATTTTCTATGAGTTTGAGAGTCCAATTTCGTCATCCGGGGGTGTTTTTTTCTTTGTTTTCATGATCGATTCACTTTTATATGAGTATGTAAGTTCATATAAAATTAAATGATTCTTGAGAATTGAAATTATATGTTATTAATGAACATAAATAAGTTAAAATGGTATTAAAAATCATTTTTTATGTTTTTTGAATATGAATCATTAGACAAATAGTTAATGAAAATGATTTTATTTATTTAGAGTATTTAACTACCATTTTGAGCTTGTATCATTTTATTTAACATAATGATTATATGTTGATTAAAAAACATCATATAACTTATAATATGTATAATAAAATGTAATTTAACCATAATTTGGGTTTTATAATAATCCACGAAGGTGGTAGTGACAAATGAAAATGCATCCTCCAAGCTGGTGGTAAATCGACACACTAGGAATGATATTTACAATTATAGAGAAAAAGGAAAAGAGAATAGATTAGAAGATGAATTACTCCATTAAAATAATAAAATTATATTATATAAAATATATTGGATTATCATTACTCTTGTATAGGTGTAGGTGAGTATAGGATAAAGAAATAAATGTAATTAAAAAGAAATTTAAATGAAAAAAAGAGGCTATACCTCTTGAATTTATTCTCCATGGAAACCTCCTTCGGGAAAAGGGTTTGGTCTTTTGATGAGAAAAAAAGTTTCAAGAAGTGGGTGATGGTATTGGAAAGATTATTTTAAATAACTTGGACATGTATCAAATATTTTAAGGTGTTAGTAGAATATTTTGTGGGGGTCGATATTTATAGTAGAGGATAAGGGTGTTTTCTCGTTATTTTTTTCAGTAGTTTATTATTTTTCCACAAGACTACGAATAGTTTTAGAATTATCTATAAATATATTAATATAATGAGAGATAGTTTAAAATTTTCATATTACATCAGCAATACATCATCTATGAATCCATAATTAATTTATTTAGCTTTTATCGTTAATTATCATATTTTACTATTCACCAAAAATTCATGTATTTTAGAAAAATAAAAAAAATCAACCTAACAATTTTTCAACTTTAATAATTTAAAAATGAAATATATTTTATGAAAATAATTTTATAATTATGATAAATCTTATTTTTAATAAAAATCATCATTTACAAGGAAAATACCGATTTTGAAATGTTAACTGATTTTATAACACTTTGAAAATTTTATTAAGGTCTCATACAATTATATTATAATCATAATACCACAAAATATTAATTTATCAAAAAAATTATGAAAATAAATTTTCTTTTATGTAATTATATTAATAATAAACATGTAATTAATTCTTTACGACTTACAAAAAATATAAAATCATGATTAATAATTTCTAAAAGCATTTATTTTCTTATACTATTATATCATATTATAATTTATAATATGATTAAATATTATTTATACATTCATGGGTGAGGTTAATACTCTATTGTATGGTTCAATATTCATTAATATTATATTACTATTTTAAAGGTCAAGTCAATATTCTATTGGTATAGGTTCCTTAACTTCAAGAAATACATTTTATACCATTAATTCTTCATTTGTAAAGTTTTTATTGTGTTCTCTAAGTGAATTTATGTGATTTATACTATATGAAATAACTATAAAAGGTGAATTTCAATTCATAAAATTTTGGTTGGTTATATTTCTTTATTATTCATTATAAATAATTTACATCCAAAAACACAGAAATAAGAATGTTTAGGTTTTCTTCCTATCCACAACTCATAAAGAGTTTTACTAATAAAATGTCAAATTAAAAAAAAATATTTATAGTATAGAATTTAGTACTAAATCCTTAAATCCAAAAATTTTTATCAATTTAGTATCCACTCCATAATGTTATAGTAATTTCTTGAAGAACCCTTTTTTTTCAACTACACCATTTTTCGATGGTATTCTAGGAGATGAGATTTTATGTATTATAACTTTTTGCTAAAAAATGTATCAAATTAAAAATTAAAAAAACATTAACATTTTTACTATTAATATGTACCAAAGGTAGAATTTTATCATTTTTAACATGAGAAAAATAATTTGAAACAGAAAAAGGATTCTGCCTTTTTCCCTATAAAATAAACACATGTGTATCTAATGTAGTCATCAACTAAAAAATATACATAGTATTTTCCACTCATGATTATAGTTTTTGTGGGACCAAATTAATCCCCATGGATTAACTAAAAAAAGCATAATTTTTAACTTCATTAATAGATTTAAAACCAAACATATATTTATTTCCCAAAAGACACAGATCACATACTTTTTGAAGAATTCAACCTAAGATCTGGTATATCTATAACTAGTTCTTTATTAGAATGTTTGGATAAATTTCAACTATTACAGTTTTATAAAATTCTATATCAAAACAACTATTCATACTCTATTATAGTGAGGCAAGTTGGATCTTAGTTTCTAAGATCCTCTATGTTAAGTGTGTAAACATTATCCTATCTGACAGAAGAAAGAATGAATTTACCTTTTAAACATTGAATATTAAATTTATCATTCCTAAAGATCATAAGGTAACCTTCGTCACACAATTATGTTTTTCTTATAATATTTTTCTTAAGTCCTATAAAAAACATTTGATATTAAATGTTTTCCAAGAAGAAAAATATTTCATAGTCTATAAATTTATCCTTGAGCGTTATTAGCAAAAGTGAATTTTCCACATTTAAGTTTTATGAAATTCTAGAAAAATTACTTGTTTTTAGTTATATGGTTCCAAAAACCACTATATATGTACCAAGTTTTGTATTTTTTTGTTCCCTTCTTATTTTCCTAAAAACAAAAAAAAAGTTATATTTTTGGAACCCAAACATTCTTGGGTTCAGCATTATTAGAAAATAAAATTATATAAATATGCATAAATCCATCCCTTTTGTGTTGATCATCTTATAATTAATTAAAAATTAATATTCATAAAATCCACATGATTTTACTCTAGAAAATGGAACCCTTGGTCAATAATATTAGACCAAATCTATCTTCTTATCCCCAGAATCCCTTGATCACACTTGATCAAAAAAAATTACAATATAGAAAACTCAAGACATTTATAAACATCTTTTGAAAGTGGACACCAAAATTAAAAACACTCTAAATAATTACAACGAAGTGATCACTCAAAGTAACATTATGTTAAAAACAATTCCCAAAAAAATCATTGGTCCTTAATGATGAAAATCATTATTCTCCTTGAATAATTATCCAATTTATATAAAAACCTGATATGGTTATATTCTACTTTCCTAAAATTAGGATTCAATGGATTTGGAAGAACAATTCATTCTATTATAAAGAATAATATAACTTATCTTTGTGATGGAATTCATGTTTATAAACTGCTACATTGTCTTCATATTCAATCTTCTAAAATAATAATTTTATATTTGGTGAAATTATTTCCCATTGTCTGACGGATTTTATGAATATATTTCTGACAAGCATGTTTTCCGCCACCCGATTAAGTGTATATGATAGTATATTTATAACATAATCTATATATTTTGTTATATTTACACTTCTAGAAAATTTTAATTCTTCATTTTATGAATATTTCAATCATCCAACTAATAAAGGTCTCTTATATTACAAAAATATTCAATCTGATAATCATACATTTCTATATTTAGAAAAATGATTTTCCTATTAGCATATTCTTAAAATTAGGGATGTGTAAAATCTAAAAAAGTAGTAATGAATTATTTCTTTAGTTTCAAACACTATGGTCATAAATTTTCAAAATAATACTTTTACTCAACATCAATTCCCCTTATAAATATGAAACATCATACCCCATTTTTAAAGGAATAATACTTGTTTTAAATTATGATTATATTGGATGATTTCATCCTAAATCACAATTTTCATTTTTTTAGATGATTATATGAAAAATAAAAATATTGATTGAATGAAAAATAATATAATTAATCATAATTAATAATTTAATCTCTATTTTTTTAATATTTAAATTTTCTCAATTTTTTATTTTTTTAGATAACTAGAAGATATAAATGAAGAAAAAATAATGATAATAACTTATTCCCATACACTATACATTTCCCAAAATATTATCATACACCTCACACCACCCCTTCAATGTATAAATACACAAATAACACACATGAAATTCCCTTCCACAATACTCAAAGAGAAATTATCCAAGAAAAAAATTTATAATGAGGATAGGTGAAGAGTGTTTTTCTTGTAATGTGATTCAACTAATATATTTTAAATGTTAAAAAGGGAAAATTTAAATATGTATCTTGAGTAAAAATATATCCAGCCAAAGATATGTCTCAATCATATTAAAATAATTTTATGAACACCAATGCTTCTAAAAATAAATAATCAGAAGTTCAAATTTTTCCCACAAAATATAAGTTTCTATTAAAAATACCCACACACTTAAATTTAACTACCAATAGTTTTATCTCAAAAAATAAAAACGATAATGGAATAGAACCAAGGATAATGATAAATAAAAACTATTTTATTTAGAATAGCAGAAGTCTGGAGTTAATCTCGTAGTTTCCTAAAATTTAGAAATAAAAATCAAGAACAAAATATAAGAACATTATTGAAAGAAACAAAAAGTAAAAATAAATGAAAATGGGAAGAAGAAAAGGAATATACCTTGATTTGTAACCCCAAGTGGGTTTTGGGTCTTCATTTCCCCTATTTAGGTAGTTTGGGAACATTATCCCCAATATATAGTTGGATGGGTTTCTTAGTTAGAAACCACCACATATTGTTTCAACCATCATCCATAAGTGGAATCCCATAGTGGGGACCCCCAAATAAAATAAGAAAATTCCAAAAACTTAAAAAAAAGTGAATCAAAAGTATAATGGGGTAGGGAAGAAAATTTATATGGGATATCTATTGACTAGCATAGTGTGTTATTTCATGTTATATACATGATTACATATAGGTGTTAGTCATATCATTGTGAGCTCCTCAATATTTTCTTCTACTTTAATCACCACCACTTGTGTGTTTCCTTTGTTAATAACTTCTAAGGATTTATCCATTTCTATTTTATTCAGAATTTTATAAAATGGAAATTCCTAAAACAAAATAAATTTTAACAAAATTAAATTATGAATAATTAATAATTAGATATTTCCTATTGAGGAGGCCATCTTGAAACTTGATTTCATTAGGCAAGGCCACTAGAAACTCAATCTCAACAAGTATATCATCTTCAAATTTTTCAAAATATAGAGATAGGTATAAAAATGTTAATTCATCTTTTCTAAATATTTGAGAACCTCTTACATATTTAGATTTTAAAAATTCATCCCAATATTCCTTCAAATCATGTTGATCGGAAATATGTGCATCAACCATTATGTCTACTTTAGAGACCTCATTTAGAAATACTAGAGAAAGGGTAAATAGATATTGTATTAATTCTCCCATGGCTTCCATAGGTTCCTTAAGTAGAATAGTATGTTTAAAAAGCTTCACTTCTTCTTTTAACTTTTTTTTCATTTTTTTCCACCATGAACATTTATTTCCTCAATATAAATAGAAAGGTTTCTCATTTCAATGACCACTCCTTCAGTAATTTTCAATTTCTCACACACATGAATCCTTAAATCCTCTTACCTACTAGACTCATAAATATCAATAACAAGATATATATAAGAAAAAATACAATCAAATTCATATTGACCTAAGAAATAAAATGTAAGCAATTATCTATTTATTTATCTTTTAAAAATTAAGATTTATTGTGTTTATTATGAAAAAATGTGTATGTAAGAATTTTTCCACCACCAAAATGGGGTTAAATTTAGAACTAACTCTTCTAGTATACTATTTTTTTATGGGATACAATATCAATCATAAATTTAAAAATTTAATAACATAATAATTGTCATTGTTTTTTATCAAACATTGTAGAAACATTGTGAAAAAATAATCATTTTTATCTATTTTTTTATTGTGAAATATTATTATATATAACCAAATACTTATCTAGTTGAAGTAATTGATATACTTCTTCTGTACAGTGTCACTCCCCATAAAATTATTTTTATGATGTTTAAACATTTCCCTATAATAAAAAATTTATTTTTAAAACATAATATAAAACAAAAAAAAAATCTATTTATTTGTAAAATGATGATTTTATTATAGGTTATGTCTCTCTAATCAGGAGCCTTGTTCTTCACTCCTATTAGGCATAGCCTCGACTATTTTTTGGTAATTATCACATGGTATATTTGGAAAGTGGCTATCAATAGTACTCATATTGTGTTTTTTCTTCATGATATATGTCCATTGGAATATACATGATTTTATATTACCATAGCTTCCTTTCAATTTCTCCCCTCAGATGTAAAGATATTTGTTTTTTCCATACCTTAAATGCGGTAGTGTATATTTGGTTACTTCTTGTACCTCCCATCCTGTATGTGGTTTTTAGGGTTTTCTGGTAGGGATGGATTTGACAGACAATATGGAGGTACTCGGTGATATGGGGTTCTAGACCTTATTTTGTGGATTGTGGTATAGTAGACATTGGCATCATCTTTCTCGAGTGCTTTGGTTGGGATTTTCGAAAACATGTGGTGTCGACCAAGAGATGCATAGAGTAGTCATAGAAGACATTTAAATTGGTGGATGGGGATGATAGTAGTGGTGGTTATGGATCATGGTGGTAGAAGTGTAGCATCGGGTAATGGTTTTCTCATATGATTCTAAAGGTTTCTCTATTTTTATTTGGATTTCAATGCCTTTGGGTCACCACAGGACTTTGGGCCACAGTCTTACAGACATCATTATTTTCTTTTCACCAATGGGAAAAAAATTCATGGGGCTATGTCTTTGGATATTTTAACTTTTTCTTATTTTTTCACAGGAATTTTGGACATCATTCATTTGGGACAGTTTTCCATGTAACGGGTTCTCTAAATGACTACAATGGGTTCCTTTTTCTTATTCCTTAATAACAAGTGTTTGACCGCAATATATTTTGATCAGTGTATTAAAAATTGATAAATTACATCATGTGTAGTATATTTTTTAGATATACATGCTCAAGATCCAAAAAATAAATATTTGGATTATTCAAATTGATTGCAATAATCATATAGTACTTCCTAAAAAACAAAAAAGAATAAGTATTTAAAATGAAAATATATTTTATATGATTAGATTATAGTGTTTTCCATTACATTTTTGGTTTCAATAAGAGTTTTTTATCTTTTAGTTTCTTTTTAAAAATTGTTTCACCCTGTTACACTTCTAATGGAATTTATTTTCACCCAATGAAAATTTTTGTGTAGAAGTGACATGGGGACTAATGATTCAAAATTCTTGTTCATAGAATTTTCCTTTTATATATTAGCGATATAAATCCCTATATAAAATATGAATAATTGTTAACTAAAATTATCATTGTAGATCAACTATTGGGAGAACATATTATGAAAATAAACCTCATGTATACATTAAAAATCAAGACTACAAGCCATTCATGCTTAAAAATTTCCTTTACACTCTCTATTGGATATATCCATCAAAACTACAACTATCCACCAAATTTATCATCCTCATAAAAATTGAACAACCAAATTAATCCTGAATGTGAAAAATTAAGGGGGGATAATGTATTCAAATAAAAATAAGTTAATGAAATTTCTTTTTAAATATTATAAATCATTACTGTGTTTATCGATTTTTCACAAAGATCTATAGAGAGGGTGAAAAAATCAACTATAACTATATATACATTTTCAGATACTATATTATGTAATTCCCAGGGTACAAACCTCACTATCATAATATATGATCCGTGACTTTTCAATCCATGTAACATTTGATATCTAATTAAACAAACCATGAAATTTTACATGAATATAAATAAATAAATTTTACATTTTTTAATGTTTAAGAGAGTATATATTTCTCAAGATTACACATTTCACTAATAGTTTAATGATACTTTTCATTCTTATTTTCCCACAAACAATGATTTATATTAATTGATTCTAAGTCCTTATGAGAATTAAAGTGATCCTTCTATTTACCAAACTTGTTAAGTAATGTTAAAATTAAATTATCACAAAGGTTCTTCTAGATATAAATTATGTATATTATATAGCATTGAAAATTAAAATCCCAATAGTGAATTTTAAGAAAGATAATTATTTTCATCCACTTTTTTGTTCTAGTGGCTTTAGATATTTTACCCCATGCACTTTCCCCCCATCTTTTAAATAGCTCTATTTTTCCAAATTATAAAGTGGTATTCATAAATTATTCTATGATTTAAGAACTAGATAACACGTTGAATGAATTTATTTATTAAATATCTCCATTTGATTGTGGTTTATTAAACTTATATTTTTTAGAAGCATCAACAAAGCACTGATGACACATAAAGCATTATTCAAAATCAAAATTACAAAATATAAAAGGTAAACTAGTATTAGTTCTCTAACTTGATTAGTTTCTTAGCCTAAGAATCTCAATAATTTACATGTTAATGAAACATTCATTTTCCATATTTTTATTATTGATACATCAAATGTTTACAATACGTCATCCCATAATTCTCAGAATTCCTATATTAGATGCTTATGGTATACATTAATGTCATTTCCAAGAATTTTATTTACAATTATAGTCATCAAAATAATGGTTTAATTATTCATTACACATGTCATTGGAGGTATATTATAGGGGATAAATACAATTCATATGTAATAATTATTTATTAAAGTACCAAAGGGTTAAAACAATAAGATTCCATCCCAAAACATATATTCCTATGATCTGAAGAGAAAATATGGATATAATGAATTAAATCCATTCCATGAAATTGAATCTTCTGGATGTATCATTAATTCATAATTTTTTTCTTTACAAACAAATAAATTTCATATTGTATGTTGTCTTATATGACATGAATAACCTTTTTAAGCATGTATTAAAAGGAAAGTTACAAAGTAATTTCATAAATGTTTTCTTCATTTTCTTTTTCTTATTGTTATATTCAGTTGTACTCTCACTATTTCACATTGATATACATCTAATATTATGAAATCTTATTAGTTACTCTTTATCTATATCTTATCCCCTATGAAGTGTGAAATAATTAGGTAAGGAATGTATTTTTTATAATAAATCCCAATTTTATTTGTGATTTACTTCATCTTATAGAATGATGATTGGATATTAGCTTCACCAAATTCATCATGAAGAAAATCTAAAATCATGGACACTAATTTATTAGTAATTTAAATGAGGAAATTGATATGATATAACATTATTAGAAAATAAATATTTAATAATTGGTATATAATTTATAAAATTATTTATTGTTTTCTTCAATGAATTTATAAAAAACATTTTCCTCACTAATGTTTTCAGGAAGATTAACCTTATTATTATCAACCAATGGTCCTATAGATCTATTAAAATCTTATTCATTGTATCCAATAAATCAAAATGTTTCATTTATCATGTTTTGAATTAAAGTTTCTTCCAGTGGGTCACTATGTGTTTTATTCATAGGATAGTATCTTCTTTGACAATTTAAAACATTTGATTCTTCATGCCAAATAAAATATACATATCAAGTAAGAAATTATTTTTAAGTCCATAATGAGATGAAAAAGGTCTAAAAGGGGTGAATAGAATAGTTTAAAATTTTAAAGGGTTTAATTTAATCACTTAGTTAATTAAATTTATTATAAAAGTTAATTATAATACACATTTAATAATAATAAGCATTTGAAAATTAAAGAGATAACAAAAGAACTTTTTAAAGTAGTTTAGTTCAAGGTGAACATACATATACACTTCACACCCCTCAAATCCTTATGAGGTATGGTATTGAAAAATTACTTAATTTTTAAATAGGAATCATATTCTAATTACAATATGCAATGTTTCTAATGGAGGTATAACCAAAAGACACCATACTTCTAATGGGGAGTCACAACCAGTTATGATACATGACCCAAATATCCTAAGTTTATAACAAGAGATTCACAACACAAAAATCATGAATTTATAATTATGGAGTCAAAACCCAAAGAGAAATTTTTTTCGGAAAATAAAAAACCAAACAATGTAATCACAGATGAGGGAGTTAAAAATAATTAATTCAAACTAAAAAAACTCAGTAGAAGAAGTCAATATAAAAACGATGATCCAAGAAACAAGTATTCAAGAAATTATTTAGATTATCTTTTCAAGGAAATAATTTTCATAGAAGTTTAGTTATTTCTTGAGGCATATTCCAAAAATAAGAATAATCAACATGAGATAACTTTTATTTTCATAGAATCACACAACACATGAGAGTTTAAAAGCTCACATCAAAATATTATCATGTATCCATCTCCATTTATGATCCCTGGTCCTTTTAAATAAACAATGAATAAATGGAATTCAATTAATTAATTACATAATTCAAATATATTCTAGAATTTTTTAATAGAAATAATAATTTTCATTTCATAAAAATTATTAAAATTAAAAATATGAAGTTTAATTCAAAAAAATTGAATTTTTCATTAAATAGTTCAAAATATATCAATAATAATATATTGAAATGAATCCCAGAAATATCATAAAATATTTCTTCAGTAATATTAAAATTTAAATTTTTAAAATTTGTCTATATATATTCATGTATAAATATATGATAAAAATATAAATTCCATAATACTATATTAAATACTATAAAATGACTTTGAATACTTTAATTAAAATTAATCATGAATATATAAACATAAAAAATAAAGAAGTCACTCATGATAAATAAATTAAAAAAATTAAAACTTCATGATGAAGGTTCATGAAAGAATAATGATTAATTTAAATATTTCTAAATCATTATAAAAAAAACTTCTCTTTGTTTGTGTATGATTAATATGAATTATAAGAATCAATTAAAATAACAACTATAATAACCTAGTAAATCAATATATCTATATATATGAAAAACAATGCAATCTGAAATTCCATAATATTATACTGGTGAAATTTCATGTCATGTAAAGGTATAAACCTTATCTACATAAAGGTATTATCCAAAATATATAACCAGTGTAAAGGTATGCTAAATAATCAATGTAATGGTAGAAAATAGAAAAATCAAGTTTCATAATGGTAAAGAATGATTTTTATAACCTTCGTACATGTCATAACTAAATTCTATAAAGTTAAATACCAAAATCCATAGGTTATATAAATTTAAAGTAATGTTGCATAAATTTAAAAAATAATTATATAAAAAATGTGAAAATAAAATGAAATCTATGTAAATGTAAGGTTTATATTTTAAAACATGTGTAAGGGTAGAGAAGAAACTACTATATGATGCGAAATCATAAAACGTGAGATGTGTAATGTTAAAGAATAAAATTACATAATTATTTTTAAGAGTAAGAAAAAAACTTTTAAAAAATAATTTTACACAAATATAACAAAAAATTATAATCAATAATTTTAATAACAAAATAATCACATATCGAGAGAAACAAAATTGGTTCACATATTTCGACAAGCTACTATATGGACAATAATGTGAAGAATAGTCATAATAAGTGGATTGAATGTATAAAAATATTACTAACCATCTGAAGAAAACAAGATACCATGAGGTTTTCAAGTGGTCTTGAGATATACAAACCACATGAACAAACCAATCGACCATAAGAACAAATCAATCAATTGAATAAACAAATGAGTGACTGAGAAGTGATTAAATATAAATATATAATTCTATAAGAAACATGACCTCATACATATTTATAATATTACATGAATTTTCAAAATAAACAAGATAGTAATCTTAAACATGTAACAAACAAATAAAATGTTTTAAAAAATTACAAACAAGGTCTATAAAAGATTAAACAGTGGATGAAAAATCCTTTTTTAAACATATTATATATAAATAACCACAAAAATGACAAAGTACTCATTAAGTAAATGATTCTATAAGAAATTATAAATAATCAATAAAAATAAAAAATATTGGAGTTATTTATAATATTAAAAAACATAAATTATAAACTCTAATAACTACCAGACTCCACGTTTTTTAAAATTAAAAAATAACAAACTGTATTTAAAAAAACTCACCCCATTTTGAAATTTAACCAAATGTTAAAAATGTAAATAATTATGAAACTTAGTTAAAAAAATTCATTGAATAAATTAATAAAAACTAAAAAAATCTCTTGTCTTGAGGGTGATGAAGACACAAGAGGGTTTGACTTGTGCCATTTTTAAAAAATTTAACAAATGTGAGTCATCCATATTAAAATCAATAGTTCATTTTCTTATTTTTTAATGTTGAGTAATATAGTGGAAATAAAAAATATAAATATTAGTAAATGATGATTTATAGTGGTTTGGGGAATAGATATCCTCTATTCTGCTCCACCAATACTCTCTTTATGAGCTTGGAAAATTTTGCTAATCTGGTCATTTTATTTGGGATCCTTGACTATTGAGTTCAAGAAACTACTACTTGGTACAAAAAGGATTTTATAGAGTATTTATATAATACTTAAAAAAGGATTAAAACAATAAAAACTATAGTTTCTAGAATAACAAAAATAATAATTTTGGTAGGATGAGTTCTTTAATATAGCATACTCATGTGGATTTCACTGCTAACGTATGCAAAATTATTTAGAGAAATATGTATTTCACTAATTTGTATTCTTCGTGAATTAAAAATTATTTAGAAACAATTCATAAAATTAATCAGTGGATAACTCTACCATTTCATATCTATAGGAGAAACACACAACATCATCAGATAGAAAAAGTATGTCTCCAAATTGTAGTCTTGAAAACTCCAACAAAATAGCAGCATGAGTAGTGTAACATTTCCTTTAAGATCACATAAAAGATGTCACTATTTTTAACAGATAAACATTTTTACATATTTATATACCATATTTATTTGTAAATTCATACTCCTATTAAAAAATTATATTTGAATAATTAAATGTCCTAAAATATTTCTGAACAAATAGAACTGAAAAGTCTCTGGAAAAATCTTAACTTCAAACTGCTCGACACATTTGAAATTTAAAATTGTAAATTTATTGAAATATCATAAATTATTTAAGAAATCAATATTTTTCACTATGTTTTTTATATCTTCTAAAATAGTCTTTGAAATGGTTTACCTATAAATTTACTCTTGTAAAGATATATTAGAATTCTCTAAATTACAAATTTTAATCCCATGGGAAACTGGATCAATGTGGGGATCATTCTACATGAGTTTGATTCCAAAAATATGGAATCCAATGTATGGATGGTTCCAAATATATATTTCTATAACATAAAGTTTAATAGAAATTTTCATATCTCAATTTGGATTATATCACCAACATGAGGTTACTTTTCTCATGTTTATAACAGACGTTGGATTTTTTAATGTGAGGATCATTACAAAGGTGAGATTACAAATGTGAGGTTCCTTTAAAAAGTGAGGCTTCTTAATAGAAGGTTCAACAAAAATGTTGGGATAAACTATTCATCCAAGTCAATTATTCTAAAACTCATTTCAAAAACTAGAATAACTTCATACAAAAATAAAGATCATAACTAATAATAAAATTCTACAATTCCAAAAATAAAATAATTTATCTAGTTAAAAGTATAAATATAAAATTCACTCAAAGTAACTTTATTACAAAAACAAATAAGCGTTTGTTTTTTCATCAAAATAATTTAAAACCATTTTGGGTCAACATCTGTATACCAAATAAAAATCCAACATTCCATGTTCAAAATTTATGTTCTAAATAAATATTAAATTAAATGGTTTGGAAATCATTTACACCAATTTATTATCAGTTAAAACTAATACTAGAATAATATAACCATTATTAACTTAATATCTTATAAAATGAAATATCATTTTACTATGTTTTATTGTAGATTGTTGTAATGGGTTACTAGAAATAAAGATATTAGAAAATTATCACAATAAATAAGAATATTATAAAAACTAAAACCATGTTAGATAATGTTTTCTTAATATATTTTGATTGAAAACATCATGATACAGTATAAATATATTCACAGTAAGTAGTAGATAAATAAAATGATTTTTATTTATTTGTACATAGACACACTTAGAGTTTACCTTGGAAATAACACATACTTGTAATAATTTTTCTATCATGTTTGGATCCTCCAAAATTAAAATCAGAATAACTAATAAAATAAAATGGTTCTTATATATAATAAAATAATCAAAAATTTATAGTGGTTTTATCATATCTTATAGTTTATTTAACAAATTCTATGTGAGATTATTTAGAATGCAATTTAAATCTTGAACCTAAATGAAATGTAAACATAATTTCATGTCTAGAATCAGTCAAATATAATAAAATACTGATCATACCTCTAAACAATTTAGTATCAATATATTTTATAAAATTATTTAAGTCTTGTATAAAATTAATACTCATAGGGGTTTTAAAAGTATTAAAATAATCTAAACCTAATTTCTTAATTAATTACCAATCATATATAGATTGATTTAGAAATAATCAATTGTTTCATTGATTAATTTTAAGTCCTAAAAAGAATTTAATTTCTCCTATAAAACACATACAAAATACATTTTATCATCAAATTAGAAATTTATTTACAAATTAATTCAATTGAAAATCCAAAAACAATGTCATCAATATACATTTGCATACTTAAAATATCAATTGAATTCCTTTTAATAAAAAATTTATGATCAACGTTATCTTTACTAAAATCATTATTCAATAAAAATATTGTAATTATATAATATCAATCTTGATGTTATTTATTATGACTATATAAATCATTTGATAACATTAAAACATGACTTGTAAACCTTTCATTTTCAAAACTAGGTGGTCAATTTACATAAACTTCTTCATAAAAAGAAGTTAAAAAATACTTTAACATCCATTTAAAAAAAATTAGAGCATATAGTAGAAGAAAAATATAGTAAAATTGTAATATATTAAATCTTAGAAATAGGTGAAAAGAATTCATAAAAATTTATACCTTCCCCTAGAAAATAACCTTGATCCATAAGTTTAGATCTATTCCAGTTAATTTTTTCATATTCATCTATTTTATTTATAAAAAAATAGATTCAATAATATGTTTTTCATTAATGGGTTCAACTAGATTCCAAATATTATTTCTAAAAAATTATTATGTTTATATTTCATAGAAACAATAAAATTATAATCTTTTAAAGAATCATAAATATTATTAAGAACAAAATCTGAAACTAAATCATAATTTACAAAAATAAATTAAAATAAACATTATAGT
This sequence comes from Viscum album, assembly GCA_963277665.1. NCBI lineage: Eukaryota > Viridiplantae > Streptophyta > Magnoliopsida > Santalales > Viscaceae > Viscum > Viscum album. The sequence continues at coordinate 1,659,894,376 of OY728153.1, forward strand.
TTTAATTCAAAAATCAATATTACTAATTAATTTATCTAAAATGTGATATTTATGAATTTTCCATGATTTAGGATCATAATGAGAAGGATTTTTCTCTCAAATAATAATTTTATTATAATTGTTTACTTCTTTATTACTAAAATTAAATTATCTAAATAAATCTTGAAAATTATCAGAATCTGAATTCATTTTTAGTTTATCTTCGTCAAATTTAAAATGAATAGATTCTTATATAGTCATAATTATTTTATTATATCATTATTTATTTTACTATGATTATAATACCCTATAAAAATTCGTTCATTGTGTTTAGAATCAAATTTATCTAATATTTAATTAGTATTTAAAATAAAAACTTTAAACTCAAAAATATTGAAATAACAAATATTAGTTTTCATTCCATTACAAAATTTATATGATTTTTTGTTTAAAAATGGTATAATTAAATATCTATTTAAAATATAACAATCTTTATTTTTAAACTCAGCCCAAAAATATTTAGGTAAATTAAATTCATTTAACATAGTTCATTCCACTTATACAATAGTTATGTGTTTCATTTAACAACACCGATTTGGTTTGGTGTTTTATGAGTATAAAATATATGATTTTACCATTTTATTCAAAATAATAAACTTCAAGATTATAAAATTCTCCTCTATTGTAACTTTTAATAGAAATAATTATATAATATTTTTTATTTTGTACCATTTTATAAAAAGTAGTAAATTTATATAAGTCATAACTTTTATGGGATAAATAATAATTCCAAAACAATTCACTAAAATTATCAAAAATCACTAAAAACATATTTTCCCTCCAAAACTAGAAATATTAATATGACCAGATAAATCTAAATGAATAATATATAACGATTTAGTAGTTATAGATATATATAAAAATCTATTACTTTTTATATTTTGTTTACCTTTTAAACAAGAATCACAAATAAAATTATTGCTACTTTTTGATCTTGTTGTTATTTCACATATCATTTCTCTAAAAAAAATTAATATGTGAAATTTAAAATTCCTCATCCTATAATGTCAAAATATATCATTTATTTCTATGTAATTGAGATAAATAACAATTAGGTTAGCTAACTCATAAAGATTTATAGAATATGATTTTTGAACATTATTACAAAACTAAAAAATATATAATTTTAAAAAACAAACATTTCTCATCTTGAAATTTAATACATGTTCCACTTTCAAATTATTTTTAAATAATAATTATGTTTTATTTTAAACCTTCAACATATAAAACTTTTTAAATTAAAACATAGTTATATATACCTACTTCACCAAATCCCAAAACCATTACTTTTGAGTTACTCGAAATGTCACAGATCTTCCATCATATTGATTATCATATAAATACATATATGGTTCCTTGGATGTGTGTTTGGAGTATCCATTTTCCATGCATAATTCATATTTATCACTCTTAAGACACATTTCCATCAAATATTATTTAAGTAGAAAACAATTTTTGTACCAATGTTATCTTGGGTCCAATCAGGTTACTATAATAATTATTAGGTACCCAAATTGAATTTAAACAAGTATCATTGTGTAATCTGTAAGATAAATTCATATAAATTATAGATTTTGTATTTATTAATGACTATTGGAATCAAAATGAACATTCATTTTCACAATTCCCATTCATTCCACATTTAATGTAATAATAGATATACTTCTTTTACAACTCTTAACATAGAAATTATTATATGACTAAGTTATTTTTTATTATATACAAATATACTTCTTTAATCTTTTGGTTTCATCATTAAAGTCATATTATCAAACTTTTATTATCCATGAAAACATTAGGTAAATTTTCTTTTAAAGTTATAATTCTTTCTTCATATTTTGATTATCCTTTTGTGAAATTTTGAAATCATTATATGATTTTTATTTTAATCCATAATCTATATTTCTATGAACATAATTTTCTTCAAATAGTTTTTTTTTTCTGATAATCTAGCTGAATTCAACATTTAATTTTTAGACAGATCACAATTTCATAAAACAGCCTTCCATAATTTTTCATTTTGTTTAATTAGTTCTTTCATACAAGGTTATTTCAGATTTATAATCATAATATGAACAATATTTATAATAACTAATGACATAATTTTTACTTTGATCTATCAATAAAATGTTAATATTTTATTTTTCAGTTCTTATTTCATAAGTTGAATAGGATTCTTCTGTTAAACTCCATTTAACTGTCAAATATATTTTCTATTTTTTTATATATTTCCTTTTAATCCTAAAATGATTTAACTTCATCCAATTAGGCTTCATGTGACCCTTAATTATACACTCATTTATGTTTGTTTATAAACATTATTATAATTGATAGTAATTAATTTATTCTTCGATGATTTTTATGATTATCCATTCTAACTCTCTTCATGAATCTTCCCTTTATTTTCAATAGTTTATAAACATCATTAATATTGTTGTTTAATTATTTGTTTCTTTTCTTTTAATTAATATTAGATTAGTTAATATAGAGTTTTATATTCAATTTAAATTCAACACCTATCTTTTTTAAAATATCCTATTAATTTATGTTCTTCAGCTCTAGTTTGTATGTAATGAACTAATGAGTTAATCCAATATATATTATTTTAATTTATTGCTCCAATAAATTTAAATTTTATTTACATTCCACTTCAAAGAAAGATCTATCAATGAAATATCAATGATAATATGATTCTCTAATGTTTCTCCCTTGTAATTAATTTAATTTACTATGCTAGTGAATCTTTGGAACATCTGTTTAACACATTCAACTTCACCCATATGGAAAAATTGGTAATCATCTTGAAGCATTCCATGACTAGTTCTGATTATCTTATTTGAGCCACATTTCTTAACTTTCAGAATTGTCCAAATTTTATAAGTTATATTACAAGAAAATTCATGAATAAAAACATTTATATTAATAAGAAATTGTAAAATGTTAATAATTTATTAATTAAAAACTGATTTAATAAAATCACATCCTATAAGTGTGTTAGGATCATATTCAATTAATTTATATTATTTTACCATCATAGTCCATTGATCAGTACTGGGTTATCTATGGTATAATTCCATTTGGGATTTCAATTACCTATATTTAGTTCCATAAATATATTATGGTTTCTAAGGAACTTATCCATCATTTACATTAATTTATGAAATATTACCAACATATTTTTATATAAACTATTAGATTCCCATCTAAGTTAAGTTATATTCAACATATCCTACTCTGGATCAACTGAAGGTTCTATTTATAGGATCGAAATAATGATGTAGATGCTCAATATACAAGAGGAGGGGTGAATTGTACACTTTAAAAATTCCTTTGGAACCTTTAAAGTTAGTTACAAATAACTATGTTTTCCTTAAGAAAAGGAAAGGGCTATGTTTAACAAAGTTAAACTAAGAAAATTCACAACACCTCTAATACCGAATGAAAACATGGAAAGAGATTCCGAAAGTAGGTTCTGGAAATATGGTTCCGGAAATTGAAACTTAACAAAAGATTACAATATGAGATTATGCCTTAAAGCGAATAGAATCTAAATGAAACAGAGTACAAATAAAGAAGTATAAGAAATCTATACTTTCCTTACAATACAATATGCAGCAGAAAATAAACAAGTAGTAGAACTACAGGTAAAAAGATATAAGTCTTTTAACCCAAAGAGAATGGTATCCAACAACCTTTGATAAAGGTCCCTTGATTTATACTTTCAAGCAAGTCTGTCTTACCCACACCAGGGTAAGCCCTCGATACAAAGATCAGAGTCTCTGTCTTGCTATCCTTACAAGCCCTCAACTTTAAGGTAGTTGGCAACCTCTGTCTTCCTCAGCAAGGAAGCCCTCAACTTCAAGGTGTTTGGAAACCTCTGTCTTCCTATCCCCAGAAGTCCCCGAATGTGATCACCAACATTCGGAGTCGCACGAATCAAAAACTGAATGAGCGGTTCAGTACGCACAAGTCATGAAAAGCTTTCTCTCTCTAGAAATCACCTTAGAAGCGTGTGGTCTCTAGATTGATCAACTTCATTATTGTTATGAGCTCTTTCAAATGAGCTTCTATTTATAGGAAAATTTTCAATGGTCAACTCCCTCTTCCAATGGTCATATTTTCCATGAAATTCGGAGGGACCTATACACGTGTAACTTAGCCAACGGTTAGTTTATAACAGAATAGACGACATCGTTTTATAACAAAATAAGTGAAACAGAATGTACGACATCGATTTAAAATTTAACTCAAAAGTTCGGAATGAAAAATTCGGAGTGAAGGTTCGGAGTGTAAGGAAAATAATGAAGAATAGAAAAAATATAAAGGCATAAGCAAAATGAATGTTCGGAGTCTAACCAAAAATAATTTTCGGAGTCTAAATAAATTCAGAGTGTTTAAAATAAATATGATCATATTCTGTTTAATAGGTGAATTCGGAATGAGAATTCGTAATGAGAATTCTTCATCAGAATTCGTAATGAGAATTCCTCATCAGAATTCGTAATGAGAATTCGTCATCAGAATTCGTAATGAGAATTCCTCATCAGAATTCGTAATGAGAATTCATCATTAGAATTTTTAATGAGAATTCATCATTAGAATTCATAATGAGAATTCATTGTTGAACTTCATAAGGATTCATATCCTGAATCTGGAATCGAACTTAATCAGAGTTCGTATCCAGAATTCAGAATGAAACTCTATCACAGTTCTCATCTTGATTTCGGAGTGAAACTTTATTACAGTTCTTATCCAGAATTCAGATCCTAAAACAGAATACTTTATATCAAAGTTTAGAACAATTCCAAGAAAATAGAAATGAATCTGAATCTCATACTTAAGAAAAATCTGGATGAAAATATGATAAGGATAATTTTTCTTACAAAATCGATTTTCCTTATAAAAGCAATTTTCCTTATTAAATCAATTTTCCTTATAAAAGAAACTTTCCTAAAGATAAGGTGTTTGTGATTTTCAAAACAAGAAGTAATGGAAAAGTCATAAGGAAAACCTTATTGACTCAACAATCTCCCCCTTTTTGGAAATCACAAACATCCTTACAAAAAAGAAATTCTAAGAAGAAAGAAGAACATTCAGGCTTATCTCCCTTTTCTTTAAGGATATTGATGAATACGACTAACTCCCCATTAGTCTTTGAAACTCTAAGGATCGTATTCTAGATTTCCGGAATGACTTTTCATTACGAAAAAGAATGTCTTATTTAATGAAAAACCCCCCCTTAGATAAACTCTTATTAGAGTTTGTTTTCTTTATCACCATTTGTTAGGATTACTTTTCCCTTTCATTAGAGTTCTTTTCCTTCTCTGCCTTTGTGATTTTCAAAAAGAAATTGAGGGAATGGAAAAAATAACTAAGTACCTGAAAAATTAGTAGTAACAACAAAAAGAAACTAGCAAGCACAAATTTTCATTAAGTTTGAAAAGATCAACAACAAAGAAATTTAGATACAACAAAAGATCAGATCTGTCTATTTTGGATCTTTTTCCTTCGCCATGAGACCCTTAAGAATAGTCTTTATTTTCTTCAAGTCTTTATGGTCTTCTTCCGCTTTCTTCTATAAGACCACTATTCTTGCACATTGAGCTTCAATCTTTTCTTCTTGGGCTTGAAGCTTTTCTTCCTGAGCTTTGATCTTTTCTTCGTGAGCCTTCAATTTCTCTTCAAACTCAATCTGATGATCCCTTTCAAACTTCTATTTTTGAGAAACAGAATTCATCTTCCCATTCAGATCTCTGACTTGTTGAATCCGGAAGTTCTTTTCATCTGTCAACTTTTCTTCAAAGGATGAAGTAATCTCATTTATCTTCCTGTCTTCTGTCTCAAAGGCATCCTTCACATTGTCTTGGAACTCATCAAAGAGTCTCATCTCTTCCACAGTCTTCCTCGACCAATTTTTCATCCTCTTGCAAGATCTTATATAGGCTTCATAGCCGACAAAGAAAGTTTTGAACAGAGCCTCTATTTCAACACACTTGTCCATAACCATAGATACGGAGTCTGTTTTTTGATTCAAAGCATGTTGGAGCATCTAGCATCTTGAATCAATACTTGAGAATGTTGGAATAGTACCCACCAACTTCTTTAAAGACTGAACAACAAAGTCATGCCCCAACGAAGATGACTCTGAATCCGAAACTTTTCTTGGAGAATATTCTTCTTCAAAATGCTCAACCTTCTTCTTAGAAGAGTCACCAACTTCCCTTTTCTTTACTACCACAGACCTTGGAGTATCAACAATAAGTTGCTTTCCCTTTTCCCTTTTCGGAATAGATTCTTGTTCCGTAGTTCTCTTCTCACTATCAGAAACTTGGACAACATTGTATTCCTCATCAGGAACTTTCTGAGCACCAACCTCTACGTTTTCCATTTGAGAAATATCATGTAGAATTTGGTCTTCCTATACATGATAGGATAATTCTTCTTCTCCTTTCTCCTCATCCATTGCTGGAATGACTAGCTTTGATGATTCAGCTTCTGAAGTTCGGAGCGACAAATGTTCCGAAGGTGTCCCCTTATAATCATCTACTTGCTTTAGAACATCTCTGGTTTCACCACTTCTGTCAGCAACAACTTCTTCCTCTCCCACTTGTTCAATTTGCTCTACTTCCTCAACAAGCTTAGCTACTGCCTCTTCTGGAGCAACAAAGTCTCTTCCTGGAGTCTTAGGTATAGATTCTAGAGAAAAAGATCTCGAAATAGGAATATTTTCTGAAACCATCTCATTGAACTTCAACAATGCCTGAGCTACCTCAGCCTCAGACATCTTCTTCTTGAGCTTCTTTTTTTTACTTGTTTTTCTAGCTCATCCGCAGTTCTTTCCTTCAAGGCCTTAGCCTCCGCAGGATCAAAGCCAAACTGAGGCTCCCCTTGCACCCTCTTCTCTTTGATCTCCCTCCATTTAGCAACTACCTCATCAGGATAGGCTTTCTTCTTCTTTGGTTTTGGAGGTGCGGAATGAACATCCTTAGACTTCAGATTCTCTGCTTCTACTTCAACTTCTTTCAGTTTTCTCTTCCTTACTGTCTTAGAGGATTCCAGATCAACAACTTTCGGAATCATTTCTCCTTGAGCAGGTAGATCAATAAACTGACCAGACTTCTTGTCAAAGGCTACATCCATCCTTTTGAGTGTACCATCACTCACCAGCATAATCTTGCAAACTCTTGGCTTAGACATTCAAGACTACTTGAAATATTCAAGGCACCGAACTATCAATTTTGAGAGGATTGATGGATACATTATGATCTGAGCTCTCAGATTTCCTTTTTTAACATTCTTAAGTGTAATGAAAATGTGCTTCATCAGGTTAAACTTCCTCAGATTTATCATAAAATCTAGGATGTAGATCTCACTCTTCTTTAAGATATCTTTGCCACCCTTCCTCGGTATTATAAGACCTTGTACCCATAACTCTAGAATCCAGAAATTCGTAGATAAACTAGCAATCTTCGGAGCTTTGTCATCTTCCAGTCCGAGATTTTCTAAAGATTTTTCCTTGTCGAAGCTACCCTTTGAATCCGGCAACACATGAGATATGAATTCGGCTTCACCTTCATTATTCAGCCCTACCAACCTAGCTACCTTGGAATATGAAAACTTATAATTCTTTCCATAAGACTTAAAAGACAACTTCTCCCTTCCATCTTCCTTAAGAAAGGAGACTGTTTCATAGAACTCTATAAGCAAATCTGAATACACTTCATCTTGATTCCCAGGTTTTGACACCGCAACATATTCCCAACCATTAAGCTTAATATTCTTAGAAATAAGAGAGTTGTACTTGTTGAAGAAATAAGGATGGACCAGCCTTTCTCTATATACTAACCACTTCGAAATCGGCTTATAGGAAGACATGTCTTGAGAAGCTGCTTCCATAGACATTCGGATTAGAAGACCTCTGAGAAGTTCGGAACGGAGAAAGCTGATGTTCGGAACGGTATTAAAATAGAGAGGCAGAGCTTCGAGATTCTGGAGCTTGAAAACCGATGTGGGACAACTATTTGGGGTCCCCTTTATATAGGCAACGAGAAAATGGTTCAACTTCCTCATTTGATCGAACGGTTGTGACAAGCTGAGATCAGATCTGACGGCCGAAAACCAATTCTCAAGAAAACTTGAATCCGATCTTCTGAGGTTTTTATTAAAACATAGAATTAAGAAAACTATAATCTGAAAACAAAATATAAGAAAATTCCATCAAGTAAAGTATGACTACGAAAACTTGAGTAAAGAAATCATACCTTTCGGATTGTCTTAGGAATATTATTCGTAATTGGTATCATTTTTAAGAAAACAAAAAAAATCTTTACTACGAAAAGACAAAGTTCGCAAAACTTACTACAAAAAACAAACTCAGTACGGAAAACTCAGTACGAAAATTTCATTACAAAATTTGAAAACTAATAACTCATTAAAAAAGATTCGGTACGAAAATCCCGTTATGAAAATACTAGTACGAAATTTTCCATTCCGGATGTTTTCAATACGAAAATATCCATTCTGAAAAATTTTAGTTCCGGAAATTACCATTCCGGAATTTTAGTTCCGAAAAGTTTGGAAAAAAACTTTAAAAAAAATTTGTTACTCTAACAACCAAATGTACTCCCCCTATGAAAAGGAGTTTATTGTTGTAAGGATACTTTTTCAACAGAAAGTTAATTAAGAAGGATTACCTTATGGTTATCATTCCTAACTTCTTTTTATTGTATTCAAATCTATCAGAAGGCAAAGATTTTGTGAAAATATCAGCAAGTTGATCTTTTGTTCCAATAAACTGAAGAATAATATCTCCTTTAAGTGTGTGATCCCTAAGAAAGTGATTCCTAATATCTATATTATTTGCATGAGAGTGATGTGCAGGGTTCTTACTAAGGGCAATGGAACTTGTGTTATCACACAAAATTTGAGTTTTAGTAAAACTCAAGCCATAGTCTGTGATTGTGTGTTGCATCCACAACACTTGAGCACAACAACTTCCAGCTGCTACATATTTAGCTTCAGCAGTAGAGAGTGCTACAGAATGTTGCTTCTTGCAGGACCAAGAAACTAGTGAATCTCCTAAGAAATGACAAGTTCCGGATGTACTTTTTCTATCCATTCTACATCCACCAAAGTCAGCATCATAAAAAAATTTTAGAACAAAATAATTTCCAGAAGTATAAAATAATCCTAGATCCATGGTTCCCTTAAGGTAGCGAAAAATTCTTTTTACTGCGTTTAAGTGATATTCCTTAGGATTTGATTGATATCTTGCACATAAGCATACTGAGAACATTAAGTCTGGTCGACCAGCTGTCAAGTAAAGTAAACTTCCTATCATACCTCTAAAAGATGTTTGATCTACTGGTTTCCCAGCTTCATTATGATCTAAAGAGTTTGAGGTACCAATGGGAGTACTTATACTCTTAGTGTTGTCATAACCATACTTTTTAAGAAGATCTTTAATATACTTATGTTGAGATATGTAGGTTCCTTCTAGTTTTTGAGAAATTTGAAAGCCAAGGAAAAAAGTTAACTCACCCATCATACTCATTTCAAACTCAGATTTCATTAGACTTGCAAAAGAGTCGGTCAGAGAATGCTGAGTTGAACCAAATATTATGTCATCAACATAAATTTGAACAATCAAAACATTTTTCTTATCTTTATTTATAAAAAGGGTTGGATCTTTATTTCCCTTAACATAGTTATTTTGAAGCAAAAATCTAGTGATTCTATCATACCAGGCTCGTGGGGATTTTTTAAGTCCATACAAAGCTTTGGTAAGTCTAAAAACATGATCATGATGTTTTTTATCTTCAAATCCAGGAGGTTGTTCAACAAAGACTTCCTCTTAAACATAACCGTTAAGAAAAGCACATTTCACATCCATTTGAAAAACTTTAAAATTAAAGAATGCTGCAAAGGCAAGTAGAATATGGATAGATTCAAGTCTATCTACTGGAGCATAGGTTTCTTCATAGTATAATCCCTCTTTCTGATTATAGCCTTTAGCAATAAGTCTAGCTTTATTTCTTACTATGACTCCATTTTCATCACACTTATTTCTGAAAACCCATTTTACTCCAATAACAGAAGTTTCCTTAGGTCTTTCAACCAAGGTCCAGACTTTATTCCCCTCGAATTCATTTAGTTCATCTTGCATTGCTTTGATCCAATCCTCATCACCTAAAGCTTCATCAGTGCATTTAGGTTCTAATTGAGAAAGAAATGCTAGATGTTCTATTTCATTTCTTAAGGAACTTCTAGTCCTTACAGGTTGATTTACATCACCAATGATACTATCACTGGGATGATTCTTAAGAAACACCTGATTTGGATTTTGTAAAACATGTTCATCAACATAGGGTAGAAATTCTTATAGGGTAAATGTTTCAGAAGTATCTTCTTGAAAAATTTCCTTATCAGAAGGTTCTTCTATAAAAGGTTGATAATTAGTTTTTGAAAACACATCTGAGGATGTTGGTTGGGATGGTTTGAAAACAAAAGGATCTGACTCATCAAATTTTACATCTACTGTTTCTTCAACAGTAAAAGTATTTTTATTAAAAACTCTATAAGCCTTAGAGGTTGTGGAATAGCCTAAGAAAATCCCTTCCTCATATTTTGGTGCAAATTTATGTAGATTATCTTTAGTATTTAAAATGAATACTTTTCAACCAAAGACCTTGAAGTATGATAGTCTTGGTTTTCTACCGTTCCATAACTCATAAGGAGTTTTATTAAGAAAAGGTCTAATCAAAACTCGATTTATAGTATAGCAAGCAGTACTTACAACTTCAGCCCAGAAATGTCTAGCTATAGAATATTCACTCAACATGGTTCTAGTTATCTCTTGAAGAATTCTATTTCTTCTTTCAACTACACCATTCTGTTGAGGAGTTCTAGGTGCTGAAAAATTTTTAGTAATACCTTCTCTACTACAAAAAGTTTCAAAATCTGAATTTTGAAATTCTCCTCCATGATCACTATGAATAGTTTTCAATGGAAGGTTTTTCTCATTTTTAACATGAGCTCTAAAACTTTTGAAATAAGAAAAAGCTTCATACTTATTTGTTAGAAAATATACCCAAGTAAATCTATTGTAATCATCAACTAGAAAAAACACATAGTATTTGCCTCCAATGCTTCCAGTTTATGTTGGACCAAAAAGATCCATGTGCACTAACTGTAATGCATCAGTTGTTGAGACTTCACCGATTGATTTAAAACTAGATTTATGTTGCTTTCCATATTGACAAGGATCACAAACTTTAGAAGAATCAAATCTAAGCTCCGGTAGATCCTTAACTAGTTTCTTATTATATAGTTTACATAAGTTTCTATGGTTACAGTGACCTAGTATTCTATGGCATAACCAGGAATGATCTTCCATTGCACTCAGGCAAGGTAAATCTTGTCTTCTAAGGTCTTCTAGGTTCAAAGTGTAAACATTATCTTGCCTATTGGCTGAGAGAATAAATTCTTCCTTGGAATTGTGAACTAAGCACTTATCATTCCTAAAATTCACAAGGTAACCTTCATCACATAATTGACTTATGCTAATGAGGTTGTTCTTAAGACCCTTAACAAAAAGAACATTTGAAATCAAAGTTTTACCAAGAAAAACAATATTACCAATACCAACAATCTCACCCTTAGAATTATCTCCGAAAGTTACCTTTCCTCCTTTCGTTTTGATAATCTTTTCAAAATAGTTTTTGTTACCAGTCATGTGCCAGGAACATCCACTATCCATGTACCATGTATTGTTGCTGGTACTCTCTTTATTTTCCTGAAATCAAGAAGAAAATTAGACTTTCGGAATCCAAACTTGTTTGGATCTGAGATTTCCAGATAATTAAATTTTAGGTACCCACATCTTCTTAGAGAAATAAGCTTTGTGAAATCCTAGAGATTGGGTTTTGTTTAAGGAACAATTCATTTCCCATTGACCACCACATTAACACTTGGTACAAAATGTGGCACTTTGAGGAACAAAATAATTGTTACTAAAAATTGGTTTTGCATGAGTATAACCAAATCCGGATTTATTTATTAAAGGTCGTATTTGGGAATACATTTTATCAAAATTTTCCTTACCATGGGTAAATTTTGATAAACACTTCTTTAAGGAAAAAATTTCAGACTTGATTTTTATAACCATGTTTTTATCCTCAAAATCATTAGTGTAACACCCCAGGTAAATAAAGAATATTACATTTTATATTTATCCATATTTGTGAATAAAATATTAATATGACTTAAAAGGGGACGCTATCCTCGATGGCGTACCCAACACGCAACAACGAGTTTCTTGGGAATCTTATGTTGCACTCTAATAATAAAATAATATTATTTTAAATGATAGTTAACATGTAGCCGTTGTATTGGCGGGAATGGATAGAAATAACTAAAATATGGTTATATATGTTTTTAAATGTTTTTACATTTATCCAATAAAAGATAAAGGCTTAAATTACGGAAAGAATTCAATTTTAGGCATATATGCCCTAGTTTTCACTAAAGGCTCACTTATCACCTTTTGATGGCGAATCATCATTAAATATAGTTTTGTTAACTCTTATACATCCTTTTGGACCAAATAAAACTCTTCTTAAGAATCAGGACATCAAAATTTACTTTGTGTAAATTTTTCGTATCTTTCAGATAAAGTTCATTTTTTTAATGAATAGTGTAAAATGTTGTATTTTAATTCAAAACCTCTTTTTGTTCTAATTTATTTATATGATTAGATTATATTTTGAATTGGTTTTAAAGTTAAATTAGAATATATTTTTACCATTAAATCCAATAGTGGTCTTTGAAATTAATTTCACTTTGAAATCAGACTTAAACTAGAGTCAATCTTTTGATACTTATTGTTTCATAAAAACACGCTATTTACTCTGACAGCGGGAATTAATTATTAAATTAATTAATTTGACTTATATTTTTTGAATTTTTTAAAATAGACTTCCTTTTTGAATTTGGAATATCAAATATAGCTTAGGGTGAATTTTTGGTATTTTTCTGAAAAACTTCAATTTTTGATGAATAGTGAAACCACTAAGTGGTACTTATAAAAACTGATTTTCCGTTTAAATGAAATTTTGCCACCTTTGTGTTTTGAATTTCAAAAATCCGACATACATGGTTTTCATTAAGAAGTAAAATGTGGTTCAATGGGATTAAAATAATTTTTTTGGTGAATAGTAACTTATTAAGTTTTTAATCGCGATTAGAGGTAATTAGTGTAGTTTAAGGTAAAAATAATGCTTTAATAATATTAAATGACCTATACACATGTCCTAACCTTATTGTATGTGTCATGGCCGACCAAGACAATCCATGGGTCAACTTGGGGACCCCATGGAGCCACTTTGGTTTGGAAATGACATAAATAACTTTTTATTAAATGTTAAAGTAAAAATGACACAAACATGAAATGTTTTACTAAACCAATTTTTACATGGGGTTATACAACTCAGAATTTTTATTATAAATAGTAATTGGAAAGATACAAATATTTCCTACATCATAGTATTTTTTTATAATTTTTAGACATTAAATAAATTAAATTATTTATGACATCATGATGATGCAGCGATGACATCATTATTTAACGATTTAAATAAAATGGAAAGATAATTTAATATCTAAGACCTACACATGTCCAAAACCTATTGGATGATTGGCTTTCTAACCCTTATCACCTTACACTCGAAATACATCAATGTGGGACCTTTAAAATCCGAAACTCTTTTGAAAATAAAGTAACATTTTGTAACTTTACAAGAGAGCTCCTCCTCTCCTCTTATAAAAGGCCCCCACCTCTACCTCCTTAACCACACTCCCAAAGCCTTTGTCTCGGCCAACCCCTGCCCATTTTGTCTCTACAATTCCCTCTTTTACTCCTTGAAGCCTCACTTTGGGCATAAGTCTTCCCAAGGAAGCCTTTTTTCTCAAACCGAAGGGAGTTACCCGATTTTAAGGTAATGTCTTCACTTGAGTCATTTTGATTTATTTTGCTTCTCCAACCCCCTAAACTCTTTTTATTCATTTATTTTATAACAAATCCAGTATCTTAAATATACTAGGATGTTGTTATAAGAAGTATTCGAGCTACACTTACACACACCTACATCTAATGGTTAAAGAACATATTGTTTCTGTGGATGGTGAATTTCTGCCTCACGAAACGATGATTGTTCAACATTCTTCTAACACCTTCAAAGGTGGCCATTAAGATGACACTATATTTATATATGATATATAATATGTTTATGTTTTACTTAATCTTCTGTATTTTTTATTTATTTCGTACCTTTATGGTTTCCATTATGGGTAAACGTGATATCTTCATTTAAGGAAGTGCGGACTATCGCCCCCTCAAAGTGATTTGATACGTTATTACCATATGTGGTACATATAAAGGGTATATTTAATGATATTATATATGATACCATACTTTAATTAAAATACTATTATGTATCATTATGTTTTAATTCTATTAAATATGAAATAGAAATGGAAGTAGCGTTCATGCGTACGTACGGTTTACCGTCTCCATGAACGGTACATTTCATTTCTTATCTCAAAATGTTATGTACTATTATAAGTACATATATATAATGGATATATATACGTAATATATTACATCTAAATTATGGATATCATTCTGGAATTATAACATATATATATATCTCATTCTGTTTTAATTCCATTAATATGACAAAAAAAAGAAAGTAGCGTTCATGTGTACGTACGGCCTACCGTCTCCATGAACGGTGCTTTTCGTTTTTTATCTCCAAATGATATGGAATAGTATAAAATGAATATTTACTGGATATATATGATATTTTAATCATTAATACTATTCTAGAAATTATTTACTTATAACTACATGGGCAATCTTTTTTCAAACAAGTTCATTTTTGACTCATGTACCCAACATCGACAAAAACGTCTGATATGAACTATCATTATTAAACAATTATTATAACATTATAATATGTGATATGAACTGAATAATAATCTCTAAAAGAGGTACTTAGGAAATTATTAATTGACCAAATTTTATTATTCAGGAATATAAAGAAACGAACAAGACAAGTTGGACTTGAGGTAAGGCATCCTACTCCTCTCTTTCTTTTTAAGTACACTCTTTTGTGGAATTCCTTATAAGCTAATAATTCTTGTTATTGGGATGTTCTTTTATATTAATCTTACTGAAATTTTTATGTTCATATGATGAGAGACCCTATTCTCTCTCATCAATCCATTTTGGAATTTTTGAGTGGCGTCGTTAGGCTGCCGAATTTTCGTAAGAGATCTAACCTCTCTCTTTCTCTTTAAGTACTCTCCTTTATGTCACTTCTTTTAAGCTCATCTTTGTTATGATGGGGGATGTTATTTTATATTCCTCTTGATGTACATTTTATTTTAATGTTATTAGATACCCTATTTGATCTCATCAATCCATTTTTGGAAGTTTTAAGTGGCGTCGTTAGGATGCTGAGGTTTCGTGAGGGATTTTTCATCTCACTCTTATTCCCGTGAGATTTATGCTACATTTGACACAATTTTTTTGATTGGTGTATGTACTGCCCATTATTTTACTCATTGTGTATAATATTTAATTTATGAGTATTTATATCAATGTTGTATTGTCCTTCTTTCACGGGGTGCATGTCTCGAAAGATACCCATGTCGGTAAGGAAACCTTTCACCCTCCTCTTTTTAAAAGACTTCTTTTATTGGGTCTTTTAATTTACATATTTTTATGTTGGGATATGTTCTCATATATCCTTATTGATGTAAATTTTATGCCCAAGTGATGAGATACCCTTTTTATCTCTCATCAACTCATTTTCTGAATTTTGTGGTGACGCCGTTAGGCTGTCATATAATTGCAAGGGAACTTCTTAACCCAAATTTGATTCTTTGGGATAATCTTTTACTCCTTTAATATGTCATTCAATGAATATTTTTGAATAACCTCTTATTGTTTTACACTTAATATCCACTTATATTGGGTGTATTTATATTTTTCACACATAATTTTGAGATTCATTTATCCTTAATTTAAGGATACCTTCTTTTATAAGGGATTTCATCACATTTGACATTTCTATTGAGACTTCATTGTTTTTATGCACCAATTCACTCTTATATGGTGTATATACTGTCCTTTGGAATATTATATCATGAATCCATTTATTCTCATGGTATTATAAAGTTCTTACTAGATGTTATTCCCCAATTATTGTATTCAAGTGTCTCTAATTTTGGTAAAACCCCTTTAACCAAAATATCACTTTAAATGTTTTAAATATTTGTTCTTATTAATATCCATGTTTTAAGAATGGTTTTAAGGATTTATTTATGTGGATATTAATGTTTTAAAATTTTAAAAGCTTCAAGGTGGTATGGGACACTTTTATTCAAAAATCTCTTTATTAAATGTTTTAAATGGTTTTGGAAATGGTTTCTTTTTGAATGGATTCATTATTTCAATATACTAAAATGTTATATTGTGGTTGAAATGTGGAAATGTTATGTTTCCTTTATGCATGTTTTATGTGATACGTTTATGTTATGGTTCTTGGGCATTGTTATGAAAACGGGTGGTTCCGTGATAAACTAAGGGCGGGTGAGCCCGATATAGCTCTCCAATGCATTGGGTAACATGAAGGAGTGAAACGTTAAGGTTTCTCTGAATAGATTTAGGGAATATACTGTGATGGGTATTCCAAACATAACCAAGAGGGTTACTCCCTATGTAAGAATGTTATGAATGCCTCAAGTTACCTTTTATGTCTTATGATTTCAATGATTTTTTCATGATTTGATGAGGTATGTTAAAGTGCCTATGTTTTATGGGTAAAGTATGATTTCATTCTTAAGTATATATGAAATCATGTTTCCTTTCCATATTTTTATAACCCTTACTGAGCTTTTTATGCTCATCCCAAGTTTTTGAAATGTTTTTCACAGGTCAAGGGAAAGGTACATGATGTGATGATAGTGTCAAGGATGTGTCAAGAAAGAATCCATGTTTTATTTTAAATATGTTTCCGTTGATGGGAAGAATGAATACTGTCTTTTATGTAACCACTTTGATTATGTGTGGAATTTAATGCAAGTTTCATGATCTTATTCTCTATAACTCTAAACCTGAAAATATCCTCAATGTGTAATATTGTAATAACTCAATGTTAAGTAAGTTTTAAGGCTGGGGCCTTATAGTTGGTATCAAAGGTCGGTTTAGATAACTTTAGAGGTTAGGGTATTCTCTAAGCATAAGTGACAGTACCATAATTGATAGGATTTCAGAAAGAGTCCTAGTTTTAGATAAAGTGAATGAGTAAGTATATCTCAGTGGTTATGTCCCTCATTAGTACATGATGGTTTTGTTGATATACTCACACTGACATTTCTGTTTTTAGTGAAATGATGGATTAAGCAGGCACCAAAGAGACAACAGGTTTGAAGGAAACTGTGGTGGTTCTCTGATTAAGAGACTAGATGAAATGGGGGATTCAATGAGGAATCTCATGGTTGTTCTAAACCAAATATCAAAGAGTCATTATCAACCACTTGAACCTTGGTATGTTCTATAATGCATCATGTACAAGATGACCAAATCAATGTGGAAGTTTAGGTAATAATTATAAAGGTAACAATTAGATTTTATATGATCCTTACTTTTGAGGTAATTATGTGTTATTATATGATATGATGGAATAAGAAGGCATGAGATAAACTTGAGGAATCTGTTATATTTATTTTTGATGAATTTATCTCTTTTTGAGGAATGTTATAAAATTATATAGTTTTTTAAAAGGGACAACACGAAGACCGTGTGACAACCCGTCGCGTCCGACGAAGCTGCGGGAATCGAACCCACAACCAAAGTGCAACTGGTATTTATCGCCTACCACTGCACTAAGTGAAGTCCCTGGTTAGTTTGACCAATTATTTTTAGTTAGATGATTTTATGAATTAAGAGTAAGTTTATTTTGGGTTATTTATGAAAATGATTAACCTATCATGGAGGATATGTGATTAGGTTAATTACTTTTCAATACGAGACTTTAGGAGCAACTGATGTTGTTTGGAGATAAATGTTACGATTTAACTTGGAAGACTATGTGACTAAATCCTTCAAATATTTGGGTTTCAATCATATATTGGTTTACTTTGAAGAATTTTATGGACAAATTGGTTATCGAATAGTCCTCGTTGAACTTTGGGTTTTGTTGGACACATTTTGAGATTAAGAATAGATTTTCTTTTTATAAAGGGTTATCCTTTTCTGGATTATCTGATCTTGTAGTAACCTTTTTGGTTTTAGTTTTGGTCAAGGTTTGAAGACATGGGAAATGTATAGTTCTTTTTTTGTGGATTATGTGCTCCTCTAGAAGTTGTTTATAGTACTCTTAATGCGAAAAAGTCTTCCTAAAAACTCGTCTTTTGGAGAAAGTATGAGTCTGTGTAAGAAATCTAGTAAAAGTTGAAAGTCAACATGACAAGTAAGTATGTTTCCATATGTTTTATTTAAGCTCAAAAATAAATTCCTCAATAAAAAGTAAATTAAAACAAAAATGTTGTCTATTAACTTTTTTTACTAGGGAACCCAACACCGTTTAACCCATCACAAGTTCGTGATTTTCTTATTTTTAACTTTCTATTAAACATGTTTTCTATCACTCTCCATCAGAACATGACCCTATGTTTCCTCCTCCATGTACATGTTTTCCTACATGGAATCCTAGTTTGGGTTAACTCGGGTGACCTCTCTAATTATCTTTCTTTATTTTAAAGTAATTGTTTTACCGACTCTTGTTTCGATGTGGGATTTTCAATGAAGTTTCCGAGCCCAATTTTAAAATTGCGAGGACGCAATTCCCAAAAGGGGGGAAGGATGTAACACCCCAGGTAAATAAAGAATATTACATTTTATATTTATCCATATTTGTGAATAAAATATTAATATGACTTAAAAGGGGACGCTATGCTCGATGGCGTACCCAACACGCAACAACGAGTTTCTTGGAATCTTACGTTGCACTCTAATAATAAAATAATATTATTTTAAATGGTAGTAAACATGTAGCCATTTTATTGGCGGTAATGGATATAAATAACTAATATATGATTATATACGTTTTTAAATGTTTTTACATATATCCAATTAAAGATAAAAGCTTAAAATACAGAAAGAATTCAATTTTAGGCGTATATGCCCTAGTTTTCACTAAAGGCTCACTTATCGCCTTTTGATGGAGAACCATCATTAAATATAATTTTTTTAACACTTATACATCCTTTTGGACCAAATAAAACTCTTCTTCAGAATCAGGACATCAAAATTTACTTTGTGTAAATTTTTCGTATCTTTCCGATAAAGTTCATTTTTTTAATGAATAGTGTAAAATGTTGTATTTTAATTCAAAACCTCTTTTTAATCTAATTTATTTATATGATTAGATTATATTTTGAATTGGTTTTAAAGTGAAATTATAATATATTTTTACCATTAAATCCAATAGTGGTCGTTGATATTAATTTCACTTTGAAATCAGACTTAAACTAGAGTCAATCTTTTGATACTTATTATTTTATAAAAACACGCTATTTGCTCTGACAGCGGGAATTAATTATTAAATAAATTAATGTGACTTATATGTTTTGAATTTTTTAAAATAGACCTCATTTTTGAATTCATAATATCAAATATAGCTTAGGGTGAAGTTTTGGGATTTTTCTGAAAAATTTCAATTTTTGATGAATAGTGAAACCACTAAGTGGTACATATAAAAACTGATTTTCGGTTTAAATGAAATTTTTCCACCTTTGTGTTTTGAATTTTAAAAATCTGACATACATGGCTATCATTAAGAAGTAAAATGTGGTTCAATGGGATTAAAATAATTTTTTTTGTGAATAGTAACTTATTAAGTTTTTAATTGCGATTAGAGGTAATTAGTGTAGTTTAAGGTAAAAATAATGCTTTAATAATATGAAATGACCTAGACACATGTCCTAACCTTATTTTATGTGTCATGGCCGACCAAGACAAGCCATGTGTCAACTTGGGGACCCCATGGAGTCACTTTGGTTTGGAAATGACATAAATAACTTTTTATTAAATGTTAAAGTAAAAAATGACACAAACATGAGATGTTTTACTAAAACAATTTTTACATGGGGTTATACAAGTCAGCATTTTGATTATAAATATTCATTGGAAATCTAAAAATATTTACTACATCATAGTATTTGTTTTATAATTTTTAGACATTAAATAAAGTAAATTATTTATGACATCATGATGATGCAGCGATGACCTCATTATTTAACGATTTAAATAAAATGGAAAGATAATGTAATATCTAAGACCTACACATGTCCAAAACCTGTTGGATGAGTGTATTTAGAACCCTTATCACCTTACCCTCTAAATACATCAATTTGGGACCTTTAAAATCCGAAACTCTATTGAAAATAAAGTAACATTTTGTAACTTTACAAGAGTGCCCCTCCTCTCCTCTTATAAAAGGCCCCCACCTCTACCTCGTTACCCACACTCCCAAAGCCTTTGTCTCGGCCAACCCCTGGCCATTTTGTCTCTCCAATTCCCTCTTTTACTCCTTGAATCCTAAATTTGGGTATAAGTCTTCCCAAGGAAGCCTTTGAGCTCAAACCAAAGGGAGTTACCCGATTTTAAGGTAATGTCTTCACTTGAGTCATTTTGATTTATTTTGCTTCTCCAACCCCCTAAACTCTTTTTATTCATTTCTTTTATAACAAATACAGTATATTAAATATACTAGGATGTTTTTATAAGAAGGATTCGAGCTACACTTACACACACCTACATCTAATGGTTAAAGAACATACTGTTTCTGTGGATGGCGAATTTCTACCTCACGAAACGATGATTGTTCCACATTCTTCTATCACCTTCAAAGGTGGCCATTAAGATGACACTATATTTATATATGATATATAATATATTTATGTTTTACTTAATCTTATTTATTTTTCATTTATTTCATACCTTTATGGTTTCCATTATGGGTAAACGCGATATCTTCATTTAAGGAAGTGTGGACTACCGCCCCCTCAAAGTGATTTGATGCGTTATTACCATATGTGGTACGTATAAAGGGTATATTTAATGATATTATATATGATACCATACTGGAATTAAAATGCTATTATGTATCATTATGTTTTAATTCTATTAAATATGAAATAGAAATGGAAGTAGCGTTCATGCGTACGTACGGCTTACCGTCTGCATGAATGCTACATTTCATTTCTTATCTCAAAATGTTATGTACTATTATAATTACATATATATAATGGATATATATACATAATATATTACATCTAAATTATGGATATAATTCTGGAATTATAACATATATATATATATATCTCATTCTGTTTTAATTCCATTAATATGACAAAAAAAGAAAGTAGCGTTCATGCGTACGTACGGCCTACCGTCTCCATGAACGGTGCTTCTCGTTTTTTATCTCCAAATGATATGGAATAGTATAAAATGAATATTTACTGGATATATATGATATTTTAATCATTAATACTATTCTGGAAATTATTTACTTATAACTACATGGGCAATCTTTTTTCAAACAAGTTCATTTTGGACTCATGTACCAAACATCGGCAAAAACGTCTGATATGAACTAACATTATTAAACAATTATTATAACATTATAATATGTGATATTAACTGAATAATAATCTATAAAGGAGGTACTTAGGCAATTATTAATTGACCAAAGTTTATTATTCAGGAATATAAAGAAACGAACAAGACAAGTTGGACTTGAGGTAAGGGATCCTACTCCTCTCTTTCTTTTTAAGTACACTCTTTTATGGAATTCCTTATAAGCTAATCATTATTGTTATTGGGATGTTATTTTATATTAATCTTACTGTAATTTTTATGTTCATATGATGAGAGACCCTATTCTCTCTCATCAATCCATTTTGGAAGTTTTGAGTGGCGCCGTTAGGCTGCCGAATTTTCGTAAGAGATCTAACCTCTCTCTTTCTCTTCAAGTACTCTCCTTTATGTCACTTATTTTAAGCTCCTATTTGTTATGAGGGGGGATGTTATTTTATATTCCTCTTGATGTAAATTTTATTTTAATGTGATCAGATACCCTATTTGATCTCATCAATCCATTTTTGGAAGTTTTAAGTGGCGTCATTAGGCTGCCGAGTTTTCGTGAGGGATTTTTCATCTCACTCTTATTCTCGTGAGATTTATGCTACATTTGCCACAATTTCCTTTGAGTGGTGTATGTACTGCCCATTATTTTACTCATTGTGTATAATACTTTCATTTATGAGTATTTACATCAATGTTGTATTGTCGTTCTTTCACGGGGTGCATGTCTCAAAAGATACCCATGTCGGTAAGGGAACCTTTCACCCCCCTCTTTTTAAAAGACTTATTTTGTTGGGTATTTTAATTTACATATTTTTATGTTGGGATATGTTATCATATATCCTTATTGATGTAAATTTTATGTCCAATTGATGAGATACCTGTTTTATCTCTCATCAACTCATTTTCTGAATTTTGTGGTGACGCCGTTAGGCTGTCATATAATTGCAAGGGAACTTCTTAACCCAAATTTGATTCTTTGGGATAATCTTGTACTCCTTGAATATGTCATTCTATGAATATGTGTGAATAAACTCTTATTGTTTTACACTTAATATCCAATTATATTGGGTGTATTTATATTTGTCACACATAATTTTTAGATTCATTTATCCTTAATTTAAGGATACCTTCTTTATAAGGGATTTCATCACATTTGACATTTCTATTGAGACTTCATTGTTGTTATGCACCAATTCACTCTTATATGGTGTATATACTGTCCTTTGTAATATTATATCATGAATCCATTTATTCTCATGATATTATAAAGTTCTTACTAGATGTTATTCCTCAATTATTGTATTCAAGTGTCTCCAATTTTGGTAAAACCCCTTTAACCAAAATATCACTTTAAATGTTTTAATTATTTTTTCTTATTAATATCCATGTTTTCAAAATGGTTTTAAGGATTTATTTATATGGATATTAATGGTTTAAAATTTTAAAAGCTTCAAGGTGGTATGGGACACTTTGATTCAAAAATCTCTTTATTAAATGTTTTAAATGGTTTTGGAAATGGTTTCTTTTTTAATGGATTCATTATTTCAATATACTAAAATGTTATATTGTGGTTGAAATGTGGAAATGTTATGTTTCCTTTATGCATGTTTTATGTGATACGTTTATGTTATGGTTCTTGGGAATTGTTATGAAAACGGGTGGTTCCATGATAAACTAAGGGCGGGTGAGCCCGATATAGCTCTCCAATGCATTGGGTAACACGAAGGAGTGAAACGTTAAGGTTTCTTCGAAGAGATTTAGGGAATATAATGTGATGGGTATTCCAAACGTAACCAAGAGGGTTAATCCCTACGTAAGAATGTTATGAATTCCTCAAGTTACCTTTTATGTCTTATGATTTCAATGATTTATTCATGATTTGATGAGGTATGTTAAAGTGCCTATGTTTTATGGGTAAAGTATGATTTCATTCTTATGTATATATGAAATCATGTTTCCTTTCCATGTTTTTATAACCCTTACTGATCTTTTTATGCTCATCCCAAGTTTTTGAAATGTTTTTCACAGGTCAAGGGAAAGGTACATGATGTGATGATAGTGTCAAGGATGTGTCAATAAATAATCCATGTTTTATTTTAAATATGTTTCCGTTGATGGGAAGAATGAATACTATCTTTTATGTAACCACTTTGATTAAGTGTGGAATGTAATGCAAGTTTCATGATATAATTCTCTAAAACTCTAAACCTGAAAAGATCCTCAATGTGTAATATAGTAATAACTCAAGATTAAGTAAGGTTTAAGGCTGGGGCCTTATAATTAGTTTTAGAACTAAAGCTAGGCTCGAAAACATTTTTATTAGAAATTACTTTTTTTAATTCTTTAGAAAGTTGGTTATTCACAGAACTTACTTCCTCAAGATTTTTTGAAATACTTTCAAAATCAGCATTTTTCTTATCAAGATATTTATAAAGATCTGATATCTCTTTCGTAAGAATATATTTCCTAGAGTTTGCCTTATCAAGTTTTTTATTGAGTTTGGAATTCTCAATTTCAAGAAGTTCAGAAAACCTAGAGACTTCTTCATAAGTAGGTAAAGTATTTTCTTCATCAGAAGAGGAGTCTTCATCAGAAGAGTTATAATACTTACTATCATTATAATTTAAATAAACATTGGTCAATGATTAATCATTTCATACCTTAGCCATAAAAAAATGATTATCAATAGGTAATCTGGCTATAAGACCAAGATTATTCTATCCTGAAGATTCATAATCAGAAGATTCATCTGAAGAGTCACCACCACTACCACTCCAGGTGTCATTAGCTTTCAAAACATTCTTAGCTTTGGATTTATAATACTTCTTTCTATTCCTGTCTGAATGCCTTTCTTTTCTTTCTTTATTTTTGAGCAAAGGACAATCTGGTCTAATGTGTCCAGCTTTCTTGCATTAATAACAAGTAACTTCTCCATCATTCTTATCTTTCCTGTCCTTTTTCTTATACTTGGATTGGAAATTTCTTTGTCCAGCTATCTTGTTCATCCTATGAGAAAGATTAGCTAACTCATTTTCTGAGAATTTACTCTCACTAGATTCGGACTGGAAAATAACTTTCTTAGACTTGGATCTTGTTATTCTCTCAGGAGTCTTAGCTTTCATCTGATTCGAGGTTGTTGTAAAAGCAACAGTACCATTTCGATTTTTCTTTTTGATGTTGTCAGCATCTCTCTTCATTTTGGTCTGCTGTCATAGAAGAGTTCCAAATAGCTCATCAAGAGTAATTTGAGTGACCTTCCTGTTCTCATCTATAGCTGTTCTTTTGGATTCCCACTCATTGGGCATAATATCAATTATTTTATCCACAAGATCTTCATCATCTAAACCTTTCTCTCCCATATTCTGTAGGCTGTTAACAATGGTCATAAATCTCTGTTGAACCTTACAGATTGGTTCACCATAAGGATATTTGAAGCCATGATATTCAGATCTAAGCATAGCTCTTCTAGTCTCAATCACTTTAGAAGTTCCAAAGTGTGTAACCTCTAACTTCTTCCAGATACAATTAGCTGCTTCACAAGAAGAAATTTGGCTATATATATTTATATTCATTGAACAAAGTAGAGTATTGTGTACCTTATAATTGAGTTGATATTCTTGCTTTTCCTCGTTAGTGAAAGTTCTAACTTCCTTGTCAGGAATTTTATAATCACTAGTAAGCATAACAAAGTTATCCACTCCAGTATTGATAACAAAAGTATTCATTCGATCTCTCCAGTACTCATAGCCATTACCACCAAAGATTGGTGGTCTTGTAGGATTTAGATTATCAATTGAACCTACATTAATTCCTTCCATACTTAAAAACCTTTGGCACACAAACTTGTTAGTAGCAAAAATTCGTAATAACAAAGTTCGGAATGAGAATGTTTATAATGGGAAAATTCGGAATGGGAAAATGAGCAAGAAAAACTTATTCATAAGTATAAGTATTTTAGGGACCTCCTCTGATACCAACTGTAGGATCGAAATAATGATGTAGATGCTCAATATACATGAGGGGGTGAATTTTACACTTTAAAAATTCCTTTGGAACCTTTAATGTTAGTTACGAATAACTATGTTTTCCTTAAGCAAAGTAAAGGGATAAGTGTAACAAAGTTAAACTAAGAAAATTCACAACACCTCTAACACCGAATGAAAACTTGGAAAGAGATTCTGAATGTAGGTTCTGGAAATATGGTTCCGGAAATTGAAACTTAACAAAAGATTACAATATGAGATTCTACCTTAAAGCGTATAGAATCTAAATGAAACAGAGTACAAATAAGGAAGTATAAGAAAGTTATACATTCTTTACAATACAATATGTAGCAGAAAATAAACAAGTAGTAGAACTACAAGTAACAAGATATTAGTCTTTTAACCCAAAGAGAAGGGTATCCAACAACCTTGGATAAAGGTCCCTTGATTTATACTTTCAAGCAAGTCTGTCTTACCCACACCAGGGTAAGCCCTCGATGCAAAGATCGGAGTCTCTGTCTTGCTATCCCCACAAGACCTCAACTTTAAAGTAGTTGGCAACCTCTGTCTTCCTCAGTAAAGAAGCCCTCAACTTCAAGGTGTTTGGAAACCTCTGTCTTTCTATCCCTAGAAGTCCTAGATTGTGATAACCAACATTCAGAGTCGCACGAAGCAAAAACAGAACAAGCGGTTCAGTACGCACAAGGCATGAAAAGATTTCTCTCTCTAGAAATCACCTTATCAGTGTGTGGTCTCTAGATTGATCAACTTCATTGTTGTTATGATCTCTTTCAAATGAGCTCCTATTTATAGGCAAATTTCCAACGGTCAACTCCCTCTTCCAACGGTCATATTTTCCATGAAATTTGGAGGGACCTGTACACGTGTAACTTAGCCAACAGTTATTTTATAACAGAATAGACGACATCGTTTTATAACAAAATAAGTGAAACAGAATGTACGACATCGTTTTAAAATTTAACTCAAAAGTTCGGAATGAAAAATTCAGAGTGAAGGTTAGGAGTGTAAGGAAAATAATAAAGAGTAGACAAAATATAAAGGCATAAGCAAAATGAAAGTTCGGAGTCTAACCAAAAATAATTTCCGGAGTCTAAATAAATTCAGAGTGTTTAAAATAAAGATGATCAGATTCTGTTTAATAGGTGAATTCGGAATGAGAATTCGGAATGAGAATTCATCATCAGAATTCGTAATGAGAATTCCTCAGCAGAATTCGTAATGAGAATTCCTCATCAGAATTCGTAATGAGAATTCCTCATCAGAATTCGTAATGAGAATTCATCATTAGAATTCGTAATGAGAATTCATCATTAGAATTCGTAATGAGAATTCATTGTCGAACTTCATAAGGATTCGTATCCTGAATCTGGAATCGAACTTAATCAGAGTTCGTATCCGGAATTCGGAATGAAACTCTATCACAGTTCTCATCTGGATTTCGGAGTGAAACTTTATTATAGTTCTTATCCAGAATTCGGATCCTAAAACAGAATACTTCATATCAAAGTTTAAAACAATTCCAAGAAAATAGAAATGAATCTGAATCTCATACTTAAGACAAATCTGGATGAAAATATGATAAGGATAATTTTTCTTACAAAAGCAATTTTCCTTATAAAAGCAATTTTCCTTATTAAAGAAATTTTCCTTATAAAAGCAACTTTCCTAATGATAAGGTGTTTGTGATTTTCAAAACAAGAAGGAATGGAAAAGTCATACGGAAAACCTTATTGACTCAACACTATTGATCTATTAAAAAAATTATTGCATACAACAAATCCAAATGCATAATTTATCAAGTTTTCATTTAAATTATTTTCCGGTGGATCACTTTGTGTTTCATTGATTGGACAGTCACTACTTTGACTTTCTATAACATTTAATTCCCCATAAAAAACCTAATTTTCATATCATGTATGAAACTATTTCAATTTAAATTAATCATACACTTAATTTATATTCAACCATCACTTGTATTTATAATCAGGACACAAGAAGTTTATTTTCCCATCCACTGATTGATTTTATATTGCATAATTGAAAAAATATTCCAAACCCCTAGTATACTGAGGTTAGTTTTGAGATACATTAACCAAACTTTTACCTATTTGTTTTGTATTACCACTCTTCACCCTAATAATAAGAAAATAAATATATAAATATTCAATCAAATAAATTCAATAAATTATTAACATAAATTTATAAACACATGCGTATTCACCATACCTTTTAAATTTATTCAATGTAATGAATTATATTTGATAGTTTAATTCTGTGTTTTTATAGAAAGAAAAATAATAATAATAATAATTCCACATTAACAGGGAATAAAAATAGATATTATAGATCTATTAATATAAGATTTTCTTGAAAGAATAGAGTATGAAGGTAGGGAGAGAGCATGAAGAGGCATGCAAGTGGGAGGTCAGGGGTTGAGGGAAATGACTATGTCAAGGAGGGCCCACAAGTAGGGAGCCGATATTGGGGGAAGAGTGGATGTAGAAGGGATCACAAGTTGGGGTTAGGGAACAAGGGAATGGTGATGATAGTGGATCAAAATGGGGGTATTATGGGTCGAGGGAAGGGTGATAGTAGTAGGGATCCTAAATAAGTGGGTAGGGGTTGAATGAAGGGATGTATCATGGGGATCATGATTTAGGGATTGGGGGTTGATGGAAGAGTGATGAGTGACACAAGAGTGCAGGGTCCAGGATCAAGGAATGGGTAATGGGTAAAATGAGCGAAGGGTGCATATGGTCGAGGAAAGATAAAGGTCTATGATGGTGACTTGGGTCATTATTTTTTTATAAACATTGATTTGGTTTTAATTGAAACCATAACTAAATAATAACCTACGATTCTATAGAATCTATTTTAATATAAACATCCACTAAATAAAAATATAATCCACACTTTTGAGAACCTCCACTAAATAGTGGTGAAATTATATTAAAAAAAATTAGTGGTGGTTTTAAAAATGATCACTATAACATGTTTTATATAGTTATACATGTATAAATAAAAATGTATATTGAATAGAATATACATTTCAACATAAAAAAATATAAATTTAGATATAAATAAATATTATAGATAAGAAAATTTTAAAATTATAAGAAATGTAAATGAAACTTTAATCAAATCAGTTATTAAGAAAATAATGTCAGTTTTAGATTTAATATCACAAAAAAAATATTATATAATTTTATAAATAATATATATGAAATTAAAGTAAAATATGTCACAAAAAATAACTTATAATATGAATAATAACAAATTTTTTGTTTAATTTACATGTAATGAATTGAAAATATAACAAAATATAGAATAGGGAAGTCAATGGTGATGATGGATTGACAAATGTAATTAGGATAAAGAATATGGAAGGATTTCTAATAGTAGAAGGAGATGAATAGTGGTGGTATAACGGGATAAATAAGGATGGAGAAGGAAGACGTGTGACCATGATGCACAAATAATGAGGAATGTTCATTTTAGAGGATGGTCTTATGAAGAGAGAATTTGGTTTTTGGTTAGAAAAAAGAGTACAATAGTCGGTTGGATTAGGGTAATAAAAACCTTAGATGGGAATAATTTTTTAAAAAAGTTTTAAAGGTTTTTGAAATTATTTATTTCAATAACCAACATTTAAAAGAAAATATTCACATTAGTTATAAAATAACCTACTTGAAAAACCTTGTACATTGGTTTTTGATATCTATTGCAAAATAATCGTTGTTGGGAACCATTTTTAACATTGGTTAGAAATATTTATTGTTAAAAATAAGTTTTTTTAAACTAAATTCTCACTAGTGATACCATAGTCATAATCCTTAATATCATTACTAAAGCTAAGAAAATAAAAATGTCTTCACATGAGGATCGAACATTGCATTTGTGTTTTGAAAATAATAAGAATAACCAAATATATAAAGTTTGTTTTAATCAGTAACATTCTCACTGGACCGAACATTTATCAAAACTTTACTTGTAATTGATGATGTAGGTAATTGGTTCATAATGTACGATATGTAAATAAATTATTCTGCCCAAAAAATTGTTCAAACCTAATTGAGATAATATAAAATGTACATTTTCAATGACTATGTAATTAATCTATTTTGTAACACCATTATTCTATTAGATTATATGAATTATAAAGTTCCTTACAATTCCTTTTTCCTGACAATACTTCTTTCAAATATCTAATGTGTATTCTTCATTTTCATTTGATATCAATCACTTTATGCTTCTTTTCATCTAATTCTCAATCGTTTTCTCTTTTTTAATATATTCATAAAAACACTTTATTCTATGTTTCATGGAATACACTCAAACACATGATGTGTAGTAATTAAAAAATGTGATCAAATAATGATTACCTTCTAATACAGAATTAATCAATGGTTCCTATACATTGTTATGGATGTAGTAAATTTTTCCCTTAATGTTATGTGTGGTAGTGTTAAAACTGACTCCAGTCTACATAATCATCCCACAATGCGTACTAAAGTTAAATTTTCTAATGTTGGAACCATTGAAAACACATTTCTTTACTATGATTAGTAAATCATTCCTTTGAATATGTTCAAGTCTCATACACCACAATCTTGAAGTGTTTGGGTCACTCCACTTAGATATTTCTTCTCCACCTATAATAGTCTCATTATTCAAATAATAAGATATACATCTAAGATTACCTTTCATTGCAAATAGTACATCAAGGATTACTCCCATGACACTGTCTTTAATGGTTATATTATAACTAATTATACCCAAAACTCTTGAATATATGATATTCTTCTCTATTTTGGGTATATATCTCACATATTTAAGGTGTCAAAATATTCCATCATGTATCCTCAAACATATTGTTTTAATATTTATTGTGTTATAGATATAGTTATTTATCATTAGAACTACACCTCAATCAAATTTATTATTTCTTGAAAACCAATCTCTATTAGGGAATAGGTGGAATCAATAGTCTTAATCAAGAATCGATTCATATATGTTGTTGGAATTTAAGGAAAAATGGAAAACTAAAACTTTAATATCATTAGTTTTTTGGGTTAACATTTTACATTGGATTCCTATTATTGGGAAAATATTTCTTCTAGTGTCTATTATGATGAAAATAGGTGGATTGAATATCTATTGGTAAAATATAGGTAGACTCACCTCTTGAATTTGATCAATATTTAACTATTTCCAATCCTTTATGATTCCTACCAAATGAGCATCCCTTGTTTTATATCAATCCCTCCCTTGTAGAATCTCTATGGTCATAATTCTCATTCTAATTTTATATATTTTTAAAAAAATGATATGATACATCAAAAAAATTTATCTCATTCATAGAATATATTAGTTTAGTGGTCAGATAATCATAACTATATGGTAAGTGTTGAGAAACAATATGGTTTTTCCATTATCTATGGTTATTATTTAAAAACATAGAAAATATACCAAATTTTTTTTAAAAAAACTATGTTGGGAATCAATCATAGACACAAATTTCTTATATTTATAATGAATCAACTTATTTTTTAGCTAGAGTTGACTTTAATAATTTTTTCCAATTACTTTTTTTCTAGAATATTTCAAAATTATTCATAGAGGTATCTCTCATAACTCTATATTTTTATATTTTTTAGACCAATCTAGATCGTTTCACAAGCTTAGTGGTTAAGGTTACTCTAATTTTCATTGGAAATATTGGTGGGATTTTCATCCAAAGTAATATATTTTTCTTATTGAGTATCATGTTTAGAAATTTTTAATTCAATTTATTGAAGTTATTCATTATATATAATTTCTCATATTTAAATTAGGTTTTAGATACTATATTTCTATGTCCAAAAGTTCTCTATACCAAGTATGTCATTCAAGGATATCATCCTTAGGTGGCGTTGGGCTACTCTTAGTATGAGGATTCACTCTCAAATTAAAAATTGTTTATATTTTCAAAAAATAGACACCACCAATGAATCAAAAATAGTAAAAAAAAAATACTAAAATAAATTATTTAATCAGTTTAAATAGACCTTAAATGTGAAGTGAATTTTCCCTCCACTCTTTTTGATAAAATAATCATATTTTTTATTCTTAATAAAAAATAGAGCTTTTGGAATTCTTTTTTTCTATAAAAAATAATCAACCTATCATTCTTTTCATAATTTTGAAAAAATACTCCCCTATCCATTTTACACCAAAATTATGACAAGAAATCCATTTATTTGTAAAAAAATCATTTCTCATTTTTGATATCCAAAGGAACACCACGTTACTTTTTCTGGTTTCACGTGTCTATGACCTAGTTTTGTAGATCCTAACACACTAGATTTAAAACTAAAAAAATACACACTGATGAATGGGGAAAGAGGTATTAATCTAGAGATACAATGGAGGTGGCATCCTCATCATGATATTAATACATTTA
Source organism: Viscum album (assembly GCA_963277665.1). Classification (NCBI taxonomy): domain Eukaryota; kingdom Viridiplantae; phylum Streptophyta; class Magnoliopsida; order Santalales; family Viscaceae; genus Viscum; species Viscum album. The sequence continues at coordinate 1,659,926,576 of OY728153.1, forward strand.
TTTTACTAGTAGAGGAAAAAATGGTTGAAGATTAGAAAGTTATATTTTGGAAGGTGGATATTTCATGTAGAAGTGAGAATTAAAAGATATAGTAATTGGAAGAGATCACATATCAAGGATTGTAAACTCTATTTTATACTAGTAGTTTCTATAGATCCTCTTGATTGAACTCACACACACTAGAAGTGAAAAAACACACACAAGAAATAAGAAAATTTTAATGTTTTCCATCGGTGTTATTAACTACTACAATAGGTTCTAAAAATTGAACTAACCTATATTTGGGGTATTTTATGATATTCTCAAAACACATAGGAGGTTATATTTTTAAATATTTAGACAATTCTTGTGGACAGTTATAGACCCATTAGGTATTCCCTCCCAACAATGATATTTAGTATTGTCACTTAATTCACCATAGGATTCCCCATAACCAAATCCATCATAATCACCCCTAATATGTACACTTTCTCAACTGTATTCACCCTCACTTTGCATCCATATTCAGCAATCATGGTTACCAATAATTTTATTCTTTATTCATATCATCATCAGATCGATGATAAAGTCATGTTTGAAATTGGTGAATGAACAATGTCTCCCAGAGACTTGAAATGGAGTTGTAATAAATCTAAAACCATCATGAGAAATCCAATAAAATAACCCAAAGTAAATTATAAGGGAAAGAGATGATTGAAATTTTATTATAACAACCTACTTCTAATAAAACCACTAAAGTCAACACCATAAAAAATTCATGTGTTAAATAAAAATATCTAGAATTGATCCCATTATATGATGCCTCAAACATGGAAGAAAATAAATCCTAAATCATCACACTATAACATAATACAATCTAAAAGAAATAAAGAAGAACTATCAGAAAAAAATGATTGAAATAATAAACACAAAATGCACAAATAACAACACAAAGATAAATATGGTTTATACCTACTTAATAATCCATGTAGGAAATTTTTTTAGTTTAGTTAAAGGTTAAAATTATAAGTAATTATTTTCCATTTTTGTTATTAAAATACTAATCACACACCACTTATATTGAGGTGTTCATCCTATACTTTTGGTCACCACTACCTTCCAATATTCAGGGGTAGTAGTCCAACTTAGTTGATCTTCATGTATGATCATCAATTAAATCAATGAATTTCATAACCTTAACTAGATCACTGAGTGGATTGTTCTCCACTCCGAAGGATTATTTAAGAAATAGTAGCAGATCATCTCATGGATCAACTTATAATGAATAAAATTCCACTACCCCTTCTAGTTATCATAATCAACTCTATAAAGTAAACTAACGCCCCAAAATTTTCAATCCACTACTATAAAATCATCGAAAACAATATTCTCTATTTTATCGATTTATAATTACAAGACTCAAACTTATAGAAAATTAATATCATTTTCCAATAATCTCTCACTAGATATTATTTTACCATGCTGGTGACTAAAACTATGATCAAATCTTGCAGTCTCCCTCTTAATTCTTTAAATTATGTAGAGAAATGGTTCCCTGTCACTATTTCTTCTATTTTACACAAACATAAAAATGAATATAATAACTTTAACACTTCTCAAGTTATGACCATTGATAATAAATTGGTCAAATTCTATGTCCCTTTGATCATTTGGAGGTCTAGCACTCCCTCTTCCAAAGGTGACTGAAGGAAGTGATACATCAGGTGGATGTTCTTCATTTGAGAATGAAAAATTGGATTTTTAGATATGTGAATTTAACATTATTAATTTTAAAATATAATCCCATAACTTTTACTCCAATAAATATCTTCTAGAAAGCCCTTCGTCTATATCAAATCCTTTTTTATTCTATCAGTGCGATGTATTATAATTTTATTTTGAAGAGTATACCCACTAGTTGAAGTTTTTGTATCCAATTTTTTCACACACATTTTTTCATTTTTTAGGTATAATACACATTCATTAATGGTCCTTATCCTTACCTTTCACTTATAGGCCTCTTCCCATTGAAAGTTAGGGATGTTGGGGAAGGCCATGATGTCTGTCTACCAAAAAAACCCGCATCCATACCATGTTGAGTAAATGATAACCCTTTTGGATAGACTATATAAATATCCACATCGTGGTCTATGTTGTGGTGCATGGGTAAGACCCATGCTTGAAACTCCTAGTGAGAACCATTATATGGTGCTCTCTATGGTGTGTCGTGGCCATTTGGGTTAATCCATGTTGTGTTCCACACTATAGATCATTTCATCGTTCAAGTTTGAGACCCTATATATGAAATAGAGAGGGGTAACCTTGTTTTGGTTCTACCTCAATCCATGTTTTGTCTGATCATGATGGTGGGGTACCATACCATAGTCCTTGTGGAGCACGAAATGATGAATCTAGGCCAGCATCATTTAGAAATTGTAACATTAATTACTAACACTTTTCCAATTTAACACACTTATTCCCCAATTCCTTATTATTTACAAACTATCCAAATAATAACCACATTATCCATCTTCTCAACCACTCTTGGTTTAATATTTGAGTATCATTAACCCAGAGCCTTCAAGAAATCAATTGTTAAGTGGTTTCTTCTCTCTTACTAGGTTATATTCTAATATATCTACTAGGTTTACTTCTTCCATATATAAATAGTGAAAATTGGTATGTCTTGGATGGCCCTAAATAGGTGGTTTTTGTTTTTAATTTTTTTTTTACTCATAGGTTATTTTCTTCACATTTTAAGAGGATCCAATCTAGTTTTTTTCATTTTCAATGGATAAAGGTATGTTTTTTAATATGTGACTTTTTTTATAAACTTCAAGTGCTTACATATTCCTAAAGAACACTTTTAATTATTTTGAATCGTGTTATACAAGTTATTGAAGCATAAATATATATGTGTGTGTGTGTAGTAAAATTATTTGATCTTGTTTACTCTTGATTTTGGAAATTGAGATTATTTAAAAGGAATTTTATTCATGTGTAAATGAGGGATGGACTCAAAAGGTTTAATGAAGTTATATCCTTGAAATAAAAATTATTTAATATGATAAGATGGTTTCTCTTGAAAGAGGAAAGCACATGGGAGCCTAGGTACATAGGTGGTAAGACTGAAAATCATGGATATGCATGAGACACACTATGAGTTTTGGTTTATTCTAAAACACTAACTAAAAAATTTAATGATATGTATAGGGAATCACTTGCTAGGGTATCCCCTTCCTTATGGTCTTTAATATTACTCAAAAATGCGGTATACATACACTTTATTATTATTGGTTTGATCGTTAAGTTTTGTGAGTTTACTAGGATTCCACAAACCTTAGATAACCTAGGTCTTTTCAATGGTCATTATTTTTAAAAGATCATTTACAAGGAATTTTATTCTATATTTGAAATGTTCTAAAATGGGTTATTGATTCTTTTTTTATTGATAAAGGATTAATTTAATATGGTTTAATTTCAAACTTTCATTCATAGATTTATATAAAACAAATTCTTATGGAACACTATGTGAGCTCCTATGGGGATAGTTGGACTCACACCCTAAATACACCCAATGGGTGTATGTAGTCCTTGTTCCAGAAAATTTAGTTAAATACATTGAATCACTTGGTGTTGGTGGATACACTTGTTAGATGAGTATGTGTTTTGATTGTGAAATGGTGGGACTAAGACCTCTTGTCACATAAATATGTGTAGTGAAATCTTTATGTTTTATTTTTATGATGATGTTTTATTTTTTTCACTATGGTGATTATAATTTTTTATAATTTTATCTATATTATGGAATATCATCAAATTATTGTTTATTTTAATTTATTTCAGAGTATGACATTCCAAATTATGATGGGTCCATATCAGGTTCTTAGTTGGATATTTTTTGATATTTTATTTAGGAAAACCCCTTCCCAAGGTAAGTTTTTCATTTCTAGTAACTAGTTTTCATTTCGTGGGGATCAATAACTCCCTTGGGCCTTTCAACAAATCAATTCAGATTCCCAAGTTAGGGGTATATCATGTTAGTTCATTAAAAAAATGGTATCATAATGTTTGTTTTTCATGTATTATATGTTGGGAGTCAAGGTAGATAAAATGTGTGATCATTATAACTCAGCATGATGATATAAACAGGTTCATGTAAAGCACTTTTGGTACCGAACATTGAGTTTCCCTGGGAAGAGAGGGATATGTCATTATAGTCCTATGTTTTATTCATCATTCATTTATGATTTTACTTTTAACTTTTAATAATGTTGTAATGGGAAAAAATAAGTTTCATGGTAAGGGAGTGGAGACAATATATTATGCACCCAGGTAAAGAATCTGGGAAGGATGTGGTTTTGTTAGGATTTTTCATCTGAATGTTTCCTAATGCTTTCTATTAATTTTATATATTTATTGTGATTGATAGCAATTATACTGATGTGATTTTATTTTTTCATAGTTAAATTAAATAATATATTAAATTAGATAATTTTATTGAAGGTGTTTTTTTATTTGGTCATGTCTCATATGATTTTTCTACTATGAAATCTAGTGTCTATTTTTTTAAAACAAAATTATATCTCTTAGCCATATAAATTTTTTCCAAAAAAAAATTAGTAATAATAATAAATTAAAAACCCAAATGAGAAAGATAAAATCAAATATAGAGGGCCTATAGAAGGGATAGCCACTATGACGAAGCTAGTGGAGAAACCCTAGCAAAGGTCCAATGCAATTTGGTTGTCTGGACACTATTCACCTTGGTTATATTTAATGATATTCTTCTTTGGATTCATCTTGGTTCAGGCTTCCCCTTATCAGGGTATTTCTAGTTTATTCCTATTTATCCTTTTTCTCTTCTCTGAAGGGTTCACCACTTATCAACACATTAAGTGTCTTCTTTCCTCTCATCCCAATGGGTTTTCATCCTTTTTTCTCCACTCTTGACCTTTCTAATGAGTTCATGTCTCTCTGATGAAGTCATAGGTGAATCTTCATCTTATATTACCATATACTTAAATATTTGGATCTTTTTGGTCCAGAGAACTGGTACATGGGGATGATTTTAGAGGTTTTGGATGAGGCGTGGTTGGTGTCCCAAGAGGTGCGGCTCATAGTTGGTCTTGCTAACATTGTATTTTTATTGCTTTTCTCTTAAAGGTGTTTATTTCAAATGATAGTTATGGATGTTGTAGTCCTGTCATACTGGGGATTTAATTTCTTATAGTGGTCTACTTCCTATGGTGGTTTGATCAAGTAGTTAATGCTGGTAGGTTGACATCTCCCTTAAGGGATGGGGTTTGGTGGTCCTGGAATGGGTTGCATCTCACTTTTGTGGCTTGAATCTGCTCCAACTCTCCACTGGCTTCATCTTCCATTGCTCCTTTCCCAACTGTTCTTGTGTTGTGGCTTCAAGGAGGCTTTGGGATGTTTTCTCCAAGCATTCAAAGGTGTTTCATGAGGATTTTCCTATCTAGTATTGGTCGTGTGGTGTTCTATGATGGTGGTGGTGATCGGTGGTGGTGTACATAAACCATAGACGCATGTATTTCATGTCTTCTAAAATTTGAATTAGTACTATTTTGTTTGTTTCGAGCCTTTTTATTTGTTTCTACAGGTTTCTATTTTTGATTATAATATATTGAAATTTACATTTGGGATGATAGTATTTAAATCTGATGTTATTTTTGTGAGGGTTCTCACTTAACCCATAAAAGTGGTTTTTCTAGAAAATAGAAAAAATAGACCTGGATAATTATTAAAAAAAGTTGATGATAAAAGAAGGTTTTTTATTCATTAGAGTTGATTTGATATTTACTTTAACTTTCATGTAAAAATACATCTAATGAGTTTATAATGGATTTTTCAAAATGATGACTTAAAATTTAGAGTAAAAAAGGAATTTTTTCTAGGATTTTAAGACTTTTAAATATTAATGGGTTTTTTAATAAAGTAATTTTAAATTTAAAAAAATATTAGACTTGAATTGGTATGAATATTTGGTTTGAGAACTAAATTATTTTTAAATTAATGTAGTGTGTTTTTATTTTCAAGGGTGAAATTATTAGCTTTTTAGTAATTTATAATATTAATTTTTATACTCATGAATTATTTTAAACTATTACACTAATATATTTATACATTATTATAAATAAATCAATTTAAAAAGTAATTATATAGTTTTTCTACTTATTTAATTTTTATAATTATTTTATAATTTATGGTGATGCTTCAAGGTAATTTCACAATACTATTATCATAAGAATAATTTCAAGTATTTTAACTTATCTTGGAAGACTCAATTTACATGTACCTATTTTATTAAATGGGTTTTCCTTATAAAAATTATTATTTGTGCTGAATTTTTAGATACCTAAATTGTGATTTATGGTTTCCATAGTAGATGTTTTTTATAAGAGACCATTAACTTAAGAGATACTTACATCAATTTAAAATCCACTAAATAGGTTTCACAACTTGGGTAAAAATAATTTGTTTTAGTGGAAACCTAATTAGAAAGGGCTTACCAGTTCATTTTTTGGTAAAGTGTGTTTTCATTAAGAATATAGAATTCCTAAAGTATTCTGGGATTGATTTAATTTGGTTAAATATTTTCATTCTCTATTTTTTCTTAAAATGAATAAAATTACATGTTTTTATTGTTTTATGGATTCTCAAATTTGTGAAATTTTTATCTAAATGTTTTTATTGAGCGGGTATTACACATTATTTAATCTAATGGAAACTAGTCCCTTTAATATATTTATGTTTTTTCTAGCCTCACTGGTAAAGTGATTACTAAAATTATTTGGAGTCTCATTGGAATTATAACATCCTTTGTATTTGATTTTAAATATGGTGGTGTGTTGAAAAAACATTTATTAAATGAGCAGATAGAGATTTTAAATTGTAGCTAGTTCTAATTCACAAACATATCTTGAATTATAATTTGTATAAAAATATCTTTTAAATTATAATTTATATATCTTATATGTAACAACCTTTCTCAACTCACTCAATGAACAGTAACCTAATCGATTCACCACGTGACCTCATGTGTATTCCATAACCTACCATAAACAAAAGAATGGGTAATGGCTGGTTGAATTCTCAAACCCAACACCAATAACCACAACCCCTTAGGCTCACGTACATGTTGTGGGTTCCCTAGTGAAACCCACCGCCATCTCACACATGCTCACTCTGGGATGTTTGGTCAATGGGCACACAATAAGTTCTTATAACACCCAAAAAAATTAAGAAATGAATAATTTTAATTTATTGGATAAATTTTGTTACATATAAATTTGACTTTTAGTGAACCAAAATATTATATTAATATTATTGTATAAACATTATTGTTATAATCTAACATTTATATTTAGTTCTATAAATTGTAATAAAAATTTAAAAATTAACTATAGTGGTTGTATATAAATAAATCATAATAATAAAAAATTATTATTTTTAGTTATGTCTATATATGTTTCAAAAATACTATTTTCTCAAAAAATTAATGAATTTTTTGAAACATTAATAGAACTAAGTTTTGAAACTCATAGAAAAATTTATTTTACAAAGTAACCATAATTTTTTATTGAAATTGTTTATGATTATATCATAGATTATGAAATATTATGATCTATATCTAAAGAAACTCATGAATATATTATCCTCATGTTATTTCTATAGAATAAATTTTTTCATTTTATTTTCCTCTATTTATGAACAAAATATACCAAAATATTGTTTTTAATAAAAAGAGACTTTATTTCTCTCTTCGACCAAATATATTTTTTCTTCCATGTACATGTTTTCTAAAAGTGTTTTTAAAAGAAGTTTATATGATTATCCAATGGTTTTCTAAATAAATTTTTACCCATGTTTTTATTTTTACAAAATGGTTCAAAATGAGTCTTTTTGGAATTTTATGAATGAGTTAGTTTTTAGTTTTTACCCAAAATGCGAATGGAGCCTTTTTTAAACGTTTACGGGATGAACAGGATTTTACACCATCTTGACCATTAAATTATTTGAATCTTACTTTAAATGATTTCAACATTATTTTCAAAAAGCAAAAAAATATTTTATATTTTTTAAATATTTAGTTTTAAAAAAAAAATTAAAATAGAAAGGATTTTTCCATCAAGAAGGTTTTAATGATGGTTTTTGGGGAATTTCTGTGCATCAAAGTCCAAAACAATTAGTGTTGACTATAATTTACTAGGAATATGACACAATAGTAAAATCATTATTATATAAATGGATGGTTTATGTTTATAATTATGATAAATATCTTTTTATGAAACCCATTCATTTTACTAGGGTTATTCTATAATGAATTAATGAGATTATTATGAAACCCATTTTTTCTATACATTATGGTTTGATAAATTTTTTATAAAACCAATTTAATTTATATGGGTTATGATATTATGAATGTTTTATGATATTTAAGAACACAAATGTATGGATTATTTGATAGTAGGGGCATATATATCCCTCTAAATAATTTGGTAAATGTTAATGATCTGTGAGATCAAAGTGTAAATGTGAGATTATCCCAAGCTTGAAACACAAAGGTACATGGGAGGTTATCCCAATCCTAAAAAAGGAGGGTATGTGGGAGGTTATTGATATCCTAAAATAAAAGGTTTCATTTGAGGATATCCCAAGACCAAAATAGTGTACACATGAGATTATCCAAATCCAAAATCTGGTACATGGGTTGTTATCCCAAGACTAATATGTTATTAATGTATTTGGGTTATCTATGATATTAGATTTATATTATTATGTGTATTCCACAAATCTACATTTTTTGAAAATTTAATGTTCTCAAGTATCAAGTTCTTGAAATCCTTTATTATTCATGTATTGTAAACTACCATGATTTATTCCATTAATCAAGTTTAAAATCATGGATTTGATGTTATGGTTTTGAAAGGTTATTCTCATGTTCTCATACTCTTATTCTCATGTTATGTTGATGTATCATTTATTTAACCTTACTGAGCATTTTATCTCACCCTTTTCTTATGTTTCCTTTCCACATTTTATGGATAAAGGTATTATGTATGATATGTCTAAAAAGGGTTCTATTTATGAATTACATAGTGGGAGATGACGTAGTTTACTTATGAACTAGAAATTTATGTATCCATGTTTCCCAAGAAACTAATCAATATGTTCTTGAAGAATGTATTTGAAAAATTTATTAAATATTCATCTAATAATATATAATATCTATTTATGAAAATATTGGGTCATTATAGTGGGTGTAATAAGAGAGGTTTAGTTAACCTTTGTAACTATGATTAGAAAAATTTGGTGAGAATCATAAGGATATGCCTAAAGATAATTCAGGGCATAGTAAATGTCCTTGAATTTTTTTTAAAGTATAGAGAGAGTGGTTTTAAAGAAATTACATACATATTTAGATGATTGAAGTGGATGTGTCTTTGTAATATATGTACCTATGGGTAATAACTCGGAGAAGGTTGAATTAGTATTTAACGCAATAATCACTACATGCACGACAACAGGCCTTACTACAGACTTGGTTAGACACTCCCATGGGATTTAATTTTGAAATGAACAAACTCGCTATGAACCATCATAAAGGTTTTGAATAATGAGAATGAATATCCTAAGTTAATCCATGGGTATCATTGCTTGAAAATAAAGTGCCATGATTTAGAAATCCTATAAGTGATTTTTCATGATTATGTGGTTTCATACTATGAAATTTATTTCTCACACTATTCTTTATGGTTTTAATTAGTGGATGGAACTTGAAGGAACCATGTTATTGATTAATGAAATAGACATTGCAATTATTTTCATCCTGATCAACCTAATGTTATGGGGGATGAAATGAAAAATATTTTTTTTATTCTCACACAAATTTCTCAAGACATGGATAATGTTAAACTTACAAAAAAAATTATGGAAAAACATTATGTTTAGTTCTTCCTGAGGAAATATTCACCATTTTTATAGGTTGTTTTGGTCCAATAGTTTCTAAAAAATGCATCAATACCACTATAAATATATTTATCATTCCCTAGTATTTTGGATCATGAAAATGTAATTTTGGATGTCTATCATTTTGAATGTGAAGCAGATCAATGGTGGACTCATATCAAGAATACAAAGAAATAAGAAGAAATAGACTCCATGGAGTGGGACTAATTTAAGATCTTATTTTTCAGTAAGTACTTTCATCATATTCTTCATATGAAAATGGAGAAGAATCTATTTGATCTAAATAGAAGTATGATCAATATTTAGGAAACTATGAGGAAAACATTATATAACTTGTGAGGTATGCATTTGGTATTATCATCCAACCTAAAAGAAATATTAATTGATTCTTAAAGGTATTAAAACCATGTCTTCTATGGTTGATATTTATAAGGGAAATTAGTATCTATGAATAATTTCTTAAATGTGATATAAGTGTGGAAATAGAGATTGGAGTTACCCATCAATATCATGGTTTTTATAAGAAATGAAATATAGAATTAAAATGTAGATCTAAAAACAACGGATAAAAGATGATGATATTTTTTTAATTCTAAAATTGTGGAAGGAAACATGGATTAAATTATCTTTAGGGGACTACTAAATGTTTTAAGTGTGGAAAAGAATGTTATTGAGTGGTTGAATTATGAATTGATGGGAATAAGTTACCAAATGAATAAAATATAATTAAACCTTCACTGAATGCAGGACCCACAATATAGTGTTTCAAGCGTAAGGATTACGGGAAGCATGCGAACTAGTACTCAAATACAAGTTTAATGGAAATGCTCAATGTCTGTAACCACTTAAAAAATAGATAAAGGGAAATCTCATTCCATTATTATTTTTGATGAAGGGTGTGATAACAATGTGGGTAAAGGTTCGCTTATTATTCATTCTATAATTATTAATGTCTTATTCTATTTTGTATCTTCCTACTCATTTATATCTAAATTATTTACTAAGGGTATCACAATACAACATCAATAATTTGATATTGAATTAACATTAAACACTAGTAATAGTATAATGGTCATATATCAATTATATGATTATACTCTAGCTTAAGTTTATGGGAATGTGTTTCCTGTGAATCTTATTATTCTCCATCTGGTGGGATTGGATGTTATCTTTGGCATCGATTAGATTTTTATACATAAATCCCATATATATTTCAAAGGAAATAATGTCACATGGATGCTAAAAACAAAATATGATCATTAATCGGTGCAATGATAGATAATAAATTTTTATAGAAATTACATCTATTGTATGGATCATGATTCCCAATTAAAATTAGTGTTTATCTCAAATGGTTGGGTAAAAATTCAATATAAATTATATTTCTATTTTGTTGGGAATTATTGATATATTTATGATAGGTTTTCCTATTATTCCACCAAAAATTTAATTTGAGTACTCAATATAAATTATATGTGTTATTATACCTATTTCAATGTCTCCCTATACAATATCCATGATTGAGATGCAAGAATTTAATAAGTTTCTCCAAGAGAATCTTGATAAGGGATTAATTTAGCCATTTTTTCACCATGGGGTGTACCTTTCTATTAAGAATTAATATGGATCTTTTATCCTCTATATTGATTATTGTAAATAGAATAAGATCATAGTCAAGAACATGTATCCTCTACCCCATATTAATGACTTGTTTCATCGAATGTACGGATCTCAATACTTTTCCAAATTGAACTTCATTTTAGATATCATCAATTGAGGGTTAATAAGAAAAATATAACCAAGATATCATTTCATAAAAGGTATGGACACTCTGAATATATAGAGTTTCCATTTGGTCTTTCAAATACCCCCCCCCCCCATCATCATTGAATATATGAATACATTTATTTATTATTACCTTGATAAATTTTTTGTAGTCTTTATAGATAATATTATTATATATTAAAAAAAGTAATAGTGTGAATATCGCTTGAGAATTGTAATAAAGACCCTAAAGAAGGTCTAAATGTATGAAAAAATTTCATAGTGTGAATTTTTGCTACAAAAGTTTGTATTTTGGGTCATAAAATTTCAAATGAGGGTATATTAGTGGTTCCATCAAAGAGAGTGGTTATTGAATATTGGCCTAGACCAACCACTATGATTGAGATATACCTATTTCTTTATTTTTCTGGATATTATTGATTATTTTTGGATAATTTATCATGTATGTCCAATACACTAACAAATGAACTTGGAAGAGAACCATGTTCCTTTGAGAAGATGAATGTGAGGAAAATTTCAAGGAACTAAAGAGACGATTAGTCATCATACCTGTTCTTACATTACTAAAAAGTGGGGAAGGGTTTGTAATATATAGTGATGCATCAAATAATTTAATAGGATTAATTATTATTTTTAAGTAGGTGGTTATATATTACACCTCATGATAATTTAAAGTTCATGATCAAATTTACCCGACTCGTGATTTGGAGTTAGTTGTGGTACAGTTTTCATTAAAAATAATAATTAATTGCATTTAAGGAGAAATATTTGATATATATATATTGATCATAAAATTTTAAAATATATATTCACATATAATGAGTTAATTATGCCATAGTGAATATAGTTTTAGTTTATTAATGATTATGACTTCTTAGTACATTACCATCCTAGGAAATAAATGAAGGTTCCTGATTATTTGAGTCAAAAGGATCATTCTAGATTATCTATGATAAGGATAAAAATAGATCCAATATATATGGATTTTAAAAGGATAAAATTGAATGTATTTAAGGAAGGGTATTAATATTGTCTGTCTTAAATGAGTGTTCGACCATTTATCCCAGTGGAGATTAAAGAGGCGTAAAAGTATTATGTAGAGCTAGAGAAGAAGGTGAGAAGTATTCCTTAATTTAACCTTAATCATGATGGAATTATAAGGTTATGTAAGTGTTTATTTGTTTAATACATACCAAATTTGAAAATAATATATGTTAGAGGAAGCTCATTGTACTTCATTTATTATTCATTCTGGAAGTAAAAAAGATTTTTGAGATCTGAAAGAATACTTATGGTGTGATGGAATGAAGAGATATATTATATGGTTTGTATCTTATTTATTATTATTTTAACAAGTTATAGTTGAGAGGAAAATATCTAAGGGGGTGTTACAATAATTAACCATTCTAGAATGGAAATAAGAAAACATCACCATAGATTTTTTCATTGGACTCCACAAAATATATAAAGTGAATAATGTTATCCGGGTTGTAGTCAATCGTATTAAAAAGTTAGCACACTTCATCACTATGAGTAAAGATTTTTATCCAGATAATTTTGCTAATATATATATTAAATAATTGTGGAGTTTTTATGGTGTACCACATTACATAGTATCACATCAGGATCTGAGGTTTACCTAAAATTTTTTGAAGAGTATTCAGCAAGATCTTGATACATAGTTGAGTTTCACCACTGTGTATCATCCTCAGATAGATGGTTAGTCTAATATAATAATTCATACCCTAGAATATTTATTTATATCTTTTTATATGAATTTTTAAGGTAGTTGGGATCAATACCTTCCTCTAGTTTAGTTTACATACAATAATAGCTTTCACTGGAGCGTTTAGATTGCTCTTTATGAATCCATTTATGAAAATAGTTATAGGAACTACAAAATACTACAATGAAGTTAGAAAAATAAAACTATTGTAACATAATGTATCTAAATAAATATAAGAGAAGTTAAGACCTAATCATAAAAACATAAGGGTAGCAAAATGTCGGTAGAAAATTTCTGCTGACAATTACTGGCATGATCTGGAATTTGAAGTTGGTGATATGTTGTTTATATGAATTTATCCATGGAATAAGGTAATGAAATTTTTAAATACAGTCAAACTAAGACCTAGGTATATCAATCCCTGTTAAATTCATGATAATATCGAGATATTAACTTATATATTGGCACATACACCAAACCTCTCCCAATAATATGATATGTTCCTTGTATTTATCCCGATGATTTACATACATGATCCTCCACATATATTGAACTTAGAGGCTGTACTTTTGGAACATGATATTTTCTATGAATAATAATCATTAGAGATTTTGGATCATAGAGATAAATTTCTATGAAACAAGACCACTCATCTTGTTAATGTTTTTTGGAGAAACCACTGATTTAAGGAAACAATGTGGGAATATGAGGATATGATGAGGTAAGAGTATCCTCATTTTTTTATAAGAGTAAAGAATCTACAGGGATAAATAAATTATCAAGGTATTAGAATGTAACACCCAAGGTTTTTATTAAAATTATTTTACAAATAAATTTAATTTCATTGATAACTTATGGTACACACAACATAGAGTTTTAACGAACCATAATGTACTATTAATATTATTGTTTAAACATGACTATTATGGCATAACCATTAAACATGGAATTATGAAATGGAATAACAAAATTTTTAAAAATTATTTATAATTGATTTATATAAATAAATCATATTTATAAAAATTATTTAATTTTTAGTAAATTATTTATATGTTTCAAAAATATTGTTTTCTAGAAAAAAAATATTTATTTCTATGAATAAATAAAAAAATTATTTTTTGGCACTTTTAAATATTTAACTGACCAATAAACTTATTTTTTGAAATCTACATGTCAAAATTGTCTTTCAGTGAATTTTTATGAATTTTCAACAAGGATTAATTTTTCGTTGAGTAGTAAAAAATAAGAGTTTTTGTTACAAATAATTTTTTGTTTAAAGAATTAAAAAGATAAATTTTATTTTAAGTTGGTTTTGAAAGTAAAATTTCTAAAAAAATTTAAGAAAGTTTATTTCATTGGAATAAATTTCATATTAATTTTTATATGAAAACTTTTTATACTTACAAAACATTTCTCTTTAGAAAACTACCTTTTTATCACTTCTGTGGGTTTAATTTCAAATTAAAATATTCCACTACAGTTAATAGAATTTGTAAAAATGTATTCTATATTTTTAATTATCATAATTAATATTATATAATATGTTTGACTTAATTTTTTGTCAAAATTAATATTAAAAATAGTAAAAATTAATTTCCATGGTTAAGGTTGAAATGGGTTTACCAAGGGTTAAACTAAAAAGATAAGTGATAAAATGACATATAAAATTTTAAAAATACTCTTTTATAGATATATGTTTCGCATATATAATATAATGTTCTATAATGGTCCATTTTGGAACCTTAAGTCATATTTAAAATGTGGCTACACCTTTTTCTTTTTAAAAATTCAAAGTGTGCCTGTTCCCCCACTTATAAAAGAAAACCCACTATCTTCTCCTATTCACACATCTAATTCCCTTTGGTTTATAAAATACCTACCTAAATACATTACTTAATTAACAAAATACATCCTGGAGTCATTATTGTTTTTAGAAAACCATCCTAAAAGGGATTTATGTGTGAACCTGGAGGTGTTATCCAAAGAAAAGGTTAATCATTAACCTTGTGTTTTAATTTTATTTATTGCTCTAACTCATTAAAATTTTCTTATACCATGATAATACCATTTACTTATATATTTTTATTTTTATTTAATGACCTACATTTATCTTGTTTTCCCATCAAGTGAGAAATTAACCCATCGATCATGTGTATGGAAGACTACCACCTTGTGAACTGTTGTAATTTGTTTTCCATCACCACCTACCACAGCTGAATATATTGATGGATTTAGTTTTTATAAATTATATTCATAAAATTATTATACTTATTTATTTATAATATAACATATACCTTCTTACCTTCTAACCCTTTAACAAATGATAACATCAAGTGTGCATATGTGTGGACTACAGCCTCCACACAGCTATATGATATATTTTTCATTTTATCCTAAATTGGATAGTAATAAGGATATATCAAATAAATATATATGATATATATGATATAAAAATTATTTTATAAATTTTAATTAATATGTATCATTCTTTCATTCCATCCATTGAGAAAATGGAAACAACATTCATGCGTATATATGTTCTACCGTCTCCATAAACAGTGTAATTAATTTTCAATCTATAAAATTAATGGGTTACTCTAAATAAAAATATAATAAATATATATTATATTTATATCATGGTTAAAATTTTGTAATTTATGGAACCATGATCAAAGTAAAAGGTTAGAAAATACTAAACCAAACCATACATGAAAAATGAAGCAATTATTTACCAAAACACGATTTTAACATGGAGTTTCTAATAAATGGGTAGTAAAAGGTCATAATTAAATCATATATGGTATGATATATTTAAATATGGATCTATAATATTCTTATAATAGACCTAAGGTCATGTTATTTTCATCTTATTTTTATTTTTGTGTGACACATTCTATATTCACCACATATTTCTTTTGTGTGGTGTATATTCTGCCCATGAATTTATATTATGATGACTCTTATAAAAATATTGGGGTTTTTACAAATCTATATAAAGTTATTTATATTATGGGGATTATTATTCAATCATTACCAAAGTGGTAAGAGTTTTAAGTTACAATCTCATTGTTTATCAGGATTGTTTATGATTATGCTTCTGATCATAAAATATTATGATATATCTCTAATGAAAAACAAAAATTTATTATTAACTAGTTATTTTTGAAGAATACATATTTTCTTTTCATTTAAATATCTTTAATAAAAAAATATACCAAAATAATTTTTTTATGAAATAGATTTTATTTCTATCTTTGGTCAAAAACCTTTTTTCCTCCATGTGCATGTTTTAGACAAATGTTTTAAAGAATGTTTTTATAATTGTCCAATTACTTTTTAAAGACATTTCTACTCAAATTTGACTTATTAAAAATATTAGTAAAGTTAATATTATTTAAAATTCCTAAATGAGGTAGTTTTTTACATTTTAATGGAAATGTGAAAGGTATATTTGTTTAAAATTTTAAAAATAAATAGAATTATTCACCATTATCACCACTCATTTATTTGAATATTACATTACAAGTTTTCAAGGTTATTTTCAACAAAATAGTTTTCTTTATATTTGAGGAGTTTTTATATTTTAAATAAGTAATAAAATGGAAATTATATTATCCTAAATAATGTTTTAATGATATTTTTATCTAATTTCTACCCATCAATGATAACAAACATTGGTTTTACTTATGTTTTACTAGAATATGATCCAATGAAACCATAATTTTTCTTTATATGTATGCTTTATGTTTATTATTATGATGAATAGTTGTTTATAAAACCCATTCCTTTTCCATGGATTACTCTACGATAAATTGATGAGATGATTATGAAACCTAGTTCCTTTCTATGGGTTATGTTGTGATTAAATGTTTATGAAACTAATTTCCATTCTATAGGTTATGATATTATTAGTGTTTTATGATATTGTGCCACATAAATGTATGGATTATGTGAAAGGTGTGGCCTATAACATACTCTAATTAATTGTCTAATGATTAATGATCTATGAGCTCAAAGGTTACATGGTAAGTTATACCAAGCCCAAAACAAGAGGGTAGTGGGAGTTCATCCCCTGCTCGAAACAAGAGGGAACACAAGAGGTTATCCCAAGACTAAAACAATAGGGTGCATAGGAGGATATCTCAAGACTAAAATAGGGTACAATGGATGTTATTTCAAGCCCAAATTAGGTGCATAGGTGGTTATCCCCAACCTAATATGTTATAAATGTCTTGGTGGGTAGCCTTGACATGATGGTTTATATTATTAGGTATATGACAAAAAACTATGTCTTATGCCAATATTATGTTCTCATGGATCATGTTCTTTTAATCCTTTATGATCCATGTCTTATGAACTACCAAGATTCATTCTATGACTCAATTTTAATATCTACGATATTTCAGTTATGATTTTTAAATGTTATTCACATGTTCTCATACCCTTATGCTCATTTATGTTGATATCTCCCTCATTTACCCTTACTGGACATCTCATATCACTATTTTATTGTATTCCCTTTTCCTAGGTTATGAATAAGTGAATTGTGTATGATATGTATAAGAAGAGTGAACTTTAAAAATAACATTGTGGAGATTATGTAGTTCACTTATGAAGAGTTTTTATGTATCCTAGTTTTGAAAGACACTAAACCATTATGGTACTCAGGTGGGTATTTGATAACTGTATTGAATATTCATCAATTAAGAAGTAATATCAATGTATGAGAATCCTTTGTCATTGTTCTAACTCTATTCAAGACAAATAGAGGTACTCTACTTGGATTAATCGAACGAAAACAAGGTCTCATATCAACACATGGTAATATAAGGACATTGTATCCCTCGACGTTATTGATAAGGTAGTATTCCCTCACTTACTACATGAGGTATCCCCACAAGGGTAATACTCAAGAGATGGATCATGGCCTATCTTTGTCCTCAAGGTAACTCTGGGACTTTCTTCTCACCCAACACAATCCTGGTCCAACTAAGGTATATATAGTCCCAATCGCATTGTATGGGAGAGGATCTCTTATCCCATACTTGTCTTTCTGACCTTTAGCGGCTCTAAGGCATTGATGAAGGTATGAAAGTACAGCAAGGCCCATGTAATTCAAGGTATCCATTAAACCATTTTGGGGTTGTTCAAGAATCATAAACAGGGACAACTCACCTTAGTTTAAATCATTTTTATCACATAGTTTGCACTCTTTAAGAGGGCTTCATTCATCTTATGGAAAACATAAATTCAAGGCCTTAGCCATCAGAAACTGAGGAAAAATAGCCAATACCAATGTCCATTAAGAAATTGAAAATTTGTGCATCCTAATATCCGTAACACATTTTAAATTATGAAACTAATAAACATATTTTTTCCTTAATTTGTGTGACCAGACACCCCATTCATCACAAAAAAACATAAAAGTCGTAGGTAAAGTATATGGACCACCTACATCATATTTGATGCTTTTTTCTTTTATTCTACATCTTGAAACCTCTCCCCTAATCTCATCTAAGTCAGTCTAAAAAAATATTCATCACTTACATTACCAAACACCTATATCAAACTAAGGCACCATAAATAACTAATTATAACCAATTATAATTAATTAAACGATTATATCTAAAAAGGAAAAATTCATAATTTCACATTGAGCATCACTGCCACACTGAAACCAAACCAAACAGCACCTCAAAGGTCTTTCTCGCTTCCCTATCCCTACACTGTGTGAAATACCCAATAATAAATTCCAATTCAATAAGAACTTAAACTTAATTTTTAAGAAAATCCTATAATAAACTAATGGTACAATGTATCTCAACAAAAATGATGAGAAATCATATGCAGAAGTTATCTATGATCACCCTTTTCTAATATAAGTGAAATCCCCTTCATACTTGGATAATTATACCATGTTATGGTGGAATCATAATTGAATCCCTAACTTGATAAATGGACATTAGCACTGGAGTAAAAAGAATATCAAATATGGTTAAGAGAAGAGGAAACATAACTCAAAAAACAAAGAAAACACTTTCAAGAGGCACCCCAATACAATGGGTGGAGGAGAGAAGAGGGAGGCATGTCCCCTATACACATAACCCAAAGTAGGATGAGAAGAAGGGGTTTACCCTCTTAGGCTTGAAGGGTAAGAATCATGATTCACTACGGGAAAAAAAATTTGCGACGGGATTTTAGCGACGGGAATAAACCTCATCACAAAAAGTTCACCCAAGAGGTTATTTGCGATGGGGGTAACAACCCGTCACAAATAACCGATTATTTGTGACAGGATTTCGTGTCCCATCTCAAAAGGTTTGGCGCCGGAGGCATGCCAAACTGTGCGAAGGTTATTTGCGACGAGGCCCATCACCAATACCCAGCGGCGGTTAATAGTTTTTTGCGACAGGATGTCCTCCCGTCGCAAAAGGTGTGTCGGTAGGGACTATTTTCGATGAGACCCGTCGCAAATAACTTTTTAACCACCGACTGTAATTAATGCGGGCGTAGGTATCTGCGACGGCTCCCGTCGCAAATAATCTAACCTATATATACCCCCATCCATTTTTCATCTCATTGCTCTCATTTTCAAGATCTTGTTTCTCTCTAAACTCTGATTTCAGAGAGAAAATTTTCCTAAGTTAATTTTTTTTGGTCACGAAGAAGTTGTGAAGCCATCTACATCAATAGGAAATCAAGTTTAAAGGTATTTATGTTTTATTTAATTTTTTATATATTTCAATTTTTTTTGTTAATTTTTATTATTCTTGATTAGTTGTAATTAAATTGAATTTAAATTGTTTTGTCATGACTATTTATTTGTACTAATAAATTAAAATTTTTAGTATTAATTTTTAATAATTAGTAGTAATTAGTAATTATTAACGATAAATAGTAATGTATATAATTAATTTTTAATAATTAATAATAATTGGTAATAAATAATAATAAATACTAATAATTAGTAATAAGTATTAATAATTATTAATAAATAGTAATAAATAGTAATAATGAGAAATAAATAGCAATAAATTATAATAATTTGTAATAAATTGTAATAATTAGTAATAAATAGTAATAATTAGTAATAAATTGAAAAATTATTAATAAATTGTACTAATTAGTAATAAATTGTAATAAATTGTATTAATTAGTAATAAATTGTAATAAATTGTATTAATTTTAATAAATTGTAATAATAGTAATAAATTGTAATAATTAGTAATAAATTGTGAAAAATTGTAATAATTAGTAATAAATTGTAATAATTAGTAATGAAATGTAATTATTAGTAATAAATTGTAATAATTAGTAATAAATTGTAATAATAAGTAATAAATTGTAATAATTAGTAATAGATTGTAATAATTAGTAATAAATTGTAATAAATTGTATTAATTAGTAATAAATTATAATAATTAGTAATAAATTGTAATAATTAGTAATAAATTGTAATAAATTGTATTAATTAGTAATAAATTGTATTAATTAGTAATAAATTATAATAAGTTGTAATAAATTGTAAAAAATTGTAATAATTAGTAATAAATTGTAATAATTAGTAATACATTGTAATAATTAGTAATTAATTGTAATAATTATTAATAAATTGTAATAATTAGTAATAAATTGTAATAATTAGTAATAAATTGTAATGATTAGTAATAAATTTTAATAATTAGTAATACATTGTAATAATTAGTAATAAATTGTAATAATTAGTAATAAACATTAATAATTACTAATAAATTGTAATGATTTGTATTAATTAGTAATATTTATTAATAAATACTAATAATTAGTAATAATTAGTAATATTTAGTAATATTTAGTAATATTTATTAATAAATACTAATAATTAGTTATAATTAGTAATAATTATTAATAATTAATAATAATTAGTAATAATTAGTAATAATTATTAATAAATAGTAATAATTATTAATAAATTTTAATAATTATTAATAAATTGTAATAATTAGGAATAATTAGCAATAATTAGGAATAATGAGGAATAATTAGCAATAAATAGAAATAATTAGTAATAAATAAGAATAATTAGAAATAAATATTAATAATTAGGTATAATTAGTAATAATTAGTAATAAGAATAATTGGAAATAAATTGGAGTAATTAGCAATAAATAGGAATAAATAAGAATAATTAAGAATAAATAGATATAATTAGAAATAATTAGGAATAATTAGCAATAAATAGGAATAATTAGGAATAATTGGGAATAAATAGCAATAAATAGTAACAAATAAGAATAATTAGAAATTGTTAGTAATAAATAGGAATAGTTAGTAATAAATAGGAATAGTTATTAATAAATAGAAATAGTTAGTAATAAAAAGGAATAGTTAGTAAAAAATAGGATTAGTTAGTAATAAATAATAATAATTAGTAATAAATAAGAATAATTAGTAATAATTATTAATAATTAGTTAGGAATAGTGAGGAATAGTTAGAAAGAAATTTTAAGAAATTTTAATAAATTTTATGAACATGGCATAATTTCCAGTGGATTGACAGCACTCCTTTTGCTCGATGACTTTTCTCCTTTCAACTCTCACCAACTCAAAACATTATGAAAAAGGTGATTCTATATAGGTATTTTTAATCTCGTATGCATGAGATTGGATATGCATTCGTAGGATCACATTTATTATAATTTTTTTAGGTGGTGACAGTTTAAAGAAGACGATTCATTGATGAAAAGGGGGCTCTTTTTTCTGACACCTCATTTACAAGCATCTTTCTCACACTGAAATCACAAGGAAGAATCTGGTCATAGATTCGCATATTCATTCTTGTGCATATGAGAATGAATATGCATACCTTCGACCAGATTCTTCATTGTGATTTCAGTGTGAGAAAGATGCAATTAAATGAGGCGTCGGGAAAAAGAGTAGCTGTCAATCCACTGGAAATAGTGTCTCCATTAATTAATGGTAATTATTAAGAAGTAGTAGTAATTCGTTATATTTTTTCAGATAGAGTTATTA
Organism: Viscum album; assembly: GCA_963277665.1. Lineage (NCBI taxonomy): Eukaryota > Viridiplantae > Streptophyta > Magnoliopsida > Santalales > Viscaceae > Viscum > Viscum album. The sequence goes on from OY728153.1 coordinate 1,659,949,071, forward strand.
AAATTTCAAATTATTCAAAAACAGTGATGATTTTATATTTTGTATAAAAATATGGAACAAGGAAGTTGACATCAGTCATTATTAGATGAACGTGTTTGGATAAATTAGCATAGAAATCCAAATGGTTCTAGTTTAAATCATGTATATATTGAGGGTGTTGAAGCTCTCTTAGTATTTGCATCATGAAAACTATAATATGTTTCAGAAGGAAGAATTAAGTGTCCTTGCAAAAAATGTGCTCTGAGAACGTTTGACACGTTTGGTAAGGTTGGGGGACATCTCTTGGGGTTTGGTTTTCAACCAGATTATGTTTTTTGGTATGAACAGTGAACACAGTTTTAGAGAAGATACTAATAACTTGATTCTAAAACCATCATGGTTCCAACATTTAGTACATGATGTTGCAGGTCTGTCTCTTTAACAAACTGAAACTCATGATGATATTGATTTAACTTCTGAGTTGGCACCATCTAAATTTTATGAGTTGTTGAGGTGTATTGAGAATGCATTATATCCTGGTTTCAAGATAATAAAATTAGAAGCGGTTAAAAAATTTATGGCTAATAAATCAGATAATGCAATGTCAAACAACTATTTTGATCAGATATTTTCTTTGGTAAAAACATTGTTACCTAAAAGAAATGTGTTGCCAACAAATTACTATGATAGCAAGAGGCTAGTTCGTAATCTGGGCCTTATTTATTAGATGATTCATGCATTTGAAAATGATTGCATCTTATATTCTGATGAAAATGAGTCGTTAGATAGTTGTCCCACATGTGGACAATAGATGTATAAAGTAGCTCAACCAGGGATGTCTGGATCGATTCCTGTAAAACATTTCAGATATTTCCCCCTTACACCCAGGCTCCAACATTTATTTATGTCTCATAACACAGCGTCAATGATGTCATGTCACAAAACCAATATTTCAACTGGTAAAAGCTTGAATCATCCATCTAATGGTGATTCATGGAAACATTTTGATCGTCTGCATTCGTCTTTTTCTTTAGAATCTAGAAACGTGAGATTGGGTCTTTTTACTAACAGTTTTTATCTGTTTGGTTCTTATGGTAGTCAGTATTCATGTTGGCTTGTCTTTATAACTCGATAAAATCTACCTCCATGGATGTTGATGAAGGAGCCCTATATCATTTTGACCTTATTAATCTCAGGACATCTGAAAAAGATTTTTTATGTTTATTTGAAATCATTTATTGATGAGTTAAATGCATTGTGGTGTAATGGTGTTAGTATATATGATGTTGCTGCGAAACAAAATTTCACATTAAAAGTTGCATTGATGTGGACGATTAGTGAGTTTTCAGCATATGGCATGTTACCTAGCTGGAGTACACATGGTCCCAAATCATGTCCTTACTGTCTGAAAGACAACAAATCTTTTATGCTCGTCAATGAAAAAAAACCTTACTATTTTGACAGTCATCACAGATTTCTTCCAACCAATCATCCTTTTCGATGGAAAAAATATCATTTCAAAAAAGGCACAATTGAAAGGGATGAACCTCCAAAAATGATCTCAGGTACAGAGTTAAAATCTATTGTATTTTCATTACCTCTCATCACATTTGGGCCAACAGTAAACCAATAGAAAATTCATGGATTTGGGAAAGAACATAATTGGATAAAACGAAACATTTTTTGGGATCTCCCATATTGGTCTGATTTGTTGGTCCGATACATGTTGGATTTCATGCATATTGAGAAGAACTGTTTTGATAATTTATTTCATACAGTTTTTTAAGCACTAAGTAAAACCAAAGATATTATAAAACCATGATTAGATCATGCCAAAATTTGCAGACAAACAGAACTTGAACTATTTGAAAATGTCAGATCACATAGGTTAATGAAGCCAAAAACATCTTATACACCATCCAAAGATATTCGCCAATTATTTTGTTAGTGGATTGCAGATTTGAGCCTTCCAGATGGATATGCTTCCAATTTGGGAAAATGGGTTAAGAATGGTCATATTGCTGGATTAAAAAGCCATGATTGTCATGTTATAATGGAATGAATTATGCCGATTGGATTCAGAGGTTTGTTGAATTCTATGATTTGGGATTCAATAACAGACATATCATATTTTTTTCGAGACATTTTTTTAGTGACAACAGACTACGATGTGCTAAGAAAACTGGAAGAAGATGTTGATGTAATTAAATGTAAACTGGAAAAAATATTTCTGCATGCTTTCTTTGAATCAATAGAGCATCTGATATTACATTTTCCACATGAAGCTAATTGTGGAGGTCATGGATGTACCCATTTGAGATATGCGTGTAGGAATTGAGGAAAAAAGTACGTAACAAAGCATCAGTTGAAGGCTCAATTGTTGAAGCTTATTTGCAAGAGGAAATTTCTTTTTTCTTCTCTTACTATTTTGAATCTGAATATCCCTAAAAACCCACATGGGACAGAACGAGGTAAATGTTAATGATGAAATGGACAATCAATTATCAGCTTTTAATCAGCCGAATCTTGGCTTCGGTGGAGTTCAAGAATGATGGCTTTCAGATGATGAACATCACAGAGCTCATACATATATTCTGCTCAACTGTGAAGAAATGACAGCATTTGTACTTTGAGTGCCTCTATCACTTATTTTATAATATTTCTTATAGTATGTAAAATTATTTTATTTTTAGGTTACATGGTAATCATATCAAGAAACAACTTCCACAAATTACAGCAGCTTCTCTTGAAGAACGCAGACAAAAAAAAATTCAAAATGGTTTCAAAAATTGGTAATATAAATTATTGATGGTTTAATATCAATTCAGTTTACTATTTATTATATTGATAATTGTTTTAAAAAAATTCTGGTGTAACAACATGCTGAAAAATTGATAAGAGACTATGTATTTGAGTAACCCACCATCCAAAATGGTTAAATATTATAATGCATATGTGGTGAATGGTTTTCGATTTCTTACACGTGCATATGGGGAATCAAAAAAACAATGAATAGTGGAGTTTTTTTGAGAGTATCGCATCATAGAGAAACTGAAGTTGACTTTTACAGCATTCTAAATGAAATTATTGAGCTATGTTATCTTGGACAGAATTACATAATGATGTTTAAATGTTGGTGTTTGGATAATTAGAGAGGCTTGTGTTTTCATACAACTCATGGAATCGTCGACATTAAATATTAAAGTCTTCTTGCAGTAAATGAACCATTTTTACTGGCTCAACAGGCACATAAAATTTATTATGCAATGTACTATGCTACTTCAAGAGACCTGAGTGATTGGTGCAGCATAATAAAAATGAAATCTCGGGAAAATCAACTTACTCAAACTGAATGTGGTTCTACTGAAGTGTAAGGAATTGAAATTTTTCAAAACACTACTCCAAATCCATCTTTTTCACAAAGAAACGTGAATATTTATGATGAAACCCCACAATTAAGGGTCGATGGTGATGAAGATGTTAATGATGTTACAAATGAATTTGAAATGAAAAGGGATGGTGAAAGTGAAAATGATATGGATATTGATGATGCCGAGGAGGAATATCAAGACATTGACATTGTCAGATATGAAGATGATGATGAAGGTGAACATTGACAGAGTTAAATGCTGGTTATGATCATAACTAATATATATCTATATATGATAGTTATTTTCAACTATCTACTAACAAAAATCATTTTGTGTTTCAGATGGATCCTAATCTATTTCTCAAGATACAGGAGGCTTATCTACATTTAGATGAGGGGGATGTGGGATCATCTGACCCTCAGCCTACTAGTGGTTTAGGAGGTACACGGAGGGGGATCGGTCTTGCACGACTGATGATTCTTGACCATATCCCTGAGCGACGTCCACATCTTGGCTTAGATCCATGCACATGGAGGTATGATAACCTGTATATTTTCGTTAGCTTTTTTATTAATTTATTTATATATATACTAATTGTTAGATTATTTATTCTTTTTTAAAAATTTTTCACATGTAGTTGTTGGACCATGGAGTGCAATCTTGTGTAATTATTTTTCTCATCCATGGATCACATGGGAACAGATTCCCGTTGATGTGCAGCTCGCCATGTACAATCATAGGCTGGTACGTAAATAATTAATATTTATTTTGAAATTTATTTTATTAATAACATGATATTATAAATTATTTGTAGGCTTTATGGTATCCCATCGATGATATCATGCGTGATTCTATCCATACAGCATGGGAGGTGGCTATGCGTGAGTGTTTGCATCAGTTATTGCACAATTTGAGAAAGACGGCCATTAAGAAAGCATGTGCGACAGTATTTGATGATTCATGTAGAGCCCACCGACCAGAGTACATTTCATCTCAATTTTGGGATGGATTATGTAAACATTGTTTGTGTGGTAGATTTCAGAGGAGGTCTTTATTGGGTCAGCAGAACCGGGGGAGACAGGAGGTAACGCATCAAGATGGTAGCCGTACATTCTAACACATAGATAGCATCTGGTAAATATATTTTTTTTAAAAATTATATAACTTTAAATATAAACATTTTATTTTATATTTCTTTTGGGAGTCAAGCATCCCGATATTATGGAGTTGGATGTTTATCAGATGATGTATAGTGATCTAGCCACTGGAGAGATTAGAGGTGATCGCCAGCGTTGGATTGTGGTTAGTATTATTTTTTCAGTTTGACAATTAACTGCATATAATATTTTCACAACTTTAATTTCAAATTGGAATTGAAGGATTCATATGAGGCTGAGACCTCTCAGACACAGGCTGAGGGTGAGGACGAGGTGATTGATCAAACTAGTGCACACTATTTTGATGAGACTGTATGGATGCAGGTGACTCATTATGGCTTTGAGAAGGACCAAGTAGCTGGTATCAACTCTCATGTGACTCTTAGTATTTATTATGGTATTGTTGCGATGTTGGCGTCTAGCATGAGAGGAGCACGTGGAGAGGCATCATCTTCTGCCTCACAGTATCAGGAGCAGTTACGAGCTCAGAATGACCTTATAGAGAGTTTGCGGAAGTAGTAAGAAAGGATGTGTTAGCAGCAGCAGTAGTAGAAGCAGCAGCACGAGGAGGAGATGCGTTGATGGCAGTAGCAGCATTAGAAGCAGATAGAGTACATGCGTCATTTGACTCATTGTTTGAGGATAGAGTTTCCTCCACCACCTCCTTCAACTCCTTCACCTCCTCCAAAAGATGACCCCCCAGTGATTTTTTTTATATTAAAAACATTTGAATTTAACATTTGTTGTAATATGAACTATTTACACTTTCTATCTTTTATATTGGTGCGAATATTAGATAATTTAATTTTTATATTTTATGATTTTCTTTGTGAATAATGATAATTTTAATAATTTTAATAATTTTTTATTTTTTATTTTATTAATAATATTAATATTATAGTTTCATTAATCATAATTTTCTTAAATATATTTTTTCAGTATGATATTTTTTAATGTTTGTTTATTTTAATAATAATAATATTATAATTTTATGATTTTTTTTATATTTTTTTGTGAATATTGAAAATTTTAATATATTTTTATTTTAAATATTTTAATAATGTTAAAATTAATTTTTCAATAATCATAACTTTAATAAGTTTATTTTTTAAAAAAATTATTTATTATTTTCGATGGGATCTGTTGCGACGAGTTCCCATCCTAAATAGTTTAAAAAAAATTTAAAAGTATTTGCAACGGGATTAGGGACCCATCACAAAAAGTATTTGCGACGGGCCCATCGCAAAGAGTCTAAATAGTTTTTTTTAAGTATTTGCGATGGGATTACAGGCCCGTTACAAATACTTTTTTATGACGGGCCCATCGCAAAAAAGTTTATATATATATAAAGTATATAATCGGAAACTTATTTGCGACGGTGGAGTTGCCCGTCGCAAAGAAAATTATTTTTAACGGGCTTGTTGCATATAATATTTTTTGCGACACCGTTTTCTACAACGAGATATTTGTGATAGGACCCCATCTTTAAACTTATTTGTGACGGGATCCCATCGCAAATACCTAGAATTCTAGTTGTGATTCTTCCCCATTAAAGATCCATTGGGAAGCTGCTGGAATCTTACTGGTGTCTCTGCTACATCAGCCATTGGGCCCTTCTTGAGGCTCTTCCAAGCCCCAAGGATGTCTCTAGAGCCTCCAATCATGTCTAAAACACCTATTTAAAGTTTTATAATCTCTCAAGTATTGGTTCTGAATCTCGGTTAAAACATTCAACCTGACCACTAATTTTAAAATAAAATTTTCTCTGAATTCTTAACTCCCATACGCACACATGGTTTTACATTATGAAATAGATTTATTATAAATCATGGTATTAAACAAATTAAATTATTTTTGGGGTGTTTAAATTTTATTTTTTACTTTATTAATTATGACTCTTTTAATTAAGGATAGATTAGGATGAACCCTTATTTTAGGAATTCTGTTAGCCATTATCTTAATTATTTTATATGGAATCATAATTTAACTTGGTACTAATATGTATCATTGAATTTTTAAAAATATGTAATTATGGGAATTTAGGGACCTATATAGTTGTCGTATAATATAGTTCTAGAATGTTTATGTGGTATGAAATGATTTTTCATTTTGATTGGACTATTTTATAAGTTTAAGTTTTATATTAACATGGAAATTAAGAACTAAATTGGTTTTAGGGGGTTTAATTATAATCTAAGTCATTATATTCTATTGTGGTTATCTTTAGAAATTAAAATTATTATCTCTAACACATATTCATTTTGATGTTTTTAATTAGGATTCCAGGTTCTATGGTATTCATTATTTCTTTATGGGTTATGTTGTATTTGTTCTTAAAATTAATAGACGTTCAAAATGAATTTTATTAAAAGTTTTTAGTTTTACTAATGAGTGTGATTTAAATTCCTATAATTTTGGTTTCCACGTTATTATTTTTTTATTTTATTGTTAAGAATTATTTTCATTTCTATGTGGAATTTTTTATTCTATGGTTATTTAAAAAATTTACCTTTTATTAGATTAACTCTTTTATAAATATATTCTGGTATTCGATTTTCATGTGGTAGGAAAACATTTTTATGATTTGTGAGTTTTTTGGAGTTAGAGAAGGAATAAATGGTAAGGAGAAGCCCAACTATATAGAAAACTATACTAAATAATTTTTTTATTCTCTATGGATGATCTAGAAAAATATATTTATGTCTTATGATTTAAAACATATTTTATCATGTTTTTTATAAGGTTATTAATACTTAAGGACCTATTTTTTATCTTAAATTAAATCAATCTACTAGTGAAAATTCATGGTTTTTATTTGTTTCTTAATTTTAAAAATTTCTTAGTTTTTTCAAAAGGTAATATTTTTGGGTATTTATATAGTTTTGTATTATATTTCATTATGATTACTATTATTTCATGAAAAAAACTCAATTTTTATTTATCTTATAAATCTTTGGCCTAAAACACTATTTAAAAACAAGAAATCATTTTTGTTTTAGATAGAGCTGTCTAAGACTAATTTCAAATATTTCATTTTAACACACAATTTATATGATCTTCTTAATTTATTAGACTAGGATTTTATATATTGGAAGTTGGGTTATTTAACAAATATTTTCTTTAAAATTATTCACCTTTATTTTGGCTACTAAAAACATTCCTTTTATATAATACATTAAATTAACTTAAAGGATTGTGAAGATAGAATTATTTGTTCCTTTTTTTTAATTTTCCATTTTTACTTTAGAAGATTTATGTTTATGGTTTTATATGATTAGTTGATTATGGTGTCTGTTTGAGAAGTTGGTTTATATTTTTTGGTGAGTTCCCTCTTATTTGGTTTTTATGGAGCCTCATGGTCCACTATTTTTTTCAGTGTGATGAATTTCCTAAAGATTAGGATCTTTTTAATGTAATAAGATTCATAATATAGTGTGAATAGAATCAATTATTTTTTTCTATTGGGAATATAGAAATATCCCGAATTTCGTGTAGTGACTTACTCCTAAGGTAATCTTGAAGAATTTTATAAGGAAAAAAGTTATATGGTGGTGAGAAATATCACACCCACTCTATCATTTTTATTTATAAGATATGTTATTTATTTATTTCTTCCTTACCTTTCATTACTAAGCATTTTAATTCTTAAATTCTGAGAAATTGGGGAATCCCAAGACACTTGGGGACCAATAAGGCCATCTCTATGTTGTAATGGGTAAAGTATGGATCTTTTGGATAGACTATAAGTATATCCATGTATTTTTTTTCTATGGTGTAAAATGAATCCCCCTTGTACAAAACACTCAGTGAGTTCCATGTTGTAGTTATAATTGTGGTTTTTCTCAACTCTTTTGGAAATACCATGATGTCATCCATTTTTTTGAAGATTACCTTAGTTCATGGGTTTTCCCCTTATGTGAAATGAAAATTTGGAACCTCATCATGGTGATATCATATCCTATGTTTTTTTTTGTTCAATGGAGGGGCACCAGACCATGGTCCATGTGGACCATATAATGGTGAATCATGGACAACGTTTTTTTAAAAGTGTAAATTTACTTACCTAACATTAAATTATTTAACCTATATAATCCTCCTTTCTACATAATTTCTAAGCTCTCCAAATATTTACAATGTGGGATCCTCCTCCCCTCCTCACTTTGCTAAAATTTTGTGGATCATTCATATTCATTCTTCAAGAAATCATCTATTAAGTCGTTTCTCCTCTTTTATTGGGTTCTATTATCATTTATATAATGGTTTTATTACTCCATTATGTAAATAATTTTCTACGGTTTTTCTTGGTTGACCCTATAGAGAGGGTTTTGGGGTGTTATGTATTTATTTTTAGTCATAGGGTATCTTTTAAAACTTTTATGTGAATTCAACCCAGTTTTATTCATTTTCAATGGATAAAAGTAGGTGGTTTCATATGTTACTTTTATTTTATGAACCTTAATTTTTTTCATATTTTAAAAAGACACCTGTATTTTTTTCTTTTTATAGAAGTATTGAAATCTGATAAATATATATATTATGAAATTATTGGATATTTTATACTCTTGATTTTGGAAAAAAAGATTTCTTAGAATCCTTTCATTGCATAAAGAAATAAGGATTTCACACTTGGTGTTTTATGAAATGACCTTATTGAAAAAATAATGGTTTTAGATGATAAAACAATTCCTATTGAAAGGGGAAAATATGAGGGAAATAGGGTTCATATATAATGGGACTATAAAAATCTTGACTTGTCTTGGAACACCCTACCTAGTTCTAGTTCATACTAAAACACTAACTAAATGCTTTGATGATATATAGAGGGAGTCACCTAATAAGGTGGACCCTTTCCACTAAGCCTTGATATTACTCACTCTAGGGGTGTACATGCACTTGATTATTATTGGTTTGATCACTAATTTCTTTAAGATCCAAAGATACCCTATAACATAGCTACCCTAGATCTTTTCTAGGGTGATTTTTATAATATAATCATTTAAATTTCATTTACATCCATAATTTAAATATTATTAAATGGTTATTGATTTTTTTTAAAAATTTATAAAGTATTACTTTCATATGGTTTACTTTAAAACTAGAAAACATAGATTTACCTAACAAAATTTTCGTATGGCACACTTGCTGAGATCTTCTTGGGTTAATTGTTTTCACACTCTACATGCACTCAATGAGTGTATGTGGACATTTTTTTGAAAATTTGAGAGGTGTTTGTAGACCATTTTTTAGAAAATTCCGGTAAAGGCAAGGCACTACATGGTGGCAGTGGGTACTCTTATTACCAGAGCATGTGTTGGTGGTGGTGACATGGTGGGATTATTCCCTCATGTCATTGAGAGATAGCATTAAATATATTAATGTTTTGGTTTTACCTAATTTTTTCTATTATAGACTCAAGTATTAGTATCACCTATTAAGATTCTAATCCTATATTTTTTAAATGTATGTTTCACTCTTATTTATATCATTACATGGATGATGAGTTATTTTTTTCATTATGTTGATTATCATTTCATGAAATTTTATTTATATTGATACATATCATATAGTTAATTTTTTAGTTCCATTAATTTGAGAACATGACTTCTCAAATTATAGAAACTTCATGTCAAGTACATGGTTAGAGATCGTGGGATATTTTTTTAGGTTAAATAATTCCAAATTTAAGTTCTTGATTCCAAATAACTAGTTATTAGCTTTTATGGGTTGTGAATCCCCATAAATCCTCGACACTTATTGGTAGGGTGCCCACGTGAAGGTAGCCGAAGTTAGTTTATAAAGAATTAAATGTCATTTCATTTAATGTAAACACAATTCATGAAGTTTTCTTCCATGAATATTAATCTCTACAAAATTCTGAGTCATAATAACCTTTTCAAAGATTATCAATTTGGAGGAAAAGTTTCATGATTCTAAAAACATCCAAATACCATAGAATCCACTTCACAGCCTCCTAGTGTTCCCTTTTAGGGTTCCATATAATCCTAGTGACAACTCCCACCACTATCACAGTGTCCAAACATGTACAAACCATAACATACATTAATCTTCTGACAGATGATTCATATGGAACCTTCTCCATGTACTAAAATTTTACTTGTTTCCATTTTTTATTTACCTTTATCAGCTTGAAATGGCTAACTAGGTGTGTGGTCACCAACTTCTCTTATGAAATCCTAAAGTGTTCCACCACCTTCTAAATGTAGTGTTCATGGATCGGGTATAGTTTACCAGAACATTAGAATAATAAAATTATCATCCATCCCCAAAATATTCTTTTTCGAACCATGGTCCTTCGTCTTGATGATTTTAGAAAAGTCATCCCTTATCTCATCAATACATTATTTAACTAAACCAGTAATTATCATGTCATCCATGTAAAGTAAAATTATTGTGAAACTCGAATCATCAAACACTTTTTGGTAATAACAATGATCAGCACTACTTCGGATTAAAGGTCATTCAATAATGAAATCATTACACTTTTGATTCCAAAATATTGGTTCTTACTTCAAGTCATAAAGGATTAATTTAATCTTACAAACAAGTCTCTAGTTTTGATGATCTTTGAAACTAGTCAGTTGCTCCATGTAAGATTCTTCAAGTAAGTCTCCTTGAAAAAATGTCATCATTCGGTCCAGCAACTCTAAATAAATTCCTTCTAATTTGACCATAATTAATTCCATTAAAATAGTTGTGTGATTAAATAATAGTAAAAATATATTTGAAAAATACACACCTTTTATTTATTGAAATACCTTCCCAACTAGCCAGACTTGATACCTCCTTCTACCATCTACCTCATCCTTTAGGCCATAAACCCATTTTTATGAAGAATATTCTTCCTATAAATTCTTTCCATAAAATACCATGTCCCAGAAATATAATGGGATTCATGTTTATCCCTTATGTATAACATCCACTATTTTAAATCCTTCAATATCCTTACCTCTTATGTCATGATCTCCATTGTCTGTAAGAATAATGTAGAGAAAATTTTTATTCTACCTTTGCACTAGGAATAACTCCCTTGTAGATCAATAAAAGTGGACCTAAGGATAAGTTCCTTTTGGTAGTGTAACTTCCATAGTATGAAATTTTAATACACAATATTTCATGATCCTTAAACTCTCATATACACTGGTCCTGGGAAACATGAATGAAAATTGGCCCCCTTCTTCTAGTAACTCTGCCAGCTGGACTATTTTTTCCTAATCTTCATTTATTTTTAAATTTCCAAAAACATTCCTATTTTCTAGATATCCATCTAGGTTAATATAATCTTTCATTGATACTTTTATTTTATATGAACTTCCCACTATATTTTGATCCTTCCACATAAAAACACCACACAATTCATCTAGCCTATTTCCATATTAGAGATGATGGAATTTTATTGACTAAGTACACAACACAATTCATTTATTCCTCCAAAAACACCTTGGGGAACACTGTTTGAGTCCTCATGCTCCTAGAATTCTTCACCAAAATATTTTTCATCTTTTCTAAAACTCCATTATATTATAAAGTACATTTCATGGCCTTCTCAAACTAAATCCCCTTCCACCAGAATAACAATTTAAACTCCCTAATTTAGTAATCAATACCATTTTCTCACTATAAAGACATAAAATTTTTTCTGGCCACCTTTTCCACCATGGGCCTTATAAAATACCTACCTAGAAGCCAATAAATTATTCCCTGAGCCAGTGGGTCACATGGCCTCAAGCGTGCATCCCTATATTCCAAAGGCTTCCTACTAGTATTGAGGTTCTATGATGGTACAGTGTTGATAATATACCTTATAATTAGATTAACATAGTGGTATGATAAATGAATAAAATGATAAAGAATAATATCAGCCAACAACAGAAGATAAATCATACAGACAAAAATAATACTAATCAAATATAAGGGCATCATCATATAAAAAATTATGATTATGTCATGGAGTTATATTATAGAAATAGACTACATAGAAACATGTATATAGTAAAATACAATTATCAAAAGAAAAAAAAACAAAAGAATGTCTACAGGTGGAATCACAAGCAATGTCTTAATCATGTGATCCCCTTCTACTATTCCATAATCAATAAAACACTCCCAATAGGGAACTATCCCCTATTCTTACCAACATCCATGAAATGTTTCTGGATACCAAATGGTATCCTGAACATGTTATGGGATAACACTCAGTATGCCATCACCAATGGTGTCTATAGAGAGTCCAACATGTCCATATAAGCTGAAGTAGTGTGCACATATAATATAAATAAAATTTATAAAAGTATAAGTCATATTTTCTAGAATTGAAAAGATCATTATGGTTAGACAACTGTAAATAAGGGATAAATATAAAGTGAGGTAAATCTTCATCAGTGGCCTATGCTGGGTAATCAAGTATTAGAAAAACATTGGCCAGTAGCAAAGGATAGTGACCATAGAATTATCTTCAACTCCATGGACCACTTCCATTGAAAACTCAAAAAATACTTGGGAAGAGAACAAGGATCAGGTTCAAGGTTGTCCAAGAAATCCAAATCCATGGCCCATTAAAATAATAAGGTATCTAATTGGGTTATCTCTTCCATACCATGAACCCACTCCCTCACCCCCTAATTAGTTCCATACAGTGAATCTCCACATTGGTTTCATACTATGTATCCCACATCGATGCAATATTTTCTGTCCTACATCAGTTTCACATTATGACATTCATCATCAACATGATTTATATAAAAGAATAAGGAACCATATCAGTGTATATTTCCCTTATCATTTAACTCATCAAATCTATTTCATTAACCATTCCCAAATCATACCCAATCTTAGTAATTATCAATTACATCCATTTAATATACAGATGAAAATGTTTTTTAAGGTGATTACATCCTTTAATATCCTACAATGTTCTCATAATCTATTCCCAGTAAAGAAAGTCATGCATAAATCAACCAAATGGTGATATTTGAATTGAAAAATTAAAGAATCCATCCCATGGATAGTTTGGGTGGAGTTCACCAACCTCCAACATTGGATAAGAGTTTCATGGAATTTATTATACAAGAATTTAGAATTTGATATAAGGGTTTCCTAATTGGGGAATAAACACTCTGAAGGTACAATGTACAGCATAATGGTATCAAGGTATAAAATCCAAACTTTTAGGGAAAAGGTGTAGAAAATATATCTTATGCTCGTTAAAAAATTATCATCCTGACTTGGCCTCTAATTTGGTCCAGATTAGACGAAAATAAACTGATATAAAAAATCCTAAAAAAATAGGGTGTAAGAGCCTAAATGAAAAAAACATCCCATATGGAAAAGAAACTGAAAGAAGGTAGTTTAATAAAACTATTACTAGTAGTTATCTAATGAGACAAACACCACTAGAATCAAATTTTTGGTGGAGATGATGGATCAAAGTATATATAATAGGGAGGACTGATCTCTCCCTGGGCATGGTCTGCTGGAGAAATAATGAATGGGGAAGGGTTGATCCACTTTAAAAACACAAGAGGGAAAAGTAATTAAAATGAATAAAATTTAAGAGGTCTGTGGTTTGGTCACATGGTTGTCCAAACAGTGTGCCAACTGATCACTAGATATTGCCCAAGGATATTGTCCGATAAATTTTGGGAGCATGGTTTTTCTAACCATTCTCTACCAATTCACCCCCTATTCCTAGATTTCACACCTTGCAGAGCCTGTAGAGCATGGTTAGAACACCCATGTGTGGCCCATGCACTACCCCATATGGATCCATGTAGGAAAACACACGGATTCCCCCAAATCATGAATCCTATAGTGCAAGGGTTGGTCAAACCATGTGACTACCCCTTTTCCTCATAATTTGGAGATCTGAACTCCGAACGAGAACAAAAAACTCTTGATTCCTTCATTAAGTGATTAGATAGGTATATATGTCTAAAAAATAGGATTCAAACTAAAATTTAAAGGTTATACACCTCAATAAAAAAATATAGATCTTACAATATCCCTCTCTTAGTACAACATTCCCTTGTTTCCCTTTCGTGGTTGGTGTTTCATCTAAAAAGAGTTCTGACCACTAGGCATGTATATTTAAATCCATCTTTCAGGCCTCGTACTTCACATCGACCTGATTACATAGGACCCAAATATAATAAACTAACCTTACTTGAAGATATTTCTTGATTTAGAAAATGATGAAAATGGGATACTCCTCAGAAAAAGAATCCACATCCAATAAAACATCCTCCATATATTAAGTATGAGATGGGTCAATATGGTAATGGTGGAGATATTAAATGAGGAAGACATAGTGCATAGAATGGAACATTTATGGAAGTAGAAACTAATAGGATACTGGGAAAACTCTCTCCAAAACCCTAAAATAATACCTACAGAACTTGGAAAAATTTTCCCTTTCCTTCATATCTATTCACTCCCAAGCCTATTTTATACTCACAAGACAACACAATATCCAACCTCCAACTCTAGAGGCCACTGAAGGCTATCAGTATACGATTTATATTTATACTGAGTTGTAGCCATCCCTTTCTTGATCAGCAGAACCAACTCAAAAGTATCCAAAAAATAGATTTTTCCTAAGTAGTGTTTCCACCACAACCTCTAACCAGCACATAGGTGATTGGAATGGCCTAATATATAGGGAATCATAAGGCTCCATCTATATAATAACATGATAACTATTATTGTAGGGGAACTCAATTAGGGGTATCTGCCTCTCCCAAGATCCCTCACAATCAAGAACACATGCTCATAGAATGTCCTCTATAACTTGTATTGTGCACTCTAACATACCATCGGTCGGAGGATGGTGTTACATGATCAAAACCACGTGTGACACTAAAGTCCTCTATAAACCAAACCAGAACTGAGATGTGAATCGAGCATCCCTGTTTAACACAATGGTAATAAAAACCCCGTGAAGTTACAAAATATCATGGATTTATAGTCTCTAAAGCTCATCTACTAGAAATTTATCCCTGACTAAGAGAAAATTAACTATTAAATTTTTCAAACACTTTAAAAAAAGTGATAAACCTTTAAACAAATTACAGCACATTAAATACCATATGAAATAGTTGAACATTTAAAGACTACTTTAAGCATATTAAAAACATTATCCCTAAATAATTTATAGTGGATACATTCTACCTCTACACCCATATCATATTTTATAAGATCTTCAAACCAATAATCCATCTTGTACTATTTTATAATGTACTCCTCTATATTTAAATTCACTTCATTGAAACCTCTGACCATAATATTATCCTTCTTGTTGATCCATGTTATCTGCTCCTTGTATTTTTTCACAAGTAATAGTCCCTTGACCAAATTATCAGCATCCATTTGTGAGGAATTAATCATGATAAATTATTCTATAATTTCTTTCTCAGAGGAGATGATAATCTCCCAATAATTATTGATATTTTGGAATTTCTTTTCCTACCTCCCACTACTAGTCGGTAGGTGCACCTTTAGTGAGAACAACCCGATTAGTGGTGTTATATCTGTTAGAGAGATACACCACCATCGAGGCATCATGTAACTCATTTTATTCTCCCATCAAATCACTTGTCTTAGATTGATCTTTGGAGACATTTTTATTGGTCATTTTATTTCTACACAGAGTCTTCACACTCACCATCCAGTCATTTTTTTTATCATTGGGTTTGAATTCCATATCCTTCGGGCTCGTTTTCTTAACATAACTTATGTCCATTGGATTGAGTATGTAGTAATAGTCTTTACATCTTTTGGTTTTTTATTTTTTTAATTAGAGTACAATTGACTTAATTCTTGGTTCCATTCCACCCTTTATTCTTCCTTGGATTGTGAAACCCTCTATAATGACTTCCCTCCACACTTTCATCTAAAAATATCTAGAGATCTCATCACTTGTTCATTCCCTAAAGGTACCCTACCATTCAAAGGATCCCTCTACCTAGAATAGTTCTAGAAGCACCAGGACTAACTCTACCAAATCTAAGCTTTCAAAACAGTTTCCTCACTTGATGATTGTCCTAGCCTTCATTGAACCTAAACCATTAGTTAAAATCTATAAATCTCTTATGACATACACTTCAAGAGTTGTATAATACATCTCCACTCTTTCAATTTTCATTTAGTTGACCACATATTGGGGATAATATAAGCTAGGAAACACTATATTTTTCCCTTGAAGCCCATCATTATGTTTATCCCTGATGACAGTTCTCATAGGTTCCACATAGGAAGCCACCTTGGATGTTATACATGGACTTGAGGAATGCATACCCTCAAACCCCCTGACCCAGACTTGAAATGCACTTATGGGGAAAAATCACATTTCAACCTTTTATATAGATCCAAGGCCTTAGGACCAATAATTCTTAGAAAAAACTCTTTCCATGATGGAACCAATTATGATTCATCACCCAACTATGGTAGGTTATCATCCACCATTAAAAAAGAAGATTGTGGTTCTAGGTAGTCATCATCATGCAGCTCCTTCATAAATATTCTAGACACAAAATTTCTACCACTTACACTTGGAATAGACCCTTCCGCAACCATCTTCTATAGTTGTCTCAATAAATCACTCCTTCACGCTACCATCTGGTGGCCAAGGCACTTGAACTGAGGGCAATAATAAACCCACTTCTTGAAATAGATAAGTTTCTTGTATCTGAATTATTTTCTAATTGAGATCCACATAATCTAAACTAGAAATACTGATACATAGAATTTAACATATATTCTTGGAGATATTAGGTGGCCAAAAACACAAGTTATACTATTGAAACATAAATAGATACCCACTAGATTCACAATCATATGAATGATTGAAGGATTTTGAAATTGAAGGGGATGTTTGGGAAATATTATAGAAATTTCTCTTTTAGGTGAGTCATAGTTCATAGTAATTTCATAGGAAAATGTAAAATAGAAGAAATAGAAACCATTCAATACATGATGATCACTGGACCAAGCCAATATAAGATCCTCCTCAAAAGGAAAATGAATCATAATATGCCTATTGTGAAGCTGACCAATAGTAACACATTATTTTAAACCCCAATATTAAAAATAAAAACATGTCAAATGAATCCACTAATGGATGGTCATGTTAAAATTTAGAAACAAGCATCAAAATTATATTATTTGAGGCATTCATGAACTCCAATGTTGAAATTGAGAGCTGCTAGATCCCCCCCCCCCCCCCAACAAATCTGTAACTTTAGGTAAAATAGATATTTGAAGGAAGGGATAAAGAAATCTAGGGTTGCAAATGGGGGAGAATGAATAGGGCCGGACCCCCTGTGTAAGACAATGAATGCCCCTCCCCCTGTCATGGTGGAGGGACTAACATAGCCATCATTGTATCTTAAGACATGGTGGGTGAGGTATCCCTTAGAAATAAAGTCCCACTTTCCATTATTATATAAGATTACTAAGAATTTATCCCTGATAAGAAAAAGTGGGTGACCTTAATCCTTCTATCTACAATGACCCATAAGGCATCACTTCTTTGGGGTGACCTCAGCAACCCAGTCACAAAATCAGTGGATACATTATCCCATTTTCACTATAGAATGGACAATTACTGTAGAATCATGTCTATTTATTGGTGTTCTGCCTGCACCTGTTGAGAGATGGAACATAGAGTAAAAAACCAAAAATCTCTTACTTCATACAAGGACACCAATACTGGTGGCACAAATCCCGATACGTCTTGGTAAAACCGTAATGTACTTCTTAGGTGGAGGCATGAGACAATCACCTTAGTCCATCCCATATATCTTTTTGAACCCAAACGCAACCATGAATTGATAGAATTTCTTCCTCGCTAATGGTTCATCTAGGTGGTGGGTCCTCACCAGTCAGACTCTCCCTTAGGACTAGTCCCTTTAGATCTAATAGTTGTCTCATATATACCCTATATAGATTTGTGGATTTCACTACTAAGGATTAGAAAATTGTCTTCCTATGACTATCCTACACCTCCATGTGCATCTTAGAAAATAAGTCTATTGATTTTTATTCACTAATAGCCACCGATAATACTTGGTTATGAGTATTATAACTTAGATAGTCATCTACCACATTTCCTTTTCTAGAAGAATAGGAAAGATCAAAGTCAAAATACTAGAGATAATCAACCCACATTCTCTGTCTAATATTCAATTCACACTATATAAATATCTATTTGAGGATTTTTTTGGTCTATGTGTACTAAAAATGATCTCCTGTAAAATAGTTCCTCTGAAAATGAAATTCATAAAATATGGATGCCAACTCAATATCATGCCTTAGGTAATTTTGTTTATGATGTCTCAAATTGTGTGACATATATACCATGAATTGATCCCCCTACATTAGTACAGATCCCAGCTCTATGTCGGGATCATCATAATAAACTATAAATATTTTTCTATTCATTGGAAAAATAAGGATTTGGGATGAATTCAACTTGTACGTATGCTCTTGAAAGGTCTTTTCACATGCTTCAAAACATATTAATTTCACACCCTTTTTTCTCAAGCTGGTGAGTGGCATAGCTAGATGTGATAAGTTTTCGATGAAGCACCTTTAATAACCATACAATCCTAATAAAATCTAGGTATATAATAAATTTTTGGGATACTCCCAAGAAACAATAGCACTAAACGTATCTAGTTCCACATACACTCATATCTCTGAGATGACATGACTCAAGAAGTGGACTTTATCTATCCCGAACTAAAATTTTGAGAGTGTGGAATATACCCTATGCTCTTTCAGTGTATTCAAAATGATTTCATGGTTTTTAGTATGATAATGTTGATTATGAGAATACAAAAATATTTCATTTACAAAAAACCATCATGAGAGAATTCAGATATGTGTGAAAAATTGATTTATCACGCTCATGAAAACGATCAGCACATTAATGAGACCAAATAGGATAACCAGATACTCATAAATTCAATACTTACTATAGAAAGTTGTATGAGGTATATATTTTGTCCTAACATGAACTTGGTGATAACCTAACCTCAAATAAATTTTTTATAAAACATGACCTCCTCAGAGATGGTCAAAGAGCTCATCTATATGGGAAAAAGGATATCAATTCTTAAACTTCATCTAATTTAAATTCTAGTCATCCACACACACAAAAAGGGTTACATATGAATTCTTAGAAAAAGGACCATTGAAACCTAAGGATAAGTATTGGGTCATATAAAACACTTAGACTACAAGTCTTTTAGTTTCCTCTAATCTTGCTACAACTTAATAATACTCATCCTATAAAGAGTAATTGATACTGGTGGATATCTTGGAACTAGTTTGATGGAAAACTATACATATCTCTCAGTAGGAAGTCCTGAAATTTTTTTAGGAAAACATTTTTGAAATGATCTACAACTGAAGGAAAACCTTCCTAATACATTCCCTGATCATCCAGATATAAGCTTGAAATATCTGTTTTCAACCCACCCAGCCCAAGATACTCGGGTCTATCTCAGCTTGCCTCAACATCCCATTCACCATTGTGAATAAAAATCCCTCCCTCTAGTGATGTGAATGTCACACATAGGCAATAAAATTCAACATAAGAATGATAAGGAACCAAATATTTTATCCCACTAATAATATCAAACCCTATCATCTTGATCAAAAAAGGTCCCATACAAAGTAACACCCACCTATCACACAGGGAAACTCTTTGTACTAGTGTAAACTCTCTGATGGAATCCCCAATGAAGTATCAAGTGTCCAAATTCTATAGTATAACTAAACATCAAGCCCAAGGATATTCCCAACTGGAACATATATGAAAAAATGTGAAGCACCTATATCGAAAAGACCATATACTAATGTAGAGGCTACCAGAATACTACCTCTTACTCTAGAAGGTTTGACACTCTGCTCCTCAGGTATCAATTGAAATTCATATATCTAGCCTGATCTACAACCCTAAGATATATTATCGCTACCCTAAGTAGTTTCACTCTACTATTACTATAAATTATGTGTCTTTATACCTTTTCCAAGACCACCACCTCAGCCTAATTGTCCAACTGCACTCTATCACTTTTCATGGTAACATGTTGTCAACCCCGCTCTTGGAAGTGGAGTTGGTGTAGAACATCTCTCAATGGATAATAAAGTAAAATATATGAAAAAACAATGAATATGAACCATATTTCTACAAGAAAATCACTTCATTGGGTCCCTGGTACATAGACGATTCATATGTCCTGGTCCACCGCACTGATATAACCTCACCTGGCTACAAGGGAATGCAATCGAACTACTAATATCACCACATGTAAGCTTAAAATGACACTTCCTACTGTTCGTTGATGTAATTAATGATCTAGGAACCAAACCACCCTTTCTTTCACCCTCATCCTCTCTCATGTTATTCTCCATGATAAGCACCTAATTCACAATTCTTGATATGATAGTAAGCCTAAATAAGTTCAACAGTGATTAGATTTCATACCTGAGACCATCCCCAAATCTCCTAACCTTAGATAATTCATCACCAAATAGAATAGTTTTGGAACCCTATAGCTCTATGAAATGGGAATAATAATCCATTTAAAATAAGGATTCCTTCTCCATGTGAATAAACTCTATAGCTCTATCATCTCTCAGTGTATCAAGATAAAAAAATCATATATGGTTTTTTGTATATCCCTCTACAAAATATCCTGATGATGATTTATATGAGTAATAACATTCCACCATCTCTTGGAATAATAATAAAGAATATATGTTGAAATATACACTCCATCCATAGGATGTGTCTTGAGATGCTCAAAAATTTATATCATGGCCTCTATCCATGAATTTGCCACCTTTGGTCCACCATCCCCTAAAAACATTGGCAGATGATAATGCTAAAACTTATGCGTCAACAGATCCATAGTTATTACAGGTCACGGGGCTCCCTAAATGGTCTGTATACAATTATGAAAACCTCTAGAAACTGGGAATTGTAACCCATATTATGTATAAATGATGATTCCTAAATTGTTACTACTGGAGGTTCTATTGGTGACCTAAGGCTCACCCCCTCTAGATCATGGTTGTCACCACCCTCTTGAAGCATGACTTAAGGACATGGTGGTGGCATGTCAGTACAAATTCCAAACACATTCCTCAATACAAGATTTAGAAACCACTAAAAGAGTTGATACATAAGGGGGATAGGTACAAGACTCCCTATATAAGAGTCACACATCTCTGCCTACTCCTAAATCCAGTTTTGGGTGATGTACAGATCATAGAAAAA
Organism: Viscum album; assembly: GCA_963277665.1. Taxonomy (NCBI): domain Eukaryota; kingdom Viridiplantae; phylum Streptophyta; class Magnoliopsida; order Santalales; family Viscaceae; genus Viscum; species Viscum album. The sequence goes on from OY728153.1 coordinate 1,659,970,880, forward strand.
TTAAGAGACAATTCATATTTCCCACTACTAAGATAAGGTAAGAGTCAATTTCACTAATATAAGTAAAAAGTCCCATTATAAAGAGTTTCAATTGAATTTTATATAGGAAAACTCCATTTAAATTAAAATTTGAATCCCCATTTAGTGGTGACCATCCATTTTATAATTCAGTTTCATTTTTTTGTTAGTAGTCACTTATATAGTAAATTACATTAAAATGGTAAAATTATTTGGATTTCCACTTACAATATATAAAGTCTCATACACTTTATAAATTGAATTTTGGTATCCATTTAATCACAAAAAATAATTTATCAAGTCCATTCATGAATTTTTAGTACAATTTCATGTTCATATAAATAAGGTCACCCAAATATGCTAAAGAAAATGCACATAGTAAGTAAATGTGGAATGGAATAATGAAAGAAATTTAAGTCCTCAAGTTCCTATTATGATGAATGATGAAATAATTCCTTGCCACATCATCCAGAGATAAAAATCCATAGTCACAATGAATATCAAACATTAAGTGTGCCACCAAAAAATGAAATTAAGTCAACTATAATAAGCACAATCCATAACTACATGTCTCTTCCCCAGTAATTTGGATTTTCACTATACATGGGTTAGATACTCCCAAGAATAGGATCCTGAACAAATCCTTAGATTTCCTATTTATCCTATCTACCGTCCCAAATATTAAGGATAATAAAAGAAACCTGTGACACTAATTTGTAACATCATTAGCTGAGAGCCACTAAAATCTTGCCATGAGCAATTGGGTTATATAGCCCCACATTCGCCTCCTCATATTCTAGAGGCCTTTGAAAAGTAGTGTGGTACAATAATGATATAGTGGGGAGAATATACACTAATTATCAAAGTAAAATAGTTGTATGGTAAATGAAAAAAAGGTGAAAGCATAATATCAACTAGATATAGAAGATAAATCATCCAGAAAATAGAAATAATAATCAAATCCAAGGGCAGTCCCTTATACAAAATAATGAGTATCTCATAGATCTATACTAATAATAGAAAATACATGTAAATAGGTTTCTAGTATAATAAATGTTTCAAAATAACTAAAATACCAAAATATTATCTCCATATAGCATCACGAGCCATAGATTAGTTTTTTTCTCCCCTAGACATATGCCATAACCAATCAATCACCATCAAGAAAGTGATTTCCCCTTTCCCCACTTATATCATTGAAGTTTGTTCGGGTATCAAATGGTGGCCTGAATACGGTGTGAGATAACACTTAGTATACCACCAATAATGGTGTCTATAACAAGTCCAGTCTGTGCATACAATCTGAAGAAGTGTGCATGTATAATAATAATAAAAGTGATAAAAATTAATACTTTCTTGTCGACCAAATCTCACTGTGATCATACATCCATAAGTAATGGATAACTGTAAAGCATGGAAAAGAATCATCAGTGACCTATACTGGGTAATAAATTAACATACCTACATGGTATATAACACATGGCCAATGACGATGGTTTCCTCTTCACGTACATGGATCACATCCACAGAAAACTCGGTAAATAATCAGGTGGATCCCAAGGATCATGTCCAAGTCGGTCCAAGAAAGGTGGTTCTAAGGTGTATAAAATTACAAGGAACCCAAGTGGGTTTTCGGTGACATACCTCAACCCCACCCCCCATTGGTTCTATACCATGAGTCCCCACATCGATGAAATACCATGTATCCCACATTAGTACCATATCGTGTGTCCTTCATCGTTTCAATATAATTCCATCCATCAAAAAATGATTTATATAAAGGAACGAGGGACCATATAAATTTTTATTTCCTTTATTATTTATCTCATCACAACCATTTCATTAACCTTTTGATAATCATACCCAATACAAGTGGTTATCAATTATATTCCTTTTGTATACAAATGGTAAGGTATTTTAAGGATCTTATAGCCTTTAATAGTCTACTCTGTTCTCATAATCCATTACTAATAGCATGTTCAACTCACCCCAAGGGTGATATTTCCATGTAAAAAGGAAAGAACCAACCCCATGGGTGGTTCAGGATGTGTTCACTAACCTCAAACATTGTATAAGGGTGTCATGTCATGCCTTATATAATAATTCATCATTTTATTTAAAGGTATTCTAATATAGGAAGAAATGTCTAAAAGATCTGTCGTGTGGGACAATGGGAACAATGTATAAACACCCACACATTGAGGGAAATCTATAAAACACATAACTTATTCTCATAGAAGAATAATCATATAGTTCCAACCTCTGAATTGTTTTAGATTATAAGAAAATAGAATAATAGAAAAAAACCCTAAAAATAGAGAATAATATTATATATAAAAATAGAACCCCATGTAGTGATTAAATCAAAGGAATGAAGGAAGATGAATAAATATCTTACCAATGGTGATCAAAAAAATATGAATATGACTAGAATCAAATTTCAGAAAAAGAAGATAACTCAAATCCTATGGAAGAGAGAGGAGGAAGCTCTACCTGGGTGTAGTATACTATAGAAATAAGGGAGGAGGAAGTGTTTAGTCTCTTTTAAAACATAGGAGGTAAATGATAAAAATTCCCAAAATTTAAGTGGCACACAATATGGCTACATTGTTGGGAAAACAATGCACCAACCATGCTCTAGCTACTTCCCAAGGGAGGAGGAAGTGTTTAGTCTCTTTTGGTGAAACCTTGTGCCTACCCCTTTTCTCCACAATTGGAAACTCTAGGATATAAACAAGATTTGGACACTCCAGATTCCTCATGTAGGTGATTAGACATGATTATATGGATAAAACATCGAATTCTAGCTAAAGTTTAAAGGTTACATACCACATATAAAAACATGGGATCTTACATACCATAACTAGATGAAATTCCAAAATACCTCAGACTTGTTCCTTAGAATGTACACCCACACTTTGTGTCTAAATTAATTGATAAAGTCCAGATAGTTGCATGAACCTCAATGAGAGATCATTGGAGTTATTCAATATACATTTGTGAAAACCAACTCTAATTTTTGGAGTTTTGGTTCCTTCAATTTATAAGGATGCCTTTTGTTTCCTCCCTAATATAGAATAATTTCCCACCCCAAGCTCAATGATTTTAGCCTTTAATAATCCCTTAGTAGTCAAGATCTTAACCCCATTCTCACTATGGGGTAGAAGATAATAATTCCATAAATTCATTAATTTTAACTCTCTTATACTCATCTCTCCTTTCACATTACAAGTGTATAGAACATCCCTTCCTTCACTTATATTCTGATGACCAAGGATCCCCCTGAAACTTTTCCTACACCAACTACAAACATAGTATGAAAACCAATATCATCAAATTTTCTAATAAAAATTAAGTTATTTTTGGGGCATGGAATATACATCACATCCTTCAACTATAAAATTATTTCATTCTTCATCTAGATCAAAACATCAAATTTCCCATATATCTCAAGTGCATTGAAATAAATAAGATGTATTGGAATTGATTTCATATAACCAAATTTTTTATAATTTATGATAACATGTATTCATAGTTTTTAATAATGATAAATTAATTATCACATCATGATTGTTATTCTGTGTAACATAGTATGTTATAATGTCCTAAAAGTACATGTCTCACTAAAAGGTTTAACAGTTCCCTGGTATGATCGGAATCTAGATGTTCCATGACAATATTCTTACATATATGTTCTATAGTCACATGAAATTATTTTAGGGACACATATTATTTAGGATACCAGGGGTGGGAGACTCAAAGGACTTTGAGGAATCTTTTTATGGTGTATGCCCTTGGTAATATCCAGTGTAGGATATTATGAGAATGAGATCCTCTTATAGGAAATACTCATTATATGTTTCATTGTATGTTCCAATATTTGGATGTGTGTATTGATCCTTATAATTTAATATCATTGTTAATGATTATTTTATGTTTTATACATTTATGTATTGATTAAAACAGTGATGATATAGGTTCACAACAAGGTATAATATGTTGGGTGTGTCACGAGCAATATTTCATTAAGGAATAATTCAAGAAAGGATTTATCCCGTCTATTAGTTAATTAAACTTGTTATCTTATTAAATTTGATGGAAATTATATAGACTAAATAAATCCATGGACATGGTATTCTATACTCAAGTTCAGTTTCTATAAATTCAATGAAAGAGACATCGAGCACATAGGTTGATAGCACCGGCATGAAACCTTCTTGATTAGAGATATCATGATTAAGAGGTTATATTACAAAATTGGTATCCATATGAGGTATTATTCTATTGTGGCATTGACATATTTCTCTATGAGTGCCTTGTCATGTTTCTAGACACTAACATTTGAATTCAGGGTACTTCGCCTAATTCAACTAAGAAGGAGGCCTAGAGGGTCACACACTAAGTGTATTTAGAATCTCAGTTAAATAATATGTCATTATTTATTATTTAAAAATTTTAGTAAATATAATTATCACATTTGGTTTAATAGTTATTCAAGTTTTCTAGATCTCACATACTTTGTCACCAGTTATTCACGAGAATATTATGTGAGAATAATATTTAATAAATATTTATTTACTATTTAGTAAATATAATATTTATTTTTTTATTGGTGAATAATGCAGTGATATTTATTTATAAAATAAATGGTAATTAATCAATAGTGGATAAATATTTTGGATGAATGATAGATAAAGTTTATAGTTATGGTGTGAAATAATATATATATTGAATATTATTTGAATAAATAATATTTAAATTTAAATTTATAGTTAAGTGAATGTCTATAAATATTATTATTGTTGTTGTTATAGGCTTGGGATTCCTCTAGGGATTAAATATATATTAAAGGGAACTTTTTCAATTACTTATTTCTAACCGTTATGGAATACAAACCAAATTATATTATTTTTCATGGGAGACAATTCATTTGTTTCTTTGTGCACAGTGAATCCATCAAATCCTCTCAAATCCCTAAAAAGATCTCTTCTCCAAGAACTCCCCCAAAAATAGAGATTTATCTTCATCCACCTTCCACTCTCATGTCTAGGGAGATCAAGGATAGTCCTTTTTTAGTGACTCTCATGGTGACCAAATGAATATGATTCATGTTATAGGACCTAGCATGCTAGAACCCAGATATTCCTATGATGATGTTTGTTTATTTGTTGAGCATGTGTGGATCACCGCTAGAGGGAATATGCTCATGATTACTACAAGACAATTATGGTACAACATAGATCCATTTTCAGGTCCATCAGTGAATAAAGAATTACTCATAAGGTAATTATTTAATTTCTTAAACTAATTATAAATAATATTTGATTATTCTGCATTTTGGTTTCACTATTTTATCCATTTTCTTGTATTCTTTGATTCAATTATATTGATCACAACATTTATCGGTGTGTAAATATTAGAATCATTATTGAACAAGAAAAAAAATAAAATTTTGGAATTACCCATCACATACTTCCACTGCACTTGGAACATTCAAGTTGTATCAGAGAATGTCGCATAACTATTTATAATTATTTAAAGATCATTGATTGGTTTACTCATAAGTAATTGGTTTTCAATTCCAATTTAATTGTTCTTCAATCCAAATTTTGGGATCTACTTATTTCTCATTGTTTCTCACAAATATAATTGAATAGATTGATTTTATATACAAAATATAATTGAAGATATAATTTCGATATCCTGACAAATATGGTAGGATGAGCCAGAAGTATGTGCCATGTGACTCAGAGGTATATGCCACGTAATAGTGTTCAATACACCAATAATTGATTCGAAATTAATAGAAGGATTGTTCATTTATTAAATGTAGTGTATTAAATTATACACCATGTGATGAACAGGATAGGCTAGTGCATGGTCAACCAGAATACATGCCATGTAAATTCCATACACAGAATGTAGTCCTCTAGTCACTAACGGGATGTATATCTTCTTACACGGCCTACCTAACAGGTGACCCTTTAACTTGGAGACCACGTGATGTGTATCCCTTATAAATTATGTGTACTCAAACTTTTTTCCCTTGGCATGATTACACATTAAGTCCCTAGGGGTGTATCATGGATAAACTGTGAGAAAACATACATTTCATGTAGCTCCAATTCACACACCATGTACTTTTACCAAATTATATGTAATTAAAATTATTTTTTTATACTATTTAAACCTTATCAACATGTACTTATTTGTGGCCATTAATTTGATAGGATAGGACATCTGATGGATTTTAAAAATATATATAAATTTTTAATTAATTTTTTTGTAAGGTTTAGATATGAATATCATGTATGATTTTTATTACCATTATTACTCTACCTGAATTGAAACATAAAACATAGCATAAAAATCATCTAATCTATGTAATCAATAAGTTAATAGTTCACGTCCTGAAATTATGTGTTAATTCATGTATTCCACATGTCGCAAGAGTAAATAGTATATTATTATAATACAAGTCAGGTAGTTTGGATGGGTATTCACTATGTTTCCTCCAAAGTAATTTTTTTTGTACATGGTTAATTATATATATAATTATTTAATTGATTTATAATTATGATGGATGTGAATCTCAAGGAAATTTGGATGAGAATTAAGAAAAAATAATTGATCAATTAAATAAGAAAGATAATTGTTTCGAGGGTGATTTATCTTAGATAATAACGACTATGGATTGAGTGATAATTTTATTAAATGCATAATTTATTACATACATATAGATGATCATGATCTCATAATAGACCATTGTGTTGATTTTTTTCTTTTAATTTATTATTAATCTCAATTGTAATAATGTGTTCCATAAATCCTCCTACTATGTATGTTCTTTTATTCCCATGGTTTAATTTATGTAAACCCCTTCCCCTCACCATCATGGGAGTAAAAGCATAAGTAATGGACGTATCTTATAAGCTAGTGGAGGTGGTTTATATTTGGATTCGAGTAGAAACCAGTCGAAGAGAGATACATAGGTGGACAAGTGGAAAACATCAACATGAACCATTAATGGTTCAAGGTTTTTTCCCTATACTTTTACATTTATTTTATCATCATATAGATAAACCAACCCTTAGTAAAAGATCATTAACATACAAATTAATTGTTTTATTTCAGTCAAGTTGGATGATTATTTAATTATCGATATTTTTTTGTGATCCTATAAATTGATGAATTAATAATCATGCCAGAGAGAACTAATATAAATGTTCTTATGAGTAAATATTATTAATGCCATGGGTAATCCTTATGTAAATAAAATTAATTATAAAAATAATTTAATAAAGATAATAATTCAAATTTATTCATAAAATATAAAATCCCTAAATTGTAAATATTAATTCGGTATAGCCTTCTACTACTTAAATTAAAAAAACATTGTTCCATGTGCTTGACCAACCAAATTTAGGGTGCATTCAATTATCAGGGAATTATGAATTGAATTTTTGGTTTGACTTAACTTAATTAACATCAAGGGATTACTTCCAAAGTAGGATATAGTGTAACTGTGAGGTAAGGGTTGATGAAATCCAATTTAAGGATATATATATTGGGTAGTCAACTCAACAGATCAAGAAACCATGATTTAATATAGTTGGTATTTTGAATGACTACCTCCAACACTTAAAATTTCTTAACTAGCAAGATTTGGGGTGATTAGAAGGGGAATATAGATCCTTTCCATTAGAACTTCTATGAAACAAGATATTCTGAATCCAATAGTGAGGGCTATTGAATTTAAATAAAATATTAGGAGATTAATGAATATAATATTTATTTATTTTTCTAAATTTTATCTAATAAATTACTAAAACTATGCTTATCTTATTTATAAAAACAAAAAAAAATGAATTCAAACATATCATTATGATCCATAATTGAGAAGAATATACTTCTCACCAGAAAAAAATTTCCAATAGTGGAAAAGGAACTTGTGTGTTATCCTAATCCACGAAAGTAAATTATATGTGATGGAATAACCTATTCCTAATGCTCTTTATAATGAGTCTAGTGAAGAAGAGTTATCTCTCTATGGTAAACATTTGAATGATACTACAACTTTTTAATGTTTAATCCAATCATCCAAGACTAAAGATCTTTTAAAGAATCATGAGTACATGGATGTTTATATCATGATACCACACCTTCAAGATCTCTATCCAAAGAAGATGAGAAAAAAGATATAAAATATCTCTAAATATTTTTTTACAACTACTCTTGCAGAGTCTATACCAGTTGGTCCTCATGTAGACAAGATTATTTTCTACATTAAACACTTGTACATCTTAGGGATTAAATTCCCAGATGGGTTGCACATAGATATCTTACTTTTCTCACAATACAAGACCTTACCCATTTTTATTTTTAATTATAACATGCTAAAGAATTATAAGAGTCTTTTGGAATTTCTTACTTTGGTTTTCCACATGGATAAGGAAATGGGGAATGAAAAATCTATTGTCCTTATGGTGAGTAAGGAAGGTTAAGGTAAAGGGAACCAAGACTCATAATAAGTCTAAATCTCTTGAGTACCATCATTACGATAATAGGAAGATCCAGAGGTAGGGAAGGAAAAGGTGGTGGAATGTTTTTCATGTGGAAAATAAGATAACTAGAAGAAGAACTGCACCCAGAATCATGGTGAAGCTAAAGGTGAATTTTTTATTGAGTGTAATATTTCAATATATACACATTGGGTATTAGATACATCTCATGGTTCTCACATTTGTATCCAAATTTTGGAACCAAGTAGATTTTGAAATTTATAGAGGAGATGTGGATATACACATTGGGTATTAGATACATCTTGTGGTTCTCACATTTGTATCCAAATCTTGGAACCAAGTAGATTTTGAAATATTTCTAGAGGAGAGGTGGATTTGTGAGCTTCCAATGGTGTGAGTCTGGCTACTCTAGCCATTGGGAGTAGCATATTTCTTTTACAGTGGAAATTATATTTGTTTAAAGGGATTATTATTATTTACCAATTGTTACCAAGAACATAATTCCAATAGAATTATGAGATATATAGGGTTTTATTTTCATGTTTGGTAATAATTGTTCTTTAATTTATAAAGACAATATATTTTATAGTATGGAACATTGAAATAATGGTCTTTATGAATTAAATTAATAAAACCACGTATTGGAAATAGATACGGAATCATTATCACATGACACATATGACACCCAGTTGTGGCATCACCGTATTGGTCCTGTAAATGATAAGATTTTGAAAAATATCTATCAAGATGGTTATTTATACTCTTTTAAGATGAAACTACTTTAAATATTTCATGGTTTTTTAAAAGTAAAATTTACTAATCCTTTATTTTGTAGACTAGGAGAATGGGATATATAGATTCTATTTTTGGTACACACTAATGTGTGTGGTCTATTTCCAGTAGAGTATATATGTGGGTATTCATACTTCATAACTTTTACTAATGAATTGAGTAGATATGTGTCTGCCTACTAGACGAGGTATAATTCTTAGTCATTTTGGAAATTTAAATGAATTAATGAATTAAGTAGAGAATCAAGTTCGAATGAAAATAAAGAAGCATCGATCAAATTGAGGTGTTGAATATATTAACCAAGATTTTATCAAGTTTCTATGAGATTTTAGGATTATATCTCAACTCACTCCAACTTACACACTATATTATAATTATTTTATTAAAAATCAGAACCATACATTATAGGACATGGTAATGTTGATGATGATTCATGAATATCTTCCATTATCTTTTTCGGGATATGAATTAAAAACTGAAGCATATACATTAAACTGAGTACCAACTAAAGTTAAAAATGGAATTACCTTTGAGTTATGGAGTGGAAAGGAGCTCATTTTTTCAAATACATGTGTATATGGTTACGAAGAATTTTTTAAGGCCTTCTCAGTTAACAAACTTGATCCTCAAGACACAATGTGTATATTTATATGTTATCCTAAGAGAAAAAGTGGATACTACCTATACAACCCTTCATACAAGAAATTTATTGTCTCTTAAAAACCCATTTTACTTTAGAGGGATCAAATCCTCAATAATAATAGTGTGAGAAAGATTGACTTAGATGAATTTAATTCTCAAGATATATAAGAGTTGGTTGAGGAACAAATTACATAGTTCCCTATGGAAGAAGTAGTTTTTGAACCACATGTATTGTTTAAGAGAACTCAGTAGGTAACAAAACCACAGATATATTGTTTTCAAGTCACCAAAGATGAGGAATCATAATTAGTTGACAATGATAAACCTATCCTTTAAAATGTGGAAGTAGAGGGATTAGAAGATGCAGGTTGGAAAGAGGTTGTGAATTTTGAAATAGATTCCATGTATGAGAACCAAGTTTGTGTTCTTGTTGATGTGCTAGTTGTTGAAAATATTATAGGTTGAAAATGGTAATTCAAGAGAAAAATAAAAATGTAAGTTAAATTAAATACTTTTAAAGAAACTCTAGTGGCTAAATGGTTTAAAAATAATCTATTAATTGACCACAATGAAAAAATTTCACTAGTTTCTATGTTTAAATAAATTATAATTTTAATTACCATTACAATGAAATTTGGAAGTTGGATGTAAAAACTAATTTTCTTAGTGGGAATCTTCATGAAGATATCTATATGACACAAACAGAAGGGTCTATGACTACAAGTGATTCCAAAAATATTTGTAAGTTATAAATATCAAGCATACAGGTCATGGGAAATTCTATTTGATGAAGCTATAAAATAATTTGGTTTCATTAAGTACAGATGTGAGCCATGTCTTTGAAATAGGTTTAGTGGGAATGAAGTCATTATCCTAGTAGTATATATTGATGACACATTACTTATTGGAAACAATATACCAATATTATAGTATTTTAAGGACTGGGTAAACAAGTGTTTCTCTATGGACTTAGGTGAATCAGCCTATATTCTAAGGATCGATATCATTCATGATAGATCCAAGAGGATTCTTATACCTAGTTAAAGTAGATATATTTACCAGATACTAAATAGTTTTAGTATGGAAAAATCTAATAGTTAATTGGTTCCAGTATCACATTATATACATTTTTATAATAAAATGTTTCCTCAAATGTGATAGGAGAAAGATAGAATGAGTAATATCCAATATGATTCAGTGACAGGATTAATCATGTGTTCCATGTTATATAATAGACTTTTTGTTTCTTATACATTAAGAATGGTATAAATATATCAAGAATATTTAGGAGAAAAATGTTGGTCTATTATTAAGGTTATCCGTAAGTATTTGAGAATAACTAAGGATATGTTATTATTGTATATAGGAGATGAGGAGTTATTCATCATGGGTTATTATAGTTCCAAAGTTAAAATATATAAAAATGATATAATGTTGTAGTTAAGATATGTTTTTTTTCCTCAGCGGAGGACCTGTGAGCTATAAGAGTTCAAAGAAGCTAGTTTTCTCTAATTCTACAATGGAGTCCAAGTATATAGAGGATTCTGATGCAACTTAGGAATCCATTTGGATACGAATATATTTTCAGGATCTTGATGTGTTGGCAATAATTAAAGAGCCTATGACATTGTATTGTGAAAATACTACAGTGGTGGATCTTGAAAAAGAGACAAGGCTACACCAACAAAAAAGGAACATACTTTGAAAGTATCACATCTTGAGGATTTTTTATCAAAGGAGTGATGTTATAGTAAGAATATTTCCCATATAATAAAACTTTTTAGACCCCTTGAATAGAGGCTTATCTCATTAAAATAATGAGTATTACATGAGAGTTAATGGACAAAAGGTTGTTAGTAGTTGGATCTAGTGAAAGTGGGAGTCTATTGGAGTTCATACCCTATAACAAACTTCTATTTACTTTATGAAAACTTGTATTTCATAGTTTTTAATATTAATGAACTCTTTATCATATAATAATTTTTCTTTTGCATGACATTGTATGTGATAAGATCCTAAGAGTATCTTTCACAATAAAAGGTCATATTAGTTCCCTGATATGATGATAATTCAGAAGTGGAATAACGGTATTCTTAAATATATGTTCTCTAACTAGATAAAATAATTTGAAGGACACAAATTATTCAGGATATCAGGGGTGGAGACTTATAAGACTTTGAGTAATCTTCTCATAATGTACACACTTGGTAATATCTATTGGATGATATCATGAAAATGAGACCCTCTAGTAGGAAATCCACATTTATATGTTTCATTAGATTTTCCAATATTAGAACATGTGTATTGATCCTTATATTTTAATATTATTATTAATGATAATTATAAGTTAGGTACTTTGATGTATTGAGGAAATTTGTGATGACATATGTTTATAGTGAGGTAGGATATGTTGGGTGCATCACGAGTAATATTGCATTAATCAATAATAAGAGAAAGAATTTGTCCCTTCGGTTCTCTAATAGAATTTGATATCTTAGGACCATTGATGGAAATGATATTTCCTAAATAAATCCATGTCCTTAGGGTTCTATATCAGGTTTGATTTCTGGTAACTCAATGAAACGGACATCGAGCACATGGGTTGATGGAACCACCATTCAACCCACATGATTATAAATATTAGGATAAAAGGGATATATTATATAGTGACCATTTGTATGAGGTGTTACTTAATTTTGACATTACCTTATTTCTCTATGGGTTCCTAGTCATGTTTTTAGACACTAACCTTGGACTTTAGGCTACTTCACCTAATGCCACTGAGAAAAAGGACTATATGTTCACGCGCTAAGTGTATCAAGAATCTAAGTTAAATAAAATATTCTTACTTATTATTTGACAAGTTGAATATATATTATTCCTGTACATGGTTTAGTAATTATTCATGTTTTCTTCATCGCATGTATTTTATCACCAGTTATTAAAGAGAATAAAATATGAGTGGAATATTTAATAAATATTTATTTTCTATTTAGTGAATATAATATTTATTTATTTATTTGAAAATAATTCAGTGATATTTATTTATTAAATAAATATTCATTATTCAACCCTCAATAAATATTGTTGTGGAATGGAGGGCCATGTTTATAGGTTCAGTGAGAAATAATATATATAATGAATATTATTTTAATATATAATATTTAATTTTAATTCACAATTTAATCATGTGTCAAGAAATAATATTATTATTATTAGTATGGACATGAAGTTTTTAAGGGATTAAATAAATATTAAATAGAACTTTTTCAATTATTTATTTATAACCCAAGTAGTATAAAAACCCAATTATTTAATTTTCAATAGATATATTCGTTAATTTTTTTATTCACAATGAATCTGTAGAATCATATCGAAACACTAGAGAGCTCCCTTCTCTAATAACACTCCCAATAATGGAGAATGATCTTCCTCCACATGACACTCTCATTTCTAGAGAGATCAAGTACAATCCTTTTCAAGAGATTCTGATGGCGATCAAAGGCGAATGACGCAACTGATAAGATCAATAATACTAGCACCTAGAGATTGCTATAGTGATATTTGTAGATTTTTAGAACACATGTGGATCAATGCTAGAGGTAATCTACTATTGATTCCTACAATAAAATGAAGTTGAAACATAAATCCTTTTTCATATCCATCAATGAAGAAATAATTTCTTGTAAGTTAATTATTTAATTTATTAAATTAATTATAAATAATATATAATGACCCTAAATTTTGGTTCTATTGTTTTATCCTTTATTTTTATTATTTAATTTAATTCCATTGATCATAGAATTTATCATTGTTTAAATATAGTATTGATCTTCGATCATGAAAAGAAAAGTTGGTCATGACCCATTGCACACTTCCACACCACCCAAAACCTTCAAGATGAACCTTTTCCAAACTTCTAGAAGTAAAATTCTAGTTGTTTCCTCTCTCCGATGTTTCATGGAATCATGATTCATATTTAATCACCCATAACCACAAAAACTATTTACACTTAGAAGAAAGACGCTCATATCTTCTAATACATGGTTTAGAGATCCTATTCTATAAGAATATCTTTTAATTTTCTCTCTTAATTAACTCAATTATTTCTTTAAGTGGACTTTCCACTCATAATACCAAAATAGGGGAGCACCATCCCCCAAGCTACTTTATTTGTGACTCTTATTGTTTCCCTTTTAATGACTTTTTTTATCATGTGGTGTGACCTATTCCTTCTACACTGTATGTTTTTTGGGAAGATATATAGATCTATATTTGAAGAATATCCTCATTCAATATAAGTTTGCAAACATCTATGAACATCAAGTCATCCTTTCCACTATAATTTCTCATTGTGGTCACTATCATATCTCGTGGCTTTAAGAGAGAAAAGGGTATTAATGTTGCCTAAACCTAGTCCCTAAATCTTACCTTTACTGATTTAATCTAAATTTAATTTCATTGGATTCATTGATATGAGAAGAATCATATAATCCTAATAACATTCTCATGATGAATAATTTATGTAAGAAGAACACTTATTTCATTTTCTCCCTGCTTCCCATACATATCAGGTAATGTATTCATGTGTTTATATATTGTCTTTAGTTCTCATATTTTGAACAAAAAATTCTGGGAAAATGATATTTTCATTAACCCGTGTTAATTATTATCCAACCTCTCATGTTATTTTTCTTTTATTACTTTCATTTTTTTCTTTTTCAATAAATTATCAAGGTCTTTATACCAAAGTAAATCCCCTCTATGCATATTTCAGAACCCAAAATATGTTCCATCAAACATCTCCACCCCAACCTTACTCTGATTATACATCATCCTTCTAGAATGTGGGAAATATCAATAATTCTGAATAATGTAAAACAAGAGATCACAAACTGATTACCATTATTCGCCTTTAAGGAAAAGTCATAATGATGCTACAAAACCATTCTCTGAAACACCTTCACCAGGGTACAATGATTCATAAATTCTCAAACCTTGAGATATTATTCCACTTTCTTGGTTGACATTAAGCTTTTGATAAAATCACTAGAATAAAATCCACTGGAACTTCAAGCATGATAGAAAAAACTCCAGAATAAACCTTATTCTATAATGTCTATAATTAGAAGGAAATCACACCCAATTCTATACACCACAACATAAAATCTTCAAAAATATAAAGATCGGAGATATCATAAAAAAATTTAATAATAAACAAAAAATGAATAATGAAGAACCTAATGATAAACATGGTTCACACTTGTAATATAATCCATAGGGGAAATACATTTCACTTTATTAAAAGTAAAGATAATATTACAATGAATCATTGGAAACTTTGATGATTAAAACAGTAATCACACAACACTTATATTGAAGTTCCCATCATGCACTTCTGGTCCTCCTCACCTTCATATTTTCATTGGTTATAGTCTACCTCAGATGATATTCATAGAATATCCTTCATTCGATTAAAACCACCAAATGCCTTAAATAGCTCACCAAGTGAATTTTTCCCCAATCATGATAATTCCATTTTATCTAAGAACATATTATCTTGTGGATAAAATTTTAGTAAACTAGAATTTTCTATATGTTTTGGCAATCAAGTTTTTCTCCATATAAAAAACTGACTCCCATTAATTACTAATCTTCCACCTCCAATCATCAAAAAAGGGACCTTGATTTTTTTTAATTTTGTTGTCTTAGATTCTTACTTAAAGAAAATAAAGATCACACCCCAATAATTCTATCACTGGCATAACTATTGTTAATATATTTTATATACTATATTTCAACTACATATTCAACCAGGATTACTCTTGGACTTTCTATTACTATGGGATACCCTAAAATGGTTTTTTTGGTATCTTCCTTGACCTATGGTATGGTTTCCTTTTCTTTTTCTACTCCACTTGAATTCCCTACTTTTGATCTAACTCTTTTATGGATTATCATTGTATGGCTTTTTTTCCTTGTTATGCTTATGTTTTCGTTTTCTCGCAACCACAATTTAGCTAGATTCTCACACTCCCTACAATGTAAAATCATCAAGAAACATCTCTCTATATAATTTTTGATACATTTGGCTAAGAAAACCTCTAAAATATGAATTTATTTATTGATTTTCTCCTTCCTTTTCCAAATCATCACAAACTAGCCTCACTGCTTCTTTGATAAGATATTCGGATCCTCCTAATGTAACTAATTTATATTAAAGATTCTTTTAGAACCCCATCATATGATATATCTTAGTTTTATGAGTTTGATTTACTAATATAGAGGGGGAGAGTTAGAAAGAGAGGGAAATGAGAAGAGGGACTTCAATGTTTCTCCAAGATCCCTCAGAGATGAATTCATCAATCACCTTACTATAGCACATGAAAGATGACCCTGATGTAGTAGCCAGTTCGTGGTCTTAATCATGAATGAGCATTAGATATAGGCTACAAAAAATCTATAAAATGTCAGTATTGGATGAAATAAAACCTAGAGGACTCGAAAAATACCATCTAAATGCAAACAAGGTGATATCAATCCCCTGGTAAAGGAGGTATCTGTTCAGTTCCTTGCTCCTTGTTGGATATTTTATGATTCTTATATGTGTTGTTATTCAGTGTTATCTTTGGTTTATATGTGATTCCATCTAGATTAGGTGGATATTTTTATTCCAAAATCTTAGTTTGGACATGGTATCCTAGTATAGCAATAACTATGATCTTGGATTGTTTTTATGGTATGGTTGTGTTCTCATATTTCTGTTTTCTTTTATTATTCTTCATATTCTAGTGAAATATCATGATTATAATTTCTTATTCATGTTACCCAATTGTTTAAATCCCATAAATTATAATGTACATATTTATTTCTTTCCATTAATATCTTATTAACATGTTATTTTAAACTCTTATGTTTCATCATTTTTTCACTTGACTTTATTTTATTTTTATTTTTTGAGTTCTTTTGTACATTTCTGTAATTTTAATATTCATGGTTCACCCAATAGTGATTGGATTGGGTTAGTACCTGGACGTAATAATGACTCCTCATGCAACATGGGATGATGAATAACAAAGAAGGCATGTGGTTATACTATGGGAATAATATGTTCTCATATCACAGTAGTTGTAATCGAAAAAAATAGAATATCACATATATCATGATAGAAATGAAATAATAAGTGCCAAGTTCCAAAAACAATAAGTAGAACATAACTATGATTTAACCAAATGGATGAGATAGTGTTATACAAGACATAGATACATAACTAACCCTATATGGTGGACAAAATAAATTTATTAACAAAAGAATAAAATAATAAGATAATAGAAGTAGTATAATCTATAAAATTTCCCTATGTCCTATCCTGGTCCTGATCTCCAAGACTCCATCTTAGCTATCCATTCAAGCATCAGTCATAGGAAACTTTACATTTTCTTTTACTTAAATCATGATGTCTACTTAGGTACCAATACAAGCTCGAGTAAGGTGTGAGTACGACTCAGGAGGCCTCCACTAATGACCTCTATAAACCTATCTAGTCTGAGTAGGAATGTATGTGGGTCTGCATAATAAAATAAAAAAATGAAAAAAATATTTTCACTCCTCGAGCTCTAAGGTGGAACCCAAGATTGACCATACATTCTTTAGTCAGTATTGAATGTCTCTAATCATAATAAGATATTGTTTTTGTTATTGTCTTTTGTTGTTGTTGTTTTTGTTGTTATTGTTTTTTTATTATTTTTGTTGTTTTTCTTTTGGTTTTTGTTGTTGTTTATATTGTTATTGTTATTGTTTTTGTTGTTATTGTTGCTATTATTATTATTTATTCATTTTATTTTTTTATATATTTCTCTCTTTATTTCTCTAATATTTATTTTATGCTATTCTTTTTTCCTCTCTTTTAATTTTCTCCTTCAAAACACAAACTTAGGATGAATAGACAGTCTCCCCCATTCCCCATGTATGGTTTATGAACCCTCACACCCTTGACACATCATACATATCTACCAAGAATTACCATATATCATGATTTTTCTAGGGATGAATTATATCAACGCTAAATAAAAAGAATTGATAAAAGGGTAAGCTTTATCAGTGCTATCTAAAAGTGCTGATAAAGGTATCCTTTTTTGTGCTAAAAAAATTGCTAATAAAAGTTTACGCTTTATCAGCACATTTTTAAGCACTAATAAAGGTGCATATTTTTCAGTGCTTTTATTAGCATGAATAAAAACTTAAAATAAAAAATATTATAAATAAATATAATTGCCATATTTATATTCAAAAATTAAAGTTCATTTATATAAATTAATTACAAAATTCATGTATATAATTAAAATAAATATGATATATTAATATATATTTTTTAATAATTCAAATAATTATATATATATATAAATGATTTTTAATGTATGATATTTGAATATATAAATATATATAATTTTTTATATACATATATGTGTGTATACATTATGTTCTGTGTGTATCTGTTTTTTCTGTCTGAGAGTGTATAGATGTTTTATGTGTACAAATATATCTACATGTATGTATATGTGTACATGTATGTAAGATATACATATATACAGAACATGTGTACATGTGTATGCATGTCATGTACTTATTTCTCATTTGATATATATTTTTCATTTTTGATATAATATTTTTTGAAATTTATTTATTTTTTAACCATATTTATATTTTCCTAAGCATTATTTTTAATAGGTTTTTAATTTTATTTATTATTTTTTATTTATTAAGTTGTAATATTTTTACAATGTTTATAATTTGTATAATTAAGTTATTTAAATGTATTTTTTAACATTTCATTCATTTTTTATATGTTTATAATTCATGTAGTTAATATTATATAATTTAATTTTTTGAAATGGATTTTTTTATTAAATTTTTTTTATTCTTTTTTAATATTAAATTAATTTATTTATTAAATTTTAAAATTTATTTATTTTTAAATTTATTAAATTTTCATGATTATAAGGAGACATGTTCATAGGTCTGTGTCTGAATTTATAGATTGATCTAGGTGTTATGGCATCCTAGATTTTTTTATGACATTTCATCTTCAATTGGAATCCTAATTAAAATGGATAACTCCCAAAAAAATTGGCCATCTTTGTCCACTTTGTAAGGTTCCTCATTGAGGTTGACCTTAGTATAACTCTAAATGATAGAGTTGTGTTCTCCACTCCTCAGGAAGATGTTAATATGAATATTGTGTATGGAACAATGTCACCTTTCTTTTCTTCATGTGGAATTATTAGGAATGAGAAATAAAAATAAATTAATGAAACTGTATGTTCTATTTTCCTTTCAAGAGGAAATGAATCATCCCATTGCAGGAAGAAGGCTGACAATACTAGGAAGACAAAGAATGATCGGGACATTGGAAATCTTCCAAGGGATATGGTTCATGGAAAGGTTGTGAAAACTCTTGTTGCCTCCCGGTCTACACTAGATTAGGAATAGGTTGGTATTCTAGTTCTTAAAATGGATTTATCCACTACCACCAATAATATGCAAACCCCTTCATGAGTAGGTATGATGGTTTAGGAGCTGATTGTTGATGAGGTGATATCTTCTTCTCTGGGGGATTCCTTCCAAGATGATTTAATTCATGTCTAGAAAGAGGATAAATAGCATGAGGATGAAAATTATAGGATGTAGTGCACATATGAAGGTGATCTATAGGTTATTTCACAGGCTACCATGTTCTCTGATTTCATGCCCAAGGCTAACACCCATATACATTTTATTCAAGGTAATGGTTCTTAGGTGGATATTATTGAAGAGGAGGAGATGTAACTTGCATTGAAATCATACAAATATGATCTTGTCAAGGATATGGATAGTGAGGATGAATAATTAAATGTGAAAAATTAGTTTGATCAAGAATTTTAGCGGGAGAATTTGTATTCCACTATAAAATGAAAAGGTAAGACTAATATGGTATGTTCTCTTTCAAGTAGCAGGAGCCTAACAGTGTCTGCCCATGTGGAAACCCCAAATTTTAAGGGGATCAGGAGTTCTGATGGAATAGGTGTTGTTGATGGAAATGGAGTGGAGGATGTTGAAGACAAGGGAGAGACCCCCTTGGCTCAGGTTTAACCAAAGGTAAGGGAACACTCACTCAATCATCTTGAGATCTAGAGTAGATCCAAAAGAAGGGATGTTTTCTTTAGGAATTCGGTAGTGCTCATGGAATGTTCAGTGTTGACAGAAAATCCCTAAGCACTAAGACTATCACCTCAAAGAGCATCTCTGATATGAATTTATTACTAGAGGGTTTAGATCCAACTTGTCCTCAACGTCTTGAGGATCCTACCTCACCGAATGAACTCTTTGACCCTTAGTATGTAAATACACGAAAAAACCAAAAACCTGGAAGGGGGGCTATCATCTAAGAGGTAGGGGTGGTGTTTTATCTCAACATACATGTTGAACTCACTTCTTACTTTTCCAAGGCAGTTTTTCCCTCATTTTGTGGTAGTGGAATGTCCTTGCATTCCACATCCATCTCTTTTATTCTTTCAGTGTGTTTATCCTCGATATATTTTAGGATTAGCGACTACAACTCATGGTTTTCACCATATTAAATATAATAATAAATATATATTTATCTAAATAATTATAAAATTGTAATAAATATATTTAAATAATAAATGTATTTATTGTATTTATAATTAAATATATTTACATATTAATAAATTTATATAAATATATATAATTATAAAAATATATTTATACTTACAATTATAGATATATATAATTATAAAATTATAATAAGTGTATTTCCTATATTTATAATTATATATATTTATATATTAATATATATATATATATATATAATTATATACAAATAAATATATGTATTTAATTATGTAATTATATATATTTATATATATAACTATATAAATTTATTTCTAATTATATAAAAATATTTAGGAATATATTTATTTATAATTATAATTATAAATATATATCATTAATTTTATTTATAAATACATATTTACAATTATTTTAATATATTTTGAATTGTATAAATAATTATTTGTTTATAATTATTTATAATTATATTTATTTATTTATATTTATAATTATATTTTTAAATTCATATTTATAATTCTTTAAATATTTATTTTTAATTTTATTTATTTATAATTATATTAATTAGTATTTTTTATATTTATATACATTTAAATTTTTAAATTATTTTAATTATGTTATTAACATTAGGTCTTTATCATCTCTTTCTCAATACTATTAAATATATGAGATGTTATGAATTTAGACTTACATGATATATTTATGTTTTTAAATAGAAAAAAAAATTAATTATGTAAATTTATGCTTTATAGATATCAAATATTTCTTTCCTTGAATGATTTTTCTCACTAAAAAACAATCTGAATAACCATCATTTGACTCTTATTAACATAGAATATTGACTCCATGTAGCTTAAATGATTCATTAAGAATTACCTTTTATGGGTTCTAAGAATATAATTTTTGTGTATTTATTTAACTTGTTAAATTTTAATATTAATAAATCAAATACGATGAATATGAATAGAAAATTTATAAATTCTAATCATATGAAAAAATAGTATAAGAATGGGGTGAAATTGATCGTCAGGTTTTCAAAATATCATGCATATGACCCTTCTCAAATCATCTTTCCATGTTTGAACTTTTTATTCAAGATTAATTATTCTAGAACATGTGGAATATCACTTGATATATCATGGAACATATCGAAGTTATAAATCACTGTCTAGATATAGAAAAAATCAATGTAGCTAGTGACTGGGATAAAACTATATTTTATGGATCATCTAATATGATTACAAGTGTGTAAAATGATGAAGAGTATATCAAGGATAATATTATGGGTGTGAACGATGATAAATATATTATTTAGGAAATGAAAATGATAGTTGAATATAAACTTATGATTGTCCAAAAAAATTTGAGAAGATAAATGGTTGTGAAAAGAGGTCATTGTATGCTGGTTGTACAAAATATATAGCATTGTCAGCCATACATAATCTATATAATTTAAAATATGAAATTAGATAGAGTGATTCCTATTTTATTGAACTAATTTCTCTCATGAATAATATGATCCCATAATAAAATGAGCTACCTTGTAGAACATATGATTCTAAACAAATTATAAGTTCAATGGGTATGATTTTTAAAAGAATACATGATTCTCCAAATGATTGTATATTGTTTCACAAGGACCAAGAATCACTTAAAAATTCCCAAAGTGTGGTGCTTCTCAGTACAAGAAAGATTATTCAAGTCCTACAAAATTTTTGTAGAACATTACAATAATTCAATGTTTTAGGTGCATATATGGATGTGAGAAGACTACAAGATAATTTAAATGGGATTAAGATACTAGAAATAAAGATGGGAAACTTCATCACTCAAAAACATCTCCTTAGTGGAAGAGATTTGATCATGAGTATCCTGAATTTGGAAATGAACTGAGGAACCTTCATCTTGCGCTATCTATATATAGAGTGAATCCTTTTATTTTTCAAATCATCACTCATAGTAAATGGATAGTTATTTTGGTATATTATGACTTTCAACCTTGGTTATATGTGAAACACATATACATTATATTCTCTCTATTTATTTTATAACCAAAAAAACTAGGTAATGGTATAGATGTTTATTTGGATCCATTGGTCAACAATTTTAAATTATTATTAGATTCGAGTGTTACATTATATGATGTTTAAAAAATAATATTACACATTGAGATAAATTTTGTGTTGGATGATAACTTAATTTCATTATTGTGGGAGTTTTTTAGGATATATCATTAAATGAACTCAAGGGTGTCCTGTTTGTGAACAATGTACATAGTCAGTTAGGTTTAAACATTCATTAAAGACCATGTTTCTAGTACATCTCATATTTCTACCCTGACAACATAAGTACTGATATTGGATGAAATCATTATATGAGAGTTAAGAATAACATACATTGCTATATCCACTAATAGTTGATCAATTATTTAAGAAAGTAAATATATGGACAATTCTTTTGGAAAACCTATTTTGAACAACATTACAAAAATCGGTATAAAAAAGAGATATGTTTTTCTAAATTACCATACTGGAATTGTTTTCATTGATGTTGGTGTCTTAGGACAAACTGTTTGTACTTTGGTTACATGTATATTCAATATATTTAATATTAATAAAACATATTATTATATATTTTTCATTATTTTTCAAGACACTAATATAATAATGTTCTAAAGTGTACATCGCATTGATAAGTTCACAATAGTTCACCACTATGATGGGAACCTTGAAGGGTTATGAATATATTATAAAATAATGCTCTATAGTTGGATAACATACTATGATGGGACACATAGTACATGGACTGTTAGGTGTGGGCACTCATATGTAGATGAGGATTCTTCACATGAATTTCGTACTTAGTAATCTCTAAGATGGTACATTATGATAACAGAACTGACCATAAAAAGTCTATATGTTTTAGTTGCATCGAATATTCCCATATTTGAGCAGGGGTAATGGTCCTTATACTTTATGATTATCATTAATTCTTGTCATGAATCGTGTACTTATATTTTTTGAAGAAAATTGTTACAAAAAATATTCTCGGTGAGGTAAGGTATGTTGGATTTATCACGATTGACATTTCATTAATGGATAATTCAAGGAAGGATTGGTCCCATCCATATTTATGGAAGCTAGTATCTTTTACCTTTTATTGGAATAGAATTGTCACCCTAAATTCCATGGTATTATTGTAATTATGTGTTTATTTCAAATATTCAAAGAAATATATATCGATCATATAGGTTGATGAAATGGATGTAAAACCTTCTTTATTGTATATTTTGATAAAGATATTATATTTCATATTGAGATTTCATATGTGGTTGACATCATTACTACATTAAGTTCATTATTTTGGGTTCCTTGAATGGTTTTTAGATTGTAATATTGTACTTTAGGAAAACCAACCTAATACCAATGAGAAATAATCCTACAAGGTCACACAATAAGTGTTTCCAATTATCTTGATTAAATTATTTTTGAATTTAATTATTTTAAAAAATATTATTCTCAATACAGAGGGATAATTTTATTCATGTTTTTTTGGGTCATAAATATTTATTGAAGAATTAAATATTTAAAAAAATATTTGTTTGGGTGTTCAAAAAATTCTAGAGGAGTTTGAATGTTCCAAGATTGTGTCTGGTGACAAATTTTAATTAACAAGATGGTCAAATAATATTTTCTATTACATAAGTTAGTGAGCACCAACAAATAATAATATTACTATTATGGGGCATTAGGTTTATTAAATATTATAAAATTATTTAAGGTTTGGAATGGGATTAAATAATATTTTATCCTAAACTATAGCTCTATAAATAGATGGTTATGTCTATTGTGAAGTTTGTACAATTGAAACTAGAGAATTGTTATGCATAAAAAATTCACTATCGCCTCCTCCTCTCTCTCCCTCTCAAGAAATAGAAACACAAGAGACATTCCTTCAATACCAAAGGACAAGAGTTCAATATAAACTATACAAGATAATTGATTCTCCATGGTAGCACTAAAATATAGATTCGTGTTTTTTAGAGATCAAAGGAGCACATGTGGATCACTTCTAGATAGATTCTATCATTGGATCCTCATAGCACAGTGTAGTAAATATGAAAGGGTCTTTTTGGATGATCAAAATATAAATAGAATAATGAACCTGATCTAAGGTATTCATTTCTTCCAATATTAAATAAATTAATTCTAAATTTTACATGAAAGATCCTCACTCTGAGTTTTGGGTAACTAAACATTAAAATAAATTTTAATATATCACCCACCATCACATGCTTCTACTATACCTAGAACCAATATTTATTACATTATACATTTTCTTGATGTTATGCATGTTGAAAAAATATATATATGATGGTATCATTAGAATGTTACTAAATTCAACTAGAAAAATAAAGGATATAATTACGTCTAGGTTGTACATTATTGACTTGGGAATAAGGAAATATTTGGAACTAATGATGAGTAAAAAATGGACTTTTCTTCCTCCAGTTTCTTACTCTTTCCAAGAAAGAGATATATCAGTTTTACAACTTATTGAATGATTTCAAGGTTCCAGAGATGTTTTCATAAAATATCAAGAATATCAGTTCAATGAAGGATTTAAATTTAATGTGTTTGAGATCATATGGGTTTCATGTTTTGATGTGATACCTAATTCTTATAGATTTACATTTCATTTTTTCCAATAATATCCATCATTCATTAACAAATATATTTTTCTTTTCCAATGATATATGTAGAAAACTTATAGACCTAATATAATTTCCAATTGTGGAAAAGAAATTTTTTGACATATTATGTTAATTATAGATGTTCTTCCTGCTTAAAATCATTGATATGATGGTTCTCTAGATGGTTCACTTTATAAAAGGGTAACAACCTCGACCCCAATAGCCCAATCCAGTGCTTTAATTTAATATATTGGCATATATACAAGGAATCAAATACTAAATGAATTATAATTTTTTTAGTTTTGGAGAAAAAGATATATACATGATAATCATTTTACATTGGGAGTACAAAATAAAATATAACAGATAATAACTCCAAATGAACTATGTCCTTGAAAAATCATTCAAATATTTCATCATCATATCCTAGAAAAAGGGGGGAAATAAGGGTGATCAAAAATGCTTAGTAATGGTTATGTAAATTGGAAGGTATCATGAATCAATAAAGAATAATCAATATTGTAAATAAATAATAAAACACACATTCCCTTTAAATAACTTGACTTCATTAATAAATAATTTATAATTAATATAGAAAGCTAAATAACTAAGATCGTGTGTAATTTAAACAATAAAATAATAATTGAATATATCCATAGATAATATCATTATGAAAATATTGTGATTCATAATGATGGAATTGTTAATTAAGTAAATGATTAATTATTAGATGTTTTTTCTCAATCATGTGATACATCTATAATCAATTCCTTTTACAACATGGTTTAAATTATAGGTTGAAACTCGTTTAAAAAGTCCAATTAGATTTGTCTCATGAGACATACTGATGTATAAAGGGGCTATATAATACTAGGTCCCACACATCCTATAGGTCCAAATCATTCATCATATATTGAATAATAAATTTAAATCATGAATCAATATGTCTTATCATCATATATTTATATTGAGTAAAGGATACTGATTTTTCAATATTTCCGCAGTTAATCAAAAAAATTTCAAAGTAAACACTGTATGTAAAAATTGTATATTATTTAAGAAATAATAATATTTAACATATAAGAGTATGTATATTTAATATAAATGTAATGCCTAATGAAAAATTATCATAAGAAAGTGGTTTTTTCACGAGGAGGTGAAAATAAAAAAAGAAAGTGATATTGTTAAATAACTTTTAACACCTGGTAATTATCAAGTCAAATACCCTTGGATAAAATAATTCAAATTGAAATATAAAATACAATTAATTTTGAATGAATCATGATATTACTTGTAAAATGGGTAGTATATACACCACAAAAAAAATGAATTGGTGCATAATAAAAAATAAATCTCAATGGAATTTAAATTGAGAAGAAATCCATTACCTCGCACTTCCTTTTGATTGAACAATATTTAAATAAAGATATAGTGGTTTTAAAACTTTTATTAAATTATAACAAAACCTTATTAATATTTATAATATCGTATATGATCCTTTAATAACATTTTATCAACATTTGTTTAGTACTCTTTCATTATTTTAATTATTTTGGGTGTTAATTTTCTTATATATTTCATTTGTTATTTTTCATGAATGTTATTTTTCTTGTGATTATTACATAGTTTTATCATATTAAGAATAATTATCATGACATAATAATCATATTTATACATCAATTATAATTTTATGACAAATCAAGAAATATGGTTTTGAGAAATGAAGTATGTTACGGTCATGGAGATGGTAGTTCGTACGTACATATGAGTAACATTTCAATTTTTAAATGATAATTATGGAAAGAAGCTAATTAAAATATTATTTTATATAATTATAATAATATCATAAATAACATATTATTTATTTAAATATACATATATTTATATATATCATCTATGTGGTTTAATGATGAAAAGATATTTGTATCACTTCGTGAAGGATGTATTCCACACGTACATGAAAAATGTTATAATAATTAAGTGAGTGAAAAGGTAAGAAATGAAATTATATATAATAATTAAATTTTTATTGAAAAACGAATCACATCGCTTCGTGAGGTGGTAGTCCACCGTACAGACGAGTGACATTATCGTATCTCCTATGGAATATAAATTAAAAAAGATATATATGATATAATGACTACATAGGTATAATTATGTTATAAATATAATATATATATACTTTATATCAATCATCATACCCAACCTTGATATGTTTTAAAGGGAAAATTGAATGATATTGGTTCAGGAGGCTGTAGTCTACCGTACACATGAATAATGATTTCATAACTCATTTTATGGAAGTGGAAGTGGTTTTAGGTTATTAATTTAAAGTAAACACATCTCATTAAATTAAATATATTTAGTTTATTATATCATCATGTTTAAAAAAATTAAGGAAGAGGATAAAGAAATAAAATAAAAATGCTCTTTGAAGAATGTTACCTCTTTTTTGGGTATCTTCATTAGGTTTTCACCAAAGCCTTCCAAGGTTTGATTTCATCCCAAAATAAGGTTTTAAAATGAGAGGTGAAAATTTGAAAAAATTTTATGTTAGATTTTATTATAAACAAGAGGGTTTTAATGTGTGAATAAGAGAGGATAGGTTGTGGCCTTCTATATGCGAGATGAGTGGCACAGTTATAATCTGTTGAAAAAGATTCAATCATACCCACAATTTTATCATTCCAAAAGCTTCCAAAATGGGTCATTCTCAAACCTAGAAAATATTAGGTAGAAATATTTCCGTCCAATTGGTGTTGGGAAAGTTTTTAGGTCATTTTTAACCCTTATCCTCTTAGTTTAATACCCTAATAAATCAATTTTTACCTTAACTATTTTAATTAATTTTTAGTGTTTTCATTATTCATTTTAGTCAAAAATTAAGTAGAAATTCATAGAAATTATAAATTATGATAATGAATAATATTTAATCTATTTTTAAAAATTAAATTCAAATAATAAGAAAATTTTAATTTAAAATTAATCCAACAGACGTGATGAGAATATGGGTTTTTTAAGGGAAATGTCCAAAAGTTTAGATAGTTTTTATAAAAAAAATTAAATATGAAAACTATTCCAATGAAATAAATTGGATTTATTTATATAAACTTTAAAAATATTTACTATAAAGAATAAAAAATAAAATTTAACATTATAAACTATTTAAATGAAAATGTTGCTTTCAATTATAATTCATTATTTTTTACTATTCATTAAACAAATTATTGAAAAAACAGAAAAAAATCACCATAAAATAATTTTTGTATTATGATTTCAAAAATAAATTTTATTTTTTCAATAAAAGTTTTTAAATATGTAAAAATTAATTTTAAATCATGCATACAAATCATGGCTAAACCATCTTTTAGAAAAAAATACGGTTTTTCAGATTAAATTTCTTTTTCTTCCAAATGATTTGTATTTTCATTTATAATAAATATATAAAATATATATGTGTGTAAAATATATATATTTTTCCTAATTTAGTTCTATTTATATTCAATAATTTAATGGTTATTTCATATTTTTCATGTTTAAATAATATTTTAATTGAGTATCGTGTGTCGTTTAAACCTATTGTTGCATGCAACACAACCTAAAATCGGTGTTGTGTGTAATGAAAGTTAAACTAATTATTTCATGAAATGAAATCTATTTAAGAGATTTAAATATATTTTAAAGTCTCATGGTGTTATATTTTCTTCATATCTTTGTGTTTTATTTCACATGCGCTATTGAATACAATGTTCTTATTTTAAAAAATTAGGGTGTTACATTTTCCCCACCTTAAATAATTTTTTTTGAAAAAATTAAACTTAATCTTAGTGACCAAGGGTTTTATATTGGAGATTATTTTTTTGAAAACACACATCACAAAAAGATTTAATATTACTACCTCTTAATAAAAGATATATGGATTCAAATAGGTCATATCAAATAATAAATAACTAGGATTTTATGGAAGAGAACATTGGTGTAAGGTGAAGATATATACATAGAAGAAAATTATAAATAATTATAGAGAGTGATTGAGGTCATTCGTTATAATAAAGTAAATGGTAAATAGAAAGTTAAGGGCCACAAAACCATAAATATTTGATGATATAAAATACTATCTAATTTAATAGATATGAGTGTAATAGGAAAATATTTTTGTTTTGAAATCCTTTTCTTAAATTTGGGGAATTATTTTACTATATAAAAATATAAGGATATATACTTAATTGATACATTTTAATTTCATAATCACAATTTAAAACATTGGTCATTATTCTATAAATTTTCTATTCATCCCTTTCTCTAAGAAATTAATATCTAAAAATTAATTTTATTTATGTTTAGACCACTAAAATTTACTTTCACGAATCATAAGATACATAAAATAGTGAAACAAATTCCTATCTGTATCAAACTATATTCTAAATACAATATAGTTAGCACAAGATATCTAATATAGTACATTATTCTCTAAAACCTAATCCAAAGTTCAACTTAATCCATTTTATAAATGGTAAACCTTATGACCCGTCCAAAAAATTAAGATCATAAAAATTATAAAGAAGGTCACTAAATTCCCAAAATGAACTTATCATTAATCATTTAAATAATATGAAGTGTCTCTTAATCATCACATAACAAACATGTGAATACCACTATCATGTACTCTCTTAAAACATGTTAATATCCTAAATTACCATAAAACCTAAGTGATGACATGCATGCTTTCGTATTCCTTAAATAAAACATATATTATAGGATATATTCCTTAAATAAAAAAATGGTGTTAACTCAATAAATATAGAATAAACCACTTTTTCAACAAATCATTAATAATTTCCAAGGTATTCAGCACTATGTAATTTACATTATCCATATCAATCATCTCTTTATCCCAACATCATTATCTCAACATAAATAACATGTTAAGTTTTATCTTTCTATTAATCATGTATTTTCAAACCAGTTCAAATTGCCACTAAATCTCTTTTCTTGGTACCAATCAACAAAATTTTTCAAATTCTTTAAGAAATATTAATGTTGTATAAGACTTATACATTTCATAATTCTTATAAATATAATATCATCAATAAAATAATTTTACAATATATTTGAAATATAAAAATAATAAATCACATTAATCATTATACTTTGGATATATTTATAGCATAATCTTGTCCTTGGCCCCTTAGATTATTTTAAGTTATATCCCCTTAATGGTTGTGATGTTCATTTTTGTAGTGCTCCATCTACTTACAGTTGAAGCATTAAACATTGGAAACTTCTTTCTTGATCTAATAACCATGATCATGGTGGCCTTTCTATATACACTTGGAGAAAACTATCATTCCCTTCAAGAAAGTACCAGGGAATTTCTTTCTAGAATTATTACATTTAGGAAAATCCTTCTTTTCCTTATTCCCAATATCCATTTTTTATTTTCCATCCTCTTCTTCTATTTCTTCCATTTAAAACCATAAGACTTGGATAATTATTTCTCTCCCTTGATATCAAATAAAATTATTTCATCATACGAATAAAATGTTTTTTATTCTAGTTCCATTTAGATGCTTGGATTAATCCATTTTTATAAATTATCAATATTTCACTCTGTGTTGTGTATGTAACCTATATAATACCTAGATAACCTATAAAAGGTATATTCATACTATATGAAACTTTCTTATTACTTTATATTTTATCTATTTAAGTTTATTTGTATTTTATTTTTTTTATCATGAGGTAAATATTTATGAATGAATGTCTCCTTTAAGGATTTCTGTTCCATGAGTTTTATTTCTTATTAATTTCTAATAATTTGGATCAATGACCACCATTGATCAAAATATCCTTTGATATAATACACTAAAACTGTATAATTTTCCATTTAAGAGAATCCTAATTCTGTTAATATCTTTTTTAAAGACTTAATCCATTTCTCAACATCCATTGAATTAGTAGTCCCACTAAATGTTGTGGCTTCTATCACATAAAGTGATCCAAGGTAGGAGAGTCATGTTGTTGAATAAGTTGATCCATCCAGGAAACGTTATTTTTCAAAACATAGTTAATATTCCCCAAAATTGAAATAATTTTCTCTATTCTAATATCAGCCATATTGTCTCTCTCATTTGTGAAATCTCTACATTGGCTATGAGTATTAAAACTCTTCTTCCTATTGGGTTCCATTTCTAAACAAATCAATATACTATATTCACTCATAAAATTAAAAAATTTAAAACATAATGTATAATTCAAAATATATTGTAACATATAACATAAATAAAAATTTATGCAATGTTAATATCATAATTATAAACTTGATTTATCTGGGGATATAATTATTTTCAAATCCTTCATAATGGTTTTTAAGGAAAATGTGAATTTATCCTAATCATATCCATCAGGAGTGTCAAACCAAGTTCACAGTAAGGCCTATATTCATGCATCAAGTGATTATTAGGTCCAGTCAAATTCACCCTTTTCAGAGTTGTTACCCCAAGGCACCTCTGTGATATAACCACATCCACTTATAGTATCCGGATAGAAATGTATTTCTATAACAGCACACATAATATTTTACTTACTAACCATTATAATGTTCTTCTATAAAATCCACAATGTCTATTATAGGGTTATGTTCCTTCATATATGTTTTCATTAATCTATTTCCCATGTTTTTCAATAAACTAACTCTAATACCAACTGTAACAACCCCAAACCTAGTAGCCTAGAGTTGGTGCCTTACATTATTACATTTGCATTGTCAAAAGGAATCAAATCCAAAATAACCAATCAATTTAGTTGTTTTGATGAACTATATACATATATGATAATCATTTTACATTTGGAGTAAAAATTAAAAAATAATACATAACAATAGTAAATTAACAGCATCCCTGAAAACTCATTTAAAGATTTCTTCTTCATATCCTGTAGATAGGGGAAAAAATAAAGGTGATCCAAAATGATCAGTAAGGGTAAAGCACAGTGGAATCAATTATGAATCAAAAAATAATAATAAATATGTAAATTTATATAAATGAACATTCACTTAATTTAAATAACTTGACTACATTACTATATAAGGCATAATCAATTTGTAAAGGTAAATAAATAATAACACTTTCCATTTAATCCATAAACTGAAAACTAAATACATCCATAGATAATATCTTTATGAAAATATCATGAATAATAATAACTAAATTATTAATGAATGAAATTACTAGTTATTGGATATCATGTCTCAGACACATGATGCCTCTATAATCAAGACCTTTCACAAGACAATTTAAACTACATGTAGAAACCTATTTAATTTAGCTAACTTGATTTTTATCCTGAGACCAACCAGTGAATTATGTGGATATATAATATCATTACCCACTCATCACTATAGATCCAAATAATTTCTCATATATTTAATAATTTATTTAATTCATCAATCCATATTCATTATCATCAAATATCTGTATTGTGTAAAGGATATAAATATATCAATATTTCACAAGTTAATCAAATAACTTTAAAAGTAAACACTAATTATAAAAATAGTATACATTTTAGAAAATAATCATTCCATCATAAAATAATATGGATATTTAATATAAATTTAATTTCTAATGAAAAATGATCATAAGAAAGTGATTGTTTCAATAGGAGGTTAACAATCACAAAAGAAAACAAGAATGTTCAATAACTCTTACCACTTGGTGATTTTCAAGTCAAATCCCCTTGGATTAAATAATTAAAATTTAAATATAAAATAACATTAATTATGAATTAATCATGATATTACTTTTCAAATGAGAAGTATATACACAACCGAAAATTGAATTGGTTTATAATAAAAAATAAGTCTCAATAGAATGTAAATTGAGATGAAATCCCTTATCGTGTGCTTCATTTTGATTGAATGTTACTTAAACTATGTGATATTGTTTTAAAATATGTGATTAACTTACCCCATAACTATATTAATATTTATAATAACATATATTATCCTTTTATAATATTTTATCACCCATTCGTTAATAATTTTTCAATATTTTCTTTGTTTCAGGTGTTAATTACCATATTTTCTCATTTGTTATCTGTCATGAAGGTTCTATTTATTGTACATATAATATAGTTTTATTATATCCAAAATAATAATCACAAAATAATTACCATATTTATACATCAATTATACTATTAAAACTAATCTTGAAATTTGTTTTTGATAAATCAAGTGTGTTACGATCATGAAGATGGTTGGTCGTACGTACAAATAAGTGACATTCCCATTTTCTAATGATGATTATGGAAACAATATAAAAAATATATAATATTTATATAATAATAATAATATCATAATCATAATATCATATATATATATATATCATCAATGTGGAGTGGTGATGAAAAGAGAGTCCCATCGCTTCATAAAGGTTGTAGTCTACACGTACATGAATGATGTTATCATCTTTAAGTGAGTGAAATAGAAATAAATAAAATGATATACTATCTTAATATAATGATAATTATTTTATTAATATCATAATTATATCATATATTTGTTAACTTTATCTTTGTTACCTTCCATGCAAATTGTTATTGAAAAACAAATAACATCACTTCGCGAGAAGGTAGTCAACCGTACACATGAGGGACATCATCATATCTCCTAAGAAATGGAAATTAAAAATTTATAAATGATATAATGACTCCATAGATAAAATTATATTATAAATATCATATATATATATATATATATATATTTGATATATCATAATATGGAACCGTGAGAGGTGTTAATGAAAAAATGAATGACATCAGTTCGCGAGACGGTAGTTTGTCATACTGACAAATGATGATTTTGTAACCCATTTTATAGGATTGGAATTGGTTTTAGGTAATTACCTTAACATCAAAACTTATTATATTTAATATACTAAATTTATTATGTCATCATTTTTAAAAAATAAATTATGACGATGCAAGAATAAATAAAATAAAAATGCTCGTTGAATAACATTACCTCTTCTTAAGGTATCTTCCTTATGTTTACACAAAATCCTTCATATAATGGATTTACTTTCAAAATAAGGCATATAGTATGATAGGGGTATGTTTTGAAGTTATTTTTTTAGGTCTTGTATAAAAAAATGGTTTTAAGCTGTGAAGAAGAGAGAATAGGTGGTGGCCTTTTATAAGTGATGTGAGTGGAACACCGGTACTTTTTAAAAATATTCAATCATACCTACGTTTTTATCATGAAAAAATATTACAAAATGGCCTATTATCAATCCTATAGTATTCTAGGTCATATTATGTCCATATAAAGGGTGTTTTACATGATGGTAGGTAAATTAAACACTTATCTTCTTAGTTTAATCCCATGGTAATTATGTTTTAACCTTAAATGTGGTAATTAATTTTTATAGTTTTCCCTATTAATTTTAGTCAAAAATTATGTTAAATTTATTATAAATTATAAATTATTATTATTCAAAATATTTTATCAATTATTTCAAATTCAATTCACATAAGTGACAAAATTTAATTTAAAATTAATCCCGTAGATGCGATGAGAAAGCGTGTTTTTAAGAGAAAATGCCTCAATGTTTAAAACTTTTTTATATCCTAATTAATTATTAAAATTATTATAATGATCTAAATTATATTAATTGATATAAAATTTAACTCATGATTCTTTATATCAAAATAAAAATTTAATTTAACATTTTAGATTATTTAAACAAAAAGGAAGTTTCTAATTAAAATTCTGTATTCTTTTTTATTCATAAAAAATAAAACTTTTTATAAATAACCCAAAAATTCAATATAATATAATTTTGGTATTCCAATTTTAAATATGAATTTTAATTTTTCAAATAAATTTTTTAATATCGGTGAAATTTAATTTTAAATCATGCGCTCAAAGCAAGAATAAACCATCTTTTAGAAAAAAAAATACATATTTTTAAAAATACTTCTTTTTCATTAGAATGATTATTATTTCCATTTATAACAAATATATAAAAATTCTCAATGTGTAAACTATATTTTATTCATAATTTAATTCTATTAATACCCACTAATTTAATATAAATGTAATATTGTTCATGTTTAAATAATATTTTAATAGATCATCGTGTTTCATTTAAACCCAGTGTTGCGTGCAACGCAAGTTAAACTCAGTGTTGTGTGTATGAAAGATAAACTTAGTTTTTCATGTAATGAAATATATTTAAGAGATTTAAATATATATTAAAGTCTCATTGTGTTATATTTTCTTATATTATTGGTGTTTTATGTCATAAATTCTATCGAATAAATGTTTATATTTTAAAATATTAGGGTGTTAAAAAAAGAGATTTGACTATGTGGTTTTATACATTATAGATGGATATACCACATTGAATGGTATATAAAGATTTTTAAATGGTATGCCAAATTCTAAATTCATCTAGAAAGTTTTATTGCATATAAATATATTATTCAAAAATCCATTAAATTCTATACGGATCACCTATCTGATGTGGAAAGCATTGGTCTACCGAAATCCCATCACACCAGATGTGTTGTGGGTGAACTAATTTCTAGAATATATGTTTTCACAATTCCTATTAAATAATTTGAGTAGGCACACTTTTATGTTTTTTTCTAAAATTTTAGAGGTTGTTTCATTTGTTGAATCCCACTCTATAATTCTTAGTCATTTGAATCCATCAAGGGCTAGAAGTTAGAAATCAAATACACATAATCAATAGTATATATAATAGTTTTGAGAACATATTTATAATGAGTCAACTAAAAATCTAGTTTCATTTTCAAAATGAATTTGATGGATATCCAGAGGACCAATTGTGCATGTATTATATTATAATTATTATGTAATTAAAATCTATATGTTCTATAAAAATGAATCTGATGAATGTAGTACCATGAAAAATAGTAGAGCTAAACTTCTGGCTGAAGTGATGCATGAATCTGGTGCCAAGGAAAGAAATCTTATTTAAGTGAATATTCCATATTTTGGAATCATCAAAAAAAAATATGGGAGTTTGATTATACAACATTCCAAGTGATGATTTTTCAATGCAAGTCATTTGATAATAAGAGTACAGTTAAAAGAGATTAATTGGGATCCATGAAAGTAGATTTAAGTAAGTAAGGGTAAAAATATGTATAGTTTATAATGGAAATAAAGGTAGTACAAGTGTTTTATGATCCATATCCTATAAACATAATGTGTTCAATTTTTCTTTTATTGACCAAAACCACTGAAGGTTCTGATGTCAATTCAATTGAGTATGACCCTTTCATTAAGATGTCAAAATCATTTTGTAGTGATCACAATATAGATGATATATTGTATGTTAATGGAGACCACAATAAAGGGATTTGATACTTTATGTAGGGGTTAAATCACTTAATCCTTTCAAAAAATATTTCAATAATCAGTTAATATTTTTTTAATATACATTACATTACCTTATATTATTTTCTCTCCACCACTGCATTTATGTAATCTAAATGAATTGTTCAACCACTTCTATATATAATGACTTCTACACATGTAAGTACTCTCAATCCCGAGGAAAAACAAGTTTCTCAACTTTATGGTGTTCCCAATGAAAATGAACAACGACCTTCTATATATGTTGATACAAACAATCTTGTGGAAAAACATACTGAAGATTATGAAGTTGAGAAAATGGTAGGCATTGAACAACCTATGTCCTAAAAAAATAAAATCATCTTAGTGTAACAGTTTTATAAAAAAATTGTTAAGGAGAGAAAAAAACATCAAATTTGATGTTGGATGGCATAAATGTGGCAATCATGTTAACCCTAGAAAGGCCATGTTCAAAAGTTAAATTTCTCTCACCACTCAAATTCATGTGTCTATTGATGTATATTTGTTGAAAAAATTAATACCCAGGATTAAGACCCTAATTTGGGAAGAGACAATGGTAAAGTTATGATATACTTTCCTTATATTACTAAACAAATAATGAAATGGTGATTTAATATACATTATCCCTTGAAGAGTGTGTTTAGAGTAGAAAAATCCAAAATGAATTTTTTATTAATTATATCTATAAAGGATCCTATATTCTATCTATAGATTCTTATTAATTATCATCTCAAAGATGTTTAAGGGAAAATAAACTCTCACCCACCAAAGATGTATGTACACCTGATTAACCAACAAGCATAAGATTCATTTATTATTCGTCATAAATAGATATCTTTTCAGGTACATTATGACGGGTAATAAATTTATTTTCAATACATTTTTACCAATAAAATTATGAGTGGTTGAAAAAAAGGTCCAATGAGAATAGGGAAATCTATCTTTTTTAACTTGTGAAGGATTTATCATTGATAAATGATTTTACATCAAGTTCACTATTTTAGTTTCCAATAAAAAGAATATGCATGATTTTACCAAATTTTTGATTGTGGGGGGGTTAAATTCTATACAATCATTCATGCCGGATTCACCACTTTTTTCCTTTATGGAAACTCTCAATGGTTCCCACATTCATAACTGAGTACGAACCTTCTTTCCAAAGGTAGGTGGTCCTTTCAGGTTTCAAACCCAACTACACTTATGAACTCACATTGGTTGATAAGATGGTAGTATGGTCTCATCACATGTTTTAGGGGGGTCTTTTACCTATTTTAGGGATCTAATATATATTTTATATATGTTTTATAATCTCATAAAAATCCTAATATGTGACCTATTTCCCTAACAAAATGATCAAGTGTTAAATCATTCCATGTGCAATTGGGGTTCTATTATCTGTATGTATCATATTTTTTTCATCCACATCCCTTCATTTCTTAATAATGGGTAGATACTTATATTTAAAAT
Organism: Viscum album; assembly: GCA_963277665.1. Classification (NCBI taxonomy): domain Eukaryota; kingdom Viridiplantae; phylum Streptophyta; class Magnoliopsida; order Santalales; family Viscaceae; genus Viscum; species Viscum album. The sequence continues at coordinate 1,660,009,047 of OY728153.1, forward strand.
CTATATATCCAAAAACACTAGAGTTTAGTACCATCCAGGGAGGTGATTAATATTTCAAGGATGGGACTGAACCTTTATGAGGCATTCTACATATCCTATTTCTAATAAGAATCAATACCCACATAGTTCATTTGAGTAAAGAAGTTTAATGTCATGTGGAAAGGATATACATGAGGTAACTTAGGCACCTGGTATGGAAATAGAGCCTTAGGAAGGTTTCCTACATATCATATTCATTGTAGGAATTAGAGTTATCATAGTTCGATTGCACCCTCAGGACATACCCCAAGGTTGATGCCCCTATATGGGGGAACTTATATCATCCTAATGATTGGGGCTATTATAAGAAGGTTTACCTAACTAGGTAAGAGTAATTTTGTGAATGATATGGTTATTTAAAATCCTTAATACCATTTGATCCATGCTCAATGTGAGAAACAAGGGATATCAAGTGACCAATCTCATTGCATATGGATTCTGGACTTATGAACTAGGGCGGACTTAATGGGGTTTTTAATATGGAGCTTGAGTCTTATGAAGATGTCCTACATATCCTATTTAATGTAGTAATCAAAGTTCTCATAGTTCAGTTGGCTTCTCAATCTACTGATAGGTAAGGAAAGTACATGAACCTATAGGGGAGTTTGGGTCACATGTATTTGAATGTAGGATACATGGAGGGACTTACACTGAAGTGGGTGCCTTTTAGAGTTTGGGCCTTAATAAGGAATCCCCTATATCCCTTTTAGATATATATCAAAGTTCATTAAGTTCATTTGTGGGTATTAACAAATACATCCACTGGATAAAATTTTATTGTCCAAGGACATCTTCCTGACATGTCCTGGTTATCTTCCTGAAATGTCTTGGGTGTATTTATGAAATTTCTACGGATTTCTGGACATATCTCGGTTTCCTAGTGTACATGTCAAAATGCAATCATATGATCCAAATCACTTTTTCAAAGGATGTTGAAAGAATTATATAGTGTGTCTGAAGGTCATTGCATGATCTGGAAAGCATGTATGTTGTAACACCTCGAGATTTTATGAAAAATATTCTTTTAATTTCATTGATGTCTTCTATAATACAGCACACCAAGTTTAGCTTGTACTATACGCAACACCGTATTAGCTTACAGTATACGCAATGCTATTCTTGGATCGTGTTACACATAATTTCATGTTCATTTTATAATAGTCATTCTACGCAACATTGAGTGTGTGTGTGTATATATATATATTCAATGTATAAATGAAATATGGTTGGATTCTGTTATACAAAACAATGAAGGATTCTTGCACAACATGCAACCCTGACTTGGCTTGCATTACATGCAATCGCGACCTTCCTCGATAGCGTGTGTTGTATGCAATACCAGGTTTTACTAAACAACGATATATTATTATAATATTATTATGAACTAACTGTTATGAATAGTATTAACTAAATTTTTAATTTTATAACATTATTATTCATCTTACACATTTTCTAGAACATAGTATAATAACAAAATAAATATTTGGGTAAAATAAGTATTTTTCAAAAAAATGCAGTTTTCCCGCCTTTTAATGGAACGCCCACTTTAAATCTAGTTTTTGACATGTTTATAAGTTCAATTTTACAAAATAAAATTATTCTTTGGAATCAGGATATAAAATTTTACCTTGGATAAATTTTTCATATTATTCTGATAACTTTCATATTTTAATGAATAGTAAAAACATGCTATATTTTCATTAAAAACAACTTTTTTCATCATAATAACTTATGTGGTTAAATTATAATATTGAATGGTTTTAAAGTATAAATATAATATATTTTTACCATTTAATATAATTTATGTCATTAGCATTGATTTTACATTGAATTCGTTGGTTAAATCAATTCAATTTTTTGCAATGTTTTAATCAAAAACCCGTTTTCATTCGACAACGGGATTAATTTTAATTTAATTTCTGCAACTTCTGTATATTGAATTGGAAACAATGGATTATATATTTGTATTCAGTGGGTCCAAATTATGTTAATAGGCTACTTTTTATTTTTGGTAATTATGAATAGTAACTACGGTAAATTTTATTTACCATAGTTAAAGGTAAATCGGGTAATTAAGGGTAAATATAATATTATAAAATTACCCTACCACATGCCAAAATTCTATTGTATGGCTAAAAGTATACTCATATAACCTAATGGTCGGATTATATTCATTTTATGGAATTTTGACCATGAAAATAATTTAATTATTATTAAAACCAAAGAAAGTGACAACATGTCACTCTCTTAAATCTTATAAGTATAATAATTTTAATTTAGTGATAAACATCATAAAACTTCGAACATGAATAGTCTCAAGAAATATAATAAAATTATCTACATCATGATAATTTATTATAATTATTAGGGAATAAATAATTGTCATTAATGGTGATACACTAATGATACAGAAATTATTTATTAAGTGGGAAATAAGTAATATAGTTTTTATTGAAATAATAATACCTAATAAAAGGCCCACAAACCTGACAAAAACTTTTTGGTAGTGTATATATAAACCTTAATCATCCAATGACCTAATATATAACCATTTGGAGTCTTATAAAAGTGATTATGACACTTATATTATTTTATTTTAAATGATACCAAAGTTGTCACCTTCATAATTTAATAAATATAACAATTTAAATATTGTGATTTTAAGATGATAAATTCGAGTAAAAGTATTATTGTGAAAGGTAATAGATTTATATTCATCATAGGATTTTATTTGTAATTTTTATTCAACAAATCAGTATATTAAATAATTATACAAAAATGTTGTAGTAATTATTTTATTAAGAGATAAACCAAATAAATGGTTTTAAAAATAATAAAATAAATATTATATAAACTATTTAAAGTTATACACTAATTTAATAGATACATATGACCTTTTATGAATCTATTAAAGCTTTTATTTTGAACATATCTTCTGTATATATTTTATTTAAATTCAAATAAATGAATAGTGTCAAAATTGACACTATTGTTATTTTATAAAAATAACATATTATAAAATTGTTTAAAAATCACAAAAATATTTAAAAATTATAAATTTAAATTTTATGGTCTATAATGTTATAAATTAAATAATTATGGAAAACTCACAACAAATAAGTAATTATTTGTTATAATTTAAAAATTTATAATTTTATTACCACAAATAAACTTAAATAGATTAAATAAGGATAAATCAAAATGATAAGGTTTAAAATAAGATCCAAACATGTATAAATTTAATTGGTTGATGAGATTACAACCCTATTTCATCTAATTTTCAAATATGAGTCATTTTTTGTGGTTTTTAAGTGGGGTTAGAATTATTACAAATTAATATTTTTAAGAATTCCAAAGGTGCCCCTCTCCTCCCTTATAAAAGGGAACCTCGTCCCTCTCTTCCACACACCACTTTGAGCCTTCAAGCTCGGCCAACCCCTGCCCAATTCTCTTATCCACTTCCCTAGAATCATCCTAGAGGTCTTGGTCTTCTTCAAATACCAGTTTTAGTGCCCTAAGAGGAGGTCTCAAAGAGGCGCTTCAAAGAAGAGGAGGTTCGAATACATACGAAGCATATCGGACCTAAGGTAAGGGATAATTGTGCAAATCTCATTTTTATCTGAGATTGCTTATTCGTAAGTGTTTACTGGGGTTATTTCTATCATCCATGTACATGTTTTAAAAAAGTTTTTTCATGTATGTTTAATGTCCTTTTTACCCATTTTTTACTTTTACTACATGGTATGTAAGGAATCTTTCTTTTGCTTACGTTACGAGGTACTTTTTGACTTTTCCGGCAAAAGTACAAAAAGAATGTTTTTTAACTTATATGGTGCGAATGGATTTTTACGGTTTTATAAAGCCTTATTTTCATGAAGCTTCCTCCAAAGGATTTCATGACTATTTTCAACAAAATCTCTTTCTTTTAAAATTGCATGACATTTTGTGAAAAGAAATTTATTTTGAAGAAGAAATGATATTTTCCTCAATAATTCATTACAAGTGTTTTATCAAAACCATTTTCCATCTAATATGAAAGTATTTCATATGTGTATGTTTCAAGTGTAATGTATCTATGATTAACATGGTTTCAATTTTCTTATTATGAAATGATATCCATTTCTTTTATATGTATTATGTGATGATGGGATGATATTTATGAAACCCATTTTATTCGTTGGGTTATTATGAATGGTGTATGTTTATTTTGTGGCACATGTAAGAATGATTTCATTATGAGATGGGTGGGACCTATATCTCCCTCCAACGCATTGGGTAAATATTTATATCTCATGAGATAGACATGGTTGGAACGGTAAGTTAAACCGGTTCAGTAATACAGGACTGGAACGAGGAGTGAACTCGATTCAGAAAGGGACTTTGTCCACTAAGATGGTCTTGGCAGCAATGTCTTGGCTACTATAGAAATAATATCATGTCCTTCACGGTTTCCACAATTACATGTTTTATTCCCATGCTATTTTATCATTCTTAATGTTTCTTTATGATCTATGCCTTACGTACTTACATGTTTTATGTCATTTCTCAATATTTTTATGTTTAAACATTATGTTCATGTTTTTAAGTTCAAATGCATATGGTATGTTTTATTTTATCCATTCTTACCCTTACTGAGCATTTGAGCTCACCCTTTTTATGTTTTCTTTTCCCCAGGATATAAGGATAGGTTTTAGGTAAGAATAAAAGGGGAAGATCTTTATGGGAGATGTTGAAGATCTTTCACCATGATTAGAAGATTACGTTCCAAGTTTCCAAAGACACTAAACTATTACGGTCCTTGTGTGTCTGTTTTTTTTATGTATTAAGTATTCCGCTAAAGTAATGTAATGTCCATGTACGTCAAGCTTCGGGTCTCTACAGTTGGTATCAGAGGAAAGGTTTAGTCAACCTTTGGAAACTAGGATGCAAAAACGTTAGTGAGATCCCTAGATATATTTCTAAGGTATGTCTAGGGATGTCCCTAAGGATAAGTATACGTATAGGATACAGTCCTAGAACTACGGTAAAGATCATAGAATTTAACCTAAGATGGTAGATATTGAGGATACTCCCCCTTTACTATGTTGTTTTACCTAGCATTATTTTCCCTCTCACACTATTCTTTTTAGGTTTTAGAAAATGGCTGGAAACAGGAAGATTCACGATAATGGAGGATATGATTGACAATGGAATGATTTTATTCATGAGAAACCAAATGAAACGGGATCTGGAAGTCCAAACATTATTATTATGCCTAATCAACAATCTCATAATATGATCAATAATCTCAACTTTGGTAAGTTTCCCGACTCAGATAATAAGAGAAAGATGGAGTTTCATGATGATCATAGAGGAAAGAAAGTTCAATTTCCCTCATGTAAATCATGTGGGAAGATGAATCAAGGAGAATGTTTCAAAGGAACTGGAAGATTATTTGGGTGTGGAAAAGAAGGACATAAAGCCAGTAAGTGCAAAGGAAAAGTTTCAGTTAACACCATGGATGAGGATAATGGTATTTCTATGACATTAATAATGGTTAAATGTTTTAAATATGGAATGTACGGGCATTATGCAAACCAATGCCCTAAGGTAAAGTCTCATGAAGAGAATCAGTATGGTCGTATGGGTAATATTTATGTTGATGATGATGAAGAGACTACAAATGATATGTGAGATGAAAGAATTGTTGAAGTTCGGTCAATGGTTTAAGAAGGTAGTGGAATGATTACATGTTTATCAAGTGTAATGTTGTATAAGTAATCTCATGGTACTACGGAATAAAGAGACATCTAAGGATTGTTACACTGTTGCCTTTCCTTATGTTTTGAAAGTGTGTGATGAATGGTACCCGTATTTTTGGAAAGTAGATGATATGCGCATAATGAAGGGATAAGGAGAAAATTAAATGTTTCATAGTATTCATGAGCTCATGGCTGATATAAGGAGAAGGTTATATCATGGTTTGAGTATATAGAATTTTTGGATTTTGGTATGTGGAAAGAGTAAAATTTTGACAGCATTCATGTTTTCACTAAGGTTTAATGGGTATTCTTTTTTCAAAAGAATACATGATTAAGGTATTCACATGATGGGAATGTGACCAACAAGATAATGGGGGATAAATGATGGTTGGTTGATGACATTTCAAGTAATCGTTTTCTTTGTACTATGAGCTTGGACCGAAGTATTTTAGATAAAGATTGGAATAGATTATGTTGGACATAAGATAGCATTGTTTAAATATATAACTTTTTTCGATATTATTAATGGGATGTTATAGTAATGTAGTTTTAGAAAAAGGACAACCTGCAGGACGGGCGACAACCCATCGCATCGGACAAGGCTGTGGGAATCGAACCCACAACCGAAGTTCGACTGGCCTTTATCGCATACCACTGGACTACAGGAAGTGCCCGGTTAGAAGAAACTATTTTTATTACATTAAGCAGTATGAAATGTGAATTATAAGTCTATTTTAGAAACCATATATGATTAATCTCACTATAGATCGACTTATGTATATTTAATAACTTTTTCTAGCCTTTTGTTTAAGACAGATGTAATGACCCATCATTCTATCACATGATGTGCTAACACTTCACGAATAACAAATTCGACTTCATTTCTTTCAGAGATGAAGTGGAAATTGTTCAAGGCACGAACAACAGTGAGATTGTACCAAAATAAAGTAAGTATTTATTCTAATTCAAATTCTTCAACTTTATGGAAATGATCCTGAAAACCAAAAATGTTGTCCTAGTGCCCTTATATCCGATGAATTAGATGGTACCCTAGATCATCACAAATTTATGGCTTTGTGATTGTTGGATTTTTCATAGCCATGTCCTCTACCACTCTCCTTCAGAACTCGATGGTTAGATTGTTCTTCCATATCCATATTTTCACCTATGTTCTCCTATATGGAAACCCAATGATGAGTTACTTTGGGTAATCATTGCATTTCATACTTTAGTTTTTAAAATTAAGTTTTAGTATTCCTTTTTAAGATGTGGGTTTTTATGAATAGTAAATGATTTATAACCCAAAGGAATTTCGAGGGAGAAATTCATTTTAAGGGGGGTAGAATGTAACACCGCGAGATTTTATGAAAAATATTCTTTTAATTTCATTGATATCTTCTATTATACAGCACTCCAAGTTTAGCTTGTACTATACACAACACCGTATTATCTTGCAGTATACGCAATGCTATTCTTGGATCATGTTACACACAATTTCATGTTCGTTTTATAATAGTCATTCTACGCAACATTGACTGTGTGTATATATAAATATATATATTCAATGTATAAATGAAATATGGTTGGATTCTGTTATACGAAACAACTAAGGATTATTGCACAACTGTTGACGCTCCTTTCGTCACAGAATCTAAAGATCGGAAAAGGGGAATATCTGAGCTCAAAGTGATTTCAACCATTGAAGAAAATATCAAAAATCGAAAAAGGAATGAACAGAGGATCAAAAGCAAATGCACCGCGCAAGTTTTATCATTGTCGTGCAAGTTCACTTGCGCGACACCCTTGGTCGCGCAGGTGACTTGCGCGACTTAATTGGTAATCGCCCGGTAACCGCCCTGGGTCTTCTTTTGCCTATAAATAGACCCTGTGGGCCCCCCATTCGAGAGGATCTTTTTCCAGAAACTCGGATTGAAGCTCCTGACACCCAAGTCTCTTCTCAAAGCTTCCGGAACACTTCTAAGGTAATTTTTTACCTAGAACAGAAGATCTAAAGAGAAGAAGGAAGGCCTAAGTGTTGAAACTTATCAAACACTTGCGCGCCGACTTATTTCCTTCAATATAACTTGCGCGTCCCTTTTCTGGAAGAACCTCAAGAGGATTCTAAAGTGATTAAAAAGAAGTCGCTCAAGTATTTCAATTCCAATTGAGAATCGCGCAAGTACCCCTCATGTCGTGCAAGTATACTTGCGCGACCAATACTTGCGCGCCTTTCAAGACTTGCGCGCCCCTACTTTTTTTGGGTGCCCATCTTGCCCATGTCACCCCTCTTAAGCCATCACACCTTTCCTTTTCAAGATTCAGTTTTCAAGACACTCTTCAAAGCCATTTATGGCATGATTTCTTGACTTGACTTTCTTATCTGAAAGGAATTCTGTGGAATATCTCTCAAAACCTAGTGATTTAAATATCTTTATATCACTAAATATGGAGAGTTCATTCATTCAACCTCATCCTTTAAGTTGAGAGAATCCTTAACCTGGGTCTCCTTTTTAGGAATAATCCCCAGTTATAAGTCCTTTAATCTGGGCATCCTCCTCAGGAGTAAGCCCCAAATTCTTAAAGTTCCCAAACTTAGGCATCCTCCTCAGGAGTAAGCCCCAAACCTTAATCCCTAACCTGGGTCTCCTTTTTAGGAATAATCCCCAGTTATAAGTCCTTTAATCTGGGCATCTTCCTCAGGAGTAAGCCCCAAATTCTTAAAGTTCCCAAACCTGGGCATCCTCCTCAGGAGTAAGCCCCAAACCTTAATCCCTAACCTGGGTCTCCTTTTCAGGAATAAGACTCAGTCATAACCTTGGGCTTCCTTTTTCAGGAATAAGCCCCAAGTCCCCTTAAACTTTTCTTAACCAGTCATAAATTACCTTTGATTTGGGTTTCCTTTTCAGGAATAAAACCCAATCATAAGTCCCCTCCTAACATGGGCATCCTCCTTAGGAGTAAGCCCCAAGATTAGAGTATTCAAATCTCCATAAAGCACATATACCTTTATGGACCCTGTTCTTGGATTTTCTCCCTAAAAGTGAATCCTAAACCTTCATCTATCTGGGAAGTCATACATACCTAAGCCCCAAACAATTTCTTATGATTGCATCTTTCGTGGCACAATTGTCTAATTTTTACCAAATACCTCTTGTTTCTCACACCGAGCATGACTCGCGTGAGCTTAGAGTGTAAAAGTAATTATGACATTCTTCTTTGAGCCATCAATCATAAACATCATACTCCATTCCTCGAACTACGTGGGTTCTGATTCCTTTTCCAAAAGAAAGGATACGTAGGTAGCCCATTTATGGGTTCGATCCCAACTTTGAAATAATCTCTGTCCTTCTGAATGACAATAAACTTCAAGTGCCCCACTGAGTGGCTTTAAAACCAGCCTGGTCATCATAAATGACCAAGAGACTTTTATATAAATGTTTTGAAGGATACCATTGACCAAGAATCTCTAAACAGATATAGATGATTCTCTATTGATGAAGAACCTCTAATACCTATAAAAGATTCTCTAAATTTCTTGCATATTTAATCATTGATTGTTAAAACTAAAGGAAATCACATTTTATACTTGGTAATGTAATAAGGATACACGAACATAACTTAAATCTATAAAGAGAGTCCCGGAGTAGACAATAATTCCCCTCAAAAAGGTGTGATGAGTCCGACCTCCCATCCTCTCGACCAATGCAAATTCCTAAGCCTCATTAGTCCACAAGCTAATGAGCGCCTGCCTTTGGAAAGTAGGTCCAAACGGATGTGGAATCATTGGATGTTTCCGGTTCTACGAACAAACCCGTTAGAAACCGATCGGAACGTTTGAATCTCCCGTCCAGGAGGTCATCCCCGGATTCCGTGCGAAACAAAAATGGTGAACCCGACGTGAATCCTTAACCAAGTGAAAGTGATGTTCTTCTTATTTGTTAGGCCCCTTGGGCCAACAAATCAATCATTGACATGTGCTCATCCAAAAGATGCAGTGGCCAGATTCATCTTGATTATGTCTGTTATATGGAACAGGCACTCTTTTCTCAAGATCTTCTGCAAAATGGATTTCCTTAAATTCACCCCTGTGAATACTGCTGCTGTGAACACCTCTACTGTGAGGTCTGCTGCTGTGAAAACCAATGCTGCTACTCTTGTTGGAACGTCATCCGCTCTGAGGATGACATCACCAACTCAGCGTCTTCAATGCTGTGTTTCTAATGCACTGGTTAAGGAGTACCATCGCAACGGTACTATCCCAACTCTGGAGGCCGCTCGTCAAGCCCTCCAAGCTAATAACTCTACCTGGTCGTCCGGACAACGGCGGCCAGCAAACAAGAAGCAGGCGGTGCTGACTACTGTCTCCAACCGTTTCGGGTCGTTATCCCCGGAACGCAATTTCCATTCACTCCCTTACTCTGAGGAAGTGAATGAGCAGGTCCCTCAGGGCCTTAATTCAAAAAGACAGGAGTCCTTCCTGAGGGCTCCCATCAACAATCGCCGCCAGACTCGTGCGGTAGTGCGCCCTCAACATGATGAGGGTACCGTCTCCAGGCATTCAGCTCAGGTTCCTCGAACCCGAGCAGGAAAGATGAATCACCAGAGATGGAATCCGGTTAACAATAGGCAGGTTGTCATCCCTGCCATATCCGGAGAAATCCACCAACCTAACTTGGTGGCAAACAACGAGCAAGCACACACACCTGCCCGTTTTAATTCCGTTGTCCAGCAGACTCGTCTGGCAGCATCAAGCCGATCCCGCCAGGCAATTCCGGCGGAGTACTGTAGGCAGGAACATACACCTGCTTATACATCACCAGTTAGTCAGCAGGCTCGTCTGACTACATATGATGGATCTCGTCAACCGCGTTTGGCGAAGTGTAAACAGCAGGCACATACACCTGCTAATACTAATCAAGCCTACCAACAGTCTCGTTTGGTAGCGCACGGAGAAGTCAATCAGAAAGTCCCGACGACAAACAGGAGGCAGACTAAACTCTCTACCTCCACACTTGAGTACTGCCAGGATTCACTGACATGAAAAGGAGGACAGGAGCAGGCACATACACCTACTCCAAGCCCGGAATGGACGTATATCCCCGTTCCGGCAGCTGAAGTCACCAAACATATTTTTTCACTGGTGAAAGAGCAGAAGCAAATTCCTGCTCATATTCTGGATGCTTTCCAGGATATCATAACAACTTCAGCATCATCTCAGGGACAGACACATAAATCTATCCCTAGCAATGGAGTGACACATCAACGATTCACTCCGGAACAGACAAACACATCTGTTCCAGTCCAAGAGGGTTATGGGGCATACTCCCCCATATCATACGGACAACCAAGTCAGGCACATACACTTGATTTGAGCGATGATTGTCAGCCTAACCTGACCATCTTTCCTAATCAGGCACATACACCTGCTCAGAGCAATCACTTTCATCATCAAGTGATTTCTAAAGCGAGTAAGAAGGCATCTAAGAAAAAGATCCGCCCAGCACAGTCAGGAGATCAAAGGCCAATCTGCAACCAAGCCTTGCTCGATGCTGGAGTTCTTGAAGCCCTCAGACATTTATCTGTCGGAATTCAAGATTCTACTCCCTCAGTTCCCAATAACAGGAACATTAATTTTGAAGGTCTTCAACAGACACTTCCTCATGAAGACTTGCTTCATGAAAATTCGGTCAATCTTGAAGTTTCTTCTTCAGATGAGAGCCACAGGAACCCTCTGTGTGGTCAGAAGACCAAGGAGAAAGAGATTTCATCTTTTTCTGTAACCCATCATGACGGTCCTCCTCATGGTGATGAACTTCGCTGCGAAAGTCCTCTCCGCAGTAGTGATTCACATTGTCTCGAAAATTCTTCAGAAGGCAATGTAGTGACGAGAAAGCCCTCCTATCTCGAGGCACTTGCAAACGTAAAACCAGTCATGTCTGAAGCTTTACTATCGGCAGGTGAAACTCTTTCTCCATCAGAAGATAGCTTGGGGTTCAGGTTATTCTCTGAACCATCCCTGGGTCATTCATCTTCCGGCATGAATAGTGATATCTCTACCAATCTTGTTGAATCCGATGAAGCAACAAGGAAACACCAACTATGGTCCAAACAGGTAGAAGAATCTTCATTCAATGATAAAGAGGAAATGCAGAACATGAGGAAAAAACTGGCAAAAGGTGAAGTACCAGTCATGTTTTGGCCTTTGGCTGACTCCCAGTATGACATTCCAAAGATGTTGACGGATGATGGAATCCATGATATTCGTCTCAACATATGGAAAACACTTTGTCAATTGAAGAAGAAAGTATTATCTTACGGTGATTATGAAAATCATATTAAGATAATAGAAGGGTTACAACGCCAGATTGATTTGGAATCTCTATCAGTTTCTCGGTATCCGAAGGCTGAAAAGCAACAAAGAACCCTTCAACGTTCATGCCTTGGCACACTAAGAAGATTGCGTCAGTTAATTTCCAATGCTCCGTCTAATGTTCATATCAGAGGATGGGGTGCTCACGGAGCACTACATTTCACAGTGCTTTCCGGTCAGCAAAGCCCGCCGAAAATGGTCTCATGCAATGTTATTGCCCATGGCCGGCCACAGTCAATGGGCTTTGTTCATAATCAAAAGCTTGCTCAAGAACAGGCTTCAACTAGTTCCTCTCAAAATCAAGTATATAGAGAACAAGTTGTTTAATTGCTCCTACATCGAGCAGGCGAGAATATTGCACAAGCCTCTCGTCTGGAGCAAACACGCCATCAAATGACGGAAGTTTCGGAAATCATCCAACGGTCTGTTGAACCAGGTGATAAAAGTGGATACAGGTTAATGCATCCAGCTAATTTCCGAACAAAGATTCGCAAGATCAAGAGAGATTTCAAGAAGATCTCAGACATAGCATGTCAAGAGACACCCCAGCTTGCCAGACTGGGGACTTCTCTAACCCAACCCTCAGAGTCAACGAATGGGATTCGAGGAGTTGAACGGAAGCAGCAGGAACACCCCCAGTCCACCGGACTGGGGACTTTTTCAAATTCTCAATCCCTCCCTCAGAGAAAGTCAGTATTTTCTCAATTAGGGAATAAGCCTCAAGAGGAATGAAGAGCCAAGCTATCAGGAGATTATCTCCAAGTGACGGTTTTCCAAGAAGTTCCTGAGGGATCAAGTCAACGGAATTCCATGTCTCATCATGGACATAGAAGAAGACAATATCACAGAAATGCTGATAGAAAGGATTCCATGCAATATGCATCCATTAATGTCATCAATGTCGTTGCTGCTGATTCACCAGATGAGGCTCAATCAGAGGGATCAGACGAAGAGGTTCCTTCTCAAGAAGTTGCGCACACAGACCTAAATGAAGAAGGTGTGCGTACACGTAATCAAAGGCTTACCCAAAATCTGGGTATTCCTTCAAGTAACCCACTTCCCCCTCTCCGAAAAGGATCTAATAAGGGGAAAAGAAAGAATCAGGTTACTTCTCACCCTTCCTCTGAAGGAGGTCAATCGCTCTCATTAGAGCAAAAGTTTGCACAACAGGAGGAAGAAATGAAAGAATTAAGAAGGTTGAATGCAGAACTACTTCAGAGTAGTCTTCTTCTTAAGAATGCTGAAGTCCGACAGCCGAAGGAATTTGTTGTAACTACTGAGATGGATCAAGAATATCCTCCTTTATCAGTACACCCACAGAGGTCTAATCCTACGAGTCAAACGCAACAACGGTTGGCAGCACTACCATCAGTTGAAGCACCAACCACCACGTCTGTCCAAGCTCCATTCATTGCACCTACCCAAAACCAAGTTCAACCTGACGTTTCTCAAAAGTTAATAACTACTATTGAGTCATTAACAGCTCGGTTAGAAACTATGGAAGGGAAACGGGCGCAATTTCAACCTGAAAAGAAAGTTTACCCTGAATGGGTAGATTCAATTTCTCCTCCATCCAGTTTTGGAAACCCTATTTTCCCTACTTTCAATGGATCAGGCGACCCTGAACAACATTTGACGCATTATGTATCTTGTTGTGATCCTATGATGGGAACTCCAGAGCAGCAAGAAGCAGTGAAACTCAGATGCTTCGTGCGAACCTTGCAAGGACCAGCTTTTGTCTGGTATACAAGCTTGAAATCCCGGTCAGTCATCGGATGGGAGGATCTTCGTCAAAAATTCCTTCTTCAGTTTAGCTCAACTTTGCCAAAAACGACAGTTTTCGATCTTACAAACTGCAAGCAAAGGGAGAATGAAAGAGTCTCTGATTTCATTGCTCGTTGGAAGGGATTAACGTATTCCTTGAGTTTATCACTCCCTCAGGAGGAATTGTTGCCAATCTGTGTGGTAAATTTGCGTGACGAATTACGCACGCCATTGATCCCTGTGAAATACACAGGAGGGTTTCGAGACCTTACTTCAATCGCTCAACCGATTGAAGATTCCCTTATACAGGCTAAGGTTAAATCTCGTGTAATTCCATCAGCTCCAGGAAGAAGAATGGGTAAAGCAGAAACTGCTACAGTTATGCTTAAACAGGCACCTGTACCTATTTCTACTTCAAAACCTTCATCTTCTCGAAGGGCTCCACCTCCTGAACGCCAACAACAAAGGCTGTTTCGTCCAAATGATCAAAAAGATCAATGACGAAAACAATTTGAGGATATGAAGAGTAAAACATACTCTTTCCGAAGTGAGCAAGTTCCTGGTTACTTCATTTCAGCTCTGGAAAATAATTTGGTTCAATTACTAGTGCCGAAGAGGCCAAACAAGGAAGGAGATGAAGATCGTCCCAATTATTGTCCCTTTCATCAAATGTTGGGGCATCCCATCCAGGAGTGTTTTGTCTTTAAAGACCTCCTGCAAAAGATGGTCGACTTAGGACAAGTCAAATTGAAGGGTTCTTCAGCTCATGTAGCGTGTATTACCGCTACAGATCCAGAAGAAGGAGGCGAGTGGCAGGAAGTCAAAAGCAAAACTGCGAAAAAATATGATGATTGGTTGGACAGAAAGACAATCAATCGGACCCATTCCATTTTGCGAACACAATTGAAGAAGACAATTGTGTCTCCTACAAAAGCTGCAGTAAAGCCTCCATCAAAAGACAAATCCTCAAAAGGGCAGAGCAATTCAAAGAAGAAAGAGGAATCAGAAGAAGATGAGTATGTATCAAAGCCTAAATTGTCTTTGACTCTGGCAGATTTCATGCCATCTACTTCAAAGCCACGGGCACCGCCCCATCAAACGGCACAGCCTAAACAGGCTAACCAGGCAGAGTCTTTATCAGACGAAGAGTTAATCTTTGGTTCTGTTAATATGATTCAATTAACAGATCCATATTCCAGTCTTGATAAGCCTGAATTCCCTGTAACAAATAAGGGAATCCTAAGAGGTTCTAGAGGTTCAGGATATAGGGGAAGACGTGGATCTTTCCGAAGCCACTACTCTAATTCTACCCCTGCTAGCACTGTATACGCAGCAGAAACTCGTGGTAGAGCCCTTCAGCAAGCTCAAAAAGAACAAGCAAGTTCTTCTGCTGATGGCCAACTCAGTTTTGGAACAGTTATTTTGGAAGACCGATTAAAGGTTTCATCTTATTTATCTCAGAAAGTAAATGGATCTAATCAGTCTAATCTTCCAAAACCTAGGATGTTGCCAACTTCAATACAAGATGCATCAGCTTCCAAAGCATCTGCTTCCAAGGTACCTGCTAAACCGCATATTCCTATTGGGAAACGCAGGCCTCTAGATCAAAAGTATGATATATTGAAACACCTGGCCCAAGTACCAGCCAAATTATCAATTTTGGATGCTTTAAATCTATCAAGAGATCTTCGGGAAGCACTCATCGAAGCTTTGTCAAGTCCTCAGGAGTTTGAAGCTGAAATTGCTGCAGCTGAAATTTATCACATAGAGAATA
Source organism: Viscum album (assembly GCA_963277665.1). Lineage (NCBI taxonomy): Eukaryota > Viridiplantae > Streptophyta > Magnoliopsida > Santalales > Viscaceae > Viscum > Viscum album. The sequence continues at coordinate 1,660,024,735 of OY728153.1, forward strand.
ATCCTGCAGAATGTCATGCAGTGATATCTTTTACTGATAAAGATGAAGATGATGTTGTGCATGGGCACATAAAACCTTTGTACTTATCTGGCAAAGTCAATGGTATAGATGTTCGAAGAGCTTTTATTGACAATGGTTCAGGAGTCAACCTCATGCCCATTCGCACACTTCGTCGATTGGGCCTCACGGAATCTGATTTATCTCCTTCTACCATGATGTTGCAAGGATATTATAAAAATGAACAAGAACCACTGGGAGAAGTTACGCTCAGAACTCAGTTTGGAGATCTTGTTTCCAATTCGGATTTCATGATTGTTGATCAAGACTCAGCTTTCAATATCTTGCTTGGAAGACCCTGGCTACATCAGCATGCAGCTATTCCGTCATCATACCATCAATGTCTCAAATACTGTTTCGATGGTCAAGTTGGAACATTGTATGGTGATAAGGCCTCGTTCAAGACATGTGAGTCTCAATACATTGAGGCGGAATTTTATCACATGAAGGGAAGAGAAAAATCTACAATGAAGGAAATTACCAAAGTTAATGCTCCATATGGTTTGGAAAACATTACAATAAATCCATTTTCACATGTGAGTACAGATTATGTGTTACCTATCAGTCAAATTGACAAAATAGGCCCAAATCAAAATACTCTTATGGAAAGATCCATAATGTCAATTACGGCAATCGAGCCAGACAACATGGGAGAAATTGGTAACTTACCAAGCAGTGATGAAAGCATAAGTGGTGACGTTTTCATTTCATCTGCTGAAATCCAACAAGTCTATACTTCTCTAATCAGGCAAGAAGAAGTTATAGCAACACCAGAGGTGAATATTGATGTCGATTCTCAACCCATTATCTCCTCTTTATTTCCCAAAGAAGACCCTTTTTCATTAATAGGGTCGGAAATGGAAGTTTCTTCTTCAAAATGTGAAAAATTTTGACATCTCTTATGATCATGAGAATTTCGTTGTTTCATCTACTTTGCAAGTAGAAACGGAAGAAATAACACATGATGAAGAGGAAGAGGAAGATCTTAGAGATGCTCCTCCAGCATTTGAAGAGGGTATCTCTACCACTGTGGATGAACTCAGAGAAGTAAATCTGGGTATAGAGAAAGATCCACGCCCCACTTTAATCAGTGCGGCCATGACCCTTGAAGAACAAGAGATGTATATTTCTTTTCTAAAGCAAAATAAAGATATTTTTGCTTGGAATTATACAGAGATTCCTGGCCGTGATCCTAATGTTGCCACCCATCATTTGGTTTTTCCAAAAGAACATCGAGGATTCAAGCAAGCCGCGAGAAGAACACACCCAACCTATGCTTCCAAAATCGAGGCTGAAGTGGATAAGCTTATCAACGCTAATTTCGTCAGAGAAGTTCAATATCCCAAGTGGTTGGCTAATATTGTCCCTGTAAAGAAGAAGAACGGACAAATTAGGGTTTGCATAGATTTTAGAGATCTTAATCGGTATTGTCCCAAAGATGATTTTCCAGTTCCGATTACAGAACTCTTAATTGATGCGACGGCTGGCTATGAAGTACTTTCATTCATGGATGGATATTCTGGATATAATCAGATCCGAATGGCCCCAGAAGATGAGGAATATACAGCCTTCAGAGCTCCTCAAGGTGTGTTTTGTTACTGGGTGATGCCCTTTGGTTTAAAGAATGCAGGTGCAACATATCAACGCGCCATGCATCGTATCTTCAAACCTTTTCTAGGTAAATTTGTTGAATGCTATGTAGATGATCTGGTGGTTAAATCCAAAAAACGTTTTGATCACTTGGCTGATTTGGAAGTCGTATTCCACAGGCTTCGACAACATAATTTGAAGATGAACCCCTTAAAGTGTGCTTTTGGGGTAACCTCAGGAAAATTCCTCGGCTTTTTTGTACGCCATCGTGGTATTGAAGTCGATCCTGAGAAGACCAAATCAATCCTTGGTATGTCACCTCCTCAGAATTTGAAAGAATTAAGAGGACTTCAAGGACACTTAGCCTATATTCGGCGTTTCATCGCCAATTTGGCAGGCAAAAGTTTACCCTTTACCAAATTATTGAAGAAAGGAGTCACTTACCAGTGGACTGAAGAATGTCAAGAAGCATTTGATGTTCTCAAGAAATACCTCTTGATTCCACCAGTACTCATGCCACCTGTTGAAGGTAGGCCTCTTATCCTCTATGTGACAGCTTTAGAGCGATCATTAGGTGCCTTTCTCGCTCAAAAGAATGATGCTGGGAATGAAAATAGTCTCTACTATCTCAGTAGAACTATGCTTGAAGCAGAAACCCGGTATTCGAGTATTGAAAAGTGCTGCCTAGCATTAATCTTTGCAGTTTAGAAACTGAGACACTACCTGCAACATCAAGAGGTCCAATTGGTATCTCGTAATAATCCACTCAAATTCATCCTTAGTCGTCCAATGCTTACAGGACGTCTGGCAAGGTGGGCGGTTATTCTACAGCAGTTCGACATCCAGTATGTGTCTCAAAAGGAAATTAAGGGCCAAGCTCTGGCTGATTTCCTGGCTGAACACCCTTCAGTGGAAGACACGTATTCAGATATCGAACTCCCTGATGAGGAAGTTTTTTCTATTCAAGAGAGTCCTCAAACATGGGAAATGTATTTTGATGGTGCTTCTAGAAGTCCAACAGGGAAGAAAATGAAAAATCCTAAATTCAACAAAGTTGGTTTAGGAATTGTGCTCATTTCTCCAGATAAGGCAGTGTTACCTTATTCCTTTTTGTTGTGGGAAGGTGGTACCAATAATGAAGCTGAATACCAAGCTCTCATTGCAGGCTTGGAGTTAGCGCTTCAAGCACAAGTGAATCACTTAAAGGTGAAAGGTGATTCAGACCTGGTAATCAAACAAGTCAATGGGGATTATGCCATCAGAAAAGAAGAATTAATCCCTTTGTATGATTACGTCAGAGAATTAATGTCGGAATTCCCTTCAGAACCGACATTTTCTTATGTCCCAAGATCACAAAATGCTCAAGATGATGCACTGGCTAATATAGCCACAGCTTTAGCAGATCCAAATCGGGACGAGACAACCATCGGTATTGCCCACCGTCGTGCAATTTCACCTTATGTTCAAGTCAGAACAGAGGAAATTAATGAAATTAGTCCCATTCCTGAACCGTATGGTCATACTACAGGATGGATGTCACCTATCAAGGAATACCTTCAAAATGGAACACTTCCACCTGATAGAGCCGAGAAAGAACAAATTCGGCGACGTGTGGTCAATTTTACTCTTTATGATGGTCCAAACCACCTTGAGAAAATTCTCTACAAACGTGGTTTTGATGGAGTTCTCTTCAGATGTATTGATGGTGAAGAGACAATGGCTGTCATAAAAGAAGTACATGCAGGAGTCTGTGGTGCCCACCAGTGTGGACATAGATTGTCTGATCAAATTCGAAGGCTTGGATACTTCTGGCCTTCAATGATACAAGATTGTGTTAATTTCACAAAGAAGTGTCATTCATGCCAAGTATATGCCAACTTCATTCATCAACCTCCAGAGTTGCTTCATACAGCTAAATACTCATGGCCATTTTCCACATAGGGAATGGATGTGGTGGGACCTTACCCTTCAGCTACGGCCAAGCAGTTTAAGTACATTCTTACTGCTACTGATTTCTTTTCCAAATGGGCAGAGGCAGTACCTCTCAATGAAGTCAGTTCTAAATGCATTGTTAGCTTCATCAAGTCTAACATCATTACTAGATTTGGTGTCCCTCATACCATATTGACGGACAACGGCACCAACTTCTGTTCTTCTGAGATAAAGAAATTGTATCAAGAATAAAAAATTAAGTCCAACCATTCATCTCGATATCATGCAGCGGCTAATGGCCAGATAGAAGCCTTCAACAATACTCTTTCAAATATACTGCAAAAGATGGTGGATAAAGATAATAGGTCATGGCCTGATAAACTCTTTCATGCTTTATGGGCTTATCGGACTACCACTCGCAATGCGACGCGGTCAACTCCATATTCATTGGTATATGGAATAGAAGCAGTCTTGCCAATTGAAGTTCAATTGCCCTCACTCAGAATAGCCATTTGTGATCAGTTATCAACAGATGAGCAATCCCAAAAGTGGTTGAATGAATTGGAACAGTTAGATGAGAAGAGATTGTGCACTTTGCACCACTTGGAAATCTATCAGAATCGGATAGCACGAGCTTTTAACAAAAAAGTTCGTCTTCGCTCATTCATTCAGGGAGAATTGGTATTGGTTCTCAGAACACCAATGATACCAGGAAAGAAGCCTCCCAAGCTTGAACCAAAATGGGAAGGACCTTATTCAATACATAAGGTCTACTCCAATGGAGCGTATTCTCTGATCTCAATGGATGGAGAACACATCACGACTCCAACTAATGCCAGATTTCTGAAGAAGTATTTTTTATAAACACAAAATATTGTTCCCAGAACCAAGACTCTTACATTTGGTTCATACAGCAATGGTCCGGTATGACCTTAAACTGCAACTATGTCCCACGTGACATTAAACTGTATTATGTCCTATCTACATGACATTAAACTGTATAGAAGTTCCATGATATGTCCGAGATGACATTAAACTATATTTTTGTCCTAGCAACATGACATTAAACTGTGTGGCACTTTCATCGTCCAGCATGACGATAAACTGTGTCAGTTCCCTTATCGTCCAACATGACGTTAAACTGTCACATTGGTTACTAATATGTCCGAGATGACACTAAACTATATTTTGTCCGAGATGACATTAAACTATATTTTTTCCGAGATGACATTAAACTATATTTTGTCCGAGATGACATTAAACTATATTTTGTCCTAGCAACATGACATTAAACTGTGTGGCACTTTCATCGTCCAGCATGACGTTAAACTGTAAAAAAAAAAATCCCCAGAACTGATATCCTCATATTGGTTCACCTTAGTCCTAGCTACATGACTTTAAATTGTACAGCACCAGTTCATCCTTGCTATATGACGTTAAACTATACAGTAATGGTCCAGTATGACCTTAAACTGCAACTTCGTCCCACATGACATTAAACTGTGAAAAAGTTCCCTAAACCGTCCAGCATGACCTTAAACTGCATCATCCCTGGTCCGTGTATATGACCATAAACTATTTGCAAATCCCTTATGTCCAGCAAGACGTTAAACTGTGACGTCCTAAACTACATGACGCTAAACTGTATAAAAGTCCCTCACGTCCGGAAAGATGTTAAACTATATAATCATCAAAGGTCCAACATGACATTAAACTGCACCATCCACGGTCCATGCATATGACCTTAAACTATTCACACTTTCGTCCAACATGACATAACTTGTGTGTTATTTTGTCCTTACGGCATGAAATTAAACTGAACAGTCCCCCTTTCGTCCAATATGACGTTAAACTATTTTATCCCCATCGTCCTAACTACATGACGTTAAACTGTACAGAAAATCCTTGATAGGTCCTACATGACATTAAACTGTATTTTGTCCCTGCTACATGACACTAAACTGTGCAGCACCAATAGTCCTAACTGCAAGACTTTAAACTGCATAGTCCCTTTTATTTTATGTCATACATGACATTAAACTGTGCATCGTTAAGGTTGTTATTACCTCTTGTTTCTCACACCGAGTATGACTCACGTGAGCTTAGAGTGAACATCAACCATAACACTCCCTTTGGGCCGCTAACCATGTGTAAGTCCCAACAACATTTTAATTAGATCGTTGTCCCCAAGAACAACTTGATCATTAATTCATTCTTTAATTGAACTACACAGACTTTGATCCTTGCCCTCCAGGCTGGGTATGTAGGCAACCTCCCAGGGTTCAAGCCCAAAAACAATCTCTTCACATCGGTTCATCACCATCTCATATGATGATGATTTGTGAAACCGTCCCTGGAATCAATATCTTTACATTGATTCACTTTCGTCCTTGTTATATGACGTTAAACTATACAACACTTTTGTCCGGTACGACAATAAACTACAATATTCTTTGATCTCCTCACTTGAGAGAGAACTATTATTGACATTGATTTTTTAATCATGTTTCATTTCAAAAAGACTACGTACATACATGGTAATACCTAAACTTTTTATCTCAGGGTAAACCATCATTGCACTAAAGTCCCCTTTTCACCCTTCACATGTACGAACCAAATTTGTACTAAGGGTAATTCTAGAACTACGTGGACTTGATTCCCATCCTTATGGGATACGTAGGAACATTCGAGTGTCCCTCGAATCCAGTCCCAAGTCTTTTGGGCCTAACCCCAAATTTTACTTTCAGTCCCTTGGCTGAAAAGTCCTCATGAAAACACACACTGTGTATTCATTATTATGGTCCGAATTCTATGACCCTAAACTAAGATCACTCATACTTTCGTCCTGCACGACGTTAAACTGCATTTCAAGAACTACGTATGGCTTGATTCTCATTCTTATGAGATACGTAGTGAAGTCCAAATTTCAATTTAGGACCCAGCCACAACATGATTATGGTTTTCATTGACCTATGTATCTCTATATACATTGGACAATACCCATATTTATGTATTATAATCCTAACCTTAAATATTTTCAGATCTTCATAACCCTTTTCATGACTTCTAGTCACAAAAATGTCAAACTTCTGAGAATTCTTTTGCCTGACTATGCAGCACGTGCCCATAGGTGGCCTTGCATAAACAGTCCACATAACAGACTTGTCAGCCAAAAGATGCTATTCATTTGACCATGCAGCCAATGCCCATAGGTGGCCCTGCATATTTCAACCCCCAAACGGGTTTTGTTAAATAATAGTAACTTCATTCTTGGGAAGAATGCCTCTTTTTCCCTTATTTTTCTTAAACGACAGTATGTAGGGATCCGCAAAAATAGCCATCCTTAACATATTTGTCCCATATCCTTTTTCATGATCTGAAAGTATTCAAGTCTATGGTTTATTCTTCTTCCCTACGTTTGGGTCAGACCTTCGTAGGAGTGATGTTCATCCAGTTCTTCGATATTCTTGTTCGGAAATATCTTGTCCATATTCAAGTACCTCTTTCCATACAACAAACTCTATACTTTAGAAAATTTGAATCTCCATAAACTTTCACTGGCTTTTAGCACTAGGAAAGTAAATTTCTAAGAGTTCTTTCGCCTGACTATGCAGCACGTGCCCATAGGTGGCCTTGCATAAACAGTCCACATAACAGACTTGTCAGCCAAAAGATGCTATTTATTTAACCATGCAGCCAATGCCCATAGGTGGCCCTACATATTTCAACCCCCTAACGGGTTTGGTTAAATAATAGTAACGTCATTCTTGGAAACTACTTCTTCTAATGCCTTTTAGCTCTTTTTCATATCATTCCTCAGATTCAAATATTCTTAAGCCATAGTTTACATTTTTTCCCTCATACTTGAGTATGGTAATATGTTTTCAGATAAATTGTCAAGGAATTGAATCCATTTTTTTCATTTCGGTCAAAGCTATTTCGACCTTAAACATTAGCCCCTTTATGTCCGGCATGCATGACTTTAAACTGCCCACAAAAGACAAAGGAACTCTGAATAAAAATCAAGTTCCAGCACACTTGCGCGCTGCCCTCTGTGCCCTGAAGACTTGCACGCCCCCTTTTCCTTTGAATGTATTCAATTTCCTCAGAGTCAAATCCTCATTTCTTTCCGGATCCAACTCTGAGGGGGGACTATTGTTGACGCTCCTTTCGTCACAGAATCTAAAGATCGGAAAAGTGGAATATCTGAGCTCAAAGTGATTTCAACCTTTGAAGAAAATATCAAAAATCGACAAAGGCATGAACAGAGGATCAAAATCAAATGCACCGCGCAAGTTTTATCATTGTCGCGCAAGTACACTTGCGCGACACCCTTGGTCGCGCAGGTGACTTGCGCGACTTAATTGGTAACCGCCCGGTAACCGCCCTGGGTCTTCTTTTTCCTATAAATAGACCCTGTGGGCCCCCCATTCGAGAGGATCTTTTTCCAGAAACTCGGATTGAAGCTCCTGATGCCCAAGTCTCTTCTCAAAGCTTCCGGAACACTTCTAAGGTAATTTTTTACCTAGAACGGAAGATCTAAAGAGAAGAAGGAAGGCCTAAGTGTTGAAACTTATCAAACACTTGCACGCCGACTTATTTCCTTCAATATAACTTGCGCGTCCCTTTTCTGGAAGAACCTCAAGAGGATTCTAAAGTGATTAAAAATAAGTCTCTCAAGTATTTCAATTCCGATTGAGAATCGCGCAAGTACCCCTCATGTCGCGCAAGTATACTTGCGCGACCAATACTTGCGCGCCTTTCAAGACTTGCGCGCCCCTACTTTTTTTGGGTGCCCATCTTGCCCATGTCACCCCTCTTAAGCCGTCACACCTTTCCTTTTCAAGATTCAGTCTTCAAGACAATCTTCAAAGCCATTTATGGCATGATTTCTTGACTTGACTTTCTTATCTGAAAGGAATTCTGTGGAATATCTCTCAAAACCTAGTGATTTAAATATCTTTATATCACTAAATATGGAGAGTTCATTCATTCAACCTCATCCTTTAAGATGAGAGAATCCTTAACCTGGGTCTCCTTTTTAGGAATAATCCCCAGTTATAAGTCCTTTAATCTGGGCATCTTCCTCAGGAGTAAGCCCCAAATTCTTAAAGTTCCCAAACTTAGGCATCCTCCTCAGGAGTAAGCCCCAAACCTTAATCCCTAACCTGGGTCTCCTTTTTAGGAATAATCCCCAGTTATAAGTCCTTTAATCTGGGCATCTTCCTCAGGAGTAAGCCCCAAATTCTTAAAGTTCCCAAACCTGGGCATCCTCCTCAGGAGTAAGCCCCAAACCTTAATCCCTAACCTGGGTCTCCTTTTCAGGAATAAGACTCAGTCATAACCTTGGGCTTCCTTTTTCAGGAATAAGCCCCAAGTCCCCTTAAACGTTTCTTAACCAGTCATAAATTACCTTTGATTTGGGTTTCCTTTTCAGGAATAAAACCTAATCATAAGTCCCCTCCTAACATGGGAATCCTCCTTAGGAGTAAGCCCCAAGATTAGAGTATTCAAATCTCCATAAAGCACATATACCTTTATGGACCCTGTTCTTGGATTTTCTCCCTAAAAGTGAATCCTAAACCTTCATCTATCTGGGCAGTCATACATACCTAAGCCCCAAACAATTTCCTATGATTGCATCTTTCATGGCACAATTGTCTAATTTTTACCAAATACCTCTTGTTTCTCACACCGAGCATGACTCACGTGAGCTTAGAGTGTAAAAGTAATTATGACATTCTTCTTTGAGCCATCAATCATAAACATCATACTCCATTCCTCGAACTACGTGGGTTCTGATTCCTTTTCCAAAAGAAAGGATACGTAGGTAGCCCATTTATGGGTTCGATCCCAACTTTGAAATAATCTATGTCCTTCTGAATGACAATAAACTTCAAGTGCCCCACTGAGTGGCTTTAAAACCAGCCTGGTCATCATAAATGACCAAGAGACTTTTATATAAATGTTTTGAAGGATACCATTGACCAAGAATCTCTAAACAGATATAGATGATTCTCTATTGATGAAGAACCTCGAATACGTATAAAAGATTCTCTAAATTTCTTGCATATTTAATCATTGATTGTTAAAACTAAAGGAAAGCACATTTTATACTTGGTAATGTAATAAGGATTCACGAACATAACTTAAATCTATAAAGAGAGTCCCGGAGTAGAAAATAATTCCCCTCAAAAAGGTGTGATGAGTCCGACCTCCCATCCTCTCGACCAATGAAAATTCCGAAGCCTCATTAGTCCACAAGCTAATGAGCGCCTGCCTTTGGAAAGTAGGTCCAAACGGATGTGGAATCATTGGATGTTTCCGGTTCTACGAACAAACCCGTTAGAAACCGATCGGAACGTTTGAATCTCCCGTCCAGGAGGTCATCCCCGAATTCCGTGCGAAACAACAACATGCAACCCTGACTTGGCTTGCATTACACGCAATCGCGACCTTCCTCGATAGCGTGTGTTGTACGCAGTACCAGGTTTTACTAAACAATGATATATTATTATAATATTATTATGAACTAACAATTATGAATAGTATTGACTAAATTTTTAATTTTATAACATTATTATTCATCTTACACATTTTCTAGAACATAGTATAAGAACAAAATAAATTTTTCGGGTAAAATAAGTATTTTTCAAAAAAATGCAGTTTTGCCGCCTTTTGATGGAACACACACTTTAAATCTAGTTTTGGACATGTTTATAAGTTCAATTTTACAAAATAAAATTATTATTTAGAATTAGGATATAAAATTTTACCTTGGATAAATTTTTCATATTATTCTGATAACTTTCATATTTTAATGAATAGTAAAAACACGCAATATTTTCATTAAAAACAACTTTTTCCATCGTAAGAACTTATGTGGTTAAATTATAATATTGAATGGTTTTAAAGTATAAATAGAATATATTTTCACCATTTAACATAATTTATTTCGTTACCATTGATTTTACATTGAATTCGTAGGTTAAATTAATTCAATCTTTTGCAATGTTTTAATCAAAAACCCGTTTTCATTCGACAAATGGATTAATTTTAATTTAATTTCTACAACTTCTGTGTATTTAATTGGAAACAATGGATTCCATATTTGGATTCAGTGGGTCTAAATTATGTTAATAGGCTACTTTTTATTTTTGGGAATTATGAATAGTAACTACGGTAAATTTTATTTACCAAAGTTAAAGGTAAATCGGGTAATTAAGGGTAAATATAATATTATAAAATTACCCTAACACATCCCAAAATTCTATTTTATGGCTAAAAGTAGACTCATATAACCTAATGGTCGGATTATATTCATTTTATGGACTTTTGACCATGAAAATAATTTAATTATTATTCAAAACCAAAGAAAGTGACAACATGTCACTCTCTTAAATCTTATAAGTATAATAATTTTAATTTAGTGAAAAACATCATAAAACTTCGAACGTGAATAGTCTCAAGAAATATAATAAAATTATCTACATCATGATAATTTATTATAATTTTTATGGATTAAATAATTGTCATTAATGGTGATACATTAATGATACAGAAATTATTTATTAAGTGGGAAATAAGTAATAGAGTTTTTATTGAAATAATAATACCTATTAAAAGGCCCACAAACCTGACCAAAACTTATTGGTAGTGTATATATACACCTTAATCATCTAATTTCCTAATATATAACCGTTTAGAGCCTTATAAAAGTGATTATGACACTTATATTATTTTATTTTAAATGATACCAAAGTTGTCACCTTCATAATTTAATAAATATAACAATTTAAATATTTTGATTTTAAGATGATAAATTCGAGTAAAAGTATTATTGTGAAAGGTAATAAATTTATATTCATCATAGGATTTTATTTTTAATTTTTATTCAACAAATAAGTATATTAAATAATTATACAAAAATGTTGTAGTAATTATTTTATTAAGAGATAAACCAAATAAATGGTTTTAAAAATAATAAAATAAATATTATATGAACTATTTAATGTTATCCACTAATTTTATAGATACATATGACCTTTTATGAATCTATTAAAGCTTTTAGTTCGAACATATCTTCTGTATATATTTTATTTAAATTTAAATAAATGAATAGTGTCAAAATTGACACTATTGTTATTTTATAAAAATAACATATTATAAAATTGTTTAAAAATCACAAAAATATTTAAAAATTATAAATTTAAATTTATATGGTCTATAATGTTATAAATTAAACAATTATGGAAAATTCACAACAAATAAGTAATTATTTTTTATAATTTAAAAATTTAGAATTTTATTACCACAAATAAACTTAAATAGATTAAATAAGGATAAATCAAAATGATAAGGTTTAAAATAAGATCCAAACATGTATAAATTTGATTGGTTGATGAGATTACAACCCTATCTCATCTATTATTTGAATATGAGTCATTTTTTGAGGTTTTTAAGTGGGTTTAGATTTATTATAAATTAATATTTTTAATAATTCCAAAGGTGCCCCTCTCCTCCCTTATAAAAGGGCACCTCCTCCCTCTCTTCCACACACCACTTTGAGCCTTCAAGCTCGGCCAACCCCTGCCCAATTCTTTTCTCCACTTCCCTAGAATCATCCTAGAGGTCCTGGTCTTCTTCAAATACTAGTTTTAGTGCCCTAAGAGGAGGTCTCAAAGAGGCTCTTCAAAGAAGAGGAGGTTCGAATACATACAAAGCATATCGGACCTAAAGTAAGGGATAATTGTGCAAATCTCATTTTTATCCGAGATTGCTTATTCGTAAGTGTTTACTGGGGTTATTTCTATCATCCATGTCCATGTTTTATAAAAGTGTTTTCATGTATGTTTAAAGTCCTTTTTACCCATTTTTTACTTTTACTACATGGTATGTAAGGAATATTTATTTTGTTTACGTTACGAGGTACTTTTTGACTTTTTCGGCAAAAGTACGAAAAGAATGTTTTTTTAACTTATATGGAATGAACGGATTTTTATGGTTTTATAAATCCTTATTTTCATGAATCTTCCTCCAAAGGATTTCATGACTATTTTCAACAAAATCTCTTTCTATTAAAATTGCATGACGTTTTGTGAAAAGAAATTGATTTTGAAGAAGAAAGGATATTTTCCTCAAGAATTCATTACAAGTGTTTTATCAAAACCATTTTCCATCTAAGATGAAATTATTTCATATGTGTATGTTTCAAGTGTAATTTATCTATGATTGACATGGTTTCACTTTTCTTATTATGAAATGATATCCATTTCTTTTATATGGATTATGTGATGATGGGATGATGTTTATGAAACCCATTTTATTCGTTGGGTTATTATGAATGATGTATGTTTATTTTGTGGCACATGTAAGAATGATTTTATTATGAGATGGGTGGGACCTATATCTCCCTTAAATGTATTGGGTAATGATTTATATCTCATGAGATAGACATGGTTGGAATGGCAAGTTAAACCGGTTCAGTAATACAGGACTGGAACGAGGAGTGAACTCGATTCAGAAAGGGACTTTGTCCACTAAGATGGTCTTGGCAGCAATACCTTGGCTACTATGGAAATCATATCATGTGCTTCATGGTTTCCACAATTACATGTTTTATTACCATGCTATTTTATCATTCTTAATGTATCTTTATGATCTATGCCTTACGTACTTCCATGTTTTATGTCATTTCTCAAGATTTTGATGTTTAAACATTATGTTCATGTTTTTAAGTTAAAATGTATATGGTATGTTTTATTTTATCCATGCTTACCCTTTATGAGCATTTGATCTCACCCTTTTTATGTTTTCTTTTCCCTAGGATATAAAGAAAGGTTTTAGGTAAGAAAAAAAGGAGAAGATCTTTATGGGAGATGTTGAAGATCTTTCCCCACGATTAGAAGATTATGTTCCAAGTTTCCAAAGACTCTAAACTATTATGGTCCTTGTGTGTCTGCTTTTGTTATCTATTAAGTATTCCGCTAAAGTAATGTAATGTCCATGTACGTCAAGCTTCGGGTCTCTACAGTTGGTATCAGAGGAAATTTTTAGTCAACCTTTGGAAACGAGGATATAAATACGTTAGTGACATCCCTAGATATATTTATAATGTATGTCTAGAGATGTCCCTAAGGATAAGTATACATATAGGATATAGTCCTAGAACTATGGTAACGATCATATAATTTAACCTAAGATGTTAAATATTGAGGATACTCCCCCTTTACTATGTTGTTTTACCTAGCATGGTTTTTGCCTCTCAAACTATTATTTTTGGGTTTTAGAAAATGGATGGAAATAGGAAGATTCGCGATAATGGGGGATATGATAGACAATAGAATGATTTTCTTCATGAGAACCCAAATGAAACGGGATCTGGAAGTACAAACATCGTTATTATGCCTAATCAGCAATCTCATAATATGATCACTAATCTCAACTTTGGTAAGTATCCCGACTCAGATAATAAGAGAAAGATGGAGTTTCATGATGATCATAGAGGAAAGAAAGTTCAATTTCCCTCATGTAAATCATGTGGGAAGAGGAATCAAGGGGAATGTTTCAAAGGAACTGGAATATTTTTTGGGTGTGGAAAAGAAGGACATAAAGCCAGTAAGTGCAAAGGAAAAGGTTCAGTCAACACCATGGATGAGGATAATGGTATTGCTATGACATCAACAATGGTTAAATGTTTTAAATGTGGAATGTACAGGCATTATGCAAACCAATGCCCTAAGGTAAATTCTCATGAAGAGAATCAGTATGGTCATATGGGTAATATTTATGTTGATGATGATGAAGAGACTACAAGTGATATGTGAGATGAAAGAATTGTTGAAGTCCGGTCAATGGTTTAAGAAGGTAGTGGAATGATTACATGTTTATCAAGTGTAATGTTGTATAAGTAATCTCATGGTACTACGGAATAAAGAGACATCTAAGGATTGTTACACTGTTGTCTTTCCTTATGTTTTGAAAGTGTGTGATGAATGGTACCAGTATTTTTGGAAAGTAGATGATATGCGCATAATGAAGGGATAAGGAGAAAATTAAATGTTTGATAGTATTCATGAGCTCATGACTGATATAAGGAGAAGGTTATATCATGGTTTGAGTATAAAGAATTTTTGGATTTTGGTATGTGGAAAGAGTTAACTTTTAAAAGCATTCAGGTTTTCACTAAGGTTTAATGGGTATTCTTTTTTCAAGAGAATACATGATTAAGGTATTCACATGATTGGAATGTGACCAACAAGATAATGGGGGATAAATGATGGTTGGTTGATGAAATTTCAAGTAATCTTTTTCTTTGTACTATGAGCTTGTACCGAAGTATTTTAGATAAAGATTGGAATGGATTATGTTGGACATAAGATAGTATTGTTTAAATATAGAAATTTTTTCAATATTATTAATGGGATGTTATAGTAATGTAGTTTTAGAAAAAGGACAACCTGCAGGATGGGCGACAGCCCATCGCGTCGGACAAGGCTGTGGGAATCGAACCCACAACCAAAGTTCGACTTGCCTTTATCGCATACCACTGGCCTACAGGAAGTGCCTGGTTAGTAGAAACTAGTTTTATTATATTAATCAGTATGAAATGTGAATTATAAGTCCATTTTAGAAACCATATATGATTAATCTCACTATAGATCGACTTATGTATATTTAATAAATTTTGATAACCTTTTGTTTGAGACAAATGGAATGATCCATCATTCTATCACATGATCTGCTAACACTTCACGAATAACAAATTCAACTTCATTTCTTTAAGAGATGAAGTGGAAATTGTTCAAGGCACAAACAACAGTGAGATTGTACCAAAATAAAGTATTTATTCTAGTTCAAATTCTTCAACTTTAGGGAAATGATCTTGAAAACCAAAAATGTTGTCCTAGTGCCCTTATATCTGATGAATCAGATGGTACCCTAGATCATCACAAATTTATGGCTTTTTGATTGTTGGATTTTTCATAGTCATGTCCTCTACCACTCTCCATCAGAACTCAATGGTCAGATTTTTCTTCCATATCCATATAATCACCTACGTTCTCCTATATGGAAACCCAATGATGAGTTACTTTGGGTAATCGTTTCATTTCATACATTAGTTTTTAAAATTACGTTTTAGTATTCCTTTTTAAGATATGGGTTTCTATGAATAGTAAATGATTTATAACCCCAACGAATTTCGAGGGAGAAATTCATTTTAAAGAGGGTAGAATGTAACACCCCGAGATTTTATGAAAAATATTCTTTTAATTTCATTGATATCTTCTATTATACAGCACACCAAGTTTAGCTTGTACTATACGCAACACTGTATTAGCTTGCAGTATACGCAACGCTATTCTTGGATCGTGTTACACACAGTTTCATGTTCGTCTTATAATAGTAATTCTACGCAACATTGAGTGTGTGTATATATATATATATATATTTAATGTATAAATGAAATATGGTTGGATTCTATTATACGAAACAACGAAGGATTCTTCTACAACATGCAACCCTGACTTGGCTTGCATTACACGCAATCGCGACCTTCCTCGATAGCGTGTGTTGTACGCAGTACCAGGTTTTACTAAACAACGATATATTATTATAATATTATTATGAACTAACCGTTATGAATAGTATTAAATGAATTTTTAATTTTATAACATTATTATTCATCTTACACATTTTCTAGAACATATTATAAGAACAAAATAAATTTTTTGAGTAAAATAAATATTTTTCAAAAAAATGCGGTTTTGCCGCCTTTTGATGGCACACCCACTTTAAGTCTAGTTTTTGACATGTTTATAAGTTCAATTTTACAAAATAAAATTATTCTTTGGAATTAGGATATAAAATTTTACCTTGGATAAATCTTTCATATTATTCTGATAACTTTCATATTTTAATGAATAGTAAAAACACGCTATATTTTCATTAAAAACAACTTTTTTCGTCATAATAACTTATGTGGTTAAATTATAATATTGAATAATTTTAAAGTATAAATAGAAATAGTTTTACCATTTAATATAATTTATGTCATTAGCATTGATTTTACATTGAATTCGTAGGCTAAATCAATTCAATCTTTTGCAATGTTTTAATCAAAAACCCGTTTTCATTCGACAACGGGATTAATTTTAATTTAATTTCTGAAACTTCTGTGTATTGAATTGGAAACAATGGATTCCATATTTGGATTCAGTGGGTCCAAATTATGTTAATAGTCTACTTTTTATTTTTGAGAATTATGAATAGTAACTATGGTAAATTTTATTTAACATAGTTAAAGGTAAATCGGGTAATTAAGGGTAAATATAATATTATAAAATTACCCTAACACATTCCAAAATTCTATTGTACGGCTAAAAGTAGACTCATATAACCTAATGGTATTATTAGATTAATTTTATGGACTCTTGACCATGAAAATAATTTAATTATTATTAAAACCAAAAACTGTGACAACATGTCACTCTCTTAAATCTTATAAGTATAATAATTTTAATTTAGTGATAAACATCATAAAAATTTGAAAATGAATAGTCTCGAGAAATATAATAAAATTATCTACATCATGATAATTTATTTAGAATTTTTAGGGATTAAATAATTGTCATTAATGGTGATACATTAATGATACAGAAATTATTTATTAAGTGGGAAATAAGTAATATAGTTTTTATGGAAATAATAATACCTATTAAAAGGCCCACAAACCTGACCAAAACTTATTGGTAGTGTATATATACACCTTAAGCATCCAATTACCTAATACATAACCGTTTGGAGACTTATAAAAGTTATTATGACACTTATATTATTTTATTTTAAATGATACCAAAGTTGTCACCTTCATAATTTAATAAATATAACAATTTAAATATTGTGATTTTAAGATGATAAATTCTAGTAAAAGTATTATTGTGAAAGTTAATAGATTTATATTCATCATAGGATTTTATTTTTAATTTTTATTCTAAAAATCAGTATATTAAATAATTATAAAAAAATGTTGTAGTAATTATTTTATTAAGAGATAAACCAAATAAATGGTTTTAAAAATAATAAAATAAATATTATATGAACTATTTAAAGTTATCCACTAATTTTATAGATACATATGACCTTTTATGAATCTATTAAAGCTTTTAGTTCGAACATATCTTCTGTATATATTTTATTTAAATTCAAATAAATGAATAGTGTCAAAATTGACACTATTGTTATTTTATAAAAATAACATATTATAAAATTGTTTAAAAATCACAAAAATATTTAAAAATTATAAACTTAAATTTATATGGTCTATAATGTTATAAAGTAAACAATTATGGAAAATTAACAACAAATAAGTAATATTTGTTATAATTTAAAAATTTTGAATTTTATTACCACAAATAAACTTAAATAGATTAAATAAGGATAAATCAAAATGATAAGGTTTAAAATGAGATCCAAACATGTATAAATTTGATTAGTTGATGATATTAAAACCCTATCTCATCTAATCTTCGAATATGAGTCATTTTTGGAGGTTTTTAAGTGGGGTTAGATTTATTATAAATTAATATTTTTAAGAATTCAAAAGGTGCCCCTCTCCTCCCTTATAAAAGGGAACCTCCTCCCTCTCTTCCACACACCACTTTGAGCCTTCAAGCTCGGCCAAACAATGCCCAATTATCTTCTCCACTTCCCTAGAATCATCCTAGAGGTCCTGGTCTTTTTCAAATACCATTTTTAGTGCCCTAAGAGGAGTTCTCAAAGAGGTTCTTTAAAGAAGAGGAGGTTCAGATATGTACGAAGTATATCGGACCTAAGGTAAGGGATAATTGTTCAAATATCATTTTTATCCGAGATTGCTTATTCGTAAGTGTTTACTGGGTTTATTTCTATCATCCAGGTCCATGTTTTATAAAAGTGTTTTCATGTATTTTTAAATTCCTTTTTACCCATTTTTTACTTTTACTACATGGTATGTAAGGAATCTTTCTTTTGTTTATGTTACGAGGTACTTTTGGACTTTTCCGGCAAAAGTATGAAAAGAATGTTTTTTTTAACTTATACAGCACGAATTGATTTTTACAGTTTTATAAATCCTTATTTTCATGAAGCTTCCTCCAAAGGATTTCATGACTATTTTCAACAAAATCTCTTTCATTTAAAATTGCATGACGTTTTGTGAAAAGAAATTGATTTTGAAGAAGAAAGGATATTTTCCTCAAGAATTCATTACAAGTGTTTTATCAAAACCATTTTCCATCTAAGATGAAATTATTTCATATGTGTATGTTTCAAGTGTAATGTATCTATGATTGACATGGTTTCACTTTTCTTATTATGAAATGATATCCATTTCTTTTATATGGATTATGTGATGATGGGATGATGTTTATGAAACCCATTTTATTCGTTGGGTTATTATGAATGATGTATGTTTATTTTGTGGCACATGTAAGAATGATTTCATTATGAAATGTGTGGGACCTATATCTCCCTCCAATGAATTGGGTAAAGATTTATATCTCATGAGATAGACATGGATGGAATGGCAAGTTAAACCGGTTCAGTAATACAGGACTGGAACGAGGAGTGAACTCGATTCAGAAAGGGACTTTGTCCACTAAGATGGTCTTGGCAGCAATTCCTTGGATACTATGGAAATCATATCATGTGCTTCATGGTTACCACAATTACATGTTTTATTCCCATTCTATTTTATCATTCTTAATGTTTCTTTGTGATCTATGCCTTACGTACTTCCATGTTTTATGTCATTTCTCAAGATTTTGATGTTTAAACATTATGTTCATGTTTTTAATTTCAAATGTATATGGTATGTTTTATTTTATCCATGCTTACCCTTACTGAGCATTTGATCTCACCCTTTTTGTGTTTTTTTCCCCAGGATATAAAGAAAGGTTTTAGGTAAGAAAAAAAAGGGAAGATCTTTATGGGAGATGTTGAAGATCTTTCACCACGATTAGAAGATTACGTTCCAAGTTTCCAAAGACACTAAACTATTACAGTCCTTGTGTGTCTGTTTTTGTTATGTATTAAGTATTCCACTAAAGTAATTTAATGTCCATGTACGTCATGCTTCGGGTCTCTACATCTATAGGACATCGCATGATCTAGATGACATGTCTATAGAACGTCGTATTACCTAGATGGAACATCTAGATGATTTCACATGACCTTGATGACATTTCTAGAGGATATATCATGACTTGTATGGATTGTATGGAGTACATCTCATGACCTAGATGACATGTCTGCAGGACATCGCATGACCTGGATGACATGTATGGAGAACATCGCAAGACCTGGGTGGCATGTCCTGGTGTTGCTGTATGACCTAGCTGGTATGTCCAGAGGGTGTCCCATGACTCAGTTGATATGAATAGAGGACTAGGAAAGACTTGGGTGACATGTTGAAAGGAATCTATAAGACTCAAAAGTATTATATACCAAACAAAGGCTAGCTATATCATATTCTATACAAAACATCTTAGATCTATCACCTCCTAATGATCTTGAGGTCCCATAATTGGACCACATAGATACTTGAAGTGTGGGAGATGCTGTTCTAGAACTCCAACACTGTCAGAGGTAGACAAGTTAGGATTTCTGAAATTGGGTGGGGTAAAAGTTTCATCCACCCATTCAAGATATGGATTCTTCTTAGATTGTATAGGCATGTGCTTCTTTTCCATGGCTTCCACTCAAGAAACTAGGGATTCAATGGAATTAATCAATTATAGAGGTACTACTTTCTTGTCTCTCCTGAAAATAGGTTGCATGAAAAGATTGATGAGGTGGATCTATTTACATCTCCCACTAATTCTCAATCCATGATAAGACTAAATGATTACCCTGGAGGGGGATAGGTTTTCATCATAATATAGGGAATTATCAATAATTTTCGAACTCCTCATTTATTTATTCCAACTTTATAGTTCTAGATTCATCCTAATGCTCATATTCAACTCTTATATAAGGATCGTCTCTAAACTGATGTGTGTGAGGAGGGATAATTTTTTATGTCTAAAGATGATTCCTAGTGGTAATGTTACCCTTGAGTATCTCCTCATCGAGTTATATAAGATTTGTTGTCTCATTTTCATATTGTTCATATTATTCCATCATGGAAATAATTTCATAACTTCTGGGTGGTGATTGGGATGTATCCACACCTTTCCCTTTATATTTTTCAGCATTTTTCTATAGAGGAGGTAGTTCAATATTGAAATGTTCTAGTCTTTATATTCTCATATGGCTCTGTGTATGTGTTTTTGTACCCAAATCACCCTCCTCTTAAGGTATGTTTTCCATATTACATCCCTCTAAATTTTTGTCTTAATTCACATCATCTATAATTTTGATGGTGAGTAAATTCACTAAGGTGTATCGTAAGATAGTTTTTATCTTGTTAATCTCAATATAGTAGGGAGATTCAAAAATATTTTCATTAGAATCATTTCTCTTACCCTTGTACATATTGTAAAGTCTTGTCTTATGATCTATAAAAGTTTTTATTAATTCCTCTATACATTCCTCCCCATCTTGGTCTGTGACTAGTGACCTTGAGTGAGTTTCTGCTCATTTTTACCGAATGGACCTAAAATAGAAAAGTTTCATATTATGTTGGGAGGACCGGATGGGATAATGAATATCGATATTTACCACCCAACTAGGAAAAGACTAATTCCTATCATGGTAATGATAATGATGAAAATTACACCATCCATGTGGGTTGGGGACTATTTGGGGATTCCATTAGTGATTTTCGATCTTATTTTGAGGATTTTATGACTTCTAGGATGGGAATTAGGATTTAAATTCCCTTATCCCTATAAGATTGGCTTGATCTGGAACTTCCCTAGATTTCTAAAGGACCCTATCAGGGTGTGATGAACCTAGTGATGACGATTGAGATAAACTTATCTATTTCCCTATGAGCTACATTTGGTTTGTAGTTGTTGTCGATATATCCTGAATCCTTTCAGTGATTGATGATCATAGGGGTGGAGGTGGTGGTAAATATTATCCAAAACCTATGGGTTGTATTCGGTTCTATAAGGCTTATATGGTATGTTTTATTACAGCCCCTTTGATTTGGTTTAATTTAGTTGGGTATGAGTTGGTTGAAATTAAATCCCATTATAGGAGTTTCTTTCTATAATATGTTTTATGATTTTCCATTACTTTGGATCTCGTGTTTGAAATGTGTTCTTATTTTTATGAGGGTATAAACTTAATAATAATTTTTCAATCCTCTCAATTTGTTCATGGTTTTTTTCATCTTCAAAGTTTGGTTATTTCATTTTATTGACCAATCATCCTATGCATTACCTAGTCCATTGATTTATTTATAGTATATGACATTATTAGATGTTGTATCTGGTGATTTTTGGTTATTCTAAGGGTGATTTAAAGTGAAACTCTCCATAATTTACCCATCCATAGATACAGATACCTAAAAAGATGTTGGTGATAATTTTCTGAATATTTTTGGTGAAATGGTGAAAAGTTTGTTGTAGATTTGTGCTATACTTTTCCGGTTTTGGGTCCTAGACCATGGAGATTGTGGCTAGGTCCATTTGAAAAAAAAAATATGTTTATGGTCTGAAGGTGACCCTTGTGTCCTAGATAAGGGAGTTGTCTATCATTTAATCATTAATGAGTTACCCACATATTTTGGTGTAGGTATGGAATATGCTCATTATCTAATTCATCTGGGATCTCATAGTTTTAAGTGGTGAGCATTGAGAACATGGTTGATATGTTTTTTTGGCATACCTCTTCGTATATCCATGTTTTCCCCATCTTTATCAGACTTACACACCACCACCTGGCCAAAATATAGAGGTCCCTTCTCTGGGTCACCTACTGAACATGGTGAGGGTTTTTTGTTAGTTGATGGTGTACTACATACGATTGACCATGGTGTTTTGAGTATCTCTATATAAAAATGTAGTTATGTTTTTAGAACCTCTCAATAAAGATATTTATAGGAAAGATAATTATTTCCATATCTGAGGGAGATATCACCATGTAGAGGATGATCGATGGATTTCAGGAGTAGAGTCTCTACAATCCATCTCCACACTAACCAAAGGAGAACTATCATGGTCATGATAACCTTATTCTTCATTTTAAGAGTCAAAAAACCCTTTAGTTGTTTCAGATATGCATCAAAGAGACTCAAGGATGCTATCATTGAGAGGACCAGGGATATGAACCTGATTTTGTGTCATGGATGGAATATACTGACCTATATTTTGTGGTTGAGAAGGGATATGAGCTTTCTCCTGATGGATATCAGAATTTGTGGATAAAAATTTGATTCTATCGGAATATTATCCTACTAATGAGAATATTTTGGAGTATTTCAGTGAGCTTCTATATTTTCAAAAGGAATATGAGTCTTCCTATGGGTGGTTACCAGCATATATCGGTCAACCTTGGCTGAAGTAGGGGTAAGACCCCAGTTCAAATATACATTCCCCATTGGAATATACCAACGAACCTCCATAATGGGAGAAGGGATATGAGCCTTCTTCTGTATATTATCTGAAGGATTTGGATACATTAATTCATTAGTGAAAGTAGATATATGAGTGTGGATTCTTGGAGGTACCGAAATATGTAAAATAGCATCACAGACAGAAATATGAGCATGCCTCGAGGCATGTGACACTCTCACTTGGTGAGACTTGGTTTAAAGGAGAATATAAGCCCATTAATGTGCCTTTAAAGTATGCCACCATTCTTTTTTGATGGGAATATGAGTCTACCCTGAGGCATATTCTGCTCTGACTTGGAGATCCCCAATTGGAACAGGAATATGATCCTGGTCTAGTGCCATTTGAGTATACCTCTGATCTTTTTTTATAGTAATGTAAACTTTTCCTGAGGCATGTGTCACTATAAAATGGTGATCCCTGGTTTTAATGGTAATATAATCATATTCAATGTCTCTTAATTTACTATAATATATTGATAATCCTCGTGAATGGGTGAAATAATGTGTGGTTTCTCCAAAGTATCCACTTATTTATATTGATTTGAGTGTTGTTCATCTCTTGCTCTCAAGATAGAAGTATGTACCTACCCCTATATATGTACAAGTTCCATAGTATTATGATGGATTTACTCAACTATTTCTAGAATTTAATGACATTTTAGAAAAGTGTGTGCTAGAAAATAGGCCTAAACAATTTATCTTTCCAATATGCACTAGTAGGTATCTTTGATTGAAGTGGGGAAATAATCCCACTTTTTTCCTCTTTGTTCCATTAGAATATGTTGATGGGATTAATGCACATGGGAAGGAATATGTGTCTCTCCCATTTTTTCTATAGTAATATGCCTGCAAACTTGATTTTTTTTAGTGGGGGTATGAGGCTTATCACTATATACCACCATAATATACTGACTGTTTTCATTAGTGGAAGCGGGGATATGAGCCCACCCCTAGTTATCCATATCTTTTCACACCCTTATTTACTTACTTGGTTCCATTACATGAGTATTCAGGGTAGATATATGTTAGTTTTTTCACTCAACAGGTGACTGATATGTACTGGTAGGATGATACTGGTGACGGTGGATGATAAGATCCCTCCTTGGTAGCTCCTAAATCTGAATGGATCCATAGTTTACTCCTTGATCCACCTTCATTGGATATAGAAGGTGAAAATTATCATACTCTGCTAATAGGATCATCAAGTGATTTCCAGTGTCAATGAGCGCTATTGGTTTCACTACATCTTTCTTTGGAATAGGTAGACTATTTGGCTTTATAATCTGGAGACCCTTTCATATAAACTCGAGGGTTGAGATAATTCCTCATAGATGGTATTCCCAAACCACCACATTCACCACCCAAAGATAAAGGTTTCAGTTGGGCGAGGTTGTTCTATGACCCACAGGGGTTGTGGTCATAGCTGAGGTTCCATAACATTCACTATATAAAGACATTATCTCAGGATGGGGGTTGTTTAGGAGAGTGATATTTGGTCACAAAGTAAATAGTTAATAATTTCACCAGGTAGTGAATGTCTAGGTTCTCTCACATAATCTTGGTAGGTCATGTGAAGTGAATAAAAATTACAATATACATCCTTTCATAAG
The DNA here is from genome assembly GCA_963277665.1 of Viscum album. Classification (NCBI taxonomy): domain Eukaryota; kingdom Viridiplantae; phylum Streptophyta; class Magnoliopsida; order Santalales; family Viscaceae; genus Viscum; species Viscum album. Next base: position 1,660,049,467 of record OY728153.1, read on the forward strand.
TATTATGTATTTTTCATTCCTTTTCAATCTTTATTACATATGCTCATCAAGATTTTTCAAGAATTAACTTATATAGGTTTTGCATGACCTAGTTTACTTATTGAAAATCCTTCTCATTATTTGGCTGGCCCATCGGAAGTCCTTCACACGATCTATAGGGAGATCATGTGAAGCACATATTCATGTTGTTAAACATCTAAGGTCATACCCCATATTTTACCTTGTGTAAGAGCCTTATGATTGTGTGACATTCCACTCTGAGAAGTCCACTCCTGAGCTCCCATGTATCAATTATTGTTGTGTCTATGTTTTTTTACGGGGTGGTTTTATCAGTTTCACCGAACAAGTTATATGTCACCTTACATGGAACGTATCTCAAAAATATGATCAGGAGTTGGTGGAGGGATTTTTTTTCATTGTGAACTTCACATGGTCCAGTCATAGGCCATCCTTGGCATCGCATGATAATAGTTACTATTTTGAGAAAACAGTGGTAGCAATGAAGTGACAGATGATTCATGGAAGACTAAAAGGGAAAAACAAAAGAATGAGAAGAATATATTGGGACACATATATTTATATGGTTCAAGAAATAATCCCTACATCCACGGAGAGGTAGAAATATATCTAATATTTAGGATCACAAATTATGGGATATCACATAGTTTCTAACATAGAAACCCTATCTTGAAATGAGATAATAATGAAGATGATGCATTGTTTCACCAAACAAAACTCTTCCACCAACCAGTATTGTTACAAAAACCTCACAGAAATTCCATTATGCTATAGTGTTGTAGCCACCCAAGTTCAAGATGCTATTGTGGAAGGTTTGTAAAAGTACATAGAGCTACATTACTTCTTCCTCCAATGTCTGATCCACTGCAATAGTCATGCCAAATTCAGTACTTTTATAGTGACATATCATTGTTGTTCGGTTAGTTCTGCAATAGTTAGTCAGAACAGCTACGGTGCACTTTCGGTGTTGTCTGGTTAATTCTTCTACAGTCAGTTATAGTTTCTACAGTGCCCCCAAAATTTGTTCTATTGGACTTCAGCCCATGGACTAGGAGAATGTTTCCCCCTATAACCCCAAAATATCTCACCACAAATGTCAACCTGGAAAATTTGTGTCCTAGTACAGAGCATAGGATAAAATAATTTGGCCCAACATCATCAAAAATGAATCAAGATACACAAATCCATCAATATCCCACCTTGATCCTGATATGATACACTAACCTTATTCAATGAAAATGACCTAGACAACTTACTTAATCTGAAATCCTCATCTTATCACTCATCAGTTTCATGATTTCCATTCACAACTTTAATTACAAGAATATGGTTCATGAAATGCCAATTATTTTATATTTTTTTCTCTCATAGTGTCCTCCCATTTTCTACCTCTCATCATCCATTCATCAGTATAGACCAACAAAGGAAACAAAATCATCAACTTCTGTATTAACATCAAGTTCATCAATATGTTTGTCGGATTTTTTTTCTACAAATATTTTTCAATGTCAACAACACATCATGTATCAATCCTATGATAAGATGGTACTTTAGCTGAATGTTCTTTATCCGAGCATGAAACAACGGGTTCTTTTTAAGATTTATAACACTCTAACTATAACAATGTTATTCATTTTCCTATTTACTTCTACGCAACTCATCCAAGAAGTTCTTCAGTCAAACCATCTACTTTTAAGATTATGTTACAACAATTTTTTATGACTTTATGGTGGATAAGGCCATAACCTTTTTCAATTATGATATATATATTACTACAATTACTCCACAAGTAAATAAAAAACCTATGGTACACCTCCTATTGTAAATGTCACCTCCAATGTCTGTATCTACATACCCCTGCAATGAATTTCCTTTCCCAAATCATAGAGATACTTACTTCTTTCCCTTTAAATACATCAATTTCCACTTCACAACTTCCTAGTGTTTATTTATAGGGTTATCCATGTACCTCCTCACAACTACCACTGTATAAGCAATTTCAGGTTGAGTACAAACCATGGAATACATCAGGCTTCCAACAGATGATTCTTACGGAACCTTTACCATGTACTAAAACTCTTTGTTCATCTTTAATGATTTTTCCATTGATAATTTCAAATTATCTACCATGGGAATAGAAATTGGATTTGCTTTCAATATACTGAATCTTTTCAAAACCTTACCAATGTAGTCAACCTATGATAACAACAATGTTCCTACTAGGTGGTCACACTTGATCTTCATCTAAAATATCTTTTTAGCTTCTCCAAGATCCTTCCTTTCAAACTCTTTATCCAACTTCCTTTTCAGCTCATCATTCCTCTACATGCATGATACTACAATGAGAAAGTCACCCATATATAGAAGCATTATAATATATTCAATACCAAAATATGTGATGTAGGAACAATAATCCATGACACATCATTTGTATGAATTTTTAGTCATGAATGCATAAAAAAATTCCACTGCCTCGGTTCCTGCTTTGACTCATACAATCTATTCTAGAGTTTTCACACCAATTCATTCTTCCCAGACTCAAAAAAATCCCTCTAGATACTGCATATAGATGTCATCCTATAGATATCTATGAAGGAAATAACTATTGACATAAAGCTACTCAAGATGTAAGTCTCTATATTACATAATGCTGAGAACCACCATAATAGTGGTAAGCTTCACTACAGGGGAGAAAATTTCAGTGAAAACCACTGCTTATTTATTCTAAAAAACATTCACCACAGCCTTGATTTTTACCTCTTATTTCCATTATGTTCTTCCATGAATCAGTATACCCACTTGTTTTTTAATGCTTTCTTTCCTCTTGGAAGAGGTGTCAAATCCTAGGTGTTGTTATCATGCAGTGAGGAAATATCCTCCTTCATAGCCAACTTCGGCTTGCTTGACTCCTCTAACCACATTGCCTCTTCAACACGTTATGGTTATCCACCATTAATCCGTAACAGATAATGTAAGGATGGTGAATACCTCTGCACAGTCCTTCTCACCCCTGTTGATCTTCTTAACTCCACTTGAGGAATAGGCTCCACCAATTCTAGTGTCACATGCTCAAGTACACCTTCAACCTCCACTTGCTCGTGGAATTCAGATTCTATATTCCCACTTTAGAATTTAGATACATGATGATCCTTTTAAGTGATACCTTAATTAAATACCATGTTCCAGCTCATGATGACCATCTTTCTCAGATCATCCCAAAAGTAGAAACTGAACTCTTCAGTGCCATAGCCAATAAATAATCATGGTTTGGACTTGGAATCATGATTTTTCCTTACATTAAAATCAACATGTACATATAAAAAATATCAAAAGACTCTTACATGTGACAGTATTACCTCCTTACCATACTAGATCTCATCAGTTAGACATTATCACACTGGTATATAAGAACACATGTTGATAAGATAAGCCAAAATTTCCACTACATCATCCCAGAAGGTTTTGGGTAACCCTGAGTGTAGTCTCATACTCCTAGAACATTCATTCAATTTTCTATTCATCCTTTCTACCACACCATTCTATTACAATGTTCCTGGAATAGTCTTCTCCCACTGGATTTTATTATTTCCATAGAATTATCTAAACAATTTATTGTTGTACTCTCTACCATTTTCACACATCAAACATTTCAACTTTACTCCTAAATCATTCTCAACCATGGTATTCCACTTATGAAACACCTTAAGCACATCAGATTTACTTTTCAAAAAGCAAACCCATAACTTCTATGTTAACTTATCGATAAATGTCACATAATATTGTGACCATATAAGAGAATGTACTAACATAGGCCCTAAAAAATCAATGTTCACCAGGTACATCTTCATATCCTTTCGTTTTCTTCCTCCTTTTTCAAAGGATACCTTCTTCTAATTTCCTTGGATATACTCCTCACATAAACCAACTTACACCAACTCCAACTCCTTAACATTCCTTTTCTTGCTATCACCTTCATCCCCTTCTCACTCATGTTGCCTAACCTATAGTGCCACATTTATGAATCCCAGATAGAGTTTATTGATCCAATCATGTCCTTGAAAGTCTATTTCATACTGTAGAAGGTACCATTCTTTTCTCCCAGAGCTATAACCATGGTTCCCTTGGTGATCTTCTATGAACCACCAGTGAAAGTGGTTCTAAAACCTGTATCATCAAGCTATCTAATAGAAATAATATTTCTTCTTAGTCATGGTATATACCTTAAATTTTTTAGAACTAGAAAACTCCCACTGTTGGACTTGATCTATGCATTTACTTTCCCCATGATCTATAAGGGTTCACCATCAACAAGATATACCTTTCCGAAATTTATAGATTTAAATTTTTTTAGAAAACTCTTATCCAATGTGGAATGGAAAGAATACCTTGAGTATAAAATCCAAAACTCCATCATGATATCCATGCTCAGTAGTAACACATCATTAGTTCTTCTATCTTTTATGTTTTATGAGTTGGTTTTAGGCACATTCCATTTGTCTTTATACTCCTTTACATGTCCTTTCTTACTGTAAATCCATTAGGTAGGACCAACCCCCTTTGACCTATCTCAACTCTTTCCTCTTGACATTGATCACCCTTTATGATGGTCTCCCCACATATATATTCATCTTCATTCAATGTTTATAGAAGAACCAAATAATCTTCTCAATTATCTTGATTGAATATCCTCATTGAGGATCAGTTCATGCGCATCCTTCAGAACCAGCTTTTTATTCCCTAATGAACTGCTCATAGCTGTTACAGTTGCTTCCTAACTTTTAGGTAATGAATATAGTAAAACCAATTCACATTCCTCATCATCAATCATAATTTCTACCCATTTCAATTAACTTATAATGGTGTTAAATTTTTTGATGTTATCTGCAAAAATTATCCCTTCAACCATTTTTAGATTGAACAATCATCACATCAAGTGCACTTTTTTTCTATTAAAGGCTTATTGTATATATACGTGAGAGATTTTTTTAGTCCAATAATCATTTTATCCTCTATGATTTTTTAATTCCTAGTTTCTAGACAATTTAAGGTACATAACTCCAAGAAACATTCAATCCAGTAACTACCACTCCGACTACTACATGTCTGTTGGGTTTAAACCCAAAAGAGGAAAATGCATTTTTTCTGGTAAATATAGTCTTTGATCTGTATCCTCCAAATGTTGAAGTCAGTTTCATCGAAGTTTTCAATCTTTCTATTTCCATATTTAATATCCATCATTCAATTCATGAACTATGAACTCGACCTATGATACCAGTTGTTATAGAAACAGTGGTAGAAATGAAGTTACAGATTATTCATAGAAGAGTAAAAGGGAAAAAAGAACGATAAGAAGATATTGGGATATAAAGATTTATGTGGTTCAAGAAATATTACCTACTTCCATGTAGATTATTAAATATAACTATGATTTGGGATCATAATTGTAGGGATATCATAAATTTTATAATAAATAAAACATAGCTTGAAATGATTTAATAATGAAAATGATGCACTATTCCACCAACATGAATTGTTCCACCAATCGAAACTATTCCAAAAATCACACAAAAATTCTTTTTTTATTTAGTTTCACACCAACCCAAGTCCAAGACACCATAGTATCTAGTGGATGAAAGTTTGTGGAGATACTTTTCCACTGCCTCAAAATTTTGAGTTGTTGCAGTAGTCATGCCAAACTTTTAACTATTATAGTTCCTTTTCAGTGTCCCCAATCATCTCTGCTATAGTTGGTCAGAGTTGATACAGTGCCCCAAAATTTCAGTCAATGGCCTTTAGACCATGGACCCTTGGAGCAGGGGCATGTTTTCCCTACAACCCTCAGCGACCTCACTATAGAGTTTGACCTGTGAGATTTGTAGCCCGGTGCATAATATGGTAAGAATCATTCTGCCCAACATCATCTAAAATGGATCAAGCTACACCAATCCAATAGATCACAAGAACATTCCACCATCGCCATGTTTATTTTACCCAGTTCGATTAGAGGGATTTTACAAAACCATTTTGACATGTAAAATGGACTTTGAACCATTGATATGATAGGCCCGATATACTTTGTGAGATCAATACAGTTGTAGAATGACTCTCACGTAATCGAAGAAGAATTTTCTATAGTCCTTCACAAGACTAAGATGGATTTTCAAGGGAATCTCACATGATAAATTCATCTTTTTAGAGGGACTTCACAATATCATGATAGCTTATCGAGGGGTCTTCATGAGATTCAGTTTCGTTATTAAAGGACCTTTGTGTGATCAATGGTGATCACCCGAGGAACATAACCCCTTTCTAATGATGATCGGTGTGTCCTCTCCTCACGAGTGGATTCCACCTTTTCCCATTTTATTCTCCTTATTATTTTACAAGGGTAAGGGATCTCATGAGATCATGAATGCATTTTTATAGATAGTCACTCTACTTTTATGTGATTAATCATGTTATTAGTTCAAGATTTCATGATGGTGTGAAATCATTATCACAAATAATCTCTCTTCCTATCATTGGATCTGAAAGGGAATTTCTTTATTGAATGGATGAGTGTGAGGTATTTTGCATTATAAAAGTGACATTCCAACATGATCTTGTATGATAAGGTTAAAATGTCACTTAGGGGATATGTGTGGTCTTTTTAATATTATAATCATGTCATATGAATATCAATGTAACTCTATATTGTATGAAGTCTCAACCTTTTCCTGCCATTATTTTATAAATATTTTCGGGTGATTTGCACACATCTATTGATTGACATGTCTCATGATTAGAGGAACTAGTCCGAAAGTCTCTGCATGGTCACCAGTGCTTCTATAGACACCCTTTTAAGAACTGGATAGTTTATCATAGGGGATTTGTGTGATCATAAGAATATCATGCGCAATACATGATCTTTCTGCAAAACCTTCTATGGTCGTGAAATCATGTGTTCTTATGGATGTTACGTGATCTACATGATTTTCCCACCTAGACATCGTGCTACTCTTTCCTATTTTTACAGAGGAAATAATAACCATACCTCATGTATTTATTTCATTATAGATTTATCAATTCTCACTTGACAGGCCTCAACATATATGTATTAATAACTTTTATTAAGAATTTATCATTTATTAAATAGCAACTGAGATCTTAAAATAAGAAATGTGAAGCAAAACCAACATACCTCTACCATAAAACGAGGATGGGTTTTTCTTCACTCGAATAAAATGGTACATATTTTAAATATACCATAATAATTTTATGTGACATGAAACAAAAACATAATTATATTCATTTATATATATATATTGATGAATCAAAATAAAAATCCAATTACATCCCATGTAAAGTGATATATAAGGAGGTATGTGTAAATAAAGATAAGATAGTAATAGAAGAAAACATACAAAAATTATTGGAACCATGTGTAAGAATGGAATAATAAAGAGAAATTTCATTAAATTAGTATTACATAATTATGGTGACTTATTTTCATATATTTTTTATCTGACTTAGGCATAAGAATAATCATCATCTAAAAATGATCAATACATACTATTAGTGGCCTTGACGTTGCTAGAATAGTATGGTCACATCAAGGGTGTAGGTTTTGGGGTGTCACCTTGAACATATTTTGAGAAATAAAATGAACTATGGGATAAAGATAAGAAAATGGAAAAGTTGTGGTCATGATTACATACTCTATAAGAAAAACTTAATTAAAAATTATAGTTAGAAAGTTTTATGGGTAGGAGTCTAGGAGAAGAAACAACCCAAGAATAACCACTAAATGAAGATCCCCCCCCCCCCGCATTATCTTGGAGGCGAGTCATTCCCCTCAAAGAGATATCTTAGAAGAAGTAATAAATATTTTTATAATTTTTTTTGTGAAATGTTAATTAGGAAGACATTGATACCTTTTCTGTACTGATATTTTATAGTGTAAAAATGATTGTGAATTATATATATCAACACCCACCCATCATCTTGTTTCTTTATGTACCATGTACAATATCCAAGGAGATATTCTACACACACAAAATCTTCTAATAGGTCATATGAGAGTGAGGATTCATTTAGATCATGAGCCAAGCACTAAGCTACCTATTCCACTTAATGATGTGAATACTTATATGGTCGATCAATCTAGTGTAACTTTTCAATGATGGTCATTAGATCTTGTACAAATAAATTTTAATAAGGAGGTATTTATTTATAAATTATTTTTAATGAAAAACACTTAAAATTTTATAAAAACCCCCCTTAACCAATTAATGTTAATATAGATGGAAAATGGATGGGGTAAAATGGATGGTCGAATCAAAACAATCTAAAGGACAAACCAACCATTCAAAAATATCGTCACAAATTACCTTTATGCGTCCTGTTTAACTTCCTCATTTACTAACACTAATGTTTCTTGCATATAAAACTTTATAAATTGGTGATATGATCATAATTGATTTTAAATAATATGTGTGCAGAGAGGCCCTTAAAAACTATATTTATCCTTAGAATTAAAATGAAATCCTCAATCGTGAATAGTAATGATTATCAGTGGTAAATTTATATATGAGGTTGGTTTTAATGATTTTTCTGTCAAATAGTTGAGATACAATGTTAATTATAACTAAATACAATTCATAATATTTTATAGTTACATGTATGAAAACAATTTAAAATTTGGATTCATTATTCCTCACATCACTTCTATAAAAATATTCTCATTGGAACCAAATAAATTTGAAGTGATAGCGGAAAACATGGTCAACATGTTTTAAAGAAAACTTATAGATGGAATACTCTTCTTAATTCTCACAATGCAAGGGTAAAACTCTCTAATTTAATCATATAAAATATATTTTAATTAGTTTTATTACTTATTCATTTTTGTTTTGTTATAAATAATCGGTTAATCATTGTAGTCAATTTGGATACTCCAAAGATTTATTTTCTAGATTCAAAGCCTGGATACACAACAAATTGACCACGTGTGATGAAATTTATCAATTTTTAATACACTACATTCAAAATTTTACAATTAAAATTCAATTTATACATTTTATATTATCTCCTAATGAAAATTATATTATGATAGGGTTGTGTTTAAATATCATAAAAATCATGGATTGAGGATAGTCCATACGAAAAAAAGCCTATCAACTTCTAAAAATATATAAGTATTGGGGTATATATAATAATATTCAACAATCAAAACATATAACAAAAAAAATACTTATTTTATCAATGTTTATATAGTGTCTAAAACAAACTAATGGTAAAGATTGTGGTTATTATGTTTTTAAATTTATCAAGGATATCATATTCCATCAAGAAACTAGAATACCCAAAGATGTATTTTTTATAATAATTAAAATTTCATTTTAAATATTTACTAATACTTTTTTTATATATTTTTTCAGTGCTACCAGGATATTCGATAGTCTTCATATTCAAATTATAAAATAGATTTTTCTAGAAACAAATGGTTAGAATACATGGTGTTGAATTGTATACATAAATCATGAAGAGGTGACATCCTACTACTTATTCAGTGAATTTTATCATCATCTTATCTATTTTTTATTTAATTTCCTTATCATATTTATGTGATAATTATTTTTTTATTTTCATTGATTTCATAAATAAGGATGATACACAAATGATGCACTCATGTACTATGATTATGCACTCAATGAGGAAGATGCACTCATGATGATGTAATTTTCTTTATTTTTGCAATGAATTCAACATTTTAGGTTATCAAACAATAATATTTTTAGATAACCATGAATGTTGAATGTATTGAAGAATAAAAATACATGGTGTGAAGTGTAGGAATCAACTGCAATGAAATCCAATACATGATATGTGCATTATGACTCACAGTTTATGTTATTATTTTAGAATTTAAACTTTAGTTCAGAACACTCATTACAAACTCAAAATCTTTCAAAAAAAATCAAATTTTTATTTGATACTTTAGGAAAATTATTCATAATTCATTTGTGACATATAGGAATCAGCCACACCTCAATCCAATACACATTGTTCCCAGTATGATTGAGATATTAACATTCTTGAATATTCTCATTCTCATTTAGAAATTAGTAAAATCTCAATCATCAACATCTCAATATGATAAATTGTTTTCTCAGTATGGCTCAAAGGGGATGTTTTTAGTTTATAATTTATATTTTAGTTCAAAACACACATCACACACTCAAAACTGAGAAAACAAATTCATATTATTTTGATACATTAGTAAAAGAATCCATAAGTCATTTATGACATGTAGAAACCAACTACACCTCAATATGATACATGGCCTTCTCAGTATAACTCAAAGTGTGTGTTTTCAGTTTAAAATTGACATTTTAGTTCAAAAAACATGTCACGTAATCAAACATGATAAAATAAATTTTGTTGTGTTAATTATTTAGGATAATGACCCATTAATAATTTTTTTACATTTAAAAATCATCCACACCACAATCTGATTCGCATTGTTCCAGGTATAACTCAAAATTGTATGTTATTAGTTTAAAATTGAAAATTTAGTTCAAAACATGTGTCTCTCATTAAAAACAGATAAAATACACATAAACTATATTTATAATTTAGGTAAACATTTAATAATTTATTTTTTATGTGAATAAATTAGTTTCATGTGAAAATGACACACGATGTGATTAGTATGACTCAAAGTGTATGTTTTTAGTTTAAATTGACATTTTATTAAAATAGAGATGTGACATATTCAAAATTTATAAAATTAATTAGTATTTTTTTATACTTTATAAAAATTATCCTTAATTAATTTTTAATGTGTATTAATTATCCACACATCAATCTTATAAATTATGTGACTGGTTTGACTCCAAGTGTATCTTTGTATTTAAAATAGAAATTTTAGTTTAAAACAAAAATCACAAACTCAAAAATGCAAAAATGCATTATGATTATTTAGATACTTTATTACAATGTTACATAAGTCATATTTTATGTATAAGAATTATCATCACCTCAATCTGATACACAGTGTGCTCGGTATGACTCAAAGTGTCTGTTATTAGTTTAAAGTTGACAATTTAGTTCAAAATATTGGTCATTCACTGAAAACTGATAAAACTCACTCATATTGTCCTGATAGTTTAAGAAAATGACTCATAAGTCATTTTTAAATATATTAATCAGTATCACATCAATCTGATACATGATGTGATTGGTATGACTCAAACTATATGTTTTTAATTTAAATTGAAATTTTAGTAAAAAGGAAACATGACATGCTCAAAACGAAGAAAACACATTCAGATTATCCTGATACTTTATTAAAAGAACCCATAAGTATTTTTTGATGTTTAGGAGTCATCCTCACAAAAATAAGACACATGTTGTGATCTGTATGACTCCAAGTGTTTCTTTTTATATAAAATTGACATTTTTGTTCAAAATACACATCACATACTCAAAACTGGGAAAATGAATTTAGATTATATTTTTACTTTAAGGAAATTATACATAAGTAATTTTTGATGTGTATAAATCATACACACCTCAATATGATATATGGTGTCCCTATTTTGACTCAAAGTGTGTTATTAGTTTAAAATTACTAATTTTGTTCAAAATATGTGTCACACACTAAAAACTAAGAAAACAGGCTTGAATTGTCTCAATACTTTACAAAAACAATTCATCAGTCATTTTTTATGTCTGGGAATAAATCTCATTTCAAACTAACACATTATATTACTAGCATGACTGAACTTTCATGTTTTTAGTTTAACTTTACATTTTAGTAAAAAAGATACATGACATACTCAAAACTAAAAAACACATTTATATTCTCTTGATACTTTAGTAAAATTATCCTTAGGTCATTTATGAAACATAATAATTAGACTTACATCAGTCTGATGCACGATGTGATTGATATGACTCTAAGTGTGTCTTTTTATTTAAAATTTACATTTTAGTTCAAAACACACATCACATACTAAAAACTGATAAAACAAATTTGTGTTGTTTTGATACTTTAGTAAAATGATATAGAAGGAATTTTTTATATATAGGAATCATTCTCACCTAAATCTAATATACGGTGTTCTTGGAATGAATAAAAGTGTTTATTATCAATTTCAAATTAACAATTTAGTTCAAAATGGGTGTCACTCCTTAATAACTGAGAAAACACACTCAGATTGTCCTGATACTTTAAAAAATGATTCATAATTCATTTTTGATGTGTAGGAATCGGTCTTGTATAAAACTAACATGTGATCTTACTGATATAATCAATGTTTATGTTTTCATTTTAAATTTAAATTTTAGTAAATAATACACATGACATACTAAAAACTAGGAAAGAACATTTAGATTATCTTGATACTTTTGGAAAATAATCCTTAATTAATTAATGATGTGTAAGAATTACATACACGTCAATCTGATTCATGGTGTGATTGGTATGACTCCAAATGTGTCTTTTTCTTTAAAATTGACATTTTAGTTCAAAACACACATCACATACTCAAAACCAAGAAAATAAACTTGAATTGTTTCTATACATTAGGATAACAATACATATGCCATTTTTATGTATGGAAATCATCTAAACCTAAATAAGATATATAGTGTTCTCAGTATAACTCAAAGTGTTTGTTATCAGTTCAAAATTAACAATTTAGTTCAAAATGTGTTTCACTCACTAAAAACTAAGAAAATACACTAAGATTATCTTGATACTTAAAGTAAAAGATTCATAAGTCATTTTTGATGTGTAGGAATCAGTATCACATCAGAACGACAAACAATAAGATCAGTATGACTCAAAGTTTATTTTATTAGTTTAAACTAACATTTACTAAAAAAATACACATTTCAGAATCAAAAAGGAGAAAAAACATTCATATTTTCTTGATATTTCACTAAAATTACCCATAAGTCATTTTTAATGTGTGGGAATCAGACACATGCCAATTTAATTTATGGTGTTACTGGTATGACTCTAATAATTTATTTTTATTTAAAATTTACATTTTAGTTCTAAACACACATCACATACTCAAAACCAATAAGACACACTCATATTACATTTATACTTTTAAAAAATTATCTATTGGTCATTTTTTATGTGTAAAAATCAAACTCATCTCAATTTGATATATGATATTCCTAATATGACTCAAAATGTCTGATATGAGTTTAAAATTGAAAATTTAGGTCAAAACATGTTTCACTCTGTAAAAATGTAGAAAACACACTCATATTGTCTTGATAATTTAGGAAAATGATTCTTAAGTCATTTTTGATGTGTAAGTATCAGTTTCACATTAAAATGACTCAAGAGGTGACCAATATGACTCAAAGTTAATGTTTCTATTTTAAATTTTAAATTTATTAATAAAGACATTTGACATACCAAAAACTAATAAAAAAAATCAGATTGTCTGTGTACTTTAGTAAAATGATCATTAAGTCATTTTTGTTGTCTAAGAATCATCTTCATGTCAATCTGATGCACAGTGTGAATGGAATGACACCATGTGTGTCCTTTTGTTTACAATTGACATCTTACTAATGTAATGTTTCATATTTATGTTTAATTTATTTATTTATAGTATTTATAACATTATTATTTTTTTCTTATATATGGGGATTATTTTTCTCTAGTTAGGGTGGTTTGTTCAGCAACTGATACCCTGATCGGGATTTTTTGAGAGAGGGTCAGGTGCCAAAGATAATGAAACCATTCATATTTTTGAAAAAAAAAATATAGTAATTTCTAATGTAATTGTACAAAACAATATTTGAAATGTATATAATATATTGACGCCTCATCACACCCTGTCAAACCCATAAAAAAGTTAGAAATAATTTTTGAACAACCATATATTCATAACAGTTCCAAACACCAATAACACATAGACTTTAAGGGATAAAATTATATATTTTGGTTAAATTTTCAAATTCAAAAAAAAATATTAAAGGGGTTTGGTTTCTAATTAAAATTCAAATAAAATACATGATTTTTTCCCAATTCCTAAATTAAAATTCCACCATTTCCAACCCATCCAATGTCTACAGTAGTCTCCATTATACATGTCCAATCCAATGTTTGGTATCAATTGTCAAAGCCAAATATACAGCCACTCAAAACATCATGAAAGTATAAAAATTCAAAATTTATATTATAAATATAAATTTTAATCTAAATCTATCCAGTAGCACATCCTAACTCTTCTGAAACCACTATTGGGCCCCAATGCATATGGTAGAGCCCAATATCACACTAAAAACCATTCGCGGTCACCTAGTCGCACAAGGAATCCCAAAAATAATTGAAAACACCATATTAAATTAAATTTTCATATTTAAAATAACAATTCAATATTGAACAGAATTTCAAAATAGTCTGGGTTTCTATCCAACAATTCAAATAATGTCATAAATAATAAAAACCAAGTTGATATAATCTCTCCACCATATATTAGCTTTTCCTGATCTACCTTCCCATGAAGAGTATTCTCACTCTATACCATTATCTAAAACATATGATCATCAAAAGATTCATCATCTTCAATCTCAATTTAATCACTATCAATAACATGATATGGATCAGGATTGTACCCTTAAAGCATCAATATATGAAATACATCATTCATGGATCTATATCGCTATATAAGAGCTAACTAGTATTCCACTGTATCGATCCTCACTATAATATCAATTATCGACACATACTTGGGTGTCAATTTCCATTAATTATACACATAGGGATTATATAATCTAGGAAACAACCAAAAAAACACCGACCTCAGACTCAAGAGTCCAGGGTATCAATTCTACATATGATCTCTGCCTACTCTGAGCAGTAGCCAGCCACTTCAAAATCAACTGTATGTGGTTTGAATTATATTGTATGAGAATTGGTCCAATGAGAACTAATTATCTAATCTCCAACCAACACATAGGTGAACAGATCATCCTACAATATAAAATCATGAAATGTGCCATCTGTATCAAATCCTGATAGCTATTATTTTAGGTGAACTCTTCCAAGGATAACCAGTTATCCTAGGAACCACTAAAATCTATAATGCATCCTCTCTGCATGTCCTCTAGAATATGAAAAGTATCCTCATACTCTCTATCTATTTTTATATGATAGGTGGTGCTCAAATTCACTAATGTACCATACACCTTCTGCAAACCTTACCAGAAACATGACATGAAATGAGTATCCTCTCCCAATAAAATTCTCTAGGAATTCCCATTCAATATTATTATCTCTCAAATATATATCTTACCTATATCCTCCACTAAAAATACCTACCATATAAATAAGTAATGATCCACTTTAGTCAACTGATTCATGATAACCCATATTGAAACACAACTTTGTGGTTTCCATTGTAACCCTATCAAAAAGTCCAATCACATCATACCATTTTCACTTGAGAATGGGTAATGGTGGTAATAAACTAGTGGGCCACTAGTTCCCAACCTTCACCAGTTAATTGGTGTAGAACCAAGTTAAAAAACCTATCACATCCATTTTTATCCACAACCATCAGTACTATTTGTGTATTTCATAATACATCTTGGTCAGTCCTAGGTGTACAGGCCACTTTGAAGTATGGGAGTCTCGCATCTCTTCCCCATTCATGCTCATTGGAACAAAAACCTGATTTTTTACATATAAAATCCTTTCAACATCAAGAATCTAATCTGGTGGTGGTTCCCCATCATATAAAATGTCTCTTATGATAAAAAAGTATGCATGTTACAAAAGGATCCATTTCACCCTACTAATGAGTTAATATATGATATATAAGGATTCAAGGTTCACTCGGACCTAGTAATCCTGATTGTCCATATGCATCTTATTAAAGAGAATCATCAACTACCACTCAGCATTAGTCTTCTTTACCACATGGGTTTTAGTCTTCCTTCTCAACACATTTATTACTATATTACCTTTCTCAGGGGTTATAATATATATAAAAATAAAAATATTGCAATTACTCGACCCACCTCCACTGTATAGGGTTCAGGTCCTGGTAGAGAAGTTGTAATATTGGATTTTATGGTCCATATATACCACAAATATCTCACCAAATAGGTAGTTTAACCAATATCTCAATGCAAGCACTACTGATTCTAATTCAAGGTCTTGAGTCAGGTTTTTTTTCTCATGTAGCCTCAAATGCCTTGACACATAGGTCACCAGTCAACCATTATACATCAGGAATTACCTTAAACCAACTATTTAATAACCATAATAAATCATATTTCTTTTACTTGGAATGGGTAGGATAAGGATCGATGGTAAATTCAATCTCTCCTTTGGATAAAGAAAATCATTTTCATAGATAGATGACTACTCAAACCTCACCCCCTTTTTTTGGGTCACCATTGATGCTTCCAATTGGGAGAAGTCCTAGATACAAATTTGGTAGTAACAGACCAAACCCCAAAATTTTTGACTATCAAAACCCATATTAGTCCACTCATAATAAACCACTACTCTAACCTTATTAGGGGTTATATATATATTATTTTTATATTTAATGTTCCCTAAGAATTTTTTCTGGTCAATTAAAAAATGGAACGTAGAAAGTTTGGAATATAGTTGATTCTACCTAAGGGTTATTAATAAAATATTAAGTTTTTGTGCATGTTTTACCCTTAACATGGAATAAATAATAATATAATCTAAAAATATGACCACAAAGATATATAGATAATGGTGGATGATCAAATTCATGAGGTCCATAAAATCTGTGGGTGTATTCAATATGTTGAACGACATCACCAGGTACTCATAAAAACCATAACTTATCCCACTAGAAGTGTGAGGTACGTATGAAATTATCACCCTTCATTTATTATAACCAAATATCACATCAATATTAAAGATTAAATGGAATCCCCTAAGATTATTAAATAGGTCGTTGATGCATTGAAGTGGATATAAGTTCTTTGATATCACTTTGTTCAGCTTCTGATAATCAACACAAAAACTCAAAGAATCATCCCCAATATAGATGTGATGATCTATATTAACCCCTTAACCTCTAATTCTTACAAATAATCCTTTAGATCTCACATATCCACAAGATCCATCCTATAAGGAAGAATGAAAATAATATTTTCTCCTGACATGAGCTTTATAGTAAACTCAACTACTATATGGGGTGGAATCCCAGATAAATTTTTAGGGGAAATGTTCTAAAACTAATAAAAAGATATTATAAAAGCATCCTACAAATTATTTACATCATCCAATACAAGGATGGAAAGATGAGTAGTAATATCATTTAACTGTTGATCATTAATTCCTGCATAACCCACCTAAATATCATATTCTCTAGCAAAAACCTAACGTTTTACCTCAATAGAGGTGAATGAAAATATCTAATTATAAAAATTAATATGGGATCAATTTTTAATGATTAAATACATTTTGAGAATCACATCAAATCCAACCATCTCCAGTATGAGAAAAAATCTCATAAGAATCTATGGATGCTAATCTCTACAAAGCATTCCCTACATCGGAAAATTCCCTCAGACCGCACCCCCAAAGAAGTATTGATAGAAATAACTCTATAAAGATAGTATATAATTAGTCTTAATCCATTCATGGGTTGAGAAAATATAAATAAGTGTAATGATCAGGTATCAAATAAGGAATATTTTATAGTATAAGGTATCAAGATAGTGCCTCAGACAGTTAAATGTTTCACATAATAGCCTATAAGAGTAGGTTTCATAGCATGTAGATATTCCAAATAATGTTCCATAGCCACTTTATAATATCCCTATAAAGTACTACACTAGTTTCATTTCTACCCTTTCCCTTGGTCACCACATCTACTACCTCAGTATGACCGACTGATGGTACTATAGTTGCCTGCCTACTATGGCACATCAAGTCTAGCTCTTAAACCCTGAACCTGACCATATACTATAACACTAAGAACCATTTGGGAACTAATAAAAACCCTCTACAACATCCATATTCTACCACATGCATGAAACTCAACAAGTGGAATATCATAATGAGGTTGAATATGGCCATTTCCAACACATTGGTGGCACTGCACAGAGCTATATCCCCATGGATGAAGAGAAGAATCCATACCCAATATGTCCTAGGAAATACTAACCTAAAATTATTTCTCAAAACAGTGTTTCCTACCACTGTAAGATCCACTAACATAACCTTCAAGAGAAACCTTCTTCTCTGGACCTCTACTTTCTACCATATTTCTTTCTGTAAAAAAATCATGATTCATGATATTTGAAAAAGGATTCTAAATTGAAAACATTCAACCAAACTTAGATTTCATACCTAAATCCTTCCTTGGAGCACCTCACTTGGGATACCTCTTCCCCAAGTATAATAATGGAAAATAATTGTAATTCAGTAAACTATGGCACATAATTTAAGACTAGCATCCCTCACTGAGTTGGATGCATCAACTTTTGGTCTCCATTTTCTCTCAAGGTATCTAAAAAGAAATGGTCGAAGGAACTAGTCTGTAAATATTTCTAGGTTAAAACCACTTGTTAGTCTATCTCAACCAATACATCCCACCAACTCTTCAGTATTCCATGAATCATATACACTGTGAGATTCACTCCTCTCCCAAAGTGTTTCTCTAAATGATAAAAAATCATCTCCATGTAATCCACCAAAAACTCAGCCAACTGGGGTCCACAATCCCCTAATAACAAAGGCTGTTGGTATGAAACAAAACCCCAAGATTATACATTGTAATTTTATCTCACAAGGACTCTCTCTCTATCGACTACATCATTCGTAGTAATCTTCCTTAGATTTGATCATCCACCACCAACCTTAGAAATATAGGAGACCCTATCCCAATAACCTTTGGGGCATGATCATCGCCACCCTCGTGAAAAATTATTAGAGGAATTCATAGAGGCATCACTCTATAATGTCAGGAACATGCCTCATATCACATAACAACAATAATCTTTAATATAAAATTTTATAAAATGAATGAACAAGAAAAACACCCCACAATCCCAACACGTCTTCATGTCACAACATGTCATCATTTGGGTGCTCTCTTTATCCCCAAAAATCCCTTACTCAAGTTCATCGTTATACACTCTATTTATATCAGATTCATATTTTTTATATTTTCTCATTTAATTTGGAATAGAAGTTTTTATAGCTATGGATCAGTTAAATAAAATTTCAATTCAAAGTTATAGAGGAAAATATTTCATAATTTTTACTTATTATTTTATTTAACTGACATAATGAAATAATTTAGGTAAGTACTTATGGAAAAATATTATATATCATTTTTAATAATCAGTCAAGTAATATTCCATCAAATATTTATATGGTAAATAACCATATAAATTGTTATTGGCACTTTAAATAACTGACCCTTATCATAATCCAGATAACCAATAACAAGAAATCATGTAAATGACATTTGAATCCCACATGCCTGATATGATGCATGAACACATGCCTTGTTTCCATTCTGCCCAGGAGTGTAAATCCTATAAATAATAATCTAAACCTAGTGTGTCACTCTAGGTGAATAGATAAACTATAAATGAATAAATAAATAATATCAATCTCATCCCTAGTGACTTATCCTTCCCACATGTGTGGGTTAGATACTCTCAGGAACGAGTTCTATACCAAGTTCCAACAATGATTTTTCTCCTATACCCAAATAGAAAAAAAAGTAAAGGACACTCTGATACCACTTTGTAATGTTCCCCTACTCAGTTCATCTAATTGTAACTGAATTGGGGTGGTTCCTAGCCTAAAATGTGGCTCCCCATACACCAGATACTGTGAACTAGTAGCTATGGTCAATAGTGGTATGGTGTAGAGACTATGTATGCGTATTAGAGTAACAATAATAGTAGAAATAATGGAATATCACATACATGAATAGAGAAAGGTAAAAACAAGTGTGAAGTGCTGAAAAATAATAATAACATTACCATGGTGGAACAAAATGGATGAAATAGTTTCATAAAAGTCATACATACATATCTAACCCTCTCTGTTGGGTCATATACACCCATAACCAATATAAAAAATGAAAAAATAACAAAAACTAGAAGACACTAAAAATTAACCCTAAGTACTAGTTTTTCCCCAATCTCCATGCTCTATCCTAGATATCCATTCAAGCATCAGTCATAGGGGTGTTTTCCCTTTTCTTATCCTAAAATCATGAAGTTTACTTAGGTATGAACGGAAACCTGAGTAGGGAATGAGTGAGAATCAAAAGGCCACCACCAATGATATCTATAAACCTATACAATATTAGTAGGAGTGTGTGATGATATTCATGAAAAAATAAATAAAATAAATTAAATACAATATCATCACTCCTCATGATCCAAAGTGATACCTGAGATCAATTATAACTATTTTGGGAGTGTTGGATGTCTCTAATCACAAAAACATGCTCAAGGGAAGTACATCCTTCACGTAAGTCTAATGTGTCACCATAAAAACTCTTCAAAACTAAAGTCCTTAGAAAACCAGTCAAATTCTAGGCATTTTCCCAAGTATCCACCCTCAAGACCCCAGTCAGATCCCTGGTAATATTGTAGCCATCCCACAATCTTCAAAAATCTTGTCAAATCCCTAGGGAATTCCATGGATCCTATAATCATTAAGCATAGAAGATAGATCCTAGAAACATCATTAGGAATCCTGTATTACACATGATTCAAAAACCAGATCCTAGAAAATTATCTAGTCATCGTCAGCAGTGGCATCTTGAATCACCAGATCCTAGAAGCATCCTAAGAATACACACTAATTCATTAAATTACCAATTAACCCAAGTCACACAAACATTAATCTCTTAGGTTCTCCATTATAAAAATCAAGTTCAATTTATATGGTGATTAATTACAAGGATCTTTATCCATATTATGACCATTGATTTTCTGTAGGATGGATGTACTATAAGAATAATCAATTCAGAAAATTTATTTAAATATTTTAGGTCTAGCGCACTGTTGGTTATCATGAAATCACATCACATTCATAATAAAAAAATGAGACCCTATAGTATATTTCAATACCACCCACTAGAGTTTTATAAGACTCAACTCACTGGAAATCCTTGGTCATCTTAACTTCAATCGGAAGATCTCACAATGTCTTGAAAATGTCATAAAATAAGGCATGATTGTCCATATTCAACGTAATACTATAAATTCACCTAATAAATGAAGAGAATGGTTCATGGATATATATATATATATATATATATGTAATCGTTGGATCAAATGGAACATTAATTCAGCAAGGTCCATATCATGGAAATCACTGTTTTTATGGGTTTTTCCATGATTTTCCACTAATTTTTTTATTTTTTTATTTTAAAATTATTTAATAATTAATATTTATTAAGTTTTATTCATGAATCCATTGAAAGTTTTGTTAATATGTTTATTAATAATTTACTAATATGAAATTTTTATGAAAATGATGAATAAAACATAGAGAAATTGAGTATCAGAAAATAGGAGAATATAGAAAAGAGAAAGAGATGGAATTTTTTTTTAATGTTTTTCCATGGATGTATCTCTCACTCATATATTGAAACCAAATGGGGGGTTGAACTCCCATTTATAGGAAGTGCAATGGTAGATGGAAGGTATTAGTGGGGGTGTCCATCCCACCCCTATTGAAATCAGAAACCACATTCTGTGGTGGCCTCACACTCCCCATTATAATGAACACCCCTACTAAGGTCATATGTGTTTTGTTACTATCTCATTAAAAAAAATCCTGTAAAACCTAGTGGGATAAAAACTAGAATAATGAAAAGAGTAAATTCACGTAGACTCCCCCTAAAAGTTACATTACATTACAAATTTTTCAATTTATTCCTCCAAATATCATGTAAAATATTTCTCAATATAACATTTGGGAGTTCCTTTATAAATAAATCTCTCAATTTGTCACTGGATCGAACATATTTCATGTTGATATCTATGTTCTTTATTAACTCATGTGTTGAGGATAAAAAATTTTGTGATATGCGTTTTGTATGATAATTCTTGATGAATCCTTCATTAAATTTTGTGATGCATGAAGTATTATCTTAAAATAATATTGTTGGGATACAATCCATTGGAAATCCACTTTATACTAAAAAATTTTGACTCATAGACCACAACCAAACACATTATTATCATGCTTTATGTGATGACATTACTTTTGCATGATTTGAATATTTGGAAATGGGTGTCTTCTTTTGTGATCTATAAGATATGGCAGTACCTCCAACTATTAAAAACATAACCATTTTATGATTGTGCATTATGTGGATCAGATGAATAACTTTCATCTACCAAATTGGACTTCTTCAATTCTAATTTTTAGAGAAGAATAAACCCAAATAAATAATCCCATAAAGATAATGAAAAATATATTTATTTATATTCTAGTGTCTTCATGTAGTGGTTTAACTAAACATTGCTAATAAATTATTTGGAAAAATATATTAGGATGATTAAAATTAGAAATATACATTAGTACTCTGATAGCACTGAGGTATGGTACCTCTAGACCAACTAACTCTTCATTTTATTCACAAGTTCAAAGTTAATCTTTCTCAGTATTTAAATACAAAACAACCATTTTTGTACTTCAAGGGTTCCATTTATTTATATTAAATCATTTTAAGACATTTTTAGTGTAATTTGATTGATTCAAAAATATAAAACTTGGAATATTTTCAATATTTAATCCAAGACAATACTTGGTTTCTCCTAAGTCTTTCATTTCAAATTCATCCTTTATATTTTCCATTGTTTCATTGATCTCTTCTTGAGTTCCGATTATATTTAAATCATCAATATAAACAACACTGATTTCATATCTAGATATTTATTTCTTAATAAAAACAGATGGTCATTTGGGGTTATTTACATATCCTTTATTTAGAAAATATTTAGTTAAATAATTATACCACATACGTCTTAATCCTTTAAATCTATATAGGTATTTCTATAATTTAATTGAAAATAGGATTCGGGTTTAGATTTCATTAATTCAGGTATTTTTAATCCTTTAGGGATTCTCATATATATACTAAAATTAAGTGATATATATAAATAAACATTAAAAATATCCCAAAGATTCATATTATAATTCTCATCTACTACAAGGATGATTAGATATCAAAAATTAATAGCATCTATAACAGGAGAATATGTCTCTTAATAATCAACTCCAGGTTTCTGAGGAAAACCTTGTGGAAGATGATGAGATTTTCATCTTTCAATCTTGTTTTTTTCATTAGGATTACTCATAAAACCCCATTTATATTCAACAATATTCATAGCTTTTAGTGTGGTCATTATGTGTACAAAAACTGTTCACTTGTTAAGTTAATTTAATTCAACTTACATTGCATCTTTCCATTTATTCTAATCAAGTTGTCTTTTATATTCCATAACAGAACATGGTTTAGGGTCATCATTTTTAATATCATGTAACATAGAATATTAAAATATTTCATAAATATTTTTCACATTAAATTTATTCAATGTATCACCTTTAATGGTATAATTAAGATAGATTTAATTATTTTCAAAACCATCAGGGTTTTCTATATCCTATGAACTCTCTTTATAATTCTCATCATGTGTTTATTTAAGAATGCTTAAATTATATGTTTCTTCTAGAACACACACCTCCAAAATGGGGTTTTCAATTATACTCATCCCTTTTCTTTTCCAAGTATTTATATCCTTAGATGCAATTGGTCTTCCATGCTTCAGTATTTTTTTGATATTTCTATGACATCGTTATATAATGGTGTCATCGTGACATCAATAATGGTATGTACATTTATAGATGGAATGTATTATTTTGTCACTCCCTTTGAATTAGTAAATTCATCAGGAAAGGTATTTTCTAGTTCTTGAAAATGTAAAATATTTTTCACTTCCACCACACACTACTGGGTGGAAGGATCAAGAAAAGATAATGTTTTCACATTCTATGAAATATCCTCCCATTATTTCTTATCTCCCCCTAATGTTGGGAATACTTCTTCATTAAAGTGACAATTAGAAAAACATGTTGTAACCACATGTCCAATTTTTGGTTCAAGATATCTGATTTTGTATGATGATTCATCTCATATAAATATCCCCAACCACCTTTTAGGTCACATCTTTGTATGTTGTGGTGGAGAAATTGGTACATATATTGCACAACCAAATATTTGTAAGTGGGAGATATCAAGCTCTTGGATAAAAGACAATTGGAGTGGATATTTATTATAATATGAACTTGGTTTGATACAAATTAATGAAGAGGCAAGGAATATTTCATGACCCCACTTGGAGCTCGGAAACTTTTTTCTCATTATTAATGGTCTAAAAATGAGTTGGATACGTTTTATCAGTGATTCATCTAAACCATTTTGTGTATTCACATGGGTGACTATATGCTCCACATTAATCCTCATTTCTATACAATAATCATTGAAATATTGCGAGTTAAACTCTCCAAAATTATCAATCCTCACTTTCTTGATGACTTAATCAGAGAATTGTGCTCTCAATTTAATTATTTGAGTAAGAAAACATGAAAATTCAACATTACGTGTTGAGAGAAAAAATATGTCTGAACATCTTCTAGATGCATCAATTAACACCATAAAATATTTCAATAAACCTCAATATTGATGAATTTTTTCACATATATCCCCTTGAATTCATTTAAGAAATACTTTAATTTCAACCTTAACATTAGCTGGATATGGTTTCACAATAATCTTTCCAAGAGAACAAGCATCGCAAGGAATGTCTCTTAATGGAGAGATCTGCTAGACCTTTATGATATGTTTATGAGAAATTAGAATTAGTTTTTGAATCATTAATGAATCGGGATGACTAATTAGTCATGCCACAAATTAATGATTTGTGGTCCATTCTTTAATACCATATATGTTTTGATTGCACTTATATATGTACAATGCAATCCAGATGATAATTTTGGTGCTTTTTCTAGTACATGACTCTTATTAGATTTTTTAATGGTAATGAACATGTACTTTTCATTTATCTTAGATGTAGTTTGAATATCATACCCATATTGGTATATATCAATGGATCTTAACAAGTTTCTTTTGTACTTTGCCAAAAATAGTGCATCTCTTATATAAAATTTGTGTCTCATTAGGTAAAGAAAAACTCACTTCATCAATCCTTTCTATCAGATATTCCTGACTTGATATAGTATTTAAAATTGTTCTTTTTGATTTAATATAAGATAAATATTTTTTATTCTCAATAATTGTGTACATTATTCCATTATCCTGTATAAAAATGTCTATCTCATTTAAACAATCCATTTCAAGGCTTCCAAGTAATGATAGTAATATTACAAGAAACACCTTGTGAAATTATAATAATATAACATCCAAATATAGAAATAAAATAGAATGAAACATCATATAATATTATAAATTATTGAGTAATGATAACTACAAAGCTGTAAGGAAACATGTAAACACACAGATGCTGGAATCTGGGGAAACTTGAACATGAGAACTCCCCAACACCGCATAAGGCCATTTTCCACTAGGTTGGGACCTCAGGGAAAAAAATAACATATAATATATCATAACTAATATAATTTTTTTGAATTATTTCCATCTATCATATCATATAATTTACATGTAAAATCACTTGCTTTGAGGTAAGTGAAATCATTATTTTATGGATCATGATTCTTCGTAAAATTCACCTTCTTTTCTTTCCCTTTATAGAATTTCTCAGGAAAGTGTGGTTCATTATTATTTTATTTAATAAATTATTTATAGAGCTTACAAATATTCTCTAGGGTTTAGGAAACTTGAGACCAATGTCCCTTGGAACCAAACCTATAGTAGGAATCATCAGTATTCCTCAGAGTGTTTAAGATTATATTTCATTGATTAAGATATTCATTTCGAGCAAGAATATTGTTACAACCATGTCCTTGGTCATGGCTGCCTTTAAAACCACATCCACCACAATAATCATAACCACAACTTCTTCCATTATTATTTTCATGAAATATATCATTTTCTTGAGGAAATGATATTGCGGAACCTGTAGAATGAGACTAATGATTTTTAATCAAAATCTCACTATTCTTCTAAACTATAAGTAATGATGATTTGAGATCAAAATATTTTATATATCCACACAAGTGATATTTTTGTTGTAGGGTGATGTGATATGTAATAAATTTTGTATATTCTTTTTTAATCATATCGGAATCCATAACCCCAATACTACAGTACTTTAGTTGTGATACAATTCTATACATGACCAAATTATAATCAATGAACTTTTTTAAGACATGAATGTGTAAATAATTCTATTAATCATGGGTCACTTGAATTATAACATCATTTTGATTATTTCACTTCTCTTTAAAACTCTTTCTAGAGCTTACATAGATCTCTTTCTATGTTGTATTCACATTTCAAACCCTCATCGAGATTTCTTCAGAGGGATATCATCAGCAATGATTAATTTTGGAGGGTTTGTGAATTATTTAATTTACTAGTTTTTGTGAGATCTATTGATTATAGTTGAATTTCAACATACATTTTATAGTTACCCTACCTTTTTCTTATATGAGTATTATATTATTTTAAATATAAAAAATATAATAGAATTAGAATTCTAGGATCAAATAGTTTAGTGACTGGGGAAATTGAGATCATACATAACTTTTATAGAATAAAATAATATATATTTGATTAATTATTATCTAGATTATTAGTGACATCAAAATTCTTCTTAGTAAAAGTAATCACCTGAGGATATAAATCAAATAAAGGGGTGAGCTAAAATCCTAGTAATAGGATAGATAATAACATGAATCAATATAACATTAGTGAGCATAATCATCATCATCATAACATAATAATGGGATTATCATCATAATAATTAGAGGAAAGATTAAATAAATTCATTTAATATGGAAATTCATAAAAAATAAATATCACGTCTTTGTGGTAAAATACCACACATAGTTGTGAATAAATCTATCATCATGTTCACACATAACATATTTTCATAATCATAACAATATCCCTATGAAAAAAATCATGCATAATGTTCATGAATATTTCACATTTTCTAATGAGATAAATCACATTACCTATGCCTTATATTGATATATAATTTTGGGATCACCCATTACATCATAATATTTACATAATCAGGCATGCACATAGAACGTATAACAGTCACAGCCATAAAATAACCCATGGAAATGAATAGGATTCATAAGGATGAAAAAAATAATTGGGGTTCCCAAACAAAAAAGGGAATAACATACTTGATATAATATTCATCAATATTTAGGGCAAAAGAAACAATCTCAAGAGAAGAAAATATGAGTTGTAGATCGAATAGTACTTTTGGAAAATCATTGTGTTTGTCATAAACTCAAGTTGAAAACATTTATATCCTTGAAGAGAAAAGGGAAGAGTAATTAAATTAAATTTAAGTAAAATTAAAGGAATATAAATACTGAAATTTATGTGAATGTTATAAAATGCAAAGAAATAGAGTTGGTTTCGAGAATCCCCTTACCGTAATTCCCTATTAATTTTGTCACTTTTTCACCCCCTGAATAATAAACATATATTTATTAAAACACTAGTATAAAAGTGAATTATATTATTTTATAAAAATTATTATCAATTTTAATAATTTGATTATATTTCTTAAATTCTATCGAAGAAATTGAAGAATTTTGATATCATAATTTAATTAAAAATTTCTCATTTTGCAATGATTTTCATTTTTTATTACATGTAAATTATACATTAGTATAATTAATTCAAAAATAATAGAATACATGTAATTACATAGTTATATATTATATGTAATCCATACTTTCCATCCATGAAGGTGGTAATAAGAATTGTTTTTGGAAATGTCTTTGTGGATGGTTAACTGGCCTTTAACAGGACATTGTCGAAAGAGCATGAAAGTGAAGTTTGACATTTATATTTCTTATAAATATGATAAATAAAGTAGGTTCACTTAATTATTATAATTTTAACATAATTTATAATTAATTTTTTTATTATATGGTTTTTAAAAGGATGATGTCAAAATAATAAAGAGAAGAAGAAAAGGGGGGTGAGTTAATAGTGACTTACTCTCTCCTCGGTGTAGCTTCTCTTATAGGACACTATAACTCCGGGTGATTAGAATTAAATTTCTCCAAAAAAACCCTAAGTATTTTAAGGGGATTTATATGGGGATTGGGGAAGATATTGGGCTTTGTAATGGGTGGAAGGAGTGGTTTTATAAGGGGTGTGAGAGGGGTTATTTATACTTAATGAGAGGGGTGTTTTTAGAATAAGATATTGAATAAAATAATATATCAAAGGTAAGAATGGTAATAGTGATTTTTGAAAATAAAAATATTATATTAATATAATAAAATTCATTTATTATTTTTAACCACCTTTATAATTTTAATTAATTAGTTTATTAAAAAATGAAAGTGGAAAATAATGAAAATTTGTTATTTTTAGGATTTTTTTTGACTTTAGGATTTGGAAAGTTATTTTTAGGTTTTTAAATTGAGTTTATTGTATTTTAATGAACCAATTATGAAATTAAATATACAATTTCTGAATCTAAATTTATATAAAGTGTTATGTATTTATTATATCATGAAAGAATTAATTTCAGTTACACGAGCTATGTAAAAAAACTGTTTTTTACTATTCGCCTAAAAATAAAAGTATTAAAGAAAATTACCCAAAAAATCACTATTGGATAATTTATAAATGATTATTTAAAAAATGAAATCAATTTTTTGAAAATAATTTTCATTATATGATAAATTTAATTTTTAATTAAAATCATCATTTATTCAAAAAATGCATATTTTAATGTTATAACTGATTTTATGACACATTGATATATTAATTTGATTATCATAATATTATTTTATAATAATAATAAAAAAAATATTAATTTATGAATCAATTTCATGAAAATAAATTTTCTTTTAAATCATTATATTAATTTTAAAATTATAAATAAAGAGTTATGTTTTGCAAAAATACCAACACTTAATTTATAATTTTTAAAACTTTTATTTAGTTATAATATGATACAATTATATAATATTTCCATTTATAATATGCCTAATTTTTATTTATACTTTCATATATGAGGTTACTATTCCATGTG
Organism: Viscum album; assembly: GCA_963277665.1. Lineage (NCBI taxonomy): Eukaryota > Viridiplantae > Streptophyta > Magnoliopsida > Santalales > Viscaceae > Viscum > Viscum album. The sequence continues at coordinate 1,660,078,756 of OY728153.1, forward strand.
ATATATCACTGTTCCTAATGGTCATGTTACAATTCCAAGGGTCAAGTTACTATTCTATCAGTATATGATTCCTTAATTTCTTTAAATATCTCTTATTTAATTATTAATTTATGAGAATAATTTTTATATTGGATTATCTAAGCTATTTATTTGTTTTATACCATATAAAATAATTAAATTAAGGGGAAAATATTCCATTGATAAAATTTTGGGTCATCACATTCGTCCCCCCTTTTGAAATTTGACACTCAAAGTTTCCTTTTACATACTGTGGTGAAAACAGGTGAGGGTACTTCTCCTTCATTGATTCATGTATTTCCCACGTCTCCTCTTAATATTTATGATTCATCCACAAAACATTGACAAGGTGGTTTGTCTTTTTTAGTTGGACTTTGTCTCTTTTGTCCAATATCATTACCAGTTTATCAACATATGACAGATCATCCTCTAGTTGTACCACATCTAGATTTAGTACATGTGAGGGGTCATGTATGTACTTTATTAGGAGAGATACATGAAACACATCATGAAATTGATTCATATTTGGTGGAAGTTTAATTCCATATTCCAATGCTTCTATGTGATCTAGGATATCAAAGGGGCCAATGTACCTTGGGCTAAGCTTCCCTTTCTTTTCAAAACACATGACTCTCTTCCATGGTGATATTTGAAGGAAGACTTTTTCTCCAACATAGAACTTCAATTCCCTTTGATGGTTTTCATAATAGTAATATTTTCAACTCTGAGCATATTCTATGGGTTTTTGAATGGCTTGAAACTTCTACATCATCTCTTTCACAGGATCAGGTCCAAGTAACTTTCATTATGCAACATAATCCCAACATGTTGGAGTTCTACAATGCTTCCCATATAGAGATTCATATAGGGCCATTTTTATACTTGAGTGTAATCTATTTTAGGTGAGAACTAAACCAATGGCATATTATAATCCCATTCCCCTTAAAATTCCATTGATCAGGATATTAGAATGTCCCCAAGCATCTAAATATTCCTTTCATATTTTACATCATTTTGGGTGTGATAGGTCATTCTGAAATTCAATTCAGTACTCAAGTAATGTTTGAGACTTCTCAAAAATTTCTATGTAAACATTGGATCATGATCAAATATGATTGAAAGTGGAACCCCATGCATCCTCATTAATTCCTTCACATATATATTACCAGGAAGGTGCAGGACTAGGCCGAGTGCCCAGTCCTCCAAAATCTATTAATAAAAAGAAAGTACAAGATACAAAGCAGGAAGATAAAGCAGCCAGAATGTCATACATCAAAAGAAATAAAAATACCTCACAGTCAACGTCCCCACCACCTTCTGAGAACTCATCTGGATCCGCCGATTCCCATTCAGATTGTGGCGCATATTGATTAAGCATTTAGATGTACTGTTCCTTCAGTCGCAACTGCGTTGGATACATAGGTTTACTTTCTCCCCACTTTGACCCCAGGTCTTTTGATTTTCCATTTTTTGTAGAGGACCTAGTGGAAACGGTCCTCGGCAGATTGGAATATTCCTTTCTGGGCTTCCGCTTCGTTGGAGCAGCGGAAGCTCCAGTGAATACATTCTGTTTCCTCCCATTCCTAAGAATTTCACTGTAGGACTCTTTCATGTGATCCTTTGGTCGATCTTCCTGATTTTCTTTCCCCTCATACACCATTTGAGGACCCTCATCCACCACTGCCGGTTCCATATTACCATCCATAGGTTGCAAGCATGGAGAGTGCTCCCTATTACTCTGATTCATGCCGCTTAACTCAACATTACCCTGCCCTTCCAAGGATGTCCCCTTGTCATTATCCTTCCCCAAGGTATCACAATCACATGCCATTTTCTCAAAATTTTTCCAACCCACTGCTTCAGGAACCTCCTTTGCCAGACTTGTAGTATACTTCAATTGTGTTCCACCACACCCCTCCTTTATTTCTTGCTCAACATTCCTTTCAGCCTCATTCAACTCTGCACTGTCCAGAACTGCAAAGCGATTTGTTGTGCAGTTTAACCCCTCATCAGACCTACTCTGCACCAAAATGGGAGATGTGTTCTGCTTTGTCACCACTACATCAGTAGAACACTGCCCCTTCTCAAAGCCCCTTCCCATAAATTGGAATTCACCGTTTGTAGTATCCACACCCAAGCCATCAGCATGCAATTGCAGAATTCCAGCTTGTACAGTTTCAGAATCATGCACATTGAAATCTCCTAATTGATTGTTAGCAGCAACAACACAACTGGATTCCTTATTGCTGGATTCATCCAGACTTTCCTATGTACCCGGGGCAGCAGCATTCATATTGATAACCACGTCCTTCCTCCCTTCCTCCACTGGCACATGATCCATATCAGCGGTTGCCATTGAATGTCCCTGCAATAGTCCCCCTGCTAATGAAGCTTCCGCATCAAAATTCCTGCTATTAAGCATCAGACTGGCTCCTCCATGCTGTGACTCTTCTGTAGTATCAGCCTTACCCATCTTTCCTGCAGAAACATCTGCGTTCGGGATAGGGCCCAGCCGTGATGATTTCTTACGACAGTACTCAAAATCGTGGCCTTGTTTACAACATCCAGAGCAATATGGAATCCATGAATCATAAAAACAATTTTGAGCATACCTGTATTCTCCTTCAATTACAATCCATACTGTCGCCGGTGGGATTCGTGAAAGATCCATTTCAACACAAATTTTCAAAGTCGAGGGATTCGACATGGAAGCCGTCCGCTGGTCGCAACAGATGAACCGACCAATGGAGTTGCCAATCGACCTCAGCAGCCCAGGGTTTTGGAACGGAAGAGGGAGTCCTGGGAGCTGAAGCCAGATCGCTGATTTGGGAGAATCGCGTTTCATGTGATGCTCGAAGGACCATCTAAAGAGATGAAAAGAAAGCTTAGCAGAGACTCTTCGAACACTGGACCATGCCCTACCCAGGTCGTCTTCATCGGCAAAGAAGATAACGAGTTGTCGCGGACCCAAAATCCCTACCTTCGCATGATGCTTCAAACCCCAATCAACATTAAGAATCCTGTCGAAATCTTCCACCAGAGGTCGTCGCCGCGCGAATCGTGCAATTAAAGTATTAGAAGTGTTCTGGAATATTATGATGTGTCTTGGTACTTCAAGGATGGATGGAGAAAGATGAGATATGTGAATTATCCAATAGCTCCTTATTTATCTCAGGTGATGATGGCATGTAAATCCTTATTCTAAACTGAATCACACCATTATCATCGATATGTAACTCTTGTAGCTTCCCTTCCTTTACTAAATTAACCTTATTTTGTAACTCTATATCATCCCTTTGTGCCTCATTTATCTTATCTTGGATGTATGTTTGGTTAATCATTTTAGTAATGTATGATGTATTCCTTTCCATTATGAATTCCAAAATCCATCCTTTTCATATCTATGAAGACAATGTCTTTCTCAATCCACATCATGGATAGAGTAGCAGGTTCTTTTATACTAATATCATTAACTACATTGTTTTACTTTCTTGGATGATAGTGAATAAATAAATCACAGTTCTTAGTTAACTCTAACTATATCCTTTGATTCATTTTGATCTCTTTTTTTGTGAATAAATACTTTAGACTCTTTTGATTAGTATATATGTCACACTTCTCACCATAAATATCGTTCTGCCAAATATTCATAGTTAAGATCCCAACTTCTAACTCCATATCAAGAATCATGTAGTTATTCTCATGGACATTAAACTACTATTAGGCATAGGTTATCACCTTATCATTCTGCATGAGTACACAGCCCAAGCCTTTCTTTGAAGTATTAATGTATATCACAAAATTTTCACCGCTTGTTGGTAATGTGAGTATAGGTGCAGTGATCTGCCTCTTGTTTAGCTCCTAGAATATTTCCTCACATTATTCTATCTAGACATACTTTACCAATTTTCATGTTAATTTAGTTATCAGGATAGACAATCGTGATAAATATTTCACAAAACATTTATAGTACCCTGTTAATCCAATAAAACTATGGATTTATGTAACACTGGTGGGTTTAGTCCATTCTTTAATTACCTTTTTTATAAGGTCCATAGAAATTCTCCCACTTTTGATTATGTTCCCTAAGAATGTGACTTGTTGCATCCATAAGTTACACTTTCTGAAATTTGTGTACATTTTCTCCTTCCTTAATGTCACCAACACGATCCTTATATATTCTTCATGTGCTTCGTTACTATAAGAGTAAATTAGAATATAATTGATAAACACTACCCAAATTTTGTATAGGTAGACTCTAAAGACTCTATTCATCAAATACATGAATATTTCAAGGTAATTAGTAAGTCTGAAGGGTATCACTATGAATTCATAAATCCTATACCTTGTACAGAAAGTTGTATTATAAATATCTTCCTTATTCACCTTCATTTAATGATATCAAAAATGAATATCCACCATTGATATGTAATGATATCCTCATATTTTATCAAACAATTCATCAATCTCTGGAAAAGGATTCTTGCTCTTTATAGTGATCTTGTTGAGCTCCCAGTAATCAATAAACACCTACAATGATTTTTCCTTCTTCTTGATAGAGAGCATTGGCGAACCCCAAGGTGATACACTGGGGCATATGAACCCATTGTCCAAATTCTCTTTTTGTTGGTTCTTTAACTCTTCCAGATCGATTAGAACCAACCTATAGAAGAATTTTGAGATAGGAGTGGCTGAGGTATGAGCACTATTGATAACTATACCTCATGATCTAGGGAATGTCTAGGTAACTCTTAGGGAAATACATCAGTGAATTCCCTCACAAAGATCATTTTTCTGAAATTTTATACCTTCCTTTGACTCAACCATTTGAGCGAGGTATGCTTCTTCATAGGGTATCAACAACCAAACCATTGAGGGATTTTTCAAAGGAGTTTCATGATCTTCCTTGCATTTTTATAATATCATTGGATGGTTTGGAATATGGAAAGATATTTTCTTTTATAAACAGTTGATGTGTGATCTATATTTATCATAGAATTCCACAAAGGGAAGCATTATGAGATTTTCTCGAAGGATCTTCCTATATACACCAACAGAAGAAGAGTCCAACACTTGGTTTGTAATTATTTCACTGCAGTGTGGTTTTATATATTTATCTCTACTTCAAGGTTTTGGGGCTTTGATTCAATTGTTATAACAAACCTTAAAGATATAAAGGAATGTGTAGAACCAGAATCAAATAATAATTTTTCTATTCTTGAGTAAATGGGAAGTGTTCCTTGTATAATGTCATTTTTTTCTCCACTCCAGTAGTAGTAAAGAAATATTCCTTCCATTTCTCCTTCGGATTTTGTAGCTACTAACATTGATTACCCTTGAAAAATCATGGTTTAGTGCACTATATTGCATAGTTCCCTTTAAATCTATAGTTAAATCATTGAAATATGGGTGGTTCTCTCTTTTACTCCATCATATTGGTCATCTTATTTATGTCTATCGAACATTCATGATCTTGGTGGCCTTCTCTAGGACATGTATAGCATTCCCCCATCCCTTTTAGGCAGTTCCCTTGATGTTTCTTCCCACATTTTTGACATGTGAGTTGTTGAGATTTTATTCCACCCTTATCATTAGATCATAAAATTTAAAAATACATATTTCATTTCTTATCTTTATAGCCATATGACCATTATTCAAACTCCATATCCACATTGAGAGAACATTTCTAGAGCCTTTTGAAGGTGTGGTTTCAAAACACTAAAGAATCTATCTATTTTTATATCATTTTTTATTAAAAAAACTAGAGGCATACCTTTAAATCCTCATAAAATTTATTTCGTAAGTTGTGACATACTCACCATCTATTTTTTCAACCCTGTTAATTATCTCTCTATATTTTTATGAATATTTCAAGGGAAATATTTATAAAGAAATATCTTAAAAAAGTCTCCACACCCCATCTCTTCAATTTCATCTTTCATCTATGATTTCTTAATCATATCCCACCATTGGTTGGCCTCTTCATCAGAATTATAAATGGTTAGAGTCACCTTCTTCATCTCAGAATAGTGAAGCACATAAAATAACTTCTTCATTAAGATGACATAAAATTTTGTGACTAATGGATTATAATATCACTAAACGTCGGTGGTCATTTCCATATAAAAGACTCAATATCCAGTTTCTCTCTCTTAGGTGAAGGAGGGTGTTCTATATTATTCAGTTTATTATTCATATCCTGAGATAGCTGGGTAAGAATCTCCATATAATTTTTAACTCCACATCCCAATTAATTTTTGATGTCATTCAAGAAATTGTTATATTTCCCCTCACATGGGTTATTAGACTAGTTTCTCTTAGTTCCCACCGTTTTCTAAAATATAAATTTTTTGAACAAAACATAAGTCAAAAATTCATGAATAAATAATTTATTCCTTTGTTCAAATAAATCTAAAGGCATATCGTATGGGATCCCTATGTTTAGAATTATTCAAAAACAAATATTACTGTGTACTTACATATATTAGTATCATAATAAGAGTTTTCACAAAGGTTCTCTAATCCTAATTCCCAAATTAACTATCCATGATTTGATACCAACTATAGAGACCCTAACTTTTTCATACATGACTATTACATCATTTTAAAGATAAACGACATAATAGAATTACAATTCTAGGATCAAATGATTTAGTATCTTGGTAAAAGTATCCTCATACATAAATTTTACATAATAAAACATAAAAATTATCTAATTCATTATTCTATAGATTATTATTGGCCCTATTATTCTTCTTAGTAAAAGTAATCACCTAAGGATATACATCAAAGAAATGGGTGAGTTAAAATACCAGTAAGAGGATGGATAAGAACATGAATCAATATAACATGGGTGAGCATAATTATAATCATAATAACATAATAATGGGATCATTATCATAATAATGACAGAAAATATTTGATAAGGAGTGAACTATAGAAATGCATTAAAATGAAACATCATGTCTTAGTGGTCAAATACCACACATAGTTGTGAACAAATATAAAATAATTTTCATGCATAACATGTGTGAATAATCATAACAATATCATTGTGAAAAAATATAGAATCATTTTTTTTGTATTTCAAATTATCTCATGATAAAAATCACATTACCCAATGCAATGGCATGCTATATAATTCTGAGCATACCCATCACATCATAATATTTACATAATCATGCAAGCCAAATATAACATATAACAAGCATAGCCATAAAATAAACCATGGAAAGGAATGGGTTTCATTAGGATTTCATTCATGAATAAATATTGGGTTTCCCAAAAGAAAAATTGAATAACATACTTGATATAAGATTCATCAATCTTGACAGAAAGAGAAATAATCTCAAGAGAAGTAAAAGATGAGTTTTAGAAAGAATAGTTCTTTTGGAAATTATTTATGTTTTCATAAACACAAATAGAAAACATATATATCCTAAAATAAAAAATTAAATGAAAATTAAATGACATTTTAGGAAAAATAAATGCATATCCATGCTGATTTTATTTTTGAAGGTGAGAAAACCCAAGGAAATGAAGTTGGGTTCCAGAATCCCCAAACCATAATCACAGCTTATTTTTTGTCTCTTTTCTGACTCCTAAATAATAAAATTATTTTTATTAAAACACTTATCTTGAAGTGAATTATAGTCATTTAAAAAAATATTTATCCATTAAAATTATTGGATTATAATTCTTAATTTGTTTTGATAAAATTTATGTGTTTTGATATCATATTATACTTAAACATTTCCCATTTTTCAATGATTTTGCAATTTTATTAAATGTAAATTATACAATAGTATAATTAATTCCAAAAGAATAGAATACATATAATTAAATATTTATATGTTATATATTATCTATATTGTTTATCCATAAATGTTTCTATAAGAATTAGTGTGTGATGAACTCTTAGTCATGGGGAATTTACATTCTTCATTGATGCTTCAAGAGTGGGTTCATAAATTAATTTCCTGATTTTTACAATCTACATATATCTGGATAGGGATTATAGAAATTGAAGTAAGGAATTGAGAAATTTGTGTTACCAAGGGATTTGGATGGAAACTAGAGGCATGTGGACCCTTTTTCCATGGTGCACACTTCAACTAAGTCGCCCAAGCCAACCACATCAACCCCGAGGGCCGAACCAAATCTGAATTGGAAAAACAAAACATCTCGCACGGTTTCCTTAACCATGCACCCTCAAACCATGTGGGCAGTGGGATCTCGCATGGCCTTCGCATAGTCGACCTAAACCATGTAGCCTGCTCTCCAAGTTGTGCGGGGTGTGGGATTTGAGACAGAACATCCTGCACGATCTGCGCACGGTTTTCCCTAACTGTACGCCATAACTATACAGCAGTAAACAGAGCAAGAATTACCTATATCTTCTCCTCCTAACCACTCTTTGACCCAGGATTTAGACCCCTAACCACCCCATGACAAGTGGGGGATGGCTAATTAAGGATGTTTGAGACACTTGGGACCAAGGGGATCAAGAGAACACAATTTTTTATTGGAGGAAGAGCTTTAAACTCATTATAAGAAATCTTTTGGAATTTTTCTATTATAATTGTTGGTTTCTCCTTTATAATTTTGTTGTAATGGATCCTTCAGGTATAAATAGTAATTTTTTCATCATTTTCTCCCTGAGAAACTAAATTCTCCACATATTGGGGATCTGGGTAATTGTAGGTCCGTTAAACGATTAATTTTTCTATATTTGGGTTGATCATATTTCTCACATAATTCTCACAACATTTTTTTATTAAATTCGCTAAAAACATTGTATTAGACCGAGAATAGAGTTTCTAGGGATCCTCGAGGGAATTATGTCAAGTAAACCAATGATCATTAGGTGAAATTATCGTTTCAAAAGGGATGTTCTTAACTAAAATTTATTAGAAATCCCAGATTAAGGAATTTATTTCTATTGATTTAATTAGAAATCACCAGAAAAAGGGGGTTCCAACATGTTAAAAACCCAAAAATGTGAGTTATCATGAATAACACAACACAATAGTAAAATAGATTTTTTACGACCCACACAAGCATTCACAGCCCTGAAACATTTTTATCATTAAGCATCAAAAATTAGATTGAGAAGTTTTCTGATTTTATGATTAAATATCTTTGAATTGGAGGAGTTCAATTAATTTTCTTTTGTAAATCAATTACCACAATCAATAAACAATAATTTCTAAAATTCAGCACCTTTACTTAATTAACCACAATTCAAGAAGCACAACACCTTAATTATCCCTGTGGATTGACCTTGTACTTACATTATACTAGTATTACGAAAGGGAATATCAATTTGGGTTTCCAAAGATAACACTTTTGCTGGAACGACACCTGTTTGGTAATGTCTCCAAAGGTGGTTAACGAAGATTTAATGGTACTTTGTTGAAAGCGCTGGAAAAGGAAGTATGAAATTTATATTTGTCATAAATATTATAAATTCTATAGGTTAAAATCATTAATATAGTTTTAAATTATTGTATAATTAATTTTTTAATATATAGGTTTTAAAGAAAGAGGGTAAAATAATATAGAGAAGAAGAAAAGAAGGAAGAGCTAACAGAGACTTACTCTCTCTTTGGTATAGCTTCTCTTGTACGGCACAATAACTCCTTAGTGATTGGATTTGGATTTCTCTTGAATATCCATAATAATTCTAAGAGACTTTATAGGGAGAATTTGGGTAGATATTAGGTTGTGGAATGGGTGGAAGGATTGGTTTTCCAAGGGGAGGGAGATGGGCTATTTATAATTGAAGAGAAGGATATTTTAGAATAAAATATTGAATAAAATAATATATCAAATGTAAGAGTTATCATAGTGATTTTGTTTCAATAAAAAAAATATTTGAATAATATAATTATTTTATGAATTTAAACCACCTTAATAATTCTAATTCATTGGTTTATTAAAATGGAATCTGTAAATAATGAAAAATGGTATTTTAAGAAATCACATTTTAACTTTAGATTTTGGAAAGTTATTTTTAGGTTTGAAAATAGATTTTATTGTATTTTATTAAACCAATTGTGAAATTAAATTTAAAATACCCTATAATAAATTCATATGAAGGATTATTTCATTATTATATCATGAATTATGTAATTTGAGTTACACCTATTATGTGAAAAACTGTATTTTTACTATTCACCTGAAAATTAATGTATTTCAAAAAATAACCAAAAAAATAACACTTAGATAATTTAGATGTTATAATATAAAAAATTAACTTCATTTTATAAAAAAAAAAGAAATATTAGAAATATAATTTTTATTATAATCATCAATTATTCAAAAAAATCATACTTTAATGTTATAACTGATTTTGTGACACTTTGAAAAATTAACTAAAGTCTCATAAAATTATCTTAAAATCCTAAGAGAACAAAATAATAATTTATGAATATATTTTATGAAAATATATTTTCTTTTAAATTATTATATTAACTATAACATTTTAAATAAACATTTATGTTTTACCAAAATACGGAAACTTAATTTATCATTTTTAAAACATTTATTTGCTTAAACTATGTTATAATTATATAATATTTTTATTTATAATATGACTAAATTTTATTTATACTTTCATAGGTGAGGTTACTATTCTATTGTCCATATTGTTATTCCTAATATTCATGTTTCTATTCCAAGGGTCAAGTTATTATTCCATTAGTATAGGTTTTCTTAGTTTCTTTAAATATCACTTATTTCATTATTCATTTATGAAAATAATATTTTTATTTAATTATCTATGAAGTGTATGTGTTTTATACCATATTACATAATTATAATAAGGGGAAAATCCCTTGATAAAAGTTTGGGTCGTTACACATTTTCAATGGCATATAATCAATTTTGTTAATATTAAGAGCATTGAATTTGAGTTTCATGAGATGTGACATGATGATACTAGGAGAGGGGGGAAATTTATTGTTATTCAAAATAATAATACATCAATAATTTACATTTGGTTTAAATAAAATAATATGATATCAAAAACATTAAAATACGGTTAATATTATTTTTTAATATTTTATACATATATCACACCTTAGTTGATTAATAAATCTATCGCATGGGGGTTTCAAATAAATAAATCAATACATCACATTACTCATTTAAAACTTTCTTACATGTACTAATTTATTAATTAGACCATCCAATCTGATGGTGTAAAATAAATAAATTTAAACTATCAGAATAGGAAACACCGACCTTTATGGTTATAATTAAACAAACAAAATAATCATCAAATCTAGGGGTAAATAAATAATATTCTATAAAAAAATTAGAACCGTCCAATTGGGCGGTGAAAACTAATTTTTAAGATAAACAGAATAAATAATTAGAACCATCCATCCAGGCGGTGAGAATAAAAATAAAAAACATAACATTCTCACTTTTTTAAGTGTTTTTATTGATAACATGTTCTGAAAAAAAAGAATAAAATAGAGATAAATTAGGTATTGAAAAGATGAGAAAGTATAAGAGAGAGAGAGACATAAATTTTATTAGATCATTTCCACAGTAGTATCTCTCACTCATCTATTGAAACCAAAATGGGGTTTCACTGCCCATTTATAAAAAGTGCAACAGTATGTGGAGGGGTTGGTGGGGGTAATAAGCCCACCCCTATTGAAAGCAGTAGCCCCATTCAGCGGTAGGCAGTGACGCAGGCATGACATAGGCAGGCTTTGATGCAGGCATGACGCAAGCAAGCGGTCATGTAGGCATAACACAAACTGATGGTGATGTATGCATGATGCAAGCGTGACACTACACTGGGCATTTGGGCCTGTTTGGGGCATTTGGGTAATGTTATGGGCTTCATTCCCACTCGGCCTTTTGGCTATGTACTAAATATATAAGGCTTGATGGGTGGGATATCCCTTGGGGGGGCTATTACCTATCTTTCTAGCCTGTGTGTGTGGTGTGTGTGTTTAATGTTATTTTACCCCCAAGCACCTAATATATAAATTATTAATTATATTATTTATTATTAATTAAAAATATATTATTAAGACATTAATTAATTAATATTATAATAACTAATTTTTATAAATTTTTAAGTATAAATCTTTGTGAAATTTTTTTAATACTATTGTCAGTAATTTATCAATAGGTAATATAGATTAATTATCAATTTTATTATTTATTATTAATTAATAAAATATAATTATGTTATTAATATAAGTAATAGTATAATAACTAATATTTATTGTTTAATAATATAAATAAAATAATATGTATTGAAAAATATATTTACTAGTTAATAATTATACTACTTTTAATATTTTATAGTATATATAAGTAATTATTTATTTATATATTTAAAAGTATAGTATTTATTATTAATGCTAATGATAATTATAGAATTAAAAATAAAAATATTATTAATATATAAAAATAAATTTAATGTGATTATTTATTATACATAATATGGTTTATGATAATAAAAAACATTTATATAGTTAAAAAATAGTAATTATTATTATTATTACCAATATAGTTATTAATAGTAATGTTTCTTAATTGTTTATAAGCATATGTATTATTTTATAATTATACCAAAGAAAATTATGTAAAAAAATAATATATTAAAAGGTTTTTAAATAATGTGCAAGTAATTATTTAAAAACATAGAAAAGGTATCAGTTCATTCTACATCGTTGCCTCGAGTGCTCCTCCATGCCACAACCAGGTGTATAGAGAATGCATCCACAATGTGTCAGTCGATGTCTATGCTCTAATGTACACACCCCCTATGTAGAATCTCTAACTCCTACCTCCACATCAGGTTGTGTCACAAATGGTGGATTTATAGTCTCCTTGCTCGTTCCCTTCCAACCTGCAAGGATAGGGGATATTGACTATAACTCTCCCCAACATATGAAGAAGATAATTTTTGTGTAGCTGATATCTATGGAAAAAGAAAACTATAGACTAAAAAAAGATCATTCAAACTCTATCTCTATAGAAAAATTTATCACACTAACTGACTCTTTCTATGCATGTTCCATTGGTTGTGGTTGTGGATCACATGCAATAGGAACATGAGGAGCCTTTGTCTGATCATGATAAACATCTTCTTCATGTGCCACATCTGTATCTATAACAGGATCATCAACCCATGTCTCATCTATATCAAACTCATCACCCCCAGCATCTCTTGACACATCAAATAAAATCTCATGATAGATTTCATCCATAAGAAGAAGAAAATCTATTAATTATTTATTAAAATAGTATTTTCCAAATGTATTTCCCTCTATGAGATCAAAAATGTAAATTATTTGGGTGATACGAGAATCCTCCAAACAAATTATACATTTAACTAAATTTAATAAAAAACTATCCAATACTGGAAGGAAGTATTATTACTAACTCATGATAGCCCTTATCTGTGTCGCATAAGATATCCCATTATGGACATATGGTATTAGGATCCGTAATCTAGCCTATTTGATATATGCATATGTATAATTTCTGCCCCTCATAATCAGGACTCACACTATCTATCTCACAACTCAATATATCATTGATGGTACCACCTCCAGTCAAAGTCTCACTTCCCTAACATCTTTAGAGAATGAAGTAAAGGAACCTAATTAGGAGGGGCGGGAATAGGCTGATAGAAGTTGAACTACCTCATAACTCTATCATCTTGATGTCACTTAATAATATGAAAATTAATCATAAGTACAATGCATGAGCTGAAAGAAAATATCATTGTACAGTAAGGTGGGAGACTATGGATGATAGTCTCAAAATATGGAATCCATGAAAGATGAAGTATCAAAAAAGAAATGAATGAGAAATTAATAAATGAAGTCATGTAGTATATAAAATAATAATTTAACTATATTTATGTACGCCATCTGGTCAAATACTGTCTTGCATAAGTTTGTAAGTGTAGACATCATGTCTAGGGGTATCTGAATATTGATGCACCTGACACCACATGTAGATAAAAATTTTATATTTATATTTTATAATATAATGGTATACATTTTATGTTCACATAATAATTAAGTAAAAACATATCATCATTCAAGGAGGGACTACAAAAAAATATCAGTAGGAAATGGCACAAAATCATGTGGAGCTAAGAGAGGGATGCACTATCATATCAACATGTGGATAAGAATAACGCATCCTTTAATCTTCATCTTATCGATGTGACATGAATTTTACAAAGTTATCTATGTATATGAAAGACATAAAAACCTCTATCTATACCTCTCCATCTAGTTCAAATCCTCCAGTAATGGTAAATATATCAAATGGAAAAAATGTAGATGAATGATCAATGAATATCATACTTCTAATAAGTCTCAAAATGTATGCACCTCCAAATATCAGGATAGTGATCTCATTAGAAATATCAACTATATGGGTTAAGTTTTATTTTATCCATGACATGTGTAATCGAATCCTGATGATGGACCTTCCATTGTCCCAGACCTCAACACATAATAGTCTCTAAACAAGATCAAATAAAACCACACCAACTCAGACCTTCATAGATGCACTGTAGATGTGGAGGCCCAACATAAAAAACACATCTTCAAGTGCAATAGTAATATCCCCCTATGGAAAATGAAATTCATGTGAATCTGGACTCCATATATCTACTAGGGTAGAAAATGGTAAAAAGATCAATGAATGAAAAGTCACACATCGCTATGCCATAAAACTCGACACAGTGAATATGAGGGACGATGGTAGGAATTGGTGCAACATTATTGAAAGAATGAGACCTCTATACACTCAAAGTAGGAGCTGGGAATCCCTCTATAACTAGCTATGAAACTTTTCTGCCCTGTAATGTGAGTAATGAAATCATACCATATCTACATTTTATATCAATGTTACATTTTATAGTTAATTCAATAAAATTTATAAAATATTTTTAAAAAAACTACAATAAGAAAAATGAGGTTGACAATTAGAATTCATAATTAAGTATTATAATAAAAAAGGACATAAAAATATATATTATTATGTTTTTTTATTAATCCATTAATTTATTGTTTTAATGATCTCCAATTATGTTTAATTTGTTTATAAATAATTATGTTTCTATCAATCGTGAGGAAAATATTTCATAGTACAAGTGACTATATGATATATAAAACCAATAGTGTGATTTCAAGGATATATTTAATGATAACTTTTTAGAGTTTTAACCTTTTATTATTCATTTATACTATGTTTCTAATTTCTTAATATTTTAAATATCAAAATATTCTTTCTAATTGAGACTAAAAATGAAACAATCTGGAGATGAAACAAGAAAGAAATAAAACAAGCCAGAAATAAAAGAATCCATAAATAAAAAAGCCTAAATACAAAAAAAATGTACATAGTCATGATAAAAAATTGAAACTTGATCAAAGATTATGTGAAGTGGATCCTCTTCCTATTACTTGGTAATATCTATTATGATTATGTTATTCTATGTGAAAAAATTTTAATCATAGTCTTACTCCTTGTTCTTAATGCCAGTCCATCTCATTTATGATATGAATAGACTTTGGTTATCCCTGAGGGTAAAACCTGGTAATATATGGGACCACATTAGTAAAACATAAATGAAAGAAATAAAAAACTTAAAAATCTATAAATTAAAAAACTACAATACAAAACTTCGTAATATTAGGGACTACACATGACTAATCAGCAGGAAAGGTAATAGTATGAAAATCGCCAACATGAATCCAAGGTGCACTATAATAGTCAACCAAAGTGATCACGTTATGAATAGGATCAAAATAGGGTTCCCATGATATGTTCATTGATGTGAAACCAACAATGACATGTTTATAATGATATATCAATGCCTAGAAAGAACCACAATCACAGTACCTACTATTTAGTTTGACCACTAGCACTCAACCATTATTCCTTTTGAGTAGTTCATGGAACTTTGTTACTTGAAAGTGGCTCCATAACTAGTCAAAGGTTTGAACAATAAATAGTGATGCATCCTAAAATATCTTATTAATGTATCTTTGTAAATTCTGACCCAAAGGCTTTCTATATTTGATTCTCTAACAGGCCTTCTAGGACTATTCAACAATGTAATTCACATATCTATAAAATTTCTCTTGTACTGACCCTATGATTGGACTTTTATGAACACCATTGAAGACCCCATTTATGAACTCCATAATATTAGTGGTCATATGGATATACCTCCCACAACTATAAAATATTATTGACAATTTTTCCTTGGAAATAACCATTATATAATCATATACATCTTCATTATCCCTTATAATTTATTCAAGTCATTGAATGAAGTTTCCTTGTTCATGATCATAATATGAAACCATTAGAATAAAATGAATGTAAATGGATAATAAAAAAATTTACAACAAATAAAAGTTTAAGAAAACATGACCAACTTGATGATCACCTTATTTATTACCACATATTCGAAATGTATGTGTACATTACTATAAAAATTTATAATTAAATATCATTTATAACTATTTGGTTCACGCCATGAAAACTCTATCATTGTTAACAGCCTCTAGAATCACTCAATACTAAATAGATACCAAACACACTCCTTGGATTTCTATAACATGAATGCGTATAGAGGATAAAACCAACACCATTATTAAAAATTAACAGTTTCAAAAATGGAAAATGAAAGTGGTAAAGGATCCTGATTACCATCTTTTCTAGCAGAAATAAGTAAAACACATGTATACTTTCCATAAAGAAAGGTTCCGTTTAATCGAAATAATTTTTTACAATAAAGATGACATTGATACATGTCCTGAATGCCCAAAAAACCTATGGAATTTTACCTTTGTTTGATCGACTCAAAGATCTGGGGAGACATACTTAACAGAGTCCAAATGATAAATAACCCAACCATTGAGATACAACAATCCCATTAACTATGGAAACACTTTATATGATTCATCCCAATCACCATATACTTTCACTGTTTCCTTTTTGAATTATGTGATTTTGTATATGATATCGTGTATTTGAACAAATATTGAATTCATTCCTAGACAAGGGATATAGAAACATCTTGACACATTCATATCATCTCAACAATAACAGTTGATATAAAATCTTCATCAATTGAAGAGTGATCCTACAACAATAATGGATGTACACAAGTATGTGGGCCTTCTAACTAATTTATCTTCCAACATGGAAAAAATATCATATATTTCCCAAATTTGAAATTTATAGTGTGGCCTATATTTCTAACACCAAATGAGGTATTCTTCCTTCTTGTACTCATTAACCAAAAATGTAAAATTTTTCTCAACATGGTATTTATTTATCACATTTTTAATGCACTTTTCTTTCAAACTCTTTTCAAACATATATAGTGTTATCAATTGATGTAGATGTGTTACCTATAATTCTAGGTGATTCAGTAGTTGTTGTAATGGCATCCCAATCAAAATTTCTCTCATGATACATTCCTTCGAACAAGGAAGACAATAATGTAGGATTATTACCACTAACTGGTTATTTCCGATCTATAAAAGGAACCTCAGAAGGTTCATTCCCCACATCATACTCAGCTACATCATCTCTTTTTATGTCATCAAATTCTTCCTCATCAGATAAAGTTTGATTCCTTAAATTAAGAGTGTCTATGGGGATATCCCCTATAGATCTTTCCATATTATTATCATATTTTTCATAAATTATTTATAATACTAAGTTAATATGAGAAGAAAATGGATGAGAATGTTTTGAAGGGATGACTTCAATAGATATCCCATAACATGGTTCTATAGTAGTATGGCCCACTTCATCAATATTAGAAATAGTGAAATATAATTCCATTAAAACCTTATTACACTATTTCCTAAAAAATGATCATGAATCCACTCAATCCTCATCATCTAGAAAAGGATAGTCAATGTTCTGTAGAAATTTAGTATATTGAAGATACTGATATATAATTGAAGTGATTGAGTGATCATTCCTCGTTTTTAAGTTATTTTTAATCTTCATATGAAATTCATCCAATGTCACACATTCATGAGTATTTTCCACTCTTATAGGTTGAAAACTATATCTAAAACCTTGAACAATATAAATTAGATCACTATTGTAGTATATTGAAGTGAACAATATTACCTTGAAAAAAATAATAAATATGTTATATACTACATCTTCAAATGGTTAACATATTTTAATTGGTTATTAAAAAGTAATTTTGACTTGATCTCGAGAAATTTTCTATGAATTGGTTTATTATTATTTGATAAACCAATGAAAACTTAAGGGGGTCTCTTGGACCCTTTATTAACTTAGATTTCAGCAACCATCATTGTCCTTTCATTCATGGAGTAAAAATCTAGATTCAAATAGAAACATCTCTTGTCGAATTCCCTTTTATTACAATGATACTCATTTATAGGTGAGGGGGTCTAGGGGGTTGGGATACATAAAATTTTTATGTGGACACACTGTTCCTTACATAATTAGATAGAGGGGTGACATACAGGTCATCAATGAGGAAAAGAAAATGCGATTACTGAAAATTATATAACCACGTATAAAAAAAAGACGTGAAATTTAAATCATACATTAGTTGGTCATATCAAGATAAGTCATTTATCAAAAATTAAATAATCAGATAAGAGAAAAATATGATATTCAATTTCAATTATACATTGTTTGGTCATCTCAAGATCAGTCATCATACAATACTGATAAAATAATTATGACTTGATCTTGAGAATTTTTTTATGGATTGGTTTATCATTATTTGATAAACCAAAAAAACCTATGGGGGACTCTTGGGACCTCATTTATCTTGTATTACAAATAAAATCAGTCTCCTTTCAATCTTTGTGTAAAAAAAGCATCAAATAGCAACACCTCTTGTCGAATTCTTTTTTGTTATAATGTTACTCACAATAAAGTGAGGGGGTATTGGGTTTTGGGATATATAAAATTTTTTACATAGACATACAGTTCCATGTATACTTATAAACAGGGATTACATATAGGTTATAAACAAAAAAATTAAAATACAATTATTACAAATTATGTAACTGTATATAAAAAAATAAAACATGAAATTTCAATCATACATTGGTCGGTGATCTCAAAATCAGTTATCACACAACAATCTTAGCATATTTTTTGGTATAATTATTATGTTCTATATATTATAACTTTACCTATAACTATATCAAATAAATAATAAATATCTATATATCTGAAGAGATGGAGGAAAATGAAAGGTCCCTACTCGTGACTTCGAGCATTTGTGGTCGACAAGAACATCCTAGAAGTATCAATCTACACTCATTCGTTTCAAGACACCAAATCACAGAACATGATTCAAAGAAACCAAAGGAACAAGAATGGGATGTGATGCATGGCCTTGAGTTGTTATCTAGATTTTTGGGTGGTAAATTTTCCCTAATCAATGTTTGGATTCCTCAAAGGATCATTTGAAAAGGGACCATCAATCATGTCTTGACCTCAGATGGAGCTATCTCAGACATGATAAATCATGGAAAGAATTATTTCATCAATATCATCTCCCAATATAAAGGTATGAAACCCTAGAAAGTATTTTATTTGGTCCTTCCACTCACTGTGATTTGGGGGTTTGTTGATTTCAAATGTGTCTCAATTGGTCTGGGGTTTTTTCATCTACTTTTTACTTCTGCTGAACTAAAAGGAAAGACATCGGGTTTTGGTTCTCTCAATCTATAACTAGGGATTTTGAAGATTCAAAAATAGTCTTTGAATTTTAATTTACATGATTTTTAGGACACTTGTATTATGGTATGGATTAAGATTCACGGATTGAATTGGATACTTTGGCACCCTAAGATACTGTATGATATTTCTTCTTCCATTGGAATTTCGGCAAGAATGTATTTTGAAATAGAAATAGTTTTCTATGGAAACTTTTCTTGGGTCTTAGTATAAATATATTTTTGATCTGATTTAATTGAAAAGGAAGTGATATCTACTCAACAGGATGAAATCTTCTTCAATATTTAATATGAAAAGATCCCACCTTTTATGAGACTTGTGGCATAATTAGGCACATAAATTCTATTTACTGAAGAGAGATTGTATGTACTAACTATCAAATGAATAGACATAATATACTAAAATTTCATATAATTAAAAAATACCCACCTTCTGAGTGTTCTAATTATCAAAGTAAGAATTTTTTTTATTACACATATCCCCTCTTTAGAGCTGGTTCAATCTCCAATAGACCCTCTTGTAAGATAAGTCTAAAACCCCTTCTGAATCCTTACACTGAGAAGAGGAAGGTGTTCAATATGATAATTCAAAACTTAATTCCAAGCCCAAATTAACTTGGGATTATTCTATTAATGAGGATCAGGTGCCTATAGATATGGTTTCTTTTAAATATGATTTATATAAGGTACTAGTGGATGATAATGTTGATTGAATTTCTTCTGACAATCATGATGACATTGAGTCTTCAATTCAAAACAATGTGGATTTTAACTTGTGGTAGGAAGGAAATATGATTATCTTCAGGAAAGGGAAGTCTAAAAATGAAGTGGTCACTTCAATGAAATATAAACATAAAAGGTATTTTTTTTCTAATTAATACTACTAAGCACACTATTGATATTGAAAAATTGGTGTTCTCTGCAAAGACTTTAAATCTTAGTGGTAAGGATGAAAAAAAATTCTAAAATTCCTATATCCCATTGATATATGGATATTTTGAAAATTCCTATTATTTTCCGCATGAAATATAGGATGGATAACATTTTTGATGGATCAATTCAGGTTCATCATGAATCTATTTTTACACATATTGCTGTTGATACAACTATTCACTTGGATAGTGGCCATAAGCACTCTTTTGTTATTGCTCACAAGTCTGGTTTTAGAGGCACTAAAAACAAGAATTTCTTGGTTGAAAAGACCCACTCTATTGGTGAAGCTATTATGGATGGAGATCATTCTGATTCTAATTCATTTGGTGATCTGACTACTCAATAATATGGTAATAATGATGTTGATAACTCGACTATGGACATTCCCACAACCCTATTTAAATACAC
Organism: Viscum album; assembly: GCA_963277665.1. NCBI lineage: Eukaryota > Viridiplantae > Streptophyta > Magnoliopsida > Santalales > Viscaceae > Viscum > Viscum album. The sequence goes on from OY728153.1 coordinate 1,660,099,875, forward strand.
TAAGAGAAATATGAACCTTGAAAGGGATTCTCAATCACCTCAAGGTATAAAGTTTTCATATATGGTTGACAAGTCACCTCTGGTTGTAGGTATAGGAAGCATGAAAGGTGTTTGAAAATCCCCAATCAACATTGCTCGCATGAAACCATCCTCAAATGTAAGCACAAAAAACACCTTTGATTTTCTTGCCTCTGGAAGTAGTGAAGAAGAAGCAGTGCATGACGATGGTGGACCTTTAGTTAAATAAAAAGTGGTGTTCAATGATGATGAACCATCAGATGATAGAGGTGGGTCGTAGATGCAGGTCAAAACATGGCGAAGAGGACGACATCCTCGTGGTCGAGGAGGACGGTTTGCTAATCATAGCATGAATACTAGACTAGGGGAAAATTTATTTCAACTAGAATATTTGTGGAACATTTATGTTTTTTTATCCCTCCCTTTTCTTTACTTTTCTGTTCATAAAGGGGCCTTCGTACCTCAATCTTTAAAAAAATATCTACATATCTAGATGTCTATTTATAATACCATTTTTTAAATATCAATATATATATATGAATTTTTTTTATTTAATGATGACTTTTAAATATGCCTAATATTGATTTTCCAATATTATATTCCAATATTATAACATATATTATATCATTAATGATATACATTTTTTAATTAATTTATTATATACATGTTTGTATGTAATGATTATTACAAATATATTTTTTAAAACAAATTAATCATGAAACTTTTATTTATCTATGAATCCAATAATATGTTGTAAATTTATTTTTTTATTAATCTACTAAATATATACATTTAAATATATTCAACTATGTTTATTAATTTTTTAAAATATACTTTTTTATAATTTCTTAAACAACTATAGTTTCATAAATAAAGAAATTATTAATTTATACATAACTACAAAAAATATTATTAATAGTAAATTTAGTGAAATTTAATTAAAAAATTAAAATAATTTACAATTAAATAACCATTAAAATATTGTAAACTTTTGTTACTTTCAATATAATAAAATTATGTAAGTATATATACATTTTGTTTAGTAACTAAACGTTCTAAAATTCCAAAAATTATATTTTACACATTTTCAGCTGCAATAATAATTTTTTATAATTAATATAATTTAAATATTATTATTATTTGTAAACCTTTTTAGTTCAATTAAAAAAAAATATAATTTACATACATATATAGAATAGTTTATTTTATATTTTAAAAAATTAAAAATTATACATAATATAACATATATATATAATTATATTCAAATAAAGTTACAAATAGATTTTATAAATAATTATAAAAAATATGTTTTATAAAATATTTAGGCAGATTCACTTTATATATCTATCTGTATAGAATATTATATTTTAAATTTATTTTAATTTTAATATAAAATATAATATAATATAATACATAAAAATATATTCAAATCTAATTATTCATAATTTAAATTAAAATTATATACATCTTTTTAAACAATAATATTTCCCTAAATATAAATTATATTAGTCTATGAAATTTAAATTATGAAAACACCATATATAAATTTTCTAAATCATTCAATATAAATTAAATCATACAAAGAACACTAATTCATGTAGAAATTAAATCATAAAAATAACATTAATTCATATATTCATACAACCAAACATTTTAAATAAAAAAATATACAAACAAAATAAATAAAGTAGTTAGAAAATTAGGATTTTTAAAAATAAATTTTACCTTCTCAAAAGATGAAGATATATGTTGAGAAAGAAATTCGGCATAGCTTCACTAAAAATTACTGGGATGGAATAAATGAAATGGGGGGAGGTCCTCCTTTTATAAAATTTCTTGAAGGGAGGCATGAACCCCATTCAAGCCTCCTTAGAAACTTTACAAAGGAAGCATGAATGGGGTTCATGCATCCTTTCTACCCCTATGGATGCATGAACATTGTTCATGATTCCGCACCAGCACTAGAGGCGTGAATGAAATTCACATCTCCTTCGACCCATTTTTTAAAATATCATCAAACCTATCACCATTTATATTTTTTAATCATAAAACCCATTAAAAACTACGGAAATCATGTATAAGAATATACTACACTAACTCTTAAAACACAAAATTAATTTATTTATTAATATTAAAATATTAAATTTATTTTCTTCTTCATTTTATTTTATTTCTTTCTAGTTATTTTCATTAAATTTATTCATTCCTTTTATTTTTTTCCTATCTTTGTATTTTCTCCTACTACATGTGAACCTTGAACTCCCAAGTCACTTCCCCATTCCCTGCGTAAGGTTCATACACTCTTAACCTTATGTGGAAACTCTCTCTCATGTAACGGTCATATACCATCACGTAGACATCTCCCAAATAATTTTCATGGACACTTACAATGGAGGGTTCCACACTACAGTATTGTATACTAGTGTTGCACTACTATAGTGCTAAACAGGGTCTTTTTATTCCCTATAAACTCACCAACAACCTATCCTTCACCCCCGACACATCATACACTTCCATTTGACCCTGACAAACCCTACCAAACCCACAATAAATCTAGAAATAATCCTCAAAAACCCTAACATGCATAGTTTTGAATAATAAACTTTTATTTCCTTGGATACAACCATCCATCTAATACTTCTATGGAGTCTTGATGAGAATCTTGATGTGTTTGGATTCGAATTATTGGGTAGCACCTACCACATCAAATCTTGTTAATTATATTTTTCTTTATTATTTATAATTTTTTTGTGTGGGTGTTTGAATCCCTATAAAAAAGATATTTTTTTTATTATAGTATCATCTGAAAAAAGTATTAAATTTTTTTCTAATTTTCACTACTATAATTTATTGGTATCACCTCCAATGATATGCTTCTATAGTTGTGTTGGCTACTTTAAAATTCACCTTCAGTGGTATCAAAGGGCTTTGAAGGTTCTTCTTCTTGTGTTATAGTTTCATTAGACGTTCTACTAAACTATAGCAGAAAAGAGGGAAGAATAAGATAAATAGTTAGTTTATCTCAACATCTGAAGTCCTCCAGGTTGCCATTATTTTTTTTTTCTTCCTTTTTTTTATTAATTTTTCAGAAGTGAGTTTATTATTCTTTTCCAATTTTCAACAAATTAGGGGATAAATTTTCAAAAGTTTTTCCCCTTTTCTAAACCTCCTTTATTACATAGTAAAAGAACACCCTCTTCATTTATTTTCCTCCTACACATCCCCTTTCAAATTTCCAATTTTCATCCCAAAAAAAATTCACATCTAAGTTAGCATCCCATCCACTGCCCTATGGCATTTTGTTACACCACTTTTATTCTTCCACACAAAAACAATTTCCACCATTCAACTATAAAAAAAATAGACTACACTTTTGAAAAAAATATAGTATTCTAAAAATAAAAAAAATTGGTCATCTTCATTTCATAAAAACAAGTAGTCCACAATTTAGGATATATACATTCGCCATTTTCTCATACAAAAATTTTTAAATCTCCATGGAGAACATGATTGCACAATATTTGATCCCAAATTTAATGAATAACAATCATGAAAATTGGTGTATCCAAATTTTATCCCTCTTCGACACCCAAGTTGTCATGGATATCATAGAGGAAGGATACGTTATGCGAGAATCCAAAGCAATGGTGGCTGCTCTTCAAGATGTTAAAAAGGCCACTCTTTGGGTGGAATGGAAGTGCGACTTCAAGGCCAAATCTAGCATCTATGAAGGCCTTGATGAGCTAACATTCGAAATAATTACTTCATCAAAATAAATAAAGTATATTTCATAAAATATTTAAAAATCATTCAATGGTGTTGAAAAAGTTAAGATAATATGACTTCAATCTCTATGAGGTGAGTTCAAACCCCAGTTTATAAAGTATTCTAAAACCATTTATGAGTATCATACTCATGTAATGGTTGTGGTGAACTAACTATGAATAAATGGAGAAAATATTTCTAACATGTGAGTATGTGATAAAAGATTTCTATCCTTAGATCCAAAATTTGATTACATAGTCATTTCCTTATAAGAAACTAAATATCTAGAGATTATTTCTATCAAAGAACTCATGGGATATCTACAAGCCTACGAATTGAAGGTGAATCACTAGAGTGATACTAATGGAGTGGATCATGCCCTGAAATCAAAGTTGTGTCTCAAAAAATATATAAACAAGAAAGGGGGACATTTCCAAGAGGTTGAGGAAGAGGATTAAATGTACAATAATTTAATCCAAGAAGAGGAGGATTAGGTATAAGAATCCCAAATAGAGGACATTTTGTATATCAAAACTATACTATGTTAGAACGATGATGAGGAAAATGGGGAGGATTCAATAATCACCACCCAAGAAAAGAAATGTTCACGGATATAATTTTAAAAAATATGGGCATTATAGAAATGAATGTCAGATAAAAACATATAAAATAATACTGATGAGCAACATATCACCGAATCTAGAGATGTATTTGGAGAGTTCCGTGTTTTCATGGCACAAGCATTAACACAAAATCAAGGTATGTAGTATCTTGATTTTAGAGTTTTCAACCACATTAAAGGTCATGAGATCTTATTTTTAAACCTAGATGATAGGGTTAAGGGTGAGACTTTATTTGGAGATCTCTTAATAATATCTATTCAACGAAAAGTAGATATTCTATTTAAGAAAAAAGACAACAATAATGCTTTCATTTACAACATCTACTATGTATGTGACATAAAAACCACAGATTGAGTCTCAATAAATTAGTGAAAAAAGGTTTTCTCATAATCCTATAAAATAAAAAAATTGTGATTATTGGAAACAAAGTAAGTCAAGTCACAATATAACTGACAATGAAGAACCGCTTGTTTCCTCTTATGATCCAACTCAATGTACAATGATGTTTGGCGATGGTACTTGATGATAAAGACTGGCTATGGAATATCCGGTTTGATCATCTAAAATTTAAAATTTAATATTATTAGAAAGTAATAAGATGTCGAATTGGATTCCTATCATTAGTCACATAAATAGAATATGTAAAATCTATGTTCTAAGAGAATAATATAGAAATATCTTTTCAACAAAGTCCAACTGGAAATTTATAGGGCAACTGGAGTTAGTCTAAACCGATGTGTGTGGTCCATTGAATCCAAAATCAAATGGGAAAGTGAGGTAATTTATAATTGTTTTTTATGATTATAGAAAAAAATGGATATACTTTATTAATATGAATTTATAAGTGTTTAACATCTTTAAATAATTCACAGAACTGGTGGAAAATCAAAGCAATAATTACATAAAAACTTTATGATTTCATCAAGGTGGGGAGTACACCTCTAATATTTTTCAAGATTTACTCAATAAATATTGAATTCAGATCCAATTGAAACCAACATACATTCTTAAATTTAATAGAGTACCCAAAAGTAAAAATTTAACTATTATCAACATGGAAAGAGGCATGTCGAAAGACAAAGGATTGCACTTAACTTTTTGGGCTAAAGTGGATTTTCTCTTGGTGTATCTACTCAATAGATTCAAAACAAAAACTTTTGAAGCATATACACTTCATGAATCATGGATTACTCATATGAAAATTTTAATCCATCATATATTTTTTGCTTCCATTTCCATTGTGAGGAACTCAAAGGAAAAATGAAAAAATCTTAAGGACAAAGGAGTAATGTGTTTCCTTGTGGGATACAGAGACTGAGAAATGAGATATCACTTGTATAATTCTAGCACCAAGAAGGTTATTTTCCTATAGATGTTATCTTTGATGAAAATGAGACATGATAATGGAATCCAGATGATTAATCTAGAGAGGAGAAACTCAATCTATAAGATGAATAAAGTGTTGTATATATACCAATGAAAGAATGAGAAATTGAATAACTAATGACGTCATCACCACATACTCCTACATCTAAAGACACTAAATCTGATATTTCTCATATACATCCCCAAAACGTTCAAAACCATTTGGATATATATGAGAGAATTAAACTAATGGAGGATTGTGTAAATTTGAATTGTATCTCTGGATCATCTAATCCAATTAGCTTCGAGGAAGCTAAATATGAGGAAATGTGGATAAAACTGATAGATAAGGAAATACATTTAAATGATGAAACCATAGGCTATGAGAAAAATTATTAAGTCTTTAAACTCATTAATCAACCACTAGGATACACAAATGTTATACAAGAAATACAAGTATAATAGGGGATGTTGAATAATAAACTTATATTTCTTTTGATGATACCATCCTTCTACTGTTTCTATGGGGGCCTAATGGGTTACTTAATGTGTTTGGATTCAAATTCTTGGGCAAGACCTACTAAATCAAATATAATGAATTTTATTTCTCCCTATTTTTTCTTTTTTTTATGTGTTTCTGTATCCCTATATATTTGGTGTGTTGTGTACATTAAAACATCAAATGAGAAAAGAATAAAATTGTTCTTTGTTTCCACTGCTAAAATTTATTGTGGTCACCTCCAGTGATCTACTTTCGTGGTTGTGTTTGCTACTGTAAAATCCACCTTCTCATATTAGTTACAAACACCAAAAAAATACTTTAAAGGAATAAATTTCAAATTTTGATTAAAATTTTCGATTCAACAAAATCTTGAATGGGTTCAGGTTCAAACTAAAATTCAAAGAACACACATACAGCCTTCTCAACACCTAAATCCAACTTCCAACATTTTTAACCCATACAACATCTACATAGGACTCCATTACACAGGTAGATCAAAGTTTCAGTTTCAATTGCCACACCTGAACATGTAGCTACTCAAAAAATAATGAAATATATAAAATTATAGATTAATTTTAGATATCTCAAACATAGACAAAATTTAACCATTATCACATCCAAATTTTATAACTCCACCACCAGTTCCTACCACATATGGGTGAGCCCAATATCATAACAAAAAGTCATTCCCAAAAACACAATCACAAAATCCATCTTAAAAATAATTAAAAACTAAATTTTAAACTAATTTTTTTGTGCATTTTTTTGTTTTTTAGAGCTTACTATTTTAGATTATTTGTATACAAGAATTTTTTTATCAATATATGGAATTATTATCTTTGAATCTATATACTATTATTCTCATGTTTTATGATACCATTTAACAGAATCGCCTTGGGAGGATTTATTTTTCTATATTTTATAACAAAATCATGATTAAATCCATTTTTATATTATATTTTATTTTGTTTATCTTTTTTATTAAATAAATTTTAATTTTTAATATGTTGGGGTTATGTAATTTTTTTGTGTTTACTTCCACATATTCTCTCTATTTGCGACTATTTCGTATTCTCTCTATGTTTGTTATGTCATATTTGGCCTACCATCCCCTGATCTATTATTCTCTTAGATTTTCTATGATTCATTGATCTGTGAGATCCTAAGGATGGTATTATTATCCTTTATGTAAAATTCCAGATATTATTAAGACATGATAATTACCCCTCTCTTTTATTCCATTTATGGTTTCCTATGTGTATCATCTTTCTGTTGAGCGGTTGGGATTGGGAGGTCCTTGGTCATCCATATATCCCCCAATTTTCACATCCCTATAATTATATCATTCTATAGAGGTATCCTATATTTTAGATTCTTGACCAATCAAAAATATCACTCCTCATAATCTATTTCATTTTTAAAACATATCAAAGATTCCAATCTTCTAACACAACTCCTGAAACTTGGCATGCCTAGGTGAATTCATGATAATTTCTATGAGATGATACTCCCTTGAATACCCATTGTTCATTATCAAATTCTCTATAATGAATGTGGAATACAGGAGGGAATAATTTGAATTCAATGCGTTTATAGGTTTTTCCATGGCAGACGCTAACATACAGTTGATCCTCTAAACGAACTCCTTTTGTCACTAAAGCCTAGGGATGTAAGCAGGAATTTGATGATGAACCACACACTTAACTCATTCTCATTATCCCACTCCACACTAGATGATGATTTCCTTGACTTCTCCTCAAACATTGACTTGTTCTATCATAGGTGTTATTCTGCTTCACCAAAGGATGTTGGCTCATCAGCTGTAGTGAAGTTTAGATCGTTGTATTTGATCATGCATAGTGAAATCTTAGGTGGCGTTGTCAACCAAATAATGTTTTTGATGGTGAGAAACTAAAGTAGTTAATTTCCATGATTGTATTTGATTGTTTCTTCCATGTTGGATGGCGGTGAGGCAAACTCCACTATGGATGATAGCATGGGCATTAACTCAACCATGTCTAGTGTTGAAGTTTATTTAGCGAGTGTGCTTGTGGGTGTGGGTGATGATCTTTAGTCCCCAAAAATTTTGTAGTTCTCTACCAGACCCAGTATATATATTTTTGTATTCTCAAAAATGAATGGATCCACACTACACAACATACATTTTTTTCATCAGCGCTTCAATACCACTATGCAGCCTCATTGAAGATGACATCACACATTAAATGCATGAACTTATTGTCAGGGTCATACATGAAGTATGCCTTTGACCCAAAATCATATCCAAAAAATATCATCAATGTTTTTTGGTCATCTAACTTCATTAGGTGAGGCTTCACATTCTTGACATGCATGATATAGGAAAATATATGGAGAAAATTCACCACTACTTGTTTTCCATAGTTGGCCTTGTATGGTGTCATCTTGTCAAGGTTGTGTGCTTGTGGTCAGTTGAGGATAAAGATAGTGGTGGAGACGGCCTCGCCCCAAAATGTCTTAGAAAGGCCCTCTTCCTTCATCATACTTTGAGCCATGGAAACCATGGTTTTTTTGTGTCATTCAATGACCTCATTCAGCTATGGTGATTAGGGATCCATGAGTTGGCATTGTACACTATGATTGGCATTGTATTCGTCGAATTCCACCGAAGTTAACTCACCACCACAGTCATTGTAAAGTACATTAAACTTTCATTATATCTCTACCTCCACCATAGGTTGAAATTTTTTAATTTCTACTAAATTTTTTTTCTTTTCTTGTGAGTTGAATGAGCCACATATAGTGGATCATGACATCTACAAGTAGTAAAAAGTATCAGTTCCCACTAGATTTCTTCAACGTGATCAGCCCAAAAAGGTCTCCATAGAAAAGTTCAAGGATTTGGTTCATGTGATGTTTTTATTTCTAAAAGAAATTAATTCATAATTTCTTTCTATTGATTAAATTTTTCAAAGATTTGATCCACTAGATCAATTCAAAAAATCCCTTACACCATATTTCATTATGTGGTCTTTCACAGAGCCTATAGATTCATGTGGTCATACCTGGAATTCCATCACCATTCATCCTATGATCACCTTTCCAACAATCATATCGGTTACACAATGTCAAGTCAAAGCTTGTACCACCGATCGAGGAAGTATTGTGCTCTACCTAGTGGTGTCACTACTGGTCGAGGATCTTCAAGATACCTCCATCGACTAGTAACTGAAAACCATTCTAATTAAATCGTCCAATTCCAATGATGTATGTGGTGATTCTAAGGATGAATTAAACCCCCTTGATCATGTGGTTCTCTATGGTATTATAAGTGAAAAATATCATCCTGCACTTCAAGATATTAATGATGGATCTGTCACCAAACTTGGTAGTTCCAAAGATCCCAAAGTCAAGCTTAGAGAAGACAATGTGAAAATCATTCATGTGATTTTTGGAACGAGTTCCATAGTACCACAAGTCATTATCACATGCATTCTTTTGATCCTTTTGTTAAAATAACTTTGCCTCGACTATCCATAGAGGACTGTATCATGATGGTGGGAAATTGGGAGTGGAAAATCATATTGATGGGGAATTAGGCACCATGGTGAATACCCTTTCCATAATTAGTTTGGGATATCAAAACAACTCTATATTATATTGGACTCATTCTATTTTAGTATATTGTGAAAATACTTGGCTCGAAGACCAGTTTTTCTACATTAGTGGAATTGGTCCTTTGAGACATCATGATCGTCATCTGATCCTGATCCATCTCTTCCATTTATAAAATTTTTATCATCTATCTTTCTTCATGGTATCCAATTTCCCTAGTTTCTTAATTAGAGTTATTGAAGGATGACTCCCCCATCTTCCACCCATTCATTTTCACAACCCACTCATCCTTAGTGAGAAGAAACTTCCCTTCAGCATCAATGGTGGGTGATGGCTCAAAATGGCCTTATACTACTTTGAGTCTCCCAATTACCTCCTCCATAGGAAGATTCAAGATGTTGAGTAGCATATCAATTGAAAGTGAAATTTGGGATAACTTTTAGTGTAAGACACTTAGTTACTTCTCAATAACAATTTTTTGAGGCTATGAATATACTAGTATTTTGAGATGTTTGACCAACCTAGGGAGATGTATTACAAAGTCATCGATCGATTCATTGTAGATGAAAGCAATGCCTTTGTAGTCATTTCATAGCTTCTTGAATTGTCCTTGTTCAATCAATCAATACTGATGTTCATGGTATTATTAGTGTCCCATGATTTATTAGATATTTCCTTGACAATAAGTTTGGAAGTCATATTTAGTGGTAAAGTGTACAAAATGTCCTCCATTGCCCTATGGTCTTCCTAGAGTTCATCACCACTAGTGTTGATGATGTCCCAGAGTTTTCACCCCTAGAGAATGCATTTCATCATAAAGGCCTAGTCATTTTACTTTGTCTTCATGAGGATTAGATATAATGTTGATACCCTAAACCCTTTCACCACTTGATGTACCACCAGAGGGTCGTTGTCACCATCAAAGAGGGATCTAGGATGTGACGATGATGTCTGGGAGCATCAGGTTGATGAGGGATCAGATTCAGTCATTGTGAATCAATTAAACCTACTTATGATACCAGATGTTGGAGATGTCTAGCCAGTAAACACCCACAAACATAGACGAATTCCTTGGAATGAAAAAGGAAAATATATAACATAAGTAATGTTTTGTGCACTACAAACTGTGATGCTTTTCTAGTGGTGTTTTTCATAGATTTATATACACAAAAAATCTAAACACATTTACAATTTATTTAAAAAACACATGGGAGCCTTAATGTGGTTAAAATGATTTGTTCTATAAAATGATAAATGAAAGAGTTAAATAACAAGTAGATGAAAAATAATAGTGAAATTAATAACCAAATTAAAATTAGTCAACATCCTCAACTCTAAACTAGCCACATAGTTTCTTCACATTGGGGTAGTGGTTCTTAAGATTGAGAGAAAACCCATTCTATGGATCTCTCTTTTCTGAGGGGTGGATACTATAGAAATATAGTTGTGATGTTCATTAAATAAAGAAGAGGTTATGCTTTATATTTCAATCTTATTCTCTGAGATAGATTGAAGAAGAGCGTGACCTTGGAGATATATTTCTTTTCTATAAGAGGATGATGAGAAGCAAATGCAGCCCACATCGACATCCTTATTAGGGAAGATCTCTATCGATCAATGGTTTTTACCAGTTTAAAAAAAGATGGTTTATCATGATTAATCTATTGGTTTTGGTTATTGAACCTATATCTTCAATGATTCTTGGACCCTGATGACACACTTGGATAGTTGGTGTGGACTTAGACAGTAGCAGGATTCCTAGATAACTATCTTAGAGAAATCAGACTTGATGCCTCTATATTCTAATTCCTTAAACATGGATGATCTATGAAAAAGGTGATGTTGATCCCATGGTAAGGGGTTCTTAGACTTATCATGTTTCTTTGTGAAAATGTTTCCATCAATATGATAGTTTGTGATTTCTTATTGTACATCTTGTTTTCCCTCATTTATTTAATCATTTACATTAAATATTAAAACCCATGAGAATCCTACCTTGTGAATGTAGGATAATTTTTTGAATCACATAAATCCTTAGTGCCTTTTTCTTCTTTCCACTTTCTATTTTTCGACCTTGTAATCACAACATGATCATTCATGGTTTAACATCATTGAATTTATTTTAATCTAGTTTTTAATATATTAATTGTCATTATAAATTGTTGAAACTTGTTGTTTGTTTTATTAGTTTTTCAATTATTTCTATTTTTATTAATTCTATCTTTTTTTTTGGAATTTTTTATGTACAAGAACTTTGGTTCAATTCTAGAAATGTATATAAGTGGGTTCGTTTCAGTTTTATTATAGTGTTTAATTTTATTCGTTATAATTATTGTTTCAATAATACTGTATCTAGGCTTTGATAATTGATACAAGATTATTACTATTTTAATATATACATTTAAATATATTCAACTATGTTTATTAATTTTTTAAAATATACTTCATTATAATTTCTTAAACAACTATAGTTTTATAAATAAAAAATTTATTAATTTATACATAACTACAGAAAATATTATTAATAGTAAATTTAGTGAAATTTAATTAAAAAATTAAAATAATTTACACTTAAATAACCATTAAAATATTGTAAACTTTTGTTACTTTCAATATAATAAAATTATGTAAGTATATATACATTTTTTAGTAATAAAACGTTCTAAAATTCAAAAAATTATATTTTACACATTTTCAGCTACAATAATAATTTTTTATAATTAATATAATTTAAATATTATTATTATTTGTAAACCTTTTTAGTTCAATTAACAAAAATAATATTATTTACATACATATATAGAATAGTTTATTTTATATTTTAAAAAATTAAAAATGATACATAATATAACATATATATATATAATTATATTCAAATAAAGTTACAAATAGATTTTATAAATAATTATAAAAAATATGTTTTATAAAATATTTAGGCGGATTCACTTTATATATCTATCTGTATAGAATATGATATTTTAAATTTATTTTACTTTTAATATACAATATAATATAATATATACATAGAAATATATTCAAATCTAATTATTCATAATTTAAATTAAAATTATATACATCTTTTTAAACAATAATATTTCCCTAAATATAAATTATATTAGTCTATGAAATTTAAATTATGAAAACACCATATATAAATTTTCTAAATCATTCAATATAAATTAAATCATACAAAGAACACTAATTCATGTAGAAATTAAATCATATAAAGAACATTAATTCTTATATTCATACAACCAAACATTTTAAATAAAAAAACATACAAACAAAAAAAATAAACCAGTTAGAAAATTAGGATTTTTAAAAAGAAATTCTACCTTCTCAAAAGATGAAGATATATGTTGAGAAAGAAATTCGGCATAGCTTCACTAAAAATTATTGCGATGGAATAAATAAAATGGGGGGAGGTCCTCCTTTTATAAAATTTCTTGAAGGGAGGCATGAACCCCATTCAAGCCTCCTTAGAAAACTTTACAAAGGAAGCCTGAATGGGGTTCATGCATCCTTTCTACCCCTATGGATGCATGAAAATTGTTCATGATTTTGCACCAGCACTAGAGGCGTGAATGAAATTCACGTCTCCTTTGAACCATTTTTTAAAATATCATCAACCCTATCACCATTTATCTTTTTTAATCATAAAACCCATTAAAAACTATAGAAATCATGTATAAGAATATACTAAACTAACCCTTAAAACACAAAATTTATTTATTTGTTAATATTAAAATATTCAATTTATTTTCTTCTTCATTTTATTTTATTTTTTTCTCTTTATTTTCCTTAAATTTCTTCATTACTTTTATTTTTTCCCTCTCTTTGGATTTTCCCCCACTACATGTGAACCTTGAACTCCCAAGTCACTTCCCCATTCCCCGCGTAACTTTCATACACCCTTAACCTTATGTGGAAACTCTCTCCCATGTAAGGTTCATAGACCATCACGTGGACATCTCCAAAATAATTATCATGGACACTTACAATGGAGGGTTCCACACTAAAGTATTGTATACTAGTGTTTCACTACTATAGTGCTAAACAGGGTCTTTTAGCCCCTATAAACTCACCAAAAACCTATCCTTCACACCCGACACATCATACACTTCCATTCAGCCCTAACACACCCTACCAAACCCACAATAAATCTAGAAATAATCCTCAAAAACCCTAACATGCATAGTGTTGAATAATAAACTTTTATTTCCTTGGATGGAACCATCCATCTAATACTTCTATGGAGTCTTGATGAGAATCTTGATGTGTTTGGATTCGAATTCTTGGGTAGCACCTACCGCATCAAATCTGCTTAATTATATTTTTCTTTATTATTTATAATGTTTTTGTGTGGGTGTTTGAATCCCTATAAAAAGATTTTTTTTCATTATAGTATCATCTGAAAAAAGTTTTAAATTTTTTACAATTTTCACTACTATAATTTATTGGTATCACCTCCAGTGATATGCTTCTATAGTTGTGTTAGCTACTTTAAATTTAACCTTTAGTGGTATCATAGGGCTTTGAAGGTTCTTCTGCTTCTTGTGTTATAGTTTCATTAGACGTTCTACTAAACTATAGCAGAAAAGAGGGAAGAATAAGATAAATATTTAGTTTATCTCAACATCTGAAGTCCTCCATGTTGCCATTGTTTTTTTTCTTCCTTGTTTTTTTATTAATTTTTTAAAAGTGAGTTTATTATTCTTTTCCAATTTTCAACAAATTAGGGGATAAATTTTCAAAAGTTTTTCCCCTTTTCTAAACCTCCATTATTACATAGTAAAAGAACACCCTCTTCATTTATTTTCCTCCTATACATCCCCTTTCAAATTTCCAATTTTCATCCCAAAAATAATTCACATCTAAGTTAGCATCCCATCCACTGCCCTCTGGCATTTTGTTACACCACTTTTATTCTTCCACACAAAAACAATTTCCACCATTCAACTATATAAAAATAGACTACACTTTTGAAAAAAATATAGTACTCTAAAAATCAAAAAAAAATTGTACATCTGCATTTCATAAAAATAAGTAGTCCACAATTTAGGATATCTACATTCTCCATTTTCTCATACAAAAATTTTTAAATCTCCATGGAGAACATGATTGCACAATATTTGATCCCAAATTTAATTAATAACAATCATGAAAATTGGTGTATCCAAATTTTAGCCCTCTTCGACACCCAAGTTTTCATGGATATTATAGAGGACGGATACGTAATGTGAGAATCCAAAGCAATGGTGGCTGCTCTTCAAGATGTTAAAAGGGCCACTCTTCGGGTGGAATGGAAGTGGGACTTCAAGACCAAATATAGAATCTATCAAGGCCTTGATGAGATAACATTCGAAATAATTACTTCATCAAAATAAATAAAGTATATTTCATAAAATATTTACAAATCCTTCAAAGGTGTTGAAAAAGTTAAGATAATATGACTTCAATCTCTATGAGGTGAGTTAGAACCCTAGTTTATAAAGTATTCTAAAACCATTTATGAGTATCATACTCATGTAATGGTTGTGGTGAACCAACTATGAATAAATGGAGAAAATATTTCTAACATGTGAGTATGTGATAAAAAATTTCGATCCTTAGATCCAAAATTTGATTACATAGTCATTTCCTTAGAAGAAACTAAATATCTAGAGATTATTTCTATCAAAGAACTCATGGGATATCTACAAGCCTATTAATTGAAGGTGAATCACTAGAGTGATACTAATGGAGTAGATCATGCCCTGAAATAAATGTTGTGTCTCAAAAAATATAAAAACAAGAAAGGGAGACATTTCAAAGAGGTTGAGGAAGAGGATTAAATGTAAAATAATTTAATCCAAGAAGAGGAGGATGAGGTATAAGAATCCCAAATAGAGGACATTTTGTATATCAAAACTATACTATGTTAGAACGATGATGAGGAAAATGGGGAGGATTCAACAATCACCACCCAAACAAAAGAAATGTTAAAGGACATAATTTTCAAAAATATGGGCATTATAGCAATGAATGTCAGATAAAAACATATAAAATTATACTGATGAGGAACATATCACCGAATCTAGAGATGTATTTGGAGAGTTCCATGTTTTCATGTCACAAGCATTAACACAAAATCAAGGTATGAAGTATCTTTATTTTAGAGTTTACAACAACATGAAAGGTCATGAGATCTTATTTTCAAACCTAGATGATAGGGTTAAGGGAGAGACTTTATTTGGAGATCTCTTAATAATATCTATTCAACGAAAAGTAGATATTCTATTTAAGAAAAAAGACAACAATAATGCTTTCATTTACAACATCTACAATGTATGTGACATAAAAACCATAGATTGAGTCTCAATAAATTAGTGAAAAAAGGTTTTCTCATAATCCTATAAAATAAAAAAATTGTGATTATTGGTAACAAAGTAAGTCAAGTCACAATATAACTGACGATGAAGAACCGCTTGTTTCCTCTTATGATCCAACTCAACGTACAATGATGTTTGGAGATGGTACTTGATGATAAAGACTGGCTATGGAATATCCGGTTTGATCATATAAAATTTAAAATTTAATATTATTAGAAAGTAATAAGATGTTGAATTGGATTCCTATCATTAGTCACCTAAATAAAATATGTAAAAGCTATGTTCTAAGAAAATAATATAGAAATATCATTGCAACAAAGGCCAACTGGAAATTTGTAGGGCAACTGGAGTTAGTCTACATCGATGTGTGTGGTCCATTGAATCCAAAATAAAATGGGAAAGTTAGGTAATTTATAATTATTTTTGATGATTATAAAAAAATATGGATATACTTTCTTAATATTAATTTATAAGTGTTTAACATATTTAAATAATTCACAGAACTTGTGGAAAATCAAAGCAATAATTACATAAAAACTTTATGATTTCATCAAGGTGGGGAGTACACCTTGGATATTTTTCAAGATTACCTTAAGAAACATTGAATTCAGATCCAATTGAGACCAACATACATGCTTAAACTTAATGGAGTAGCCAAAAGTAAAAACTTTAACTATTATCAACATGGAAAGAGGCATGTCGAAAGACAAAGGAGTGCACTTAACTTTTTGGGCTAAAGTGTATTTTTGCTTGGTGTATCTACTCAATAGATTCAAAACAAAAACTTTTTAAGCATATACACTTCATGAATCATGGATTACTCATATGAAAATTTTAATCCATCATAGATTTTTTGCTTCTATTTCCATTGTGATGAACTCAAAAGAAAAATGAAAAAATCTTAAGGACAAAGGAGTAATGTGTTTCCTTATGGGATACGGAGACTAAGAAATGAGATATCACTTGTATAATTCCAGCACCAAGAAGGTTATTTTCCTATAGATGTTATCTTTGATGAAAATGAGACATGATAATGGAATCCAGATGATTAATCTAGAGAGGTGAAACGCAATCTATAAGATGAATAAAGTGTCGTATATATACCAATGAAAGAATGAGAAATTGAATAACTAATGATGTCATCACCACATACTCCTACATCTAAAGACATTGAATCTGATATTTCTCATATACATCCCCAAAACGTTCAAAACCTTTTGGATATATATGAGAGAATTAAACTAATGGATCATTGTGTAAATTTTAATTGTCTATCTAGATCATCTAATCTAATTAGCTTCGAGGAAGATAAATATGAGTAAATGTGGAGAAAAGTGATAGATAAGGAAATACATTTAAATGATGAAACCATAGGCTATAAGAAAAATTAATAAGTCTTTAAACTCATTAATTAACCACTAGGATACACAAATGTTATACAAGAAATACAAGTATAATAGGGGATGTTGAATAATAAACTTATATATCTTTTGATGATACCATCCTTCTACTGTTTTTATGGGGGCCTAATGGGTTTCTTGATGTGTTTGGATTCGAATGCTTGGGCAGGATCTACTGAATCAAATATAATGAATTTTATTTCTCCCTACTTTTCCTTTTTTTATGTGTGTCTGTATCCATATATATTTGGTATGTTGTGTACATTGAAACATAAAATGAGAAAAGAATAAAATTGTTATTTGTTTCCACTGCTACAATTTATTGTGGTCACCTCCAGTGATCTACTTTCGTGGTTGTGTTTGCTACTGTAAAATCCACCTTCTCATATTAGTTACAAACACCAAAAAATACTTTAAAGGAATAAATTCCAAATTTTGATTAAAATTTTCGATTCAAAAAAATCTTGAATGGGTTCAGGTTCAAACTAAAATTCAAAGAACACACATACAGCCTTCTCAACTCCTAAATCCAACTTCCAACATTTTTAACCCCTAAAACACCAGCATAGGCCTCCATTACACAGGTAGATCAAAGGTTCAGTTTCAATTGTCACACATGAAAATGTAGCTACTCAAAAAATCATGAAATATAAAAAATTATAGATTAATTTTAGATATCTCAAACATAGACAAAATTTAACCATTATCACATCCAAATTTTATAACTCCACCACCAGTTCCTGCCACATATGGGTGAGCCCAATATCATAACAAAAAGTAATTCCCAAGAACCCAATCACAAAAGTCATCCTCAAAATAATTAAAAACTAAATTTTAAACTAAATTTTTTGTGCATTTCTTTGTTTTTTAGAGATTACTATTATAGATTATTTGTATACAAGAATTTTTTATCAATATATGGAATTATTATCTTTGAATCTATATACTATTAATATCATGTTTTATGATACCATTTAACAGAATCGCCTTGGGAAGATTTATGTTTCTATATTTTAGAATAAAATCAAGATTAAATCCATTTTTATATTATGTAGGATTTTTTTATCTTTTTTATTAAATAAATTTTAATTTTTCATATGTTGTGGTTATGTTGTTTTTTTTTTGTGTTTACTTCCACATATTCTCTCTATTTGGGACTATTTCGTATTCTCTTTATATTTGTTCTGTCATCTTTGGCCTACCATCCCAGGATCTATTATTCTCTTATATTTTATATGATTTATTGATCTGTGAGATCCTAAGGATGGTATTCTTATCCTTTATGTAAACTTATAGGTATTATTAAGACATGATAATTACCCCTCTCTTTTATTCCATTTATGGTTTCCTATGTGTATCATCTTTCTGTTGAGCGGTTGGGATTGGGAGGTCCTTGGTCGTCCATATATCCCCCAATTTTCACATCCATGTAATTACATCATTCCTTAAAGGTCTCATATATTGTATATTCTTGACCAATCAACAATATCACTCATCATAATCTCTTTAATTTTTAAAACATATCAAAGATTCCAATCTTCTAACACAACTCCTGAAACTTGGCTTGCCTAGGTGAATTCATGATAATTTCTATGAGATGATACTCCCTTGAATACCCATTGTTCATTATCAAATTCTCTATAATGAATGTGGAATACAGGAGGGAATACTTTGAATTCAAGGAGTTTATAGGTTTGTCCATGGCAGATGCTAACATACTGTTGAGCCTCTAAACGAACTCCTTTTGTCACTGAAGCCTAGGGATGTAAGCAGGACTTTGATGATGAACCACACACTTAACTCATTCTCATTATACCACTCCACACTAGATGATGATTTCCTCAAATTCTCCTCAAATATTGACTTGTTCTATCATAGGTGTTATTCTACTTCACCAAAGGATGTTGGCTCATTAGTTGTAGTGAAGTGTAGCTCGTTGTATTTGATATTGCATAGTGAAAGCTTAGGTGGCGTTGTCAACCCAATAATGTTTTTGATGGTGAGAAACTAAAGTAGGTAATTTCAATGATTGTATTTGAGTTTTTCTTCCATGTTGGATGGCGGTGAGGCAAACTCCACTATGGCTGATAGCATGGGCATTAACTCAACCATGTCTAGTGTTGAAGTTTATTTAGCGAGTGTGCTTGTGGGTGTGGGTGATGATATTTAGTCCCCAAATATTTTGTAGTTCTCTACCAGACCCAGTATATATATTTTTTTATTCTCAAAAATTAATGGATCCACACTACACAACATACATTTTTTTCATCAGCACTTCAATACCACTATGCATCCTCATTGAAGATGACATCACACATTAAATGCATGAACTTATTATCAGGGTCATACATGAAGTATGCCTTTGACCCAAAATCAAACCCAAAAAATATCATCAATGTTTTTTGGTCATCTAACTTCATTAAGAGAGGCTTCACATTCTTGACATGAATGATATAGGAAAATATTTGGAGAAATTTCACCACTAGTTTTTTTCCATAGTAGGCCTTGAATGGTGTCATCTTGTCAAGGTTGTTCGCTGGTGGTCAGTTGAGGATAAAGATAGTGGTGGATACGGTCTCTCCCCAAAATATATTAGAAAGGACCTCTTCCTTCATCATACTTTGATTCATGGAAACCATGGTTTTGTTATGTCATTCAATGACCTCATTCCGCTATGGTGAATAGGGATCCATGAGTTGTCATTGTACACTATGATTGGCATTGTATTCGTCAAATTCCACTGAAGTTAACTCACCACCACAGTCATTGTAACGTACATTAAACTTTCATTATATCTCTACCTCCACCATAGGTTGAAATTTTTTAATTTCTACTAAATTGTTTTCCTTTCTTGTGAGTTGAATGAGCCACATATAGTGGATCATTTCATCTACAAGTAGAAAAAAGTAGCAGTTCCCACTAGATTTCTTCAACGTGATCAGCACAAAAAGGTATCCATAGAAAAGTTCAAGGATTTGGTTCATGTGATGTTTTTATTCTCAAATAAATTAATTCATAATTTCTTTCTATTGATTCATTTTTTCATAGATTTGATCCACTGGATCAATTCAAAAAATACCTCACACCATATTTCATTATGTGGTCTTTCACAGAGCCTATAGATTCATGTGGTCATACCTGGAATTCCATCACCATTCATCCTCTGATCCCCTTTCCAATAATCATATCAGTTACACAATGTCAAGTCAAATCTTGTACCATCAATCAAGGAAGTATTGTGCTCTAGCTAGTTATGTCACTGCTGGTCGAGGATCTTCAAGACACTCCATTGACTAGTAACTGAAAACCATTCTAATTAAATCGTCTAATTCCAATGATGTATGTGGTGATTCTAAGGATGAAGTAAACCCCCTTGATCATGTGGTTATCTATGGTATTATAAGTGAACAATATCATCCTGCACTTCTAGATATTAATGATGGATCTGTCACCAAACTTGGTAGTTCCAAAGATCCCAAAGTCAAGCTTAGAGAAGACAATGTGAAAATCAGTCATGTGATTTATGGAACCAGTTCCATGGTACCACAAGTCATTATCACATGCCTTATTTTGATCCTTTTGTTAAAATAACTTTGCCTCGACTATCCATAGAGGATTGTATCATGATACTGGGGAATTGGGAGTGGAAAATCTTATTGATGGGGAATCAGGCACCATGGTGAAGACCCTTTCCATAATTAATGTGGGTTATCAAAATAACTCTATATTATATGGGACTCATTCTGTTTTAGTATACTATGAAAATCCTTGGCCTGAAGACCCGTTTTTCTACATTAGTGGAATTGGTCCTTTGAGACATCATGATCGTCATCTGATCCTGAGCCATCTCTTCCATTTATATAATTTTTATCATCTATCTTTCTTCATGGTATCCAATTTCCCTAGTTTATAGAATTGGAGTTATTTAAGGATGACTCCCCCATCTTCCACCCATTCATTTTTACAACCCACTCATCCTCAGTGAGAAGAAACTTCCCTTCAGCATCAATGGTGGGTGATGGCTCAAAATGGCCTTATACTACTTTGAGTCTCCCAATTACGTCCTCCATAGAAAGATTCAAGATGTTGAGTATCATATCAATTGAAAGTGAAATTTGGGATAACTTTTAGTGTAATACACTTAGTTACTTCTCAATAACAATTTTTTGAGTCTATGAATATACTAGGATTTTGAGATGTTTGACCAACCTGGGGAGATGTATTACAAATTCATTGATAGATTCATTGTAGATTAAAGCAATGCCTTTGTAGTCGTTTCATAGCTTCTTGAATTGTCCTTGTTCACTCAATCAATACTGATGTTCATGGTATTATTAGTGTCTGATGATTTATTAGATATTTCCTTGAAAATAAGTTTGGAAGTCATCTTTAGTGGTAAAGTGTACAAAATGTCCTCCATTGCCCTATGGTTTTCCTAGAGTTTAGCACCACTAGTGTTGATGATGTCCCAAAGTTTTCACTCCTAGAGAATGCATTTCATCATAAAGGCCTAGTCATTTTACTTTGTCTTCATGAGGATTAGATATAATGTTGATCCCCTAAACTATTTCACCACCTGATGTACCACCAGAGGGTCATTTTCACCATCAAAGAGGGATCTAGGATGTGGCGATGATGTCTGGGAGCATCGGGTTGATGAGGGATCAGATTCAGTCATTTTGAATCAATTAAACCTACTTATGATACCAGATGTTGGAGATGTCTAGCCAGTAAACACCCACAAACATAGATGAATTACTTGGAATGAAAAAGGAAAATATATAACATAAGCAATGTTTTGTGCACTACAAACTGTGATGCTTTTCTAGTGGGGTTTTTCATAGATTTATATACACAAAAAAGCTAAACACATTTACAATTTATTTAAAAAAACACATGGGAGCCTTAATGTGGTTAAAATTATTTTTTCTATAATATGATAAATGAAGGAGTTAAATAACAAGTAGATGAAAAATAATAGTGAAATTAATAACCACATTAAAATTAGTCAACATCCTCAACTCCAAACTAGCCACATAGTTTCTTCACTTTGGGGTAGTGGTTCTTAAGATTGAGAGAAAACCCATTCTATGGATCTCTCTTTTCTGAGGGGTGGATACTATAGAAATAGAGTTGTGATGTTCATTAAATAAAGAAGAGGTTATGCTTTATATTTCAATCTTATTCTCCGAGATAGATTGAAGAGGAGCGTGACCTTGGAGATACATTTCTTTTTTATAAGAGGATGATGAGAAGCAGACGTAGCCCACATCGACATCCTTATTAGGTAAGATCTCTATCGATCAATGGTTTTTACCAGTTGAAAAAAAAATATGGTTTATCATGAGGAATCTATTGGTTTTTGTTACTGAACCTAGATCTTCAATGATTCTTGGACCCTGATGACACACTTGGATAGTTGTTGTGGACTTAGACAGTAGCAGGATTCCTAGATAACTATCTTAAAGAAATCAAACTTGATGCCTCTATATTCTAATTCCTTAAACATAGATGATCTATGAAAAAGGTGATGTTGATCCCATGGTAAGGGGTTCTTAGTATTATCATGTTTCTTTGTGAAAATGTTTCCTTAAATGTGATAGTTTTTGATTTCTTATTGTACAGCTTCTTTTCCCTCATTTATTTAATCATTTACATTAAATAGTAAAACCCATGAGAATCCTACCTTGTGAATGTAGGATAATTTTTTGAATCACATAAATCCTTAGTGCCTTTTTCATCTTTCCACTTTCTATTTTTCGACCTTGTAATCACAACATGATCATTCATGGTTCAACATCATTGAATTTATTTAAATCTAGTTTTTAAAATATTAATTGTCATTATAAAGTGTTGAAACTTTTTGTTTGTTTTATTTTTTTTTCAATTATTTCTCTTTTTATTAATTCTATTTTTTTGGAGTTTTTTATGTACAAGAACTTTGGTTCAATTCAAGAAATGTATATAAGTGGGTTTGTTTCAGTTTTATTATATTGTTTAATTTTATTCGTTATAATTATTTTGTCAATAATACTCTATCTAGACTTTGATAATTGATACAAGATTATTACTATTTTAATATCCCTTAACAGTGTATTTTTTCACTACTTTTATGTAATAATTTTCAATTCATTGAATTTAGGAACCTTTTTTAGAATTGTTTTAGATTTATTGGTTTTTAAACCAATATAATAAATATTGATTTATGGTTTTATATTTTGAGTCTTTTGAAAAAAAAATATACTCATGGATCCTTGTTTTGATATTTAATGGGGGCTACCATAGTAGCACAGCCTCATATAATTGGAATCAGTTCCAAATTGTACATTTTTTATGTTGATAAAATTTATAATTGTTTATTCATTGTTTAAAATGATTTGTTTAGTATTTTTTAAAATGAAATATGATTGGATCTTTTATTCATTTAGTTTTTTTACTCTATTTGGGTGTAATTTTATAACCTGTGATTTATTATTTGTTTCCATGTATTTTTTACCCACTTTATCGAAAATCTTGTGCCCATAGAGACCTTGGAAGTTTTGTTTGGTGTCTCTCTAATCATAGGGAAGTAAGGGGTTAGTGTGAGGTTTGATTGGTGGAGAGTGTCTTGGTTAGTAGTGAGGTGTGTGGTAGATTTTTTTCTTCTGTGTTTATGTATTTTACCCTAGGGATGAGATGGTATTTAGATCTTAGTTTATTCCTTTTGTTTGGGTATTAGTTCGGGAGGAGTCTATAGGGTCCTGAAAATTCCGCCAAGAGAAGAAAAAAACCCCATGAATGATTTGTAGAAGGAATAAAGTACTTATACAAGTCTAGAAAGGTGAATGGACTCAAATTAAGTTGCAATTTTATGATGGAGTTTGAAGGAATTCAACTTTTCAAGGTTTTTAAGTGGCTCGTGTACCATCACTGAGAAATGTACGCGAAGTAGATGGATTGCAAACCGCTAGGTATGCAAGACGATCCGCAAACCATCGGCCAGCGAGGAAAGAGCCGAAAAGTAAGGAAAACCATGAACTAAGACGTCAATAAATTCATACGCATGAGGACCATCCACATACCATGTTGTGAACTCATCGGTTTGTGGGCGAAGCGAATCAATAGGGTTCCATGAACCATTATCGTGAACTGAAGCCTCCATAAACCCCAGTTGACCAAGTCTTATATGGGTTAGGATATTGCTTCAATAGGCCTCTGTAAATGGTTTTGTGTGTCCAATAGATAATATTTCTTCGATTCTCTATAAAAGGAGCACAATATAATTATGAAAGAAACACAGAAGGGGAGACAGACAGAGAGAAGGATGAACAATGAGAGTTTTAGGGAGACTTAGAGGTTTCACTCTGGCTTCCGTCTTGTCTCATCATTGAAGCACGAACCGCGAACCACTCCCTCAGTAGGTACAGTCGGCCGTGAACCATAAAATGGGGGAATTGAAAAAAAAATGGAACCAAGAACCTAACTGGTGAACTAAGAACCAAGGGTTTCTCACAGATTAACTCCCCACAAATGATAATACCCCAGATCCCCCTTCAATATGGTACTCTGCGTAGCGTACCTCTACATGGATTGAACCCAGTGTCGCATACTGCATCAGTACGCAGATGGAATCCAAAGCTGCATGATAGGATGCATACCACTATGGTACAAGGTTTCCTATACCCATGCCCATGTACCGCATTGGTACATAGAAGACCCCTCTGCCTGCATACCACTATGGTATGCGGAGCCTCCCCCATCCCGCATACTAAATACAGTACGTGGAATGGGGTGTTTTCATGTACTGGTTCCAACCTCACCCCTTCATTACCGTCTAGTCCTATATGATCCCTCCACTAATCAGTCATCCTCTATTAGGCCAAATACTCCTGCAAAGCCACTAGACCTGTATGATCAGACCATCGGGTGCATCAGCACACCCCATTGAGTCTCGATACCCATGCTATGCGTAATCACGAAGGCCCTCCACAAAAACATGCGAGCTTTGGGAATGCCTATGAGGCTACATTTCCAAGGTAACCTAGATCCCAACCTTGGGACACTTATGAGAGCCTCACCATTCTAGGGATTAAGGGTGAACACTTGTTATTCCATTCAATGAGTAATAGTGATCAGTCAAAGGGGTTATGTTCTCTCCCCCCTTTGATGAGGATGAAACTCCTCCCCATCCAATAACATGTTCTAGGGCCCTCCCACTAAGGTAAGTCCCAAATCTTATGAGGTTCGGCCACATGACATTTAATTCCATCTCACATGGAAAGGTTCATTGCTTCGTTCCCTCGCCCAACATCACCTTGGCCTCTTCTTCCATGGGCTCTCCCTCCCCCACCAACAAGGGATGGCCATGTGCATTGTTGAATCTTTCACATCCTCTTGTTTCTCACACCGATCATAACTCATGTGGGATTATAGTTTTCTGAGGATTAAAAAATCCATGTGAATTAGAACTATGAGAACTCTGATTCCTGACCAAACCATGATACGAAGGATGCTTACCAAAAGGCATGAGCTCAAAAGGTTTCCCATTCCAAAAGGGTCCACCCAATCATGTCTATCAAATGGAATGCTCTCATGTGTAAGCCCCACACCATCTAAAATACGTGGGTTCTGATTTCTATGTCTATGATTCATAGGAATCCTTTATTATGGGTCTAATCCCAACATCAACTCACCTTTTGTCCCCCCTGGATGACGATAAACTCCATAGTGCCTTATAATATGGCTCAAGTCAACATCACCTTTGTAGCATCAAATATATGCATTCATAATACAATTTTTCAAACCAAGGGTAGCCTGTGGACACACTCTTCAAGAATGAACCAAGGATTCATGAACATATGAACACAACTTAAATCTATAAGGGAGTCACAGAACATGAAACAATTCTCCCCTAGAATGGTGCGGTGAGCCTAACCTCCCATCCTCTCGACCGATGGAGTCCTTAAGTGTCATTGGACAAATCATTAGCCGATGAGTGCCTGTATTTGGAATGAAGGTCCATGAATCATGGATACTTGTGTCATTGGGCATTCTTGGCTCCACAAATAAAGTCATTAGAGACCATCTGAGGAAGTTATATCTATGAAGGAATGTTTCCATGAGAGCTTGAACCCCATGCAATCGCCCACTGGGACCAATAGTTCTCACAGGTTTAATTCGACCTTCTTTAAAAGATAATGATGCAGAATAGTTTTAAACAAATGGAATGGTTAATTTGATGAGAATTCATCTCTATATAAAAAGGGATGGGTGACGATCCTCATCAAACCATTTCTGCACCGCCTGAAAACACGCCACCTCCGAGGAGGAACAAAAATGGTGAACTTGACATGAATTCTAATCCAAGGTGGTGATTCTACCCCACTGATAAAAGACAAAATGATACTAGACGTTGGCCCTTTTTTCGCTACACGTGTGAAATGCGCTACCTCAGAGGAGGAACAAAAATGGTGAACTTGATGTGAATCCTCAACCAAGGATGTGGTTCTACCCCACTGATAAAATACAAAAGAATATTGTACGTCGTCCCATTTTGTTCTCCCCTGCATACGCAACACACACCACCTCAAAGGTGGAAGAAAAATGGTGAACACGATGTGAATCCTTAACCAAAGTGGTGGTATCACCCCACTCAGGCCCCTTCACCCCGTAGCAAAAGAAAATGGGAAGGGGCCAAGCTGAATCACTAAATATGAATATGTTTAAAGGAATACTACTTTGACAATGTTTTGTGGTCTGTATGTCATATATGTATATTGAAGGTTCTTATAGAGTGAAATTTGATCCAAATGGAATCCTAACGACCCATGCAGACATGCACATCAGCGATCCCACAGGTGGTCGGGGCCCCAATGAAGAGAAGGACCCCCATGCCTACCCATCATCTTCAATGTTGGGTATCCAATATGTTGATCAAAGAGTACCACTAAAATGGTACTCTCCCCAAGATAGAGGCCACAAGAAAATCCCTCTAATATACAAAGGTCATTCATCCACCCCTTCATCCATTGTCTTCTTCCCAACACCAGGCGGCCCTGGTGGTCGTCTCAAACCATTTAGGGAGCCTATTCCCAGAACATGACAATGAGTACCTCCCTTATTTCAGGGAGGTAGATGAATTTAATGCTAACGGCTTCATCTTAATTGCACAGGGGTCCTAATCATATTCCCCCACCAGAGAGTGTCTCTACCAACACCGAACAACCAGGCATACTCCTACCGAGGAGGACCTTATGCCGAGGGCATATACCAAAGTCCAAGAGACCTGGGTCCCTCAGGCTACTCGCCAAGGGCATAAAATATATATTTAGGAACATACAATCACTCTAGTTCTTGAGGAGCTTCTCCACTATACAAATTTAGTGGAATTCAAAGGGCATACCTATGACCCTTCCCCCTCCACTCAAGACCACCAAATAAATACGGTGGAAAAATACGAGAACATGCATATTCCTTTTAGTGTTTGTCGGTCCTGTTGTGTAGACAGAGTGGAAAACTACAAGTAGAAACTTATATCTTCTAAGACACAACAACCCCACCATTCAAATAGGGTGTCACGCTACACGCAGGAACAAACACATGCTAATGAATTTCAATCCTTACATATAAATAGGCAGCAACAGGCTACACGCAGGTACAAACACCTGTTGATGTATATCAATCCTACCATCCAAATAGGGCAGCAACTAAATACGAGCAGATTCAAATTCCTGTGGATGCATACAAATACCATGAGAAAAATACAGTGACAATAGAGGAGATTAAAATCCCTGCTTGTGAATATGAAGACCACCAGTCAAATATTGTGGCAACCAGAGAAGACAATCGGTGACATACTCATTCCTCTGGCCGGGTATAGGAGAACATCTAGTACCTACTTGCAACTCATGGAGGACCAGAGAAAGAACTAACTCCTACTCTGACATCAGAATGGGCCTTCATACCCATTCTAGCCAAAGATGTATCCCATCACAACCTAGAAATAATGGAAGACCAGACGTCATTTCCAGACCATATCTTCCAAACATTCCAAGATATCATTACATCAGTGGAAAAGGCGAGAAATCAGGCCCACAACCTGGTTTCCTCGAACGGAATGACTCACTTGCAAAATAAATTAGTCACTCTGGAGTAGTTATACATCCCTACTCCAGTCCATGAGGGTCAACAGCAATATCTCATGACATAAGGACAATCGGATTAGGAACAAATACTTGTTCCAACTAGGGGACACGGGTCCAACGTGGTGACTGCTCCAGGGAAGTCATATATCCCTACCAAAACTCAAGATGTCCATCGGCGTATCCTAATGGAATCACGGTACCCAACAAGATATGGAACCATATATGGATTCCATTACCAACAGCATATGGCTTTGGATACCCACAAGAGAGCACCCAAAAATGAAAAGTGTCAAAGGAAACTGGAAAATGAAGAGCATATGCATGATCCTACTCTGCTGAAAGATAGAGTTCTTGATACCCTCAGACATATGTCAACAAAGGCTCAAGACCCTTTCATTACATTACCAAATTATGGAAGTGGAAGTATGAGTTGTGAAGTTCCTCCCCACAATATCGCTACTAGCATCTCTAAAGGTCCTATAGAGAGCACACATGGGTGGTTAATCCGTTGGTCAAGAATGATCGATCACGAGAGCCTATCTCCTAATGCATGTCAGGGTAGCCCTCCCCTCAACATGAAGATCAGGCAACAAGAAGGTCCTCCCCTTACTTTCGTTCACCCTGATGGTCCTCCCTAGGGTATATGCTGCAAATATGATTCTCCCTGTAGTCGAACCTCAAGTCATGATGGTAGTCCTCACCATGATGATGGTCATTATGAAGGCCCTCCCCACAATGGAAGTTACTATGAAGGTCCTCACCATAGAAAAATCAAGCAATGAAAAGGTCCTCCCCTCATTTCAGTACATCCTGAAGGCCCTCCCCATGATGTACACTATAGAAATTCTCCCTACAGTCAGGTATCAAGTCATGATGGTAGTCCTTGCCCTAATGATAGTCATTGAGAAGGTCCTCCCTATAATAATAGTTGTTGTGAAGTTCCTCCCCTCAGTGAAATATGGTAGAAAGAAGGTCCACCCCTTACTACAGACCACCTTGAAGGTCCTCCCCAGGGTATACACCATAAAAAAAATCTTGTGGTCAGACATCAAGTTTCAATAGCTTCTCTCTTCATTTCATCACAAACTATGAAGTTCCTCCCCACAACCAAAATTCATACTAGAAATAAGGTTCTCCCCTTACTAGAACAAATGTGATAATTCCCTCTTATGAAAAGGCACAGAGAAAAATGGAGTCAGACACATCAGGCACTCCATCTATAACGAGTGATATTCTTTCTCAACCAGTGGATGGCCCAGGGCCTCCCTCATCTTCTGAGCCACCCCCATGGAATCTACAAATTAGTAAGGCTCCCACCAGCCCAGCTACTTGGAAAAAAATTATTAATATGTAGTTGATCTGGTCATATAAATTAGAGGAGACTCCGAAAGAACAACAACATGATATGTTGCTTGTGAGAAGATAGATATCTAGGGATAACATACCAGTGATGTATTGGCCTACGGCCACTTCTCACTTAGACATACTAGGAGAGTTGTCTAGGTAAGGCCTGCATGACATTCACCTCAACATATGGATGACTCTTAATCAACTAAAATAAATATCCCTACCCTATAAAGGGTATGCAGACCATGTCAGCACGATAGGGGAGCTCTGTTGTCTAATCAACCTCAAATCCCTTCTGTATGCAAGGTAGTCACAATCAGAAAGTCGAAAGAAAAACCTTGAACTGGAATTCCTCCATACACTTCATAAATTTCATCACCTCAATGGAAACACCTAAGATGGAGTTCACATTTGGGGATGGGGAGAACATGGATCTCTACACTTCACCCCATGTCTCGTCCAGCAGGCCCCATTGGAAATGACATCCTGCAATGTAATCACCTAGAGGCAATGATCAAGTGAAACCCTTTATCAAGAAATATGGGATACTCAACAAAAACTGGCCCCAAGTAAGTCTCAAAAGAATCAGGTCTGAAGAGATCAAGCCATCGAAAAGCTTATGAGTCAGGTAACCAGGAACATCCAGCAGGCTTCCTGCCTTAGGGAGGCCAACCAGTAAGCAGTGCCCATGTCTTCAAAAGGTCGTAGACTCCATGTAGGCCCAATTCCATAATCATCTCACACCTACGCGGAAGTATGTGAAATTTAAAGGGTGGAAAGAGTGGAAGATACCACTGCGATACGGGAACAACCCCATACCATAGGGCTAGGGGAATTTTTAATTCAAAATTCCCATGTAAGACCAACAAATCCAGGTTGTAACGCGTCAATAGAAGAACAAGAAAAATCCCATACCATAGGGTTGGGGCCATTTTTACCTCAAATCCCCACACACAAGATGTATTTATTCCACCTTCTATGAAGAATGATGGACAGAGGAGTTACCTATTTCACCCCTTCTCGTGGTTCGGACCCTCTGAGACAAAGGCGTGTTACGAGGTCAGACCATGGCTCCCTTTATATCACTCTTCGCTTTGAAAACCAAAGAATACCATATAATGGAAGGTGATATTCCAATAAAGGGTGCAGGAATCCTTCCAACCATTTGGTACTGGGTACACAACCCCCATTGCGGTATGCCTCAATGAACATGGTAAATGTCAACCCCACGTATCTCACAGGAAATGACACAGGGGGAGAGGATGTTAAGGAACATGGTTCTCTCCCATAGGAACCTCACACCGAACTTGATGGTGTGCATGCCCAAAACCAGAGGGAGGTCCTAAATCTGGGTTCCCCCTCAGTCAATCTGACATTACCTCCTGCAAGAAACCTCAAAAAGGTGAAGAATAAATACAAGGTCATGTATGACCCACCTTATTTTAACCCTAAGATTGTGCCCCTCACCCTCGAGGAAAGGTTCTTCAATAGGAGGAAGAAATGAAAGGGCTCAGGTAAATTAATGTCGAGCTACATTGAGGGACCTATCTTTTTGGATGTGTTCCTACAATGGAACATCTCTAGGTGCTCCTAGAAGAGGTGCTCATGCCACAGGCACTCATCCCAGTGAAAGAATCCAAGCTCGGAGGATCGTTTAACCCGACCCTAAAAGGACATCAAGACTTCCCCTTACTGGGAAGGTATCCAGAATATATCTAGGTAAACCCACAAATGATACCCCTGGTTGGGTATCAACCCCAAATTTTAGCAGCGCCAACACGCCTAGTCTTGGTCACTATTGCACCCGCTCAAGCTCAAGCCTGGAAGGATATGAATAAAGGGATATTAAAAACTATTGATCAACTAACGTCTTGACTAGAGGCCATGGAGGGGTGGCGCGCTCTGATACAACCAAAGCGCAAACCCTACCTCAAGTGGGTGAGTAATTTTCTGCCACCACCAAACTTTGGGAACCCCGTATTCCCAGTATTCAATGGCTCAGGGGACTTGGAATAGAATTTGATGCACTATGCCTCTTATAATGATCCCATGATGGGAAATTTTGAGTAGAAAGATGCCATAAAACTCAGGTGCTTCATAAAAACCTTATAGGTCATGACTTTTGTGTGTTATACTAACCTGCTAGCCAATTCCATTATAGGTTGGGGAGAACTCCGATGATAGTTTCTCTTCTATTATAGTTCAACGCTGCCCAAGACGGCGGTTAGTGATCTCATGAACTGAAAACAGCGAGAGAATGAAATATTCTTAGATGCCATTTCCAGATGGAAGGGTCTGATATATTCCCTGAACTAGTCACTACCCCAGGATGAGATGCTTTCCATGTAAATCGATAACCCTCAAGATGAATTGTGAATGTCACTCATACCAATGAAGTACACTTATGGGTTTAGAGACTTCTCTTACATTTCTAAAAGGATAGAAGACTCCTTTTAATGGACCAACCTCATGTCCTGAATGGCCCCATAAACCCCAAGGAAAATAATGGGAAAAGATGAAGTGGATTATGTCACTCTTAAGCCACCCCCAGCATCATCCCCAGTTTCAAGGCCCCCACCGAACTGGGTAGGACCCCCTGGACGCCAACATCCACCCTCACCTCGGCAAGATGAGTGATGGGGTGCTAAAATAAATCAGTTTGAAGAACAAATAAATAAATTTTATTCATTCTGAGATGACCAGGTCCATGACTATTTCATAGCCTTCATGAATTGCAATTTTCTCCGGCTGCCAGAGTCGAAGCAAGCCAATGAATTAGGTCTCAATGACTATCAAAATAATAATTTGTATCACTAAATACTGGTACATACCATCCAAGAGTGATTTTTTTCAAGGATATCCTTCAAAAGATGGTGAATTCTGGGAAAGTCATGTTGGGCCCACCACCACTACATGTGGCGTATGTTTCCACCTCAAACTCAAGAGAAAAAGAGGAATTAAAAATATTCACCGGTAAAAAGAGAAAAAATTTGATAGTTGGATGACCAGTAAGACTGTCAACCAAGTCCATGGCATCCTCCAGGTGCATTTGAAACAACCAACTATGCCCCCAAAATCTTCAAATACAACACAGCCATCCTCCTCGGCCCTGAGGTCCTCTAGAGGCCAGAAGAGAAAAAAATCAAGAGCAATAAAATGAGATGAAACCAAATCCAGTGTCATTTTTGACACTTTCGGACTTCATTCCAGCAGTCTTGTCACAATGGGCACCACCCCAAAAAATGATACAACGGGCACCTCCCTGCCAAACGGAACCATCAGAAGGAGACAGTCAGACATAAACAGTGTCAAATCAAGAAATTATCATCGGCTCCATTAAATTCATTCACTTGATAGACCCCTTAAGGGATGAAGACTATGGACACAAACCTGAATTCCATGTGCCCAACTAAAGATCTGGAGGAAGAGGCCGTAGAGGCCAAAGGTTTCCTATAGGGCATGATCGTGGCTGGAGTCAAATTCCCGTCCATGCCACAAGTCAAATCATTAACATTGAGGAAACTCATGGAAGGACCCTATGATAAACACAACAATAACTGGAATACCCCTTATACCCCATATAAAGAAATCCAAGACCATTTATCTCGGAATATCCATATAGGGAAGAACAAATACATAACTGCCCATGGTATACAGGCAGACTAGTTTAGCCAAATGTGGAAAGGAATGCAGCACCACTAGCTCCTGTTATAGGTTCCAAACCATTTATGTCCAAAGCTCAAGCCCTTAAAGTGTCTGTAAAGAACAACCCCAATCTGGGAAGCACCGAACTTTAGAGTAGAAGTATGAAATTTTAAAGCAGTTGGATTTAGTGCCAAAAAAGCTATCAATCCAAGATGTGTTGATCCTATCCGTAGATATTAGGGAGGAAACCATTGAATACTTGTTAATTCCCCAGGATTTAGAGGCTAAAGTAGTATCATCTAAAGTCTACCGGATGGAGACTAGTCCCGAATAATGTCACATTGTCATATACTTCACAGAAAGGGATGAAGACGACATCATTCAAGGAACATCAAACCCTTATATGTGTCTAGAAAGATAAATGTAATTGATGTTTGGAAGATATTCATCGAAAAAAGCTCGGGAGTTAACCTCCTCCCACTACGAATGCTTCATTGATTAGGATATGATGAAGACATCTTGACACCATACACTATAATTCTGCAGGAATAAAACAAAAGTGATCAGAAACTGTTGGAAAAAATCAAGCTTAAAACTTGGATTTGAGATCTCATATTAGATTCTGAGTTCCTGGTGGTGCGACAAAGTATGGCCTTCAACGTCTTGTAAGAGAGGCCTTGGCTGCATCAACATGCTGCAATTTTATCCTTATACCATCAGTGCATCAAATATTTCACTAATGGAAAAAACGAGATGTTTTACGCTGATCAATCCCCATTTTATTTCTGTAAGTTTCATTATATCGATGCAGGGTTCTATGAATCGGAATAAAAAAATCTTTCGACCGACGACGTTGATTGGATCAATGCCTCGAATAGATTGGATATGGCTTCCTCCAACCCCCTTCAAAATCTTGTGGAATATTATGTACTAACCATCAACCAAGTTGAATGGATAAGTTCAAGTTCGGGTACAGACTCAGTTGTCTACATGGTATCTGTTACGACCACCAAGTCCAAGGACCTGGAAGAGTGGGATGACTCCCACAATGATAGGGAAATCCCTATCAAAGATCCTCCCTACCCATCCTTAGGACATCAAAATACCCTTTCCTCACACACTAAGGAAAAAAGACAATTTCTTTACCAACATTAGAGAGTTCTTCTCAAAAATCCTCTCTCTATCAGAACAGAAAGAATATGAATATGATGAATAAAAAGAAGAATAGGAAGAAGACCTTAAATATGTCCCTCCTACATTCGAAGAAGGTGTCTCCACCAAAATAGATGAACTTAAGGTGATAAATATGGGCGCTAAAGACAACCTGTGACCCACTCTGATCAGTGAGGCCATGTCTGTCAAGGAGCAGCAGGCATAAACCTCCTTCCTAAAGAAGAATCAAGATGTGTTTTCCTGGAATTAAATAGAGATGCCATGCCTCGATCCTGAGGTCTCCACCCATCATTTGGTCTTACTAGAATATCATCGGGGCTATAACTAGGAAACTAGAAGGACCCACCCAATGCATGTTGCCAAAATAGAGGTTGAAGTTGACAATCTGATCGAAGCCAACTTTATATGGGAGGTCCAATATCTGACCTGGCTAGAAAACATAGTCCCTGTCAAAAAGAAGAATGGGTATATTAGAATCTTCATTGACTTCAAGGACTTTAATTTTCATTGCCCAAAAGACAACTTCTCAGTCCTGATCATAGAATTGATGATCGATGCAATGTCCAGATATGAATCCCTCTCTTTCATGGACGACTATTCTTGATACAATCAAATCTGGATGGCCCAAAGAGATGAAGAATCTACTACATTTAGGGCCCCTTAGGGATTGTTCTATTATAAAGTGATGTCCTTTGGTCTAAATAATGTTAGTTCCACATATCATCATGTCATGCATTTCATTTTCAAACCCTTTTGGAAAAATTCATCAAGTGTTATTTCGATGACCTGGTGGTTAAATCACGACAGCGTTCGAACCACCTGCATGATCTTGGGACTATCTTCAACATATTGTGATAGCACAGTTTAAAGATGAATCCCCTTAAATGGTCCTATAAAATTACCTCAGGAAAATTCCTTGGCTTCGTCGTATGACATCGTGTCATCAAAGTCGACCCCGAGAAGATAAAATCCATACTTGGCATGTCCCCACCTCACAACCTCACTGAGTATAGGGGTCTCTAGGGGCACCCCGCCTACCTCTAGCACTTCATAGACAACCTTGAAGGTAAATGATTACCTTTCACTGAGCTCATGAAGAAAAGATTTATGTGTAAGAACCTAGATCTTCTTTTTAGGTATATTTTCCATTTTCTAGTGGTTTTGAGAAAAATAGGAATTTCTAGAAATTTCTTAATTATGTGTCATGTAATTTATGAGTACACATTGTGTACTAGGTTACTACACGTAGCCGTGTGCTGGCCATGTAATGGCTGAGCGCACAGTCGTGTGTGGTGACCTGGAGGTCGCATAATGCGGGGGTTAGTAAGGGTAAGTACACACTGTGTACTTATAAATTACACGTTGTGTACTTTATTTTTTTCATTAAACAGACCGAGGTCATGTCTGATGGACAAAATTCTCTACTTTTTGACGTATCACATCCAGGAGAGACCGTACGGCCACAAAACTTTTTTGATCCCCTGATGGAGCATTTTTCCTCTAATTAGACCATCATTTATTGTGTTGGGATTTCCTTAGTAAGATATTCCTTCTTCTAGAGATTATTTTCTAGATTCTTCCTCTTTCTCAATTTATCTCCAGTTTATTATTTTAGACTTTTTTGTTGATCTACGGTGTTCTTGGGTGATTCAAGGATTGAGGTTCACGTATAACGATCCTGCATCACTAAGGTAGGTGGTTTGTGCCTTTCGGTAGTTATTCTTGGAGTTATATGTGAAAAAGTGCCCAATACCCTTGAATGGGGTATTGCATGTTTATGTTTTTATCCCTAATGTTTTCCTTTTGTGCCTTCATTGTTTGGATAGATTTTGTATGTTTTGAATAGGGTTTATTTTTCCATTCTATGGATGTTTTTCCCATGTTTTCTTGTTTTGACCGTTTGGTCTAGTTTTTTCTATTAGGATGTTGCTTTGTTTTTGCATACCTAGTATTTTTAGGATGGATTGTTTTATCTGAAATGTTGTTATTCTCTAGATTGTTTAGCCAAGTAGTTCTAGAGGTTTACTTTGGCTTCCATGTATTGATGTTCTCTTTTGACTTACACAGGTCCATGAGAACCTAGTGTAGTAGACCATAGGTAGAATGGACGTGAGGGCTTCTCCGGAGGGTCTGTTTTTACTGTTACGATGCGAGACCATAGAGGGAATTCACGTAAGTGCTTCCTTAGAGTGTATGTAGTTCCTCGATGCAGGCCACAGGGAGAATGTGACCCCCCCACCCAAGCACCTTTTAGTTATCGATATGAGGCTATAGGGGGAATTGACGGTGAGTGCTTCCTTAGAGAGTATGTGCTAAAGGTGGACCAGAGGGGTTAGACTGTGTGTACTTCCCAAAGGGTTGCTTGTGTTTGTTAGGTAGGACCAGAGGGGTTTATTCTATGATAACATCCTAGAGGGTTACCTATTTTTGATTATCTACTTACTTGATATTTGTTTTTTGAATGCTTTGAAATTGTAAGAATGTTTACTGTTGAGTAATTCCTTGTTTATGGATTCTTTTTCTCATTGCCTTCAATATATATTCACTGACTATTAGGCACGGATCTCTTGGTGGTTACCTACTAGGATTTAGTCTCACATCATGTTTGGTTCATGATTTTAGGACGAAACAGATTATATTACTGTAGGTATAGATAAGGGAAATCTCCCTTCTACTTCAGGTACATGACTACTTTGGAGCTGGAGAGCATGGGACTAAGTTGAGGCTTTCAATGCTAAGGATTTGTTTACTTTTTTCTTTTGCAATTTAGTTTAGTACTGTATTTCATCATTGTGATGTGTTTGGATGCTTTTCTATACATATGTATCATGCATAATTATATATGTGCTCTAGTTTCTTATTACTTCCAGTCTTCCGTTGTTTACTGTTGTATTCCATTATTATTTCTTCTGTTGTGTTA
This sequence comes from Viscum album, assembly GCA_963277665.1. Lineage (NCBI taxonomy): Eukaryota > Viridiplantae > Streptophyta > Magnoliopsida > Santalales > Viscaceae > Viscum > Viscum album. The sequence goes on from OY728153.1 coordinate 1,660,137,721, forward strand.
CTCAGCCAATGAGGGCATAGTTTCCCTAGTATCACACCCAAGGCCCTCACTGCTAGTCAGTAGCCTCTAGTGTTAGGAGAAATGTGTTTTAATCCAAGTGACCAACTGGGTATGGGGTGCCTCTGGGTGGCTTCTGGAACCAAGACGTTACATTACGTATGAGTGGGATAATGATTTCCAATAATCATTTAACAAACTTAAAAGATATCTCCTAATCTCTTCGGTGCTCATGCTTCTAGTTTAGGGGAGATCACTTGTTTTATACATAACTACCCTAGAATGATCATTAGGTGCCTTCCTCATACAGAAGAATGATGTTGGTAGTGTGAACATACACTACTGCCTCATTCAGAAAATGATCAATGCTGAAACTCAGTATTTGAAGATTGAAAAGAACTTCCCATCCCTAATCTTCATATTTTAGAATCTCAGGAATTACCTACAGCACCATGAGGTCTACATGGTTTCCCGCTACAACCCGTTTAAATATATCCTCAATCGTCCCATGTTGAATGGGTGCCTATCATAATGGGTGGTCATCCTACAATAGTTTGACATATAATATGTTCCCCAGAAGACCATAAAAGTCCAGGCATTATCAGACTTACTGGATGAGCACCCCTCGGAAGAAACAGTATCGTTGGATGCCTAACTTCTGGATGAAGAAGTGTTTTCCATTCAAGAAAACCCCCAGACATGGGAAATTTAATTTGATGGTTCATCCCGAAGCTCAATAGGGAAAAGGATGGAGGATCCTGAGCTCAAAAAAATGGGGTTGTGAGTTATACTCATATCTCCTAAAAAGTCCATATTTCCTTACTCTTTCCTATTTTTGGAAGGGTGCACAAAAAATGAAGCGGAGTATCAGGACCTCATTTTAGGCCTAGAATCGGCACTCGAGGTGCAAACAAAACACCTAAAAATAAAGGGTGATTAAGATATAATCATCAAACAGGTCAACAGTGACTATGCTATCAAGAAGGAAGTGTTGGTTCCCTAGATGAACCATGTTCGAGCACTGATGGAAAAATTCTCATTAGAACCAACGTTGACTTATGTCCCCCAGTCACAAAATTCTCAATATGGAGCTTTGAAAAATGCATCCATAACCATGGACGATCCCGACCGATATGAAACAATCATTAGCATTGCTCACCACCAGATTCTCTGGCCATTCATCCAGATCAATAAGGAGGAGATTGATGAAATTAGTCATGTTCTTAATCCTTATGGTCATGCCACCATTTGGATGTTTCCCATTGAAAATTGCCTTCGGAATGGGGAACTCCCACCAGATAGGGATGGAAGGGAGCTGGTCCGAAGATGGGCAGTCGATTTTTTCCTATACAATGGGTAAAACCAAGAAAAGGTCTTATAAAACAAGGTCTAGAAGGAGTAATTCTTAGGTGAATTGATGGAGAAGAAATAGCCACCATCATGAAAGAAGTGAATGTCGGAGCTTTTGGAGTACACCAATCAGCAACCAAGCTCTCTCACCAAATCTGAAGGCTTGGGTATTACTGGCCCACCATGATACATGATTGTGCCATATTAACCAAGAAGTTCCATTCCTCAAACTTCATGATAATTTCATAAACCACCCCCCATAGTTACTTTATACATCTAATTACTCTTGGCCATTCACCTCCTGAGGGATGGATGTTGTGGGACCATATCCTCCCGCCATAGTCAGACAATTCAAGTTCATACTCACGGCGACTGACTTCTTTCTAAATGGGCCGAAGTTGTACCCCTTAAATAATTCAGGGAAAAAAACTTCGTCATATTTTTGAAGGAAAACATCATCACCAGATTTGGTGTCCCTCATATAATACTGATAGACAATGGCACCAGCTTCTGCTCTGTTGATCGAGACAAGTTGTACCTAGAGTATGGAATCAAAGAAAATTATTCGTCTCATAACCATGCAGTGGCAAATGGTCAGAAAGATGGTTTCAACAAGAATATGTCAAACATACTTTAAAATATGTTCCAAAAGGATAAGAAATCATGAAAAAACAACATAATTCATGATTTATGGGCTTAATGGACCACGACCCGCACTGCCACCTAGGCAACACCGCATTCACTGGTATACGGGATAGAAGTTGTTTTTTCCTATAGAAATCCAAGTGTCGTCACTTTGTGTGGCCATTTGTGATCAACTTTCTGGAGATGCGAAATCATAGAGACATTTTGATGAATCGGAGTAGCTAGATGAGAAAATGTTGTACACTCTTCACTATTTGAAAATTTACCAAAATCAGATTGCACGAGCCTTCAACAAAAAGTTTCACCTTTGATCTTTCCTCGATGGAGAAATGGTGTTAATCCTCATATCCTAGATGATACTCAGGAAGAAGCCCCCAAATCTTGAACCAAAGTGGGAAGGACCATAATTTATACATAGGGTCTATTCCAATGGAGAATATTCCCTGATATCAATGGATAGATAGCTCATCGTGGCTCCTATAAATGCAAAGTTCTTGAAGTAATAGTTTGTGTAATATAAATTTTATGGTCCAAGCTCTACGACCCTAAACTATGAGTCATAAAAATACCCATAATGCCATGGTCCAAACTCTAATACCATAAACAATGAGTAACATCCAACCATAATTCCATGGTCTAAACTCTATAACCCTAAACTATGAGTAAAAAAATTCCCCACAATGTTAAGGTCCGAGCTCTATGACCCTAAACAATGAGTTATAATACCCCCATAATGCCATGGTCCAAACTCTAATACCATAAACTATGAGTCATCATCCTTTCCACATGAGGTTAAACTATAAAGAACTCATCCTAATCACAAGACAATAAACTGCATAATATCTTATAGAACTATGTATGTCTTGATTCCTTCCCTCATAGGATATGTAGTGATGCCATGATCCTCGATCCAGACCCAGCCACCATAAAAAAATGATTCCATCATGACCCTTATCTACCCACATTAATAAGGGAAACCCTTATCACTCCTTGTTTCTCACATCAAGTATGACTCTTGTGATCTTAGGATTATTGGTAGGGATTCTCTTATGAAATCCAACTATAGAGTAACATGGTAGACCTGGAAACCGTGATGGATAGAACAAAAATTCCCTTACCCCTTGGACTGATCCAAATCAGTACAAGGTACATAAAGAACTATGTACGGCATGATTCCTGCCCTCATGGGATACATAGCGATGATTCGATCTTCAATCATGGCCAAACCCCACTAGGAAAGAAAAAGAAAATGCCCCATCATATTCTCTACCTCCCCGCACTTGCGAAGGAGACTTATTTCTCACATCGAGTATAAATCATGTGATATTAAGATCAATGCTGAGGATTCTATTATGCAAGTAAATCATTGGGTAATATGATAGGCTAGACACTTGTATCAATTAAAACCAAAATTCCCTCACATGTCATCACACATAGACCAAGACAAATCGGTATAGGAAACATTCAGAACTACATGTGGCTTGGTTCCTTCCCACGCATGAAATGTAGTGACGCCTCGATCTTCGATCCCAACACAGCCATCAAAATCGTCAAAAAAATCCCTCAAGTGTCCTTACACATTGAGAAAACATCTATAGGGATCATTTAGAACTAATCATTTCTTGATTATTTCCCTCGTAGGATACGTAGTGATGCTCGGATTCAGAATCCTGGCCCATCCACTAAAAAAATTCCCTTTTCCCCCATACTTAGGTCAGACTTGTATGGGGAGTCTATGAAAGGTCCTATCACATCACAATAAACTAGGAAATTCTTCAAGAGTTATTTGTTGCCCAACCCTTGATATTATGAGATTCCACAAATAACTCTTAGTCATGAGAAATCAAAAGATCCTACTTCCCCCTACACATATGAGTCAGACTTACATGGAAGCTCCAAGTAGTTCCCAGTTAATCATGTTCTGGGTATTCCCACATTCCTAGGCACATATTTTCTATTTGTTACACACTATACCTCATGAAAACTTGGATCCCCATAATCATTCAAGGTCATCTGAGATGGATGGCCAGTGTCATGTGAACTCCTTTGATTGACTATTCACATCATCCCCCAGTGGCTCTGTATATGTTTCCCAAAAAAATTCAGTGCATTAGAGAGAAATTTGTCCCTGGGAGAGTCCTCTCCTATCTCAGTATGCCCAACGGCTTCCAAGACCCATGTCATCCCTCCTGATTCAAGTTTCCCTTGGGACTATGGTTTACACCTTCTATCATCACTCACATCCAAGGAATGCTGGAACATCCTGATTACAATTAACCTAAAACTACTGAAGATATTAATGACAGCATAATCTTCCTCACTTCATGACTCTAAACTGCATATCATCCCGTTCTCATCGCACAATGTTAAACCAGAAGTCAAAAATCTTTCATGTTGTATGACATTAAACTGCCTAACAATGGTTTAATCCCAAAAGTGAAATCTAATGTTGACCTTGATATTCCTAATAAATGACACGAAATCCTCGTAATCCTTTATTTCTCACCCCGATCATGGATCACGAGATCTTGGGGATTTCATTTAGAGATCCATTATAGCGTTATAGAAATAAATTTCAAGAATTTGGTCCTAGCAGCACAACCCTAAAAGGCATGTCATGATTCCATCTCCTAAGTAGAACCCCATGTCCTGGTCATCTGATGTCAAATCACCAGGTATCTCAAATATGGAATGAATGCCTCACCCTGCATACAAGTCAGATCTACGTAAGGTACACCCAATTCCATGAGTAAATCGCAGCCCAAATGTCCCCAACATATCTGGATACACTCCATACATATTCCAAACTCCTTTCTTTTAGTGATATTGAATTCCCATAACCCTCCAAGGCCATCTGGGATGTAAGGTTAGTGTCCTGTGGATACCATTGCTAGATTATAAATATCATGCCCTAGTGTCTCTGCATATGTTTCTCATAAAAGTGGCCATCAATTAAAGGAAAATTCGTCTCCTGGAGAGTCCTCTCATATCTTAGTACACTTAATGGATTCCAAGACTTATTCCATCCCTACTAATTCAAGGGACCTCAAAGTCACAGTTTACACTTTCCTCCTTACAAATATCCAGGATATATCAGAACATACGGGCCCGATTCATCTCTCATCCCTTTTGAGGATTCTATAGATATCTCATCCATATGCGTGAAGATAATCTACATACAAAAGAAGAGTTCCCCCACTTGTTTCTAGTTTTCCTTGAATAATTTCAATTTAAATACCTCCTTTTGTGTTCAGCAGCACCCAGGGTCAAAGTTTAAGTATTGTATTCAAAAAGTTCCCAATATCCATAATCTTCGATGGCCATCATATATGGAAGGCCTGTGTCCTATGGACCCCTTTGCTTGACTATGCATATTATGCCCCGGTGGCTCTGCATATGTTTCCCACAAAAATGGTTGTCAATAAAAGGCAAATTCATCCCCAGGATAGTCTTTTACAGCTTCCATACGCTCAAATGACAACCACGTCTTATCACACCCACGGATTCAAAAAACTCCTAGATGAAAACTTATGTACCTCATTCTTCCCAAGTTTCCTAGACATAAAAAAGACTCTTAATTGACCTAATCATTCACCATATCCCCCTCACTCATGTAATAAATGTGTGGGAATCATTTCCCGCTCAAAGCCGACATGAATTTCTCTAATGTCTTTAGACACCACTACTTCGTCCATCCACCCATTGTGGATCCCAACATCAAAATAAATTCAAGATGTTTCAAATATCCCAAGGCCATAAAAAATAGAAGGCTAGTGTCCCATGGACACCTTTTATTGACTATTCACATCATGCCTCGGTGACTCTTCATATGTCTCCCACAAAAATGGCCATCAATCAAAGGAAAATTAATCCCTTGGAGATTCATTTCCAAATTATTTGTGCCTAAAGAGGCTCTCAAGCCTCATTCATGTCCGGAATCCACAAATCTAGGTTCCAAATAAATCCCTAATCCATGTCTAAAGGATACTAGAAAATTCCCTGCTAACAGTCCTAAGTCAGGGCCCTGCCCCGTTAAGTCTGGTCAAAGATGTTTGACTGAAAACATCAGTAATAAGTTTAAGTGGCAAGACTTTGAACTACCCACGAAAAATATTCCATAATTTCCAAAAGAAAAAATAAACAAAGGGAACCTCTAAAAAAGTCAATTATTGGTTTGTTAAAAGAAAAAGGGAAACATTGAGCCATCAGAAAAGGTGTAAAGCTTGTTAGGTCAAAACCCTCAAAAGGTTAGCCTAAGAAAAAGACAAGATATGACATATAATACCATATTAAGAAGTACTATGAAATAATTAGGGTAATAATTAAATAGTCAAAATGTTTGTGTGGTTTTCCATAAAACCCCAACAATAGTTGAACTACGCTCGTTGAGTCCTGCAACTCAAGCAAAAATTAGATCCCTATTCTATTATTTCATTTTATTGACTTCAATTCATAGTTTGAAATTAATTCCTAGTAGAAATGATGTTGAAGTAACATGAAAATTTAAAAAAAAGGGAGATATTTAAAAGCGAAATCAGTTCCATTGAGTTCAGAAAGACAAAATGGAGGAACATTCCCAATCTGGAGTCTATCCAAAGTGTGAATAAAAAGAGTGAAGTGTACATGTCATGATTTGGGATAGGACTACAACATGGCTCAGTTCACCCTTTCTAGAAGTATGGTGAGTAATTGTCATGGGTCATCGATATTCTACTTCAAAGAAGTTATTTTTTTCATTTTGGCATTGACCGTTAGATGCACCCGCACCAGAAAAACTTTTAGGTCTCGCCCCTTATTTTGGATGGCTTCAAAGTTGGTGAATGTGGAGGCTAGTTGTTCCCTAAACCTAGATTCACGAGCTTCATACTCCCACAACTCTTCCTATTGGGTCACCACCAAATCAATGACCTTCACCTCCTCAACCATCAGATGATCAAATTATTCTAAAATATCTTGGAAGGTCACCACCTGGTGATGGGAAGAATTGAACTTGTCCATATTGTCCTCAAAATAGGCTAGGCCTTCTTGGGAAATGACTATTTGGTAAATAAGAAGATATAAGTGTAGATAATCAAAGCCTTCGGAACCCTTCTCAGTAAATAAATGCTGAAAATTTTCACCCTCATCAGCAAAATTGGTCAGGCGTGTCTCTGCGGAAAGAGAACATAATTGGCTCCATGCTGTTTTCTGTACTTCCTGGTAACTTTCCACAGCACCAGTGCATTGATCCTCCCCTTCTTCCACATTTTTTTAAGTAGGAAGTGTCGCCATAGAATTGGGGATGGACCTAAGGTAGGTTTTCTAAGACGGGAGACTCTCTTTGCCCTTATATGGCCCAGCCACTTGAGCCGGATGTCGAAGACTATCTGCGGCCTCTAGGATGATCGGTGATACTCATTAGGTTCTAGTCTAATTAATATATTTGGAAATATCCACAAGAGGGGAGTATTCTAAATCACTTCATACCAAAATGGGTTGTACTGATGAAACCCCTCCCAGACGCTTTTGACGACAGACTAAACTCTTTCTTACCAAAAGAATAGGAGTAGGAGGTGTATCCATCTTGGTTGTTGTAGGGACAGGAGTAGAAGGTGTAGCTGTTGCAATTTTCTAAATAGAAGGAATGTGTAGCATTGTCATTAGGGAAAGGTTGTAGTGAGAAATGGTTAAAGGTTTCTACACCCACTTAACTTGTTCTTTCAGCATCCCATTAGGGAAACAATCTTCCCATAGTTTGGAACACTCCAGTAATAAAAAGGTGGGACCTATTATATTAAGAATAATAATATCCCTAGAAGAACCTTTGTGTATCATCATAATCCACAATTGGCGGAGAACAAAAAAATATGAGATTCTCCCCTTATTTGAACAACCAAAAGCAGCACAGTCTGCTGAAGGCATTCAAATTGCTTGGAATACTGGTAGGGGAGGTATGGATCACAAATGACTACTCAGTCTATGTGAGTAGCAAGTATCCCATCTTGAAGGTTGGTGAGGTATGGTAATTCCTCCAATAAACTGCCTTTGTCACCTCTCAATGATCCATACGGGGTAGGATGCAGTGCGAATGAGAAATGAGAGGTGTTGTTCAATATCCAAACCTCATTGGTAACACTCAGAGTCCTGGGAAAAATAGTAGAAATGTTGAGAAGAGCAGGATGAAAATCAGAATGGGGAACCCTTGCGGTATGTTGGTATTCATAATAGGGGAAGTGTTCTTCCATCCATCCATATAAAAATTGGAATGGTTCTCTGAGATGATGTGGAGGTGTGCCTTCCAATATTTGTCCCAATAATTCATAAATCCAGGCATGGGTAGGAAGGACCGAATTAATGGGTTGACCCTCTGATATCATGGCCACCATCATCAAAGTGAAGGCCCAAAACCCGGTGTATACATCATGGGATGGGAAGATATATCCACTTAAAAACATGGAAAAGAAACATGTCAGTCTAATCATAGGTGAAACGTCTGACCGAAGCTCATATCCCCATGTGGTATATCACCCTGCTTCAACGGTAGCACAATATGACCTAGGTGTTTGGCAGGACTGGCATGTGGGATGAGTTCGAATAAGGTGAGACCTCGGCTTGGATACGTTCTTCTATAGGAATAAACTAATTCATGCTTTGAATGGGATGAGGGAACGAGACTCAGGGGGATGATATAGTGATCCCACTGCCATTACCAGAAATCTCCTTGTCAATGGATACGTGTGATCGGTGTCGTTCCATGTGGTAGCTGCTGAGAGGAACTCATCATACATTTATCTAAGGATGGGGAGTATAACGACCCATACTTTACATACATTGTCATTACTTCAGAATTGGATCACACTTATTACATCATATAACAAAACCATGAAAGGACCGTATAGGTATAGTGTCTTTAGAAACTGGGAAACATAAACAACTGGTTCATAAAGCATCTACACTGTCTCCCATTTATTTCATCATATCTATAGTCCCTTTTTGGCATATCTTACTTAATAACCTTCTTCCTGACCTGGGGAAATAAAACATACAAAAGGGTGAGCTCAAATACTCAGTAAGGGTAAACAAAAGAAATATCAGTCACATCATATACATAAGAACATAACTTTTGGAAATCTTAACCTGCAAAAGTGATCATAATTTCAAAACATGGGATAAATCATGGTAGTGAAATGTAATCACAATAATCATAACATAAAACATGAAGCTTTGTGGCATACATACATAATCATAGATAATCATTTCTTATTAGTCAAGACTCATTTCCAAGACTATCTTAGTAGACAAAGTCCATTTCTGAACCGAGTTCATTCCTCGTTTCAGTCTTGTTTTACTGAACTGGTTTAACCTGCCGTTCCATCCATGTCTATCTCATGAGATATAAAATCTTTACCCAATGCATTTGAGGGAGATATAGGTCCCACCCATCTCATAATGATACCATTCTTATGTGTGCCACAAAATCGTAAACCATACATCATAGCATAACCCATGTAATAAAAATGGGAATCTTAAACATCATGACATCATAAAACAATTCATATAAGATAAAGAAATTCATAAAAATAATTCCATCACAACATAATCAAATAAATGTAATAATATAGATAAAAATAGAACCCTTTATTATCTTAGATGGAAAATAATTTTGATAAAACACTTGAACTCCATTCTTGAGGAAAATATCCTTTCTACTTCAAAAACACTTTTCCTTTCTTAACATGTCATACAATTCTAAACCAAAAGAAGTTGATTAAAAATAAACTTGAAAACTTGTAAAGGAAGCTTCTTGGAAATAATGTTTTAAAAATCCATTCATTCCATATAAGTTAAAAAAACATTCTTCTCGTACTTTTGTCGGAAAAGTCAAAAAGTACCTGATACGAAAAATGACAAAAGATTCCTTTCATATCTTTTACTAAATACTCACCGAAGGGTAAAATTGGATTTAAACAATTGTAGGTGGACGGAAATAATATTACATATTGAGGAAACATGGATGTGGATGATAAAATACACCCCAGTGAATACCAAAGTATAAATAATCTCAGATAAAAATGAGATTTTGATATTTTCCCTTAACTTATGTCAGATTTATTCGTAAGTGTCCGAACCTCCTGTATAATGATTTAAATAATGTTATTGACTTATTACAGAATCATAATTATTTTTATGATATCATATATGGTCATATTCTTAGCTTCTTATTAGTAATATTTCATTACTACTTGTTATTCAGGTGTTTATTACTTTTTGTTCTTATGCGTGTTTTGTCGAATAAATTCTTATTTTTCTTTTTAGGTTATAGATACCTCATTTACAGAATGGTATTAGTGTAATATATATCATATTCATTCATTAAATTCATTTATATAATCATTATGCAATGAAGATCATGTAGAACGAGTCGCATCACATCATGGAGACGGTATTCCGTACGTACGCACGAGCGATGATATCGTTCCCAGGATCGTGGAATTGTATTGGAGTGTATGTATACTATTTTATAATCAATATAACTTTATAATAATCATATATAGTCATTATTTACACCATTATACCCATCCAAGTAAGGTGGTGGTGGAAAATATATTACACCACGGTGTGGAGACGGTATTTCGTACGTACGCACGCGCGGTGATTTCGTTTTCCGTAGGATGGATAGATGGTGAAATAGGGTTGTTTCATACTTATAATAACATATCAGTATATTAGTGATACTGATATTATTACTTCATAATGAAAAAACTAAAGAAGAAGAAGTGGAAGAAGAAATAAAGTTGAAAGAATTGGTAACAGACATTACCTCTTCTTTGAAACTCCTCTTTGAGATCTCCTTTTAGGGCACTAAAATTGGTCTTTTAAGAAGACCAGGACCTCTAGGATGTTTCTAGGGAAGTGGAGAGGATAGATTGGAAGGGTTTGGCCGGGCTTGAAGGCTCAAAGTGGTGTGAGGAAGAGGGGGAGTAGGTTCCCTTTTATAAGGGAGGAGAGGGGCTCCTTTGGAAAAACTGAAAATATTATTTTATTATAAAGTCAAGTTTGGTTTTAAATAGCTACAAATTGATTTATTTTGAAGCTAAGGTGGGGATGGGTATAAATAATCTCATCCAATATAATTTAGACAAGTTTAGGTTTCTATTTTAACCTTATCATTTAGATTTAACATTAAGTTAAATAATTTTACTTTTACCATGTCTTCTTGTGTTATTATACTATAAGGTTAATAGACTTACTATAATAAGCCAAAAGAACCCCAAGTTGTTTATTATTAATATATATAACCTTATCTAAGTCATTTGGACGAACTTTAGATTTTTAGGAATAAAATAACAATTAATAATATAATATTTGTTTTCAAAACAATTTTATGTCAATTTTGACACTATTTAGTAATTGATTTTTGTGAAAATCGTAACAGAATGATTAGTTCGAAAAAACTTAATTATTTCAATACTAACATGTCATATTAACCTAGAAAAGTATTTTAATTCATAAAAAGTCTCAAATTACATTTATTTGGGTATTTATAACATCAATTATGTCAATATTTCATTAATAAGATAATTACTGCATCATCTTTGTATCATAAATAAATTAAATTATTTAATGTCTAAAAATTACAAATAAAAATACCATTATCTAGGAAATCTTTTTAGCTTTCTAATTAATATTTATAGTTGAATTTATCTTATGTATAAACCTATATTAAAAATTATTTAGTTATTAAACTTTGATTTTAACTATTTTAACCCTTCATTAAATAAATTAATAATAAATGTCCTAATCTAATCCAGGTGTGCCTAAATGGCCATATATTATTCCTAAGGTTGTTTTCGGTCGAATTACACTTATCCAATAGAATTAGGACATGTGTTAGGGTAATAATATTATTATTTTTACCCTTAATTACCCTATTTACTTTTAACCGTGGTAAATAAAAGTAAAAAAGTTACTATTCACAAAAAATTATTTTCATCTCATTGAACCACATTTTACTTACTGACATCAACCGTGTCTCTAGGATTTTTGAAATTCCACTCACAGAAACGGTAAAATTATGTTTTATGAAAAATTCATTTTTTTAACTACCACTTAGTGGTTTCACTATTCATCAAAAATTGAAAGTTTTCAGAAAAATACCAAAATTTCACCCAAGGATAATTTAGATATTCCAAATCCAAAAATGAAGTCCATTTTGAAAAATAAAATTCATAAAATTTCAAAAAGTGGTTATTACTATTCATAACGGCTAGTTTTAATAATATTTTAATAGCATATCGTCGTTTAGTGAAACTCGGTATTGCGTACGACGCAAGCTATCGAGGAAGGTCGCTATTGCGTGTAAAGCAAGCCAAGCAAGTGTTGTGTGTAGTGAAAGACTCCTTTGATGATTTATATAACATAAAAGTCTCGGGTGTTACATTCTACCCCCCTTAAAATGAATTTCTCCCTTGAAATTCATAACTTTGTAACAAACAGATGAGGATACCTCTCCCTCATCATATCCTAAAGATCCCATGTAGCTTCTTCTAATTGGTGGTTCCTCCATAAAACTTTCACCAATCGAGTGGTCTTGTTTCGTAGGACTTTTTCGCTATGATCCAGAATCTCTATCGGTTGTTCTTCGTAAGAAAGATCTTGCTCCAGCGGTACAACTTCTGAGCTGAGTACATGTGAAGGATCAGGTATGTACTTTCTCAGGAGAGATACATGGAACACATCGTGAACTTGAGAGAGATTCGGTGGAAGCGCCAATCAGTAAGCTACCTTCCCAACACGATCCAGTATTTCGAAAGGATAGATATATCTAGGGCTCAACTTCCCTTTATTTCCAAATCTCATGACCCTCTTCCAGGGAGATATTCATAAGAGCACTTTATCACCCACTTCAAACTCTAAGTCTTTTCTTCAGTTGTCGGCAAAACTTTTCTGTCGACTCTGAGCTGCTCTTATGTGTTTTTGAATAGATCAGACCTTTTCTTCCATTTCATCAATGAGATCAGGTCCTAATAGCTTTCCTTCCCCAACTTCATCCCAGCAAGTTGGAGTCCTGCATTTATTTCCATAGAGAGCTTCATAAAGATCCATCTGAATACTGGAGTGAAAGCTATTATTATAAGAAAATTCCACCAAAGGTAGGTGTTGATCCCAACCACCTTTTAAATCCATAGAGAAAGCTCTCAACATATCTTCTAGAGTTTTAATTGTTCTCTCAGACTGACCATCTGTCTGAGGATGATAAGCAGTGCTGAAACTCAACTCTGTATCCAGAGTATGCTGAAGACTTTGCCAAAACATTGAGGTAAACCTCGGATCCCGATCAGATATAATAGAAAGTGTTACTCCATGCAATCTTACCACTTTCTTCACATATATCCTGGCAAGCTGATCCATAGAGAAATCCTCTCTAATAGCAATGAAGTGTGTGGACTTTGTAAGACGATCAACTATGACCCAGATAGCATTATTGCATTTGGAAGTTTTAGGAAGTCCTATGACAAAGTCCATAGTGATGTTTTCCCATTTCCATTCGGGTATGGGTAATGGTTGTAACATCCCCTTAGACTTCTGTCTCTTAGCTTTAACTTGCTGACAAACCAAGCATCGAGAGACATATTCAGCAACATCTATTTTCATGCCATCCCACCAAAAGTACTCTTTCAGGTCCCTATACATCTTCATACTTCCAGGATGAATAGAGAATGAAGAACTATGAGCCTCATCCAGCAGCTCCTTCTTTAATTTGGGGATGGGAGGAACACAAACCTGATTCCTGAACTTTATTATCCCATCACAATCAAGGTGGAATTCAGGAACATTTTTCACCTTCTTTTGTAACTCGACATCTTCTTTCTGTGCCTCTTTAATCTTCACATGTATAGATGGTTGAACATTCATTTGAGACAGATAAGATTTTTCCCCTTCCATTATAATTCCAAGATCCATCCTTTGTAAATCCATAAATATTGGATCTTTTGTGATCCTCATCATGGATAAACTGGCATGGTCTTGTCGACTTAATGCATTTTCCACCTTGTTTGCTTTCCCAGGGTGGTAATGGATTGAGCAGTCGTAATCCTTAATCAGCTCCAACCATCTTCTTTGGCGCATATTCAGCTCCTTTTGTGTGAAAATATACTTTAAACTTTTATGATCAATATAAATGTCACACCTTTATCCATAAAGATAATGCCTCCAAATCTTTAATGCAAATATTACTACACCTAACTCCAAATCATGAGTTGGGTAATTTTTCTCATGGATTTTCAACTGTCGTGAGGCATAAGCTATCACCATATCATTTTGCATAAGAACACACCCCAATCTCTTCTTGGATGCATCACTGTAGATCACAAAACTTTCTCCACTACAAGGCAGTGTGAGAACAGGTGCACTGGATAACCTTCTTTTCAACTCCTTGAAATTATCTTCACATTCCTCCGTCCAGACAAACTTAACTCCTTTCCGAGTCAACTTGTTGATTGGATTAGATAATCGTGAAAAATCTTTCACAAAACGTCGATAATATCCAGCCAAACCAAGAAAACATTGGATCTCAGTCACTGTTGTTGGTCTCGACCATCTTTCGATAACCTCTGTTTTTGCTGGTTCCAAAGATATCCCCTCTTTTTAGATTATGTGACCCAAAAATGCAACTTTTTGAAGCCAAAATTCACACTTGGTAAATTTGGCATAAAGCTTCTCCTTTCTCAGGGTCTTCAATATAATTATCAAGTGATCTTCATGTTCGTCTTTGCTCTTTGAATATACCAGAATATCGTCTATAAAGACTACCACAAACTGATCAAGATAGTCTCTAAAGACTCTATTCATCAGATCCATGAAGATAGCAGGGGCATTAGTAAGACCAAATGTCATCACTATAAATTCATAGTGTCCATACCTTGTACGGAAAGCCGTCTTTGTTATATCCTCCCTTTTGACCCTTAATTGATGATACCCTGAACAAAGATCAATCTTGGAAAAGTATTGAGCTCCGCTTAGTTGGTCAAATAGGTCATCAATGCGCGGGAGAGGATATTTTTTCTTGATAGTGATCTTGTTAAGTTCTCAATAATCAATGCAGAGTCTCATTGATCCATCTTTCTTCTTAACAAACAGAACAGGTGCTCCCCAAGGTGACGCACTAGGGCGCATGAATCCCTTATCAAGATTCTCTTGGAGTTTCTTCTTCAATTACTACAACTCAATTGGGGCCATTCTATAAGGTGTCTTTGAAATAGGCAAAGCACCCGGTATGAGTTCTATTGAAAAATCAACTTCATGATTTGGTGGAAGACCCGGAAATTCCTCCAGAAAGACATCATCAAACTCCCGTACAATGGGTATATTCTTAATCGTGAGTTTCTCACCAACCATTTGAGATAAATAACCTTCATTTAGTGGAATCAAGACCCATAAGATGGAAGAAATTTCCACTGGAAGGTTATGTTCATCCTTGCATCGATAGACGATCATAGATTGATCTGGAATATGAAATGTGACTTCCCTTATTTGGAAATTAATATGATCTCCATGTAGAGAAAGCCAATCCATGCCAAGAATCACATCAAATTCCACTATAGGAAGGATCACAATATTTGCAGGAAGCACTTTCCCACAAACTTCAATCGGAGAATAATTATAAACTTTTGATGCGACTGTTGTGCCATTAGGGGTTTTCACAGCTAACTCAACATCTAATTATTGAGGTAATACAGTGATACTCTTAGAAAATTCTTTAGAAATAAAGGAGTGGGTGAATTCAGAATCAAATAAAACATTTTCTACTTTAGAGTGGATGGTAAGTGTACCTTTCACCACATCGTTATCGTACTCCACATCGCTGATAGAAATTGCATGTGACAATACTTTATCTTTAGCCTTAAGAGTTTGTTGACGTCGACCATCATCATCAACCCTTGGATTTGGGCATTGATTGGCATAATTCCCCATCTCCTTGCACTTGAAACATTGAAGTGTAGTAGGTTCATTCTGTGTATCCCTTCCTTTTTTTGCATCATTAGACATCTTCTTCCCATCATTGCGGCATTCAAATTCCTGATGACCTTCCTTTCCACATTTGAAACATTTACTTGTCCCTTTAAGACAACTCCATCCATGTTTCTTTCTACACTTTGAGCATAAGGGAAAGCTCATATTCTTTTCAGTGTGCTCTTTAGATTTTCCTTTGAATTCCATTTTCCTTTTCTTATCAAACCCATATGACTGATGGGTTACTCAAATCTCCATCTCGACTTTGAGATCACATCAAACGATTTCCTCGTAGCTATTGAAGTCCCTTATGTCTAACACCCTTCGAAGACTTGGTTTTAAGCCACTAAAGAATCGATCGATTTTAATCTCAGGTTGGATAATAATACCAGAAGTGTACCTTGCAAGTCTTGTAAAATTTTCTTCATAGGTACCAACAGATTTATCATCCTTTTGCTTCAGTTCAAGAAACTCTTTCTCAATCTTTGTTCAGATAATACGAGGGAAGTACTTATTGAAAAATAAGTTCTTTAACTCGTCCCATTCCATAGACTCAATTTCATCCCTTTGCCTCGTATTCTTAAAAAGATTCCACCATTGATCAGCATCACCTTCCAAACAATACACTACTAAGATGACTTTATCATTTTCAGAACATTGAAGAACTGAAAATATCTTTTCAGTAGTACTAATCCATTGTACAACAACTAATGGATTAGTAGACCTGTTGAATGAAGGTGGACACTATCTCATGAAGGATTCAACAGAATGTTTCTCCTTCCTTTGCTCATTTGGATATCCTGCATGATTCATAGCTTGAGAAAGTTGTGTGAGCATGGCTATAAGATTTTTCATTCCATCTCCCATAACGTTTGGTTGCTCAGGGGGATAATCATTGCATTGTCCGTCGTAGTCCGCATTAACACGGTTCCTTCGGGTTCCAGCCATTGACTAAAACCAAGAAGAATAGTGTGAGCAACACTAATTATAATAGGAAAAGCACATAATCAAGAATAAAATTTCACACTTAAGGTCTTATCCTAGGTTATTCATGGACATTTATAAAACACTAAGATTGTGTTCTATGCTTAGAATTATCCTTAGGGTTCTTACTAAGGATTTCACATCCTAGTTTTCAAAGGTTGATTATACATTTCCTCTGATACCAACTATAATGACCCATACTTTACATACATTGTCATTACTTCAGAATTGAAGCACACTTATTACAACATATAACAAAACCATGAAAGAACCGTATAGGAATAGTGTCTTTAGAAACTGGGAAACATAAACAACTGGTTCATAAAGCATCTACACTATCTCCAATTTATTTAATCATATCTATAGTCCGTTTTGGGTATATCTTACTTAATAACCTTCTTCCTGGCCTGGGGAAATAAAACATACAAAAGGGTGAGATCAAATGCTCAGTAAGGGTAAACAAAAGAAATATCAATCACATCATATACATAAGAACATAACTTTTGGAAATCTTAACCTGCAAAAGAGATCATAATTTCATAACATGGGATAAATCATGGTAGTGAAATGTAATCACAATAATCATAACATAAAACATGAAGCATTGTGGAATACACACATAATCATAGAGAATCATTTCTTATTAGTCAAGACTCATTGCCAAGACTATCTTAGTGGACAAAGTCCATTTCTGAACCGAGTTCATTCCTTGTTTCAGTCCTCTTTCAGTGAACCGGTTTAACCTACCGTTCCAGCCATGTCTATCTCATGAGATATAAAATCTTTACCCAATGCATTGGAGGGAGATATAGGTCCCACCCATCTCATAATGATACCATTCTTATGTGTGCCACAAAATCATAAACCATACATCATAGCATAACCCATGTAATAAAAATGGGAATCTTAAACATCATGACATCATAAAACAATTCATATAAGATAAAGGAATTCATAAAAATAATTCCATCACAACATAATCAAATAAATGTAATAATAGAGATAAAAATATAATGCTTTATTATCTTAGATGGAAAATAATTTTGATAAAACACTTGAACTCCATTCTTGAGGAAAATATCCTTTCTACTTCAAAAACACTTTTCCTTTCTTAACATGTCATACAATTCTAAACCAAAAGAATTTGATTAAATATAAACTTGAAAACATGTAAAGGAATCTTATTGGAAATAATGTTTTAAAAATCCATTCATGTCGTATAAGTTAAAAAAACATTTTTCTCATACTTTTGTCGGAAAAGTCAAAAAGTACCTCATACGAAAAACGACAAACGATTCATTTCATATATTTTACTAAAAACTCACCAAAGGGTAAAATTGGATTTAAACAATTGTAGGTGGATTGAAATAATATTACATATTGAGGAAACATGAATGTGGATGATAAAATACACCCCTATTGAATACCAAAGTATAAACAATCTCGGATAAAAATGAGATTGTGATATTTTCATTTACCTTAGGTCTGATTTGCTTCGTAAGTGTACGAACCTCCTGTATAATGATTTAAATAATGTTATTGACTTATTCCAGAATCATAATTATTTTTATTATATCATATATGGTCATATTCTTAGCTTCTTATTAGTAATATGTCATTACTACTTGTTATTCGGGTGTTTATTACTTTTTGTTCTTATGCGTGTTTTGTCGAATAAATTCTTATTTTTCATTTTAGGTTATAGATACCTAATTTAAATAATGTTACTAGTGTAATATATATCATATTCATTCATTCAATTCATTTATATAATCATTATGCAATGAAGATCATGTAGAACGAGTCGCATCACATCGTGGAGACGGTATTCCGTACGTACGCACAAGCGATGATATCGTTCCCATGACCGTGGAATTGTATTGGAGTGTATGTATACTATTTAAGAATCAATATAACTTTACAATAATCATATATAGTCATTATTTACACCATTATACCCATCCAGGTAAGGTTTTGGTGGAAAATAGATTACACCACGGCGTGGAGACGGTATTCCGTACGTACGCACACGCGGTGATTTCGTTTTCCGTAGGATGGAAAGATGGTGAAATAGGGTTGTTTCATACTTATAATAAAATATCAGTATATGATTTATACTGATGTTATTACTTCATAATGAAACAACTAAAGAAGAAGAAGTGGAAGAAGAAATAAAGCTGAAAGAATTGGTAACGAACATTACCTCTTCTTTGAAACGCCTCTTTGAGATCTCCTTTTAGGGCATTAAAATTGGTCTTTGAAGAATACCAGGACCTCTAGGATGTTTCTAGGGAAGTGGAGAGGAGAAATTGGCAGGGTTTGGCCGAGATTGAAGGCTCAAAGTGGTGTGAGGAATAGGGGTAGGAGGTTCCCTTTTATAAGGGAGGAGAGGGGATCCTTTGGAAAAACTAAAAATATTATTTTATTATAAAGTCAAGTTCAGTTTTAAATAGCTCCAAATTGATTTATTTAGAAGATAAGGTAGGGATGGGTCTAAATCCTCTCATCCAATAGAATTTATAGAAGTTTAGGTTCCTATTTTAACATTATAATTTAGATTTAACATTAAGTTAAATAATTTTACTTTTACCGTGTCTTCTTGTGTTCTTATACTATAAGGTTAATAAACTTACTATAACAAGCCAAACGAACCCCAAGTTGTTCATTATTAATATATATAACCGTATCTAAGTCATTTTTCCAAACCTTAGATTTTTAGGAATAAAATAACAATAAATAATATAATATTTGTTTAAAAAACTATTTTATGTCAATTTTGACACTATTTAGTAATTGATTTTTGTGAAACTCATAACAGAATGATTAGTTCGAAAAAAGTTAATTAAATCAATAATAACATGTCATATTACCCTATAAAATTATTTTAATTCATAAAAATTCTCAAATTACATTTATTTGGGTATTTATAACATCAATTATGTCAATATTTCATTAATAAGATAATTACTGCATCATCTTTGTGTCATAAATAAATTAAATTATTTAATGTCTAAAAATTACAAATAAAATACCATTATGTAGGAACTCTTTTTA
The DNA here is from genome assembly GCA_963277665.1 of Viscum album. Taxonomy (NCBI): domain Eukaryota; kingdom Viridiplantae; phylum Streptophyta; class Magnoliopsida; order Santalales; family Viscaceae; genus Viscum; species Viscum album. The sequence continues at coordinate 1,660,157,743 of OY728153.1, forward strand.
GATTTCTAATTAATATTTATAGTTGAATTTATCTTATTTATAAACCTATATTAAAAATATTTAGTTATTAAACGTTGATTTTAACTATTTTAACCCTTCTTTAAATAAATTAATAATAAATGTCCTAATCTAATCCAAGTGGGCCTAAATGGTCATACTTTATTCCTAAGGTTGTTTTTGGTCGAATTAAACTTATCCAATAGAATTAGAACATGTGTTAGGGTAATAATAATATTATTTTTACCCTTAATTACCCTATTTACTTTTAACCGTGGTAAATAAAAGTAAAAAGTTACTATTCACCAAAAAATATTTTCATCTCATTGAACCAAATTTTACTTACTGACATCAACCATGTCTCTTGGATTTTTGAAATTCTACTCAGATAAGTGGTAAAATTAAGTTTTATGAAAAATTCAGTTTTTTTAACAACCACTTAGTGGTTTCACTATTCATCAAAAACTGAAAGTTTTCAGAAAAATACCAAAATTTTACCCTAGGCTAATTTCGATATTCCAAATCCAAAAATGAAGTCCATTTTGAAAAATAAAATTCATAAAATTTCAAAAAGTGGTTATTACTATTCATAACGGCTAGTTTTAATAATATTTTAATAGCTTATCGTTGTTTAGTGAAACTCGGTATTGCGTACGACGCAAGCTATCGAGGAAGGTCGTGATTGCGTGTAAAGCAAGCCAAGAAAGTTTTGTGTGTAGTGAAAGATTACTTTGATGATTTATATAACATAAAAGTCTCGGGTGTTACAGGGAGTCCCCCAAGCTAGTATATATCCCATAGATTAATTCCCATCTACCCATGTAGTAGGTGGAAGGTGTTGGTGCTCGAACACAAGTGGCTCAGCAATTCCGAAAAGATTTATCTTGGAGAAAAGATTGAAAACTAGGAAACCCAGGCTGCTTAGAACAAAACCATCACCTACAACTAGTCAGAGGACTCCAAACAAGTCTGATGCACCCAGAATGCCCAGGTCCACTCATTAGAGAAACATCCTCCATCCACACAAATCCCACTTGGTGCTCCATCCATTAATAGGATTCTCTCAGAAGATTCTAATGATTGATGGGTATTCTTGAGCGTCTAGTTTCGGGACACCACCACAGCACTCATGGTTTCCCTGAGTCCATGCCGAGCCTCACAATATGAAGACACTCTCTTAAATCAGAGTGGCGATGACTTCTCCTACTACAGAAATGTTGCCACGATCATGACATTGTGGTGTGTCCAAGAGGATGAAAGGTATGTCGGGGTGAGGCAACAGCAGAGGGACATCAGTAGGAAGACCAAATCCATAAATTGGCAGTTGTATGGATAATGGATAATTTAAGAGCTCTGGCGTCAAGAAGACCGTCAGGAAGCTATCACGGGGAATGAAGTGGGCTCGAAGATAATCATATCTATTTCTCTCCATGGTTTCCCTTCTCATCATTGATTTATAGTATCCTATGAATCCACCATTATAGCCTACATAAGAAGATCCAGAAGCTGATGATAAGTCAGTACGATAAGAAATTGTTGGATAAAGGCTATGGAAGAGTGGTTAAAAGACTCAAAATATGTCCACATGAAGCTTCGTGTATGGATTCTGAAAATGGTACGCGGTAGCCACATCCTACATACTGCATGATATGTGAAAGTAAACCTTGTAATATCTATGGTATGTGGACTTTCCAAACTGTGTACATCTGTGGTACACGAACCATCTACAAGGCGTTGGCCCACGGATCATTAGTCAGCGAACAGAAAGGTTTGAAGAAATAGGATATCATGAACCAAGGCCTTGATTAAGTTCATATTTCAGAATTGTAGATAAAAAGTTTAAGTCTTGATTAATAATTTTTAGAGTTTGATTTGTCAATCCAAGTTTGGTACACAGACGACCCAGCCACATATTGTCCTCTTACATAGAATCTAGTTTTAAAACCTGAAATGTTGTTCACGAACACCCAAATGTGGTATGCGGATGGAGAAAGGGTGAAGAAATTGGTTCACGGAATGTACAAAGCATTACATGAATGGGATTTTTGCAAGGAGAAAAGTACACGAGACTAAATGAATCCGGGAAATTTGATAGTATTTTTCTCTATAAGAAACGGTAAAAGAAAAATGACATGGGCCCCTATATATTGGTGTGGTCCCCTCCTACTGGGTCCATCTGTTCTACCATGAACCATTCCAATTCATGACCACTTCTATATCAGAATAGTCCCATTTTCGTTCCAAACAGACCCCATTCTGATGTGGGGAAATTTTAGGGTCCTAAAAATTACTCCAAGACAAGAAAATGCCCCTGCAAATGCTTTTCAGAAGGAAAAAAGTACTTCTACAAGTCTAGCAAGGTGAATGGACTCAAATTGAGTTTCAATTCTTTACTGGAAATTGAAGTAATTCAAGTTTTAAAGGTTTTCATGTGGCCTGCGTACCATCATAAATAAAGTTATGCAAATAATATGGATCGTGAACCACCAGGTACGTAGGACGATCTGCGAACCGATGTCCCATGAGGCGATGGCTAGCGAGAAAGGAAAACCACGAACTGAGCCACTGGTGGATTCATATGGATGAGGACCACTCGTGTACCATGTCGCAAACTTATCGGATCGTGGACAAAGAGAATCAATAGGGTTTTATGAACCATTATTGCAAACTGAAGCCTCTACAAACCCTAGTTGAGCGAGTCTTCTATAGGTCAGGATATTGCTTCAATGGGCCTTCACAAATGGTGTCACGTGCCCAATAGATAATATTTCTCTAATTCTCTATAAAAGGAGCATAGTAGAAGTACAGAAGACACATATAAGGGTAGATGGATAGAGAGAAGGAATGACAATGAAATATTGAGGGATACTTTGAGGTTGCACTTTGGCTTCGGTCTTGTTTTATCAGGGAAGCACGAACCACGAACCACTTCTCTGTAGGTACAGCTGGCTGCGAACCATAAAATGGAGGAATTGAATAAAAATAATAGAACTGTGAACCTAACTGGTGAACTGGGAAACAAGGGTTTCTCACAGATGAACTCTCCGCAAATGATGATCCATCGAAACCCCCTTCAATATTGTGCTCTATATAGCATACTACTACACAGACCGAAACCCGGCACCGTGTACTGTATCAGTATGCTGATGGAACCCAAAGTGGCGTGATAGTTTGTGTACCACTATGGTACGCAGTTTCATATACCCATGCATGCGTACCATATTGGTATGCAGACAGCCCCTCTTCCTGCATACCATAATGGTATATGGAGCCACCCCCGTCCAGTATAAAAAGTCAGTACGCGGAATGGGCTGTTTCTAGGTATTATTTCCACTGGTTCCAACCTTAGCCCTCCACTACTGTCCAATCCTCCATTATCCCTCCGCTAACCATTCCTACTCCATTAGGCCAAAGCCTCTTCCAAATCCACCGACCCATATGATCAAACCATCGGGTGCATCAGCGCACCTCATTGAGTCTACATAACCACGGTAAGAAGAGTCACAAAGGCCCTCCCCACAAAGGTGAAGGCTTTAGGAATGCCTATGAAAACACATTCCCACATTAACCCAGAGCCCAACCTTGGGACATCGATGTGAACCTCCCTGTTCTAGGGATTAAGGGTGGTCACTTTCTTTTCCATTCAATTAGGATTTGAGATCAGTCAAAGGGGTTTTGTTCGCTCCACCCTTTGACGAGGATGAAACTTATCCCCTTCCCAAAATGTGTTCCAGGTCCCTCCCACTAAGATAAGTCCCCAATATTCTGAGGTCGGGCCACATGAACTTTAATTCCATCTTACATAGAAAGGTTCATTGCTCTATGCCCTCTCTTATCATCGCCCTGACCTCTTCTGCCATGGGCTCTCCCTCCCCCACCAACAGGGTAGGGGGAATGTGCATTGTTGAATCTTTCGCATCCTTATGTTTCTCACACCAATCATGACTCGCGTGGGCTTATGGTTTTGTGAGGATTAAAACATAAATGTGAATCTAAACTATGGGAACTCTAATTCTGTACCAAACTAGGATACGTAGTATGACTACTAGAAGGCCTGAGCTCAAAAGGGATCTCACTCCAAAAGGGTCCACCCAATCATTTCTATCAAATGGGCGGCTCCCATTTATAATCCCCACACCATCCGAACTATGTGGGTTCTAATTCCTCTTCTAATGATACAAAGTAATCCCTTCTTATAGGCCCGATCCCAACATCAAGTCATCATTCATCCTCCCTGGATGATGATAAACTCTAGAGAACCTTATAATATGGCTCAATTCAGCATCACCTCCATAACATCAAATATATGCATGCTTGTGACGATTTTAAAAACCAAGGGTAGCCCATTGACACACTCTATGGGAATGAACCAAGGATTAGAGAACATATAAACACAATTTAAAGGTATAAGAGAGTCCTTGAACATGCAACAATTCTCCCCCAGAAGGGTGTAGTGAGTCGGACCTCCCATCCTCTCAACCGATGGAGTCCTTAAGTGTCGTTGGCCAAATATTTGGCTGATTAGCACCTGCCTCTGGAAATAAGGTCTATGAATCATGTATAATAGGGATTTTTGGAATTCTTTTCTCCATGAATAAACCTGTTAGAGACCATATGAGGGAGTTATATCTGATAAGGACTAGTTGTATGAGTGCTTAAACCCCGCACAATTTCCTACAGGGACCAACAGTTTCCACAGGGTTAATTCAACCTTCTTTAAATGATAATTATGTTTAACGGGTCAAAACAAAAGGAATGGGGAATTTTACAAGAACCTTTCTCTAAAGAAAAAGGGACAGGTGATGATCCTCGTCGAACCATTTCTGCACAGTCCGGAAATGTGCCACCTCGGTGGCAAAACAATGTCTCTACATGTTGACATATCGTAAGTGTTGATTGGGTATGGGTAGTTTTTAGAGTGTAATTTTCATGTGAATAGGTTCAATGATGACCAAACTTTATAGTGGTTCTACCAAGATCTCTATAATGACATTGGTTGGTTTCTAGATTTCATTTGGAAGATAATCTGGGATCATTTTTTCTTAGCTGTAAACGGGTTTCCCATGGATCAATGGTGTTTCTCATGGGTTTAGATATTATCCTTATGAATCTTGGGGTTGCATATGGTTTTCATTTGTTCCTAGTTGTTGAGGAACTTCTTCTATTGTCTAGGTTTAGGCAATGTAATCTCATTAGGTGGAAATTCTAGAACCATTATTATGATGGTTTATTCCATGGTGTTTTTTCATTCGGGTGGAGACCGGTGTGCTTTTCCTATGCTTGATGTTTGATTTAGTGTTCTATAACCAACCATTTATACTTTTATTGCATGTATATTCAAATATTTGAATATTAATAAAAACATATTATTATATATTTTTCATTTTTTCTGTATGAATTTGATGTAATAATGTCCAAGGGTATTTATCATAATGATAAGGTTGTAGCAGTCCCCCTCTATGATGAGAACCTTGAAATCATATGATGATATTTTTAAATATAGTTTTGTAGATAGATAGCATTCAATGATGGGGAATATTATATGTTGACTATCAGGTGTGGGTACTCATAAGGGGATGAGACCTATTCTCATGAAGTTTGCACTTAGTAATCCATAATATGGGAGATTATGAGAAGAAACATGCCGGTAAGAATTATAAATGTTTTCATTTCATTGGATATTCCTATCTATGAGCATGTGTGATGGTCCATAGAATTTAAGATTATCATTAATGCATTTTATGACTCACACACTTAGATTTACTGACCAAAACCATGATGACATATGTTCACAGAATGTAGGGTGTGTTGGGTGCATCACAAATAACATGTTATTAATGGATGCGTCAAGGAAGTATTTGTCCCTACCAACTTTATATAAGTTGATATTTCATCCCTATTATTGGAATTTAACAATTACCTTAAATTCCAAGACTTTGGTGTAATGACATGTTTGTTTCAGATAGTCAAATAAATACATATCAAGAAAATAGTTTGATGACACAGATATAAAACCTACATGATGAGATATTATGAAAAATGGATTATATTTCACAGTGATAAGTCATATATAGTTTTCGATGTTGTGAAATTATGTTTCTTCTCCTGGGTTCCTTGACCTGTTTCTAGATAGTAATCTTGGACTTTTGGTAATTCCACTGAATTCCAACAAGAAAAAGTTCTAGTGGATCACACACTAAATGTTTCTATTTATATCAGTTACATTATTTTTTTAATTTAATTAATGGAATAAATACTATTCTCAAGAATGAGGAATAATTTTTATTCATGTTTTATTGATCACAAATATTTATTGATGAATGAAATATTTAATTAAATATTTATTTGAGTATTCTAAAAATTCCAGGGAGTTAGAATAGAACAAGCTAGTATTCAATGATAAATATTAATTTACAATATAGTGAAATAATATTTAGCATTGTGCCCATTATTGTACACCATAAAATAATAATATTATTATTATTACTATATGGAATAAGTTTTGATAAATATTATTATATTATTTAAGGGTTGGTATGAAATTAAATAATATTTTGACCTAAACTTTAGATCTATAAATAGATCTCAAACTAAGAAGGTCATTTAAGAAGGGTTTTCGAAAAATCAATATCTCCATTGGATAATGTTTCTAAAATGAGGTAACCATTATTCAAATTATAAATAAATTAATTATAAAATTAACAATAAAATATCCTCTCCTAAATTCTAGTTTCACTCAATGTCAATATTTGGTGGAAAATTTTATTGGTAATGGTGTTCATGTCATGTAAAATTTACAAATGATCCATTGAATCGAAAAAAAAATTATAGTAACTCACCAACCAGGCACTTTTATTGTGCTCAAAACCTCCAAGTGGCATCGTAGCGGTCACATTTTAAATTTATAATTATTTATTTTTATTTTTGACATATATGATAAATTGGGTTAAATATTAATTATTAGATAATTTATTATTTAATCTTGTTTTAATTAACATGATTTTGACATATTAATTATAATTATTAAGGGTTTCATTTTCATAAAGGACTAATAAAATACGAAGAATGACAAGGTATGTCATCAAGAAGTGCTAAAGATTCTTTCCAGATAGCATGGTAATACATGATGTATAGTTAGAGTACACATTGTGTACCCAACTGAACTACACATGGCCATGTCATAGGATACTGACACATTGAGAATTAACTACAAACGGTGCATTTTTTACACACCTCCTGTACACTAGGACAAACTAGAACACGAATTGTCAGATTACATGGCATGTAACTGGTGTACACATCATATAGTATATGTAACACCCTGACCCTAGTTACCTAGAGTCGGTGCATTATTACATAACATTGGAATGATCACAAAATATCTAGTCTCGAAAGACCAATTAGTTTAGTAGCCTTAGAAGTACTAGATACATTCATAAGGTTTACATTACCTCATAAAATGAAAAACTACAACAACAGTGTTTTCATAGACCTCACTCATATCCCCTCAGACTATCCCTATAGGCCAGTCATAGAATACTTCTTCACATCCTGGGAAAAATAAAACATAGAAAGGGGTGAGCTCAGATGCTTAGTAAGGATAACAATATAGTGTAAAATTTCATAAATAAGCATAAATATTTAAGGAAATGTATAAGACTAAAACAAAATACTTTTAAACATGAACTTCATCATAATATGAAAAAGATAAAATCAAATAATCCCATTTACTTACTCACATAGGTATTCTACTAGTTGAATAATCACATGCAATATCAATAGCCACTTTCATAATGATGGAATGAAAAAAGCCAGACTTTCATAACCACATAGTCAACGCCTTGTTCCAAGACTACAAATAAGATTTTGTCAAGGACTTGTTCCAAGACACTATTTTTCACATGAGGCCTACTGATGCATCAAGGAGCTATAGCGGGCTCCACCCGTCACTTACTAAGTCTAATGTATTCATCATATGAAAAAGTTTAAACATAACATAAACATTCGTATTGAAACTAGAATAAAAAATGTCAATACTTTATCCATAAACCATGAATGGTATAAAAATAACACATCCATAGTCAAACATATCCTAAAACCTTCAATAAAATATGGAATTTTTGTATCATAATAAATCAACTTCAAATAAGCTTAAAATTCATCAAAGGATGTTGACATAGATGAAATCAAAACCTTTTTTTAGAAATATTTGTTTCTATTTTGAAATCATTTAAGAGTCACATAATTTTATAAAGAAAACATTTATTCTGAAAATATTCTTATAAGATTTTAAGGGAATATTTGACAATGTTATAACAGTGGAAAATAGCCGCACCCGCCGTATAAGTTAGAAAAATACATTCTTACCTTAATTTTGTCAAAATGGTTATAAAGGACCGTGTTTGGAAAATGACGGAAAGATTCCTTTATAAACATATTATAAAAGTCAAACAAGGGTATAAATGAATTTAACCCATATTCTAGTAAATAGTAAGAAAGTTTTGAAATACATTTTTAAGAAACATGGATGTGGATGATAAAGAGGTCCCAGTAGATAATTACGTATAAACATCCTCGGATAATGAAGAGATTGTAGAATTAACCATTACCTTGTACTTTTCCTTGGTCGAGGGTAGGATAAACTCCTGTATAATGGTGAAATAATTGTTATTAAATTATACAAGATTCATATACATTAATATCATATCATATATGATCTTTTAACATTGCTTTGTTAATAAAATCTTAGTATTATCATTGTTTTGGGTGTTATCAGATTCATTTTCCTTTATATCCTTTGTTATGTGAGTCATATTTGTTATGGATGTGATGTATCTTATTCATATCCAGAATGATATCAAGTCTTTAAACATTATTTTTAATCATCTAATGAAAATTAGTCTTTAATGGATCTAATGGGAAATGAATCTCATCGCGTTTGTGGAGACGGTAATTCGTACATACGCATGAGAGAAAATATCATTATTTTTTGTAAGTACCCAGATCTTTATTTCAGGTATGTTTTTCCTTTTTTGTTTGTTTTTGAGAAAAAGAGTAAAATTTGGAAATTTTCAAAATACACGTCGTGTACTTTATAAGTACACGTTGTGTACTTTGATGCAGCGTCAGGCCGTGTGATGGCCGTGTCCAGGCCACACACATGGTGTGTAGGGGCGATGTGGAGGCCGCTTAAAGCGAAGTATGGAAAGGCCATGTACACGCCATGTACCCCAGAATTACATGCTGTGTAGTTTCATTTTTTCATTAAAAGGATCGGGGTCACGCTTAATCGACGAAAACACCTTCTTCTCTAGGTTCTTCGACCGAGAGTGCACGTACGGCTGTGAACATCCTCTGTGCCCTCAAGCCTCCGTCTGTTTGCTGAATTGACTATCGTAGATTGTGTTGGAATCATAGCAGTGAGCTCTTTCTTCTTCTTGAGTCTCATTCTGTGATTCTCCTTTTTTATCAAGATATTGTGGGTTGAGCGTTTTGTGTGTTTTCATAGATTTATTCCATTCTAAGGAGAATCAAGCCTCGTGGTTCTAGTATTTTGATATCCTATCATCAAGGTAGGTGGTTTGTTCCTTACCTTTCGAAGTCTTTTAGTTTTATGTGCAAATTCCACCAATACCCATGAACGGGGTATTGCATGTTTACCTTTTTGACCCTATTCTTTTCCTACCATACTTGTATTCTTGTGTAGAGGTAATTTGACCATGTATGAGGATAATTGTTGTGCTTGTATGTTTTGGCCATGCCTTGTTCTGTTTATGGCCTTTGGGTCATGTTTAGCCTTTGGTCGTTATACCTGTTTTCCATGCCTTGTGACTATAGGATGGAATGATATTCTTGACAAGCTTGTTATGTTGTAGACTGGTTATCCAAATAGCTCTGTAGGTGTACTTTGGCCTTATAGCATTATTATGCACTAACTGGAATGGGACCATGAGAACCTAGTGCTATAGACTATAAGGGATAGACTGAGTGAGCTTCCCATAGAGTCTTGGATATTGTAGACTATAGAAGGGTAGACCGAGTGAGCTTCCTCAGAGAGTCTTGGACATTATAGACTATAGGGGATAGACCGAGTGAGCTTCCCAGAGAGTGTTGGATATTATAGACTAAAGGAGGGTAGACTAAGTGAGCTTCCTCAGAGAGTCTTTACTTTGTTTGAATTTCTTTAAAACCATTCCAGGCTAGAGAAGGAATTGACTGAGTGAGATTCCATAGAGATTCTGTGATAGACCTAATACTATAGGAGGAATTGACCGAGTGATCTTCCTCAGAGAGTTTCTAGACCATGGGGCTATAAGAGGGTTAGACCACGTGGTCTTCCTCTAAGATTCCCTGACTACCCTAGACTATAAGGGGAATTGAGAGATCAAGCTTCCCCAAAGAGTCTTATAATTTTTTTATGACCAAACCAGAGAGGTTAGGCTGAGTGCACTTCCAAGAGGGTTGTTGGTACTTCTTGGATAGGACCAGAGGGGTTGGCTGTGAAAACTTCCCAGAGGGGTTCCTATTGTGGTTAGTTGTTTGCTTCACTGCTGCTTGTTGTTTTGTGGATTGATTACTATTTTTTATCATCCTGTTACTGCTTACTGTTTACTGCCTTCTATTTCCTATTACTATTTACTACTTACTGTACTATTACCTGACATATACTCACCAACTGTTAGGCACAGATCTTTGGGTGGTTTCCTACTGGGATTTAGTCTCACATCCTATTTGGGCCATGCTTTTGGGCCCAAATAGACTATGTTGTTACAGTTATATACAAGGGAAAGTTCCCTTCGACTTCTGGTACTTGATTGCTTTGGAGAAAGAGAGCATGGGACCAAGCCGAGTCTTGAGATGCTGAGGAGTTGCTAATTTGTTTTTCTTTTATACTTGGGTTTATTATTTTATTCAGCATTGTGACTTGTTGGCTGATTTCCAAGACATATGTATCATGCATCATTTCTTATATACATGTGTGCTCTAGTTTTTTATTGTTTTAGTCTTCCGATGTTTATTGTTGTTGGATATTCACTGCTTCCACTATTGTATTCTTTGTTTACTTATGCTGCGTACTCTTCCAATGAGGGCATAGTTTCCCCACTATCACACCCAAGGCTCTCACTGCTAGTCGGTAGACTCTGGCGTTTGGGGAAATGTGCTTGAGGCCATGAATGAGGACTTCTAGCATACATCAGTGCAGAGAGTGCCCCCTTGAGGTTTCAGGGTGTCACTTCTTATGGGACCTCTATGAACTAGAGATGACAGACTATGATGTCATTCTCAGTATGGACTGGTTAGTTCCCTTCCAGGCAGTCATCGATTGTTATCGCCACAGGGTGAGTTTTGTATCACCAAAGGGAATATCTTTTCTTCATAGAGGTGAGTGGGATGTCCAGGAGGGTAGAGATGGACCAGAGTATCATGGGCTACGAGGAGTTATAGCCCAGATTGTCAGTGTTTATCTGGATGACCAGGGGACTTCACAGTTAGACTTTCCTCCAGTGGTGGATCGTTTCAAGGATGTCTTTCCAGAGGACTTTTTAGGTTTTCCTTCAGAGCGTGAGGTAGACTTTTCTATTGATCTCATTCCAGGAGCGGCACCAGTGTCCATTCCTCCTTATAGGATGGCTACACCTGAGTTACAGGAGCTCAAGAAGTAGTTGGAGGAGTTGCAGGCAAAGGGTTTCATCTGACCCAGTACTTCTTCTTGGGGTTTACCTGTCCTATTTGTGAAGAAGGAAGACATAACCCTTAGTATTTTTGTGTATTATCGAAAGTTGAACCAGTTGACGGTCAAGAACCGATATCCCTTGCCGATGATCGATGACCTCTTTGATCAGCTTCGAGGAGCCCGAGTGTTCTCGAAGATTGATTTGAGGTCCGACTATCATCAGTTTCACGTTAGAATATCAGATATACCTCTTACATCCTTCAGGAGTAGGTATGGTCTATATGAGTATATGGTCATGCCATTCGGTCTCACGAATGAGCCAGCAGTTTTTATGGCACTGATTAATCGAGTGTTCCATCCATACTTGGATTCCTTTGTGGTGGTTTTTGTGTACGACATCTTGTTGTACTCTCACACTCGACACGACCATGCAACCCATCTTGAGATCATTCTGAGTACACTGGGAGACCATCAGTTATATGCTAAGCTCTTGAAATTTCACTTTTGGTTGGATCAGATTCACTTCTTGGGTCACGTTATCTTAGAGACAGGATTATCAATAGACCCAGAGAAAGTGAGAGATGTAGTTTCCTGGGAGCATCCGGAGAATTTCTTTGAGGTGCGGAGTTTTCTAGGGCTAGATGGATACTACAGGCATTTTATATAGGACTTTTCATGCCTTGTAGCACTGCTGACATGTCTAACCAAGAAAGGGGTGAAGTTCTTATGGTCAGATTCTTGTGAGATAGCCTTTTAGGAGCTGAAAGGGAGATTGACGTCAGCACCAATACTAGTCTTTCCAGAGCCGGGCAAGAGCTATACAGTCTACTATGATACTTCAGGTGTCTGATTGGAAGTTTTTCTTATGCAGGGAGATGGAGTCATTGCGTACGGGTCTCAGTAGTTGAGGCCACACGAGAGGAACTACCTAACGCATGATCTTGAGTTGGAAGTTGTTGTTCATTCCTTACGTTGTTGGAGACATTACCTTCTGGGAGAGCATTTTGTGGTTTTCACCAACCACAAGAGTCTCAAGTACATCTTCACTCAGCATGATCTGAATCTGAGACATTGTAAGTGGGTCGAGTATCTTCAGTCCTTCAACTTTGAGCTTGCCTATACGCCGGGAAAGGTAAATGCAGTGGCTGATGCGTTGAGCAAGAGAACTCAGATTCAGGCAGTTCAGGAGGCCAGCAGTGGGTGGCAGCTTATGGCTCTGTTCTCTGAGATGCATTTATAGGTGCATGACAAACAGGGGTAGAATTTTCTATCTTCTGTAGCTGTTACCTCTACCCTTCTTGATCGGGTATGGATGAGGCAGTTATCAGACTCAGAAGGCCTAGTCATGTGGGAGAGTGTTTCAGGAGAGGATCCTCTTCCCAGATGGACAGTGGGTGAGGATGAGATCTTGCATTTCCAGGGACGTGTGTGGGTGCCAGTAGACATACGCGAGGAACTGATGCAGGATTTTCATTCTTCGGTTTGGGTAGTTCATCCTGGTGTCACTAAAATGTATTGTGATCTACACCACCAGTACTAGTGGCTAGGTATAAAGAGAGATGTTGTTGGGTTCGTCGTGAGATGTTCTACTTTTCAGCAGGTGAAAAAGGAGCATCAGTGACTAGCAGGACTTTTACAATAGTTATCCATCCCTGAGTGGAAGTGTAAATATGTCGCGATGGACTTCATTACCAGGTTACTGAGGTCACATCGAGGGAGTGATGCTGTTGGGTTGTTGTCGATAGTCCTACAAAGGTTTCTCACTTCTTACCGATCAAGGAGACCTTCAGTGTTGATGAGATGGGGCGGTTGTACATCCGGGAGATTGTACATCTGCATGGATTTCCACACTCCATTATTTCAGTCAGGGATGCGCATTTTACTTCTCGGTTCCGGAAGGGGCTTCAGAAAGCTTTGGGTACACTGGTACTTTTGAGTAAAGCATACCATCCCCAGACAGATGGACAGTCTAAGCGTACGATCCAAGTGGTTGAGGATATGCTCTGAGATTGCATCCTAGACTTTGGTGGTTCTTTGGAGAAGCATATTCCTCTTGTGGAGTTTTCCTATAACAATAATTTTCAGGCAACTATTCAGATGGCACCTTACGAGGCTTTGTACGGTAGGCCATGCTGATCACCTTTGTACTATCTGGAGGAAATAGAGGCAGCTTTGTTAGGACCTCATCTTGTTCAGGAGACCCCAGAGTAGATAGAGTTGATTCGAATGAGGATGGCTACAGCACAGTCTCTACATAAGTCTTATGCTGATCAGAGAAGATGACCTCTAGAGTTCGAGGTCGGGGATCAGGTTTTCTTGCGTGTCGCACCGAGGTTGGGACACAAGAGGATTCAGAGACAGGGTAAGCTTTCACCATGGTACGTCGAGCCGTTTGAGGTGTTGGAGAGAGTTGTACCGGTTTCTTGTCAGTTTCAGTTACCTCAGATGTATCGGGATATGCATGAAGTCTTCCACGTCTCTCAACTTCGACGATACTTTTCAGACCCATCTCATGTTTGTCAACCCGAGGAGGTTGAGATCGAAATGGATGCATTTTTTTAGGAGCATCCTATCTGTATTGTCGATCATAGTAAAAAGTTTCTCTGTGGTCGGTCTGTTCCTCTGTTATGGGTGTTATGGCAGCATGGGCGAGTATAGGACGAGACCTAGGAGAGGGAGGCTGATGTACGATTTCAGTGGCCAAAGTTGTTCGGGGTTTCTTCTTCTATGTCACGCTAGGGAAATTTGGGGACAAATTTCTTTAAGGGGGGAAGTTTATAAGAACTTGGATCTTCATTTCAGATATGTTTATCCTTTTCAGGTCATTTTTGAGAAAAAAAGGAAAATCTGGAAATTTTCAAAATACACGATGTGTACTTTATAAGTACACACTGTGTGATTTGATGCAGCACCAGGCCGTGTGCTGGCTATGTCTGGGCCACACACATGGTGTGTAGGGGCGATGTGGAGGCCGCTTAAAGTAGAGTACGGAAAGGCCAAGTACACGTCGTGTACCACAGAAGTACACACCATGTATTTTCTTTTTTTCATTAAATGGACCAGGTTCGTGCCTAATCAACGGAAACCCCTACTTCTCCAGGTTCTTCGACCGAGAGCACCCATACGGCCGTGAACATCCCCCGAGCCCCTGAGCCTCCATCTGTTATCCAAATTGACGACTGTTGATTTCATTAGAACCACAACGGTGAGCTCTTTATTATTCTTGAGTCTCATTCCGTGATTCTACTTCTTTCTCAAGATATCGTGGGTTGAGCATTTTGTGCGTTTTCTTAGATCTATGCCATTATAAGGAGAATCAAGCCTCATGGTTCTAGTATTTTTATCTCTTAGAATCAAGGTAGGTGGTTTGTGCCTTACCTTTCGAAGTCTTTGATTTTTATGTGAAAATTCCACCAATACCCATGAACGGGGTATTGCGTGTTTACCTTTTTGACCCTGTTATTTTCCTTCCATGATCGTATGCTTGTGTAGAGGTAATTTGATCATGTATGAGGATAATTTATGTGCTTGGATGTTTTGGACATGCCTCGTTCTTTTTAGGACCTTTGGTTCATGTTTAGCCTTTGGCCGTTATACCTGTTTTTAATGCCTTGTGATTGTAGGATGGAATGATATTCTTGACATGATTATTATTTTGTAGACTGGTTAGCCAAGTAGCTCTGTAGGTGTACTTTGGCCTTATATAATTATTATGCACTAACTGGCATAGGACCGTGAGAAATTGGTGTTATAGACTATAAGGGATTGACCGAGTGAGCTTCCCAAAGAGTCTTGGATATTGTAGACTACAGGAGTGTGGACCGAGTGAGCTTCCTTAGAGAGTCTTGGACATTATAGACTACATGGGATAGAATGAGTGAGAATCCTAGAGAGTCTTTGATATTATATACTATAGGATGGTAGACCAAGTTAGCTTCCTCAGAGAGTCTTTACTTTGTTGGAATTTCTTTAAAACCTTTCCAAGCTAGAGAAGGAATTGACTGAGTGATCTTCCTTAGAGAGTCTGTCATAGACCTGAGACTATAGGAGGAATTGACCGAGTGATCTTCCTCAGAGAGTTTCTAGACATTTGGGATATAAGAGGGTTAGACCGCGTGATCTTCCTTAGAGAGTCCCTGACTACCCTAGACTATAAGGGGAATTGACCGAGCGAGCTTCCCCAGAGAGTCTTATAATTTTCATATGACCAAACCAGAGGGGTTAGGCTGAGTGCACTACCTAGAGGGTTGTTGGTACTTCTTGGATAAGACCAAAGGGGTTGGCTACAAGTACTTCCCATAGGGGTTACTATTGTGGTTAGCTATTTGTTTCACTATTGCTTGTTGTTCTGTTGATTGATTACTATTGTATATCATCCTGTTAATGCTTACTATTTACTGTCTGTTGTTTAGTGTTACTGTTTACTGCTTACTATACTATTATCGGCCATATACTCACTGACCGTTAGACACAGATCTTCGGGTAGTTGCATACTGGGATTTAGTCTCACACCCTGTTTGGGCCATGCTTTTAGGCCCAAACAGACTATGTTGTTGCAGGTATAGACAAGGGCAAGCGCCCTTCGACTTCTGGTAATTGATTGTTTTGGAGTAGGAGAGCATGGGACCAAGCCGAGGCTTGCGATGCTGAGGAGTTGCTTATTTTTTTTCTTTTTTACTTGGGTTTAGTATTTTATTCATCATTTTGACTTGTTTGGCTACTTTCCTAAACATATGTATTGTGCATCATTTCTTATATACGTGTGTGCTCCAGTTGTTTATTGTTTAAGTATTCCGTTGTTTATTACTGTTGGATATTCACTGCTTCCGCTATTGTATTATTTGTTTACTTTCACTGCGTACTCTTCCAATGAGGGAATAGTTTCCCCAATATCACATCCAAGGCCCTCGCTTTTTAGCAGGCTCTTCTGTTTGGGGAAATGCGCTTGAGTCCATGTGACCAACCAGGTACGGGGTGCCTCTGGGTGGCTTTCGGAACCGATACATTACACTTTTGATTTTAAAATAATATATAATTGGATGGTATATAATATATAAAGAATCATTATCATCTTATATTTATTATTTACATCAATTACACATCATTATTATACCCATCCAAATAATAATGTACTAAATAACAATTACACCTAAACGTGGAGACTGTAAGTCGTACGTACGCACATATGGTGACATGTCATTCAAAGGATGGATAGAGTAATAAATTTGGTTGTACCATATTTATAATAACATAAAATTATATAAAAGATACTTGATTTATTATTTTATAATGGAAACAACGAAAAATAAGGAAGTGGAAGAAGAAAGGAACTTGAAAGAGGTGATAGAATATTTACCTCTTCTTCGGGTTCTTCCTTTTGATTTGATCAAAAGGGCTCCTTAGTTTGGCTTTCTAACTAAAGGAAGTCCTCTAGGATGAAGGGAGGATAGTTTAGAGGGTATTTGGGCAGAGTTGTTCCAATAAAAATGGCTTTGAAGGTGTGAACTATAGAGAAGGGGGAGTGCCCTTTTATAAGATGGGTGAGGGGTACCTTAAGAAAAGCTAGAAATATTATTTTATAATTAAATAATTTTCAGTTTCTAATGGATCAAAAATGGATTATTTAAAGTATAAGGTGGGAATGGGACTAAAACCAGTCAACCAATAGGTTTTAGATAGGTTTGGGTCACAATATTAACTTTATCTTTTAGATTTAACTCTTAGTTAAATAGTTTGACATTTACCATGTCTCTTTCTATTTTTATATTATATGGTTAATAAACTTACTATATACTTCTAAGCGAACCACAAGTAGTTCATTAATGATACACATATAATTATATAAGTTCTTTGGCCGAACATTATATTTTTAGTAATATAATATCAATTAATAATATAATATATTTTTTTTAAACTCTTTTATGTCAATTTTGACACTATTTGGTATTTTGTTTTTTCTAAATTCATAACAGCATTATTACTTCGAAAACAATTCATCTAACCAACCCTAATATGTCATATTAACCTATAAAATTAGTTTAATTCATAAAAAGTCTCAAATTAAATTTATTTTGGTATTTATAACATCAATTATTTTAATCTTTCATTAATTAGGTAATTACTCCATCATCATTGTGTCATAAATAAATTAAATTATTTAATGTCTAAAAAATATTTATAAAATAGAATTATGTAGGATATATTTTTATATTTCAAATGAATATTTATAGTCTAATTTATCTTATTTATAACCCTATATTAAAAATGTTTTAGTTATTAAACTTTGATTTTAACTCTTTTAACTCTCTTTAAATAAAATAATAATAAGTGTCCTAATCTAATCCAAGTGGACAAAAGAGGTAAATATTTTATTCCTAAATTTTTTTTGGGTTGAATTATACTTATAAAATATAATTAGGACCTGTTTTAGGGTAATACTAATATCATTTTTACCCTTAAATACCCTATTTACTTTTAACCGTGGTAAATAAAAGTAAAAAGATACTATTCACCAAAAATTATTTTCATCTTACTGAACCACATTTTTCTTAATTATATCAACCATGTATCTCATATTTTCTAAATTCCACTCACAGAATTGATAAAATTAAGTTTTATGTAAATTTTCAAATTTTCCTAGGAGGTGGGTAAAAGACGGTAAAAAGTTCAATAAAAAAATTATATCAAAAATTATTATTAACTGACATCACTGAATTACATTGAACTTATATAGGTATTATGCATATATTTTTACCTAAATTAAATTTGAATAAAATAAATAATTATTTAAATAAAAATTTGGTTTTAAACTATAACTCATTGTTTTTCACTATTCATCAAAAATTGAAAGTTTTCAGAAAAATACAAAAAATTCACCCTAAGCTAATTTCGATATTCTGAACCCAAAAATGAAGTCCATTTTGAAAGATAATATTAATAAAGTATTAAAAATTGGGTATTACTATTCATAATGGCTAGTTTGATTGGTTTTGGTGTGTTAGAACTCAAAGTTTCATACAACACATGCTACTGTATTATTCAAAGAGAAGTGTACCGTGGAAGCTTGGGGTGTTGCATTCTCCCATCCTTCAAATAATTTTTTCCTCAAAATTTATATAATATTACTGCATAAAAAGACTCAGGTGGTTCTTCATCATAAGTTTCCTAGGTTCTCACATTGCCTCTTCAATCTTATGATTTCTCCATATAACTTTTACCAGACGAGTCGTTCGGTTTCTTGGCACTTGTTCTCTTGTATCAAGAATCTTGAACGGCTCTTCTCAATAAGACAGATCGAGTTCCAGTTCAAATTCCTCATAGTTAAGTACATGAATTGAGTCAGGAATGTATTTTCTCAACAGTGATACGTGGAATACATCATGAACATTGGAGAGACTTAGCGACATTTCCAAACGGTAATCTACAGCCCCAATTAATTCTAGAATTTCGCAAGCTCCGATTTACCTGGGACTTAATTTACCCTTTTTACTGAAACATATAACACCCTTCCATGGAGATACCTTCAAGAAAACATGATCTCCTACCTAAAATTCTAAATCCTTCCTTCTGTTATCGGCATGGCTCTTCTGCCTACTTTGTGCTACTTTGATGTGGTTTTGGGTTACCTTCACCTTTTCCATCATTTCCTCCACCAGTTATGGGCCTACGAGTTTTCTTTCACCAATATCATCCCAACAGGTTGGTGTGTGACATCTCCTTCCGTATAATACATCATATGGTTCCATCTGAATACTTGAATGGAATATATTGTTATAGGAAAATTCTACCATAGGTAAATATTTATCCCACATACCTTGAAAGTCAAGTGAGCATGATCTCAACATGTCTTCTAAGTTTTGAATAGTCTGTTCTAATTGTCCATCAGTTTGGGGGTGGTATGCAGTGCTCAAATGAAGTTCAGTATCCAGGGCTTTCTAAAGACTTTTCTATAATCTTGATGCAAAACGTGGATCACGATCCGAAACAATTGATAGGGATACCCCATTAAGTCCTACAACTTCATTAATATATAGTCTTTCTAAAAGTTCAAGTGGTAAATCTTCTCTTATAGCAAGAAAATGTGCTGAATTGGTAATACGATCAACAATGACCCATAATGCATCGTAATTTATATGAGTCGTTGGTAGTCCCATGAAAAATTCCATCGTAATATTATCCTATTTCTACTCAGGTATGGGAAGAGGTTGAATGAATCCTCCAGGTTGTTGCCTTCTCGCTTTCACTTGTTCACAAACCATACATCTTAACACAAAATCAGTAATTTCCCTCTTCATGTTGTCCCGCCAAAAATGTTCCTTCAAATCTCTATACATTTTTGTGATCCTAGGGTGTATATAGAAATTGGAACTATGAGCATCATCCAACAATTCTTTTTTTAGATCAGGTATATCAGGAACACAAATTCTCTTCCCATGTTTCAAAATTCCATCTTCATAGACAAAGTCTCTCAATCTCTAATTGTTCATAGATTTAATCTTTTTTTGAAACTCTTCATCACCGGTCTGAGAACTCTTTATCTTTTCTAAAAAATATGGTTTGGAAACCATTTAAAAAATCATTTATGTTTCACCTTCTATAGTTATTCCCATATCCATCTTTATTGGATCCATGTATATAGGATCCTTTTCAACTCTCATCTTGTTCAAAACTCTATTATCCTTTATTCTCAAAGCATCTCCTACCTTATTTGCCTTCCTCATGTGGTAGTGTATAGTTCAATCATAATCCTTGAGTAGTTCAATCCATCGCCTTTGCCTCATGTTGAGTTCTTTTTCTGAGAAAATATACTTCAAAATCTTGTGATCAGTATAAACCTAACATTTTTTACCATAGAGATAATATCTCTATATCTTCAAAGAAAATATTATAGCTGCTAACTCAAGATCATGAGTGGGATAGTTTTGATCATGAATTTTTAACTATCATGATGCATAGGCAATAACCCTATCATTCTGTGTAAGGACACAACCGAGTCCTTTCTTTAAAACATCGCTATAAATAACAAACTCACCATTCCCCGATGGTAGAGTCAATATAGGAGCACTAACTAATCTTATCTTCAGTTCTTCAAAAAAATCTTCACACTCTTTTTTCCAAACAAATTTAACCCCTTTTCGTGTGATCTTTGTTATCTGGTTATCCAATCAGGCTATATTCTAGATGAAACGTCGGTAATAACCTGATAAACCCATAAAACTATGTACCTTAGTTATACTCATTGGTGTTGGACATTTCTGGATTGCCTTGGTCTTAGAATGATCAACAGAGATTCCATCCTTAGAGACAATATGGCCAAGAAAAGAAATCTCCTAAAGCCAGAATTCACACTTTCTAAACTTCCCATATAATTTGTGTCTTCTAAGAGTCTTCAAAATAATGCACAAGTGATTTTCATGATCTTCATAGATTTAGAGTATACCAAGATATCATCAATAAATACCTCTACAAATCCATCAAGATATTATTTGAAAACACAATTCATTAGATCCATGAAGACAGAGGGTGCATTGGTCAATTCAAAAGGCATTACTGTAAACTCATAATGCCCGTACCTGGTTCAAAATGTTGTTTTCGGAATGTCTTCCTTCTTCACACATAATTTATGATATCTAGATCGAAGTTAAATCTTTGAAAAGTATTGAGCTCCATTTTTTTGTTCAAATAAATCATCAATGCGAGGTAGGGTATACTTGTTCTTTATTGTTATAGAATTGATCTCCCTGTAGTCAATCCACAACCTCATAGATCCATATTTCTTCTTAACAAAAAGGATAGGGGCTCCCATGGAGAAAAATTAGGGTGAATAAATCCCTTATTACTCAATTCCTCTATTTGTTTCTTTAGTTCCACTAATTCCACAGTGGCCATTCTATAAGGGGTCTTCGATATGGGCCTTGAACCAGGAATTAAATCAATGGAAAACTCAATTTCTCGTTCTGGAGGATGTACAGGTAAATCTTCTGGAAACACATAAACATATTCTTTCACAATAGGTACATCCTCTATTTGAACATTCCTTTCCTCACCCATAGTTATTTCATTCTCTTCCTCCCCAATAATTGAATTTAGTTGAGCTACTGGGGGTGGATCTAGATAAGAATCAGGTGCTGACGATTCTGATCTAAAGATAAGGTGTTCTTTATCATCATCATCAAAAATAGTAACCTCCTTCTTCTTACAATAAATTTTTGCATCATGGTCTGAAAGCCAATCCATACCAAGGATTATATCAAATTCAATCATGGGGATGATGATGAGATTATTAGATAAAGAACATTTATATGCATTAATGGGAATTGATGCACAAAACCTTTCTATGATGATACTTCCCTTAGGTGTTTTGACTGAAAACTCCTTTGTTAAATCAAATTGAAAATATCTAATTTTATTAGAAAACTGGTAAGATATGAAACAATGCGATGATCTAGAATCAAATAAAGCATTTTCTAAACTTGAAGAAACCATTAAATTCCCTGCCACCATATCTTTAGAAGCTTCAACCTCAATAGTAGTGATAGCATAATCTTGGCCTTGATCCCTTGGCCTTTTCTAAGGTAATTTCCCCTGATGCTTAGGCCATTCAGTTGTATAATTCCCCCTTTCTCTACAATTGTATCATTCAACATCGACCGCCTCTTTCATCCCCTTGCAATCACGAGCTTGGTGGACTTTTTCACCACATTTGTAACACTCTCATTCCCTTCAAGCAAGTACTAGGGTGTTTCTTACCACATTTACTATAGGTTGGATATTCAACCTTCTTTTTCTTCCCCTTATTTCCATTTCCTAAGTGTTCAGTTGATCTCTTCTTCTCTTTATTTGATTTAAAGTCATAAGACTTACAGATTTTTTTCTGTCTTGATAGCACATGAGACAATATCTTCGTATGACGAGAAGGATTGTGAGACTAATGCTTGATGGAGAAATTGTTTTAACCCATCAAATAAATGATCAATATTACTTCTTGGTTATGTATATAATCTGCAGCATGCCTCGCTAACCTTTTAAAGTTAGCCTCATACTTTGGACATTCTCATCCTCCTTTTGCCTCAGACTCAAAAATTGCCTTTCTATATCTGTCCGATGGTCACGAGGAAAGTATTTTTCTAAGAAAATATCTTTAAAATCTCTCCATTCCATATTTGATACTTCATTATATTCCTTTGTGTTTTGAATCAATGATTACCATTGATCAGCATCTTCAGTGAGGCAGTAAACTGCCATGACAACTTTTTCCCTTTTTATACTCCCCAAGGCGTGGAATAATTTCTCTAAGGAATTTATCCATTGCTTAGACACTAATAGATGTGTACTCCCATTTATTTTTGGTGGTTGTTTCCTCATTAATCAATCTAACATTGATCCTCTACACTGCGGATCAGGGTGCTCCATACGGGTAAGGTTATTATTCATAACCTGAGTAAGTTTTCTCAATATAGTGATAAGCTGATTAGCACCAGTTGTATCACCAGCTCCACTATAATTATCCTGGGCAGGAGGTAAATCCCTACATGGAGTGTGTGCATTGATACGGTTTAAATTCCTTCCACTAGGATCCATTTCTAAACAATGTCATAAACTAGATTAGTTTATGAATCGCAATACACAAATCCAAACTTGTAAAACACTTAACATAAATTGAACAGTTTATGGATATAATCCATAATCATAAAAAAAATGTTTTCTTTGAGGAAGTATATACTCATAAACCTTTCATAATGGTTTGTAAAGAAAATGATAATTATCCTAAGCATATCCCCCCGAGAGTGTCCTAACCAAGAGTGCAGCAATGCCCATTTTCATGTACCAGGATACCCTAGGTCAAGCCTGAAAATCCTTGTCGGAGTTTTCACTCCTAGGTACATTTGTGCCATAGCCTCCTCTACTTGCTTGTATCCATAAAGGGATGTATTTCTTGGAAAATACACAAAATCTCTACATTAACAAAATTCTATGAAGTTCTTCAATATCAGTCCTCAATGTCTATCTTAGGATAACGTCCTCTTATCATAGTCTATCTAAATCTAGTTTCCAAGGTTCGTACTAAACTTCCTCTAATACCAACTATAATTCCCCAACCCTAGTTACCTAGTGTCGGTGCATTATTATATAACATTGTCATGATCACAAAAGATCAATTCTCAAAAGACCAATTAGTGTAGTATCCTTGAAGTAATAGATACATTCATAAGGTTTACATTACATCATAAAATGAAAAACTACAACAACATTGTTTCCATGGAACACACTCATATCCCCTCAGACTATTCCTACAAGTCATTCATAAAAAACTTCTACGCATCCTATGAAAAATAAAACATAGAAAGGGGTGAGCTCAGATTCTCAGTAAGTATAACAATATAGAAGAAAATTTCATAAATAAGAATAAAAATTAAAAAAAATGTATAAGACTAAAACAAAAGAATTTTAAAATTGAACTACAGCATAATATGGCAAAGATAAAATCAAATAATTCCATTTACTTACTCACATGGATATTCTACTAGTCGAATAATCACATGCAATATCAATAGCCACTTTTATAATGAGGGAATGCATAATGCCAGACTTTCATAACTTCATAGTCAAGGACTTGTTCCAAGACTAAAAATAAGATTTCTTCAAGTCCTTGTGTCAAGACACAAGTTTGTCTCATGAGACCTACCAATGCATCGAGGATCTATAGCGAGCTCCACCCGTCACTAACTAAGTCTAATGCATTCCTCATACGAAAAGGTTTAAACATAACATAAACATTCCTATTAAAACTAGCATATGAAATGTCAATACTTTATCCATAAACCATGAATGGTATAAAAATAACACATCCATAGTCAAACTTATCACAAAACCTTCAATACAATATGGAAGTTTTGTATCATAATAAATCAACTTCAAATAAGCTTAAAATCCATCAAAGGATGTTGACATAGATGAAATCAAAACCTTTTTTTGAGAAATATATCTTTCTATTTTTGAAATCATTTAAGAGTCACATAATTTTATGAAGAAAACATTTATTTTAAAAATATTCTTATAAGATTTTAAGGTAATCTTTGATGATGTTATAATGATGGAAAATATCTGCACCCGTCGTATAAGTTAAAGAAATAAATTCTTACCTTAATTTTGTCGAAAAGGTTATAAAGGACCTTGTTTGGAAAACAACAGAAATATTCCATCATAAATATCTTATAAAAGTAAAAGAAAGGTATAAATGACTTTAACCCATAGTCTAGTAAATATTAATAATGTTTTGAAATACATTTTTAAGAAACCTGGATATGCATGATAAAGAGGTCTCTGTAGATAATTACCTATAAACAACCTCGGATAATGAAGAGATTGTAAAATTAACCTTTAAATTGTACTTTTCCTTGTTCGAGGGTAGTTTAACCTCCTGTATAATGGTGGAATAATTTTTATTAAATTATAAAATAATCATATACATTAATATGATATCATATATGATCTCTTAACATTGCTTTGTTAATAATATCTTAGTATTATCGTTGTTCCGTGTGTTAACAGATTTGTTTTCCTTTCTATCCTTTGTTATGTGAGTCATATTTTTCATGGATTGGATGTATATTATTAATATCTATAATGATATCAAGTCTTTAAACATTATTTTTAATCATCTAATAAAACTTAGTCTTGAATGGATCCGATGGTAAATGAATCTCATCGCGTTCGTGGAGACGGTAATCCGTACGTATGCACGAGTGACAATATCATTCTTTTGATGTTAAAATAATATATAATTGGATGGTATATTATATATAAATAATCATTATCATGTTATATTTATTATTTATATCAATTATATGTCATTATTATACCCATCCAAATAATAATGTATTGAATAACAATTACACCATGACGTGGCGATGGTAAGCTGTACGTACGCATGTATGGTAAAATGTCATTAAAAGGATGGATAGAGTAATGAATTTGGTTGTATAATATTTATAATAACATCATAGTATATATAAGATACTTAATTTATTATTTTATAATGGAAACAACAAAGAAAAAGGAAGTGGAAGAAGAAAAGAACTTGAAAGAGGTTATAGAATATTTACCTCTTCTTCGGGTTCTTCCTTTGATTTGATCAAAATGGCTCTTTAGGTTGGATTTCTGAATAAAGTAAATCCTCTAGGATAAATTGAGTATAGTTGATAGGGTATTCAGGTAGATTTTGGCCGAGAGAAATGGCATTTAAGGTGTGAATTATAGAGAATGGGGAGTTCCCTTTTATAAAGGGAATGAGGGAACCTTAGAAAAAGCTAGAAATATTATTTTATAATAAAATAATTTTCCATTTCTAATGGCTCCAAAATGGATTATTTAAATTCTAAGGTAGGTATGGGTCGAAAACCACTCAACCAATAGGTTTTATATAGGTTTGGGTTACTATATTAACTTTATCTTTTATATTTAACTCTTAGTTAAATAGTTTGACATTTATCATGTCTCTTTGTATTTTTATATAATATGGTTAATAAACTTACTATATACTTCCAAGAGAACCCCAAGTGGTTCATTAATGATAAAAATATCATTATATAAGTCCTTTGGCTGAACATTATATTTTTATTAATATAATATCAATTAATAATATAATATTTTTCTTAAAAACTCTTTTATGTCAATTTTGACACTATTTGGTATTTTGTTTTTTCTAAATTCATAAGAGCATTATTACTTCAAAAACATTCATCTAACCAACCCTAATATGTAATATTAACCTATAAAATTAGTTTAATTCAAAAAAATCCTCATATTACATTTATTTGGGTATTTATAATATCAATTATTTTAATCTTTCCTTAATTAGGTAATTACTTCATCATCATTGTGTCATAAATAAATTAAATTATTTAATGTCTAAAAAATATAAATAAAATAATATTATATAGGAAATATTTTTATATTTCTAATGAATATTTATAGTCGAGTTTATCTTATGTATAACCCTATATTAAAAATGTTATAGTTATTAAACTTTGATTTTAACTCTTTTAACTCTTCTTTAAATAAAATAATAATAAGTGTCTTAATCTAATCCAAGTGGACCAAAGAGGTTCATATTTTATTCCTAGGGTTTTTTTGGGTCGAATTATATTTATCCAATAGAATTAGGACGTGTGTTAGGGTAATAATAATATCATTTTTACCCTTAAATACCCTATTTACTTTTAATCGTGGTAAATAAAAGTAAAAAGTTACTATTCACCAAAAATTATTTTCATCTTATTGAACCAAATTTTTCTTACTAATATCAACCATGTCTCTCGAATTTTTGAAATTCCATTCATAAAAGTGGTAAAATTATGTTTTATGTGAATTTTCAAATTCTCCTAGGAGGTGGGTAAAAGACGGTGAAAAGTTCAATAAAATTTTTATATATCAAAAATTATTATAAACTGACTTCAATTATTTTAATTGAACTTATATAAGTATTATTTATCTATTTTGACCTTAAATAAATTTAAATAAAATAAATAATTATTTAAATAAAAATTTGGTTTTAAACTATAACTCAGTGTTTTTCACTATTCATCAAAAATTGAAAGTTTTCAGAAAAAATACCAAAAATTAACCCTAAGCTAATTTCGATATTATGAATCCAAAAATGAAGTCCATTTTGAAAGATAAAATGTATAAATTTTCAAAAATTTGGTATTACTATTTATAACGGCTAGTTTGATTGGTTGTGGTGTGTTAGAACTCGAAGTTGCGTACAACACACACTACTGTATTATTCAAAGAGAAGCATACCATGGAAGCTTGGAGTGTTACAGCATACACAATTTAGCAGTGAAATTCATAAAAACCATTTGGCCAAATACATGTTCAAAACCATATAAGACTAAAAACCTAGAGCATTAATGAATTAAACAACATTTAGTTGGCATACATGGCATGTAGTTTATTAATTCCCACGTCTAAAGTAAATGTTGATCCATTCGATGAGTTAAGAGGATACATGGATAGAAAAATACATTACGTGTAGTTGACATACATGATATGTGTCCCTTCATCGAAAGAACATGATAATTCTTTTGGTAGGTTTCGTAGACACAATTCAAGAGCGTTACATGGCATGTAGCTAGCTTATACATTTCATGTAGTCCATCCAAGGTACAAGTCAAAACCCGTGGTGTTAACCCTAGATACATGGAAATTGAGGAAAACAATTAGTAGCTTGTAAGTACATGTCGTGTTGTCTCCCAATAAAGGATGAAATTAAATTACATTAAATTATTAATTACAACATTAAATCCTTATTATATTGACTGTCACTAGATGTGATTGAAAATTTAATAAACATTATAAATAATTATTAAATACTCAATTAGTTTAATGTAATGATATATGAATATTATTTCTACCATTTATTTTTCCTAAATACATTTGTGATGGGAAAATCCATGAGAATTTGGATGGTCATTAAGATGAAAATGAAATTAATTAATTAATTAATACAATCATTTTCATCATAAATAATAAAAAATGAATATAAATGAATATTATCCAGTTTACTTATTCATAATATTTTCATGTGTGTGACCAATCATGAGCTTGACCAAGACCTATGTATGTGTTGGAATTATTTAATTTAATTTATTACATGGTTTTGAAATATTTTTTATTAAATTAAATATTATGGACTAAGAGTCATACCACCATCTATTATTATGTAGGACATGAATGTCCAAGGTTATTTATATAATTCCCCTTAACCAATCATTTAGTTCCCCTCACATACATGTGAGTTATAAATACATGTAATAAATGGACTGTCCCAAGGTGAATGGAGGTTTATCACAATGAAACTGAGATGATACCAACCCATGTGATACACAAGTGGATAGGTGTAATGTCGTAACATGTGGTAAGACGGGAACATTTAGTTTTTTCCTAGGTCATATATTTATTTATTTATTTTCCACTCAATAAATCAACGATTAGATAAGCTTATAATCGGTTCATTTAATTAATTAATTCATTTCTGTATTTTTTATTATTTATTCTATAGATGCAATACTATGATAACATAAATAAATGAACTAATTTGAAAATATGGAATATAAAAAAATGTATTATGCATAAATGTTTTATAAAAACATGGATAATCCCTTGAGAAAAATCCAATTAATATTTTCAAGACATGTAAATGGTAAAACAAGAAAAATTTTACATGTAATAAATAAAATCCTTCAAATATATGTCAAGTCATATTTGGCCTCCCATTACTTGATTTGTAATGAAACCAATAGAACTAAGTTCTTGACTCACCCTTGTTAGGACACTAACATTTATAAGGTGTATTATTATGAAGATTTTTTGTTGCAATCAATATTGTAGAAAGAACATCTCCACACTAATAGTAACTTCCAGAAATGGTATATAGACCTTTAAGTTTTGTTGAACCATGAACAAAGATCTTACAAGCTATAATTTTTACTACTTAATCCACCTATAAAGGTGGTGAGTGATGAAGAGTTCAATGTCTATGATAAACCCATCAATGATGTAGTATAAGTTTAGTGTTTAGTGATTTCATTCATGTAAAGTGAACTCATGAAGTCTCATGAAAACATGGATTCTTATAGCATGATGGATCATCTTCGTGGTATTTTCTAAGAGAGAGAAAGACAAAAGTAGTTTGAGATATCTAAGAAACACTTTTAAAGTAATCTTGGAGCAGATCTATTAAATCGTACTCACATAGTAAAACTCATTGGATACATTGAGATCTTAAAAGTTATAGGTTTTAAACTACCTAATGAATTTTGCATTGATCCCATTATTGCATCACTCCTTTGGATCTTCTCTAGCTTCACTGTCAATTTTAATATTAAAAACATTTATAAGTCTCTCCCAATTTTACTCACTCTTCCTCACAACTTGATAAGGAAATTAAGCATGAAAATACTTCCATATTTATGGGGAATAAATATAAAGTCCAAAAGAATATATTTAAGGACAAATGTTCTTAATTAATTTCCAATAATTGAAAGTTAAGGGTGAAATCAGGGGAGAAGGATTCAATCTATTTCTCATGTGCAAGAAGGGTCACTGGAAGAAAAATTGCACCCATTCAAATAAGCAAGGGGAAGCTTTAGGTGAGTTTGTTATCGAGTGAAATTTATCTATTTCTACAAAATGGGTATTAGATATTTTTCAAGGTGCTAAGATATATATTTAAATTAATGAACCAAGTATATTTAGAAATACTGGCTAAGTGGAGGTAGATCTATGAGTTGTCGGCAAAGCCAAACTTCCTATTGAGGCTATCGGGGATTACCACCTCATGTTATCGATTAGAATGATCTTGGTTTTGTTAGGTTATTATTATATTTCATTCATTACCAAAAACATTATTTATATATCAATACTTGATACATATGGATTTATTTTCAATATTGGGAATAAATTTTTTATCTTTTATAAATATAGAATTTATTTTGGTAAGGAATATTTAAAAACATTCTTTATGTGTTCGATTACACAAACCAAGTAATGGAAATCAAAAACGAAACTACTCAACATGAATCATACCACACCCAACATTTTAATCAACATCTAAGTTATGTAAACTAAAAGTGTTTGAACATATTAAAATAAGATAAATATTTAAATTCCTTTGAGCTAGAACAATTTGGTGTATGTCACCCATGTTTACAAGGAAAAATGACCAAAGCCTCATTTAGTGTAAAGGGTTAAAGGGACAAATATCTTCTTAAATTAGTTTATACTAATGTATTTGGACCATTTTCAGTTGAATAAAGGGGTGTTTACTCATACTTAATAACTTCTACTGATGATTTTAGTAGATATGGATATTCCTACTTAATGGGGTATAAGTTATATTCCTTTGGAAAAATCAAGGAATACAAAAACAAAGTTCAGAAACATCTTGGTAAGAATATTAAGAAACCGTTCTCAGACCATGGTGTAAAATATCATAATCAAGATTTCATTGATTATTTATGGGAGTTTGATATTCTTTATCAACTCACTCCTCCTTATACACCATAGTGTAATAGTGTAATACAAAGGAGGAACTATGACTTTTTAGACATGGTGTGATCAATGATGAGTCATGCAAGTATTCCATTGTCATTTTTGTGATATGTGTTACAACTAGTAGCACATATACTAAACCAAGTGCCAACTAAATTGATAAATGGTATTCCATATGAATTCTTCATAGAAGAAAAACCATGTTGTCTAATTTATGTGCATGGGGTTGTGAAGCATTTATTAAGTCTTATTTAAGTAAAAAACTTCTTCCTCAATGAACTAAGTGTACCATTATAGGATACCCCAATGAAACAAGGGGATGTTATCTATATGATACCTTATAAAAAAAATTCCTAGTGTAAATACATGAGATATTCCTTGAGAGGGATCACATATATAAAATAGATAGTGTGAGAAAGATAGACTTCGATGAAGTCCAATATCAATGTACACAAGAGTTGTCACATGAACATATTCCACAAAGCCCCATGGAAAAAGATCTTTTAGAGACACAAGAACTATATAAGAGTACAAGAGAGGGTAGAGAACTAGTACTATACAGTTTTCTAGTCACCATGGATGGTGACTCATTATTAGTTGATAATAATGATCCTATAACCTATAAAGAAGTGTTAAGTAGCATAGATGCTGCTAAGTGGAAAGAAGTCATGAATTTTGAAATAGATTCCATCTACAAAAACTAATTATGTATATTGGTAGATCCTCTAGTGGATGTAAAGATAATTGGTTGTAAATGGTTTTTTAATAATAAATTGTATATATATGGAAAATTAAACACCTATAAGGTGTGACTGGTTACAAAAGGTTCAAATAGTTTTAAAGTTCTAGACTATGATGAATCCTTTAACCATTTTCAATGCTAATATCCATCATAATTATACTTTCCATTTTGGTTTTCCATTACTATGATATTTTACAAATGTATTTCAAAAATAGATATCTTTAATGGTAACCTTCCATAATATTTCTATATAACACAACCTAAAGGGTATGTAACTTCAAAAAATTCCAACAAGGTTTTCAAATTACAAATATCCAGTTATTGATTAAAGTAAGAATCTTGGTCAAGGAAAATTCAGTTTAATGAATCAATAAGAGAATTTTGTTTTATAAAGAAAGAATGGGAGCCTTGTGTATATAAGTGTTTTAGTGGGAGTGTGGTCATTTTCTTTAAAGTATATGTTGATGATATATTACGTATAATAAATTAAATACCATTATTACAGTCTGTTAAATCATATTTAAATAAATGCTTCTCCAATAAAGAATTAAGTGAAGAAACATATATTATTTGGATATAAATCCATAATGATATATCCAAGAGGTTACTCGACCTATGTCAAGGTACATATATTGATAAGATACTGAAGTGATTCAGTATAGAACAATCCAAGAGGGGATTGTTCCCAATGCCACATGGAATTCATCTTACTAGGAAAATATTCCCTTATACACATGAGTAAAGGGAAAAATGGAAAGGATTATATATGCATCAGTGATTGAGTTAGTCATGTATGATATATTGTGCATTAGATTATATGTTTCCTATACCTTGAGTGTATTATGTATATGTTAAGATAACCAGGTGACTACCATTGGATAGAAATCAGAACAATTATTAAGTATTTGAGGTGTACTAAAGATATATTCAGGTTATATAGAGGATATGAGGAATTAATCATCAGAGGATGTTTAGATTATTGTTTAAAAATAGATCAAGATGATATTAAATCACAAATGGGATACATCTTCACTTCAAATAGAGGTGTTATAAGATGGAAGAAATCAAATCTAGTTGTGGTCACAAATTCTATAGTATAGTTCGAGTATATTGTGTATTTCAAGGTAGATAAATAATAATTTTGTATATAAAACATCATCCAAGAGCTTGAAGTGGTACCTATAAGTAAGGATCACATTTTACTCTATTGTGATAATGATATAGTAGTGGATCTCACAAAAGTGACAAGGTCACATCAGTAGTCGAAGCACATACATCAGAAGTATCATCTCTTAATGGATTTTTCTTAGATATTTAAAGATGTAGTGATAAGAATATTCCTGGAATACAGAGTGTTATACCCCTTTATTAGAGCCTTAACTCAGTAAAAACATGATTATCCTCTGAGTTCTAGTGCACTGAATGTCATAGGTAGTTGGCTCTTGTTCAAGTGGGAGTTTTCTTGAATTAGTGTTATAGAACTTATTATTTGTACTATGATTACATGTATATTCAAATATTTAAATATTATTAAAAACATATTATTAAAAAATTATTGCACTATGTGTAATTGATGTAATAATTTCCTATGGTATCTATAAAATTGATAAGGTTGTAATAGTTACACACTTTGATGAGAACCTTGAAATGATATGATGATATTCTTAAATACAGTTATATGGTTGGATAACATTATATGATGAGACACATAGTACATATAATTTCATGTTTGAGTACTCTTAAGTGGATGATACTTCTTCACATAATGTTTGAACTTGGTAATCATCAAGATGTGGGATTATAAAAATAGTCCCACCAGTCATAATTCCACATATTTTAGTGTCATCAGATATTTTTATCTATAATCATGTGTAATGTTTATTATATGTTAATATTATCATTAATACATGTGATAACTCTCACACTTAGATTTACTGATAAGAACAGTGACGCCATATGTTTGTGGGAAGAAGGGTATGTTGGGTGTGTCAGGAATGACATGTTATTAATGGATAAGTTGAGTAAGGATTTGTCCCTTCCATCATTATAGAATTTTATATCTCATCCCTTTTATTAGAATGGAACTATCTCCTTAAATTCTATGTCCATGGTGTAAAAAAAATTATTTTAGATAGTTAAAGAAAGACATATCAATCATATACGTTGATGACGTGGATGTGATGCCTTGTTGATGAGATATTGTGATAAAGGGATTATATTAAATAGTGAGTGTTGGTATGTAGTCTTCAATATTACAACATTAATTTTTTCACTTGGGTTTCTATCCTATTTATAAACAATAATCTTAGACATTAGGCAAGCCCGACTAATTCCAATGAGAAATAATCTTATAGGGTCACACACTAAGAATTTCCGTTGATCTCGATTAAATTATATTTGAATCTAATTAATAGTATAAATTTTATTCTAAAAACCGAAGAATAATTTTATTCATTTTTTATTGATTGAAAATATTTATTGATGAATGAAATAATTAATAAAATATTTATTCATATATTCAATAAATTCTAGGGAGTTGGAATGGACCAAGATCATGTATGGTGATAAATATTAATTTACAATATAGTAAAATAATAATTATCATTTCTCTAGAGAGCTTATGTCATAAAATAATAATATTATTATAATTATATGTCATGAGGTTAGATAAAGATTATTATATAATTAAAGGGTGGGTATGAAATTAAATAATACTTTAACCTAAACCCTTACTCTATAAATAGATGGTCATGTCTATTGTGTAGGGTGAATCAATTAATCAAGACATAAAAATTATTATGCACAATAGAATTCATTCTTCATTCCTTTTCTATTCCTCTTAATAACAAGAAGCACTAGAGTGATTCTTTCAAGATCGAGGAAAATATAAGAAATTAATATGAACAATATAAGATGATTTATTTACTGTTATAACTCAAAAATCAATTGAATTCATTTAGAGTTCAAAGGAGCACATGTGGATCACTTCTAGATGGATTCTACACTTTTATCCTCCCTATAAAATGAAGTTAATCTTATAATAGTTTTTGAACAATCAATATATTAATCAGAGAGAGTTTTTTGTGATGAGGTAACTTTTCTTCTAATCATAAATAAATTAATTATATATTTAAGGTGTAATGATCCTCTTCAGGTACCAAGTATTACTCTATGTCAATATTTGGTTTAAAATTTCATTGGTCGCGGTATTCACATCATGTAAACTTTTTGAATGATCCATAGAATTAAAAAACCCTTTTATGGTTATTCTCTCGCCAGGAACTTCAATTGCGCCCAAAGCCTCCAAGTTTTGGTGTGTTTATTCAATTTCTATTGGTTATATTACCATACATTCCTGATTTTATGATCTATATTCTTTTTGTATATTCAAATATGTTTTTTTATTCTATGGTTTTAAAGGATGGGTATTGGTGGGTTCTACCTTGTGTTGTAGGTACTTGTGAGCTAGTTATAGACTTCCTCAATGGCATGATCTTAGAGGGTGACCTGGGTAAGTGAATGTATGATTTTTAACCATGAATTTTGTTTATAATTGTTTAAATTTTATTCATATTTAGTAGCTTTGGTAATTCATTAATTTCAAGAAACATGTATCACATTGATTCAAGTTAAGTGTATTTGGATCAATAGTGTTATTGTGGTCATATAGCCAGTACCCTTTAGATTTCTTATTTAGGGTGTGCACAGATTGATGTCTTAGGTGCTGAAAAATCAACATGTGGCTAGGGATTTAATTTTCAAGGTGTGTATTTTTTTATTGTTTCATGTTAAATTATGTTCTACATTTAGTTTCCAATGTGAAGATTTATTGAATTTTGTTTCACTTTTTTGTTAATTAAATTTCAATTTTTTAATATGATAGGGTTATTTTGATTCTTTTTAGACTTAATTTCATGTGGGCTCTCTATTTGGACCTATTCCATGGCATCCCTATGTTTGTCCTGCCATATTTTTTCTACCATCCCCTGAACTGTTATTCCCAAATATTTACTATGAGTTTTTTATTATTGAGATATTATTACTAGTATTCTAATCATTTTTATTAAATTGAATGTTTTATTAGGGAATGATATTCTCCCCTCTCTTTTAAAACATTTATGGTTTCTTACATGTATCAACCTGTTGTGGAGTATTTGAGATTGGTTGATCATCATTCTCTCACGTGTCACTAAATTATCACATCCCATTAGTGCCATCATGCATTATAGGTATCATTGACTCCCTTCTAGCCATGAAATTGATTCCCATTGGGGTATTGTGTAACGTCCTGACTCTGGATACACTAAAAAGTTCCCCAAGCTAGTAGGTTTCATGGACTCAAGCATGCCTCCCCATATTCCAGACACTTCCAAAGAGTAGTGTGGGTCTAGTATGGTATGGGGGGAGACTATACCTTCATGATTAGAGTAACACAGTAGTATCATAAATGAATAAAAGGTGGAAGCATAAAATAAACCAACAATAAAAAATAAATCATCAAGACATTCATAATAATAATAAGAAAATACTAAGGTATCATTATATACAAAATGATGTGTATGTAGTGGAGCTATACAAAAGAGATTAAATACATGGAAACATGAATCCATTATAAAACATGTATCAAAATAAAAAAAGACTAAAAAGAAACTATCTCCATATATAATCACGATCCATAGACTGGTCTTGTTCTCCCATGCTCTTATGTAACAATCAATCAAGTTTCACCAAGTGAGTGATTTACCCTATCCCTATCAGTATCTATGAAGTTTATTTGGGTACCAAATGGTAACCCAAACATGGTTTGAGATAAAACTCAGTAAGACACCACCAACTGTGTCTATAAAAAGTTTAGTCTCTTCATATAAGAAGATGTAGTGTGCATGTAAAGTAGGAAATAAATGTAATAAAAGTACAATTGATATTTTTTAGTCTATCAAGGCTTATTGTGATTAAGAAACCATAACATAAGTTCTAACTATAAATCATGGTAAGAATCATCAATGACCTCTGTCGAGTAATCAAGTGTCAAACCTATGTAGGCCAGGATCCAAGGATTAGAAATGTCCAAGGCATCCCAATAACTAGATCTAAGGAGTATAAATATCCAAGGAATCCAAATAAATTGGATACAAGGTGTATAAATGTCCATAGAATCCAAATAAACTAGATCCAAGGAGTAAAAAAATTTAAGGAATCCAAATAAATTGAATCCAAGGTGTAGAAACCAAGGAGTCCAAGTTGGTCGAACCGAGGAGTATAAATTTCTAAGGCATCCTAATAAGGTATATCCAAGGATTAAAAATTTTTAAGGCATCCAAATAAACTGGATATAAGGAGTAGAAATTCCCAAGGAATCCAAGTGCATCACCAGTTCCATACTGTGAAATCTCTATTATCATTATAACCAATTCATTAACCATTTCATAAAACAATTCATTCATAATTTCATTAATAAATTTATAATCATATATAGTCCAAGGAATTATCTAGTTTATATATTTAATATACTATTGACAAGTATTTTAAGGTGATTATAACCTTTAGCAAACCACTTTATTACAACAATAAATTCCCATAAAGAATAATGAGAACAACTCACCCCAAGGTTGAAATTTCAAGGGATAAAGGGACAAAATCACCCCATGGGTGGTTTGGGTTGAGGTCAATAAGATCCAACCTATTATAAGAGCATCATGGAATATCATAAACAAGAATTCAAAATTTGATTTGTAGGTTTACTAATTTAGGAAGCAATTCTAGAAGGTCTGGCATTCGGCACAATGGAAACATGGTATAAACAACTAGACCTTGAGAGAAAAGGTATAAAACACCTAACTTATTTATATATTAGATTCCTCATCAGGTATCAGCCCTTAGATCAACCTAGATTGGATGAAATGGAATATTAGACGAATACCTTGAAAATAGGGCATATCATCTTACACCAAAATAACTCTATCAAGAGGAAGAGAAACAAAGAAAGGTGAAAGAGGAATAGAGAACTCATCAATGTCTATCTAACAAGAATTATGGAGAGTGATTCGAAGTCTATATGGATAAGTTACATTAAATCCTAGATTTAGGCTTGAAGAAGGATTAAAATGAGAGATAGTGGTGGTTGTTACTAGATAAATAAGAAAATGGTATATGGGTTTAAACATTTAAATCCATTAAGGGAAAAATGGTTATTTACCCATAATTAAATGGGACTCATGGTTTGACCACATGGTTGGTCAAACTATGCACCAACCATGCAAGGCTCACTACCAAAACACCCCTTAATGTATGGTCACAACACACTGTTAGGAAAACCATTTGACGAACGTACATTTTCCATATATAAAAAATTTGTAGAAAATTATATGGGTGTGTGACTTGAGTTTCAATGTTTTATAAAAACTTGTGGCCCCTGGTAGTGCACTAGACCACCCCACATGGTTTTATCTATTCATGAAGAATGGGCTACACAGTTTCTACTAACCATATATCCCAACTATCTCCTCCAAAATCTAAGGATCTGGGCATCGTACAAGCCTCGGACACCCATGCTTCCTCTATAACCCCACTAGTATTTCCCATTAGGATAAAATTAAATAATCAAATTGAAATTAAAAGGTTATGTACCTCATAAAAAATTCAGGTTCTTACAATCTTCCCCCATTAAAGTAATTTATCCCTGAATTTCCCTTCCAAGGATTGTTAAGAATAATCTAAGAATAAATCCAGCCACTCAGCATATATGTCATCCTCCCACTCCCAAGTCTCATCTTGTACAGGGTCATGATTCCATAGAACCCATACCAAAGTTACTGACCAACCTCATAGAAACTTTGTGCATCAATCAACAATATAGATAGGATGATCCTCAAATGACACATCTACCTCTAACTCTACCACCTCAGGAAAAAGAATATTCCATGGGTTGGCATGCTAACTATGAATATGTGAAACATGGAAGACATTGTGCATGGAATAGTACCTATGAGGTAACAAAAAATGATAAGATACCAACCTGAATTTATACAACATTTCAAAAGGCCCAAAAAATAGGGTGACAACTTCCCTTGAATTTGTATCTGTATATGACCCAGCCTAGGTGATACTTGCACAAAAACACAATCCCTGGCCTCAAACTCCAAAGGTCATT
Organism: Viscum album; assembly: GCA_963277665.1. Taxonomy (NCBI): domain Eukaryota; kingdom Viridiplantae; phylum Streptophyta; class Magnoliopsida; order Santalales; family Viscaceae; genus Viscum; species Viscum album. The sequence continues at coordinate 1,660,196,362 of OY728153.1, forward strand.
GATGATGATCAAAATAGGATTTATGTCCAGACTGAGTAGTTTCCATCCATTTCTTGGTTATCTATAGCTAGTCTAAAGTCACCTAATTGAGATAATGTCTGAGCAATATAGCCTCACCTCCCTCTAACCAGCATAAAGTTTATCATCATCAACTTCCATACATGGCCTCATAGGGTTCCATATATATAGTATCCTAATAGTGGTTTTTTAGTAGAATTTAACCAGAGTTATATGAATCTCCCAAGATCCCCCAAAATCAAGGATGCATGCTCATAGCATATCCTCTAGGACCTATATTGTGAACTCTTATTTATCATCAGTTTGAGGGTGGTATGTTGTCCTCAAAATAACCTATAACCCCAAATCCCTCTATAAACCCTACCAAACTTGAGATATAAATTGGGCATCCCTATTTGATACAATGGTATGAGGTACTTTGTGAAGTCATCCAATCTCATGGATGTAAATCTCCCATGGTCAAAGTGGGTGACCTTCATCGGCCTTCCCACAACAACCTATGTGACATCACAACCATGGGGTGACCTCGGTAACCCAGTCATGAAATCCGAGGAAACATATTCCCATTTCTACTTGATAATGGGAAACTGCTATAAAATCCCCTCTGGTCACTAGTTTTCTACCTTCACCTAGTGATTGGTTGAACACCGAGTAACCAGCCTAGTTATCTCCCACTTCATACCAGGCCACCAATATTGGTGATGTAAATCCTGATACATCTTGGTAAGACCAGTATGTTCATACCATATAGAGGAAAGGGACTCTCACATAAACTCCTCTCATATTTCTGAAATAACCCAGACACATCCATGTATTTGTAAGATCACATACCCATCAACAATCCACCTTGGAGGCAGGTCATCACATTTAACACCCTCCCATAGGACCAAGCCCCCAGGTTCTGAAAACTACCCTGTTTTTATATTATCTAAAAGTGTTGAATTCACTACTAAGGATGGGAGAAAAGTCTACATGTGGCTATTTTACACCTCCAAATGCATCCCAGAGAACAAGGTCATTAGTTTCCATTCACTAATATCCTTTTGTACTATTTGGTACCGAGTTTTCTAACTTTACAAGGCTTGTATGCAAGCTCAAAATTGAACGAATAGAGATACTCAACCCATATTCTCTTTATAATATTTATTTCATGCTGTGTAAATATATATTTGAGGATTTTCTAGTCATTGTACACTAGAAAATGATCTCCTAGAAAATAGTTCCTCTAATAATGCAAGGTGTGTACAACTGCTGCTAACTCAAGGTCATGGATCATATAATTCTGCTCATTTGGTCTCAACTAGCGAGACCTATATTCCATGACTTATTTTCCCTACATCATGAAATATTCTATCCCAATTCCAGATGCATGATATTAAACCATATAGCTTCTACCAAGATCGAGTAGATTGAGGATCATAACTGAATTCAACCTTCCCTTTAGCTCATAAAAGGACATTTCACACGCTTTATACTATATAAATTTTACACATTTTTTGGTCGACCCCATGAGTGGCATAGTTAGACTGATATGTTTGTGTGAAGTATCTATAATAACCATCCAAAACCAAGAAACTATGGATGCCAAGGACATTATCTGGCTACTCCCAAGAAACCAAAACACTCACCTTCTATGGATCCACAAATAATCATGTCTATGAGATGATTTGACCCAGGAAGTGAAATTTATCTATCCATAACTAAACTTTTGTGAGATTGAAATATAACCAATGCTCTATCAGTGTATTCAAAATAATTTATAAGTGTTTGTCATGATCTTTTCAAGTATGATAATACACCAAGATGTCATCCACAAACACCACCATTAAAGAATCCAAATATGGATGGAAAACTAGTTCATCATGGCCATGAAAACTTCTGGCATGTTTTTGATACCAAACAACATAACTAGGTGCTCATAAAGACCAAACCTACTATGGAATGTTGTATGAGGTGTGTCTGAAGGTTGAACATGTACCTGGTGATAATCCAACCACAAATCAATTTTCAAGAAAACCTGAGATCCTCAGATCTAGTCAAAGAGGTCATCTATATAGGGAAAAGGAAAATCATTCTTAACCTTCAATTGATTCTATTTTTAGTAATCCATGCATAAATGAAGGGTTATATCTTCTTTCTTTGTGAAAAAAGTATTGTGAACCCCATGTATAAGTATTGGTTTTTATAAATACCTTTCCTTAAAAATCATCTAGCTACCTCTTGAGCTCTTAAAACTAAGTAGTAGTCTTTCTATAAGGTCGAATAGATATTGATGCAGCTATTGGCACTAGATCGATGGAAAACTCTACCTATATCACTCAAGGTAGTCCTAAAAATTTATCCAAGAAAATTTCGCTGAAATGATCCATGATTGGAGGTAAACATACATGAAGTGTTCTCTAATCATCCAGATATAAACAAGTAATATGGGTTGTCATCCCACCCAGCCCATGATGCTCGGGTCCAGCTCAAATTTTTTAGACTTCCCATTTTCCCTTATGAAAATACCCCCACCCTCTAATGATGTGGAAGTCACCCTTTAGAGATATATGTAAATATAATCATGATAGGGGATCAACTAGTCTATCACGAGAATGATATCAAACCTTTTCATATCAAGGATAAATATATCTCATAAAAAGATACACCCACCTATCTCAAGGGGGGACTCCCTGCACCAGCATACACTTCCAATAAAATCCCCAATGGAGTATAAAGTGTCATAATTCCATAAGAAAACTAAAAATTGACACCAAGTCTCTCCACAAAAATTATAGATATGAAGGAATGTAAAGCACCAATATCAAAAGGAGAATATACTAAAGTAAAGGATACCAGAATAGTACCTCTCACTATACAAGGATTGGTACTCTACTCCTCAGGTATCAGTTGCATTGAATACATCTAGCCAGATCCATGGCCCTAAGATATAGCATGTCTACCCTAAGTGTGTCTAATATAATGGAATTGTAATTATGATATCTATAAAAATCATCCATGACCACCACCTCAGCCTGATCGGTCGATCGCACTCTAGCTCTCTGCTTGATGAGAAGCTTCCAACCCCACTCCTAAACATGGAGTCAATGTAGGACCTATATCATTGGATGTTAGAGGTAAGGTCTTTGAAAACTACTATAAATGGACTATCCTACCATAGGATTGACACTAAACTATGATATTATCATATTGTCTCTACATGTACCCTATCCTCTCACACTGATGATAGAAAATAGAACTATCAGAACTCATGTTGTAGATGGTATTCCCCTCATAAAATCTCTCAAAGCATCACTTTCTTCCACTTAACACTACGTCACTTAGTCATGAAGTTGAACTACTCTACTCTGTAGTGCCATCTTACCTCATGTTATGATTAGTAATAAGTGTCTGATTTAATATTTTAGATATAATATCCAACCAAAAAATATTTACCTACAATATAGCGACATACTTGAGACATTCCTCAAAGTGTCTCACTCTAGATGGAACATCAAGAAGATAGATAAGAACAATGTTTTAAACCTATATAAAATGAAATGCATACTACATAATAGTTATATCACCCTACTAAAGATACATAAACTTTGTGTCCTGTTTAGGCCTCAAGTTCTATAGAAAATACTAGTCATAAAAACTAGATTAGAAATCCCTCTAAACCATATCCCGGTGCCTATATTCTTGTTTTAAGAAATCCCACCAATGATTGGAAGATTATTGAATAATATGCATTGTGAGATTAAACCTCCTCTCTGGAGGCATATCTAGGTGATTGAATATAGACAAGACATCCTAATACAAAATATCAACAACCTAGGGGACACCATCCCCGGAGAAAGTGGGTAGATTTTACTATGGAAACTCATGAATCAACTCTACCCTAGTCAAGGTAGGACACAAGGATCCATGAATATTATGCATAAGGAGTATGAATCCCTATCAAAACTGGGTATCATTACCCATATATAGCATAACTGGTGGTTTCACAAGTGTCACTACTAGAGGTTATATTGGTAGCCCAGGGACCACCACCTCTAAAGTATGGTATTCACCACCATTATGGTGAACAACTGGAGGTTGTGGTGGTGTCACATGTCTAAAAAATACAATAATATTCCTCAAACAACATTTGGTAATGGTAATATAATAGGTATAAAAATTATACAGGCATAAGAATTCATATAGATGAGTCTCACCCCTCTTCCTGCTCCTAAATCTAGGTCTAAAAGATATATAGATCACCAAAACGCAAGAAATACTTCTTAATTTTCACTACTAATGTTATTTTAGGGTTATTTTCTCTTCTATAAGCTATAGGTTTTGGTATAAAGAGTGTCAATCACAAGTTATAGAGGAAAACACCCTTTAAGTTTTAATTGGAACCTCCATTTAATAGTAACCTTTACATTTTAGAATTTAAAGTCATTCAAATTTGTATTTATTATATTAAAAATATTATTAAATGGTGGAATTATATATATTACCATTTCCAATTTATAAATTCCCATACAAATTATAAATTTAATAGTGGGATCCATTTAATCCCAACCATGAACACGTTCCATCCCATGCAACCAATGGTTTATGACTCAACATTCCATAATTGACTGCTTAAGTTGTTTGTATCAATCCATGTAAGAAAACACAATTAAGTTGATATGGTAATGTTAAGTAAACAATTATTTTTCTCATTCCCCTATAAAAACATTAGTAAAATAATAATTATATATCACAAGGCGCATATAATAATGTCATACAGTCAAGAAATGCATCCTAGATGACATATGCATGGAATGTGAATTTCTTACATGGATAAAATGATGCACGAGACCAATATCTCCTTTCCATTCTGGTCCAAGGGGAAAATGAAAATCACAATCAATTCCACAATTCACATTCACCACCTAATAGTGAAATTAGATCAACAATAATAAGCATAAACTAGTACATCAAGTCCCATTCCTATGTAATTTGTCTTTTCCCTGTATCTGGGTCAGATACTCTGAGGAATATCTCATTAACAAATCCAAACGATTTCCTTGTCTCTATTATACCAATCCCAAATAGAAATACAAAAAATAAAAGTAGAGCCCCTCTAATACAACTTTGTAACATCCTGACCCAGGGGCCATTAAACAGTGCCCCAAGTCGGTGGGTCACGTGGCTTCAAGTGTGCCTCCTCATATTCCATAGCCTTCTGACTAGTATTGAGGGTCTATAACAGTATGGTGGGTATACTATACCCTCATGATTAGAGTAACATAGTGGTATCATAAATAAACAAAATCAGGAATCATAATATCATCCAACAATAAAAGTTAAATCATCCAGACAACAATAATAATAATCCAAGCCAAGGGAAACATCATATACAAAATGATGTTTATGTCATGGATCTATACAAAACGAAATAAATACATGGAAATATACATTGGGTATAATAAATGTATCAAAATAAAAAAAATACAAAAAATAAACTATATCTAGATTGCATCACGAGCCATATCCTGGTCATGTTCTCCCCTGATCCTATGCAACAATCAACCAAGCATCACCAAGAGGGAACTTTCTCATCACCCTACCTATATAGATGAATTCTTTCCAGGTACCAAATTGTATCCTAAATAGGGTGTGAGATTACAATCTATAGGACACCACCAACAGTGTCTATAACAAGTCCATTCTATTCATATAAGCCGAAGTAGTGTGCATGTATAGTAGAAAATAAAGGTGAAAAAAGTAGAATTGGAACTATCTAGCTTATAAAGGCTCACTATGGTCAAGAAACCATAACATAAAGGATAACTTTAAAGCATGGTAAGAATAATTAACGGACTACACCGAGTAATAAAGTGTCATAACTACATAGGCCAGGATCCAAGGAGTATAAATGTCAAATGCATCCAAATAACTAGATTTAATGATTAGAAATGTCCAAGGCATCCAAATAAACTAGATCTATAGAATAAAAATGTTCAAGTCATCCAAATTAATTTTATCCAAGGAATGAAAAGCATGGAATCAAAGTGGGTCATATCCAAGGTGTAGACATTTCCAATTTATTCTAGTAAACCTGATCTAAACTATAGAAATTTACAAGGCATCCAAATAAACCAGATCCAAGGAGTAGAACTGTCCAAGTCATCTAAGTGGGTCGTCGGTTCCATACCACAAACCCTCCATTATCATTATAACCAATTCATTCACCATTTCATAAATCATTTCATTAATCCCTTGATAATAATATATAAGAAAAGGGATTCTCACTTTCACACCTTTCATATAATAATGAAAAGGTGTTTTAAGGTGCTTACACACTTTAACAACAACCTTATTACCACTTTTAATTCCCATACAGAATAACGAGCTCAACATACCCCAAGGGTGAAACTTCCATGGACAAAGAGAAGAACTCAACCAACGGGTGGTTTAGGTTTAGGTCAAAAACCTCAAACCTAGTATAAGAGTTTCATGTAATATCATAAACAAGAATTCAACATTTGATTTATAGGTTTACTAATTTAGGAATCAACACTCAGAAGTTCTGATATATGACACTATGACAACAGGGTACAAGTAACCAAACCTTGAGGTAAATGGTAAAGACTACCTACCTTATTATTTCAGTAGATGCTTCATCTAGTATCGACCCTTAGCTCAACCCAGATATAAAGAAAATGGAATATTAGATAAATACCCTAAAAATAGGGAATATCATATTGCAACAAAATAACATAATCAATAGGAAGAGAAATGAATAAAGGAATAGGATGAATAAATAACTAACAGTTAGCTATCCAACAAGACTGACAGTGAGTGCTTCAGATTCCGTATGGAGAAGTTACACCAAATCCTAGCTTTAGGCATGAAGAAGGCTTCAAACGATAGAAAGGGTTGCTTATTCTGGATAAATAAGAAAATTTGGGATGGTTTTAGACATTTAAATTCATTAAGGTCAAAATATTCATTTACCCATTGACCAAACTATGCACCAAATGTGCATAGATCACTACCTAAACACCCCTTCTCACACAGTCATGGTGCATAGTTAGACAAACCATATGTCTACCATGTGTTTTCACTCTATTAAAAGTCTACAGAAAATTGTATGGGTCTGTGAAATGGTTTACATAGTTTTATCAAACCATGATTCCTGTGACAGTACACTAGACCACCCTGCACTATTTGATCTAACCATGTGGACTAGGTTGCACAGTTTCTACTAATTGTACATCCTAGCTACCACCTCCAAAATCTCAGTATTTGGGCTCTGTAAAATCCTTATACACCATCATTTCATTCATGAACCCACTATTATTTTTCATTAGAATAAAAATAAAGTATTAAATGGTAATTAAAAGCTTCTATACCACATATAAAATCTAGGTTCTTACATATTGGCCCATGGGATTGAGAGAAAACCTTGGGTATAGCTCTCTATTTGTTGAGGGAGGGATGCTAGATCAATCTGACGTGTTGTTCATTGATTGAGGAGTGGAAACATGTTGGTTTGATCCTATTCACCAAGAGAGATTATAGAGGATAATGAACCTGGAGGAACATTTATGGTTTAATATAATAGGATTCATAATGAACACAACCCGCACTGATATCCATGTTGGGAAGTGGGTCTGCAAAGCTTTGGTGTATCCTAGTTGTAGAACGTGAAGATTGATCGTGATGAAGTTATTGGTTTTGGTTCTTGAACTTGGATCATTGATGATTCTTAGATAGTGAAGACACACTTGGATAGCTATATTAGACCTAGACAGTTGTTGCATACCTAGAGGATGGTTTTAGAGAACACAGACTCGACACCTCTGGTTGTCAATGCCTTGAGCATGGAGGATATGTTACCAAGGTTATATTATAACCCAAGAAAGGGGGTCTCATCCTAGTCCTATTTTATTATCTATCTTTTTCCTTATACATGATAGTTTTTGGGTTCCTATTATTTTTTTCACCCCACATTTCTATTATATTTTCCACTGTATGGTGAAAATCCCTAATGATCATGCCTTATGCAAGGCTAATTAGACAAAACGGATAAATCCTATTTTTATTTTATTGCTTTATGATTTTTTTTTATCGACATTATAATCACAATACAATTTATTTTGGTTCAACACTCTTGAATTTATTCATTGGATTTTGAATATATTTATTGATATTAGAAGTTTTTTGAACCTTGTGGTTTATTTTCTTGGTTTGTCATTACCTACTATTGTTATAAATTCTAGCTTACTATTTGGGATTATTTATCACTACTACAAAATCATGATAAACAACATTAACCTTTATAATTAATAGCTCAAAAGTGCTAATAAAGGTACTATTTATCAGTGATTTTTTAGTGCTGAAAAAGGCATTCCTTTATCTCTGCTTTTTTAGCACTAATAAAGGTGGCCTTTATTAGCGCTAAAAAATGCTAAAATGTATATTTATAAAACAAATATCATTAAAAAACATATATTAATATATAAATATGTTTATAGTGATAAAAATATAATATATTTTATTAAATATGATTTATATATGATTAAATATACATTTACACTTCATATATATGAAATTTAATTAAAAATGGTGTATAAAAAAATTATATTATTAAAAACTTATTTCATATAGAAATATATATTGATGTGTGTGCCCATGTGATTTTCTTAAATATTATTTATATAATACTAATGTATTATAAATCATGTTTATATGTCAGATATTTAGTGAAAATGGTTTATAATTTAATTAAAAATTAAGATTTATTTAAAATATTGACTAATTAATATTAATAGACATTTAATAAAATTTTGTTTTATCAATTTCAGTTTTTTTTTCAATTTGAAATATACATCAATTAATAAATATTTGATTATAAATTAAAAAATAACTAAATATGTTACACTTAATATGTCATACAAAAATTTCACACACACAAACACACACACATATATATATGAAATTAAATCATTTTTATAGATACAAACATATAAACTAATAATAAATTGTTAAAATTATTCTTTTAGTTTTTTATTTATTAATTTTAAATATTTAATAAATTATGTTTTTAATTATTATATTTTATCCATTTTTTATATTTATATTTAATATATAATACGTATTACATTTTAATCGATATAAATATATATATTATTTATTTTTAAATTTTATTATTTTAATATTTTTTGTAATTTTATTCAATATTAATATTAATTTATATTTATTTATTAACATTTGATATGTTTTTAATACAATTTTAATTTATATATATATAACTTATGTTATATTAATTTCATACACATATAGGTAATTAATATCAAAACACACAAATATAAATAATATTATTGTAATCTATTCAATTTTTAATATTAATTTATGAATTTTAGTTATTAACACTGTATATATGTATAATATTTTTCTTTTCATTGGTAATTTTTATTAATTTTTTATATTAAAATTCAATATATATTATTTATTACTTTTAAATATTTTTTCAAGTTTATTCATTTTCATATCATTTATTCATTAATAATATTTATTATTTTTTAATATTTTTATAATTTATTCATTTTCTATTTTTATTTATTTAATATTTTTTTTATTCGTTATTAACATTTATTTATATATGTTTATTCATAGACATTTAAGGTTTTTAATATGGTTGTAATTTCTATAATTAATATGTATTGATTTACATTTTAACATATATTCATTTTTTTAATTTTTTAATAATCTATATATTTACTAACACTTATTGATTTTTTAAATTTATTTATTCTTTATTATTTATTGGATTAATAAATTTTAAATTTTTAGTAATTAATTCATTTTTAATTTTTATCTGATTTATATTTTTGTAATTTTATTCATTTTACTATTTATTTATGCATATTTATTGATTATAATTTAATATTTTTATTAAAATTATAATTTTCATAATTAGTATATATATTAATTTTATTTTTCATTTTTCATTTTTATTTTTTAAAAATATTATATAATTAAAAATCTTATTAATTTTTTTTTTTGATATATTCATTTTTTAATTAAATTTCACTAATTTTTAATATCAATTCATTTAATATTATTTATTTATTAATAATGTTGTGTTTTTTTACTTTTTTTATAATTTATTCATTTTTAATATTTATTCGTTTAATATTTTTTGTAATTTATTCATTTATTGTATTCTTTATACATAATTATTCATCAATATATTTTATATTTTTAATATATAAATATATTTATATTGATGTATATATATATCAATATATTATGTTTTCTTAGAAGTGATTTATATACAAAATATGTATATATTTAATAAGTCATATATCTAGTGAAAATGGTTTATAATTAAAAATTAATATCAATTAAAAATATTGACTAATTAGTATCGAGTAGTAGAGGTTACATATTATATAATTTCATTATTTGTTTGTTTAATTTAACATATATCAAACTTGTTTTATATATATACATTAATCTCACACATCCATTTACATAATTAATGAAATTTTATATAGAAGCACACACACATAATATTTATGTAATTTATTCCATTTTTAATATTCATTTTAGAATTTATTTTAGTAACATAATATATTAAATATAGTAAATTTTTAATTGGTAAATTTTATTCTATTTTATATTTTATTTAATATGTACTATTTATTACTATTTAATATTTTTTTATAATTTATTCATTTTTAATATTATATTTTCATCAATAATATTAATTATTTTAAATTTTTTTTGTAACACTTGAGCTTAAATTATAGTAGGTGATAGTTCTAATTTAATAAAACTATAATACATTGCACGTTTTAAAATTTCATGACAGACAAATTATAACTTAATAGGATGAATATTTATTTTCAACTTAATATGAAGAAATAAGCCTAAAATGAATTTTTGAAATTTTACCTTAGAAATAAACCTTAATAAATAATTGAAAATTTATTATTTAACTATCAATACTTTTATTTATAATAATGTGTTATATCATGTATAATTTAGAATTTAGTGACTATCAATTTTATAGAAATAAATATAATTTCATTTGGAGTTGAAAGGGATATTTTTCAGAAAACATTATTTTTTTCATAGACATAATGTCATTCCATTTGAATTAATTAAAATAATAATTAATGATGAATTATTTAAATATAATTTATACATTATATATCAAACTATATGAATTTAAATCCATATATTGATGATTACTAGTCATATAGTTAATGTAAGATCATCTTATGCAAGAAAAATACATTTCTTGAAAAATGATTTTTCGACACGTTTTGTGGGGTTTTTTAAATTAAAATATAACACTTCTATGAATTGAATTTAATAAAAATGGATTCCATATTTTTAATCAGTATAATTAATATAAGTAAAAAGTTTAACTTATTTTTTTGTCATAATGAACAGTAAAAATGGTAAAAAAAATTATCATAGCTAAGGTAAAAACAGGTTTATCGGAGGGTTAACCTAAAAAAGGGTTAAAATGACCTAAAATATTACATAATATCCATTTTTTAGTTTTATTTTTACCTTAACCTTATCAACTTTTAATATGAGCTATTTTTTATTTATTTTTTCAAATAAAATGACTTGTCATTATTGTAAAACTTTGAAAGATTACAAGTGTGTCACTCACCTCTATTACAAAAGGGAACCTCCTCTCTTTACTTATTCACACTTCTTAATGCATTCATCTAAACCAATACCTTAATAAATATCTCCCCAACATCATTATCCATGTTCTAGAGCTATTGGTCTTCCCAAAAGACCAACCCTATGTGTCCTTAATAAGAGATCTAGAGGAGGTTTGTCTAAGCAATGGTAATCATATTCACCAATATCTTTCTTTTTTTACTTCTTATTTTACCATATTCACTTATGTATTTACAATTACAATATAATAACACCAGTATATATCATATAATAATATGTTATTACTTTTATGGAATAATATTTATCCACCCCTTTCTCCATCAAATGAGAAACAAAACCATCACTTGTGTGCACAACGGACTACTGCCTTATGAACTGATTTAATTTGTTTTCCATAACTAGCTCACATGGATAGTAATAATGATGGAAATAATGAATATATATGATACTTATGAAATTATATCGATTCTATAAAATTAATATATCATCCACTTCCGTACCCTTTCATCCATTAAGGAAATGATAACGTCGCATGTGCATATGGAAAACCTACTGTCTCCACAAAGCGATGTGATTCATTTTCCATGTCTAAATTTCAAGAATGATTGTAAATAAGTATTTAATGAATAAAATTATATTTATAACTTTAATTTCATTCTGGATATGATTTAACTATATCCTATACATAATAACTAGAACTTCCACAACAAATAATGCATAAGAAAATAAAGCAATTAACACACAAAAATAATGGTAATAAATAAATATTATTAATGAACGGTTCATAAAATATTATAAGAGGATCATATATGATATTATAAATATAAATCTGGTTCATTTATAAATTAATAAAATGTTCAAAACCATTATATATGAGTTTAAATAACTTTCAACTAAATGTAAGTGTGAGGTAGTGGATTTTGTTTCAATTTCCATTCTATTGAGACATATTTGATATTATAAACCTATTTACATTTATATATTATATATACATACCCTTTTATATATTTGACATGAATATATATTTATTCATTATATTTAATTTTTCAATTCAATTTTATTCTTTTAAGGGGTTATAATTTCAAAGTTACCAAAGATGTAAGGATTTATTTTACAATCTCATTTTTAGGGATTGCATTAATTTCCATTGAAGGAATATTATAATCTATTATTTATAAAATATATCTATTTTATTATCCACTTGATATTTAATGAGTTTCAATATTTTATTCCATATTTTCCTTCCCTTTTCACTTGAATCAAGCAAAGAAATATTTAAAAAAAACCAATTTTATTTCACTTTTAATCGAATATATTTTACCTCCATGCCCATATTTTTTAAAATTATTTACAAAAGTAATTTTATCACTTAAATGATTTAAAATGGAAATTTTATGTAATAATTTAATTTTAAAAGGTTTTAAAACAACCTTCTAAATTTTTTCTGAAAGTTTCATTTTTGAATTCCTTTATATAAATTCAAAAGGAATGTTTTTAATGTATATGGTGTTAATGGAATTCCCCGCCACCATAATAGTTTTTTGATATTTAACTTCTTCTAAATTATTTCAATGGTTTTTAAAAGTAAAATATTTATGAAAAAAAAATTTAAATGATTCATTTCCATTTTATTTTATTCTTTAATATAATTGATTTTACTATAAAATATACATTTCTAATGGTCATATCTCATCTCTTAATTAATTTTGTGAACATTAACTTTATCATGAAACATTATCTTTCTTGTGATCATTGTATATCAAATTCCTCATAAATATATATATTATTTGTGTCATGTATATTATTATTTCCTAAACTATATACTATTTCTACATACATTGTTTTATATTTAATGTTATTTAACTGACTGGGAAAATATTGATATTCAATATTCTTTACTCAATATAGATATTTATAGATATGTCATAATTATTAGGAATTAAATTGATAATTACATATATGAGGAATGAATTAGAAATTAAGTGATTGGTGAGGCTCAGTTATAGATATCCTCTGGATGCATCAACAGGTCCCATGATAGAAATCTATTAGCCAAATTAAATAGGTTTTTGGTGTATACCTACCCATCAATTAAACTGTCTTGGAACAAGGATTTGAAGGTATAGATATTATGATGTTTGAGATCATGATGTTTAATATTATTCATTTCATTCATTGATAATTTTTTTGTTATAGTTATCCATGAAATGTTTTCATTAATATTGTCCATGGGTGCATTGTTTTCTGAAGTTATTGATTAAATGGAATTTGATTCCAGCTAGTTACCTTACTATATTGATTATACCTAATTTACTCATGATATCTTCCTATATACGTAACTCTTACTCTATATTTGATATTACCCTTGTTTTTTACCTATGTTATGAAGAATAAATATTTTAATAATTTTCAAGAATATATAATGTTCACTTTTTATGTTTTATATTTTATTCTTAATGTAAAATGGGTATCATTTATGTATATGGATCTCCAAGACTACTAAATTAATCAGTCATTTGGTATTATATATATTTTATCTATTACATTATAGTAAATTATGCACCAACTCTAGGTTGCTGGATTTGGGTTTGTTATAGTTGGTATTAGAGCAAGTTTAGTAGAAACCTTGGGAACTGAATTTGGGAAAACATAAATTAGAAAACATAACACAATAACATACTTCAAGTATATATCTAATTTTTGAAATATATCCTAAATTATTTTTGGTAACATAGATATCATGTGGTTCTCCTAGAAATACACCATTGTCTGGATAATGGAAGTGGACTTGGTTTTGGTACAAATTCATTCAAGGTAATAACCCAGAAAAGAGTTGGTCAAGTATATATCAAACTTTATTATAGTGCACAGTGAGTGTACACCTGGTTTGAAACTTTTGGGGGTATTGTTTGGTTAATTCACATTTTCTTTAAAAACCATTATGAAATATTTAAAATTATTTATAATATTTAAAAATATTCCCAAGGAAACCACGTTTATGATTCTCATATTAACAATTCATAAATTCTAAATTTATGTTAAGTGTTAAAACAAATTTAGAATTATATATGGTGATTTAAAATTAATAATGTTATGTACTAATTTATTATATTTCATTTTTTATAAATGGAATCTGGTCGAAATAATGGCAACAATACTCATGGTCAATGTAGGAATTTCTCTGCTGATATAGCCAATACAACCGGTGTTGGAGCTGAGCAGATGATGGATATATTAAAGAAGTTGACCAAGGTTATGACTAATAACCTTAAAAATATAGAGAAACAATATGTTACATGGTATGATACACCAATATTGGATCATTTCATGTGACAGAAGGCCCCTATCATTTAGTGGAACTACTGATATAGTGGTAGCTCATCAATGAATTAAGTCCCAAGAAAATATATTCCTAGCCTTGGGATGCGATGAAAAGGAAACATTTATACTATTAGTATATTTTATCAAAGGTGATTCTAATTAATGGTGTTAATTAATCCATATTAATAGGGAGGAAGAATAAATAGAACACATGGAATGGAGATATTTTAAATAAAATACCTTCAAAAAATATTTCCCTCGTGAGCAATGAACTAAAAGAAATAGAAATTTTATTTATCTTAAAGAAAAATAAAGAATAAATTGTTTTGGAGTATTTTTATACCTTTAAAATACTAAATAGGTATTCTAAATATTACATACATAATAAATAATTCAAGATTGACCATTTATTTGAAGAGCATAAGCCAATTTTCCAAAGGGAACTGGTTTCTCAAAAAAATTCATCTTATGATGAAATAGTTTTACGTGAGATAAAATAGAGAAGGATTTTTCTAGATCTTATATAAATAATGTAAATAAATAGAATAAAGTTTATTTTAACACCAAATAAATTAGAGCATGTCAAATAAGAATAAGAAAATGAATCAATTCCTATCATGTGAAACTTGTGGAAAGAAACATCCTAGAAAATGATTGAAGGGTATAAGAGTTTATTAAAAGTATTGATATGAGGGTAATATAGATAATTAATTTTAGGTAATTAAAGATACCACTACTATCCAGTTATTTAACTTTAATTGAATGGGTAATTATTCAAACCAATGTCCCAAGTTTTAAGGGAGTCTACCACAGAAGAGTCCAAGGGGAGAAGACCAAGCTTATGTGATCACTATAGCTATTGTTGAAGTTCCAAAAGATGTGGTGGAAGGTAATTTAATAATATATTTAAATTTATATTATTTTTTATTTCCTTCTAGAACCTTTCATTCCTTTATATCTTCAATTTTTTGAAGAAAATTAGATATTTCCCTAGAACCTTAAGAAGTGAGTTTCCAGTCAAAATTCCTAGTGGAAATCTCACTAAAACAAGGATGTGTCAAACATTTCCCATTATGACACATAAAATTCCCTATTTTTGTACTTTTTAATTATTCATATGGTTAAAGTTTATATAATCATTATTATGAGATGAATTTTAAAATATTGTGTAAATATTTATTATAAAGATAAGTAAATTGATATCCCTGATGAATATATGGAATTTCTTATCTTTAGAGGGGAGAATTCATCATCTGGGTCATGTTTAGATCCACCCCAAGTAGATATTATAAATAATATTCTTTATTAAGAATATTAGACACAACCTAGGGATGGAAAATGTAATCTTCAAATTTAAAATGTACCTATTTTATAAGAATATGTTGATTTATTTCCTGTGGAATTACCTAAAAATACACAAGAGTGTGAAGTTGAGTTTTGCATTGATTTTATCATTGATGAAAGAGCTATATCAAAGACTCCCTATAGAATAGGTGATGTGGAATTATTGTAGTTAAATAAATAACTAGAGGATTTGTGTGATAAGGGATTTATACACCCTATTGTTTCACCTTGGGGAGCCCCTATTCTTTTTTTATGAAGAATTATGGATCTATGAAGCTTTAAATTGATTATAGGGAAATCAACAGAATTATGATAAAGAACAAGTATCATATACCCCGAATTGATGAATTATTAAATCAAATTCATGGATCTTAATATTTTTCAAATATTATCCTACATTATGGGTATCATTAATTTCAAGTAAAGAAGGAATATATTCTGAGGAAAACATTTTGTATGAGGTATATACATTACAAGTTTATAGTATTGACATTTGGATTAACTAATTCACCCTATTTTTTTATGGATCTAATGAACAGAGTAGTAAAAGAATATCTTGATAAAAAAAATTGGGAATTTATTAATGATATATCTGTGCATTCTAAAAGATATAAGGACTATGATAATAACTTTATGATCATTATTGAGACTCTTATAGGAAAAGAGTTATATGAGGAGTTTAGTAAGTGTGAATTTTGGCTTCAGAAGGTTTCTTTTCTTGGACATATTTTCTCCAAGGATAGAATATTAGTTGATCATGGGAAGAAAAAGGAACTCAAATAATGGACTACACCAATGAACATAATCGAGCTATGCAGTTTCATTGGTTTTAAAAGTTACTATCAGTGATCTTTTCAATAAAAATTCCCAATTGTATAACATGTTAACCAAGATTACATATAAATGGGTTAAGTTCACATGGAAAAAGTAATGTGAAGAATTTTTTTAAGAATTGAAGAGAACATTGTTCAATGATCTTATTTTGAATCTACCATCAAGAAATGATGGATTTTTGATATATTTCAATGCATCAAATAAAGTACATGATTGAATCCTTATGTAGAATGATAAAATTATTTTTTAGGAATCAAGGTAGATAAAGACTCATAATTAGAACTATCCAACTCATGATCTTGAGTTGAAAATCATAACATTTTCTATAAAGATATGTAGACATTGTCTCTATGGTAAAATATGTGAGATATACATAACCCATAAGATCCTAAAATGCATATTTTCATAGAAATAGGTTGACATGTGGAAAAGATGATGGCTCTAACTACTCAGGGATTATGATTTCTCAAAACACTACCACCGAAAGAAGGTAAATATGGTAGTGGATTCATTAAGAAGGAAAGATCATGTATTCCTAACCAAAATTAGTATTAATAGGGATCCTATGTTCATGTATCTACTAAATATATATATGGTAATTATTAAGGAATGGTATATATCACCTTTTTTCTCAAATGATTTCTTAACAATCATTATTGGAAAAGATAAAAAAAATTAAACCTGATTATGAGGATTTTCAAAAGAAAATTAAAGTCATGAATGATGGAAAATTAGAATACTTCATTTTTTTAAGATGGAATTTTAAAATTTGGAAAGATATTATGTGTTCTATATATACTTGAGATAAAAGGGGAATTTTTTGATGATGATCATAGCTCATATTTCTTTGTACACCCTGGTAGCACCAATATGTTTATGGATTTTAAGGAACATTTTTTTGGGATAATATAAAGTATAAAACTACTAATTATATATAAAGGTTATTGTTTGTTTATTGGGAAATGGATGAGATATAGTATCCTAAAAGAGTCATGAAACCTATACCAAAACCAATATGGATATGGGATGACATTACTATGGACTTTGTCCCTAGATTACCAAAGACTTCTATAAATAGTTATGTAATATGGGTTATTATTGATTTCCTTATAAAATATACACATTTACTTGATATAGGATAATATTAACCTCTTGATATCCTTGTATGGATCTATATTGACGAATTTGAAAGACTTCATGGATCACCTCTTTCAATTATGTCGGATCATGATCCATAATTTATATCGAAATTTTGGAATTCTTTATAAGTTTCTTGATACTGAGATTCATTTGAGCACTACTTATCACCCTAAAACTAATGGAAAATATTAAAGTACTATTAAAACATTAGAATAAATTTTGATTTCATGATCACTTGACATTCAAGGTATGTGGGATCACTATTCACCTTTGGTAAAGTTTTACTATAACAATATCATCCATTCAAATATTCAAATGGTGTCGTAAAAAGCATTATATAGAAAGATATATCATACTAAAGCTTATAAAGATGGGGTTGGTGAAAGGGGATATAAGAATAGAAATTATTGAGGATACAATGAAAAAGGTAAAGACTATCCATAATCATATTAAAGCAGGATAAAGCATAAAAAGGAGTTATACTGATAACCAAAGAAAATATTAGGAATTCCAAGTGGGAGATTATGTTTTCTTGAAATTATCTCCATGGAGGGTGTTATAAGGTTTAGTAATAAATGGAAATATATCCCTAGGTACAACATACATTTATAAATCCTAGAAATAATTAGAGCGGTAGCTTACCATTTAAAAATTCTGCCAAGTATTTCTATTGTACACGATTTGTTCCATACATCATTATTAAATAAGTAAATTCCAAACCCAATACATGTTCTCTCCTATGAATAAATAGAATTGGTACATTATCTATATTACTATGAATATCCCAAACATTTTATTAATACTAGAGAGCAAGTATTGAGGAATCATACAACCCTAATAGTAAATATACTTTGGATAAATTATTGGATTAAACTAGCACATCCTTATTTTAATGATCACAAATCATGTTTATAATCCTTATTATGAATTTCATGTTTTATATTTGTAAATTATTTTCTATAAAAACTTTTAATAATGGATAAATCTTGACCATACCATGCCACCTTATTGTGCAAATAATTTGAAATAAACATGAATGTCAAGTGACCATGTCACCTTACCGAATGTTATACTTCACTTTACCATATGAACAAGCTACCTATCATGTGTTAGATAATAAAATTATATAAAATTTACAAACCTACCATGAATTGGGGTTGATGTTACCATGTTTTTAGAATCAACTTACCATATCCACAATCAACCTTATCTGAGTATAAAATTCATAATTGTGAGAATAAATGAGGTGACTGCGTGAAGGAAAATACCTACCACATGAAGAAATCAAGTTATCTTACCAAGGTATGTGAATTTACCATTAAGTAATATAATAATAATGTCTATTATTATAGTAAATATGTGAATATAAATGACTACTTCAAGATCAAATGAACTGATCATGTGAATGAATAGATCGATCATGACAGCATTCTACATCAATTGACTATGTCATCTTACCATTCCAGTTAAACATGTTTTTAAGTAAATATAGATTCCCATGTGTAACATAGTAGTGGACCATTTCAAATATCTAATGAAAATTTTCTTGAATCATTAATTGAAGATTTAGTTCATTTAATACTGCATTTAATTTTCTCAAATGTTTCAGATGAAGATATTTTTAAGAAGAAAATATAATAATGTGAAGGGTGTTGTTGAAACATGATCTTATAAAGAATAATAGAGGATCTTATACATCGCCTATTTAGAAAATAATACTTGTTCAGGAATATCCATGACACTCTGTTCTCCTAAATATTATGTGAAACTTATTCAAGCTCCTTCCAAAGTAAAATTCAAAGGACTCTGAACAACTAAAGCAATTCAAATCGAGATAAATCACATTTTTTTATCTCATATCTCTTGTTATTTCTATTTATGGATTATATTTGAGAAAAGTTTTTTATTTCTATATTTATTTTTAAAGTATAGTCTCTTGTACTAAATTGGAGATTACATGATACTCTCTCAAACCATTTCATTTTTATTCCCATGAATAACTATGGAAGAGGTTATATGTGACCTGATATATTGTTTTTATCCCATGTATAACTATGAAAGAAGTTTTGTTCCTAGATAGAAATTTGAGTTGTTGTCTATAAAACTTGATCCTATTTGTGGATCAGTTTATTTAATAATAAACTATTTGGAAATAGGTGATTTTCAAGAGGAGTGTATTATGTATCATATTAGGACAAAATCCCTTATTAAAATTCCATTATTCTCTTTATCTGTTTTTTTCTCTTTATATTCAAATAAAATTAGTTTCTGTCAGTAGTTTATTAAAAAACAAAACGCTAATATTTAACATAAATTACTATTTTATATACTATGTTATATATGTGTATATTAGTTTCCAATGTTAAAGTATTTTCCAAAGTATTTTAACTGAGCTATGATTGACATGTTGAGAAACTTTTCAAAAGAACAAATTATATATGCCTACTATTTTTTAAAACTGATAGATTTTATCAAATTAGGGGATTTAAATTTTAAATTTTTTTAAACATAAATTTCATTATAATCTCAATTTACCCCCATATTGATTTTTTCACTGGGACCAACATTTGGTATTAAAGAAATTTCAAAATATTATTTATTGTAATCTACTTTTTCTTAACAATCTTAAATTTCTATTTTATCTAAATTTCATTCTTTATGGGTAATAATAGATAAGAAGGAACTACCATTAATCATAGTCATTATTTTAATGGATGAAATTATTATCAATGGAAAATTAAGATGAAAATTCACTTGGAAAGTATAGGTTTTGATATTTGGATTGTAATTAAAGATAAATATGAAAAACCTCAAGTTGATAGTGATTTTAGAAATAAAACTATGATTTCAGAGTATTGTGATTTAGGTGAATATGAATTCAATAGAATATCTTCTTATACTACTACTTTTAAAATTTGAGATATATACACTATTTCTCATGAAGGAAATTATAAAGTTAACTAAATGTGATTAAATACTTATACTCTAAAATATGGTACTTTTAAAATGAAGACTAATGAATATATTTATGACATGTATCATAGGTTCAATTAGATAATTAATATACTTCATTCATGGGGAAAATAGATTATTAATAAAGATTAAGTGATGTGCCTACTAAGATTCCTTTCAGATAGATGGATAAGAACAAAAATGACCATAAGAGAGTCTTTCTATATAAGTAAACTACCTATAAAATATATAATTGGAAATATCATTATGTATGAAAAATAACCACAAGTAAACAAAGAGGAAGTGGATGAACAAAAAAATCAATAAAATTTAAGACTTCTAACTCTAAAAAAATAAAAGATCAATGTTGAAGTGATGAAGAATCGCCATAAAATAATGATGAATAAATTGTGCACCTATCCATATGATTTAATAAATTATATAGGAAGAATAAATTTTTCAAATAATCTAACTATAAATTTAAATAAAATAATATAGGTAATTATAGAAAATAATGAAAGAAGGATGATATTGTCAATGAAGTAATATTCTAATAGTGTAAGAGGAAAGCACACATAAAAATTGATTTTCCCAAGCACAAATATAGGAAGAAATATAAGGACAATAGAAAAGGGTATAAAAAGTCTATGAAATCCACTTAGAGTGACTTTGAGGATTTCTCAAGTGATTCGGACTTGAGAATATGGGAGATTAATAACAAAGATAATATTTGTTTTATTAAAAACTCATTTGAGCTACTAAATACATTCTATAAATCTCTTATACATATATATATTCCTTATAAGACTAGAAATAGAAATAAGAATATGTATAGTGATTAATTATTTGAATATTGCATCATGCTTGAAGATACGTTTAATAAATTTAAAGATAAATATAAAAGGTTAAAGAGACAACATGCTATGTATGATCACTTTGAAACTATTCTTAGATTAAAAAAGGATAAAAATTATCAACTATGAGAATAATAAGCTTAAATTATATAATTAGAAATTAAACAATGATATGTATAGATTTAACAATGGAAGAAAACCCCGTCCTAAATATACTACTGTATTTGGATATCAACCTGGATAAAGGAAAATCTATAAGAATAAATTTCTTCTAGGTTCAAGTTATTCTAATTCTATTAATATTTTTTATTCTATTATACCCAAAAATTTATATTTCTTAAAGTATAATTTATTCTTATAAGAAACTAGTGAAACAATTACGTTTTTCAAAGCACATATTACTAACATCTCTGCACTTAAGAAAATATGAGCACCAAAATTATTAGTGGTTTAAATCTATTTTGTAGGACACTTTCTTGAAAATTTATTGTAGTAAATTATGGTATCTAGAGAGTGGATGTCCTAGAAATATTACTTAAGAATAATCAATCTTCAAGAACATAATCAAATTTGATGGTGTAAATATCAATCTTGGTGATAATGCTAAAGGGGATATAATTGGTCTTAGCTAAATCGATAACACAAGTATAGTTTTAATTTCTAATGTTTTATTTGTTGATAGATTAAAATATAATCTGCTTATAATTTCATAATTTTGTGATGATTGTTTTCAGGTTAAGTTTGAAAAAAAAAAATTATAAAATTTTTAATTCTAAACATGGTTTAGTTTTTAAATCTATGAGAAATGATAATATTTATATTGTAGATTTAAATTATTTGTTTTCTAATAATGTTTCTTGTTTGAGTAATTTTCACAAGGAATATTGGATTTGGAATTGGATACTACCTTTTTAATATTCACTCACTTAGAAAGATAACTATGAAAGGTTTAGTCAAGGATATACTATAGCTAGAATTCCCAATAGAAATTTATTTTAATCCCTATCAAAAGGAAAAACAACAAAAAAATATACTTTAAACCGAATAATGAAGTTTTAACTTCTCAACCTTTAGAGTTGGTTCACATGGACTTGTTTATACCTTATAGTGTTTATATTTTTTTCATGATAACATCCTTCTTATGTTATAGTCGATGATTATTCAAGATATATGTGAGTATTTTTTTCTTACTCGTAAAAGTGAAGCTCTTTCATGTTTTTCTAAATATGCTAAATCTATAGAAAATATTATTGGAATTAGAATTAATACCTTAAGGAGTGATCATTCCCACAATTTTTATAATCAAGAGTTTGAATCATTATACTCACAACATGGCTATACTTGAAACTTTTCTGCTCCTAAGACCCCGTGGAAGAATGATGTAATAGAAAGAATAAATAGAACCCTTCAAGAATTTTAAAGAACCATGATCAATGTGAATGATTTACCTGTCTATTTTTGGTAATAATCTTTAATAACATATTATTATATAATTAATATAATTCTAATTATACAACTTTTAAATAACACCCCATTATAATTATGGAATGTTAGAAAACCAAAGGTTAATTACTTTAGAGTTTTTGGTTGTAAAGTCTTTATACTCAATACAAAAGAGAATTTAGACATGTTTTCATCCAAAAGTGATAAAGAAATTTTCATTGTATATTTTACAACTATTAAATCATATAGGATATTTTATAAAAGGATGAAGATTTTGGAAGAATCTGTATATTTCAAGTTGGATGTGATATATCCACATGAGTGAAAGACCCCTTTAGAAAATCTAGAAGATGACCTTTCCAATATAGACATAAATTATTCCAAAACTCCTATAAAGGATTATCCTAGTTATAATTAACATCTTAAACCCAAACCTATATGTGAGAATGGGGTTTCAAATAATTCTTTTCTTAGAACTATTATTACTCATAGATACCATCCCTTATATGTAGTTGCAGGTGACCTAGATAAAAGGACTTAAACATGAGTTTCTTTTAGAAATCAGGTTGAACATCAAGATTTCTTGTCATATCTTGAACCTAAGAGCGTCAATGATGTAATTAATGATGAATTATATGAAATGGAAATGAAAGAATAAATTAATCATTTTGTAGGAAATATATTTTGGGAACTAGTTTAATGTCCCAATGACTACATAACTATTGGAACTAAATGGGTGTTTAGAAATATGGTGGATGAGTCAGGAACAATAATTAAATATATATATATATATTAGTTTTATAAATATATAGTTAAGAAAAATGCATTAAATATGAGTAAACCTTTACATCGATAGCTGGACTTAAAGCTATTATAATGATTCTTGCCAATGTAGCACGTTTATATTTCAAACTATATCAAATGATTTTAAATATTTCATTATTAAATTTTTATATTATTGAGTATTTTTCAAAAAAATCCTAGATTTAAAAACCCTTACTTTCTAAATCATTTTTTTTAATTAAAAAAATCTTTAGATGGTTTTATATAAGCTCATGGAGCTTGGAATGATAGACTCAACTAATTTTTTTACTTCTAAAGGTTTTAACAAATTAATATCTAACCCAAAATTATTTATTAAAATAATTTCAAAATAATTTTTATTAGTAAAAATTATTGTTGAATATATTATTTTTGGATCTTTAGGAAATTATTTATGTACTGAGTTTTCAAAAAATATGGAAAGTGAATTTGAAATGATTTTGATGAGTGAACTTAAATTATTTCTTGGTTTTTATATTTTCAAAATAAATATGGAATTATTTTAAATCAAAGAAAGTAAATTTAAGATATTTTAAAACATTTTTGTATGGATTGTACTAAAGGTAGTGATTCTCCCATGAGTACTAGCTGCAAGTTGGATCTTGATGAAACAGGGAAACCAGTTGATCAAACCACTTACAAAGGTATGATTAGAAATTTAATATATTTAAATTCCATTTATCCTAATATAATATTTAGTGTGTGTATGTGTGCTAATTTTTAAGAAAACCCAAAATAGTTACATTTACTATCTGTAAAAATAATTTTCAAATACCTCAAAAATACATCCAACTTAGGATTGTTCAATTCTAATGTACAAAAATTTGATTTATTTAGTAATTCAGATACTAATTTTAGTGTTTGTAAGTTATATAGAAAGAACACTTATGGAAGATGTCACTTTTTGAGAAAGTATCTAGTTTCATGGTTTAGTAAGAAACATAATTATGTTTCATTATCTACTATTAAAGTTGAGTATATAGTTGTAGGAAGTTGTTGTGCACAAATTTTATGGATGAAATATATATTACTAGACTATTTATATCAATTCTAAAATGTCCCTATAAATTGTGATAATACAACTATGATAAATATTTCTAAGAATATTGTATCACATTCTATAATGAATCACATTGATATAATACATCTCTTTTTGAGAGATCATTTTTGGAAAGGTGATATAACTCTTAAGTTCATTGGTACTGAATATCATCTCATTGATATATTTACAAAACCCTTGAATATTAAGAGAATAAATTATATCAAATATGAATTGGTAATGATAAATCATGTCTAATTGTTTTAATTTATCTGAATTTATTTAATTCTTATGTAAAATATTTTCTAGACTTTTTTGGATGTAATTATATAGTGTGGTTCCCATGATCAGTATGCTAAGAGTGATTTTTTGTTCATATGGTTAGTAAACATATCATTACCAGTTGTTAATGTAGTTAGTTTAGGAGATGGTTCCCTAAAACCAACAAATTCTTAATTTAGATTACTTTTCTATTCAAATAAATGGATATTAATATAAATATATTATCACATGTTGATTGTTCTTCTATATAACATTAATGTGATAATGTCATAGAGTATATGTCACATTGAAAATTTCATAGTGGTTCCCCACTATGATGGGAACCTTGATATTATATGGTGATATCTCTTAAATATAGTTTTATGGTTGGATAACATACTATGATAGGAAACACGGTATGTAGACCATCAGGTGTGAGTACTCGTAAGATTATGAGACTTTTTCTCATTAAGTTTTCACTTAGTAATCTCCAAGAAGGAATATTATGGGAACAGACATGCCAGTAGGAATTTCACATGTTTTGGTGTCATCAGATATTCCTATTTACATGTGTGTATAATGGTCCTTATACTTCAATATTAGCTTTAATGCATGATGTAGCTCGCACACTTAGATTTACTAACAAAAATAATCATTCCATATGTTGGAGAGAATTAGTGTATATTGGGTGCATCATGAATGAAATGTTATTAATGGATAACCAATAGAAATATTTGTCCCTTCCAATATTATGGAAGTTGATATCTCTACCCTTTGATAGAAATATAACTATCATATAAATTTTATAGTCATCGTGTAACAAAGTTTATTTTAGATATTCAAAGAAAGTTGTATCAAGAATATAGGTTGGGGATATGGTTGTGAAACCTACTTTATGAGATATTGTGACAAAGGGATTATATTATACAGTGCGCATTCTTATATGGTTGTATTCATTGTGACATTGAATTCTTTATCTTGGGTACCTTGACCCATTTCTTGATAGTAATCTTGGACTTTAGGCATACCTGACTAATGCTAACGGGAAAGAAT
The DNA here is from genome assembly GCA_963277665.1 of Viscum album. NCBI lineage: Eukaryota > Viridiplantae > Streptophyta > Magnoliopsida > Santalales > Viscaceae > Viscum > Viscum album. The sequence goes on from OY728153.1 coordinate 1,660,223,113, forward strand.
CCTATAGGGACATACACTAGGTGTTTCCATTGATTTTGATTAAATTCGATTTGAATTTAATAAATGGAATAAATATTATTCTTAAGATATAGGAATAATTTTATTCAAGTTTTATTGATCTAGTAAATTAAATAAAAATTTATTCACCAGATTTTAAATTAATATTTATTTATTTTATTGAATATTTAATAAATATATATTTACATATTTGTGAATAAAATATTTATTTAAGAGAATAAAAAAAATTATCTAGATATTAAACAAATAATAAAAAGTTACAATAGACCAAGACCGTGTCTGGTGATAAATAATTATTTGCAAGTTGGTAAATAATATTTATCATTAGTGCATGTTGGCACACACTATAAAGTAATAATATTATTATTACTATGTGTCATAGAGTTTTATTAAAGGTTTTAATATTTTTTAAGGGTCAACATGAAATAAAAAATTATTTTAACTTAAACCCTACCACTATAAATATCCTATTTTGGATATTGTGTAGGTAATATTAAATAAGTAATTTTTTCATAAAATGAATTCTCTTTTGAATCCTTCATTTATCAGTCTATAAAGAATGAGAAATTATAGAGATGTTTCTTCAAGACCAAATAATGAGAAATAAAGAACGAACGATGCAAGACATTTTATTACCATTCTAGCACATGAAGATTGTTTGGCATTTCTTGAAGATCAAATGATCACATGTGGATCACTGCTAGAAGGATTCTATCTCGGATCCTCAAAAGTGTAAAAATTTCAGTCCAAAAGAGTCTCTAAATATGATCAATGTCAAAATCAAATAAATAAACCTAAGACAAGGTAATTACATTATTTTGATCAAAATAAATTAATTATAAATTTGATGTGAAAGATCTTCAATCATTGTTTTAAGAATATAAATATTAAAAAAATTAACATATCTCCAACCAACACACACTTATGCTGCACTCGGAACCTTTATTTGGTATCAAAGGGGTAGATCTTAAATTTATAATTATTTATTTTATTTTTGATATATGCACAATTGTGGTTATATTTTAATTTCATGTTATTCATTATTTAATCCAATTTAAATTAACATTCTTTGATATATTAATATCTTCATTATGTGTTTCATTTTCTTAAATATATAATATTAGATGAAGAATGATCAGAGATTACCTTGGGAACTTCAAAACTTTGGATGGTAAGATGGGGTTACATATATTTTACTCAGAAGTAAATGTCATATACCTTAGTTCATTGCATCTAGATGTGTTGAGGGATACATATAGCACCACAAAGAAATTACATGTGGTGTATACTGCATGTTAACCATCCAACCTAGAACACAGTTGTCAGATCACATTGAATGTATAGGGCCTACACACCATGTATTCTACATGGGTTAGCAGTGTAAATCAAACAATTTGTGTGGTAATAATACATATTCAACCCATATGAGACTAACGACCAAGAGAATTTATGATATACACGGAACTTATGTGGTGTACATGGCATGCAGTTCATTAATTCTCACATATGAAATACATTTCAAGAGACTCAGTGATAAAAACGGACACACATATCAAAGATATACAAAACTTTTAATTTTTCTTTACACATCATATAGTCTCTCGTGTAAGAAAATTCTGAGATTTCAATAGGTTACTCAGACACACGATATTGAGATCACATAACATGTAGTTGGATTATACATGTTGTGTAGTCTATAAAGAAACATTCTAAATTCCCAGGTGTTCATATTTGACACACAGAAAACAAAACAAATGGTGTATAGTTGATTTGTACATGTCATGTAGTCCGGACAAGGTACACAACACATACCCAATCATGTACCCTGGATACACAGAAATTGTGATACACGGTGTGTAGATCACCTATACATGATTTTTAGTCTTCCATTAAATGGAAGAATTTAAAATTACATTAAATTTAAAATTTTCATCATTAAAACCATATTTTATTGATTGGAACACCATTATGTGTTTGAAAATTTAATAATGGTTTTGAAGAATTCTAATTTCTCAATTAATTTATTGTAATAATTTTTCATTATTAGTGTTATTATTTATTTTAGATGAATGAAATAAATGATGGGTATCTCTAATTAATTTCATAAGATCATTAATATGAATGGGAATTAAATAATTAATTGATTAATGTAATAATAGTTATCTTAACAATAAAAAATGAATAAATTAATTAATGCTAACTTGTTTCTTTTGTGTATTCATTGCATGTATGATAGAACATAAGCTCAACCTATACCAATGTATGTGTTGGAATTTATTTAATTTAATTTATTTCAGGGGTTTTAAATTATTTAATATAAAATTAAAATGAAGGATTGAAATTCATCCCTCTCTCCATTATTATGTAGGACATACATGTTCGTGGTAATTTATGTAATCCCCTTTAACCAATCCTATGGTTCCACTCACCTACATTTGAGTTATAAATATAGGTAATTTAATGTAGTATCACAAGGAGTGTGGAGGCATTTCAAGATAGAACCTATATGATGCAAACTCAAGTGATCCACAGGTGTGAAGGTGTAATGTTTAAACTTACACCAAGACTGGTAATAGGAGTTATTTCCCCTATGTCAAATCCAGATTTAATTTTTTCTCATTAAATCAACCATTAGGTAATATCATGATAAATTCATTCATTTATTTATTTATTTCTATTCATTATTTATTTTATGGATGCAAAACCATAATCACATAAATAAATTATTTAATGTGAAAAGATGGAATTTAAATAAATGGATTTTTCTTAAATATTTTATCCAACATGGTTAATTAATTATGTAAAATTCACTTGATATTAACAAAGCATGTAAAGGATAAAAATATGATAAAATTTATGAATAATAAAAATGAAATCCCTCACCTAAATATTAAGTCATACATGGACTTCATTACTTGATTAGGAACAAAACTCAATAGAACTAAGTGTTTGACCAACCCTTATTGGGAAACATACTTTTATAAGGAGAGTTATTTTGAATGTTTTGGGTTGACTAAACCATTTTACATAAATAGGAGTATCCCTTTCTAGACTTGGTGTAATTTGGAGGCAAGTGTTGAGGAAATCCAAGTCAGGATTTTCAGTTTGGGGAATCTACTCAATAGATCAAGGACCTGCAAGCCTACAATTGGAAAATAACTACCTACCTAAATACCTTAAATTATCTTCACCAACCCTTATTAGGGTTATGTGAAGGGTAATATAGATCCTCTACACTATAATGTATTGTAGAATAGACATTATGAGTTCAACTGTGAGGGTTGTTGAGACTTGATAAAATAGTGGGAGAATTAATAAAATTAAATTATTATTATTTCTTATATAATTTATAATAAAGTAAAGTAAAAATCATATATATTATAATTAATATAGAAAAAATGGAGAGAAAAACTATAAAAGTAGTGAAATAATTCCTTAACTCAGGGTATGTCCTTATAAATAAAAAATGTAGGATGTTGTACAATCATTTACATGACTCACTATTATCAAAAAAACTTGTATTATGTGTTGGAAACTCCTATTCATGTTCTTCCACCCCAGTAGGTGATGGAAAGTGAAAGGGAAGCCTACCAGATATATGTTATGGATTCATTTTATGTATTTTGTATTATATTATCAATTATGACCAAAAATTTAATGATACAACATAAATACAGAGACACTTACACCATAATAAAACATCTCCATTCTCTGGAGAAAGAGAAGAAAAGGCTTGAAATAAATAAGATTTTCAATGCACCATATCAGTGTAAACTGGATGAAGGAAATCTAGATACTCATCATGTTTTCCAAATTATGGGGTATATTGATTTGTTAGAGAATTATGGATTCAACTTTGATAAGTAATTGTACATTAATATTATTTTATTTTCATTTCCACCAAGATTATCCTTATTTTTCCAATCCTAGATAAAAAAAATGGATAAGTCGATCAAGAAACTTTTTTCCATAATTCACCAATAAGATAAAGATTGGTTGAAACATATTTCTCCACCACTTATAGTGAAAAGTTTGAAAGAAAATTCTGAAGATCATATAGATAATATAAATCAAAAATATCCTTCACAACATCTTTTAAAGAGACAAAAGATTCAAGAAAATGAATAGGATCCTATTTGCTTCTCATGTGGAAATATTGTACATTAGAAAATAAAATGTAATGAATTGAAGAATAAAGCAGTTTCATCCACTTCAAGTATATTCATCAATCTTCTATTAATCACTTATTTATTAAATAAAATATTCTTACAACATTCATGTATTTAAATACAATAAATGTGGAAGAATATGATAGTTATAGGTTGATTCATATATCATCCAAGGAGTGATCTCTACTTATCATTGTTAAATGGATTTATTAAAATTTTAATGAGTGTTACCAAAACATTTATCTCATTTTATGGAAAGATATAGTGAGACATTATTTTATATTTGGAATAAATGTTTTTATAGTACTTTAAAAATTAAACTATAAGTTCAATAACTCTTGAATCACATATATCCATTACAATTATTGAAGAATATAAAATATATGACTCCTTACTCATTGTGTAAAGATAATTATTTTTCAAATAAAATTGAATGTTGTAGACTTTTTATTTCCTTCCAAGTTTTTTTAGTTTCAATTAAGTTAAGGTACTGGATATAAATATAAACTACTTATCATGTTTTAGATAAAAAAACCTTTATATATAAAGGTACGTCACAATACTTTTAAAATTGGTTCAACATATCCATGTGAACTATTATAAAGCTGAAAGTAACTTCATATAATTCATGAGATTCCTTTAAAAATTATATAAATTCTCTATAAAGTAAATGAGTGATCCTGGTAAAGATAGAGTAATCTTCAAGTTATATTATCCAAGTAATAATTGATCATAAATGTAGAGTAAATGTTATCCCAAACTCATATTTCCTTATATACATAAATGAATTGATGATATAAAAAGGAATATTAATGATGAGTCGTTTATATATTTAAAATATTTAATTATATCATCTAATACATATTTTCAAAATAAATATAAGGATCCAGCCTTAAAACATTACTTAATATTGAATTAAATGAATAATTCACATTGAGTATCTTTTCAGGTTTAGAGTTTTAGAGAATTAGGACATAACTATTACATCTAACAAGATTAAAAAGTAGACACTTATACTCAGTTTCCATTTTTTCATAAAATAAAAACTCTTAAAAAGAAACATGTTTAGTTCCATGTTTCAGATAGAATGTCTTTCCTTGATCCCATCCTTGACCCTATTCACCTTTAAGTCTTGTGGAAAACATTTCAAAAACATGGTATGAGCATAAAAAGCTCAGTAAGGGATATAAAAAATACAGAAAGAAAACATTAGTCTAGGTATACATAAGAATCAATTAAATCGTACTTTACTCTTAAAACATAAGCACTTTAACATACCTCATGAAATCATAAGATTTATGAATAACTCATAGAAATCATAATACGTAAAGGTAACTTGAGGCATTCATAACATTCTTACGTAGGGAGTAACCCTCATGGTTACGTTTGGAATACCCACCACAGTATATTCCCTAAATCTCTTCGGAGAAACCTTAGCATTTAACTCATTTGCATTACCCAATGCATTGTAGAGCTGTCACAGGCTCACCCGCCCTTAGTTTATCACGGAACCACCCATCTTCATAAACAATTCCCAAGAACCATAACATAATCGTATCGCATAAAACATGCATAAAGAAAACATAACATTTCCACATTTCAATCACAAGATATCAAAAACACATTGATATAATAAAAACATTATCAAAACCATTTTCAATACCAAAATAAAAGATAATTAAAACATGGTATTTATTTTTCATTTAAAAAAAAGTTATGGATTGTAGAGGAAGCCGAAACTCAAATAATCGTCATGGCGGTGGAGAAGTTGTTGTCGCTGCATACGTAAGACAAAATTATTCCCTTTTGTCATTTAGTAAAATGATTCATATAAAAATATTCCTTTTGAATAAAATTCAAATTCAAAGGGGTTTATAAATCATATAAAATAAAGTTGTGTATAAAACAAAATATACTTTAATGAAAGGAGATTGAGATGAAGTCCCTTACAAAGTCGGTATCCTTAGATTAAGGATAAATCAATTACATGATTATGTGTGGAAAATATAAATACACCTAACATAAGAGGATATTAAGTGTAAAACAATTTGAGGTCATCCATACATATTCATAGTACAACATAATCAAGAACTAGAGGTTTGATCCAAACAATTGAAATTGAGTTAAGAAGTTCCCTTACAGAAATTTGACAGCCTAACAGCGTCACTTTAAAATTCATAAAATGAGTTGATGAGAGATAAAAGGGTATCTTATCACTTGGATATAATATTTATATCAATAAGGATATATAATAACATATCCCAACATTACAATATGTAAATTAAAAGACATAACACAAAGAAGTATTTTAAAAAAAGAGGAGGGTGAAAGAATCCCTTACCGATTTGGGTAACTTTCGAAATGTACACCCCATGAAAGAAGGACCAAACAAAGCTGATGTAAATACCCATAAATGAGAGTATATTACACAAGTATTTTAATCATTTTTGGTAAATACACCACTCAATGGAGATAGCGACAAATATATCCTGAATCTCATGAGAATAAAAAGTGAGATAAAAACCACATACCTCATTGTAATCAATCGAGTCGTATGTCCAAAAGATAATAAACACAATATGGATCACAGAATACCATGAATATTAATAGAATCATGATAATATATATCAAATGGAAGAACAAAATACACCACATGCAATAAATAAGTGGATAACAATAGAAATCTCACAGAATTAAAAGTGAGATAAGATATCCCCTTGCGAAAATTCGGCAGCTTAACGCTGTTACATAAAACTTCCAAAAATGGATTGAAGATATCAATTAGGGTCTCTCATCATATGAACATAAAAATTACAGTAATAGGAATATATAATAACATACCCCAACATAAGAAAGAGGAGCTTAAAAGAAGTGACATAAAAGAGAGTACTTAAAAAGAAAGAGAGAGGTTGGATCCATTACCTCGTGTCCGACTTGACTCGATCATTCTTTAATCTCCTGAATAATAAACTAGAGTTAATTTATACTTTATTAAAAACATTTTTCAATTTAATTATTCCTTTTATATCACTTATTACCATGTTATGAACATTATGTAATTAATTAAGTTAATAACGGTCGTTTTGTCGATCATTGGTACTTGAGTAAAAAATAAAATTCTTATAATTCCAAGGTTTTCATGTGGTAAAATATCCATTATATCAAGAATTTTATTCATGATGTAGATATCATATATAGCATATATATCCATTATATACATGCATTTATAATATTACATAACATTTAGAGGTAAGAAATGAAATGCACCATTCATGGAGACGATAAGTCGTACGTACGCATGAACGCTACTTTTATTTCTATTTAGTATTTAATGGAATGAAATCATAGTGATATAAAGGTATATTATAATTCCAGTATAATATAATATATAATATCATTAACTCCATCCTTTATATGTCCCAGATATGTCATTAACATATCAAATCACTTTGAGGGGGCGGTAGTCCGCACTTCCTAAAATGAAGATATCGTGTTTACCCATAATGGAAACCAGAAAGGTATGCCATAAATGGAAAATACAGAAGCATATAGAAAACATAAACATAATATATATAATATATTAATATAGTGACATATTAATGGCCACCATGAAATGTGTTAGAAGAATATTGAACAATCATCGTTTCGTGAGGCAGAAATTCGCCATCCACAGAAACAGTATGTTCTTTAACCATTAGACGGAGGTGTGTGTAAGTGTATCACGAATACTTCTCATAAAAACTTCCTAGTATATTGAAGATACTATTTTTCTACAAAATAAAATAATAAAAAGATATTAGGGGGTTGGAGAAGCAAAATAAAACAAAAGAACATAAGAGAGAACATTACATTTAAATCGGGTAACTCCTCTTGGTTTGAACCAAAAGGGTTTCTTGAAGAGCTTTCTGCCTAAGGTAAGGCTTATATGATTAATAGAGGGATTTGGAGAGATAAAATGAGCAGATTTTGGTCGAGCCCAAGGATTGAGAGGTGTGATTAAGGGGGTAGAGGTGGGGGCCTTTTATAAGAGGGAGGAGGGGCACTCTTGGAATGTTATAAAATGTAACTTTATTATAAAATGATTTTCCAATTCAAAAGGTCCATAAAAGATATATTTTGAGGATAAGGTGATAAGGGTTCTAAATCCACCCATACAATAGGTTTTTTACAAGTTTATGTCTTAGATGTTACCTTATCTTTTCATTTTATTTAAATCGTTCATTAATGAGGTAATCGCTTCATCATCATGGTGTCATAAATAAATTTATTTATTTAATGTCTAAAAATTATAAAAAAAATATCATGACATAGGAAATATTTTTAACTTTCTAATTAATATTTACAGTCAAAAATATGACTTTTATATCCCCATGTAAAAATTGTTTCAGTAAAACTATACATGTTTGTGACATTTTTATTTTAACTTTAAATAAAAAGTTATTAATGTCATTTTCTTACCCATGTGGATCCATGGGGTCCCCAAGTTGACCCATGGATTTTATTGGTCGGCCATGACTCATCCAATATGGATAGGACATGTGTCAAGGTAATTTCATATTATTATAACATTATTTTTACCTTAAATTAAACTAATTACCTTTAATCGCGATTAATAAAACTTAAAAGTTACTATTTGCCAAAAAATTATTTTCATCCCATTGAACCACATTTTACTTAATAATGACAACAATTTATATAATATTTTTGAAATTCAATTCACATAAGTGGTAATGTTTCATTTAAACAAAAAATTAGTTTTTTAACTACCACTTAGTGGTTTCACTATTCATCAAAAATTGAGGTTTTTCAGAAAAATACCAAAACTTCACCCTAAGATATATTTGATATTATGATTTCAAAAATGATGTCTATTTTAAAAAATTCAAAACATATAAGTTGAATTAATTAATTGAATAATTAATTCCCGTTGTCAAAATAAATAGCGTGTTTTTAAGAAACAATATCTATTAAAAGATTGACACTAGTTTAAGTCCAATTTCAAAGTGAAATTAATTCCAATGACAACCATTGGATTAAATGGTAAAAATATATTCTAATTTCACTTTAAAACCAATTCAAAATATGATCTAATCATATAAATAAATTAGATTAAAAAGAGGGTTTGAATTAAAATACAACATTTTTCACTTATTCATTAAAAATTAACATTATCGAAAAAATAACAAAAACATACACATAGTAAATTTTGATGTCCAGATTATAAAGAAGGATTTTATTTGGTCCAATATAACATATACAATTTTCAAAAAGTGGATTTAAAAAGGGTTCGCTATCAAAATTTTGTTAATCAACCTTTTAAAGAATATTAGAATATTTACGCTTAAAATTGGATTCATTCGCATTTTAAGCCTCTAACATTTATTGTAAAAAAATATTTGATAAGCATATATAATCACTTTTTAGTTAGTTCTATTCATTCCCATCATTACATCAGCTAGAATTTTACTACCATTTACAATATATTATTTTATTATTAGCGTGAAACATATGATTTCAAATAAACTTGTTGTTGCGTATTGGGTACGCTATCGAACATAGCATCCTCTTTTAAGTAAAATTAATACTTTATTCGCAAATATTAATATACATAAACATTTCATATTCATTATTTTCCTGGGATATTACATCCTTCCCCACTTTTGGGAATTGCGTCCTTGCAATTTTAAAATTGGGCTTGGAAACTTTATTTAAAGCCCCACATCGGAAAAGGAGTCAATTAAACTATCACTTTAAAAGAAAGAAAGGGAAGTACAAAGGTTACCCGAGTTAACCCATACTAGGATTCCATGAAGGAAAACATGGATATGGAAGAAAAAACAAAGCTTCGTGTTCTGATGGAGAGTGATAGAAAACATGTTTAGGAGAAAGTTAACCACCAGAAAATCACAAACATGTGATGGATTAAACGTTATTTGATTCCCCAGTATGAAAAATTAACATACAACATTTTTGTTTTAAGTTACTTTTCATTGAGGAATTTATTTATGATCTTAACTAAATCCTAATGAAACATACTTACTTGTCATGTAGACTTTCATATCCTATTATATTTCTTATACAAACTCATATTTTCTTCAAAAGATGAGTATTTTGGATGACTTGTTCACATTAAGAGTGCTATAATCAACTTCTAGAGAATCACCTAATCCAAAAAAGTGAACTATATTTTTCCCATTTCTTTATACTAAAACCAAAACCAAAATTGTTAGTACGAGATCAGATAATACCAAAAAAGGATAATCCTTTATAAAAAGAAAATCTATTATTAATCTCCAAAATTTGTCCAACAAAACCAAAAGTTCAACAAATACCATTCAATAAACAGTTGTCCAAAAAATTCATCGATGTAATCCAAACTAAGAATTAAACCCAAATCTCCTAAGGATTTAATCACATAGTCTTCCAAGATAAATCTTAACATTTTTCTCCAAATAACGCCAGTTACTCTTAAAGTCTCATATTGAAAAGTAGTTAACCAGATCACATATCCTCCCTGATAGGTTAATCATTTCCATATATAACCCAAAATAAACTTATTCTTAATTCATAAAATCATCTAACTAAAAAGAATAAGTCATACTAACCAGGGACTTCACGTAGTCCAGTGGTAGGTGATAAATCCCAGTCGCACTTTGGTTGTGGGTTTGATTCCCACAGCTTCATCTGGCGCGATGGGTTTTCACACGGTCTATGTGTTGTCCTTTTTCCAAAACTACATAATTATTATAAAATTCCCCTAAAATAGATAAAATCTTAAAAAATAACCATAACATAGTTTAATCACAAAGGTTATCTAATAACTTTCATTTTGCATCCCAAAAATTATTAACCGGTAATTGCCTCAAATTCAAGGATCATATAAACCCAAATGGTTCTTCATAACTATATCCATAAAAGAATAGATAAATATTCCTTGAATGAAATTTTTATATATCAAACATCAGGGTTACACATAATATAAAAAGTCTTCTAATCATCAAAAGAGCCTTAATACTTTTAAGAATATCACCATCCTAAAATCTACCATAACTCTTGAATAACTTATACATTGACTTCTTACTCATTCAACATTCTTCATGATCCATTAACCATTCCTTTCCATATTATTCTGAAATACTTCTTTCCTACAAACAAAATCATGAATCATATCCCAAGATTCAATAATAGGAAAACATATGTTAAGAAATAATCCATACCTTTCATTGGTCATTGTCAGTTTCTTCATCCTCAATCGGAATGGCATTAGGTATTGGTAAACGAATATTTGTACGATCCTAGTGATCCCATTCCAGAAACTTCTTCGTAGGACATGTGTTTGCATAATGATCATGCACACCACATTTAAAACATTCAATTGATCCTTCATAAAGAACTTCTTTCCCTTTCCTAGATTCAACTAGATGCTTCCTTTTTCCATGGCAGGTTCTTGCTTTATGACCTTTATTTCCACATCTATAGCATCTTTATATCCCTTTGAAACATTTCCCTATGTGTTTCTTTCTACATCTTTGACACATTGGTTTTTGAAAATACTTACCTTTATGAATATTACCTGAACTTCCGTAGGGATTTTTTTCTCACATATATGATGCCTTATAAAAGTCACTAAGGTTCAGGTGGTCAACCATGACTCCAGATAGTTAGTTGAGAATAAACATAAGATTTCTCATTGCATCTCCCATATCATTCAGTTTCTCGTTCAGAAAACGGTCATAGTTTCCTTCACATCTACTTTTACTTTGGTGCCTTATAGATCCAGCCATTTACTAAAACCAAAAAGGTTAGTGTGAGTATATCATTAGAATCATCATATAATAAAATTATATAATTACTCATTCACTTTAACTAAAACTATGACTCTTTTTGAAATCTTAACTATTATGGTAATGTCACTTATGATTAGAGAATACCCTAACCTCTAAAGTTATCTAAACTGACCTTTGATACCAACTATAAGAACCCAACCTTAAAACATTACTTAATCTTGAATTAAATGAATAATTCACATTGAGGATCTTTTCAGGTTTAGAGTTTTATAGAATTAGGACATAACTATTACATCTCACAAGATTACAAAGTAGAAACATCTACTCAGTTTCCATTTTTTTCATAAAATAAAAACTCTTAAAAAGAAACATGTCTAGTTCCATGTTTTAGATAGCATGTCTTTACTTGATCCCATCCTTGACCCTATTCAACTTTAAGTCCTATAGAAAACATTTCAAAAACTTGGGATGAGCATAAAAAGCTTAGTAAGGGATATAAAAAATATGGAAAGAAAACATTAGTCCAGGTATACATAAGAATCAATGAAATCATACTTTACTCTTAAAACATAAGCACTTTAACATACCTCATGAAATAATAATATTTATGAATAACTCATATAAATCATAAGACGTAAAGTTAACTTGAGGCATTCATAGCATTCTTACGTAGGGAGTAACCCTCATGGTTACATTTGGAATACCCACCACAGTATATTCCCTAAATCTCTTTGGAGAAACCTTAGTGTTTAACTCCTTCGCGTTACCCAATGCATTGGAGAGCTATCACGGGCTCACCCGCCCTTAGTTTATCATGGAACCACCCATCTTCATAAACAATGCCCAAGAACCATAACATAATCGTATCACATAAAACATGCATAAAGGAAACATAACATTTCCACATTTCAATCACAAGATATCAACAACACATTGATATAATCAAAACATTATCAAAACCATTTTCAATACTAAAATAAAAGAAAATTAAAACATGGTATTTATTTTTCATTTAAAAAAAATCTATGTCTTGTAGAGGAAGCTGAAACTCAAATAATGGTCACAGCGGCAGAGAAGTCATTGTCGCCACATACGTAAGACAAAACATTCCCTTTTGTCATTTAGTAAAATGATTCGTATAAAAAGATTCATTTTGAATAAAAGTAAAATTCAAAGGGTTTTATACACCATATAAAATAAAGTTGTGTATAAAACAAAATATGCCTCAATGAAAGGAGATTGAGACGAAGTCCCTTACAAAGTCAGTATCCTTAGATTAAGGATAAATCAATTACATGATTATGTGTGGAAAATATAAATACACATAACATAAGATGATATTAAGTGTAAAATAATCGGATTTAATCCACACATATTCATAGTAAAACATAATAAAGAAGTAGAGGTTTGACCCAAACAATTGAAATTGGGTTAAGAAGTTCCCTTACAGAAATTCGACAGCCTAACAGCGTCACTTTAAAATTTTTAAAATGAGTTGATGAGAGAGAAAATGGTATCTCATAACTTGGACATAAAATTAAAAGCAATAAGGATATATAAAAACATATCCCAGCATAAAAATATTTAAATTAAAAGATATAACACAAAGAAGTCTTTTACAAAAAGAGGAGGGTGAAAGAATCCCTTACCGATTTGGGTAACTTTCAAAAAGTACACCCCATGAAAGAAGGACCAAAAAATGCTGATGTAAATACCCATAAATGACAGTATGTTACACAAAGAGTAGAATCATGGTTGTTACATACACCACTTAATGGAGATAGTGACAAATATAGCCTGAATCTCACGAGAATAAAAAGTGAGATAAAAACACCATACCTCATTGTAATCAATCGAGTCGTATGTCCAAAAGATAATAAACACAATATGGATCATAGAATACCATGAATATAAATAGAACCATGATAATATATATCAAATGTAAGAACACAATAAACTACATGCAACAAATAAGTGGTGAACAATGGAAATCTCACGAAATTAAAAGTGAGATATGATATCCCCTTACGAAAATTCGGCAGCCTAACGGTGCCACTTAAAACATCCAAAAATGGATTAAAGATATCAATTAGGGTCTATCATAATATGAACATAAAAATTACAGTAATAGGAATATAGAAGAACATCCCCCAACATAAGAAAGAGGAGCTTAAAAGAAGTGACATAAAAGTGAGTACTTAAAAAGAAAGAGAGAGGTTGGATCCCTAACCTCGTGTCCGACTTGACTTGATCGTTCTTTAATCTCCTGAATAATATACTAGATTTAATTTCTACTTGCTTAAGAACCTTTTTCAAGTTCATTATTCCTATTATATCACTTATTACCATGTTATGAACATTATGTAATTAATTAAGTTAATAACGGTCGTTTTGTCGATCATTGGTACTTGAGTAAGAAATAAACTTCTTATAATTAGAAGGTGTTCATGTGGTATAATATCCCTTATATCCAGAATTATATTCATGATGTATATATCATATATATCATATATATCTAGTATATACATGCATTTATAATATTACATAACATTTAGAGGTAAGAAATGAAATGCGCCGTTCATGGAGACGGTAAGTCGTACGTACGCATGATCGCTACTTTCATTTCTATTTAGTATTTAATAGAATAAAATCATAGTTATATAAAGGTATATTATAATTTCAGTATAATATCATATATAATATCATTAACTCCATCCTTTATACGTCCCACGTATGGAATTAACGAATCAAATCACTTTGAGGGGGCGGTAGTCCAAACTTCCTAAAATGAAGATATCACGTTTACCCATAATAGAAACCAGAAAGGTATGCCATAAATAAAAAATATAGAATCATATGGAAAACATAAACATAATATATATAATATATAAATATAGTGACATATTAATGGCCACCATGAAAGGTGTTATAATAATATTGAACAATCATCGTTTCGTGAGGTAGAAATTCGCCATCCACAGAAACAGTATGTTCTTTAACCATTAGACGGAGGTGTGTGTAAGTGTAGCTCGAATCCTTCTCATAAAAACTTCCTAGTATATTGAATATACTGGTTTTGTTACAAAAGAAAGGAATAAAAAGAGTTCAGGGGGTTGGAGAAGCAAAATAAAACAAAAGAACATAAGAGAGAACATTACCTTTAAATCGGGTAACTCCTCTTGGTTTGAACCAAAAGGGTTTCTTGAAGAGCTTTCTACCTAAGGTAAGTCTTCTAGGATGAATAGAGGGATGTGGAGAGAAAAAATGAGTAGAGTTTGGTCGAGCCCAAGGCTTGAGAGGTGTGGGTAAGGGGGTAGAGGTGGGGGCCTTTTATAAGAGGGAGGAGGGGCACTCTTGGAATGTTATAAAATGTTACTTTATTATAAAATGATTTTCAGATTTTAAAGTTCCCAAAAAGATATATTTCTAGGATAAGGTGTTTTGGAAAATTTTAAGTCTTATATTTTACCTTATCTTTTCATTTTATTCAAATATTTCATTAATGAGGTAATCGCTGCATCATGGTGTCCTAAATAAATTTATTTATTTAATGTCTAAAAATTATAAAAAAATATCATGATTTAGTAAATAGTTTTATCTTTATAATGAATATTTCTAGTCAAAAATATGACTTGTATAACCCCATGTAAAAATTGTTTTAGTAAAATAATACATGTTTGTGACATTTTTATTTTAACTTTAAATAAAAAGTTATTAATGTCATTTTCTTACCCAAGTGGCTCCATGGGGTCCCAAAGTTGACCCATGGATTGTATTGGTCAGTCATGACTCATCCAATATGGGTAGGACATATGTCAGGGTAATTTAATATTATTATAACATTATTTTTACCTTAAATTACACTAATTACCATTAATCACGACTAATAAAACTTAAAAGTTACTATTCACCAAAAAATTATTTTCATCCCATTGAACCGCATTTTACTTACTAATGAAAACCATGTATGTTGGATTTTTGAAATTCAATTCACAGAAGTGGTAAAGTTTCATTTAAATGAAAAATCAGTTTTTTAACTACCACTTAGTGGTTTAACTATTCACCAAAAATTGAATTTTTTCAGAAAAATACCAAAAATTCACCCTAATCTATATTTGATATTCCGAATTCAAAAATGATGTCTATTTTAAAAAATTCAAAATATATAAGTTGAATTAATTTGTAGAGACCCGAAGCTTGACGTACATTGACATTACATTACTTTTGCGGAATACTTAGTACATTACAAAAACACACACACAAGGACCGTAATAGTTTAGTGTCTTTGGAAACTCGGAACGTAATCCTCTAATCGTGGTGAAAGATCTTCAACATCTCCCATAAAGATCTTCCTTTTTTTTTACCTAAAACCTTTCTTTATATCCTGGGGAAAAGAAAACATAAAAGGGTGAGCTCAAATGCTCAGCAAGGGCAAATAAAGGAAATAAAAATCATATCATATCTTTATGAAAATCAAAACCTGCAAAAGAGATCATAATATCTTAACATGGAATAAATCATAGAAGTGAAAATGAGATCCCCATAATCATATCATAAAACATGAAACTTTGTGTCATGCACACATAATCATGGAAAATCATTTCTTGTTAGTCATGACTCATTGCCAAGACTATCTTAGTGGACAAAGTCCCTTTCTGAATCGAGTAACCCTCGTTTCAGTCCTGTTTCACTGAACCGGTATAACCTACCGTTCCAGCCCAGTCTATCTCATGAGATATAAAATCTTTACCCAATGCATTGGAGGGAGATATAGGTCCCACCCATCTTATAATGAATCCTTTCTTATGTGTGCCACATAATCATAAAACATACATCATCGCATAACACATGTAACAAAAATGGGATTCTTGAAACATCATGACATCATAAATCAATTCATATAAGATAAAGGAATTCATAAAAATAATTCCATCACAACATGAACAAATCAATTTAATAATAGGGATAAAAACAGAACCCTTTATTATCTTATATGGAAAATAATTTTGATAAAACACTTGAACTCCATTCTTGAGGAAAATATCCTTTCTTCTTCAAAAACATTTTTCCTTTCATAACATGTCATACAACTTTAAAATAAAAGAAGTTGATTAAAAATAAACTTTAAAACTTGTAAAGGAAGATTCTTGGAAACAATGTTTTAAAAATCCATTCATGCCGTATAAGTTAAAAAAACATTCTTCGTACTTTTGTCGGAAAAGTCAAAAAGTACCTCGTATGACAAAAGATTCATTTCATAGATATTACTAAAAACTCACCGAAGGGTAAAAATGGATTTAAACAATTGTAGGTGGATGGAAATAATATTACATATTGATGAAACATGGATGTGGATGATAAAATACACCCCAGTAAATACTTATGAATAAACAATCTCGGATAAAAATGAGATTGTGATATTTCCCTTACCTTAGGTCCGACTTGCTTTGTAAGTGTCCGAACCTCCTGTATAATGATTTAAATCATGTTATTGACTTATTACAGAATCATATTCATTGTTATGATATCATATATGGTTCACTTATGACATTATATTACCCGTTCTTTTGTAAATTCCATGTTAAAGAAGCATTTTGGGTAAAATCGTTTCATTTATCGTAGGTGTTTTGACTTGTTGTTCTTGACATCTTTATTACTTACATCATGATTTACTCACTTACAGAATATAAAATATGATTTATATATCATATATATTCAGTATATATATATATATAATAGGTAGATAAATAAAATGAAAAACACCGTTCATGGAGACGGTAGTCCGTACGTACGCATGAACGCTGTTTTCCTTTCCTTATTGTCTTGAAATGGAAGTAAGTAGATGACATACATATGTATATATATACATAAATCCAGTAGCTTTATAATGTCATATATTTCATTATTATTTCTTATATATACATTATAATCATTCTTAAATGGTTAACATGGAGAATGAATCTCATCGCGTCGTGGAGACGGTAGTCCGTACGTACGCACGAGCGATGATATCATTTCTATAAATATTGAATTGAATTGGAGTGGATTATATAATATATCAGAATCAATATGATGTTGTAATAACTATGTATAGTTATTCTTTACACCATTATACCCATCCATGTAAGGTGGTGGTGGAAAATAGATTACACCACGGCGTGGAGACGGTATTCCGTACGTACGCACGCGCGGTGATTTCTTTTTCCGTAGGATGGATAGATGGTGAAATAGGATTGTTTCATACTTATAATAACATATCAGTATATGAGTGATACTGACGTTATTACTTCATAATGAAACAACCTAAGAAGAACAAGTGGAAGAAGAAATAAAGATGAAAGAATTGGTAACGGTAATTACCTCTTCTTTGAAGTGCCACTTTGAGACCTCCTCTTAGGGCACTAGAATTGGTCTTTGAGGAAGACAAGAACCTCTAGGATGTTGCTAGGGAAGTGGAGAGGAGAAAATGACAGGGGTTGGCCGAGCTTGAGTGCTCAAATTTGTGTGAGGAGGAGGGGGAGGAGGTGTCCTTTTATAGGGGAGGAGAGGGGCACCTTAGGAATATCTCAAAATATTATTTTATATTAAAGTCAAAATCGGTTTATAATGGTTCCAAAGGGTCTTATTTCGAAGCTAAAGTGGGGATGGGTCGAAATCCTATCAACCAATAGGATTTAGACAAGTTTAGGGTATTATGTTTAACCTTATCAATTATATTTAACTCTAAGTTAAATAATTTAACTTTTACCGTGTCTTTTTGTTTTCTTTCACTATATGGTTAATAAACTTACTATAACATTCCAAACGAACCCCAAATTGTATATTATTAATACATATATCCTTATCTAAGTCTTTTGGCCGAACCTTAGATTTTTAGGAATAAAATAACAATTAATAATATAATATTTGATTTAAAAACTATTTTGTGTCAATTTTGACACTATTTGATATATGATTTTTGTGAAAGTCATAACAGAATTAAATGTTCGAACCAAGTTGATTAAATCAACATTGATATATCATAGTAACCTAGAAAATTAGTGGAATTCATAAAAAGTCTCAAATTACATTTATTTTGGTGTTTATAACATCAATTATGTCAATATTTCATTAATAAGATAATTACTGCATCATCGTTGTGTCATACATAAATTAAATTATTTAATGTCTAAAAATTACAAATAAAATACCATTATGTAGGAAATCGTTTTAGATTTCTAATGAATATTTACAAACGAATTTATCTTATGTATAACCCCATATTAAAAATGATTTACTTATTAAACGTTGATTTTAACTACTTTAACCCTTCTTTAAATAAATTAATAATAAATGTCCTAATCTAATCCAAGTGGGCCTAAATGGTCATATTTTATTCCTAAGTTTGTTTTTGGTCGAATTACACTTGTCCAATAGAATTAGGACATGTGTTAGGGTAATATTAATATCATATTTACCCTTAGTTACCCTATTTACTATTAACCGTGGTAAAAAAAGTAAAAAGTTACTATTCACCAAAAAATTATTTTCATCTCATTGAACCACATTTTAGTCCTTGATATTAACCGTGTCTCTCGGATTTTCGAAATTCCATTCACAGAAGCGGTAAAATTAAGTTTTATGCAAAATTCAGTTTTTAACCTACCACTTAGTAGTTTCACTATTCATCAAAAATTGATGTTTTTCAGAACAATGCCAAAATTTCATCCCAAGCTATATTTCATATTCCGAATTCAAAAATGAAGTCTATTTTACCAAATTCATAACATAAAAGTTGCATTAATTAATTTTATAATTAAATCCCGCTGTTAAAACAAATAGCGTGTTTTTAAGAAACAATATCTATCAAAAGATTGACACTTGTTTATGTCTAGTTTAAATGTGAAATTACATCCAATGACCAACATTGTATTAAATTGTAAAAATATATTCTAAATATACTTTAAAACCACTCAAATTAATGATTTATCACTATTAATTATTTCGATTAAAAAAGTTGTTTTTAATTATAATTTAGTAATTTTCACTATTCATCAGAATATGAAAGTTATCCGAAAAGTACCAAAATTTCACCTTAGGCTAAATTCGATATTCCGAATCCAAAAATGAAGTCCATTTTGAGAGTTAAAATTTCTAAAATTTAAAAAGTGGTTATTACTATTCATAACGGCTAGTTTTAATAATATTTTAATAGCATATCATTGTTTCGTGAAACTCAGGATTACGTACCACACACGCTATCGAGGAAGGTTGTGATTGCGTGTAATGCAAGGCAAGTCAAGGATTCGTGTTGTGCAAGCTCCTTTTGGTGTAGCGTATAACACAAGACATTAATAAAATTAAAAAGAATATTTTTTATAAAATCTTGGGCTGTTACATTCTACCCCCCTTAAAATGAATTTCGCCCTCGAAATTCGTCGGGGTTATAAATGGTTTACTATTTGAAAGTTTCTTTAATAGAAACCCAAATCGTAAAAGGGAATACCAAAACTTGGATTTAAAAACTAAAGTATGAAATGTAACGATTACCCAAATAAACTAATCACTAGGTTTCCACATAGGTGAAAATATGGATATGGAAGAGAAATATAACCATCATGTTCTGATGGAGAGTGGTAGAGAACATGGCTATGGAAAAGCCAGTAATCACAAATCCATAAATTTGTGACGATCTAAGGTACCATCTGATTCATCAGGTATAAGATCACTAGGACAACATTTTTGGTTTTCAAGATCATTTCCCTAAAGTTGAAAATTTGAATTAGAATAAATACTTACTTTATTTTGATACAATATCACTGTTGTTCGTGCCTTGAACAATTTCCACTTCATCTCTTAAATAAATGAAGTTGAATTTGTTATTCGTGAAGTGTTAGCAGATCATGTGATAGAATGACGGGTCATTCCATCTGTCTCAAACAAAAGGTAAGCAAAAGTTATTAAATATACATAAGTCATTCTATAGTGAGATTAATCATATATAGTTCCTAAAATGGACTTATACTTCATATATCATACTGCTTAATATAATAAAACTAGCTTCTACTAAACAGGGACTTCCTGTAGGTCAGTGGTAGGCGATAAAGGCCAGTCGCACTTCGGTTGTGGGTTCGATTCCTACAGCCTTGTCCGAAGCGATGGGCTGTCGCCCGTCCTGCAGGTTGTCCTTTTTCCAAAACTATATTACTATAACATCCCATCAATAATATCTAAAAAAATTCTATCCTTAAACAATACTAACTTACGTCCAACACAATCCATTCCAATCTTTAGGCTTATCCATAATACTGCAGTCCACTCTCATAACATAGTGAAAACAATTACCAGAGATTTAATATCATCGTTGATCCCCATATATCATAAGATATGTTTTGTTGGTCACATTCCAAACATTCAAAGTCCTTAATCATGTATACTCTTGAATACCCATTGAACCTTAGTGAAAACTTGAATGCAGTTAAAAGTTAACACTTTACACATACCAAAATCCTCAAAATTATTTATACTCAAACCATGATATCACTTAGTCCTTATATCAATCATGAGCTCATGAATACAATCAAACATCTCATTATCTTCTTATCCTTTCATTATGCACTTATCATCTACTTTCCAAAATATTTGAATCACTTTTCATAGTTATTGGTACCTTAAAATTATTGAAAACCACAATAGACCAATACTTAAATATTTTAATACACCATAAAAGTACCTCAACAACATTATTCTTGAATACCAAAACACTTCAGTCCATCCACATCAATGATTATCCTGGAATAAGTCCTTCCTTGATTTAGAAGTAACTTTTTAGGTCATGGCATTGAGTTGGGTAATGCCCATGTTCTCCACAAATAAGACATTGAACTCCATAACAGTCTGTCACTCTATGACCCTTTTCTCCACACAGATAACATCGGTCCCTCCATTTGAGGTATTCCTCAAGGTTCTTCTTCCCTTCTTTAGAAATCTCAATCTTCCTTTCTTTATGCTCCTCAACATGCGAACATGCATAATAGTTTATCTTCCTCTTCTTTGATGAATTAGTCATACCACTAAATTTCACCTTGTTAATCATATATCGCGATGATTGATTCGGCATAATCACAACATCTTTCTCTCTAGGCATTACACAATTTTGTTGCTCATAGTCACCAATTTGTCCATTGGATTCAATGTTAACTGAATTCCTTTTGGTTCCCTCCATTAACTAAAACACAAAAAGAATTTTGTGAGAGGCAAAATCATGCTAGGGAAGACAACATAGTAAAGGGAAAACACCTTCAATATCTAACATCTTAGGTTAAATTCTAAGATCGTTAGCGCAATTTTAGGACTATAACCTATACGTATACTTAACCTTAGGGACATCCCTAGACATACCTTAGAAATATCTCTAGGGATCTCACTAACGTTCTCACATCCTAGTTTCCAAAGGTTGACTAAACCTTTCCTCTGATACCAACTGTAGAGACCCGAAGCTTGACGTACATTGACATTACATTACTTTTGCGGAAAACTTAGTACATTACAAAAACACACACACAAGGACCGTAATAGTTTAGTGTCTTTGGAAACTCGGAACGTAATCCTCTAATCGTGGTGAAAGATCTTCAACATCTCCCATAAAGATCTTCCTTTTTTTTACCTAAAACCTTTCTTTATATCCTGGGGAAAAGAAAACATAAAAGGGTGAGCTCAAATGCTCAGCAAGGGCAAATAAAGGAAATAAAAATCATATCATATCTTTATGAAAATCAAAACCTGCAAAAGAGATCATAATATCTTAACATGGAATAAATCATAGAAGTGAAAATGAGATCCCCATAATCATATCATAAAACATGAAACTTTGTGGCATGCACACATAATCATGGAAAATCATTTCTTGTTAGTCATGACTCATTGCCAAGACTATCTTAGTGGACAAAGTCCCTTTCTGAATCGAGTAACCCTCGTTTCAGTCCTGTTTCACTGAACCGGTATAACCTACCGTTCCAGCCCTGTCTATCTCATGAGATATAAAATCTTTACCCAATGCATTGGAGGGAGATATAGGTCCCACCCATCTTATAATGAATCCTTTCTTATGTGTGCCACATAATCATAAAACATACATCATCGCATAACACATGTAACAAAAATGGGATTCTTGAAACATCATGACATCATAAATCAATTCATATAAGATAAAGGAATTCATAAAAATAATTCCATCACAACATGAACAAATCAATTTAATAATAGGGATAAAAACATAACCCTTTATTATCTTATATGGAAAATAATTTTGATAAAACACTTGAACTCCATTCTTGAGGAAAATATCCTTTCTTCTTCAAAAACATTTTTCCTTTCATAACATGTCATACAACTTTAAAATAAAAGAAGTCGATTAAAAATAAACTTGAAAACTTGTAAAGGAAGATTCTTGGAAACAATGTTTTAAAAATCCATTCATGCCGTATAAGTTAAAAAAAACATTCTTCGTACTTTTGTCGGAAAAGTCAAAAAGAACCTCGTATGACAAAAGATTCCTTTCATAGATATTACTAAAAACTCACCGAAGGGTAAAAATGGATTTAAACAATTGTAGGTGGATGGAAATAATATTACATATTGATGAAACATGGATGTGGATGATAAAATACACCCCAGTAAATACTTATGAATAAACAATCTCGGATAAAAATGAGATTGTGATATTTCCCTTACCTTAGGTCCGACTTGCTTTGTAAGTGTCCGAACCTCCTGTATAATGATTTAAATCATGTTATTGACTTATTACAGAATCATATTCATTGTTATGATATCATATATGGTTCACTTATGACATTATATTACCCGTTCTTTTGTAAATTCCATGTTAAAGAAGCGTTTTGGGTAAAATCGTTTCATTTATCGTAGGTGTTTTGACTTGTTGTTCTTGACATCTTTATTACTTACATCATGATTTACTCACTTACAGAATATAAAATATGATTTATATATCATATATATTCAGTATATATATATATATATAATAGGTAGATAAATAAAATGAAAAACACCGTTCATGGAGACGGTAGTCCGTACGTACGCATGAACGCAGTTTTCCTTTCCTTATTGTCTTGAAATGGAAGTAAGTAGATGACATACATATGTATATATATACATAAATCCAGTAGCTTTATAATGTCATATATTTCATTATTATTTCTTATATATACATTATAATCATTCTTAAATGGTTAACATGGAGAATGAATCTCATCGCGTCGTGGAGACGGTAGTCCGTACGTACGCACGAGCGATGATATCATTTCTATAAATATTGAATTGAATTGGAGTGGATTATATAATATATCAGAATCAATATGATGTTGTAATAACTATGTATAGTTATTCTTTACACAATTATACCCATCCATGTAAGGTGGTGGTGGAAAATAGATTACACCACGGCGTGGAGACGGTATTCCGTACGTACGCACGCGCGGTGATTTCTTTTTCCGTAGGATGGATAGATGGTGAAATAGGATTGTTTCATACTTATAATAACATATCAGTATATGATCGATACTGACGTTATTACTTCATAATGAAACAACCTAAGAAGAAGAAGTGGAAGAAGAAATAAAGATGAAAGAATTGGTAACGGTAATTACCTCTTCTTTGAAGTGCCACTTTGAGACCTCCTCTTAGGGCACTAGAATTGGTCTTTGAGGAAGACCAGAACCTCTAGGATGTTTCTAGGGAAGTGGAGAGGAGAAAATGTCAGGGGTTGGCCGAGCTTGAGTGCTCAAATTTGTGTGAGGAGGAGGGGGAGGAGGTGTCCTTTTATAGGGGAGGAGAGGGGCACCTTAGGAATATCTCAAAATATTATTTTATATTAAAGTCAAAATCGGTTTATAATGGTTCCAAAGGGTCTTATTTCGAAGCTAAAGTGGGGATGGGTCGAAATCCTATCAACCAATAGGATTTAGACAAGTTTAGGGTATTATGTTTAACCTTATCAATTATATTTAACTCTAAGTTAAATAATTTAACTTTTACCGTGTCTTTTTGTTTTCTTTCACTATATGGTTAATAAACTTACTATAACATTCCAAACGAACCCCAAATTGTATATTATTAATACATATATCCTTATCTAAGTCTTTTGGCCGAACCTTAGATTTTTAGGAATAAAATAACAATTAATAATATAATATTTGATTTAAAAACTATTTTGTGTCAATTTTGACACTATTTGATATATGATTTTTGTGAAAGTCATAACAGAATTAAATGTTCGAACCAAGTTGATTAAATCAACATTGATATATCATAGTAACCTAGAAAATTAGTGGAATTCATAAAAAGTCTCAAATTACATTTATTTTGGTGTTTATAACATCAATTATGTCAATATTTCATTAATAAGATAATTACTGCATCATCGTTGTGTCATACATAAATTAAATTATTTAATGTCTAAAAATTACAAATAAAATACCATTATGTAGGAAATCTTTTTAGATTTCTAATGAATATTTACAAACGAATTTATCTTATGTATAACCCCATATTAAAAATGATTTACTTATTAAACGTTGATTTTAACTACTTTAACCCTTCTTTAAATAAATTAATAATAAATGTCCTAATCTAATCCAAGTGGGCCTAAATGGTCATATTTTATTCCTAAGTTTGTTTTTGGTCGAATTACACTTGTCCAATAGAATTAGGACATGTGTTAGGGTAATATTAATATCATATTTACCCTTAGTTACCCTATTTACTATTAACCGTGGTAAAAAAAGTAAAAAGTTACTATTCACCAAAAAATTATTTTCATCTCATTGAACCACATTTTAGTCCTTGATATTAACCGTGTCTCTCGGATTTTCGAAATTCCATTCACAGAAGCGGTAAAATTAAGTTTTATGCAAAATTCAGTTTTTAACCTACCACTTAGTAGTTTCACTATTCATCAAAAATTGATGTTTTTCAGAACAATGCCAAAATTTCATCCCAAGCTATATTTCATATTCCGAATTCAAAAATGAAGTCTATTTTACCAAATTCATAACATAAAAGTTGCATTAATTAATTTTATAATTAAATCCCGCTGTTAAAACAAATAGCGTGTTTTTAAGAAACAATATCTATCAAAAGATTGACACTTGTTTATGTCTAGTTTAAATGTGAAATTACATCCAATGACCAACATTGTATTAAATTGTAAAAATATATTCTAAATATACTTTAAAACCACTCAAATTAATGATTTATCACTATTAATTATTTCGATTAAAAAAGTTGTTTTTAATTATAATTTAGTAATTTTCACTATTCATCAGAATATGAAAGTTATCCGAAAAGTACCAAAATTTCACCTTAGGCTAAATTCGATATTCCGAATCCAAAAATGAAGTCCATTTTGAGAGTTAAAATTTCTAAAATTTAAAAAGTGGTTATTACTATTCATAACGGCTAGTTTTAATAATATTTTAATAGCATATCATTGTTTCGTGAAACTCAGGATTACGTACCACACACGCTATCGAGGAAGGTTGCGATTGCGTGTAATGCAAGGCAAGTCAAGGATGCGTGTTGTGCAAGCTCCTTTTGGTGTAGCGTATAACACAAGACATTAATAAAATTAAAAAGAATATTTTTTATAAAATCTTGGGATGTTACATAATTAATTTAATAATTAATTCTCTTTGTCAAAACAAATAGCGTGTTTTTAAGAAACAATATCTATTAAAAGATTGACACTAGTTTAAGTCCAATTTCAAAATGAAATTAATTCCAATGACCACCATTGGATTAAATGGTAAAAATATATTCTAATTGCACTCTAAAACCAATTCAAAATATGATCTAATCATATAAATAAATTAGCTTAAAAAGATTTTTTGAATTAAAATACAACATTTTTCACTTATTCATTAAAAATGAACTTTATCGAAAAAAATAAAAAAAACATACACAAAGTAAATTATGATGTCCCGATTCTAAAGAAGGATTTTATTTGGTCCAATATAACATATAAAATTTTCAAAAAGTGGATTTAAAATGGGTTCTCCATCAAAAGGCGGTAAATCGACCATTTAAAGAATATTAGAATATTTACGCTTAAAATTGGATTCATTAGCATATTAATCCTCTAACATTTATTGTAAAAAATATTTGATAACCATATATAATCACTTTTTAATTAGTTCTGTTCATTCCCGTCATTACATCGACTAGGATTTTACTACCATTTACAATGTATTATTTTATTATTAGCGTGCAACATATGATTTCAAAGAAACTCATTGTTGCGTATTGGGTACGCCATCGAACATAGCATCCTCTTTTAAGTAATATTAATATTTTATTCGCAAATATTAATATACATGAACATTTCATATTCATTATTTACCTAGGATGTTACAATAAAAGTGAAATAACTAACCATATGAAAACTAAATTGTCTAATAAATATCATATCAATCATGGTATGGTAAGAATAAATTAGAAGACTGCCTTAAGTGTTTATTGAAAACTATTTGTGAAAAGTTGGACTTAGCTACAAAAGAACAGCAAAACACTATGGTTCATCTGATTCAATGATCCAAAAGCCACTAAGGATATTAACATATTGTCAATATTTACTATATTTATAAAAATGAAACATATATTTTTAAAGATACTAAGAGAATAATTAAATTTTATGGGCTGTGGCTCTAGATGCACATGATTTGGAATAGGAATACTAGACTCCACTAAACTTAGTGGTAGGAGTAGTTCTAGATACACATACTATATAGGAATTCATAATAAAATGTGTGGTTTATGTTCATAATGGTGGATGATACATGTATTATTCTTTCATAATAATGAATCCTATAAAGTTGAAATAAATGGTAATATGATATGGTTGACATATATATATATATATATATATATATATATTGAGGTAATGGGCTCCATTTATCAAGATTAGGGACTCCATATTTTGAATGTTTCTAATACTAGTTACGCCTTGTGAATATTTAAGAGAAACTAGACTTGGAATATAAAATATGGTAACAATAAAGCATGATTGGTCATTGAAGGTTTATTCAATAAAAAAACTTATTCACCTCTCATCATGTATAAAATACTTTTTGAATTATACTTATCAAAACAAACTTATATGATCATCATATTGTACTATTGATTATCAAGGTCGCCTAATTTAGAGGAATACTTATGAAACATTTCTATATAATGCAACCAAAAAGAGACCCTATGGTATATATCTACTAAGAATAACTAAAAGGGTTGGTGACATCAATAAATTTAAATAATATATACATATTACATAAATTAATTTATTAATAAATCATGCACAATGATCATAGAATATTTATTTACAAATGAAAGAGTTACATGTGTCTCTATACTATTAGTGGGAGTGATATAATTTTTTCAAGTTATATGTATAGATAACATATGGAAAACTAATGTTGTGTCTTTCTAGTTTGTTAAGACTAAGGAATGAAAATTTATCTAAGTATGGACCAAAGTAGCAACCAAGTTCTAGGGAACAATATCAACAATATATATCCATGTTTTTTCTAAAATTAGTCATAATAAATATATTAACTAAGTATTTAGAAGTAAAAGTTGAAAGAATTCTAGACCAAATTGTTATTGGCATATAATCCTTTCACTAGGACATACATGAAAATTGGAAATGATATTAGAGATTAAAATAATTTCACAAGATTAAGTGATAGGAATTCATATAATGTTATATGATATGTACTAACATTTAATATTAATGATGCATACATAATAATAGGTGAATATTAAATAAATCCAATATAATTTCATAGAATTAAAGATAGAACTATCTGAAAGTACCTTGAGAAGTAAAACTGGATGAGTTCTTAGTGTCTAGAGAAGTAAGAATATCATTTATCAACGGAATTGAACACATATCTTAATTTAGTTCAATTTGATCTAGTATCACTAATAAGGATATAGTAATATTCAATAAAAATTTATTACAGCTATTGATTTCCATATATAAAATATATGAGTACATTGTAGCTTCTGAGACAACTTAATAAGCGGTTTAGTAGTGTCCTATTCTAATTTTGGGTTATACCAAAAGAAAGAGGTTTATTATTTTATGATAAACTATGACTTCATATTTAGTCATGATTTCAAGATTATGACATGGAAGTAAGAGGTGTATACTTGGTTTAATTAATACTTGAGGTATTTTCTCAATATAGCTATGTTTTAGTAAACATATCATCCAAACATACAAGTATCTTAACCCACCCTATCTTCAGAAATAGGTATGGTCTAGTAACTGTATCCATACTCAGAAGAATAAGGTTTAACATATGAGGAATAAACTGTTATTATCACATATTTATTTTTCTTCTATATAACATTGATGTAATAATGTCCTACAGTATTTATCACATTGATAAGGTTATAGAAGTTCCCCTATATTATGATAACCTTGAGATTATATGGAGATGTCTCTTAAATATAGTTCCATGGTTGGATAAGGTACTATGATAGGACACATGTTATGTAGACTGTTAGGTGCAAGTACTCATAAGAAGACAAGGCTTCTTCTTATGAAGTTATCACTTGGTAATATCCAATATTGGAAATTATGATAATAAACCCTCAAGTTGTTATTCTTCATGTTTTGGTGCATTTATATATTCCTATCTATGTGCATGTGTAATGGTACTTAGAATTTAAGATTATCTTTAATGCATGTTTTAACTCATGCACTTAGATTTACTAACAAAAACTACCATGCCACATATTTGTGGGAAGTAGGGTATGTTGGGTGAATCATGAATGACATGTTATTAATTGATAAGTCAAGGATGTATTTTTCACTTCCATATTTATGGAAATTGATATGTCATCCTTTTTATTGAAATATAATTTTCACATAAATTCCATGGACATGGTGTTAGAGCATTTATTTCAGATAGTCAAAGAACGACGTATCAAGCATATAAGTTATTGACATGGTTTTGAAACCTTCTTAATGAGATATTGTGAAAAGGGGATTATATTACACAGTGAGTGTTCATATGTGGTTTCCATAATTTCAACATTATGTTCTTTCCCATGAGAACCTTGACCCATTGCTAGACAGTAATCTTGGACTTTAGGCATACCTGCCTAATGCCAACGAGAGAAAATCCTAGAGGGTCAAACACTAAGTGTTCTTGTTGATATAAATAAAATTATATTTAAATTTAATTAGTGGAATAAATATTATTCTCAAGACTAAGGAATAATTTTATTCAAGTTTTATTGGTTTCTTATATTAAATAAATATTTATTCACTGGATTGTGAATAAAATATATTAATTTATTTTATTGATTATTTAATAAAATTTTATTTACTTATTTGTGAATAAAATATTTATTTAAGAGAATAAAAAAATTTATTCAGGTTTTCAATAAATATTGAGGAGTTGAAATTGAATGAGATTGTGTCTAGTGATAAATAATTATTTACAATCTTATAAATAATATGTATCATTATCATATGTTGGTGCACAACACAAAGTGAGAATATTATTATTATTATCACTATGTGGAATGGGGTTTTATAAAAGGTTTTAAAATTTTTTAAGGTATAAAATGAAATAAACAAATATTCTAACCTAAATCCTACCGCTATAAATATATGATTATGGATATTTTTTTAGTAATCAGAAATAGAGAATTTTTATGCACAATGAATTCTTTTTTGAATCCTCCATCTCTCTCTCTCTCAAGATCAATAAATTATAGAGATATTTCTTCAAGGCCAAAGAATGATAGATCAAGAACAAAAAATTAAAGACAAGTGATTCCCCACTCTATCACCCAGAGATCATTTGGTGTTTCTCAAAGATCAAAGGAGTATGTGTGGATCACCATGAGAGAGATTCTATCGTTGGATCCGCATAAGCATAATGAAGGAAATCATGAAGAGTCCCTTTGGATGATCAACATTGACATTGAATAAAGAAACTAAGACAGGGTATTTTGTTTATTATAATATAAATAAATTAATTATAAATTTGACATATATGATCCTTAGTCATAGTTCAGGTATAGAAATATTAAAAGAAACTATAATATATTTACCACCACTACATGCTTCTGTTGCTCTCATAACCTTCAGTTAGTATACCTATCATGGAACTTAATTCACATGGTAACCTTACTTACCAGTATAATTTACTCACATTGTTACTATGCTTACTATAAATATTTTATTTATGTAGTTATTATTCATACCATGAGGTCACGATTAGCATACCTACTGTACCTTTGGCCTCAAATATCCATGGTTATTAGACCTACAATGTATGTTTACCTAGAATTTTTCATATAAACATTTTGGTGATATTTAATTTAATTTTATTATTATTTTACTGCCTCAATGATTTAAATAACATTTGAATTTTAATCTGAATTGACACCCATCTTTTTAATTGGATCCCCTTTATCATTTTTAAATATTTTGAGCAAATCAATTTCTCCTATCCCGGACCTCTTTATCTCTCCTACCCAAACCTCTCTATTTTGTCTCTAATATTTGATTCTTCTAAACTTGAACCAAACCAAATATGATGATGATGAAAATGGTGTTGGAAACCTATTTTCATGTTCGGTTTCCTCCTTCTAATAAGTTGAAGAAGTCAAAATCTAGATCAAGCATGATAGTGGATCCAACAAATCTACACCTAGTTGATTATCCTATCTCTATAGAAAAAGGAAATCGATTTGTAGTGGTTTAAATCAAGTGGATCCTTATTTTTTAATGTGATTTAGGAATAGGGTTGGGGTGTTTGTCTTAAAGGGAACATCAATGCTTTTTATTTGAATCTTATTAAAGAATTTTATATCCACCTTGAGTTCTTCCCTGTAGAGAAAAAGGATAAAATTAAATTGAATATAAATAGATATTTTTTAGAGTTCACTTAGAGGAAATTGTCAAAGTGTTTGAGTGTACCTCTCAAAGGTGAGACTAGATATTACTAGAGCTAATATCCAGTTATCCATATACACTTTGATTTTTTGAATGTATTAGATAAAATCACTAGGAATGGAGCTACCAGAAGACCCACTACTATTGATTTGAGTGGATAATATAGGTTTCTAGTCAAGTTTATCCAGCACCTAATTTGTCTTAGAAAATTAAACTATAGTATATTGTGGAATCGAGATCTTTTTTTCTTGTTTTTGATGAAGAATAGTGTTCAAATCAACCTGTGTAGATATTTTAGGAGAAATATAGTTTATTTGTTTAATACTGATTTTAAATTTAGTTATTTACCATAAATGAAGCTATTTTCAGCCTTGTTAGGGTACAAAGGATTAGTTCTTTTGTGGAAAAATAATTACCTCATCATATGGTCTCTGCCTCACATAGAAAATTGTAAGAAAATGAAGGAAAATTGGAACCCATGGAAAACGGAATGGGTAGCTAACCCAGAAAATATTTATGAAAAAATAAATCCTATGAAGCACCTAGTTAGAACTAGGGATATTATTTATCTTGGTCTTTTACATGATGATATTTTTCATTATTCATATGAACAAAATGTTGTTAGTGAAAAAGAAGATGAATAAGGGGATGGAATAGTAGATTTGGATGAAGAAAAAAAGAGTTACTCATAGGGATAGAAAGGAATCATATATTTTCATGTATTTTTGATCTCCTAGATCTCCCTTACCCTCTCCATCACATGAATAAGATCTTCTATATGAGGATTTTTCCAACACATTGGTTTCTATGAGTAGATATAGGCCTAATATGGATGATTCAAAGGATAATAAAAGTGTTGAAGTTAGCTCATATAGATCACCTATGATTAGAAATACTCCCAGAAAACCTTTTCTAGATACACCTAATAATGATGAGAAGTACCTTGGATCTCTTATTTTGGGGATATATTATCCAGATTCAGATGATGATGATGGGGGCAGTTTACCTGGACATAGTGAACCTATCATCCATTCTACTCAAAAATTTATGGAGGGCTATCTTATTACTAATTAGATACTTAATAAATTATTGAGTTATATACTATGATACCTTTAGTTTTTCATACTCTACATGATATCTTTGGTCCTACTTTAACCAAAGAAGGTGAAGAAACTGAGCTTGGTAGTGTTCATGATAAAGATGTTGAGAATAGAGACGGTTATATTCATTAGGAATAAGTAGCTAATGATGTTAAAGTTTCAAATTATTCATATAGAGATTTATTAGTAGATTATTTCCTAAGTTATATTTTAGGCCTTGAGCTTATGATCATTCTACCTCTATTACATATACTTCATATGTCACTAAGGATCACTTGGATGTAATCAAATTTGAGATGATGAATATGTTCAATCAGGTTTTTGTTAATTTTGATAAAGAATTGTAAAAAATTATAAAATCGTACATTTTTTATGTTGTTAAAACAATAATCTCTCATATCTATCCAATATTTAATTTTAGAATTGAAAATATGCATAATGATATTTTAGAATTGAGAGATTAGTTTGGTTTTCTCCAGGATGATCTATCTGATATGATGATTTTGTTAGAGCAAAGGTTTATGAATGTTTTTCTTTAACCTACTATTATTCCTACTCCTTCTACTCATGTTCACACATTTTTTTATTAAGATAATATTATAAAACTCATTAAGGATGAGTTCAAGGTTATGTTTGATGAGTTTAGAACGACCAAAGAATTTTTGTTTATGGGTTTCAAACCCATACTTCCAAAACTTTAGAACTTGTGAGTGAAGATATAAAATAGGATGAGAAAGATATAGAAACAATCAATAAGGATATTTATTACTATATTATATGAATATTTACAAATTTATATTTAAAGTAAATATTCATAACCTTATCCCTATATTTCAAGATACATCCCTTGACTTGATCTTTTAAGTCACAAGTTGAAAATCTCAGCGCTATGAATCCTTTTTTGGAAGCTTTCAGGGAGAATAGAGATGATTCCTTTCAAGATTTTTAATATGGTTCTCAATATTTTAGTGATTTTACTAGGTTTATTGAACCTTATTTCTATACATCTTAAAAAGGTTTCCTAGATCTTTCAGCAATACCAATATTTCTATCTCCAACCACTACCTCCTCCACCATCAATCCTTTTTTCTTAACTCTTAGAAAATACTTTCATAAAATAATACTTGTTTCCATATATGTAGTCATTGGTGATCTTAACTCCTCATATACTCCTCAAACTACCTTTTCCCATGCCTATAATTCCAAAGTAAAGGACTTTATCCTTCCTCAATATGTCAAAGATATCCCATATTTGTATTCAAATTAAGATCTCTAATATGGACTTTTTCTAATCTTGTTTTAATCCTTTTGTAATCACTTTTTATATATTAATGAAATATTATCTTTTATTATCATTTGTATTTTAACTTCCTCCTTGTTTGTTTCCCTTTTTCATACTCTTTTGGATAATCAAACAAGGGGGATTAGTGCTAAATTAAACTAAATTGAATCTATTGGAAAAAATCATGATTTTAGGTACTTTCTAAAATATTAATCTAATCCTATGAAAATATACTTTTATTATATTTGATTTATTTTAACATAAAAATCATGATTTTTGATTATTTAAAAAGGGTATATTTTTTCCTTATACACAAACCTCCTTATTTTAATAATCCCAAATCATGTTTATAATGTTGCTAATTAATTTCATATTTTCTATTTGTAAATGATTTTTTGGCCAAAACTTGTGAAAATGGATAGGATTGGACCATATCATGCCACCTTCCCAAGTGAAGAATTTTAACTAACCATGAAGCCCAATTGACCATATCACTTTACCACATGTTATAATTTACTTGAATGCATGAAAAAACAAACTTTCATGCATCAGATATGAAAATTACATTAAATTAATAAACTTATCATGAATTGGGGTTGATATTACCATGTGTTGAGAGTCACCTTACTTCATGTACAATCAACCTACCATGGGAACAAAATACATGACGGTGTAAATCAGTTAAGTGACTAAGTTAAGTAAATTACCTACTGCATTAATAATTCAAGTTACAATTATAAGGTATATAAAATTATCATTAAGTAATGTATTAAACATGACTTTTATTATATTAATAACATTAATAGAAATGGTCACATCAAGATAAAATGAAATAACCATGTGAAGGAATGAATTGATTGTTACACCTTGTTGCATCTACCAACCATTTTTATAATGACCTGTGTTTTTAGAAATGGATGAAAATCCAAAATAATTTAAAATTTTCCTATTTATTAGATGGTTCATTATTTGAACTGAGCTTAGTAACATAATTTTGAAAGTTGTAACACTTAAATGTGTTTTTTTATACTTTGTTATAGGATGGAGAGGTTTCCCAGGTGTCTCATCAATTTTTAGGATCACCGGGGCTATAAATTAAAGTTTTAGGTTTTCAAAGTAGGGTGCATGGTTTGTTTAAAACCATAAATCCTCCATATGAAATCTATGTAGCTGTAGTAAAGGAGAAGAAACATCGTGCATGGGATATGCATGGTTAACCCAAACTATGTGCCTAGCCTACATAGATAGTGCCAAAATGGGTAGTACCTAAGAACTATTCACCAAAAGTTTGGTGCACGGTTAGGGAAACCATGTGGCACAAACCATGAAAACCAGTTTCTTAATCAGGGGTTGGTGCATGGATTATCCAAACCGTACAACCCAGTTTTAAGGGTGAATTTACGAAAATTACATTAATGATTTTATCTTTCCTTTTACTTTATTTCTTCCTCTACTACACCCACCTAAGATCCTCCCCTATGCACTTTGGATTATCCTCTAAGCCTAATCTAGGCTTTAAGATAACACTCTCATTCATCATCTAGAGCCAGTGTCTTCAATCTCTATAGATATGTATCAATAAGCTCTAGAGTCCTTTTGAATCCTTCTTTAGTTAATAACCTCTCGGTTTCCCTATTTTAGTGTGAGCTCATTTGCCCTATTTTCAAGTTGAATGTTTGTTTCTCATATTTCTTCCAAATCAGACTAAATCAGAACTTGAGATTGGACAAGTGGGTCATCCTAAGTAAGCGTTTGATGATCTACAGTTTTTTCCCTAAATTTGTATTGAAATATGAATATTGTCATTGTGTTGTGTTCTAGAATTTTCCTAGCGTTGCCTTTTAATTGAGTTATTAATTTCAAGTTAATAAATGCACCTAGATTCACTCCTTATGATCCTTGTTTAGTAATTTAGAGAATAATTCCCTCAACTATAGACACCCCTTGGGTGTGCTAGCTTGATTTCCCCTTTAAAATTAAATGTTTTAAATTCCCAAAACATTTTCTAAGCATTCTAATTAGACTATATATGGAATCACCCTTTTATTTAATTTTATAAATGATTTTGGAACCTTCCTAATGCCATTTGAAAAATTATGAATTGAATTTCTGTGTTGGGTAGTTTCTATAAAATCATTCTTGTAATAAATTGAGATGTAGTTTTTGAATGTGATGTTTAACTGATTAAAATAAATATTTTGTTAAAGAATTTCATGATTTTATAATAAAACCCCTTGAATTAGTTGTGGTGTCTTCAAAATTACAAAATGATGATTAGTTATTTAATGCAATCTTAGTCGTTTAGCATTGGTGTTTTTTTATGCCTTGTTTGTTCAATAGAAGGAATGTTTTTGCCATTATCTTGAATTACCTAGATAAATGGTGTGGTAATCTCCTATATAAATGTTCATTTAACTAGTTCACCACCTATGTGCATGACATGAACACTCTTATCTAAATAATTTATAAACCAAGAACCTTTTAAGTGATTGACCAACTTTGTAAATGGGATTACCCATGTGATTAATTTCCCAATGGACCATGGTGCCTTCTAAGTGACCCTTTAAACTTTGATAAATGACTTTCCATGTTTTAAAAATTAAATAT
This sequence comes from Viscum album, assembly GCA_963277665.1. Classification (NCBI taxonomy): domain Eukaryota; kingdom Viridiplantae; phylum Streptophyta; class Magnoliopsida; order Santalales; family Viscaceae; genus Viscum; species Viscum album. The sequence continues at coordinate 1,660,260,045 of OY728153.1, forward strand.
CATGTATTTTAATAGTTTAATTACTTGTTCATGATGGATTGTGTTCTTTTCATATATTAAATGGTTAACTTGAAATGGAAATGAATTGAGAAAGGGTATCAAGGCCATTCCATTTATTGCATTTTATGTGAATTACTTAATTGAAATGATATGACTTGTTGATAATGGCCTAATAAATGGAAATCATGAGAGGTATTTCCTCATGTCTTGAATTATAAATATGATTATGCCTTATATATATGGGATTGATAAAATAGATTTATGGGAGGTATTTCCCCATGAGAGTTATAATTATAATATACCTTTATAGAGGTTTTCAATGATGGTAAGGGTTATGTTAATCATTATGTCATCATGCTCACTTATATCAGGTGGTGAGCATGATGTATCACACTAGTGATATTATAAGGGTGTTGATATTTACGTGCCACGTACCATGATTAGAGTGATTCCATGGAGGCTCACTCACCATCCCGAGTATTGTTGCAAAACATCTCTCATTCTATTGGGATATAGGGAATGTACCCTATCGCTTGAACTTCTAGGCTCATTTATACTAGTTATAGATGTTTGAGTTACACCCCAGTCAATCTAGCAACTAGTATTCCAGGTATATGGCCAATTACATCCGCATGTACTTGGTTCATATAGGTGGATTCAATATATAACTATACTATGTATATATTATTACTATATACATATGGTTACTGATCAGACACTTATTTTGTATATGATACAAAATAGGTATAGTCTCCATGTGTCCCTTAGGAACCTGGGAGGGTTGTTTTTTATATATTCAGCACTATTTGTTTATCTTTCTTCTTATACCTACGCATTGATTTAAATCATATTTCACATACTAGATTTAATTGTAGACACCATAGATGGGAAACTGCTAGGATTAGTATCTCACACCCTACTCAGGCCGCCATTTCACTAGGGTACCTGAGTAGACCTTCTATTTGAGAGTCCATGGTTGATTGCTTAAGTTGTTTAGCTAGTACCTGAGAGTTAGGAGCACAGGACTGAGCTAGAGCTCAAAATTCTTATATATATCACCCTTGGGGGTTTTCTTTTAGTTATTATCTTTATTTACTATACTATATCTTTTTTTTTATTTTATTGTTATTGTTTTAGTTTATTTATAATCATCAATACATGCATAGATCTGTTTTATACCGGCGTTGGCCATCTTTGATATTCAGTTTATATTATTTTTTCACTGCTCTACCATTTATTTATTACTGATTCCACTATTATTTATTATTTATTATATAATATTCTTTTTTGATGCTCTGACCATGAGGGGTCTCCCCACTATCACCTCCTTACACCCTCACTACTATTCGGTAGCCTCTTGTGTATGGGGAAGCACGCTTGAGGCCATGTGACCCACCGATCTGGCTATCTACTAGTAGTCAGTCAGGCTGGGATATTACAAAGTGGTATCAGAGTGGTTTATTTTCCTTTATATTACTATTTTGGGATGGTATACTGTTGGGGAGGAGAGTGATGGCAAGAAGGGGGTGAATTGCCTTTTAAAAAATAATTAACAATTTAAAATCAAAGTAAAAAGTGCAGCGGAAATAAAAGAGGCAAGACACAAAACTTGATAACGGAGTTCGGCTTAAACTAAAGCCTACGTCTCCGCTCCCAACTCAACCGTTGAGAGATTTACTACCGCTTGCTTTTTAATGGTTTTAGCAAGAAACCCACTAGACTTTAAGGTAGTCTAGAACCTATTACAGCTTGCTTTTAATGGTTGAGCAAGAACCCACTATCCTTCTTACAGGTGAAGGCTAGCTCACCTATGACTCAAGCCTTTTAAAGGGAAGGCTTGACTAACCTCTTCACACCTTGAAGGTGGTGTGAAAACCCAAACAAAGAGAGGATGAGAGAAAGAGGGGTTTGTAGGCACAAACCCAAATTGATGCTCAAAATGATAAAACAGGAAAAACCGTAAAGAGGAGAAGTCTTGGGCGCCAATGGATTGATTGATGATGATGAAGGGCGCACCCAAGCTTCTATGGTGGTGCTCCTTGGATGTGGAAGTGGGTTGGAGCAATTGAGGTTCCTTGAAGGAATCCGCCGGAGGTTTGCCAAATGATGAAAAATGTTCTCGTGGGCTTTCTTACGTTTATGGGGCTTCCTAGTCCTTTATTTATAGAAGGGGAACCCTCAAATGGCCTTTGGGGGTCTTCGGAGCTGTTGGAGAGGCCTTCGGAGCCGTTGGGAGTCAAGTGGACAATTCTGGTCAAAGCCCAACGGCTAGTTTGACTGGCTCCACCGGCTGACCGGTGCCTGGCCACCGGTTGGCCGGTGCTTTGGAGAATGAAGAGGCCTTCTGCCCAGGCACCACCGGCTGGCCGGTGAGGAGGCCACCGGTTGGCCGGTGCTGAGACAGTAGGCATCCCTTCTGTCTGGGTTCCACCGGCTGGACGGTGATGGGACACCGGTTGGCCGGTGGTCTGGACAGAGGGGATGCCTTCTGTCAAGATTCCACCGGCTGGCCGGTGGTCATCCACCGGTTGGCCGGTGGACTGAAATCAGTCCACTTTTGTCTTCTGGCTTTCTTGGCCCAATTCCTTGGCAACCTGAAATCATGCCTATCATCCAAAAACACTTAAAAAAAGATTAGATAAATAAGAGAGTGATTGTGATCATGAAAATTAAACCACGAGGGGTACGAGAGGTACAACAATCTCCCCCTATTTTGATGATCACAATCACCAAAACAAGCAATGTAAAAGACTGAAATGAAAGGCATGCTTTAAAGGATAAATTGAAAAGTAAAGCAAAGCATGAGAGAAATATTACTCCCCCAATCAACCAAGAATTTCTTCCCCTTTGTGATTATCAAAATAGCACGGGGCATAAAAATTGATTGAGGGAAAGGATTGAAAAACAAGATAGAGATTTTAAACCAATTGAAATGTTTGAAATTTAAAGTTTTGAAATGAAAGTTTTGAAATTGAAAGTTTTGAATTGAAAGTTTTGAATTAAAAAAATGCAAAAAGGCTTAGACGATCCTAACTCCCCCTAAATAAAAACAACAAATCACCGGGGAGAGGATTTTAGAACCGAGACAAATTTTGGTCCGGAGAGACTCGTTAAAAGGGATTTTTCAATCCATACTTGTCTAGTGGCGGGTCTTCTCCTATGAAATTAATCATTAAAGGAAATGGTTTTGGGCCTTCCATATCGGGCATTTTTTCAATCGCACTCATAAATTAAGTGCCTGGGTTTTTTACAATAGTTGCAAAATTTATATTGGGAGCTCCCCCTTACAAAAATAGTAGGAGCATGGGAAGAGGAAGCTTTCTTGGAATAGCCAATCCCTTGGGTGGTTCTAGATATGCATTGGGAACCAAGGAGATTCGAAAGGTTATGTTCACCTTCGGTGAACTTAGCTAGGTATTCCCTTAAATCCTTGATTGTTGATTCCATAGAATCAACATCGGGAAGGTTTTGGATCTTGAGGGACAACTCTTCCTTCTCTTTGAGAATTTGTTCCTTTTCAGAAGAAATTTTTTTGAAATTCTTTTTTAAAGCAATAAATTTGGAAGAAAGTTCGTGAAAACCTTCCTCCAATTGATCTCTAGCATGTTGGAGATCCTCATAAGATAAATGATTAAAATAATTTGAAGAACTAGAGGATGAGGAGTCGGAAGAGGATACCTCATGAAATGCCATTAGGCATTTTTTACCGTTGTCACTTGAGGAGGAGGAGGAGGAGGATGTGGAGCTATCACTCCATGTGGCCTTGAATGCCTTCTTCTTTTCCTTTTGCTTGGACCTTGTCTTGTTGAGTGGGAAATCGGGCTTGTAATGGCCTTTCTTGCCACACCCGTAACATGTTACCTTGGGCTCGGATTTTTCGTCGGGTTGAGCCTTGCGGGATTTCTTATTTTTGTTCTTCTTCATGAATTTGTGCATCTTGCGGGCAAGGTTCTCGATTTCTGAATCGCCGCTTGAAGAGTAAGAAGATGAGGAGGAGGAGCTTTCTTCTTTTTGAACTTTGAAGGCGATGTTCTTTGGAACTTTGATCGATTTGCCTTCCTTTTCATCTTGCCTCCTCATGGTGATCTCGTAGGTCATGAGGGATCCGATGAGCTCTTCGACCGGCATGTTCTTGATGTCTTTTTCTTCTTGGATTGCCGTGACTTTCGGTGCCCATGTGCTTGGTAAGATCCAAAGGATCTTCTTGACCATCATTTCTGCAGAAACATCATCTCCAAGAGATTTTCTTCCATTGCAAACGTCAGTAAAACGAGTAAACATTTCAGTAATATTTTCAGATGGATGCATGGTAAAAGACTCAAAATCTTGACGAAACATATCCAATCGAGTATCCTTAACTTTTTTGGTCCCCTCATGGGTAACCTCTAAAAGTTTCCAGATTTCATGAGATGAAGTGCATGTGGAAACTCGATTGAATTCATTGCGATCAAGGCCGCAATGAAGAGCGTTCATGGCTTTGCCATCAAGCTCGAAATTTTTAATATCGGCTTTGGTCCATTTGGATTCATCAGGAGAAGAGAGAGAGTAACCATGCATGACAATTCTATAAATAGGATAACCAATGCTTCTAAGAAAAGTAATCATGCGGGTTTTCCAAAAAGTATAGTCGGTTCCATCAAAGAATGGAGCACGACCCAAAGAATAGCCTTCGGGGGCGAAAGAAGTTGAAGTCATCACAAAGGATCTTGAATTTGAAACCGGTGAAGGTATTACTCAAATTTTTCCTTTGATACCGATTGTTGGGGAGGAGAGTGATGGCAAGAAGGGGGTGAATTGCCTTTTAAAAAATAATTAACAATTTAAAATCAAAGTAAAAAGTGCAGCGGAAATAAAAGAGGCAAGACACAAAACTTGATAAGGGAGTTTGGCTTAAACCAAAGCCTACGTCTCCGCTCCCAACTCAACCGTTGAGAGATTTACTACCGCTTGCTTTTTAATGGTTTTAGCAAGAAACCCACTAGACTTTAAGGTAGTCTAGAACCTATTACAGCTTGCTTTTAATGGTTGAGAAATAACCCACTAGCCTTCTTACAGGTGAAGGCTAGCTCACCTATGACTCAAGCCTTTTAAAGGGAAGGCTTGACTAACCTCTTCACACCTTGAAGGTGGTGTGAAAACCCAAACAAAGAGAGGATGAGAGAAAGAGGGGTTTGTAGGCACAAACCCAAATTGATGCTCAAAATGATAAAACAAGAAAAACCGTAAAGAGGAGAAGTCTTGGGCGCCAATGGATTGATTGATGATGATGAAGGGCACTCCCAAGCTTCTATGGTGGTGCTCCTTGGATGTGGAAGTGGGTTGGAGCAATTGAGGTTCCTTGAAGGAATCCGCCGGAGGTTTTCCAAATGATGAAAAATGTTCTCGTGGGCTTTCTTACGTTTCTGGGGCTTCCTAGCCCTTTATTTATAGAGGGGGAACCCTCAAATGGCCTTTGGGGGTCTTCGGAGCCGTTGGAGAGGCCTTCGGAGCTGTTGGGAGTCAAGTGGACAAGTCTGGTCAAAGCCCAACGGCTAGTTTGACTGGCTCCACCGGCTGACCGGTGCCTGGCCACCGGTTGGCCGGTGCTTTGGAGAATGGAGAGGCCTTCTGCCCAGGCACCACCGGCTGGCCGGTGAGGAGGCCACCGGTTGGCCGGTGCTGAGACAGTAGGCATCCCTTCTGTCTGGGTTCCACCGGCTGGCCGGTGATGGGACACTAGTTGGCCGGTGGTCTGGACAGAGGGGATGCCTTCTGTCAAGATTCCACCGGCTGGCCGGTGGTCATCCACCGATTGGCGGTGGACTGAAATCAGTCCACTTTTGTCTTCTGGCTTTCTTGGCCCAATTCCTTGGCAACCTGAAATCATGCCTATCATCCAAAAACACTTAAAACAAGATTAGATAAATAAGAGAGTGATTGTGATCATGAAAATTAAACCACGAGGGGTACGAGAGGTACAACATATACAAGAGACTAGGAATGAGTTGGTTCTTGTAAAATAGTCATGTCTGGGACTGATCACTTCACCCATAAGGAAATTTCCAACTGGCCAGGGATGGGATTGATGTTTGTGTTGTTTATTGTTAAAGTTTTATACGACTTCACCTTGATTGAATGGTGTACATTCTATTGCGTATTGATTTATAAATTTATGGTATTTTTCCCTTATGCTAGTATGACAAGTATGAATCATTACATGCATCATAATAGGCACATATAAATTAACACGTAATGCATATGCCAGGCCATGTGATTACATTTTTAGAGTCGCCTGGTAATTTTATTTGATTGCCTTGAATGTTATGCCATGATTTTGTTTAAATTTCATGATTTCTATATGTCATTATATGTATTTAGTGACTTTATTAGTTATATTCATGTTTCGGTAATACTTTACCATGTCTGGTTGTATACCATGCTTAGTTAATTATATGCCATGATGTTTGTTTATTTAGCATGTTTTTCCTATGTATCATTCTTCTGTGTTTATAGCATTTCTCTATATTCCATTGTTTTTTATAGCATTCTAGTAATATTTTGATATATTTAAATGGTTTCATGGGCTAATTTTATTGGTTGTGATTAAACATGAACCATTTTTTAGTTATAAGGTGTATGGTAACCTTATTATAGGGAAAAGGTGACCCATATACTCAAACCATATTTTAGATTTATACATGTTTATAAGCTATTTTTAAAATGTAAAGTCTATTAAAGTTTAAATGGTAAAAGTGAATAGGTTGTGATTAATGGGAGTTAGACTTCGGTCTATAAAGTGTATGGGAACTTTATAGATTGGGGTGGTGGAAACCCATGTAATTGAACCATTGTATATGGTCATGGTATATATTTTGAAATATATGAAATGTAGAGTTATCTAATTTTGACCTAAATTAAATTTTATAAGTTCTTAAATGTACAATTGGGCCCAATTAGGTATGTTGGGGCATGTTTCTTATGATATGACCCATTTGAGTGTTTACAACTTTAATAATTAAGCAATTGTTATTGGGTTTCATTTTGATTAACCTAGGTTGGATTAATGGGACCCTCATAGGTCACCTTATCTTATAAAAATTCAAAGTAATTTATATAATAATTTCCTAATAAATATGTGGTGTCAATAAATGTTTAATGTTTAAAAGGGAGTTTGATAATACTTGCATGTATTCCTTAGTGTTCGGTTTTTAAATATTATAAATGTTTAAAGATTAAATTTGAATTAATTTAATTTCCTTAAAATGGAACCCTAGGTGGTTTCCTTTGTTTAAAATCCTCATGTAATGGCAGTTTAATTTTCTCTTTGAGTATCCTTGGAACTAAAACATGAGCATTTTCTCTAGGCCTTTCTCCTTTCTAGCAATGGATTAAATAATGGGTGTCTGAACTAGTGTAATATACTTGGTGTGATCAAGTGATAGGGTCAACATTTTTTTCTTTTGTAAGGGGCCATCCCATGGTAGATATCACCATTATAGCATGAATTAATTGCTAATTTTGTGAGTTCTCTAACATTTGGTGTCATTTAGGGGCTATTTTCCATAGTAGGACTCTCTTGGATTCTAAATGACACCCTTGTTTGGATGGGTAGTCATGTTTTCCCAGCCTTTATTACGAGTGTGATCATCGAGTAATGCTTGGATTCATCTGGTTAGACATGCCTAGGGCATGTTCAGCCACTTTATAGGTCTTATAACCCTATCTACTTTTCTTGGGTGACTCGGTAGGTCATCAGTTGTTTTTTTGGTTGTATGAGGCAATACAACTTTTGGTTAAATCTCTTATATAGACCACCTGATACTTGGATGCATAGGGTGGACAACCTACGGATAGTATCGAGGGTGTTTCATCTTGTTTATAAAATATCAGGGTAGTATGTGTTCATGTATGTGGTGCTCTTCAAGTTCTAAATGTTATAACAAATTGGTTTATTTCAGTGAAATAATTTAGCCTTGGAATTTGGAGTATGGACTTGGGTAATCTCTATGGTAGAGTGACCTGGGCGTTAAATGAAATCAAATTTATCCCAGTTATTGGGATGGAGTTTCAAGAGACTTGGGTGTTTTGACATGCTGGTCAGTTTGGTTTTGTCTTTCCTTTTATTCTTTTACATGTGTGATCATGACTCAGAGGTGTGCCACACATGCGTTTATGGTGGTTTTGATCTATCGTGCTTGTAAGAAGCTAATCTGACTCTTTTATTTTGATGTCTAAGACTCTCCTACAGTGGGGAGCATCGTGTCAGTTCTAGTGAATATGTTCCTTTATAAGTAGAAGGATCACATCCAAATATTACCTTTATAAAATGGTCGGTCTTAGTTGAATTCCCTTGAGGCTTGTAAGTTTGAAATGTGATGGTGCTTTCTCAAAAGTAGTAATTTGAAATGGTTGGATGTGTATGAAACCCTTGGGAAATTTCATTGGTTTTGGGTGTACTTCAGTGGTTAATAATGAATTATCATGATCTTCCTTGGGTATTAAATGCACTGTGATCGTGTTTGTAATTGTGTGTAGGCAGGTGAAGCTAAGTTTCTTATAAGAGGTTGACCAATAGTGGTTCAATCATTTGTCCTTCCTTTTGGTAGTTGGGAGTGGTTTGAAAATTTTCGAATCATATTAGTGTACTCTTATGAAATAGATGAACATGTATCGTATCTTTATATCATCCTTGATTCACTAAGATATCATCGGTCTTACGCCACACTAAAGCTTTAAAAGTTTTTGGGATTCTTTGGTTCATTTTCTCATTGTTGCACACTGACACATGGTCTTCTTTGAGGCTTGGTTAGTCTTGAGTGATACTTTTCTTCCCATATAGGAATGCCTGGGATGGACTCTTGTACACCATCCATCCTTTCCTTTGTCTTGACCATCAGGAGGATACTGCTCTGGGCTCAGTCAATGTTCTGAGGTGGACGTATTGGCTTAGTATAAATGTCTCACTTGTAATTACAGATTGTGGAATACTGTGTAATAGTCCCTTAGATTCTAGTTTTAATTAATCCGAGGTTATCCTAATATACTTTTAATGCTCAGTGTTGGTTTTATCAAGAAACATCACCAGAAGCCACATATGGACTTCGGTGGATATGTTTGTGGTGGATGTGATATGCCTTGGGAGAATGTGTCACAGTTCAGTTTGTTTTATATCGGCTGTCTAAGTCGATCATCGTGAGAATGGTCATCCATAGGTGGATTGATATCATTATACCTCTTGTTAAATGGATACTGTCAGAGTGAAATTTTTAAAAACACATCGTCAGGTTAAGGTGAGTGTGATCTAAAGGCCGATCATGTATTTTAAGGAAATCTTGTGCGACCAGCTTCAGTTGGTTCGATCAGGTTTCAATTGTTTATTCCATAATATGTCTCTAATGTAACCTCAGAAGTAATTGGGTTCACCATATTAAATAAATTACACTTTATGTGTCTCTATAACACTTAGAGGTGTGCATTCTATGGCAATTCTCACGGTGGAGGTGATGTGGTTCAGAATTAGCCCATTTTGCTGTAAAGGATTATGGTGGGGAGAACCTTTGGCCAGATGTTTAATTAAATGACAATGTGACCATGTCTCTAACTGAATGGGCTGGTGTAAGAACTATTTATGTGTTTCAGTTGGAAATGACCATTGGCTCGAGTTTTTATGTCATTAGTATTGTATACTTAAATGATGCTCATTGGTGTGTTGGGTGTTTAGAAACGCAACCATTTAAATGAGACTTCACGAACCTAGTAGGTTGGGTGATGCTTTCATTATTCCTAAAGGATTCTTATAGAAGAGAAGTTCTAAGGTAGGGAGGTTCTAATGACTCATGTTTTTAATGGGAGAAAATCCAAAGGAATTTGAACTTTTGGTATTTACTGGATGGTCTATTCTTTGAACTGAACTTCAAAATGTAATTCTAGGAGTTGTAACACTTCAATGTGTTATTTTTAGACTTGCGTAAAGGCCTGAGAGTTTTTCATGGTGTCTCATTTAGTTTTTGGAGCGCTGTGACTAGAAATAATTTTTTTGTTTTTTAAGTAGGGTACACGGTTTTTCTAAAACTGTGCGGCCTCTAACAGAAAATTGTGTTGTTGTAGCAAAGGAGAAAAAATTCCACATACAGGTTACACATATTTTCCCCAAAATGTGCACCTAGCCCACACAGATAGTGCCAAAATGGAAATTAACTAAGCACTATTCATCACATGGTTGGCGTACGGTTATGGTAACTGTGTGGAACAAACCATGTGAGTCGGTTTCTTAAGCAGGGGATGACGCACGATTGGCGCACGGTTTTGAAAAACCATGCAACCCAGTTTTAAGGGTAAATTTTTAAAAATTATTTTAATGAGATTATCTTTACTTTTCCTTTTTTCCTCCCTCTCCTCCACCCGTGTGATATCCTCCCCTATGTGCTTTGGCATCTCTTCCAAGCCTAATCTAAGATTCAATATAACTCTCTCTTCCATCATCTGATTCAAGTTTCATCGGTCTCTATATATCGATATTGGTAATCTATTGAGTTATTTTTAATATTTCTTCATTTAATATCCTATCAATTTAACTATTTTAGTGTGATCTCATTTGCTCTATTTTTAGGGTGAATGTCCGTTTCTTAGATTTCTTCCAAACCAGACAAAATCAAAACTTGAGATTGGATGAGTATATCATCCTAAGTACAAGGTAGGTGGTCCATGTATTTTTCCCAAAATTTCCATTTAAATATTAATAGTGTCACTATGTTATGGATCATCCTTTTAAAAGTGTTTCGTTTTAATTTAGTTATTAATGTAAAATTGATAAACGCACCTAAATAAACTCCTTATGATCCTTGTTAAGTAAATTAGAAAATGATTCCCTCAACTATAGAAACCCCTTGGGTGTGTCGACTTGATTTCACCTTTAAAATTAAATGTTTTAAATACCCAAAGAATAATCTAAGCATTATTCTTATAGTATAAATGGAATCTCCCTTTTATTTAATTGTCTAAATAATAATGGTACCTTATTAATTTCATTTGAACCATTATGAATTAAATTTTCATGTTGGGCAGTTTCTATAAAATCATTATTGTGATAAATTGAGATATAGTTCTTGAATGTGATGTTTAACTGATTAAAATGAATTGTTTGTTAAATATTGTAATCCTTTTTATAATAAAACCCCTTGAATGAGGTGTGTTTTATTTGAAATTACCAAATTTTGATTAGTGATTTAATGCATGCTTGGTCATTTGGAATTGGTGCTTTTTCTGCCTTTTTTTATCTATATGGCATGTTTTTGGAATTTCTTCGAATGACCTAGATAAATGAAGTGGTCCTCTCCCATATAAATGTTCATTTAACCATGACATCTCCTACATTTATGGAATTACTACACCTATCTAAATAACTTATGAACCAAGGACCTCCTAAGTGTTTGACTTGATTTCTAAATGGGATTACCCATGTAGGTAATTTCCCAATGGACCATGGTGTCTTCTAAGTTCCCCTTTAAACCTTGATATATGATTTTCTATTTTTTGTTAATTAAATGGAATGTATTGTAATATTTTAATTTCTTTATCATGATTGATTGTGTTCGTTTAATATATTAAATTGTTTAACTTGAAATGGAAATGAATTGAGAAAGGGTGGTAAGGACATAACACTTATTGTATGATATATATATGCCTTAATTTAAATTTTATTCCTTGTTGATAATGTCTCAATAAATTAAAAGCATGAGAGGTATTCACTCCTAACTTATATTATAAATATTATTATGAATTTCTAATATATATGGTCTTGATAAAAGATATGTATGGTAGGTATTTCCTCATGTTAGTAATAATTATAATACACCTTATAAAGGATATGCAATGATGGTAAGGGTTTTGTTGAGCATGGAGGAATTACGCTCCCATAAATCAGGTGTTGAGCATGAAGTCTTGCACCATTGATACTATATGGGTGTTGGGATATATGTGCCACGTACCATGATTAGAGTGATTTCATGGAATATCACTCACCATCCTAATTGTTGTTGAATTTCGTCTCTCACTCTATTGGGATGTAGGGAATATACCTTATTGCTTGATCTTTTAGGATTGTTTAGACTAGTTATGGATGTCTAAGTTATGCCCTGATTTAGCCAGCAACTAGTATTCCAGGTATATGGCCACTTATTTCTGCGTGTACTTGGTTCAAATAGGTGGATGCAATATATAACTATATTATGTATATATTATCACTATATACATATGGTTACTGCTCAGAATATTATTCCCGCTATGATCTAAAGCAAGTATATCTACTAGGTGTACCATAGAAACCTAGGCGGGTTGTTGTTTATTTATTCATCACTGCTTGTTTATATTTTTGCTTATACCTGTACACTACTTTACATGATATTCCAAGGAATGGATTTAGTTGTATACATCATTACTAGGAAACTACTGAGATTATTATCTCACACCTTACTCAGGTCGCCATTACACTGGGGTACCTGAGTATACATTCTATTTGTAGTACCATGGTTGATTTTTTTAATCTATTTATCTAGTACTTAGGATTTAGGAGCACAAAACTGAGATAGATATTAGGATGATTATGGAGATCACCCTTAGGGATTTTATTTTAGTTATTATATTTATTTTTTGTACTATATCATTTTAACTATTATATGTTTATTATTTTAGTTTATGTATAATCATCAGTACATGCATGAATCTGTTGTATATAGATGTTTTATATCTTTGATAGTCAATTTATATTATTCTTCTGTTTCTCTATAATTTATTTATTACTGCTTCTGTTGTTGGATTTTATTTATTATATGATATTCCACTATGAAACTCTAACCATGATGGTATACTCTCCCCATTATCACCTCATTACACCCTCACCACTAGTCATTAGACTATGGCGTATGGGGAGGCATGCTTGAGGCCACAAGATCCATCGGTCCAACTACCGTATTAGTGGTCAGTTGGGAGATAACATTATAGCGCCAACCGACTGTGTCAACTTTCGAAGCCAACTAATCATGTTTTAAGATAAGAAATATTTCTATTTCTAATATAGTAGTGGCTCATTTCAAATATCCAATAGCTATTTTTTTGAAGAATTAATTAAAGAATCGGTGCATTTAATACTACATTGAATGTTTTCCAATGGATACTTTTGGATTAAGATTTTTTTAAGAATTAAATATAATCAAGATAAGGGTTTTATGGGAACATTATCATATAGATAATAATAGGGGATCATATATGTACAATTATGAAGAAAAATAATACTCGTTCAGAAATATCCATGACACCCTTTTCTCCTAAACCATATTTGAAACTTGTTCAGGGTCCTTCTAAAGTCAAATTCAATAGAATCTAAAAAACTGAAGTAATTTGGATCAAGGTGAATCATATTTTCTTATCTTAAATATCTTGATATTTCTATTTATTATTTACATTAGAGAATTGTTTTGTATTTCTAGGTTTATTTTTAAAACACAGTCTCCTACACTAAACTGGAGAGTACTTGATTTTCCCTCAAACCTTTTCATTTGTATTCCCATGAACAATTATAGAAGAGGTTCTTTGTAACCTATTTTATTGTTTTTATCCCACGTATAACTATATAATAGGATTTTTTCTGGATATCCTTTCGATCAATTGTTTATAAAACTTGGTTTAGGTTGTGGATCAATTTATTTAATAATAAACTTCTTGATATAAGGTGATTTCCAAGTGGAGGGGATTAATTCTAAGTTTAATACTAAACCCCCTTTTAAAATTATGTAGTTCTCTTTATCTATTTTGTTTTATTTATGTTAAAATCAAATTAATTTTCATCTATAGTTTATTAAACAAAACTAAACTTTAATAGATAACTTAAACTATTGTTTTATATATTATGTTTGATATGAGTAGACTAGTTCCAAATGTTAATGTAATTTCCAAAGTATTTTAATTGGATAGTGATCAATCTTTCTAGAACCTTTTTAAAAGATAAAATTATTTATTTCTACTATTTTTTTAACTAGGTGATTTTATCAAATTTTTAGATTTGGATTTTAAATTATTTTTTAAACATAAATTTCATTAGAAACTCACCCCCCCCCCCCTTGAGTTTTCCACTATGACCAACATTTGGTATCAGATCACTTTTAAAATACTCTTTATTATGATGTAGTTTTTCTTAAAGATATTAAATTTCTATTTTATCTATTTTTCCTTCTTTATGGATAATTATAGACAAGAAGGTATTTCCACTAACCATCCTCTTTAATGGAACAGATTTTGATCAATGGAAAATAAAGATTAATATTTACTTAGAAAGTATGGGATTTTATATATGGACTGTAATTGAAGATAAATATGAAAAAACTAAAGATTTTAGAGCTACATGGAGTGATTACACTAAGGAAGAATATTATTTTAACTATGAATCTATGAAATCTTTGTACTATGCTTTATGGGAAGAAAAATTCAATAGAATATCTGCATGTGCTACTACTTCTGAAATTTATTGTACACTTATTGTTTTTCATTAAGGAACTTCTAATGTTAAAGAAATTTTCTTAAACAATTATACTATTAAATATGATACTTTTAAAATCAAACCTGGTGAATTTATTTTTGACATGTATCTCAAGATCATTGATATTTTTAACACAATGCATACACTATGAAAAGATATTATTGATAAGGACCAAGTGAATCTTCTATTAATATTATATATAGATAGATGGATAGGAACATTTATGTCCATAAGAGAGTCTTGAGACATTAGTACAATACTGTTAAATGAACTAATTAGAAATCTCGTGATATATGAAAAATAATTACAATTGAACAAAGAGGAATTGGATGAATCAAAAAGGAAGTCAATAGCATTTAAGACTTTTGAATTTAAATAATAAGTTAAGTTCAAAGCTTAAATATCGGGTGATGATGAATCCCCATCAGAATATGATGAAAAAATGGGACACCTAGGCATAAGATTCAAGAAGTTCTACAGGAAGAATAATTTTTTTAAAATATCTACCTATAAATGTAAATATTATAATAGAGGGAATTGAGGAAAATAATAGAAAAGGGATGATACTACCAATGAAGTAATATGTTATGGGTGTATGAGGAAAGTACACATAAAATATAATTGTCCCAAGATAAAATATAAGAATAAATATGAGAATAATATAAAAAATTATAAAAGGATATAAAATAAACTTTAGGTGACTTAAAAGATAGATCAAGTGATTCAAACTCGATAAAAGAGGATTTTAATTAAAAGGATAATATGCATTTCATTAAAGATGCATCTGAGGCACTAAATTATTTTTATGAATACTATGTACATGTTTCTATTCATTTTGAGGCTAAAAATAGTGGTGATAATAAGTCCAATGATGAATTATTTTAATAATATAATATTATGAAAGATACTTTTAATGAATTAAAAGATCAATATAAAATTTAAAACAATCAACATTTTATGTTTGCTCAATTTAAAATAGATTGTATAGTAGAAAAGGAAAAAAATTATTAACTGTTTAAGGAAGATAATGAGCTTAAATTATCTAATGAGAAATTAAAGAAATATATATAGATATTTACTAATGTAAGAAAAAACCTTACATAAATTCTTGGTAAACAAACAACTCCTAAATATTCTACTCTAATTACATATCAACCTAGACAAAGGAAAATATATAAGAATAAATTTGTTCCAAGTTCCAATTATTCTAGTTCTATTAATATTTATTATTCTACTAAACCTAATGAAGTTTTTATTTCTTAAAATTTAAGGTTTTCTTATAGGAAAATAGTAAAACAATTAGGAATTCCTAAATCATTTATTACTAACATATTTGGAACCAAGAATATATGGGTAACAAATTTTGTTTTTGTTGAAATCTCTTTTGTAGGAAACATACTTTAAGTGTTCCAATAAGAAATTATGGTATTTGGATAGTTGATGTTCTATAAATATGAATGGATACTTCTCAAGATTCAATAACCTAATCAAATTGGATAGTGGACATGTTACTTTTGGTGACAATACCAAAGGGAAGATAATTGGGCACATCCAAATCAATAACACTAGTATAGTTTTAATTTCTTAAGTTTTATTTGTTTATGGGTTAAAATATAATCTTATTATCATTTCAAAATTGTGTGTTGATGGTTTTTATGTTAATCTTGAAAGCAATGCTTGAAAATTTTTTATTCTAAACATGCTTTAGATTTTACTTATATGAGAAATGATATTGTTAATGTTGTTGATATAAATTATTTATTTTCTCATAATGTTTATTGTATGAGTTAATTTCATAGAATCTTGGCTATGGAATAGGATACTAGTCCATTGCAATATTCAATCACTTAGAAATATAACTAGGAAAGGTTTAGTATAGGATCTACCTAAGCTAGAATTCCCTACAAACAAAGTCTGTAATCCCTATCAAAAGATAAAACCACAAAAAAATATTTCAAATAAAATAATTATTTTTCAACTTCTCAACATTTAAATTTGATTTTGATGGACTTTTTTGGACCTTATAGATTTTCTCTTTTAGTTAAAACAATATTTTTATGTTATATTAGATGATTATTCAAGATATAAATGGGTATTTTTTCCCCCTCATAAAAGTGAATATCTTTCTTATTTTTTTAAATAAATTAAATTTGTATAAATTATTAGTGGAATTATAATTAAAACCTTAATAATTGACCAGGGTTGTGAGTTTGAAAATAAAGAATCTAAAATATTGGGCTCAAAACATGGCTATAGTCACAAATTTTCTTCTCCTAAGACCACAAAATAGAAAGCTATAGTATAAAGAAGAAATAGAATCATTAAATAAATTGATTGAACCATATGTAATGGGTACGATTTGAATTTCTAATTTTGTGTAGAAGTTATAAACATGGATTGATATATAATTAATAAAATAATAATTAGAGTAATTTTAAAGAATACCCCTTATGAATTATGGAATGGTAGAAAACCCTTGGTTATTTAATTTATAATTTTTTTTTGTAAAGTATTTATACTCAATATAAAATAGAAGTTTTGATGAAGTAATTTTCCTTGGATATCCTACAAACATTAAATCATACATGGTATTTAATAAAAGGTCTAAGATTTTTGAATAATACGTACATGTCAAGTTTGATGAGACAGATCCACATGAGACTAAGACCCCTTTAGAAAATATAAAAGGTGACATTTCCAATCTAAACATAAATTATTCTATAATTCATGCAAATAATTATCCTAGTTCTGATAAACATCATGAACCCAAAATTGTAGATAATAATGAGGTTTCAAACACTTATTTTACTAGATCTATTAGGACTCATAGATACCATCCCTTATATGCAGTTTTAGGTGACCCAGATAAAGGAACATAGACTAGAGATTCTCTTAGAAATCAAGTTGAAAATAAAGATTTATGATCACATTTTTAAACTAATAAAATCAATGATGTAATTAATTATTAATTCTATGTAATGGAAGTAAAAGATAAACTTAATTAGTTTTAAAGAAATGGATTCTAGGAGCTAGTTGAAATACATAATTATTAACTAACTATTAGAACTAAATGGGTTTTTAGAAACAAGGTGGATTCATTAGGAATAATGTGATATTCTTATATACCCTTTCTCCCATTAAGAAAATGATATCATCACTCATGCATATGTATAGCCTACCGTCTCCATGAAACGATGTAATTCATTTTCCTTGTAAAAATTTTAAGAATGATTCAAAATATATATATAATGAACAAAAATTATATTTATAAATTTAATATCATTTTTTATATGATGAAACTATATTCTATACACAAGAACTAGAACTTTCGTGATAAAACTTGCATGAGAAAATGAAGCAAGTAACAAATGAAATAACATGATTAATGAAACATTATTAACGAATATGTGATACAATGTCATAAGTGAACCATATATGATATTTTAAAAATTAATTTGTTTCAGGTATAAATTAATATCATGTTTAAAACTATTATACTGGAAGTTAAATCATGTTCAACTAAAGGTAAGGGTGAAGTAAGGGATTTCATCTCAATTTTCATTACATTGATACATATTTAATATTATTCACCTATTTAATATTATGTGGTATATATACTTCCCATTTGTTATATTTAACATTAATATCTATTTATTAATAATGACTAATGTTTAAATTAAATTTTATTCTTTAATGGGTTATAATTTAAAATTTATAAAAGAGGTAAGGATTTATTTTACAATCTCATTTTTAGGGATTACCTTATTTTTCATTGAAGGAATCTTATAATAAATTCTTCATAAAATTCATCTATTTTATTATCCTATAGATATTTAATGAGTTTCCATATTTTCATCCAAATTTTACTCTATTTGGAACTTGAATCACGCAAATAAATATTTAAAATAAAAACTAATTTTATTTATCTTTTAATCAGATATATTTTTCCTCCATAACCAAATTTTCCAAAATTGTTTACAAAGGTCCTTTTTAACACTCAAATAGTTTATTAAGGACTTTACTTGAATTTTAAATGTTTTTAAAGTAATATTCCTAATTTTTTCTAAAAGGTTGGTTTCTGACTTTCATTACAAAAATTCCAAAGTAATGATTTTTATGTATATGGTGTTAACGAAATTCCCCATTATTATATCTATTTTATGATATTTTTATTATTCTATATGATTTAAATGGTTTTGAAAAGAAAACAATTTATTAAAACTTATTTTAAATTATTTTCTACCATTTTATTATATTATTTAAAATAATTGAGTTTACTACAAAATCTACTTTTTTGATGGTCATCTCTCATCTTTTAATTAATTTTGTGGACATTAACTTTCTCTTGAAAAAAAAAATTATTGTGATCAGTAGAAATTACATTCCTCTTAAATATAAAAAGTTTTTGTATCATGGATATGATTATTTCTTAAACCATATACCATTTCTACATACAGTATTTTACATTAAAATTATTTGATTAACTGGGGAAATAATGATATTCTATATTATTTCCTTAATACAGATATTTATTAATAAGGTATATTGTTTATAAACTGAATTGATCATTCAATATATGACTAATTCATTGGACATGTAATTATGGGTGGGGTCCCAGTTATAGATTTCCCCTTGATGCATAGACAAGTCTTATAAGGCAAATCAGGTGGATAAATATAATGGGTTTTTGGTGTATACCTACACATCGATTAAACTGTCTTGGAACAAATATTTGATAGTATAGATATCATGATTTCAGAGATCATGACATCCAATATTAGTCATTTCCTTTATTGAGAATCTTATTATCGTTATTATTATCCATGATATTTTTTCATTGATATTATACATATGTGGATTTTGTGCTCAAGTTGTTGATTAAATGGCATGTGTTTCTAGTTATTTACCTTACCATATTGATTATAACTTAATTAATCATGATAGAGTCCACTATATGTAACCCTTACTAAGAATTTGAGATCACCCTTATTTTTTTCATTTCCCTAGCTTATCAATAATAAATATTTTAAGGAGTTTCATGGTTGAATAAAATTTATTTTTTTTATGTTTTATATTTTATTCCCAATATAAAATGGGTGTCATATATGTATATGTCTCTCTAAGACTACTAAACTGATTGGTCCTTTGAGGTTAGATCCCTTTTATTTATTCCAATGTAATAAATTAGACACTCACTCTGAGTTATAGGATTTGGGGTTGTTACATTTTTTTAATTTATTATTTATTTAAAATATATACATTTTTATTTATTACCATTTAATTTTTTTAATGTGATATGTGTAATTTCTATAATTAATATGTATTCATTATCACTTTTACATTTATTAATTTTTTATTATTTAATAATCTAAATAATCAATAAAAATTATACATTTTTTTAATATTCTTGAAATCTATTGATTTTTTAATTATTAAATTTTACTCCTTTTAAAAATAAATTCATTTAGTATTATATATCCACTTATAGTGTTAATTATATTTTAATTTTTTTTGTAATTCATTCATTTTAAATATTTATTTATAAATATTTATTCATTAACATTTAATTTTTTAAATATGTATTCATCTTTATTTTAATATATATTCATTTTTAATTTTTTAATAATTTATATAATTAATAAAATGTATCAATTTTCAAATATTTTTGAAGTCTACTCATTTTTAATTATTCAATTTTAGTCATTTTTAACATTCATGCATTTAAGATTATATGTTCATTAATAATGTTAAATATTTTTTACTTTTTTTAAATGTATTCATTTTTAATATATATTCATTTTATATTTTTTTACTTTATTTTAAACAATTTTTATCATATCTTTACAAAAAAAGTGCTGATAAATATGGGTTTTATCAATGCTAAAATAAGAAATGATAATAAAACATATTTTTATCAGCGCTAAATCCTAACACTGATATAATGCTAATAAAACACATCTTTATCAGTTCCATTTGGAAAGTCTTAATAAAACCCAACCCAATATTATAAATTCATCCCTAAAAAATCCACTTCTTCTCATCGTTCAAATATTTCATGGAATTTGACCTCTACCACCACTCCCCCTCACACTATTTAGATGAATTGACCCTATAAAAATTGAAGGTATGTGATTATTTATTCTCCTTAGTCAATCATACATTGTTAAAACATCTTTACATCATTAATGTCTCAACATATCTTTACAGTTATCACCTCTTTCACTTCATATGTTAAGCACATCCATACACCAGTCACCCAAAGCTCATGATCCCCCTAAGGCATCATGCATGCTGAATATATGGGAAATTTCAATGATTTTTTTATGCATTTAAATTTTAATTAGATCCCATGCCCATTCCACATTATAAAAACATCTAGGAAGAGTCTATAAATTCATTGAACTAAAGGATGTAACAAGGTGTGCTTTGCGTCAATATTTGGAAATTTTTGATACTCATGTCAATAGTATAATAAAGATATCTTGGCCAAAATATTATTATTTATTGCTATTTAAATTTTCTATGTTTTTTTAATTATATTAAAATATTTATTAGGTAATTTTTTATGATAAAACCTATTAGTTAATATCTAAATTATAGGTTTGAGGTGTTATTTTTTTCATCGCATTGATGTCTTTGAGTGTTTAAGGACTCATATATAGAAGATAACTTCTTTAGGGAAATATAAATATTTATGATTATAATAAATTATAAATTTACTATATATTGGTGGGGAAATTAAATCTATAATTATATTGAAAATTGGTTTTAAAACTTACATGTTTTTATTACTCCATGTATATAAATCATATTTTTATATCCTATATAACAAAAGTGTCTTTGTTTATGATTAAAAATAAAAATCATTATATATACATGAATGAGGTTTTTAAAATTTGGTTAAAATTTCATATTTTATATTATCTATTAAATTAAATTAGAAATTATAACATCCATATTTTATATTCCAAAATCACTTAAATGTGGATTTATTTATATAAACAATAAATGCACCAAAAGAGTTCATTGAATGAATTATTGGGATTATTTTATTTTAAATCACTAGATATTTTTTAGTATTTTTTTTAAAATAATAATAATAATATTTTAATTTATTTATAAAGAATAAAGGAATTTATATTTATTAAATACTCAATGGAAATATTATTGACATAATTTTGATATGATTGAGGTGCGGGGATACTTATGTCCATTGAAAAAAAATTGAATCGTGACTAGAAAATTAGTTTGAGATGGAGAATACCATAACTCACTTTAAATCTCCACTCAAACTTCCCTTCACTCCTTAAATTGGGATTATTACCAGCATTCAAAATATCTATATCTACTTCTTCTTTATTTAATCCTCATTCCCAGTTTCCACTCTAGAATTTTTTTAGAGTTGATTCTCTCTATTGGTTCCACTGAGGTTGGTTTCTGTTTTCATGTGACCTCATATAGTTGGTATTATATTTCAATCATTAGTTTGAGATGATGCTTTCTAATAACCCCCCTTAGGAAAGTTCTTCAACTTTTGTTGAAGTAGATTGTTTCATCATATAAAAAAATATAATCAACCATAGTTTCTAAGAACCATTTCATTGAAACACCACCTAAACCACCACGTACCAAGTGAATAAATGAATAAAAAAAATTATCCATCTCTTTAGACTCCTACCTCAAAAAGTTATAGAAACCACCCTTGAATTAAAACTTCTTTCCCCAAAACATTAAATTGATAACCTATACCAACATCCACATGTTTTAACTAGGTTTTTTCTCTATATTCTACCCTTTTTTAAAATGATAACTTGTTAGGAATCATCACTAATAACATTAAAATGGTGGATTCCACTTACTATAAGTATCTATTACTTTATCCTTTTATTATGAATATCGTATGTGTATTTATTTATTTATTGTACAAAATGAATATTTTTTAACCTTATAGAATGAATATGAATCAATAATATATGGTTGTTAATCATATGATAAAATAGTATGAGGATGGTGTTAAAGAGCTCATCATGTTTGAAATAGGTCATGCGTATTACCCTTATCAAATCCATTTTTTGTGCTTATGTTGTTTTTATTCAATAAAATTTAATCTAGGATATTTGAAAGTGTAAGAGTTGGTTTTTTAGAACCAACTATGTGTACTTTTATTACATGAATATTTAATATATTTAAATATTAAACATCTTATTATATATTGTTCATTATTCTATATGAATATAGTGTAATAATGTACTAGAGTATTTTCCACATTGAGAAAGGTCATATAAATTCCCCATTATGATGATAACCTTGAAGTGGTATGACAATATTATTAAATATAGTTATGTGGTTGGATGACATACTATAATGGGACACATAGTATAAAAACCATCAGGTGTGAGTAATCATAAGCAGATGAGACTTCTTCTCATGAAGTTTTCACTTGGTAATCTTCAATACGAGAGATTATGAGAACATAACTACCAGTAGAAATTTCACATGTTTTTGTGTCATCATATATTCTTATCTATGAGCATGTGTAATGGTCTTTAGACTTTAATATTGTCATTAATACATGTCTTGACTCATTCACTTTGATTTACTAATGAAAATCATTATGCAGATAGTTGGTGGGATGTAGGGTACATTGGGTGCATCGCAAATGACATGATATTAATAGATAAGTTGAGGAAAGATTTTTCCCTTCCATTTATGGAAGTTGATATCTTGGCTCTTTGATTGAAATAGAACTACCACATGAAATTCCATGGCCATGGTTTAACATTGAGTTTATTTCAGGTATTCAAAGAACAACATATCAAACATAAAGGTTGATGACACTGTCATGAAACCATATTGATGAGATATTGAGAAAAAGGGACTATATTACACAGTGATCATTCGTATGTGGATGTCATTGTTGCAACTTTAAGTTATTTCTATTGGGTGTCTTGGCCCATTTCTAGATAGTACTCTTTGACTTTAGTCAAGACCTCCTAATGACAATGAGAAAGAATCCTAGAAGGTCACACACTAAGTGTTTCTGGTGATCTCAATTAAATTCTATTTGAATTTAATTAATGGAATAAATATTATTCTCAATACCGTGGAATAATTTTATTCAAGTTATAATGATCACACAAATTAAATAAATATTTATTCATTGGATTGTGAATAAAAATTTATTTATTTATTTTATTGAAAATTTAATATATATTTATTTTCTAGTTTGTAAATAAAATATTTATTTAAGAGAATAAATTATTTATTTATTTATTTGGGTGTTCAATAAATATAAGTAGAGTTCGAGTGGACTAAGGACGGTCCTGTAGTAAAATAATTATTTGCAAGATGGTGAATAATTATTTAACTAGTTATAAAAAATGATGTTATAATTATGTGGCATGGAATTTCATTTATTATTCCATTTTTCACAAGATGGCATGCCACAAATAATGATGCAGTTATTTTTATTATGTAGCATGAGTTTTCTATAAGTTTATTAATGTATTTAATTTCTGTTACACAATTAAATATTATAATTGAATCTCCATGTTGATAAATAGAGAGGTATGTCTATTATTCCATGTATGAGAAACCGGTGATGCAAGAGAAATTCCAAGTCAATAATTTTATCTTGACTCCTCTCCTCTATCCCTCTCAAGAATGATAGAAGTTATTCAAGATCTAATGATAGGTGATCAAGATCGATCGATGCAAGACATTTGCTTCACCGTGCTAGCACCCGAAAAGAGGGTAGTTTCAATTGGAGACTATTGGATCATGTGTGGATAACCACTAGAGGGATTCTGGTTTGGATCTTCACAAGTGCAATGAGATAATTTGAAAGGGTCATCCTGCATGATCAACATCATCAACGAAGAAAGTACCGAAGAACTAGTTATTTTATTTCTTTAGAAATTAAATTAAAATTAATTATAACCATTATGTGAAAGATCCTCTCTAAAGGTTTCGGGCCACTTCATTATTTATCTAAATCTTTGATTCTATTCCATGGATACTGAAATTCATCATGGTATTGATCCTGGAATAACCATTGATCGTGATAAAAATTAAAGTTTGGTGCTAGCCCAACTGTGCTTCCACTGCGCCCAGAACCTACAATATGTATCAAATGGAGGTCATTATATTTTATAATTATTTAAATAATTTGTTGATGATTTACGATTTAATAATTTATTTTTTCAATTCAAGGTTAATTGTTCTTGTAAATTGGATTTTGAGAACTATTCTCCCTCTTTTCGTTTCTCGTAGATTTCATGAAAAATGGATGAATTTTTTATTAAAATTAAAACAAAGAAATCATCAGGAGATGCAGACGATTCTTCCCAAGTTACACAATAGTACATGTCATGTTTTCAGAATTACATGTCATGTTATCTTCCATACAATCCATGTAATCCGGACTACACACTGTGTAGTCATGTTCAACGCATTGGGAGTAATTCGGCAATAACTCAACACATGTGAATTTATTTCATATGGTGTAGTTAATTCAACACTGTGTGTTGACCAGAATAGATAGGAACACACTTACCAGATTACATGCCATGTGGCCCATTTCACATGGCATGTAGTCCCTTTGGGTCAGGGGTCAAACCGTGTATACCACACACGTCTAAGACAATCGGTAACCATGTAACACAGAGAAAACACGGTGTGTGTAGCCCACTGTACACATCGTGTACTTTGAAATTTATGAAGTATGCTTCACACTCCGAGTCCCTAGGTGTATACTTCGGAACAAATGGTGAAGGTAGTACACATTGTGTAGTCATAACTACATGTCATGTACTTTACCAAATTACAAAAAGGTAAAATTTCAATGTTTGTGTAAGGTTCAGAACTACATATCATGTATAAATCTTACTATAGGTTGTTCCCATATGCATTAAAACATCTTGTATTCCATATTTCATAAGAGTAAAACAGTATGTGAATATAATACATGTTGGGTAGATTCAAACAGGTATTCACCATGATACCTCCAAGGTGAATTTATGTACTAAGAAGAGAATCTCAAGGAAATTCATAAAAGTATTAAGATAAAAGGATAGATTAATCAAAGAAAATAATTAATTGATTCAAGTAAAATTTATCTTAATAATAAAAATTAAATAATTGAATGCTAGTTTTATTAAATGAATAACTCGTTGCATGTATATGGGTGATCATGATCTAGACCAATACCTTTGTATGTGATTGGTTTCCTTTTAATTAATTTATTAAATTAATTGTTGGAATGTGAGCCATCTCTCTTCATTAATATGTAGGGCCTATATTCCCATGGTTTCTTTTATGTAAATCCTTTTTACCCCTCACCAACATGTTATTTTAAAAATCATATGTAATGGATCGAGCTCCCAAGATGGTGGCGGTGGTCTAAGTAAGAAGCCGAGGTGAAACCAATCCCAGGAGATACAAAGGTGGATAGGTAGAAAGAAATAAACATGAAGGTGTTTATCCCCTATTTTAGGGTTAGTTTATCAACCTCTAGATAAACTAACCATTAGAAAAAAATCACATGATCATTCCCCTTACTTTATTTTATTTCTGTTAGTTTCATGGTTTTTCATTAGGGATTTTTTGTTGTGATCACATAATTAATAAACTAACAAGAATGAAAGATGGAACTAAAATAAGATAGGCTTGTGTGTAAATATTATAAAGACATTTTTAATCACTTAAGTAAGTTACACTTAATATTAGCAAGCATGTGATAAAGATAATAAGGCGATTTATGCATAAGAGATAAAAATTACTCAACAAAATATTAAGTTAGACTAAGACTTCCATTACTTGATTAAGGGAAAGACTCAATAAAAATATGTGTTTGACCAGCCTTTGTTGGGAAACATACTTTTATACAGGAATATTTTATGAAAGGTTTCGAGTTGAATTAACCATATTACCTTAAGAGGAGTATCCCTTGCTAGACTTGGTGTGATATTGGAGGCAAGTGTTGAGTAAATCCAAGTCAGGATTTCAGGATTGGGGATTCCACTCAATGAATCAAGGAGCTGCAAGCCTACAATTGGAAAAGACCTGAATACCTGAATACCTTCAAATAGCTTGACCAACCCTTTTGGGGGTTATGCAAAGGGGAATATGGATCCTTTCCACTAGAATGTCATGAAAACTAGACATTTTTAGTTCAATGATGAGGGACATTGGGACTTGATAAAATAGTAGGAGACTTAATAAAATTAATTTATTATTTCCCATGAAATGTAATCAAGAAAGTTATAATCATCTACTCTTTTAATTGTATTATAAAAATGACAATCTCGTCAACCACACTATCTTGTGATCAATTATAGATAAAGATAACATCATCAACGGTAGTAACTTCTAGGAATGGTATAGATATCTTTGGGATATTCTACGCCATGAAAGGAAGTATTACATACTAGAGTTAGCATTACCTAATCCGCTTTCTAAAGAGGCGAGTGATGAAAATTTCTTGGTCTATGAGAAAAATATTAACGATGTGGTCGATGTTCAATGTTTGATGTTATCATCAATGTCTAGTGAGCTCATGAAGTCTCACAAAAACATGAATGCCTATAGAATTCTCAATCACCTCCATAGTCTTTACCAGGAGAGAGAAAGATAATAATGGTTTGATATATCCAAGGAACTCTTTCAGAGTAAGCTTGGAGAGGGTTCCCTGACTGGGCCTCATGTAGTCAAGATTGTTGGATACATTGATCATATGGAAGTTCTAGGGTTTAAACTACCCGAAGAACTGGGTACCTATCTCATTCTTGCATCACTCTGTCATAACTTCTTTATATTTGTTGTTAATTTTAATATTAATAACATTCATAATCCTCTATCTGATCTTCTTATCCTTATTCACCAAGTGGACAAAGATATGAATCACGAAAAGTGTTATGTCCTTATGGTGAATAAGAGGAAAGGGAAGGCAAATACCTTTAAACCCAAAGCTTATTCATTCCCATCCAAAAAAATGAAGATCAAAGGGGAGGTAAGGGAACATGAATTTGTTTGCTTTTCATGTAGCAAGAAGGGACATTGGAAGAACTGCACCTAGCCTAAGATTCAAGGGGAAGATTTGGGTGAATTTTTTATCGAATGCAATCTATCTATTTCTAAAAATTGGGTATTAGATATAGATTTTGGTGCTCACATATGTATCCAAATAAAATAAAAAAGTAGATTCAAGAAGATTTACTGAGGGGAGGTAGATCTACAAGCAGCCAACTGAGCTAGACTTGCTGTTGTAGCTGTTGGGGACTACCACCTCACATTACCAACTGGGATGATCTTGGTGTTGAAGGGTTGTTATTATGTGTCCTCTGTTACTAAAGACATTATTTCTGTATCCAGATTAGATACTGATCGATCATTTTTCCAATTTGGAAATGAATGTTTCTTATTTTACAAATATAGAATTTTTTTGGTAGGGCATATTTATACAACAGTCTTTATGTGTTGGATTACACAAACCAAGTAATAGAAATCGATTACAAAGATACTTCACATGACTCATACCACACCCAACTTTGGCATCACCAGCTAGGTCATGAAAACAAGAAACACTTGAAAAAGTTACATCAAGATGGATATTTAGATTCTTTCGAACTAAAATCACATGGCATATTTCATTCATGTTTATAAGGAAAAATGTCCAAATCCCCATTTAGTGAGAAATTTGAAAGGGCTAAAGAGCTTCTTGAATTGGTTCATATCGATGTGTGTGGGCCATTTCTAGTTGAAGCAGGGGGTGGGTACTCATACTTCATAACTTTTACTGATGATTTTATTTGATATGGATATATCTACTTAATGAGGTATAAGTTGGATTATTTTGATAAGTTAAAAGAATATGAGAATAAAGTTGAGAACCATCTTGGTAAGAAGATTATGAAACTCCACCTAGACAGAGGTGGATAAAATCTTAATCAAGACTTCATCAATTACTTATAGGATTATGGGATCCTATCCCAACTCACTCCTCCTTATATGTCCCAGTGGAAAGGTGTGAGAAAAAGGAGGAACCACACCTTGTTGGGCACGGTGAGATCAATGATGAGTCATGCAAGTCTTCCATTATCTTTTTTGGGATATGCATAACAAACAACAACACACATACTAAACCAAGTACCAAAAAAATCCATAAATGGTTTTCCATATGAGTTCTATAGTGGAAATAAATACATTTTATCAAATATACATGTGTGGGGAAGTGAAGTATTTGTTAAGGCCTCTTCAGGTAAAAAAATTGAACCCTGAGGCACAAAGTTTACTTTTATAGGATACCCCAAGGAAGAAAAGGGATATTATCTATACATCCCCTTAGACAAAAAGGTTATAGTGGAAAGACATGCCATATTTCTTCAAAGGGATCTCATCTCCAAAAGATATAGTGGGATCAAGATATGCTTCGATGAAGTCAAGGCTCATGGTACACTAGAGTTGATACGGGAACAGATTCCACAAAGCCCCATAGAAGAAAGAACTAATTTAGAGACAAAAGAACTATGTAGGAGTACAAGAGAGGTTAGAGAACTAGAATGGTATAGTTTTCTAGTTATCGAGGATGGTGACTTGTTATTAGTTTATAATAATGATCCTCTAACCTAAAAGGAATAATTAAGTGGCACAGATGTTTCTAAGTGGCAAGAAGACATGAATTCTGAAATTGATTCCATGTACCAAAACCAAGTTTAGATTTTGGTAGATCCTCCAATTGATGTAAATACTATTGGTTAAAAATTGGTATTCAAGAAGAAAATGGACATGGAAGGACAAGTTATCACCTATAAGGAATGACTGGTTACAAAAGGGTTCAAGCAGTGTCAAGGCATTGAATATGATGAAACCTTTTCACTAGTTCCAATGTTTAAATAAATCAGAATTATATTGTCCATTGTCGCTAACCATGACTATGATATTTGGAAAATGGATGTTAAAACAGCCTTCCTTAATAGGAACCTTTAGGAAGATGTCTACATGAAACAACCTAAAGGGTTTATGACTCCAAAGGATAGAAATAAGGAATGCAATTTGTAGGCATCCAAGTCATGGAAAAAAAATTTATGAATCCATAATGGAATTTGGTTTTATCCAGAATGAATGTGAGCCTTGTGTAGACAAATGGTTTAGTGGGACTGCAGTTATTTTCTTAAAAGTATATATTGATGCCATATTACTTATTAGAAATGAGATATCAGTATTACAGTCTATTAAGGCTTGGTTGAATCAATGCTTCTCCATGAAGGACTTGTGAGAGGCAGTATATATTCTTGGGATCAAGATCTATCGTGATATATCCAAGATATTTTTGGGCCTAAGTTAAAGTACATACATTAAAAAGATACTAAATAGATTCAGTATGGACAATCCAATAGGGTATTGTTGCTAGCATCACATGGAATTCATCATCCCAAGAAAATGCTTCCTCAAACACATGAGAAAATAAAGATAATTTAAAGGACTTCATAAGCATCATCAATTAGGTTAGTCATGTATTCCATGCAATGTACTAGGCTGGATGTCATCTACACATTGAGTGCGATTGGAAGATATCAAGCTGGCCCAGGTGACCACCATTGGATGGCAGTCAAGACAATCCTAAAGTATCTGAGGCGTAATAAGGATATGTTCTTGGTTTATGGAGGAGATGAGGAACTATTCATCAGAGGATATGCAGATTCTAGTTTTTAGACTGAACAAGATAACATGAATTTGCAAATAGGATACATCTTCACTTTGAATGGAGGTGCAGTGAGCTAGAAGAGCTCAAAGCAGAGTGCAGTCATAGATTCTACAGTAGTATCCGAGTATATCATAGCTTCTGATGCAACTAAAGAAGAATTTTGGATGTGGAGCTTTGTCCAGGAGCTGGATGTGTTACCTAACAGTAAATATCTCATCACCCATCATTGTGATAATACTGCAGTGGTGGCTCTTGGAAAAGAGCCAAGGTCACATCAACAGATGAAGAACTTAGTTAGGAAGTATCATCTCTTGAGGTATTTTTTCAGAGAGGTGAAGTGGTAGTGAGAAGTATTTCCACAGAAGACAATGTGGCAAACCCATTGACTAAATCCTTGACTCAGCATAAACATGATCATCATGTGAGGTCTAGAGGACTGAAATTTATAGGCAGTTGGCTCTAGTCCAAGTGGGAGTTTATAAGAGTTAGTGTTACAGAACCAACTATTTGTACTTTGATTAAATGAATATTTAATATATTTAAATACTAAACATCTTATTATATATTTTTCATTGTTTTTCATGACTATAGTGTAATAATGTCCAAGAGTATTTTTCACATTGACAAGGTCATAGAAATTCCCCGTTATGATGAGAACCATGAAGTGCTACAATAGTATTCTTTAATATAGTTATGTTGTTGGATGACATACTATGATGGGACACATAGTATACATATCCTTAGGTGAAAGTACTCATAAATAGATGATACTTCTTCTCATGAAGTTCACACTTGGTAATCTCCAAGATGGGAGATTATGAGAACATACCTGCCAGTAGGAATTCTTCATGTCTTGGTGTTATTAGATATTCCTATCTACAAGAATGTGTAATGGTCCTTAGAATTTAATATTATCATTAATACATGTCATGACTCGAACACTTTGATTTACTAATGAAAATTTTCATGAAGATAGTTTGTAGGAATAGGGTACATTGGGTGTGTCACGAATGACATGTTATTAATGGATATGTCAAGGAAGGATTTGTCCCTTCTATTTAGGGAAGTTGATATATCAGCCCTTTGATTGAAATAGGAATATCACACAAAATTTCATGTCCATGGTGTAATGATGAGTTTATTTTAGTTAGTCAAATAATGTCATATCAAACATAAAGGTTGATGACACTATCATGAAACCATCTTGATGAGATATTGAGACAAAGGGACTATATTACACAGTGAGAATTAGTGTGTGGATGCCGTTTTTGTGACTTTAAGTTATTTATCTTGGGTTCCTTGACCCATTAATAGAAACTACTCTTGGACTTTAAGCAAGGCCACCTGATGTCAATGAGAAATAATCCTAGAGGGTCACACACTGAGTGTTTCAAGTGGTCTCGATTAAATTCTATTTGAATTTAATTAATGTAATAAATATTATTCTCAAGACTGTGGACCAAGGATGGTCTAGTATTAAAATAATTATTTTCCATATGGTAAATAATTATTTAACTAGTTGGCATAAAACAAAATAATAATAACACGGTTATAATTATGCATCACAGGATTTCATTTATGATTCTATTTTGCGCAATTCGGCACACCACAAATAATGACGCAGTTATTGTTATTATGTAGCATGGGTTTTCTCTAAGGTTGTAAATTTATTTAATTTCTATTATGCAATTAAATATTATAACTTAATCCCCATGTCAATAAATAGAGAGGTATATCTATTGTTCCATGTATGGGAAACTGGTGACGCAAGAGCAATTCCAAGTCAGGAATTTTCTCTTGACTCATATCCTATCTCCCTCTCAAGAATGAGATATGTTCTTCATGATTGAAGAAGAGGTGATCAAGATCGATCAATGAAAGACATTTTCTTCACCTATATAGCACCCGAAAAGTGAGTGGTGTCATATTTTAAAGGATGAGGTTATTATAAATGTTTAATTTTAAATCGTCTTTATTTTCTTGAGTTATGTGAAATGGATTTTAGTGTATTTTAATAAATTTGTTATTTATTTGATGTAATCTTGTGATTTTTATTTAATGGATGTGATGAGTTTCATTATACAAATTGTTATTTCAAACTATTTGAGGGTATTTTAAATTTAATGAGTTTTACCACTATAATCTAAGGATGTTTTAATGGAATGTTTCAAATGAGAATTTACTTTTTATGAATTAATTAAAATAAAATTTTCAATTTGAATAATTTCAATAATTTTAAAAATTATATAAATTTAATTGTTTTAATGTTATTTTAAAAATATTTCATATGCATATATATGATTTTTATATAGATATGACTAATTTTTTTAGAGAACATACATGTTATATATATTTATATTTATATATATATATATCATTACATGTAATGTTTTTCTTCATTCATAATGATTTATTTACAATTTTTTTTATAATTGATTCAACTTTTTAGCTTTAATGGTAGTTTGATTAGTGTTTGGTACAAATCATATTGTATGTTATCAAACAAGGTATTTTTAATTTAAATTTTTTAATAAAATGGAAACGTTTATTTGAAATAATTTTTACATTTCTTGAATTTGTTTTTTGTACTGTGAAATTATATATTTAAAGTAGGTTAAGCATGATGTGGCATTAGTTTAATATTAATATGATTTTATAAATTAGGTATTGAAATTTTTAATGAATAATGACCAGTTTGGTGGTCTTTAAAGTTGATTTCAATAGTTGATTATATTTTATTTAAAAATGATGGATTGAAATATATTTTAGTATAATAACCTATAATTTAAACTCAATTGATTGTTAAAATATTTAATCAACTTTAATTTCTATCCATGAAACCTTTGGTGTTAGATTTTAGGGGTTGATATCAACAAAAATGTGAGGACAGATGGGATGAGAAACTATGTTAGTTCTTTAGTTGGGGAAAAGGTAGAAACCAATATAATTATTAATAAGATTAATGAATCCACAACCCATATTGTAACACCCATTTTTTAATAATAATTTTAATAGCATATTTTATTGGTAAAAATAATGGGTAAAGTTTTAATTTTTTGGTTAATATGATCAAGTTGTCTATTCTATAATTGGATTCTAATGTTAAGATGTAAGTTGAATGAATTTATTGCATCACCCACTTGAATTATATTTTCACTTTGGTAACTGAACTCTTATCAAAATACATCCATAAAATTATGGATTTTTTTATATTAAGTGTGAAACTATAAAAGCGAAATAATGTATTACCTTGGTATCATCTAAGAAAACCATTGACTCCAATCAAGGATCCCCTTGTAGGGACAGACTGTTGCTGATACTTTTTTAACTTTAGATAACAAACTAAGATATTTTGTGCAATGATTCACCAACTCCCTATATTGTGAACATTTAGATTAAAGGATACAACTATCATTATCATCAAATTCATCTCCTGAATAGTTATTATTGCATTTTTTTTGTTTGAGACTCGCTCCCCATCTCTTCTGGACATACACCTATGTTTCTTGAACTACCCAAAGCATGATTAAATTTTTTACAACATTCAAATATTGGGTTCCCCTTATTTGAATGGTCCAATTTTTTGTATTTATTTATTTTATTAAATAATAATATTACCAGATAAAATAGGATGGATATGAATCAAAAATTGATGAATTACAATCATATGACAAAAGAGTATGTATATAGGGTGAAAGAGTTTATCAAGTTTTCAAATGATCATGCATATGAAACTTCTTAAATCATTTTATCATGTTTACATTGTTTTCATTAGCGAATAATTTATCCATATGAGTTGGAACAAAACTTTATCTATCACAAAATAGATCAAAGTTATAAATTATGGTCTAAACATGGGAAAAAAGAGAATGTTTCTAGTGACTGGGATAACACTTAATTTTATGGATCATCTGATATGATTACAAATGTGGAAAATAAATAATATCGTATCGACGATGTTATTACATGTGTGAATTATGTGAAGATAATATTGAGGAAATGAAAATGACAGTTTAAGATGATCTTTATGATTGTCTAAAATTGTTTGAGAAGTTAAAGAGTTTTTTAAAGATGTCATTGTATAATGGTTTCACTAAATATATATAATTGTCATCTGTATTGAAAATGTATAATTTAAAAGCCATTAATATATGGAGTGACGCAGGTTTTACTGAACTACTTGATATCTTGAATGATATACTCCCATAATATAAAGAGCTTCCTAGATGAACATATGACACTAAATGAATGCAACGTTCAATAGGTATGATCTCTCAAAGAATACATGCTTTTCCAAATGACTGTATACTATTTTTCAAAAACCAAAAATAACTTAAATAGTTCCTAAAGTGTTGTTCTTATTGATACAAGAAATATGAATTAGGTCCTGCAAAATTTTTATGATACTTTCTAATTATTCTAAGGTTTCAGTTCCTATATGAAAGTGAGGATACCGCAAGAAAATAGATGTTGCACGTAGATATAAGAAATAAATATGGGAAACTTCATCACCCAAAAAACTCTCCTTAGTGGAAGAGAATTAATCATGATTATCCTAAATTTAGAAATGAGCTGAGAAAAATTCATCTTGAACTATCTATAGATGGAGTAAATCCTTTTGGTTTTCAAATAAGCACTCACATTACATGGCTAGTTATGTTGGTAAATTATAACTTTCCACTATGGTTATGCATGAAATGAAAATATATTGTGTTATCTATGATTATATTAGGTCTAAAACAACTAGGTAATGATATTTATGTTTATTTGGATCCATTGATAAAATATTTGAAATTATTGTGGGATTCAGGTATTATGTTGTATGATGCTTATAGAAATGAATATTTCACATTGAGAGCCATGTTGTACGGGTTGATAAATGACTTTCCTGCTTGTGGAAATTTTTTAGGATATAGAACTAAACGAACTCAATCGTGTCCCAATTGTGAACAAGGTACACAATAAATTAGGTTGAAACATTAATAGAAGACTATGTTTCTAGGACATAACATATTTCTACCCCAGCAACATAAGTATCGATCTTGGAAGACATCATTTGATGGGAGTTCATAAGAATATAAAACACCATATCCACTAATAGGTGATCAACTGTTTGAGAAATTAAAATATATGGAAACTTCCTTTGGTAATCCCTTTTGAAAAAAAAAACATATGGAAAATGGTTAGAAAAAGAGATCTGTTTTTTTTTAATTACCAAAATGGAATTGTTTTTGCATCAAACATTTTTCTTGATGTTATTTATGTTTAAAAAAATGTATATTATGGTGTCATTGGAACGTTACTAAATGAAACTAAAAAAAGGATGGAATTAAGGCTATATTATACATAATTAATAGGGGAATATGGGAAGATTTGGCACTGAAGGGTGAAAATGGACTTTTCTTCCTCCAACTACTTACACTTTTTCCAGGTAAGAGAGATATCAGTTTGGAAACTTCTTGAATGAGTTAAAGGTTCCAAAGGGGTATTTATAGAATATCAATAATATCATTTCAATGACTGATTTAAAGTTAAAAGTTCTAAAATCACATGGTTGTCATGTTTTGATGTAAGATCTAATGTCTGTAACATTATATTGCATTTTTTACAAGAATAACTATCATACATTAACCAAGCTCTATTTCTTTTTCAAAACTATAAGCAGCAAAGTTATAGACCTGGTGAAATTTCTATCTATAAAAAAATAAATTGCCTTCATATTATGTAGATTGTAAATGTTCTTCCCACCATCATTATTTAATATGATGGTTCATTGGTGAGAGAGATTCGACTATGTGGTATTGTATATTATAGATGGATGTACCCCATTTAATGGTATATAAATATTTTTAAAGGGTATATATGTCAAAAATTGATGTCTTTCAGATGGTTTCATGACACATTACTATTGTGGGGTGTGGAAAAAATGATTTTCTAAGTTAAAATAAAGTATAATGGTTAAACTAGGTTGTCTCCATAGAGAAGTTCACAACAATTATGTTTATCACTTTAAATTTGAGAAAAAAGTGGGGTTGTTTTTTAAATTTTTTGGTTTTAAAAAAAAGAAATGAAACAAAATAAATCGATAAATAAAAATATTTAAAACAAATTGAAAAGCATGTGATTAGAAATAGTGATAAGAATTGGGTGATTAGTTTGGGGTTGGTTTTCCAATTGCAATGTTATCATAGTTTTAATTTATCAAATCATCTTATGTTAAGCTGATTAAATTGAGATTTCATGATCAATTCCTCACACTACCTTATTCAATAGTGATGGGGAGAGTAAACCTTACCAAGATATCAGTTTGGTATACTCTCCTTCCTTTTGAGAAAGAGTTGCAGTATAGTGACCCTAGCCTTTTACACTTATCATTACATGATTTTAAGCATAGTAAAGCATCATATTACAAGCCAAGGGTCGTAAAGTCTAGTGTCTTGGATTACTATGTACATAAAACTTAAAACATTTAAGTAAAAATAACATTTATTTATTTAGTATTTATAAAGATCTCCTAACTTCCATTGTGCTCATAAATCTTCATAGGATAACCTGGGGATAATATTAACAAAGGGATGAGATAAAAATCCCAGTAAGGGATTAAACATAAGAATAAAGCTTTAGAACATGGGTTAGAAGGCATGACATAATGATATAAAAAGGCATGGAACATATAGAATCATAAATTATAAACATGGGATCATATAAACATGGATTCATAGTAATGTTTAAGAAACATAAAACATAAATTTAGTATTATTCAAGGCTCATTTCACATAGAGGATTACAAGGCAAGGTTAACCACCAAGACCATTGCACATTGTAGCAAAAGTCAAAGCTAACCACCAAGACCTTGCACATAACATCTCATGAGACTCAAATTTACCCAATGAATTGGATCATTATCTAGACACACCCATCATATCATGTTCATAAATATGCTTTTCACTTATATAATCATACATAGTCAATCATGCATAACATAAGGGTACCATGGAAGGAAACGGGTATCATAATCATGTCATAAAGCATAATAAATGGGAATATCATACAAGTGTCCATAAAAGAAAGGAATTAAAACATACATGGAAAATAATAGGTTATTTTAGGAATATATCATAAAAATTTATGTCAACTTGAAGTATTGACACACAAAAAGGGTACTTCAGGAAATTTAGAATTAAAACATTTTAGTGCGGTTAAAGGAAAATATCAAAAGTAATTTAAAACATAAAAGGGAATAATATTTTATATAAAACCATAAGTGGACTAAGAAAGTTTTAATAATAAAAATATTGGTTTTATAAAAATAATGGTGTCTTAAAAATAGATTATACAGTGCACTTGATAATGGGTGAGAATTTGGGAAATTCCCTTAAAGAGGTTTGCTTACCGGGAGGTGTTGAGGAGGTAATCATTTAAAAAAATGTATATCCATGAAATATAATGATTAATGGATCTTGATACATAATTTTTATGCTCATAAAAATCATTTATAATATGTAAAAAAGAATAGATAACTTCATTTGGGTATAAAGAAAGATAGAGTAGCTCGAAGGAATAAAAGAGGTTTGGGTAGAATCCCTTACCTTAAGTCTAATGGTGTCCTTAACTTGATCTTAATGTCCTGGATAACCAAACTAAATTTATTAATTACTATTTAAAGAATATATTATTTATGTAATTGATTTATTATAACCTTATTAATTTCATTAATGACCTTTTTGATGGGTTAATAGGTTTAATTTAAATGTTTGTTTCATTGGTTTTCATGATTGGTTTACTTATACACATGTAAGGCTAAACATGTAAGATGATAATGGTTTTCCAGAATTGGAGTTATATGTTACTAGTTATAATTCATTATATTACTTGTTTATAAAATTATTTTGGTTATTTTTGAGGGAATATGAATCATTATATAAATCGTTAATGATAGTTGTTTTGGTTAATTGGCAGTTTTTTATCCCATTGAACAAATTTTTCTTTATAAATTAATATAATGTGTAAAAAAGATTAAAAAACATTAAATCAGAAATAATAGATATATTATATTCTGGTTAAACCAAAAAATTGTTTCATGATCAGAATTGAAGATTGTAAAATAATTTGAAAACCATTCATTATTGAATGTGATAAATTAACACATCTCAGATGGTGTTTTCATTTCTAGTATAAAAGGAGGAAAAAGGAGATATGGTGATGAATTATTACATTATCATAAAAAAAATTAGTAAATTTAAGTTATTGTTTTTATCATAACATTTGGATGAAATTAGGTGAGGAAAGAAAAAGAAATCAAGGAACTTGAAAGAAAATAAAAGAAATGAAAAGAGGAATTTACCTCTTGAATAAATCTTCCTTGAGAACCTCTTTAGGGGAGAGGATTTGGTCTTTTAAGTTACCAGTAGATGATAGAAGTGGTAGAAAGTATTATGGAGTTGTTTGACTATAATTTTTACTAAGAAAAGGCTTGAGAGGTTTGATGAGAGGAGGTAAAGAGGGTGGTATTTATAGTGGAGGAGAGGAGGGTTTTCTCAATATTTTATTCATTATTTTATTATTTTTCTCAAGACAAGAAATATTATTGATTATTGTGACAAAAAATAGTAATATGTGCATGTGAGTTCAAACCCAAGGTGATTATATCATACATGACTCATTAAATAGTGTATTTAACATATAATGTATATATACAGCAAATTACCTTATTTTACTATTCACCAAAAATTCAAGTATTTGAGAAAAAACCTCAAAATTCACTCCAACCATTTTTTGATGTGTAGAATTCAAAAATTAATTCCATTTTATGAAAATAATTTTCTATATATGTGAAATTTAATTTTTAATTAAAATCATAATTTACTTGATAAAATAAAATTTTTAAAATTAAAATTATTTTTCAAACACTTTGAAAAATTAATTAAGGTCTCTTAAAATTATCATATAATCATAAGCCGTTAAAATACTTATTTAAGAATAAATTTTATTAAAATAAATGTTCTTTTAAATTATTAAATTAATCAAAAAAATTTAATTAAGTATACATGACTCACAAAAATACCAACACTATGATATAATTATATCATATTGTTACTAATAAGATGGATAAATTTTATTTATACTTTCATTGATAAGGTTACTTATTCATTTGGATGATTTACTATTCATAAGGGTCATATTACTATTTATAAGGGTAAGATTAATATTCATAAGGGAAAGTTATTGTTCACCAAAAATTAAGTTTATCTTATCAGACTCCAAACATCTTACTGATCGCAACTATGTATGTCTTATTTTCAAAATTCAAATCACAGAAGTGACAATATTATGTTTAAAGGTCACATAGTACGTAATAGTTCATTTGTTGTGTTTACATGTGATTATACTATATGAAATAATTATAAGAATAGAATTTTCATTCATTAAACTTTGGGTCATTTCATGCAACGAATAACCTTAATTTATTTAGGCAATTCTTGATCTGGTCTTGTTGATCCCAAAGAATCAAGAATAAACACTACACCTCCCACATGTACTGACGATCACCGAGTACTTCACCACTAAGACCTAATCTATTTCATCATATATAGACCAGAACCTAGTGGAGGGAGATAATTTTCATTTACCAAATAAATAATAACAATATAATATAAAATAAAATACAATCACACAAGATAATAAAAGTCAATTTTTTAATTTGAAACCAACTTCGCAGAATAGGGAAAAGATTTCAAACCATTAAGTGTATGAACTAAAAAATTAAAAAAGAGAAAACCTAAAATTACCCAATCACTAATAAGATTTACCCAACCATGTTGAGGGTAATTTATAAGAAGGGGGAATAAGAATACATTACAATATTTAGAATAACAAAAGAAAGAAAAGAAAG
This sequence comes from Viscum album, assembly GCA_963277665.1. Classification (NCBI taxonomy): domain Eukaryota; kingdom Viridiplantae; phylum Streptophyta; class Magnoliopsida; order Santalales; family Viscaceae; genus Viscum; species Viscum album. The sequence continues at coordinate 1,660,300,149 of OY728153.1, forward strand.
AACCGAAAAATAAATCCTCCAGAATCTGTCTTCTAGAAGTTGGCTTCAATTTAACCACTAGATGGTCAAATAATTCCAAGATAACTTCTTATAAGATATGATTAATGGATTTGGCCATCTAATATTGAAATTTCAAATATTTTTAAGCTATTTACAATAAGTTATGGCCTTATTACTAGACCTGGATTTTTTCCATTGATTACTATTCCACATAGCCCACTTTGATTGGTTAAAGGGAGGCCTTAATGTAATAATTTCTCCATGAAATTTAATGTGAATATTCCCCTTTTATTTTTCTGTATAACCCTTATATAATCATCTCATTAGGTGGTCATTATCCCAAGATATTCCTCTTTGAATGATGTAGGGTCCATTCTACTAACCAGAATAAGTATTCAACATGGTCGAATTATTTGGGCATGTGGAAGTTCGAATTGGACCTGGTTGTAGAGGAAGAATTTTTAACCCGTGAACATAGGAATCATAAAAAATTTAATCACTCTAATTGGAACCAAGTAGTAAAACTTATGCCTGAAAAACTAAGGTCAATTAAAAGGGTTAAATTTACAAAATTAACAAATTTTCACATTTTAGATCAAAACTCACCAAAAATCATAAAATGATGCAAATTAACTCAAATTGATTAATTGGAATGGATTAAATCATTAAAAACATATGAATAATAATGAAAATATTATCTATACTAATTCCCACATACTTCTCACTTGGACTCTTGGATAAGTAAACATTAATATCAAATCAAAGAAAATTTAAGACACATGCCCATGAGAATACCAATTTGACAACAAGAAACAAAGGATATCATGAATCCTCAAAAACATTATTTCAAGTTATTAATTAATATCATTTAATATATTTCAATTTAATTTATCATCCCATGCACACTAAACACATACCTCACTTTCATTTTCTCTTATCACACAAATGTTAATTTTTCAGCAACACCTTTTGCATCCAAACTCATAAAAAGGTCACCATGGGATTGATAAATTCCTACATATCTACCTGATGTGAGTCAAGGAAATATTTCTATCATGAGAAATTTTCAGGTTTTTTTATGGATTTCAGTTGGTATGATTTATATATAAAAAATTCTGAGGCTGAATGAGGAGGGATTCACTCTTTTTAAAAAAATTGAATTATTCTAATTTTCACCCAAGTATGGTTTCCTCATCACTCCCCTTAGTATCATTTCATCTCCATCATCATGAAAAATCAATGAATGTACAAACCATTCATCATTTTAGAAGAAAATATTGCAATCTTTTCAAAAAAAATCTCTTGAAATCTTGAGATAGGCACAACTTTTTTTGTGGAAGCTCTATAAAGGCACAGCTTCTCATACATGAAAGATATAGAAAAGGTAAAGATTTAAATATAATGGTTTTTTATTATCACACACATCTCTTTAAAATTTTATTTTCCACCCAAATTATAACAAAAAAAGGTGGCACAATACAAGACAGATTCCCTCACACTTAAGTTCAACTAGATTATGCAATTTCACTTCAAGAGCTGGTTGGATAAAGAAAATTAGATTGTAATGTGGATAACCTAACAGGTTGTTCATGGATTATAAGGGATAAGATAATTAAATGTTCAAGTTATTCCATAATAAAAAGTATTATCTTTAAAAGGGAACTTTAAAACCAAAAAAAATCCTCAATCAATTAAAACATAAGTACCTCAAACCCTCAAGTTTTGATAGAAATAAATCAAATTATAGTTAAATAAAGAATGGTATAGTTCTCTAAAGAAGTGAGGTGAATGAAAATAATATGAAAAGTAGGTTTATAATCCTCATGGTAAATTGATTTCAAATATAAAGACAGTGAGATGTGGCATGGGATTCAAAAATCAGAGTACTTTTCATTAAATTCCCAAAGATTTGAACTTGAAACAAAGTCATTTTTAGCATTCATTTTAACTCGGTTTCATGTTATAAATTTTTTCACACATTTTCATGGTTTTCAAAAGTTCCAATGATAATCATTTTAGCTAAAATGTTTTAGAAACACACAAAAATTTAAAAAACACAAAAAAAAATTGAAAAACAGAAAAACAATTGAAATTACTAAACTAAAAATGTTCAATCCACCAAACTTAAATGATTCAATGTACATAATTAATTCAAGTGGATTTAATAAGTAATTATTTTTTAAATTCAATATCATCAATCAATCAAGTGATAAAGAGAGGTACAACATGACTGAAAGTGAGATTTCACGATCGCTTCCTCCCACTCCCTTGGTCAATTATGATGGTGAGAGTAAACCTTACCAAGATATTAGTTTGTTCTAATATCCTTCCTTTTATGAAAGAGTTTCAAATAATACCCTCAATTGATTTAGGAAATTTTTGATAAGGTCTTGTTAATCCTAAACAATCAAGAATAAGCACTACACCTCCCACACGTATTGACGATCGACGAGTACTTCACCACTAAGACATGATATATCACATCGTAATAGACTAGAACCTAGTGGAGGGAGATCATTTTAATTTACCAAAGAAATAATAACAACAAAATCTCAAATCATATACAATCACACAATATAATAAAAACTATTTTTATAAATTGAAACCAACTTCGCAGAAGAGAGAAAAATTTTCAAATCATTAAGTGTATGAACTCAAACATTAAAAAAGAGAAAACCTAACCTTACCAAATCACTCATAAGATTTACCCCACCATGGTAAGGGTAATTTATAAGAATGGGGAATAATAATACAATACAATATTAATAAGAACAGAAGAAAGAAAAGAAATAATAGTAAAATAAATCCTCCAGAATCTATCTTACAGAAGCTGGATTTCATTATGACCACAAGATGGTAGAATCATGCCAAGGTCCAATATTATAAGATATGATTTATGGATTTCTATATATAACCTTGAAATTTAAAAGATTTTTAATATATGTACAAGAATTTATGGTCGCATTACTATACCTAACTCTTTCTGGTCACCGATTATTATTCCACCTACGCCACTTTGATCGGTTCTAGAGAGAACTTAATGAAAGACTATCCATTATATTTAATGTGAATATTCTCCTTTGAGTATTATTTATAACCCTTATTTAATAATATAATTATATGGTGGGTATCCTGAGATACAGCTCTTCGAATGAGGTTGGTTTTATTCTGCCGACCAGAATAAATATTCAACTTAGTTGAATTATTTGGGCATGTGGAATTTTGAATTTGATCTTGTTGTAGAAGAAGAATTAATATCCCATGAACATAAGAATCCTAAAAAAAGTAATCACTCTAATTTTAACCAAATATTAAAATTTATTCCCTAAAAAAGGTGAATTAAAACTATTCTATTTACATAATTAACCAATTTTTACATTTTAGCTCAAAACTCACCAAAAATCATAAAATGATACAAATTAGCTCACATTGATTAATTTGAAGGGATTAAATCATTGAAAAACATATGAATAATAATGAAAATATTATCTCTCTCTATTCCCCCACACTTAACACTTATACTCTTGGACAAGTAATCATCAATATCAAATCAAAGAAAATTTAAAACACATGCCCATGAGATCTACCAATTTGACAACAAGAAACAAAGGATATCATGCCTCATGTTGGGAAAAAATACCTCAAGGTAACATTGAAAATTTTTTGGATTGATTGTGTTAGTTGACAAAGCATATTTTCATGCTTAATTTTTAAGTTCCATAGATGTTGTTGACAATCCATGTTGACAAAGAACTATGACAAAGGAATGGAAGATTTGAAGGCGATACAAAATAACAGATACAAGGTGGTATTGTTTTGAAGTCTTTTCCAAATTTTTGGGGTCCAAAATTTGGGATTTTTTTAGCATCATGAAAAGTGGATTTCATTGAAGATCTCATGAAAATATGGAAAAGCCATGAGTTTCACGAAGATCGGATTCATGAATTGTATTTCTCAAAGACGTGAATAATGTTTACAGTGATCTATGAGATTATGATGAGCTTTGTGAATAGAAAAGGTGAAGAGTATTTCAAGGGAACATTACAGTGGTTGCACAAAAAAATTGACAGAAATGCTCAGTGATTATGACGTGCTATGCAATCTGAAAATTTCCATGGTGCTTCGTGATGTAAATAGAATTTTGGCAGAAATTTCAGAGCTTTGTGATTTGATCTGACGTGGCATTGACTTTACACAGAAGGTTCTTGAGTTAGTGGAATCTATTTTAAATATACCTATACCCCCTTGAGAAAAGAAGAGAGATAAAATGAAAAACCTTAAGATCTCAAATTGCGAAGGGAATTCACGGAGTAGTGAGCTTCACGAAAGAAAAGGGAATTTGAAGAGGCAGTTGATCTTAGTGAAATGAAGGCACACTGCAAAGTCCAATTTGGATTTTCGGAGGACATGATCTTTGTAAAGTCTTTTTTAACTTTGCGAAATCACAAAAACCAGTGTGATCTCTGAGAAACAGTGAGCTCTGTGATCTAGAGATCTCTGCGATCTAGTGAGCTCTGCGAACCTGTGAACTCTACGAACCTATGAGCTTCATGAAGAAGTTGGAGCATTTCCAAGTCTTGTTTGAGATTTGAAAAAGTGGTATCTTCGTAAAGGCAGTGTTCTTATAAAAAAAATTTCAAAAGGGACTTCCTAGTGTTCATAGGAAAAGTGTTATTCATCGGTGGATGAAGGTGGAACTTCAACCGAGAATCTATCAATAACTGAGAATGTATTCATTAGTGATATTGAAGAGACCTAAAGGTCTATAAATTGTGAGTGGATCTTATAAAGAAATAGTGACCTCACTTTAGTTGAGAGAGAAATGAGTTCTCAAATTGTAAATGGTTGTAAACTAAAAGGGATAGTGAGTTCATTTCGAACTTGTAAATAGAAGTGCGCTTTTAGTGGATTTGGTACATCGAAATATTGTCAATGTATGCTCCTTAGGCATATCCCTGTAAGGATTAACCAAGTAAAATTTCCATGTCCTGTGCATGCATTAAGATTTTTTCATACTCTATAATGGGAAGGAGAGAGAATATAGTTTTGTCTAACAGCAAAACAAGAACAAAGGGGAAGTTTTTTTAATCTTTCATACCCTGATTCAACCCCCCCCCCCCCCTATCAAGGTATCTAGCCTAGTGGATCTAAAAAATGGTATTTTATGGATAGGTTGATATTAGTGTTTCTCTCTCAAATAGAGGTCACCAATCATAAAGGGATTCTAATCTTCAACGGGAATAATTTTTAGCTATGAAAGAATCGGATGCAACAATACTTTCGATCTTTGGGAATGGATGTGTTTACTACATCAATACATGGTATAATAGCCAATATTAATAATGGTTCTTTATCGGAAGTCAAGAGAAGAAAATTGGATGCTGATGCTAAGGGAATAAATCCTTTAGGGGGATCCATATCCAATGCTATCTATATGAAGGTGATGTCGTACAAAATATCACATGCCATGTGGGAAAAACATTTGAACATATATGAAGTAGATTGAAAGGTTAGATATGAAAAGATGAAAGTGTTGTGGAACAAGTATGAAGATCTTAGAATGAACCCAAATGATTTTTTTGATCCGTTATTTGATAGGGTAAATTTTTTAGTGGAATACATGTGAGGTCTTGGTGAAGTAATTAAAGACATAAATATTTTGAAGTGTATCCTAAGGAAACTTCCACCTCACTTAAATCCAAAGGTTTCAGTATTGGAAGACAACGATCCAAAAGAGCTGACATTAGATAACTTACATAGTACCCTTGTAGCATATGAAATGCGAAATAATGATAATGATATTGTGGAAAAGTGGAAATTCAAAGAGGTGGCATTCAAATCCATGAAGAATCTCACTATTGAAGATTCTCAGGAATAAGAAGAGATAGATGAGGTGATGTTTTTTATTTCCTTAAATATTCAAAGAGGAAAATTAAATTTTAAAGGGAAACTTTCACTTTCCTACTTTAGATGTAGAAAGGTTGGTTATTTTGTGGCAAGGTGTCCCAAAAAGTTCCAAGAAGATGATGATGACTATGAAGTTGAAATTCCCAAGAGGAATTCTTCAGCCTATATGAAAGGAAATAAACAGTTAGAGAGAAATATATTTAAGAATAAGAATCTTCTTTCACAAGAATGTAACAGTTCAGATGAGTCTGAGGTTAGGAAGGTTGAAGAGATAGAGAACTGCAAAGATTGTGTAAAAAATTCTATGGTAGAAGTTTTTGGTAGTACTCAGAAAAATAAAGAAAAAAAATTGATAAATAAGAAGAAGTTGAAGGAAGAGTTGATATAAAATCCAATTTAGAGGCTACTCTTGAATAGATAGATTTTTGGAGATCCAAAAAAATAAATCCAATAAATTAGTTCATGACGCCAAACTCTATATACAGAAGCAAGAAGAATAGAAGTCTAATTTGATGGAAGAAATTGAGAAACTCAATTAATCAACACCAGAGGACTCAAAATAAATTAGTGAGTATAAAATAAATGTTTAAGAACATAAAAGGGAGATCAATGTCTTGAATAACACAATGAAAGATCAAATCAAGCGTATCGAAGAACTTGAAGGAGAATTTTTTTGTTTTTAAAAAAAGGTTAATGATCAAGAAAAACTCTTGACTCTTTTTGTGATAACAGGAAAGAATATTACTCAGAAAACTGGGAAGATAAAAGTGGATTATAGTGGTTTTGTAGAAAGGAATCATCAATTATGTTCAAATGATAAGGCTAATGTGGGGATTGAATGAAAACAAAAAACTGTAAAAACTGAAGTTAGACCACAAACACCCATTCCGAGATTGAAAGTGGGTTTGGGTGTAAAGGAGAATATTAAGATTTAGATAACCTAAGGGAGACACAGTGATGAAAAAGTTACATGTAGGAATGCACCCTATATTAGGTGTTATTGTTGTGGAAAGATGGGACACTCACAAAATGTGTGTTCCATAACTAAGAGGTACAGAAGAGCACAAGAGTAATAGTAGAAGCCAAACAGATCTCAATACTCTAGAATATATTTTGAGGTACATTGTTTTTGGTGTGGAGTATTTGTACATATGGCTAGATAATGTACATCAGACATACAAAGAAATGTGCCAAAGCAGAACCAAACTGTTCAAAAGTAGTAGATAAACAAACCAGTAGGTGAGTTGAAAATGCAAAACAGATTTACAGTCTTACAAGATGAATCAGGTCCATCATACTCCAATAAAGATCAATGTTCTCAATATATGCCAAGTGTAAAGAAAAAAATATGGATCAAGAATAAAATAGTTTAGAAGTTAGTGGTTGTTGAAATTTCCCTCAAAGCATCAGACCATTATCATGTATGGATCTTTGACAGCGGATGCACATCCCACATGACAGGTAATAAGGATCTTGTTATAGGCATAAAATATGATAAAGAAATATTTTTCAGGTTTGGAAATGATGAAGGCCAGAAGATTACTGGCTCGGGAAAGGCCAAGTTTGGGGGTGAATAAATGAGACATGCTGATGTCTTAGTAGTATAAGGTCTCAGTCACAATCTGCTTAGTGTCAGTTAGCTATGTGACTCCGGGCATTCTATAAGGTTTACTAGAAAATGTATTTCATCAAAGGAAGAGATGGTGTAGTGGTTCTTTAGGGAAAAAGAACAAAGGGGAATCTCTATATGGTAAGTGGAGAAGAAGATATGTGCTTTCTATCCATAGAGGAAGAAAACAATTTGTGGCATAAATGACTTGGTCATCTATGCCAACCATCCCTAGAATATTTGGTAATGTGTGATGCAGCAAGAGATTACCCTAAGCTATCATGTGATCGTACACATAAGTGTGATGCCTTCCAAAAAGGGAAGATCATCAGAAATACATACAAAACAAAGGAAAAGAAGTCAAAAATAGTGCTTGAGTTGGTGCATGCTTATGTTTGTGGACCTGTATCACCAAGCGCCATTAACAGAAAGAGATATTATGTTCTTTTCATTGATGACTATAGTAGAATGGCATGGGTATTTTTCATTTCTCATAAGTTTGATGTGTTCAGCTACTTAAAACAGTATTGAAGGGAATCATAAAGGATTCTTGGGAAAAAAATTCTAAAGTTTCGTACTGATAATGGTACGTAATTCGCAAATAGTCAAGTGGAATACTATCTCAAGAAACATGGGATAAGGCATCAAGTTTCTTTAGTAAGAACTCTTCAACAGAATGGAGTGGTTGAAAGAAGAAATCAGATCATCGACAATATGGCAAGAAAAATGCTTATTGAAAAAGACCTACTATGGAAATTTTGGAAGGAAGCAGTATTGACATCGGTCTACATTTATAACAGGTCTCTGTTATTTACAGAGGAATGAAGGACTCTATATAAGATGTGGTATGGAAATAATACAGCATTGAAGTACTTTCAAATATTTGGAAGTAAGTGGTTTATACTCAACAAAGAAAAACACAGGAAATTTGACTCATGCGGGGATGAGGAGATATTCCTTGGCTACTTAGAAAAAGGAAAAGCATATAAATTATTTAATAAAAGGCTAGGAAAATTAGTTGAGAGAAATGATGTCACTATTTTGGAAAATGAAGAGAATATTCAACAACATGGTAAATAATTTCCTGATGAAAGTGATGAGGAGGAAAGCAATGCAAGGGGACCAGAAGTGGTAGATTCTAATTCAGAAGATGATACGAATGATGAAAAAGAATAAGTCAAGTATATATCTGCAAAGAAGCCAAGGATTCGAGCTGAAATTGAATAGGTATAATATCATTAGTGATTAGTCTGCTCAAACTCAGACAAGAAGAATGAAATCTCTACATTAGACATATTTCCTATCACAGGTAGAGCCTAAATGCTTTGCTGATGCAACTGAAGATGAAAATTGGGTTAAGGATATGAATAAAGAGCTAGATCAAATTAAGAAGATTCATAAGTGGGATATTGTCTCAAGGCCAGCATATAATAATTTCATTGGGACTAAATGGGTCTTTCGAAACAATATGATTGAATATGGAACAGTGATTCAAAACAAAGCATGACTAGTGTGCAAAGGATACTCCCATATAGAGGGTATAGATGTTGATGATACATTTGCACCAGTTGCAAGGTTGGAGATAATCAGATTATTCCTAGCCATTGTAGTGCAACAGAAGTTTAAATTGTTTTAGATGGACATCAAATCTGTATTTTTGAATGGGGTTCTAGAAGAAGAAGTGTATATTGAGCTTCTAGATGGATTTCTCATTCATGAAAATGAGAAAAAAGTTTTTGGTTAAAGAAAGAGCTATATGGGCCAAAACAAGAACCAAGATCATGGTACTTGAGGCTTGATCAGTATTTGAAGAAGCTCAGTATTTAGTGTGCGGGAGTTGATTAAAATCTCTATTTCAATAATGACTGTAATCAAAGGATGATGGTTCTGGTTTACGTCAATGACATAATATTTGGTGGATCAGATGAATATCAGTGCAGATAGTTTTCTTAATACATGAAAATTGAGTTCTAAATGTTAATGATTGGTGAGATAAAAAATTTATTTGGTTTACAGGTGACACAAAGAAGGAATGGCACTTTCATTTCTCAATAAAAATATTACAAGGATGTTCTGAGAATATTTGGAATGGAAAATTCCAAGGAGATAAAGACTTTAGTTTCTACTCGGATGAAATTATCGAAAGATGATGATGGAAAATCAGTTAATATCACAGAATATAGGCAGATTATTGGAAGTTTAATGTACCTAATAGCCATAAGACCTGATATTATTTTCCCCACATGTCAAGTAGTGTGATATTAAAGCAATCCCAAGAAAATCTACATGCTTGTAGTGAAAATAATACTTCGATATATCAAAGGAACTGTGGATTTTGATTTGATGTATAATGAAAAATCTCAGCCAAAGCTATTGGGATATAAAAATGCAAATTGGGTTGGTTTATCAGATGATAGAAAATAAACATCATGAGGTTCATTCTATCTTGGTGGATTTTATATTTCTTGGCTAATTAAGAAGCAATATTTCATTTCATTGATCGCCACAGAAGATAAGTATATTGTAGCCACACAAGCATACATGTAGTTATTATGGATGAAGTAGCAACTTGATGACATGGGTGTGGCAGTACGGTCTTTGATCAGAATCCAGTGCGATAATTCAAGTGTTATAAATCTTAGCAATAATCTCTTCCATCACTCAAGGACAAAGAACATTGAAATCAAATATCATTTCATTAAGGAGAAGGTGGATAAAGGACTTGTGATGTTGGAGTATCTGCCCATAGAGCTATAGGTTACTGATTTCATAAAAAATGTCCTACCTAAGGAATAATTCTAGACACATCAACTAGATTTGGGAGTCCAATAAACTCCCCTCACTTGAAAAAAGTGTGTGTGTGGATCCCTCCCCTCTCCCCAAGGTAGGATGTGTTTTTCCATGATGTACTGATATGTGTTTTCACCCAGTTACAGACCGTAAAAAAGTGACCTTTGAGTTCGTTGACAAAGGGGGAGAAAATGTGACTATTAAGGGGGGAGAAAGTGTGGATTTTTATAAGAGAAAATGTATTATTAAAAGACATGGGTAGAAGTTGACAGGTGGAGAAGTGAGATAGGGGGAGAAATGAGATATGGGGAGAGTTTTAAATCTAACGATGCTTGAAGTGATCGATCAAATATTAGATATCATGATAGATGAGGTTTGTGGTAAAATCGGTTTATTGGTATCAGTATGGTATCAACAATTGGTATTAGAAATGAAGTGATTAATTGATGAAATTTTTATACTACTCTTGTTTCTCACATTGATCTTTGATTATATGGGCTTAGAGTATAAGGTAAGTGAAACTTTGGTCCCTGTCTGAATCACAAGAGGCTAATGATGGTAGATGATTATAGAAGCTTCAGTGAGGTATCAAAGTGAATAGAATTGTTATGAGAAGAGTTTTCAACAAACCCAATGGGGGAGATTGTTGGGGAAAAATCCTTCAAGGTAACATTACAGCATTTTTAGGTTGGTTGTGTTTGTTGACAAAGCAGTTTTTCATGGTGAATTGTCGAGTTACAATGATTTTGTTAAAAATACATGTTTAAAAAATAATCATGATAAAGGAATGGAAGATCTGGAGGTGGTACAAAATAACAGATACAAGGTGGCGCCGTTTTCTAGTTGCCAAATTTTTGAGGTCCAAAATTTGGGATTTAGTGAGCATCGTGAAAAGTGGATTTCTTTGAAGATCTCATCAAAATATGTAAAAGGCATGAGTTTCATGAATATGGGATTCATGAATTGTATTTTGAAAAGAAATAAATAATGTTGAAAGTGAGCTCTATGATTACGATGAGATTCATGAACAGCAGAGGAGAAGAGTATTATGAGGGAGCATTGTGGCAGCAGCACAAAGAAATTGACGAAATGCTCCATGATTACGATGAACTCTGTGATCCGAATATTTTCGTGGTGCTTCGTGATGTAGAGATAATTTTGGTATAAATTTTGGAGCTTTGCGATTTGAGTTGAAGTGGTGATGACTTTGTGTGGAAGGTTTTCAAGTTGGTGGAATCACCTATAAATAGACCTCGACCCCCTCAAGAAAAGAAGAGAGATCAAACAAAAAACCATAATCTTTCAAATTGTGAAGGAGAATCGTGAAGTAGGGATATTTGAGAAAGAAAAGGGAATTTTTAGAGGTAGATGAGCTCTGTGAAAGTAAGTCACGTCATGAAGGCCATTTTGGATTTGTAGAGCACATGCACTTCATGAAGTCTTGTTTAGATTTTCAAAATTTTAAAGACCAGTGTGAGCTCTTCAAAGCAGTGAGATCTAAAATCTAGAGATCTCTATGATCTAGTGAGATTTTTGAACCTGTGAGCTATGTGAACCTATGAGATTCGTAATGAGGTTGGAGAATTGAAAAGGCTTGTTTGAGATTTAAAAAAGTGGGAGCTTCAAAAAGGTAATGTGCTTGGTAAAAGAGTTTCAAAAGGGACTGTTTAGTGTTCAGAGGCAAAGTGTTATTCATCAGTTGATGAAGGTGGAACTTCAACAGAGCATATATCTATAACTGTGGATGTATTCATCAGTGATAATGAAGATACCTAGAGGTCTATAAATTGTGAGTGGATCTTCTGAAGAAGTAGTGATCTCACTTCAGGTGAGAGATCAGTGAGTTCTTATATTGTGAATGGTTGTAAACCGGGAGGGACAGTGAGTCCTCTTCGAACTTGTAAACAGCAGTGTGCTTTTAGTGGATTTGGTACATCGACACATTGTCAGTGTATGCTCCTTGGACGTATCCCAGTGAGGGTGAACAAAGTAAAATTTTTGTGTCTTGTGCATTCATTAAAAATTTTACATACTCTACAATGGGAAGGAGATAGAAGAGAGTTTTGTCTAATGGAGAAACAAGATCAAAGGGGTAGTTGTTTTAATCTTTCATACCTTGATTCACCCCCCCCCCCCCTCCTCAGGATATCTAGACTAGTGGAACTAACACCTCCTCAAATTTACCATTATTTAATGTTCTTAATTCATATAATTTAATATATTTCCACTTCATTTATCATCTCATGCACACAAAACACTTACCTCACTTGTATTTTCTCTTATCACACAAATTTCAATTTTTCAGCAATGTCTTTCTCATCCAAACTCGTACAAGGGTCACCATAGGCTTAATAAATTCCTACATCTCTACCCAATGTGAGTCAAGGACATATGTTTATCATGATTACTTTTTAGGGTTGTTCTATGGCTTTCAGTTGGTAGGATTTATATGTGAAAAAATATAAGGTTGAATGAGGAGGGATTGACTCTTCTTTAAGAAAAATTGCATTATTCTAATTTTCACCCAATTATAGTTTCCTCCTCACTCCTATTAGTATCAATTCAACTCCATAATCATGAAAAATCAAGGAATTTTCAAATCATCCATCATTTCAGTAGCAAAAATTTCAATCTTATCAAACATTTTGTTCCTCTTGAAAGCTCTAGATAGGCACAACTCTTATTCTTTGGAATCTCCAGAACGGCACAACTTCTCATACATGAAAGCTCCGTAAAAGACACAAATTTCTACATAATGGTTTTTTAGTAGAAAAAACGTCTCTTTAACATTTTATTTTCCACCCAAAGTATAACCAAATGAGGTAACACAATACATGGTAGCTTCCCTCACACTTAAGTTCAACTAGATTGTGCAATTTCATTTCAAGAGCAGGTTAGATAAGGAAAATTTGCTTGTAATGTGGCTAACCTAACAAGATTATCATAGATTCTAAGGGCTATAAGTATTAAATGTTAAAGGCAGTCCATAATAAAAAATGATTATCTTGAACAGGGGGTTTAAAACCAAATAAATTCCTCAATCATTTAATACACAAGTACCTCAAACCCTTAAGTTTTGATAGAAAAAAATAAAATTTTGGTTAAATCAAGCATGGTATAGTTCTATCAATAAGTGAGTTGAATGAAAAGAATATTAAAATTAGGTTTAAAAGCCTCATGGGAAGGAGATTTCAAATAGAAATATAGTGATATGTGGCATGAGATTCAAAAAATAGAGTACTTTTCATGAAATTACTAAAAATTTGAACTTCAAACAAAGTCATTTTCAGCATTCATTTAATCTCAATTTCATGGGATAAATTGTTTCACGCATTGAAATGGTTTTAAAAGGTTTCAATGATAATAATTTCAGCTCAAATGTTTTAGAAACACATAGAAATTTAAAAAACACATTTTTTTTTGAAAAATTGAAAAACAATTGAAATTACTAAACTAAAAATGTTCCCTACCACGTAATTAAATGATACAGTGTCCACAATGAATTCAAGTGGATTTAACATGTAATTATATTTCAAATTCAATCACGACAATTGAGCAACTGATAAGGAGGGGTACAACCTGACTTAAAGTGAGATTTCACGATTGCTTTCTCTCACCCCCTTGGTTAATGGTGATGGTGAGAGTAAAACCTTCCAAGATATTAGTTTTATCTACTATCCTTTCTTTTTCGAAAGGGTTTCATTTAATATCCTCAATTTATTTAGTAAATTCTTGATCGGGTCTTTTTAATCTCAAATAATCAAGAATAAGCACTACACCTCCCACACATATTAACGATCGTCGAGTACTTCAACACTAAGCCCTGATATATTCTGTTGTATATAGACTAGAACCTAGTGAAGGGAGATAATTTTCATTTACCAAAGCAATAATTTCAATAGAATCTAAAATCAAATATAATCACACAAGATAATAAAAACCATTTTTAGAATTTAAAACCAACTTCATAGAAGATAGATAATATTTAAAACCATTATGTGTATGAACTCAAACATTAAAAAAAATTAACCTTCCCTAATCACTCATAAAATTTACCCCACCATGGTAAGGGTAATTGATAAGAAGGGGGAAGAAGAATACATTATAATATTAAGAACAAAAGAAAGAAAAGAAAGAATGGAAAAATAAATCCTCCAGAATCTATCTTCCAGAAGATGGATTTGGTTTTGACCACCAAATAGTGAAATCATGCCATGGTCCCTTATTATAATATGTGATTAATGGATTTTTTCATATTACCTCTAAATTTAAAATCTTTTTAATTTGTGTACAAGAATTTATGGACTCATTCTAGACCTTGCTTTTTATGGCCGCTAAAAAATATTCCACCTACCCCACTTTGACTAGTTCAAGGGAGGCCTTAATGAAAGACTTTATCCATGAAATTTAATTTGAAGCTTTCAATTTGAGTCTTCTTTATAAACCTTATAAAATCATATCATTAGTTGTTCAGTAGCCCAAGATATGACTCTTTGAATGATGAAGGGTCCATTCTGCAGACCAAAATAAGTATTCAACTTAGTTGAATTATTTGGGCATGTGGAAGTTCGAATTAGATTTGGTTGAAAAAGAAGAATTCGTATCCCACAAACATAGGAATCCTAAAAAATGAATTACTATAATTGGAACCAAATAGTAAAATTTATGCCCGAAAAATAGAGCTGAATTAAAACTGTTAAATTTATAGAATTAACCAATTTTTACATTTTAGCTCAAAACTCACCAAAAATCATAGAATGATACAAATTAGCTCACATTGATTAATTTCAGGGATTAAATAATTGAAAAAAATATGAATAATAATGAAAATATTATCTCTATTATTGTATTTTATAGTGATATATTGTTGAGGAACTCGTTCAATTTTTTATACTGGCTACCTATCCTGTGTGGAAAGCAATGGTTTACCTAAATATCATCACACTAGGCAGATTTTGAGTGAAGTAATTTTTAGAATACATGTTGTCGTAATCAATATTATATATCGAGAGTAGTCTCACCTTTACATTATTCATAAAAAAGTAGAGGTTTACCCATATGTTGAAACCCACAAAGAAATTTTTAGGCATTTAAACCCATCAAGGACTGAAATATATATATTAAATACACATAATCAACAGTTTATAGGATGATTTTGAGACCATATATTTTAAGAATCAAATGAAAATATAGATTCGATTTCATAATGACTTTGATGGCTAGCCAGAGGACTAAGTGTGCATGTATTATCTTATAATAGTTATATGTTCTATAAAAATGAACATGATTAAGTCAGTACCATGAAAAATAGATGAGTTACACTTGTGGATGAAGCAATTCATGTATCTAGTACCGAAGAAAACAATCCAATTTATGTGATTATGTCATACTTTTTCATCATCCAACAAATATGGGAGTTGGATTATACAACATTCCAAGTACTGATTTTTCAATTCAAGTGGGTTGATAACATGAGTGTTGTTAAAATAGATGAATTGGGATTAGTGAAATGGGGTTTAGTAATGAAGGGTACAAAGATAAACCATTTATAATGGAATTATAGTTAGTACATATATTTTATGTTCCAGATCCTGCAAAGTGAAAGTGGTCAATTGTTCTATTATCAACCAAAACCACTGAAGGGTCAGATGAAAATTCAACTAAGGATGACCCTTTCATTAGGACGTCATAATAATTTTGTAGTAGACATAATATAGAGAGGATCTTGTTTGTTATAGGATACCATAATTAAAGAATTTGGATACTCGATAGAGGGATCAAATCCCTTCAACCTTAAAAAAAGAGTTCAATAATTTGGTTATATTATTTGTAATATACATTGTGTTATATCATGTTATTATCTATTCACTACTTCATTTACATAATCTAAATTAAATATTGAAACACTTCTATAGATAATGACTTTTTCATGTGTTAATGCTCCCAATCCTAATGAAAAATGGGTTTCTCAACCTATTGTCGCTCCCAATGTAGAAGAACAACAACCTTCTACACATGCCGATTCTACCAATCCATAGGAACAAAATATTAACAATGTTTAACCCAAGGAAATGGTATATAGAGAAGAACATATGTCCTGGAAAATACAGGATTGTTGTAATGTGACAGTGTTAGAAAAAATTATTAAGGTGAAAAACAAAGTCATCAAATTTGAGGTTGAATGGAATGAACACAATCAGCCTATTAACCCTAAAAATGACATGTCCAATAGTTTCATTGGGATCATCACTCAGTAGCACATGTCGATTGTTAAATATTCATGGCACCATGTTGTTCACACACTTAAAAAACTGATTTTGGAAGAGATTAGGGTAACATTATGATATATTTTATTTTTTTTCTAAATAATAAAATAATAAAACATTGACTTACTCTTTGTTATACCTTACAAATTTCATTTGTTGTAGATAACTCCCACAAGAAATTTGTATTAATCCTTGCTAGAAAGGCTCATAGAGGATTTCTCATAATTTTAACGAAATATCATCTCAAATATGAATAAGGGAAAATAAAACCGCACCCACAACATATATATGCACACTTGATAATCCAAGAAGTATGGGATGTGTTTATTGGCCGCAATGAGGAGGGTTTTTTTTATAAATAGGTTTTTTTTAAAAAAAATTGTATAAAAAGGATGGGTTTTATAATATTTATAAAAATGGGTCTCAAGATGCGTGAACCTCATTCACGCATCTTTGGCGTGAAGAGATGCGTGAACGGGGTTCACGTATCTTGCACAATCGTGATGAAAGATGCGTGAACCCCGTTCACACATCTCCCCTCACCAGGATGCATGAATGGGGTTCACGCGTCCTTTGTAAACTTTATGAAAGATGCATGAACGTGCATCCTACAGAAATTTTTAAATTTTAACTTTTTTTTATTTTGAAATTTTTTATTTTTATTTTTGTTTTGTTTTGTTTATATATATATATATATATATATATATATAACAAAAAATTTCAACAGAATGTATCTACTATTTATTATCCAGCAGTACTACCATTACAGCAGTCTAGATTCTAACAGACACCTTCACGCAGGGATCTCTTTTATAAGAGGGTTAGCCTTGAAAATCATTTTACATTTTCGATGTGGGATTCAGGTTCTTTCTTTCCTGCGCAGAACATTCTACATTTCCGATGTGGGGTTCTGTTTCAAGTATGTGACTTTGAAAGACTATAAAATACAAACTTTAAGAACAATATAAATGAAACTTAAAACATAGATTAAACATGTAAGTAATTGATGAAAATAAAAATAATTTTGTAAAAAATGTTGATGAATAATAATTTATAAGCTTTCAAAGTCAGCAACATGAAACTTAAAAATATTTTGAATACGCGTTTTGAAAGACTATAAAATAAAAACTATAACACCAATATGAATGAAACTTAAAACACGGATTAGATATATAAGAAATAGTTAAAAATAAAAATAATTTCACAAAAAATGTTGATGAAAAATAATTTATAAGCTTCCAAAACCACCAACTTGAAACTTAAAAACGTTTCAAGTACATGGTTTAGAAAACCTGTAAAATAAAATCTATAAGACCAATATAAATGAAAATTAAAACATGGATTAAATATATAAGAAATATTTAATAATTAATTAGTTAATTAGCAATATAATTATTAATTATTTAATAATTAATATAATTATTAATTAGTTAATAATTAATATAATTATTAATTATTAAGTATTAATTATTAATTAGTTAATTTATAATATAATTAATAATAATATAATAATTAATTTGTTAATTAGTAATATAATTAATAATTAAATAATAATTAAGTATTTATTTAGTAATATAATTATTAATTATATAATAATTCATTAGTTAATTAGTAAATTAGTAATATAATAAATAATTATAATTATTCATTGCAATTATTAGTTATTAATTATTAATAACTAATTATTTAATAATTAATTATTTAATTAGTAATATAATTATTAATTATATAATAATTTAACTATTATTTTAATTATTAATTATATAATAATTTAACTATTATTTTAATTATTAATTATATAATTAATAATTATATTACAAATTAACTAATTAATTATTATATAATTGATAATTAATAATTAATAAATATAATTAATAATTATATTACTAATTAACTATTATATAATTAACTTTTAATAATTAATAATTATATTGGTAATTAACTAATTAATTATTATATAATTAATAATTATTAATTATAATTAATAATTATATTACTAATTATAATTAATAATTATATTACTAATTAACTAATTATTTATTATATAATTAATAATTATATAACCAATTAACTAATTAATTATTATATAATTAAAAATTATAAATTATAAATTAAAAAATCTAATGAATAATCATAATTAATAATTATATTACTAATTAACTAATTAAATATTATATAATTAATAATTACAAAATATAATTATTAATTATATTACTAATTATAATTAACTAATTATATTACTAATTAACTAATTAATTATTATATAATTAATAATTATAATTTATAATTATATTAGTAATTAATTGTTGTATAATTAATACTTATAATTAATTATTGTATAATTAATACTTATATTACTAATTAACTAATTAATTATTATATAATTTTATTACTAATTATAATTAATAATGATATTACTACTAAACTAATTAATTATTATATAATTAATAATTATATTATTAATTAACTAATTAATTATTATATAATTAATAATTAATAATTAATAACTAATAATTATAATGAATAATTACAATTACTAATTATATTAAAAATTATTTAATTATTTATTTTATAATTAATAATTATATTACTAATTAACTAATTAATTATTATATGATTAATAATTAATAATTATAATGAATAATTATATTACTAATTAACTAATTATTTATCAATTAATAATTATATTACTAATTAACTAATTAATTGTTATATAATTTTACTACTTATTAACTAATTAATTATTGTATATTAGTAATTAATAATTAATAATTAATAATTAATAATTAATAATTATATTAATTATTAACTAATTAGTAATTATAATACTACTTAACTAATTAATTATTAACTATTTATTTTATGTTTAATCTATGTTTTAATTTTCATTTATATTGGTCTTATAAATTTTATTTTATAGGTTTTCTAAGCCACGTACTTGAAACATTTTTAAGTTTCAAGTTGGTGGTTTTGAAAGCTTATAAATTATTTTTCATCAATATTTATTACAAAAAAAATTATTTTCAACTATTTATTATATATTTAATCAATGTTTTAAGTTTCGTTTATATTGGTATTATAATTTTTATTTTATAGTCTCTCAAAGACATGTATTTGAAACATTTTTATGTTTCAAGTTGGTGGCTTTGAAAACTTATAAATTATTATACATCAACATTTTTTACAAAATTCTTTTTATTTTTAATAATTTCTTATATGTTTAATTTATGTTTTAAGTTTCGTTTATATTCATTTTATAGTTTGTGTTTTATAGTTTTTCAAAGTCACGTACTTGAAACAGAATCCCGCATCGGAAATGCAGAATGTTCTACACAGGAAAGAGAGAACCTGGATCCCACATCGAAAATATAGAATGGTTTCCAAGGCAAGATCTCTTATAAAAGAGAGCTCTGGATGAGGGTGTCTGTCTGAATCCAGACTGTTGTAATGGCAGTACTGCTGGATATTAAATAGAAGATAAATTCTTATGAAAAATTTTGTTATATATATATATATATAAGCAAAACAAAACAAAAGTAAAAATTTTCAAAATACAAAAAAATTAAAAATTAAAACTTTCTGTAGGATGTTTGAACCACGTTCACGCTTCATGATGAGGGTATATGCGGGAACAGGGTTCACACATCTTTTATCATGACTGCGCAAGATGCGTGAACCCCGTTCACGCATCTCTCCACACCAAAGATGCGTGAACAAGGTTAAGGGTTAAAGCATCTTGAGACCCATTTTTATAAATATTTGAAATCCTATCCTTTTTATATATATTTTTTTTAAAAAACTATTTATAAAAAAACTCTCATGAGGTGATATCTTTTTTAGTACATTATGGTTGGTAATAAATTATTTAAAAATACATGTATTAATCACTTTTATTAATAATTTTTAATCTAGGAGACATCAACTGAGTGATGAAAATAAGAAATGAATAAAAAAACCAACGTACTGCTACTATAAAGAAAAAATAGGGTATGCTTTACTTGAAAAAAAATTGGTATGTATTTTAAGTCTACCATAATAATTTTATGTGACATGAAACAACAACATAATTATGTTCCGCTGTTTATATACAGATTGATGAATCGAAATCCAAAGCTACTTCCACCCCACATCATGTGTTATGGAATGAGGCACATGTAAATAAAGATGAGATACTAATAGATGAAAATAAAAAAAATGTGGGAACATGTATAAGTATGACATAATAAAAAAAATTACTGTAAATCACTATTACATAACAATTATATTATTTTCCTATATTTTCTATCTAACTTAGACACATGAATCATCAACACCTATACCAGATGAAAACCTATTATCCGTGGCCTTATAGTGGCTAGAATAGTATGCTCGTGTCAAAGGTGTGGGTTTTAGGGTGAGACCCCAAACATATTTTGAGAAAATAAAATAATAGGGGTATAAAAATAAATAATGGAAGAGATGCAGGAATGATTAGCTGCATTTGATGAAATTATTCATTGGAAGTCTAAGTTTTTGGAAAATTTAATGGGGGGAAGTGAAGAGACAAAAACTCAAGAACAACCACTGTGTGAGGATCATCCCCAGCCCCACCAACTTTGAGGTGATCCATTCCCCTCAAAGATCTATCTTAGATGAGGTAATCAATATTTTCATAAATTTATCTATGAAATGTGAATTAGGAATACATTGATACCTTTCCTATACTGATATTCTATAGGGTGAAAATGGATGTTATTTATATATACCAACACCCACCCATTGCCTTGTTGTGAGAGCTACCGTGTTCAATATCCAAGAAGACACTTTACATGATAGAAAACTTCAAACAGGACATGTGAGAGTGGGGATTATCATAGATCGTGATCTGAGTGTTGAGCTACATGTACCCCTTGATGATGTAGATATTCATATGGTCGATAAAACTATTTTAACATTTTTATCATGGTCATAAGATCTTGTAAAAAACATGTCAAAAAAGAGGTATTCATTTACAATTTATTTTTCATGGATAACCATTAATAATTAATGAAAAAGGTATGACTGGTGACTGTTATTACAGAAAGACAAAGGTAAGGGGTGAAACAAAAGGTAAAATCAAAACAATCTAATGGATCAACTGACCAATTGAAAGGATATTTACAAATAACATTTACCCTTCTCATTGAATATCTACATTTACTAACACTGAAGGTTCATGCGGATATAAGGTTATAAAGTGGTATTAATCACAAAGTTGATTTTGAAGAACAAATTTTTGGAGAGGTTATTTCAGACTTCACTACTCTTGAGAATATAAATGAAATCCTCAAGTGTGAATGTCTATAAGTATTAGCTTTAAATATATACATGATGTGTGTTTCCATGATTTTTTTTCCAATAGTTTATCTACTGTGTTAATTATGACTAAATACAGTTCATGTTTTTTGTAGGAATCTATATCAATACTATTTAAAGGTAAAATACTATGAACATAAATATAGACTCATTAGTCATCACGTCACTTCTACAAACCATACCAAAATAGAATCAACTAAAATTGATAAAATAATAGAAAAACTAGCCACGAAATTTGAAAGAAAACTTACGAATGATATACTCTTCTTATTACCAATGATACAAGAGTAAAACTCTATAATTTAACCATATAAAATATATTTCTATTCCTTCCATTACTTATTCCTTCTTTTAGGTAGCATTGGGTACTCATTGTAGTCAATTTGGATACTCTAAAATATTTATTTCCTAGATTCACTACATGGATACCCAACAAACCAACCACACATGATGATGTTTTTCAATTTTTAATACACTACATCCAACATTTTATAACTAAACATCAAGTTATATATTTTATATTATGTTTTAATTAGAATTTTTTTATGATATAGTGGTGTTTAAATATCATGAAAATCATGGCATGAGGACAGTCCATGCATACAAGGATTTTGTCAAATTCTACAAGTGCATAAGTATTAGGGTATATATAATAATATTTCACTATCAAAAAATATATCAAAACAAATGAATTACTTTTCTCTTTGTTTCTATAGTGTTTGAAACAAACCAATGGAAAATATTCTGGTTATTATGTTTGCAAATTTATGAGATATATCATATACCATAAAAAAACTAGCATCCCCAAATAGGTATTTTCAAGATAATTATTATTTCATTTAAAATATTTATTAATCCTTTGTGTATTTATATTTTTTCAGTACTACCATGACTTTTGAAAATCCACTTATTCACGATATGAAATAGATTTTTTTAGAAATTACTAGGCAGCATATACTTGATGTCAGAATGTACAAATATATCATGAATATGTGACTTCCTACTACTTATTTAGTTGATTTTCTCATCATTTTATCTACTTTTCTATAGTTAATTTCCTCATCATATTTGTCTAATGTTTTTTTGTTAATTTTTATTGAGATCGTAAAGAAATAATTTCATCAATAAGGATGATTCACTCATGTACTATGATCATGCACTCAATAAAGATGATGCACTCATGATGATATAATTTTCGTTTTATTCTCAAATGCATTCAATATTCCAGGTTATCAAACAATAATAGTATTAGATAAACCATAATTTTGAATTCATTGTATGATAAAAATACATAGTGGAATCAACCATACCTCAATCCAATACACGGTGTACCCGGTATGACTCAAATTTTATGGTTTCAGTTTAAAATTGACATTTTATTAATATATTATTTCATAATTAGTTTTGATTTATTTTTTATAGTATTACTAATATAATAATTTTTTTATACAGGTGGATTCTTTTACTTGAGTTGCGGTGGTTTGTTTGAAGTTTCTCATACTCATGAGAGTTTGGACTTTGAGGTTGTAACTGCGATAATAAAAATAATGAATTGGGTTAGGAATGTATACAACCATCATGAAGAGGTGAATTACTAAAACTTATTTAATTAATTTTTTTATCATTTTATCTATTATTTTTAAGTTTATTTCCTTATCATTTTTATCTAATATTTATTTAATTTTCTTCACATATATTTTAAGAATTCATATTTTTCATTCAATAATCAGCAACAAACCATAAAATAAAGAACATGTTCTTTTCTGATAGAAGAGGAAACCCCATGCTTCCTGAAAGGTGAAGTGTTTAAGCCAGCATGAGGTTTCCTCTTCCATAAGAATGGAACTTGTTCTCTCTTTTCTGTCTTTTTTTAGATAGTTGAAATTAAAACACATATCAAATATTCAATTAATCACACTACAATCTGATACACAGTGTGCTCGGTATGACTCAGACTGTGTGTTTTTAGTTTATAATTTACACTTTAGTTCAAAACATGCATCACATACTCAAAACCAATAAAATTAATTGATATTTTTTTGATAATTTAGAAAAATGATCAATATGTCATTTTTTATGTGTAGAATCAGACACAACTCAATCTGATGCATGGTGTGTCCGGTATGACTCCGAATTTTTCTTTTTATTTAAAATTAAAATTTTGGTAAACAATAAAATTTACATACTCAAAATAGAGAAAATGAATTTGGATTATTTTTATACTTTAGGAAAATTACCCATAAGTCATTTGTGACATGTAGGAATCAATCACACCTCAATCTGATACATGTGTGCATGGTATGGCTCAAAGTGTCCATTATTAGTTTAAAAATGAAATTTTAGTTCAAAACGTGTGTCACTAATTGAAAATAGAGAAAACACACTCTGATTGTCTAGATAATTTAAGAAAATTATTCATAAGTCATTTTTGATTTGTAAGAATCAGTCCCACATCAAACTGACATGTGATTTGATCGACATCACTCAATGTGTGTGTTTCTAGTTTAAAATGGAATTTTAGTAAAAAAACAAAAGTGACATAATCAAAACCAATAAAACAAATTCGTATTATTTTGATACTTTAAGAAAATAATCCATAAATCATTTTCAATGTGTAGGAATCATCCTCACCTCAATCTGACTCATGGTGTGACTAGTATGACTCCAATTGTGTCTTTTTATTTAAAATTGACATTTTAGTAATAAAAAGTTAAGTGACATACTCAAAAATGAGAAAACACATTTAGATTGTTTTGATACTTTTGAAAAATGATCCATAATCTATTTGTGACATGTAGGAATCAGCCTCACCTCAATCTGATACACTGTGTTCCCGGTATGAGTCAAAGTGTATCTTATCAGTGTAAAATAGACATTTAAGTTCAAAACACATGTCACTCACTGAAAAATGAGAAAATTCACTTGTATTGTCTTGATAATTTATGAGAATTATTCATAATTCATTTTTGAAGTGTAGGAATTATTCTCACGTAAAAAAACACAATGTGATCGGTATGACTCAAACTGTGTGTTTCCAGTTTAAAATGATATTTCAGTAAAAAAACAAGTGACATACTCAAAACTAATAAAACACATTCGAATTATTTTTATACATAATGAAAATAATTCATAAGTTATTTTTTATGTGTAGGAATCATTATCACCTTAATCTGATGCATGATGTGACTGATATGACTTCAAGTGTGTCTTTTTATTTAAAACTGACATTTTAGTAAAAAAAAGACAAGTGACATTTTCAAAGTCATTCAAATGCATTTATATTGTTTTAATAATTTAAGAAAATGATCCATAAGTTATTTTTAATGTGTATGAATTATCCATACTTCAATATGATACATGGTGTGCCCAGTACGACCCAAAGTGTTTGTTATCATTCTAAAATTGACATTTTAGTTCAAAACATGTGTCACTCATTGAAAATCGAGAAAACACGCTCTGACTATTCAAATACTTTAGGAATTTGATATGTAGGAATCAGTCTAACATCAAACTAACACACGTTGGGACTGATATGACTCAAAGTGTGTATTTCCAGTTTAAATTACATTTTAGTAAAAAACAAAAGTGACATACTCAAAAATGAGAAAAAACATTCATATTGTTTTGATACTTTATGAAAACAATCCATAAGTAGTTTTTGATGTGTAGTAATCTTCTTCACCTCAATCTGACTCACGGTGTGACCGATATGACTCCAAGTGTGTATTTTTATTTAAAATTGATATTTTAGTAAAAATGAAAAGTGACATACTCAAAACCAAGAAAACACATTCGTATTGTTTTTATACTTTAGAAAAATGATCCATAAGTCATTTTTGACATGTAGGAATTAGTTTTACCTCAATCCGATACACGGTGTGTCAGGTATGATTCAATGTGTCCATTATTAGTCTAAAATTGACATTTTAGTTCAAAATATGTGTCTATCACTGAAAACTAAGCAAACGTGATCGGATTGTATTGATACTTTAGGAGAATGATTCATAAGTCATTCGTGACGTGTATGAATTAGTCTCATGTCAAATTGACACACGATGTGACTGGTATCACTCAAAGTGCATGTTTTTAGTTTCAAATGACATTTTAGTAAAAAAGACAAGTGACATACTCAAAACAGAGCAAACACATTCGGTTTGTTTTGATGCTTTAGGAAAATGATTAATATTTCATTTGTGACATGTAGGAATTTTCCCCACCTCAATCTGGCACACATTGTGACTATTATGACTACAACTGTTTCCTTTTATTTAAAATTTACATTTTTGTAAAAAAGAAAAATGACATTCTCAAAACTGTGCAAATGAATTTAGATTGTTTTGATACTTTTGGACAACGATCCATAAGTTATTTATGATGTGTAAGAATTAGTTTCCCCTCAATTTGATACATAGTGTGCTCGATATGAATCAAAGTATATATTATTAGTCTAGAATTTACATTTTAGTTCAAAACGTGTGTCATTCACTAAAAAACCAAGAAAACATGCTCGGATTATCCTAATACTTTAGGACAATAATTCATAAGTCATTTGTGATGTGTAGGAAGTATTTTCACAACAAATCGACACATGATGTGACCAGTATCACTCAAAGTGGGTGGTTTCAGTTTCAATTGACATTTTAGTAAAAAAGACAAGTGATATACTCAAAACTGAGCAAATGCATTCAGATTGTTTTAATACTTTAGGACAACAATCCATAAGTCATTTGTGATGTGTAGAAATTGGCTCTCCCTTAATCTGATGCACAATATGAGCAGTATGACTCTAAGTGTGTCCTTTTATTTAAAATTTACATTTTATTCATGTATTGTTTTATATTATGTTTAATTTATTTCTTTATAGTATTACTAACATAAAAATTATTTTTTATACATGTTGATTCTTTTGCTCAATTTGGGGTGGTTTGTTTGGTAATTGATACCATGATCGGGCTTTTTTTAGAGGGTGTCGAGTGACAAAGACAATGAAATATTTATGTTTTTAAATTTTTGTGATAGTACTTACTAATGTAAGTGTACAAAACATTGTTTGAAATATCTAGAATATAGTTGGGTTTTTTTTTGTATTTGTGATGTAATTTTTTTTCAATTAAATTATGAATTTGGCATATGTATTTAGGTTGTTATTGTAGTGTGTTGCAATTCCCACAGCACACTGCAGCAGTAGGGCCTTTATCAACACTATTTCTAGCGCAGATAAAGGCCCCCCATTATCAGCATTATGGACAACAACACTTTTTTAGCATTGTTAAATCCCTTTTTGTGTGTTGTTAAAGGACCAAACTATGGTAGTGTATTGCATGTACAAGAACATGATTTCAGTTCTTGAAATGTATAAATGTGAATCTGTTTTGGTTTTCTCACGGTGTTTAATTTTGTTTGTCAGAACTATTATTTACAGAATATTGTATCTGTGTTTTGAGAATTTTTGTAAGCTTATTATTGTTGTAATATTCACTATCAGTGTGTTTTGTTCACTACCATTATGTAATCATTTGTAATTCCTTGAATTTAGGAATCTATTTTTGAATTTTTTTCATGTTCATTGATTTTTAGACTGGTATAATAAACATTGATTTGTGGTTTCATATTTTGAATCTTGGGAACCAAAATTATACCCATAGGATATTTGTTTGGGTGTTGAACAGATCACCCCCCCCCCACATTGTCAGTGCAATGTGTTTCGTACATATGTGTTTAAAGAGTTTTTTTATATATGTGTTTTTTGAAAAAAAAATTAAAAAAATTACTATAGAAAAAAACCCGGAAATGTGTGTGAAAGGAGGCAGGGAGGCTGCCGCATTTTAGCAAAAATCTAAAAAAATACTATTTTTGAATATTTAAAATTTTTATTTTATTTTTATTTTTATTTTTATTTTTATTTGTTTTGTTTATATATATATATATAACAAAAAAATTTGTAGAATCTATACGCTATTTATTATCCAAAAGTACTGTCATTGTAGTAATTTGGATTTTGATGAAAACTTTCACCCAGAACTTCTTTTTATAAAAGAGTTTGCTCTGGAAATCATTCTGCATTTCCGATGTGGGATTCAGGTTCTCCCTTTCCTGCACATAATTACTAATATATTATTATAAATGATTGTAAATCAATTAATTAGTACTATTAATTATGATTTAATAATATTTTTAAACAACTAATTAATTTCTAAATAATTAATGGTATGTAATAGGTTTTAATTAATT
Source organism: Viscum album (assembly GCA_963277665.1). Lineage (NCBI taxonomy): Eukaryota > Viridiplantae > Streptophyta > Magnoliopsida > Santalales > Viscaceae > Viscum > Viscum album. Next base: position 1,660,328,286 of record OY728153.1, read on the forward strand.
AGAAATTAATTAATATGTATTTAATAAAGAATAATCTTAATAATAACTAAATAATATTACTTAATTATATTACTAATAATTATATAATTAATAATTATAATAATCATAATTATATAATTAATTATCATACTATTAATTAACTAATTAATTATTAACTAATTAATTATTAACTAATTAATAATTATATAAATAATAATTATATTACTAATTAATTATTATATAATTAACAATTATATTACTAATTAATTAATTATTATTATATAATTAATAATTAATAATTACAATGAATCATTATAATTAATAATTATATAGTGAATTAACTAATTAATTATTGTATAATTAATAAATATATTAGTAATTAATTGATTAATTATTATATAATTATGAATTATATAATTACTAATTATATTATTAATTAATTATTATATAATTAATAATTATATAATTAATAATTATATTACTAATTAATTATTATATAATTAATAATGATATTACTAATTAACTAATTAATTATATAATTAATAATAATTAATAATTATTATATTACCAATTAACTAATTAATAATTATATTACTAATTAACTAATTAATTATTAACTTTTAACTAATTAATTATTAAGTAATTAAAAATTATATTATTAATTAATTAATTAAATATATAATTAATAATTATATAATTAATAATTATATTTCTAATTAACTAATTAATTATTAAGTAATTAATTATTAGCTAATTAATCGTTAAGTAATTAATAATTAATTATTAATAATTATATTAATAATTAACTAATTAATTATAATATAATTAATAATAATTTTACTAATTAACTAATTAATTATTAACTTATTAATTATTAAGTAATTAATCATTAAGTAATTAATAATTATACTACTAATTAAAAAAATAATTATTAACTAATTAATTTAATAAGTAATAAAATATCATTTAATTACTAATTAATTAATAATCAATAATTAATAATTAATAATTAATAAGTATATAATTATTTTTAAGAATTATACATTATATAATTAAGCAATATTATTTTGTTATTATTAATATTATTTTTTATTAATTATATATTATTTAGTTTCTAATTAATTAAAACCTATTATATATTATTAACTATTTAGAAATTATTTAGTTTAATAATATATTAAATAGTAGTTAATAGTACTAATTATTTTTTTAAATGATTAATAGTAATATATTAGTAATTCTGTGCAGGAAAAGGCAAACCTCAATCTCGCATCAAAAATACAGAATGATTTTTAGGGCAAGTCCTCTTATAAAAATGAGTAATGGGTGAGAGTTTTTTTCAGAATTCAAACTGTTGTAATAACAGTACTGCTGGATATTAAATATGAGATAAATTTTACTGAAATTTTTTGTTATATTTATATTTATATATAAACAAAACAAAACAAAATAAAAATATATTTTTTTTAGATTTTGGCTGAAAGTCGGGAGGGAGGCTACCGCCTTTCACACACATTTTCGAAGAAAAATTTGACCTGTGCATATTTAAAAAAAAATTAAAAACTCACAAAAAAAAAAAGAACTCGTGTTTAAATCATTTTAATACCTGATTATTGGAATTCATTTTTCACGCATGTTCTCTATTAATTAGTTTCATTTGCTAATTATGAAGCTGGTTCAATACATAGGACCGTTAGATTTTGTATTTTGAGATTTTGAGAATCAAATATATACCCATAAGTCAAGGGGGTTGAATTTGGACTGCCCCGCAATACACCCCGCAACATACATTTCATGCCACATATTGATATAGAATTTTTTTTTTGGTGGAAATAACCAATTTTATACTTCATATTTCATGAAACAAGGAAACCCTTTCATTCATAACTATGATCTTAGATAAAGTCATCCATAACCACCACTTCTATTAGCTTTCTAACATGTCCACCACATCCATCGCAACTGGCCTTTCGTCCGGGCAAACCCTAACACAACTCAGAGCAAGTTTCAGCATCCATGTCATCTGGTACAGTATCTCCGGCGAGGCTCCGGCGGGCAGCCGGAGATCCATTACGCGTTCAATCCCGCCGACCTCCATATTGGCGACCCACGCTGGCAGCTCCATCCCCTCATTCACCGCCGGCTTCCCCGTCACCAACTCCAGCATAATCACCCCCAAACTGTACACGTTTCCGGCCGCCGTAACTCTCATCGTGCGTCCATACTCTGTAATCAACCCCACCAATCATATTATTCTATAGCCCCCTCACCAGCCGGGCGGCGAGCTAGTGATGTTTAGTTTAGTTTACCTGGTGGGTTGTAGCCCGCAGAGTCGGAGAGCATCGAAAGGCTGGCGATGGTTTTTGAAGGAGCCATCACCCTACAGAGCTCGATGTCCGCAATCCGAGGCTCCCACGGGGATTGCATTTGAACGGTTCTGGACGAAAAATTGTAGAGAATGACGGGCTTTTTTCTGTCGTGGAGGAACGCCAGGCCCTTTGCGAGTCCGAGAGCTATGCTGTGCCGGGTGTCCCAGCTCACCGCGCCAGTCCTGCTGCCATGGAGAAGATCAAAGAGGGTCCCCGCCGGAGCACATTCATGCACGAGCAATGGAGCCGCGGGCGTCAAAACGTAGGCCAGCGCGGGCATGATGTTGGGGTGGTCCAGCCGCCGCAACCCCTTGATCTCCCGGCAAAACTTCTCACGTCGTTCCAGGCTGAACGTCCGGTTTTCCCAGTGGAAGCGCTTCACGTAGTAGTTTCCCCCACTGGGCATGGCGGTGGTGTAGTAACTGCAGAAGTGGCTCTTGTGGGCGACGTTGATGGGGTTGGAAACTGCATTAATGGCGTTGGAGCTGTGAATGCCATTTATATTTGTAAGGCAATATGCCGCTGCGCCCGGGTCCCTGTAAAACAACTTTGAAATGGTTGAATGGACTATGTCTCCCAGGGTGTTAGGATGGAGTAGGAAGAAAACAACAGCGAGAAATCCGAGCAAGTAACCGAGAGGAAAGGCGTAGGGGAAGAGATGGAGTTCCATCACCAGAATATAAATATATAGGTGCTGTGAATGTCTTTACGGCCAAGCTGCCCTTGAGGTGCCGTGTCTTTAACCAAAAGGGAATGGGCAGACCAAGCATGGATGTGGAGGTGAGCTCAGGAGACTGTTGAGAGTCAACGGAAGGTCGCACGAAAATGGTGAGAAACTTCCTTAGCGACTTTTTAAATCACCGGGTCGCGTACGGCGGAATAGACAACTCAAACACAGTTTTCAAGTCTAATTGTTGGTTCCGATCTTTTTTCCATAATTTTTACCCTAATAATACTTATCTCAAATTTAGCTCTATCCACCACTGCTCTTTATCAACACCCTTTTTTAGTGTCACATAAATGATATTTTTATCGACACTTTTCAATAAATTAATGAACAGTCTAAAATAAGTTGAAAACATGACTCGAATTTAAAACGATCATAACTTTTGATCCGGGTGTCCGTTTGAGATCTTCCACATATCAAATTGAACCTTCACTACCACAAATTTAACTTTAGCCTATGTCACTGTTTATCACCACAAAAAAAGCATTGATAAAGGGGGTACTTTTATCAGCGATGATAAAAGTACCTCTATCAACGATGGCAAAAGTACCACCTTTATAAGCTCTTTTTTTAGAACTAATAAAAGATGATTTTATCAACGCTCATAAAATGTATATCTTATAAAAAAAATACTTATCATTAAAAAACATATATTAATATATAAATATTTTTATATCGATATAAATGTAATATATTTTATAAAATATGGTTTATATAAGGCTAAATAATCATTCACACTTAATATTTATATAAGATATTTAGTGAAAATTGGATTATAAAATATTTAAAAATATAATATTAATTAATAATATGCTAAATATTATTAAGTAATAGTAATTTAATAACATTTTGATGATATAAAAAAATCAAAAAATCAATAAACAATTTAAAATAAGTTTAAAATGTGACTCGAACTTCAAACGACCATAACTTTTGATTAGAGTGTCGGTTTGAGCTATATCACATATCTAATCAAAGCTCTAAAAAAGATCTATGTTGTTGTAACCTAGGAAAACCTTGATCATCGTTTTTTTTGGTCAAAAAAAGCCCAGAAGGCATTCAAAACCGAGTTTTTGTCCAGGTACCCCATTTTTTAACATTTCATGGAATTTCATCCTCATTTAATTGAGTCTTCTTATCTTTTTTTGGAGAATCAATTTATTTTAAAGGCTTAGCCTCATATAGAAATTATGACATTCAAATTTTATTATTTTTCATATTGTACTTTTATTTATAATCAAATATATATAAAAAATAATTTCCTCTTAAAAATTTATTTTTTTGACTTTTATCGGTGCTTTTTTTAACACTCATAAAAGTGACCTTTTATCAGTGCTAAAAAAGCTCCGATAAAACTCCCCTTTTATCAACGCTTTTTGTTTAGCGTTGATAAAATAGGACTTTTATCAGCGATTTTTTAGCAATGATAAAATGGGTCTTTTATCAGTGCTTTTTTAGCATTGATAAAAGGGACCGCCTTTTAGCGGCGCTTAGATTATCAGCACTTTTTTAGCACTGTTTCTTGTTTTTTAGCATTGTTAAAAGCCTATTATGTAGTAGCACTTGCAAAATGATCTACACTGTGCTGACCAGGAGAAACCCCAATCATAGTTTTTTTGGGGTCAAAAAAGGCCCAAAAGGCTTTCAAAACTGATAAAAGTGACCCCCTTTTAACGATACTTAGATTATCAGCACTATAAAAGCACTGATAAAAGAAGGATTTGTGGTTGTCTAATTGTTTTTTTTTGAATTTGTAAGAAATTTTATAGAATATTTAATTTGAGGATCAGTAAATTTATTTAATGAAAAGAATTTGTTACTTAGCTCCAACCATTGTAAAAATGTAGGAAATGGTTGAATCAAAACCCAAATGCCTTCTACACTCTACACAGGGGATGTAGATGGTGTATGTTCCCCTAATCTACTGAGTGCAGGAGGCTTAATATTTACAGTGAGTTCTAACATCAAGAACCCACCTTGACTTACTTCGTCGATAAGGAGTATTAACGCATAGAGATTGATTTCTATCAAATATTAAATAAATTATTTAGAATGAATTTAATACTTTAAATTCTTATACAACAATTTATTATATTTAACATAATGCACTGTATTAATATTTTGATGATATAATTTATTGGCCCATAATTCATTACATTATTAATTAAACGATGGACCATTTATTACATTCTCCCACTTGTTCCAAATCAATTAATGAGAATGAATTCAATCTCCCTCTTTACAAAGAAACATGATACATGAATCATATCGATATTTCCTCTAAATAACGAGTATTCCCTTCCATGAATCGTAATAAATCATGTATCTTAAATAACTATATGAATAAATTTTAACCACATTATTTATTCTCTATAAGAACAAACCTTAACCGTATGGTTTAATCTGTAGCCCCCAAAATATTTCTCAAGTAATGAATGTGTATACGTAAATTGAAGAGAGAAATACTTAAATATATAGGGTTTCAAATAAAATTTTGTTTATTCAACAAATTAAAAAGTAGAATTTAATCCCATACAGATTACATGATCCTTGAATTTAAATGGAGGCATGCCTTTAGTCAAAGGATCAACAATCATCAATTCAGTGTTGATATGATGAATGACCGCATTTTTATCTTCAACACATTCGCTTATGGCTAAGTACTTAATGTCGATGGGCTTAATTTGATTCCCACTTTTGTTATTCTTATCTATAAAGACATTAGTTGAATGGTCACAATATATAATCAACAAATTGGAAATAGAATCCAAAACTTTAAGGCCCAAAATGAAACTCATTATCCATACACCATGAGGAGTGGCATGAAAACATGAAACAAGCTCAACTTCCATAGTAGAAGTCGCTACTAGTTTCTGTTTGACACTTCTCTATGACACAGCTCCGCCAACCATCATAAAGACATATCCTGAAGTTGATTTGCATGAATCAACACAACTAGAAAAGCCTTCATCTAAGTATCTGATGAATTCTAAATTATGAGTGCGTTTATATATAAGAATGTTGTCTTTAGTCCCCTTAAAGTATCTTAAAACCTTCTTCACATCCTTCCAGTGGTCTATACCTGGATTACTCTGATATCGCCCCAATATTCCTACTAAAAATGAAATGTCAAGCCTTTTGTAGACCGATCATACATTATACTACCAATAGCGAAAGAAAACATGATGGATTTCATTTGTCCTCATTCAAAATCATTTTTAGGGCTTTATTTTAAGATGGATTTATCACCCTCAACAATGGGTGCTATACTTGGTGCACAATCTTTTATAAGAAATCTATATAAGACTTTATTAATATAGGTTTCTTGAGACAAGTCTAGAACACCTCTCAACCTATCCTTATGAATATTTAAACCAATGACATATGATGCATCACCCAAATCTTTTTGAGAGAAATTTTTTAACCTCATATAGAAAACCCTTATCATTAGTAGCAAATAAAATGTCATATACATCTAAAATAAGAAAACATATTTTACTCCCACTGACCTTTTGGTATATACATTGATCCATAATGTTTTCTTCGAATCCAAATGAAGTAATTACATCATGAAATCATAAATACCACTGTCGGATGCTTGTTTTAAACCATAGATAGACCTTTTGAGCTTTCACAACAAATTCTCACAATTATTAGAGAGGAATCCTTCAAGTTGTTTCATGTGGACCTTTTCATCTGTATTACCATTCAAAAATTAAGTTTTCACATCCATTTACTGTAATTCAAAATCAAAATAAGCTACTAATTCCAATATAATGTGTAAGGAATCCATTTTGGATAATGGAGAAAAATTTTCAGTATAATCAATCCCTTCCTTTCGAGTGAACCCTTTCGCAACTAGTCGGGCCTTGTATCTCTCAATTTTTCCTAATAGATTTTTCTTAGTTTTAAAAACCCATTTACATCCAATAGGTTTTACACCAAGTGGAATCTCAACATGGTCCCAAACATCATTACTTTTCATGGAATTTATGTCATCCATCATGGCATTGTACCACATATTTGACTCTTTACAAATCATGGATTGTGAATATGTTTTGGGATCATTTTAGGCTCTAATATTGTAGTTAGATTCATACAGATACACAATATAATCACTGGAAATTGATGGATTTATCATCCTTGTGGATCTTCACAATGATTCACCATTATTTTCATGAGGAATTTTTGGTTAAAATGGTTATTCAACAGTTTCCAATTCTTGAACTATTTGATCTAAAGGATGATTATCAACCATTTATGGAATGATATTTGTTCAAAAAATGATGTTTTTTATGAAAATTTATAAATCACTACTGGATAAAGAGGCATTTTCAACAGTTCACAATTGTTGGGAAAAGCCGCAGAACCATTGGGAATATCTATCCCAACGGTTCTGCAAACCATGGGGAAGTAAGCCGTTGGGAAAAGTTTTCCCAACGGTTTACAAAGAACCATTGGGATAGTTTAGAAAAATCAACCTATCCTAATGGTTAACATTAACCGTTGGCATATGTTTTCCCAACGGTTTTAAGTAAACCGTTGGGAAAACCCAACAAAATCAAACCATTGGGAAAGAGTTTATACCAACGGTTCCATCTGAACCGTTGGTATAAACCTACTTAGAAGACTATGCCAACGGTTTGAAACCGTTGGCATAGACTATGCTGTGCAAATTGCACAGCAGCCTGCAATTTGCACAGCAGCCTGCAATTTGCACAGGGGAGGAGCAGGGTCTCCATTCACCTGTGATTCTTCAATCCCTCTCCTTTACCTGCAATAACCAACTAACATATACATATACAGAACAAATTCATATACATTTAACATATAATACATCCTGAAACTATACACATTCATAATTAAATCAGAATTCATAACGTAATTATAAAGATACATAATTTAGAATTCATTTAGAATTAATTTTAAAATTCATTTAGAATTCATTTAGAATTCATTTTAGAATTCATTTAGAATTCAATTTCAAATTTAGATGACAATTATATGTGAAATTTGGAATTCAATTCATAATTTGATCGGTTTTTCGTATACAGGTGTTTTTACTATATATGATATCCATTTTAAACAAAATACATGCACTTGGAGTAGTACCGGTCACACCATGCCTCGTATTGAGGAATTATTGACTAGTGCATGTCACACATGACCCATTGATCATTTTCCTAAAGTATCAACATATTCCGAAAGGGTTTCATTGGTTTTCTGTATGCCAGTTATTATCACTTAAAATGTGGTTCATTTAAAAAAATGACATTTTTGAGTTATCCCCGCCACACCGCGACTCGGATTGAGGCGAGGTTGACTCGTAAACTTCAAAAATAACCCATGGATTGTTGTCCTAAAGTTTCAACAGAATCTGAATGTGTTTGGTTAGTTTTTCGTATGTCAGTTGTTGTTTTCACTTAAAATGCTTTCCATTTCAAATAAAAGTGATCCACTTTGAGTTGTGGCGGCCACACCGAGGCTCAGATTGAGGCGCGGTTGACTCTTACACATCACAAATGACCCATGGATCCTTGTCCTAAAGTATCAACACAATATGAATGTGTTTGGTCGGTTTTCCGTATGTCAGTTGTTCTTTTCACTTAAAATGAAGTCCATTTTAAACTATAGAGAGACACTTAGAGTGATCTCGGCCACACCGCGACTCAGATTGACTGGGTGTTGACTCTTAAACGTCACAGATTACCCATGGATCGTTGTCCTAAAGTTTCAACAGAATCCTAATGCGTTTGGTCGGTTTTCAGTATGTCAATTGTTGTTTTCACTTAAAATGTTTTCCAATTCAAAGAAAAGTGAATCACTTTGAGTTGTCCCAGCCACACCAAGGCTCGGATTGAGGCGCGGTTGACACGTAAACATCAAAAATGAACCATGTATTATTTTCCTAAAGTTTCAATGGAATCCAAATGCGTTTTGTGGGGTTTCAGTATGTCAGTTGTTGTTTTCACTTAAAATGTTTTCCATTTCAAAGAAAAGTGAGTCACTTTGAGTCGTGGCGGCCACACCGAGGATTATATTGAGGTGCGGTTGACTCATAAACATCACAAATGACCCATGGATCCTTTTCCTTAAGTATCAACAGAATCCGAATGTGTTTGGTCAGTTTTCCGTATGTCAGTTGTTCTTTTCACTTAAAATGAAGTCCATTTTAAACTATAGAGAGACACTTCGAGTGGTTCCAGCCACACCGCACCTCAGATTGAGGTGGGGTTGACTCGTACACGTCACATATAACTCATGGATTGTTTTCCTAACTTTTCAATGGAATACGAATGCATTTGGTCAGTTTTCCGTATGTCAGTTGTTGTTTTCACTAAAAATGATGTCCTTTTGAAACAAAAGAGAGACACTTTGAGTGTTTCCGGCCTCACCGCGCCTTGGATTGAGGTGGGGTTGACTCGTACACGTCACATATGACCCATGGATTGTTTTCCTAAAGTTTCAACCAATTCTGAATGCGTTTGGTCATTTTTCCGTATGCCAGTTGTTCTTTTCAGTTAAAATGATGTATATTTTAAACAAAAGAGATACACTATGAGTGGTGTCAGCCACACCATGCCTCGGATTGAGGAGGGGTTGACTTGTACACATCACATATGAATTATGGATCATTTTTCTAAAGTATCAATACAATCAGAATCCGTTTGGTCGGTTTTCCGTATGTACTTAAAATGTTTTCCATTTTTAACAAAAGAGAGACACTTAGAGTGATCCCGGCCACACCACGACTCGGATTGAGGCGGGGTTGACTCGTACACATCAAAAATGACCCATGGATCGTTTTCTAAAGTTTAAATGGAAACCGAATGAGTTTTGTTGGGTTTCAGTATGTCAGTTGTTGTTTTCACTTAAAATGTTTTCCATTTCAAAGAAAAGTGAGTCACTTTGAGATGTGGCGGCCACACCAAGGCTCAGATTGAGGTGCGGTTGACTCATACACATCAAAAATGACCCATGTATCCTTTTCCTATAGTTTCAACACAATCCGAAGGTGTTTGGTCGGTTTCCCGTCTGTTAGTTGCTGATTTCACTTAAAAATAAGTCCATTTTGAACAAAATAGAGGAAGTTTGAGTGGTCCCAGCCACACCACGCCTTGGATAGAGGAAAATTTGACTCTTAAATGTCACATTTGACCCATGGATCGTTTTACTTAAGTTTCAACAGAATCCGAATGCGTTTGGTCGGTTTGCCGTATGTCAGTTGTTGATTTCTCTTAAAATTAAGTCCATTTTTAACAAAACAGAGGCACTTTGAGTGGTGTTGGCCACACCGGGCCTCGGATTGAGACGGGTTTGACTCGTACACATCAAATATGAGTCATCGATCATTGTTCAAAAGTATCAACACAATCAGAAGCCGTTTTATTGGGTTGGTGTATGTACGTAAAATATTGTCCATTATAAACAAAATACATACACTTGGAGTGATAACGGCCACACCGTGCTTCAGATTGAGCCGGGGTTGACTCTTACACATCACATATAACCCATGGATCGTTTTCATAAAGTTTCAATACAATACTAAGGTGTTTGGTCGGTTTCCCGTATGTCAGTTGTTGATTTCACTTAAAAATAAGTCCATTTTGAACAAAAGAGAGGGAGTTTGAGTGGTCCCGGCCACACCACACATCATATTGAGGTGAAGTTGACTCATACACGTCAAATTTGACCCATGTATCTTTTTCCTTAAGTTTCAACAGAATCCGAATGTGTTTGGTCAGTTTTTCGTACGTCAGTTGTTGATTTCACTTAAAATTAAGTCCATTTTTAACAAAACAGAGGAACTTTGAGTAGTGTCGGCCACACCGGGCCTCGGATTGAGCCGGGGTTGACTCATACACATCACATATGAGTCATGGATCATTGTTCAAAAGTATCAACACAATCAGAAGCCGTTTGATTGGTTTGACGTATGTACGTAAAATATTGTCCATTTTAAACAAAAGAGGGACAGTTTGGGTGGTTTCGGACACACCATGCCTCGGATTGAGGCGGAGTTGACTCGTACATGTCACATATGACCCATGGATCGTTTTCCTAAAGTTTCAACAGATTCTCAATGCATTTGGTTGGTTTTTCGTATGCCAGTTGTTGTTTTCACTTAAAATTAATGTCATTTTGAACAAAAGAGAGACATTTTGAATGGTACCGTCCACACCGCGCCTCAGATTAAGGTGGGGTTGACTCGTACACATCACATATTACCCATGGATTTTTTTCCTCTAGTATCAACAGAATACAAATGCGTTTGGTCGGTTTAATGTATGTCAGTTGTTGATTTCACTTAAAATTAAGTCCATTTTTAACAAAATAGAGGCATTTTGAGTGGTGTCGGCCACACCGAGCTTCGTATTGAGGAAGGGTTTACTCTTACACATCAAATTTGACTCATGGATCGTTTTCCTTATGTTTCAATATAATCTGAATGCGTTTGGTCGGTTTGTTGTATGTCAGTTGTTGATTTCACTTAAAATTAAGTCCATTTTTAACAAAACAGAGGCACTTTGAGTGGTGTCGGCCACACCGGGCCTCTAATTGAGGCGGGGTTGACTTGTACCCATCACATATGAGTCATGGATCATTTTTCAAAAGTATCAACACAATCAGAAGCCGTTTTATTGGTTTGACGTATGTACATAAAATATTATCCATTTTAAACAAAAGAGGGATAGTTTGGGTGGTTCTGGCCACACCGCGCCTCGGATTGAGGCGAGGTTGACTCGTACACTTCACATATGACCCATGGATCTTTTTCTTAAAGTTTCAACAGATTCAGAATGCATTTGGTCAGTTTTTCGTATGCCAGTTGTTGTTTTCACTTAAAGTTAAAGTCATTTTGAACAAAAGAGAGACATTTTGAATGGTACCATCCACACCGCACCTCAGATTAAGGAGGGGTTGACTCTTACATGTAAAATATCACCCATGGATCGTTTTACTATAGTATCAATAGAATACGAATGCGTTTGGTTGGTTTACTGTATGTTAGTTGTTGATTTCACTTAAAATTAAGTCCATTTTTAACAAAACAGAGGCATTTTGAGTGGTGTCGGCCACACTGAGCCTCTTATTGAGGTGGGGTTTACTTGTACATGTCAAATATGACTCATGGATCATTTTCATTAAGTTTAAATATAATCCTAATGCATTTGGTCGGTTTGTCATATGTCAGTTGTTGATTTCACTTAAAATTAAGTCCATTTTTAACAAAACAGAGGCACTTTGAGTGGTGTCGACCACACCGAGCCTCGTATTGAGGCGGTTTTTACTTGTACACATTACATTTGACTCATGGATTGTTTTCCTTAAGTTTCAATATAATCCGAATGCGTTTGGTCAGTTTGTCGTATGTCAGCTGTTGATTTCACTTAAAATTAAGTCCATTTTTAACAAAACAGAGACACTTTGAGTGGTGTCGGCCACACTGGGCCTCGAATTGAGGCGGGGTTGACTCGTACACATCACATATGAGTCATGGATCATTTTGAGAAAGTATAAACACAATCATAATCCGTTTGATCGGTTTGGCGTATGTACGTAAAATATTGTCCATTTTAAACAAAAGAGGGACAATTTGGGTGGTTCCGGCTACACCGTGACTCGGATTGAGGCGGGTTTGACTCTTAAACGTCACATATAACCCATGGATCATTTTCCTAAAGTTTCAATAGATTTGGAACGCAATTGGTCAGCTTTCCGTATGTCAGTTTTTGTTTTCACTTAAAATTAAAGTCATTTGAACAAAAAAGAGACATTTTGAATGGTACCATCCACACCGCGCCTTGGATTGAGGCGGGGATGACTCGTACACATCACATATGACCCATGTATATTTTTCCTATAGTATCAATATAATCCTAATGCGTTTGGTTGGTTTACCGTATGTCAGTTGTTGATTTCACTTAAAATTAAGTCCATTTTTAACAAAACAGAGACATTTTGAGTGGTGTTGGCCACACCGAGCCTCGTATTGAGGCGTAGTTGACTCATACATGCAAAATTTTACTCATGTATCGTTTTCCTTAAGTTTCAATAGAATCTAAATGCGTTTGGTATGTTTTCCGTATGTCAGTTGTTGATTTCACTTAAAATTAAGTCCATTTTTAACAAAACAGAGGCACTTTGAGTGGTGTCGGCCACACCGGGCCTCGAATTGAGGTGGGGTTGACTCTTACACGACACATATGAGTCATGGATCATTGTGAAAAAGTATCAACACAATCAAAAGCTGTTTGATTGGATTGGTGTATGTACGTAAAATATTGTCCATTTTAAACAAAATACATACACTTGGAGTGATACCGGACACACCACGCATCAGATTGAGGTAGAGTTGACTTTTACATGTCACATATGACCCATGGATCGTTTTACTAAAGTTTCAACACAATCCGAAGGCGTTTGGTCCATTTCCCATATGTCAGTTGTTGATTTCACTTAAAAATAAGTCAATTTTGAACAAAAGAGAGGCAGTTTGAGTGATCCTGGCCACACCGTGCCTTTTATTGAGGTGGGGTTGAATTATACACATCAAATTTGACCCATGGATCGTTTACCTTAAGTTTAAATAGAATCCGAATGCATTTGGTCAGAGGGGAAGGGTCTAGTCGGGTACGCGGAGATGCTCGTCTACCTATGGTACGGACCTCCCTCGTACCATCGGCCTAAGCACTGAAAGAATGGAATAATGAAAAGTGCACATACTTATGTACCTGTAAAATCTACACATAGACAGAACATAGATGCATCATTTCATAAAAAATAACACCAAGGATCAGACAAAATATAAGCAGTCATGCAGAGTAATGACAAGTGCACATACAGATCAGAAGCAGCTAAAAAATTGTTGCATACATGCCATGTTTATTTCCTAAAACAAAGTAAAAAAAGCAAAATGATGAAACTATAGAACATGGGTTGACTCCCATGAAGCGCTAAGTTTTATGTCTTCAGCCATATGGATGGACACTGGTCAATCTTCTTGGTCCATCAGCTCAGAACTCCTCTGAATCTTACAAGAACTGGTGGTCGTGTCATCAAGCTCACAGGGACGCTAAGTGGGATTGATCACTTAAGGAGCATAGAGGGTGTGAATTTGGTGTGGAAGTAAGAGAATTTGGTGCTCTTCATCAGCCAGATGCTGAGTCACCCGTCGTGCGAGGTCAGATGGAGACGGGACGTGCACATCGATGATCATGGAAGAGGCAGACAAGCTAGACATTGTTGGTTAAGCTGCATCCACAAATAGATTCATTTTTATATATTAGAACCTTTATAAATGTTTGCCCCATTTTTACAAACAATTAATGTGTGAAAATTGTGAAAAATAACTTATTGGATATATAAAAATGGATTTACTTGTGGGCATGATGCATAATATCTCAAATATTCCTCATTGGATCACAATTTGAAATTTTAATCCATTATCAAATGTCTTATATCAATTTATTTTTATTTGGATCCTTAAGGTTGAACGATTTTTGTAAAATCTATACAAGGGAGGATAGACTAGTGACTTGGAATACAATTGGATGCTATGTAGTGAAAACCACATTATAAGCATTGTTTAGGATATTATTGAGGTGGTTTGAGGATCAAATCTATCTTTTTAGAGAAAATCCAGCATGTCCAAGTTTGGTGGTCAAAGTTTTGAAGTGGGGGGGTATTTGGTGGTTGAGGAGGGGGATGAGTGGGATGTCCAAGGTCTAGGAGGAGGGGTGGGGGGCTATCCAGGGTCAAGGAGAAGGGGAGAAGGGGTTGTCCATGGTCCAGGAAGGAGGGGGGCTGTCCAGGGTCCATCAAGGAGGGGGGTTATCCAGGGTCCAGGGTGGAGGGTGGGGGGCTTCCTAGGGTCCAGGAAAGAGGGGGACTATACAAGGTCCAAGGAGTAGGGTGGAGGGGGGTTGTCTAGGGTCCAAGAGGGGGGATGTCCAAGTTTCAGGAAAGAGTGGGGCCAGGCTGTCCAAGTTCCAGGAGGGGGGAACTGTCCAGGGTCCAAGAGGGGGGTGTCCAGGGTCCATGAGGAGTGGGAGCTCTGTTAAAGGGAGTAAATCCCCAAATAATTCACTGAAAATTAACTAAACTTAATCCAAAAAACATCACAATTCCAATCCATCACCCAACCAACATCCAATTCATCCAAAATATCACTAACCTTCGCATGCCATAAACAACACAACCTAGTTTATACCAAATTAAAACAGAAAACAAAAATAATAGATGCAAAACATTAAAACTAAGGTAGTAGAAACATATACCAACGAGAGAGCATTGGGAGTGGTTCAATTTAGGGCTGTAGTCGAGCGAAGGGGGACTACAATCGAGCGGAGGGGCTACTGGACACCCGAACTGGATTTAGGGGAACACTTTCCCAACATTTTTTAAAAATCGTTGGGAATGTAGAAACATATACCAACGGTTAGTGTATAACCGTTGGTAAAAGTGTTTTAATTGAGGCCTATACCAATGGTTTTACAAACCATTGGTAAAATTATTCATAAAAGCCTCTATATTAATGGTTTTAAGAAAACCGTTGGTATACATGACCATTCCCAACAGTTTATCAAACCGTTGGGATATAAGCGTTGGTAAAAATGGGATTTCCAGTAGTGAATATATCACCTGATCTATAAGGTTGATATCCTAAATGGTCTTTATCAGAAATTTTGTTGATAAGATCACTCCCACTGATCAAGTCATTTTCAAGAAATTTTTCATTTCTTGATTCCACAATTATAGTGTTCAATGGTAGACAATAAAAACAGTATCCTTTAGACCTTTCAAAAATCCAATGAAGTATCCACTAATGTTCCTGAGATCCAACTTACTTTCATTTGGATTATAACCACACACTTTTGAAGTACATCCCAAACACATACATTCTACAAATTTGGTTTCCAAACCTTAAACAATTCAAAAAGCTTTTTTGAAACAACCTTTATTAGAACTCGATTCAAAATGTATAATTAAGATTTTCAGGCCACTATACCAAACCAAGGGGCATTATGGAAGTGATTTGGACTACCCCCTTCAATGGGTGGCTAAAATGAAACACGGATGGAGACTCCAAAGGGAACCCTGGACCTTTAGGCTACAGGGTAATTTTCAGGAATCAACACGGGGAGGTGGTGGAATGCAACTATGGTCCATGCGGGCACATGGCAGCTTTGGAGGCTGAAATGATGGCTCTCATTAGCACAGTGGATATCGTTTGCCAATGGAATTGGAATAACATTTTGTTTGAGAGTGACTCGGCCACAGTGGTGCATGAAATTAGGATGGGTCAGACAAGGTTGGCTTGGAAGCTAGCAGGTAAATGGATGAATTGTCTCGATAAACTCTATTCCTTAAACTACTTCATCACGCATACCTTCCAGGAGGCGAATCACATTGCAGATGGACTTGCAATCAAAGGGGTGTCAGAAGATAGGATCATCCACATCAACACCATTCCTAATGACATGGTCCCTCTTCTTACTAGGGAAAAATTTAAAATTCCTTATTTTCATCTCGTGTATTGTTTCAACTTTTTCAATTTAAGAGCCTCCATGCTCATCTTTCTCAAAAAAAATGTATAATTAAAATTTAAGTGCATCATTCCACAAGAATTTTGGTAACTTAGAGTTATTAAGAATACTTCTTACCTTGTCAATTAAAGTTTAGTTTCTTTTTTTCAGCTACACTATTTTGGTCTGGTGAACCTGGCATAGTGTATTATGCAACTATTCCATTTTCATGAAGAAACCTTGCAAATGGACCAGTCAATTGTCCATCCTTAGTGTATCTTTGATAATATTGTCCACCTCAATGTGACCTTGTAATCTTAATTAGTTTACCACATTGTTTCTCTCCTATAACCTTAAAAACCTTAAAGGCATCAAGTGATTCATTTTTATTGGGAAGTAAATAAAGATACATATATCATGAATAGTCATCAATGAATGAAATGAAGAATTTTTGGTTAAGTAAATCCATGTCTGAGCTACATATGTTTTTATGTATGATTTCTAATATGGATGAACTTATATTAGCACCTTTATTTGATTTATTGGTTTTATCATTTTTCATATTATAGGGTCATTTATAATTAAATATATGCATATGTACACATATTTTTCTATATTTACATATGAAAAAGTAATTGCAAAAATAAATATTTAAACATATTTACATGTAAAATATATTTCTGCACATATAAACCATATGAAAATAATCATTATCCATTTTCTTTAAATAAGTTATAACCATTAATTACCTTATAAAAATGTATGGATATCTGTATATACCTAAAAAAATGTATATATAATGTTTACATATAAATATATGTGTGTGTTTGAATTAATAAATAGATATAAATTTATGTATATATTCTAATAATATATGTAAATATATATTAATATATATATATATATTAAAATAAGTTTATATTGCAATATATATATATATATATATATTAAATACGTTAATCTATGACAATTAAAATTCTCTAGGATAGTGGTATTGTGTACATGTTGTGTGTCTATATATACATGCATGTATCTTTATACATTTCAACAAATATATACATATATATTAAAATAACATATATACATTCATATATATAGACACACGCCTATATATATAAATATATATAAAGGGAGTCACACACACACACACAAATGTATTTACAATAACTATTCATTTAAAAAATACATGATAAACAATTTATATGTAAATATAAAATTATATGTAAACATACAATTATATGTAAATATATAAATATATACTTAAAAATATATATATATATATAATATAAATTTGTAAATATATAAACATACTTGATAAATGTATTTAAAAATAATTATATAATTATATATAATTACATGAATAAATATACAAATAAATAAATGTAAATATTTATAAATATATTGATATATCATAAATTGTTGGTGAAAACAAGATGTAGTAGTGGTAATGACGTTCGTCCTACAGGAAAGAGGTTACATGTTCGAATATTTGTAGACACGAGGTTGTGCAAGGGTTGGGGAATTGAGTAACACTGATAAAGGAGTGGGTGGGGGAACTGATAAAGGGGTGGTGGCGGTACAATATCAAGAATTTAAAAAATATTTTTTTGAGTTTTATCAGTGCTAATAAAAGGGGTTCTGATAAAGTGATGTGAGTTTTAAAAAAAATATTTTGAGTTTTATTAGTTATAAAAAAGCATTGATAAAAGCAACATGATTTTAAGGATTCTTACAACATCACCATTTTTTAGTGTTGATAAAGCTAAATTTTAGCATTGATAAAAGGTGCTTCTGTAGTGGTGACTTTTTTGGTCATATGATAAATTAATTGAATTTTATATAGTTTCCTCTTTTTACAAACAGAATTTTATAAGTCAACCTCAAGTGCATATGTGTCCTTTTTTATGATAATTCTCCTTCCATGTTATCATTTATATAATGATAATTGGTTTCATCTACATTTACATAAGTTTTCAATAACAATACCTTATATCAAGTAGTATATATTTCAAAATATTTGATGATATGCGCATACTACAAGAAAAAAATTTCAAATATTCTACTACAAAAACTGGAATTTGTTGGTGTAGATGGTATGATTCTCTTTATCACACACACACACACACACACACACACACACATATATATATATATATATATTAACTCTACTATCATATTTTCAATTTATTGAAAATATGGACGAATGAACTAACTAATTCCTATGAAACTGAACCTATTGCCCATATAAAATTCATTAGATATATTACATCAAATGAATATTAGTTATGGGAAAATTTTTATTCAATGGGACAATTTCACAAATTGATGGAAACTGCTCTTCATGTGTCAATCAGATTGGTATACACTAAACCCACTATGTTGTTGAAAATATTTCCTACTTTAAATTTTTGTTATTATTTCATTTTTTGACCAAGTAAAAAGGTGTATTGGTACAAAATTTTTGGATATCAGATATCCTCATCAATATGGAATATATTTCTCCACTATTTTTTGGTTTGATGAAAGAGTTAAAAGATATACAGGAAAAAATTCTTCAAAATTTTCATTGTGTTTTTTAATTGGAAAAATCAATCTGTAAGAATTAAAAACTCCTCTTGAATATGTAAAATCCCCATTTTATCACTATATGGATGAGAAAACCTTTTATAATCTCATCCATGTTTATAAAAAAATGTTATATTTTACATCAATGGGGGGAAGGATTGAAAAATTTGTAAAAAAATGAGGCGTTATGTATATTTATAGGCTTAATGGATACAATTATTATTGTATCGTGAGCTTACTACCACCTGATGTTGAACCCAAATGTTTTTCACAATTATATGTCTATGAAACCTTAAATGAAGCAAATCAATTTTCAAGGTAATTAAAAACATTTTATAATGTTTATTCATATTGAATAAATGACATAAATTTCAATCAATTTTTACTATCTTAGACAAAAATCAACTCAATGATTCTATACACCCCGTAATCATGGGGAAAATGCAATTTATGTTTGATGAGTGTAATAAGTTAATTCATTATTTTAGAACTTCTAGGGATTTATTGACTAAAAATAATGCTCTAGATTTGAAGCTGATAATAATTTGATGAATGGGAGTGTATTCACATGCATAAAACTTACCAAAACATCAAACATTTCCATTCTCATAGTTAGTGATATCAATGTTCTTAATGAGGATAGTGATATCATGATACAAGAATAATCAGGTTACTTACAATGTATAGAAAAACTTCATCCCCTATATCTTCCTTTTCAATACCCACTATTTTTTCCTACCAATAAAGATGCGTATTCTAATAATGATTACCACAATTTCAATTCTTCTTCCACGTATTTTATAATTCAAGGAGTAACAATGATGGAGTACTTTGAATACCATTTTCAATTTAGACCTAACCAACTTGAAACACTATTGCATTCAAGAATATTATTATAGAAGTTTATAGTTGACATGTATACAATGGTCAAATATGAGCATTTAGAATTTATTCAACTTAATCAAAAGAAATTAAGAGTTGATATTTTTTTTCAAGAAGATTACTTTAGAGGTGTACATAATGGTAGTATTTATGGATAATGTATTATTTTTCCATCATCTTTCACTGGTGATCCAAGATACATGATCTAAAATTATCAAGATACTATGGAAATCTATAATTGGGATAGATATCTAGATCTATTTCTAACATTCATATGAAATAAATATTTTCCTAAGATTACATGATTTCTCAAAACTCAGAATCATCATCTCATGCATTACACGGGGGGGGGAGAGGGTAATTCTTAGCTTACCTAATGGATCTCTCAAATTCAATGGGGTTTGTACTAATGCGGTTGAGGTTTTTATTGCGTCAATATATCCATATTTAACATTTCTTGATCTATGTAGGAATTTTTAGTTAATCTAAAAATTGAATATAATCTTATCTATTACTTTCTTTAATAGTTTTCGTAATTAAAATGTAAATTTTCATTAAAATAGGGAAATAATAATTTATCAAATGATTCATTATTATCTTATTTAATGAATCTATCATTTTAAGGGGTTTTGGAATGATGTGGTTAAGGCTTTCATTGTGTCAAGCTATCCATATTTAATATTTCTTGATCTGAGTGGGTATATTCAGGTAATGAAACTAACCATTGAATATAAATGGATTCCACTACATTGTCTTAAATGTTTGAAACTAGGAAACAGTTCTACCACCCGTTAAAGAAAGAATTTCAACCTTTTAATTTATGATAAATATAAGTTGAATTGAAACTGTACATAAAGATATATAAATAAATTACACACTAAAAAAGAACATATCAAGATTGATTAGTAGGGAAAACAAAACCTGGATGTATCATGACTAGATGTTGGTGTGAAATCTAAAAATATAGATATTTTGGGATAATCCAAAGTTAAAGGCGAGTTCATGGACTCAGGGGATCTTTCTTATATTGACCCAATGGATGCCTTAAAGTATAATTATTTTTTACTGGTTCATTATTATAACATTCTTTTTGATATTCTCAACAGTACTAAAGAAGTGAACCTCATTGAAGCTATCAAATGACGATTTGGGCCCAAGGATATTCTTCATACTGAGAAAAAGTTAAATATTTCATTTTCCTCTTTACCACCATGTTACAAAACTAATATTGATGTTTTCTAAAACCAATGAGAAATATAATTAAGATTATACAAGTTTAGTATGTTAACCATCTCCCCATTTTCCAAAATCAACATGAGAGTGAGTAATCTGTATATGCATGTGATCGTTATCACATTTAGATTTATCTATAGTTTTAGTACAATGTTTCTATTTAACCATTAATTTTAGGTTTCACCAATTACTTTACTTTGACTATGTAGGCTCAAATTTTTTAGTTTCATGATAAATTTTTGATTCAAAATGAGTGTGAATTAGGTGAATGTTCCATTTGAAATTATAATTCTAAGTTATGAGCTCATGACTTATGACCTATTATGTGGTCATGATAATATCTAAACTGATGATATTCTCGATTCAAGCCCTCTCAATGGCCACATCATGTGGTATGAATGGTAAGTAGAAACTCAAAACCACTTATTTTTCTATTATTTATTTTAATCCACTTCATTTTCTTATTTGTATCTATGGTTTGTAATATATATATATATATCGATCTTATAATTTCTTTTCATTTTAGTTATTGATGTTTTAGTGATTTTATTTTATCGTTATTAATGAAAATATGAATTTTAGCTACCTATACAATCTGAAGTAACTTCTCTTCTCCATGGGTTGATATAATAATGACTTAATCCTTTTCCCCTTATCGTGGTAAGACTCAAATGTCCAAGTAACCATGTGGAAAGGAGAGGGGGGAAAGATGAAGTTCCATCACCAGAATATATAGATGTAATGAATGTATTCTGAGCCAATTTTTTTTTTGAGGTTTCATGTTTTTAAGAAAAATGAAATTGGTAGACCTTGAATGGATGTGGATAAAGGTTTAGGAGGCTATTGAGAGTCAACACAGAAAATTCCCGTGCGACTTTTTAAATGACTGGGTCGCATATGACAGAATAGAAAACTAAAAAATGGTTTCTAATCATTTAAAATATTAAAAAATGAACATGTATCAGCACCACATTTCTCTTCCACATGTTAACCCACCACATACCCTTTTATTCTACTAAAAATTCCTCACCTATTTCTTATCACTACGACCAACACCCCTTTTAGGTTCATCCATGTAAAATACCTTTCTTCATTCCAAACTTGCAAGTTCATCATTATCCTCCTTATATGTAATATGATATATTAATTCTGCCTTACAAGTTCATCCAGTGCATGAACTTTATGAAATTATATTAAGGAAATACCCAATGCTGATCAAATAACTCGTGTGTCTTTCACTAAAAATTACAAACAAAGACGATATCAATTTCCATGATCATAAATAACATTTAATAGTTTGCATGACTACCTTATTTTTCTCATTAATTTAATTTAATATCATTGTTTAAGTTTGATTTTTGGTTCCAAAATAGAAACATAGGAATTTTTACGCATTTTTATACTTCAATTGAAAAATTATTTAAATGTTTGATAAAAAATGTTATCCTACCCTATCCCTCCTCTATAAACTAACATGCATGCTCCAAAGAAGTAGGTTTTGTTAGAAATTAATAGTAAAAAAAGAAAATTTTGAAGGTTTGCACATAATTCACTACTTATGTTTTTTAAAACATTCTAAATTTAATATTTTTTTATTCTTATTATGATAATATAGTTACAAATATATACTTTTGTAATACATGTTCTTGTAATGATTTCAACTCATTAAATTCTATTGGTCAAAGACCTACTGTTGATCAATTATATCATACATCTTATACTTATGATAATGTACATGCCGCATCTCAAATATCATTAACATAATTAAAAAAAATGTTTAGTTTGATTAAATATATTATTATTTTTAAATTAAATTCACTTTACATGTTATATAATTTAATGTCGTATCAACTATATTTTTTCCTAAAATTTTATATAAATTCCAATGGTCTGTTGGACTCACTACTATAGAATCGACAATATTTATAGCTATGTTTTATAAGCGTTAAAACAAAAATGATAATAAAGAGAATAATTTTATCAACACTAAATAAAATCACTAATAAATGTATCTATTATTAGCATAAAAAAATTGATAAAAGGGAACCATTTTTCAATGTTTTATTTAGCATTGATAAGGGTACCCCTTATGAGCATTTTTATTAGCACTGATAGAAGTGTACCCTTAATCAGTGCTATAACACTTTTTTTGAGCACCAACAGAAGTTAGACTTCATTAAAAAATAATATATCATAAAAAATTATATTTTAATATATAAATATAAATATATTTATATTGATATAATATATTTTCTTAAATAAGATTTATATAATACTAAATATGTATTTACACTTAATATGTTATATATTTAGTGAAAAATGGTTCATAAAATAAGTGAAAATCAATACTAATTAAAATTTGACTAATTAGTATGGGGTAACATTTAACAACATTTTGGTGATAGAAAAAATCAATAAATTAATTAATATTTTATGATAAGTTGAAAAAAAAGACTTCAACTTCAAACAAACATAACTTTTGATCTAGATGTCTATTTGGGCACAAATAGATGTCAAATAGAAGCCTGAGAAAATATCTACAATATATTAATTAAGGGGGCTTGGTAACTATTTTTTCGAGTTTTAAAAAGGTCTGTAAGGCCTCCAAAACCGAGCTTTTATTTGAGATATTCTAATTTTTGAATATTCAATAGAATTCTGACTCTGTTTAAGAGGGTTTTAATTGTCTTTTTTAGTGAAGATTGAATTTATTCCCAATACCTACATTCATATAGATATTATGGTTTTAAATTTTTATCATTTTGTATATTGAAGTGTTAATTATAATTAAATATATACATATATGTACATATTTGTATATATTTACATATAAAAAAGTAATTGTAAAAATAAATATTTAAACATATTTACATATGGAATATATTTTTAAACATATAAACCATATGTAAATAATTATTATCCATTTTATTTAAAAAAATATCTAACCATTAATTACCTTATAAAAATGTATGGATATCTATATATACCAAAAAAATGCATAGATGACGTTTACATATAAATATATACATCTGTGTGTTACTAAACAAATATATATTTATGTATATATTATAATAATATATGTAAATACATTCATATATATATACACATTAAAATAAGTTTATATTGAAATATATACATACATATATTTTAAATATATCAATATGTGACAAGTAAAATCCCCTAGACTAGTGGTGTTTTGTACTTATTGTTTGTAAATATATATATGTATATATCTTTATACATTGCAACAATATATATATATATACATATTAAAATAATAAATACACATTCATATATATAGAAAAACACCTATAAAAATATATATATATATATATATAGGGAGTCACACACACACATGTATTTAAAATAAATATTCATTTTATAAATTCATGATAAACAATTTATATGTAAATATACAATTATGTGTAAATATATAAATGTATACTTAAATATATATATATATAATATGTAAATATTTAAATATATAAACATATTTTATAAATGTATTTAAGAATAATTATATAATTATATATAATTTTATGAATAAATATACAAATAAATAAATGTAAATAAATATAAATAAATAGATATATCATAAAATATTGGCGAAAAAAAAGATGAATTAGTGTTAAAGGTGTTCATCCTGTAGGAAGGAGGCCACACATTTGAATATTCATGGGCGCAAGGCTGTGCGAGGGTTGGGGAATTGAGTAACAATGATAAAGGTGTGGGTGGGGCACTAATAAAGGGGCATGTACAATGCGGGTGGGGGTATCAAAACTTCTAAAATTTAAAAACAAATATTTTTTTGGGTTTTATCTGCGCTATAAACTAGTGCTGATAAAAGAGGTGCTGATAAAGGGGTGCGAGTTTTAAAAAATATCTTCAATTTTATCAGTGCTAAAAAATCACTGATAAAAGAGACGGGATTTTAAGGGTTCTTACTAAGTCATCAATTTTTTAGAACTGATAAAGCTGAATTATAACGCTAATAAAAGACACTTCTGTAGTGGTGACTTTTTTGTTCATATGATAATTTAAATGAATTTTATATATTTTAGTCCATTTGCTGATAGAACTTTATAATTCAAACTCAAGTGTATATGTATCTTTTTTTATTATAAATATCCTTCCATGTTATCATTTCTAGAATGAAAATTGGTTTCATCTACCTTTATTTTAGTTTCCAACAATTAGATATTTTATCAAGCAATATATATTTCAAAACATTTGATGATATATGTATATTATAAGAAAAAACGTCCAAATATCCTAACACAACAACTTAACTTTGTTTGTTATGATGGAATGCCTCTCTTTATTATATATATATGTGTGTGTGTGTGTGTGTGTGTGTGTTTGTGTATTAATTATACTTCCATATTTTCAATTTCTTGAAAATATGGATGAATGAACTAGACAATTCCTATGAAACTGAATGTACTACTCATAAAAAATACTTTAAATATACTATATAAAATGAATATAAGTCATGGAAAATTTTTTATTCAATTTAATAGTTTCAAAAATTGATGTAAACTTCTCTTCATGTGTCAATCATAAAGGTATACACTAAACCCACCATGTTGTTGAAAATTTTTCTTGATTTATATTATTATTATTATTTCATTTGTTGACTAAGAAAAAATGTGTACCGGTATAAAATATTTGGATATAGGTGATAATCATTAATGTTGTATATATCATTATAATATATTGTGGTTTGATGAAATAACTAAAGTATATAGAGGAGAAAATTTTACAAAGTTTTTATTGTGTTTTTTAATTAAGAAAATCCATTTGAAATAATTGCATACTCCTCCTCGATACCTAAAATCCACCATTTTTTATCCCTCCAAGGATGTGAAAACCTAAATTAATCTAATACTTGTTTATAATAGAATGTTCGATTTTTTATCAATGGGGGAAGTTTTGAAAAATCTATAAAAAATGTGGCGATCCTTCTATTTACAGGCATAATAGACAAATTTTTCATTGTATTGAGAGATTACCTCTACCTGATGGTGAACCCCAAAATTTTTCACAATTATATATTCATGAAACATAAAATTAATTTCATAAATAAATTTAATACATAAGTTAATTAAAGAAAATTTTATAATGTTTATGCGTATTGAATAAATGACATAAATTTCTTCCAGTTTTTTTCCATATCTGACAAAAAACAACTCAATGATTTTGTAAACCCTATAATTATGGGAAAACTGTAATGTATGTTTGATGAGTGGAGTTAGTTAATTCATTATTTTAGAACTTCTAGAGATTTATTTACTACTGATAGTGCTCCATATTTGAAGATGAGACTAATTAAATAGAGGGGAGTGTATTCATAAACATAAAATTACCAACATCATCAAAAGTTTTCATGTTCATAGTTGGTGATATTGAATTTCTTAATGAGGATAGATATATCTTCATACAATCACAATTAGGTGAATTTAAACATATATATGAACTTTATCCTCTATATCTTCCTTTTAAATACCCACTAATTTTTCCTAGAAATGAATGTGTGCATTTTAATAATGTTTACCACAATTTAACTTCTTTTACTGCATCTTCTATAATCCATAGGTTAAGAATGATGGAGAACTTTACACACCATATTCAATTTTGACCTAATAAAATTCCTTCACCATTTAATCTAAGACAGTTTTTACAACAATTCATAGTTGATGTATATAGAATGGTCAAATCTAAACATTTTCATTTATTTTATTTAATAAAAAAAATCATACTTCAGAAATATAATGTTTTTAAAGAATCTTACATTAGAGGTGAGCATGATGATAGTGTTTATGGTAAAATAATTATTTTTCCTTTATCTTTTACTAGTGGTATGAGATACATGATCCAAAATTATCAAGATACTAAGGAAATATGTAATTGTTCTTGACATCCTAATCCATTTATAATACTCATATGCAATCTATATTGTCCTGAGATTACATGATTTCTCAAAACTCTAAATCTTTATCATGTTCATTAAAAAACATGGGATTAATTCTTAGTTAAATTAAAGACTCTCTCAATTTCAGGGGGTTTGGACTGATGTATTTGAGGTTATCATTACATTAAGCCTTCTATATTTAACATTTCTTAATCTGAGTAAAAATGTTAGTTAATAAAAAAATTTAAATTATCAACTCCAATACTTTCCTTCATAGTTGTCTTACTTAAAATGTAAATTTTCATTCAATTGGGGATATAATAATTGATCAAACAATTCATTCTAAGATCACTTAATAAATCAATAATTTTAAGGGATTTTGGGATGATGTAGTTGAGGCTATCATTGAATCAATCTATCCATATTTAGAATTTCTTGATCTGAGTGGGTATGATTAGGTAATGAAACTAACCATAATATAAATGGTTTTCACCATGTTTTCTTGAATTCTCGATGAAATGACACAATTCTACAACTTATAGAATAAAAAATTTCAATATTTTAATTTATAATAAATATAAGTTGAATTGAAAATATATATAAATTTCTATAAAGAAATTACACACTAAAAAATAACATATCAAGATTACTTAGTAGAGAATACAAAACTTGGATGCATAATGACCAAATGTTGGTGTGAAATATAAAAGTCTATATGTATTAGGATCATCCAAATTTAAAGGAAATATCATGGAATCAGGGGATCTTGCTCATACTGAAAAAATTGATGCCTCAAACTCTGGTTATTCTTTAGTGATTCATTATTATAAAAATATTTTTGATATTCTCAACAGAACTAAATAAGTGACCCTTATTGAAGCTATGAGTGATGATCTGGGGCCAAAAATATTCATCGGACTGGGAAAAAGATAAATGTTCCATCTTCGTCTTTACCATCACATTACAAAATCGATATTGTTATTTTCTCAAAACAATGTTCAATATAATTCTAATTATACATTTTTACAGATTGAATAAGTAGTAGTTGAATCACCTTACCCCTTTTCAAACTCAATATGATAGTGAGTAACCTACATAAGTATGTGCTCATTATTACATTTAGATTTTATCCAAAGTTTTAGTACAACATTTCCATTTAACCATTAATTTTAGGTTTCATTAATTTCTTTACTTTGACCATAGTGGCTCAAAATTCTTAGTTTCATGAGAAATTTATGAGGCATACTGAGAGTGAATCAGGTAAAATTTCCTTCCAAAATTATAATTATAGGTTGTGAGATCACGCCTTATGACCTCTTGTTCCACCATGATAACTCCTCAATTGATGATGTTCCCAAGTAATTCCCTCTAAATGGCCACATCATGTGGTAAAAATAGAAGGTATCATTTCATGACCACTTATTTTTCAATTATTTATTTTAAGTTGCTTCACTTTTCATTTGAATCCATGGCCTATATCATATATATAAATTGATCTTAAAATTTACTTTCATTTTATTTATTATTTTTTAGTGATTTTATTTTATCTTCATTCATGAAAATATGAATTCTACCTACTTATACAATCTAATGTAACTTTTCTTATCCATGGGTTGATATACTAATGACTCAATCCTTTTTCCCCCATCATGGTAAGTTTCAAATTTCCAATAAAATTTAGCAGGAACTATTATTTCCCTTATATGTTCAATTTAAATACAACCAAATGTCACACATAATTACCCTACATTTAAATTCAAAAGTAAAAATAAATGACCTATAAAAATTTTACATTCTTGATGTTAATTTAGTTTGTTTATCTTACATTTTATAGAAACATTTTACACATAACTACCCAAAATTTAAATTCAGATGCAAAAAAATTAGATATCACTAATTTCTTTACATATTCATGTGCATTTAAATTTCATATTCATTTAATATGTGAAAAGGATGAGAAAAAATTTTATATGGTTGTGTAATAAACCCAACTCTCATTAGACATGTCATTACTGTACATATATATCATTTATTTCTATACAATTTGAATATGTATTTTACAATAGATTTCATTCAAATAAGAAATCACCTTTTTTATAAAATTGTTTCAATTTATTCATTACAACTATTATAGAAATGGGATCTTATAGTTGAGTTACCTACTAAATAAGTATATAAATTTTCATCTATAATCAATATTTATATTTATGTATATATATTGTAAGTGTGTACTAATTGATGTAAAAAAACATATGTATAAAAATTTGAATATTTTTAATTAATATAATTTTATGACCCCCCGTGTCCATGGATTCTCCCCCTTTTATTCACTATTCTCTTTGACTATCCATATTATAACCCTTTCCTCCCAAGGTACTCTAAATAATTGATTTTTTTCTTATTTTTTCTATTTTTTATCATTTTTTGTATCCTATATTGGTTTAACCAACTATCCACCATGAAACATGATGAGTCCCATATAAATTTTTTAGTATTTTAACATGAATTATATCCATAATTTATTTAATTTAGAATGAATATAGGAGAAGATCTTCAACAACTGTAAGGAAATAAATGTCCCCATAATATTACCATGCAACAAGTTTTGTAGATTAATTATGTGTGTGATTTATTATAATATAGATGATATAAGAATTTTTATATTCAAAGTGTTTTTTTTGTTTTAGGTTTGTTTGATAATGGAACATCAAAATCCACTAGATACTTTAGATCATGAATACACTATGGTAGTCGAGGGACCTTTTTACCCACCACCCTATTTTAAGTAATTGTTCACATCCTTTTTCTTCTCAGATTAATGTCTTATAGAATTTATTCCATTACTTATTAGGTTTACTTATCTAATGTTTTTTCAATGATTTTACTTATTACACATTCCAATATATTGTTCTTTGATTTTTTTAAAACTTAAGATGAAAATTCTCATGTACTTATACATAAAAATGATATTTGTCACTATTTATAGGAACCCCTTCTATGAAACCATTTTTGTCCACATAAATATGCAAAATAGATTTTATACTAGTTAATTTAAAACCAAAAAACACATCAATCCATGATGAAACCATATCTATTTAATTTAATAGGATGATCCATGTAACACTCTGCCTAGGAAGCCCCTAAACTAGTTCCCTAGGCTGGTATGCCATAAGGCCTCAAGAAGGACTCCCCATACAATAGAGGCCACTGAATATCGATGAGGACCTGTGAAGTTTCCATGGGGAGACTATTCTCTCATGTCAAAGTAGTTATAGAAGTGGAAGTAAAGAGAAACATATAAACCATACCAGATAACCATCTTATATAAATCATGCGAGTACCAAAACAAATACTATATCAAAATTCCATAATAATGAGTATGCCATATATGCCAAGGATTCCTTGTGGGTGGATCACTTACATGAATAATAAGACTAAAAAAATCAATTAAGGATTATCCCCAATTGGTCATATGTCTAGCTCGGTCCCATAATCCATAACCATGCAAGCATTCCAATCCCACTACCATCAATTTTGAGCCTTACCCTATAGCTATAACCTATGACCAAATAGAGATATCTACTTATATCCCTAAGTTTCATGGAAGCCTAAGCAATGTGTGAGTAAAATTTAGCAGGCCACCAAAAATGGTGTCCCTAAAATAATCAATCTGATATAAAACTACATTCAGAAGTGATCAAGTTAAAGAGTTCAATAATTTTTAAAAATATTATATATGATTATTAAATAAGGTGGGCGATACGAAATAAATAAATAAACAAACTTTTTATGTCTAGGGTATGACAACCCTGCTTTTTATTACAACTTAAGCATGCTTTATTACATAAAACTTCACTTGATGCAACAAAGAATATCGAGAGGTTTAGTGTCTTTGGGGCTTAGGATCATTACATAAAAACTTTAAACTTGAAATACAACATCTTTATTGAAAACTTCCTTTACATGACCACTACATTCCTTCATACTTAGCATTGCATGGGATAACCTGAGGACATGCATAAGAAAAGGGTGAGCTATAAATCCCAGTAAGGGAGTACACAAAGAATAACATGAGGAGTACAATACATGTTAGGCAATAGGAACATCAATAGAGAATAAGAGTAACAAGAACATAAAGGCATGATAAAGCATGATAATCATAACATGGAAATGTGGCAACAACACTTAACATTGAATTAGCATGAGCCAAGGCTCATTGCACATGGAGCATGAGTAAACCCTCATTGCACTTGAAGCAAGAGTAAACCCTCGTTGCACTTGAATTAGCATGAGTCAACACTCATTGCACATGACGTATCATGATACTATACTTTACCCAATGCATTGGAGCGCTATAAAGGGCACACCCTTCTTAAACATTTCATTTCATGCATAAGTGTGCCACATGGATCATAAAACATGGATTCATAAAAGATAATCATTTATTCCACGATAAAGGAATATGGAATTCATACATGAAACTTTATAATCAATTAGTAAATATTCATAAAGGTTAATACCCTTGATGGAGAAATGGGCATGGTATTCACTACACAATGATATTGGCTTAGAAAATCGGTGTGATTTCGGCAGCGTAACGGCGTGACATAAGAATTCATAAAAAATGGTTGATGAGAGAGAAAGGGGTTCCTCATAATATTTACATGTAATGTACAGTAAGGAGGTCATATAGATACATGTACCAACAATTAAAAAGGAATTTAGATTCATGATACAAAAATATTGCTTGAATATAGAAGGGGAGAAAAAGGTTCCTTTCGGAATTTCGGCATAGTAACGGGTGTACATGGGAGGCATTTAATGAGAGAGAAAGGGGTATCCCATAATTCAAACAATAAGAGGGAAGTATGGTATAGGTGCTAAACCATACCCCAACATTCATAATTGAAATTAAAAGGGCAATACAACTTAAAGAAAATTGACAAAAATGAGAAAGGAAGAAAAAAAACCCTTACTTGGAAGTGTGCTTCCAAAGGCTAGAGAGAGGCTTGTGAGAGGCTTCTTGGGAGCTTGGGGCACCTTGAGAGGATTATAGATAGAGTAGGGCAGAGGTTGGGCGAACTCCAATGGCTTTGAGTGAGGAGTAAGTGGGAGATTGGGTGGGTTTATATAGGAAAGGTGAGGGAATTCTTTATTATTTAGGTTTGGGACCCCTTATATTAAAATAATCCAAACCACAAACCATCCCATGGTATTTTACCATGTTTTTTGGAAAAGTAAAGAGGAAAACAATATTTTACAAGGCCAAGGTCCGAACGTATTAAAAAATTAGGGTTTCTTATGTGGAGGTGAGTCACACTCCCATGGAAATTAATTTAAAAAGGCAAAGTGTTGAATAAGTCTTGAGGGCTCCATTAATGCTTTGAAAAGTAAGTCAAACAAACCCAAAACCTCATTATTTTAATTATAAAACACATATTGGCCGAACATAAGGATTATGGTATTTTATTACATCACCATTGGGTCATTATGATGTCATAAAACACATTATATATTTAAATGGTATTTAATTTTTACCCAAAAATTTGATTGTCTCAGAAAATTATGAAAAATTCACCGTTGGATAATTTCGATGTCCTGATTCCAAAAATAATATTTATTTTATCTAAATAATTTTCTAAATATGTGAATTTTCACTTTTAAAATAAAAACCGACATTTATAAAAAATTCACGGGTTTTGACAGAAATGGCTTTCAAACCTTAATAAAAATTTTAATTGCATTCATAAAATTATAAGATCATTTATATTTAATAAAAATTAATTTAATATTAATAATAATATTTTATTAAAATATTATTTAATTCAAAATTCCTTTAATTTAATAAAATATAATTCTTAATTAAATAATAATTAAAAACACCATTTGTACTTTGAAAACTAATTACAATGTATCAAAAGTGACTAGAAATTATATTCATTATTATATACAGAAATAATGTACATGAACATGGTGCTACTTATTTGTTACATAAACCCTTAAAATAGCCGCATAAGACCTAATGGTAAGGTGTGCGATGGTGACAGACTCTTGGGGTGGCTCGGATAACATCGCTCGAGTTGTAATTTCAATCAACTTCCACTTTTCCCGTAGACGATCACGTTAGAGATTGACTTGATGAAGCTCAGCTTGGGCTTGGTCAAGGGCAAATCTCAAAGACACCACCTCTTTTCCGAGCTCCGACAAATGGGCTTCGTAAGGGGCAATTCTACTGGATGAGGCCATCGCTTCCTTTGTCTGAGTAGAAATGGGTTCGTTAAAGCCTTATATTTATACTACTCATATGATCACTGTTCAATGGCTATAAAAGTAACGGTCACAAATCTTAATGTAAAACTAAAGAAGTTGACATCTTATAAAAACATTTTTCATAAAGAAACATTTAACTACATCAAGAGGGATTTTCCATTAATGAAACTTTGGGTCGTTACAATATTCCCCCCTTAAGAAATTTCGCCCTCGAAATTTTCCTTTTCCCACACTAAAACAATTGTGGGTAACTCAGCTTCATCATATCCTCCGACTCCCAAGTTTCTTCTTCAAACTTGTGGTTTCTCCACAACACCTTGACGATGGGCATTTTCTTATTTCGTAGAACTTTTTCTCTACGATCTAAGATCTTCACTGGTTGCTCCTCATAAGAAAGATCGTCTTCTAATTGTACCACCTCGGAAGAGAGTACATGTGAAGGGTCTGGTATGTACTTCCTTAAGAGGGATACATGGAAGACATCATGCACCTTGACCATAGTAGGTGGAAGTGCTAGTCGATAGGCCACAGCCCCAACACGATCAAGAATCTCGAAGGGGCCGATGTACCTTGGACTTAACTTCCCTTTCTTTCCAAACCTCATGAACTTCTTCCATGGAGATATGCGTAAAAACACCATGTCTCCGACTTTAAACTCAAGGTCTCATCGACGATTATCTGCATAACTCTTCTGTCGACTTTGGGCTGCCTTGATATGCTGCTGAATGGTTTTCACCTTCTCCACCATTTCTTCGACCATTTCTGGTCCAAGCAGCTTACGTTCACCGACCTCATCCCAACATGCTGGTGTTCTACACCTTTTCCCATACAGGGCTTCATATGGTGCCATTTGGATGCTCGAGTGGAAACTATTATTATAAGAGAACTCAACTAGAGGAAGATGTTGATCCCATCCTCTTTTAAAGTCCATTGAGCATGCTCTCAACATATCCTCAAGTGTTTGGATATTCCGCTCGGATTGGCCATTAGTTTGAGGATGATAGGCCGTACTGAAGTTCAGTTCAATATTTAGAGCATGTTGAAGACTCTTCCAAAACTTAGAGGTAAATCTTGGATCTCGGTCAGAAACAATAGATAGTGGTACTCCATGCAACCGTACCACATCCCTGATATATATCTATGCCAGTTGATCCAAAGAGAAATCCTCTCGAATAGCAATAAAGTGTGCAGTATTTGTAAGACGATCCACAACAACCCAGATTTCATTGTTGCCTTTGGATGTCCTTGGAAGTCCAGTGACAAAGTCCATGGTGATGTTCTCCCATTTCCATTCTGGTATGGGCAATGGTTGCATCATCCCCTTAGACTTCTGCCTCTCTGCCTTCACTTGCTGACACACCAGGCACTTTGATGTATATTCAGCGATCTCCTTCTTCATATTATCCCACCAAAAGTTTTCTCGGAGATCTCGATACATCTTTGTGCTCCCTGGGTGAATAGAGAAATTTGAACTATGTGCATCATCCAAAAGTTCCTTCTTCAGCTCCGAACTTGATGGAACACATAGTCTTTTCCCAAACCACACAATTCCTTCTTCATTAACATTAAACTCTGAGGATTTTCCCTTTTTGATAGCTTCCACTTTTTCTTGGATTCCTGCATCATCCTTTTGAGCATCCTTTAACCTTTCCAAAAGAGATGGTTGAGCAATCATTTGTGAAAGGATTGATGATGTTCCCTTATTTATGATTCCCACATCCATCTTCATAAAGTCTAAGAAGATTGGATCCTTCTCAATTCTCATCATTGATAGAATCGCTGGATCCTTTCTACTTAGGGCATCTGCCACCTTGTTCGCTTTCTCAGGGTGGTAATGTATTGAATAGTCATAATCCTTGATGATCTCTATCCATCTTCTCTGGTGCATATTAAGCTCTTTCTGTGTGAATATATATTTAAGACTCTTGTGGTCAGTATATATCTCACATTTCTCTCCATAGAGATAATGCCGCCAGATTTTCAAGGCAAAGATCACCGCCTCCAACTCCAGATCATGCGTTGGATAGTTTCGCTCATGGATTTTCAACTTCCTTGAGGCATAGGATATCACTTTATCATTCTGCATCAGCACACATCCTAAGACCTTCTTCGAAGCATCACTGAATACCACAAAAAGCTCCCCACTTGTGGGTAAAGTGAGCATGGGTGCAGTGATAAGCCTCCTTTTCAACTCCTTGAATCTTTCTTCGCATTCATCACTCCAAGAAAACTTTACTCCCTTTCGAGTTATCTTGGTAAGAGGGTTGGACAATCGTGAGAAATTTCTCACAAATCGTCGATAATATCTAGCTAACCCCAAGAAGCTACGGATATCAGTTACCGATGTTGGCCTCGACCATCCCTCAATTGCATCTGTTTTGGATGGGTCCACAGATATCCCAATGCTTGTGATGATATGGCCCAAGAATGAGACCTCCTTCAGCCAGAACTCACACTTGCTGTACTTGGCATAGAGCTTCTCCTTGCACAAAGTCTCCAGTACAGT
Source organism: Viscum album (assembly GCA_963277665.1). Lineage (NCBI taxonomy): Eukaryota > Viridiplantae > Streptophyta > Magnoliopsida > Santalales > Viscaceae > Viscum > Viscum album. The sequence continues at coordinate 1,660,364,257 of OY728153.1, forward strand.
TCTTAAATGCTCCTCATGGTCCTCCTTGGTTTTGGAGTATATTAGAATATCATATATAAATACTACCACAAATTTGTCCAGGTAATCTCTAAAGACTCTATTCATCAAGTCCATGAATATTGCTGGAGCATTGGTGAGTCCGAAAGGCATTACTATGAATTCATAGTGCCCGTACCTTGTACGAAAAGCAGTCTTGGGTATATCTTCCTTCTTCACCCTTACTTGATAATATCTCGACCGCAAGTCCACCTTGGAGAAGTATTGTGCTCCATGCATCTGATCAAACAAGTCGTTGATTCTTGGGAGAGGATACTTGTTCTTTATCGTGATTTTGTTAAGTTCATGATAATCGATGCAAAGCCGCATTGACCCATCCTTCTTCTTGACGAAGAGGACTGGTGCACCCCATGGTGATGCACTTGGGCGTATAAACCCTTTATCCATATTCTCCTGTAGTTGTTTCTTTAGCTCTTCAAGCTCAACAACAACCATTATATATGGAGTCTTGGATATTGGTAGTGCCCCAGGTATAAGTTCAATTGAGAACTCAACATCTTTTATTGGAGGAAGACCAGGAAGTTCCTCGGGAAATACTTCAGCGAATTCCCTCACAATAGGCATTTCTTCAAGGGTGGTTTCTTCTTTGGACTCAATCATCTGAGCCAGATATGCGTGCTCATAAGGCAGTGATATCCATGATTGAGATGATGGAGCTAAAAGAGATTCATCTTCCTCCTGACACTTGTAAAGAATCGGGGGTCGATTCTCCATATGGAGTGTGATTTCCCTCTCCTGAAAATTTATGTTGGCTCTATATAAGGAAAGCCAATCCATACCGAGAATTGCATCAAATTCCACCAGAGGGAGTATGATGAGGTTCTCCGGGAAATTCAATCCACAGATTATAACAGGGGAGGACTTATACTCATGGTATGCAATGATTGCCCCATTTGCTGTACTCACCGACATCTTTACTTCCATGATTTGTGGTGGTGCAGGGATTGTTCTACAAAACTTTTGAGATATAAAAGAATGCGTAGAACCTGAATCAAAAAGTACGTTCGCTATTCTTGAATGAATAACTAGCGTACCTGTCACCACTTTGTTGTCGGGGTTCACTTCGGCAGAAGTGATGGAAAAAGTTCTTCCTTGCTGTCTTGGAGGTTGCTGGTTGCCTTCGATAACCCTTGGATTAGGGCACTGATTTGCAAAATGACCCGATTCTTTGCATTTGTAGCATTGAACAACGCGTTGAGGTTCGAACGAAGCGTTCCTCTCCTCTGTCGTAGTCGCAGGTCCTTCTTGCTGACAGTTAACAGCTAGGTGCCCTTCTCTTCCACACTTGAAGCATTTTCTTGTCCCCCTAAGGCAATTTCCAGGGTGCTTCTTTCCACACTTTTGGCAAGTGGGGTGCTGGAACTTCTTAGCGCCGTTGGATTTATCCATCGGACCACCAGCATTGAATTCCACCTTACGTTTCTTGTCCCCATGATACCCCTGTGATTCTCCGATCTCCATTTCAACCTTGAGGGCACATCAGACAATTTCCTCATAGCTGTCGAAGTCACGGATCGCTAATGCTTTCTGCAAGCTAGGCTTCAACCCACCAAAGAAGCGGTCGAACTTGCATTTGGGGGTAACGACAAAGTCGGAAGCGTACCGTGCAAGCCTTGTGAAGTTTTCCTCGTACGCTCCCATAGATTCTTCATCTTTCTATTTGAGGGAAAGGAAGTCCCTTTCCATCTTAAGACGGAGGGTGCGTGGAAAATATTTATCGAAAAATATCTTCCGGAATTACTTCCATTACAAAGCCTCGATCTCCTCCTCAGGCTTCGTATTTTTTATCAGCGTCCACCATTGATCAGCTTCACCCTCCATACGATAAGCAGCCAGGAGAACCTTCTCTTTTTAATAGCATTGGAGGATGGAGAATATCTTTTCAATGGAGTTGATCCATTGTTCAGCGATCATGGTATCAGATGATCCACTAAAAGTAGGAGGCCTTTGTCTCATGAATCTCTCGATAGCGACTTGTTCTTTCTTAGGGGGGGTTGAACGTTCCTCTTGACCAGTGTTTCTTTTCAAAACTTGAGTTAGCTGAGAGAGAAGTGTGACAAAGTTCGCGATTCTCGCTCCCATTGGATTGGGCATCTCATAAGTACAATCATCACATTGATCTTCACAACGGTTGTTAGCCCGAGTTCTCCTATTACTAGCCATTGGCTGGAATAAAAGGAAAGTTAGGGGTAACACATAAAGGGTAATCCAAATACAAAAGTTGATGACTTATAAATAAACTTTAATCTCTTTAACTCATGAGTCTATAGGATTCAATCTAGGCTTTTCATGATCTTCCTTCTAACATATATTCTTAGGGGCATTTTTTCCCTTAACAAGGGTTCATACTAAGATTGTGAATTTATCAAAACATATCCCCCAGGAGTGTCGTAACCAAGAGTGCAGCAAGGCCCGTTGTTGTGCACCAGTTCTCGTTCGAGTCTAGCTCAAAGCGGTGTTTTCGGGTTTTACCCCTAGGATACATCTGTGCCAGAGCCGCCTCTACCTGCTCGTATCCAGACAGGGATGTATTTGTTTGATAAACCACTTACTTAGTATTTACCAAAACTTAGGGATGTTTTTATTATGCTTATTCTTGTATCTAAGGCTTTACTAGGGTTTCCTAATCCCAAAAATAACTAAACCTATCCTTTGATACCAACTATGACAACCCTGCTTTTTATTACAACTTAAGCATGATTTATTACATAAAACTTCACTTGATACAACAAAGAATATCGAGAGGTTTAGTGTATTTGGGGCTTAGGATCATTACATAAAAACTTTAAACTTGAAATACAACATCTTTATTGAAAACTTCCTTTACATGACCACTACATTCCTTCGTACTTAGCATTTCATGGGATAACCTGAGGACATGCATAAAGAAAGGGTGAGCTATAATGTAACATCCCAGGTAAATAAAGAATAAGACATATTCATATTTTTTAATATTTTTTAATTAAATATTAATTTTATTTTGAAGGGGTTGCTATGTACGATAGCGTGCCCGATACGCAACAATGAGTTTCTTTGAAATCTTACGTTACACGCTAATAATATAATTTCAAATGTTAGTTAACAAGTAGCCGTTGTACTGGCGGGAATGGATAGAAATAACTAAAATATTATTATATATGTTTTTAAATGTTTTTACATTTACCCAATAAAAGATAAAGGCTTAAAATACGGAAAGAGTTCAATTTTAGGCATTTATACCCTAATTTTCACTAAGGGTTCACTTATCACCTTTTGATGGAGAACCGTCATTAAATATAGTTTTGATCAATCTTATAAATTCTATTGGACCAAAAATAACTCTTCTTTAGAATCGGGACATCAAAATTTACTTTGTGTAAATTTTTGGTACCTTTCCGATAAAGTTCATTTTTTAATGAATAGTGTAAAATGTTGTATTTTAATTCAAAACCTCTTTTTAATCTAATTTATTTATATGATTAGATTATCTTTTGAATTTTTTTTAAAGTGAAATTAGAAAATATTTTTACCATTAAATCCAATAGTGTTCATTGGAATTAATTTCACTTTGAAATCGGACTTAAACTAGTGTCAATCTTTTGATACTTATTGTTTCATAAAAACACGCTATTTGCTCTGACAGTGGGAATTAATTATTAAATTAATTAATGTGACTTATATGTTTTTAATTTTGTAAAATGGAATTCATTTTTGAATTCGTAATATCAAATATATCTTAGGGTGAATTTTTGGTAATTTTCTGAAAAACTTCAATTTTTGATGAATAGTGAAACCCCTAAGTGGTACTTATAAAAACTGATTTTCCGTTTAAATGAAATTTTGCCATCATTGTGTTTTGATTTTCAAAAATCCTAAATACATGGTTGTCATTAATAATTAAAATGTGGTTCAATGAGATTAAAATAATTTTTTGGTGAATAGTAACTTATTAAGTTTTAATCGCAATTAGTGGTAATTAGTGTAGTTTAAGGTAAAAATAATGTTTTAATAATATGAGATGAGCTTGACACATGTCCTACCCTCATTGGATGTGTCATTGCCGACCAAGACAAGCCATGGGTCAACTTGGGGACCCCATGGAGCCACTTTGGTTGGGAAATGACATAAATAACTTTTTATTTAATGTAAAAGTAAAAATGACACAAACATAATATGTTTTACGAAAAAAAAATTTACATGGGGTTATAAGGATCAGCTTTTTGATTATAAATAGTAATTGGAAATCTAAAAAGATTTACTACATCATATTATTTTTTTATAATTTTTAGACTTTAAATAAATTAAATTATTTATGACATCATGATGATGCAGCGATGACTTCATTATTTAACGATTTAAATAAAATGGAAAGATAATGTAATATCTAAAACCTACACATGTCCAAAACCTATTGGATGGGAATATTACGAATCCTTATCATCTTATATTCAAAATATATCAATGTGGGACCTTAGAAATTCTAAAAACGTTTGAAAATAAAATAATAGTTTCATGATTTCCAAAAGTGCCCCTCCTCTCCTCTTATAAAAGGCCCCCACCTCTACCTCATTTCACACACTCCTAAAGCCTTTGGATCAGCCATACCCTACCCATTTACTCTCTCCACATCCCTATACTAATACTAGAAGATTCCCTTTGGGAAGAATCCTTTCAAAGGAAGCCTTTAGGCTCAAATCAAAAGGAGTTACACTTTTAAAGGTAATTCATTCTCTCTTGTTCATTTGTTTTATTTTGCTTCTCCAACCCCCTAAACTCTTTTTATTTACTTATTTTGTAACAACACCAGTATCTTAAATATACTAGGATGTTGTTATAATATTTATTCGAGCTACACTCTCACACAACTACATCAAATGGTTAAAGAACATACGGTTTCCGTGGATGGCGAAATTCTGCCTCCCGAAACGATGATTGTTCAATACTCATTTAACACCTTCAAAAGTGGTCATTATGATGTCACTATTTTTATATATGATATATAATATGTTTATTCTTTCCTTAAGTTTCTGTATTTTTCATTTATGGCATACCATTATTGTTTCCATTATGGGTAAATACGATATCTTCATTTTAGGAAGTGCGGACTACCGCCCCCTAAAAGTGATTTGATTTGTTAATACAATATGTGGGATGTGTAAAGGATAAAGTTAATGACATTATATATGTTATTATACTGGAATTATAATATACTCTTATATCATTATGATTCCATTCTATAAAATACGAAATAGAAATGAAAGTAGCGTTCATGCGTACGTACGGCTTACCGTCTCCATGAACAGTGCATTTCATTTCTTACCTCTAAATTATTATGTAATATTATAAATACATGTATATTCTGGATATATATGATATATATGATATCAAAATCATGAATTTCATTCTGGATATAAAGAACCTTTGACCACACGAACAACATGTAATTGTAAGAAGTCCACTTTCGACTTAAGAACCAAATATTGACAAAACAAACATTATTAACTTAAATGGTTACATAATGTTTATAACATGGCAATAAGTGATATAAAAGGAATAATGAACTTTAAAAAGGTTCTTAATCAAATATAAATTAACTCAAGTTTATTATTCAGGACGTTAAAGAACGATCGAGTCAAGTCAGACCTGAGGTAAGGGACTTCGTCTCAATCTGCTTTCATTAAGGCATATTTCATTTTATACACAACTTTCTTTTATACGGTGTATAAACCCCTTTGAATTTTACTTTTATACAAAAGGAATCTTTTTCTACGAAGCGTTTTACTTAACGACAAAAAGGAATGTTTCTTTTAACGTACGCGGCGACAAAGACCTTTTCCGCCACCGCGAGTATTATTTGGTATTTGGCTTCCTCAACAAGCCGTAATGTTTTTAAAATAAAATAAATACCATATACTCTTTTATGTATTTTGGTATTGAAAATGGTTTTGATAAAGGATTCTATTATGATATATTGTGATTGAAATGTGGAAATGTTATCATTCCTTTATATTGGTTTTATGTTTTATGATTTTATATTGGTACTTGGACATTTTAACGGGTGGTTACGTTATAAACCATATGATGGGTGGTGCCGTGAATACCAGGACGGGTGGTTACGTTATAACCTCCAATGCATTGGGTATGGAAGTCGGCCGTATGGCTATTCCATTAAGTATGTATGGAAATTGGCCGTATGGCTATTCCATTAAGTGATATGTGTGGAAGTCGATTGTATGGTTATTCCACTTAAGTATGTTTATGTCCCAAGTTACCTTTATATATGTTATGTGTTCTTTATATGGGTTTTATGGTAATCCTTTGGTTATAAAAAAGTAAGTAATGATACTTTATTCAGTGAAGAGTTTTTACTACTTCATGAAGGTGAAGGTATTACTTTGATAGAGTATACATGGTTTACTTGATGTTTGAAAAACTAACAGTTTTCATTCTTTGTGTATCCCTTACTGAGCTTTTTATGCTCACCCCAAGTTTTTTTGAAATGTTTTTCACAGGACTTAATGTGGAATAAGGTCAAGGATGGGATCAAGGGAATGTCATGCTATATAAAACATGGAACTAGACATGTTTCTTTTAAGAGTTTTTTTATTATGAAAACTTAGTATAAGTGACTACATTGTAATCTTTTGAGATGTAATAGTTATGTTCTAATTCTCTAAAACTCTAAACCTGAAAAGATCCTCAACGTGAATTATTCATTTAATTCAATATTAAGTAAGGATTAAGGCCGGGGCCTTATAGTTGGTATCAAAGGTCGGTTTAGACAACTTTAGGAGTTAGAAAAGTGTTAAATTATAATATGATTGAAATGATATAGCATTTACGGATTACCATGTTGCTTCGCCTAAGATATTTCTGTGTTCAGAATGGTTTTCCGCAGAGGAAACAAAGAAACTATGTTGGGACGACATCAGGAGGAAGACAACCTTCCAAATCAGCAACCTGAGATAGTCGGAATCGGAACTGAACAGTTTGTTGCAGTGATGGCACAGTTGACTCAGGCTATAAATGGTGGTGGTATCCATGCACGAGATCAGCCAGATCAACCGCAGAGGAACATGTCAGTGGTGGAACATTTCATGAGGCAACATCCCCCATCATTCAGAGGATCATCTGACCCTGTGCAAGCTGAAGGGTGGATTAAAGCATTGGAGAAGATTTTTGATGTCATGGGGTGTTCAGAACATCAAAAGGTTAGTCTTACTGTTTACTGTTTTGAAGGTGAAGCTGATCAGTGGTGGTCGATGGTGAAAAATATCAGGGATAGTGATGAGATTGAGGATCTTCATTGGGACGAATTCAAAGGTATGTTTCTTGAGAAATATTTTCCTAAGGTGGTTCGTCTTAGGATGGAAAAACAGTTCCTAGAATTGAGGCAGGAGGATGATTCAGTGGCTGCTTATGAAGCAAAGTTCACTCGATTGGCAATGTATGCTCCAAACTTCATACGAGATCTTGATAGTAAAATAAACCATTTTTACTCAGGGTTAAAGCCAAAGTATCGAAGTGCTTTAGCTTCTCGTGAGTTCAAAAGTTATGAAAAACTTGTTCGATGTGCGGAGAAGGTGGAAATGGAGTTTGCCGATGATCAGGTGTTCTATGACAAACAACAGAATAAGAGGTCTAGTTGGCAGGCAAAGGGGAAGAATTCATCAAAGAAGCAAGGAGGTAAGAAAACCAAATATCCATCCTGTGAGAAGTGTGGTAAAATGCATCCTGGAGAATGTTTATCCAAGTCTGGTAAGTTCTTTCAGTGTGGTAAGTCTGGTCATATTGCTCGTAATTGTAAGGAAGATGATCAAGCAGGCAATGAAAAGCCAACGGTAAGACGTTTTAAGTGTAATGAAATGGGTCATTATGCAAACGAGTGTCCAAAGAAGAACTCAACTGGGGGAATGCAGCCATAATATAAGCAGAAAGGGGTGGTGAAATCCTTTGCAACAACTTCAGCAGATGTTGGGTCATCGAATGAAGTGGTATCAGGTACACTGTTTGTTTGTTTAGATTATGACAATGTGTTGTTTGATTCAGGGTCAACACACTCTTTCATTTCTGAGAAGTTTTCTAGTAAATTGGAAATTCCATATCAAGATATGAATCCTGAACTTATGGTAAAAACACCCGGAGGGAATGTTGAGACAAAAAGGAATTATAAGAAACTTCCTATCCTTGTGTGTGGAAAGAATCTACCAGCAAACCTTATTGTTTTGCCTCTAGTAGAGTTTGATGTTATTTTGGGCATGGATTGGATTTCTGTTTATCATGCTAAGATTGACTGCAGAGCTAAAATGGTTTCTTTTCAGAAAGATTTTCAGTTTGTGTACAAGAATGAACCCTTGATTTTGATAACATATCAGGAAGTTGAGAAACTAGTAAAAGACGGAAATGAATGTTACCTTGCACATATTGTTGAAAATAAAGGAATTGTTCAGATTAATGATGTGCCAGTGGTAAATGAGTATCTTGATGTTTTTCCTGATGAGTTTCCTGGTATTATTCATGATCAGGAAGTTGAATTTACTGTTGACTTAGTTCCTGATTCTAAGCCAATTTCAAAACCCCCTTATCGAATGGCTCAAGTTGAACTTTTAGGGTTAAAGAAACAATTGCAGGAGTTATTAGATAAAAATTTCATTCAACCTAGCACATCACCTTGGGGTGCTCCTATCTTGTTTGTTAAAAAGAAAGATGGATCAATGAGACTTTTCATTGATTATAGAGCCTTGAATAATATTACTGTTAAGAACAAGTATCCTTTGCCTCATATCGATGATTTGTTTGATCAGCTCCAGGGAGCTTAGTATTTTTTGAAGATTGACTTGAGTTCGGGGTACCATCAGTTGAAAGTAAAAGAAGGAGACGTTCCGAAGACGGCGTTCCGTACTAGATATGGCCATTATGAATTTGTAGTTATGCCTTTTGGGTTAACCAATGCACCTGCTGTATTCATGGACCTTATGAATAGAATTTTCCATGAGTTCTTGGATAAGTTTTTGGTTGTTTTCATCGATGATATTTTGGTGTTTTCTAAAAGTAAAGAAGAGCATGAAAGTCATTTAAGGGTTATCTTGCAAACCTTAAAAGAAAAGAAACTATATGGAAAATTCATCAAGTGTGAGTTTTGGTTACAACAAATTTCTTTCCTAGGTCACATTGTTTCAAAAGATGGCATAACTGTTGATCCTACTAAAACAAAAGTTGTTGAAGAATGGCCAAGACCCACAAATGTAACCGAGATCCGTAGTTTTCTTGGTTTGGCAGGTTACTACCGAAGGTTTGTTGAAAATTTTTCATGGTTATCTAGTCCAATGACTAAGCTAACTCGTAAGGGTGTTAAGTTCATCTGGACAAAAGAATGTGATGATTGTTTTCAGGAGTTGAAGAGAAGATTGGTGAATGCTCCAGTTTTGGCACTTCCTTCCAGGAATGGTGAGATTTTTATATACAGTGATGCTTCGTTGAAGGGACTTGGCTATTTCCTTATGCAGAATGATCAGGTAATTGCTTATGCTTCACGACAGTTGAAAACTCATGAGGTAAATTACCCTACACATGATTTGGAATTAGTTGTTGTTGTCTTTACTTTAAAAATTTGGAGGCATCATTTGTATGGAGTAAAGTGTGAAATATATACTGATCATAAAAGTTTAAAGTATATATTCACTCAGAAAGAATTGAACATGAGACAGAGGAGATGGCTGGAATTAATCAAGGATTATGATTGTACAATTCATTACCATCCGGGAAAAGCAAATAAAGTGGCTGATGCTTTGAGTCGAAAAAGTAATGCTTCATTAGCAATGTTGCGTTTGGAACATGATCCTTTGGTTAAGGATTTGATGAACTTTGGTATAGAAGTTGTTGGTGTAGGAAGTTATTCTGTTTTGTTTCAGGTATTAGTGAAATATTCTCTATCAGACAGAATCAAGCAAGCACAGAAGCAAGATAGTGAGTTGCAGAAAAAGGTAGAGCTGGTTCAGAAAGGTATGTTGCCTGAATTCAACATTAATAATGATTGTGTTTTGAGCTTTGGGAAGATATTGTGTGTACCTTGTGATTCACAGTTGAAGAATGAGTTGTTATGTGAGGCTCATAGTTCCCCGTTTTCAGTTCATCCTGGGAGTACTAAGATGTATAGAGATCTACGGGAGTATTACTGGTGGGATGGAATGAAAAGAGATATTGCTGATTTTACTGTGAAGTGTTTGAAATGTCAACAGGTTAAAGCAGAGCGGCAGTTACCAAAAGGGATGCTTCAGCCTTTACCAGTGCCAGAGTGGAAATGGGAGAATATATCCATGGACTTTGTTGTGGTATTACCGAAGACATCTCGAGGTAATAATGCAATCTGGGTTATTGTTGATCGCTTGACCAAGTCTGCTCATTTCCTTGCTATACGAGATATGTTTTCCCTAGATCAACTTTCCCGTTTGTATCTTAAAGAGGTAGTCAGGTTACATGGAGTTCCTCTCTCCATTGTATCTGATCGTGATCCCAGGTTCACATCTAACTTTTGGAAAGGCTTTCAGAAGTCATTGGGTATTAAATTAAATTTTAGTACAACTTTTCATCCTCAATCAGATGGGCAGTCAGAACGAACAATTCAGACCTTGGAGGATATGCTACGAGCTTGTTCGATGGATTATCAGGGAAGTTGGGACCAACATCTTTCTTTGGTTGAGTTTTCTTATAATAACAGCTTTCATTCCAGTATACAGATGGCACCATTTGAGGCATTATATGGGAAGCGATGTCGAACTCCAACATTTTGGGATGAAGTGGGTGAAAGGAAGCTGATGGGACCAGAATTGGTAGAAGAGATGGTAGAAAAAGTTCAGTTGATTCAGAAGCACATGAGAACAGCTCAGAGTAGGCAGAAGAGTTATGCGGATAACCGGAGGAGGGATCTATCTTTCGAGTTAGGTGATCATGTTTTTCTCAAGGTTTCTCCTTGGAAAAGTGTGATGAGATTTGGTAATAAAGGAAAGCTGAGTCCAAGGTTCATTGGACCATATGAAATTCTGGAGAGAGTTGGATCAGTTGCTTACCAAGTGGCTTTACCTCCGAGTTTATCTTAGGTACACAATGTTTTTCATGTTTCGATGTTGAGGAAGTATATGCCAGATCCATCTCATGTTTTGAGTCCAGAGGTAGTTCAGCTGGAGGAGAACCTATCTTATGAAGAACAACCAGTCCAGATTCTTGACAACAGAGAGCAGGTGTTACGGAATAAGGTGATTCATCAGGTAAAGGTTTTTTGGAAAAACCATGTGATTGAAGAGGCAACGTGGGAATCTGAAAATGCTATGAGGGATAAATATCCCCACTTATTCGATAATTGAATAAAATTGCGAGGACGCAATTCTCAAAAGGGGGGAAGGATGTAACATCCCAGGTAAATAAAGAATAAAAAATATTCATATTTATTAATATTTTTTAATTAAATATTAATTTTATTTTGAAGGGGTTTCTATGTACGATAGCGTGCCCGATACGCAACAATGAGTTTCTTTGAAATCTTACATTACACGCTAATAATATAATTTCAAATGTTAGTTAACAATTAGCTGTTGTACTGGCGGAAATGGATAGAAATAACTAAAATATGATTATATATGTTTTTAAATGTTTTTACATTTACCCAATAAAAGATAAAGGCTTAAAATACGGAAAGAGTTCAATTTTAGGCATTTATACCCTAATTTTCACTAAGGGTTCACTTATCACCTTTTGACGGCGAACCGTCATTAAATATAGTTTTGATCAATCTTAAAAATTATATTGGACCAAAAATAACTCTTCTTTAGAATCGGGACATCAAAATTTACTTTGTGTAAATTTTTGGTACCTTTCCGATAAAGTTCATTTTTTAATGAATAGTGTAAAATGTTGTATTTTAATTCAAAACCTATTTTTAATCTAATTTATTTATATGATTAGATTATCTTTTGAATTGGTTTTAAAGTGAAATTAGAAAATATTTTTACCATTAAATCCAATAGTGGTCGTTGGAATTAATTTCACTTTGAAATCGGACTTAAACTAGTGTCAATCTTTTGATACTTATTGTTTCATAAAAACACGCTATTTGCTCTGACAGCGGGAATTAATTATTAAATTAATTAATGTGACTTATATGTTTTGAATTTTGTAAAATTGAATTCATTTTTGAATTCGTAATATCAAATATAGCTTAGGGTGAATTTTTGGTAATTTTCTGAAAAACTTCAATTTTTGATGAATAGTGAAACCACTAAGTGGTACTTATAAAAACGGATTTTCCGTTTAAATGAAATTTTGCCATCATTGTGTTTTGATTTTCAAAAATCCGACATACATGGTTATCATTAAGAAGTAAAATGTGGTTCAATGAGATTAAAATAATTTTTTGGTGAATAGTAACTTATTAAGTTTTAATCGCGATTTGTGGTAATTAGTGTAGTTTAAGGTAAAAATAATGTTTTAATAATATGAGATGAGCTTGACACATGTCCTACCCTCATTGGATGTGTCATGGCCGACCAAGGCAAGCCATGGGTCAACTTGGGGACCCCATGGAACCACTTTGGTTGGGAAATGACATAAATAACTTTTTATTTAATGTAAAAGTAAAAATGACACAAACATAATATGTTTTACGAAAAAAAAATTTACATGGGGTTATAAGGAGCATCCTTTTGATTATAAATAATCATTGGAAATCTAAAAATATTTCCTACATCATAGTATTTTTTTAAAATTTTTAGACTTCAAATAAATTAAATTATTTATGACATCATGATGATGCAGCGATTACTTCATTATTTAACGATTTAAATAAAATGGAAAGATAATGTAATATCTAAAACCTACACACGTCCAAAACCTATTTTATGGAAATATTTCAAAGCCTTATCATCTTATATTAGAAATATATCAATGTGGGACCTTAGAAATTTGAAACACTTTTGAAAATAAAATAATAGTTTCATGATTTCCAAAAGTGCCCCTCCTCTCCTCTTATAAAAGGCCCCCACCTCTACCTCATTTCACACACTCCTCAAGCCTTTGGATCGGCCATCCCCTGCCCATTTACTCTCTCCACATCCCTATCCTCATCCTAGAGGATTCCCTTTGGGCAGAATCCTTTCAAAGGAAGCCTTTAGGCTCAAATCAAAAGGAGTTACACTTTTAAAGGTAATTCATTCTCTCTTGTTCATTTGTTTTATTTTGCTTCTCCAACCCCCTAAACTCTTTTTATTTACTTCTTTTGTAACAAAACCAGTATCTTCAATATACTAGGATGTTGTTATAAGATTTATTCGAGCTACACTCCCACACAACTACATCAAATGGTTAAAGAACATACGGTTTCTGTGGATGGCGAAATTCTGCCTCCCGAAACGATGATTGTTCAATACTCATTTAACACCTTCAAAGGTGGACATTATGATGTCACTATTTTTATATATGATATATATTATGTTTATTATTTCCTTAAGCTTCTGTATTTTTCATTTATGGCATACCATTATTGTTTCCATTATGGGTAAACACGATATCTTCATTTTAGGAAGTGCGGACTACCGCCCCCTGAAAGTGATTTGATTCGTTAATACCATATGTGGGATGTTTAAAGGATAAAGTTAATGATTTTATATATGTTATTATACTGGAATTATAATATACTCTTATATCATTATGATTCCATTCTATAAAATACGAAATAGAAATGAAAGTAGTGTTCATGCGTACGTACGGCTTACCGTCTCCATGAACGGTGCATTTCATTTCTTACCTCTAAATGATTATTTAATATTATAAATACATGTATATGCTGGATATATATGATATATATGATATCCAAATCAGGAATGTCATTCTGTATATAAAGAACCTTTGACCACACGAACACCATGTAATTGTAAGAAGTCCACTTTCGACTTAAGAACCAAATATTGACAAAACAAACATTATTAACTTAAATGGTTACATAATGTTTATAACATGGCAATAAGTGATATAAAAGGAATAATAAACTTTAAAAAGGTTCTTAATCAAGTATAAATTAACTCAAGTTTATTATTCAGGACGTTAAAGAACGATCGAGTCAAGTCGGACCCGAGGTAAGGGACTTCGTCTCAATCTCCTTTCATTGAGGCATATTTCATTTTATACACAACTTTCTTTTATACGGTGTATAAACCCCTTTGACTTTTACTTTTATACAAAAGGAATACTTTTCTACGAAGCGTTTTACTTAACGAAAAAAGGAATGTTTCTTTTAACGTACGCGGCGACAAAGACCTTTTCTGCCACCGCGAGTATTATTTGGTCTTTGGCTTCCTCAACAAGCCGTAATGTTTTTAAAATAAAATAAATACCATATAATCTTTTATGTATTTTGGTATTGAAAATGGTTTTGATAAAGGATTCTATTATGATATATTGTGATTGAAATGTGGAAATGTTATCATTCCTCTATATTGGTTTTATGTTTTATGATTTTATATTGGTACTTGGACATTTTAACGGGTGGTTATGTTATAAACCATATGACGGGTGGTGCCGTGAATACTAGGACGGGTGGTTACGTTATAACCTCCAATCCATTGGGTATGGAAGTCGGCCGTATGGCTATTCCATTAAGTATGTATGGAAATTGGCCGTATGGCTATTCCATTAAGTGATATGTGTGGAAGTCGACCATATGGTTATTCCACTTAAGTATGTTTATGTCCCAAGTTACCTTTATATATGTTATGTGTTCTTTATATGGGTTTTATGGTAATCCTTTGGTTACAAAAAGGTAAGTAATGATACTTTATTCAGTGAAGAGTTTTTACTACTTCATGAAGGTGAAGGTATTACTTTGATAGAGTATACATGGTTTACTTGATGTTTGAAAAACTAACAGTTTTCATTCTTTGTGTATCCCTTACTGAGATTTTTATGCTCACCCCAAGTTTTTTTGAAATGTTTTTCACAGGACTTAATGTGGAATAAGGTCAAGGATGGGATAAAGGGAATGTCATGCTATATAAAACATGGAACTAGACATGTTTCTTTTAAGAGTTTTTTTATTATGGAAACTTAGTATAAGTGACTACTTTGTAATCTTTTGAGATGTAATAGTTATGTTCTAATTCTCTAAAACTCTAAACCTGAAAAGATCCTCAACGTGAATTATTCATTTAATTCAATATTAAGTAAGGATTAAGGCCGGAGCCTTATATATAAAGCCCAGTAAGGGAGTACACAAAGAATAACATGAGGAGTACAATACATGTTAGGCAATAGGAACATCAATAGAGCATAAGAGTAACATGAACATAAAGGCATGATAAAGCATGATAATCATAACATGGAAATGTGGCAACAACATTTAACATTGAATTAGCATGAGCCAAGGCTCATTGCACTTGGAGCATGAGTAAACCCTCATTGCACTTGAAGCACGAGTAAACCCTCGTTGCACTTGAATTAGCATGAGTCAACACTCATTTCACATGACGTATCATGATACTATACTTTACCCAATGCATTGGAGCGCTATAAAGGGCGCACCCTTCTTAAACATTTCATTTCATGCATAAGTGTGCCACATGGATCATAAAACATGGATTCATAAAACATAATCATTTATTCCACGATAAAGGAATGTGGAATTCATACGTGAAACTTTATAATCAATTAGTAAATGTGCATAAAGGTGAATACCCTTGATGGAGAAATGGGCATGGTATTCACTACACAATGATATTGGCTTAGAAAATCGGTGTGATTTCGGCAGCGTAACGGCGTGACATAAGAATTCATAAAAAATGGTTGATGAGAGAGAAAGGGGTTCCTCATCATATTTACATGTAATTGATGGTAAGAAGGTCATATAGATACATGTCCCAACAATTAAAAAGGAATTTAGATTCATGATACAAAAGTATTGCTTGAATATAGAAGGGGAGAAAAAGGTTCCTTTCAGAATTTCGGCATAGTAACGGGTGTACATGGGAGGAATTTAATGAGAGAGAAAGGGGTCTCCCATCATTCAAACAATAATATGGAAGTATGGGAGAGGTGAGAAACCATACCCCAACATTAATAATTGAAATTAAAAGGGCAATACAACTTAAAGAAAATTGACAAAAATGAGAAAGGAAGAAAAAAAACCCTTACTTGGAAGTGTGCTTCCAAAGGCTAGAGAGAGGCTTGTGAGAGGCTTCTTGGGAGCTTGGGGCACCTTGCGAGGATTCTAGATAGAGTAGGTCAGAGGTTGGATGAACTCCAAGGGCTTTGAGTGAGGAGTAAGTGGGAGCTTGGGTGGGTTTATATAGGAAAGGTGAGGGAATTCTTTATTATTTAGGTTTGGGACCCCTTATATTAAAATAATCAAAACCACAAACCATCCCATGGTATTTGCCCATGGTTTCTGGAAAAGTAAAGAGGAAAACAATATTTTACAAGACCAAGGTCCGAAATTATTAAAAAATTAGGGTTGCTTATGTGGAGGTGAGTCACACTCCCATGGAAATTAATTTAAAAAGGCAAAGTGTTGAATAAGTCTTGAGGGCTCCATTAATGCTTTGAAAAGTAAGTCAAACAAACCCAAAACCTCATTATTTTAATGATAAAACACATATTGGCCGAACATAAGGATTATGGTATTTTATTACATCACCATTGGGTCATTATGATGTCATAAAACACATTATATATTTTAATGGTATTTAATTTTTACGCAAAAATTTGACTGTCTCAGTAAATTATGAAAAATTCACCGTTGGATAATTTCGACATCCTGATTCCAAAAATAATATTTATTTTATCTAAATAATTTTCTAAATATGTGAATTTTCACTTTTAAAATAAAAACCGACATTTATAAAAAATTCACAGGTTTTGACAGAAATGGCTTTCAAACCTTAATAAAAATTTTAATTGCATTCATAAAATTATAAGATCATTTATATTTAATAAAAATTAATTTAATATTAATAATAATATTTTATTAAAATATTCTTTAATTCAAAAATCCTTTAATTTAATAAAATATAATTCTTAATTAAATAATAACTAAAAACACCATTTGTACTTTAAAAACTAATTAAAATGTATAAAAAATGACTAGAAATTATATTCATTATTATATACAGAAATAATGTACATTAACATGGTTCTACTTATTTGTTACATAACCCCTTAAAATAGCCGCATAAGACTTAAGGGTAAGGTGTGCGATGGTGACAGACTCTTGGGTTGGCTCGGATAACATCGCTCGAGTTGTAATTTCACTCAACTTCCACTTTTCCTGTAGACGATCACGTTCGAGCTTGACTTGATGAAGCTCAGCTTGGGCTTGGTCAAGGGAAAATCCCAAAGACGCCACCTCTTTTCCGAGCTCCGACAAATGGGCTTCGTAAGGGGCAATTCTACTGGATGAGGTCATCGCTTCCTTTGTCTGAGTATAAATGGGTTCTTTAAAGCCTTATATTTATACTACTCAGATGATCACTGTTCAACGGCTATAAAAGTAACAGTCACAAATCTTAATGTAAAACTAAAGAAGTTGACATCTTATAAAAACATTTTTCATAAAGAAACATTTAACTGGATCAAGAGGGATTTTCCATTAATGAAACTTTGGGTCGTTACATAGGGCTCCTCAGTGATGCCCAAGATTGGTCATACCTACTTCAGCTAGTGTTAGGGTGTCACTGAGCACATAATGATGTCCAATACTCTATAAGTACCCACATAGTTTCTAGTTGATCATATGGGAATTCCGCAATATCATAAAATATCACATGGAATTCGAGTGATCAACTCGACATTCCCTGGAATCTGATGCCCATTCCGATATTCTCCAAATATCACGTATCACGTGATGTCTAAGGAACCATCTCACCAATCCCAAATATCAGGTATCATGTGTAATCCACATATTTCATCTTGGCATTCATAATCATGTACTAAATGGAATCCAAGGTTCTCATTTTATCATTCACACTCATCAAATGTCCCATGGAATCTAGGTTATCATCCTGGAATTCCCAAATATCATTCATTATGTGTAATCCATGTGCTCATCCTAGAATTCCAAATCATTACATATCATAGTTCTAGTTTATAATTCTCATTATATAATTTAAATGATAAATTAATTTTATAAAGTATCACTTTAAGTTGATCATTGTGTTTTATCAATTCAGGCTTACCCAAGCCCTCAAGATCCTTATCCACTGCTCCACTTTTTATTAACCCAAATAATTTAAAATTTAATTTACCCTGGGAAAATTCATTTCAAAACCCTATTTAATATTAAATTAAAGGCTCAAACCATTTCCCACACATTTAACCTTATTAAGTTCTAAATTCATTTTATGACATTGAAGGTTGTGAAATTCCATTTCAAAACCATCAAATAAATCCATAAATCCCTTTTTAACAAAAAAACATAAATTTACCAATGAATATTCTAATTAATTTTCATAAACACAAAAATACCATTTAACAAACCAACACCAAGGTCTAATCCATTACCCAAGATCTTTTATATGGGTTCTCATTTCTAATGTTCAAGGTATGATAAAATAGGGTGTTTAATCAAGAAAAACTTAATTTTAAAATAATTAATTTAACTAAGGTTAAGGCATGATATAGCTGGATTGAACACACCAAACATGCAATTAGAAATAAGGTAAGACTTTGGGATAAATGTAAAGGACCACCTACCACAATATTAGTGAATCCAACTCATAAAATATCGATAGTTGTCTCAGCCTAAAATTAGAGAAAATTGGAAACCATACAAATGCCTTGAAAATAGGACATACTAACTAAACTAAGTGGAACTAAATTAAACAATAAAATAAGAGTAAAGGAATTAGATAGAAACTTCGAGTTACCTCTAGCTTCGATTCCCATATGACAGGAGCCAAAATGGGAAAGGAACTAAGAAGATCCACCCAAAGGAAGAGGGGATGAATAAGGGGTGAAAATAAGAAAGGTTATGGCCACAAGGGAGAGGAAATAAGTGTTAAAAACTTAAAAGGGTGGAGGAGAAAAAATTAATTTTGACAATTTTAAGGAGGCATATAGTTTGGTTGCGTGGTTTTCCAAACTACACGCTAACTATGTAGGCCCCATTTTCTGAGTCACACCACTTCACACAATTAGTGCACATAGTTTGAAAAACTATGTGAAAATCATATAAATGCCTCTATAATCTTTCTTAGAGGTTTCATGATCTCCTAGATCCACTCAAATGGTTTAAATAAACAATGAACATATACAAATCAAGCTGCATGGTTATCTATAACCATGTTCTAACTATGCACCCCCTACTATAGCTCTAAAACCTGAAATACCAAATCCCAAAGCTCCTGAGACTTATATATGGAACTGAGGAACCTCAAATGCCTCAAAAAACATCCAAAAACATTATATTAAGATATCCCAACTCTTGAATTCCTAATTAGATATTCAGTTTAAAAACTAGTCCATTCACCAAACTCAAAACTAATTTTTTTTACCAAGACTCAAGGCTCATCCATACAACCATACCTTACAAAATCCCCACCATATCACTTATCATCTCCAAGAAGCCCTACTAAAAATCCAATAGCACTACCTGACTTACTCTAATCACCAATACTCTCACAATGGCCCCGTTCCATTCCTGAATGCTTAATACACTTCCAAAATTCAGATATAACCATAAGATATAAGGATGCTTGATCACAAGTTGATGCTCATATTATTAGTAAATATTGAGATGTATCTCCATGGATTCCATCTATCCCGAAACACCTCTATATCATTAACTAGTTTTACTATCCTGCCTATGGTGCTCCCCACCAATGTAATTTTCTCACAAGGCTAATTCCGAATTCTAGTGCCTCCCTCCATCAAAATTTGAACACTAAATCTTATTATCAGTAGTCCACCAAACCAAATAACATGATTCCCTATGAACCATATGTCAACACGTATGAGAGTGTTAGTCATTACTGGTAACAACACTCATTTTTCAACTCTAAATCCAAAAATAATGTGCCTCCACCATCTAAGTACAACCCGAACATGCTGGCTCTTCCTTAAAAAATCTTTGACTTATGAATAGGTTTGATCACATTTCCAAGGATGTTCCCAATTAAATTTCAAACCCACCACATCAAATCCCATGGAAAATAGCTAGTTAGACCTCCTTTTTCCAACCCTCCATTGGATCACTCAACTTCCACCAACAATGCACTATTAAAATTTCCGACCATGATACTCTCATCCCTAATGGTATCTTGTTCTCATCCCAATAAAACACTAAAGTATAACCATGAACTTATTGTGTAATTACACAATAGAAACACTACTCAACCACAACTTTCCCCATTCTCTCACCCAAGAACCAATGCATCACCATGAACAGACATGCTTAGATTATAATGACCAAACCTGGATGCCACTTAATGGTTCCCGGATCTGGTGGGTCACATGGCCTCAAGAGTAAATCCCCATATTATAGAGGGTACTGACTAGTAGTGAGGGTTTAAGGTGGTACAGTGGGGAGACTATACCCTCATGATCAGAGTAATGTAGTATTATCACCAGAAATAAATAAGTGTAAGCATACTATAAATCAACATAGAAGATAGAAATCCATAAGAAAATAATAATATTCAGTATAAAAAAAGTGTCATATACAATATGATGAACATTTCTTATCTCTATACAAAAAAGGTAGGAAATACATGGAAATAAGAATCCCATAAAATACATGTATCAAAGAACCAAAAATAACCAAAAGAGAAACTATCCCCACCACCACAATCCATTTTTTTATTTTATTAAAGAAGCCACTTAAGGTCAGTCATGTGCTTACATTCTCCTATATATGATAAAATCAAGCATTATAAAGTGGATGCTTTCCCTGATCCCTACCTGCATCCATGAAGTCTATCTGGGTACCCAACGATGGCCTGAACAGGTTGTGAGATAAAATCAATAGTCCACCAACTATAGTGTCTATAATATGTCCAATCTGTGTATAAACAATGAAGTAGTGTTTGGTATATCACAAGTATAAAAATAATAAAATTAAAGTGTCAAAAGTAGATGTGATCCTATCCATCCAAACATGGATCCCTATGAACAATAAACAAACACCTATAAACAAGGGGAAAATATAATAAAACAATCGCAAGTCATGATAAAGCATCCACAATGACCTATGTTGTGTAATCAATTTTCATACCCCAAATGGTAGGATCCAAGGTATATAGACCAAGGAATCCTTATCATGTTAAACCTATATGGGACTGATCCAAGGTATGAGTGACCAAGGCACCCTCTCAAGTCCTGGGAGCATCTTTGTAGAAACTCAATAACGACCTAGGAGGAGCCCAAGGAGAATGTCCACGAAGCATTTCAAAGGTGGTCCAATAAATCCAGATCCAAGGTGCAACAATGTCTTTAGAATCCAAAATAAACTAGATCCATGGAGTAGAAATGTCCATGGCATCCTATGGAATCATTATCCTAGGAGTAGAAATTTCTATGGAATCCATTACTATAACCATGATCCATGGAGTATAAATTTCCATGGCATCTAATGGAATTAGGATCTGAGGAGTAGAAATGTCAAAGGAATCCACTACCATTATCAATTCATCAATCAATTCATTAATCATTTCATAACCAATTTCATAATCATTCACAATCTATGATTTCATCCAACTCATTTCCACATGTCTATTTAGACATTTAACCATTTAAATCCTCGTGTAATTACATGGAAAAGGAGGCACAAACCCTCTCCTAAAGTCTCATTCAATTCTCTTTTAGGCTACCACTAAAATTGACAATCTCACACACACCCAATGAGGTAGTATAACATGGGGAAAAAAATGTAAACACACCTCAAAGGTGGAAAAGGTTGAGGTGAATGACCTTTGACCTTATAATAGTACAGGTTGGAAACCTAAAAATGTTATAATCAATTTAATCAATACATTCAATTAAATTTATTGGAAACACTACAAGGTTCAACATGTGTCACAATGACAAAAAGGTATATAAAACTAGAAACTTTAATGGAAAGGTATAGACCACCTATAGTATACCCATGGTAGAAAATCATATATTATTGACTCCTAACTCGACCTAGATCAGAAGAAAATGGAGAAATGGATGAATGATCTAGAAATAGTTCATATCAGCTTGCACCAAAGTAAATTCATCGATGTGAAATAAAATGAAAAAGGAACAATATGAATGAAGAACTCACCAATGTAGATCCAATGAGATTGATGGCGTAAGAATCAGAGTCTAGATCGTAAAACAAGATCGAAGCCTACCTTAGAATTTAAAGTGATCTCTTGTGCATGAAAAAGAGGGGGGTGGGGATTTTGTAAAAAAATAGAGGCCCTAACTCTATTTAAAAAAAACTATCCAAGGAAGATTACATGGAGTGTACTATTTGCATGCCATGTAATGTATAGGTTTCCCAACTCCAGGGAAAAACCATTACACATAGTAAAAGGTTTTGGCTAGAATGATACATGTCTTGTATTGAATAAACACTGTGTATTCCAAATACATGCTGTGTATTTGGCCTAAAACCAACCTACAACCCTCTACTTCCTTCCTTTTAAAACAACCCAATCGGCCAACAGGCCCAGCTTTAGGTTCTAATCCAAAAAGATAACTTACAAAAGAGTTTAAAAATAAATAAAATGATCCCTACCTCCTTGAAAAACCTAGGATCTTACAATATTCACCCTTAAAAGAAATTTTTCCCCGAATTTCCCTTCTAAGGGTGGTAAAGCATTGTATGAGAATAAATCTATCCACTAATCATGTACATTGGCCTCTTTCTCCCAATTCCTATCCTGTACATGGCTATACTTCCGTATCACCTTTACTAGAGGAACTAACAGCCTCAGAGAGCCTTCATCCTCTAATTAACAATACATATAGGACAATCCTCAAAGGATTCATCTACCTATAGATCAACCTCGTCCGAATGAAGAGTATGAGATGGGTCTGAGTGATAATGGAATATTTTAGATACATGAAAGACTTCATGAATGGCTCGGTACCTCTGAGGTAACTTCAACTGATAGGCTACCGACCCAAATATCTATAGAATATCGAATATCTCAACATAATATGGTGAAATATTACCCTATCTTCTAATCTATCTATGTACTATCCTCTGAGAGATATGTAAAAAGACCCAATCTCTGACCTTGAACTCCATAGGTCATCAACGACGATTGGTATAATATTTCTATCTAGACTGTTCTGTAGCCATTCACTTCTAAATCAACTAGACTTGATCCAAAGTCTCCTTCATGATACACAGTTCAAGTAGTGATTCCTCTCCTACCTCTAACCAGTATAGGGGTGATCAACATGACCTACCAGAAAAATCCTTATAATGCATCATCTATATATTCTTTTGATATCTATTGTTTTAGGAAAATTCAAATAGGGGTATATACCTATACCAAGATCCCCAAAAATCTAGGAATTCTATAAGAATGTCCTATAGAACCTATATAGTATGATCTGACTAACCATCAGTCTGAGGGTGGTATTCCATGATCAAAAGAACCTATATACCCAACTCTCTCTGCAATCCTTTCCAAAAAATGATATGTAAACCAAGCATTCCTATCTGATAAAAAAGTACGAGGAACCCCGTGAAGGCACACGATATCATGGATATAAATCCTCTCAAGATTATCTACTGAAAAGGTCTACCAGATCGATATGATATAGGAAAACTTCATGATCCTATCCACAAAAACCCATAAAACATCACTACCTCAAGGCGACCTTGGTAACCCGATCATGAAATCCATCACAACATCATCCCATTTACACTTAAGAATGGATAACTATTTTAAAATCCCTATTGGTCACTAGTGTTATATATTCACCTTCTAATAGGTGGAGCACCTCATGAAAATACTATATACATCACATTTCATCCCCAACCATCAATATTGATGGCGCAAGTCACTATACATCTTGGTTATGATGGGGTGTACTTCCCAATATGAGGAATGAAACTCCTACATAAGCTCCATGCATAAGTCTGTTAGAATCCAAATGTGACCATGAATACATAGAATTTTATCCTCTCAAATGATCCAACTAGAAGGCACATCTTCACCCACTACACTCTCCCATAGGACTAGGCCCTCAACATCAGATAACAGTCCCATCATTACTCTATATAGAATATTAGAGATCCTATCTAAACAATAAAAGAAATTCTATCCACGACTATCCTACACCTCAAAGTGTATCTCTAAAAATAAGGCCATAAGATTCCACTCAATACCAGCCTCCTTAACTTCCTGTATCTGAGTCCTCCTACTCAGTGCATTTCCCTCTGCAATGCCCTTTCCAGACATATTGGCATGCTTAAAGTCAAAATACTATAGGTATTCTACCCTCCTTCATTTCCTAAGGTTCAATTAATTCTGTGTAAATATATTCTCATGGATTTTGTGGTCCATGTACACCACACAATTCTCTCCCATAAAATAATGCCTCCAATAGTGTAAGTCATGTACAATAGTGGCTAACTGAAGATCATGCGTCATATGGTTCCTCTCATATAGTCTCAACTGATGAGACTTGTATTCCTTGACTCACTCCCCCTACATTATAACTACTCATAGCCCGATACCAGATGAATCAAAAAACGCAGTGTAACTCATACCCAACTCTAGAAGAATCAGAACCAGCGTAGAAGTCGGTCTCCCTTTCAGCTCTTGAAAGGCTATCTCATAGGTATCTAACCATAAAAACTTCAAAACCTTCTTAGTAAAAACCATAATAGGTGCTTCTAAGCATGATAAGTCCTATATGAAATGCATGTAATATCTAGTTATCCCTAAGTAACTCCATATAACAAAGACATCATTGTGACGTTCATAGGAAACTACAACTATCACCTTTTATGGGTCAACTGATACTCCCGTATCTAATATAATATGACACTGGAAATGAATATTATTGTATATAAAAGTCACACTTTGTGAGTTTAGAATATAACTAATGCTCTCTCAGTGTTCCTAAAATGATCTTAATAAGTTTATCATGGTCATGTCGATTGTAATAATACACCAATATATCACCCATGAATACCACAACAAATGAATATATATAATGATGAAAAAAGGGTCATTAGTTACATTAAAATTTATGGTGTTTTAATAAGGCTAAATGACATACCCAGATACTCATATAGACCATACATGCTTTGAAAATATGTATGAGGTATGTCCATTAGCCTAAAACACACCTGGTGAAATCCCAAACTCAAATAATTCTTCTAGAACACCCAAGCTCCTTGGAGCTAGTTGAAGAGATCATATATCCGTGACAAGGGATACTGGTTCTTAATCATTAACTGGTTCAATTTATGATAATCCACAAATTTCCTAAGTGTTCCATCCACCTTTTCACAAAAAGGACTACTGAACCCCATGGAGAAGTATTGGGTTATATAAACCCCTTTACTTCCAAGTGCTCTAGCTACCTCTTAAGCTCTTGTAAGTATATAGTATCCATCCTATAAGGAGGAATTGATTTTGGTGAATATCTTAGAACACTCTTGATGAAAAAATATACCACTCTTTTAGGAGGTAGTATAGAAACTTCATATGGGAAAATGTACCTAAAATGACCAACCACTAAAAGAAAATTTTCCTGATGTGTTCCCTGATCATCTAGATATAAACTAGAAATATGGGCTATCATCCTACCCAGCCCAAGATGCTTGGGTCTAGCTCTACCTTCCTAGACATCACATTCATCGTTGTGAATAAAAACCCTACCCTCTGGTGACATGAAGGTCACCCTCTAGTGATGGAAATCGACATGGGAATGATAAGAAACAATCTAGTCCATCCTATGTATGACGTCAAAACCTATAATCTTGATGGAAAAAAAGATTCCATAGAAAGTGACACCCACCTATCTCAAGTGGTAACTCCCTGAACTGACATAGACCCCCCGTTCTAATCACCAATAGAGTATCCAAAGTCATAACACCATCAGAAAATTGAACATCAATCCCAAGGCTCTATATAATATGTACATATATGAAATAATGAGATACACCTATATCTAAAAGATAAGATAATATAGCAAAGGGTACTAGGAGCATACCTCTCATTGTAGATATCCCAACATTCTACTCCTCAGCTGTAGGCTATAAAAAATATATATGTCCTAAACTGCAACCCTATGAAACAAACTCACTACTCAGAGTAGACCCACTCTACTATCATGATAAAAATGGTGCTTGAATGCCTTGGACACAAAAACCACCTCTTCCTGAACAACTGACACTACTCCAGCTCCCATCCTGATGTGGAGCTATGATTTCCACTCATAAACCAGAAGTTAGATTTGACCCCCTTCCACTGACTACTGAAGGGAAGGTCTTATTGAATTTCTATACATGGACCATCCTACCATATGATTAGAACTTGACTAGGTCTCTATCACACTAACTCCTCAGATGTCCCTATCTCCCACACTAATAATAGAAGATAGAAATACTAACGATGTCACTCTGTATGTTATTCCCCTCACAAGAAGCCTCAAAACAACACTTTATGCTAGCTATTGCTGAACCAATGGGTTGAGAATCAAAACTACCTTTTTATGAACCCTAAGCTTCCCTTAGGTTTTGTTAATTAATTAGTGCCTGACCCACTATCTAAGTAATAATAGTCAACTGAAACATGTTTTCCTGATATTGAATGACATTATTAAGACCTTCCTTAAAGATTCTCTCCCTCGATGAATCAAAATCAAGATAAATTGATGAAAAATGACTTATCTCTATGAATCGTGATGAATTATCCATAACAACCATTTATCCCAACTCTAGATGAATAAAATCACTGGTCTTCTCAGCCCTCAAAGTATTAGGAAAGAGGTAATCATAAAACCTCGATTGGAATTCCCTCCAAATCATATCTCTAAGTGTATAATCCTAGTTCAAAACATCCCAACAGTTCTTAGATTCTCTCTGAAACATATATGTCATGAGCCTCAATCTCATATAAAGATATGTATCAAAATGCTCAAAAATAGAAAATATAGTCTCAATTCACATCTCAGTAACCTTTAGACCTACATCCCCTGCAAATGTGGGTGGATGTTACTGTTGGAACACAAGTGTCATATCTTCCAAAGTTGAGGCAGGATACAGGGATCCCATATCTGTTACAATAACTAGTGCTACAATTGGTACCACATGAGGTTCTACTAGTGGCTCAGGGTCCACCACCTCTAGAGCATGGTTGTCACAACCCTCTTGGAACATGACTGGAGGCCTTCATGGTGGAATTTATTTATAATAATAAACACATGCCTTATAAAATAATTGAGTAGCAACCAAGTCACAAATATAAAATTATAGGACATGTCAAATCCTTCTTATAAACAAGATACACCCTCTACCTACTCCAAAATCCAGGACTAGGTAATAGAAACAACTATAAAAAACACTAAATAATATACCTACTTCCCACACTAAATTTAAGTCTTGGTAAATCTCTATGTTTCACAACATAGGTCCCACTATATGGAATGTACTGTACAATTGAAAAAACCATTTATTGGTAAAATTCCCATTTTAGAAGTTAAATTTCACTAAAAATTATATTTATATTTCAATTTTTCCTTAATTGGTCACACCAAGTGGATCAAAACATCCAATACATAAGGGAACAAACACCTTATAAACTGATGGGTGGTGTCTATTCAATCCTAACCATAACACATTCAAATCCATGTGACCAATGTTCTATGAATCAATGTGCCATAATTGACAACTTAGGGTGTCTATTTTAGCTTGTGAAGGGAAAAAATGTTTAGGTTATAGAAGTCACTCTAAGTACCAATTATTTTTCTCAATATCTTGCAATAATTTTAGCCGATAATAGTTATATAACACAAGTCACACATAATTAATGTTACAAAGTCAATAAATGTATCATATATGACATGGAATATACATGGCATGTAAATCTTGTAAGGTTCTTAAAATGATTCATGAGACCAAAAATTCTTTGCCATATCAGGACAAGGGTCAAATGACTCCCTCAACCATAATTATGATACCAAAAAATCATGTGAATCACCCAACGGTGGAATCAAATCAACGTTAATAGGAAAAATCCAAAACAACATTTCCCATCATAGGAAATTTTGATTTTTCCTATACATAAGTTAGCTACTATGAGTCACATCTCATTACAAAATTTTAACACATTCCTACTTCACCTTTTTACCATCCCAAATAGTAAGGTATAAAAAGAAAAAAAAGAAACTCCTATGATACCACTTTGTAACACTATAGACTGAATTCTATTTAATGGTTCCCTGATCCGGTGGGTCACATGGCCTTAAGATCATCTCCCCATATGCTAGAGGCTTTTAACTAATAGTGAGGTTCTAAGGTGGTATAGTGGGGATACTATACCCTCATGATTGGAGTAACATAGTGGTATCATAGGAAATAAACTAGAAGAAGCATAATATAAATCAATATATAAGATAAATGCCAATAAGAAAATAGTAATACTTAGTATAAAAAACCATTTCATATACAATATGATGAACATGTCATATATCTATAAAAAAAGAATAAAATACATGGAAATAGGCCTCCCATATAGTAAATGTATCAAAGAACCAAAAATACCAAAAAGAGGATCTATCCCCAGCTAGCATCACAAGCATAGCTCAGTCCTATGCTCCCCTGCTCCTTTGAACAATCAAATTAAGCAATATAAATTGGTCACTTTCTCTGGTACCCACCTGTATCCATGAAGTCTATCTTGGTACCCAATGGAGTCTCAAATAGGGTGTGATATAACACTCAGTATGCCACCACCAATGGTGTCTATAACATGTTCAGTCTGTGTATAAACAATGAAGTAGTGTGCGGTATATCATAGGTATAACATTAATAAAAGTAAAGTTTCAAAAGTAGATGTGATCATGTCCAACCAAACATGGATCCCTATGAATAATAAATAGGAACCCATAAACAAGGGGAAACTGTAATCAACCAACCACGAGTCATGCTAAATCATCCACAATGGCCTATGCTGTGTAATCATGTGTCAGACCCCAAAGGGTCTAATCCAAGGTATACATACCGAGGCATCCTCATCATGTTATACCTACATGGGTTGGATCCAAGGTATAATATACAAAGTCATCCCCATGAGTCCTAGGAGCATCTCCATAGAAACTCAGTAATGACTTGGGAGGATCCCAAGGAACATGTTCATGGAGCATGTCCAAGGCAGTCCGGTCAACCTGGATCTAAGGAGTAGCAATGTCCTTAGTATCCAAAATAAATTGGATCTATGGATTAGAAATGTACATGGAATCCTATAGAGTCAATATCCTAGGAGTGGAAATTTCAAAGGTATATACTACCATAATCAAGATCCATGGAGTATAAATGTCAATGGTATCTAATGGAATTAGGATCCAAGGAGTAGAAATGTCCAAGGTACCCACTACCATTATCAATTCATCGATAAATTCAATAATCATTTCATAACCCATTACATAATCATTCACAATCCATGATTCCATATAAATCATTTCTACATTTCCATTTAAACATTTAACCATTTCAATACTTATGTAATCACATGGAAAATGAGGCATAATCCCTCTCCTAAAGTCTCATTCAATTATTAGTTAGGCTCCCACTAAAATTGGTTTTCTCACACGCACCAAATAGGGTGTTATAACATGGGAAAAATGTAAACACACCTCAAAGGTGGAATGGGTTGAGGTGAATGACCTCCAACTGTATAATGGTACTAATGGGAAACCTGAACTGGTTCTAATTGTTTTAATCAAGAAATTAAATTAATTTTGGGGGTAATATCAGAAGGTCTAGTGTGAAACACAATGGAAACAAGGTATATAAAATACCAAACTTTAACGTAAAGTTATAAAACACCTACTGCATATCCATGGTAGAATATTCATCCACTATCAAATCTTAACTGGACCTGAATTGTAAGAAAATAGAGAAACATATGAACTATCTTAAAATAGGGCATATCATCTTGCACCAAAATAACTCCGTTGATACGAAGGAAAATGAAGAAAGGGTCAAGATGTATGAAGAAATCACTGACACAGATCCAATGAGATCGACAATGGAATAATCAGAGTCTGGATCACAAAACAGGATAAAAGCCTACCTTTAGGCTTTAAAGGGCGCTCCTATGCATAAAAATAACGGGGTGAGGATTCTGTTAAAAAATAGAGGTCCTACCACTATTCTACAAAAACTAACCCAATAATATTACAAAAAATGTAATCTTTACACACTGTATAGTGTTTGAGTTTCACCCATCTAGGGAAAAATCATTACACATCATGAAAGGTTATAGCTAGACTGATACATGTCATGTATTGAATACATGCCATTTATTCTAAATATGTGCCACGTATTTGGCCCATATCTAACCTATATCCCCCTAATTCCTTACTTAAAAAACAACCCAACCAGACCATGGGATCAACTTTAGGGTCTAATCTAAAATGAGAACCTAAACAAGAGTTTAATCATAAATAAAAGGATTCTTACCTCA
The DNA here is from genome assembly GCA_963277665.1 of Viscum album. Lineage (NCBI taxonomy): Eukaryota > Viridiplantae > Streptophyta > Magnoliopsida > Santalales > Viscaceae > Viscum > Viscum album. The sequence continues at coordinate 1,660,394,952 of OY728153.1, forward strand.
TCAAAAAACCTCATATTATACATAGATCACACCTTTCCATCCAGAGCCTAAACAATCTTCTTGAAATTCATGAAAAACCTCATAGATATTAACCTTTGTAATTATAAGAGGAACCTAGATTTTATTGGAAGCATATGTGCACTAGTATCCGGTGCTATCATAGTTGTCCAAATATTGGTCTTGTGCATCAACCAATATTCTCATACAGGGGTCATACACCCATGATTGGCATGGATCTCTCCGCCATAGGAGTATCCTTATCATCATTACACTATGTTAACACCCTGATATTATGGACATCAATCCATCTATCTCTAAATGCAATATTCAGGTGTGAAAAAACCTTCTCATACCTGAGCATCATTCCAACCGTAGAACACCCTATGATTCTATCTCATGTAATAACATTCTATATAATAATTGAAATTCATTCAAGTATAGGGTTATTCAGTCCATATTTTATAGTGGTCTCCCCAAAATATTGTTTCCCATACACTAATCTTGAGCACTTACCCCAACAGTTACTATTTTTCACCACATGCATGTCGCTCCTCCTGATCCATGCTTTCTATCCCGTCACCATGTAACCAGGATTGATTCTCTAGATTAACCATGTCATAGAACCTCAATCCAAACCAACACCACCCCTATTAACTAAGTGTCTTTCCTATTTTTCAACCAACCCATGGGAATCCTTTCCCACCATGCTTCATCAAGGTTATTAGCCCTCAGCTCGCACATAGCTATTTGGGTAGCAACCAAAACATAAAAATACTAGAGCCAATGTATACTATAATTATATTGACATGATTACAAGGAATAATATCTTGAAGGGCCAAATAGTTTTGTATTATTGGTAAACCAGATACATACATGAGTCTTGTATTATGATGAATACACTAATTACAACATATTTTTTTGATAATAGGATAAATTTATTCCCACATAGCATATTCTTGCATATATTTCTTAGTATACTTCTTATATTTCCAGAGGAAGGAAACAAAATAAGGGTAAGCTCAAATTCTCGGTAAGGGTCAAGCATAGAGGAATAAATAATGAATCAATAAGAATAGTCAATATGGAAAGGTAACAACTAAAGATATATTCCATGTAATTAATTATTTGAGAAGAAAGTCTGTAAACATTATGGAAGGGTAAATAACTAAAAATGCATTCTATTTAAATAACTTGATAAGGCATAATCAATATGGAAAGGAAAATAACTGAAACACATGTCATTTAATAAATTAAATTAGAATAAAATTCATCTATATATAATTTCAAAGAAAAAATATCATGGATAATAATAATTGAATGATGAATGAAGGAAATACTTAATTATCAAACATCATGTCTTCCAGACACATGATAACATTACTTTAAATACCTTTCACAAGACGGTTTATCATACCAATGTTAAGAACTTTCACAATAAAGTTTAAATATGTGGGTAACAACTCATCTATTCTGCTTGGAAACAAACTCAAAGGGTTTTTCACCAACTAATTTCGTCTCATGAGACAACCGATGCATCTAGGGTCTTACTTTAAATGATCCCCAATCCGTAGGGATTGCATTAAATAGTCCCCAAACCATAGGGATCACATTAACCAGTCCCCAAACTATATGGTACATGTTCAACACATTCCTCATATAGTGAAATAATCAATTTAAATCATAAAAAATATTCATTATCAAATATCTGTATTGAATAAAAGATATATATTTATCAAAAATTCCTTAATTAATAAAATAACTGTCAAAGTGAACATTGTATGTAAAAATGGTATATGGTTTATACAATAATAATTTCCATTACACAAGAGTATGGATATTTAAATGAAATTTAATATCTAATAAAATTTATCATAAGGAAGTGATTTTTTCATGACAAAGTTAATAACCACAAACGAAAGTGATATTATAAAGATATCTTTTACTACTTGGTAATTTTCAAATAAAAACCCCTTTGATGAGATTGTTCAAAGTCAAAATTAAAATACATGAAGTATGAGTGAATCATGATATTAAATAAAAAATTTCTAGTAAATAGACCACATTAAATTGAATTTGTGTATAATAACAAATAAGTCTCAATGGAATGTAAATTGAGACGAAATCCCTTACCATGCATTTCCTTTTAGTTGAAAACAATTAAACTATTATATAATTGTTTTAAGAATGTAAATAAATTATAAAAGAACCATAATCATATTTATAATATCATATATTAACCTCTTGTAATATCTTATTACCAGTTTGTTAATAATCTTTCATTATTTTCACTATTTTGGGTGTTAATTGCCTAGTTTTTCATGTATGTTTTCACTTGTTATTTATGTTCCTATTACTTAGAGATAATGATTTAATAATATAAAGAATGTAAAACATTTTTTAAATTATATATATATTCATTATATATTTATTTATAGTAATCCATAATATTTGGATATAGGAAATGAAATGCACTGTTCTTGGAGACAGTAGGTCATACGTACAAATGAACACTACTTCCATTTTTTGTTGTATTTTAAAAGAATGAAAAGTAAATGTCATATATAAATATATTATAATTATAGTATCATATTTATTTCATATATGTCACATAGTTTTATTAAAAACATCCTTTATACATTCCATGTATAGCGTGAGTGAATCACATCGCTTTGAGGAGGCGATAGTCCACACGTCAACAAAAAAGCCATCATATTCCCACAAAATTGAAAGCATAAAGGTATGTGTTATATAAAAATTATAGTAGCATAAATAAATTATAAATATCATATATATCATATATAAACTATATATACATCATTATTACAACCTTTAATGGTGGTAAATGGAAGAATGAATGACATCAGTTCGCGTGGCGGTAGTCCGCCATACACACAAACAATGATTGTGTATCCCATTTGATCGATGTGTGTTAAAGTGTAGGTAGAAAATTATAATAAAAAAATATCATTATATTTAAGATAATTATGTTATTATATAATCATGTAATAATAATAAATTAAGGTATGGATAAACAAGTATAGCATAAATGTACATTGAAGAATGTTACCTCTTTTTCGGGTAAGTCCTTTTAGTTTAAATCAAAACACTTCCTTGGTTTGATTTCTACCCAAGTTTAGGATTCAAGGATTAGTTTAGGGATGCTGAGAGATTATTTTTTAGAGTTTTTGTGATCCAAAGGGCTTGATATATTTGAATAATTGTTAGGGGTGAGTTTCTTTTTATAGTAGATGAGGAGTGGTATTCTTGTAAATTTTTGAAAATGGAATTACACCCACATTTTTCCTTGATAATTGGATCCAATAATATTTAAAATTATGTAAAATGGAGCATAGGTTCAAAAAATGAACATAAAATGGATTTTGGACTTTTTTCTTGGTCATTTTGAGCCTTAAATATAAGGTTTAGTCCTTTATTAATCTAATTTTCTCTTAATCGTTGTAATTAATTTTAACCACTTTCACTAATATTTTTGGTCAAAAAAAATGTTTACTATATTAGACATTATAAATTATTCTAATTAAAAATATTTAATACATTTTTACAAATTTAAATAACAAAATTTCCATAAATTAATTTAAAATTAATCCTGAAGACGGGACAACAAAGCGAGTTTTTAAAGTAAAATGTTCAAAAGTTTGAAATGTTTTTACATAAAATTTAAATGTGAAATTGATTAAAATGACCTAAATTTTATTTTATGTATAATTTATCTAATTATATTTTAAAAACAATAAAAATAATAATTTAACCTTGTAAATAAATTAGATGAAAAAGAAGTTTTGAATTAAAATTCAGTATTTTTAACTATTAATCAAAAAATGAAACCTCCCAGGAAAATACCAAAAATTCACCTTAATATAATTTTTATGTTAATATTTAAAAAAAATAAGTTTATTTTCCTATATATATTTATAAAATTTTCAAAAAATGGATTTAAAATAGGTTCACCATTAAAAGGCGGTAAAATTGTCTTTTTAGAAAAATACATTTTTAAACATAAAACTGGATTTAATCTTATATTATGATTATAAAACATATTGGATGAATTTATTTAATATAATATATATATATTTCCTTAACACCATCCACTAATAGTTATTAATTTAATTTATGAGGATAAAACACTTTCTTAAGCATACAAATAGTTTTTTTATAAAATTATTCCCTTTATACTCAATTGGTTCTTATATTCATTTATAATAAATTGATTACCAATGAATTAATTTTATATTTTTTTAAATCATATATTTTAATAAGTTAGTTAATACTATTCATAACCTATAATTTAATGGTTAGGTTATATCTTATTATATTAAATAATAATATTTTAATAATATATTTTTTCTTGATAAAACTCAGTCTTATGTATAACTTAAGTCATTGATGAAAGTCATTGTTGCATTAGAATCAAGATAACTCAGTATTAAATGTATTACAAGCTAAAAAATATATTAAATTTATTTAAAATATTAAATATACCATAAAGTCTCAAGAGGTTATATTCTTTTCTATGTTTGGTGTTGCATGTCATACACACCATATAATAAAAGTTAGTCTTTTATAATTTTTGAGGTGTTACATTCTCCCCACATTAAATAAATTTCATCCTCACAATTTAAAATCAATCTCTGAAATCTTGGGTTTGAAATTTGAAAATTACTTTGTTTAAATCTCACATCGTGATAAGATTTAATAAAATATCATCTTAATAAGAGAGAATGAGAAGTAAAAAGGTCACATGGAATAACATATAACTAGGTATCTAAGTACAAGAAAATTAGTGGAAATTGAAAATATGGACTTGGGGGGAAATGTAAATATTTATAGGGAGAAATTGATGTCACCAATCACAAACAAGTGAATTATAAATGGAAGGTTTAGGGCCTCATAACCATATATCTATGATGACTAAAAGACAATCAATTTAAAATAATTAAGGTATTATTATTTTTTTTGTTTTAATATACTTTTATTAATATTGAGGAATTATTTTATTAACCAAGAATGTAAAGAAATATATTTACTTGATATATTTAAATTTTATTGAAACAATTTTATCATTTGGTTATGCTTCGATCAAATTATAATTCATCAATTACTCTATGAAATGGATATCCTAAAATTAACCTTTTATTTTATTTACAAAGCACTAAAATTTAATTTTTATGAATCATAAGATCCATAAAACAAGTATTTATATTTTTCTCTAACTATTTTACAAAACAAATATGGTTATTACATTAATCTCTAAACCTCAAAAGTGATACTATTGTTTCATAATTAATATTTATTCATCAAATTGTTTATCTAAAAACAATAATATATTAAATAGGGCATCACATAGGCCAGTGGTATGTGAAAAACCCTTATCATCCTTTGGGCATGGGTTTATTCCCCACTACCTTTCTAAACATGATGGGTTGTCACCCAGTATAAAATTTTTCTTTTTTCTAAAACCATATTAATATAATTTCCAAAATATGATATAAATACTTGAAATTTAATCATTAAATAACCTTTTAACTAATGTTTTAAATATATCCTCAACACATAAATAATTTATCCATTTATTTCCACATAGGTTCTTCCTTTGTCAAGATTTTTTCCTTTAGAATAGGTAATTGACTCGGGTAATTCCCAGGTTCCCTATAATTAAGGAAATGAACTATAAATGGATCCTCAAGATGATATTTATTTCCTTCCATTATAATATTCATTTTTCCTTGGAAATTATTTACTTTATGTCATTCTTTACCAAACATAAATCATTTCCCCATTAAATTGAGACACTTTCCTGGGTGTCTCCTTCCACATTTCTCACAGGAGGGAAATTGTTCCATTTTTTCCTCCATGGTCTCCACCACTCAAGCTCTTAGTAAACTCAGTTATTCTCTTCTTTGGTGAGTCCAAGAGTTGGTTAATGTATATATATTTCAGGAAAATTTATTAGGATTGAACATGATATATGTCACTCCTATCAACATCCCATTTGGTTTCTACTTGTCACCACCTTGTCCTTCATGTTCAATGTTAACATGAATCCTTTGGGTTCCAACCATTGAATAAAACTAGAAAGCATAGTATGAGTAAAAATATTCATAGTGAGAAAAATTTATAATCATTTATAGGATATATATAAATCATGACACCTTATTTTCAATATAAAACACCTTATTTTTAACATTGGTTATTTATTTTCATTATATATTCAAATCTTTCAAAATGGTTTGTAAAGAAAATGTGAATTATCTTAAGAATATTCCCTGAGAGTGTTAAAAAAGGAGCACAATAAGACCCATTTTCATGTACCAAGTTATCCTTTAGTGAGGCCTGATGCACCTTTTCAGAGTTGTCACTCTTAGGTACATCTGTTCCAGAACCACATCCACTTGTATTATCCAAATAGGGATTTCTTTCTAGAAATACCCACATAAACTTTACCTCACCAAAATTATAGGATATTCTTATATACTCATACTCAAAGACTATCTTAGGGTTTTGTTATCTAATCTTAATTTTATAAATCTTATTTCCAATATTTCTATTAAACTTCCTTTGATACCATCTTTAGCGACCTGAAGCCATAAATCTAGGAGTCGATGTCTACTATCATTACATTGGCGTGATTACAAGGAATCAAATCCTGAAGGACCAAAGAGTTTAGTAGTCTTGGTAAACCAGATACGTAAATCAGTCTTGTATTTAAAATGAATACACTAATTACAACATATTTTTTTTGATAATAGGATAACTTTATTCCCGTATAGAATATCCTTTCATATCTTTCTTAGTATACTTATTAGATTCCTAGGGTAAGGAAATAAAATAAGGGTGAGATTAAATGATCAGTAAGGGTCAGGCATAGCATAATAAATAATGAATCAATGAGAATATTCAATATAGAAAGGTAATAACTAAAGACACATGTCATTTAATCAATAAACTGAGAAGGAATTCCATAAATAATATGAAAAGGTAAATAACTAAAAAAAATTCAATTTAAATAACTGGATAAAGCATAATCAATATAGAAAGACAAATAACTGAAATAAATACCATTTATTCAATGAAATGAGAATGAAATTCATCCATAGATAATATAAAATCAAAAATATCATGGATAATTATAATTGAATACTGAATGAAGTAAATGATTAATTATTGGATGTCATGTATCCTAGGATCATGATACCTTTAACATCAAAAAATTTCATAAGATGTTTTAGCATAATACTATCAAGAAATTTCAAACGAAAGTTTAAATATGTGGGTAGAAACTCATCTATTATACTTGGAAACAAACTTGAAATATTTTTTGCTAAATAATTTAATCTCATGAGACTACCGATGCCTCTAGGGGCATACTTTAAATGGTCCCCAACCCAAAGGTCTTGCATTAATCTATCCCCAACCCATAGGGATTTCATTAACCAGTACCCAACCCATATAGTGCATGTCCAAATAATTATTCATATAGTGAAATAATAAATATAAATCATAAACAATGTGCCTTATCAAATATCCATATTTAATAAAAGATACAAACTTTTCAATAATTCACCGATTAATCAAATAATTGTCAAAGTGAACACCATATGTAAAAATGGTATACGGTTTAATAAATATTAATATAAATTAAATTAGAGTATTTATATTTAATATAAATGTAATTTATAATAAAAATGATCATAAGGAAGTGATTGTTTCAACAGGATGTTAACAATCACAAAAGAAAGTGATATTGCAAAGAGAACTTTTACGACTTGGTAATTTTCAAGTCAAAAATAACTTGGATGAGATAGTTCAACGTGAAACTTAAAATAAAATTAAGTGTGATTTAATCATAATATTAAATTACAAATGGGAAGTATATACACCACATTAAATTTAATTGGTTCATAATAACAAATAAGTCACAATGGAATGTAAATTGAGATGAAATCTATTAACTTGAATTTACTTTCCGGTGAATGTACTTTAGCCACATGCATAATGGTTTTATGAATTCCAATAAATTATACCATAAACATAATAATATTTATAATAACATATATTAACTTAGTATAATATATTATTACCCATTTGTTAATAATCATTCATTATTTTCACTGTTTTGAGTGTTAATTGCCTAGTTTTTCGGGTATGTTTTAACTTGTAATTTTTATTTCTATTACTTAGAACATGATTTCATCATCTAAAAAATTTAAACCACGATGTAAATTATATATATATTCACTATATATTTATTTAAATTAATCCATAATATTTGGATATAGGAAATGAAATTCATCATTTATAAAGATGGTAGGCTGTACGTATGCATGAACTCTACTTCCATTTTTTTATCATATTTTAAAAGAATAAAAAGTAAATGATATATATATATATATTATAATTTCATTCTCATATTTTTTTAATATATTTTACATATTTTTATTAAAACCATCCTTTATATATTCCATGTATAGCGTGAATGAATCACATTGCTTTGAGGATGTGGTAGTCCACACGTCCACAAACAAAGTTATTGTATTCCCACAAAACAAAAAGCATAAATGTTTGTGTAATATAAAAATTTAAGAAGCATAAATACATTATAAATATCATATATATCATATATAAACTATAAATACATCATTATTTCATCCTTTAAAGGTGTTAAATGGAAGAATAAATAACATCGATTCGCGATGCGATATTCCGCCGTACACAAGAATGATGACTGTGTATCCCATTTGATGGATGTGTGTGAAAGTATAACTATTAGTATAAAATAATATCAGTATATTTAATATAATTAGATTATTATATAGGCATGGAATAATAATAAACGAAGTGGTAGAGAAATAAATAAAACATAAATGCGCATTGAAGAATGTTACCTCTTTTTCTGGTAACTCCTTTTGGTTTAAACCAAAATAATTCATTGGTTTGTTTTCTGCACAAATTGAGGATTATAGGATGAGGGTATGTATTTTGGTATCTTATATATTAAGATTTTTTGTGATCCAAAGGTCTTGATAGGTGTTCATAACTATGAGGGGTGAGTTCCTTTTTATAGTGCGGGAGGAGTGTCATTCTTATAACTTTTTTAAAATAGAATTCTAACCACGTTTTTCCCATGCAAAGTGGATATAATAGTGGTAAAAATTATATAAAAGGGACTATAGGATAAAAATATGAACATAAAATTTATTTTTGACAAGTTTCTAGTTTATTTTGGGCCTTAAGTTTGAGGTTTAGTCCTTTGTTAAGCTAATTTTTCTCTTAATCACTATAATTAATTTTAATCACTTCCACTAATATTTTAGGTAAAAAACTAAGTTGAAATTATTATTATTAAAAATATGAAATCCATTTTTCCAAATTAAAATCATAGAAGTAGCAGAAATTAATTTAAAATTAATCTCATTGATGAGAAGACAAAGAAGGGTTTTAAAGTAAAATGTTCAAAAATTTGAAATGTTTTTATATACAATTTCAGTATAAAATGTATTAAAATAACCTAAATTAGATTGATTTATGTATTATTGATATAATTAAATTTTAAAACCAATAAAAAAAGTAATTTAATCTTATAAATAAATTATATGAAAAATCAGTTTTGAATTAAAATTCAGTATTTTTCATTATTCATCAAAAAATGAAACCTCATAGAAAAATACCAAAAATTAACCCTAAGATAAATTTTATTTTAATATTTAAAAAATGAAGTTTATTTTTACATATAAAATTTATAAAATTTAAAAAAAAATTATTAAAAATATGTTCTCCATTCAAAGGCGGTAAAATTGTCTTTTTAGAAAAATACGATTTTAAGCATAAATATGGATTTATTCTTATCTTATGATTATCAAACCTATTAGATGAATATAAAAACTATTTTATTGAATATAATACACATATATATATATATATATTTAATATAATTCACTAATAGTAATTAATTTAATTTATTATCATAAAATACCTTCATAAGCATAAAAATAGTTTTTTATAAAATTATTCCCTTTATATTCAATTGGTTCTTATATTAATTTCTAATAAATTGATTACCAATGAATTATTTTTATATTTTTGAAAACCATATATTTTCATAATTTAGTTAATACTATTCATAAACTCTAATTTAACAGCTATGTTATATCTTATTATATTAAATTATAATATTTTAATAATATATTATTATTATGTAAAACTTGATCTTATTTGTAATGTAAGCCATTGAAGAAAGTCATTGTTGTGTGAAACACAAGATAACTCAGTATTTTGTGAAGTGGAAGCTTTAAAATATTTTAAATTTATTTAAAATATTAAATATACCCTAAAGTCTAGAGAGGTTATATTCCTTTCTATATTTGGTATTGCATGTCATACATGTTATCGAATAAAAGTTACTTTTTTAGAATTTTTGGGGTGTTATAGTTTTACAACCCATAAATTTAGGGGAAATATGCTCACATAAGTGCACTTCCTTGGTCCTTTGATTTGAAATGGGAACACACTCCCACACCAACCAATCACACAACCCAAGTCACGTTACCATGAGTTGTGTCATAACCAAACTAAGCATGCTCTCCCCCATCATAGGACATGATTACACACAAGCCAATTTTATTCAACCAGGAGTACCCTTGGGGATCTTATTTAAAATGAAACATCAGTTTACAAGGTCCATCACATTATCTCCCACCTACTGGAACTATTCCAAAAATTTAAACATCCATCCCCACTTGTACCAAGATACTAGAAGCACACTCTAAACTCGACAGTTCTAGTCACTCGAGAAAACCTACCCTAACCCTAAACTTTGATACGAAGAATTGGTACCCCAGATAATTTCACATTAAAATTCATTCAAGTAATCACCATACCTATTGAACACACCTTGTCACACATCACATGCACTAACCCAAGCCCCAATAATCGCTCCAGTTTCATCAAAAACGATGAATTACCACTTATTCACCATAAAATTCCATCAACACCCAAGGGTCACACACTTCACTAAGACCATTACACAACACCAAATTCATCCTACCATGAGTTGAGAACCATCGATTTTAGGATCTCACACCTAACTAAAAAACACACCATACACTTAGCATGTTGGTTCTCCTAACCAGAGGCATCCTAGATACCCATATAGAACAGGTCTGGCATCATAAATGCATTAAGGACAAGGACACAACCACCTATAAACCTAGGAATCACTTCCAAAACCACAAAATACCTACCAACTCAAGAACCATGTACTTAGAACACACCCAAAAAAATTAGGTTATAGAATATGAATGATCATTCTCTTAAAAAATAGCCTTGACATAAGGAAATAACACCATGGGTGTTCAACCGTAGGCCTAAAATCACTTGGAAGCATTGAACATACACCAACCACATAAACCAAGGTATATACCCCTACCTCACACCACTAAAGGAATCCCACATGATTAGATCAAACCATATCATAGGTTACCCTTTAAGGTCATAAGGACTTGAATCATTAACCTAATTCACAACTAAAGGTCCCTAGGCCCTACCACCTAGACCCTAAACAAGGTCCCATAAGGAAACAACTCAAGAGATAAAACTCACCCATGCCTTAAGGTCACATGACATATAGCATACCAAACACCCAAATTCAAGTTCTCACAAACTAGGCTCTCTGCTTAGCCTCACTTACCCTCGCTAGGGTCAAGCCAAACACATAAGGCGTCTAAGAGACCATAGATGGAAATAATTTCCATTATTCTCAATAGCTTTTAATTATTATTAAATCCTTAAAATTTACACTTTTATAGGAGTCACATTCTTTTAAAACCAATGTTTATCAAGATTTTTACATTCCAAAGGCTTAATTAAATAGAGTTATATCCACATGATATGAAGGAAAACACATTATAAGATTATTTCTGGAACCTTATTTAATTAAAATTATCACCAATCGATTTATATTTTTCTATGCATCAAGTGATCATCATGGGAATTAAACAAGTAATATGGGACTATAACCGCATATGAAAAACTATATACAAAATTTCAAAAATTCTAAATACCAACCCCCTTATTACCAGTAAAATATATAAAATATATATACATAAATCATACTGATATAACCATAAAAGTATAAACTCAGGCTAATAGAAACCAAAAGCTAAAATAAATTTCAAGAAGCATACAAATGAAATATAAAACCCATATCCCTAGAATGATTCATGTCATATGAACCCCTACATGTCTGGAATGATGCTTGAACACACCCACACCATATTTCCATACCAATACAAGAGTTTAAATCCCATTTATAATAACACCACAAATCATGTGTATCACTCAAGGTGAAAATAAAATACAATTATAATAAGTAAAATCTAAGAGGAACAGGTATCATCCCTGTAAACATGGGGTTCCCTTGTGTGTGGGTTGATCAATCCCATGAACAAGAACATTACCATTCCCTAAAAATTTCATAATCTCATTTATAACATTCCAAAATAGTAATACAAAATAAAAAATTCTCTGATACCACTTTATAATTCCCCTCCCTTGAATACACTGAACCGGTTCCCCAGGCCGAAATTCCAAAAATCCTAAAGCTTGCCTCCCTATATGATTGTGGTTGTTGAATAGAGGATAGGTCCTACAAGGTTGTCATGGGGAAACTATTCTCTCATGTTAGAGTATCTATAACAATTAAATTCAACTGAAACATATAAATCATGCTATATAGCAACCATAGATTAATAAGGTCAAGTGAAAAAATAAATATAGTATCAAAATTCCATAATAATGGGTATTCAATACCTGATAAGGATTCCCTATGGGTGGATCACATATAAGAATAATAAAATACTAAAAAGAAACTCAAATAAGGCTCATCCCCAACTAGTCCTGAGTTTATCATGGTCCCCTCATATATACCCATGCAAGAATCACAAGCCCACTAACATCAACAACAATCCTTTATCTATACTAATAACCTATGAAAAAATAGTGATATCTTCTTAGGTACCCAACTTCCATGGTGGCCCAAGAAGGCTATGAGAAAAACTTTTTAGGGCACTACCATAAGTGTCCCTATAATAACCAATATGATATAAAAGTATATGAAGAAGTGATCAAGGTAAAAAAAATTATAATTTTAAAACTACTTATATAAAATCATTAAATAAGGTAGGTGATATAAAATAAATCAATAAAAAAACTTTTGATGTCCTTGGATTCTTAGTGATGCATGGGGTCGGTCTTACCTACTTTGACAAGTGTGATGGTGTCTCTAACTATGGCATGATGACCGATCCTCTATAAATTCCCACAAATAATATAGGAACTCATCCTACCATTACCTAGTATCATAAACTGTCATATGGAATTCGATCACTCATCCCAACATTCCCCTAGAATCTAATTCCCATACTAGTATTCACTGAATATCATGTATCATACGAAGTCCAATTACCCATCTCACTAGCCCCAAACATCAGGTATCATGTGGAATCCTCAGTGCTCATCCAGGCATTCATAATAATGTGCCAAATAGAATCCAAGGCACTCATCCTAGATTTTCACTCATCAAACATTCCAAGTAATTTAGGTGCTCATTATGGAATTTCTAAATATCATACATCATATGGAATCTATATGCTCATCCCAACATTATAGATCATTACACATCACAATTCCATTTTAGCATTCTCATTATATAATTTAAAACATAAATTTATTTTATAAAGCATCGCTTTAAGTTTAGAATCATATTTTATTAGTTTAGGCTTACCCAATCCATAATTATCCTTAGTCACCAATCCACTTTTTATTAACTAAAACATTTTAAAAACTCAATTTACCATAGGCCAAGACATTTCAAAACCTAGTTTCCTATTCCATTAGAGGATTAAACTATTTACCACATATTCAAACATATTATGTTCCAAATTACCTTTATAGAATCAATGGTTGTGAAATTCCATTTCATAACCATCGAATAAACCCATAAATCCCCCTTTTATCAAAAACAAATATAAATGACACCATTCATATTTTAATTTATTTTCATAAACACAAACTTAACATTTAACAAACCAACACTGAGGTATAACTCATTACCTAATATATTTCTTAGGGGATCTTATTTTTAAGGTTCAAGTAATGATAAAAATGAAATTTATTCAGGAAAAAAATTAATTTTAAAGCAGTTAATTTAACTAAGGTCAAGGAATGACATAACTGACTTAAATACACTAATAATACACTTACGAATAAGATAATACTTTAGGTTAAATATAAAGGACAACCTACCTTGATCTTAGTGAAGCTCAATTATAAAATATTGGTCGGTGGCTCATCCTGAAATAATAGAAAATGGAAAACTATAAAAAAAATAAAAATAAATCATGTAATCTAAACTAGGATGAACTTAACATGTTAGTTAAAGAAAAGAGGAAGGGAGGTGAAAGAAACTTATACTTACCTACAACTTCGATTCACATTTGATGAGATGACCAAGGAACCAAGGAGTTCCACTCAAAGGAAGAGGGGAGGAAGGAGGGATACATGTGGGAGAGGTTATATCTACAATGGAGGAGAAATAAGGTTTGAAATATTAAAATAGAGAAGGGTAAAAAAGTAATTTTTCCACTTTTAAGGAGGCACAGCGTTTGGCTGCATGGTTTTCCAAATTGTGCACCAATCGTGCAGACTACCCTCTCTAAGGAACACCACTTAGCATTATTTTTCAAACCATTTAATTCCTCTTCAACATTATGTAGAGGTCACATGGTCTCTAAAATACCCTATCATATTGTACAAAAAACTATGTGCCTATAAAAATTAGGTTGTATGGTTGGGGTGCATGGTTAGCACTAATTTTACGCTAACAGTGTGCCCTCTACTGCAACTTCAAAACCTGAAATCGCAAACCTTTAAGCTCCATAGACTTATTTTATGACCCAAGGAACATATTATACTTGAAAACACATCCAAAAGAATTATATTAAGATGTCCCAACTCTCAAATTCCCAATACTAGACTCATTTTTAAAAACAACCCATCCACCAAAATCAAAACTTAAAATTTTCATCGAGACTCAAGGATATTCTATACACCCAAGCCTTACAATAAATTTCTTATAATTATTTTTATTACAATTTATATAAATTTCCTTTTAATATATACCTCATCCATGTTATTTTTCAACATAAAAAACATTTACCAAACCCCATTTATTAGATAGATAGAACTACATGATAGATAGATCTCCTTTAATATAGAAATATGACATCTAACCAAAGGGAATAGATTATCCTAGAAAGAATTATTTATGTTTATATTTATAATAATTAAATAAAATTCTATTTGTATATAATGTTTCTAGTTCATTGGTGGGATATCTTTTCTTATATTATATCACATCACATATCATTTATGTAAAGATAACCAGAAAGATGCTTTCCTTGGAATTAAACTGGTTACTTGGTTAGTAATGTCATTTAAGTATTGGAATACAATGATTTTTTCTATATTTTAAATATTTAATCATATTTTATAGAGATTATTCATTATTTATAATATAGGTTTGGGCTTTGATGATAACTCTAATTATGAGTAGTATGTGTTAGATTCACCCAAATATGTTTTTTACACTCAAATATATAAATTATATTGGATTAAAACATTCATAAAACATTAATCTTGGGAATAATTACACCATTTTATTCATATTTATCCTTTGAACCTTAATTTAGGAACTTTCTCTTATCATTTAAGGGTTGGATCCCTATTACCATATATGAATTGTTGAATGGTGAAAACCCTAAATCCATATGTGGTTCTAAAAGTAGAAAATATTATCAATGGAGATAGATAAAGTTCAATAAAGGCATTGGGATAATACTTCAAATTTTATTTCATTATATTCATTCCAAAGGGGGGAACTTTAATTTTTATTTCCCATAATGATAGAAATCAAAATTGAAGATATATTTGATATTTTTTAATGTTAGTTTCTGTAATGTTCACCTAATAATTGTATATATTAGCATTTTGACATGGGATCTTATGTTTGCATATAATAAAATCATATTGGGAGATTCCCAATGATATAGAAGAAGGTTGTTTCTCATGTTGATATTCTCAATTCAATGTCTCCTAATGTTTTTCTAGAAAATCATCTGGATAATAAACTTCATTCAACCATTTCAAAATTCTATTTTTTTGAAAATGTTATTATTTTTTCATATTTTAATGATATGAAAGATCCACACACACATATATTTTTAAAAAATGTTGGGGTTGAAGCCTCAATTTATTATTAAAGAAAACACCTCTCTAAGTCTGGGTAGAGGGAGACCCATTATATAGATCAAAGTCCCAAGGCCATGTGGCCTAAATAAAAGGCTTAAAATCCCATTTTTTGGCCCAAATGACCCCTTAGTGAACAGTACTACTATAGTACATGTGCTGCTACAGTACCTGATACAGTACCACCACCGCTACAGTCCCTACTATAGTTCCTCTTCCGTTGTAGTGATATTGTGGCTATAGTGCTACCACTACTGCAGTACTACCATATTGCCCTACTACAATACCCTGGATATTCTTTCCTACCCAGATTTGATCCTGGGTCTTTTAGATGCCAAGCAGGATCCTGTACCACTTGGGTACAGGCTTGTTGGAAAATATCCATATATAGATACACTAGATATAATGATATGTTAGATGGATCTTATTTAAAATAGATGAAAACACAAAGGCCCTATTTGAAAATACTAGAAGATTTTTTTTTATAATTTATTGCATATAATAAGTTCCTTTGTATAACTATTTATATTTCTTACTCCATTTTACATTTTCCATTATAAAAAACTTCTTATTATTTATAGATAGTTTAATTAATGGCTGGTTTCTACCAATTATTTTAATTATTTTCTACATATTATTATATGCTTTTTATTTTTTAAATTTAAATGAATGTTTATTTCGTAAACATAAACAACATTTATTTTTTTTGTTGAAGATGTTTTTCATAATTGATAAGCGATATACTTATTTTTCATAAATTTTTGTAAAATATTTATTATTGAAAAAGTGTTTTTATGATAATTTATTTTGTATACTTTTATCAATAATTCATATTAAAGAAATTATTTATTAAAAATTCTTTAAGTATTTTTTTTTGTAATTTATACACAAGTGTCTTCAAAATAAATATTGATTACCACCATTTCTTATAGAGGTTCCAATATATGTTCCTTTTAAAATATTGTACACATATTTAACTTATTAATTTTAGAAATTTTTGTTTATAACATTTCTATATATTAGATATTTATTTTATTTTTCTAGTTGACATAAATTTATTTAATTATTTTTTAATGTTATTGATTTCATTTAAATAATTGAACTTTAATATTAGTTGAAAAATAATTTCTAAATAATTTCTACTTCTTTCATATTATTATTTCTTCACATCCCCTTTAATGTTTTTTCTATCTACATTTTTATTTATATGAATTAATTTAGAAATTTGATAATGGTATTTCTTTCTTTTGAATAATTAACATAGTATAATACTTTAAACTTCTATCAACATTTTTTAGTTATTGGAAAACCCTTTTACATATAATACAAACCTAATGCTAATTGTTTCATTTCCATTATTTAATTTTATTTATTTCAAAATAATTCTATAATTTTTTTATCTTCTTATATCGTACCTAGATATATTTTTAATAACCAAATGTTATTTTTATTTGTTTCATAACCTATTACATCTTGTTAAAATGCATGAATGTGGGATACTAGTAACAATAAAAAGTAGAAACAAATTAAAACAGCAATGATAAATATCTACCTTTATCAACACTAAATGCTAAGTAGTGATAAAGACAACATTTATCCGTGATAACTTTAATGATGATAAATATTAGTTAATATTAATAATGAAAAAATATTTTTAAAAATTATAATAAATTACTAATTATATAAAAATGGATATCAAAAATTTAAAAAATTACTTTATAATAGAAATGAATAAATATTAAAAAATAATTAATAATAATAATTATATTAAATGTATTAATATTATGATAAATGTATTAATATTATGATAAATGTATTAATATTATGATAAATGTATTAATATTAAAATAAATTTATTAATATTATGATAAATTTATTATTAATATTTTAATAAGTGTATTAATAAATTTACTAATATTATGATATTATAATAAATTTATTAATATTACAATTTATTTTTTATTAATAAATGTATTAATATGTGTATACTAAAACGTCAAAAATTAAAACAAATTTGAAGGGGGAGAAATTGAATCATCCAAGAAAAGTAAGAGTGCTAACACAAGAAGTTAGAAAACATATCCAATAACAAATTCCAACCTTTGATAGTGAGGAATCAGTCTGTATAGTGATATAGTGGATGTTTGATTCGACGTACTTCATCAAAAAATAGTTAAATCTTCCAGACAGAATAAACCCTTTTTAATCGTACACAATAGAAAAAAAAGAATGGATGGAGATATCTAAATCGATTTAGAAGAAAGGGAAATACTAGTGAAGGATAAATTAAAGAGGGATGAGATATCGAGAAGTAATATTACAGGGAATCTGTAAGTAAGTAGATATCACCAATGAAGGAGATTTCGTCAAGTTAAAATAATAAAAAATGTTAAATAATAAATGAAGAATATAATGAGGACTTAGGTTTTTTGTAAATCATAAAAACATGTAAAATAAGAAATTCAAACCATTGACAATGAAAAACATTCCATAGGGATGTGGAGGTGGAAATGATGAGGTAGGGATGTAACACGAGGAGGCAAGGATCACATGAATAGGTGTGGTAGGAGTGTTATGCGAGAATTTTGAGGAAATTCAATTTATAAAAGGAGAGGTGATAAAGACAAAGGAGGATACGAATGTGGGGTTGGGGGAGAATTCAGATTTTATGAAACTGGAAGCATGGAATGAAGTAAGGAATTCACCAGGGATAAACCTGAAAGGGGTTTTAGTGATGGAGATAATAAAGAGGCCAGTAATTTTTTGTATAAGAAATGTTATGTAGTGGGTTGACACAAGGAAAAATGGAAACATGGTGAAAAAACATGTAAATGGAGGGACATATCTTTATATAACTATATATTATACAATATGAATATAAATATATAATAAATTTAAATTGGTTTTGAACTCATTTGGGTCATAGAATAAAATAAAAATTATGGTTTTAAACATCCAAAAGTTTTTTCATGGGTGATTTAAGTGGTTATTTAAGGTTACAAGTGTTTTGGAAATTATTGGAAAAAGAGTTTTAGAAAGAGCATGATGTTTTAAAAAATTTCAACCCTAATTGGGTCTTGTTGTGAAATTTTAAAGGGATATTCTAAGAACATTGAGGGTTTTAAAGGAAAATCATTTGGTTTTTGGAATTTTCTTTCCTTGGGTTTGTGAAAACTCATTTAGATGATGTATTTTAAAATGGATTTCAAGAGCTTGGTTTTGAAATAATGGTGATGTGGGACTTCAACCATTGAGAAGTGTCACTCTTTATTGTTTCTACAAAAAAATGGAATA
Organism: Viscum album; assembly: GCA_963277665.1. NCBI lineage: Eukaryota > Viridiplantae > Streptophyta > Magnoliopsida > Santalales > Viscaceae > Viscum > Viscum album. The sequence goes on from OY728153.1 coordinate 1,660,414,566, forward strand.
TGTGAGTTTGATTTTAATTCAATTAAAAATTGTATTATGGAAATGATTTGGAAATAGTTTTTATAAAAGAAATTTGTTATGCTTTGGCTTATTTTTTGGGAAAATATTTGAAATATTCCAAAATTATTTTCGGTTAGTTACATGTTTTCTTTAGGGAAAAGGTCATATTTTGGTGTTGAGGCTCGGAAAGATGATTTTAAATTGGGTTCTTATTTAAATAAAAGTGTTAGTGTTTTTTGAAATTATTTTTTATGATTTGGATTTTGAATTCTGGAGGTTTGTGTGCTTACATTCTAGCTTGTGTGATGTATTATATTTTGGATCTTGAACACATGCCTTGTTGTTCGGTATCATTATTTTGGAGCCTCTGGTGTTTTCTTGTGGAATGAATTGTTTTGAGGATAATTTCTTATTAATGTGGGTATAAGGGACATTTGGGTTGGTACGAAGGTAATTAGGATTAATGTTTCCTTTGGTATTTTGAGCACTTGATGGTGCTAGTTTTGTGGGGTTTTCCATGGAGTTGTGTTTTGAGTTGAGCTCCTACTTTATCCCGATAGTATAGTGACCTGGATCAAGGGACATTGTGCTCTATTATTGTGGAATTCCTTGAGGTTATCCCTTGATTATGTTAGTGTTAATCTTGTTGATGTACCAACCATGTGGGTGTTGAGTTTATTGAGGTTTTTTTACCTTTGAGAAAAGGAGAACCTATTTTTGAGTGTTCTTTGAAGATTTTTGGAGATGTTTTCACATTTTGTAGATTTTACTGGAGGTTTTATCTCTTATTATACCATTTAATATATTTCTAAATGATGGAGAGACCTATTACTGGTCTTTATTTCCTTTTGTGTCTTATATCGGTAAGCATGGATGTGTTTTTATTGGAGACTCTTAGTTACCTTGGGGATTTAGTGGTTTAGTTTTGATGAATCTTCATTTCTTGGGAGTTTCTTCCTAGGGACCTCTCTAGTTTTTCATCACCAAATCACATAAATTTACTAAAGGTGTATTGTGTCTTGTAATTTTTTACTTCTGTTTTGACTTGAGATTTTCTAGTGGTAAAAAGTGGCATGGTTGAGAGTTTGTAACACCACTAATGTCACTTTTATGTGGGGGAATTTGATGGATAATTTATCCCCTCGATTTATAGGATATTTGAGATTAAAAGGGTAGAATTTGGTGACTTTTATAGGTTTCACAGTTCAGTTTCATGGTTAGGTTTACCATGCAACCAAAGTTTGTAACCCATGAAACTATTGATAGCATAGATCTACATGGTTACTGCACAGTTTTTTAACTGTGTAGGTAAACCTTGTAACCCACTTGAGAGGGGATATTTTTATGTACTTTATACTTGTTTTTAAGTTGGTTTTCTTCACTTGTACTACCCACTTGAATTTCCTTACCTTTGATGCCTTCTATGGAGATTTTTCCCTCTCCAAATCTCCTCTTAGTGGATTTTAAGGTTGTTTCTTAGTGACTCTTCACCCGATTCAAAAGTATAGTTCTTACCTATCCTTCTAATTTGGTTTTATCTATTTTTATCCATATCCTCAAACCTTAGTGTCCATTCTTGGATGATTTTAATTCCTTAGGTTGTGCTAAATTATGGATTTTTGTTTTCTAAGGGTTTTGAGCCATCCTTTGAGACCCAATCTAATGGATTTAGTTGAAGGTCACATGATTCCACTAATTGAGGTAGGTGTTTTAAATTATTTTCTTTTTTTAAGAGTTACATGATTTTTTGATTCTTTAAATATGTTTTAGATTTAATTTAATGAAATATATGATATCTTGTTTGGATTTTCATAGATTTTCCACTCTTGATTGGTTCTTTTCCTTTGAAAAAAAATGTGTGAATTGTCTTATGATATGGAATTTGGGTTGAAATAGGTTTTTATGAATTCTTTAAGTTTGATTAAAAAAATGATCGGTTCCATCATGAAATGAACTTGTTCATTTGGATTTGGTCCAAATAGGGTTTTGAATCGGGCTACCCTTTTGTGTTTTACAACGGGTTTCATGTTTTAAATGGTGGTTCTATTTTTATAAAGAAAAATAGGGTTTCCCTTATTGATCTTATTAGGTTGTGTTTGTGAATTATTATGATTTATTTTATAATTGTGATTAAATTAAAAATTGTTTTAAAAATTTTATTTCCAAATATATATGAAATAAATAAATTCTTGGTTGGTAGTTTTGAAGTGATTTTTTTTGTGCCATTATTGAGCCCCCTTTCTTGTTATTAATTTTTATGTTATCCACGTAACATATTCTCATGATGTGATCATGTTTTTGGGATATTTTTAAGGTATATGTGAGGTGGAAAGGATGTTATTGTGGTATTATACCATGGGTAATTTTTATTTTCATGTTGGGACATTTCTTTCTTGTGGACCACCTTCGTTATTATTCCATGAGGAGACCAAGGTTTCTAAGTGGGAAGTAATAGGAAACCTCTTGGATAGTTGAGCATTTTCACTGGATAAACCCCCATTAGTTTTACAAAAAACCTATATTTGGGGTTCTTCACTGAGGATACTACTTATAGAGATTCGGTGGATGGATGTGGGAATGTTACCCCACTGACATTTAGGTCAACGTTTGTGTGTCTTGTGTTATACCATAAGTTCTTATAGTGTTTAATCATTCTAAGTAACATATGTGATGATTTTTTTATATATATTGGAATGTGTGATGTTTATTTCTTGGACATACTTGTTTGATGTTTTCAACATCTTGTATTTAGTCAAGATTTTTTCTAGTTTTATTCCATCCACTTGTTTGAATTATTTGCAAAATTTTTATTTTTTTTGTTCTGTAATTTTCCTTATTTCTTTGTTTCCCTTTATATTATGTGTGTAAAATATTTTAAAGGAAAATGGGGTAATGGATTTTTAGTGGCATAATTTATTTGAAACGTTTTTAAATGTTTAAATCATGTGTGGGTTTATTTTCAAAAGTGTGGTGTTTTATTAAGAAAAATGTTTAACATGTTGAAATGGTATGGTTTTGTTAAAACCACTTTATGGATTTTTTAGAAAATTTGTGCTCTTAATAAGTGTATGATCCATGTTTTTTCCCTTAAATTATATAAATGAAAGTGAAAACATATTTTTTTAACTTATTTCTATAATAAAAGTTTTGGTTTCATATATAAAATAGAATGAATTGGACTCATGGTGGTATCCTACTAGATTAGGATCAGAACCGTACATACTCATGTTGGTGGGTATATAGTATTCATGTATTGTGTAGGTATATTTAGGTTTTATTATGACCACTCTCTAATGGGAAACAAGTGTTGTATAAGTGATGGTGGTGACCAGAGTCGCATAGAGTTGGTGATCAGACATTCCACTACTGGAATTTGAGGTATTTGCAACGGGCTATTTGCAATAAGATCCCATCACAAATGAGATTTTGCGACGGGGTCCCATTTCAAATAGTCTTTTGTAGAAAAAGGCATCGCAACTAGTATTTTTTTGCGATGGGAAACTGTTCCATTACAAATAGATCTCTAATTATATACATTATATATATAAAAATATGTTGCGACAGGCCCATCAAAAAAAGTTCTCCATTTATATATGTTATATATACCTAAACCTTTTGCAACAAATTATTTTTGATGGGTCCTTTTACTATCAAAAACACTTTTTTGAAATATATATAAACTATTTACGATGGGACCTTGTCGCAAAAGGTCCCATCGCAAATACTGAATAAAATAAAAAAAAATATTTAATAAAATTATGATTAAGGAAAAAATAATATTTATATTATTAAAAAAATAAAAAATAAAAAATATTAAAAATATCAATATTCAAAAAAAATATAAAAAAATCAAAAAATATTATTATTATTAGTAAAATAAATAAACATTAAAAAATATAATACTAATAATAAATATTAAAATATTAGAAATAAAAAAATATGCAATATTCACACCAATATAAAATACAAAAACTGTAAATAGTTCATATTACAACAATTTTTGAATTCAAATGTTTTTAACATAACAAAAAAAATCACTGTGGGTGATACTCTTCTGGAGGAGGTGGAAGAGCTGGAGGAGATGGTGGAGGAAACTCCATCCCTAAACTATGAGTCAAATGATGCATGTACTCTATCTGCTCGTGTTGTTGTTGCTACCATCGACGCATCTCCTCCTCGTGCTTCTATTGCTGCTGCTGCCATCGACGCATATTCTCCTCATACTGCTGTTGTTGTTGCTACTGTTGCTGTTGCTGACGCATCTCTTCATGCTACTTCTACAAACTCTCTATAAGCTCATTATGAGCTCACAAATGCTCATGATACTATGATCTAGAAGGTGATGCCTCTCCAAGAGCTCCTCTCGAGCTGGACTCCGACATCACAACAATACCATAATAAGTCCTATGAGTCAAATGAGAGCTGATACCAACTACTCAGCCCTTCTTGAAGGCATACTAAGTCACTTGAATCCATGACACCTCATCAAAATGGTGGGCACTAGTCTGATCAGCCATCTCGGCCTGACACTCAGCCTGTGCCTGAGAGGTCGCAGCCTCATATGACTCCTTAAATTTCAATTTTAAATTAAAATAGTGAAAATATTATATGCAGTTAATTTTAAAACTGAAAAAGAAATAATACTGACCATAATCGGACGCTAGCAATCACCTCTAATCTCTCTAGTGGCTGGATCATTGTACATCCTTTGATAAACGTTGTACTCCATAATATCAGGCTAATCGACTGCCTATATGAATATAAAATAAACTATTTATTTTTAATGTTATATAAAATATTTAAAAAAGATACTTACTAGATGCTCTTTATGCATACTGAATGTACGGATTCCATCTCGATGTGTCACCTCCTGTCTCCCTCGGTTCTGCTGGCCCGATGAATATATCCTCTGAAATCCACCACTCAACCAGTGTGAACATAATCCATCCCAAACATGAGATGAAATATACTCTGGTCGGTGGGCTCTACACGACTCATCAAATATTGTCACTTCTTCTTTACTAATGGTCGTCCTTCTCAAATTGTGCAAAAACTGATAGAAACGCTCATGCATAGACACCTCCCATGTCGCGTGGATAGCGTCACACATGCTATCATCGATGGGATACCGTAAACCATAAAAATAATTTATAATATAAAGTTATTAATTAAATAAATTTAAAAATAAATATTATTTATTTATGTATTATCCAATGATTGAACATGCCGAGTTGCACATAAATGGGAATCTATTCCCATGTGATCCATGGATGAGAAAAATAATTGCACAAGATAGCACTCCTCTGTCCAATAGCTACAAGAACAAAACTATTAAAAAAGAACAAATAATCAAACAATTAGTATATAAATAAATTAATGAAATCTAACTAAAATACATAGGTTACCATACCTCAGCATTCATAGATCGAATCCAAGATATGGATGTCACTCGGGGATAGGGTCAGGAATCATCAGTCGCACAAGATCATGCCCCCTCTGCGTACCCCCTGAACTGCCAGTAGGATGAGGGTCAGATGATCCCAAATCCTCCTCATCCAAAGGTATCTCATCCTCCTACAACTCACGAAGTAGATCAGGGTCCATCTAAAACACAAAATGATTATTATTACTAGATAGTTGAAAATAACTATTACATATAGATATATATTAGTTATGATTATAACCACCCTTTAACTATGTCAATGTTCACCTTCATCTTCATCTTCATATATGATGATGTCAATGTCTTCATATTCACCCTCGGTATCATCAATATCTATATGAGTTTGAGTTTCATCATCCCTTTCCATTTCAAATTCATTTTTAACATCATTAACATCATCGTCACCATCAACCCTTAATTGTGGGGTGTCATCATCGATATTCGTGTCTCTTTGTGAAAAAGATGGATTTTGAGTATTCTATTAAAAAATTTCAATTCCTTGTACTTCAGAAGAACCACATTCAGTTTGAGTAAACTTATTTTCCCGAGATTTCATTTTTATTATGCTCCACCAATCACTTAGGTCTCTTGAAGTAGCACAATACTTTGTATAATATATTTTATGTTCCTGTTGATCCAGTAAAAATGGTTCATTTACTACAAGAAGACTTTTATATTTAATATCGATGATTCCATTAATCAGATGAACACGTAAGCCTCTCTCACTATCCAACCACCTAAATTTAAACATCATTATATAATTTTTTCCTATATATCACAATTTAATAATTTCATCCAGCATGCAGTAAAAGTCAACTTCAGTTTCTCTATGATGTGATCCTCTCAATAAAATTCCATTGTTCATCGTTTTTTTTATTTCCCATATGCACATGTATGAAATCGAAAACCATTCACCACATATGAATTATAAGATTTAACCATTTTGGATGGTGGGTTACTCAATATACATAGTCGCTTATCAATTTTATCAGCATGTTGAGACACCTGAAATTTTGTAAAACAATTATCAATATAATAAATAATAAACTAAATTGATATGTTAAACCATCAATAATTTATGTTACCAGTTTTTGAAACCGTTGAGATTTTTTTGGCTGCATTCTTCAAGAGTATATACTGTAATTTGTGGAAGATATTTCTTGATATGATTATTATATAACCTAAAAATAAAATAAGTTTACTTACTGTAACATAAATTATAAAATAAGTGATAGAATCACTCACAGTACAAATGAAATCATTTCATCACATTTGAGAAAAACATATGTATGAGCTCTGTGATGTTTATCATATGAAATCCATCATTCCTGAACTCCATTGAAGCCAAGATCTTGCTCATTAAAAACTAATAATTTATTTTCTATTTCATCATAATCATACCCCTCGTTCTATTATATGAGTTTGTGTTTTGAGGGATATCTAGATTCAAAATAACGAGAGCATAAAAAAGAAATTTCCTCTTAAAAATAAGCTTCAGTAATTGAGCCTTCAACTAATGCTTTGTTACATACTTTTTTCTTGAATTTATGCATGAATATGTTGAATGGGTACATCCATTGAAATTGTACTGGACCTCCACAATTATCTTCATATGGAAAATGTAATATCAGATATTCCATTGAGTCAATGAAAGCCAATGGGAAGATTTTTTCCAGTTTACATATAATTACAACAACATCTTCTTCCAGTTTTCTTAGTGCATCATAGTCTTTTGTCTCTACAAAAATGTTTCGAAAAAAATATAATATGTTTTTTTATCGAATCCCAAATCATATAATTCAACAAACCTCTAAATCCAATCGGCATAAGTCTTTCCATTATAACATGAAATTTTTTACTTTTAATCGGGTAATATGACCATTCTTAACACATCTTCCCAAATTGGAAGCATATCCATCTAGAAGTCTCAAATATACAATCCACTAACAAAATAATAAGCGTGTCTCTTTGGATAATGTATAAGCTACTTTTGGATTCATTAATCTCTGTGAGCTGACATTTTGAAATAGTTCAAGTTCTATTTGCCTGAAAATTTAGGTATGATCTAATAATACCTTTACATTATCTTTGGTTTTACCAGGTGTATCAAAAACTGTATGAAATAAATTATCAAAATAGTTCTTCTCAATATGCATGACATCCAACATGTAGAGGACCAACAAATCAAACCAATATGGTAGATCCCAAAAAATTATTCATTTTATCCAATTGTGTTCTTTCCCAAAGCCATGAATTTTCTATTGGTTTATTGTTGGCCCAAATGTGATGGGAGGTAATGAAAATACAACTGATTTTAACTCTGTACCTGAGATCATTTTGGGAGGTTCATCCCTTTCAATTTTTCCTTTTCTGAAATGAGATTTGTTCTTCCGAAAAGGATGATCGGTTGGAAAAAATCTACGATGATAGTCAAAATAGAAAGTTTTTTTCCATTTATGAGTATAAATGATTTTTTGTCTTTAATATAGTAAGGAAATGATTTCAGACCATGTGTACTCCAGCCATATAACATGCTATATGCCAGGAAGTCACTAATTTTTCACATCAATGTAGATTTTAATATGAAATTTTGTTTCGCAGCAATATCATATGTACTAATACCATTACTCCATAATTAATTTAACCCATCAATCAATTGTTTCAAATAAACATCAATTTTTTTTTCAGATTTCCTGGGATTAATAAGGTCAAAATGATATAGGGATCCTTCATCAACATCTATGAAGGTAAATTTTACGGAGTTATAAATACAATCCAACATGAATACTGACTTCCATAAGAACCAAACAGATAGAAACCGTTAGTAGAAAGACCCAATGGCACGTTCCAGACTTCTAAAGAAAAAGACGGATGTAGTCGATCAAAATGTTTCCATGAATCACCATCGGATGGATGATTCAAGCTTTTATCGATTGAAATATTGGTTTTGTGCCATGACATCATTGACACTGTGTTCTGAGACACAAATAAATGTTGTAACCTGGGTTTAAGCGAGAAATATCTCAACTGTTTTACAGGAATCGATCCAGATTTACTTTGTTGAGCTTCTTTATACCTCGATTTTTCACATTTGGGACAACTATCCAATGACTCATTTTCACCAGAATATAAGATGAAATCATTTTCACATGCATGAATCTTCTGATAACTAAGGCCTAGATTATGAACCGGCCTCTTGCTCTCATAGTAATTTGTAGTTAACACGTTTACTTTAAATAATAGTGTTTTAACCAAAGAAAGTATTTGATCAAAACAGTTGTTTTACATTACATTATCTGATTTAATAGCCATAAATTTTTCAACTGCTTCTAATTTTATTATCTTGCAACCAGGATATAATACTTCCTCAACATACCTCAACAACTCATAAAATTTGGATGGTGCCAATTCAAGAGTTAAATCAATATCATTATGATTTTCAGTTTGTTGAACAGATGGACCTGCAACATCATATACTAAATTTTGAAACTGTGATGGATCCAGAATCAAGTTATTAGTATCTACTCTGGAACTACGCTCACTGTGTTGATACCAAAAAACATAATCTAGTTGAAAACCAAAACACAAGAGATGTCCCCCAACCTTGTCAAATGTGTCAAACATTATCAGAGCACATTTTTTACAAAGACGCTTAATTGTGCCTTCTAAAACAAATTCTGGTTTAAATGATGCAAATGATAAGAAATCTTTAACACCCTCAATATATAAAGGATTTAAACCAAAACTGTTTGGATAAATGCACTGATTTATCTAAGCGTGATCATTTAATAATGACTGTTGTCGACTTCCTTGTTCTACATTTTTCTACAAAATATAAAATCATTGCTGTTTTTGAATAATTTTAAATTAGAAAAACACTACTAAAAAAAGAAGACAAATAATTACAACTACTTAGTAATAATTACCACTAATTAAGAGCAATACAATTTCCAGTGGATTGATGGTTACTCTTTTGTCTGGCGGTTCATTTAATTTCAACTTTCTCGCTCTGAAATCAAAATGAAGAATCTATTGGGAGGTATACATATCCATTCTCATTCATATGAGAATGGATATGCATACCTATGAGAAGATTCTTCATTATGATTTCAGCGTGAGAAAGATTCAAGTAAATGAGACCTCAGACTAAAGAGCCCCCTTTTTGCTGATGAATCATCTTCTTTCAACTGTCACTACCTAAAAACATTATGAAAAATTTGGTCCTATGAATTCATATCCAAACTCGTGCATACGAGATTAGATATGCATACGTAGAAGCATATTTTTCATAATGTTTTGAGTTGGTGAGAGTTGAAAGGAGAGGAGTCATCGAAAAAAAGGAGTGCCACCGATCTACTAGAAATTGTGCCAAATTATTACAATTTATTACAAATGATCTTATTCCTAATTATTCCTAATTATTTCTAATTATTCCTAATTATTCCTAATTATTCATAAGTATTTCTAATTATTTCTAATTATTTCTTATTATTCCTAATTATTACTAATTATTCCTAATTATTATTAATTATTACTAATTATTACTATTTATTATAACTAAATATTACTAATTACCGCCAATTACCACTAATTACTGCTAATTACTACTAATTACTGCTAATTACTGCTAATTACCACTAATTACCACTATTTAACGCTAATAACTGCTACTTACCGCTAATTACTGCTAATTACCGCTAATTAGTACCATTTATTACTATTTATTACTAATTACCACTAATTATTACTATTTATTACTATTTATTACTAATTATTACTAATTATTACTAATTATTACTAAATATTACTAATTATTACTAATTATTACTATTCATTACTATTTATTCTTATTTATTACTATTTATTACTATTTATTACTATTTATTAGTATTTATTACTAATTATTACTAATTATTACTAATTATTACTAATTTTTACTAATTTTTACTAATTATTACTAATTATTTCTATTTATTACTATTTATTACTATTTATTAGTATTTATTACTATTTATTATTATTTATTACTGTTTATTACTATTTATTACTATTTATTACAATTTATTACTATTTATTACTAATTATTACTAATTATTACTAATTATTACTAATTATTACTATTTATTACTATTTATTACTAATTTTTACTAATTTTTACTAATTATTACTATTTATTACTATTTATTACTAATTAGTACTATTTATTACTATTTATTACTAATTATTACTATTTATTACTAATTATTTATAATTATTACTAGTTATTACTAATTATTACTAATTATTACTATTTATAACTATTTATTACTAATTATTACTAATTATTACTAATTAGTACTAATTATTCCTAATTATTACTAATTATTACTAATTATTTCTAATTATTACTAATTATTACTAATTATTACTATTTATTACTATTTATTACTAATCATTACTATTTATTACTATTTATTACTAACTATTACTAACTATTACTAACTAGTACTAAGTATTACTAATTACTACTAATTATTACTAATTATTACTATTTATTACCAATTATTACTAATTATTACTACTTATTACTATTTATTACTATTTATTACTATTTATTACTATTTATTACTATTTATTGCTATTAATTAATAATTATTACTATTTATTACTATTTATTATTATTATTACTATTTATTACTATTTATTACAATTTATTATTATTTATTATTATTTATTACTATATATTACTAAGTATTGCTATTTATTACTAATTATTAGTATTTATTACTAATTATTAGTATTTATTACTAATTGTAAATATTTATTACTATTTTTTCTTAATTATTACTATTTTTTCCTAATTATTACTATTTTTCTTCATTATTACTAATTAGCGTTAATTAATATTAATTACTACAAATTACAGCCACTAATTACTAATTACCTCAAATTATTTATATATATTACTAATTATCGTTAATAATGTTTAATTATTACTAATTATCGTTAATAATTATTAATTATTACTAATTACTAAGAATTAGTACTAATAATTTCAATTTATTATTACAAATAAATTGTAAAGACCCAGATTTTCCATGTATTTTTTTAATTAAATGGAAATATTACGAGTCCACGAAAATTGACGGTGTCTTATTCCGAGGTCTGGTGTGCCCGAAATGAATTTCTGAACCTTTTTTCGGGTATGTTCAGTAAACGCGCGAGCGACGTTTTGTAACTTTTGAACTGGTGCTCGAAATTGAAATCTGAGGACACCGTTGAACTTGCAGCGCTGATATTCGCTTCAAGAAACCTTCACCTCGACCGCAGTAGGTGGAGGATGAAAGTTAGTTTTTAGACTTTTCGTGGGTGTGTTAAAAGAAAAATAAAATAAAATAAAACATCTTTTATTTTATTTTACTTTGTGAAACCTCCCATTTGAATTCGGTGGTGGGGACCACCCGATCTTGAAACCTCGCATTTTGAAATTAATGGTGGGGACCACCCGACCCTTGAACTCTCTCTTTAATGTGAGAGGTGACTTTTGGTTTCTCCCCCAAATTAATTGTGCCAACTTAAACTTAATTGTTGAGCCAACTCAATTAGTTTAATTTTTATGTTGGCTCCTCACCTTTCTCTGAGTTGGGGGAATTGTTGGAAAGGAGAGCACTTGGAGGGAGAGCTTTGGAGAACACATTCTCCAATAAAGGAGATTCTCCAATGAAGAACAAGGACGACACTCGAGCCAGATCGGAGATGTGTTGCGGGAGTGGCGAACGCCGATGTTCAATAACTTCGTCTTCTTCCTTGCGCCACCTCCATCGGAAAATTGAGGAAGGGGATTTTTATATGATTGAATTTATTTATTGACCCTTTATTTTCTGGTTTCACAACGATGATGGCCAAACTAACATGGCCATCATCCCGCGCTTAAACCTTGCATCTTATCTTTTGTTCTTCGCGTGTTCTTTGTGCGTTCTCCAACTTCAAATATTTGTTGATGCTGGAAACACAATATTTTGTTGAGTGCGACATATAGACGCGGAGCCCTCGACCCAAAGATCAAAAATTTGCGATCGTTTTTTTCTGGGCTTGGAACGAAACCGTAATGGATTGCGGAAGAAGGCGGTGGTCGGCACCCGACTGACCACATGAAGGAAGGGCGACGTGTGTTCGTGCCGTCAGATGCGCAGGAGGCCGCAACCCATTGTCCGCGAAAAATCAAGGGGTGGTGGTCGGCCGTGTAGCGGAGCGGTGGCATGCATCCACGCCACTGGTGGAGCAGGAGGTCGCGGCCGCTTGGCCGCGGTGGAGGCCGAAGGGCGGCCGACACTGGTTGGCCGTGGTGGAACAGTGGCGCACGACTACACCGCTGTGAAGATGTCCGGTCGGTCGCACCACACCGGTCAGGATCCCTCCAGTAGGTCCTGTGTGCTAGCAGCCGAAAGGTCCATAGACCGTTCAAGAAGACCAGGGGCACCTCCCCCCGGGTGTCGGTTAGGGCAGACCCGCCACAGCGGACCACCAACCGAGTGGGCCACGCCCAGTGGGCTAGGACGGGCCACCCCCTATGCGGGTCGGGCCGAACCACGACCCAGCGGGCCTGGCCAGCCAAGGCCCAGGCCATCCGAGCCGGACCCGGGTCGGACCGGACCCGAGCCCATCTGAACCCAGTTTCACCTTTTTGGTCGTAACTTGAGAACCGGGTGTTCATTTTATGAACTGTCTACAACACCGGAAACCTTGGATTGAGATGGTCCATTTGATATACTCCACTTGAGTTTTGGATAAAGTTGGAGTATGGCTGGGTTGGATCGAACCTGGAATCCAATCGGGCCCTCAGAGCGGAAACTCTAATAACTTACGGACTGGGAATCTGATTGACATGCCATCTATTGCGTTGGAACCCTTATGATATGATAGAACTTTGGGATACTTCTTCATGGGAATTCGGGGTGATTGAGGTAATACTGATGGCTTGGGGAATGGTTCTCCCAAGCGCACTACGTACCGAACCCTACGACTGGCTGAGACTTGACGATCCTTGATCTTTTCGACTCGGAGTGACTCAACATGCCCAGTGGGGAGTGCCTATGTGTGACGCGGTAGACCCACGGTGGGGAGCGCCTTTGTGTGACACGGTAGACCCACGGTACTCGACAGGAGGAGTACCTCAGCAGGCCACGAGGAGGAGTGCCTCTGTGTGACGCGGCAGACCCACAGTACTCGACAAGAGGAGTACCTCAGCAGTCCAATATTAGTGGGAAGTGCCTTTGTGTGACGTGGAAGGCCCATTGTACTCGATAGAGGAAGAGTTCTCCAGTAGTCGAGGCGTTCGACGTTGTGACTGGGGATGTTACTTGTTACTACCCCTAGAATAAGTTTTGGTGTGTGCTGTCTTTACCTTGTGCTTGTGATTGAGGTTATGCTATGTAGTACTTTACCTATGTGGTAATCTACCTTCATGGTGTTGCACTAAGGTTTTTCTTTTTGGAACTCTAGGAGACCTTCGGGGTCTCAGGGTCCCTACTGAGTGTTGTTATACTCACCCCTGCACGGGCTACACCCGCACCTTGTTGTGCCTGGTGCAGACAACAGACAACGCTGACTGTGGACGAGGGTACCTAGACTGGAGACTGCTCAGAGGTTGAATATAGACGAGGTGATCTGTAGAGATGACTATTCAAGAGCTGTACCTACCCTTCAGGTGGGATCCTTGGCGGGTGTTCACAGGAGTTGTTCATAGTTTTACTTGTACTTTCCAGATTTACTTGTACTTTTCAGTTGGCTTGTATTTCGGCCCCTTTACTTTTAGTACACACCCTATTTACTATATAGTTTACTTTGTGATTGTATCTTTGTAATGGCTCGGACCTCTCCGGCCCATTCCTTTTTCAAAAAGAAGGTCAAGAAGTGTTCTGGAGGGTAAAATGGACTTTTCCCGAACTTTCCAGAATTTTGAAACTACACGCCGTGTAGTTTGAGTACACGCCATGTACCCCCTTTCTGGGTATACCCTGTGTCGCAGGTCGTGTCCTCACCATGTGAAGTAAATGAGTACACGCCGTGTAGTGTAACTACACGTCGTGTACCACCTTGCCGGGTATACCCCGTTTTGAAGGTTGTGTCCTTGCTGTGTGAAATAATGGGTGCACGCCGTGTGTCCAGCACTACACGTCGTGTAGTCCTTCCCCGCGTACGCGTTACCAGTCAACGGTCGTGTGCTGTGTCGGAGCTGTGTCCTTGTCATGTGCAATAAATGGGTACACACCGTGTGTCCAAACTACACGCCGTGTAGTCCCTCCCCGCGTATGCGTTACCCTCAAACCGTGTGTTGACCAGTCAACGGCCGCAGAGCCGTGTTGGAAGCCGCGTGGAGACCGTGTGAAATAACCGGGTACACGCCATGTACCATAAAGTACATGCCGTGTACTTTTTCATTTCTTTCCTATAAAAGGAGGGGTCCCCTCCTCCTTTTCAACTCACCCCTCTCCTCCCCTTTCCTCTGAGCAGAGTTCTCCCAAGAGACTCGAAGGCTCTTTCTTCCATAACTTCTTCGTCCGAGCTCCGATTTACAATCTGTCAGCGGCCACGGGATCGTAACGACAAGGTGTAACTTCCAAACTTGGATCCATTGTCTTTACTTGGGCATTTACTTTCATAATTCCACCCGAGGAGGTTTTTCCGGGACTCGAAGGAAGTGACAGACGCCAAGGGATGTCTTCTAAAGTTGATCCGGGGGAGCGTTGTGATCGGAACCTATTGAGGTAGGGATCTTACCTTTGTCTCTCTAGTTTGTGCATCATGCGGGGTGGGTGTTCTCTTGTTTATGTGAAAAACTTTTGAACTGGTTTAATAAAGATAATAACTGGCTTATATAACGGGGTTGGGAAGTTGTGATTGTTGTTACATTATATCCTGTGATATTATGTTGTGAATTGAACGAGCTTCTGCCTACTGAAAATCACGATCGTTGGGGGCCTTTGCTTGCACAATTAAATGTTGCCGTATCTTTATAGACCGTTTTGTGGATGGAAACTTTGTGGAATGTGGAAATTGGTTAATCACGTAAAGTTGGCTGTTTAAAATCTGGAACCCTTGTGTGATCACCCCAGTTGAACAAAACGAAATAATGAACATGTGGGTGCTTTCTTGGTTATGTGGCATGTGATGGAGTTGTTTTTTGGGTTGTTGTGGAAAGGGTGAGCAGTGGGGTTGTGGTTGGCTTGGCTGTGGGTTGGTGTGAATGCTATGTTAGTAATGGGCAGTAGGGCTGTGATAAATGGTATTAAAGGGATAATGATGTACGATGAGGTTGTGCTTATGGCAGTTGGAAGTGGGGCTTCAGGGATGGGTTGAAATGTTAACAGACTATGGTATGTGAATAATAAATAAAAAGTGTAAGAGTTAATAAATGGTGGGTCATGGTAATGGAACGGGTTTAATAATCAATGGGTTGGTTGGTTGATAAGAAGGGACTTGGTTGTGTTGCTTGTGTTTTCCTAACTTGATTTGTGGATGTCAGGGATATGTTTTATGAATGATCGATGTGGTTGGTTGTGGATAGTTTCCCAGTAGTTAAGAAACTAAATAAACTAATTCTGCTGAAACGTGAAAACTTAAATGGGGTTGGGGTTGTTTGTTGTATGCATGCTTCGTAGTAGCAGTGCCGAGTCACGTTCTCAGTTTCTCTGTTTAGAAGCCATAGGTTGGGTTGTGTGTTTGGTATACATATATATATCTCTATATTTTGTGTTTTATCGCACCCCACCCATGTTGAGCACTTAGTGCTGAACACTCCCATTTCATGGGAGAGGGTGTTTTTCCCTTAGTTACTAGCTCCTTCCTGCTCCTTCTCCCCTAGGTTGTGATGGCTTGAGGTGACCTTAAACCTAAGACTCTCGGGTAGGTTTTGATTGGGGTGGTTTTAGCCCAAGACTCTTCGGGCAGGTTCTTCTGTTTCCCAAGAATCTTCAGGATGAGGCCCAGGTGTGTGCGGGCGGGATACGTGGTTGTGAGGTCCAGGTGTGTGCGGGCGGGATACGTGGTTATGAGGCCCAGGTGCGTGCGGGTGGGATACGTGGTTGTGAGGCCCAGGTGTGTGCGGGCGGGATACGTGGTTGTGAGGCCCAGGTGTGTGAGGGCGGGATACGTTTTTGTGAGGCCCAGGTGAGTGCGGGCGGGGAGAGTGTGGCAGTGTCAGGACGTTCTCCGTTAGGAAGAGCATCTAACTACTGGGAAATAGTGAGAGGTACCCAATACTCTTGTTTCTTATATACTACTACCTGTTGTGATTGCGTTTTTGGTGAGTGTGGCTGGTGAGGTTGGGTGGATAGAATTCCTTGCTAGGTTTCTTCTGTGGATCTCATGGGACATTAGGATATCTCCCCACTTGTGCATGAGAGATTTAGGTTTCCCTACTGAGTATACTTGTATGCTCACCCTATGTTTACTTTTAGGTTTCCAGGAGGACTACCAGGGCCGTGCAGGACACTACTAGTCGGACATTTGGAGTTGTTGTTGTTGTTGTACACTTGTTTCTTTTGGTATTGTACTTTGAGCTTTCTTGTACTTTCACCTTGTTATAAAATTGTATAAACATGCATGTGGGATTGGTTTGGGTTTATTTCTATACACTTGTTCTTTTCCTTTTGGTGGTTGACTTGTCCTATTTCCTGATCCTAAATAATAAAAGGGTAATGCCTTCCATATTTGTGAAAACTCATACCCTTGGTTCTAGTCGCTACCCCGGGGCCTATTGGAGGCGGGACTCAGGGGTCATTATCTCCCTTTCACCATTTCCATCTTAGGAGGGGCATATTTGGTGGGAGGGGGTCGTGATAGAATGGTATCAGAGGTGATGGTTGAGAGATAGGATGGAGTATGTAGTTAGGCACTGTGAGGATTGCATGGGATGGTAGGGTGACAATGTTAGTTAATCTTGGTGCGTGACATAGGCCAGGGAAGACCGGCTAGGACACGGGATTTTAGGGCCCCCCGTGATCTGATGCAAGGACTATGAGCCTACTTAATGACCAAGTGAGACTACATTGATTGTGGGGTAGAGACCCTAGGGAATGTACATGCATCATCATGATTGTGTTTTACTTGATTTGGGTGTTCTAGGAAAGAAATTGAAATAAAATGATAAAATAAAACCTTGAGAAATTTCCTTACTACTTGGGATTAGGCAATCTTTGTTTACCATACAGCTATGGCACCTCGACGTCGTCCCCAGGTGGCTCAGACAGCCGAGGCCCAAAAGATTTAGGTGGTCGATTAGTTGAGGATTGACCGAGAGGATGAAGATAGCCAGTGGAAGAATACTCTCTGTTATTTCCAGCGGTAGACCCTCAAGAAGTACGAGGGTAGTACTTCGGATACGGAGACAGAGGGGTGGCTTGAGGAGCTAGGGATCGATTTTACCTTGATCTGTGATCCGAGGGAGTACTGGTTTCCCCTAGCGGTAAGTCATCTGAGAGGTGTGGTACAATAGTGGTAGATGCTCTACCTCGGAGAGAGGATAGAGGCATAGGTTCCGTGGGCTGACTTTGAGAAGAAATTCTGAGAGGAATTCCTTTATTCCATGATCAAGGTGGAGAAGCGGTAGGAGTTACTCTCCCTTCAGCAGGGGAGTATGTCAGTACGAGAGTTGGGGATAAAGTTCAAGGATCTCATGTTCTTTGCTCCAGATCTCTTTCCGGATGAGGAGTCTCGAGCGAGACGTTTGGAGGAGGCGCTTCATCCTTCGCTCCAGTATGCTGTCACCCCCTTCACCCTTCCGACGTACTTGGCGGTACAGAAGAAGGCAGAGGTTGTAGAGAGGATGCACTCGCTGGGAGGTGCACCCCGAGAGGGGATCCATCCGGGCTCGTCGAAGGGGAAGGCAGTCAGCAGCAGGTCTCCTACGATAGGACCTTCCAGGTTCAGGCCAGTGGGGATCAGGCCCCAGCTGTTCCAGTTCAGATCTTCGGGTCCTCGTCCCTTTTTCACGAGCCCAGGACCGAAGTGTTTTTCTTTTAGAGGTTTCGGGCACGTTCAGAGTCGGTGCCCGACCCGAGCTCATTATGGTGGAGGTGGGCAGGTTTAGCGCCCACCTCAGCAGCACCAGTTGTCGGTGAGTCCCTTCCAACAGTAGCAGGACCATGATCCTCCAAGGGCAGACTTTGCGGGAGGAGGCCGACCTCAGGGTGCTACTCAGGGACCTCGACCAGGGCGTGGTCGGGGAGGTGGACGACATTAGAGAGGCAGAGGAGTTGGGCATGGACAGTTGCACGCAGCAGAGTTGACAGCTTCAGCAGGACCAGAGGTGGTGCGAGGTACGATTTGTTTGTTCAGAACTCTTGTTTCTGCTTTGTTTGATTCAGGAGCTTCGCACTCCTTTGTTGCACCTGGTCTAGCCCATGCTTTAGGACTAGATGTAGAGAGACTTTTTGTACCACTGTTACTGAGTACACCAGTTGGAGGCCAGACCAGCATATCTTGTGTTTGCTGGGGATGTGGGCTGACGTTGGGACCACATCGATCTAGTGGGGACCTTATTCTATTACATATGCAGCCATACGATGTCATCCTAGGCATCAAATGGTTGTTTTCTATTAGTGCCATTATCGACTTCTTCTGGAGAAGAGTCCTGTTCTCTGACGTGGATGGGAAGAACATATCTTTTGTTGGTGAGAGGATCTATCAGGTGGGAAGCCGGCATCTGGAGCCTCTGATTTCCTTGTTAGGCGGGTTATCAGTGGTTCCATCTGATACAGAGATGATGGATGTCCCAGAGGTTTTTGGGGAGTTCCTCGATGTTTTTTCTGAGGAGTTTGTGACTCTACCCCCCCCCCCCCCCCGACGTGACGTTGAGTTCGGGATAGACTTACAACCTGGTGCCCGTCCGATTTCGATGGCCCCTTATCAGATGTCACCTTCGGAGTTGCGGGAGTTGTGGATTCAGATTGATGATCTGATGGAGAAGGGTTTTGTTCGACCCAGCATATCGCCATTGGGTGCTCCAGTTTTGTTCATGAAAAAGGAAGATGGTGGTCTCGGGCTATGCATAGACTACCGAAGTTTGAACCAGATAACGGTCAAGAACTGTTACCCCCTTCCAAGGATAGACGATCTCTTCGACCAACTGTGGGGAGCAGGTTGGTTTTCCAAGATTGATCTACGATCTTGATATCATCAGTTGAGGGTAAAGGACAGTGACATCTTGAAGACGGATTTCAGGTGCAGGTATAGGAACTTTGAGTTTGTAGTGATGCTGTTTGGAGTTACGAATGCATCGGCTGTGTTCATGGGACTTATGAACTTTGTCTTCCGAGAGATTCTGGACCGGTTTGTTGTTGTTTTTATTGATGACATCCTGATCTACTCAAGATCATAGGAGGAGCACTTTGAGCATCTCAGGGCGGTCTTGGAAGTCCTTCGACACCACCATCTTGACGGGAAATTGTCGAAGTGTAAGTTCTTGACACAAGAAGTACACTTCCTTGGGCACGTAGTGTCTCAGCATGGAGTGTCAGTGGACCCGTCGAAGGTGGAGGCAGTTGTTTCTTGGGAAACACCCAAGAGCGTGGTCGAAGTTTTTATTTTCCTGGGGTTAGCAAGTTACTATAGGAGGTTCGTTTCGGACTTCCCTCGAGTTTCTGCTCCATTGATAACTTTGACGAGGAAGAACCAGGCCTTCCTATGGAGCGAGCAGTGCCGGAAAGCTTTCGACTACCTGAAGGAGAAGTTGGTCAGTGATCCCGTACTCAGGTTTCTAGAGGAAGGGTTGTTGTATGAGGTGTTTTGTGATGCTTCTGGCCTTGGTCTGGGGTGCGTGCTGATGTAGAGGAAGGGAGTGATCTATTATGGGTCTAGGCAGTTACGCCCTCACGAGCATAACTATGCCACCCATGACCTAGAGCTTGTAGCAGTAGTGTTCTCACTGAAGTTGTGGCGACATTACCTCTTTGGGGAGCGCTTTGTGGTCTTCTCAGATCACAAGAGCCTGTGTTATATCTTCTCCCAGCGTGACCTGAACTTATGGAAGTGGAGATGGGTCGAGTTTCTCTAAGACTATGACTTTGAGATCTCTTACACTGAAGGTAAGGGAAACATTGTGGCTGATTCCCTGAGTAGGAAGTCGCATCAGGAAGTGGTTCAGGAATCCGTTGATGCTTGGAAGGCGATGGGAGAGTTGGATGCCTTGCACTTAGATGCAAGGGAAGAAGGTGTTAGAGGCTATTTGTTTCAGATGACAGTGCAGTCCTCCTTGTTGCAGCAGGTGGAAGAGTCTCAGTGGGGGGACTCCAAGGCGGAAGTGATGCAGGATCGTGTCAATCAGGGGAACACTCCAGAAGGATGGTCAGAGAACAGCCGACATCAGATGCTTTTCCATGGAAGGTTGTTTGTCCTGGAGACAATGTGTGAGGGAGTTCTCCATGAGTTCCATAGCTCAGCCTTGGCGGTACATCCAAGAGTTTCGAAAATGTACCGAGGCCTGAGTAAACAGTTTAGGTGGCCCGGGGTGAAACAGGCAGTGGCGGAGTTTAAGGCTAAATGCCTAGTGTGTCAGCAAGTGAAGGATGAACATCGTGTTCCCGGTGGTTTGTTCCATCCTTTAGATGTCCCTGAGTGGAAGTGGGATGAAATCTCAATGGACTTCATCACAGGACTACCCAGAGCTCAGGGTGGTTATGATGCTATCTGGGTGGTGGTGGATCGACTGACGAAATCAGCTCACTTCTTAGAAATTAAAGAGTCAGGCCCGGTGAGTACCTTATCACAGAGGTACGTAGAAGAGGTTGTGCGGTTGCATGGATTCCCAAAGACTATCATCTCAGATCGGGATACTCGGTTTACCTCACGAGTCTAGAGGGGGTTACAACATGCTTTTGGCACCCAGCTACGCCTTAGCACTACTTTCCACCCCCAGACCGATGGGCAGACAGAGCGGACTATCTAGACATTGGAGGACATGCTGCGAGTATGCGTTATGGATTTCGGAGGATCATGGGTACGACACTTTCCTTTAGTAGAGTTTTCCTACAATAACAGCTTCCACTCTACTATTGACATGACACCATTTGAGGCTTTGTATGGAAGACCATGTCATTCACCCATTTGCTGGGCAGAGGTTGGTGAGACAAGTGCTCTTGGGCCAGAGGTAGTGTAGAGCACCACAGAGAAAGTCCAGCTTGTGTGTGAGAGGATGAAAGTGGCTCAGGACTGACAGAAGTCATATGCTGATCGTCGGAGGAGGCCCTTGGAGTTCAAGGTGGGAGATCATGTGTTCTTGAAGGTTTCCCCTCGACGGGGGTAGTGGAGGTTTGGGAAAGGGAGAAAGCTCTCACCTAGGTTCATCAGACCTTTTGAGGTGCTAAGGAGAGTAAGCGAGGTGGCATATCAGCTGGCCCTACCACCTCAGTTGGAGAAGGTTCATGACATCTTCTATGTCTCTCAACTTCGTCGGTACTTACATGACGACTCACACATTATCGACTGGGGAGAGTTAGATATGGGAGACGACGCGACCTTCGAGGAACGACCAGTCAAAATCAAGGATCGTAAAGAGAAGGTTCTCCGTTCACGGACCATTCTGTTGGTTCGTGTGTTGTGGAGGCATGGCGGCCTCGAGGAGAGCACTTGGGAGCAGGAGACCCAGATGCACGCTCAGTACCCGGATTTGTTTTGACTTGTGTTTTTCCCTTGTTCTTCTGAGCTTTGTGTTGATGTTTTACTCTGTACCTTTGATATATGGAATTCTTGTCTTGTCAGTTGTGAGACCTTTTGTTTCTTTGTTCCCTGGTAATGTGTGAGATTTCCGGATATGTGGGGAAAGGGAAAAAACCTGACCCTTAATCGAGAGGCATTAATGTAGATGCGATTGAACCCGTGCGGGCAAGTCAGTGCCGCCTAAAGCGGATAATATCTTGATATAGGAGAAGGAATTTCCCAAAACCATGTGTTCGGGCAGTGTGTTGGTTGTGTGGTGTTGGGGGTAGTACGAGTTGAAAAATCCTAATGTATGAAAGTGGGAAGACCCAATTCTTAATTGAGACGCATTAAGGAGGATGCGATTAAACCCGTGCAGGCGAGTCAGTGCCACCTAAAGCGGATAATATCTTGACAAAGGAGAAGGAATTCCTAACGCATATGATTAGGGTTGTTGGTTGGGTTCCTGTTATAACAAGAACCCTAAGAGGCATCTTGTTGGGTTTCCTCTGGGTTGGTTTTTGAATTCTCGGGGAAGAGAATGTTTTAAGAGGTATCTGATGTAATGTCTTGGACCTCTCCAGCCCATTCCTTTGTCAAAAAGAAGGTCAAGAAGTGTTCTGGAGGGTAAAATGGACTTTTCTCACACTTTCCATAATTTTGAAACTACACGCCGTGTAGTTTGAGTACACGTCATGTACCCCCTTTCTGGGTATACCCCGTGTCGTATGCCGTGTTCTCGCCGTGTGAAGTAAATGAGTACACGCCGTGTAGTGTAACTACATGCCGTGTACCACCTTGCCGGGTATACCCTGTGTTGAAGGCTATTTCCTTGCTGTGTGAAATAATGGGTGCACGTCGTGTGTCCAGTACTACACGTCGTGTAGTCCTTCCCCGCATACACGTTACCAGTCAACGGCCGTGTGCCATGTTGGAGCCGTGTCCTTGTCGTGTGCAATAAATGGGTACACACCGTGTGTCCAAACTACACGCTGTGTAGTCCCTCCCCGCGTATGCGTTACCCTCAAACTGTGTGTTGACCAGTCAACGGTCACGGAGCCGTGTTGGAAGCCACGTGGAGACCGTGTGAAATAACTGAGTACATGCCGTGTACCATAAAGTACATGTTGTGTACTTTTTCTTTTCTTGCCTATAAAAGGAGGGGTCCCCTCCTTTTCAACTCACCCCTCTCCTCCTGTTTCCTCTGAGCAGAGTTCTCCCAAGAGACTCGAAGTCTCTTTCTTCCATAACTTCTTCGTCCGAGCTCCGATTTACGATCCGTCAGTGGCCATGGGATCGTAACGACGAGGCAGAACTTCAGAGCTTGGATCCGTTGTCTTTCCTTTGGCCTTTCCTTTCTGAATTCCACCCGAGGAGGTTTTTTCGGGACTCAACGGAAGTGACGGACGCAAACGAACGTCTTCTAAAGTTTATCCAGGGGAGCGTTGTGATCAGAACCAGTTGAGGTAGGGATCTTACCTTTGTCTCTCTAGTTTGTGCATCATGCGGGGTGGGTGTTCTGTTGTTTATGTGAAACACTTTTGAACTAGTTTAATAAAGATAATAACTGGCTTATATAACAGTGTTGGGAAGTTGAGATTGTTTTTACTTTATATCCTGTGATATTATGTTGTGAATTGAATGATCTTCTGCCTACTGAAAATCACAGTCGTTGGGGGCCTTTTCTTGCGCAATGAAATGTTTCCCTATATTTCTAGACCATTTTGTGGATGGAAACTTTGTGGAATGTGGAAATTGGTTAATCACGTAAAGTTGGCTGTTTAAAATCTAGAACCCTTGTGTGATCACCCCGGTTAAACAAAACGGAATAATGAACATGTGGGTGTTGTCTTGGTTATGTGGCATGTGATGGAGATGTTTTGTGGGTTGTTGTGGATAGGGTGAGCAGCGGGGCTGTGGTTGGCTTGGCTGTGGGTTGGTGTGAATGCTATGTTAGTAATGGGCAGCGGGGCTGTGATAAATGGTATTAAAGGGATAATGATGTACGGTGCGGTTGTGGTTATGGCAGTTGGCAGCTGTAGGGATGGGTTGGAATGTGAACGGACTATGGTTTGTGAATAATAAATAAAAAGTGGAAGAGTTAATAAATGGTGGGTCATGGTAATGGAACGGGTTTAATAATCAATGGGTTGGTTGGTTGATAAGAAGGGACTTGGTTGTATTGCTTGTGTTTTCCTAACTTGATTTGTGGATGGAAGGGATATGTTTTATGAACGATCGATGTGGTTGGTTGTGGATAGTTGCGCAGTAGTTAACGAACTAAATAAACTAATTCTGATGAAACATGAAAACTTAAATGGGGTTGGGGTTGTTTGTTGTATGCATGCTTCGTAGTAGCAGTGTTGAGGCACATGCTCAGTTTCTCTGTTTAGAAGCCATAGGTTGGGCTGTGAGTTTGGTATACATATATATATATCTGTATATTTTGTGTTTTATCGCACCCCACCCATGTTGAGCACTTAGTGCCGAACACTCCCATTCCATGGGAGAGGGTGTTTTTCCCTTAGTTACTAGCTCCATCCTGCTCCTTCTCCCCTAGGCTGTGATGGCTTGAGGTGACCTTACACCTAAGACTCTTCGGGTAGGTTTCTATTGGGGTGGTTTTAGCCCAAGACTCTTCGGGCAGGTTATTCTGTTTCCCAAGAATCTTCGGGATGAGGCCCAGGTGTGTGTGGGTGGGATACGTGGTTGTGAGGCTCAGGTGTGTGCGGGCGGGATACGTGGTTGTGAGGCCCAAGTGTGTGCGGGCAGGATACATCGTTGTGAGGCCCAGGTGTGTGCGGGCGGGAAACGTGGTTGTGAGGCCCAGGTGTGTGCGGTCGGGATATGAGTTTGTGAGTCCCAGGTGTGTGCGGGCGGGGAGAGTGTGGCAGCTTCAGGACGTTCTTCGTTAGGAAGAGCAGCTAACTACTGGGAAATGGTGCGGGGTACCCAATACTCTTGTTTCTTATATACTAATACCTGTTGTGATTGTGTTTTTGGTGAGTGTGGATGGTGAGGTTGGGTGGATAGAATTCCTTGCTAGGTTTCTTCTGTTGTTCTCACGGGACATTAGGATGTCTCCCCACTTGTGCACGAGAGCTTTAGGTTTCCCTACTGAGTATACTTGTATGCTCACCCTACGTTTACTTTCAGGTTTCCAGGAGGACTACCAGGGCCATGCGGGACCCTACTAGTCGGACAATTGGAGTTGTTGTTGTTGTTGTACACTTGTTTCTTTTGGTATTGTACTTTGATATTTCTTGTACTTGCACCTTGTTATAAAATTGTTTAAACATGCATGTGGTATTGGTTTGGGTTTATTTCTATACACTTGTTCTTTTCCTTTTGGTGGTTGACTTGTCCTATTTTTTGATCCTAAATAATAAAAGGGTAATGCCTCCCATATTTGTGAAAAATCATACCCTTGGTGCTAGTCACCACCCCGAGGCCTACTGGAGGCGAGACTCGGGGGTCATTATCTCCCTTTCACCATTGCCAGCTCAGGAGGAGAATATTTGGTGGGAGGGGGTCGTGGCAATCTTGATGTGTTCTTGGTTTGTTTGATTTTACAGTTTATAAAGGAAACACCTTTCCGTTTTAGGGAATAAACCTTTTTGGTGCTTGTCGCATCCCTTGGCCTATGGAAGGTGGGCTTGGTGTAGTCACGACACGAGCCTTGGGGGACGGGTCATGACAAGAGCCTCTGTGTGACGTGGCAGACCCATAGTACCCGACAGGAGGAGTACCTCAGCAGTCTAAGGTTAGTGGGAAGCGCCTCTGTGTGACGTGGAAGACCCACTGTACTTGATAGAGGAGGAGTTCTCCAGCAACCGAGGCATTCGATGTTGTGACTGGGGATGTTACTTGTTACTACCCCTAAAATAAATCCTGGTTTGAGCTGTCTTTACCTTGTGCTTGTGATTGAGGTTATGCTATGTGGTACTTTACCTGTGTGGTAATATACCTTCGTGGTGTTACCCTAAGGTTTTTCTTTGTGGAAATTTAGGAGACCTTGAGGGTCTCAGGGTCCCTACTGAGTATTGTTATACTCACCCCTGCACGGGCTACGTCCTCACCTTATTGTGTTTGGAGAAGATGACAGACAACGCTGACTGTGGACGAGGGTACCTGGACTGGAGACTGATCAGAGGTGTACCATAGATGAGGTGATCCATAGAGACGACCATTCGAGAGCTATACCTACCCTTTAGGTAGGATCCTTGGGGGCGTTCACAGGAGTTGTTCATAGTTTTACTTGTACTTTCCTGTTTTACTTGTACTTTCTAGTTAGGCTTGCATTCTAGCCCCTTTACTTTCAATACACTCCTTGTTTACTATATAGTTTACTTTGTGCTTGTATCTTTCTGTGTTCTCGGTTTGTGTGAGTTTACAGTTTATAAAGGCAAAGCCATTCCGTTTTAGGGAATATGCCTTTCGGTGCTTGTCACCAACCCCTGTCCTATGGAAGGCAGGCTTGTGGTAGTCACGGCACGGGCCCCAGGGGACGGGTCGTGACAAATTGGTATTATAGGAGTTCAGTTCTACTGAAGAACTAAAACTCTGATCGTTTCTCTATGGCAATAGTGTTAAGTCTTATGGGTGTGGTTTTTAGTTCGGGGAGTCCAGTTTTGGTGTGGCAGCTGACATATCCATACACCAGGACCCTGAATTCTGATTTTTGATTCAGTGCACAAAAACACTAATTGCGTGTGTGTCTTTGAAATTTTTTCATGTGAAGTCTTTGAGTCAGCACAGTAGGTATAACTTATTGACCGTGGCACAACTGTTTCTTTTTAGGATGCCACCATGCAGACAGCCATCCAGGATTCTAGTTAGTGTATGTGATGGCAGCCCACTGAGCGACAAGGCTTCAGTGTAGGGCCCCCTTATGGCAGTTGTACCATCGGGTGGTGTACCAGTAGCACCACTACCTGTTGGGTAGCCAATGCCACCAGCCCCAGTAGTAGAGAGTGCACGCCACTTGAGCGCGTTGCACAAGTTCCAGCGCCAGAGGCCACCGTGGTTCCGGGGAAAGACAGATCCTCAGATGACTGGGGACTGGCTGGAGGCCGTGGATAGAGTTTCCCGACTGGTAGGGACACCAGCTGATCTCATCTGGGTGGACTTGGAGAGAATTTTTAGGGCAGAGTTCGTTCCAGCGACCTTACGCTCAGTGCGTATACAAAAGCTTCTCCACTTATATCAGGGTATCATGATCGTGGATCAGTATTTAGCGAGGTTCACTGACCTATTACGCTACTCCAATGATATGGTGCGGGGCCCTTTCTTTAGGGCCCAGACCTTTGAGTAAGGGATTAGATGGTATATTAGAGCTTTGATGGTTTCTCTCAGCATCCCAACGTAGATGGGGGTTTTAGAGAGAGCGCTCTTAGTGGAGAGATTCCTTGCTGAGGAGTCACCGGTAGCGAGACCCACCACCGAATGACACATAGTAGAGTCATTGGTAGCTGGTAGCAGAGAGATGACTCAGAGGTCTAAGAGGACCAGACCTACAAGCAGACGACTGCATGATATAGGGTCGGTGGTGTGGGGATCTCAAGGAAGAGCAGGACAAGTGAGGATCATACAGTGTTACTTGTGTGGAGGGCAAGGTCACATGGCTCGCGACTTCCCAACCCGCCATACAGAAGACCAGCAGACGGTCGAAGGACCACCTGAGAAGAGGAAAATATTCAATCGAGGTGGTCCGTAGGTAAGAGGAGAATGTGGTAGAGGAGCAGGTCATGCAGTATGCAGTGGGCGGCGATTTGAGGTTCTACTACCACCACCACCATGAGGTCCACTTCAACCATAGGGAGCAGGTGGATAGGGACGAGCTCAGATCCAGGAAGTTGAGGCCTACAACCATGGGGTTGTGGAGATGATACGAGGTATGATATGTGTCTAATACACCCTAGATGCAGTACGTATAGACACAGGTTCCAGTCAATCTTTTATTTCCACAGCCCTCGTTCGGAGCTCGAAGATTCTGGTGAAGCCGTTGGCTCGATCCTTATGGATAGAGACTCCTACAAGAGAAGATTCGATGATTACACGCTGGTTCCGGTAGTGTGAGATTACTCTAGGAGGCGAGAGATTTGGTTGGGATATTCTAGAAGCAGTGTTGAGGCCTTACGACGTCATCTGGGGTATGGACTGGTTATCCACGGTGCATGCTCAGATTGACTATATTAGACACAATGTACAGTGTGTCCGTGTGGACGGAACTAGGTTTTCCTTAATAGGTGAGAAGGGAACCTTTGAATCACAAGATGAACTTACCTGGAAGATGTTGAAACCGACGACACATTAGTTGGCTAGCCTCACCCTCAGAGCAGTTGATTTTGAGAGTTCGAGCTATCCTGTAGTGGTGGAATAGTACGCTGATGTTTTCCCTAATGATTTTCTGGGTCTACATCCTCACAGAGAGAGTGTAATTTTATATCTAGTATGGAACTGATATCTACTCCATCATATCGAATGGCTCCCACAGAGTTTCGAGAGCTGCGGGTATAGTTAGAGGACTTGAAGGGCAAGATGTTCATTAGGCCCAGTGTTTCTCATTGGGCAGCCCTGATTTTGTTCGCCAAGAAGGTGGATGGGAGTTTGAGACTTTGTGTGGACTATCGTTGCCTGAACCAGGTGATTGTGAAGAACAAGTACCCACTCTCGAGGATTGATGATCTCTTTGATCAGCTTAAGGGAGCATGATGGTTTTCGAAGATAGACCTCAAATCAGGCTATCACTAGCTCAGGGTACGAGACGAGGATGTGCAGAAGAAAACCTTTAGATGTCGGTATGACCACTATGAGTTCTTGGTTATTCCATTCGGTGTGACCAACGCCACATCAGTGTTCATGGGACTCATGAAAAATATCTTCCAATCATACCTCGATATCTTTGTAGTAGTCTTCATTGACGACATCCTGATATACTCAGCGATGGAGGAGGAGCATACCTATCATCTGCAGATAGTTCTGGACACACTCAAAGAGAACCAACTTTATGGTAAGCTCTTGAAGTTCCATTTTTGGATACGACAGGTCCAATTTCTGGGACACATTATCTCAGAGGCTCGAATTACGATGGATCCAGCGAAGATTGAGGTTGTGCTTGCTTGGGAGCCACCCAAGAGCGTGAAAGAGGTGCAGAGTTTCCTGGGTTTGGCCAGTTACTACTGGAGGTTTGTGCCTGACTTTTCCAGAGTTGTGGAACCCTTATCCACGTTGAAAAATAAGGGGAAACCCTTCATGTGGTTGGAGATATGCCATCTGAGTTTCTAGGAGTTGAAGAAAATACTGACGAGTGACCCTATCTTGAGGCTACCGGAGTAGGGCGTTGGGTACGTAGTCTACTGTGACACATCAGGGACTGGGCTTGGATGTGTCTTGATGTAGGAGCGAGCAGTGATCACATATAGTTCTTGACAGCTAAGACAACATGATAATAACTACGCTACTCATGACAAGGATTTAGAAGCAGTGGTCTTTGCCTTGAAGATGTGGTGACATTACTTGATGGAAAAATGTTTTACAGTCTACTCTGATCACAAGAGTCTCATATATATATTCTCTCAGAAGGACCTGGACCTACGATAGAAGCGTTGGCTTTAGTTCCTCCAGGACTATGACTTCGTGATAGTCTATACTCCTGGGAAGGGGAATGTAGTAGCATATGCACTCCGTAGAAGATCTGGTATACAGTTTCTGAGTGAGGAGACAGAGCATCTAGCTTTTTTTCAGATATCCTACATGGATCGTGATGGAGCAGCTTATCTTTAGTCTCTGACAGTCACTCCCCCACTCCTTCAGTGAGTCAGGGTGGCACAACTTGGAGACACTGACTATGAGGCTCGACATGCTCAGATATCCACAGGACATGCACCTGATGGATTTTATGAAGGTGGAGAGCATGTCATCCTCTTCAGAGGGTGTACTATGGTACCGATGGTGCTACGGGAAGAAGTGTTGAGGGAGTTCCATACATCCCCTCTAGCGGTACATTCAGGAGTTGCGAAGATGTACCAGGACCTTCGGCGTCAGTACTGGTGGCCGGGAATAAAGAAAGCTGTAGTAGAGTTTGTTTCACGGTGCCTCACTTATCAAAAAGTGAAGGAAGATCATTATGTTCCATCTGGCTTAGTTCAACCACTAGAGGTTCCAAAGTGGAAGTGGGATGGAATTTCAATGGACTTTGTGACAGAACTTCCACGCACATCCAGGAGTCACGATTCTATTTGGGTGATCATTGACCGACTCACCAAGTTGGCCCACTTCCTACCTATTAGAGAGAAAGGATCAATAGAGAGCTTGGGAAACCTCTACGTACAAGAGATTGTACGGCTTCATGGAGTTACATCTATGATTATCTCAGATCTGGATGCATGTTTTAGTTCCTGACTATGGAAGCGGTTGTAGGAGGCGTTTGGGACACAGCTTCGGTTGAGCACTGCCTTCCATCCTCAGATGGGTGGTCTGACAGAGCAGACCATTCTAACCCTTCAAGACATGCTACATTCTTGCGTCCAAGATTTTGGCTACAGCTGGGAGGATCAATTTCCTTTGGTGAAGTTTGCGTACAACAACAGCTATCACTCCACTATCGGTATAGAACCATTTGAGGCGTTGTACGGACGACCTTGCAGATCACCTCTGTGCTAGACTGACCTAGGGGAGTCAACACTTATGGGACCAGAGATGGTATGGATTACCACAGAGAAGGTACAAATCATCCAGGAGCGGATGAAGATTGCACAGAGCAAGAAGAAGTCCTATACTGATAGGAGATAAATACCTCTTGAGTTTGAGGATGGTGATCATGTTTCTCAACGGGTCTCACCTCGACGAGGTTTGTGGAGATTTGGTCAGGGCGTAAATTTATCTCCAAGGTTCATTGGACCCTTTCAGGTCCTCAATAGAGTTGGAAAAGTGGCTTACCACTTAGCTCTTCCACCTTAGTTGCACTGGGTGCACAACGTTTTCCAAGTATCCTAGCTGAGGAGACACGTACATGATCCTTCACACATCATTGACTGGGGAGAGCTGGACATTGACGATGGGGAAACGTTTTCGGAGGTTCTAGTGGAGATTGAGGATCAACAAAAGCAAGTCCTTCGTGGGTAGTTGATAACTCTAGTTCATGTTTTTTGGCAGCACGAGAACCTCTAGCAGAGCACGTGGGAGCGTGAGGGTCAGATTTGTGCTCAGTACCCCCACTTGTTTCCCTAGTTTTTATTGTGCCTTTCGGGGACATAAATCACTAATGTGGGGAGAATGTAAAGACCTAGATTTTCCATGTAATGTTTTTAATTAAATATAAATATTAAAAGTCTGTGAAAATTAAAGGCGCGTGATTCCGAGACCTAGTGTGCTCGGAATGAATTTCTGAACTTTTTTTCAGGTACGTTCAGTAAACACGCGAGCGGCATTTTGTAACTTTTGAACTGGTGCTCGGAATTGAAATCCAAGGACACCGTTGAAATTGCAGTGCCGATATTCTCTTAAGAAGACCTTCAAATCGACCACAGCAGGTCGAGGGTGAAATTTAGTTTTTTGGACTTTTCGTGGGTGTGCTAAAAGAATAATAAAAATAAATAAAACATCTTTTATTTTATTTTACTTTGTGAAACCTCCCATTTGAATTAGGTGGTGGGGACCACCCAAGCTTGAAACATCCCATTTTGAAATTAATGGTGGGGACCACCCTGCCCTTGAAATCTCTCTTTAATGTGGGAGGAGACTCTTGGTTTCTCCCTTGAATTAATTGTGCCAACCTAAACTTAATTGTTGTACCAAATCAATTAGTTTAATTTATATGTTGGCTCCTCACCATTCTCTGGGTTGGGGGAATTTTTGGAAAGGAGAGCACTTGGAGGGAGAGATTTGGAAAACACATTCTCCAATAAAAGAGATTCTCCAACAAAGAATGAAGATGATGCTCTAGCCGGATCAGAGACGTGTTGTGGGAGTGATGAATGTCGACGTTCAACGACTTCATCTTCTTCCTCACACCACCTCCATGTGAAAATTGAGGTAGTGGTTTTTTATATGATTGAATTTATTTATCGATTCTTTATTTTCTAGTTTCACAACGACGATGGCCAAACTAACATGGCCATCGTCCTGCACTTAAACCTTGCCTCTTATCTTTTGTTCTTCACGTGTTATTCAAAAAAATATTTTTTGATACTAGAAACACAATATATTTTTGAGTGTGACATATGGACATGGATCCCTCGACCCAAGAATCACAAATATGTGATCATTTTATTTTTCAAGCTTGGAACGAAATCGCAATGGCTCCCGGAAGAAGGCAGTGGCCGACACCCGGTCGACCGCATGAAAGATGGGAGGTGCATGTCCGCATCACCGGATGAGCAGAAGGTTGTGACCTATCAACCACAGAAAAGAAAGGGGTGGTGGCCGGTATTCCAACTGACCGTGTTGCAGAGCCGTGGCGCGCGTCCATGCCGCCGGTGTAGCAGGAGGCCGCGACCGCTTGGCCGCGGCGGAGTCTGAAGGGCGTTCGGCATTTGGCCGGTCACAGTGGAGCAGCGGCGCATGACCGTGCCACTGGGAAGAAGTTCAACCAGTTGCGCCACACTGGATGGGACCCCTCAGGTGAGTCCCACGTGCCAACATCCGAACGGTCCACGGACCATTCGGGAAGACCGGGGGGCGCCTCCCCCCGGGTGTCAGTTAGGGAATACCCGCCACGGCGGACCACCAGCCGAGCAGGCCGCGTCCAGTGGCCCCGACCTGGGTCGACCCGACCGGGTCAGTCCGACTGGGTCAGACCGGACCAGGGCCCATCTAAACCTAGTTTCGCGTTTTTTGCTGTAACTTGAGAACTGGGCATCCATTTGATGAATCTTCTATGACACCAGAATACTTGGATCAAGATGGTCCATTTGTTATACTCCACTTGAGTTTTTCATAATGTTGGAGTATGAATGGGTTGGATCAAATATCGAATCCAACCGGGCCCTCTGAGAGGAAACACTAATAACTTACAGACCGGGAGTTCAATTGATGCACCGTCTATAGTGTTGGAACCCTTATGACATGAAAAAACTTTGTGATACTTATTTTTGGGACTTTGGGGTGATTGAGGTAAGTCTGATGGCTTGGGGATAGATTCTCCCAAGCGCGCTACATACAGAACACTGCGACGGGCTGAGACTTGATGACTGCTGATCATTTTGACTC
Organism: Viscum album; assembly: GCA_963277665.1. Classification (NCBI taxonomy): domain Eukaryota; kingdom Viridiplantae; phylum Streptophyta; class Magnoliopsida; order Santalales; family Viscaceae; genus Viscum; species Viscum album. The sequence continues at coordinate 1,660,447,894 of OY728153.1, forward strand.
GAAGTGACTCAACAGGCCTAGTGGGGAGCGCCTCTGTGTGATGTAGCAGACCCACGATACTCGACAGGAGGAGTACCTCAGTAGGCCATGAGGGGGAACACCTCTGTGTGACGCAGCAGACCCACGATGGGGAGCGCCTCTGTGTGACGCAGCAGACCCATGGTACTCGATAGGAGGAGTACCTTAGCAGTCCAAGGTTAGTGGGAAGCACCTCTGTGTGACACGGCAGGCCCACTGTACTCGTTAGAGGAGGAGTTCTCCAGCAGCCGAGGCGTTCAATGTTGTGATTGAGGATGTTACTTTTTACTACCCTTAGAATAAATCCTAGTGTGAGCTGTCTTTACCTTGTGCTTGTGATTGAGGTTATGCTATGTGGTAGTTTACCTATGTGGTAACTAAATTCGTAGTGTTACCCTGAGGTTTTTCTTTGTGGAACTCTAGGAGAAATTTGGGGTCTCGGGGTCCCTTCTGAGTATTTTTATACTCACCCCTGCACGGGCTACGCCCGCACCTTGTTGTGACTGGTGCAGACGATGGACAACGCTGACTTTGGATGAGGGTACCTGGACTGAATATTACTTTGAGGTGGACCATAGATGAGGTGATCTACAGAGACGACCGTTTGAGAGCTATACCTACCCTTCAGGTAGGATCATAGGCAGGTGTTCACATGAGTTGTTCATAGTTTTACTTGTACTTTCCCTTTTTACTTTTACTTTCCTATTGGGCTTGTATTATGGCCCCTTTACTTTCAGTACACATCATGTTTACTATATAGTTTACTTTGTGCTTGTATCTTGCTGTGTGCGTGGTTTGTGTGAGTTTACAGTTTATAAAGGCAACACCTTTATGTTTTAGGGAATATGCCTTTCGGTGATTGTCACAAACCCCTAGACTATGAAAGGCGGGCTTGGGGTAGTCACGGAACGGGCCCTGGGGGACGGTTCGGGACATAAATAATAATGAAAAAACAATTTAAATCTAATTTAATTACAACTATTCAAAAATAATTAAAATTATTATAAAAAAATAAAATAAATACTAAATTAAATAAAATATAAATACCTTTAAACTTGATCTATTATAATTGTAGACGGCTTCACAAATTCTTCGTAAAAAAAATAACTCTGAAAAATTTTCACTCTAAAATTAGAGTTTAGAGAGATATAAAAAATAGGAATTGAGAGAAAGGAAGGAAAAAATAGATGAGGGTATATATAGGTAAGATTAGTTGCAACAGGAATATTTTTGATGGGTATCCCATCCCCAATAGTACTTTTTGCGATGAGACTCATCACAAATACCTTCGTCCACATTAATTACGGTCTGTGGTTAAAAGGGTATTTGCGACGGGTCCCGTCGCAAAAAGTGACCTGCCGACACACTATTTGCGATGGGACAACATCGCATCGCAAATAGAATTTACCGTCACCGAGTATTTTCAACGGTACCTATCACAAATACCCTACGTTAGATGCACTATTTTCAATGAGGAATTACCCCATCACAAATAGTATTTACCACCTCCTGGTATTTGCGACGGAAGGTTCCTCCCCGTCGCAAATACCCTTACGCGAAGTTCGGTGCATAAATCATGCCAAACCGTGTGTAACTTTTTTATGACAGGACCCCAAGTCCCATCGCAAATAACCAATTATTTGCAACGGTTTGATTCTCCCATCGCAAATAACCCGTCGTAACAAGCTGTTTTTCTCATAGTGTTTGGTTTCATGGAACTAGTTGGCTCAAGATTTTTATTGGCTTCTTCAGTATTTATTTTGTTTTAGCTTCCATTTTAGTTTTTTATATCTTATTGGTTGTTTATTTAAATGATATGTATCTAAAAATATATCATGTATTTTTACTATTATTATATGTTTAGATGTTTCTATTTGATTCCTTGAGGTGAAACTATACACAATAGTTATGTATGATACCCTTTATGCTTATTGTAAGCCCAGGGAGATTGGGGATTCTCTTTGGGTATGTGGTGGTTGGGCTTAGGAATCCAATGGATGGATGTCCCAAGTTAGTTCATTATAAGATGTTATTAGATCATCTAGGTTTATTGAAAAGGTTCCTAGGTTCTTAAGTAACATTCATTGTTATATGGGTGAGTCTGGGTAGCTTGGAGGCTAGGATTGTCATTGGGGCTCAAGTGGAGTGTGCAGAGAAGGGCTTGACCACTCACTGGCACACTAAACCTAAAGTTTCCATGGGGAATAGGGTTTGGGTCTTGATCTTGATTTTGGATTTAGATTTTTTTTATAGATTTTAAATATTTTGTGATGATTCTTTGATCCTCATTGAGTGTATTAGTGATTTCAGGGGTCAGTTTGAGTTATGAAGGTGAAAATGGGGAATGGACCAATGTCAGATAGTTTGCATGCACACTCCAGTAAAAATGTGGTTCCTATTAGACATGGTTATGAGACCATAAAATTTCATGTTGTATGTTTGGAACATGGTTTACCAACCTGTGTGGAAAAACCAAGAACAATGAATTTTCCCCTCTGAAATTGGTGTTTTTCTCCCTTATTTATCAGATTGACTACAATGGAGTATTCCATTGGGGTGGTGTCCTATATAGGGGTTTTAATTGGTATTTTATGGAAATTTATGAAGTTTAATGTGGTTTGATTTGAGATGTGTTCTTGTGTTCTTTGTTTTTCCCTTAGGGAATTTGTCTTGCAAAGTGGAAATTTTCATTTTAAAAATGGAAAATATGTTTTAGTTTTTAAACCCCATTTTATGGTAGTTTGAAAATAATTTGTGTTTTGTTTTGATACTAGGATAATAAAAACCATTTGAGTTGAAAATAATTTTAGAACAACAAGTTTAATTTTCATGAAATATTTCAATTCTTAAAGTATATGTATTAATAATTGGTTTATGAAATTGTTTTCTCTCAGACAGGTTGTTTAAATGAGGTTTTATGAAAAAAATTTGGATAGGTGTATGATATTTTCTTTTTTATGAAAATTTTGTGATGATTTTGAAAGATAATGGGGTGAAACGTGTGTTTAAATGAATTTTGAGACTGGTGAGTATTGGTTATGGGTTGATTTTTGAGAAAAGAGTGGTAGAAAATGGTTGAGATTTCAAATGATTTTTTCTAAGAGTATGGATTTTTTTCAAAGGATGTTTTGAAATGGAATTTTATTTGATTCTATTATTTTTGGTACTACTTGTTTTTTAAGAGTTTGGGTGGTTGTCCTCACATATTTATTTATTCTTTATGTACCTCCTGAAAAGGTATTGATGGAAGATATAATGTTACTCCTAGGGGTTATATTTTGATGGTTTTGTTCTTAGGTTTTATATAACAACCAATTTTTGACATGCATAAAAATTAAATAGTTTTTTTATAATACTTAAAACATTAAAAAATGGATGCCCATAGCTCATATTAGTTTAGTTCCTTTGGAAACATGGAAACATAAACAATGGTACATAAGTGATCTACATTATCTCCCACTAGGTTCTTCACAACTAGCACCCTTATTAGACACATCATACTTAATACACATCTTTATAACATATGGAAGGAAACATAAAGAATGGTGATCTTAGATGCTTATTAAGGGTAAACAAGGGAGATATATATGCATAAACATGATCATAGGGGTATGAGAACATGATCAAAACATTATAATATCATACCCTATGTATCAAAGATAATAAAAATGATTCATGGCATAAATCTTGGTAGTTTATAAGACATGAATCATAAGGAAATAAATAACATATTCCATGAGATCATAACATAGGAATAAAACATGGAATTATGGAAATCACAAAAACATTTTTGAAAACCTTTTTCCTTGAAAACATATAAAAGAAGTTTTAAAAAATTCTTGAAAACATATTTCCTTGAAAACTTATAAAATAAGCTTGAATTTTTTTTGAAACCCTTTTACCTTGAAGACTTATAAATGAATATTGAAAACATTTCGGAAACGTTTTTCCTTGAAATGATATAAAAGAAGCTTGAAAACATTTTTGAAAAGTTTTTCCTTTGAAAATAGTTTTAAAAACTTATAAAAGAATCTTTGAAAACCATAAAAAAATTTAAATCCTTTTTCCATAAAAATTATCTGCAAATATCATTTGAAAACATTTTTGAAAATAAGTTTTTTGAAATAAAACAAATTTCTGACTAAAGAGAGAGATGTAATATGATTTTTCTTAAAAATATTTTTATTCATAATAATACTTTGAAATAGTGGAAAAATAGTACTAATACATGAAGAAATCATGAATAAATAGAGGATAATAAAAGTCATGAGAGTTCTTAAGGGATGGATCATAATATTTCATCAAAGGAAGCATAATCATTAATAATCTTGAAAAGTAATGAGATTGTTTCAATAAACTCTTATCACTTGGTAATTTGGGATCTTAATCTCCATGTAAGAACATAAAATTACTTAAATATTAAAATATCATGGAAATAAAGAGATTAGTTATATAACATTTCTAAGGTAATATATACACCTCATAGAAAAATATAGGTGTATAACATGACATGTGTCTCAAAGAAGGTTAATAGAGACAAAACTATCATACCGTTTTGGTAACTTTTGAAACATAAAACCCATGAAATAAAGATCATAGAATGGATATGTAAATAAACATAAATTTAAGAATAATAATCATAGATTAAATCTATAGGTAGTATACACACCACACAAACAAAAAAAGTGGTGATTAAGGCATGTATATCACGAAAATAAAAAGGTGAGTTGAAATCCCCTTACCTTGTGTCTTGACTTTTGTCGTACTCATACAAACTTACTATATAAGAAATATAAGTTTATTAAACATATATCATAGAAAAATATTATTATATATAATACCATATATGTTTTTATTATGACGTTATATTAACTACTTGTTAATAATTATATGTTAAGGTTTCACTTCGGGTAATATCTGTTTTGTTCTTCATATGTGTCTTAATTTGTTATATCTTTGGTCTTTATACTTATATAATTATTTACATAATTTAAAACATGATATAAATATAATTTATATTCATAATATTTTTATTATAATAATCTATAGAATATAGATGTATGAAATGGAATATCTTATTCATGGAGATGGTAAGTCGTACGTACGAATGAATGATATTTCCGTTTTATTATCATATTGAAAGAAAAAAAGAAAATGACATATATGTATATAATATCATTAAAGTAGAATTATTATGTCATATATATTATATAAGTTCACTAAACATATCCTTAATATATTCCATGTAGTGTGCAGACAAATCACATCACTTTGAGGGGGTAGTAGTCTACATTTTCTCAAATGAAATTATCATATTTACACCAAATGGAAACTATAAAGACATGTGTTGTAAAAGGATTAAAGAAGATTAAAGACATAATAAATACAATATATAACATATATAAATAGAGTTTCCATCATAATTTACACAATGAGAGGTGGTAAAGGAAAAATGAACAATCATCATTTTGTGAGGAGGTAGTTCATCGTACACTACTACAAAATAGGCCTTTAATAGTGCTATAAATAACCTTTATTAGTGCTAGAAAATCACTAAATACACGAGAGAGGTTAAATGGCCTGTTCATTTATTAGTTATTATAGAAGAAATGATAAAGTATACATTTATCAACACTTTTAATAATGCTGATAAAAGTTTCCTTTATCAGCACTTCTAAAAGTACTGATAAAGGGCCATACTATAGTGTGTTGTAACATCACACTGTAGCACCACTGTAATGTACTGTAACAGCACACCGTAGCACCAAAAACACACCAGATATCAACAAAAACATGTCCCAATACATGATTTAAATGAAATGAAATTTAAAACACAAACATAATAAAAAACACTATATTATAGACATTTCAAACATTGTTTTATATAATTACATAAATAAAAACTATTACATACATTAAAAAACATAAATATTCCATTGACTTTTAATCTTGACCCAATTCATGCTATTTCTAAAGAAACACCCCTTATTGAGAAAAATAATTCCCCTGTATAAGAAAACAATTCTTATGTTTGTAATAATATAAAGAACTAAATTAAAAGAAAGTGTTAATTATACTAAAATTGATGTCAATTTTAAATAAAAAGATTCACTAGGAGTCATACCGGTCACACCGTGCATCAGATCAAGGTGTGGCTGATTCCTACATGTCCCAAATAAATTTTGGATCATTTTTCTAAAGTATCAAAACAATATTAATGTTTTTCTCGATTTTGAGTACATTAGTTATATTTTTTTACTAAATTGTCATTTTAAATTTGAAACATGTACTTTTGAATCATTCTAATCATATAGTGTATCAGTTTGAAATGAAACATATTTATACACATCAAAAATGACTTATGAATATTTATCTTAAATTTCCATGAAAATCCAAGCACGTTTGATCAGTTTTTAGTGAGTGACACTTGCTGAACTAAAATATCAATTTTAAACTGATAACAAATACTTTGATTAATACCGAGCACATCGTGTATCAGATTGAGGTGTGAATGATTATTATATGTCAAAAATGACTTATGGATTATTTTTGTAAAGTTTCAAAAATAATATAAATGTGTTTTATTGGTTTTGAGTTGGACACTTTTCCATTTTACTAAAATTGATGACAATTTTAAATAAAAAGATGCACTTTGAGTCATACCAGTCACACTATGCATCGGATTGAGATTTAGATGATTCCTACACATCCCAAATGACTTATAGATCATTTTCCTAAAGTATCAAAACAATATAAATGTGTTTTCTCAGTTTTAATTACATCAGTTGTATTTTTTACTAAAATTTAATTTTAAACTAGAAACACGTATTTTGACTCATTCTGATCACAGTATGTATTAGTTTTATGTAAAATAGATTCCTACACATCACAAAATACTTATGAATATTTTTCCTAAATTATAAAGAAAATTTGAGTGAGTTCGATCATTTTTTAGTGAGTGACACTTTTTGAACTAAAATATTGATTTAAAACAGATAACAGACACTTTGATTCATGCTGGGAACATTGTGTATCAAATTGAGGTATGGATGATTTATAAACATAAAAAATGACTTATGGATCATTGAAGTAAAGTATAAAAACAATCTGAATGTGTTTTCTCAGTTTTGAGTTGGATAGTTGACCATTTTACTAAAATTGATGACAATTTTAAATAAAAAGGCGCACTTTGAGTCATACTGATAACACCGTGCGTCAGATTGAGATTCGGTTGATTTCTACATATTTCAAATGACCTATAGATCATTTTAATAAAGTATAAAAATAATATGAATGTGTTTTCTTGGTTTTGAGTATGTCCCTTATCTTTTTTACTAAAATTTTATTTTAAAATTGAGACATACAATTTGACTCATACCAATCACATTGTGTATCAGATTGAGGTGTGACTAATTCCTACACATTAAAAATGACTTATAGATCATTTTCCTAAATTATTTAAACAATTTGAATTTGTTTTATTGGTTTTTAGTAGTTTAGTTGGCCTTTTTACTGAAATTGATGTCAATTTTAAATACAAACACACACTTGGAGTCATACCGGTCACACCGTGCGTCGAGTTAAGGTGTGACTGATTCATACATGTCTCAAATCACTGATGGATCATTGTAATAATGTATCAAAACAATCCGAATGTGTTTTCTTGGTTTTGAGAAGGTCAGTTTGTTTTTTAATAAAATTGATGTCAATTTTAAAGAAAGATTCACTTTGAGTCATAACGGTCACACTATGCATTGGTGTGGATGATTCCTACACATTAAAAATCACTTATGGATTGTTTTTATATAGTATCAAAATAATCTTAATGTTTTTTCTTAGTTTTGAGTATGTTAATTTTATTTTTTACTAAAATTTTATAAACTTGAAACACATAATTGGACTCATGTGGATCACATATTGTATCAGTTTGATGTGAGATTGATTCCTATATGTCACAAATGATTTATAAATAAATTCCCTAAATTATCAAGAAAATATGAGTGTGTTTTCTCAGTTTTTAGTGAGTCACACATTTTAAAGTCAAATGTCAATTTTAAATTGATAATGGACACATTGAGTCATATTAGACACATCATGTATCAGATTGGGGTGCGGCTGATTCTCGAAAGTAAAAAAAGACTTATGGATTGCTTTCTTAAAGTATCAAAACAATCTGAATATGTTTTATCAGTTTTGAGTATATTAGTTATCTCTTTTACTAAAATTACTATAAATTTTTAATAGAAAGAAGTACTTAGATTCATACTGGTCCATAGACTTTCTTTTTCAAACTACCAACACTACATGGGAAACTTCTAACAAACCACATCAACTCAAAAAAAAAGAATCCACTTGTATGAAAACAATTATTATTAGTAATACTAAAAAGGAATAAATATGAAATAATACATTAATTATATAGACAATGATTTTACTGTATAAATATCAATATTACCTAAGTGATTGAGTAGTGGAGGTAACTTAAAGGAAAGTGATAAATGTCAACACTACAAGGGTAAAAGGTTTTGAGAGAGAAGATGTCTGTGGAATTTTTCGTGCAGAAAGGCATGGAAGATAGATAAATCACCCCAAATTGAACAGAATAATCCACATGGATAAAAAAATAATTATTATATGAGTAAAACTAAAAATAAATAAACTAAAAATAAATATAAAAAAATACATTAATTCTATGGACAAAGATTTTACTGTGAAAAAATCAAGATTACCTCTGTAATTGAGCAGAGGCAACGTCATTTCTCTTCCTGCAAAGGCAATGCAGATAACTTGAAAGAAAGTGATAAATGCAATAATATAGAGGTTAAAAGGTTTTTAGGGAGAAGAATCCTATGGAAGTTTTGGTGAAAAAGGCATAAAATATGGATATACCACCCCAAATTGAACAAAATAATCCACCTATATAAGAAAACAATTATTATGCAGGTAATACTAAAAAGAAATAAATTAAACATAAATATGAAACAACACATTAATTCTATATAAAATTATTTTACTATACAAACATCAATATTATCCCTCTAATTGAGCATAGGAAGCATCATTGATCTTCCTACAAAGGTAGTGGAGATAACTTGAAATACAAATGAATGAAACACTGTAGAGGTGAAAAGGTTTTGAGGGAGAATAATTCTGTGGAAGTTTTGGTGTAGAAATACATAAAAGATGGATATACCACCCCAAATTTAACAAAATAATACACCTGTATAAGAAAAAAATTATTATGTGAGTAATACTAAAAGGAAACAAATTAAACATAAATATGAAACAATACATTAATTATATGGACAATTATTTTACTGTGCAAACATTAATATTAATTATGTGATTGAGAAGAGACAGCATCATTGATCTTATTTCAAAGGCATGACACGTAGAAAGAAATCATATAAAATAAACTAAATCTCCAAGGAATAATGAAAATTAAATCAAAATTTCATTATATAATTTTTCAGTAAAATAGAGAAAGTATATCAGAACATTACCTTTACATATTTCCAAAGGTTTTAATTCATTACAATTTGTTCTTTTGAGGGATTTGTAACATCATCATGTGTAGAAGACATTATCTACATGAGTAGTGAAACATTTAATTTATATTATTTTAATGCATTAGATAATATATAATACTATGTGGAAAAACACAATATATTAAAAAACACTTTTACCTTATCATTGAAAAATATTTATTTTTTTAAAGGTTTCAAGGATTTGGTTCCTCTATCGAGAATCCAAATCCACTCTTTGTGGTCCCCTCTAATGTACAAGACATTGTCTATATTTGGACTGACATGAACTAATTATCATGTCCCAATAAAAGGGTCATACTCAATTGAATTTTCTTCTGACTCAAAATTTGTTTTAGTCGCTAACAGGATAATCCACCAATTATTTTTTGTTGGATCAGATACATACAATACTCGCACTAATTGGGATTCCATTATGAATGGATCATATTTCCCCCCTTTCACACTGAAATTATCCTTCACAAATCCCATTTCATCAACTTTCACTCCATTGATATTGTCAACCCATTTGCAATGGAAAAGAAACACTTGAAATGTTGTATAATCCAAATCATATATCTATTCAATAATGCCAAAATATGACATATTTTCATAAATTGGTTTTCTATCTTTGGAACTAGATATGTGCATTTCTTCAGACGCAAGTTTAACACCACTATTTTGCATCATATTGAATTCATCATGTTCTTTTGGATAGAACATATAACCATTGATTACAAAACCAGTGTAATATTAAAATTTTTCATTAGGTCCTATGGATAGCCATTGAAGTCATTCAACAATTGAATTTATATTTTCAGATAACTCCTTTTAAATTTGATCTCTGAACCATCCTATAAATTAATGATTATGTGTATTTTATACCCATCTTTCAGTATTTGATGGATTCAAATCTCTAAAAAATTATTTGTGGGATTCAATGTATGGATCAACATCTTCACCATTATATAATATGTAAATGTGATCTTGATTCCATTATATTAAGGTAATTGTAACAACATCTCTTCTAAAAATCCCTTCGCCTAGAAGGCATTCACTATGACGAGACATTGGGAGAGCAAAGATTTCAAAATCTGATAGGTAATTGGTATAGAATTCAATAGATTCTTAAACAATATATCGTTCTGCAATAAAACCTTATGGCCAACTTCGATTCTTGATATACCCTTTCAAAAAATTCATATACCGTTCAATGGGGTACATCCATATATAATGGACAAGACCACATAGTTGAGCCTCTATAACTGAGTGAACTATTTGGTGGATCATTATATCAAAGAATGATTGTGGTAAGAAAATCTCTAATTCAAATTAATATGAATGTAATATCTTTATTCATGATGTAAAACTTCATCGGGTCTACAAATTTACTGCATATGGCTTTGAAAAAGAAGTAGAGTCTGGTTAATATATCTCATAAATTTTGATCTAGAAAGTAATGGAAAGAAGAAAACATTAAATCTTGCATCAAAACATGATAATCGTGTGATTTTGGTCCTTGTAACTTGAAATTAGTCACTGACACAACATTCTTGATATTTTATTAATACCCTTGTGTAACTTTTATACTAGTATAGAAAAGGAAAAATTGAAAATTTTCTTATCTGAATAGAGTGTAAGTTGATGGAGTAAGAAAAGTCCACCTTTTACCCTTTACGAGTGCCAACTCTTCCCATGTCCCCATTCCAATCAAGTCCAACCTAGCCTTGATTTCATGTTTCATTTTTCTAGGAACATTTAGTAACGTGACAATAACACTATCAAATATTATTTTATCTACATGCATGACATCACTAAAATTTCTGACACACAAACAATTCTAATACAATAATTCAAAGAAAAATGATCTCTTATTCCAACCTGATTTTGTAAGGTGTTTAAAAAATGTTTTACCAAAAAATAGTTTCAATATTTTTTACTTTATTGTACAGTGGATCTCCCACTAATGGAGATGGTGTTGTAACGTTTTTGATATTCCCATTGAATGCTATCATCCATGATTGGTATTTATGTCATCAAGGTAAAAATTTCTAATGTCCTAAAAACACAGTATTCAAGGAATGTTTCAACTGAACTGAGTATTTTCATTTTTCACAAATAAGACACCCCAAAATTCATTTAATTCTATATCCTGATAAATTTACATAAGCAGGGAAGTCATTTATCATTCCATATAACATGGCCCTCAATGTGAATTTTTCATTTCTTTGAGAATCATACATTATAACACCTGTATCCCACATCAATTTTAAATGTTTGACCAATAGAGCCAAATAGACATCAATATCATTACCAGGTTGCTTTGGTATAGATATAAATAGAGACAACATAACGTTTTTACGCTTCATTCATAACCATGATAGAAATTTATAATTTACCAACATGATGGTCCATGTACTATGAGTACTACTATATACACTAAAATTATTTATTCTATCTATAGATAATGCAAGACACAAGTTTCTTTGATCATTTCCAATTTCAGAAACTTATAATCAATTTTATTCCATTGAGGATAACCTGCTGGATGATGTTGGTTCCCATCTTTAATTATTGTATTTTCATGCCATGTTAATTTTATTTCGGTTTCCTGACATACATATAATTTTCTAAACCATGGAATGATTGTAAGGTACCATATAGATTTCAAAAGACTTGATTCATTTTTCTTGTATCGATCCATGCCACACTTAGATCATTTTGTGAGTGATTCACGATCCTTGCGAAACAATATTAAATCATTTGAATAAGCATGTATTTTTTAGATATCATTCCCATTAAACATAACATTTGTTTGGCATCATATGTTTGGCATGGTAGTTTATTTTCTTCTGGTAGCATATCATTCAAGAGACCAAGTAGTTCTATAAATCTATTTTCACTTTATCTTCTTCCAACTTTCAAATTATATAACTTCAATATAGCTGACAATGTTGTGTATTTAGTACAACCGGTATACAATGGTTTCTTAGAAAAACTATTTAACTCCTTAAATAACATTGGATAATCATGAAGTTCATCTTCAATTTCCATTTTCATTTCTTCCATGCGATCTCCGTCACCATTTATAAAGGTATTCATATCAAATACTTCATAAACTGCAGTATCATTCCAATCGATGTCCACATTTATTTTTCCCCATGTTTAGTCCAAAATTTATAGTTTTGATATATTAAATGATAAAAAAAATGTTATTACAACTCTTCTAGACTAATTTGTCTTGAATAACAACAATATAAACATAAACAAAGGATTTTAAAAGGATCTTATCTCTTAAAAACTTGATAAACTCTTTAACTCAATCTTTATAATCATTTGTGAAACGATTAGCGTGCATCTATTTTCGATTAATATCCATCATATTGGGTTCATAAAAGATTAATTCTGTACAATATATAAATAAATACACATAAGATATTCACTATCAAAGGTGAAAGTTATAGACAATTATAATAAGGGAAACTCAACATTAATAGCTTTGTTTCAAATAATTTTAGTATGTTGACGAAAATGGATAATTGGAGTTAAGAAAATTATCACTCCACTATGGTAGGTGTTATCCTATAAATTCATTCAAAGGTGAAAGTTATAGACAACTCATACTCATTTAATGTTCCATGATACATACCCACCCTTAATATTTATAGGTAATAAACAAAACATATCTATTATTTCTTTACATTAGATCTAATTAGATACATATTTTAATTTATCACACATTAAAGAATGGGTATTTGAGAAAATGACACTCCTCAATTATATAGGAACCCCTACACCACCCTTTTAGAACAAAAACTAAAATTATGATCCCTAAAAATAAGCTAAAAATATTCTTTATAATTTTCATACATTAAACTTTTTAGTGGTCCTAGTCTCAATAGGATGTCCTAAATTATTCAATATGAAGAAATATTTAGACAGAAGATATGATTTAATTTGTGTAATTAACAATTTCTTATATTTATTTTCCATTTAGCTTCTTCAACTACCAATTCCTAATACTAATTTACCACTTTAATAAGATGAAAATAAAATAGTTATACTTATGTAATAAATATATTAAAATAAAATTAACTTCATATTAATTTTCATCCATTGATTATTACATGTTAATTTTTTGGGTCAATTTAAAAACCAACATGAAGGATGATATAAAATGAAATCATGGATTGTTATGAAAACATATTTTTTTATTTTATATTTATAATTAAAGGTATTTTTTTATGGTTATATAAATGTAACATGAAAATTTAACCCAATCTTAATAAACTACCTTATGTTTTTCAAAAGTTACTAAAACAAGCATGTTATAGATTCTGTGTTGGGGAACCATACCTAAAACATCCATAGAATGAACATGGAACATATTAACTAAAAATGGAACTATAATGATAATACCTTTAGTATTAAGAATAAGATGAAATATTAAATAGGGATCAATGACCAATATATTTATATAAAAATAGATAAGTAATAATTGGAACTATTATCAACCAATTATAAATATAAATTAAAAATTAGGAATTAGGATTGTGGAGCAAGCTAGGGTATAGATGTCGATAGTGAAGAAAATTGATACAAAACAGTAATTTAAAAAGACCAAAATAGGATATCCAAATTATTAGTCAATAAAACAATAGATCCTAAACAAATCGTTCTATTCATACTCTAAAAGAAAAATGGTATACAAGGACCAGAACAAAAATAACTCATGACATCATCAAAAAATAAATCAAAAACAAAATAAAAAATACACAAATAAAATCACAAGGATAACCTCAATTGGTTAAAGAAAATACACTTCAGAAACCCTAACTGCAACTGAACACCATATTTCCGATGATGTTCCAGAAACTGGAGGTAGTTGAGTGGTGTGATTCGAGCATCGATTTACCGAGGAGCACCAGAAGTGGGTGGATTTCATAGAAAGCTTATGATATCACAACAAATTTGAAAATGGTTAGGTTTTTCTAAACAGATTGGGGCACTTTTATCAGCACTTATAAATAAGCGCTGATAAAGAGTCCTTTTATTAGAACTTAAATAATAAGCACTGATAAAAGGAATATTTATTTGTGATTTTTTAGCACTGATAAAATCCATATTTATCAGTGCTATTGTTTCATCACTGATAAAAATTCATTTGATAAGAGCTTTTTTAGCACTGATAAAGCCTAATCTTTATCAGCATAAAAAATCATTGATAAAGACTTACCTTTATCAGTGCTTATTACTTTAGCACTGATAAAAGATTTATAATTATAATTAAAAATAAAAAAATTGGATATATATATATATATATAATTAATAAATATATATAAATATAAATATAGTAAATATATTACTTTTTAAATATTTTTATTAATTTTATAATTATTTATTTATAATTATATAAATATTATTGAAAAATAATATTTATATCTAATTTAAGTGCATCCATATACATATATGTTAAAAATGAGTGAAATTTAATAAATTAAAAATAAGTGCACTTTAACAATATTGAAAAATCAATATAACACACATTTGATGTTTTTTAAATTGGAAAATCAAATGATACATTCAATTATTTTTCCATTGCACTATGCAATTAGTCATTATTTTTAATGCATATTAATTTTTAATTATAAACCATTATTAACTAAATATATGACTATTTAATGTAAAACACATAAATATATTATAATATATAAATCATATTTATATACATTAATATATATCTATATATTTAATATATACAATTTATTAACATTAATTATCATTATTATCTAATTAATAAAATGTTTAATATTTATTAATGTATAATCAATTTATTCATTTTTATAAATAATTATTTAATTAATAAAATTTTTATTATTTTAATAAATAATTTATTATTATTTATTTATTTATTTATTTCATTTTATTTATTCAGACTTTTATTAGCACTAAATAAATTCTAAAATCTATCTTTATTAGAGCTAATGATAAAGTGCTAATAAAGGGTACCCTTTATCAGTGCTAACAAAAAAGCACTGATAAAGGGTACCATTTACTAGTGCTAAAAATAACGCTTTGATAAAGGTTAAATTTATCATTGATAAAAAAACATACTGATAAAAGGTAAAATTTATGAAGGTTTTCTTTATAACTGATAAAGATTCCATTTATCAGCTCTTTTTTGCAGCGCTGATAAATACCAGTGCTATTAAACGACGATTTTTTAGTAGTGGTGCACATAAACAGTATGTTCGTTATCCATTAGATGGAAGTGTTTGTAATTATTGGTGGATACCTTAGTAGAAAACATCCTAATATATTGAAGATATTGTCATTGTTATGAATACATGGAATAATAAGAGTTGATGGTGTGAATAATGCATATAACATAAAATAACTTGAGGAAGAGTGTTACCTCTTATTCGGGTAACTCCTTTTGGTTTGCACCAAATGGATTCCTTGGGTTTCATTATACCCAAGGTGAGGCTTCTTAGATGATGAGAGTTATGTTTAGGATCTATTTGGGTAGATCTTGGTTGAGCCAAAGTTGTTTTTGAGGTGTGTGGAAGTGGGAGGAGAGGATGTCTTTTTATAGTGGAGGAGGAGTGACACTCTTGTAAATTTTTGAAAAGGGAATTCCACCCTTGTTTTTACCATGTAAATGGGATACAATAATGGTCCATAGTCAATCCAATTAATTATAGGGTTTAAATATGACTATCCAATGTATTTTGGACAAGTTTATAGGTCATTTAGGCCCTTATGTTTAATGTTTAGTCCCTAGTTTTGATTAATTGTACCTTAATCGATGTATTTAATTTTAATTACTTTAACTAATTTTTTTGATAAAAAATAAGTTGAGATTCTTAGAAATTATACATTATTCTTATTCCAAATATGTAATCTATTTTTCAAATCCCAATCATAGAAGTGGAAATAATTAATTTAAATTTAATCCCGTAGTCGGGTCGATGATGAGGGTTTTTAAAGTAAAAATGTTCAAAATATTGATGTGTTTTTATATTCGATTTCAAAGTAAAATTGATTACAATGAACAAAATTGGGTTGATTAATAAAAATATGTTTTATTTAAACTTTTAAACTAATTTAAAATATAATTTAACTTTATAGATAATTTATATGAAAAATCACTTTTCAACTAGTATTCAATATTTTTTAAATATTCATTAAAAGTGAACCCTAATAGAAAAATAAAAAAAATTACCCTAACCTAATTATTATATTCACATTTAAAAGATTATTTTTATTTTGACATAATAAATCTATAAAATTTCCAAAAAATGGATTAAAAATGGGTTCTCTATTAAAATCTAGTAAAAATGGCTTAATAAAAATATAGGTTTTAAAGCATAAAACTAGGTTTGTTCTTATCTTAACCCTATTGGTAACAAAATATTTGAAGAGAAGAAAGAAGAAAGAGTAGCCCCCTGAACTACCTCGCGAAGCCACGGTGCGGATCCCCCCAAGCATCGTGGCCTCCGTGAAGTGAAAGAGGCGGTGCGCCCCACGAACGACCCTGACGTTCGTGAACCCGCCGCGAAGCAAAAGAGGCGGTCCGCACCGTGAACTCCCCTGACATCTGTGAACCCACCAAAAATCAAAAGAGGTGGTCCGACCCGCGAATTCCCCTGAAGTTCGTGAACCCACCGCGAAGCCAAAGAGGTGGTACCCCTCTGTGAACCCGGTTGACGTTCGCAACCCACCGTGAAGCAACTGAAGCCCTCTTCACGCCGCGTAAGCTCTGCTTCGCGGTGCCTCTTGCTGATAAATACCAAGATCCCCCTGAGCCCCCCAGGATGGACAATCCAACCTTTCATATTCCCATCTCCCAAATTGTGAAGCACCCTTTCCTCCGTGAATCATGAGCTACGCGAGGTATTTTGGCTTCGTGAGAGGCCTCCGCCTTGTCTCGTTTTGATCCCCTCTTCTGAGAGGGATGCCTTTCGAGAATCCTACAGGCTTTCGCGAAGGAAGGAGATCCCCAAGGGGACCCGGGTTGTCGTGGAGCATTTATGCTTCGCGAAACACCCCTCCTATACATGTGATCCACATGCCAAGGTAGGGTCACTGTACTTCGTGAAGCACATTGCTTCACGACACTTTTCTTCGTGAGGCACCTATGCTCCACGAGGCAGTGCTCCGCGAATTCCCTTCCACTTTGCGAAGCACCTCCCATTTTCACCTCCACCCCATGATAAGGCTAAGGCGCCCCACTTCGCGAAGCACACCCCTTCGCCAGTTCCCTCCACTACGCAGAGCAACCAAGCTCTACAAGGCCCCTGCCTATGGACCCCTCTTCTTGGAAATTCATTTTTCCGTGCGACCCTTCAGGTTTGCACGATGTGAATTCAAAGTCCCCTGGATGATACTGCATGTGGCGTTGCTTCGCCTAATGCTTCTTCGCATAGGCACGCTAATGGCTATTGATTCTTCACATAGCCACACTAACGTGGACCCCTCAATTGTTTGCTCTGCGACCCCCCTTCTCCACGACATTTCCCGTACCTTCCCTCCCATAAGGAGCAGAGGGCACCAGTTATGTATGTCCTAGGGGTGTGGAGTAAACCCACCTCATCCGAGCTGCAGGATGTTAAACTGCCAAGCACCTTTGTCCTCAAAACATGACGTTAAACTGTTACATTTCCCCGTGCCTCTCACGTGGGGCGCCCCCACCTTGGATATTCTCCACGCCCCTGGTCTCCATAGGGGATGATATCCTCCTTCTTAGAGTGGCGTTTGTCCATGGGGAAGGGCAGCCATCTTGGTGTAAGACCCTAGCCTTTCTTGCAGGAGGTAGCACACATGCACCTCTGTACTTCCCCGGCGCCAAGGAACAAGGGGGGAGATGTACATAGGGGTTTTCGTTACCCTTTCCCTCTCTCACTAGGATTTGTCACCATCGGGCCTCTATCCTAGAGTAAGTCGCAACACCATGGGTCGCCTAACGCGTAAGCCCCTCTTCGCTTCCCACGGACGCACCCTTCACGACGTGATCATCAGGACCCTGCAACCACTTGTTTCTCACACCTTGAATGACTCCCGTGGGATTAGAGTGAGCACCGACCATGACACACCCTAGGCCGCCTCAGAGCATGATCCCTAAATTCCCCCGTCCCACATGACGTTAAACTGTAAACCTGAACTATGAGGAATTTGATCCATGTCAAGGCATGGTACATAGGAAGCCTGACGTGGTTCAAGCCCACCAACCGGTCATCCCGAACTCCTTCACGTCGGTTCAACAAACTCCACCATGGTCCTCCTTAGAGTGTAATCCCTAGATGTCCCTATCCCGTATGACGTTAAAATGCATTCTAATTCAGTGGTAAGCCGTTGTGATCCACTCGAACTATGAGGACTTTGATCCATGTCCAGGCATGGTATGTAGGAAACCTCCACGAGGTTCAAGCCCACCATCTAGTTGTCCCGACACCCCTTCACGTCGGTTCAACAACCCCTTTCCATACCTGAACTACGAGGACTTTGATCCATATCAAGGCATGGTACGTAGGAAGCCTCCCTGAGGTTCAAGCCCAATACCCATCGGACCCCCAGTCCATCATTCACGTCGGTTCTCCGGCATCCACCAAAACTATGGGGACTTTGATCCATGTCAAGCCATGGTACGTAGGAAGCCTCCATGAGGTTCAAGCCCACCATCCACATAGACCAAGTTCCTTATTAACATTGGTTCTCCGACACACCCCCCGTCCCGCATGACGTTAAACTGCATCCCAATCCAGTGGTAAGCCATTGTGATCCCACCATCCAGTTGTTCTAAAACCCCTTCACTTCAGTTCAACATCCTCTTGCCACCAGGTCGAACTACGAGGAATTTGATCCATGTCAAGGCATGGTATGTAGGAAGCCTCCCTGAGGTTCAACCTTAAACAACCATTGGACCAAGGTTCATCTTCACGTCGGTTCACCGACATCCATACCCGAACTATAGGGACTTTGATCCATGTAAAGGCATGGTACATAGGAAGCCTCATGAGGTTCAAGCCCATCAACCATCAGACCAAGGTCCTCATTCACGTCGGATCACTGACACCATCCCCGTCCCGCATGACATTAAACTGTACCTGAACTACAGGGTCTTTGATCCATTTCAAGGCATGGTACGCAGGAAGCCTCCATGAGGTTCAAGACCATCACCCACCTGGACCCATGGTCCCTTCACGTCGATTCACCGACCCCATACCCACCATGGGCCGCCTCAGAGCGTAAGCCCCACACCATTCTAAACTACGCGGACTTTGATTCCCTGCCACGAGGATACGTAGGAAGTCTCTTCGAGACTCAAGACCATCACTACCATCCTCTCCACGACGGTCCCATCTCATTCCTCTTCCACTTCATGCAATTATCCATCATCCATCCTGATTCTTACCCAGGCCACCACATCCTGGTGAGGTCATGCCACCCTATTCCCCTCCATAGCTTTCAGGAAGATGCCTATGGGCTGGCTCCAATATCGGTGTTCCCTCAAAGGGGTTCCTCAATCTGATCCACTCTAGTTAGTGTGTTTTGATCAGCCTGATCCATCTCCGATGGACGTTAAACTTTCGGCATACCCCATGTTAAACACAGGAAGCTGAGGAAAACCTCAGATACATGCCTATGGCATATGATTACACGTTCTCAATGTGGGACGCCTCGGGCTTCCGCGCCCTCGAGAAGCCCTATAATAAGGGTCAAAATATAGGCATGCCAATTCCCCAGTGTTCAGACATGTTAGTGATGCCTCGACGTGACTACTCCCCCAACTGAAGGTTGCTGCCCTGATCAGACCCCTTGGAATGTCCTGACAGAAGCAGTGTAATTAACCGGCGTCCATGGAAACATGGCACTGGGAAGAGTTTCACGACCTATTAAATCTATAAGGGAGACCTAGACTAGGTGACGAGTTCTGAGGAGGAATCCATGGAAGGAAGAACTGGAATTCCATAATCTTGTTTCGATCAAGGAACAGACGTCCTTGAATAAGGATCAGATGCCGCCCGCCTTTGGAAAGCAGGAATGTGGGGCAACAGCTGCACGTCCTCTACAAATGGACGCACGCGCCTCAGCGAAATCGTCGAAAACAGAAATGGTGAACCCAACGTGAAGTTCTTCTCCTCAATATGGATATTAGTAGTGCTTGAGACATCAGTTGATTAACATGTCACCATATCCATCTATCCAGTGCTGGGTCCCGCCAAGAAAATAACAGGCCTGGTGTGAAACTCACTAGAAGTTGGGGCAATAGAAAATTGGGCATTCCGTTCTGCAACGTTGCCAGTGTGGATCCCTCATACCGGACATGGAAGATAGAATGGTGTTGGGGCACTGATTGTCGATTTCTTTTCCTCACAGTGCTGATGAGTTAATCTCCCTGCTTCTCAGGAATCAGTTTGCTGCTATAGGGACACGATCACTTCCCACCAGCCTGCGCAGGGGCAGGGGAAATTCCAGCACAGCCGCTCTTCGTGGCTCCAATACTTCCGCAATGACGTCTGTATCCACGAACATGGGGCTCCCATGCCCCATCTCCCCATCGGAAGTCATCTAATGAAGGGTGATTAATGACCTCGTACACCGTTACAAGGAGGAGGGAATAATCCCAACTCGGGATATGGCCCACCTAGACCTGGAGGTGTCCAGGCCCCACCGTCAACACCGCCCCCAAGGGCCACGCAGGGAGCCCCTACTCCCCACCCCAACATTCAATCGTTTTGGGATCCTATCCCCAGAATGCCTTGACAACTCCCTGCCTTACGCTGATGAGGTAGGTGACGTCCGACTCAGACTGGTCAGAGTCCCGATCCAAGGACTCCAAGAAAGGGCCCCCACCCAGCCGCGTCAACATCTCCGTCTGGACTTGACAGAGGAGAAGGTAGGCTATGTGCCTGCACCACCAGCACCGGCTCGCCTGACCCGACGCCAGCGTTGGGCCCAAGCTGAGGACGCCCGCCAAGGGGCATTAATGTCAACGACTACTATGGCCCGAGCAACCGCCAACGCATATCATAAAGTCCCTACACACACTGAGTATGGGCGCTCCTATTCCCAAAAGGGATTGAGGCCCCAACCTCCCCACGAGCAGGTTGGGTTGACTCTCCTGGTCACAGGCCTGAGTGGTGATCACCGCAAACCAACCCGTAGTGATGCCACCCCGTACAGAGGTCCTCCCTGTACCACTACTACATAGGGCATGGGCCTTCCCCACTCCGAAGCTCATCATGGAGGTATGCCCCATGCTACCCCCAACCCGAATGAAGGCCTGCCCCGCGGCAGTGACACTCAGCACGGAATCCTTTCCCATTCCCACCACACCGGGTATGGAATTCTTCCTCCTACCCCCGACCGTCGATGTGGAGACATTGCCCATCCGGTCCCTCTCCAACGTGGGGATCCTTCATACATCCTCTCCAAAGCTGGCGAAGGTCCTACTCACCCTGGAAACCAGAGGGGTGAAGGTCATCCTCGGTCCACCCGCACCAAGCATGGAGGTCCTCCCCATGCTCCCGTCGGTTCCAACGGAGGTTTTTCCCGCTCAGGTGCTATTCATGGAGGTCCTTCCCATGTCCCCTTAGATATTTTTCCCAGTGCTCCTCGCACCCCGGCTATCTCAAGTGGAGTCCTCTCTGCCCTAGCACCAGCGTGGCCCCAGGACCACATTTCAGGAATCAACCTTGTCCTGAGGAGCAAACTAGGGGGCAGGAGGGCGGGTCGTCGCTACCAGAGGAAGAATCTTGGGAAGGCCCGGACGGAGATCAAACCGGTCCACTTCTCAGATTCTGAAGTAGAATACAACTTAGCATTGGAACCCTCCCCTCAGTCCTCCGTGTCAAGGATCAGGGCAGGAACAAGGCATGTTAGCCTCATCCTTCCAGAATGTGAAGTCCACCGCATTCCCTCCTCTCTTCGCAGGTACATCCAGGAGGATGAAATTTTGGGAGTCTTATAGGTCCCGACCGTGCAGTCACCACCTTCATCACCAGAAGCGCCCTCTACCTCCACCAGAGATCATGGAGATCTATTTTGTAGACCGATGGCGGTTGAGAAAAAACTTGAACCATCGCCGGTAACCACGATACCTACACTAAAAGATGTGGCTGTCAGCCCGTCATATCGTGACATTGTGGTCAGGTCACCACACTCTTCGGAGGATGGCCCGGAATTCGGTGGCCAGTCAGCTCATTCGCCGTATTCTCTACTGCCCATTCTACTGTCTCAGTGGTCCGCCTCAGTACCGCTACCAGTTTCTCAGCCACCTCCAGTTGACAAGTGGGGAAATACAGGGCCAGACCCTGAATCCGAGCCTAGGAGCTTCTAGAACATTCTTGCAGCGGATCACTTCCTAGAGAATTTCTGGACAACGGTAGCATCGAACTTTTGTGCACAAGAATCCCTCACCCCAGAGGAAGTCGAGTGCTTCCGTCAAACCCTATGGGCGATGCACTTCCATATTCATTATCATCGGGTGGTGTACCCCTGGAGCCAATTTCACTTTGAGGAAATCAACGAGCAATGTCGTCTGGTCGATTTGGCCGCACTCCCCGTGGCCCAGTGCCCTGAGTCACCAGGTCTCCATAGCACCCTCCACAAAAATGTGTTCATAGTTTCAAGGCACTCTGCAAAATTATCAGGGAAGCTACCCCCCACGTGCAAGTCTATGGGTGGGGACAGTACGCCGCCCTCCTCTTCAGTCCTATCTGGCGGTAGCCCGACTCGTTATGCGACATTGAGGAAATTCCCCCAAGAAGGGTTGTGGTCCACAAGGATGACATAGTGGAAAAGGAGGAAGAGCTAGAGTTTCTTGATGTAGACTTACCCCCTGAGGGTGTACCACCACTATTGGACCCATCAGGGAGGATTACTCATCAGCAGAGGAACCTCCTAGGTCTCCCTGTGTCCACCGAGTCGTTGGTACTCAGTCGGAATGTCGGTAAGGGTAAAGAGCATATCAGAGCTGTCAAGCACTCAGACCCGTTTGCCTCGGTGTAGAAGACAGAGGAAGACCCCGAGAAGGCCACGTTGCACCAACATCTTGCTGAGAAAAATAGGCTGGTCGACAATCTTCTGGCCGAACGCGTTGTAGAGCGACGACCCGACTATGGTGATCCTAGACCGGGGTAGCAGGGGCAGGAACAATTTACCCCTAGTGAGATGCCTCCGGGTAACCCCGATCATACTACTCCCATGGACAGGGATGAAGCCAGAACTCATGAAAAGAGGGCAGATACGTCTCACCAAACCCTCCCAAATGGTGAGGCAATCCAAGGAATCCATCCCAGGTTCCCCCAGGTTCCCCACAGGCCGCTCCGCCAGTCGCTCCATGAGCTGTTGAACCCGTCTACCATGTAGAAGAGCCTGAAAATGCACTCGTGGTTAGGGATCCCCATCAAGACAAGGACCCCCATCCGGATGATCCTATAGCAGCACTCATCGCCCACCTTGAAGCATTGTAAATGTGACAGGTGGCAATCCCACCAGATGGCAAGCCATATCCCATGTGGGTGGATGATATGCCTGCACCCCTAGGTTTTGGAAATCCCACTTTCTCTCCCTTTAACAGAAAAGGGGACCCGCCGCAGCACATAGCCCACTTTTCATCCAGGTGTGGCCCCATGTTGGGGACCCCAGAACAACAGGAAGCCGCCAAGATCTGATATTTTGTGTAGACATTGGAGGGCCCTACGTTCGTTTGGTACAACCACCTCCCCATTGGATCGGTGACCGACTGGGAGGATCTTCTCCGGCAATTTCTATACCATTTCAGCTCCACCACGTGAAAGACCAGCATCGCATACCTCTTCAATTGCAAACAAAGGACTAATGAGCGAGTCGTGGACTTCATCGCCTGGTGCAAGAGGCTCACATACTCCCTCGACATGCAACTGACTCAGGAGAAATTACTGATGATGTGCGTATGGAATGTCAAAACAGAACTGGTTCCTTCCCTGATCACTCAAAACTACCTTGGAGGGTTCCGAGACTTCTCAAATAAGGCCCAGTGGCTCGAGGAAGCTCTGCAACAGGCTAGTCAGGCACGTCCGCTTCCCCCTGTGATCCCAGCAAGGAGGGATACCAGAGCCGAGATCGCTTTAGTGGCCCAAATAGAATCCCCTAGGCAGCTAGAATTGTTGCCAGTAGCACCGGATCTGCAACCTCGCAGAGGCCCTCCACCTCAGGCACAGCCTCCTGCCCAGCATCGAATGCCTCAGAATCAGAAGGTTCCCCCACGCAATGCGCCACCGCTGCCTAGCCGGGATAATCAGGCTCCGCCTCCTCAGCAGGCCCCTCCGGCCCCTCATCAGGGCCAAGATCCCAGAGCCCCCTATCTGGAAAGAAGGCACCATACTTACTCATTCAATGAGGCTCAGGTCCCTAGTTACTTCCGTAGTTCCCTAGAGCAGGGGATTGTGCTCTTACCTGAGTGCAGAAGTCCAGAAGAGGCAAATCTCACCGATCGCCCCAACTACTGCCCCTATCATCGGATTCTAGGGCACACCCTCAAGCAGTTCTATGTGTTTAAATACTGGCTCCAAGACTAGGTCAATAAAAACATAGTCAAGCTGGGCCCGGCCCTAAAATAAGTGGCGGGTGTCTTTGTGAGGTAAGAAAGCGGTAGCGACAATGAGGGTGAGTGGCAGTAGGTTCCCAGCCATGGATCCAAGAAGTACGACGACTGGATGGCTCATAAAATAGTCGCTCGCGCTGATGGTATTATTCGGGCATGCCTGAATCAGCCAGAGCCTTCAGAATCTGCGACCAACACCTCTGCATCGTCATCTTAGCTGGCTTCTTCCCAGAAGATCAAGCATTAGCGACACAAGAAGAAGCAACGCGCTCCACCACTATCGTCGTCATCCCGCACTCTCAGAGACTTCATGCCTCCTGAGATGGGGATTCCTCATAGAATCCGCCTAGTGGTGGATTATTCTTCAAGCGACAGTCATGGGTACACTTCGGTTAATACCGTAGAGTTGGTAAATCCCAATATGACTCCCGACGAGGGGGAATGCCAGACGAACCTCCCCAACGTCCCCAGCCGATGCCAACGTCGGTGGAACCGCGACCACATGGGTCGTCAAGGCATGTCAGTGGGAACTTTCAGTCATGTCGTGCACACCACTGAGACCAAACAGCAGGCCCAGTGCAGAGCTCATCATGTCCGACCTCCTCATCTGGTGCCCTCAGATCTACCTCCACCGCCATTTGTGCTATTGGATCAGGCAGAGATGTCTCGTCTGCACCGCGTCCAGTCTTTCCCTACTACATTCCAATCCCATTTGTCCAACCCTCATCCGGAAGCTACTCTTCAGGCCTAGACCAGTGAGCAACGGGGCGTACCTAGCACTAACCAGCCGCCGACCCAGCCGGCAGGGCCCGTCGTGCCTCTAATTGCAGAGCAGCCTCTTGTAAGCAGAAGCTCGCATTTGGTGTGGAATTATGATGTCCTCAAGCACCTTGATGGAATTCCAATGAGTATTTCTATCCTTGAGGCTCTTCTCCTATCATCTAACATGCATGAGGCGCTTTCTGAGTCTCTAAGGAGCCCCCTCTAGTTTGAGACAGAGGTAGTAGCTGTAGAAGCCTTCCACGCTGAGGCAATTGAGAACGCCGAATGCCATACATTTATCTTGCTCTCTGGTGAAGACGAAGACCCTCCCATATAGGAGCACATTCATCCACTATACATCACTGGCCAGTTCAATGTCATGGAATTTCACCGCTTTCTTGTTGACATGGGCTTTGGGATTAACCTAATTCTGATTCGGACACTACGGAAGCTGGGATTATCCGAGGATGACTTGACTCCCTCCGATTTAAGGATCCAGGGATACAACAGGACCGAGCAGACCCCGGTCGGCAAGATCAATTTGAAGACCCAGTTCAGAGGCATAGTTTCCAGTACCGAATTTATGGTTGTCTCCCAGGACACCGCGTACAACGCATTGATGGGCATGCCATGGCTCCACCTACATGCAGCGGTCCCTTCGTCATATCACAAATGCCTCAAATACTCCATCAACAGTCAAGTAGGCGTGCTCCAAGGAGATGTGTCTCCTTTTTCCTCTTGTGAAGCCCACTATCTGGATACTGACTATTACAAGAGCAAGGATAAGAAGATTGTGGAAAGTTATATTGAGCCCTCCACGATCACAAGTGATCCCTGGGTAGGTCTGGATAATGCTTACATCTTCCTGATCCATCCGTTGGAGGCCATGACCCCCCGACATGGGGCAGTGTTTTGTTGTTTCGGGTACAAGAGGAAGGAATATTCCCAGGTCTAAGTGGTGGCGAAAAATCACCTCATACTCTTACACCAACCAGGATCAGGTGATCTCGGAACCTCCTACCGCTGTATGGTATCGGGACGTCAGGCTCATGTCAATGGCGGTACGTCATACGTGTCTATTCTGCCGGGATGGAATTAACCGGCTCAAGCCGACGAGCCAATACTTCTTTGATGTCATCAAGCGTGGCCCCTTGGGCTGAAGGCCATATGGGATTGGATCAAATTCCTTTATCGCTATGGTCTTAGTGGTGCATGAGTCTCTTGGTGTGATGACCACTGCCGCTCAGGCCAACATAAGCCTCCCATCAGAGTCTGGTGGCTCGTAAGTGACTCCCCCTATAGAAGATCCCTCCACAAGTGGAGAAGAGGATATAGAGGATGCTCCTCCTACCTTTGAAGAAGGCATCTCTACCACGGTCGATGAACTGGTACAGGTAAACCTTGGTAGTGAGGCAGATCCGATACCCACATTGATTAGTGCTGCCATGTCCCTCGAGGAGCAGTAGCTGTATGTGAACTTCCTTAAGTAGCACTGTTATGTGTTTGCCTGGAGTTACGACGAGATGCCAGGACTAGATCCCCAGGTAGCCATCCACTGCCTTGGTCTCCTGACAAACAATCACGGGTTCAGGAAGCCTCCTAGAAAGATGAACCCTTCTCACAGTGCCATGGTTGAGGCCGAAGTTGACAAAATCATTAGATCCAACTTCATTAAGGAAGTCCAGTACCCCAAGTGGCTAGCCAACATTGTGCCAGTCAGAAAGAAGAATGGGCAGATCAGAGTCTGTATCGACTTCCGCAATCTCAACCACCACTGTTCGAAGGATGATTTTCCCCTTCCAGTGACAGAGTTGTTGATTGATGCTATGGCCAGTTTCAAAGCCCTCTCCTCCATGGATGGGTATTCCGGGTACAACCAAATCCGGATGGCCCCCGAAGATGAGGAGTCCACCGCTTACAAGGCTCCCCAAGGTATTTTCTGTTACCAGGTCATTACCTTCATCCTGAAAAATGTAGGTGCCACCTATCAGTGGGCTATGCATTTCATATTCAAGCCAATTCTCAGGACATTAGTGGAGTGTTATGTAGATGATTTGGTGGTCAAATCTCGCCAGCACCAGGACCATCTTGAGGACCTTGAGAAAGTGTTCGTTTTCCTCTATTCCCGCCACCTAAAGATGAACCCACTTAAATGTGTCTTCGGGGTCACCTCTGGGAAGTTTCTTGGCTTTGTTGTCAGATACCGAGGCACCGAGATCGACCCGGAGAAGATCAAGGCAATTAGCCAAATGCCTCCCTCGAGCAATATTCGAGAGCTTCAAGGTCTCCAAGGCCATTTAGCCTACATACGCCGGTTCATTATGAATCTAGCTGGCAAGTGTAATCCCTTTTCCCAGCTCATGAAGAAAGGCTCTGCCTATTAATGGGATGAAGAGTGTCAGGCCTCCTTTGAGGAAATCAAGAAGTATCTACTCCAGCCTTTGGTCCTGATGCCACCCATCACTGGAAAGCCACTGGTCCTTTATGTGACCACCTTGGAATGGTCTCTCGGCACCCTGCTTTCCCAGAAAAATAATGAGGGGATAAAGAACAACCTCTACTACCTCAGCCGCATGCTCCTCAATATGGAGACTAGATACTCCCCTATCGAAAAGAGCTACCTTGAGCTCGTGTTTTCCATACAGAAATTGAAACATTACTTGCAGCACCATAAGGTACAGTTGGTCTCTATGGTAGACCCACTGAAGTACATTCTGAACCGACCCATATTGATTGGCCGACTAGCGCAGTGGGTGGTAATTCTCCAGTATTTTGACATCAGGTTCGTGCCTCAGAAGGCTATCAATGGGCAGGCATTGGAAGACTTCCTAGCTACCCATCCAACCTCCGTTGATAAATACCTAGACCTAGATTTTACTGATGAGACAATCCTCTCAGTCGATCATGCCATCTCATGTTGGAAAATTCACTTTGACGGTGCCTCCTGGAGCCCCACTGGTAGGAGGCTCAATGATCCTAGGCTCAATAGAGTGGGTTTGGGTATCGTTTTCATCACCCCAGCACAATCCTTTCATCCATACTCATTCTTGTTCTCATAGGGCTACACCAACAACGAGGCAGAGTATCAGGCTCTCATTACTGGCCTCGAGCTGGACCTTGAGATCGATGTGCCCCATTTGAACGTGAAAGGGGATTCTAAACTATTCATCAAGTAGGTCAATGGCGACTATGTTGTCAGGAATCCAGATCTCATGCAATTGTTGGTGTTCACCCTCTATCTAATAGCCTAGTTCCCTTCTTGACCAGAGGTTACCCATTGCCCTCAGTCACAGAACGGTCAAGCGGACGCTTTGGCCGGCTTAGCTGCATCACTTGCAGAACCCGAGCATGATGATCTGATTATACATGTGGCACACCGGAGAGTCATTGCCCCCATCACCCCAGAGGATGATGATGGCCTGTGAGTAAGCCATCTTACTGCCGAATCCTCCACATCAGGAGGCCAAGTTTCTTCAGGTACAGTGGTTGAGATGACTCCCAAATCAAGATCACCTTTTGTCGAGTATCTCCAAAATGGTTGCCTCCTAGATGATCGGGTTGAGCGTGAGTGAATCCGACACCGCGTATTGTATTTTACCCTCCAGAGTGGTCCTAGTCTTGATCAGATCCTCTATAAGCGGGGTTTCGATGGTGTTCTCCTCAATTGTATTCAAGGATTCAAGATTTCTTAGGTCATGAAAGAGGTTCATGCCGGTTCCTGTGGTGCCCACTAGGCTGGGCCAAAGCTGTTCCATCAGATCTGGAGACTGGGGTACTTCTGGCCCTCTATGATCCATGATTGTATCGAGTTCTCCAAGAGATTCCATGCGTGCCAAGTTCATGCTAACTTCTTGCATTGGCTTCCAGAACCTCTCCACTCCACCAAGTACTCTTGGCCATTTGCGGTGCGGGGACTCGATGTCATGGGACCATATCCACCGGCGATAGATCACCAGTGTAGGTTAATCCTAACCGCCACATATTTCTTTTCAAAGTGGGCAGAGGCAGTTCCACTCAAAGAGGTCAAGGACCATTCCATTGTTGACTTTGTGAGATCCAATATCATCCACCGATTTGGAGTCCCTCATGTTTTCCTTACTGATAATGGCACCAACTTCCGAGAAGCGGATCTGAAGAAACTGTAGGCCAAGTACAATATCTGTTCGAACCATACCTCTCGCTATCACACGCAAGAAAATGGACAGATCGAGGCATTCAAAAAATCCCTCTCTTAAATTTTGTAGAAAATGGTTGGTCAGAATAAGAAGAGTTGGCCGGACAAGCTCCCCAACGCCCTCTGGGCGTATCGGATGATGACTTACAATTCCACCCAGGTGACTCCATATTCCCTAGTGTATGAGGTTGAGGTCGTCCTACCCATCGATATCCAGTTTCCATCATTACGCAATGCAGTCTATGACCAGCAGGCACCAGATAAGGTGGCCAAAATCCGTCTAGATGAATTGGAATCACTCGATGAGAACAAGCTCTGTGCCCTACATAATCTGGAAAGACATCAGAATAAGATAGCTAGAGCCTTCAACAAGAAGGTTTGCCTTCTCTCTTTTCTGCAAGGTGACCTGGTGTTGGCCCTCCGAGCGCCAATGATCCCCAGTAGGAAACCACCCAAGTTGTATCCCAAATGGGAAGGACCTTACATCATTCATAAGGTTTACCCCAATGGAGCATACTCCTTGGTTACCTTGGATGGTGAGCACATAACTCCTCCCACCAATTCCAAGTTCCTCAAGAAATACTTTGCTTGAGCCCCAGGGTCCGGCATGACCTTAAACTGTATAGTCTCGCATAACCCTAAACTGCACCTCGGTCCTACACAACCTTAAACTGTACGGTCTCGCACAACCTTAAACTGTAAGGTCCGACACGACCTTAAACTATATGGTCCCACATGACCCTAAACTGCACCTTGGTCCTGTACAACCTTAACCTGTTCGGTCCCACATGACCTTAAACTATATGGTCCTACATGACCTTAAACTGCATGGTCCAGCATGACCCTAAACTGCATGACGGTCCTGCATGACCTTAAACTATCCAGTCCTGCATGACTTTAAACTGCGCATCGTCCTGTATGACGTTAAACTGCATCTTGAGAACTATGTGTGGCTTGATTCCCATCCTCATGGGATACGTAGGAATGCTCAGATGCCTCGTCTTGAGCCTAGCCCTGAGCTCTTCTCTTTGACTGTTCCTCCTGGGTATAGTTTCCTCAGAGGGTCCTCGCATGATGTGGAGTAGGCTTCCTTAGCCCCACTCATATGAGTATTATAACGGTCACACCATGTTCCCACTCCCGTTCTTCTATTCTCCCGCATCTTCACCGCATGAAGTTAAACTTCATGGCCTTCAAGAACTACGTATGGCTTGATTCCCATCTTCATGGGATACGTAGGAACACCCATAAATTTTTTCTGTTGCCCCAGACCAAAAGCCAGAATCTTCCCCTCGGGTCAAGACATATGGTAGGGTGCATACTTTTTCCCCAATTAACGTCGACCTAGCCTCAATATGGTTGTACTCCCCCCTCCTTGGTGATGTTTTCCTCTTTCATAAATGGGTACAACTATGATTCACCCACTCCTTGACTGGGATTCCATCACCTTCCCCATCTGGAAGGGCCCTTGAATGGTATGGATGCTCAGCCTAAGGGCCCTATTACCGCTTCGGGCCAACGCCCTCGAGGATGTCGAGCAACAAGCCGATAAAAGTCCCGCATTTTGAATGTGGTCAACTAATGATGCTCATTTGTTTCTCCCATTTCAGGTCACCATAGGGACGCTGTGTTTCTAACATGGTCAACAGTTTTCCTAGATCGTTGGGACCACCCCAAGATGTCCCGAACATCGAGTGTAGTGATTCATTCTTCCCCGTCCCCAAGTGACGAACTCCCCTCGGGCAATTCCAGCTATCAGAACCCATTGGATGGAGACATACAAGACTGACTCTTTGTTTCCCACACTGAGCACTGATCACGTGGGCTTAGGAGCTGTGATAAGGCAATAATCGTACAAGAGGGCGTATGACCTTCCACTTGGCCCAGGTTCTATTTGATAGGATTTTACGGCGTGGTGTGGGATTATGTCCTCATTCACATCGAGTTACTCACCGTGTCGTACATATCCCTAGATGATACCTTCTTCTAGCCCCCTTCCTTACTGCAAGACGTTAAACTACAAGCTGGTCAGGCCTCCCTGACCAAGGCCCAGTCTTAGGCCCCTTGGCCTTTTCGGGCCCCTAGCCCCCGTCCTTACTGCAAGAAGTTAAACTACAAGCTGGTCAGGCCTTCCTGAACATGGCCCAGCCTCAGGCCCCTTGCCCCCGTCCTTACTACAAGACGTTAAACTTCAAGCTGGTCAGGCCTCCCTGACCGTGGCCCAGCCTCAAGCCCCTTGGCCTTTTTGGGCCCCTGGACCCCATCCTTACTGAAAGACATTAAACTGCAAGCCAGTTAGGCCTTCCTGACCGAGGCCCAGCCTCAGGACCCTTGGCCTTTTCGGGCCCCTGACCCCTGTCCTTACTACAAGACGTTAAACTACAAGCTGGTCAGGCCTCCCTGACTAAGGCCCAACCTCAGGCCCCTTAGCCTTCTCGGGCCCCTAGCCTAAGTTCTTACCCGGAGTGTACGGTGTGGTGTGGGATTATATCCTCATTCACATCAGGTTACTCACTGTTCCATACACCTCCCTTGTCTATGGAATCCAATTCCCTGACACTCGTCCTCACTACAATATGTTAAACTGCAAGTAGGTCAGGCCTTCTTGACCAAAGCCCAACTATCAGGCCCTTTGGCCTTTTCGAGCCCCTGGCCCAGGTCCTCTCTTATGGGAGTGTATGGTGTGGTGTGGGATTATGTCCTCATTCATGTCGGTTTATTCACTGTACCATTCACCTCCCTTGTTTGGGGGTATCCTACTCCCCTCTTCGTCCTACATGATGTTAAACTGTATCTTGAGAACTACGTGTGGCTTGATTCCCATACTTATGGGATATGTAGGATCACCCGAATGTCTAGGCTTCGAGTCCAGCCCCATCTCCGGGAAATCTCCATTTCACCTTGTCCACTTGGCCTACCCTTCCACAGAAAAGAGAATATATGGAATGGTATGGGATTGTGTCCTCACCTGCGTTGTTCTTGTAATGACCACACCGTGTACCTCTCCCTCTTGAGCATCTGCGTTGACCCTCTTCGGTAGTTCATCAATGTGCCTAAGGGTACTCTGGTTTAGTACATGGAATGTTGGGTTCTACTCGGACATGTTTTCACCCGCCTTTCAGGCTTTGTGTCTCCCTTCATCAGGGATTTCATCACCTTTCACACCTGGAGGGACCCCCAAAAACAGCATGGATACTACACCTAAGGGATCCCCTACCGTTACGGGCAACACCCCCGAGGGTTTCCGACAACAAATCGATACAAATCTTGTGTTGTGAATATGGTCAGTGGTTGATGCTCGTTTGTTGTTCCCACTTTAGGCTAACGTGATATAGATATTGTTTTTTCCACCACAGTTAATAGTTATCCTCCATTGCCATGCCAACCCTATTAAGCCCAAAGTGTCGGTTACATGATTCACATCCTTCCCCACCTTCTCATGTCCAAATAGATCTTTGGCACTCTCAACACTATTCCTCAGTGTGCATCTGCACGTCAAGGGAACAAAGCCACTGTAATGGTGTCCTTCAGGGCTCTGCACTGATTTCCCTTTGATGGACGTTCTAGGTATTGCAATAAGGATCTTCCTCCCTTGTTTCCCACACCGAGTTTGACTCACGTGGGCTTAGGGATCGGGTCGAGTTCTGCGCTTACTTGAAAATCCACCATCCCTCCATGGTCCGAACTCTAAGACCATAAACTAAGAGTATGGATTGATTCCCATCCTCATGGGATACGTAGGAACGCCTAGACCACTTGTCTTTGGGTCCAACTTGAGGTCTTCTAATTCGTCTTTTTTTTCCCGCCTTCGGGACCTTGACTACGGGACCGCGTGGCGTGGTATGGGATTATGTCCTCATTCACGTCGTGTTTTCAATAGCTGCACCACGTGCACCCCGTTCTAAGAATTAAATATCCTGTTTCCTGTCCCGTATGATGTTAAAAGGCACCCTCTAGAACTACGTATGGCTTGATTCCCATCCTTATGGGATACATAGGACCACCTAGACGTCTCGTTTTTTGGTACAGCTCAGCTGGGAACTAGTTTCTCCGGCCCCTTTCACTTTCACCCCTATTTGGGCCCCTTGGCCTGAGGTTCCTCTCTTAGAATTACGTATGGTGTGATGTGGGATCATGTCCCTATTCACGTCAGTTATGTTTCATGGCACCGTACACATTCCCCACCTGGCATCGTTCCTACTACGTCTGTGTTGCGTGACGTTAAAATGCATGATTGGTCCTATCACATGACCCTAAATTGTGATATTATCATCCTGGCCGCACGACTAAAAATGGAACTGCATTGTGATGTCCTTCCCCAAGGGGACACCATGTTTGGTATCGGTCACACGCCATACCATTCGTCAACGCATGATACGACTTGATTCTTGTGGCGATTCTAGGTCATGATACCCTAGGCCTGTCGCTTCACAAAAAAACCACTCACCTTAAAGGACAAACAAGATTTATCAAATTCCGATTCTCTTGGTGCGAGGGATAGACCTGCGCACCCCTTTCATCCTTTGCACTGGTACCTTACTGTGTCATGCCTCCCTCTAGAACTATGTATGGATTGATTATCATCCTCATGAAATACGTAGGAGCACCCAGAAACTTCCCTGTGGGCCCAACCTAACTTTCGTGTTTGGTCCCTCGACTCGAGCACTTCCCTAGAGAACACATGGTAAGTAGGGCTTATGTCCTCATTCGTGTCAGGTTTTGTAACCACCTTACCGTGTGTCCCCTGCTCTCCTTAACCATTCATGGTCTGAGTTCTAAGACCTTAAACTAAAACCCTCTCATGAACTATGTGCAGCTTGATCCCCATCCTCATGGGGTACGTAGGAATGCCTTTGCACTTTGCTTCAGGCCCAGCTCAACTCTTTTTTTCGGTCCCTCAAACTAAAAACTCTCTGAGAAGCACATGGTGGTCGGAACCCCCGGTTCCCATTCACATTGGGTATTTGAGTTACCCCACCATGCGCCTCCTGTGTTTCCTCCCATCCATGGTCTAAATTCTATGACCCTAAACTAAGATCTAACTATGGGAAGGGGCTCAAATCCCTATATTTAATACGTCTCATTAATGTATTCAGATGCATTTTGACAAAGAGTCTGAAGTGTGGAATTTTCATGGGGACATCCCCTTGTTCCATGTCCAAGATTTGTGTGCTCGCTATTTGGATCCTCATCCTCCTCCACATCCAAAAGGACCCTCAGACGACATGGATGCTAGGCTTAAGGGCTCTCCATGGATGCTAGGCCTAAGGGCTCTCCAACCATTTCGGGCCAACGTCCTTAAGGATCTCAGACGACATTTGCGACAGGTCCCGTGTATCGAACATGGTAAATGGTCGACCCTCATTTGTCTGTCCCCATTCCAGGCTAACACAATATGGATACTGCATTTCCTCCATGGTCAACAATTATCCTTCATCGTCATGCCACTATCATTGTGATCCAAATTTTGAGCATCATGATTCACACATTTCCACTTCCTCGTGTTCAAGTGGAATTCCAACATACTCAGCTTCATCTCTTCACGCGTCTAGGTGCACTTCATGGAAGAGTTAGCGTCATTGGGATGATATTTACCGAGCGTCTCTTCGCTCTAACATGCCCCTTCCTGTGTCGGGAAATTTCTCCATTACTTCTTGTATCCCACATCAAGCATGACTCACGTGGGCTTAGTAGTTTTGGTGGGATGTGTACCGGTGCAACCAGGCTTCTCATCGTCCCGCATGACGTTAAACTGTGCTTCCAAAACTACGTGTGGCTTGATTCCCATCCTCATAGGATACGTAGGGACACCCTGGTATTTTTCCTAGGGTCCAGCCCCTAGGAGTCATAAATCCTGTTCTTCCCCTTTCCGCCCCATGGACGGACCCCTCGTAGGGAACCGTACAACTATAAATTTTCCCTGAACAAGTTCGGGATGCCCCACGATGACATTGGGAAGCAACGACTCCCTCGCCATAGAGGATCCGTCTGAAAGAAGGAATGATCCACGATCATACCGATGCATCCATCCAGTGTGCTTCCACCATGATGGTGTAACATCAAGAGTGTTGGATTCTGTTCGAACAAACCTTCATTCCACATTCCATGCTTTGCGTACCCCCCCTTATTCGGAACCTCATCCTCTTTCATGTCTGGAGGAACCCCCTAACAGTATGGATGCTCGGACTATGGCCCACATATTGTACAGGGCCAACGTTTAGAAAGACTAATGGGTATCATTTTGAGTTAGGCCCCGTGTTTCGAACATGGTCAATGGTCGGCCCTCATTTGTTATCCCCGTTTTAGGCTAACTCAATAAGGATACTATGTTTTGAACATGGTCAACAGTTATCCTTCATTGTCACACCACCCCAATAGTGTTCCGAATTTTGGGTATCGTGATTCACACCTTCCACTTCCCTATGTTTGGACTAATCCCAACGCCCTTGGCGTTACCCCTCTCATGCACCAGATCACATCAGAAGAACGGCTTGTCGATTGTTCTGAGGTCTTAATCCTCTGATCAGGCCTCTTCCATGTCTTCTCGGAAGATCCGGATTGGTTAATTAAACCCTGGATACCCGAATCTTGATCGACACATTATGTTCAGATGGAATAGCATGGTGATCACCCCTTGTTTCTCACATTGGGCTCGACCCACATGAGCTTAGGGACTGACCACTCGATATTTCACGAATATAACATATGCGTATGAAGCCAACCTAGATAACAAAACTCATGTATTCAAATGAATCAAAACATGAAAGTACATATAAGAGTTTGTGATACTTACAAAACTTGGGGGTTTATCCCTCCCATAGACGGGTTAACCACGTCAAAAGAGCGTTGCAGCTTCGCCACCCTCTGACTTGTGGCGTCCAAGAGATGCTGCTTCCGGCTCAACTCTCACTCCTACTCATCAGTGATAGGGCACAGTACATCAGCCTCAGTTCGGGCATGCTCTACGGCAGCCCGAATGACGACCATCTCTTTGGAAGCCTGCCTCATACGCTCCTCTACCTCTGCCAGCTGGGCCTTCAATCGCAAGATTATCTCAGATTATGCATTAAGAGAGGCTGAGTGCTCATCCACCTGGATCTTTAGCCATTGGACTTCATTTCCAGCTTCCCGGATCTTCTTGATGTTCGTCAGCTTCCTTCGCTAACAGCCCACGCTGAGGTCGCGATCATACTCCAGGATCTTCTTTGCCATGAGATCTCGGATGAGCAGATGAGGGCACTGGGCATCCACTCCCCCAACACACAGTTCGCGCAACAGCAAGCGAAGTCATTCCAGATCTTCCAGCCATAATTCCTGGGGGGTCTTTTCGATAAAGTGCGCGATTAGCTTCCATGATCGGCAGTGGACTATGTCGATGTCCTCTTCATCAGAGGCCATCTCATCCCATCCTGTGTGATTGGCAGTCTCGTATGCGGGATACGCCCTCAAGAAATCTTCAGCGGGATCTACATCTGGCATTGGATTCGGCACGGTATCTGGCACCGGAGCAGACGTGGTACGACTTGGGTCAACCAGTCAATCCTCATCATCGGACCCCACCTCAATGACCTCATCCACGACCCCACTGGTGGTCCCGCCAATAATAGGGGACACTACAGCTCGGGTGGGCTGGGTAACGATCTCCGGGATCACCGGCATGCCCCTAGGAGGGATGCCGCCAAAAATCCCGACCAACCTAGCTGCATCAACCCATGCCAGTCGAAGAACTGTACGTGATAGAGAAGGGCGTAGACGTTAGTTGGCACAATCAGCGTGTGATGGAAATGAATTCAGTGGAAAGGACTTACAGAGTTCGAACTCCTGTTGATGCTCTTAAGTTGATGTTGACGGGACCCTAAAGCATGGCCCTTCGTATATTTTCAGAAGGTCCAGGGATTCTGGAGGATCCACCTCAGGTGTCCTAGCCCCGCCAGACATAGAACTGGGTGCGACCACAGGTGCGGGTTCCAAGGGTCCTGCATCATCACCCACCGAGGGGCGAGAACAGGGTTTGTGCACTAGGTCCTCCTGACACGATTCAGATGTTGGTAAGAAGTCCATAATGACTTGAGAGCAGACCCCAAGGAAATAAACTTGGAATGTTACCTCAAGAGCCTCTGCAAAATTGTTGAGACCCGAGTCTTGATCGCCGACTTCGCCTTCCTCCAAAAGGCTCCCTCCACCAGCCTCGTCTCCCCAAGAGGATTCGTCTGAATATTCTAATAGGGGGAAGCGCTCCCTCAGCTCAGCGGCCGATAGCTGTGGGGGAACCTTCTGATCC
The DNA here is from genome assembly GCA_963277665.1 of Viscum album. Taxonomy (NCBI): domain Eukaryota; kingdom Viridiplantae; phylum Streptophyta; class Magnoliopsida; order Santalales; family Viscaceae; genus Viscum; species Viscum album. The sequence continues at coordinate 1,660,486,242 of OY728153.1, forward strand.
AGCAGCACCCTCACCCGGTCTGTCATTAGATGCGGGGCACCCCTGGAATGTACAAAGTACTTTAGCTCATCCAGATATTGCTCCGCCTCCACTAGAGACACTGCGAAACCGGCCCAGATAGGGCCTATACCTGGTAAATCCATCCCGAGATAGTTCAGGTGATGCCCCATCTTGGGCGGGCTGAGGAATTGCTGGTTGACATCACAGATATCCCAGGCAGCGGGTAAAATAACATTCTCTGGCATGTCAATATGGCGCAGCCGTTTCCCCAGGTCCTGAGTGGATATTCTGCAGAATCCTTTTGGTGGCCGCCCCTCCGGATGGCTCTGCTCTCCTGGGACCACCGGGTCCACTACCGTTGTTGGATCCGCTGTCGCTACCTCACTCTCAGCCGGTGCAGGTCTCACCGCCACGGAAGCCCTGCCACCACGAGAGGCCCTTGCCACCCTCGACCCCAACCTCAGGATGGGGAAGGCCCTCCAACACTAGCTCGAATAGTTGGATGCTTCAGAATTTCCCTCGAATAAGCTGCCTCCCAGCTTATGGCATAGTCCTTCACCAGTCCGAAGGCGGCAGTGGGTGGAGGCAATGCATTTCTCATTTTCCCATCTTCCCATGTGAACATGAGTCACTATTTCCTCATTACACATGGGTGATCCTCATGGAGCACCTCCCAGTAGACCTGCGGGGTCAGCCGCTGCAGGCACCAGAATTGCCTTGAAAACTGGTGTGGGGTGTACGAATCGCAGAGAGGCTCGCAGTCCACCCTTTCTACCAAGACTCCACCTCGAAAGACCAGGAGATAGGCCCGATTATCTTCCGTCCCCCGACCGTCATCGGTTAATACCCCCGTCGGCAATGGTAACAGGTGGAAATTAAACTCGTCCTCCTTCCAAAGTCGGTTTAGTACCAACAGTATGGTTAATTTGGATGGAAAGCTCCCGGAAGCATTCAGAATGGATGGGCAGAAATTTGACCCCTAAGGCGAGATGGGGTTCGGATATTCGTAAACCCCCTGATGTGCGTCGCGATCCACCCATACAGAAGATAAAAGTGCCCGCATATCCTCTGCGGCCTCTTTCCCTCACTAACATGTCGTAGCATCTTGTACAATCTAGCGAGCATCGGAATCCCCAGATTGACCCGCCCTCCTATGGCCAGCATGAATGCCATGATGAATGCGCTAGGCCGCACCCCCATGTTGGTATCCCTCACTGGTAGGATCCAACCACAGTTAAGGGCCGCGATAAACACCGCCAGCCTAACTATCGGCTGCTGTTCAGTGTTGACACTAAAACCCCAGGTCTTCCATTGGCTGTCCTCCAAGAGTTGCCAATAAGAGTGCTCCTTTCCCCATTGACCCCCCTTCGGGCAAGTTCAAGGCCTCGCGGGAAACTCTCGGTCCTCCAGGAAGTTTAGAAACTGCTTGAACCACCTCTTGAAGTGGACATCCCTCACCACTTTTTTATCTTCTCCGGGGACCAGCCCCATCAGTGCCAGCACCAGCCGCGACATCTACTCCGGATCCTCCCATGCACTCATGAAAGGTAGGAACTCATCGTACATAGCCCCCAAGATTGGGACCCCCAAAATCTGGTGGACATCCCACAGACTGATGTCGACCTCCCCATGGTGCAGGTGGAAAGTGTTGGTCCTAGAAGACCATCTGCTCAACAGCTCTGGCATCAGTTGCTTCGATTGATATATGTGTAATTGGAAGTCCTAGGCCGCCTCATACAAACCCACTCTTCTCACCTCGGCTCCGAACTCCTTACAGGAGGTGCCTACCCAGTAGGCCCATGCCCAATCATTTGTGAAGTTGTCGCCCCGGTGTAGGTCCCACTCATCGGACCACCCCTTCGTCGAATCCCACAAAGCTGCCTTCAGTATTGTGCGGTACATGGGAGGGGACATCTCCGGATGCAATGGCTTCGCATCAACATTGTTCAGATGATTGTACAAGCTGTCGGTGGTGACACGTGTGAAGTCCTCCTGCACGTGACCATCAGCCACCCTGAACCATTGATGCTGGCACAACGTGCTCCTAAACTAGTAATCTGGTTCGTCCCTACTCGCCTCAGGAATGAAGACATAATCCCTCAACCTGAATCCATACAAGGGCATCCTCTTGCACAATGGGTAATTATTCTTTCTCTCTGACAGCATCTCCACCAGAGAATTATGGTCCGAGTGGCTCCAGACTAGCTCCCCCAGACCCAGACAATTTTCCATCTCATCCCTCCAGGTGGCGTCTGCAAGCACCCCCTAGGAAGCTTCTTGATGGGACATTTGTTTTTAAAGGCTTGGGAAATTTTTTTAGCTCGGGTCGTGAAGCCTGTTCTCGGAGCTCCTTCGCGAAGCCGAATCACGGATCTTGGCCTCGGTCTACAAGCACACGCTCACATAGCGTCAAAGACTCGCAGTTTTCCATGAAGACCGATTTGAGGAGAGCCGACATGGAGTACGCAGAGCTTCGCGAATCGAGATCATAAAAGGAAAAATTCACGAAAAAATGAAAGGAAAAAACATAGGTATGCCCCCTATTTATAGGCGGTGGCCCTTGGAGCTTCGCGGCGTGTCCGGGCGTGTGGAGATTCGCGGCGTGTACAGCCTGCGAGTTGGCTATCCACCTCACGAGCCCTCTTCGCGATCCATCTCTGCGAACGGCCGATGATTTTGGCTATTTCCCTCAGACTTCAACCCTTGATCCCTCCGCAGCTTCAAGTCTGAGGGGGGGCATTTTTTGGCGCCAAAATATTTGAAGAGAAGAAAGAAGAAAGAGAGGTCCCGCGACCTGCCTCACGAAGCCACAGCGCGGAGCCACCCCAAGCAACGTGGACGCCGCGAAGAAAAAGAGGTGGTGCACCCCATGAATGACCCTGACATTTGCGAACTCGCCGCAAAGAAAAAGAGGCAGTCCGCCTCGAGAATGCCCCTGACCTTCATCAACATCCCACGAACCGAAAGAGGTGGTCCGCCCCGCGAACTCCCCTGACGTCCGTGAACCCGCCACGAATCCAAAGAGGCAGTACCCCTCCGCGAACCCGATTGACATTTGTGACCCTCCGAGAAGTAACCAAAGCCATCTTTGCGCCACATAAGCTCTGCTTCGTGGTGCCTCTTGACTATAAATACCAAGCTCCCCCGGAGCCCCCCGGGATGAAAAATCCAACCTTTCAGCTTCTAAGCTCCCAAATCGCGAAGCACCCTTTACTCCACGAATCATGAGCTACACGAGGTATTTTTGCTTCATGAGAGGCCTCCGCCTTGTCTCGTTTTGATCCCCTATTCTGAGAGGGATGCATTTAGTGAAGCATAAGGGATTTCACAAAGGAAGGGGATCCCCAAGGGGACCCGGGTTGTCACAGATCATTTATTCTTCGCGAAACACCCCTCATGTACACGTGATCCACATGCCAAGGCAGGGTCACTGTACTTCATGAAGCACATTGCTTCACAAGACTTTTCTTCGTGAGGCACCTATGCTCTGTGAGGCAGTGCTACGCGAACGCCCTTCCACTTCGCGAAGCATCTTTCATTTGCACCTCCACCCCATGCTAAGGCAAAGGCACCCCACTTTGTGAAGCACACCCCTTCGCCAGTGCCCTCCACTACGCAGAGCAACCGAGCTCCACAAGGCCCTTGCCTATGGATCCCTCTGCTTGGCAATTCCTTTCCTGTGCGACCCTCCAGGTTTGCATGATGTGGCTTCAAAGTCCCCTTGACGATACTGCCCGTGGCGTTGCTTCACCTAATGCTTCTTCGCATAGTCACACTAATGGCTATTGCTTCTTCGCATAGCCATGCTAACGTGGACACCTCGATGGTTTACTCTATGACCCCCTTCTCCACGGAATTTCCCATACATTCCCTCCCATAAGGAGAAGAGGGTACCAGTTATGTAAGTCCTAGGGGTACGGAGTAAACTCACCTCGTCCGAGCTGCAGGACGTTAAACTGCCAAGCACCTTTGTCCTCAACACATGACGTTAAAATGTGACATCGTCTCATTCCCCTCACGCAGGGCGCCCCCACCTTGGACATTCTCCACACCCCCTGGTCTCCATAGGGGGTGATATTTTCCTTCTTAGAGTGGCGTTTGTCTACGGGGAAGGGCAGCCATCTTGGTGTAATCCCCTAGCCTTTCTTGCAGCAGGTATCACCCATGCACCTCCGTACTTCCCTGGTGCCAAGGACCAAGGGGGACACACACACATGGGTTTTTTTACCCTTTCCCTCTCTCGCTGGGCTTTTTCACCATCGGTCCTCCATCCTGGATTAAGTCCCAGCACCATGGTTCGCCTAATGCGTAAGCCCCTCTTCGCTTCCCACGGACACACCCTTTGCGACGTCATCTTCAAGACCCTTCAACCTCTTGTTTTTCACACCGAGCACGACTCCTGTGGGCTTAGAGTGAGCACCGACCATGACACACCCTAGGGATCCTCAGAGCGTGAGTCCCAAAGGCCCATGTCCTGCATAACCTTAAACTTTATACCCGAATTAAGAGTACTTTTATCCATGTCAAGGCATGGTACGTAGGAAGCCTCGCGAGGTTCAAGCCCACCACTCGGTTTTCCCGACCTCCTACACATCGGTTCACCAAACTCCACCATGGGCCGCCTCAGAGTGTAATCCCCAGATGCCCCCATCCCGCATGATGTTAAACTGCATTCTAATCCAGTGGTAAACTGTTGTGATCCACCCAAACTACGAGGAATTTGATCCATGTCAAAGCATGGTACATAGGAAACCTCCACGAGGTTCAAGCCCACCATCCAGTTGTCCCGACACCCCTTCATGTCGGTTCAACAACCCCTTTTCCATACCAAAACTATGAGGACTTTTATCCATGTCAAGGCATGGTACGTAGGAAGAATCCCTGAGGTTCAAGCCCAATACCCATCGGATCCCCGGTCCATCATTCACGTCGGTTCTCCGGCATCCACCAGAACTACTGGGACTTTGATCCATGTCAAGGCATGGTACATAGGAAGCCTCCACGAGGTTCATTCCCACCATCCACCTGGACCAAGGTCCTTATTCACGTCGATTCTCTGACACGCCCTCGTCCCGCATGACGTTAAACTACATCCCAATTTAGTGGTAAGCCGTTGTGATCCCACCATCCAGTTGTTCCGACACCCCTTCATGTCGGTTCAACAGCCTCTTGCCACCAGCCCAAACTACAAGGACTTTGATCCATGTCAAGGCATGGTACGTAGGAATCCTCCCCGAGGTTCAATCCCAACAACCATTGGACCAAGGTCCATCTTCACGTCGGTTCACCGGCATCCATACCTACTATGGGGACTTTGATCCATGTCAAGGCATAGTACGTAGGAAGCCTCATGAGGTTCAAGCCCATAAACCATCAAACCAAGGTCCTCATTCACGTCGGTTCACCGACACCATCCCCGTTCTGCATGACGTTAAACTATACCTGAACTACATGGGCTTTGATCCATGTCAAGTCATGGTACGTAGGAAGCCTCCACGAGGTTCAATCCCATCACCCACCTGGACCCCTGGTCCCTTCACATCTGTTCATCGACCCCATACCCACCATGGGCCGCCTCATAGCGTAAGCTCCACACCATTCTGAACTACGCAGACTTTGATTCCCTACCACGAGGATACGTAGGAAGTCTCTTCGAGACTCAAGACCATCATTACCGTCCTCTCCACGATGGTCCCATATCATTCCTCTTCCACTTCATGAAGTTCTCCATCATCCATCCTGATTCTTACCTGGGCCGCCACATCCCAGTGAGATCATGACACCCTATTCCCCTTTATAGAATTTGGGAAGCTTAACATAGGCTGGCTCTGATATCAGTGTTCCCTCAAGGGGGTTCCTCAATATGATCTACTCTAGTTAGTGTTCTGATCAGCCCGATCCATCTCCACTAGACGTTAAACTTGTGGCATACCCCGTGTTAAACATAGGAAGCTGAGGAAATCCTCAGATACATGCCTATGACATATGATTCACCGCGCTCAATGTGGGATGCCTCGGGCTTCCGTGCCCTTGAGAAGCCCTATAATAAGGGACAAAAGACAGACATGCCAATTACCCAGTGTTCAGACATGTTAGTGATGCCTCGACGTGACTACTCCCCCAACTAAAGGTTGATGCCCTGACCGGACCCCTTGGAATGTCCTGACAGAAGAAGTGTAATTAACCGCCACCATGGAAACAAGGCACTGGGAAGAGTTTCACGAACAACGTATTAAATCTATGAGGGAGACCCAGACTAGGCGACGAGTTCTGAGGAGGAATCCACGTAAGGAAGAATCGACATCCCATCATCCCATTTCGATCAAAGAGCAGATGTCCCTGAATAAGGATCGGATGTCGCCTGCCTTTGGAAAGCGAGAATGCGGGGAAACAGCTGCACGTCCTCCAAAGACGGACGCGTGCGCCCCGTAGAAAGCGTCAGAAACAAACCCTATCAAATATATCAAATAAATATAAAAAATATTTTATTAAATATATAATATATATAACATTAATATAAATCACTAATTGTAACTAATTTAATTTATTAGGTTAAAAAAACTTTGTGGGTATAATAATATTTTCCTTTATATACAATTTGTTTTCATATTCATTTATAATTAATTTTCTACCAATGAATTCATTTTATATTTGTGTAAACCATATATTTTTATAATTTAGTTAATCCTTTTCATAAATATTAATTTAATGACCATGTTATATTAAATAATGTTTCATTATTCGGTAAAACTTGGTCTTGTGTGTTACAAAAGCCATAGAGGAAAATCATTGTTGTGTGTAATGAATGCTAACATCAGTGTTCCATGTAGTGCATTATTAACTTGGTTTTGTATATAACTCAAGACAAACATAGTGATTTAATATAAAGTAAACTATTTTTAGTGTTGTGTGAAATTAAAAATATCAAAAAGATTAAATTAATTTGAAAAAAATAATTCACAAAATCTCGGGGTGTTACATTCTACCCCCCTTAATATGAATTTTCTCCTAAAATTCATCTTGGTTATCAAAGGTTTTATAATTTTAAGTTATTTTAATAGAAAATCACATCATAAAAATAAACACTAAAACTTCCTTTAAAAAGGAAAGTTGGAACCATTACAGTTACCCAGAGCAACACAAAGCTGGGTTTCCATGTAGAAGAACATATGTGGAAAGTGAAAACATGGACATGGAATAGAAATATAACAATCAAGTTCTGGAGGAGAGTGATAGAGAACTTATTCAGGAAAAAGTTAACAATCAAAAATATATAAATATGTGATGATTTAAGGGACCATTTGATTCATTAGAAAATAAGTTACTAGGATAACCTTTTTAGTTTCAAAATTCTTTGCCTAAGGATGAACAATTTTCATGAGAATTTATACTTAGTTGATTTCATTCCATTTTATAAGTAAAATATCACCCTTTGTTCATGTCTTAAATAATTTCCAATTCACCTTTTTCTCTAAAAATGATGGTTACTTTTTCATTTCTAAATCACTAACAAGTCATGAGATCCATGATAATTCATCCCATATCTCTTTAGTTACCACCAACAAAAAAAATTAGAGCAAGTTATCCATTATAAATAAAACCTCATGTGGTGAGATAACACTTTAATCATATCGACTTTATACAAAGTTTAACTTAAAACTTTCCATAAATATTTAACCATACAACCCTTCTAAAATATGAAAAACTAATGATTTATAAAGGATGACACGAAATCATATTAACATTGATCCCCTATATATCAAAAAATTTCTCTTGGTTGTCAAATTCTAAACATGTGAATAACCTCATTTCATATTCCATTGAAACATGTTAATAACATGAATTATCATAAATCCTTTTGTAAAACATGAATGATTCCTTATTCAAAAGGTTACTTGATATATTCCTTAAATCCTAGAAGTTGTAAACTTCATCCATGATGACATAGACTACGTTTTCAATAATAAGTTCTGGGGTAATCCATACCATCCAATTTACTTATTCGTATCCAAAATATTTTTATCCAAAGATCATTATCTCAACATCATACATTAATTAAGGGTTACCTTCCCTTAATAAAAATACCACCTTTAAATGAAATCACCATTCAAAATACCCTTTTCAACCCTTAATAGAAACTTATACTGAAAATAATTTTATATTTCATGATTCATATAACATAATATTTTAATTCCAAAACATAAATACTTCATTCATCCAACCTTATTCTCAAACCATTACTTAGGATTCATTAAATTATTCCTTAATACATTTTTCCTAGAATATGAAATATTAATCATTTATTAAGGTTCCTCAACCTCAATATAATCATACTTCTTGTGTTTAATGTAAACAATACAAGAAGAACATCACATACCTTTCACGTGTCATTTGTGGTATCTTTATCTTCAAAAGCATAACCAACACTCATACAAACTTCCTGATGTGATTTCCACTTGAGAAATAAATTTTCATAATAACTATAATTTCAAAATATGAAACATTAAATGTCAACCATAATTCTTTTAGTTCTATCCATTGAATAAATCCAAAAGCATAGGGTGAGAAACACATATCATAGAGGAAAACATCATAATCATAAAAACTTACTTATAGGATGTATAAACCATAACACCTAATTTTTAATTGAATAAACCTTAGGGTTATCCTAGGTTATTCATAGACAAATTATATTTAAATACTTCATGATGGCTCATGAAGAGTTTTTGAATTCCCAAAGCATATTCCCCAGGAGTGTCAAACTAGGTGTGCATCAAGTCCCGTTTTCATGTACCATATTACTCTGAGTCTGGCCTGGAATATCTTTTCCAATTTTTTACCCCTAGGAACATCTATTCCAGAGCCACATATACTTGTATTATCCAGAAAATGATGTATTTCTAGGGATATACCTAAGGATCTCACTAAATTTTTCTTATCCTAGTTTCCAAAGGTTCATTAAAACTTTTCTCTAATATCAAATATAGTGACAAAGTATTGACATACATAAAAATTACATAGATTTTTCATAAATGATTAAAACATTAAAAAAATGGATTCCCAATGACCGTATTATTTTAGTGCCTTTGGAAACAAGGAAACATAAAAACTGGTACATAAGTGAGTAACATTATCCCCCATTAGGTTCTTCACAATTAGTACCCTTGTTAGACACATCATACTCAATATATATCGGCATAACCTGGGGAAGAAAACATAAAAATGGGTGATCTTAGATGCTTAGTAAGGGTAAACAAGGAAGACATGTATGAATAAACATGAGCATATGAGTGTGAAAATGCGATAAAAACATTAGAATATCATACCATTCATATCAAAGATCATAAACATGAATTGTGTCATAAATATTAGCAGTTCATAAGACATGAATCATAAGGAAATAAATAACATAAGCCATGAAAGAATAACATAAGAATAAAACATGGAATTTTGGTAAACACATAATCATATAATGTTATTTCCATAGTAGTCAAGGCATTGCTATCAAGGCCATCTTAGTAGCATGAGTTAACTCCCCATACCATCTTGGTAGTCATGGTTCACTCCCATGGAAATATTGGTAGCATGAGTTCACTCCCCATACCATCTTGGTAGTCATGGTTCACTCCCATGGCCATCTTAGTAGTCAAGGTTCACTCCCAAGACCATTTAGTCTATCTCATGAGATATAAATATTTACCCAGTGCATTAGAGGGAGAAATAGGTCTCACCCACTTCATAGTGAAATCATACATAGATGTTCCACAAGATCATTAAAAATCATATCATAACCCATGGGATGAAATCAGTATCATAAACATGCAATCATTTCATAACTTTTGGAAAAAATACTAGTTTCATAATCATTTTATCAAAATCATAACCTTTGAAAATAAGCGAGTTTCAAAGGTATATAACCCGTGAAAGAGAAAAAAGTTTCATAAAACATCATGCCATAAAAACATAATCCATTTAGAGAAATAATATGTATGGATTCATGGAATCATTTCCTATAAAAGGCATAAGTAACACCAACAGATGCCATCTTAGATGAGAAATAATTTCAAAAAGACATTTTAAAAACATTTCTTGAGAAAAATATCCTTTCTTCTTTGGAAAACAAATTTTAAAACATAAAACATTTTGAAAACAATTTTATTAAAAATATACTTAAAAACTAATAAATAAATCATGAAAACATTGTGAAAACCATTTTACTTAAAATAATTATAAAAGAATATAAAAACATTTTGAAAACCATTTCATTCAATATACTTTGAAAACATACAAATAATGCTTGAAAACGTTTTGAAGACCATTTTCCTAAAAAACTTATAAAATTAGATTTATTTTATTTTAAAAACCTTTTTCTTTAAAAACCTATAAAATAATATTGAAAACATTTTTTAAAACCTTTTCCCTTAAAAAATATAAAATAATGTGAAAAACTTTTTTGAAAACATTTTTCTTCGAAAATCATTTAAAAAACTTATGAAGGAAGATTTGAACAACATAAATAGTTTAAAAATAGTTTTTCCATGAAAATTATCTTCAAATATCATATGAATAATTTTTTGAAAACATTTTTGAAAACATTTTTGATTTTTTTTGAAAAAATGGTCTTTGAAATAAAACAGATTTCCGATTGAAGAGAGAGATGTAGTCATATTTTTATTAAAAACATTTTTATTAATTATTATAAGTACCAAAGAGTGTAAAATTGTACTAATATATGAGTAAATCATGAATACATATAATAGAAGAAAATTTATGAGATTTCTTAAGATGTGAACCATAATATTTCATCAAAGGAATCATAATAATTAACAATCTTGAAAAGTGATGAGATTGATTCAATAAACTCTTACCACTTTGTAATTTGGTATCATACTATCCATATAAGAAAATTAAATTACATGAAGCTTAAAATATCATTTAAATAAGGATATTAATGATATAAAATTTCAAAGTCATTATATACACCTCCTAGAAAAATATAGGAGCATAATATGGAAAGTGTCTCAAAGAAGGCAAATTGAGACAAATCCATCTTACCGATTTGGTAGATTTTGAAAAAATAACCCCATGAAAGAAATATAATAGAATGGATATGTAAATACCCATAAATTTAATAATAATAATAATATAATAAATACATGGGTAGTGTACACACCATACAAATGAAACGAGTGGTGATTAAGGAATGTTCCTCACAGAAAAAAAAAGGTGAGATGAAATCCCCTTATCTTGTGTCTTGACTCTCGTCGTACTTGTAAAAAATTACTATATAATAAATATAAGTTTATTATAAATATATTACAGAACCATATTTTTATATCTAATATCATATATAGTTTTGTGATTAAATTTTATTACCCGCTTGTTAACAATTCTATGTTAAGGTTTCACTTCATGTTATATCTACTTTGTTCTTTGCATATGTCTTAATTTGTTATATATTTGGTCCATATACTTATATCTTGATTTATAGATTTTAAAAAATTATATAAATATCATTTATATTCAGAATATGTGTATTATAATAATCTATAGAATATATAAGTATGAAATGGAATACACTATTCATGGAGATGGTAGGCCGTAAGTACACATGAACGTTGTTTCCGTTTTATTATCGTATTGAAGGAAAGAAATAAAATGAAATATATGTATATATGTATATAATATAATTAAATTAGTATTATTATTATTATATATAAAATATAATTTCACTAAACACATTATTAATACATTCCATGTAGTGTGTGAATGAATCACATCCCTTTGAGGGGGCAACAATCTACACTTCCTAAAACGAAATTATTGTATTTACACTAAATGTAAAGTATAAAGATATGTGTTTTAAAAGGATTAAATAACATTAAATACATGATAAATATAATATATAACATATATAAATATATTTTACATCATAATATCCACCATGAGAGGTATTAAAGGAAAAATGAACAATCATCGTTTCGTGAGGCGGTAGTTCGCCGTACACATAAACAGTATGTTCGTTACCTATTAGATGGAAGTGTGTGTATTTGTAGGTAATTTTTTTTTTCATAAAAACATAATATTATACTGATTATAATTATTTTTATTCATTCATGTAATAAGAAGAGTTTAGGTGGTGGATAATGTAAATAACATAAAATAACTTGAGGAAGAGTTTCCTTTTATTCAGGTAACTCCTTTTGGTTTACAACAAAGGGATTCCTTGTATTGATTTATGTACAAGGGGAGGATTATAGGATAAATGGAGGTATTTTGAAGATATATTTGGGTAGATATTTTTGGATCCAAATTTTCTTGAGAGTTGTGATGAAGTGGAAGGATAAGATGTCTTTTTATAGTGGAGGAGGAGTGACACTTTTGTAAATTTTGGGAATGGGAATACCACCCACAATTTTCCCATGTGAAGGGTATCCAATAATGGTCCAAATTCAATAAAATTTACTATAGGTTAAAAATATGACCAAAAAGGGATTTTGGAAAATTTTCTAGTCCATTTAGGCACTTTAGTTTATGGTTTAGTCCTTAGTTAAGTTTAATTTTACCTTAATCGATGTAATTAATTTTAATTAATTTCACTAATATTTTCAGTAAAAAAATAAGTTGAACTTATCATGAATTATAAATTATTATTATTTATAATATGGAATCCATTTTTACAAATTTAAATCACATAATTGGTAGAAACTAATTTATATTTAATCCCGCAATCGGGTCAACGATGCGGGTTTTTAAAGTAAAAACATTCAAAAGTTTGCTATGTTTTTATATTCAATTTCAAAGTGAAATTTATTACAATGAACCAAATTGGGTTGATTGATAAAAATATTATCTAATTAAACTTTTAAACCAAATTAAATTATAATTTAACCTTATAAATTAATTAGATGAAAAAACTGTTTTGAACTAAAATTCAGTATTTTTTTAACTATTCATTAAAAATGAAATATTACAGAAAAATACCAAAAAGTTACCCTAAACTAATTATAATGTTATCATTTTAAATATTAATTTTAATCTAACATATTAAATATATAAAATTTCCAAAAACTATATTTAAAATGAGTTCTCTATTAAAAGATGGTAAAAATTCATTAATAAAAATATAGTTTTTTAAGTATAAAATTGGGTTTGTTCTTATCTTAAGCCTATAAAATCTATTGGATGAATGTAAAAAATATTTGATTGAATATAATATATATATATATATATATATATCCCATTAATATCACTCACTAATTTTAATTAATTTAATTTTATAGTATAAAATAGCTTTATGGGTATAATAATATTTTCCTTTATATTCAATCAATTTTCATATTCATTTATAATTAATTTGTAACCAATGAATTCATTTTATATTTGTGTAAACCATATATTTTCATAATTTAGTTAAAACTTTTTATAAATACAAATTTATACTCCAGGTTATATTAAATAATATATTATTATTCATTAAAACTCGATCTTAAGTGTTACACAAGTAATCGAGGGAAGCCATTGTTGCATTTAACACAATTTAACGTTGGTGTTCTATATAGAGCCAACTAAAATTCATGTTGCGTGTAATGCATGATTAACTTGTTTTTTCATATAACACAATCCAAATATAGTAATTTAATATAAAATAAACTATATTTAGTGTTGCGTGAAATGAAAAATATCAGAAAGATTAAATTAATTCAAAAAAATAATGCACAAAATATCGGGGTGTTATATTCTACCCCCCTTAAAATGAATTTTACCTTGAAACATGTCTGGGTTATCAAAGTATTAATAATTTTAAGTTCTATTAATAGAAATCCCCATCATAAAAATTAACACTAAAACTTACTTTAAAAAAGAATGTTGGAACCATAATGGTTACCTAAGTAACCCATAATAGTGTTTCCACATAGGAGAACATAGGTAGAAAGTGAAAACATGGACATGGAAGAGAAATATAACCATCAAGTTTTGGAGGAGAGTGATATAGAACATATTCAGGATAAATTTATCAATCATAAATCCATAAATCTGTGATGATCTAAGGGACCATTCGATTCATCAGAATAAAAGGTACTAAGATAAAAATTTTAGTCTCAAGATCCTTTCCCTAAGGTTGATGAATTTTCATGAGAAGTTATACTTAATTAATTTAATTACCTTTGATAAGTAAAATATCACTCTTTGGTCATGTCTTGACCCATTTACACTTCACCTATTTCTTTAAAAAGGTAGGTGAATTTTTCATTCCTAAAGCACTAACAGCTCATGAGATCTATGAAAAGTCATCTCACCTCACTTCAGTTACCATAAACAAAAAATTGTTTGAGTAGGTTATCCATTATGCATAAATAATCATGTGGTGAGATAACACTTTAATAATACTGACTTTATCTAAAGTTTAACATAAACCTTTCATAAATGGGTAAACTTATAACCGTTCTGAAAGATGAAAATCCAAAGCTTTATAAAGGATGAAAAAAATGCATATTAACATTGACCCCCATATATCACAAAGTTTATCTTACTTGTCACATTCCAAACATGTGAATACCCTCATCGTATATTACCTAAAAACAAGTTAATAACTTGAATAATCATAAATAATTTTGGAAAACATGCATGATTCATTATTAAAAAGGTAATTGGATATATTCCTTAAATCTAAGAAGCTGTAAACTTCATCCATAATGACATAGACCAATTTTTCAATAATTAGTTGTAGGGTAATTCATACCATCCAATTTACTTATTCATATAAAACATATCTTTATCGAAACATAATTATCTCAATGTCTTATATTAATTAAGGTTTACCTTACCTTAATCAAAATATCGCTTTTCCATGAAATCACCATTCAATACATCATTTTCAAATCTTAATGAAAACTTATAATAAAAATACTTATATATTTAATGATTCATATAACATAATATTTGAATCCAAAAAAAAATACTTCATTCATCCAATGTTTGTATTAAACCATTACTCAGGCTTCATTAAATTATTCTTTAATACCTCTTTCCTAGAATATGAAATATGAATAATGTCTTAAGGTTAGTCAACCTCAATATAATCATGATTCTTGTGTTTAATGTAACCAATACTTGAAGAACATCACATACCTTTAACATGTAATTTGTAGTCTCTTTCTCTTCAGAAGCATAACCAATACTCAAACCACCTTCCTAATGAGATTTCCAATTGGGAAATAAATTTTCATAATGCCTATACTTTCCAAATCAGAAACATTCAATATTAACCATGTTCCTTCTATTTCTCTTCATTAACTAAAATAAGAAAGCATAGGGTGAGATACACATATCACAAAAGAAAACCTCATAATCAGAAAAATTACGCATAGGATGTAAATATCATGAAGCCTAATTTTTAATTGATTACACCTTAGGTTAATCCTAGGTTATTAATAAAAAAATTATATTTAAATAATTCATGATGGTTCATGAAGAGTTTGTGAATTCCAAAAGCAGATCCCATAGGAGTGTCAAATCTAGTGTGCAGCAAGACCTATTGTGGTGTACCATATTACCCTAACTCAAGCCTAGAACATCTTTTTGGATTTTCTACCCCTAGGTACATCTATTCTAGAGGTGAATCCAATTGTAGTATCACAACATGGTTGTATTTCTAGGAAACCACTTACTCTATCCTTTACCAAAATTCCATGACATTTTCCTAAACATTAACTCATTCTTATACTTATCCTTAGAGACATCCCTAGACATATCCTTATAAATATACCTAGTGATATCATTAAAGATTTCTCATCCTAGTTTACAAAGGTTAACAAAACCTTTTCTATGATACCAACTATAATGACCCATTATTGACATACATAGACATTATATAGCTTTTGAAAAATACTTAAAACATTAAAAAAATAGATTCCCAAAGACAGTATTAGTTTATTTACTTTTTAAACATGGAAACATAATTTCTGAAGACATTATAAAAACATTTATTAAGGAAAATATTCGTTCTTATTTGGAAAATGATTTTTAATACATAAAACATTTTGAAAACCATTTTCTTGAAAATAAACTTAAAAAATTATAAATAAATATTGAAAACATTTTGAAAACCATTTTTCTTAAAAAATAATAAAGTAATATTGAAATTTTTTTGAAAACCATTTCATTGAAAATACTTTGAAAATATATAAATAAATCTTGAAAATGTTTCGAAAACCATTTTCCTAAAAAACTTATAAAAGAATATTGAAAACATTTTTTAAAACCTTTTTCCTTGAAAATATATAAAATAAGTTTGAATTTTATTTTGAAAACATTTTTCCTTGAAAAATTATAAAATAAGCTTGAAAACACTTTTGAAAACTTTTTTACTTGAAAAATATATAAAAGAAAATTGATTTTTTTTTGAAAACCTTTTTCTCTGAAAATCATTTTGAAAACTTATGAAGAAATCATTGAAAACCATAAAAAAATTTAAAATACTTTTTTAATGAAAATTATCTACAAAGATAATTTGGAAATATTTTTGAAAACATGTTTTTTGAAATAAAACAGATTTCCGACCGAAGAGAGAGATGTAGCTAGATTTTTCTTAAAAACATTTTTATTAATTATCTTAAGTACCAAAGAGTGAAATAATGGTAATAATAAATGAGGATATCATTAATAAATATATTATAATAAATTTAATGATAAAAATAAATATATGGATCGTAATATTTCATCAAAGGAATCATAATAATTAACAATCTTGAAAAGCGATGAGATTGTTTCAATAAACTATTACCACTTAATAATTTGGGACCATACTCTACATGTAAGAAAATGAAATTTCATGAAGTTTAAAATATCATGGAAAGAATGAGATTCATGATATAACATTTCAAATTCATTATATTCACCTTATGGAAAAATATAGATTCATAACATGGCATGTGTATCAAAGAAGAAAAATTATGACAAAACAATCATAACGATTTTGGAAACTTTTGAAACATAAACCCTGGGAAAGAAATATCATACAATGTATATGTAGATACATATAAAATCAAGAATAAAAATCATAGAATAAATCCATGGGTAGTATACACACCACACAAATGAAACAAGTGTTGATTAAGTCATATATCTCACAGAAATAAAAAGGTGAGTTGAAATCCCCTTACCTTGTGTCTTGACTCTCATCATACTCACAC
Organism: Viscum album; assembly: GCA_963277665.1. Lineage (NCBI taxonomy): Eukaryota > Viridiplantae > Streptophyta > Magnoliopsida > Santalales > Viscaceae > Viscum > Viscum album. Next base: position 1,660,503,437 of record OY728153.1, read on the forward strand.
AAAATTCCTGTATAATAAATATAATTTTATTATAAATATATCATAGAACAATATTCTTATATATAATACCATATAAGTTTTGATTATGACATCAATTACCCACTTGTTAACAATTCTATGTTAAGGTTTCACTTCGGGTAATACCCGCTTTGTTCTTCACATGTGCCTTAATTTATTATATATTTGGTCCTTATACTTATATAATTATTTATAGAATTTAAAACATGATATAAATATAATTTATATTCAGAATATGTGTATTATAATAATCTATATAATATATAATTGTGAAATGTAATGCACCGTTCATGGAGACGGTAGGCTATATGTACACATGAATGCTATTTTTGTTTTATTATTGTATTAAAAGAAATAAAAAAAATGAAATATATGTATATATGTATATAATATAATTACTGTATAATTATTATTTTATATATATCATATAATTTCACTAAAAAAAATCCTTAATGCATTTCATGTAGTGTGTGAATGAATCACATCGCTTTGAGGGGCAAGTAGTTCACACTTGCTCAAACAAAATTATTGTATTTACACAAAATGGAAAGTATGAAGATACATGTTTTAAAAGTATTGAATAAGATTAAAGACATAATAAATATAATATATAACATATATAAACATATTTTCAATCACAATTTCTACCTTCAGAGGCAGTAAAAGGAAAATGAACAATCATTATTTTGTGAGGTGATAGTTCACCGTACACGCAAATAGTATATTCGTTACCCATTAGATGGAAGTGTATGTAAGTTTATGTCAAAAAATTAGAATAAAAACATCATAGTATATTTATTATAATGTTTTTGTTATAAATTAATGTAATAATAGGAGTTTAGGGAGTGTAGAATGTAAATAACATAAAATAACTTATGAAATAATGTTACCTCTTATTTAGGTAACTCCTTTTGATTTGCACTAAAGAGATTCCTTGGATTGATTTATTCCCAATGGGTTAGTTATAGGATGATGGGAGGTATTTTTAGGATCTATTTAGTAATATAGTTTCCAATATAATGTGTCTTGATATGTGTGCATAAGTGGGAGGAGTGGAGGCCTTTTTATAGTGGAGGAGGAGTGACATTGTTTTAATTTTTGGGAAAGGGAATTCCACTGATGTTTTTACCTTATAAAGGGGATCCAATAATGATAAAAAGTAAATAAAAGTGATTATAGGGTCTAAATATTCTCATATAATTAATTTTTGACAATTTTATAGGTCATTTAGGTCCTTATGTTTAAGTTTTAGTCCATAGTTAAACTTAATTATACCAAAATTGGTGTAATTAATTTTAATTATTTTCCCAAATATTTTTGGTCAAAAATAATTTTAACTTATTATAAATTATTAATTATACTGATTTAAAATATATAATCTATTTTTCCAAATTCCAGTCACATAATTGGTAGAAATTAATTTAAATTTAATCCTACAGTTTGATCGATAATGCAGGTTTTTAAAGAAAAAATGTTCAAAATTTTGATATGTTTTTATATTCAATTTCATAGTTATATTGATTCCAATTAACCAAATAGGGTTTATTTATAAAAATATGATCTAACTAAACTTTTAAACCAATTTAAAATATAATTTATCATTATAAATAAATTAGATGAAAAAGCAGTTTTGAACAAAAATTGAGTATTTTTTTACTATTAATTAAAAATGAAACCGTATAGAAAAATACCAAAAATTTACCCTAAACTAATTATTATGTTTTAATTTCAAATATTAATTTTATTTCTATATATTAAATCCATAAAAGCAAAAAATATTGGTTTTAAAATGGGTTCTCTATTAAAAGGCGGTAAAAATGCCTTAATAAAAATATAGGTTTTTAAGCATAAAATTGGGTTTGTTATTCTCTTAAGCCTTTAAAATATATTATATTAATATAAAAATATTTTATTTATGTTATAATATATATATCACATTTATATCACTCACTAATTTTAATTAATTTAATTTATTATGGAAAAATAGCTTTGTGGGTACAATAATATTTTTCTTTATATTCAATCAGTTTTTATATTCATTTCTAATTAAGTTGTAAACAATGAATTCATTTTATATTTGTGTAAACTATAGTTTTTTGTAAGTTTGTTAACCCTTTTCATAACTACTAATTTAACGGCTAGGTTATATTAAATAATATATCATTATTCAGTAAAACTTGATCTTACGTGTTACACAAGCCATCGAGAAAAGTCATTGTTTCATGTAATGTAAGATCACATCAGTGTTCAGTGTAGAGCATGATAAAATTTATGTTGTGTGCAGTGCATTACTAACTTGTTTTTTCATATAACGCAAGCCAAACATATTTATTTAATATAAAATAAACTATTTTTAGTGGTATGTGAAATGAAAAATATCAAAATGATTAAATTAATTCAAAAACAAATAATTCAAAAAAAATATAGAGGTGTTAAATTTTAGACCTCCTCTATTATAAATGTCATGAATTAAGTGCTCAATAGTTTTAATATAACCTAGTGTTAAGGTTTAACCCTTGTGTGTGGGATTTTTTGGGGTTTTTAAAATGTGTTCAATGTGAATTTCTTTTTCTTAAAAGATAGTTTTCACATGGAATTTGAAGTCAGACATGAAATTACAAGTATTATTATATTTTAAAGGTTTATTTAAAATTTTACATGGAAATTTTAATGGGTTTTGACCTCATTTAGGTCGTGGAATGAAATATAAAGTGTGGTTTTCAACTTGTAAAAAAAATTCATGGGTCATTCAGGCAGTAATTTAAGGTGCCAATTGTTTTGATAATTGTTAAAAAAAATTTAGAAAGAGTGTGATGTTTTAAAAAATTTCAACCCCAATTGGGTCATGTTGTGAAATTTTAAATGGGTATTCTAATCCCGTTGAGTGTTTAAAAGGAAAATGATTTTGTTTTTTAAATTCTACTTCTTTGGGTTTGTGAAGACTAATTTGTAATATGCATTTTTAAATTTATTTCAAGAGCTTGATTTTGAAAGAATGGTGAAGTGGGACTTCAACCATTGAAAAGTGTCACATTTGGATCCTTAAAAAATGAAATGTATGAGTTTTATTTTAATTAACTTTAAAATTTAATTGTGGAAATTATTAGGAAATTAGTTTAAAAATAAATTCATTGTTCTTTGTATTATTTTTTGTAAAACGTTTGAAAGATTCAAAAATGAATTTTTGGTTAGTTATGTTTTTTATTTAGTGAAAATATCATCTTTTGGTATTTTTAAAAAGGTTTTGAGGCCTAGAAAAGTGATTTTCAAGTTTTTTTATTTAAATAAAAGTAGGAGTGTTTTTTAAAATTCTTGTGTGTGATTTTTCTTTTGAATTCTTGAGGTCAGTGTGCTTACCTTTCATCTTGTGTGATGACGTGTGTTTTATAGCCAAAGAACATGTCGTGTTGTTCACTTGTCTTCTTTTGAAGCCTCTAGCATTTTATTGTTCCATGACTCATTTTAAGGTTAGTTTCTTGTTGATATGGGAATAAGAAACATTTGGGTTGGTACTTCGGTAATTAGGATGAATGTTTCCTTTAGGATTTCGAGCACTAGATAGTGCTAGTTTTGTGGGGTTTTCTATGGAGTAGTGCTCTGAGTTGAGGTACCAGTTTACCCCTAGAGTATAGTGACCTGGGTCAAGGGACCATGTCATCTATTATTTTTTCATTAATTGAGGTTATCCCTTATGGTGGTGAGTGTTAATATTTATGATGGCTCGACCATGTGTGTGTTGAGTTTTTTTAGGTTGGTTTACCTTTTAGAAAGTGATAACTTGTTTCTATGTGTTCTTTGAATATTTTTGGAGATGTTTCTACATAGTTTTGATTTCATTGGTTGTATTCTATTTTTTTACACCATTTAGGATATTTCTAAATGGTGGGGAGACACATGCTTGGTCTCTACTTACTTTTAGGTCTTGTACGAGTAATCATGGTTGTGTTTTATTGGTGAATCTTGGTTTCCTTGTGGATTTAGTGGTTCTATTTTGAGGAATCTTCATTGGTGAGGTGTTTCTTCCTAGTAACCTCCCTAGTGGTTCATTTTCAAGATCACCTCACTATATAGAAGGTGTATTATGGATTATAATTTTTTTACTTCCGTTTTGACTCAAGACTTTATAGAGGAAAAAGTGGCATGGTGGGGAGTTTTTGAAACCCCTAGTGTCACTTATATATGGGGGAATGTGATGGATAGTTTAGCCCTTAGAATTAATGGAGTTTTGGAATTAAAAAGGTATAATTTTGGTAATTTTATAGGTCACATGGTTAAGGTGAAAAATTAGTTTAACAATGTATCCTATGTGTGTAGCCCATGCAACTATTAACAATGGGGATCTTCATGGTTACTGTATAGTTTTTTTAACTGAACAGGTAAACTATGTAACCTACTCTAGAGGGAGTATTTTTTTAATTTATCCATATTTTTTATGGGCTTTCTTCCCTTTTCCTCCCCACTCAATTCCCCCAACTTGGATGCCTTATATGAAATTTTTCCCTCTAAATAACTCCTCTATGTGAATTTCATGGTGTTTTCTTGGTGTTTCTTCACCCAATTTAAATGGTTAGGGATTCCTTCTCCTTCTTGTTTGGTTTTCTCTCTTTTTATCCATATACTTTAACCCTATTGGGTATTATTGGATGATTTATATGAATAAGGTTATAATAAATTGTGGATTTTTGTTTCTAGGGGTCATGAGCCACCCTTTGGGATATAATCCAGTGGATTTCATCGAAGGTGACATTGTTCCACCACTTTAGGTAGGTGTTTCCAATTAATTTCCTTTTTTTAAGAGTTCTATGATCTCTTTATTATTTAAATGTGTTTTATATTTAATTTAATGACATGTATGATATTTATTTTTGGATTTTCAAAGGCTTTCAATTCTTGAGTGATTATTTTCCTTTAGAAAAATGGGTGAACTGTCTTATGCTATGGAATTTGGGTTGAAATTAGTGTTTTATGAATTATTTTTGTTTGATAAAATGAAAAAGAGGGGTTTCATCATGAAATGAAATTTTTCTTTGGTATTTGAAAAAAATGGGGTTTTAAAGTGGGTTACCATTTTGTTTTTTAAAATATATTTCACATTTTAAAGGGTGGGTTGGTTTTTATAAAGAAAATTAGAGTTTCCCTTAATCTTATTTGGTTGTGTTTGTGAATTCAGATGATGTATTTTGGAATTGTGATTAAACTCCAAATAATTATATGGTATTTCTAGACGAATATGATATAAATGAAGGCCTGGATGGAACTTGTGAAGTGATATTTTTTATGCCCTTGTTGATCCCCCCTTGCTTATTGTTAATGTTTATGTTATCCATGTTATGGACACTCGTGATGTGATTCATGATGTGCTCATGGGTTGTGACTATTTTTAAGGGAAGTGCGAGGTAGGAAGGACAATATTGTGGTGTTTGTACTGAGGGATTTGTTATTGTCATGTGGTTACATTATTTTCTCATGGACCACCTATGTTATTATTCCATAAGGAGACTAAGGTTACTAAGTGGGAATTAGTGGGACATTGCTTGGCTCACTGAGGTTTTCCACTGGATTTACCCCCTTAGTTTTATGAAACACCTAGATTTTGTGTTCATCACTGAGGAGACTTCTTGGAGATATTTTGTGGATGGATGTGTGACCATTACCCTATTGGCAGTTAGATCCACTTTTTCATGTCTTTTGATGTCCTGTTAGTCCTCGTGGTATTGACTCATGATATGTATCATAAGTTATACATTATATATATATTGGCATGTGTGATGTTTATTTCATGGATGGACTTATTTTATGTTTTGATCATCCGGTATTTAGTCATGATGTGGGCTAGTTTCATTCCATCCACTTTTTGGCATTACTAACAACCTTTTCATTTTGTTATTTTGTAGTTTCACTTGTTTCCTTATTTCTATTTTTATTAGGTGTGTAAATACTTTTAATGGAATGGGGGAATGGTTTTCCATTTTCATACTTTATTGGAAACATTTTTAAAATTTTTAAACCATGTGTGGGTTTACTTTTAAAAGTGTTGGTTTTTTTTAAAGAAATGGTTAACACTTTAAAATGGTATGGTTTTATTAAATCCTCTTTATGGAATGTTTTAAAGAAGTTTTTCTTTGAGAATGTGTATGTTTTTATTTTTCCCTTATATTATGTAAATTAAAGTGAAAACCTATTTTTTTACCTTATTTACAAACTAGTAGTTTTGGTTTCTTATATAAAAAGGAATGAATTGGACTCACGGTGGTATGCCACTGGCTTCATCCACACCCTAAATACTCACTTTTGTGGGTATGTAGTCTTAATGTATTTTGAAGGTATATTTATATGGGATTATGAATGCTCTTGAATGGGAAGAAGGTGTTTTATTAGTGATAGTGGTGACCATAGAGTCACATGAAGTTGGTGATTGGACCTTAGATTTCATGGAACCAGTTATTCTGAGCTTTGTATCAGCTTCTTCAGTCTTTATTTTGTTTTATATTCCATTTTAGTTTTCTATATCTTATTTTTTATAAATTTATATGTTATTTATATCATCATGTATCTTGTAATTTTACTATTATTCCATGTTTTGGGTGTTTTTATTTGATTCCATGAGGGTGAAACCATCCAAAATAGTTATGTATGATACACTTGATGCCTATCATCATCCCAGGGGGATCAGGGACTCTCTTTAGGTATGTGGAGGTCCAGATTAGAAAACCGATGGATGGATGTCCCAGGTTTGTTCATTACAAAAGATGCATATATTTAATGTTTAAATTAGTTAATTAATTAAAGTTTTAAAATTTAAAAAAAAATATGATTTTTATATATTATTGATATATATATATTTCATATATGTATAAATAATAATTAATTTTATTCAAATTAATTAATATTATTTTATATAGAATTTATAGTAAAATTATTATCATATTCATTATATATAGGTGGATATACACACATGTGTGTTGGTTCAATTATTGTACACACACACATCCACAAGTTCTTTAGACACACACATTAAATATGAATAATTTCATGAACCAGCTTAGATACCTTGGTACCTAGATAACTAGGGTGGTCCTGACCTAGATTAAAGGGTGTTCCTGAGCCCCACAAGTTGGAAACTAGCACCTAACATCATAAAATATGAATGTGGGAATGCATTTTACACAAAAACAATGAAAGAAAGATAAAAACGTTATTATGAATATAAGAAAAACTCCATAGGGATAACTATACCAGAAGTCAAACAGGCATGAAAACCCAAAGTACAACCACAAAGAAATAAAAAAACAGGATAACCACCCAAATCCAAATAGATGAAACTCTTCATGCTCAAGGATCAATAACTAGAACCACCTCTATGTAGAACTTTACCCTTGATCGAACTAGGAAGGAGATAATCTACAGACACACGAAGAAACAAGTAGGGTGTGAGTGAAAATACTAGTAGGTTCTCACCAAGGATTCCATAATAAGATACCACATTTAATTATCCAAATAAAGATTTCAATTTTATATAAACACATATGGAATTTCAGAAGAATATTTTAAAAAAATCATTCTTTACATTTCAAATGATAGAAATAATTTAAACAAATGGATTAATAAACATTTTATATAAAATAGTTTATATAAATTCATAATGCATGTGTAAAAGAATTTACAAATAATGGAATATATTTCAAATACAAAAAAAAACATGGTCATCTTTCAAAAGGTATGATAGTTCCAGTCTATGGGACTCCCTTACACTCAAATAGTTATTAAAACAATATGTGTACACACGTCCCCTAGACACTAGTCAAAGTGTACCCATCACAATTTTATTAGGTGTGTGACCTACTAAATATGTATTGTTAGTGTTGTAAAGTTATGATATACTAGATAACTCACAAACTACATAGGAATTCATGTTTTATAATAAAAATCAATGATGGGTAATTTATGTTAAAACTATTTAAAATATAATTAAAAAAAACATTTCCATTTTAAATTTGACAATTTCTATTTAAAAACCAAAACATGGGTTTTTAATCAAAACATGCTTTTTCCAAGATAAAACCACTCAGTTTCTATCAAAACATTTTCTTAAATACCAATTTGAAATCAATTTCATCAACTCAATTTCACAATTCAAATTCCATAATTTATTTTAAAATATTTCCAACCAATTTCAAAACACATCCAAATTCAATGTAATTGGGGGGGTCCCAATTTCATGACAAATCCAATTTCAAATCCACAATTCAATGGAATTGGGTTTTCAATAAACAAATTGAAATAAATTTAATTTAAATCAATCAATTGAAGTTAAATCCAGAAATTTAGGCTTAATTAAATTGACCATCATAATAGAACCACCTACCTCAGGATTATTAGATATCGAAACACAAATCTCTAATCAAGAAACTAAAATGAAGAATGTCAGCAATGAGGATTCAAGAATCAAACTTACATTCAAGATCCGAAACAATGGGTATTATATCCTCCCACAACATAGATTTCTACAAAACCCTAGAGAGGAAAGAGGAGAAAGTGGAAGAAAGATAACAGGAAGAGGAATATTATTGGCAAGAGATCAAACACAATTAATCTAGATTTTATTCACTTATGTAAGGGTTTAGAGGGGCCAAAATCACCTCTTAGGAGCCTCTAAGGAAGTAGAAAATGAAATAGAGTCATACGGGCCCTTTAGGAACCTAAGAAGAGGGTTTTAGTATTTTAAAACTAATATTTGGATTAATTATTACCTGTATGCATGGTTTCCTTGGTAGGGCCGCATGGTTAGACAACTGTGAACCCTAACTGTGCACCCCATTTTTCCAAGGTGCACAGTTTCTACTAGGTGGGTGCATGTTTTTTCAAATCATGTGCTGGCTGTTTAAACCCCAACAATTTAGGTTGGTAAGGTTTCCATTGAGAGGGCACACAGTTTGGAAAAACCATGTGCTAATCATGCAAAACCCAAAAACATTCAATATTTCCAAAGATTCACCTGAAGCTACCTTAAACAAAACCCAACCAAATCACAATCAAAATAGGGGTTTAGGAATACCTAAAAACAATAACAGGATGTTACAAACTCCCCACCATAGAAATTTTCTATCCCCAAAAATCCTGTTAAGAATATTCCATGTCAAAATGATGAGTCCACTACTCTTTCATTAGTGACTACCTCTCCCATGTCTCATGAGTATCAAAATTATGCTTCCATAGCACTCAAACCAAAGGTATCACTCCACCTCAGAATATGAGATGGACCAGAAAGATAATTTCGTAACTTAAATACATGAAACATGTTATGTATTGAAATCAGCCATGTTAGAAGTGATAAATGGCAAGACACTTTCCCCACCTTTTCAACAACCTCAAAATGTCCCACAAAGAAAAGATAAATTTTCCCTTGCCTCCAAAACTTTTGATGACCCAAACAAGGTGAAACTTTCAATAACACCTAGTCACCAACTAAAAATTACAATGGCCTATGACAATGATCATCATAATACTTATAACATCTCTATGCCATCAACTTTCTCTAATGAATCAACTAAATACTTTCTATCATCTCTTGAACCAAGTATGGTCCAACCAATAAAATTTCATTGATCTTCGACTAATATAATAGGGATTTACAATGTTGACCATAAAAGGCCTCAAAAGGAGCCATTCTAATCGTTGACTGGTAACTATTATTATAAGAAAACTAAACAAGCCCCAGATGGTCATACCAAGCTCGACCAAAGTCAATAACGTAGGCATGAAGCATATCCTCAATAATCTATATAACTCTTTCTATCCAGCCATCCAACTACAGATGGTATGTCGTGCTCAAATGGACCTGAGATCCCAATGACTCCTGAAGGCCTCTCCAAAAATGAGAACTGAACTGAGGATCACTATTATATACTATATCAGATGAAACTCCATGAAAATGAACAATATCTTTCATATAGATATTTCCCAACTCCTCAACTAAATCTAGGATTTTCCCTTAGCATTGATGTAGATGGGGGAGGCTCGAGTGTTGTCTTCAGTATTGAGCTAGAAAGTTTTACAACATCACATCCTCCTTCCATCTTCCATTCCCTCTATTTTTCCTCTCTCAAAGGTTTTGGTGTTCTGAAGATCTCATGGATAATTTTTATAGTGCATTGATGTTGGATGGTATGATGGTGGTTTTGAGGTGTCGACATCATCAGTTTAGACCTATAACTAGTCCTCATTGGTTTCCATATCTTATGTTTCTTGTGTTTTTTCTCGATTCAGCCTCTGACGTGGGTTCTTCCTTAGCTCAGATCTGCCTGGTTTCATTCCCATAGTGGTGCTTCTAGTTTAGATTGGCTCAGAACCCCTCATCAGCGACACTCTTTTGGTGTGATAGTTGGGTAATCCTATCCTGGGTGGTGTTGGATCATCTTCACGCATCTTAGAGTATCTACCTTTTTTGGTTGTTCGTTTTGCGGTTACAGTGTCAGAGGGGGTCTCATGGGATCATTGCAATGGGGATTTATTCAAATGATGGTTTTGACAACCGAGATGCAAGAAACATTGGTGATGATTTTCTGAAGGTGAAAATTTTGTGTAGATGAATATAATCTTTGGAATGGATTTTGTGGTGATTCTTCTATGTGTGAAAACGTTGTTTATTTTTTTGTATTTGTGGAATGGACTTCATGGTGCTATTTTTCTGCAATGTGGCCTCCATGGTCCACGATTCAAGGGATTATGCAACTAGAATTATACAAGGGGCTTCTCCAGATGAGGTTCAGAGTAGAGAGTTTTCACCAAACCATTACTATTTGGATTTGGAATTTTGAGAGGGCATGGCTATTTTCATCAGTACCAGGTCCATGCATCTCTTCACGGGATAGCTAGCCAAGTATCAATGAGAAGGTGGAAGCTATACTTAACTTTTTTGATGCTGGGGAGGGGATTCTACTTGTAGACTTGAATTGGGTTCTTTATAGCCTTTGGATTTTGGACCGTTGGGGTACAATTTTTGTCTTTAAGTCTTTGATGTAATGTTAGGTTCCCCCCCACCCTTTAAAAGGGGGTTTATGTTAATAAAAAGAATTAATTTTCAGTCAGTCCATTTGTTCATCCTATAGATCACAAAGCATATCACATTCTTCTTTTTCTGGGTATGTGGAAACCCTACCACAAAGCCCATAGAGATCTCATCCCATTTCCAAGTTGGCACTAGATTGGCTAAAGAAACCCTAAAGGTTTACAGTGCTTGAACTTGACCTGTTGGTATATATAACAATAAGAGGAAAAATCAACAAAGCCTCATCTCATACCAGGACACCAGAATCATCATCGCATGTCATAGAATATCTTCACAGTTCTTGGGTGCAATGCTATCTGGGAGTTATGGAAATACCCCATCACTTATTTCCTTATCGTTAATGGTGAAACAAAGAGATTCCGATAGAATAGAATTCACTCAGTGGAGAATGACCAGTTAGGTATAGTCTCCCCACTATAAAGAGAGTCTCTAATGCTATGGAACTCACCATCAAGCTGTTGTTCTTGAAGAATCATCTTGAGAAGAGTGAAGGTCAACTGAACACTAGCTAAAAAAACCTAGGACCCTGATTCCCAAACTCCAATATGAAACTTTGAAAAAATACCCATCAAGTTCCACTCTTCTGATGATTCTTTAACAACCTGTGTTGGAATTTTCCTACTCAAATCATCTATGATGAAATTACCTTTTAACGGGGTATAGTAAATTTCAAAGTTTAAATATTGTAGGTATTCTACCAAACACCTCTGGTTGAGATGTAAATATTTTTGATAGAATATATAACTGTATATATTGTGGTCTAAATACATGGTAAACCTTTCTCCAAAAAGGTAATATTTCCAACTATTAAGTGTGTTCATCACAACTGCATGTTCAAGGTTTTGGGTCAAATAATTCTTCTTGTTTAGTCTAAGATGAAAAGATCCATAAGCAATGACATGATCACCCTACATAAGAATACAACCCTAAACCCGTTGCATCACAGAAAACTAGATAGCCCAACCTCGCTTCTAGAAGATTCAACACTGATGCGATTATTAAAAAAACATTTCAACTCAAACAAAGAATTCTAACATTTTTCATCCCAAGAAAACTTTACTCCCTTCTAAGTTAGAGCAGTCATTAGAGAAGGAAACTTTGAGATGTCCTTAACGAACTGGTGATAATACCTAGCTAAACCCAAGAATCTCTAAATCTCTAAAACATTACGTGTTTGTTACCATATCATAATAGATTCCACCTTTTTAGGATCAACTGAAATACCATGTTTTTACACCACATTCCCCAATAAATTCACTTCCCAAATACATAAATCAAATTTTATTGTTTTTTAGGAAGTCAGTGATTTCTCAACAATTCCAGAACTAATATTAGATGGAACACATGGTTCTCCTTGGACTTAGAGTAAATAAAGATGCCATCCACAATTACTACCACAAAAGTATCAAGGTACTCATAGAAGATCATATTCATTAAATCTATAAAAACTGTAGGATTATTCGTTAAACCAAATGGCATGAAAAGTTACCCGTAATGGTCGTATCGTCTCCAAAAAGGAGGTTTTCTGAATATCATATTTTTTTTATCAATTGATGGTAACCAGATCAATGATCAATCATTGAGAACCAATTTACCCCTTCAATTGGTCAAAAATGTCATCAATTCATGGAAATAGATACTTTTTCTTTACTATAATTCGATTGAGTTTTCTGTAATCAAAGAAAAGGTGAAGTGACCCATCATACTTCTTAGAAAATAAAACTAGATCCACCCCAGGTGACACACTTGAGGATTTAAAGACTTTCTCTAGAAGACCATACAACTAAGACTTCAACTCTTTCATTTAAGCTAGTCCTGTGGGGTAATAGGGAATAGACATTGGTTGAGTATCAGGAAATAAATTGATAGAAAACTCTACCTCCCTTACTTTTGGAAACCCAGAGATGTTGGAAGGGAATTTTTTTAGAAACTCAATGTAAAATGGAGGGAGATCACCACTCAAATATTCTCACTCCACATCAAAAGAGAAAATAGATATTACTTTCCCTAACTATAGATAAGAAGGTTCGACTCTACTTGACCTTGGTTCCCATTCTCCTTGAAAGGTTCAGCAAACCCCATCGGGTGTATTAAAGGAGACCCATCGAGGATAAAAATCAATCTGGGATTTATTAGCAATGATCCAATCCATCCTGAAAATGACATCAAGTGGTTTCATGTTAAGAACTAGAAAATCCCAAGAAATCTTGATATCCGATAAATATAAAACTCAAGTCAGACTATGGAGACCCTACTCTCTCTCCATTCCAAGGGGTGTAGTAATATCCATCACATAAGATAAAAGCTCCTTATTAAGATTTAGTATATTTAAAATATGATTTGAAATAAATGAATTAGATTCACTGGTATCAAATAAAGAATTCACTAATGATGAAACTATAGTGATGGTACCTCTCATAGTTGCTGGACCTGTATTTGCTTCCTCTAGAGACTCTTTCACTACATGAAGAAGCTTCATTTTGGATGTATTTGGATAGAACCACTTTGTTCGTGAAAAAATATGATTTCACAACAATTTTAGTAGGTGTGGATGATCTCGTTCCATTCTTGAACAGAAAATCTTATGCCCTAGAAACTGGGTACCCCGGACCACAGCTCTGTTTCATGAGGAATCATGACGCCTTCCCTCTTGTGATGATCCAGTTCTGGCCAAAGCCCTCTCGACAACCTCTTCCCTCACCAGCATCTCAAGATATGTCTCCAGCATAAATGGGGTGACATGGCACTAGATCTTCGAACACAAGCCTCCTCGAAATGCCTCGCCCTAGCTTCCTAATCTAGAAACACGTCTAAAGCATATCGTAAAAGGTTCCTGAAATAGATTTAAAACTCTCTCACAATGGATCTCCCATATCGAAGGGTTAATAGATCATGGTGACTGGACGCCATCGCAGTTGTGGAAATAAACCTGACTCTAAACTTGTCTCGTAACTCCTCACATGATATTTCTGACTCCTCGCTATCCTAGAGGAACAAGAACCACCACTACCTCGCTGCTCTACGCAGCATCATCATAACCAAAGAATCCTGATGATCTTTCTACGCACATATCGAACTGAAGCCTATATCAACCTCCTAAAACTAGTGTTCTGTGACTGTATCTGAAATGGTTCCCTCATTCTTCTGCAGACTCTGGCAGTGAAACTCTCGGAGTTTCCCCCTCAAAATGTCGTTTTCATCAACCTCTACCCAGCGGTGATCTGATATCACAACCTGCTAAACGACTTCTATGCGGTCCTAATGAGAACGTCAACCAAGTGCCATACCTACAAAATATCAAATAGATAGATCACCTAAACCTGGATATTTTGAAGACTCAGTATTAATTAATTAATTGTTTTCTTTTATTAATTTTAGGGTAACCTATCACATGGTCTACCCATTCAAACACATGCACAAAGAATAATGATGCATGATCCTATCCTTGGTATCTAACCAGCATCTAGTATCACCTTTTTTAGTAGTCATTGTAAACATAAAGGTCTGTACATCAGATCATAGGGGGGCCTAAACACCTATTTGTCAGCTAGTCTACAGTGTTTACATCACTTTCTAATCTTGACCGGCATTGTTTCCCTACCAACCCATGTAACCTCACTTGTTCATAACTCCAAACTCCATCATATCCCTCAACCAGAAATTTGATACCACTTTGTCATGACCCCTCCCCACATTTTTTACCCCTCCTTGGCTGACAATGTGAGAAGGGAGATAATGACCCATGAGTCCCACCTCTAGTAGGCCCTGGGTTGGCGACTAGCACCAAGGGTATAGTAAACACACAAATGGGAGGTATTACCCTATAGTATAACACCTATAAAAGAGAGAGATAAGATAGACACCAATCAACTCCAACTCATACAGAAATATAAATGAAATTCCAAGTACACATTTGTACAATCATGAAAAACTACTACAACTGAAAGGGGAAAACAAAAAGTACCCAAGAGAAAGTAAAACAACAACAACCACAAGCCCGAATAGCTCCTGCAAGCCCAATCTAGTAGAAACCATCCCGATCTCCAACTTTCTCCATGTGACCTGAAAAACAGTTTATATATACATTGGGTGAGTATAACTGTATACTCAGTAGGATCCTTCCCAAATCCTCACATGCAAAATTAAAGAAAGAATGAAAAAGCACAGTGAACAATAAGTGAAACTAACTCATCACCTAAACAGGTATAGTATGTTCACAGCCTCACCATGGCTAATCTCACCCTGAAACTCATACAAGAGTATATAATATAATTAAGAATATCAAGGGTACCCCACTACTACTTCCCCACTGGTTTTCAAATTTTCCCCAACATCGCACATCGTAAGCGTCTCTCCCCAAAAAGGCTCGCCTGCATACACTAGGGCGAAGCACAACAACATGCACCTCGTGCAACAAAACCACCACATCCACACAAGAAAGTAACCAGGTTTTTTTGGGAGCCACCATAGCTCGCATAACATGTATCATAGGCTGTACATTATACCTCAAGCCATTACAGCCCACACACCATGTAAGAATCCTCAAGTTGTCACAGCCTATACATGTTACGCCTATAGTAGTCTATAAGATACTATATACAGAATATAGGTGTGTGAATAACCACAAGACATTACATCCCTCTACACACATATATAGGGAAAACCAACCATTGTACCTATCAGTACAAGTAACCATTAAGAGAAGAGAGCAGGGCCTAAGGGGTTAATCATCCATCCACCATCCCCTCGAAATATTAGGTAAAACACCCCCTGAGGGCTTAGAATCCCTGGGGTGTCATTTTCCCTTACTGATAGGGTAGAGTAGCATATAGAAACACAAAAAGTACAAAATATACAATATCTCACAACCACACTATGGACATATCCTAGTCATAGACTAAAATACTACTAACGCCTCTCAGACTCATGGCTGCCACTTCTAAGACTAGATATCCTATATTCACACAACTATTTGAAGAGCCTTAATACATTACTTCATTCCCTTTTTATCAGTTGCAGTTTATGTTAATTAATTCATTAAGCATTAATTAAACATTAAAAATTCATCATTATATTTCATTAGAATCACACCCAAATTCCACTGATCTTTCAAATTACAACTTCATCATTGCGCCTCAGCATGCTCCAACCCCATGTGTTATGATTTTTTCATCAATTATTTATTTATAGAATTACCTTTCCATATTTTCGGGCATTATAGAAAAAAATTCTAAGATACTAAACACAAGGGGGCTCAACACGGTGAGTAAAAGAACTAACCATCGAGTCTTTGTCGCCTATAGCAATAGCATAGACCCATCCTCTTTTTGAGAAGCTATTCACAGAAAGTACGTGGCATACCCGATGCGTCTTCACCCCTTTAAGTAGAAGGGTAAACAAAAATAGCTACCTTGAGCAGTGGGAAAAGTAAAGCAGATAAACAACCAATAAGAATCAGTAAGAATCCAAACATTCACATCAAACCCATTTCATCATCACTGGGGTCCTCCCTGACACCCACATGCATAACTCGATGCATCTCCTCACTCTAGGCATCAACTTATGCCACAACCAATAGGTCTACAAGACCCCACATCTCACAATAGACGTCCAGGATCACATCACAAAATAATTAGTTGTAAAATAAACATCTTATCAATAGGGCTCTTGGCCCTAAAAAAATCAAGAGGGTAACTCAGAACCCTACAAGCAATTATCTTTTATCGAACAACCAGTTCTTTAATCAATAATGGATTAACCAATTTATTATTTGTAGGTTCTAAATTCATAAAACCTAACCATTAAGCTACCATAAATAATTAATCTTGCATACTTCACCAATTTGATTGACATGAAATTACAACAAGAAGAACTACATTCATTTACATGCCTCTTCATCTTTAGGAAAACAATTATCAATTAATTTTGGTATTACGTTCTTTTCCAATTTCAATCATGAACGAAATTCTAATCAAAGAAAGCATATATATCACACTATCTAAAAAATCATGATGCAATAACACACGATCTATGTCAATTTATTTTTTCAGTTCAAATATTTTTATGTCAATTCCATTGTGATCCAGTGGGATAAAACATGCTAACCATACAGTTGCACTTAAAATAAAAAAGAACCAATGAATTGTCTACCTCCAAAGGTACTTGACTTTTTTATACAAGAATGAGCCACACAACAGGTTAAAATCACCTCCCCTTGACTATTGTATCATCCCAAGGATGTAGAGACACCACCACACCGGTCAACACCCAAGAAAATCCCACTAAGAACATGGAGATAAAATTCCATAAAAGATTGAGGGAGAACATAAGGAGATGCCTGAATGGCCCGAAGGCCTTCATTTTTATTGATTTTTGATAATCCCACTTTCAAGGGATGAGGGGGGAACCCTTACAAGGCCCATAGGCTCAGAGATTACATGGCCCGTAGGCTTAGAAGATTACATGACCCGAAGGTCTTAGGGAATTCAACTAGACTATCTACAAGGATCTGCCCCTCCCCAGCATCTGCATCCTAATAGTATCTCTCCACCTTTGCATGATCGCCTGGATAGGCTTCCCGTGAAAGCATAGGCTGGTACCGATGGCATATCCATACCCTCTCATTCTGAAAATCCATTTGGCTCTGCTCTGGTGAGTGCACCTGCTCTGAATCCTCTTCTGGGGTTGCTCCTTTTTTTGTAGTGTGTCTGGGGCCTGCATTCAAGTGGCCCGAAGGCCTTGGGGTGGCCCTAAGGCCTTAAGGTGGCCCGAAGGCCTTGAGAATCAACTGGCCTGAAGGCCTTGGGTGAACCGAAAGCCTTGTAGGACCTGAGGATCAAACCGGTGGCCCGGAGGCCCAGATGGATGAATAGTTTTGGCTGCTACAGTACCGAATAGTGCCTACTACAGTAACCCGAAAATATGGCTCCACCCGGATTTGATCCTGGGTCTCTTGGATGCACTTAGCAAGTCCTCACCAACTGGGCGAGGCTCTTGTGCAACAGAAGGAGATGAACTCAAAAGAATGATGATAGATCATACCATATATCAAAGATAGATCGACAATGCTCGGTTGCATCCAAATAGAGGGGAACTAATACAAGGAAGAAGGTTTGATTGTGCAACTCCTACGGGATTGAATAAAAGGTCTGAGAATCTCACATCCTAGAAATAGGAGGAAGTAATAGGGAGGAAGATATATTGTCCCTTTAGAAGATTTAACATATTAGTGGTTTAAGATACGCTAGATTTTTCATTAAAAGAAGATCACATTAAATCATGCAATTTGACCAAGTAAAAGTATCCCAAGCCTTAAAGAATATAATATATGAGTTATGGCCTTTGAATTGGACTCAGAGTCCTTAAAACAAGGCATTAAATGCATTTTATGTCAAGGGAAATATCAAAGGGGCGAAACTGTAGGAATTCAGAAACACTGCTCATGAACAGAAAATTTGGCAAAGGAAATAGAGCTTACCGATGGACCTCACCATTCTGGAAATATTGTTCACGAACTCAAAATTTTTCAAAGGAAATACAGGCTAGAGATGGAACCTCACCATTCTGGAAACACTGTTCATGAACTCAAAATTTGGCAAAGAAAATAGAGGTCAACGATGGAACCTCACCATTTTGGAAACACTGTTCATGAAATCAATCTTTGGCAAAGGAAAGAGGTCACCTTTAGAACCTCACTGTTCTGGAAACACTGTTCAGGTACTCGAAATTTGGCAATGGAAAGAGGTCACCATTGGAACATCACCGTTTTAGAAACACTATTCATGAACTAAAAATTTGGCAAACGAAAGAGGTCACCGTTGGAACCTCACCATTGCACTGTTCACATAAGGTTACCAATGACACTGTTCACATCGATCTCGCCGATGGAACTATTCACATAGGTCTCACAGATGGAACTATTCACATCTATCTCACTGATGGAACTATTCACAACGGTCTCCCCGATAGAATTGTACACAATTTTCTCACTGATGGTACTAGTCACATAATTAGAAAATTAGAAAATTATTGAGGATAAGTCACCTTGACCTCCCAGAACACCTCAGACACCATATTTTGGCAAATGAATCAACCATAGAGGTCTGGGCCATTACCGGAATTATGTATGGTGAATTCTAGGATAAATATAATAATAATAAATTTTGGATGCATATATTTACATTTAAAGTGATAAATATATGCAAAAGAAGATGGTTGTTGTTGATAAATGATTTTGACTACTCAATACAATAACACCCATGGAAGGGGAACAAGGTGGTAGATGCTCTGAGTCAAAAAGACTATGCGAGTTTATATATGATGAGAACTGAAAGTGGTCCAATATTTATCAATTAATAAAAGTTTGATCTTGTTACATTGGGTGATACATGCTGATGTTCACATATGAATTCTCAACCGTCCACTTGTGATAGTAAAAAAGAAGTTTCATACGGAAGGTGTGGAATTAAATAAGAAGGTTATGAATATTTTCAATTTCCACCCCGTCCATGCTAGAATGATATGGTTAATAATTTGATTGTGTTTTCATCAATATAATTCTTTAATTAGGGGGTGTTATATGAAGATCAAAATTCATCATTATCTATTCATCCTTAAATGTAAAAAAATATGTATAGAGATATGAAAGTGTTTTTCACAATGGATAACCTGAAGATAGATATTGCATATTATATATCTCCATAACCAGTGTTTCAATAAGTTAAGGCTGGGAGATATAATTCTAAGGGGAATTTACAACCATTTTTCATAACATAATGGAAATATGATACCATTTCAGTTGAATACGACATTGATCTCTCCATAAAATCTAATGGGAATAATTATATTTAGGCTATAATTGATATCCTATACAATATGCACATTTTACCACTATTATAGAAATTTTTTCACTTGGGTATCTTAATCATATATAGATTGTGAATGTTGGGATATTTCATTGAGTATATCTCTCAATCATATATGTTTTTTATCCAGGATAAAATTAATGTTCTAGAGAACTCTTCAGTGGGCTCTAGATACAGAGTCCATTTTTTTGCCCACTTATCATCCTCATATATATAGTCAATATATTCTGACTATTCATACTCTAGAAGATATATTGACAGCATGATCTTTGGATTTCAATGGTTTTTGGGATCAACACCACCCATTGGTATCATTTTCATACACCAATAAACTTCACTAAAGAATTCATGTGGCCACTTATGAAGCCCTCTACATATAGAAGTTCAGAACCCAAATGTGTTGGGATGATGTTGTCAAAAGAAACCAATTGGGACCTAATCTAGCTTGGGAAGTGTAAATGAAGTTATATCTATGAAACAACCCACAAGGGCATCTCAAAGTTGACAATAAATTATGATGAATTTTTTTATGAGATCTAGACCTTAGATATAATGATTTGGTATTCCTATAAATATATCCTTATTATTAGTTTATTATATTTATAATCAAGGGAATGTCGGGACATTATTACTCTAGTCCCTTAAATGTTCTTGATTTTATCACAGTAATAGATTATTTTTTGTAACTTCCACCGAATCTATCACATATTCAGTATGAGTTCCATGTATCTCACCTGTGAAATTACATTCATGACCCTTAACCTTACTAAACAAAGAGGGGATACCCCAACAAGAATTTATTCTTATGAGGAATAACATGTGAATATTCTAGATTATAGAGAGAATGTGTTAAAATAAAATAAAAATCAACAATCATTGTTTTATGGAGAAACCATTAATTTGAGTAAGCAATCTGGGAATATGATGAGGTGTTAAGGTATATGTATCCTCATTAGTTTATATCAATGTGGGGTCAATTTGAGGGAGGCATTATTATAAGGGAAGAAAATAACACCTGGTGATATTATGAAATATTTTTACTAAAATAAATGTAATTTCTTTGACATATTTATTTACATGGAACGCGATGTTTAAAAGAATTGTGAAAGCCATCGAAATATTATTACGTGAGAATTCAATCTTTTTTTAACTATGCATATAGAAATTTTCTTAGGAATAATATTTGGAATTTTTATAAAATGATTTCTTTCCTTGGATAGTGTAAATATAAATTATTATAAAAATCTCATTTATTTTCATTATATCATGTTATCTAAAACTACCATTATATTATCAATTTGGTATTAATGTGATATAAGAGCTATTTTATGTAATATAATAATATTAATTCCGTTAGTACAAATATGTTGTTATTAGTCAATTTTTTGGCTCAAAAAACATTTCCCAAGAAAACTAGTTTTCATCACATGTTATAGGATTACATTTAAATTAATTATTAAAATTATTTGTAATTGATTTCGATAAAATGGATTATGTTCTTTGAATTAGCATGTCCAAACTTTTAAAAGAGGTCCTATTTATTTTTTGGCATTATTAATAGTAATCATCTTAAAAATTATCACCTCATTAAAACATAAATCTTGTAATTATGGATAAAAATATTTTGATAAGACATTAAAAATATACATGAAACGTTCCATTATCTTGTTGTATGATTTTAATTCAACCACTTTCATCCTAGCTTCTGATATATTTCATTTTTGTTCCATTATCCTTTGATAATGGCAGATATAATATTTTATGTAACAAAAAGTACTGAAATTTAGTTTCTTGACTCTAAATATATCCTATATGTTCACATTTATTAAACAAATAATTGTTGGATTAATATTAATTTTTTATATGAAGAAAATAATTTTATGGTGTTAATTTATTTATAACTTTTATTTATTTTATAATTACCATAAACTCAAAAACAACCCTAACATTATGCTTGTCCAAGCATTGTTAAATTTAACGTAGATTATTGAGGAGGATCTAGGGTTTTTCTGCCGTGCACCTCTGCTTGGCCGGGAGCTCTTCTCAGGAGCTCTCGGCCGGGCTCTTCTCTGGACTTCCGTGGTGATGGGTGGTTGGCGCAGTCGGCAGGCGATTGGCGAATGGCACAGACGGCGGGTTCTCTGGCGGTGAGGTGACGGTCTGGACAGGAGACGTTCTACGGGCCGCTGGGGAAGGGGAGGGTTCTCGGTGAGCGGAGCTGTGGTGGCAATGGGTGATTGCGGGTCCAGGGCGGTGGCTTCTCTAGGAGTCGATGTGACCCATCTGTATGGTGAACCCAATCCCAGATCTGTTCGTAGCCAATCGGTTTTGGCCTTGAACTCTTACCAGATTCAGATCTGGATCCGACGAATCCGTGATGCGAGGATGTCTGTGATTGAGGGTTTTATCTGAGAAAATTTATCTGTGACAATGCTGATGGAAGGTCGAATGAAGGAATTGAGGCGTCGTGGACGTCGGTGTTTGAGTTCCCCTGGGGCCTTGCTGCCTTAACGCTGCCCTGGCCCTGAGTCCCATTCCTCCTCTCCAGGTCGGTCGGGATCGGTGGTTCGACGGCGCTTTGGGAGGTGACGATTGGGCAGGCTTCGGTTCTCTAGGGAAAGATGGCAAGGCGACGATGACTTCGAAGATGTTTTACAGATGTATATTGGCAATGAGGAATAGTTTGATTTTGGATTCGGATGTGATTCTACTGTTCTTGATTTGGATTTGGGTGAATCTGTTTGCGAACTTGCTGTGAATTATTGTTTGTGGTTTGAATTTCATGGTAGTGATTTTTCTTTCGGCCTCTGTGGTCTGCAGTTCAAGGGTTTCAGATCGTCTACAAGAGGCTTCTTTAGATGAGACCCGTGAGCTTTTGCACAGAACAACTTTTCAGGCAGCGGTGGATGGTGGAAGGTAGACTGTTTTTTGATGATGGGAGATGATTTTCTTTTCTAATGTGGGTTGTTTGTGGTCTTGGGATTTTGGATCAGTGGAGTCTTGTTTTTGTTAGTCTTTGATGTCATGATGGGTTCCCCTTTTAAGAGGGGTTTATTTTAATAAAAAATTAATTTTCTGTCAAAAAAAAATTAGATGTAAATAACTATAAAGACATTAAAAAAATAGTTTATTTATTTATTATTATTTTAGAAGAATTTTATATTTATCAATAATGTGTTATTGATTGTTAAAATCAATAAATTATAATGCATTCTTTTTCATAATGACATTGATGTCAAATAAAATGAAATGTGTCAAAAATTACCTTAATGGTATTTTATAAAAAATATTATTTTAGTAAATTATTTGAAAATAATAAGAACCATGATATAAGAAAAGTTGGGTAAAAATATTGTTCAAAATTTCTTCCTTTGGAGTGATTTTGATAAATATTTTACATTATATATAAAATTATAAACCATTAATATTAGAAAAGTTTTTTTTGAAATTAAGGTTCAAATTTTTTAATGAAAATGTTATACTAAAAGATAAGGTTAAAAATACAACAGAAACATATCTATATTTAATTATTAGAGATGTTTCATCCATATCATATCATTAAATAAAAATTTAGAAAATATGGGCCCACATTTACATGAATATGAATATATTATATTTAAATATTTTTATTAATTAAATGTGTGTCCTTTCCTTCACTATAAAAATAAAAAACATATCCTCTATTATATTCACCACCTAGATCCACATAGAAACAAAAATAATATAAAAAACTCTTATCAACATCTTTATCCAATTTTATTTGTGCGTTTCTTCCCAAAAGTCCATCCCATGGTCACCTATGAAGATATCCGAAAGATCTCCTTCATATAAGAGTTAATCATATTCACTAAGAAAAGTTATTTCTATTATTCTTTTAAAAACATTAAATTATGTCCTACTCATTCCTATATAATAACAAAATTATATTCAAAATATTTATTTTAATTTTTTTTCATAATATTTATCAATATCTTTCTTCATCAAATGGGACTCGAAACTAGTTCTCATGAATATGGTGAAATAAGGTCTTGCGAACCGATAAAATTTGTTTCCATTACCACCTCATGTGGATTTTCATAATGATACAAATAAAGAATATATATTATAATTATTACAAAATTATAATTATTTATGTATTACGTATTTTCAAAATCCATACCCATTAACCACATAATGAATTGATAATGTCGCTCGCGTATATATACGACCTACCATCTCAATAAAGTGATTTGATTCAATTTTCATGTGTGATTCTCATGGATGATTTTAAATATTTATGTATTTAATATGAATCATTTTTATATCATTATTAAAATTATAGATAATATATAACCATGATGTATATACAAGGACCATAACTTCCAATAGAAAATTGACATGAAAAATAAACTAGCTAACACCTGGATCAATGATAATAATAAAAAATTGTTATAAAAAAAGGTGATAAGTTGTTATAAATATATCATATATTATATTATAGATATGTATTTGGTAATAGTTTTTATTTATAACAAATAAATATTTTTTAAATAGGTGGTCAAAATAACTAAACGAGGACAGTAGAACATGAAATCTAGAATTTCAACTCAATTTCCACTCTATTTAAACATATTTCATATTATACATCTTTTTAATTGTATTTGGTTTATAAGAATCCACTTTATTTTTTTAAAATATTATATATCTATTTTTTATAATTAATTATTTAATTCATGTTTATACATTCATGGTTTAATTACTAAAAAGTCACTAAATTGGTAATAGTTAATTTTATAGTCTCAATTTTTTGGATTTCCTTTAATTTTCATTGAATAATATTACAATATATCATTCATAGTGTGCACTAATTTTCACAAAAAATGTATGTTTATGGATTTTCCATTTTTTTTCTTCTAGCATTACTTCCCTTATTCTATTGAACCCATAAAATAATATTTAAAATAAATTCCGATTATATATTTTTATTGGGTATATTTTCATCTATTTCTCTATTTTTCTAATTTTTTTTGTAAAAGTAATTTTTATATACTATAATTTTTAATTAATTGAGTTATATTTTATCCTTCAAATTTATCATTGTTTGAAATTAATATTTTTTTTACAAATGGGTCATTTTTTACATAGTTACAGCCAATCTAATGGAATGATTGTTTTTAATGTACATGACATCAAAAAATTATCCAATATCCATAACAGTTTCGTGATATTTGGTATCATATATATGATTTCAATGGTTATAAAAAAATCACTAATTAATATTTTTTATAATTGTTCTCTTCCAATTTATTTCATTTTCCAGAGGATGTGATTATTTTGAAAAACCTATACTTATGATGAATTCATAGTTATCTTTAATCTATTATTTAGTTTTCCATATTTATATTTATTTGTAAACATTAAATTTATTAGGATCATTTTTCACTCGACATTAAAGTTATCTTAAATATCAATGATCATTACATCATGTTTCTAACTATTTGATTACCCAAATACAATATCTACATATATACTTTTACAATGAATGTTAATTAATTAATATGGGAAATCATAATATTTTTTATTATTTACTCAATACATATATTTTATATAAGTCCTTATGTTTACTAATTAAATTGATCATCTAATATAAGATGAAGACAATAGAAATGAAGTAAAGGGTGGGGCTTGGTTAAAGGTATCCTAATGATGCATCGACATGTCTAATGAGATATACAAGTTGGCCATACTTATTAAATTTGTTTTTTGATTTATACATACCCATCGATCATGTTGTATTTGAAAAAGGCCTTAATGAAAAGATTTTATGATATATGAAATCATCATGTAAAAAATGAACTATTTCCCTAATTGAGAATAGTGTTATTATGATCCTTGGGATTACTATATTGAAATTATCCATGGATGAATTTGGTGCTTGAGTTATTGAAGAATTTGTGGCATGTTTTTTTAGTTATGTACCTTTAATTATTTATTATGTTTAATTTTTTCATGATATCTTCTATTTTACCAAAAACTTTAGGATAATATTATCTTACCATGTATATTTATCTTCAGGGACACTAAAATGGTAAATCATTGGTGATGCGATCAACTAAAATTGATTTCATTGTAATAAGGTATAAATAAATTCTATGTAATAAGAGTTTGGGTTACTGTAGAACCAGTTTCCTCATGTAATGACTGAAATGTAATATTAAGAAATCCATGAGAATCCATTAAGGAACATGATATAAAACCATGAGATCACAAACCCTAATCACAATCTTGGTTATCAAATCTATAGTCCACATTTTCCACTTGGAATTATTAAATCCATAGAAAAGAGATTATAAAGATAAATTCAGAAGTAAAACCACATATATAATTTGTTCTCATAAATTCGAGATGTAGAACCCACTTGGAATAGGTAGTAGATGAATAGTGGTGAGAGGGATTTCATCCATGGATGAGAATGTTTGAACGGAGGCTTATTTAAAAAATTAGTGGAAAAGGAAGAACCTAATTTAAAATTTTAATTTAAATAGATAAAAATTATTTTAAACTAACTAATTTTAATCAGTCACCAAGACACTTCCCCATAAAAAATGTGATAAATATATCCTTTAATTGACTAGAGAATATAATAACCCATTATATTGAAACCTATAATTTCTTAAAGTATAAAAATTGGTACTATTTCATAAATTACAATTAACTAGGAAGTTGAAAATTTTATTCTAAATCCATTACATTACATAGGGAAAATGGAAACATATTGAACATTTCTTCCATTAAAATAGAGCTTTATGTTTGCACCATTATTTTATAGAAGAAATTTTTTAATTTAACACTAGTTACATATAATAAATATTGACTGTGCTAAAAATTTTCATCACCCATAGATCCTTTGAATAAAATTCTAACACATTGGAGGAGCTACACAAGGCTATATAATGGATATAAAAATAATATAATCTTAGTATTCAATTGAAGGACATGAAAATCAAAGAAGTTGTTCATATTATTCCCAATAAAACATTGATCACATAAATAAAAAAAATCCACATATTAAATTGACCATTATTATTCAATGATATGTTTTTAAAACCCATTATTAAGCATATTAAATCCATGAATGCGTATTTAGTCCTGTGAGAAAACATTAAAACATTTCACTAAAAAACAAATCTTACACCTTTAATGATTCACAGTTTTTTATTTCCTCAAGAAATAAAATTTTTCCCCTAAATTTCATTTTTGAAATAGTAATATAGTTAACCCAAGGAATCATATTCCTAATCCGTTTTCACTCATGTTTATCTATTTTCTAATTAACTGCACCTTGACTAATTTAAAGGAGTAACAATCCTAGTTATTTTCCACATTTTTTCTTTTGAATACAACATCTTAAACCAAAACATCATTGGTATGATGAACATGGTCAAAGGGGCCATGATTCCATCATATCCTTAATATTAATAATGAAATAATAATATTTTTATGCATTATATATAGCCTTCAAATTATCTATGAAATATGGACATGGTAAATGAATCACATATCTTGGTGGAGGTAGTTGTATACAAGTACACATGAATGAAATTATCATTTTCCAATGCATGGATGGGTAACAAGGTATGAATTTTTTAACATTTCCATAATTTTAATTTTGTTATTAATATCATATATATTTCTTAAATCCATCATAATGATAGTCCATGTGGGGTGGTGATGAAATATTAAACTCATTGGTTTGTGGAGGTGGACGTCCATATTTACGCAAGAGTTATACTTCCATTTCACTTAATATAGAAAAGGAGAAGAAAAATGGCTATGAAATCCATATTATTATATAGAATTATATGGATGACAATAATTTTATTATATCATCTGTTTTAAAATTAAATTTAAATAGGTAGAGAAGATATAAAATAAATGAAGTCATTTAAGGGTTATACATCTTCTTTTGAATCCCACTATAGCTTACAACATAAGCCTTAATATGATATAACTATGAATATACATGAAGCTATAGGTTGTGTGGAAGGAATATGGAATGAGATTTGAGTAGATATTTTATGAACAAGATGTCTCATGAACTGTGAGGACGAGTCGATAGGTGGTTCACTATTATAAGTGACGTGGGCAAAAATCCTATAAATACAATAAATATTAATATATATTATCACTATTACTCCATAAATGTGTCTCCAAAATTCCTTAACATCGATAAAAAAGATTAGAAGGTCACAATAGATTCATTAAATAAACTTTCGACAAGTATAAGTGTTATTTTAAATCGTATATTTTTATTTAACCCCCTCATCAACACTGTTTAATCATACCCATTATAACAAATGTTACACTCTTTAAGAGTAATGAAAGTAATTTTAATGATAAAAAGTTATAGAAACATTAAAAATTCATTATAGCATAAAAATATAACATCTAATGGAGTTAGTATAGGACTTTTAATATTTTTTAATAAATTAAATAGTAATTTTAAAAATTGAAACCCATTTACATTCATTTTCCAAGATATTTATATATCTATAAATTAAAGGAATCAGTAAAATAATGAAATTGGAAGAATTTTTTTTTCAACACCACACATAAATTATAATTATCAATTAAGTTCTTGGGTACCCATAATAAATTATAAACGTAATTCTTTAAATGTTTTTAAAATTATTAATTTGTTTTTTCTACATCTAACATATAAATTGCATCGATTCTATATAAGACTCCAATTTATCAATGAAATTTCATAATTTTAAATATTATATCAATTATTCAATATAAAACTGCTATAATATATTGAAATTTATATTAATATAGGTACCTATAATACATCAAGGGAATTTTATAGGAAAATGTTTTTTTAAGAATAGAAATGAGATTTTACCAAAATGAAATATAATGATGATTCAAAAGGAATTATTTAGATTATAGTTCCTAAAATTTATATTTATTATATTTTAAAAATTCGAAATACATTCGGAAATGTATGTTAATTTATTTAAATAAATGAAATGTTAGTTTCTAAAAAAATTTCTTCTTCACTACTCACTCTTAAATCATTTTTTTAAAAAAATACTGAGAATTTTTCAAAATAATAATAATTTTTTATTTTATATATTATTTCAATTATTTCAAATAAATATTATAAAATAATTTGAATTTAATTATATTATATTGAAACAAAATGAAAAACTCAATTTGAAGGAATTATATTCTTGATGCACTAAAAGACATTATTCACATTCACAGAATGTTATCTATAATTAATATATTTATAATTAATTAAATTGTACATATAATACAATTATTTCATTATAATAATTTATTAATTTTTATTTATTTAATCCATTAATATTAAATTATATTACAATTATAAAAATAGTTTGGTGATAAATATATCATTTACCTTCAATATATTATGTCTTCTTTTAAATAAATTTGATGACATATGTATAAATGATTAATGATTTTATTTAGTAAGAATATTTTAAATATATTTAATAATATGGAAATTTCAATTAATACACAGAAAAGAAATGGATTTTTCAAAATAGTCAAATTTAAATAGAAATATTTAAATATTCTATTATAATTTCTCTTAATCTATGTGTTTCTCATACATACTATATAAAACCTCATATTATTTAAATATAATAAATTTTAGTCCATTATGTTTTACATTCTACACCCATGTAATGAAAATAAATCTTCAAAACATTATCTCATGTCAAAAAAATAATAATTTATGAAAATTTCAAAATAAGTTCAATGGAGGGAAATAAAATATATATAAGTGGAATGAAATATCATTGAATCCATGTCGATAAAATGTCTTTTTGAATATCCCATAAATGTCAATGTTATGACTAAGAATAATATCCATTTATAAATAATTCTTAACCACCCAATTTAAAATTTGATAATAGTTACTTTTTTATAGTTTCTTAATGAATACATCAATTGTTGAGTGATTAAACTCTGAATCTTTTTGTTACTCTTTTTTGAGTTGATGAATTCTTTTGACTTCGTGATAGAATATATTATAAAATATAATTATTTTATTTTTTTCAATAATAATTTCTTCCATTTACTTTTCATTAGGAAAATTCAACTTTTAATTCATATATCTCTCTAAGACATAAATATTCAAATTTATTTTTTTCATGCCTAAATCACCACAACAAACTTCTAATGAATGGCATGATTATTTGAAGGATAATAAGTAATTTTGAATGTCATTATACAATATGAAAAAAATAATCAGATAAAATAAGGTAATTTGATTTATAATATAAACAATCATTTATATGATGAAATAAAATATTAACCATTAAATTTCCAGTAATAACATTTAATTATCTAATTAAATTACTCCATGAGTAACTAACCTAAAAATGCTTCAAAATATTGCAGAGGAAAAATAAAACCCAAGATGTGATTAGATATTCCACATATATAAAAATAATTTTAATATCCAAATAATAGTTATCACTTCTAAATTCACATACCATAAATGTGTACTATCTAATCATATAATATCATAAATATGCTAATATTTTCCCTAAAAAACCTAAATCACCATAATTCAATAGAATTATATATGAATCTAAATGAAAATTAAACTATTTGTTTCAAATATAATATAATCCATTGATATAATATTTATAAATACAGTTTCTATATAATGTTCCCAATATAGTGTACTTTTTAAAATATAAATTTAATCACATTGTTTCTAAATAAATTTTCTATACCATGGTTACTTATATTAAAAATCATAAGTTAAAAAATGTAAAAACAATTGATCATAATTTATCATTTTTACTTCAACATGAATACTCATATTCAAATAAAATATTAACAATATCATTGAACTAATATCCAAAAAATAAAAAAGTATTCCTCATTATATAATATTTCCACTAAAAAATATTCTAATACCAAGAATTTTATTCCAATAAATTTCACTAAAAATATTCTTAATCATATTAATCCACTATAACAAAAAAACCTCAAAGTGATATCTCTTATTCATTATCATTATTATAATATTTATCAATCTATGATCTCTATAACTCTTAAATTATCCTCATATGGTAAATAAAAACCTCTACTCTTATTTGTATTGTTTCTCTGATACTAACTATAATGGAAAACATCATTAAAAACACATAATTATATTATGTATAAAAAGATTTTATGTTACTCAATTATTAATTATCATATATATTTTTCGTTTTATTGAATTAGGAAATACAATAACCCACATAGGTAATATTGCTATGAAAAATCCAATTTTATCCCTAATAACATAGCTTGATGTTTACACGCATGTTTCATTCAAGTCCCTTTTTCTTTATTTTACATGACTCAACATAGTAGATACATTGTGCTTGATAAAATTTATAATTTTATTATATCTTGTTAATATAATTTAAAAATGTGTGATGGGAAACAATCTCTCTAAGGGATTAAAAAATAAAGGTATCCAATTTTTCCAATGGAAATCATTAAAATGTAAGATGATGTATAATTATTTCATAGTAAATCCTTGAGAAAATATATAATTTATTTCCATTTATAAAATCATTATATTATTAAAGAAATCATTTGTAAAACATTTATTTAGAAAACGAAATCCATGAAGGAATAATGAGGTATGCAAGAACTTTTGAAAACATTTCATTGAAAAATTAATTAATAAATAATAGTTAATCAATATTATTTACATATTGAAATAAATAGATTTCAATAATTTTATTTAATAAATAATATTTGAATCTTTGTATTACTAAGAGATTTTATGATATAATCTTCTTTCATTTATTTTTTATTTTTTTAATATCTTGGGATATATGAAACCCTAAGATTAAATGAATAAAAATATAGTATGTCATTAAAAAAATTTCATTAAATTATAATCGTGAATAAAAATAACAACTTTTTGAAAAAAAATTTATTTTTTTGATAAATGGTATTTATTGATAAATAAATCAATTTTTTGTAAAGTTATTCTATGATTTAAAAATATAATTTCTTAAAAAATTATTTATTTATAATTTTTTTATAAATATTTTAATTATGTTTTGAATATTTTAATTTTGTTTCAAATATCACTTAATGTTTTAAATAAGAATCTCAAAATATTAATTGAGTGATTTTTTGATAATTTTCATAAGTGATAGGTTTCAAAATAAAAAATGAAAAAATAATGATTTCAGTTTCAATTAAATAATACAAAAAGATCCATTTTTAAAGTAAAATTAGTAAAATTATATTTTGAATACTCCAATTAAGGTGATTATAAATAATATTTTGTTGATTTATATATAAAAATTTCTTATACATAAGAAAAAATTATTTTTTAAAAACATAGTTTCATCACATTTTGACAGATAAATTTTAGAATAATTTATTCTAATTATGTGAACCAAATATTATAAAATTGAATAATTATTTTAAATAGTAAGGATGATATTTTTTAATGATTCCAAATTTGATTTTAGTGGCATTTAGTTTTAAAAAGTATAACAAATTTTTTACCTTGATAAGTGTAAACTAGATAAAATAGGGATAAAACTTATCAATAAGCCTTTAAAAATTCTCTTAAACTTTTTATATTCCTATTGGATGAGTGATGTTCTACAATAATCATCAATGTCTCAAAAATATGGCAGCTTCATACTAATTTACTTTGATTTTGTCTTTATATTATTTTAAAAATTGAATAAGTAGAGAATATAACTCTTTTGACATGAATATCTATAATATTTTTCATTAGTTAAAAAGAGAATAATTTAATTTATAAATGATTATAAAACATAGAAAATATTTTTTTCAAATGTTAATTTATAATACTTTTTTTAAATTAAATAATTACATTAAATGCTTACAAAACAACGAAAAAGTTATTTTCAAAGCATTTGAAAAATCATGTATATGAGTTTTAAAAAATAACAATTTTGGTGAGTAATAGTACCCCATATATTATATTTATATAGATAACATATTATATATGTTTTAAGGGTTTTTATTCAAAATTGATAATAGAAGTGATGAAATTAATGTCAATGTAAATTACATTATACAAAAATGTATATAATGTCTTTTTTATAATTAAAAAATATTCTATTAAATTATTAAAAATTATTAAAAAAATTATTTATTAATAATTTTTAATGAGATATCGTTTAAAATATCCATCATGGCCAATTTATTGGTCATTTATCATTTTATGGTAACATTATTGACAATTATATAAAAAAATTCTTTTATACTAATATATTTTCAAAAGGATTAGTGGGGGAGGGGGATAAAACTAAGAGAAAAATGTTAAAAAAATTATCCATGTGTAAATATTATTGGATTATGTAATTTCGAATTATCACCATTATATATTATAGAAATAATTATTTAGGGTAGCTGTAAATTGAAAATTAATTTATATTTTTCTAATACTTTATATAGTTAGAGGAGCACCCATCTCTTCACTTATAAAAGGGAACCCCTCCTCTTCTATCCCTTGAAAATTATGCACCATATAGATTAGAAAATCTATACAAAATTGACTTCAATGGTTTCATCCCCATGACCTTGAGCTATTATTAATTTCAAAATACCATCATTACATGGATTAATGTGTATGTAAAAGGAGGCTTCCCAATGAAGAGGAACAACTCTTAGCAGAGTACATTGAATTTTATATCTTTTTTTACCTCCTCTAAATATTTGCAATTCATCCAAAAATAATCACCAATCTCATAAATACACTATAATGTTAGTATAATGGATCCACCACTATCCACCCATTATTCAAGAAAATATAGTTTGAACATTACGCTTGTATATTCTGGTGGACTACATCCTCCATATATCGATAAAGTTCATTTTCCACCGCCAACATTTTATAGATAGTTATTATGATAGAATTAATGTTTATATATGATATATATTATATATTAATGTTTTTTAAATTTTTATTTTCATTTCATTCATCCCATCCATTAGAAAATGGATTCAATGTTAATTCTTAAATGCAGACATCCATTTTATGGATGAATCTAAATAAATATATGTGATAATTATATCGAGAATAATATTATAGATATTATAGAAAAATGACTAGTGCTATTGGAATAGATCTACAAACTGACACTCTCATGAAAAATGAAATATTTATGACCCCAAAATGATTATTTTAATTAGAAATTATTAATAAAGTGTTTTTGAAATGTTTTTATTGAATCCTAAATGACTTTATATGTATGTGATTTTTTTGTATAGAATTATAATAAATTTAAATTTATTATAAAGTATTGTATAGAATATTGCAATCATGTTGAACATGAGGTAAGGGGTTTATGTTACAATTTCTATTATTATATGGATTGTTTAGGATTTTTTTCAAAATCATTTTTATGACCTATATATTTATTGTCCCACGAATCTTATTAAACTCTTAAAATTTATATATATTAATTTTTCCATTGATTTTTCTCTAATTAATAACCCATTATTTAGAAAGAATATTTTAATTGAAACTTGACATAATTTCTATATTTGGTCAAAAATAATTTTTTCCTTATATTTTTTTAATAAAATGATTAAAATATATAATTAATATTATAATAATTTTTTTATTTAATTTTTACCCATGGCTATTTTTTATAATATTTTTTACTATGATTCATCTTGATTTTTTCTGAATGATGTAGTTTTTTATTTTTTATCAATAATTTGAATAGAATATTTAATTTAACATATATGAAATAAAAATAATTTACTACCATCATGAATGATGAATGATATGAATATTACATTAAGGGTTTCCCTGGTTCTAGTCAATTAAAATTTTCATAATATTTGGAAAACATATGAATTTATATAATTGATTATGAAATGAAAAATGGTATTTCACTCATAAACTTCTCCATAGATCTTTTAAATACAGGTTATATATATGATGGAATCCTTTGATGTTACTTATCATTTAATATCGATATGATCC
The DNA here is from genome assembly GCA_963277665.1 of Viscum album. Classification (NCBI taxonomy): domain Eukaryota; kingdom Viridiplantae; phylum Streptophyta; class Magnoliopsida; order Santalales; family Viscaceae; genus Viscum; species Viscum album. The sequence goes on from OY728153.1 coordinate 1,660,538,394, forward strand.
AATGATACCATCTTCTTCTAGTATTTTTATTTTAATAATTATGCTTATTTAAGGATGATTATATTAAATCGTCTTCATTCCCATAGGTTTATTATATTATTATGAAACCTTTTGGAAACCATCATCCTTTTAATGGGTTAGGCTATACATAATTTTTCTGATCTTTTGGAACAGATAGGTATGATATTAAATATGTGATTCATGGTCATGGAATTTTATATCCCTCTAATTCATTGGGTAAAAATTTGATACATATTGTTATGATTTTTTAGTCCTCCTACCTTCATTTTTTTCATCCTAGTCTTGGTTCATTTTTCTGGTTATCCCCATGTTCGGAGAATGTCTAGGGTGATTTGATATTTTTTATTAAAAATACGGTTAAACGTTTTCTTCTAGGAGATGACACACCATATATTTGGTTTAAAAAATATGTATTTTTCATTGGAAACAAGTCATTGTGATTTACACGAAAATAATTTTTAGATGTTATGTACTTGGATTTCATAATGTGAAAAGGGGAAATCAATATTTAATAAAAGGTGACACCTTTTTCAAAATCAGTGGTATTTTGGGATTACACGACATGAACCAGGGATACATTCAATGTAATTCTCAGGTTAGGTGGATTATATGTATTATATGTATTATTTTCATTTAATTTGGTCTGCATTGCTTCCTCTAAAATTTATGGGAATTTTTTTTATTGATTTTGGAGACTATTGCTCCTTCTGAATCCCTTTTGTAAGCAGTTGATATTCATGGCACTAGTGTTGTATCTCTACAAGTATATAGATCTAAAATCCTATAGTTTCTTCAGTATTACCTTTCTCTCATCATTATATTATGATATGCCATCACATAATATACGGATTAAAAAAAGGTTGGATCTTGATTCTAGGTTGCATTCCTATATCTTCCATGCCTTCATTCTCTGTTGGTGTGTCCCATTATGTGTGATGATTCATAGATCTATGATTTTTTTGTTGGTTGTTCCACAAATATTTTCAATTCGATTGAAAACATGAAATTAATTTTTAAACTAAAATGAGTTTTGAAATTGATTTTAAAAAATGCATTGGACCTTTTAATTTAAAAGGGAATGAGATTTGTGAATACCCCAAATTCCCTAAGAATTTTGAATTGTGAGATGTATTTATGAAAAATGGTGGAATTATTTAGAAATTGTTTTTAATTAATCATTTGAAGAATTCTCTTGATGAAATTTAATATATTTTAAAGAGGTTTGAAATTAAATGGAATGATAAAAACATATTGCTTGGATTCGTAATGAGAAGGCATGTTGAAAATTTAAATTTGGAAATTTAAATTTGATTTTTTTTAAATGATTGATTCTTAATATGATTGATTCATTATTTGAAGCACATATTATCTTGTTTAGTTAGTGGTATGTGTAAAATAACAATTGGTCCTTGATTTTTTAGTAGTGGATTGACTATGTCAACTATTACTAAAATCACTATTATTTGACTACTTATTATGGGTTCCCCTATTAGGGTGTTGACTACACATGATGGGTTCTCCTATTGGGGTGGATTTTTTTATGCCCACTTGAATAGAGTTTAGATCACTATATGATGTGTGAGGATCCTATTACATAATATACTAACCTACGGTGAGGCTTTTTTACATGGTTCATTTATATGATTTGTGACTTGACTATATATTCCATTTATTATTAAATATTTTTATTCATTCCCACTAATTTTTAATTTTTTTTTACATAAATAAGTTACTTAATCATGTTTTAAATTTTATTTGATATATATAAAATATTTTTAAAAAAAATAATGTTTTGGATTAAATTATGAAAATGTGATCCCTTGTCTTGTTATATTCAAACTGATATAATAAGTTGTAAATTGTTATTGCTTGATTATGGAACACCTAGTTATACATGACTAGAATTATATCTCACAGCCCACCTTTTTCTTAGGATCATTATGCAATTTATTATTATATATGCTATAAATGGAAATGTGCTAATTGGATTTGGTGGATGTTTTTGATATTTTGGACGTTGGGGTGTTTATAGAGACTGATGATGCTATTTTCCACTTGTTTCATAAGAATTTTGAGATATTTGGTCTGGTTGATGTTGTCATCTTGGGTTTTTAACTTTCTGACATGTAATTTGATGATGTAATTATCATTTTTTGTTATACCACTTCTATTTATAGTAATTTATTTTTTTTGGAATTTTAAGAATACTGACCTATATATTTTATCTTATACTATTTAATGGAAAACTCATTCCCTCTTTTATCATGTATTATTCTATGTTCTAGTCACTTACATGTGGCCATTATAAATTTCCATTAATATATGTCATTGCTGTATTGGGTGTCTGGGTACCTAGGTATCTGGGCTAATTTGTAACAAAGTGGTATGAGAGGATTAGTTTAATAAAATTTTCTTTGAGGTCATTATGTGGTTAGGGATGTCTTTTTGGGACATTGGAGGTAATAATGATTGACCCCCTTGCTAGATCTCATTACAATGAGAGTTAAGTCACTTGAGGTTTTTGGAAAAAGGACATTTAAGGAATTATTTGATCTGATTATTGTCATCTCTCTACATTTGATTTGTATAAGTTGAAATCCAAATACTAAAATAATATCTATTTGGATATATATGAATTTTTCTATTTTTTGATTTTTGTATCTTTTTAACCATTATGATGTTTTCGATTTTTTTCTAATGTTTTGAAGCATATGACATGAAAAAATAACTTGAATATGCTCCAAGGGGATGATTTTGGTGAACTATTGTGATTGAATCCTCATAAAGACTATAAGAATGTATATATTACTTTTTGTATTTTCCAAGCAATGGGATAAGAACCTTTACCCATTCCCTTTTATGCTCCAATAGTGAAACCTCTAAGTGATGCATCCCTGAATCATGATCATGATTTTCTTCTCTAGAAGCCACCATTATTCTAAGGATATAATGATCATTAATAGGATAAATATTGGATGAGAGAGAAAGGTCTATATTTTTATTTCTTCAAAACACCTGATTTAATTAAGGTGAAATGTGAAACTGTTATATAGGAAGGGCAGGAAGTAGATGGTGTAATTTGATTGTAATGATGATGAAGAATAAAAGGTTTTGAGTGAAAGGAACATAGAGTTATTATCAATGATTATTTCTACCAATAATATATGGTGTCGGCAAATCCAGTGGATTTTTTTCAACCTCTAGTAGGCTAACAAGATCATGTAGTAGGATGAGAACTTCTTCATCGAGCTTATACTATTTACAAAAGTGACTACATTGAATGATAAGATGAAGACACAAGGGTTTGATATGGGTCTCTAACATATCATGAATTTATACATTTTATTATGGAATACTACATTATATGTTGATGTACTAGATAGAATATTGATGATAATTATTGACCTAGTTGGTATGTCATGATTGACATGAGTTCCTTTTTCTCCTTATGAGTTCCATTTGTTCATATAATATAAATATAAATTGTGATAATTCAAAGGGTATTTTTTTATATAAGTAGTCCACTAATCACCAAAGAGTTCCTAACAAAGGCCCATGAATGTTAATCCAGTGTATAAAGGATTGGAATTATAGATTTTTTGTACTGAGGGGGAAATGATATGTATTTTTGTGGTATTTTAGTACACCTAAAAAAATTATATAATAAATTTTCTCCTGCACATAATTGAACATTATCATCATTAACTAAATATAAAATAGTGAAATCAGATGATTTAGGATCTAAGGGGTTTCAACCATACGAATCCAGAATGAAGCTTCTTCACATATGGGAAGAGTCTCGAGAGAAAAGTTATATAGGTTCAATGACTCTGAGAGTTTACACAAGTATAACTTCATAATTACTCAAAACAGTATGGATTTTGAGTTTTTGGCCCATGGTAATTATGAATAAATTTAAATTAAATAGAATCAAAAAAGTGACACAAACATTACCCCAAAACACATAGTGAGGTAGAGTTAATGATATATTTAGTACCAAGTACTCAAATGATATTTATTACTTTATACCATATAAAACTAACTAAAATAAAAAAATTTAATGTCTAATTTAGGTGATATATTAGAGAATGGTTTTTTTCTCAAGTGTTCCCCCATGGGTGGTGCCTACTATATTTACAATAAATGTTGATGTAACAATTAAACTCTTTGTTGATTACTAGAAACTCAAATGAGTTTTTGTGATGAACAAGTACATTATACCATCCATTCACTATTTTTTTTCCAATTTGAAAGTGTTGAAGTGGTTTTTGAAGATTGGTTTTTGATCTAAATATCCCCTGTTGAGAATAATAGAATGTAACACTCAAAATACTACCTTTTGGGGGTAGGAATGGTCACATTGAGTATCTTTTTATTCCCATGTGCATGACCTACACTATTACAAACATTTTGGATTTTATGAAATTTCTTTTTCATTAGTACCTTTAAATGTTTTTGGTGGGTTTCATGGATTATAATCTAGTTTAATATATGTTTGAGGAGTATAATGTGGGTCATATCATAAATGTTCTAGTAATGTTGATAGAACACCAAATTTACACAAAATAGTAAATGTGTAATTTATGGATTTTGGAATTGAAATTTTTGGGACAGAAGATGTCAAGAACATGGTGGCATAGTTGATACTAAATATTGAATAAGGTTATGATATGGGAGAAACCATTTTTAGCTTTTAATATAAGGAAATTATTGGGATTAGTGGGACACTACCGTAGATTTATGAAGGATTTTTAAAATTTAGATTCTCTATAGATTTTTCTCACTTGGAATGGAGTGATGTTTCCTTGGGATGAGAAATTTCAGAGTTCATTCATTGAGATGACACGTATTTTTTATTCTCTTCTATTTTTGAAAAATATAGTTGATGGGTAGGGTGATGAAGTCTTTTTTGATGCATAATGGTCAATATTGGGGTGTTTTCTAATATATGTGAATCTTGTGGTCACCTATTTCTATGTAATTCATTGGCCACAAGAGATGAAATACCCGACCCATGTCCTAAAAAAACAACTATATTTCATTCTCTTAATAGTTGGTGATAGTTTCTCTTCAATGTAAGGTTCACTATTTATTTATACAAAAAATACATGTAGTTATAATTTCTCTCAATAATATTTTAACTTTTGGAATAGGTGTCAGGTAGAGTACCATCATTATTTTGATTTCATCATTTCATACACTCATTATAAGGGATATTTTAATTATGATGTTTGATAAGGAAACTTATATCACATACCATGATAGAACTATTATAAGAGTAGAACATAATGGGTCTGTTTCCAATGTTTTATTTATAAGTCTAAGTGGAATGGGATGGGGTTGTTTTGACAAGTGTTCAAAAAATTTACACTCATATTTAGATGATTCATCTGAAGAATAAAATAAATGATGAATCCCCTGGAATTAGGGATAGTCATTATAATAGGAAGACTTTTAGTGAGTGTTTGTTCTCTTCTGATGGAATGATATGTTTTTTGGAACAATAATATTGTATAATTTCTATTGAGAAAAGATAGGATGTGGTCCATCATAAATCTCAGCAGGAGGGGAACCCAGTTACAAAAAAGATGTTCAATTACATGCATTGATGATTCTAGTGGACTGGTATGTGATGAGATAATGCTGATTTTTTTATCATTATAATATTTTCCATTAGGAGGTTGTTAGGTTTAACTCATAGACTATAAGTGATAACATGAAGGTGGGATGGAATAAATATAGACATTGTGGCTGGATTTCTATATTCCCCTTCGAATGAATAATTTGATATGGGTTATTATCGAATGACTGATGAAATCAGATCACTTTTTACCCATTCAATATATTACCAAATAAGAAGAGATGGGAAATCCTAATGTGAAAGAGATTGTTCAATTACAAGTAGTTTTTTCTATTATTTTATCTTATAGAGATCCATGTTTTAGATTTCATTAGTGGTAATCCCTTCAAAAGGTAATTGGATCTTAGGTTCATCTAGGTATGAAATACGACCCATATTAGGATGAAAAAAATATAAGGTAATATAATGATTCAAGAGGATTATATATATATATATTCTTAGTTTTGGTGGATATTTAGATTTCTACTAAATACTGTTTTAGTTTTCTTATTAAAATTGTTAACAATCCATAGTGATAATGTATCCTCTTGATTCCTTGTATGTTAAGTTATGTAAATATCCACTATTTTGTTTAGAGATTAGTGAAACATGCCTAGTTCAACCATGCATTAACCATGATAAAATAAAACAGATTTACATTATTTATTAGTGAATTTTTTAATGGCACAAAATAGTTAAAATTCTAATGTTGACTATTGTAGGTTAATTTTGAGGTTTTTGGTTGGTGACTATGTGTTTTGAGAGTTTCACCTTAGATGGGTCAAAAATGACTTGGGAATAAAGGTAATCTTGATCCTTTCATTGTGGGTCCTATTGAGATTATTGAGTGTGTGTGGATAATATATTTACATTTTGACCATCCACCATAGTAGAAATTGATACATAATTTCTTCCATATATCATAGCTTCATAGGTATATTTCAGACCCATCTTATGTATTGAGATGGGAGGATCATGACATTGATCCAGATTTATCTGTGATTGACTATCAAGTCAGCATATTTTATTTTAAGTAAAATTTACATCATTTTAGGTTGGTAAGTTTGGAATATGTTCTATGTAAGTAAGGTTCTCATTCTAATGATACATGGGAGTATAAGGCACTGATGGGAGAGTGGTGGCCTCGTCAATTTGATATGGAATCTTATTGACATGATTTCTATGGATTTAATGTCTTTTTATGGTGGGTAGGTTCTAATATCATGTTATGCTTTTCAAGTACTCATAATTAATGTTTTTTCCATATTTTTGGTTTGTTTTCAGAGTTCTCCCCATTTTTTAGAATGTATTGGGTTCTTTGGGTTTGTTCTGTTAAAAAATGGATTTTCTGCTCTCTAATGGGAGATCATATGATTGGTATATTGTTTATATGATATGTATTTGTCTCCAAAAACATTCCACTAAGATTAATATTGTGTAAAATTTAATATTCCAGGTACATAGAATTCATGATGTGTAAGGGGAGATCAAATTTTAATAAAAGGTGACCCCATTTTCGGTGTAGGTGACTTTCTTGTATTTCAAATTTTTTACTGAGGTTTCCCGCTATGTAATTATCAAGGAAATATTTTTTGTGCCTACTGAATGATTTTTTTATTTATTAAGTATACAATTATTCCTCTTGAAACCCTAGGGTGTTCTGTGTATTTTGGGAAGATTTTGGTTACCCACACTCCCTCTGGTTTGCTTTGGTCAACTATTGATCTTTATGGACTTTCTTTAGCATCTCTATCAATAAGTGGATCTCATATAGTATAGTTACATCCATTTTTAAATTAAATCCTTCATATATTTTGATACACCATCATAAAATTAATGTATCTAAACATTTCTTATTGGATCTTGATTCTAGGGTGTGTTCCTAGAACTTCCACCCCATCTTCTTTTGTTGGTGAGTCCCATTGAGGGAGTTGATTTCATGATCATTGATTTATTTTTAGTTGGTTCTATTATTTTTTTACCTATAATTGATACCTATAATTTTATGATGAAAATAAAAAGAGTTTTTATATATTTAAAATATGGGGTTGACTATGATTTGATATAGGAATTATATTTCAAAAAGACTCCAATTCCATTTGAATTTTATTCATTGGATAAATTTGTTTAAAATAATGTCTTGAATTGGAAATAATTTTTATTAAATTAATTAATGATTGGTCTTGAAAAAATTAATTAAATTGAAAATTGTTATGAAATGAAATTAAATAATAGAATCACATGATTTGGAAATGAAATGAGATGACATGTAAAAAAATGAAATTATCTTATTATATATTGAATGGTTTTTAAATGATTTATTTCCAATTTGTTTAATTGATTATTTGAATCACATGTTAGTTTAGGTAGTTAGTGCTAAATTGGATTGAAAAAATAAGGCATTGAATCTCTATCAATGGATTGGTGATGTTAATGGTATAGCGCTGTCATGGGATCCCTCAAATGATTAGTGTGATTTTGGGGTACTTAGGTGCAGCAGAGTGGCTGACCAAGGTCGTCTCTCAAAGGAGGAAGTGAATTAAAAAAACTTTTCAGAGGTATTCTAGAAACAAAATAAAAGGGAATAAAAACACTACTTGAAAGTATGGGGGTGGTTGTTTATAGTTTATAAATCTAGAAGAAGTTTGCTGGAAGAAGATTTCATTTTTTTGTTTTTAATTTTAAAATGAATTTCGATTAAAATGACACAATAAGAAGATGTTTTTTTAGAAAATATTTTAAAATGAGTAATCGATATAACTCTACCTCTTCATTCAATTATTAATTATTATCATTTAAATCAATATCCACTTAATTATGATCCCTTAGTTTTTTAAATCCCGAACCCTACGAGAATTAACTTTACCACGAAGATTGAAGTGAATTTAACCTTAGGCTAACTTCGGAACATGCAATCGCAACACCATGCTTTGATTGATGTTATAAAATTAGATTATGGTCAGTGGTAAATTAAGGCACATAAACACTCTGGAAATGAGAATTAATTGAGTTTAGGGATTATATTTGAACTCTACAAATTGATCCCGTGTGGTTTTGAATTACCGGTTAAGGTTGCGCTCTCACAATTCACACAATTCCCGACCTCGCGTGTTTTGTGTTAACTATTCAATTACTTTATTAGTTTCATTTAAATTAAAAACTCAATTAATATATCATAATATGTGAATTACAGTAGCTCATTGATTCAAAATAAATTAATGAAGAAGGATAGAGGTCGATCGATTACTAAAAAGAACTACTCTTCCATGGGTGGTGTAGTCACCGTAGAAGCATTTTGCATGTGCAAAGGTTTATAATGGGTATAACCCAATAACGATTCTACTCAAGAACTCCATCCCAAAGAGGAATATTAAGAGAAGAATAAATTTAAACAAAACATAAGAAAATAGAATAAATAAAAGAAGAACAAAGAAGTTTATTACACAAATGAAAACATTACAAAATGAAGAAGAGAAGGAGGCTTCGATGAGGGGATCCTTGCTTCAAGAGATACCCCTCTTACAATGGTTGGAGAATTTGGGTGAAACAAATTCTCATCTGCCTCAAATCTCATAATTCACATCCTAACCCCTCCAAATGAGAAAAACTCCAATTTATAGAGGGGAGGGGAGGAGAGGTTACAAGTGGTTTCAAGTGTGAATGTGGAAATTCGGACAAATATTTTATGCCAACTTTCACCGCCCATTTTACCACCAAAACGCGTTAATTGTCCAGCCTTCTAGAAGGATAAAATGTGAGGATATGGGTTCTCTATCTCCTCTCCAAATTGGGGATCAATACAGGACCATATGAAGGAGTTATGACCGAAATACATAAGCTTCTCTATTTTGGCGAGCCCATCCCAACTTTGACTTCATGGCCCATTTTCAACAACCCAATTAACTCTTTAACTCTAGTGTCCTGAATAAAAGTTGTAGATAATTAAGTTAGAAACACTGTTAAAAAATTTAAAATTTAAATAATAAATATAAAAATAGTTATCTTCGAAATACTACAGTGAACTATAAAGGGTAAAACTGGAATTTTCATCAAATATTCAAATGAATGATCTAATCCCAAATACTTTATAATTAAACATATTTAACACAATTTGAGGAAATTATATCATTTATTATCAATGAAATATTCAATAAAATAGTGTTTTATCAACTCCCCCACACTTACCCTTTTGCACACCTGGGAAAAACCTCATATCAAGTAAACATCAATATCAAATCAAAACCAATTTTAAAACACATATCCTTAAGATCAAAAAATTTCACACCAAGAATAAAAAGATATCATGCCTTATAAAAAACCTTATTTCAAGTTCTCCATTTATATCATTCAATATATTTACACTTCATTTATCCGCCCATGCACAAAACACTTACCTCGCTTGAATTTTCTCTCATCACTCAAATATCAATTTTTTTGCAATGTCTTTCTCATCCAAACTCATACAAGGGTCACCATAGGCTTGATAGATTCCTACATTGCTACCCTATGTGAGTCAAGGACATATGTTTATCATGAGGACTTTTCAGGGTTGTTATGTGGCTTTCGGTTGGTAGGATTAAGATGTGAAAAATTCTAAGGCTGAATGAGGAGGGCTTGACTCTTTTGAAGCAAAATTGCATTAATCTAATTTTCACTTAAATATGGTCTTCTCTTCAATCCCCATAGTATCAATTCAGCTCCATCATCATGAAAAGTCATGAAAGGTTTACACCATTCATCATTTCAGTATAAAAAATGTCAATCTTCTCAAACATGATTTTCTTGAAAGCTCCATATGGGCACAACTTTCCACCTCAATTAGAAGCTCCAGAAAAGGCACAACTTCACTTGTCATGAAAGCTCCAGAAAAGGAAAAAAATTCAATATAATGAATTTCTTTACCAGCAAACACATCTCTTCAGAATTTAATTTTCCACCCAAAGTATCACAGAATGTGGTGGCAAAACACAAGACAACTTCCCCCACACTTAAGCTCAACTAGATTATGCAATTTCACTTCAAGAGTTGGTTGGATAGGGAAAATTGGCTTGTAATGTGGCTAACCTAACAGGCTTTGCATGGCTTCTAAGGGCTACAAGGATTAAATATTCAAGGTAGTCCATAAAAAAGGATTCTTTGAAATAGGGGCTTTAATACCAAACAAATGCCTCAATCATTTAAACATAAGTACCTCAAACCCTCAAGTTTTGACAGGAATAGATCAAATTCTGGTTAAATCAAGTATGGTTTGGTTCTCTCAAGAAGTGAGGTGAATGTAAAGAATATGAAAATAATGGTTTAGAAGCCTCACAGGAAAGTGATTTCAAATATAAAGACAGTGAGATTGGCATGGGATTCAAAATTCAGTGTACTTTTCATGAAATTACTAAATATTTGAACTTGAAACAAAGTCATTTCAGCATTCATTTAATCTTAGTTTCAAGGGGTAAATTGTTTCACTTATTGATATGGATTTAAAAATGGTGATGAGAATCATTTCATCCCAAAAGTTTCAAAAACACATAGAAAATTGTAAAATAAACACACAAAATTTGAAAAACACACAATTTTTTTGGTTTTTTTTGAACAGGAAAACAATTGAAATTATTAAACTAAAAGGTTACCTCCCCCACACTTAAAATATTTCATTGTCCTCAATGTGAACCTATGAGATGATATATGCACATGAAATGAAAATTTTTTAAATAGGACAAATAATATAAAAGTGAAAGGGTTAGGAACAACCTGATGTGCTCAAGTGATGATGTGGTCATGCAGTGTGATAAAATCCACTGCATCAGTAGGAAGTCCCTCAATGTATCTCTTAAAACGTTTCCCATTGACTATAAATCTCCTTCCAGTGTCCTCTTGTGTGATCTCCACTGCACCATAAGGAAAAACATTACTCACAACATAAGGACCTAACCATCTGGAACGCAACTTACCAGGCATCAGCTTCAGTCGTGAACTGTAGAGAAGGACTTTATCTCCAACATGAAACTCCCTTTGTTGGATAATTTTTTCATGATATGCTTTTGATCTTTCCTTGTAGAGCCTTGAGTTCTCATATGATGATAATCTAATCTCCTCAAGCTCTTGAATTTGCAGCTTCCTTTGGATTCCAGCTTGGGCCAAATCCATGTTGCATTTCTTTATAGCCCAATAATCCCGATGATCAACTTCCACGGGGAGATGAAACGCTTTCCCAAAAAAAATCCGAAATGGGGACATACCAATGGGGGTCTTGTATGCTGTCCTATAATCCCACAATGCATCATCCAAGCGCTTGCTCCAATCCTTCCTATTTGGCTGCACAGTTTTCTCCAAGATTTGTTTCAACTCACGATTTGAAACCTCAGCCTGGCCATTTGTTTGGGGGTGGTATGGTGTTGATGTTTTGTGTGTCACCCCATACTTTCGAAGGAGGGAAGCAAAATTCCTATTGAAAAAGTTTGTCCCTTGGTCACTGATGATGGCCTTTGGTACTCCAAACCTACAAAAAATTTGAGCCTTGAAAAAATCCACTACAACATGAGAATCCTCAGTCCTGGTGGCCTTGGCCTCCACTCATTTACTCACATAATCAACAGCAACCAAAATATACAAAAATCCAAATGAACTAGGAAAAGGACCCATAAAATCAATGCCCCATACATCAAAAATCTCACAGAATAGTATGGGTTGTTGGGGCATCTCATGTCTCTTAGAAATGTTCCCAGTGTGTTGGCAATGAGAGCATGACTTACAAAACACATGGGCATCATGGAATAATCTAGGACAATATAATCCAGAGTCCAAAACCTTCCTAACTGTCCGTTGGGGTCCAAAGTTTCCACCAAAAGCAAGTGTATGACAGAAATGAAAAACAGACTCAAACTCATGATCGGGAACACACCTCCTAATGACTTGGTCACTACACATGCGCCAGAGGTAAGGATCATCCAACACATAAAACCTAGACTCAATTTTTAATTTTTGGACTTGATGTTTCTTTAAATTTGCAGGGATTTCAGAGGCAACAATGTAGTTCACTAAATCAGCATACCAAGGATGCATACCTGAGATGGAATAAAGATGCTCATCGGGAAAAGTGTCCCGAAGTGGTACCTGGTCCAAGGTGTCATCCTCTAGTGTGTGAGTAATCCTACTCATGTGGTCCACCACCAAATTCTCTGACCCCTTCTTGTCCTTTATATCAAGGTCAAACTATTGAAGAAGGAGCATCCAACGGATAAGTCGTGGCTTTGCATCTGGCTTCTTCAGGAGGTACCTCAAAGCTGCATGGTCAGAAAAAACAACTACTTTAGAGCCCAATAAATATGAACAGAATTTATCTAAAGCAAATATGATAGCAAGAAACTCCTTTTACGTGGTTGTGTAGTTTGATTGGGCTGAATCTAATGTCCTTGATGCATAAGCAATCACATGTGAACGTCCTTCCACCCTCTGACATAAGACAGCTCCAACCGCGAAGTTGGAGGCATCACACATAAGCTCAAATGGAAGGTCCCACCGTGGGGGCTGTATGATAGGTGGAGTGGTCAGACACTTCTTTATCTCATCAAAGGAAGTCTTACAAGAATCATCAAACACAAAATCAGAATCTTTTTGAAGTAATCGTGACATAGGAAGAGCGATCTTACTAAAATCTTTGATGAAGCGCCGATAAAATCCTGCATGCCCTAGGAAAGATCTAACATCACGTACACATGAAGGATAGAGTAAGGATGAAATAATGTCTACCTTAGATCTATCAACCTCTATCCCATGTTTTGACACTACATGCCCTAAGACAATGCCATGCTCTACCATAAAATGACACTTTTCAAAGTTCAAGACCAGATTCTTCTCAATACAACGATTCAACACCTTTCCCAAACTACTTAGACATTCATCAAATGAAGACCCATACACTGTAAAATCATCCATAAATACCTCCATGCAGGTCTCAATAAAATCAGAAAAAATACTCACCATACATCTCTGGAAGGTACCTGGGGCGTTGCAAAGTCCAAATGGCATCCTCCGGTAGGCAAATGTGCCAAATGGACAGGTGAATGTAGTCTTCTACTAATCCTCTGGAGCTATAGGAACCTGAAAATATCCATAAAATCCATCCAAGAAACAATAGTGTGTTTTTCTAGCTAGTCTCTCGAGCATTTGATCAATAAATGGGAGGGGGAAATGGTCCTTGCGAGTGGTCTGATTTAGTTTCCTATAATCAATACACACACGCCAACTGTTTTGCACCCTCATTGGAACTAAATCATCTTTCTCATTTTTAACAACAGTAAAACCAGTTTTCTTAGGCACAACCTGAATTGGACTTACCCACTGTGAGTCAGAAATAGGGTAAATTATACCTGCCTCGAGCAATTTTTCAACTTCTTTTTTAACAACTTCCAGGAGGGTGGGATTAAGTCTCCTTTGTGGCTGTCTCACCGGTTTAGCCCCATCCTCCAAGATAATCCTATTCATGCAAATAGAAGGGCTAATACCTGATATGTCAGCCAAGGTCCACCCAATCGCCCTGATGTTCTCCCTCAAAATATTCAAAAGATTTTCTTCATGTTCAAAAGGGATATTGTTAGCAATGATAACATGTAATCTCTCACCACTCAACAAGTATGAGTATTTCAGATTTTGTGGCAATGACTTGAGTTCTAATGAAGGAGGGTGTAGTATGGATGGAGAAATTGATGCAACAAACATATCTACACAATGAACATTAGTATCAGAATAAAAATCATCACAATCAGAGAATAAAGCACCAAATCCATCAGCATACTCAATAGCCATGTCATAATCAGAGTTCACATGATCAAAATTAGAATATGATTCCATTTCAAAATCAAATATTAGAGAGTCTTGTTCCTTAAAAACGGGTTTAGAAGTACTCTTAGACATCAAACTAGAACCAATACTCATAATCTCCCTAAGCATAGGACAATACAATTCCATGGGGTTTTTACTTGGTGGTTCAAAATGGGACATAACAAAAGCAGAATGGTCCTCAGAGGGGTACTTCATGGAATCCATAACATTAAATATCACAAATTCATCTCCAAATTCCATGGAAAGTGTACCCTCATTGACATTTATGATAGTTTTTGCAGTTTTGAGGAAGGGTCTACCTAAGATAATGGGGGCATGAGAACTTACCTGATCATCCTCCATGTTAAGCACATAGAAGTCTGCTGGAAAGATCATGTCTCTTACCCAAACAAGTACATCTTCAAGAACTCCTGCTGGATATGCCGTAGCTCTATTCACCAATTGCACCACTACTCTTGTTGGCTTCAACTCACCAACCTGCAAGGAAGAGAATACAGAGTGAGGCATCACATTTATTGAAGCTCCTAAATCACAAAGAGCATCAGAGAAGTGCAACTCCCCTATGGTACATGGGATGGTGAATGTCCCGAGATCCTTGAACTTTGTTGGCATTGCTAGAGTTGGTGTAATGAGTGCCGAGACATTCCTTCCAAGGTTTATCCTCTCATTTCCCTTAAGCCCTCTTCGATTGGTACAAAGTTCTTTTAAGAATTTTGCATACCTTGGAATTTTCTTAATGGATTCAAGTAGAGGAATGTTGATCTCCACACGTTTGAATGTGTCCAAAAACTCCTTTTTCATTGCTTCTTCAGCCATCTTATTGGTTTGAACAACCCTGTTTGGAAAAGGAAGGGGTTTAGGAGGTACATCATCAATCTTTTTCTTACCTTTATCTTTCTCCTTGGATTGCTCATCAGTTGGTATGGAATGCGGCTTGTCTAGAGTATAGGTGAATCTCGGTAGAATGGTAGGTCCAGATGTATCATTCATTTGCTTCCCACTTCTCAATGTGATGGCACTAACATTCCCCTTTGGATTTGGAGTGGGTTGGGAAGGTATATTTCCGGAATTCTTACTTACAAGTTCATGGAGGGCGGTGGAAATCTGACTCATTTGAGTCTTCAACTCTCTCAGCTCTGAACCTTGACTCTTCAGCTCATTCTGTTGATTAAGAACAATTTGTTTCAAAAGATCATCAGTGTTAGAGTCTACCTTATGTTGGATATTCCCTTGTTGCTGACTCGTTGATGTTTGAGCTTCGAATCTCCTTTGGGGTTGTTGGAAACCCTGTTGGTAAGGTGGAGGCTGTTGGAAGTTTGGTTGAAAAGGGGACCTTTGTTGTTGTCCAAAGCCATACCTCATGTCTGACTGATCTTTCCACCCTTGGTTGTATAATGTATCAAACTTCTTTTGGGGATATGGTTGTTGTTGTTGCTGCTGAAATGGTCTCCCAGGGAACACCGCTGCACAATCTTCTGTCTCTTGTAGTTGTGGGCAACAGTCAGTTGGGTGGCTTGTCTCAGTGAAAATGCCACATGGCCTTGAAGGAGGGGGGTTGGGATGTCTTTTGAGCCAATGCAATCTTCCTCACCATAGTTGTCAATTCTTCTAACTTAGTATCAATCAAATGACTTTAAAGAGAAGAAGGACTTACTTGATGTACTCCTCGAACATGTGGTGTACCTCTATCACCGAATTGTTGAGAGTTTTGGGCCATTTTGTCGATCAATGCTCGTGCAGATACTGGTGTCTTGTCCACCAATGCTCCTCCAGCTGCAGTATCCACCATGCTCCTCTCCATGGGTGTGAGTCCTTCATAGAAGTATTAGATGAGTAGTTGTTCACTGATTTGATGATGTGGGCAGCTTGCACACAACTTCTTGAATCGCTCCCAGTATTCATAAATTGACTCCCCTTGTGCTTGCTTGATCTCCGATATCTCCTTTCGAATGGATGTGGTACTTGATGCTGGAAAAAATCTTTGCAAGAAAAGACATTTCAAATCATTCCAACATGTTACATCTTCAGGTTGCAAATAATACATCCAATCTTTTGCAGCTCCATCAAGTGAGAATGGAAATGCTCTTAATTTGATTTGATCTTCAGAAAAATTTCTTGGTTTTAACGTTGAGCAAACCACATTAAATTCTTTAAGGTGTTTGTTGGGATCCTCACCAGAGAGGCCATGAAACTTTGGAAGTAAGTGAATTAACCCAGATTTCAGTTCAAAGTCCGATTCAAGATTTGGGTATGCAATACAATTTGGTTGATAGTTAACATCAGGTGCAACCAATTCTCGAATGGTTCTATTAAGTTCATTTCCATTGTTTCTAGCCATTGGTTCCTCTTTTATGTTTGAATTTGAATTGCTTCCAATTTCAATGTTTCCAAAAGAGAGGAATTCACCAACTAGTTGAATATTGAAACTTCCCGTAGACTGAGAATTTCTGATTCGAGCCCTAAGGCTACGTTCAATCTCAGGGTCAAGATCTAAGAGATCTTCGGGATTAGTTTGTGTCATAGATCAAATAAAAATGAAAAGAAATAAAGTGGACCATATTAAAATAAAAATGAGAAGTTTGAGTTGATGGTCCAAAAAGAAGTAGAAGAAAATAAAAGAAGAGGAAGAAAAATCAGATTGGGTAAAGAAGGAAGAAAGAAGAGAGGAAGAGAATAAAATGTAAAATAAAATAAATACATCTAATTGGTTAAAATAATTACTTGCCTCCCCGGAAACAACTCCAATTTTGTAGAGTGCTGTCGTGGGCGCCCTCAAATGATTAGTGTGATTTTGGGGTACTTAGGTGCAGCAGAGTGGCTGACCAATGTCGTCTCTCAAAGGAGAAAGTGAATTAAAAAAACTTCTCAGAGGTATTATAGAAACAAAATAAAAGGGAATAAAAAAACTACTTGAAAGTATGGGGGTGGTTGTTTATAGTTTATAAATCTAGAAGAAGTTTTCTGGAAGAAGATTTCATTTTTTTGTTTTTAATTTTGAAATGAATTTCGATTAAAATGACACAACAAGAAGATGTTTTTTTAGAAAATATTTTAAAAGGAGTAATCGATCTAACTCTACCTATTCATTCAATTATTAATCATTATCATTTAAATCAATATCCACTTAATTATGATCTCTTAATTTATTAAATCCCTAAACCTACGAGAATTAACTTTACCACGAAGATTGAAGTGAATTTAACCTTAGGCTAACTTCGGAACATGCAATCGCAACACCCTGCTTTGATTGATGTTCTAAAATTAGCTTATGGTCAGTGGTAAATTAAGGCACATAACCACTCTAGAAATGAGGATTAATTTAGTTTAGGGATTATATTTGAACTCTACAAATTGATCCTGTGTGGTTTTGAATTACCGGTTAAGGTTGCGCTCTCACAGTTCACACAATTCCCGACCTCACGTGTTTTGTGTTAACCATTAAATTGCTTTCTTAGTTTCATTTAAATTAAAAACTCAATTAATAGATCATAATATATTAATTAAAGTATCTCATTTATTCAAAATAAATGAATGAATAAGGATAGAGGTCGATCGATTACTAAAAAGAACTACTCTTCCATGGGTGGTGTAGTCATCGTAGAAGCATTTTGCATGTGCAAAGGTTTATAATGGGTATAACCCAATAACGCTTCTACTCAAGAACTCAAGACCAAAGAGGATGATTAATAGAAGAATAAATTTAAACAAAACATAAGAAAATATAAGAAATAAAAGAATAACAAAGAAGTTTATTACATAAATGAAAACATTACAAAATGAAGAAGAGAAGGAGGCTTCGATGAGGAGATCCTTGCTTCAAGAGATACCCCTCTTACAATGGTTGGAGAATTTGGGTGAAACAAATTTTCCTCTGACTCCAATATCCTAATTCACGTCCCAACCCCTCCAAATGAGAAAACTCCAATTTATAGAGGGGATGGGAGGAGAGGTTACAAGTGGTTTCAAGTGTGAATGTGGAAATTCGTCCAAATATTTTATGCCAACTTTCACCGCCCATTTGACTACCAAAACGCGTGAATTGGCTAGCCTTCCAGAAGGATAAAATGTGCGGATATGGGTCCTCTGTCTCCTCTCCAAAGTTGGGCTCAATAAAGGTCCATATGAAGGAGTTATGGCCAAAATACAAAAGCTTCTCCATTCTGGAGAGCCCAGCCCAACTTTGACTTCATGACCCATTTTCAACAACCCAATGAACTATTTAGCTCTAGTATCCTGAATAAAAGTTGTATATAATTAAGTTAGGAACAATGTTACAAAATGTCAAATTCAAATAATAAATATAAAAATAGTTATCTTCTAAATACTACAGTGAACTATAAAGGGTAAAACTGGAATTTTCATCAAATATTCAAATGAATGATCTAATCCCAAATACTTTCTAATTAAACATATTTAACACAATGTGATGAAATTATATCATTTATTATCAATTAAATATTCAATAAAATAGTGTTTTATCATTTAACTTTTAATATAAAAAAATAAATCCAAATTCCTATTATGGGATCCCTTATTGGGGTGCAGACTTTCCCAGATTGGTTCCCCTATTGGGGTGTATTTGTATGTTCACATATATTTAGATATGAGATCACAAAGTGATGTTGGGGGATCCTATTACTTGATAAACTAAACCAACTTGGAGATTTTGAAAATGGTTATTTGACATGATTTGAGGATGAATTATACATGTCATTGCTTATTGAACTATTTTATTCACTCAAACTAATTTATATAATATTTTGATATAAAATGTTCGTTTATGACATTTTAAATTTTGATTTGATACTTATTCCATATTTTTAAAGAAAGCATGACTTGGTTTAAAATAAGAAAATGTTATCCCATGAATTTTTTAATTTAATTATGCAGATTAAATGGTAAACTAATTTGGTATTGATTATGTATCCCTTAGTGGGAGCCTACTAGGATTTATATCTCACACCCCAAATTTTCCTTCAGTAATTTTTTTTACTTTCGTAATATAGGTCAGAGTAAGGGGAAATAACCACTTTAAGGTGGTGGATATTCTTAATCATTTGGACCATGGGGTGTTTATGGTGATTGGTGGATCTATTGTACATTTGTTACATGGGAGCTTTGAGATTTTTGGTCTGGTTGATGTTGTCATCTTGTGATGTTTGTCTTTTAGCAGAGTACATTGTTGATGTACTACTTTTGGTATTATTATGCATGTTATGTTTCTAGTAATTTCTACCTTTGGAGTGATAAGAATATTAACATGTGTATTTAATCTTCCTATATATTTTTTTTAAAAAATATCCTATTTTTTTTGTATTATTCATGGTTCTTTCCCCAACTAGTGGAGATGGGGAATTCCCTTCAGGAAATGTCAATACTGGCTCTTGATTAAGGGTTCTATGTTATCTATGTCAGTTTAAGATCATATGGGCATCTGATGAGAAAATAATCACTAGAATGAGGAGTTAACAATGTTTTTATGTGTCTTTTCCCATTATTATAGTCTTAGTTGTGAACCATGATAAAGACTATGATGGATTGACGAGTGACCCAAATCCACTATGATATTCTGTAATATATCCTTAATGAATAAAATTATTTTCTATTATTATGTGTATTAGAAAATATTTTTTCATATATTAATGTTACTCTCTCATGGATGTGGTTTATTGTTTCAATTGATATTTATGTCTTTTAAACATCCATGATTAATTACAAGGAATAAGATAATGATATATTATATAATATATATGTTTTTCAAATTTTATAATATTGTTATCATACATTTATTTCCCTATTAATGTTAAATTATATTGATATCCCCTTCCATTAACCTTACTAAACATATAATATCACCCATTCTTATGTTTTCTATCCCAAGGATATAAGGATGTATTTTACATTTGTTATGAAGGAGAAGGTGGTAGAGGTGATGATATAAGTGGGAGATGAAGTATATATCTTTTAAACAAGTCATATATGTTTCCATGTTTCCAAATAATCTGAACCTATATGATTATATCATAGACAGTAATGTAATCTATTGAATATTTATTAAATAAAATGTAATATTTATATAATATAGGTATGGGATCCTACAGTTGGTATCAATGTTGGGATTAGTTAATCTTTGAAGAATATGATTCATGATCATTGGTAAAAACCTTTTGATTATGTCCATGTATGGTATATAATATTAAGGTATTGGTAAGATGTTGATTATGTGGTTTTACTAACAATACGTCCATTTAGGGATACATTAAGTGGATATGGTTTCAGATAGATGCATCTTGGTGTAATAAAACTGAAAATATTTTGTTGAGTATATTTCAGTTATTATTCTTGTGCATGGGGATTGTTCCTTTATTGATGACCTTGTTTTACTCTCTTGATGGATATTCTTATGTTAAATAAAATTTTCCTAATGTAACATTATCAAGGATTTCAACTAATTGTGACCATGGGTAACCATGATTAATCCTATTGAATGAAATATTAAAAATAAGGTGTCATGAATTATGAATCCAATGATTTATTTTTCATGATTATATGATTTATCAATATGATTACTAATTCTCACAATACCCATTTTTGTTTTTATAATGGAATGATGATAAAATAATAAAGATGAGGTAGCGATATGAAAATTATAATTTTGAAGTATCATATTAAAGAATAGTTTTAAGAATTACCATATATCATGAAATTTTTATCGGTATCTTTATACATATATTCAAAAATTTGATGTTACATTAGTAATGAAAAATAATTATTGTATAATCGCGACATCTCAATATTATAGTTCCTATATCATAGATGATTGCCGGAATGTGATTCTTGTAAATCTTGTTAATCTTACAGTAGTATAATTTTAGGTTCTCCTTGGCATTTAATTACATTTTGTATATAAATCCCTAAATATTTTACCAGTAAGTCAAGTGACATTTTATATTCTAAACCAACCATTGATAATCTAATAACACAATAATAAATTTGATATTTTGATGAAAATGGAATCCATAGTGTGGGTCATGATTCCTATTCAAAATGTGTGTTTATCTTAGATGGTTGTGGAGAAAATAATCATTCAATATATTCATACATTATGAGAATATGTTGATTTTTTCTCAGATACGTTTTATAGTCTTCCTCTCAATCATATTGTTGATTTTTTAATTGAACTCAGACATGGTGGTACACCTATTTCAAAGTTTCCTTTAATAGACCAAACTGTGTTATAATAATTGAATAAGTTCCTCTAGGATAATCTTGAGAAGGGATTTATATATTATTGTGCATCACCATGGGATGAAACTACTATTTTTATGAAGAAATATGGTTCAATGCATTTTTTAATTGATTATCGAGAACACAACCAGATCATTATCATGATAAAATATCCTCCACCAAATATCAAATAATTTTATTTGATTAATTATTTGTATCCCAATACATTTTATGAATATAATTAATTAATATTATCATCAATTTAGGGTTTATAAGGAGGATATTCCCATGATAAACATTCTTATGACGTGTGATCATTTTGAATTTTTTGTGATTACATTTTGGACTTACTAATGAATCTTCTATATTCAGTGATATAATAAATAGATTATTCATATATTATATTGACCAGTTTTGGGTATTATTTATAGATTATATTTTTAAATAGTATATGTGTAAGGAGGATCGTGATAATCATTTGAGAAGTGTGAATACGACCTAGAAGATGTACATTTTTTTGAAAATATTTCCATGTCTGAATTTTTTCATCATAATGCATAATTCTTATTCCATATATAAACAATAATGGGTATTTCAGTAGATCTTTTAATGTTGGATATATTTAATAAATGTCTTAGAGAAACCACAATAACAAAAATATTTATTTTTTCATATGTCATCTAGAGACAATATACATTTTTTAAGATTTTTATCATGACTATATAATCCAATCACTATGTTTACTGAAAAGTGGATTAGGTTCTTCATGAAAGATGAATGTGAACATAATTTCAAGGATCTCAAGAGATGTTTATTTAGTAATTTTATATATAATATAGGCTAAAATGATGTGGGGTGTGGGAAATATAGTAATGAATTTAACAAAGGACTCAGATGATTCCTCAAATAGAACTATATGGTTTTACTTTATGCCCCACCACAAATTAAAGGGTCCTTATCACAAGTACCCAACAAATGATATATAGTTATTTTGGGTAATTTTTGAATTAATTTTTATATTGGAATTATATTTATGGTTAATGGGTTAGTATTTATAATAATAATAAATTTTTATAGTATATATTCACACAGAAAGAGATGAACATGTGCCAGAAGGGTTGGTTTGAGTTGATTATTGAATATGAATACTCAATATATTACCACCCGAGGAAAAAAACATGATGTAAGATGCCTTGAGTAATCTCATATTTATAGTTTTTGAAAAAACTAACATTTAAATCATGAAGGTATGTGAGAAATATTATCTTTTATAAATGTATGTTCAACTATCTATCCCTGCAAGGATTAAAGAGTTCCCAAAGGATAATGTTGAGATACTAAAGATGATTATAATTTCTCTTGATATCAATCATGATTATGATGGAATGATATGGGTTATGAGTAGTGTGTGTGGATTTTCAATACTAGAATTGAATAAGGATCTATTTTTTGGAGCTCATAGATTATAATTCACTATTCATCTAAGAAGTTTGATGATTGATTGATATTTATAAGATTATTGAATATAGGAAAACATTAAAATACATATTTCACAACATATATGTTGGTTATTTTTATTTTAGTATTTTATGTAAGAAAATTAAAATTCTAAAAGGATGTGACAACCTTTAACCATAGCATGATGGAAATGGGAAAACATCATAACATATATTTTCCTCAGAATCCATAAAGATTCTAAAGATAAAATTTTTTATTTGGGCTATAGTTGACCAAATTATGAATTCAGCACACTTAATTTCCATCAGAGATAATTTCACTATTGATCATATTTTCAAGATGTACATTTAGGAATTGGTGATATTGAATGGATAACCACATTCAATTATATGTCATTGAGATCTATGGATTATTACAATGTTCTGTTGATGTCTCGAACAATCTCTTAATTCAGAGTTATGTTCTAGTAATTCATATCATCCTAGGGCTTATGGTCATTATAATAGAACCATTCAAACCATATGGTATATTCTAAGATTGTGTTCTATGGATTTCAATGGTATTTGGGATCCAAACCGGCCTCTGGTTGAATTTTCATAAAAAATAGCTTTTTATAAAGTATTCATATTTATACTTATGAATCACTATATGGGAATAAGTATATAAATACAGTTTTGTTGGATTTATCTGGATAATGAAATCAAAATTTACATGACCATACTTGGAAATGATATATAATGTTAGTGAAATTCCGCAGCACATCAAGGCATCTATGAGTTGTTAGAAATTTTACACTGACAATCATAGGGGAAATATTGAATTAAAAGGAAGTGAAATGGTGTTCAAAATAATTTCTCCCTGGAAAGGTTTTATGATATTCTGAGTTAGCGGATTTTTGATCCATTGGTATATTTTATGTTTTAATATTTTTGATCATATAGGGATGATTTCTTATCTCATGATGTTTCCACCAAAACTCCCTTGAGTTGATGATGTGTTAGATGCATATATCATAATAATTTATTAACATGATCCTTAACATGTAAATTAATCATAGTTTTTTCATTAATCCATGATCATTTTTATTAATAACAATAAATATAATTATTGAATCTTAGAGATAATGTGTACAATAACATGACTACTAACCTAGATAATGTTTTCTAGAGGGATTTAAAGTTCGAATATGCTACCTTGGAACCTAAGGATATGATTAAAAATGGCATCGTGACTTTTTAGTTTGATTTTAATATAAATTATTTGAAAAAAAATCAATTTATGTTGGGTATAATGCAACACTCCAACATTTTATGATATATTTTACTTCAAATAAATTTAATTTCATCCATATCTTGAAATAAAAGCAAGATCAAGTCTAAATGAACACAAATATAATATTTTATATAAAATAGAAATTAAATTGTTGGATTTAATAAGAATAACAACTTTTAAAAAAACTATAATTACTTTTGAAAAAAAACATTCATAAATAAATTCATGATTTTTATTAAGGTTATTATATTTTTTTAAAATACATTTTTCATAAAAATGGGTATTATATATATTTTTGTAAAAATTATATAATTATTTTTTTACACTTTATGATAATTTATTTAAAACAATGTACTCTATTTTAGTATTCATAAAGTCAAAATAATCATTTAGTGAATTGTTTATAATTTTCAGAAAATTTTTTTAGACGAATTTTTAAAACCCCAGTTTTTATTGAAAACTATATTTTTATAAATATTATTTATATTGATTTTTTTCCTGTTTACCATAGGTAATTTCTATTATGAATAATTAAAATAAGTTTATTATAAATAATTTTATATTTCATTTTGGTATAAAAATTTTGTATTCTTAAAAATACATTACTTATGGATAATTTCTATTCGTAATGATTTGTCAGTTTAATTTTATTTTATATTATTTAATCTCTGTGAATTGAATTTTAAAAAATTGATTCAATGTTTGGAGTGAGGATGGTCATATTTATTATAGAGGTAAAGTTAATTTTTTATTATAATGAATAGAAAAAACAGTAAATGCCTTGTTACCTTAACCAAGCTAAAACTGATAAAATAGAGGTAAACCATTAGGATAAGACATTAAAATTTATTTAGAACATGATTATAACAAATTATATGTGTTTAAATTGGCCATACTCATACATGTTTTAAAAATATGGAAATGTGGTGAGATTTTTCTTCTATTATGGATATAAAATTATTTTAACAAAAGAATAAGTACAAATTCTACTCTCATGAATTTAATATCTCTAATATTTTTAATTAGGATAAAAAATTGATAATTTTGGTTATAAATGATTATATAAAAAATTATATATTTATTTTTTCAATGTATTTTTATTTTAATTTCTAGTAATTAAATATTTACCTAGAATGATTATACCACACTCGTATAGTTGTACAAGCGGTGAAAAATACTTGTAAATAGTTTCAAAAAAATTAATAATTATATAGTTTGGGTGATTTATACTGAGCCAATAATTTTATAGATAAATATAAAAAATATTATTTTTAGAGGTTTATATTTTAATTCCATTACTATATTCATGGATTTAAATTCAATTTAAATGAATTGTTAAAAAATAAAATTAATGATATTTTATAATAAAATGTATTTTATTAGATGATATAAAATTTTAAATAATACAATAATCTACCAAGTGAAAGAGTTATGGTTTAAATTATCATTCATGGTAAATTCATGTGTCACTTTTCATTTTCTCATAAAATTTGTGACCCTTAAAGACTAAAAAAATTGATATTGTGGAAATATAAAAAAGGATTAAGAGGAGGTTGAAAAAAAATTTATTAGGGTTAAAGAACAATTTTATTTAAATATATGTTTATTACATTATGTTGACTTATAATTATCAGAAATTCTTAAAATATCAATTTTCATCCCCTGGAAACCAGAACATAATGTATGATAATTTAATAATTTAACTAATTCCAAGATTTCCCCCCTCCATAATTATAAAATTGCTCCTCCTCTCCTATCTTCCTTAAACGTTGTGAGCATTATAGATCAGAAAAACCCTCTTATAATACCTTGATAGATTCCACATTCATTACATATAGCTACTTTTCTCTCCAAAAGACCATCCTTTCATGGAATAGTGTGTAATCGAAAAAAGGTTTCTCAATAATGAGGTATAACACTTAACTGAGTACATTTAATTTTATTTATTTTTCCACAGAGTATAAACATAAGGTTATCATCGTAATATAATTCATTCTGAATCCTCAATATATTGATGTTTTATTATTATATATCCACCACTTGGAAATCTATATTCCATGAAATGTGAATTGAATGCATCGCTTGTGCATATTGGTGGACAACCCCTCCATATAGGGATACAATTAATTTTAAATAACTATATTTCATGAATGATTATTATAAATGATTTAATATTTATATATTATATATATGATACAAAAATTATCATTTAAAGGTAAATTATTAATTTTATTTCTTTCATTCCATCCTAAAGAAAATGGAGTCTATAGTTACACGTATGTACATTATATCATCTACATGAATGGTGTCATAATTTTTTTAATAGATATTTTATAGATAGATATACATATGTATATTTAATATATATTATATTTATAACATGATTAAAATTTTGAATATTATGTATCCATGATCAATGTTCAGTAAATATAGTTTCCAAAATGAAACTCTTATGTATGCAGAAACAATTAACACCCAAGAAATGCGATTCAAAAAGTATGTATTAATAAATAAGATATGGAAGTTTATAAGTGGAACATATATTATATTATAATTACTCAAATTTATATTTTTATAAAAATTTAATAAATTAAAATTTTTATATAGGTGGTTATACTACCTTTTTAACTATTCAATAAAAAGTTAAGGGATTTATGTCACAAACTCATTGTTTATCAGGATTTATTATGATTAAGTTTCATTTGATGAAATTTTAGTTTAAATTTTCAAGAATCATATGACTACGATTCTATGATTGTTAGTTCATAATTTTACATTTTCATTCCTTTTATTTTACTCTATTTATGTACTACAGAGATAGAAAGAATATTTATATGTAAAACCATCTTCACTTCTCTAATTCTTAGAACGTACCATTTCTTCCATAACCAAGTTTTATAAAAAAAATTAAGAAAGATTATAATATTATCATATAATTTTTGAAGTACTTTTTACAAATGATTTGAAATTTTATAAAATTATTTAAGCTGAATCTTCTATTTTTGAATGTTGTACTTTTAATTATTTATTGAAAATGTTAATAAAATTAATTATTTATATACACCACATAAACATAATTTAACATCTTAATGGAGACTCTATTATATGAAGCATATATTACATATATCCAATTTTATGTTGAAATATATTGGGTACCTTAATATTTTATTTGTGTATTTTAATTAAATTATTTCAGAGTGAAATGTTTGTTTTACTCAATAAATTTTCATATGATATTTTAATAAAAAATTTCATTTATGATAACATCCATTGATGTTACGTATGTTTTATAGATGATATTATCCAATGATATAATCTAAAATCATTATTTGGATACATTATGATGATTATGATATATTGTTGTTTGTATGAATCCTTCTTCTTTACAATTATTTTATGATGTTATGATTATACCATTATGAAACATAGATTATTTATATAATTTATGAAATTATTTATGTTTTATGGTCTTATGGAACACATAATTGTGAATTTAAATGTATTATAGTCTATCCTAGAATAATATATCCTTCCAATTAATTTGAAAGATATGGATGTATGATGAAATAATAATGATTAGAATGGGTAATGAAGTTCAGTAAAGGAAAATGTCTACATTAATGGTCTTTGGAGTAAACCATGACTGAAGATATGATGGAATAGGGAGGGAATCAAATCCTCTATTATAGTTTTGGTAGTTTTAGTTGATTAATAAATTAATATTAAATTTTTATATTTATTCCAAAAACTTATGTATTATGTTTATGTTATACTCTAATAGATCATAATCTTTATGATTCATGTATTTTAAAACTATACTATTTATTCCATAAATTAATGTTATTTTCAGTGAAATGTTGTTTATAGTTTTTAAATTTCATTCCCATATTCTAATATTATTATTCTAATTCTATGATTAAATTATAAATGATATATCACTTGTTTACCATTACAATGAATCTATTCTCAACCTTTCTTATATTTAGTTTCCCCGAGATATGAAGAAATATTTTATGCATGATATGACTAAGAAGAATTCTAATTGTTATGATCTAATTGTAATATACATAGATATATTATGAACATGTCATTTATGTATTCATATTTCCAATGACACTAATCCTATATGATTCTAGCATTATTTATAATTTATTGTATTATATATTCATATAATAAGATGTAATATTTATTTATGAATGTAATAGCCCATTATAAATGGGGAGTATCATATTCTTAACCAATTTTTGATCATATTTAAACATTGTTAGAATAATTAATTTCTTTTTAATTCCATATGAGTATCTACCTTAGTTATCTATATCATTTTCTCCTTTGCTGACTACATTATTATCCAGAAAACATCAGTAGGTTTACCATGCTAAAAGTTGTCATTATTCAACAATTTCAATTATGTTAATCAATATAATATAATAATTTTTATATGTTATATACAATTTTATATTCATCCATGAATTTAAAACAAGAAAAATTAATAACATCACTTCATAAAGGTGTTAGTCCACATGAACACATTAACAAAGTTATTATATTCCAATGGTTGGTAGTGTAACAAGGTAGGTCTTTTGTTAAAGATAAAAAATTAATTATGTTGTTTATATCACATATTTTTGTTAAATTCATCATAATATCGATTATTTTGATGTCATTATGAAAAATAAAAATTTCCCATTCCATATTATATAAAAAATTAGATGAAACTAGATTGTGAAAATAATATAATAACATATATTTATATATATTTTACTTTTTTATAATTGTTTTTTATTAAATAATAGAAGGATTCAAAATAGTAAATAAAATCAAAGAACTCCATTAAGTGTTATACATCCTCTTCAAAATCTGTCTTTGACTTACACCTTATGCTTTTTAAGGATAATATTAGGGAAAAGATATAAGATCTAGTAGGATAGTTCGAATAATAAATGGTATTTGGAAGGATCTTTGATGCACTAAATGGATTACGATGTATGGGGAAGTGAGGATATGTGGTTCCCTTTCATAAGTGAAGTTGGTGGAAATACTTTAATTATAAAATATATTTTAATATAATATGTGTTTTACAATTATAAAATTATAACAAACAAATTTAAAATTTATTATGATGGGAAAAAGAAATAAATAGAATCATCCAATATATATTATAAATGTTTTTTAATTTTTATCCTATTCAATTGGATTAATCCCTTCCCAAACCCTGTTTAAAATTAACCTTTATAAATAATGTTTCACAATTTATGATTAATTAATGTATTTGTGAAAAGTAAAAGTGATAAATAGATGAACCATTCATTATAAGATAGATATTTTTACATAAACTTGACTGGTGATAGCTTTTGAATATTTTTAATTGATTTAAAAATAATTTTAAAGCCTAAAATAACATTTTAGGTCATCTTAGGGAATATTCAAAAACGATAACAACAAATGAATCAACATAAATATAGAATTCTAATATAAACACTTCAACCATTATATAAAAATTATATTAATCCATAAAATTATTTGGTAACTATAATTAATCAAAAATATATTAGTTTTAATTTTTTTACAAGTCATTTTTTTATTTTTCTTATCCCTAAACAAGTGTTGTGCTAGAATTGTGTAATCATTAAATGAAATTATACTATCTATAAAAATGTTAAAAAAAAACACATCTATAATAAATAGAAATATTTAAAAATAATCATATATTTTTTATCCCTAGGTAATCATGTTATAAGTCTAAAAATAATGTCAGCGATATTTTGTAGTTTTTGTAATAATATTTTATTATATTATGTTCATGGGGTATAATTACTTTTAAAAACCCACACATATCACCCAAACATGGCCTTTAATGTTGGAACATTTCCCCCATAAGGGATAACCCACCCCTAAACTTACTTTATGACATTATATATTTGTGTCCAGAAGGCCTAGTGGGAATGAAGCCCATTACATGTCTCGTAGGCCCACCATTGGATGACCCGAAGACCCTTCTTGCATCATAAATATTTCACCACATGCACATCCCACCTACGTAACCACCCCTTGAGGTCCTGAAGGCCTAGTTCTCTGAAATCCCATAAGGGATGAATATTACTACTGCTACAGTACCCTATTATGGTACCTGCTACAATACCCATATCACTGTTGTTCTACACTGACGCTATAGTTTCCACTAAAATATTGTTACAGATCCTCCGATAATTAACTCTCACCTGGATTTGAACTTTGGTCTGATATTGTAATACATCCATTACAACTCGGGTAATCCCCCAACTGCAATTTTTATCATAAAACAATATATAAGTCATAATCTATCAAATGTTAAAACAAATTACATATTATCAATGTTATGGTTGTTTTGATGTAATTCAACTCAAAAAATAATATAATCGAATGGTTAGGGTATGGGCTCATATATAGACATTACCACATAGTTTTATCCATAATAAAAGTTTTTTAACCATTAGCGTGATGATAAACTTTTACCTGGGTTACTATTCATTACGACAAAAAATATAATTTCACAATTTAAAAAATTTGAACCCACTATTTAAAAATATTAATTCTATTTTCATGATTTGATTCCAAGAAATTGAATAAATTGAGTCGAATATAACTATTAATGATTCATCCAAAACAATTTCTATAGAAATGCCTTTTTATGAATAAAAATGTACATATAATAAAATACCATTTAACTATTAATCCAAAAGAAATTATTATGTAAATTTTAATAAATTTGAACATATTTACTCTTAAACTAAATCCACAACATCTAAGGGCATTAATATTTTTTATTTAAGGAAAATATATTATATTTTTGGAAAATCAACCATTTTCATTATTAAATAAGAAACAAATATTTTTCAAAAAATTAAAAATAAATTATAATAATAAAATTAAGACATGATGTTTTAAAAAATGAATTCCATTTTTTAAAATATAATTTCTAAAATGGGTATAAATTAGTTATAATATATGCAAAAAAATTTGATTATATTCTATTAGTTGAAGATGTATTTTTGAAGCCGAAAATGACTTTATTCTCATTCCATTTCTAATAACTATTATTAAATTATTTTTAATCAATTCAATATAATATGTAATTTAAATATATAATTTGAATAATTTATCAATAGTGAATAGTTTAACTAACTAAGATAAAAATTAATTCTACACATAAATATAGTTTTATGAAAAATATATCTTTTATATTCAAAATATTTTTTCTTCATTTCCAAATAAGTTATGATCTATGTATCAAACATTTCTTATAAAATTAATGAAATTCTTTATAAAAATGTTTAATATTATTTATATTCATATCATATCGTCCAATCCAATTTCTATGTTATAATAGTCATATTTAAATAATAATATCATAATAGTACATAATAGTTTGCTTTGTGCTCTATGTTGTGGTTACCACATGTTGTAAAATTTAATATTAATTAAAAAAATACATTCTAAAACATTGGGGTATTATTTATCATTTGCCGTATTTCCTGGGTTTTATAACCACATAAACCTTATCCTTAATGGAGTCAATCTTCTATGTCTAGGTCTTCATGGAACAATAGTCATCCATGATATGCCCATTGAGGCATGATGCATAGACATCAGGTTAGGGATGTTACCTCAAATGATGTCTTAAGGTTTTAAACCTCATTTTGTAATTCCATGACTTGAAACTAAGATGATAGATTTTGAGGAAATTATATAGGGGCGGGGATTACTGGGATGATTGTATATGTTTGAAACATAGAGGTATTTGGTGCATCTTCTCAGGCATGATATGACCATGGAATTAATTATAGATTTATTAATAGAAAATTATTAATAAAATTAAATGTTTTTTAAAAAATTTATCATATTCTCCCAACCTACTAAGAAATTATTTATAAAAAATGGATTTTCTAGGTTCCATTGTTCTATTGAAAATATAGAATAGTTAATATTTAATCTCATTAAATAATATAAGAGGGTTTAATTAATATCCAAGATCCTAGAATACTAAAATATATATCTTAATACAATATTTGTATATTATAAATTCAGTAATTTTAATGTTTTTGGAATATAAGGAAAAATATATATTTTAAATAAAATTTTAATATCCATCTGTTACAAATTAATTTAACAATTGATGAAGTTTTTGGTTTTAATTAAGTAAATAATGTGATTGGTTACTATGTCATGGATTAGAATAAAGAGGAATGTTTTCAATCTAGATGGATAAAAATAAATGATGTGTAATATCATCTATTTTTTCTTATATATTATTAGATATGTAATTTTTTTATCAAAGAGTTATAGTTAAGAAAAAAGATGATATAAAGAGTTTATGATTCATTAAAATATATAACTTGTTTTAGAATATGATAATAATTAAAGTAGTTTTACACAATATACATGATTTTATCTGATATTTTTAGTAAAATATGAGAGGAAGAGTTTATAGAACCCTTAGTATCATATTTTAATAGAAAAATTTCATATTTTTTTAAATAAAATACATTGATTGCAATATAATATATTATTTTTAAATAGTTCATTGGTGGAACATTCCATCTAAAATAAATATGTTTAATTTCCTTTCAGAAACAAATTTTTTAAGTAATTATATTTTGAAGAGGATTTGTTTTCTAAGAACCCTTTATGATTATATTTGTTCCTAGATAATTTAAATAATAGATAAAATATTATTCAACTTAAAATTAAATTAAATTATCATTTATTTTTAATAATTAATAGAGGCTATATAATTATTTAAAATCATAAAGTGTTTTATTTAGTTACCATAACATTATTAATGCCACTATATATCCTAAAGTAGTTTAGAATTGTTTAATTTAGAATAATGTTATGACATATAGTAGTTAAAAAATATATTGAAGAGATGTTTTAAATGAAATATTGTAATAATGATATTGGCATTGAACATATAAATAATACCTATTTAATGATATAGGCAATTAATAATATAACATTGTTTTTTGTGAGGTAATGTAGTCTGAATACGTTTTTCAATCATTAAAAAAATAGAATATGATAATTAAGTCTCACTATTATTGAAAAACTAAATAATAATTTATGTATTATTATAATGGTGTTTCGTGGGAGGGTTTTATATGATAATTACATAGAGATATGGTCGTAATTATATTATGATATAATCAGTTTATCAAAAAACAAATTTCTAGAAAATAAATAGACTCCCCAAAATTCTATCATATAGGATACAAATATATGGGTTAATATATATATGGATTTGATAAAGAACTTATTTTTTCCTAAGAATATAAAATATGTCACATTATACAACATTCAATTTCCAAATTTTCATTCATTCAAATTCCACAATCCATTTTTTATTTTATTTTCAAATGACAATTTTGAAGGTAAGTGTGGACCCAAACTATTACAACCAAGTAACACCATTAAAAGGTACAAGACATTCCAATAAAGACTCTTCAGAGCTGCCTTTCCCCAGCACCTACATCAATAAAACAAACCTCCACCACCGCATGGCCGCATGGTAACATCAAAATCCGAATGGTTGTGCGCTGGTGGACACTTCCTGCTCTGATACCACATCTGAGGAAGATCCTCATAGAATGACTGAAGACTTCCACATAGAAAAACCATAAAAAAATAACCAGGAGAAATAACAAACTTTCACGAATTTAGAGAAAGGCAGTATAAAAATTTCACTTGGAACACTGTCTAACACGACTTCTCATGTAAATTCGATTCCCCGAGTCCTCAAGTGCCATCTTCATGGACCATCCCCTTGGGGAGAGGAAGATGAATTGGGAATACTCAAGCTAAGGTCGCATAAAGGTGGACGCACCTCGTTACCAGAATTTGAACGATGAGTGGAAGAACCACCACCCAAGAGGGGTGAAGCATTGGGAATTTCAATACCTGCAGTATATTCTAGGTGATTTGGAGGGAAAGAAAGACTCCCTGCTACAGACCCAGCCTTCCCAGCTTGGGGGGAGAATTCCTTGCGCATTTTTTCCCTCCTTCCTTGATATAGAGTGAATCCATCCTCATCCACCACCACTTGTTTTCCCTTCTTCACAGGATATGTACACGTTTCCTTCTCTGCCGGAACCACAACAACAGGCACCAGAGAGGGTATTACCTGACCAAAACCAGAACTTGACTCATGCATATCTCTGTTAGGGCAAGGGGAGGTCGGGGCAAAGGACAACCTCAACTCCCCTTTGTCAGGCAGAACTACAGTCTGAGCAGCCTTCAACAGGGCACTTGGAGAGCCAGGAAACACCTGAACCGGGGCATGAGAGGAGGAAAGAGCCGGAATCTGCACAGAGGGAGGCCGAACTAGTTCCTCGATCATAGAGGGAGGCACATCCACCTAAGCAGCTGGGGGGGAACCTCTTCGATGAAGACCCCCACGTCTTCGGTATCTAGTCCTCGAGTGTCCTTGATAGAAGCAGTTTGAACAATAACCCACAACCTCTTCATAGCTGATTCGTTGCGAGAATCCATCCTCATCACCCACAAAGACCCAAATGCGATGAGGAAGAGCTCTTGACACATCCATTTCAACACAGAGATGCACATACCAGGGATGAAACACACGATCGGTGGAATCATCGGTGCATAAGAAGCATCCAAGACGATCGCCGATCCCCTTTAAAACACCCGGGTTCTGAAAAGGTAGTGGCAGTCCGGGGAGGCGAAACCACAGGGCCGAATGTTTGCAATCATGTCCCCTATGAAAATCAACCGTCCACTGGAACAGAAGAAAAGGCCAGTTGTCACACCTCTGAGACTCACACGAACAAGCCCGGGCAAAGTCCTCATGAGATTGAAGATGAATACTGAAATGGTAGCGGTCAAGAACTCCAATAGTTGCCGCATTCTGCAACCCCCAAGAGGAATTCACATACCTTGCAAAGATACCCACCAAGGGCTGATCCAGACCGAATTTTTCAACCAAGGTACGCGAATTCACCGCCGCTGCTTCATGGAATTTGGAATGCGACAAAGAGAATGCAAGGGATCCATTAAGCGATTCGGATGCCTTCGGAGAGATCCTGATAGCCTGCACCTCTGGAAGGAGCGAGAGTGAGAAGGAAGGAGGAACAAAGGTCCTTGGCAGCTCCGGGAGATAGGATAGGGAGGGCACCGTCGTCCCCACGAGCTCAACCTCTAAAGGAGGGCCTGGTGCCGCCATAGGCGGCATTAGGGTTAGTCCCAACCCAAAGGGGATCCCACTCCCCATTACTCCCATTCATTCACATTGGTTTCATATATTTCATGATTATTATTGATAATTGAATAATAAAAAAAATGAGTAATAGCTATCCCCTACTGATGTTCATCATGGATTACTATTGAGTTTGATGAAATATAAATGTTAGAATCTATAGGATTTCATATACATATAAGAAATATTATCATGATAAAAAATGATTTTTTATGATGGATGACCATCAATATATACAGTATAGATTACCAGACACAACTTCATTGGTATGATTGGGGTAAAAATTTCATATTGAATTGTCATAATTGATAATTTATAGATATATATCATGTGAAAAATTATACATAGATATAATTTTTATGAAATCCTTGAGTCATAGAAAATCATGGTGTGTGGTTTATTTTGCTGATCCTATCTTTAGGCAAGTATTGACCATGAATTTATTTTTTCCTCTGATAATATGAGTAAAAAATCTAGATCCCAGTTTTAGAAAGGTTAAAGAAATATTTGGAAATACATAGATATGGTATGTGATATTTACTAATCTACCCAAATCAGTTATATGTGATGTTATTATCTGCATAGATGAATTAAAAGTGATTTATTCATCAACCCATTAAATCTATACTAAGGGAATTGAAAAACTATTTTTGGTAATATTAGATTGAAATACTCATTTTATTGTGGTCATTAAATTTCATGTAAAGGGGGATTGTAATGACCCAAACATTCATTAATGTAAATTCCTCTTGATCCAATTAAATATCTTATTTTGGTTATATAAAATGTGAACTTCATTGATTTTATGTTTTTGGATTTTAAAATACTATTATGAATTGTGACCATTTCTAATATATCCATTGAACATTGATCACATGATTAGTATGAATATAAGGCTTTAAAAAATCCAATTTACTCAGACAAAGGAAGCGATGACATCATCGAGTAGACTTGCCCCATAAGAATCCCATTTATCAGAGCTCAAAAAGGAGGTGGAGTCATTGGGCTTAGCTCTATACCAAGCCCAAGCTGAGCTTGGACATGTTAAGCTAGAGCGGAACAGACTATAGAAGAAGTGGAAGTTAATAAAAATTAAAACCTGAGCGATATTATTCGAACCACCCCAAGAGTCTGTCACCATTGCACACCTTACACTTCGGTCTTATGCGGGTGTCATAAGGGGTTATGTAACAAGAACTTATCACCATGATTATGTGCATGATTTTTGTATATAATAATGAATATACATTCATTTTATTATTGTTAGTTTCTAAATATTATTTAAAGAGAAAATAATATTTTTTGTTAATATTCAACTATGAAATCTATTTTGATGAATTAATGTATTTTTGAATTAAATAATATTTTAATAAAATATTAATAATTTAATTTTTGTTAAATATAAATGATCATTCAATTTTTATGAATGCAATTGTAATTTTTATTATGGTTTGAAAGCTGTTTAGGTCAAAACCTATGATTTTTGGTAAATGTTGGTTTTATTTTAAAAGTAAAAATTCACATTCATATAAAATTATTTGGATAAAATAAATATTATTTTTGGAATAAGGTTGTTGAAATTATCCAATGACGAATTTTTCATAATTTTCTAAGAGAGTCAAATATTTTGGTAAAAATTGAATACCGTTTAAATATATAATGTGTTTTATGACATTATAATGACCCAATATTGTGGAAATATCATACTATAAACATTATGTTCGGCCAATATATGTTTTACCATTAATGTAATGTGATTTTTGTTTGTTTTATTTATTTTACCAAACTTTGGTGGACTCTTCAAGGCTTATAAAACATTTTGTCTTTTTAAATTATTTTCCTTGAGAATGTGACACACCTCCACATACACCACCCTATTATGTTAAGAAGTTTGGAAGTTGGACTAACAAAATATTTTTTTTCCACTCTATTTTTTAATAAACCATGGGAAAAAACCATGGTCTGGTTTTTGGTTTTGATTAGTTTAATGTGAGGTGTCCCATACCTAAATAATAAAGAATTCCCTCTCCATTCCTATATAAACCCACCAAAGCTCCCACTTACTCTTCATTCAAATCCTTTATAGGTATACAAACCCCTTCCATCCTCTCTCTAGATTCCTCCCAAGGTTCCTCTATCTCCCAAGAAGCCTCTCTCTAGCCACTCCCTAGCCTTTTGGATCACACTTCCAAGTAAGGGATTTCTTCCTTTCTCGTTTTTGTCAAATTTTCTTTAAGTTGTTATGCCATTTTTTTCAATTAAAAATATTATGGTATGATTTATCACCTCCCCCATACTTCCATCTTTATGTTTGGATGATAGGATACCCCTTTATCTCTCATTAATGTGTCCCATGTACACTTGTTACCATGCCGATATTCCGTAAGGGATTTCTCTCTCTCCTTTTACATCCAAGTAATTATTTTGTATTATGCATCTATATTCCATTATGTTTATTATGACATGTATATATATGAACCCCTTACTATCCATTTCATCTAAATAATATGAGACACCCATTTCTCTCTCATCAACCATTTTTTATGTGTACTTATTTCATGTCGTTATGCTTCCAAAATTGCACAATGTTTTTCCAAGCTAACGTCGTTGTATAGTGAATACTGTGTCAATTTATCTATCAAAGGTATTAACCATTATCCAAATTTACATGTTTATTATAGAGTTTCATTTATGAATTCCACATTCCTTTATCGTGTAATAAATGATAATGTTTAATGAATCCATGTTTTATGATCCATGTGGCACACTTATGCATGAAATGCAATGTTTAAGAAAGGGTGTGCCCTAATAGCCCTCCAATGCATTGGGTAAAGTATAGTATCATGATACATCATGTTAAATGGGTGTTGACTCATTCTAATTCAAGTGAAATGAGGGTTTACTCATGAATCATGTGCTATGAGGGTTTACTCATGCTCCATGTGCAATAAGACTTGGCTCATGCTAATTCCATGTTAAGTGTTGTTGCCACATTTCCATGTTATGATTATCATGTTTTATCATGCCTTTTTGTTCATTTTTCCCTTGTGCTCCATTGATATTCCTATTGTCTAACATGTATTTTATCCCTCATGTTATTCCATGATTATTCCCTTACTTGGCTTTATAGCTCACCCTTTTCTTATGCATGTCCTCAGGTTATCTCATTCAATGCTAAGTATGAGGGAATGTAGTGGTCATGTAAAAGAAGATTTCAATAAAGATATTGTATTTAATGTTTTAAGTTGTTATGTAATGGTCTTAATCCCTAAATAAACTAGAAATCTTGATCTTCTATATTTTAAAAGTGATGTTTATGTAATAAATCTTGTTTTTTTACATAATAAAGACATTGGTTTTCATAGTTGGTATCAGAGGATTGGTTTTGTTACATTTGGGATTAGGATTAAAAAACCCTAAGGAAGCCTTAGAGACACGAATAAGTATTATAAAAACATTCCTAAGTTTTTGTGGGTATTGAGTAACTGTTTTATAAAGAAAATACATCCATGTCTGGATATGAGCAGGTAGAGGTGGCTCTGTCACAGAAGTTCCTAGGGGTGAAAACCTCGACAAGGAGTTTCTGGTTTGACCCGGGGTATCCTGGTACACGACAATGGGATTTGTTGCACTCTTGGTTACGACCCTCCCAGGGGATATGCATCAGTAAATTCACAAGCTTAGTATGAACCATTATTAAAGGGAATTAAAAAAATCCCCTAAGAATATATGTTATAAATCCAATCATGAATAACATATATTGACTCCTATGGATGCATAAGTTAAGGAAATAAAAGTTATTTATAAGTCATTAGTTTTGTCCTTGGATTATCCATTATGTGTTACCCCTATCATTTATTTTATTCCAACCAATGGCCGGTATTAGGAGTACTCAGGATAACAATTGATTTTATGATCAATGTGATGACTGTGCTAATGAGATGCCCTATCCGATTAAAGAGGGAATTACAGACATTGTCACACTTCTCTCTTATTTAACTCAAGATTTAAATAGAAACATGGGTCTAGAGGAACTTTCAACCCCCCCCCCCCAAGAAATAACAAGTCGCTATCGAGAGCTTCATGAGACAAATGCCTTCTACTTTTAATGGATCATCTGATCCCTCAATCACCGAATAATGGATAAACTCCTTTGAAAATATCTTCCCCATCGTTCAATGTTCTGAACAATAGAAGGTTCTCCTAGCTTCTTATCATATCGTGGGTGAAGCTGATCAATGGTGGAAATTGATAAAAAAATACAAAGCCTGAGGAGGAGTTCGAGGCGTTGGAGTGGAAGGATTTCTAGCACATGTTTTTTGATAAATATTTTCTACGTACCCTCCTACTTAAGATGGAAAGGGACTTCCTTGCCCTCAAGAAAAATGATGACGAATTTGTTGGAGCTTATAATGAAAAATTCACAGGGATTGCACGATACGCCTCCAAATTTGTCTTTAACCCTGAATGAATGGTTTACCACTTCTTTGGTGGGTTGAAACCTAGCCTACAGAAAGTGCTTGTGATCTGTGACATTGACAGATATGAGGAAATTGTCTGATGTGCCCTCAAGGTCGAAATGGAAATAAGAGGATCTTAGGGATATCATAAGGATAAGAAGTGTGTGGTGGAATTCAATGTTGGTGGTCCGATGGATAAATCCAATGGTGCTAAGAATATCCAGCACTATGGAAATTGCCTTAAGGGGATGAGGAAATGCTTTAGGTGTGGAAGAGAATGACACCTAGCTGTCAACTACCGTAAAAAAAACCCCTTGGATTCAATAGAGGAGAGGAACACTCTTTTTGAACCTCAACATGTTGTTCATTACTATAAATGCAAAGAACCAGGGCATCTTGCAGATCAGTTCCCTATGCCAAGGGTTTTCGGAGGCAACCAACAACCTCCAAGGCATCAAGGGTGAGCATTTTCCATCACTACTACCGATGTGAACCCCGACAATGAAGTGGTGATAGGTACGCCAATTATTCATTCACGAATAGGGAATATACTTTTTGATTTTGGTTATATGAATTCTTTTATATCCCAAAAGTTTAGTTGAACAATACCTACACAACCACAAATCATGGATTTAAAGATGTCGGTGAGTACGGAAAATGAGGCAATCATTTCATCGCATGAATATAACTCCTCCCCTGTCATAATTTGTAGATTTAATTTTTTGGAGAACCTCATCAAAATACATCTAGTGGGATGTGATGCAATTATTGGCAAGGATTGAATTTCATTATATAGAGCCAACATAAATTTCCATGAGAGGGAAATCACTCTCCATGTAGAGAATCGACCCCCCGATTCTGTACAAGTTTAAGGAGGAAGTTGAATCTTTTTTAGCTCCATAATCTCAAGCATGGATATTACTGCCCTATGAGCATGCGTATCTAGCTCAATTGATTGAGTCTAAGGAGGAAACCATCCTTGAAGACATGCCTATTGTGAGGGAATTCACAGATGTGTTTCTTGAGGAATTTCATGGTCATCCTCCTAGATGAAATGTGGAATTATCAATTGATCTTATACCTGGGGCATTGACAATATCCAAGACTCCTTTTAGAATGGCTATAGTGGAGCTTGAGGAGAGGAAGAAACAAATATAGGATAATCTGGATAAAGGGTTTATATGCCTAAGTGCTTCACCATGGGGTGTACTGGTCCTCTTCATCAAGAAGAAAAATGGGTTAATGTTCCTTTTCATTGATTATCATGAACATAAAAAAATCATGATAAAGAACAAGTATCCTCTCCCATGAATTGTTGACTTGTTCGATCAGTTACATGGAGCTAAATAATTGTCCAAGGTGGATTTGCAGTCGGGATATTATCAAGTAAGGGTGAAAAGGAAGATATCCCCAAGACTGCTTTTCGTACAAGATATTGGCACTATGAATTCATAGTAATTCCTTTCAGACTCACTAATGCTCCAACAATATTCATGGACTTGATAAATAGAGTCTTTAAAGATTATATCGACAAATTTATGGTCGTCTTTACAGATGATATTCTCATTTACTCCAAAACCAACGAGGATCACGAGGTTAATCTAACAACTATACTAGAGACCTTGTAAACGAGAAGATCTATTCAAAGTACACCAAGTGATATTTTTTGTTTAATGAGATCTCATTCTTGGGATACATCATCAAAAGAAATGGGATATCTATGGATCCCTCGAAATAGCTGCAATTGAGTGGTGGTCAAGGCCAACATTGGTAACAGATATCCATAGCTTCTTGGGGTTAGCTGGATATTATCGATGATTTGTGAGAAATTCCTCATGATTTTACAACCCTCTTACCAAGATAACTCAGAAGGGATTAAATTTTTATTTGAGTGATGAATGTGAAGAAAGCATAAAGGAGTTGAAAAAGAG
The DNA here is from genome assembly GCA_963277665.1 of Viscum album. NCBI lineage: Eukaryota > Viridiplantae > Streptophyta > Magnoliopsida > Santalales > Viscaceae > Viscum > Viscum album. The sequence continues at coordinate 1,660,580,469 of OY728153.1, forward strand.
GCTTATTACTGTGCCCATGCTAACTTTACCTATATGTGGACAACTTTTTGTGGTATTCAGTGATACTTCGAATAAGGGACTAGGTTGCGTGTTAATGTAAAATAATAATGTCATTGCCTATATTTCAAGTAAATTGAATGTTCATGAGTAGAATTATCCAACACATGATATGGAGTAGGCTGTGATGATCTTTGCCTTAAAAATTTGGTGGAATTATATCATTCTGGAGAAGTGTGAAATATATACAGACCACAAAAGCCTCAAGTATATATTCACACAGAAAGAGTTGAACATGCACCAATGAAGATGGTTAGAGCTGATCAAATCTATGATTGCTCAATCAATTACCACCCTAGGAAAGCGAACAAGGTGGTAGATGATCTAAGTAGAAATGACTTATGATTCTATCACTGATGAGAATTGAGAAGAATCCAATCTTCTTAGTTTTGATGAATACAGACAAGTGAATCATGAAGAATAGAACTCCATAAATCCTTTCACAAATGATTGCTCAACCATCTCTTTTGGAAATTTGATGGATGCCCAAAAGGATGATGTGGGAATTCAGAAAAAGTAGAAGCTATCAGAAATTGGAAATCCTTAGAGTTAAATGTTAATGAAGAAGGAATTGTAAGATTTGGGAAAAGATTATGTGTTCCATCAAGTTCAGAGCTGATGAAGAAACTTTTGGATGATGTACATTGTTCAAATTTCTCTATTAACCCAGGAAACAAAAAGATGTATCGAGATCTATGAGAGAATTTTTGTGGTATAATATGAAGAAGGATATCACTGGGTATACATAAATGTGCCTGGTGTGTCAGCTAGTGAAGGTAGAGAGGAAGATGTCTAAGGGGATGATGCAACCATTACTCATAGAAACATGGAAATGAGAGAACATCACCCTGAACTTTGTCACCGGACTTATGAAGACATCCAAAAGCAATAATTCAATCTGGGTTTTTGTAGATCATCTTACAATGTATTCACACATTATTTCAATTCAGGTGGATTTCTCATTAGATCAACTAGCAGAGATATATATCAAAGAAGTGGTAAGGCTACATGGAGTACCACTATATATTGTATCTGATCAAGATCCAAGATTCACCTCTATGTTTTGGAAGATTCTTCAACTTTCTTTGCATATTGAGCTGAACTTTAGTACATATTATCATCCTCAAACTGATGGGTAATCTGAGTGGACTATCCAAACACTTGAGGATATGTAGAGAGCATGCTCAATGGACTTTAATGGAAGATGAGATCAACATATTAATCTAGTTAAATTATTCTACAACAACAGATTCCACTCATTCATATGAATGGAACCTTAATAATCCCTATATGGAAAGAGGTGCAAAACACTGATATGTTGGGATGAAGTTGGTGAGCGTAAGCTGTTAGGACCAAAAATGGTTGAAGAAACAGTGGAGAAGGTGAAAACCATTCAGCAGCATATCAAGGAAGCCCAGAGTCGACAGAAGAGTTATGCAGATAACCATCACTGAGACCTTGAGTTTAAAGTTTGATACATGGTATTTCTATGCATATCTTTGTGGAAGAAGGTCATGAGGTTTGTAAAGAAAGGGAAGTTAAATCAAAGGTACATCGACCCATTAAATATTCTTGATCATGTCGGGGTTGTGGCCTATCGACTAGCACTTCCACCTACCATGGACAATGTACATGATGTATTTCATGTATCCCTCTTAAGTAAGTACATACCAAACCCTTCACATGAACACTCTTCAGAGGTAGTACAACTAGAGGATGATCTTTCTTATGAGGAGCAACCAGTGAAGATCTTAGATCGCTGAGAAAAAGTTCTACAAAATAAGACAGTGCCCCTCGTTAAGGTGTTATGGAGAAAACATATGTTCAAATAAGCAAAATGTAAATTAGAGGAAGTGATGAAGAAAGGTTACCCTAATCTGTTTTAGTGTGGGAAAAGGAAATTTAGAGGGAAAAATTTCTTAAGGGGAGGGGAGATTGTAACGACCCAAACATTCATTAATGGAAATTCCTCTTGACCCAATTAAATGTCTTTTTATGGTTATATAAAATGTGAACTTCATTGGTTTTAAGTATTTGTATTTTAAAATACTGTTAAGAATTATGACAGTTTCTAATATAGTCATTGAACAGTGATCACCTGATTAGTATAAATATAGGGCTGTAACAAATCCAATTTACTGAGACAAAGGAAGTGGTGGCCTCATCTAGTAGACTTGCTCTATACGAAGCCCATTTTTCAGAGCTCGGAAAGGATGTGGTGTTATTGGGATTCGATCTTGACCAAGCCCGAGCCGAGCTTTAACACGTTATGCTTGAGAGGAACCAACTATGGAAGAAGTGGAAGTTAATAAAGATTACCACATGAGCAATGTTATGCGAGCCACCCCAAGATCCTGTCACCATTGAACATCTTACCCTTCGGTCTCATACGAGTGTTATAAGGGGTTATGTAAAAATACCATAGCACTATGATTATGTTCATTATTTTTGTATATAATAATGAATATACATTCATTTTATTATTGTTATTTCGTAAATAGTTTTTAAAGTGCAAAAAGTATTTTTAGTTAATATTCCACTAAGAAATATATTTTGATGAATTAATGGATTTTTGAATTAAATATTATTTTAATAAAATATTAATAATTTAATTTTTTTTAAATATTAATTATCTTTCAATTTTTATAAATGGAATCATAATTTTTATTAATTTTTGAAAGCTGTATTGGTCAAAACCCATGAATTTTCAGTAAATGTATGTTTTTATTTTAAAAGTAAAAATTCACATATTTATTTAATTATTTAAATAAAATGAATATTATTTTTGGAATTAGGATGTCAAAATTATCCAATGGGGAATTTTTCATAATTTTCTGAGACAATCGATTTTTTGGGTTAAAATAAAATACCGTTTAAATTTATAATGTGATTTATGACTTCATGATGACCCAATAGTGATGTAATAAAATACTAAAAACATTTTTTTCGGAAAATATATATTTTAACATTAAAATAATGTAATTTTTTGTTGGTTTTATTTATTAACAGAACTTTGGTGGACCCTTTAAGGCTTATAAAACATTTTGTCTTTTTAAATTGTTTTCTTTGAAAGTGGGGCTCACCTGCACATAAGCCACCATATTATTTTAAGAATTTAGTACATTGTCCTTATAAAATATTGTTTTCCACTCACCTATGGAAAAAAACAAGGGTAAAAACCGTGGGTTGGGTTGTGGTTTTGATTAGTTTAATGTGAGGTGTCCAAAACCTAAATAATAAAGAATTCCCTCTCCTTTCCTATATAAACCCACCCACGCTCCCACTTACTCTTCATTCAATGCCTTTGGTGTTCAACAAAACCATGAAATCATCTCTCTATAATCCTCCCATGGTGCCCAATGCTCCCAAGAAGCCTCTCTCAAGAATCTCTCAAGCCTCCCCCAAGCCTTTGGGATCACACTTCCAAGTAAGAGATTTCTTCCTTTCTTGTTTTTGTCAAATTTTATTTAAGTTGTTATTCCCTTTTGTTTTCAATTAAAAATGTTGGGGTATAATTTCTCACCTCCTAAATACCTCCATTTTTATGTTTGGATTATGTGATACACCTTTCTCTCTCATTAATGTGTACCATGTACACCTGTTACCATGCCGATATTCCGTGAGGGATTTATCTCTCCTATTTTACATCTAAGTAATTCTTTTGTATTATGCATCTAAATTACATTATGTTTTTTTGTAAATGTATATATATGACCCCTTACTGTCCATTTTATGTAAATATTATGAGAAACAACTTTCTGTCTCATCAATCATGTTTTATGCGTTCTTATTTCACATCGTTATGCTACCAAAATTGCACCATGTTTTTCCAAGCCAAAGTCATTATGTAGTGAATGTCATACCCATTTCTATATCAAGGCTATTCACCTTTATACAAATTTACTTGTTGATTATAGAGTTTCATGTACGAATTCAACATTCCTTTATCATGTAATAAATGACGATGTTTAATAAATCCATGTTTTATGATCCATGTGGCACACTTATGCTTGAAATGAAATGTTTCAGAAAGGGTGCGCCCTGACAGCACTCCAATACATTGGGTAAATTATAGTATCATGATAATCATGTGAAATGGGTGTTGAATCAGGATAATTCAAGTGAAATTATGGTTTACTCATGATTCATTTTCAAGGACGGTTTACTCATGCTCAATGTGCAATGAGCCCTGACTCATGATACTTCCATGTTAAGTGTTGTCGCCACATTTCCATGTTATGATTATCATGGTTCATCATGAAATTATGTTCATTTTTTTCTTGTGCTCCATTTATATTCCTATTTTATAACATGTATTTTATTCGTTATGTTATTCTATGTTTATTCAATTACTAGGCTTTATATCTCACCCTTTTCTTATGCATGTCCTCCGGTTATCCCATGAAATGCTATATACAAGGGAATGTAATGGTCATGTAATGTATGTTTTCAATAAAGATGTCATATTTCATGTTTTAAGTTGTTATGTAATGATACTAACCCCCAAAGACACTATAACTCTCGATCTTCTTTGTTGTAACAAGTGAAGTTTATGTAATAAATATTTATTGAGTGTGTAATAAAGAACAAGGTTGTCATAGGGATTATATGTCTATAAATACATTTATATGAAATATATAGTTTATAATAATGTAGATATATATAATTTCATCTTGAGTTATATTTTTTCCTTTTGCTAGGATATTATTTCTATACAATTATTTGTTTACAAATTCATCCTTTGTTAATGATAAACAATCATGTGGGGTTACCCTCCATTGTTATGAAAATGAGAATAAGGATTATAAAATATAAGGGATGACATAAAAGTGTTTCATAATGATATTAATATTATTTTTATTATAAAAATGACAACTATTAATATATTAACAATCAAGTTATCAAAATAGATGACAAGTATTTCAAAATCTATTTTGAAAATATCTAAACGGAGCTTGGATGTTGTTTCCCATATTTTTTTATATGATGATACTTAAGGTGAATATATGTTATGTATATAATAATTTTAATATAATTAAGTGATTTTTTTTAGTTTCACAAAAATTACCTATGAAATAATTATAGTCAATATATTATGGTTATTAGTATGGAATACCATTAAAAAATGAACATCGTTATTTCTTGGAGGTATTGTGGAGGACCATTAGCAGGTTTTGGGATAACATGTGGGATTCCATCAAAATCATATATACATTCTATCATATTAATTTCAGTATTATAATATAATTATTATGAGGAGTATAAATGCATTACATCAATGTTTTAATATAAACAATTCATCAAGAGAATTTAAACTCAATACTATATTATTTTAAATTCTAAAACAAATTCCAAATTATCAAACTAAACATGCAAAAAATTTTGGTTTCTTTTTGGAAGACCCATTATAATACTACATGGTGTGATGATTAGAACTCCTCATGGATAAAATAATCACGATTTTATTTCTCTCAGACCCTTAAACAAAAGGATCTATGAAACTGTGGTCTAAGGGAGTTCCAAAAAGAGTGCAAAAAAATTAATGTCTTTTATTTACACCCTAAGATATATAAAACTATCATCTAGTAATTTTTGAAATAAAAAAATTCATGTTTGATACAAAAATCGAAATATAAGAGATACACCACTCGATAATCCATTTTAATTCAATCCCCAAAAAATAAAGAATATTATGTTGTTTATCATTTTTTTCAACTGAAGAGTGAAGAAATCATAGTATACAAGTTATTACTTATTTAACAATCATGATGATTAAACCTAACCATCATGTCATGAAATATATTATACAATGTTACATTCATCCGATAAATTGGTAAAATATTTAATATATAAAATAATTAAATATTAAAAAAAAACAAATCAATATTGTCTGAAAAATTAAGTTTTTTATTTTATTGTGCTTCTTAAATTATAACGGTATTAAATTATGTATTATTAAGTGGTATTTCATTTATCCTTTTTAAGAATTATTAATTAGGATAATTCAGCCGGTCATATGGAAGGAATAATATAAACACAATTTTGGGAATATAATTCCCATATTTCATTTATTACATATAGGAAACACTCAAACATTTTGATGATATATACATATATAGAAAATAATATGTTTTTTATTACCAACATTGAAGAGGAGAATATATATTCTTTCCCAGTAGAATTTCTCATTATTGAACAATAATTTATGATAAGGAGAGTTTCATTATATCATGGATCTGAGAGTAAGTTATAGGTAAAAGAAAAATTTATTTAATTGAAAAATAATATAATTAAAATATATAATTATTTACTAAAAAATAAATTATCTTAGTAAATAAATATCCACATCATATATTATAAATACCAAATATTTTTAGTATCATCATGAAGGATATTTGGGATGAAAATTTCATGTGTAGAAAAATGAGATTGTGTTTGATGTTATTAAATTCAAATTTAAAATAATTTTTATGTAAAAATTATATGATTCTAATTTTTTTTACCTTCTCATAAAAACTGAGATATGATTATGATAATTATATTACATGTTGGTGGTTCAATTTACTAGAAAAATATCATTTATATTTATATAAATAAACTACTTATGGAAAAATTTTCCAAGACATATTAATGTCGTAAAAGTTATGGCCAAATGAGAAATTTGTTTTTTATAAGAATGATATGATTTTAAAGTTATTTATGGTGTATTGTATTCCATGATTGGTGCATCATATAATTTTTAACTGAGTAAAAATTACTTCATTGAGATGAGAAATAGTTTAAATGTTTAATAAAAAATGAGAATATGATACAAAAAACCATTAAAATGAAGCATTAATATAAATTCAACTCATTAATCATCATTAAATAAAATAACAGTTGATAAATTAATGATATAAATTTAGTATTTTGGAGTGTTTATCCTTATTGAACAACTATCGGTTGATTTTTGATGATATTTCAATAAGTATAGTACAATAGTAGTGAATATTTTATTACATTGTTGTATTCATGTCTATAAGTAATTTTTAGTAAATTATTTATTCACCATTATCAAAATTATATTCGTGGATTATTTTTTAATGTTAGATGTATTGATGAATAATTATATTTTTTACTAAAGTGAAATTGAAGAGAAAATAGTGGGGTCGGTAACTAATGGTTACCAATTTTCATCACAGATCTATCATTGGTTAATCCTTATTATAGAAATAATATATAGGGATTGGAATTAAAATTGATTATTCACCATAAATTATTGTTTATCAATATATATAAATTATATGAATGATGTATAAAGTATGATTGTTTTTTATTTTGAATGTATTTTGAACATCGTCATTAAATGTTTTTGTACTTTTAATTTATATTTGTATTATTGTTAGAATTATTATTATTATTGTATAATTTATATATATCAACAATGATTTTGTTTACAGAATATATGATGCTAGTTTGGTAATCATTTGATCAAATTTTATGATTTTTTAACTCTATGATTATATATATAATACATATTAGTTGACTAAGTTTCAATATTAATTTTCACATCTGATAATACTACATAGTATATTGATGATATTTTCTATGATATATGTGTCATAAACAAGATAATAGTATTATCATTATATGATAAGGTCATTATCATTAATATGAATAATATTATACCATAATATTATATCATTAACAACCAATTTTTTATATTATTTTTATGTGTGAGTTTGTTTTCATTCCAAATTACAGTAGCAATGAAATAATTGGGATATAGAGATCCCAAGAACAAACATTCCATTTCCATTTGGAGATATTAATATGGACTAATTTAATGTGAGATGTTTTATTGGTCTCATTATAATGATACAATACAACACTATATCAAATCTATGGGGTTTGGCTCTGCTGGTCAAAGACATATTTGGTTTAAGGATTCTATATATTAACCACATTCACAGTGGAAGAATATTCATAATAATATTTTATAATAATTTCAATTAGATTTACCATTAATGATGATGATATAATTCAGTTCATATGGTATTATATATTTCACATAACCAATTTTAAAGTTTTCACATATCCTTAACGAGAATTTATTTTACATATGTTCATTCTGTTTCATATTGATTTGGATTATTTTGAAACACCTAGTTTTTTTATTTTAATTTTTTGAAATTCACAATAATTATCATTTTATTGATATATGATTTTAAATTAAATATATAAGGGGATTTTTTATTGCATCACATAATTAAATAAGAATGACATTAAATATTAAAAATTAGATCACTATTAAGGGCACACATCATGATTATCTCTAAATGAGTCCACATGAAAATAATTTTGTCATAAATTTTATTTTTTATTTCATATATGTTTTTATATTATAGAACTTTATTCTTATTAATTAATTTGGTATAGACATTTAGGACCTGTAGATAAAAAATTTAATGGATAATTCAATTAATGACATTAAATATTACATATTTGTATTCAACAATAATTAGTATAATTGAGTATTATTTTTTTTTAAATTCTATTATAAATTATAAAAATAATTATCATCATTATGGAATTGGATGCTAATTTTATTTTTTAGAAAATATAATCATTGGATTCCTTATACAAAACTAGTCCTTTAATGACTTCCTACTGATGTAAAAGATGATAGTGTACACCACCACATTATGGTTCAATTTATTCAATTTCACACTATTGAGTGGAACAAACCAAATTGATTAGTTCATCAACTTTTATATAATCATTAAATCCCAAATCCAATAATTAGGATTATAGTTTTAAAAGAATTAAATTGATTATGATATTGGATAATTTTTGGAATATTTGATCTCTAGTTGAACATTACAAAAACACTATTTATCGAGTTATGTGATTGAATAAATACTTCTCATGTTATATAGAATTAGAAACAATTATTACTTCTTGATTATCATGTTGAGTACATGATGATTCAGTAGATGATAATGTGGATATTTATCAGAGTATATGGGGAAATCACATGAAATCATATTTTAATTTAATTTATTTTTAAAAATAATATATATATATATATTACATATATTAAACATTTTCTGATATATAGATTGAGTTTATTTTTAAATTACATGATATGAGTTCCTTAAATAGTAGGTTGTCTATGATTTTAATGATTTATGTCATTTCTAATAAATGTGCATGTGTGTAGTCTATTTTCTAAAATGTTTAAACATTGAAAAGATACTCAACACATAATTTTTTATATAAAAAACAACATATTACAGAATAAAATTTTACACATCATCCTAAATAATTTTATGTGACTCAAAAATAAACACTAAGAAAAAATTCTCATTTGTAAATGATTCTAGCCTCACATTTTATATATTTATTAATTTTTAATTTTATAAAACACATTAAAAATAATCATTATATGTGGGAAGTGATTTTTCTTTATCATATTTTTTTATTTTATTCTTTCGAGTTCCTATTTTTAGACGATATCTCATTGCAATTATTATTTTTCTATGATATTGATTTTGAACAATATTTTTTTAGGGTTTTCCAATTATGTCTCATAATAAATATGTTATAATTTTTGTAGTTTTAAAACACCAGTAGACCAAATTTATTGAGTTAAAATTGCTATGACAGATACATTACTCATATAGCAGTAGTTAATAATTTTTAACCACGACAAAAAATTATAGAGCCATAATATTGAATAGGGTATTGTTTTAGTATTCATTGACTGGTTTTATGTATTTTTATGATGTTATTGTTATATATATTGGTAATATTTTATAAAATATAAAAATTGTATTAATAATTATTTTTTGTATACTTATATTAAAAATGTTAGTATGGTAGTTAAAATTTAAAATAAAATTTAAAATATATCATTTCATTTAAAAATAATTTTTGAATTTCATTTTTTATTATAATTATTATAAACTATTTTTTTATTTATAGTCTAATAAATAATTTAAAAAATATTAATATGACAATTAAAATGACTATAAAAATTATTAATAATATATTTTAAATAAATTACATATAAATAATGTCCCTGCATGTAATATTTAACTACTATATTCATTATAGATAACAAATCATATAATAATTCCTAGATAGAACACTATATTTATTATCAACTTATTATATCTTTGGTTTTATAAAATAGAGACATTGTGGCCTATATCCATCCATGCCGCATAAGATTTCTACAAAGTAGAGAAATTTGTTTTTCAACTATTGTTCTCCTATCATAATATTTTGGGGGAACGAGATAATAGATGTATTAATTTTTTTTCGACATTGTAAAAAATTCAGAAGAAATATTTTAATATCAATATGAGTATAATTCTCTACTTGAGTTTCTTCTAGTTCCGATCTATTGAGGAATAATTTTCTATATATTGGGAAAATATTTTCATTCTCAAAATCAAATACGTCTTAAAAGTTCAATTTCATACAAAAAATAATCATGCTCTATCATCCCACTATTATAGATTTCTTTTTCCACATTAGTTTTTCTACCTATTGGCTCAAAAATATATCAGAATACTTGGTCCATATTTCATGATGGGATAAATGGGTATCCCACATTTTGAATCCTAGTGTATTTGAGTTTCTTGTAATTTCATTCCCACACGTTCATCCCACCATGATGATGAAACCGACATGTAAAAAAGAAAACCACTAATGTATGATTTCATAATTGTAATGACAAACATCAATCCATGTGTTGAGACAATAAAAATAATACTTATGGCCAGGGAATATCATAACCACCAATTAAATTCCCCAGATAAATATCATTCACTCTATAACACCCCAAACATTTTATGGTATGCTTCGCTTAAATACATTATATTCATAGAATATATTTCATAAAGAATATTTTTCTTTTGAAACAACACTTGGTTATTTAAGAGATAGATAAAACCTAACTATTAAACATAAATAATCCACTTCTATATTTTTTATTTTGAAAAAACAGTCATCTAGGTTTTGAACAGTAAGTTATTTGGAGTGTGATAGAACGAACTTGATTTTTGGATGAATAGTAACATACCCCTATGAATAGTATTATGAATAGTAATATGACCCTTAAAATAGTAAATATTGATAATATTTTATTTTCTTAAGGTAGTAAGATAATGAGATCTTAATTAATTTTTCAATGTGATATATAACTAATTATATCTTTAAAATAGTTATTTTTCGAATTAACTATGATTTTATATAATAATTAAATTAAAAATAAATAGATAACTATTTTCAGAAAACGGAGTTCATTTTTGAATTCTACACATTGAAAAATGGATAGGGTGAATTTTTGTGATTTTTCTAAAATACTTGATTTTTTTGTGAATAGTAAAAATACAGTTTTTAGTTTTTGATAGTTTAATGACATCATAATGATTAAATAATTTAATATAAAAGGATGTTAGACTTTTATACTGTAACATATGACATGACGTGTACCTATTGGAAAAAACCAAGGAAAAATACGATGGGAATGCCCATGGTTTTGCCAAAACCACTAATAAGGTGTCCCTTTTAATTAATAAAAAATCCCTTTTAATTACTATAAATACCCCCTCACCCCCTTCATTTTATTTCATTCCAAACTCATTATACTCTAATATATTATGTTATTATATCTCTATGAGTCCACCCATGGTGTCCTCAAAACCCCAAGGTCCCAACCTTCATGTTTGGGGAGATACTCTACAAGGTAAGATAATCAACCACCCTTATCTTTTCTTAAAGATTTCATTTTATGTTTTATCTTTTATATTCAATTGGATTATGTAGGGATATTTCATTAAATATTCCCTTTACTTCCCATATTATGTAATAGTGATAATATACCCTCTTTCTCTCATAAAACTATTTTATTAAATTTTAAGTGACGCCGTAAGGCTGCCGAATTTTTCGTAAGAGATTTCTTGATTTTTCTTTTATTTTGAGTTCCATTATTTTATACTTCATTCCTCATATCCCCTCATCCGAATGATATGATAATTAAATTACCTTAAATGAACTGGAATTATATTATGCCAATGTAATATTTCATTATCATCTCTCTTTCCCCCTCCCCTTATACTAAATATAAATACACTGTCTGAGATGTCTTAATTTATCACATTCAAGGACGACAGGTTCTCAATTTTCATTACCATATTTAAATCTATCCAAGGAACTATTTTTATGGTTGAACCAAATATGAATATATTTATTTCATCTTATCAATGTCCTCGAATCTCTACACACTCATAATATCAAATAATAATACAAAACAAGTTCATTTTACAAAAAACATCCAAGCTAAGTCCTAGTGTTTATCAATCACTTTTAACTAATGATTCATCATCAAGTATATAACCTAGAATCATTATATGATCATTTATAACACTTTAACATAACTAATAATATATATTAACAATTCCGTATGTTTAACCACATTTCAAACGAACTTCGATTCATGTATTCAAGTAAATGATTCATGAACACCAAGGAAGAAAATGCTTCCAAAACAATAAAACTAAACCTCTTAAACCCATAAAAGGTCCATGAATGGACCTAATAATGTTATAATAAACCAATTAAATGTAAAATATGTTCTGTAATTTTTAATTAATGAAGATAAATTTTATTTTTCAGGTCATTACAACAAATTAAGAACACACTCTAGCATAAGTTAAGGGGTTTCTCATCTCACTTTTAATTATGTGAGATTTATATTTTTCACCACATATTTCTTGCAAGTGGTATATGTGAACTACTATGTGATATATAATATAATTATTCTATATATTTTCATGGAATTAAATTATTCATTTTATAATTATTAATTCTTGGTTACACGAAATGATTTATTACAATGTGGTTAAGGGCTTTGTGTCAATTTTCTATTTCGTTGTGACTTACTTTGTTTTGTGCAACTAATAATCCCTATGTGGTGTACCTACTGCCCACATGAGATCATATTTCATATAGAATTATATTTTATTTTAAATATCCATTTTCTTATATCATGGATATGTTTATTTTCTAAACCGTATACCATTTTACATATGGTGTATAATTGAAAAGTAATATTAACTATGGAAATATTGATGAATCTATATTCTATACTCTATATGGATATTGAGAAGGCATATATATATTTTATTAAATAAATGCTTAAATAAATATTTGGACTTTTAATGGAGGGTGGGGCCTACTATATCCCCTTTGTCCATTGACAGGTCTAATGAGACAAATCAATTGGCGACAAACCCTCTGAGTTTGATTACAAAAATCGGACGGGTTTCTACCCACAGAACGAAACTGTTTTAATGGTATTATGGTATCAGGTTCTGGATACATGACGTACAATTAACAATAATTCTCTTTATTCATTATCTGTTATTACTATCCATGAGATATTCACAATGAAAAAATCCATGGATGTAGTTTCATTCTTAGTTAATTAATGGCATGAGTTTTCAATTATTCACCATTCCATATTGATATGTCAAATTGATTATGATTTAGTTATTATTGATTCATGATTCCACTATCTATAAACCTTATTGAGAATTTGAGCTCAACCATTTCAAATTTTTACCTTCAATAGGTGATGAAGAAGAGATCATTTATTGAGTTTCTATGGATGTTGTTTTTATTTTTATTTTTTTGTATTTTGTAACCTTTCCTAATGTAATTTGAGTTACATATCTGTATCTAGTTTCATCAAGACTACTAAAATAATCATTCCATCAGAATTTTCCATTCCTTATAACCATTCCATTATTACAATTAATGCACTAACTCTGGTCTAGAGGGTTTAGGGGTTACAGTTGGTATCATAGGAAGTTTAGTAGAAAACATGGAAACTAGAGTTGGAAATGTATAGTAGGGAACAACGAACTAAGGATATATTTGATGATAATTGTAAAAGAATATCCTGGTATTTTTGTAAGGAATAGATTATATTAATCCTTCAAGAAAATATATCCCTGTCTGGATATGAGCAGGTAGAGGTTGCTCTGGCACTGATGTACTATGGAGTGAATGCTCAGACAAGGAGTTTTAGGCTTGACCCGAGGTATCCTAGTACATGAAAACAGGCCTTAATTCACTCTTGTTTATGACACTCCTGAGAGATATACATATGATAATTCATATAATCTTTACAAGACATTATGAAATATTGAAATGTATATTATTCCTCAAACAATCCAATTTTCTGATTATGGGATTAGCCATCCATAGGATCTCAATTTATGATAAGTATTTTGTTAATTTAAGATTATACATTATGATTCATACCCTAATCTAGCATGTTCCATTATTTAGAAATGAAACCTAATTGAAGAAGGGGAATCAACAATCATGGGAAATATAGGGATTTCCCCACTAAGAAAGTCAATATAATAAATGTTGGAGAAGATCAGATCATGACCATATTAGGAAAACTTACTCAGGCTATAAGAAAAAACCATTCCGCACCTATATTGGATTGTTTTATTAGGTAGAAGCCCCCATCTTCTAACGAGACTACTAATCCAGTGGTTGTTGAGAAATGGATAAAGTACCTTGAAAATATATTAATGGCATTAAGATGCAATGAAAATGAAAAGGTAGTACTGGATGTTTATTGTCTCAAGGGTGACACTGATCAATGGTTGTCCTTTATTTTAGAATACCATGGAGGAAGAAAGAATAGAATATATTGAATGGAGGAATTTTAAGTAAATATTCTTCGAAAAATATTTCCCTTGTGAGAAACGAACCAAAATGAAGAGGAAATTCCTTGGAATAATGTAAAGGGATGAAGACAATGTTGTAGAGTATAAGGATACCTTCACAAGGCTAGCCAGGTATGTCATAGATTATGTACGTGACTTGGCAGACAAGATTGATCATTTCATTGATGGCCTTATTCCAAGTCTCTGATGAGCATTGGATTTTCCAAAATTTTCATCATATGATGAAATTGTCTCAAGTTCCATCAAAATAGAGAATGAATTTTATATATTAAATTTCTTCAAGGGAAACCAAGATAACATGTATTACTCTAATAACCAAGGGAAAGGTGAAGCACCAACTAGGAATATAGGAACAATGAAATTCCCATTATGCAAGAACTATGGAATGAATCATCTCTAGATATACTTGAAATACATAGGAGCTATAAGTGTGGAGAAAAGGGTCATGGATCTCATGAATTCTAGGGGAAGAAACAATTTGATGGTGTTAACTACTAAAATTGTAGAGATATGGGAAACTATGCATATGAGTGTCCTAAACGCCAACGCAACAGGCCTTAGAAAATTCCAAGAGAGTATGGGAGGGTTTATGCGATAACAAGAGTGGAAGTTGGTGTTCCTAATGATGTAGTGGCATGTAATTTAATTGTTTCCTCAAACATAGCCACCAATTTATTTTATTCTAGATCATATCATTCATTTATATCTTCCCAGTTTCCATGAAAATTAGACATGTCCAATTTGATTTAATAAAGGAGTTATCAGTCAAAACTCTTAGGTGATGCATCATTACAACAAAGTCATGTCAAATAACCCCCCTCGTGACACATAAACGTGCTTTAGTTTCTAACCTTATCATTATAACAATGACTGAATTTGATATAATTCTCAGTATGAATTGGTAGTCAAATAATGATGCAAATATTGATTGTAAGAAAAAAGAAGTTAATTTTTTTTAAAATGGAGTAGAATCTCTTATCTTTAAAGAAGACAACTCACCATGTGATTTTTATCTAGACCAACCCCCAGTAGCTCTATGGAATGCAATTCTTGGATAGTAAGAGAACCCATTATCTATGGGTGAGTAATGAAATATTCGAATTAAATATGTGCATATAGTGAAAGAATACATTGATTTGTTTCCAGAGGATTTACATAGGCATCCTCTAGAGAGGGAGATTTCATTTTCCAATGACTTAATTCTTAGTGAAAGACCTATATCAATGATGCCCTATAGAATGGCCACTGTGAAGTTAGTGGAGCTAACAAAACAACTAGAGGAGTGGAGTGACAAAGGATTTATTTGATCTAGTGTTTCTCTATGGGAAGCCCTGGTCTTGTTTGTCAAAAAGAATGATGGATCCATGCAGCTATGCATTAATTATAAGGAAATCAATTCCATTACAATAATGAATAAGTATCATCTACCTTGTATTGATGATTTATTTGATAAAATTCATTGATCACAAAACTTTATGTAGATTGAACTTTTATCCGAATATCATTATCAGCGTGTGAGGAAGGAATATATTCCTAAGATAGTATTTCAAACTAGGTATGGGCATTATGAGTTTATAGTTATTTTTTTTTGGACCGACTAATTCACCCTTTATTTTCATGTATTTAATGAATAGTATTTGTAATGAATATCTTGATAACTTGGTTGTGGTATTCATCAATGATATAATGGTACACTCAGAAAGCTATAAAGATCATGAGGCTCACTTGCAGATTACTCTGAAAACTCTTAGATGAATTGAATTATATGGGATGTTTAGAAAGTGCGAATTATGGATTCAATTAGTTTCTTTTATAGGCCATATTGTCACTAAGGATGGAATCCTAGTTGATCCAACGAAGATAAAGGCAATCCATGATTTTCCCATGACAACAAACATAACTGAGGTACGCAGTTTTATTGGATTAATAGGTTACTATCGGCGTTTCGTTCATAATTTTTCCCGAATGGCTAAACTACCAACCATTCTCACACGTAAAGGAGTTAAGTTTGTGTGTACAAACGAATGTATAGAATGATTCGAAGAATTGAGAATAATATTTGTCAATTCTCCAATTTTGACTCTTCCATCTGGAAGTGAAGGATGACTAATATATAGTGATGCATTAATGAATGGGATGGGTTGCGTCCTTATGGAAAATGGTAAAGTTATTGCTTATACATCATGGAAGTTTAAGACTCATGAGAAAAAGTATCCAACACATGATCTTGAGATAGAAGCTGCAATATTTTCTCTAAAGATATGGAGAAATTATCTTTATGGTGAAAAATATGAGATATACAGAGATCTATAGAGTTTGACTAAACACGAGGCAAAGGAGATGGATCGATTTACTCAGAGATTACGATTGTTCAATACACAACCACCCAGTAACAGAAAATATTGTGGCATATGCATTAAGCAAGATATATCATGGACTTCTGACTCAAATGATGATTGAGAGAGATCCTATATTCATGGATCTACTAAATATGGATATTGGAATTGATAAGGAATGGGAAACATCTTTCCTCTTTTAAATGATTGCTAAACCATATTTACTAGAAAAGATAAAATGCTCTCAATCTAATGATAAAAATATACACATGAAAATTATTGTTGTTATGTATGGAAGATCGGAAGACTTCATGTATGAGGACAGAGTTCTAATGTTTGGAAGAGGTTATGCGTTCCATCCATACCTGATCTAAAAATGGTACAATTAGATGATTATCATAGCTCAAATTTCCCTATACAATTAGTTAGAATAATGATGTATAGAGATCTGAAGGAATATTTCTGGTGGGATAATATGAAGTGGGAAATTGCTAACTACGTGTCAAGGTGTCTAGTTTTTCAACAAGTGAAGGCAGAGAGACAACATACTAGAGTAGTGATGAAACCTCTACCTATTCTTATGTGGATGTGGGATAACATTATGATAGATTTTTTCACTGGACTACTGAGGACACATAGAAAGAATGATACTATATGGGTAATTGTTGATCATCTCACAAATTCAGCACATTCCCTTCCTATAAGAGCGGATTTTCACTTGAGTGCCTGGAAAGACATTATATTAATGATGTTGTAAGACTTAATGGTGCACATCTATAGATTGTGTCTAATCAAGATCCCCGGTTTACATCGAAATTCTGGAAAAGTATCCAGAAAGCTTTGAATACTAAGCTTCGTTTGAGTACTACTTATCACCCCCAAACTGACAGACAATATGAAAGGACTATTCAAACTCAATAAGACATGATGTGGTCATGATATATTTACATTCAAGGTACGTGGGATAAATACCTACATTTTGTGGAATTTTCATACAACAACAGTTTCCATTTTAGTATTCAAATGGATCCATATGAGGCATTATATAGAAAGAGGTGATGACCTCCCACTTTTTGGGATGAAGTTGGTGAGAGGAAACTTTTCAGTCTAGAATATATTGAAGTGACCAGGAAAAAGGTTAAGACAATACAATCCCATATGAAAGCATCCAAAAGTATGCAGAAGAGTTATTTTGACAAAAAAAGAAAGGATTTGTAATTCCAAGTGGGAGATCATGATTTTCTAAAAGTACCTTCATGGAAGGGTGTATTAAGGTTTGGTAAGAAATGGAAACTGAGCCCCTGGTACATCAGACCATTTGAGATTTTGGAAATAATAGGAGCTGTAGCATACCATTTAGAAATTCCCCCAAGTCTCTCCAAAGTCCATGATATATTCCATGTGTCATTGTGGATGAAATACATGCCAGACCCAATACATGAACTCCCATATGAAGAAATTTAATTGGAACAAGATTTGTCATACTGTGAAGAGCCTATCAAAATCCTTGAAACAAGGGATCAGGTATTGAGAAACTGAAAAAATAATCTAGTAAAGGTTCTTTGGAGAAACCAAAATATGGAGGAAGAAATATGAAAACCTGAGGATGTTATGAAGAAGAACCACCCACATCTTTTTAGGGAGCTTTATACATTAAATTTTGAGGATGAAATTTCTTAAGGAGGGAATAATATAACACCACAAAAATTTTATGGAATTATTCCCCTAAATACATTATATTCATAGCCTATATTTCATAAAGCACCGTGTTCCTTTGAAACAACACTTGGTTATTTAAGAGATAGTCAAAACCTAGAAATTAATCTTAAATTTACCACTTCTATGTTTTAAATTTCGAAAAACAGTCATCTACAATTGTGACCAGTAAGTCATTTCAAGTCTAATAGAACCAACATGATTTTTTGATGAATAGTAGCATACCCCTATGAATAGTAATATGAAAAGTAATATGACCCTTAGAAATAGAAAATAATAATTATATTTTATTTTCTTAAGGTAATAAGATAATGAGATCTTAATTAATTTTTCAATGTGATATATAACTAATTATATCTTTAAAATGGTTATCTTTCAAATGAACTATGATTTTATTTAAAAATTAAATTTCAAATACATAGAAAATTATTTTCAAAAAAATGGAGTTCATTTTTAAATTATACTCTTCGAAAACTTGTTAGGAAGAATTTATGGGATTTTTCAAAAATACTTGAATTTTTGGTGAATAATAAAAATATAGTTTTGAGTTTTCAATAGTTTGATGACATCATAATGATGTAATAACTAAATATAAAAGTATGGTAGACATGTGTATAGTAACATATTACATGAGGTGTACCAATTTGAAAATACTATGGGCAAATACCATGGTCAAGCCCATGGTTTTTTAAAAAACATTAATTAATAAAAAACACCCTCTTAATTACTATAAATACCCACTCACCCACATCATTTAAACTCATTAAAAACTCATTATCCTCAAATATTTAATGGTATTACATCCCTAGGACTCCTAACAAGGTTTCATCAAACCCCCAAGGTCCCAACAATCATGTTTTGGGAGTAAATCTACAAGGTAAGAGAATGAACCACCCTTCTCTTTTCTTAAAGATTTCATTTTATTTTTTCTCTTTTATTTTCAATTTGATTATGAGCAGATATTTCATTACATAATCCCATTACATCCAATATTATTTAATAGTGATTAGATACCCCCATTCTCTCATCAATCTATTTTATTAAATTTTAAGTGATGCAATTAGGCTGCCGAATTTTTGAAATATATTTCTCTATTTTTCTCTTATTTTGAGTTCCATTCTTTAATAATTGTTTCCTCATCTACCCTCATCCATATTATTTTATAATTACATTAACATACATGAACTGGAACTATATTATGCAAATGGAATATTTCATTATCATCTCTCTTTCCCCCTCCTCTTATACTAAATATAAAAACATCGTCCGAGATGTGTTAATCTATCACATTCAAGGACGACGGGTCCTCAATTATTGTTCCCATATCTAATTCTGGCCATGATTTTTTTATGTTTGAACCAGATAATAATATATTTATTTCATCTCATTAATGTTCTAAAATCCCTACACATTCATAATATGTAATAATAATACAAACCAAGTTCATTGTACACAAAACTACCAAGCTAAATCCAAGCATTTATCAATAACATTTTACTAATGATTCATCCTCAAGTATATAACCCAATATCTTTATAAGATAATTTATATATATTTAATGTAACTAATAATATATATTAACAATTCTAATTGTTTAACCACATTTCAAATGAACTTCGATTCATGAATGCAAGTAAACGAATCATGAAAACCAAGGGAAAAAATGTTTCCAAAACAATAAAATTGAACCTCTTAAACCCATAAAAAGGGCCATGAATGAACCTAATAAGGTTATATTAAAACAATTACATGTATAGGAAGTTCTGGAATTATTAATTAACGAAGCTAAATTTTATTATTCATGTAATTAAAACAATCGAAAACACACTCGAGCATAAGGTAAGGGGTTTCTCTTCTCACTTTTAATTATGTGAGATTTCCATTATTAAACACTTATTTCTTGAATGTGGTATATGTGTACTTACATTTGATATATAATATCATGATTCTCTAAATTTTAATGGTATTAAATTATTCATTATAATATTATTAATTCTTGGTCACATGAAATGATTGATTATAATGCGGTAACATGCTTTATGTCAATGTTCCATTTCGTTGTGACTTACTTTGTTTTGTGCACCTAATAATCCTTATGTGGTGAACTTACTTACCATTTGAGATCAATTTTCCAATAAAATTATATTTCTATTAAATATCCATAATCTCATATCATGGATATTTTTATTTTATAAACCGTATAACATTTCACATATGGTGTATAATTGAAACGTTATTTTAACTATGGAAATATTGATGAATCTGTATTCACTACTCTATAAGAATATTTAAATGGCATATTTCTCTTGTATTAAATCAATTTATAAAGAATGATTTGGACTTTCAGCTGTGGTTGGGGCTTTCTATAGCCCCTCAATGCATCGATAGGTCTCATGAGACAAATCAGTTGGCGATTAACACTTTGAGTTTGTTTCAAAAAAATCAGACTGGTTTCTACTCACAAAACTAAACCATTTTAAAGGTATTATGGTATCATGATCCAGATACCTAATATCAAATTAGCAAGAATTATATTTTTTTATTATCAATTTTTACTATCCATAAGATATTCACTATGAAAAAATCTATGGATGCAGTTTCATTCTCAGTTTATTAATGGTGCCAGTTTTCATTTATTCACCATGCCATATTGATATGTAAAATTGGTTTTGATTCAATTATTATTGATTCATACTTCCAAAATTTTTATCCCTTTCTGAGAATTTGAGCTCACCCATTTCAACATTTTTACCTTTAATAGGTGATGAAGAGTAGATCATTTATTGAGTTTATGTGGATTCAGTTTTTAGTTTTTGTTATGTTTTGTATTTTGTAACCTTTTACAATGTTAATTGAGTTACATCTATGTATCTAGTTTCTTCAAGACATTTAAACTGATCGTTCCTTTAGGATTTTCATTTGTTCTAACCATGCCAATATAACAAGTATTGCACTGACTCTGTTTTAGATGGGTTAGGGTGTAACACACTCATTATCACTTGTTTAAAATTAATTTACAGATTTCCCTTAGGATATATGTTCTCTATCAATCTCCCACCCATATTAATCCCTAGATAGACATTTATCTCGGAAATGGGATGCATTATCAAACAAAATCACTAAAAAATAGACCATAATATTATGATAGGGATATTATAGGGTATCACACTACATATCCCACCATACCAATGAAAAAATTATCTGTCCACCATTGAATATTAATTAATATACAAAAAGTATAATGACATGGAAATTAGATTATTATACTGGGATTCTTCAATTATTATGCTTATAAATAAAGTAATTGTTATATATTTCTTATTAATAGATTATTCCCCTGAAAACACATATAAACTTATCCCAATATACCTAGGGTTTGTTTTTTAATTATATTTATGTGTTAATAAATCCATGGGTCAACAGGGGTTTTCAAAATGGCATAAATTAAATATTGTTTACTTGTATCATCATTTCAAATGTCATAAGTGAACACAAAATTATGACAACCACAAAATAGGAAATAGGAGGAAACCATCCACACATGTAGTCATTTATATAGAAAATTTGTCTATATTCAAGGAGGTATTTGGAAAACTCTACACATGATACCCTAAGAGGTGGTTCTATAACCAAAACACAACTTGATGACAATTTGAATTGAAAAAATCAATCAATCATAACATTATAAAATTTAAAATAAATATCTCATTTCACCTCATCGTTCATTGAAACAGGAGCTAAGATATTTATTTTTCAGTTTAATTATATCATATTATCACAAGTCACCAAAATGAATCATATAAACACACACATAGTTAATAGGGTTATAGATATACGTTTCAATTTAGTTACCTTAGAAAATACCCTTTAGATGTGTTGGTTATGTAAATGTTTTTATAGCCTCTGGGGAATTTCAACATTTACTATAGGGGGCATGGATTTTCTAATACAACTATTCTACAAGTTAACCAATATTCTTCTTGCTTCTAAAAATGATCCTTAGTTATGCTCACCAAAGGATACCATGATATTAATTTTCAATTCTCAAATTGATAAGGATAAGTAGATTTCTCTAGAAATTTTAAATGATGAACAACCACAAAATTTGTATCTAAAACATTCTATAGGACATTCCATCTCTTAGAGAAACTATTGATGTATAGAAAGGGAATTCATGTAGTAAACACAAGAGGATGAATTTTTTTAGTAGGAATTACTCACTTGAGACAAAAAATGAAAATATTATCGCAATTATATTTAAATTGAAATAATTACCAGGTCCAAACCCATATGATTTAATAGTCATTGAATACATTTTTTTGCACATGTGTCTTCCAAAAAATCAAATAAAATAAAAAACCCTTTATTTCATTATACATCTGTGGTCTGGTGTTTTATCATCACAACATGAAGCTAGTTTGGAGGTATACCTTCAACTATATTGTTATAAATCTAACATTTCATTCATTTATAAAATTATAATTAAAAATTATCTACCAAATTAGAATTACCAAGAACCATAAACCATAGTATCGTGAATTGGCTATCATATTGTAAACATATAGAGTTTCATGACATAGAAAATTTCAACCTATTGTGTATAATTAAGCAACATTTTCCACTCACAGAGGTTTCCATATATAATTTTTTTACGTTAGACTTTTGTCCAAACTCCACATATAATAAAATAAATTGATTTATGTTAAAATTTCAAAAAATATTTCAAGGAGAAGAATCCTACAAACCATGGTAAAAAATAGTATGGATAAGAATATAATGACATCTTATTGACTTAAAAACCTAAACATTAATTTTTGTCAAAGTAACATCCTTATAAAATGAATTTATATTTTTGCATCTTTGATAAATCCTTGAATTCTACACATAACTAAGAAATATGAATTCCACTTACAATCCATGATAAAAAATTATTTTATCCCATATTAAAATATAATATGAATTAAATAATATGATATTATGAGATTATAATTCTTCAGTTAATTGGATTGGTTTTATCAAACTATTTTTTATAATTTAATAGAATTTATGGAACTTCTAACATTGGTTTAGTTCTAAATAGAATTGATGGTTAAAGGAATGAGGAAACTGATACACATTATGTGAAATTTATATCAAACCCAACCCTAGATTCAATTACATGTTTTTACTATAAATATGTAAATATAGGACACTTGATATATAGTTACTATGAATGTTGGAGCCAAACATTCCCTAAATTGGATCCCCACTAAGGTATTTTGATTGAAGTCATTCTAAATACAAGTCATATTAATTCTCAATATTAATATTTTTTATCACTATCACCCCTTAACAAAATTCATTCAATGGATGTGGTGTGTATTTCTTAGTTTTTTAACATTGTGATCTTTTTTAAATATATTTCTATCTATAAAATTTGATTTATTAGAAATCTTGTGTAATTAGAAAAAATGTGGGAAGATGTACCATGTGCCATTATTAATAAATTATGTGTAAATTATATGCAATAGTTTTTATAGGAAAGTGGTAATTATAATAACTAAATTATAAAATTTTTATGTTCCACTAATTTATAAAATTAATTCATTAGTAATGAAATGAATATATTTTAAAAAATTATTTGAAAATGAAAATGATGTTTTTTATGGAAAACTATATAAATACAAGAAATGTAATTTAATATTTTTAATTTATATTAATATATATTCAATAATTATATATTTAAAATTTATAGATTATTTATTTTATAAAATTTTTAAAAAATTGATTAAATATTTTTTCTAGGAATAGTTTAAAAATAAATCCCGTTTTATTCTTAGAAAAAACACTTTTCAGAAATTTTTTTTTCCCATTTGCTTCCCTTAATTTGAAATTATTTTATTTAGTTTTTAATTATTTAATTATTTAAAAGTAATTAAATATTTAGAATCAGGAAGATTAAATTAAGTAATTATGCCCCATTTATGTAGAGATAATACGAATAATAACCGTAGTAAAATTCAGCACTTCAATAAAGGAAAAATAAAATTGATATCTCATTAAAATTTGTTATGAGACAAAATTTATTTATCCTTATTATTATTGGATGAGTTTAATTATACCCATAACACCTTTTTTCTAAATTGAGTATTTTGATACACAACATTCGCTGAAATTGAATTATATAATATTTAAATAAAACTATGATAAAAAAGTGTCAGTATATTTGTTATTGATAACAATTATGTGTCCAAATATGTTACAATTTATATTATAAATGAATATAACTATCTATATAGATCTTATTAAAATTATTATCATAAAAGGAATTTATTTTCAATTTTTATTATTTATATAATGACATTATTTTTTATGAAATACTGATGAATTATTTTTCTAATAAATAAATAAAAAAAATTATTTTATAAAGATTTTATGTGATATAATTAGAATTATAATATGTAAAAACAGATTTTATAAATATATAGGATATAATATAGTGGTTATGAATCATTATATTCAAATTTAATCTTTTTTTGATCTTTTTAATGTTAAAATAAATAAATAGTTTCAAAAGTTTCAATAATTATATTTTATCGGGATAAAATGTTATTAAATTATTTATATATAATAAAAACATGAAATAAGAGTGGGGAATAAATGATATAGTAAATAATTTCAATAATTGGACAATAATGTTCTAAATATCAATATATATTTTTAAATTATAACCCATTAAATTAAATATTATTACCATAGTTAAACATAAAATTGGGAATCTAGGGGTTAATAAAAAAGTTAAGGTTTATTATAAAACTAAAACATGCCTAAATTATAATTTTTTGGATTAACATTCTATGTGGCCTTATCAATGAATACATGACCATTTTTAGGAATTATGCTTTATAATGAAATTATTATAATTTCATCTTTTGATAAATTTCAAAGCCACCCATCTCCTGAATTATAAAATAGAACCACCTCACTCAGTATCATACACTACATTCATCATTTATCTCTATAAAGCTATACCAATTTCCCTTATAAACATCACTATACACATTATATAGGTTTTTATCTTCCAAAAGACCATACCTAGATCCCTTAATATGATATATATATGAGTCATTTCAGAGTATAGGTTACCTCCTTATCTAATCACATTATTTTTTACTCTTCATTTACTCCCATAAAAAAATAATATTTATAAAAAAAATAATACATTTAGTATCCAAAATTATATAAAATGTTATTATTATTTTGAAAACAACATTTAAAACATTCATTACCATGAAATGAGAAGTTGGAGTATCCGGCATGCATATATATATCTTACTATATCCAAGTAATGATACAATTCATTTTTAATAATTTTTTTTTAGATTGGTATTCTTATAATATAAAAATTATATATGATACTTATTAGGTAACTAAATTTATCAAATTATAATAAAACGTCAAGCTTATTACCATACAATCTGTTGAGAAACAATAATATCTTTCATGTGTACATGCGGACTACAACCTCCACGAATAAATTTGATTCTTTTTTCATTTAAATATTATATAGATTATAATGAGGATTTTTTTGAATATATATGATATATATGGTCTAATAATGATTATATAATGGTGAATTATTGTTTACATTTTTTTGTTTGATTTGTTTTATAATTAAGATAGTGTTCATGCGTACATTACACCAATCGTCACCATGAATGGTGTTATTCATTTTTCATTTTTTAGTTTTTATGAATGAATATAAATATGTATATAATGAATATGTTTAATTTTTACATAATTATAATAATTATTTAAATGGTGGAACACTGATCATTGTATACATACTTGGACCATCAACCCGAAAAATGCTTGGAAAACAGTGCAGATATCACATAGAAGAGTGATTTGAATAACCAATTTATAAAAATATATGATAATACGTGTTAAATAAATCATAAATCATATTATAAATATGAATATGGTAATGTAATATATATAAAATAGATCCATATTTATTATACATCAGTTTTGAGCATGACTGGGGAAATGTGGGACTTCTGGTAAGTGAATTATGATTCAGTACCATTTTAATCTAGATTGGTTATACATGAATTTACACTGAGGAAATTATTTCTTTATTATATGATAAATCTATTTAATTTTCTTATAGAATATTTATTTTATGAAAATACTTGTTTCTCATTCAATTTCCTCATCTTATTTACACAAGTGGATGAATATATGTTTTTAAGGAAAATTAACATCATTTATCTCTTTGGTCAAAAAACATATTTCAACAAAATTCATGTTATCTAAAATTGATTTAAATATGGATTTTACTATAGTACTACTATATTTTAACATTATTTTTACTGATTTGTAAATTTCCTAAAATTATTTGAATGGAATATTTTATTATTTTTACAAATGAGGTACTTCTTTGAATATTATACCAAAATTATGAAATTAATGGGTTTTAACTTATATGGAATGATCAGAATTACCCATAGTCATAAATCAAAAATTCATTGAATCCTAGTTTACATGATCAAAATATTATTTTGAAATAAATTTTTTTCTTTATATAGTAAATATTATTTATATCTAGAAAATATAATTTTAAATTTGAAAGGATATTTTCCTTAAGATAGTTTAAAAGATATAATAATGATATATATATTCATAAAAAATATGTATTAATTATATATTCTTATTTTGGGAATATTATCAAGGAATATAATCCTAATTATTCTTTTAGATGGATTATGGTTAGGAAGACGAATGTTTATGAAACACTTTTCTATAAGTAATGTTACGATGATGTGTTTATGAAACCTATATCCTTTCATTGCTACTGATATGATGAATATTTATTGATCCAGTGGAGCATATGTGAATGGTTAACATTTTGAGGTTTGTGGAACCTATATATCCATCCAATTCATTTTCTAATTTACTATATCCGATTAGATGGATATGGAAAACATGTTTATATTCCTGATCCATTATGAGAAACAAGTAGATGTTCTTTATCTACTAAGGGAAAAAAGTGTCGATTCCTGGTCAGATGGTCTTGATAGTTATCCATCACCTATAAAATTGTTTTTATACGTGTTGTGGTTCTATACCAATTTATAACATGAAAATATGGTTGTTTAATGAGTTATGATCAGTTCCCATTCTTTTGATTCATGTCTTTTGAAATTATAATTTTTTATTCCATAGCACATGTTTATTATATATTTAAAATTGGGAATTAATTTCTTATGTTATGGTCATAATGTCATCGCATTATTTTTATATTATGATTTCACATTATTAATGATTCATATATTCTATTTTCTTTCCAAAAAATGCATATGAGATCAGATTTTTCTTATGTTTCCATTCATTAGGCTATGGACGATGTTTTTTATAGGGTACTCTTATGAACATTGTTGTGGGGGAAGATCATTATGGGTAATGATAATGATCTTTCATATAATTACAATATTTTATATCTAGTATTTGAAGAATAAAACCTCTACAGTTTTGTTGGAGATCATATTGTTATGTGTTTAATATTAATCTAAATGAAAGAATTAATTATTTAAAACCCAGGTTTTCATTGTTTTAATCATTAGGATAGGGGTATTTTAAATATTTTGATATTAGGGTTAAATTAATTTTATGAAAACTCTATGGAAATGTTTTTTTGGATAAAATTATTTATTTTTTTGTAAGGAACATGAATGATGACGATAAAACCAAAGGTATTATATAATAATATGTCCTCATTTAAAGATTTTGTAAATTATTTTTTATAATTAGTTTTTATCGCATTATTTATATAATTTATACCATTATAATATTTGTTTTAGTCATTGTATATAACCTAAAGAAATTCAGTTAATGTGGAGTGTGAAAGAAAATTTAATTATTGTCTACATGAGACACCAAAAGATTTAGGAGATAGAATGCTGAATCATAGTACTTTTCTCAAAAACATTATTAAGCTATGAATCAAGATTAGTTTAAAAATAATAAAAGGAGGAAAACATGTACTATTTACTATTTCATGAGGATACATCCACATTGTTATTGTGGATATTCGGATCTATTAGCGGTTGTATGATGGATCAAAGCAATTGAGAAAATGATTTCCTTTTTTGAATTATTTGGATGGTGAAATGTTTTCCTTATTATTTATTACCATCATAGAAATTATAATCAAGGGTGAAATCATATCAAAAATAAAAGGAAAGGTATTGAAAATTAATCAACGGAATGAGATGAGTATAATAGAATACTCCACATCAAGTACATTCCTCACATTCCTATTCAAATATGGTGTAAGAATTTCGTGAGCTAATGAAACAGATGATGAATCCATTATTAACTATAAGGAAAATATTAAAATGGATAAAATATATTCTTCTAGATTAATTATCATCCCTAGAAAGATAAATTTATCCATTATTTGGTAAATTAAAACCATGACTCTGAATGTTACCAAATATAATAGGCTTTAATAGTAATAAAAAAGTGTTCAATGTGCACTCAAAGTAGAAATTTAAATTAGGGATTCACATAATTCACAAGGATTGTATTAGAAATTAATTATCACATATTATGATAAATAAAATAGATCACATTTTGGATATAAATTTCATCCATCTACATGCAATAAATGTTGGGAGAAACCTTGAGGATAAATATCTGAATTCAATTGGGATGAACATTAATTGTGGATTGGTGGGTTATAAAGACCACTAATATTGATAGGTGATGAATAGGATGGTTAATTTTATAGAAAAAAACAATATTACAAATTATGTAACAGAAATAGTCTAATAAATTAAATACACAGATTATTGGAATTATCAAAATCGTTGCACAAAGAAAAATGTGATTGATGATTAGCATTGAAACCCACATAAACCTGAATAAAAAGGAGAATCTAATTCAATCAAAGCAACTGAAGTGGGTTATTATAATGATTCGTTGAAATTTGAAAATATCATCCTCTATAAAAAACATAATATGTTATTTTTTGAAATCTCCCTCCACTCTTTAATGTTTAATTTATATTCTAATAGAACCACAATATCACCTCATTAATTAGATATTGAGTAAGAAGTGAAAATTTATAACAGAACTACAATTTCGTCTGATGTATATAGTTTATCTCTAATTGATGTTTGTTAGAATGTTAAACATACACATATTTCTATTCTCCATTTATATAAATTTTATGTGCTTCTTGGAATGGTTATTACTTAATTATGTTGACTGCATATCAATTGATTAGGAAGGGAGTATACTTTTCTTATTCCATATGAAATTATGTTAACTATCTATCTAGAGATGAATATAATATTCCAATGGAAATTTTTACATTAATGTTTGTATTAATTTATATACATTAAGGTTATCTATTTTAGGCTATTTAGAAGAAACTCATCCTTATGAATTCATCTATTTTACAAAAGCTTGTTGAAGACTTACTGGAAGAATGTTTGGGTCTTCCACTGAATCACGATGTTGTGTTTTTAGTAGAACTCATTCTTTGGGGTTATATTTATCTCATGTACTCCTTATAAAATGATTCTTATTATGTTGTAGTAACTGATAAAAAACTCACAGAGAGTTTTGAATGGAATTCATTAAACCATGTACAACACCTTAGGGTGAACAAGATCTATTTATTATGAAGAATAATGGATCAATGAATCTCTGGATTTAATATTGAGAACATAACTAGATAACTATCAAGATTATGTATCCTCTACCGTGTATTTTATGAATTTTTTATCAACTATATAGATAAAAATAATTTTCCCAGATTGACAACTAAATTAGATATCATTAATTTATGATCAAGAAAGAGGGTATACCCATGGTGAAAATACATAGAAGATATAGACACTATGAATTTATAGTGATTAATTTTGGTCTAACTAATTCTCCCATTATCTTCATGGATTTAATTAATAAAAAATTTATATATCACTTTTTTCATTTTTGGTAGTAATTATAAATGATATACTTGGATATTCAAAGAGTTAGGATGTTCACGAAGATCACTTTAAGATTGTGCTGAAGACACCAAGGGAGGAGAAGATTTATGAAAAATATAACAAGTATGAATTTTGGAATAAAGAAGTTTTATTATTGGGTTAAATAATCCCAAGTGAGGATATATTAGTATATTCTTCTGTGATAAAAGTTATTAAAAAATGGACAATAACAACCATGGTAATAGACATCCATTGTTTTTATAGGTTGGATGGATATAATAAATGTTTTATGATTTCCTTTTCCTTATTATCTAATGTACTCACAAAGTTTACTCAGAAAGGTGTTATCTTCATTTGGATGGAGAAATTTTAAGAGAATTTAAAGTATTTGAAGATATGTTTTGTCATTTCACCAATTCTCACACTAATGTATTGTATATAAAGTTTTTTAATTTATATTGATTCATAAATGAAGGGGATGGGATGTTTCCTCCTGAAAAATGATGCAATGATAACTTATTCATCATGCTAAGTTATGTGTTATGAGAAACATTATCCAAATCATGATTTAGTGTTTTCAATTTTAATTTTATCATTGATGTTACAGAGTAATTTTCTATATTGGGAATGTTGTGTCATATATATTGATTACAAAATTTTATGGTTAATTTTCACTTAAAATGATATGGGAAATGATCCAAATAATATAGTTGGTTATGATTAAATATTATGAATTCTCAAAATATTACCACCATTGGAATGAAAATAAGGTGGAAGATGTTTTGAGATGAAAGGACCATGATAAGCAATATATGATGAGGATCACAAATGATGCAATATTTGATAACATGAAAAGGATAGTTCTATAAATCATGAATTTGGGGGAGAAATAATTTCTATTTTAAATGACTATAATCCATATATCTATGTGAGGATTAAATAGGAAAAAATGATGATGTGTAGTTTTAAAAAAATGTGATAAATGTTCCTAATTTCACACATGATTGTGAGGGAAAAATATTGTTATAAAACTATGTCTGTGTACCACCCATAACATATTTGAAGAAGGAACTATTGGATGAGGCTCATAGTACATCATTTGGTATTCATAGTGGAAGAATAAATATATTTTGATACCTTACACACTATTTTTGTGGGATGAAATGAAAATAGATAACAAAATATGTTTCTTGGTGCCTCATTTGTTTTTGAGATAAGGATAAGAGATAGATGTCTTTGGGAATTTTATAGAAATTATCCATAACTGAATGGAAATGTAAAAACATCACCCTGTATTCTATCATCAAACTCCCCTAAACATATAAATTCCATAATTCCATATGGTTTATAGTAGATCATCATATTATGTTTTTGAACTTCCTCACTCTAAGAGAAGATTTCATTCTTGATCAATGACAAGAATATATATTAAGGAAGTGGTAAGATCTCAAAGAGTTCTACATTATATCTTATCTAATTGGGATATTAGGTTAACCTCAATGTTTTAGTGAATTATTAATCTATCTCTGGATATAGTGTTTTGATTTAGAATAGTTTATAATCCTAAAAAATATGTTCAGAATAAGAAAACTATTAAAATAATTGAGGATTTGTTGATGTCTTTTTCTATGTATTTCAAATGTGGTTAGGACTGAAAATTTCTCCTAGTAATTTTTTCTTATAATAATTTCTTTAAATTGACCATTCGTATGGATTATTATAAAGATCTCTATATGAAGAAGTGATTATCACCATGATTCTAAAATTTACTTGGAGATAGAAATATATTGATGGATGAGCTAATTGATTAAATGGTATACAATTTTAGGACTATACAGTAAGTCATTAATAATTCTTAGAGTCTATTAAAATGTTATAGAGATTATTGTAGATTTGGTTAAAAATTTAATGTTGGTGAGATGTTTTTTATTTGAATTTCTCTACTGAATAAGGTTATGAGATTTAGGAATAAAGGGAAGCTTACCCCATGGTATATTTTTTCATTTTAGAATTAGTATCAAATTTAGATGACATATTATCTCTTAGGGAATTCACCTAACCTCTCTTATGTTCATGAAATATTCCATATATATCTCCTAAATATTTACATACCTATTATATCCCATGTACTGAACATAGAGTTCATACCACAATAACATGATAATTCTTATGAGGAATAACATGTAAAATATTAGATTTTATAGATAATGATTTATGGAATAGGACTATTCAACTCGTCAAATTTCTCAAGACAAACAAAGCATTTGAAGAAGCTACTTGGGAACATAATGATGTAATGAAATAGATACATCCACATTTTCTTGCATCGGAGTGTTGAAATTACAAGGATAAATTTATTTAATGGTTTGTATAATGTAACACCTCGTTATATTTAAGAATATATTTATCATTAAATAATTTTATTTCTTTGATAGCATGGAATATACAAAACAATATTTTTTAAGTGAACTTCATTACAATTTTTAAATATTATATGTTCATTATATCCTAGAAATTAAATTTTTGGGTATGAATAATGATAAATTAATTTTGAAGATTTTATGTTCTACAAATTTATTAAATTAATTCATTAGTTTTCAAATGATAAGAATTGAAAAAAAATTAAAATAAAAGGGAAATTTTTTCTAAAAAAAAACATATGCCAGAAATGTATTCTTATATTAATTAAATATAGTAATAGCTATGTTTTATTATATTAATAAAATTTATATAATATTTACTTTTATTAAAAATTTTAATGATTTTAAATATATTTTTCATGTCATTTGATAAGAATAAACCTATTTTAATGGTAAAATATGTGTGTTTTAAAAAAAAATTATTATCCCATTTTGTAAAATTTAAAATTAATTTTTTCCATTTCAAGATTTTTTATTTCATAAAATATAATAATAATTTTTAATATGGAATTTCAAAATTTTTAATTATCCCCCTTTTAATTTTGGTCATTATGAATAGTAACCATTGTAAAATTTATCACCCAAAGAAAGGGTAAATTAAGATTTTATAGTTTTTAAAAATGTATAAGTCTTTAATTTTTCATCCTAATTCAAATTTTACGATAGAAATTGGACCATTAAAAACATACATTGTAAATTTAGTTTATTTATGGACACATTAAATGACATAAATTTTATTTATACTAAAGAATGTTACAAAATGTAGTTCTCTTTGTTTTCGATATGTCTTATGTTCTGAAATAGGGAAAATGTATTTTAGGAGTTAATCTATATTCCTATAATTATATTTATATATTTATTTCCATGATATGATTTTTTTAATTTCTTGTACTTATATAACGACCTTAATTGTAACACCCTGAGCTTCTATGATACGCTTCTCATTCAATAATGCAATAGCTTGCATTGTACGCAACTTCGAGTTCTAAAACACCGCGACTAATCAAAGTAGCCGTTATGAATAGTAATAACCACTTTTTAAAATTATAGAAATTTTATATTTCAAAATGGACTTCATTTTTGGATTCGGAATATCGAAATTAGCCTATGTTGAATTTTTGGTATTTTTCTGAGAACTTCTAATTTTTTTATGAATAGTGAAAAATGCTTAAAAACAACTTTTTTAATCAAAATAATTTATAGTGATAAATTATACTATTTAGTGGTTTTAAAGTATAATTAGAATATATTTTTACCATCTTATCCAATGGTGGTCATTAGAATTAATTTAACATTGAAATTGGACATAAACAATTGTCAATCTTTTGATATAAATTGTTTCTTAAAACACGCTATTTGTTGTGATAGCGGGAATTAATTATAAAATTAATTAATGCAAATTATATGTTTGGAATTTCGTAAAATAGACATCATTTTTGAATTCGGAATATCAATTATAGGTTAGGGTGAAATTTTTGCCTTGTTCTGAAAAACTTCAATTTTTGATGAATAGTGAAACCACTAAGTGGTAGTTAAATAACTGATTTTTCGTTTAAATGAAATATTACCACTTCTGTGATTTGATTTTCAAAAATCCGACATACATGGTTGTCACTAAGAAGTAAAATGTGGTTCAATGAAATTAAAATAATTTTTGGTGAATAGTAACTTTTAGGTTCTTAATCGCGATTAGAGGTAATTAGTGTAGTTTAAGGTAAAAATAATGTTTTAATAATATGAGATGAGCTTGACACTTGTCCTACTCCTATTGGATGAGTCATGGCCGACCAAGACAACCCATGGGTCAACTTGGGGACCCCATGGAGCCACTTTAGTTGGAAAATGACATTAATATATATTTATTTAATGTTAAAATTAAATTGACACAAACCTGAGTTATTTTACTAAAATAGTTTTTAAGTGGGGTTACACAAGTCCAAATTTTGACTATAAATATTCATTAGAAATCTAAAAATATTTCCTTCATCATAGTATTTTTTTTATAATTTTTAGACATTAAATAAATTAAATTATTTATGACATCATTATGATGCAGCGATGACCTCATTATTTAACGATTTTAATAAAATGAAAAGATAATGTAAAATCCAAGGCTTACACTTGTCCAAAGACTATTGGATGGGTAGATTTAGAACCCTTATCACCTTAGACACGAATTATATAAGTGTGGGACCTTTAGAATCCGAAAATCATTGTATAATAATGTAACATTTCATTACTTTCCAAAAGTGCCCCTCCTCTCCACTTATAAAAGGCCCCCACCACTCCCACCTTATTCACACCTTCAAGCCATTTGGCTCAGCCAACCTCTGCCCAAATACTCTCCCAACATCCCTACCTTACTCCTAGAAGACTCACTTTGGGCAGAATTCTTCCCAAGGAAGCCTTTGGCTCAAATCAAAAAGAGTTACCCGATTTTTAAGGTAATGTCTTCTCTAATGTTGTTCTGTATTATTTTGCTTCTCCAACCCCTTAAAATCTTTTCATTCCTTTCTTTTGTAACAACACCAGTATCTAAAATATACTAGGATGTTGTTATGATAAGAATTTGGTTTACACTTACACACACCTCCGTCTAATGGTTAAAGAACATACTGTTTCTGTGGGTGGCGAAATACTGCCTCACGAAACGATGATTGTTCAAATTCTTTTAACACCTATAATGGTGGCCATTTTGATGACACTATTTTCATATATGATATATATATTATATTTATGTTTTCATTATGATTCTTTATTTCTCATTTATGGCATACTTTATGATTTCCATTATAGGTAAACACGATAATTTCATTTTAGGAAGTGCGGACTACCGCCCCCTCAAAGTGATGTGAATCGTTAATGCCATATGCGGGATGTATAAAGGATGGAGTAAATGATATTATATATGATATTATACTGGAACTATATTATACCTTTATATAATTATGATTTCATTCCATTAAATATGAAATAGAAATGAAAGTAGCGTTCATGCGTACGTACGACTTACCATCTCCATGAACGGTGCATTTCATTTCTTACCTCTAAATGTTACATAATATTATGAATGAATGTATATAATGGATATATATGATATATATGACATCTAAATCATGAATATAATTCTGGAGATAATGGATATTCTACCACATAAACAACTTGTAATTATAAGAAGTTTATTGTTGACTCAAGTACCAAAGATCGACAAAACTACCGTTATTAACTTAAATAATTACATAATGTTCATAACATGGTAATAAGTGATATAAAAGGAATAATGAACACGAAAAAGGTTCTTAAGTAAATAGAAATTAACTCTAGTTTATTATTCAGGAGGTTAAAGAACGGTCGAGTCAGGACAAGATGCAAGGTAAGGGAACTTCTTAACCCAATTTCCATTCTTTGGGTCAATCTCCTACTTTCAAATTATGTCATGATATTATTATGTCCTATTTTGTATTTTTACTTTCTTTATGTGTACCTATAGTGAATACACATAATAGATCTATTTTATTTTAAAAATGATCTTTTTAAGGACTTTGTCTCAATCTCCTTTCATTGAGGCATATTTGGTTTTATACACAACTCTCTTTTATACGGTGTATAAACCCCTTTGACTTTTACATTTATTCAAAAGGAATCTTTTTTATACGAAGAATTTTACTAAATGAAAAAAGGGAATGTTTTTATTTCCATACATATGCGGCGACAACGACCTCTCCGTCGACGTGACCATTATTTGAGTTTCGGCTTCCTCTACAAGCCATACTTTTTTAATTAAAAATAAATACCATGTTATAATTTTCTTTTATTTTGGTATTGAAAATGGTTTTGAAAGCATTTTTATTATATCAATGTGTTGTATTGATATCTTATGATTGAAATGTGAAAATGTTATGTTTCCTTTATGCATGTTTTATGTGATACGATTATGTTATGGTTTATGATATGTTTTAACCTATTCATATGAGGAATGCATTGGACTTAATAAGTGACGGGTGGAGCCCGCTATAGCTCCTCGATGCATCGGTAGGTCTCATGAGACAACTAGACGTGGAATTGGCCGAGGCCCTTTCCCAATTTGATTTATGGTTTTGGCCGAGGCCTTAATCATTTTAGACGTCTTGGCCGAGGCCTTGACAAAATGTTTCAGAATGTCTGGCATTATACATTCCCTCATTATGAAAGTGGTTATTGATATTGCATGTGATTATTCGACCAGTAGAATATCCATGTGAAGAAGTGAATGAAATTATCTCGTTTTACTTTTGCCATATTATGTTGATGTTCAAGTTTAAAAGGCTTTTGTTTTAGTTATACATTGCCTTAAATGTTAATGTTTATTTATGAAAGCTTCCGCTATATTGTTATCCTTACTGAGCATCTGAGCTCACCCCTTTCAATGTTTTAATATTTTCCAGGATGTGAAGAATTATTTTATGAATGACCTATAGGGATTGTCAGAAGAGGATATGAGTGTGGACTATGAAGACTTTGTTATTAGTTTTTTTTACTTTATGATGTAATGTAAGACTTATGAATGTATCTAGTGTTTCCAAGGCTACTAAACAAATAGGTCTTTCGAGACTTGATCTTTTGTGATCATGCCAATGTTACGAAGTAATGCACCGGCTCTGGGTAGCTGGGGTCGGGGCGTTACAGTTGGTATCAGAGGCAGTTTAGTACTAACCTTGGAAGCTAGATTTAGACAAACTCTGATTAGAGCACGTAGACCTAAGATGAACTTTAAGGATTAGTATAGAAGAACTTCCTAAAATTTTTGGTATTGTAGATATTTTGTGAGTTTTCCAAGCAATACATCCCTGTCTGGATACGAGCAGGTAGAGGCGGCTCTGGCACAGATGTACCTAGGGGTAAAACCCGAAAACACCGCTTTGAGCTAGACTCGAACGGGAACTGGTGCACAACAACGGGCCTTGC
This sequence comes from Viscum album, assembly GCA_963277665.1. NCBI lineage: Eukaryota > Viridiplantae > Streptophyta > Magnoliopsida > Santalales > Viscaceae > Viscum > Viscum album. The sequence goes on from OY728153.1 coordinate 1,660,618,682, forward strand.
TGCACTCTTGGTTACAACACTCCCGTGGGATATGCTTAGGATAATTCCCATTTTCTTTACAAACCACTATGAAGGGTTACGAGTATATACTTCCTCAAAGAAAACATTTTTATAATTATGGATTATATCCATAATTAGTTCAATTTATGTTAAGTGTTTTACAAGTATGGAATTATGTATTTTGATTCATAAACTAATCCAGTTTATGCCATTATTTAGAAATGGCGCCTAGTGGAAGGAATGGAAACCGTATCAGTGCACGCACTCATTTAGGGATTGCCCTCCTGCTCAAGATAATTATTGTGGATCTGGAGATACAACTGGTGCTGATCAGCTTCTCACCGTACTGGGACAACTCACATAGGTTATGAATAACAACCTTACTCGTATGGAGCACCCTGATCCGCAACGTGGAGGATCAATGCTAGACCGTTTCATGAGGCAACAACCACCAACCTTCAATGGGAGTACAAATCCTATAGTAGCTGAGCAATGGATAAATTCCTTAGAGAAAATATTCCAAGCCTTGGGGAGTAGTGAAAGGGAGAAAGTTGTCATGGCAGTTTACCGCCTCACTGGAGATGCCGATCAATGGTGGTCACTAATTCAAAACACAAAGGAAGATGATGAATTAACAAACATGGAGCGGCAGGAGTTCAAAGAGCTGTTCTTAGAAAAATACTTTCCTCGAGACCATCGAGCGGATATGGAAAGGCAATTTCTGAGTCTGAGGCAGAAGGAGGATGAGAATGTCGCAAAGTATGAGGCTAACTTTACAAGGTTAGCGAGGTATGCTGCCGATTATATACGTAACCCAAGGAGTAAGATTGATCGTTTCTTTGATGGGTTAAAACCATTTCTATGTTGAGCTTTAGTATCACAATCCTTCTCATCATACGAAGATATTGTCTCGTGTGCTATCAAGACAGAAAAGGAATTCTCTAAGTCTTATGACAACAAAGTAAAGCAAGAGAAGAAGAGAACGGTGGAACAAGAGACAGATAAAGGGAAAAAGGGAAATACGGATTTTCCATTATGTGATAATTGTGGGAAGAATCACCCTGGTACTTGCCTAAAAGGAATGGGAGTTTGTTATAAATGTGGAGAAAAGGGTCACCAGGCTCGTGATTGCAAGGGAAAGAAAGAGGCTATCAATGTTGAATGCTAAAATTATAGGGAAATGGGGCATTATGCAAATGAATGTCCTAAGAGTCAAGGAAACTTACCTCAGAAAAGGCCAAGGGATCAAGGACAATCTTATGCTGTTACTACAGTTGAAGCAGAATAACTAATGTATTGGTGCTTTTGGACTCATGGATTATATTCTGGTTATAAGAATAATGTGATATATATAAAGATTGTACTGCAGTACTTTTTGATTTCAGTAAGGTTTTAATATGATTAAGGTAATCATATTTTTAGTATGTGACAATAAGAGAAACTTTTCTTTGTTTGGGGAATCTGATGTTACAATTGATTTTGGAATTTAGAGACCTTTTAGAGAAAGTCTGGACGGAGGTATTTTGGATAACTATTAAGTTTGGAGTGGATTAAGTTGATCTTTGGATAGTATTGTTTATGGTTAAAAAATTTATGAAGATTATTTTTGGAATATTATGATACTATAGTTTTAGGAAAAGGACAACCTGCAGGGTGGGGCATAACCCGTCGCGTCAGACAAAGCTGCAGGAATCGAACCCACAATCAAAGTGCGACAGGCCTTTATTTCCTACCACTAGCCTACAAGAAGTCCCTGGTTATTACAAAATAATTTTACTAATCTAAATGGTATGTGTTAACATTTGGAACCTTATACAATTAGGATAAATAGAATATTTTTGAGTTCCGTTACCATTTGGAGTAAAAGTTGGGTTTTTGGTAAAAATTTATTAACGAATGAAAGTATACATAACAAGTATGTATATTCCCTTACGTTCTTAGTAAATCTCCTAAATAAATTCCTCAACATTATAAAAGGTAACTTAAAACAAAAATGTTGTCGGTTAACTTTTCCAACTGGGGATTCAATGGCCGTTTAACCAATCACAAGTTTGTGATTTTCTTGTAGTTAAACTTTCTCCTAATCCTATTTTCTAAAACTCTCCATCAGACCTTGATGGTTTGTTTGTCCTCCATATCCATATTTTCATAGAATCCTAGAATGGGCTATATCGAGTGACCTTTTTACTTATCTTGCTTTCTTTTAATGTTATATATTTATTAACCTTATTTTCGATGTGGGTTTTCCACAAAGGTATTTTCTATTTTCAACCTTTTATTTTCAAAGAAAATTTTCAAATTGCGAGGACGCAATTTATTGAAGTAGGGAAGAATGTAACACCCCGAGCTTCAATGATACGCTTCTCATTCAATAATGCAATAGCTTGCATTGTACGCAACTTCGAGTTCTAAAACACCGCGACTAATCAAAGTAGCCGTTATGAATAGTAATAACCACTTTTTAAAATTATAGAAATTTTATATTTCAAAATGGACTTCATTTTTGGATTCGTAATATCGAAATTAGCCTATGTTGAATTTTTGGTATTTTTCTCGAGAACTTCTAATTTTTTATGAATAGTGAAAAATGCTTAAAAACAACTTTTTTAATCAAAATAATTTATAGTGATAAATTATACTATTTAGTGGATTTAAAGTATAATTAGAATATATTTTTACCATTTTATCCAATGGTGGTCATTAGAATTAATTTAACATTGAAATTGGACATAAACAATTGCCAATCTTTTGATATAAATTGTTTCTTAAAACACGCTATTTGTTGTGACAGCGGCAATTAATTATAAAATTAATTAATGCAACTTATATGTTTGGAATTTCGTAAAATAGACATCATTTTTGAATTCGGAATATCAATTATAGGTTAGGGTGAAATTTTGGCCTTGTTCTGAAAAACTTCAATTTTTGATGAATAGTGAAACCACTAAGTGGTAGTTAAATAACTGATTTTTCATTTAAATGAAATATTACCACCTCTGTGATTTGATTTTCAAAAATCCGGCATACATGGTTGTCATTAAGAATTAAAATGTGGTTCAATGAAATTAAAATAATTTTTGGTGAATAGTAACTTTTAGGTTCTTAATCGCGATTAGAGGTAATTAGTGTAGTTTAAGGTAAAAATAATGTTTTAATATTATGAGATGAGCTTGACACTTGTCCTACTCCTATTGGATGAGTCATGGCCGACCAAGAAAACCCATGGGTGAACTTGGGGACCCCATGGATCCACTTTAGTTGGAAAATGACATTAATATATATTTATTTAATGTTAAAATTAAATTGACACAAACCTGAGTTATTTTACTAAAACAATTTTTAAGTGGGGTTACACAAGTCCAAATTTTGACTATAAATATTACTTAGAAAGATAAAAATATTTCCTTCATCATAGTATTTTTTTTATAATTTTTAGAATTTAAATAAATTAAATTATTTATGACATCATTATGATGCAGCGATGACCTCATTATTTAACGATTTTAATAAAATGAAAAGATAATGTAAAATCCAAGGCTTACACTTGTCCAAATACTATTGGATGGGTATATTTCGAACCCTTATCACCTTAGCCACGAATTATATAAGTGTGGGACCTTTAGAATCCGAAAAGCATTGTATAATAATGTAACATTTCATTACTTTCCAAAAGTGCCCCTCCTCTCCACTTATAAAAGGCCCCCACCACTCCCACCTTATTCACACCTTCAAGCCATTTTGCTCGGCCAAAATCTGCCCAAATACTCTCCCAACATCCCTCCCTTACTCCTAGAAGACTCACTTTGGGCAGAATTCTTCCCAAGGAAGCCTTTGGCTCAAATCAAAAAGAGTTACCCGATTTTTAAGGTAATGTCTTCTCTAATGTTGTTTTGTTTTATTTTGCTTCTCCAACCCCTTAAACTCTTCTCATTCCTTTCTTTTGTAACAAAACCAGTATCTAAAATATAATAGGATGTTGTTATGATAAGTATTTGGTTTACACTCACACACACCTCCGTCTAATGGTTAAAGAACATACTTTTTCTGTGGGTGGCGAAATACTGCCTCACGAAACGATGATTGTTCAAATTCTTTTAACACCTATAATGGTGGCCATTTTGATGACACTATTTTCATATATGATATATATATTATGTTTATTTTTTCCTTATGCTTATGTATTTCTCATTTATGGCATACTTTATGATTTCCATTATGGGTAAACGTGATAATTTCATTTTAGGAAGTGCGGACTACCGCCCCCTCAAAGTGATGTGAATCGTTAATGCCATATGTGGGATGTATAAAGGATTGAGTAAATGATATTATATATGATATTATACTGGAACTATATTATACCTTTATATAATTATGATTTCATTCCATTAAATATGAAATAGAAATGAAAGTAGCGTTCATGCGTACGTACTGCTTACCATCTCCATGAACGGTGCATTTCATTTCTTACCTCTAAATGTTACGTAATATTATGAATGAATGTATATGCTAGATATATATGATATATATGACATATAAATCATGAATATAATTCTAGAGATAATGGATATTCTACCACATAAACAACTTGTAATTATAAGAAGTTTATTGTTGACTCAAGTACCAAAGATCGACAAAACGACCGTTATTAACTTAAATAATTACATAATGTTCATAACATGGTAATAAGTGACATAAAAGGAATAATGAACATGAAAAAGGTTCTTAAGTAAATAGAAATTAACTCTAGTTTATTATTCAGGAGGTTAAAGAACGGTCGAGTCAGGACAAGACGCAAGGTAAGGGAACTTCTTAACCCAATTTCCATTCTTTGGGTTAATCTCCTACTTTCAAATTATGTCATGATATTATTATGTCCTATTTTGTATTTTTACTTTCTTTATGTGTACCTATAGTGAATACACATAATAGATCTATTTTATTTTAAAAATGATCTTTTTAAGGACTTCGTCTCAATCTCCTTTCATTGAGGCATATTTGGTTTTATACACAACTCTCTTTTATACAGTGTATAAACCCCTTTGACTTTTACGTTTATTCAAAAGGAATCTTTTTTATATGAAGCATTTTACTAAACGACAAGAAGGGAATGTTTTTATTTCCGTACATATGCGGCGATAACGACCTCTCCGTCGCCGTGACCATTATTTGAGTTTCGGCTTCCTCTACAAGCCATACTTTTTTTAATTAAAAATAAATACCATGTTATAATTTTCTTTTATTTTGGTATTGAAAATGGTTTTGAAAGCATTTTTATTATATCAATGTGTTGTATTGATATCTTGTGATTGAAATGTGGAAATGTTATGTTTCCTTTATGCATGTTTTATGTGATACGATTATGTTATGGTTTATGATATGTTTTAACCTATTCATATGAGGAATGCATTGGACTTAATAAGTGACGGGTGGAGCCCGCTATAGTTCGTCGATGCATCGGTAGGTCTCATGAGACAACTAGACGTGGAATTGGCCGAGGCCCTTTCCCAATTTGATTTATGGTTTTGGCCGAGGCCTTAATCATTTTAGTCGTCTTGGCCGAGGCCTTGAAAAAATGTTTCAGAATGTCTGGCATTATACATTCCCTCATTATGAAAGTGGTTATTGATATTGCATGTGATTATTCGACCAGTAGAATATCCATGTGAAGAAGTGAATGACATTATCTCATTTTACTTTTTCCATATTATGTTGATGTTCAAGTTTAAAAGGCTTTTGTTTTAGTTATACATTGCCTTAAATGTTAATGTTTATTTATGAAAGCTTCCGCTATATTGTTATCCTTACTGAGCATCTGAGCTCACCCCTTTCAATGTTTTAATATTTTCCAGGATGTGAAGAAGTATTTTATGAATGACCTGCAGGGATTGTCAGAAGAGGATATGAGTGTGGACTATGAAGACTTTGTTATTAGTTTTTTTACTTTATGATGTAATGTAAGACTTATGAATGTATCTAGTGTTTCCAAGGCTACTAAACTAATCGGTCTTTCGAGACTTGATCTTTTGTGATCATGCCAATGTTACGAAGTAATGCACCGGCTCTGGGTAGCTGGGGTCGGGGTGTTACATTAATAACCTGTTAAAAACCGAAATATTATTTCCCCAAGTAATTTAATCATTTAATAAATCAATTTAAACATATTATAAGTGATATATTTGACTTCCTACTTTTTTTCTATGTATATAAAGTTAAATTAAATGAATAGTGAAAAATGTAAATAAAGAAATATTATATATATGAAATTTTATTAAATTAATTACAAACAATGAAGCATTGTAATAAGAAAAGGTCTATATGATATAATGGAAACTCTTATAAATTTTCCATTTATGTGTCAATTTTTACCTTTTCTATAAAAATTATGACCCTTTAATAATTTACATTTTTTTACTGTAATAAAAATTAATATTTTTTAACTAAGGTTTAATCAATCTGATATGCTTTAAAAATCCACAAAAACATGTCTAAATTATATTTTTTGATGTTATAAAAACCCATTCCAACCATAAAATTTTATCCATGGTCATTATGAAAAATTTGGATTAAGAATAAATTTATTATAATTTAATGTTTTTGAGAAATTCCAAAAGAGCCACCAACATAAATTTTATAAGGGAACTTTTTATCTCACATATTTACACCACATTTTGCCTTTAATCTCGAAAAACCTCATCCATTTTAGCTTTTCAACTTATCTATACTCATAATAGATTATTTATTCTTAACAAAAGGCCATCCCAAGATCCCTTTAAAGGATATCAAAATGAGTCACTTCTAAGAAGAGGTAATCTTCTTAAAAAATCTCTTTATTTTTGTATCTTATTTACCTCCAAAAAATTTATTGTGTTTATCATAACATAATAACATTAGTATCCTAAATATTCTTAAATATTATTATGATTATTAACACACCATTATACACCCTCTTTCTATAAGGCCCCAGCCTTAAACCTTACTTAATCTTGAGTTACTTCAAGATTACACATTGAGGATCTTTTTAGGTTTAGAGTTTTAGAGAATTAGATCATAAAACTTGCATTACATTGCACATTTAAACAAATTGGTTACATAAAATATAGTATTAATTTTTCTCATAAATGGAAACATATTTAATATAAAACATGGATTCTTTCTTGACACTTCCTTGACACTATCAGCACATCATGTACCTTTCCCTTGACCTATGAAAATCATTTCAAAAACTTGGGATGAGTATAAAAAGCTCAGTAAGGGATATGAAAATATGGAAAGGAAACATGAGTACATGTATACATAAGAATCAATGAAATCATACTTTACTCATAAAACATAAGCACTTTAACATACCTCATAAAATCATGAATAAATCATAGAAATCATAAGACATAAAGGTAACTTGAGGCATTCATAACATTCTTACGTAGGGAGTAACCCTCTTGGTTACATTTGGAATACCCATCACAGTATATTCCCTAAATCTCTTCAGAGAAACCTTAATGTTTAACTCCTTCATGTTACCCAATGCATTGGAGAGCTATATCGGGCTCACCTGTCCTTATTTTATCACAGAACCACCCGTCTTCATAACAATGCCCAAGAACCATAAATAATCGTATCACATAAAACATGCATAAAGGAAACATAACATTTCCAAATTTAAATCAAAATATATCAATACAACACATTTATATAATAAAAACATTATGAAAACCATTTTCAATACCAAAAGAAAAGAAAAGTAGAACATGGTATTTATTTTTCATTTAAAAAAAGGTATGGCTTGTAGAGGAAGCCAAAACTCAAATAATGGTCACGGAAGCAGAGAAGTCATTGTCGCCGCATACGTACAACAAAAAAAAATTCCTTTTGTCATTTATTAAAAATATTCGTATAAAAAAATATTCCTTTTGAATAAGCATAAAAGTCAAAGGGGTTTATACACCGTATAAAAGAAAGTTGTGTATAAAACAAAATATGCCTCAATAAATGGAGATTGAGACGAAGTCCTTACAAAGGTAATTTTTTAAATAAAATAGATATATTATGTGTATTCACTATAAGTAAACATAAAGAATTTAAAAATACAATATAGGACATAATAATATCATGACATAATTTGAAAGTTGGAGATTAACCCAAAGAACAGAAGTTGGGTTAAGAAGTTCCCTTACCTCGGGTCCGACTGGACTCGATCATTCTTTAATCTCCTGAATAATAAACTTGAGTTAATTTATACTTTCTTAAGAACATTTTTCAAGTTCATTATTCCTTTTATATCACTTATTACCATGTCATGAACACTATGTAATTATTTAAGTTAATAACTGTCGTTTTAACGATCATTGGTACTTGAGTCAAAAAATAAACTCTTTATAATTACAAGTTTGTTCATGGGGTCAAATATATATTATATCCAGAATTATATTCATTATTTAGATGTCATATATATCATATATATCCATTATATACATGCATTTATAATATTACATAACATTTAAAGGTAAGGAATGAAATGCACCGTTCATGGAGACGGTAAGCCGTACGTACTCATGAACGCTACTTCCATTTATATTTCTTATTTAATGGAATTAAAACATAATAATACATAATATTATTATAATTATAGTATGGTATCATATATAATATCATTAAATCTATCCTTTATACGTACCACATATGGTATTAACGAATCAAATCACTTTGAGGGGGCGGTAGTCTGCACTTTCTAAAATGAAGATATCGTGTTTACCCATAATGGAAACCATAAAGGTATGCCATAAATGAAAAATAAATAATATTAAGTAAAACATAAACATATTATATATCATATTTAAATATAGTGACATCTTAATGGCCACCTTTGAAGGTGTTTGAAGAATATTGAACAATCATCGTTTCGTGAAGCAGTAATTCGCCATCCACGGAAACAATATGTTATTTAACCATTAGATGTAGTTGTGTGTAAGTGAAGCTCGAATACTTATTATAACAACATCCTAGTATATTTAATATACTGGAGTTGTTACAAAAGAAATGAATAAAAAGAGTTTAGGGGGTTGGAGAAGCAAAATAAAACAAAAGAACACAAGTGAAGACATTACCTTAAAATCGGGTAACTCTCTTTGATTTGAGCTCAAAGGCTTCCTTGGGAAGACTTCTGCCCAAAGTGAGGATTCTAGGAGTAAGATAGGGATGTGGAGAGATAAAATGATTAATTTTTGGCCGATACAAAGGCTTGAGATGTGTGGGTAAGGTGGTAGAAGTGGGGGCCTTTTATAAGAGGAGAGGAGGGGCACTCTTGGAAAGTTACAAAATGTTACTTTATTTTCAAATGAGTTTCGGATTTTAAAGGTCCCACATTGATGTATTTCGAGGATAAGGTGATAAGGGTTCGAAATATACTCATCCAATAGGTCTTTGACAAGTGTAAATCTGAGATTTTACATTATCTTTTTATTTTATTTAAATCGTTAAATAATGAGGTAATCGCTGCATCATCATGATGTCATAAATAATTTAATTTATTTAATGTATAAAAATTATGAAAGAAATACCATGATGTAGGAAATATATTTAGCTTTCCAATTAATATTTATAGTCCAAAATATCATCTATTTAGACAAAACTAAAAATATTTTACTCAGGTGATACATTCTTTGTTATATTTACTTTTTTTAAAAAATAAAAATATAAAAAGTCACTTTCCCACAAAAGTGATTCCATGGGGTCCCCAAGATTGGAACAAGGCATCCCATGGTCGGCCATGAGACAACCAGTAGCATTAGGAAACATGTTGGTGTCATTTTTTTATTATTATGATATTATTTTATTATCCTTAACTACCTGATTACTCATTAATCAAGATAATTAAAGATAATTACCGTCTTTACTATTTATAATGTCCAAAAACAAAAGTCTTGATTAAATAATTTGGAAATTATGATTAAAAATATGTAATCCATTTTACCAAATTACAAACACATAAATTACAATAATTAATTTAAAAATAATTCCCGTTGTCAAAACAAATAGCGGGTTTTTTTGAAATAATATCTATGAAAAGTTTGGAATTAGTTTATGCCCAATTACAATGTGAAATTAATCCTAATGACCACCATTAGATTAAATGGTAAAAATATATTCTAATTAAACTTTAAGATCAATTAAAAAGATAATCTAACCATATAATTAAATTAGATGAAAAAGCAGTTTTGATGTATAATGCAGTATTTTTCACTATTCATAAAAAAAATAAACATTGTCCGAAAAATACCAAAAATTTATCCAATGTAAATTTAAATGTACCAATAATAAATAATATGTTTATTTTGAAAAATAGGGCTTATAAAATTGTCAAAAGTTTGATTTAAAAATGGTTTGCCATCAAAAGGTATTAAAACAATCTTTTAAAAATATTAGTGTATTCCATGCTTAAGATTGAATTTATTCTCATTTTAAGGCTCTAAAACACTATCTAATTCATAAATAGACATAGATAAAAATATCTATTATTCATTACTTACTTGGGATGTTACATCCTCCCCCCTTTAGAAAAGTGCATCCCTACAATTTATTTACTTATCGAATAAGTGGGGGTATTTATCCCTCATAGCATTTTCAGATTCCCATGTTGCCTCTTCACTCATGTGGTTTTTCCACAAAACCTTTACTCGATTAATCACCTTATTTTGCAACACTTGCTCCCTGTGATCAAGAATCTGGACTGGTTGTTCCTCATAAGATAGATTCTCTTCTAGCTGAACTACCTCTGGGCTCAAAACATGAGATGAATCTGGCATATACTTTCTCAACATCGAAACATGAAAAAAATTTTGTACCTAAGACAAACTCGGGGGTAAAGCCACTCGGTAAGAAACTGATCTAACTATCTCCAGAATTTCATATGGTCCAATGAACCTTTGACTCAGCTTCCCTTTCTTACCAAATCACATCACACTTTTCCATGGTGATACTTTGAGAAAAACATGATCACCTACCTCAAAAGAGAGATCCTTCCTCCTGTTGTCTGCATAACTCTTCTACCTGCTCTGAGCCGTTATCATGTGTTTCTGTATCAACTGAACTTTTTTTTCAAACTCTTCTACCAATTCTGGTCCCATCAGCTTTATTTCACCCACTTCATCCCAGAAAGCTGGAGTTCGACACCGCTTCCCATATAATGCCTCAAACGGTGCCATCTGTATACTGGAATGAAAACTGTTATTATAAGAAAACTCAACCAAAGAAATATGTTGGTCCCAACTTACCTGATAATCCATCGAACAAGCACGTAGCATATCCTCCAAAGTCTGGATTGTTCGTTCTGACTTCCCATCTGATTGAGGATGAAAAGCTGTACTAAAATTTAATTCAGTACCCAACGACTTCTGAAGGCCTTTCCAAAAGTTAGAAGTAATCCTGGGATCACGATCAGATACAATGGATAGGGGAACTCCATGAAACCTGACTATCTCTTTAAGATACAATTGAGAAATTTGATCTCGGGAAAAAGTATCTCGTATAACAAGGAAATGAGTAGATTTAGTCAAGCGATCAACAATAGCCCAGATTGCATTATTACCTCGAGATGTCTTCGGAAATCCCACAACGAAGTCCATGGATATATTTTCCCATTTCCACTCTGGAACTGGTAATGGCTGAAGCATCCCTTGCGGTAACTTCCGCTCTGCTTTAACCTGTTGACATTTCAAACACTTCACAGTAAAATCAACAATATCTCTTTTCATTCCGTCCCACCAGTAATACTCCCGAAAATCTCTATACATCTTAGTACTGCCTGGATGAACTGAAAATAGAGAACTATGAGCTTCACATAACAACTCTCTCTTCAAATGTGAATCACAAGGCATCCCAAATCTCAAAACACAATCATTATCAATGTTGAATTCAGGCAACTTACCCTTCTGAACCAGCTCTACCTTTTTCTGAAACTCACTGTCTTGCTTCGGTGCTTGCTTGATTCTGTCTGATAGAGAAGATTTCACGGATACCTGAAACAAAATAGAAGGAAATCCTGCACCAACAACTTACATGACAAAGTTCATCAAATCCTTAACCAAGGGATCATGTTCCAAATGCAACATTGTTAATGAAGCATTACTCTTTCGAATCAAAGCATCCACCACTTTATTTGCTTTTCCTGGATGGTAATGAATTGTACAATCATAATCCTTGATTAATTATACCCATATCCTCTATCTCATGTTCAATTATTTCTGAGTGAATATATACTTTAAACTTTTGTGATCGGTATATATTTCACACTTTACTCCATACAAATGATGCCTCCAAATTTTTAAAGCGAAAACAGCAGCAGCTAATTCCAAACCATGTGTAGGATAATTTACCTCATGAGTTTTCAACTGTCATGAAACATAAGAAATTACTTGATCATTATGCATTAGGATGCAACCAAGTCCTTTCAATGAAGCATCACTATAGATAACAAACTCACCATTCCTGGAAGGTAGTGCCAAAACTGGAGAATTCACCAATCTTCTTTTCAGTTCCTGAAAACAATCATCACATTATTTTTTCCAGATAAACTTAACACCCTTCCGAGTTAGCTTAGTCATTGGACTAGATAACCGTGAAAAATTTCTAAAAAACCTTCGGTAATATCCTACCAAACCAAGGAATCTACGAATCTCAGTTACATTTGTGGGTCTTGGCCATTCTTCCACAACCTTTGTTTTTGCAGGATCAATTGTTATCCCATATTTAGAATCAATATGACCAAGGAAAGAAATTTTTTGCAACCAAAACTCACACCTGCTGAATTTCACATACAATTTCTTTTCTTTTATGGTTTTAAAAATAACCCTTAAATGTCTTTCATGCTCCTCTTTACTTTTAGAAAACACCAAAATATCATCAATGAAAACAACCACAAATTTATCCAAGAACTCATGGAAAATTCTATTCATTAAGTCCATGAATACAGCAGGTGCATTGGTTATCCCAAAAGGCATTACTACAAATTCATAATGGCCATATCTTGTACGAAAAGTGGTCTTCGGAATATCTTCTTCCTTTAACATCAACTGATGGTACCCCGATCTCAGGTCAATCTTTGAAAAAAACTGAGCTCCCTGGAGCTGATCAAACAAATCATCGATATGAGGAAAAGGATATTTGTTCTTAATAGTGATGTTATTCAAGGCTCTATAATCAGTGAAAAGTCTCATAGAACCATCTTTCTTTTTAACAAATAAAACAGGAGCACCCCATGGTGATGTGCTAGGTCAAATGAAACCTTTCTCTAATAAATCTTGCAATTGCTGCTTCAACTCTAAAAGTTCAATTTGATCCATTCGATAAGTGGGTTTTGAAATTGGCTTAGCATCAGGAACTAAGTCAACAATAAATTCAACTTCCCGATCTGGTATTATTCCAGGAAAATCATCAGAAAAAACATCAGGATACTCATTTACCACTGGCACATCATTAATCTGAATAGTTCCTTTGTTTTCAGAAATATGTGCAAGGTAACATTCATTTCCATATTTTACATGTTTCTCGGCCTCTTGATATGTTATCAACAGTAAGGGTTCATTCTTTTACAAAAACTGAAAGTCTTTTTGAAAAAAAACTTCTTTATCTCTACAGTCAATCTTAGAATGGTAAATAGAGAGCCAATTCATACCCAGGATAACATAAAACTCTACTAGAGGTAAAACAATAAGGTTTGCAAGTAGGTTCTTTCCACGGATAAGGATAGGAAGATTCTTATAAATTATTTTTGCCTCAACATTTCCCCCAGGTGTTTTTACCACAAGTTCAGGAGTCATTTCTTGAGATGGTATTCCCATTTTACTAGAAAAGTTTTCAGAGATGAAAGAATGTGTAGACCCCGAATCAAACAACACACTAGAATAATCTGAAAAAACAAACAAAGTACCTGATACAACTTCATTTTATGGCCCGACATCTGCTGAAGTATTTGCAAAGGATTTCACCACCCATTTCTACTTGTATTCTAACTACTTCCCATCACTCAAGCTCTTTGTCGGAAACACTTTTGCATAGTGACCCATCTCATTGTAGTTAAAACATTTCACTAACTGTAAATCGAATTTGGACTTACCACCACCTTGATCTTTTTTAGTGAAATCAAGAGCCTTATGTCCCATATTACCACATCAGTAACACTTTCCAGAATTCAGAATACATTCCCCAACATGCCTTTTACCACATCTATCACAAACTGGAAACTTAGTTTTCTTACCGTCAGACCTTTTTGAAGAATTCTTTCCTTTCTCCTGCCACCTCGGTCTCTTCTTCTGCTGGTTGTTATAGAACACTTGATCATCGACAAACTCCATTTCTACCTTCTCAGTACAACGAAAAAGCTTTTCATAACTTTTAAACTCAAGAGAATCCAATGCCGTTCGATATTTTGTCTTTAATCCTGAGTAAAAACGATGGATTTTACTATCAAGGTCTTGGATAAAATTTGGATCATACCTTGCCAAACGGGTGAACCTTTCTTCATAGGCAGCCACTGAGTCTTCCTCTTGCCTTAATTCCAAGAATTTCTTTTCTATCCTAAGTCGAACAGCCTTAGGAAAATACTTCTCAAGAAACATACCTTTGAATTCATCCCGGTCGAGATCATAAATCTCATCAGCATCCCTGATATTTTTAACCATCGACCACCACTGATCTGCCTCAACCTCCAAACGGTAAATAGCAAGACTAACCTTTTGATTGTCTGAACACCCCATGACATCAAAAATCTTCTCCAGTGATTTAATCCACCCTTCAGCTAGTATAGGGTCAGATTATCCTCTGAATGATGGGGGATGTTGCCTCATGAAATGTTCCACCACTGACATGTTCCTCTGTGGTTGATCTGTCTGATCTCGTGCATGGATACCACCACCATTTATCGCTTGAGTCAACTGCGCCATTACTGCAACAAACTGTTCAGTTCCAATTCCAACCATCTCAGGATGCTGATTTGGAAGTTTATTTCCTTATGTATGCCTTCCTAGCACTGCTTCCCTGTTTCCTCTATGGAAAACCATTCTGAACAAACATGTCTTAGATGAAGCAACATGGTAATCTTCAAATGCTATATCATTTAAATTTGACCATAAAAAAATATTTTTGGATAATCATTTCATATAATTATAACTCCTAAATTTATCTAAACTGACCTCTGATACCAACAATAAGGCCCCAGCTTTAAACCTTACTTAATCTTGAGTTACTTCAAGATTACACATTGATGATCTTTTCAGGTTTAGAGTTTTAGAGAATTATATCATAAAACTTGCATTACATTCCACATTTAAACAAAGTGGTTACATAAAATATAGTATTCATTTTTCCCATAAATGGAAACATATTTAATATAAAACATGGATTCTTTCTTGACACTTCCTTGACACTATCATCACATCATGTACCTTTCCCTTGACTTGTGAAAATCATTTCAAAAACTTGGGATGAGCATAAAAAGCTCAGTAAGGGATATGAAAATATGGAAAGGAAACATGAGTACATGTATACATAAGAATCAATGAAATCATACTTTACTCATAAAACATAAGCACTTTAACATACCTCATCAAATCATGAAGTAATCATAGAAATCATAAGACATAAAGGTAACTTGAGGCATTCATAACATTTTTACGTAGGGAGTAACCCTCTTGGTTACGTTTGGAATACCCATTATAGTATATTCCCTAAATCTCTTCGGAGAAACCTTAATTTTTATCTACTTCACGTTACCCAATGCATTGGAGAGATATATCGGGCTCACCCACCCTTAGTTTATCACGGAACCACCCGTGTTCATAACAATTCCCAAGAACCATAACATAATCGTATCACATAAAACATGCATAAAGGAAACATAAAATTTCCACATTTCAATCAAAAGATATCAATACAACACATTGATATAATAAAAACATTATGAAAACCATTTTCAATAACAAAATAAAAGAAAATTAAAACATGGTATTTATTTTTCATTTAAAAAAAGGTATGGTTTGTAGAGGAAGCCGAAACTCAAATAATGGTCACGGTGGCAGAGAAGTCGTTGTCGCCGCATACGTATGACAAAAAAAACATTCCTTTTGTCTTTTAGTAAAACACTTCGTATAAAAAATGATTCCTTTTGAATAAGTATAAAAGTCAAAGGGTTTTATACACCGTATAAAATAAAGTTGTGTATAAAACAAAATATGCCTCAATAAATGGAGATTGAGACGAAGTCCTTACAAAGATAATTTTTTAAATAAAATAGATCTATTATGTGTATTCACTATAAGTACACATAAAGAAATTAAAAATACAAGATAGGACATTTTAATATCATGACATAATTTGAAAGTTGGAGATTAACCCAAAGAACGGAAGTTGGGTTAAGAAGTTCCCTTACCTCGGGTCCGACATGACTCGATCGTTCTTTAATCTCCTGAATAATTAACTTGAGTTAATTTCTACTTTCTTAAGAACCTTTTTCAAGTTCATTATTCCTTTTATATCACTTATTACCATGTCATGAACACTATGTAATTATTTAAGTTAATAACGGTCGTTTTAACGATCATTGGTACTTGAGTCAAAAAATAAACTCTTTATAATTACAAGTTTGTTCATGGGGTAAAATATATATTATATCCAGAATTATATTAGTTATGTAGATGTCATATATATCATATATATCCATTATATAATGCATTCATAATATTACATAACATTTAAAGGTAAGGAATGAAATGCACCGTTCATGGAGACGGTAAGCCGTACGTACGCATGAACGCTACTTCCATTTCTATTTCTTATTTAATGGAATTAAAATATAATAATACATAATATTATTATAATTCCAGTATGGTATCATATATAATATCATTAAATATATCCTTTATATGTACCACATATGGTATTAACGAATCAAATCACTTTGAGGGGCGGTAGTCCGCACTTCCTAAAATGAAGATATCGTGTTTAACCATAATGGAAACCATAAAGGTATGCCATAAATGAAAAATACAGAAGATTAAGTAAAACATAAACATATTAAATATCATATGTAAATATAGTGACATCTTAATGGCCACCTGTGAAGGTGTTTGAAGAATATTGAACAATCATCGTTTCGTGAAGCAGAAATTCGCCATCCATGGAAACAGTATGTTCTTTAACCATTAGATGTAGGTGTGTGTAAGTGTAGCTCGAATACTTCTTATAACAATATCTTAGTATATTGAAGATACTATATATTTTACAAAATAAATGAATAAAAAGAGTTTATGGGGTTTGAGAAGAAAACTAAACAAAAGAACACAAGTGAAGACATTACCTTAAAATCAGGTAACTCTCTTTGATTTGAGCTCAAAGGCTTCCTTGGGTAGACTTCTGCCCAAAGTGAGGCTTCTAGGAGTAATAGAGGGATGTGGAGAGACAAAATTAGAAGGGGTTGGCTGAGACAAAGGCTTGATATGTGTGGGTAAGGTGGTAGAGGTGGGGGCCTTTTATAAGAGGAGAGGAGGGGCACTCTTGGAAAGTTACAAAATGTTACTTTATTTTCAAATGAGTTTCAGATTTTAAAGGTCCCACATTGATGTATTTCGAGGATAAGGTGATAAGGGTTCGAAATATACTCATACAATAGGTCTTTGAAAAGTGTAAATCTGAGATTTTACATTATATTTTTAGTTTATTTAAATCGTTAAATAATGAGGTAATCACTGAATCATCATGATGTCATAAATAATTTAATTTATTAAATGTATAAAAATTATGAAAAAATACCATGATGTATGAAATCGTTTTAGCTTCACAATGAATATTTATAGTCCAAAATATCATCTATGTAGACAAACTTAATTTTTTTTACTCAGGTGATACATTCTTTGTTATATTTACTTTCTTTAAAAAATAAAAAGATAAAGAGTCACTTTCCCACAAAAGTGATTCCATGGGGTCCCCAAGATTCGAAAAATGCATCCCATGGTCGGCCATGAGACAACCAGTAGAATTAGGACACATTTTGGTGTCATTTTTTTATTATTATGATATTATTTTATTATCCTTAACTACCCGATTACTCATTAATCAAGATAATTGAAGATAATTACCGTCGTTACTATTCATAATGTCAAAAAACAAAAGAGTATTGATTACATAATTTGGACCTTCTGATTACAATTATGTAATCCATTTTACCAAATTACAAACACATAAATTGCAATAATTAATTTTAAAATAATTATCGTTGTCAAAACAAATAGCGGGTTTTTTTGAAACAATATCTATGAAAAGTTTGGCATTATTTTATGCCCAATTCCAAAGTGAAATTAATCCTAATGACCACCATTGAATTAAATGGTAAAAATATATTCTAATTACACTTTAAGACCAATTAAAAACATAATCTAACCATATAATTAAATTAGATGAAAAAGAAGTTTTGATGTAAAATGCAGTATTTTTCACTATTCATAAAAAAATGAACATTGTCAGAAAAATACCAAAATTTTATCCAATGTAAATTTCAATGTCACAATCATAAATAATATGTTTATTTTGACAAATAGGGCTTATAAAATTGTCAAAAGTTTGATTTTAAAAATGGTTTTCCATCAAAAGGTAGTAAAACAATCTTTTAAAAATATTAGTGTATTCCATGCTTAAGATTGAATTTATTCTCATTTTAAGCCTCTAAAACACTATCTAATTCATAAATAGACATAGAAAAAAATATCTATTATTCATTAATTACTTGGGATGTTACACTTTCCCTTGAAATGAATGTGAACGTATCACTCATGTGTATGTACAACATAATGTTTCTATATAGCGATAATATTTTTTTATCACAACCATATTTTTAGGGTATATTAAATGTATTAATATTTATATATTATAATAAATAAAAAATTAATAATTCAAAATTATAATATAACATCAACCTTCTTTCGATCCAATTCTTTGGGAAATGATAATGTCGTTATGCGTACATGTGGATTACCATCTCCATCCAGAGATGTGATTGATTTTACATTATACATAATTCCTATGGTAAGGGGGATTAATTTTATTAATATATATATATATATATATGATATATATAACATAATAATAATTTTATAATTAAGAATTGTTATTTATATTTCTTTTCTTCTATCCTTCGACAAATGAAAATAGATTTCAAGCTATGTACATCCTACCATGTCGTTAAATGGTGTAACACATTTTAATATGACTAATTTTATTTAATTAGTATAAATATGTATATAATAAATATATAATATTTTTATTTCACAATTATATTTCTGTAAATTATGGAACAATGATTAATGTACAAGGATTGGGACTACCAATCAACACATGCATGAAAATTTCCAGATAGATAAAACAATATGTAATATGTCATAAATACACCATACATGGAATGATAGATATTAATTTGTTAATAGAATACATTTATAATTAAAAAACATATAATATAGGAGTTTTGAATGTGAATGAGGAAAGTAAATATTTGACGTAAGAGATTTATGTTTCAATTCTATTTTAATTGAGATGTGTGATTATTTAATATAATTTGGGGAAATTATATGATAATTATCTAATGAATACCTTTTAAATTAATCTCTTAATTTTTTTTGAATATACATTATTTTATTTCATTATCCTCTACTTATTTACTTTGGCGACCAAAAATAAATTTTTAAGAAAAATAGACGTCATTTATCTCTTCTGTTGAAAAAACCAATGTTTTAATATCTACTATTCATAAAAAATGTATAATTAAGGTTTTAACTATTAACCTATTATTTTTCTTACTTCATTTTACCCCTTTTTAAATTATTTAAAAAGTAAATTTTAATGAATCTTTTATTCATATTCTGATGGAAGTACTTTGTAACTTTACCAAAAATAAAAATATATCAAAGGAAGGTTTATTTAACTTTTATTGAATGAATATAATTTAACACAATCATGAATCCTAACTAATTTGTAGATTTTTTAAATATTTAAATATTTCTTTAAAATAAAATGAATTCTTTATTACTTTTAAACTTTTTGTACATTAATAAGTGATATTTAAATTTTTCAAAATACTATCATTTTAATGGTTATTAAATAGTCTCAATATTCATCAATTAATATATACCTTGATTGTAAATTTTATTTAATGGGGTTATGATCCTGGGATTCCATCCTTATTCATTCCCTAGAAGGATTTTTATTTTGATGTTAATTATTTAAAACTTTTTCCCATGGGTTATGCTTCAATGGAGTGTTGATGAAATCCATTTCATTTCATGGGGTTTGATATGATGAATATTTAATGATATTTATAAGCATAGAATTATGGTTTTAATTATGTGATGTGTGTGACCTATATCAACCTCCAATGAATTGGGTGTAGTATTATATTTCATGAGAGAGTTATTGGAAACAATTTGATGTGCTTGATCTGTTTTGGGAAACACGTCGATATTCATGATCCACTATGGTAAACAAGTATTGATTCTGTATCCAATGTTCTAGTTATTTAAATTTAATATATTAAATAGTTTATATATATATGATGGTTCTATAAAAATTTATGAAATTCTCATATGGTTCATGATTGAGTTTTGATGAGTTATCATTCTTATGATTCATGAATTTTGAAATGATACTGTTTTATTCCATAAATTTCATTTATCATATTTTTATGTTGATATATAAATGTTTTACACTATAGTTTTAGTCTCATAGATTTATTCATATCTTATTATTTTTTGTGATCCTCGATTGATATCTCCCATGTTTACCCTTATTGAGAATCTGAGCTCCTCCTTTTCATATTTTTCCTCTTTCATGGTTTTGATGAAATTTTTATTATGGTATGTCATTGTAGATTAATATAAGAGATTATAATTATGGGAGATTTTGAAGATAATTTATAAAATAAGAATATTGTATATCTAGTATAAAAAGACTATAAATTTATGGTTATGGAACATGTCATTTATTTATTTTCAAAACTCTCAACTAAATTGAAGAAATATTCATATATAAAATGCTCGGGCCCCTATAAGTCAATATTCTGACAATCATAACACACTTAAACCATTAATATATTTAATTATGGACTTATTTGAATTGAGATTTGTTTAAATATAAGCTATAGATTTACTATGGTTATCCACATAAAAGTTTCCATAAAAAAATGATTAATTAATAATTTATTCATTGTATCAACATTTTAGAATGTTTATACATATACATGCTTGGATTATTCATATGAACTATAATTTCTCTTCTTGAATCCTGAAATATTAAGAATCACTCTCCAAATTTTCAATGCTTGATGTGGGGATGATGGGAGAACTCCAAACCCCCACAAGATTGATAAAGATTCCTACAAACAATATATTTTTTAGGAAAAGGGGAAAGGAACACATAATAACCATTATAATCATCTATACCCAATACAAGAAGTATTTTATTTAGGGAGGTTTTCATTTATGTGAGGTTTCACGGATAACCTATAAATGTGTGTCTAAAAAATGCAAAATACATGGATTGAATGATGGGGTAGTGGATTTTTGATTCCATGAAATATCATGATATTTAATAGATTTCCTTTATCAAATGGACTATTATACCTTCTAAAATATACCAAAATAACACCTAAATGGGTAGCATCAAATATGAATTGTTTTCTAACACATATAGTAAATCATTTTAAAGGGAAAAAATAAAGTGTTTTTATAATAAATCTATATTATCTATGAGAGATCTAATGAGATAAAAATTCCCATTTTAAGAAATAGTGCCTATCAAATAATGGCTTCCATTTACCATTCCCACACTATCATATCTTCTTACCCACTAACCTATAAAATTAAATTCCACACATATAGATAGGAAACTCGATAGGTACTACAAAATAGAAGCTAAAGTAATGGAAATCACCTATATTCCTAAAATAATGATAATATCAATAATTTTAACATTTTAGAATCCATTTAAAACTTATATCATTATTATTATACCTCGCCCACCATATTTTTTTATCTATTGTGGATTCCATCACAAATTTTATTGTATGCATTCATGTTTCACAAGAATAAAATGATTAATCAAGTTTATATAAACTAGAATAATATCATGATTATCAAATAATGATTTCAATAATCATATCCCAAAATTTCATATAGTATTAATTGTATCAATACTTTTTATAATCACTTATTATGAGTCGGAATAAAAAACATAGGTCATAGTACACTATCAATTCCTTTTCAAATACTATGTACTTTTATAAAAGATAAATTATATGTGTGAGGACCAAATAGGTTCAATGAGGTGAAACATTTCCCCTCATATATATACAATTATTGGGGTGTTATTTAGTAAGAATACACCCTTAATACAAACATCAATATAACATTATTATAGGACATGAATCGCTATATCTATCTTATATCTTTTTCTTGATTAAAATAAGGAAATTGTGACATATTATCAATCAAATCTTTTCAAATGTGATAAAACATGAATTAAATTTTGATATAATGGGATTCCATCATTGATAAATCATCTTTAGGAGGTATGTGTATCTCATAAAAAAATTAAACACATTTTATAAAAAGAGGAAACAACATGGGTCATGAATATAAAAGACGTTCAAATAGGGTTGATTGATGTTACCTACATTATTAGAACTAAGTAATCCATCCCTAACAAAAACACAAACGAATTTATATATTTTGACACACAACATTATAAAAGATTTAAATTTACCCCATAATTTAATGATTTCAAATACATTTTTTATCATCACTTAATACAACTAGTAATAAGGAACCTCATCCATGGTCCTTCATGATTATTACATTCTGAAAATTTTATAGTATTTATATAAAGATTCATGGCCAAATATATCCCATTTTATCTTCCATAATAAAATATATACATATAATTACACTAATGAATATTACTTAAGGGATTCATATAACTAGGAGTTCACAAAGTGGTAAGCCCCCACCCCACCCACCCGTGATCACAATGTTTGAGGAACAAAAAAGGAGGATCCAACCATTAATAAACTCCAAAACTGAAATAAAATTCAACAAAACATTATCCTATGATAAATTTGGATTCCCCCTAATTTTATGGTTGATAAAAAGGTCATGATTTTTTATCATCACTTATGTCTCTAATTGGGTTCAGCCACATGTGACATGGTTTGTTAAAAATTATGTTCCAATTTTCTCATGTATCTTTATAAAAATTAATATTTAACATGATTATCATGTGTCTAAAAACAAATAGAAAAAAATTAATGAACTAATGACAGAATTATTGGATAACCATGTTACTGAGGGTCTCTAATGAGATATTCCCACAAACCTAAATTTTCACTACATAAGGTGTGACCATGGAAGAAGCCACAACTACTCAAAACTACAACACAACATTTGAATTGAAAACACTAATTTGTAACAATAAAATAAAGATTATTCAGATTAAAATAATCTATGAAGAGGTCTCAATTATTCATTATCACATATCACTGGTACAAATAGATATATTGTTCCATAATCCATCATGATTTATATTCTAATATTTTTTCATCATCCTCAAATGGTCCATGATTTATGTAAATACCAAGATATATACATTTATATACTTCTAGATAATCCTTAGGGAATCCATATTAAAATGGGTCAACAAGGTGACTATCCACCCTTCTAGATTTGCATTGCTTTATGTGTGACCGAGTAGGTATCCACACATACCTAGAACTCTAAAATGATATTAGAATCCATAACACTATTAAATATGAGCATTTGAGAATTTCTTCATATGTGAATTATCTATGATGGGCATGCCATATGAATTGAATCACAAGGTCTAAATGAGAATACATTGGGGTTGAATAATCAAATCATATGAGATGATTTTTTCAATTATAGACACTTTCCTTACAAGAAATTCAATATAAATAATTAAATTAATAATAGGAAAAATAATCATAATAATATAATTATTTAAATTGAAAACTAATTCAGATATATATTTTTATAAAAAATGTTCAATTACTCTAACATTACATTAAATTTTAAAAAAATTAATTTTTTATAAGGATTATTAAATATAATAATTATACTATTAAATAAATATTATATCTAGAGAAATCATCATAAATTTTCCATACTAGATTTGGATTTTTTAAACCCTCAATGAATTTTCATTTCTTATTAAATAATGTATTTTAAATAATTATTATTTTATATATTTATGAAATAATAATTAGATTATCAATTATATATTTTATAATAATACAAAGACCAAATTCTGATAATTATGAGTCGTACTATTTATTCTTTCTCAACTTGTGGATATAAGAATATTATACTCAAATGACATATTATTTTACTAAATTGATCTCCCTCTATAAAATATCATTTATTTTTTGGAATATTCTTTTCTGAGATAAACATTTAAGATCATTTTTATATCACATTTTTCTTTATAAGAGAGATATATTATTGTGAAATATACAATATAATGTTCATAGTCAAATGTATATTTTAATACCTATTATAAATTATAAATATTATTACCATAGAATAATTATTTTTCATAAGGTTCCATATAATTTTTTACTATGTCATTGACTAAATATTATTATGAATAATACTATTTTTTAAAACTTATAATATATTATTAATCGAAAAGTGGTCATTAAATTTTTATTTTAGGTTCCTTTACTTATCCTCAATCATAAAACACGTTTATGGTAGGTTAGTTTTCATTGGAAATCATATATATATTTTCTACCTTATATTTTAGAAAGAATTCATTTTTGGGTGTCTATTTTTTAAGGATGATTTATATAGTATTGATATTTTTTATTATTTTAAAAGGACTGTACCTATTAATATTTTCAAATGTACATTATTTTAAATTTTTTCATGTTTTTTATTTTTTTATGTTTCACATATTATGGAAGATATTAATTTTCTTATTCAAAATATTTTAACCAAAATCTAGTATTATATTTTCAATAATGTTTTTCCTAATATTGTAGGTGGTTCTACAATAGTTTTATTATTTTACTAAACAGAAAAAAATAATATTTATAAATTAAATATGAGAGTAATATTTAGGCATATTTATGTGACATAGAATGTTACATAGAAGAAATGAAAAAACTGACTAATATTTGGAGTTCAAGAATGAAATAATATGTGGTTTTATTTTATTGTAGGTTCATGAAATAATTATGAATGATCTTATTTATAACATTGTAAAAAAATTACATAAACATGAAACATTATATGATTCTAGAAAATAAGAAATAATTTACTTTTTTATAAAAAATATATTAAATTAGGTTGAAATAAATGTATTTCTATTTTTACAAATTTTATTAATAGAAATTTTTATTTTCATAAATTTCATGTAATGATTAATTTTTTTAATATAATTTTTTATTTATTTGGTTGGTAGATATTTTTATCAATATTTTGTAATATTTAGATGATCATATTTACTGAATTTGATCCTAATATAGTTTTCACTGGGAATTTCTAATAAGAAAATGATTTGAAATAAATAATTTAATTGAAAATATATAGAGATATATTTAAAAATTATTCTGTACATAAATAATAACATGAGGGTAGATTAGTGTAACTAGAAAAGAGTAGTTAAAACAAAATCAATGAAATATGTAAATTAATCGCTGCATCAAAATATTTTTTATAATATTATTTGTAACAATTCAAATATTTTTAAAAATAAACATTCTAAAAAATGATATGAAATGAAAATGAATAATTATAAGAAAAAAATAACATATAAAATATCAATACTACCTCTTTAGAAGGATATGTATTTATTATTATTATTATGAGAAATATGTTAATATTGATTTCGAAAAATCATATGAGGGTTTGGAAGTAGTTATTATTGTAAATGATATCAATGAACTAATTCAACAAAACCCATGATTTTACATTTTATTTCCCTTTAAATGGTACAACATAATTTTTTAACTTTCTCAGTAATAATAAAAAAAATGAATCATGATACATTATACTATATTAGTGTTTTAGAATTTAAGATAAACATATATACATTGTGAAAATAGAATATTGATAATCATTAATAATAGTACTAGTGGAATAAAACCATATGTAATTAAAAATTACATGAACATAAAATCTTATTAATTGTGTATTTCCATGAGTATTATAACATCAGTTTATACTACTTGAATAATGAATGGAATTAGAAATTTTAAAAGTAATTCTGACATAAAAGTCAATTAATATGTTGATTGAACAAATTTTGGTATATATAAAGGAATGATATATGACCATTATATATGTGGTTATTAGAAATAAGGCCATTGAAATATGTTAGTTGTATATTTGTCCATTTGAAAAAATTGCATCCAACATGTGTTTAATGTTCTAAAATATTTCTATAAAATTGAAAATAATATTATTCAAATAATAACTAACTCTATAATTAAATAAAAATTAAATATTTCATTAAAATGTTTTATTATACAATTATAATTTATTGTTACATATTATTTATATCATTTTTAATAAACAATTTAATAAACAATTAAATTTCAATGATGTTTTTTTAAAACTAATGGATTGAAATAATTATTTATTTACAAGATGAATAAATTGTTTTAATTGGCTATGTTTAAAAAAAATTAATGGTGAAACTGATATTATTCCAAGAACAATTTCAATTATGTATTTTTTATATAAATTTTAATAATTTAAATTTATAAATTTTAAATGATGAATGAAATTTTTGTGATGCAATTTTTAATCATATGAATACTCATTTATTTCCTAATTGAAATGTAACAAGTTAAGAAAATTAGGCGGGACACGAAAATTTTTTTGCAGGAAGACATTTATTCATGGTTTAGATTAATATATTTACGTAAATATAAAATATATATTTTCACAAATTCCTTAGCTCGGTTGGTAAACCATTCTCCGTGGCTGCTGTAGGTCACGTGTTCGATTTCCATCGTTAACATTTTTCGAAATACAGATCATATTAATATATATACATAGATGTATGTATATATAAAAAATAAAATTGATATCCCAACTAGTCCCTTGGTGAGGCGTGACCTTGAGGTGCGTTGTGAGGCGTGGGTTTGAATCCTTCCGTCTTCAACATTTTTCGAAACTCGGTTTATGTTAATATATATACGTTGATGTATGTATATATAACAAATAAAATGGATATCTTGTTTGGTCCCTTGGTGAGGCGTAGCCATGAGGCGCACCGTGAGGCGCAGGTTCAAGTCCCCCCTGCGCCGTATTTTTGAATTTAAATACCCCACGGTTTGAAAAACGTGGGGTCTGTTGTGTGCCATGCTGGAACAGCATGGTATACCATTTTACAAGCATATACCCATAGTTTAGCAAAACCGTGGGTATAGACTGTGACCCCTATGGAGACGCCTTTCCAGCCCACGGTTCTAAAAACCGTGGCTATAGCCTATACCCATGGTTTTTTGGGCTATACGCACGGTTTTGAACCGTGGGTATTGGTTGTTTTTCCAGTAGTACCCCACTTCAGCATCATCCAAAGTAGAGGTCATACCCACTCCATCAACATTCAAAAAGGAGACCCTCCCCTTTCCTGTTCTATCAGTGTAATTTTCCTATTTGAACTTCTGTCTACTAGTACGGAGGCCCACTCCATACTATTTCCACCTCTTATAATGGAGGTCCTCCACATGTTCCCATCAACCAAATCACAATTCCTCTCTACTACATCAACAACCAGAGTGTAGGTCCTACCCAATCCTACAACATTAAAAGCGGAGGTTGACCCAGCTCTGATAATAATTAATATGGAGGTAATCCCCATGAAAAAAAGAACCTACCTTGAAGAACCTTCCTAAAGATGAATGGATAACTTCCATCAGTGAAGTCAAAATATTGGGGAGTGCCAATCCATTTTCAATATTTATTTACTTCTCTAATTATGTAGATGAATGTGATTAAATGACAGAACCTTACCCTAAGTCATCTACATCTGAGTCTGTGATAGGATCCCGACTTGTGAAATTCATCATCTTGAATTGTGAGATCCAAAAAATCCCCAAATACCTTCATATGTACATGAGGGAGGGAGAATATTTGGCTCTAATCAAGTGTCTCATTTTGCAGTCATCTCTATCATCACCACTTTCATTCTCTACCACTACACGAGATCATAGATAGTTATTCTGGTGTTTTATAAAATACAGGAATCCAGATGACTCATGAATGATATTTTATTCCATAAAAAATTAGGAATATATAAATAAAAAATCCAATGGGGATGAAATGTTTTCTGTGTTATTGCCTCCATGAAGTGACTCAATGAATAGAAATCAGTCATCACATGAAATAGATCCTCCACTGGAAACTACACCACCCCATCGATCCATTTCACTTCCACCCCCAGTTTCTCATAAAGTATGATGTGATGTATGGGGAACTAAGAGTCAGTCACCACTTATAAAAAAAATAATCATATGGGAAACTATGGCTACTAATTAGTTATCTATAGTCTTCTGGCAGAATGAAACCCCGAACATTGACCTCTGGGATTCCCTCTCCCATGAACTAGTCATGTGATTCAATCGAAATATATGGTTGATGTGTTTCCACCTCTATGACAATTATTTAAAATACCCAAGAATCTATGAATAAATTGAAGTTCTCGATCAATAGTATCATATGATTGAGTAAATAGAACTCACAATGGATCAATATTATATAACACCTAGCTATCATTAGACCCTCCAACTAAGATCCATCCCAAGATTCATTATTCTCTACAAAATAATTGAATTGGTGTCCCCACATGTAAAAATACAAGGACGGGGACAATACGTTGCTCTCTACTTCAGTCCCATGTTGCACCAGCCTGACCTATGTGGTGATATTGTGTATTTTCCTCCAGGTTTTTTCACAGTGAATATGGTTTTCCCTAATATATCCTATGAATGGGATACTGGTGTCGATTTTTTGAAATAGAACATGCCCATGGGACAATGCATTGTCAGATGTACCCTATAGGTGCCTGAACTTGCCTGAAAATGCATAATAAATGTATTAAAAAGCTCTATTTATAGTTACCTATTGGTCAGAATACAAAAAATGCTAAATTGACGTTTGAAGATACAAACCCTTCAAATCCATCGAATGTTTCACAAAAAATAGAGTTCGATCTCATAATCACCCCCTTAATTAAGAAAATTTCATATTAAAAGAGTATCATTGACAAACACCACACTAAACAGAGTCTAGAATATGTTTCTCCACATCATGATAATGTTTTGCCTCCATTGGGGAAACATGGGAGGGAACAATTCCATCTCTGCTAGCTACAACTAATTGATCATGGTGAACCCATGTGTCCTGATGGTGTAAGTGCCAGATATATGGAACAGGACTAGAATATGTGTCTCTAAATCTACTCTATTAGTGTGAAAATTCTATATAGGACATAGATTGAGCCTCTCCAAATGTCTCTCAATATGCTACTCTACAAGCTTCTCTATGAAAGATTGGGATAACCTACTATGTTATAGATAATTTCAATTCTCTGGTTGTTAGGGATACTAATCGAGATAGGAACCCTCTACCGGATGACTTGGTATCTACTCTCATAACTCAACATGATTACCTAGAGACATGGCATCTAGCGTTCCCAACTGACGTAAAGAAATACCTAGTATCTGATGATGACATGCTAGTAACCTTAGATTTTGGGAATCCAAACATCACCCCCCTTCAATGGGATGTGACACCCACTGCAACATTTTTCTCGCATCATCTCCATTTGAGGACCAATTTCGGGAACTTGAGAGTAGTAAGAGTTTACCAAGATCTACAGTATCATTCAAACATTGGAATGGACTATACTTTTCTTGAAAATTCTATTTTCCATTAGTTCCTTAACAGGTTGAGAAGTCCACCATAGGTAGTTTCATTACTTGTTAAACTCCACCATGCATAGGATAAGTAATTCCAAAATCTTCAGCTGTTATAAGATTCTCAATGAATGTGCCATAGAGTTTGTTTCCTAGTAGAAGGGACTCATATATATACTTGAAATGATGTTGAACCACGAGAGGATAATAATGATTTATGTGGGAAATGTAATGAATAAACTAGTCCAAATCCTCATCACTCAGAACATACCAGGTATGTTATGTTATTTTTTGGACAAATTCAAACATATAGAGTAGGCCATACATAAATACATGAAAACAAACCCATTTCCCATTATAGTCCCTACAAAAAGGGAAACCATGGTAGGGACCTTAGTTGTCATACAATTAGATGCCCCTACACCACTTCAATGTTTTCTAGAAGTTCCTTACCAAGAAAAACCATATTGATTGCAACATCCTCAACAAGTTTTGTCATTCCCAGAACAGATTTAGAAGGCACCACCCCATTAAGAATAATCTTCGATGAGATAGAATAATTATCTAGCCTCTCTTCAGGCTATGGCCCTTCATTTGGGATAGGCTCCTAGAGTTCCCTTTTCACAATGAAGAAATCAGGCCTACTCCTTTAATTAGGCTTAGGATCCCGATTATTTCTATATTTCCTTGGAGCATGTGATTATAACGCTACAAAACTACAAGAATCCCCAACATTTAAATCTTACTAATAGTCTTGAGCATTTCAATTACCATAAATTACTTGAAGCTACCATCTAGAAATGTCATGTATTTAAGGATTGGAAATAGGGAGAAGTTAATAACAACATGGTGAAGTTGGGAAACATCCCAGCACATGTGTCATATATTTCCTCTGATCTGGATAAAGATTGTGAAGGTTCTGATGGATGGGAGTAAGTCCTCAACCATATGAATCTGAATTATGATGACTATTTTGATCTTAGAGTAATTTTTCATTTACATGGGCTTATTTGTGCATGCCTAGGCTAACCTGAGCCCCTTATGGTCACCACACGTTTTTTAGTTGATTCATTTGAATCAACATCAATACCCTATACATCTCAAAATTTGAGGTATGGACCATGTAAGGGAAATTAGATTCCCCCATTGGTTCCAAATCCATATCACATGCTAGGTGACTTCATGCCACTGTAGATGGGAATCACACCCATGGGCTACTCAAAACTGCATTATCCCTTTAATAATAAACATTTTAACGCATATGTGAATATTTTTGAGCTTGTTAATCCCTTTTTCATAATAGATGACGATGAGTACCCTTTAGGTTCTCCAACCACCTCCAATCAATGACATAGAAGAGGTAGTCATGGTCATGAAAATAGTTAGAATGATATTATTGTGCATGCTACAGAGAAATGATAGCTGGCACCAAACATAACTCAATAGGAATGGTCCTCCAAGACCACTCCATAATTCATGGTATCATAGGTGATTATTCTCATTGATTGGGTATAACATCTACCTCTATGTCATGATTGGACAACTTCATCTATGGCAAGGTCTGAGTCATCCAATAATATATTAATAGTGTGTTTTTGTATGTTAGCGGATGAGAAGTATGACATTTCCATCACCATCTAGAATCTAGTTTTTCGGCCACAAATTCCCACTATTCTTCCTACTAGGGAACAACCCCCTATGCTTAGAAACATGAACTTTTCATGTAGGTTTGATGGGTTGTAGCACCTCTCCATCATTCCTACCAAACTATCAATCCTTGAGGCCCTCCTTATGTTATAAAATATGAAGGAGGGGATCATGGAATCCTTGATAGTCCCCATCCATTTTGAAGTGGAGGTAGTGGCCGTAACGGCCTTCTATGTTGAGGAGATCATGAAAAATGAATTCCAATATCTCATCTCATTCTCTAGAAAAGATGGGATCTCCTTTATGAAGGGGTAAATTATTCTATTTCAAATCATATACTGGATTAATGGAATGGATATATGTAATTATCTAGTAAACACTAGTTTTGGGATTGATCTCATCCCAACCCGGATGCTCTGCATGTTACGATTGACTGAAGAATATTTGAGTCCCTCTGAACTGAAAATGCATAGTTATGAATGGACCGATCTGAGTATTTGTGGAAGAATTTTGTTAATGACCCAATTCAGTGGCTTTGTAGAAAGCATTGAGTTCATGGTTGTCTCACAGGATTCTAGAAACAACACATTGATTGGATGGAAATGGCTCCATCTACTCGTAGAAGTATCTTCCTCATATCAATATTCCCTCATGTTACCCCTCAATGTTTGAGTAGGCATGCTTCAATGTGGTGCATCTACCTTTGACTCTACTGAATCCTGGTCTTTAAAATCTGACTATTAAATCTTAAATGAAAATAATGTTTAGACCAACACGATCGATAACACAAACATTGTGGATGACCCATGTGTATACATGGATAACACTTTCATTCTACTAATTAACTGGTTAGAGGCCATGATTACGGAACAGGGAAACTATTTCTTTAGTTTAAAAATAAAAGGGATACATGTACCCAGATATAAGGAATTTTGGAGGATTATCTTGTGCACATAAATAGGACAAGATCGAGTGATCCCAGAACCCCTACCCCTATAATTTATTGATATGTTCTTAAAATGTAAACCATTATGAAGAACCTTCATTTGTTCCAAGATTCCAGGATGAGTCATTAAAAAATGTCTTGCCACCACTTATTTGACATAATGTACATAATTCAGGGTCGAACGACTTATCTAATTGGGATGATAACATCTATATCAATGATTTCTATAGATAATGAATCTCTCAGTAAATATTATATATCCGATTAAGATGGTACCAATGTTTCTCTAGAAATAGTTATCCCAAATGACCCATCTCCTTCAATTGATTCCTCTACCTCAGATGATGAAGAGGATTTGGAATATTCTTCTCCCACATTTGAATATGATATCTCCACCACCATTGATGAGTTGGTACAAAATAAACCTTAGTACTAAGGAATATATAAGTCTAATGTTGATTAGTATATAATGCATCCGGAGGAACAATAATAGTATATAGATTTCCTGAAGAAATATCTTGATGTATTTTCATAGAGTCATGGTTATATTCTAAGACTATTGTGAGATGGTATGTGAGTATGATATACTCTATTATACCAAATGTAGGAGCGATATGATACTAATGAGATGCTCAAATACAATAGGGGGGGGGGGGGTTGAATTGTTTACTTAAAAAATCCTTAAGGAAATTTTGTATAACTAAAATTCACAACACCTCTATGTTCTAATAACTTGCTTGATTACGGAAATATGATTCCGGAAGTGAAACTTAACAAAAGTTTACACCAACTAAGATTTAAACTTAAAGTGTATATAATCCTATATAATCAGAGTAAAAGTTTAAGGAAGTATATGAAAGATATACTTTCCTAAAAAACTAAAATACATAGCAGAAAAAAAGTAGTAACACTACAAGTAACAAGTAGAAACTCTTTTAACCGAAAGAGGAGGGTATCCAACAACCCTGGATAAGAGGTCCCTTGATTTATACTTTCAAGACAGTTTGTCTTACCCAAGCCCATGTAAGCCCTAAATCTAAAGATCGTTATCTGTCTTGCTATCTCCGCAAGACCTCGATTTGTAAGGAAATCGGCACCTATGACTTCATAACCCAAAGTATCTGATTTTAATGAAATCAAACCTCTACACTAAGAAAATATACACAAAGCAATGTTTAAACAAGCAGTTCAAAACTTTCTGCATGAAGCCTGAGAGTTTATTAGATCCTCTCTCTCTAGAAATCACTTCAACAACACTTTGTCAAAAGTCGAAGCTAAAGTTCTTCAAAAGTTATAAGCTCGTTGAAATGAGCTCATATTTATAGGTACATCTCCAATGGTCGACTCCCTCCTCCAACAGTCATATTCTTCCTGGAATTTTGGGGGGACCTGTACACATGTAAAACAAACAATGGTTAATAAATAACTGAATGCATGAAATTGTTTTAGAACAAAACAAGTGTAAGTAAAAATATGGTTACATAAGCATAATCCAATATTCGGAATGTAAATAATTTAAAGTTCTAAGTCTAACCAAATTGAATTCAGAATCTAAAAGGATATTTGTATTCAGTTTTCTTGGAATTCGGAACCTGAACATACAATGTTTGGAGTCTATGTTTTTAGGAATTTGGAGTCAGAACTCTCAAAGTTTGGAGTCAGAGTTCATTGGAATTCAGAGTCAGAACTCTGAATAGTTCGGAGTCAGAATTCTGAGAACTCGGAGTCAGTACTCTGAATAGTTCAGAGTCAGAATTATGAGAACTCAGAGTCAGAACTCTGAATAGTTTGGAGTCAGAATTCTGAAAACTCAGAGTCAGAACTATGAAAAGTTCATAACCAGAATTCGTATTCAGAATTCGGAGTCAGAACTCTGAAGAGTTCGTAACCAGAGTTCGTATTCAGAATTCGGAGTCAGATCTCAGAAGAGTTTGTATCTAGAATTGGTATTCAGAATTCAGAGGCAGAACTCAGAATAGTTCTTAACCAGAATTCATAACCAGAATTCAGAGTCAGAACTCAGAATAGATTGTATCCAGAATTCGTATTAATAACTCAGATCCTAAAACAAGATTATTCATATCTTGGAATTTATAAGATTCTGAGGTTTTTGGTTACAAACTGATTTTTACACTTAGAATAAAAATTGATATGAACAATGAAATCTAGGTAAGGTTAAATTTCCTTGGGGAAGGAAATCTTCCTTATAGAAGTAAAAACAAGGGGTAAAATGATTTTTTCCTTGAAATAAGGTGTTTGTTATTTTCAAAACAAGAAGGAATGGTAATGTTATAAGGATACCTTATTGACTTAATAATCTCTCCCAAGTATGAAGGAATTGAAAAGTCATAAGGAAAACATTATTGACTCTACAATCTCTCCCTTTTTGGAAAGAATAAACATCCTTATGAAAAAGAATATAAGGACTTAGAAATAAATTTATAGAATTTGAAAATAAAACTTATCTTCCTTTATACATTGGAAGAGATCAATACGACTAACTCCCCATTAGGCTTTGGAACACTAAGGATCATATTATAGATTTCCGGAATGGAATTGTTTATTATCTTGGGTATGGGAATATTCATAATGAGCAGTTACCCTTAGATAATCTCCCCCTTACTTAGGGATACTTTTCATATACTTAGAATTATTTTTCCTTCTCCCCCTTTGTGATTTTCAAAAAGAGTTTGAGGGAATGAAAAAAATATGGTACCTGAAATATTAGTATAGACATCAAAAAAAAAACAAGTAACCATAATTCCATTACGATTGGAAGAATTGGTACAAGGAAAAAATATATACAACAAAATATCAGATTTGGATCTATTATGATTCTTTTTTCCTTGGGTATCAGCTTCTTTACGATGGTCTTAAGCTTTTTCAGTTCTTTGTGATCCTTCTCAGCTTTCTTTTCCAAGGATTTGATTCTATCATCTTGATCATTCAAAGTCTCTATCTGATCCTTCAGTAAGTCATCTTGCTTTAATATCTTTTCTTCCATATCGATACAGATATCCCTTTATGTTTTCCAACTTTGGACAACATAATTCAACTTCCCATTCAGATCTTCGACATCCTGAATTCAAGTATTCTGTTTAAGATTTAGCTTTTCCTAAAATCTATTTGTAAGATCCTCGATTTTGGCGTCTTTAGTATCAAAAGATTCCTTGACATCATCTTGAAAATAATCAAGTTCTCTCAAATCTTCAAAAATCTTCCTCGAATAGTTGGTCATTTTCTTTCAAGATTTTTTGTGGGCTTCACAGTTGATAAAAAAGTTCCTATGATCAGTCTCAATCTTTACACACCTATCCATCACCATGGATACAAAGTCTGATTTCTGATTCAAGCTATGCTGGAGCATCCAGCATCTGGA
This sequence comes from Viscum album, assembly GCA_963277665.1. NCBI lineage: Eukaryota > Viridiplantae > Streptophyta > Magnoliopsida > Santalales > Viscaceae > Viscum > Viscum album. The sequence continues at coordinate 1,660,654,625 of OY728153.1, forward strand.
GTCAATTGATGGAAATATCATAATAGTGTCCACTAGCTTCTTCAAGGACTGAATGACAAAATCATGTCGCAAGGCAGATGATTCGGAATTTGAAATTTTTCTTGGTGATGGCTCTTCCTCTAGCTCAACCAGCTTCTTCTTAGAGGTTCCTCCAGCTTCCTTCTTCCTCAAAATTGATTTTGTTGGGGTATCAAAAACCACTTGTTTACCCTTATTGGTTCTTGGAATAGATTCTTCATCTGGTGATTGATGCTCACTTCCAAACAACTGAACAACCTTGTCTTAATCAATTTTTTCTTTCTTGGCTCCTGACCCAATTTATTCTTATTGAATGAAGTCATGGGCATAACTCTATTCTTCAGAAGGCTTATTCAATTCATCTTCTTCCTTATCATCAATTTCAAAAGTATCATGTTTTGAATATCTAGCTTGAGAATTCTAGATTGACAACTTTTCGGAAGCACTCTCCTTTTCAAGATAATCTTCAACTTGCTTAATTAGATCATCAGTGCGACTACTACTTTATCCCTTTTCTTTCACTTCTTTTTCATCTTTCTTCTCTTCCACAACCTTCTCTTGTGATTTTTCTTGAATCATAAACCTTTTACCTAGAGTCTCAGGTAATGGTTCCACCAGGAAAGACTTTGGTGCCGGGATATTCTTGGATGCTACTTTAGTAGCCTTCAAAAAAGATTACACAATCTTAGCCTCCAAAAAATTCTTCTTGAGATTCTTCTCTTTGGATTGCTTTTCTAATTCATCAGCTAAATTCTCTTTCAGGGATTTATCCTCAGTAGGATCCACGATAATTTGTGGCTCCCCTTATTTCCTATTTTCCTTATCCTCCCTCCATTTGGCTACCACCTCATCTGGATAAGCTTTCTGTTTCTTGGGCTTTGGAGGTGTGTATTCAGTTCCTTTGACTTCTGGGAGTTTTCTTTCTTCTACCACTTCCTTCAATTTTCTCTTCTTTCCATCCTTCTTCAATGGTTCAGCCACTTCTGCATTTTTCAGAGATACTTATGTTCCTTCCACTGGAAAATCAAAAAAATATCCTGATTCCTTAGAGAAGCCAATATTCATTCTCTTCAGGGTATCATCACTTAGAAGCATCACTTTTCAATTCCTCGGCATGGAACTGCAAGGAATCTTGAAGGATTCAAGACACCAAATAATGATCTTGGAGAGTAAGGTAGGATACATAATTATCTGAGCTCTCAGATTCCCATTCTTGATATTTTCTATCATAATGAGAATTTGCTTTATGAGGTTGATCTTCCTTAGGTTTACCAAAAAATCCAAGATGTACATGTCACTTTTCTTTAGGGTGTCCTTTTCACCCTTTCTCAGTACGATGAATCCCTGAACCCATAACTGTAGGATTCAATTGTTGCTAGATAAATGGGCAATATCTGTCGTATTGACATCTGAAAGTCCAAGAACTTCCATAGACTTCATCTTAACGAAACTTCCTTGAACCTCTGGCAGTTTGTGAGAACAAAACTCAGCTTCCCCTTAATAGGATTTCCCCACCAAGATAGCATCCTTGGTGTAAGAAAGTGCATAAGTTTCACCATAACTCTTGAACGAAAACTTATCTCTCCCTTATTTCTTAAAGAAACAAGATGATTCTTAAAATGATATGAGTAGATCTAGATAGACAACATCATGAGATCCTGTCTTCGATATGGATACAATCTACCACCCATTAAGTCTGATATTCATTACGATAATGGAGTCATACTTATTGAAAATATTTGGATGCACCAACCTCTCCCTGTATATCTGCCACTCCAAAACTGGCTTGACTGAAGACATATCATGAGAGGGAATTTCAGCAGAAATTCAGAATTGAGAAAACATTGAAAATATGGAACGAGATTTTGAAGTTGGGAAAAGCTTCGATATGCAATATCTTTGAAAACCGATGTGGGACAACCATCAAGGGTCCCCTTTTATAGGTGTTGAAGTGACATTTTATCTTCCCATTTCAATCCAATGGCTAAGAATTATTTTGACCAGATCTGATGGTTGAAAAGATAACCACAAGGAAAATTTGGTAGGATCCGATCTTTGGAGGTTTTTTAAGAGAAAACATTCGAATTTAAGGAAACTAGAATCTGAGAAATTTTACAAACAAAATAAACTAACAGTAAGTAAAAAGTGATTACAAAAACTAAATAAAGGAAACATACCTTTTGGATTTCTTAGAAGATTATTCGTAGTAGGAACTTCTTCCTTGAGGAACTTTTGATTCTAAGTATTTGATTACGAAAAAACATCATTACGAAAGATTTGAGTACCAAAATTTTCATTATGGAAATTTTGATTAGAAAATCTCCATTAAAAAAATTGTAAGTACAAAAATCTTCATTACGAAAAACTAATGACGAAAAAATTTAACTACACTTTTTTTTGAAACAAGACAGACTATGAAAAATTTCACTATGAAAAATTTTAAAAACTAGACAGACTACGAAAAAAATTTCACCACGAAAGATTTTGTAAACTTCATTATGAAAAATTTTGAAAACTTCATTACAAATTTTTTTGAAAACTTACAAAAAAATGTACTCCCCCTATGAAAAGGAGTTTATTACTATAAGGATATTGGTTTCAATATGATGTTAATAAGGAAGATTCCCTTACAATTATCATTACTAACTTCTATTTAATGTATTCAAATCTATCAGAGGGTAAAGATTTTGTGAAAATATCAGCAAGTTGATCTTGTGTTCCGATAAATTGATGAATAATATCCCCTTTTTGTGTGTGATCCCTAAGAAAGTGATGCCTAATATCTATGTGTTTTGCACGAGAGTGATGTGCATGGTTTTTACTAAGGGAAATGACACTTGTGTTATCAGACATAATTTGAGTCTTAGAAAAACTCATGCCATAGTCTGTGAGTGTGTGTTGCATCCAAAATACTTGAGCAAAACAACTTCCAACTGCTACATATTCAGCTTCAGCAGTGGATAGTGCTACTGAGTGTTTCTTCTTGAATGACCAAGAAACTAATGAATCTCCTAAGAAATGACATGTTCCGGATGTACTTTTTCTATCCATTCTATATCCACCAAAGTTAGCATCTGAAATTTGTTTTAGAATAAAATCATTTCTAGAATTATAAAAGATTCCTAAATCCATGGATCACTTTAAGTAGTGAAAAAATCTTTTCACTGCCTTTAAATGAGATTCCTTAGGATTTTATTGATATCTTGCACATAAGAATACTGAAAACATTAAATCTGGATGACTAGTTGTCAAGTATAATAAACTTTCTATCATACCTCTAAATGATTTTTGATCTACTAGTTTCTCAGCTTCATCAAGATCAAGTGTGTTTGAGGTACCAATAGGAGTACTAATACTCTTAGTGTTATCACATATATACTTTTTAAGGAGATATTTAATATACTTATGTTAGGATATGTAGATTCCTTATGGTTTTTGAGAAATTTGAAAACCAAGGAAAAATGTTATCTCACCCATCATACTCATTTCAAACTCAGATTTCATTAGATCTGCAAAGGAATCAGTTAAAGATTGTTGAGTTGAACCAAATATAATGTCATCAACATAAATTTGAACAATCAAAACATTTTTCTTATATTTCTTTATAAAAAGGGTTGGATATGCATTTACCTTAACATAATTATTTTGAAGCAAAAATCCTGTAAGCCTATCATACCAAGCTCAAGGGGATTTCTTAAGTCCATACAAATCCTTGGTAAGTTTATAAACATTTTCAGAATATTTTGTGTCTTCAAATCCGAGAGGTTGTTCAACAAAAACTTATTCTTGTAAAAAACCATTAAGGAAATCACATTTTACTTCCATTTGAAAAAGAATAAAGTTGAAGAATGCTGCAAAGGCAAGTAAAATTTGAATAGATTCAAGTCTTGCTACTAGAGCATAGGTTTATTCATAGTCTATTCCTTCTTGTTGATTATAGCCTTTAACAACCAATCTATCTTTATTCCTAATTATGACTCCATTTTCATCACACTTGTTTCTGAAGACCCTTTTTACTCCAATAACAAAAGTTTACTTAGGTCTTTCAACCAAGGTCTAGACATTATTCCATTCAAATTCATTTTGTTCATCTTACATAGATTTTATCCAATCATCATCACCTAAAGCTTCATCAGTGATTTTTGGTTCCAATTGGGAAAGGAATGCTAGATGTTCTACTTCATTTCTTAAGGAACTTTTAGTCCTTACAGGTTGATTTAGATAACCAATGATACTATCACTAGGATGATTCTTAAGAAATGACTGATTTGGGTTTTGTAAAACCTGTTCATCAACATAGGGTAGGAAATCTTCTGAGGTAAATGTTTCAGAAGTATCTTTTTAAACATTTTCCTTATCAGAAGGATCTTCTATCAAAGGTTGATAATCAATTTTTGAAAACACATCTGAAGATGTAGGTTGGGGTTGTTTAAAAACAAAGGGATCAGTTTCATAAAATTTGACATGTACTGTCTCTTCAATAGTACAAGTGTTTTTGTTAAAAACTCTATATGCTTTAGAAGCTGTGGAGTAGCATACAAAAATTCCTTCATCATATTTTGTTTTGAATTTGTGTAAATTATCTTTAGTATTCAGAATGAATACCTTACATCCAAAAACCTTAAAGTAAGAAAGTCTAGGTTTTCTACCATTCCATAAATCGTAAGGAGTCTTATTAAGAAAAGGTTTAATAAAAACTCGATTTATAGTATAATAGAAAGTACTCATGGCTTCAACCCAAAAATATTTGGCTATTGAATATTCAATCAATATGGTTCTAGTTATCTCTTGAATAATTCTATTTCTTCTTTCAACAACACCATTTTTTGAGGTGTTCTAGGTGCTGAGAAGTTATGAGTAATACCTTTTCTACTATAAAAGGTTTAAAAATCAGAATTTTGAAATTATCCTCCATGGTCACTATGAATAGTTATCAATGTAAGGTTTTTCTCATTTTTAACTTGGGCTCTAAAACTTTTGAAATTAGAAAAAGCTTCAGATTTATTTGCTAGAAAATAGACGCACGTAAATCTAGTGTAATCATCAACCAATAAAAATACATAATACTTTCATCCGATGCTTCTAGTTTGTGTTGGTCCAAAAAGATCCATATACACCAACTGTAATGTATCAGTGGTTGAGACTTCAACATTGGATTAAAAACTTGATTTATGTTGCTTTCCATATTTAGAAGGATCACATAATTTTGAAGAATCAAATATAAGCTCTAGTAGATCCTTAACTAGTCCTTTTATGGGGAGTTTACATAGGTTCCTAAGGTTATAGTGTCCTAGACTTATATTCCATAACCAAGAATGATCTTCCATTGCACTAAGTCAAGGTAGATCCTGACTCCTAAGGTCTTCTATGTTTAGTGTGTAAACATTCTCTTGCTTTTTGGTAGAAAGAATAAACTCTTACTTTCAATTGTTTACTAAGCACTTATCATTCCTAAAATTCACAAGGTATCCTTCATCACATAATTGACTTATGCTGATGAGGTTGTGCTTAATACCTTTAACAAGTAAAACATTCAATATCAAAGTTTTTCCAAGATGAATGATGTTACTTATAACAATAATTTCTCCCTTAGCATTATCTCAGAAAGTTACTTTTCTCCCTTTAGTCTTGATAATCTTTTCAAATAAGTTTTTGGTACCAGAAATATGCCGGGAACATCCAATATCCATTTACCAAGTATTGCTGTTGGTACCTTATTTTTCTTCCCGAAAACAAGAAATTTAGTCTTTCGGAATCCAATATTTCTTGGATCCAAAATTGGTAGAAATTTTTTTTTGGGTATCCACATTTGTTTAGAAAAATAAGCTTTATGAAACCCAAGAGATTTACCTTTGTTAAAAGATAAATTTTTCATCCAATGCCCACCACTTTGATACTTAGTACAAAAAGGGGCTCTAGAAGGAACAAAATAGTAGTTTTTGAAAACCGGTTTTTGATGAGTATAACATACTCCATTAGTGTTTATTTGAGGTTTAATTTGAGAATAAATCTTGTCAAAATTTTCCTTTCTAGAGGTAAAGTTTTAAAGAAGTTTCTTAAGGGAAAATATTTCGGATTTCAGTCTGATTACTAAATTACTATCCTCAGGAATCATTTCATTAGAGTTATATTTTTCCTCAAAAACTTTTATCTTTGAAATAGAATTCTTAAGATCTTTATAAAGTTCTTCCTTAACAGAATTTTATTCCTCAAGGTCTTTAGAAAGTTTTTCTAAAATCTCATCTTTATCTCCAAGATCTCTAAAAAGATCTTAAATCTCTTTTGTAAGAATTTATTCCCTAGAATTTTCCTTTTCTAATTTCTTAGAAATTGTACAATTTCTTGCTTAGAGAAACTTGGAAAATCTAGATACTTCTTCATATAAAGGTATTTCTTTATTTTATGAGGAGGAAGTGTCTTCATTAGAAGTACTATTTTCTAAATAGTAATTCTTATCAAGAGATAAATTTGTTAAAGCCTCGGCAGAGCATACCTTGACCATAAGACATGTATTAGGGAAAGTAGTAGTAGCAATGAATCCCAAGTTCTTTTGTGCTGATGAATCATATTCAAAAGATTCAATTTCTAAAGAGTATCCATAGCTAGAACTCCAAGTATCATTTTCTTTAATACTTTTCTTGTGCTTTGAATGATATAATTTCTTCTTGTTCCTTTCTGAATTCCTTTCTTTCTTTTCCTTATTTTTCAATTAGGGGCAATAAGGTCTGATATGACCTATTCTTCTACACTCATAACAAGTAACTTATCTATATTTATTATCTCTGGAGTCTCTCTTCTGGCACTCATTATGATGGTTATTTTGAGCTAAAATATTGTTCATTCTCTGAGGAATATTAGCTAATTCATTCTCAGAATTTTTTGTGTCACTAGATTCTAATTGAATAATGAATTTCTTTGACTTTTATCTAGTAACTCTTTCTGGGGTCTTGGATTTTATATGTTTAAAAGTGGTTGTAAAACCAACTCCTCCATTCCAATTCTTCTTCTTAACATTTTCATCATCTCTCTTCATTCTAGTTTCATGCTGAAGAAGAGTTCCAAACAACTCATCTAAGGAAATATGCGTGACTTTCCTGTTCTCATCAATAGTTGTCCTCTTGGACTCCCATTCATTTGGCATGATATCTATGATCTTTTCTACAAGAGACTCATTATCCAAACCTTTTTATCTCATAGATTGTAAGCTATTCATGATAGTCATAAACACATTATGAACTTTTCTTATAGGTTCTTGATAAGGAAAGTAAAAGATATGTTATTCAGCTCTCAACATAGCTCTTCTTGTCTCTATGACTTTAGATGTACCAAAATGTGTGACTTCAAGTTTCTTCCAAATACTGTTAGCTGCTTCACACGATGATATTTGACTATAGATGTTCCTAGTCATGGAACATAACAATGTATATCTGACTCTGAAGTTTGCTTGATATTCTGATTTCTCCTTATTTGTAAAGGATCTCAAATCCTTATCTGGAATCTTGTAATCTCCAGTCAGCATTAGATAGTTATCAACACCAGTATTGATAACGAAAATTTTCATCCTATCTCTCCAGTACTCATAATCATTTCATCAAAAATAGGAGGTCTGGTAGGATTTAGATTGTCTATAGAACCGACATGTAAAAATTCCGTCCTTAAGAAAATATTTCCAACACAAACTTGTTAGTAATATATGTTTGTAAACTAGAGAAAATATCCTAAGCAAGGAAAATGAGTATCTCTAAGAAAAAAATGAATCCAAACCTTATGAGTCTGAAAATATGAATCCGACAATAGGAATCCAAAAAATTCAATTCTGAAATAGTAAGAGATTGTTGACTTGTGATACCAATTGTGAGATTGGAAAAAAAAACTTTGAATAGGGAAGAACTTATATGTGAATATAAGTATTTCAGAGACCCGTTCTGATTCCAATTGTTGAATTGGATCTGGGTACAAGGTCACCAACCTTTTATACCAATTGTGAGATGGTATGTGAGTATGATATACTCTATAATACCAAATGTAGGATCGATATGATACTAATGAGATGATAAAATACAAGAGGGGGGGGGGGGGGTGAATTGTATACTTAAAAAATCCTTAAGAAAATTATTTATAACCAAAATTCACCACACCTCTAAGTTCTAATAACTTGCTTGATTCCTGAAAAATGATTTCGGAAGTGAAACTTAACAAAATTTTACCCCAAATAAGATTCTACCTTAAAGGTTATTGAATCCTATATAATCAGAGTACAGGTTTAAGGAATTATATAAAATTTATACTTTCCTCAACAACTAAAATACACAGTGGAAAACAAAGTAGTAACACTACAACTAACAAGTAGAAACTATTTTAACCCAAAGAGGAGGGTATCCAACTACCCTAGATAAGAGTACCCTTGATTTATACTTTCAATAAAGTCTTTCTTACCCAAACCTAGGTAAGACCTCTATCCGAAGATTGGTATCTGTCTTGCTATCCCCACAAGACCTCGATTTGTAAAGAAATCAGCACCTCTGAATTCACAACCCAAAGTCTATGAATTTAAGGAAATCGAACCTATTCACTAAGCAAATCTACACAAAGAAATGTTTGAACAAGCAGTTCAAAACATTCTGCACGATGCCTAAGAGTTTATATGAGCCTCTCTCTAGAAATCACTTCAACAACACTTTGTCAAAAGTTGATGTTGAAGTTCTTAAAAAGTTCTGATCTCGTTCAAATGATCTCCTATTTATAGGTACAACTCCAATGGTCAGCTCCCTCCTCCAACTGTCATATTATTCCTTGAAGTTCAGAGAGACCTGTACACGTGTAACTCAAACAACGGTTAATGAATAACTAAATGCACGAAATAATTTTAGAACCAAACAATTGTAAGTAAAAATATGGTTACATAAGCATAATCCAATATTTGGAATGTAAGTAAGTTAATTTTCGTAGTCTAACAAAAATTGAATTCAAAGTCTATAAGGATATTCAGATTCTGTTTTCTAGGAATTCGGAACTTGAACTTACAAAGTTCGGGGTCTGATTTTTTAGGAGTTTGGAGTCAGAACTCTCAAAGTTCGGAGTCAGAGTTCATTGGAATTCGGAGTCAAAACTCTGAATAGATTGGAGTCAGAATTCTGAGAACTCGGAGTCAAAACTCTAAATAGTTCAGAGTAAGAATTCTGAGAACTCGGAGTCAGAACTATGAATAGTTCGGAGTCAGAATTCTGAGAACTCAGAGTCAGAACTCTGAAGAGTTCGTAACCAGAATTCATATTCAGAATTCAGAGTCAGAACCATGAAGAGTTCGTAACCAGAATTCGTATTCAGAATTTGGAGTGAGAACTCAGAAGAGTTCATATCCAGAATTCATATTCAGAATTCGGGGTCAGAACTCAGAAGAGTTCTTAACCAGAATTTGTAACCAAAATTCGGAGTCAGAACTCAGAAGAGTTTGTATCCAGAATTCGTATTCAGAATTCGGATCCTAAAACGGAATTCTTCATATCTAGGCATTTATAAGATTCCAAAGTATTTGGTTACAAACCGATTTTTACACTTAGAATAAAAATTGATATGAACAATGAAATCTAGGTAAGGGTAAATTTCCTTAGGGAAGGAAATTTTAGTTATAGAAGTAAAACTAGGGGAAAAATGAGTTTTTCCTTGAAATAAGGTGTTTGTGATTTTCAAAACAAGAAGGAATGGTAAATTCATAAGGATACCTTATTGACTTAATAATACCCCCCATGTATGAAAGAATGGAAAATTCATAAGGAAAACCTTATTTACTCAACAATTATACCCTCAGGTATCTAACCACTATCATGGCCTCTTAATGAGTCATCACAGGTTCAAATATCCTCCCATGAAAATGAACAATTTTCATGGTGTCATGGTCTAGAATGAAGATGATAAAATGATCAAATCCAAATTCATTGGGGAAGTTTAATTCCCCAAATTGATGGCCAAAATCATTCTATTTATGAATAAAAATTTAAAAATCAGAGTCTATATCAACTTTTAGGACCACTACCATCATTTTTCAGAGGAATATTTTTCCCTTCTAGTGACAGAGCTATTGATCGATGCCAAAACTGTGTTTTAGGAAGTTTCCTTCACAGATGGAAACTCTGGATACAATTAGTATTATATGGACACTGAAAATGGGGAGTCTCCCATCTTTAGAGAACCACATATAATTTTTTATATTATGTAATTCCCTTTGGTTTGACGAATGAAAGATACAATTATCATAGAGTGATGATCCACATCTTCAAACCATTCATTGGGATGGTAGTGGAATGCTATGTGGACAATTTTGTGGTCAAATCATGCCATCATTAGGGATATCTTAGAGATATGGAGAAAGTGTTTAGCTTTCACCACTCCCAACACATGAATATGAACACCTTAAAGTATTCCTTTAGGGTTACATCTTGGATGTTTCTTATCATCATTTTCAAATATAGAGACATTGAAATCATACCAGAGATAATCAAGGCCTTTATATTGATTTCTTCTTTGAGTGACCACATAAATCTCTGATGTATTCACTTGAACATAACCTATATATACTGATTCCTTATGAATATGTCCAGAATGTGTAATTCCTTTTAGAGGATCATGAAAAATGATACCAACTACCAATGGTATGATGAGTATAATACCACCTCTTTGGAAATTAAGAATTATATCCTACTTCCTCTGATTCTGATTCCACCCATATATGGGAAGCCTATGGTCATCTATGTGACCTCCTTGCAAATATCCCTTAACTCTAGGCTTTCCTTGAAGAAAAATGAAGGAAAAAAATATTTAATACTATCTTAGTTGTATGATCCAAGATAGGGAGACCATATACTCTCTTCTAAAGTAGAGATGTCTCATGATGGTTTTCTATAATTATCCCCCTTTTAATGCATTATCATTATATAACTATTTCTGATTACTTAAACATTACAAAAACAGACACTAAATGACTATAATTTGTCTATTTCTCTTGGGAACATGGAAAATAAACAGTGGTACAAAAATGAGCAGCATAATCACTTAATATGTTCTTCTTGATTATATCCCCTTCTTTGATTCCACAACATAATAGATATCATCATAACTAGAGGTAAAGGAATCATAAAAGGGGTGAGCTCAGATGGTAAGTTAGGGAAAATGAGGGAGACATGTAAGTATAAACATGAGAATATGGGGTATGAGGGAATTCTTGTGAAAATACAAGATCATACCCTTGTTTTCTAAAATCATAAAATTAATCATGACATAATGATTGGCAGTTCATATGACAATAATGATAACGAAATAACAAGAATAACCCATTAAAAAATAACATAGTAATAAAATATGGAGTTGTGGCAGACACATAAGCACATGATATTATTTATATAACATCCAAATCATTAGTTCCAAGAACATAATAGTAGTATGGGTTCACTCCACATACCATCATGGTAGTTATGGTTCACTTCCATGTACTTCTTAGTAGTATGAGTTTACTCCCCATACCATCTTGGTAGTCATGGCTCACTCCCATTGCCATCTAAGTTGTCATGGTTCACTCCCAAAACTATATTAGTTTATCAAATTAGATATAAATCATTACGCAATTCATGGGAGGGATATATAGGTCCCACCCATCTCTTGATGAAACTATTCATATATGTTCCACAAAAATATAAAACATTTATCATAAACATAACCCATGTAATATAATGGGTTTTTTAAACTTCATTACATTATAATATAATGCATGAAAACAACTTGATTTCATAAATAGCATAAAAATATTCAAACAAAACAAATAATTTAATAGTATGCTTTAAACACATCCTTATTAAATAATTTCTTCTTATATGAAAAATAATTTTGATAAAACACATGAAATTAATTCTTGATGAAAATGTCCTTTATTCTTCAAAAATGTTTTCTTTTATTAAAATGTTATGAAATTAAAAAAAACATTTCATATAAAAATAAACATAAAAAAATTTAAGGGTTGATTCAATTAAATAATGATTTATGAAAATTTAAAAATCAATTTATGTCGTATATGTTAAAATAAAACATACATCTCATACTTTTACCAAAAAAGTGAAATAGTACTTTATTTGGATAACGAAAGAAATATTCCTTTAAAACAGTGTAGTAAAATGTAAAAAATTAGAAAGAATGACGTCAAACATACATATTTTAATTTTTAACATTTTATGAATTTTTTTAGAAAACATGTACATGGATGATATTATACCATAATAAATATTTTTTTATTAACAATCTTGAATAATAATGATATTGTGAAATTATCCATTAACTTGTGTATTGAATCTCTTGGTACTCCTACAATATTCCTTTATAATGAATATAATTTTATTATTCTAATTTTATAGAAGAATATTCTTATACATAAAACCATATGGGGTTTAATTGTGACATAATAATACCTACTTATAAACCATCCTTTGTTAAGGTTTCACTTTGGGTAATATTTGATTTGTTGTTCACTTTTTTCGTAATTTGTTATATCAATAGTCCTTATAATTATATCATTATTAAAGAATATAGATCCTGATATAAATATCATTTATATTTATTACATGTATATTTTAATAATTTATAGCATAATGAAGTATGAAATGGAATACACCATTCATGGAGACGGTAAGCCGTGCGTACACATTAACGTTGTTTCCATTTTAATTACCATATTGAATGAAAGTATGTGAATGACATATGTATATATATATATATAATTATTATATTATAAATATTATATACCATATAAGTTCACAAAACCCATCCTTAATGGATTCCATGTTGTGTGTGATCGAATCTCCTCGCTTTGAGGGGCGGTAGTCTACACCTCCTCAAATGAGATTATCATATTAACACCAAATGGGAAATAAAAATTTATGTGTTGTAAAAATAAAAACATAAGGATTATGAAATAATAAATATTACATATATATGGAGATATTTTCTATCATAATGGTGACCTTGATTACTGGTAATGGAAAAGTTAAAAATCATTGTTTCCTAAGGAAGCGGTTTGCCATACACAGAAATAGTATTTTCGATATCCATTAGATAGAGGTCTATTTAAGTGTAGTTAGATTATTTAATAACATCATATTATATTGGAGATACTAATTTAGTCATGAAATAGTGTAATAAAGAGAGTGTAGGGTAGGAGAATGAAAATTAAGAATGGTTCTTAAGAGAAGACTTTACCTCTTAATCAGGTAAATCCGAATGATTTTTCGAAAAGGCTTCCTTGAGTTTCCTTTTACCAAATGGAAGACCTCTGGGATGAAGATAGGGATGTTGGGAGATTATTTATTCTACGTTTGGGTGAGACCATGGTCTCGATATGTTTAAGGAAGTGGGTATAGGGATTTCCCTTTTTAAATATGTGGGAGGGGCACATTATGAAACTCCAAAACTATTAATTTATTTTAAATTGATTTTCAATTTCAAATAGTTCCAAAGAAATTTATTTAGAATTTGAGATGAAGATGAGTCGAAATCCTATAAACAAATTAATTTTTTACTTTTTTGGTCATATAAATAACTTTATCTTCGGGATTTAATCCCATGTTAAACAATTTAACTTTTATCATGATATCTTGTCTTTTTACACTATTGGGATAATATCGTTACAATAAAATTTTAAAAGAACCCAAATTTTATTATTTAGGACTTCATTAACACTATAAAATTTATCTGGATGAATTCTAGATTTTTATGAATTTTATAACTTTTAATAAAATATTATATATTTTTATGTATAAATTTATATCAATTTTAATACAATTCGACATCTGTAATTTTAAAAAAATAAATCCACTATGAATAATTCAAAAAATACATATAATATGTCACTAACTTGTCCAAAGTATATATAAAATTCATGGATTTCATCAATTGTGTGAGATAATATTTATTTTAATATTATTAATGTCATTTATTTGATATCTAAATTAATTAAGAAATCACTACATCATTATTATACAAGACTATATTTAAATTATCCATCATCTAAAATTAAAAAAAATATAATCATGAAGATAAATTTATTATATTTCAAATGTATAATTATAGTTGAATTTATCTTCTAAACAATTCAATATTAAGAATTATTTTTTTATTAAATTTTGAATGTGACATTTTTAACGACTCCATAAATAAAATATAATAAAAGGATTAATCTAATAGATGTGGATTAAAAAGATTATATTATTGACCTACAGTTTATTTGGGTTGAAGGGAACTTATCCAATGAAATTAGGTCCAGTGTTAGGGTAATTTTATATTATTATAATATTATTTTTAACATTAATTACCCTATTTACCTTTAACGATGATAAATAAAATTCAGAATTTACTATTCACTAACAAACTTTTATCCTATTATACCACATTATTCATAATAATTATACCCATGTATGTCTATTTTTTAAAACTAAATTCACAGAACCAGTAAAATTTGGGGTAGTGTTAATATCATAAAAGTGGCTAAAAGATGGGTAAAAGAGACGTTCAAATGATCAATAATTTTTTTATATCTAAATATACTAAAAAATGATTGTAATGTCATAAATTTAATTAATATATGTATTTTTTATCTATTATGACATTAAAATAATTTTAAGGTAAACTAATAATTTAAATGAAAAAGTTGTTTTTTAACTACAATGCAGTATTTTTCACTTTTCATAAAAAATGAATCTTTTTAGAAAATTACCAAAAATTCACCCTAATGTAATTTTGATATTAAAAATTCAAAAATGACTCTAATTTTATAGAAATAAATTCATAATAGTGTCTAAAATTAATTTTATTAGATAGAAATTAAAAGTGGTTCATCAGATAAATTTTTTTAAACATATATGTACTTTACAAAGAATCATGTTTTTTATTAACAATATGTTTCATTTATATAAAACAATTATAGACAATATTTTAAAAGTAGTTATTTCTATTTATAAATCTATGATTAATGGATAGGTTATAATTATCTCATTTAAATAAGAAATATATCATATAAATCTTGTATCATACACTGTGTCAGTGGTGCATGCAACGTACGCCAAGTTTGTTCCACATGAAAGGAGAATATGATTTAGTGAAATTCAAGATATAAATGAACATTTAATTTTTTTTTGAAAAAAATAGTCCATAAAAACCTTGGGTGTTATATTCTATACCTTAAAATGAATTTCACCCTAAAAAATCATTATTCTGGTAAAAACAAATGAGTATAATTCTGTTTCATCATATCCTCATGTTCCCACATAGCTTCCACTAACTTGTGATATTGCAACAAAACATTCACCAGGTGAGTGGTCTTGTTTTGTAGAACATTCTCTGTATGATGCATAATTTTTACTGGTTACTGCTTGTAAGAATGCTCCTGCTCCAGCGGTATGACCTATGAGTTTATTATAAGTGAAGAGTTAGGTATATACTTCCTCAGGATAGATACATGGAACACATCATGGACTTATGGGAGATTGGGAAGATGTTTTAGGAAACGGGCTACTGTCTCGATAAGATCAGTAGTCTAAAGGTTGATGATATAACTATGGATTAATTTTCCTTTCTTCTCGAATCTCATAACTTTCTTCTAGGGTGATATTTTCAGATACTTCATTTCACCAATATCAAATTCTAGATCACACCAATGGTTATCAGCATATTGTTTCTGCTGAATTTGAGGTTCCTTGATATAATGTTGAATGGTTCTAACCATATCGACCATTTATTTATAAATCTTAGGTCCTATGATCTTTCTTTCTCCAACCACAACCCAATATGTTTGATCCCTAAATTTCATCCCATATAGAGATTGATATGGTTCCATTTGAATGATTTAGTAAATCTATTGTTGTTAGAAAACTCAACTAGTGATAGTTGTTTTTCCCAAGAAACTTTTAAATCTCACTAGAAAGACATCAACATATCCTATAGGGTTTGAATTGTTTTTTCAAACTGACCATCTATTTGAGGATGATAAGTAGTGCTAAAACTCAATTCTATATCACATTCATTATAGATAATTTTTCAGATACTTAAGGTAAAATTCCAATCCGGATATGATATAATGGAATTTTTTACTCCATGAAACCATTCCACATCCTTGATATATATCTTGGAAACTTGATCTAGAGAGAAATATTCTCTGATAGTAATAAAGTGTTATGACTTAGTAAGGAAATTGATTACCACCCATATAGTATTAAACCCTTTAGATGATTTGTTTAGTCCAATGAAAAAATCCATAGATTTGTTCTCCCATTTCTATTTTGGTATTGGTAATGGATCCAATGTATTTTTAGACTATTTCTTTCAGCCTTAACATTCTAGCATACCAAACCCTTAGATAAAAAATCTATGATATCTCTCTTTGTGCCATCCCACTAGAAGTATTATTTAAATTTCCCAGACATGTTCATACATCTAGGATGAATATATAATGAAGAACCATGATCTTATTCTATCTACTCATTCCAATTTGGTATGGAAAGAATGAAAACCTAATTCTTAAACATTATCATTCCATCAGGATTAAAGATAAACTCAGTAACATTTATGACCTTCTTCTACTAATCTACGTCTTCCATATGCACCTCTATAATCATAAAATGTATTGATAATTGAACATTAATCTTAGAATAATATTATTTCCCCACTTCATTTATGATTTATATATCCATCCATTGAAAATCTAGAAATATTAGATCTTTTGTGATCATTATCATTGATAGGATATCATGAACGTTTTAACTCAAAGAATCTGCCACCTTGTTCTCTTTTATAGGGTGGTAATTTATTGAGACATCATAATCCTTAATCAACTTTAACCATATTCTCTATAATTTGTTCAACTCCTTCTATGTAAATATAGATTTTTGAATTTTTTATATGTATATATATCCCATTTTTCTCCATTAAGACAATGCCTCAATATCATTAGTGGAAAAATTAATACTACTAACTCCAAATCATGAATTGGGTAATTTATCTCATGAATATTCAATTGTAAAAAGGAATAGTCTAAAACCATGTTATTCTACTTAATAACACATCCCAATCCCTTTTTGGATGTGTCAATACAGATTAAAAACCCTTCACCACTATAGGGTAATTTAATACAAGTGCGTTAACCAACCAACTCTTCAGTTCCTTGAAATTTTCCTCACATTAATCTATCTAGAGGAACTTGAAACCCTTATAAGTTAGCTTGGTCAGAGGATTATATAGCCATGATAAAATTTCCCCAAACCATCGACAATATCCATCTAAACCAAGAATGCTATGGATCTTAGTCACCATGGTTGGTCTAGAAAAGCTTTCAACAGCCACCATCATTGATGGTTCTACTATTATACCATATCATGAGATTATGTGACCCAAAAAAAGATTCTTTTTGTATCCAAAATTCACACTTTTTTAGATTTTTTATATAACATCTCCCCTTGTATGGTCTGTAGTAAAATTATCAAGTGATTTTCAAGCTCATCCATTCTCATTGAATAGATAAGAATATCATCTTTAAAGACTACCCCAAACATATTGAGGTAATCTATAAATAATATACTCAACAAATACATGAAGATACAAGGGTAATAAGTATGACAAAAATGAATAAATATATAGTCATAATGTACATACCTTTTATGGAATGCTATCTTGGGTATATCCTCCTTTGTTACCGTCAATTAATGATATCAAGAACGAAGTTCAATCTTGGAAATGTTTTGAGCTCCACATAGTAGATCAAATAATTCAAAAATATATTATAGATGGTACTTGTACTTTATTGTGATCATGTTAAACTCTAGATAATTAATGCAGAGTAACATTGATCCAACTTTTTTTTTTCAAAAAAGAACCTGTTCTCCCCATGGTTAACTATAAAAAAATTCATCAATATAACAAGAATTGTATATATGAAGCATCATATTAAAATATATTTTTGATAAATAATGAAGATACTCCCAAAAATATCCTTTTATGGAAACAAAAAGTATAAATAGTTTGTTAAATCATTTATTAAATATTATAATTCTTTAAAAAAATAGAATAAAAAATATATTTAATTGTCAAGAAAATATTAAACTGAAAAAATATAACCAATTTTTTCATATTTCATGTAATTATGAATATTTTAGTACATTGAAACTACTTATAATTCTAAAACCTTCATCATTTAAACCACTCAAACTCCCAAAAAAATTGACAATTAAACATTATTCATCTAGTGTGAAATATAATATTAGGTTTCTATATATTTAGGATTAAAAAATTACCCAAAAAATAAAAATCAAATTCCAACACGCTCAAACTATATTTAATACAAACCTACACATCAAATGAATTTGAGAATTATATTATGGTTTTCTCCACCTTAATTGATTCATTATATATATTAATGAAAACAATAATATCAAATTAAAATTTTCACAATAAACTTAACGTTGACCAAACATAAAATATAAAAATGATATTTATTGGAATCTCAAAAATGAATTTTATACTATAAAAGAAGTTATAATTAATATAAACAAATTTTAAAAAAATGAAATGAAAATATTAAAAAAATAAACAAATCATAAGTAGGAAATAAATTTAGAAATATGAAACAAGTTTTACTTACCTCTTAATTTCAATTTCCCATTTTCTATTTCATATATACCAAATCTTTTCATGTGTATTTAAAAAATTAGTTATTTAATATATAGATATAATATCATGAAAATTATTCATAGAAACTATGTTTAATAGGTTTAAAAAACAGAAATATTCATGATGAATTTATAGTTAATAACAATATTTACTCCCAAGGGATTAATGATTTCTATTAAAAATGAAAATATGAAAACACTATGGGAAGAATTTCAATTTAAAAAGTGAATTATTCCCAAAAAAAAATTTTATTTCCACAAGGAGCAACAAAACATTTTATAAATTGTTCAATGAAATATTTCAAGTAAACAAATGACAATTTCATAAAAATAATATTGAATTTAAAAATAATATAACTTATTTACATGATATATAATCATATTAAATATGTGAAAGTGTATGAAAAATTAAATTTATGGTATCATCTAAATTGTTATAATATACTCAAGATTAAAATTATTATATAAACATGCTAAAAATAATAATATAATTTCATAAATACTCAACATAAGAATCATAAGTGAAAAATTATAGGTTTAAAAATAATGTATTGATTTTACCTCAATTAGAATAAATAAAATTTGGAACCCTATACATAGATTGTTTTTACAGTTTCACCTTGAGATCAGATATTTACATGATATTAATTTTCGAAAAATATTGATTGAACATAAAAAAAATATCACAAGCTTAATTACCCTAAGATCCAAATTCAAAATACATAATCGAAAAAAATTCATCCAAATTTATTTTCATAAAAATGATTTCTAAACATAATCAAAATAATAGAATCACAACAATATTCATTCCTTTTAATGTTTTATTTCATGAAGTAATAAATCATTATAGTACTTATATTTTAAGAATAATTATTATAAATTGGATTTTTCAAATGAAATATATCACTCCTCTATTTATGTGATTAATTTTTCAGCCTTCTTTTTATTTTTCAAACATATTCCATTTCGTCACACACATTATCATGTGAGGAAAAATATTTGTTTATATGATTATAATATTCAATTTTATGATTATTAAATTCAGCCTAAATATTATAAATTTAATCAAAAAATAAATTAAATATTTTTTATTGATCACCGTTATTCTTAGAAATAAAATCATTAATACAATAATTTTTATATTTAAGCTTCAACACCCATGTTTATCAAATTTTCTATTTCAATAGATAAAGCTGTATTATATTCATCAACATTATAATATTTACAAGTAACATATTTTTATTTTAACCAAAAATTTTATATTAATATTTTATATTAACATGTATAGAAATAATTTCATTTATTTTATCATTATATGAATCAGACATACTTTCAGATCTTCAATACATGCCTAAACATTTTCAAAATTAATAGAATCATGAGAATAATATGTAAAATAAAAATATTTAGTAATAATTATTCATCTTATATTTATATCATTTCTAGTATATTAAACAAGATCACTTGAATAATATTGGGGAGTTGAAAATTTTAAATTTTAATATTTTATGGAAATGAAACATTACAAGAATTGTTTTGACATTCTAAATTTTTGTAAGAGCTTTAAAAATCACTCTAAGTAATTATATATTTCAATTCATTATTCAAGAGAATCCATATATTTTTTATCATTGGACTACTGGTAGTATTATTAATCTCTTCTCTTAACCATAATAAAGTATCATTTGAACAATATTACATCAAATTTTAATTAGTGTGAATGATTTACAATTAAAGAAAATGATGCTTCTATGTTTTTATTGTTGGGATACCTGTTTTAATCTATCTAAACTATCTAAAATTGAGGTGGAAAGATTTCATGGAATCTACTTCCTCAAAACTATTTGTATCATGTTTTATTCCAAATCTCAAAAATAATTCTGAATCTATAAACATTATCAAAAATATTTCATATAAAAGAACAATAATTAATATTAAAAACATTATAATTATGATCATGTTAAACAACATATTCTCCCTTATAATTAACTTTATTTTATTTTGGTAAATCAGAAGATATAAAACCATTATATAAAAAATATTATATCAATACTCTTTATATTATCACCCATTCATATCCTCTATTGAGTAAACTTACTGCCATTTTAAAGTGGTGGCATAGCCTAATTCGGACCACTTTTATTCTTTAAGTCAGCTATCACTAAAAAGATCTTCTTTAAAAAATGGCCACTACATCTGAAAATAAAGAAGGCATATAAATGAAAAGAGATACATTAATGGTAATAATTATGCTCATTTTAAGGGACATATTATGATTTATTTAAATAACCATACACTAAATTCTTATCATAAATAATTGAAGCATTAGTAAATTTCAAAGATGCAACCCGGGGATTGGGATGCAAATACTGTATCTAGTAATAATATAAACACTAAATCCATAAAAGATGTTATTTGTGAACTAGGTTCTGATGAGTTTAATATAGATTTTCAATTTCAAACACACTAAAAAATTAAAACAATAATATCATTAGATTTTTAAGGTAAAAATAAATTAAGAGCTTCCTTATATAATAATTTTATGATTATGATCAATACCATCCAAATGTAAAAATGGGATTCAAGATTATACTGATGGTTCAAAACCACAGGAATAGGCTATTTAAATGTTTGTATAGACTATACGAATGGTTCTATCAACCATTAGGGATTTTCATCTTCAGAAAGGCATATACCAATGGATTAAATTAAACCATTGGTATAGGGTCAAAATGATATTTTCTTAGCCAAGTATTGATATGGAACATTTGGTATAGTTGTATAAAAATAGTTCCTTGTAAATATTTGTCATAGGTCTATACCAACAGTTTTAAAACTTTTTGAATAGACCCCCCCATTTTTAGACCTTTAGTACCCCCAATATACTTACAGAACCTACAAATAGACACACAAAACCTGCAACATTGCAATAATAAAATAGAACATTACAAATAGCCACTTGAATCCAAAAAATCTCCCACTTTAGTCAATTAACTAAAAAAAGACATCAATAACCACAATACAGTTAATAATAACACAAGAAACAAATTAATTAATTAAAGAAGTGATAAAACTATTGTAAACCAAGCTTTAGATACATGTATATTACATCGTAGTTGTGGAATATATAAACACATTACCAATGACTAGATTAGGTTAGTTTCTTTGGAAAAAAAGAAACATAAACAAGTGGTTCATAGCACATCTACTTCTTCTTCCTCCTATTTCTTAATAATTGGACCCCTTTTTGTATATAATTAATATTACCTTTCTTCATATCCTTGGGAAAATAAATATTAGAATGTGTGAGCATAGATGCTCAGTAAGGGTAAACAAGGAAGATATATAAGAATAACATGAACATAATGGTATGAAAACATGAGCATAACATATTTTGATTATACCATGCACATCAAAATATCATATGCATGAGTCAGGGAATAAATATTGAAAGTTCACAAGATAGAATCATAAGAAAATTAAGAACATAATCGATGAAATCATAGAATTATCACAAGAATAAAATTTTGGAATACACGTAAACATGTAATTTTGTGAAGATGTATACATAGTAGAAGATTCATTTATTAAATTAAGGACATGAAATCATGCCCTTTAATTAACATATAGGCATAAAAACTAGGTCCACACATAAATTATGGACTTGAAAAAAGTTCATAACTTATAATTGTGAACATGAAATGATGTCCACACATAACATATACAACTAATGAGTTATGAATCACAACCCAATTAATTAGAGGGAGATATAGGTACCACCCATATGATAATGAAAAAATACATACATGTTCCAAAAGAACATAAACCATCAAAACATATCCAAATAAATCAAATGAGTTTCATTAAAATTTAATCATATCATATCCTGTGGAGAAGATATAAGTTTCATAATCATTTCATCAAAAGAAAAAAAATGTGAAAAGAAAATGGTTTCTTAAACATCATTCTATCAAACCATAAAACATTCAGGGAATGAATATCAATGGTATTCTTGATCTATAAAAAATTATGTCATATTATATAGGGACAGATTTGGTAGGATAACATAGAAAATGAATTTTCCAAAAAAACAACTTTTTATAACCTAAAACATTCTCAAAATTCTTTTCATTGAAACCACTTCATAAAACATATAATAGAACCATGATAAATCCTTTAATATATTTATTGAAAAAATATCCTTTCTATGTTATAAACATTTTATTTTATTCATAGGTCAGAAAAGTTTTAAAGAAATGATTTTCATTAAATATATCATTTAAATATTATAAGGGAACCCTCAAAGCATTATGAAATCATGAAAGTTGAAAAATCCATTAATTATATATGAGTTTAAAAACATTATTCCCATCCTTTTAGAAGATAATCTAAAACTACGTCGTAGGGAAAAGGAAAATGATTACATTCAAACCAGTTATTAAAAACATAGCAATGGGTAAAAATTACATTAATCAATTTTAGAAGAATGGTTATGATTTTTCTCATACATTTATAATTAACATGGAAATGGATGATAAATATTACTCAATAAATTAATACGTATTCAAATCTTGGATAATAATACAATTATGAAATTACCCATTACCTTAGGTAATTGTTCATCCAAATGTATAAACAACTCCATTGTAATGTATTAAATATTTTAATTAACTTATTTAAAAACAATATTTGTATTAGGGATGTCATATATGATCATATTAACACCCATTTAATAATATTTCATTATTATAATTTTTTGAGTGTTAAGTGCTTCATTTTATTATGCATGTTTTTCCGTATAAGTTCCAATTATTTCACCTATAATTTAGTTTAATAATTTATAAAATTATATCATATTATTCATTCTATAAATTTATATAATCATTCTTTAATAGTGATCATGGAGAATAAATCACATCATGTTGTGGAGATTGTAGGCCGTACATACGCAAGAGTGCCGATATCATTACCTTAATTATGAAATGGTATGGAAATTAATGTTGTATATATTATTATATAATAAATATCATGTTATAATAATGATATATATTTATTAGTTCCATTATGACACCCTTCCAAGTAATGTTTTATTGGAAATTGGATTACACCAAAACATGTAGACGGTATGTTGTACATACGTATGTGTGGTGATTTGTTTTCATAGGATGTAAAGAAGGTATAATATACAGTGGCCCTATAATTTTAAAAATATAAATACATGATTTTAAGGATAAATACACATCAAATTTTAAGTCAAGGATCATAATTTCTAGTGTCATGAAAGATTAGGTACATAATTGAACACCATAAAAACATATTTTATTTAATCTCCATAGTGATCACTTAACATCTATTGTGGGTATACATCAACATAGGATAACATGCATATAACATGGGGATTTCATGAACAATGTGATGATCTTGAAGCCCAATAAAGGGAATAGTCATAAGAATAAATCTAAGCACATTGTTTAGAAGGTATAACATAATGATATAAAATGGAATGAAACATGATTAGACTTCATGAAATTTAAAAAATGGGGTCATATAATCATGGAATCACAGTAACGTGGAAGAAAACATAAAACATTAATTTATCATAATTCATGTCTTGTTGTAGATATTGTAGCATGAGTCGTGTCTAACCACTAATACCGTTCCACTTAGAGCACGAGTCAAGGCTAACCGCCAAGACTGTTGCACATAACATCTCATGAGACTAAACATTAACCAATTCATAGAAGATGTATTTGGGTTCCCCCATCATAACATGTTCATGAATATGTTTTCCACATAAATAATCATACATAATCAATCATACATAAACATATCGGTGTCCAAATAATGTAATGGGAATCATAATCCGGTCATAAAGAATAATAAATGGTCTTATCATATAATTGTTGTAACACCCTGAGATTTTATGAAAAATATTCATTTTAATTTCATTGATGTCTTGTGTTTTAAGCTACACCAAAAGGAGATTGCACTACACACATCCCTTACCTGGCTTGCTTTACACGCTATCGTGACCTTCCACGATAGCGTGTGTTGTACGCAATATCGAGTTTCACAAAACAACGATATGTTATTAAAATATTATATAAACTAGCCATTATGAATAGTAATACCCACTTTTTAAAATTTTATAAATTTTATCTTTCAAAATGGACCTCATTTTTGGATTTGGAATATCGAAATTAGCCTAGGGTAAATTTTTGGTATTTTTCTGAAAACATTCAATTTTTGATGAATAGTGAAAACACCGGGTTACTATTTAAAAACCGACTTTTTATTTAAATAATTATTTATTTTATTTAAATTTATTTTATGTAAAAATTGATACATAATTCCTATATTAGTTTAATGTAATTAATTGGAGTCATTTTATAATAATTTTATATATATAAAAACTGTATTGAACTTTTCACCGTCTTTTACCCACCTCCTAGGAGAATTTGGAAATTCACATAAAACTTAATTTTACCGCTTCTGTGAGTGGAATTTCGAAAATACGAGAGACATGGTTAATATCAAGGACAAAAATTTGGTTCAATGAGATGAAAATAATTTTTGGTGAATAGTAACTTTTTTACTTTTATTTACCACATTTAAAAGTAAATAGGGTAATTAAGGGTAAAAATGATATTATTATTACCCTAACGCATGTCATAATTCTATTGGATAAGTTTAATTAAATCTAAAACAACCTTAGGAATAAAATATGACCATTTAGGTCCACTTGGATTAGATTAGGACATTTATTTTTAATTTATTTAAAGAAGGGTTAAAATAGTTAAAATCAATGTTTAATAACTAAAAGATTTTTAATATAGGGTTATACATAAAATAAATTCGACTATAAATATTAATTAGAAATATAAATAAATTTCCTACATAATGGTATTTTATTTATAATTTTTAGACATTAAATAATTTAAGTTATTTATGACACGATGGTGATGCAGTAATTACCTAAATAATGAAATATTATAATAATTGATATTATAAATACCCAAATAAATGTAATTTGAGACTTTTTATGAAATTAACTAATTTTATAGTTTAATATGACATATTATTATTGATTTAATTAACTTTTTTAGAACTAATAATGCTGTTATGATTTTCACAAAAATCAATTATCAAACAGTGTCAAAATTGACATAAAATAGTTTTTAAAACAAATATTATATTATTAATTGTTATTTTATTCCAAAAAATCTAAAGTTAGGCCAAATGACTTAGATAAGGTTATATATATTAATAATAAACAACTTGGGGTTAGTTTGTCTTGTTATAGTAAGTTTATTAACCTTATAGTGTAATAAGACAAGAGGACACCGTAAAAGTTAAATTATTTAACTTAGAGTTAAATCTAAATTATAAGATTAAAATTTTAACCTAAACTTGTCTAAAATCTATTGGTTGAGAGTATTTCGACCCATCCCCACTTTATCTTCAAAATAAATCAATTTATAGCTATTATAAACCGAATATGACTTTATTATAAAATAATATTTTGAGTTTTTCCAAAGGTGCCCCTCTCCTCCCTTATAAAAAGGACACCCCTTCCCTCTTCTCTTCACACCCTTTTGAGCCTTGAAGCTCAGACAACCCCTGAAAATTTCTCTTCTCCAATTCCCTAGAAACATTCTGGAGGTTCTTGGATTCTCAAAATACCAACTCTACTTCCTTAAGAGAAGGCTTAAAGGAGGTGCGTCGAAGAAGAGGTAATCTCTTCTTTCGATTCTCTCAAGTTTCTTTCTTCTTCAACTTCTTATTATTTAGTTGTTTCATTATAAATTAATAACATAAATATCAATTATATACTGATATGTTATAATAAATATAAAACAACCCTATTTCACCTTCTATCCATCCTACGTAAAACAAAATCACCGCACGTACGTACGTACAGAATACCGTCTCCACGCTGTGGTGTAATCTGTTTTCGACCACCACCTTACTTAGATGGGTATAATGGTGTAAATAAATAACTATATATGGTTATTGTAAAGTGATATTGATTATGTAATATTATACATACACTTCAATACAATTCCACGATCATGGGAATGATATCATCGCTCGTGCGTACGTACGGACTACCGTCTCCACGAACGCGATGAGATTCATTTTCCATGATTAACCATTCAAGAATGATTATAAAGTATATATAATGAATAATAATGAAATATATGACATAATTAATCTAATTTATTTATGTATATAAATATATATATATATATATATATGTCATCTACTTACTTCTATTCAAGTTAATAAAGAAAGGAAAACAACGTTCATGCGTACGTACGGCCTACCGTCTCCATGAACGGTGTGTCTCATTTCATCTATCTATCTATTATATATATATACTGAATATATATGATATATAAATCATGTTTTACATTCTTGAAGTAAGTAAATAATGATATAAGTAATATTAATATCAAGAACAACAAGTCCAAACATGTACGATAAAAGAAACAATTTTACCGAAAATGCTACTTTCACATGGAATTGACAAATGAACGGGTAATATAAATATCTAATTGAACCATATATGATATAATAACAATTAATATGATTCTTTAATAAATCAATGAACTATTTAAATCATTATACAGGAGGTTCGGATACATACGAAGCATATCAGACATAAGGTAAGAGATAACTTTTCCAATCTCATTTTTATCTGAGATTGTTTATTCGTAAGTATTCACTGGGGTTATATCTATCATAAATGTCCCTATTTTCTAAAAATGTTTTCATGTATGTTTAAATTACTTTTTACCAATTTTATATTTTAATACATGGTATGTAAGAAATATTTCTTTTGTTTACGTTACGAGGTACTTTTTTGACTTTTCTGGCAAAAGTACGAGAAGGATGTTTTTTTAACTTATACAGCTTGAAAGGATTTTTACAGTTTTATATAGACTTATTTTCATGAATATTACTCCAAAATATTTCTGGAATATTTTCAAAAAAATCCATTTTTTTAAAATTTCATGACGTTTTGTGAAAAGAAATTGATTTTGAAGAAGAAAGGATATTTTCCTCAAGAATTCATTTCAAGTGTTTTATCAAAACCATTTTTTAATCTAAGATGAAATTATTTCATATGTGTATGTTTTATGTATAATGTCTCTATGATTTAAATGGTTTCAATTTTCTTATTATGAAATGATATCCATTTCTTTTATATGGATTATGTGATGATGGGATGATGTTTATGAAACCAATTTTATTCGTTGGGTTATTATGAATGATGTATGTTTATTTTGTGGCACAAGTAAGAATGATTTAATTATGAGATGGGTGGGACCTATATCTCCCTCCAATTCATTGGGTAAAGATTTATATCTCATGAGATAGACATGGCTAGAATGGTAAGTTAATCTGGTTCAGTGTTACAGGACTAAAATGAGGTGTGAACTCGATTTAGAAAGGGACTTTGTCCACTAAGATGGTCTTGGTAGCAATGCCTTGGCTACTATGGAAATCATAACATGTTCTTAATGGTTTCCACAATTACATGATTTATTCCCATGATATTTTATCAAGATTGATGTTCCTTTATGATACATGCCTTACGTACATCCAAGATTTATGTCTTTGCTCAAGATTTTGATGTTTAGATTTTATGTTCAAGATTTTGCATTCAAATGTTTATGGATTGTTTTATGTTCTCTATTCTTACCCTTACTGAGCATTTGAGCTCACCCTTTATATGTTTACCTTTCCCCAGGATTTAAATAAAGGTTTTAGGTAAGAAAAACAAAAGGGGAAGATCTTTATGGGAGATGTTGAAGATCTTTCACCACGATTAGAAGATTACGTTCCGAGTTTCCAAAGACACTAAACTATTATGGTCCTTTGGTGTCTGTTTTTGTTATGTATTAGATATTCTGCAAAAGTAATGTAATTTCCATGTACGTCAAGATTCGCGTCTCTAAAAGTGTCAATGAAAATAAGTAATTAAAACATACATGGATATTAATAAGTGAAAATAGGCATATATAATGATATATTATGTCTAACAAAAGTGATAAAATTTAAAAATAGTTTCTAATAAATTTTATCACAAACTATTTTAGTGCAGTTTTAAGGAAAATACTGACGACCATTTAAAATAGAATTTGGAATTATATAATATATAAAATTATAAGTGAACCAGTAATTTTTCATAATAAAAATAATTATTTTATAAAAAAAATGGGGGCATAAAATAGATGATATAGGTCACTTGAAATTGGGTATAAATTCAGGATGTTTCCTTAAAATGATCTTTCTTATAGTGATGAATTGAAAAGGGAACCAAATAAAAATATTTATATCCCTAAAAGTAAATAATGAATGGATATTGATACATTATTTTGGAACATATAATCATCATTTTTAATATTTCAATAAAAATATAGATAACTTCATTTGTGTAAAAAGATACATAGAGCAAGATAAAGGAAAAATGGATATTCATGTAGAATACCTTACCTCATGTCTGAAGGTGTTATTCATTTGATCTTAATGTCATGTATAATCAAATTATTTGGTTAAATAATAATTCCATAACTTATTATACATATAATTTTTTTATTGTATCCTTAATAATCATAATATTTTAATTAAATATACATGACATAAAAATATACAACAACCTAATTATTAATTTTTAAAATATTTGTTTACTTATATGATGAAACAATTATACCATATTAACAATTATAACATGGGTAAAATTTAATTATATTTTCACTGGTGAGGTTACTATTACATTGTCTTATTTACTATTCATAAGGGTCACTTTATTATTCCAAAGTTCAACCTACTATTTCATCGGTATATGTTCCTTAACTTCTTGAGAGAACTTTTATTTCCCTTATTCATCATTTATAATGTTTTTATTGAATTATATATATATATATATATATATAATCTTATATTATTATTATATAATTCATAATTATAAGAATTTAATTTCATTGGTAAAACATTGGGTCGTTATATTATTCCCCCTTATGAAATTTCTCCCCCAAAATTTCATTCTACATTCTAAGATGAAAACATGTGTTGGGACTTTTCCATCATCCCTTTCTCTATTTCCCATGTTTCATCTTCGTAATTATGGTTCCACCATTTTACATAAACCTTGTGTGTAGTCTTCTAATGAATGAATATAGTACATGTTAATGATTTGGTATGTACTTCCATAAGAGGGATATATGGAATACAATTTGTACTTTAGACTTGGTAGGTGGAAGTTCTAGTTGATAGGCCACAACTCTAGCATGATCAAGAATCTCTTTGTGATCGATGTACCAGGGAATTAGATTTCCTTTCATCCAAGATCACATAACCATATTCCCTGGAGATATGTGGAGGAATAATATGTATCTAACTTTAAACTCAAGGTCTCATAGACAATTTTATGCATAACACTTCTGTCGACTTTGGGTTAACTTTATGTTTTTCTAAATGGTTTCCACTTCCCCACCATTTCATCCACCATTTCAGGTAATAACAGCTTAATATAACTAACTTTATCCCAAAATTACATTATTTTTCACCATTTCTCATAAAGGACATCCCATGGATTTATTCAAATACTAGAGTGAAAACTGTTGTTATAAGAGAATTCGAACAGTGGAATATTTTTTTCCCATTATCTTTTTATGTCCATAGAATAGGTTCTCAAAATGTCTTCCAATTTCTGAATAGTTCAATATGATTGGCCATCAGTTTTAGGATGATAGTGCATATGGATGTGCATCTCAGTTCTTAGAGAAAGTTTAAGACTTTTTGAGAACATTGAGGTGATCCTTAGATATCTATTAGATACAATGGATAGCGATACTCCATGTAGAGTAAAAATATATTTGATATATATTTGTGCAAGCTAATCCAATGATAATTCCTCTACAATTTCATTAAATTGAGCTGTCTTTGTAAGATGATCCATAATGACCCATATAGCAATGCTTCCTCTGTATGTCTTTGTAAATGTAGTGAAAATGTCCATTATAATGTTCTCCCACTTCCATGTTGGTATGGGAAGTGGTTTCATAATCCCCTTTTAATTTTTTCTTTCATACTTTTCTTGTTGAAATAATAGGAACCTTGATGTATATTCAATAACATCCTTCTTCATATTTTCTAATGATTAGTTCTATCAATGATTTTGATATATCATTATGCTCCTTGGGTGAATGGGGAGGGTTGAGAAATGATCATAATTTAGAAGATCTTTCTTTATATTTGGTTTGGATGGTACAAACATTCATTGACCAAATATTACAACTCTTTCCTCATCAGTCTTGAACTTAGAGGATTTCTCATTTCTAAAACCTTTCCCAGATTTCAGAATTTCCACATATTTTCTTTGAGAATCCTTTATTTTCTCCATGAGGGATGATATATAAATAAATGGATAAAGGATTGATGTTTCTCCTCCCTTAATTATTCTCATGTCCATCCTCTGAAAATCTAATAATATTGGATCCTACTCAACTCTTATCAATGATAAATATCTAGAATCCATTATACACAGAGCATCTACTACCTTATTTTCCTTACAAAGATGGTAGTTGATTGAGCAGTATTCATCCATTATGGGATCAAAACATGTTAACAAGTGAATATTATTCTCCTTATGTGTTAATATATATATAAGAATCTTGTGGTAAGTATATTTCTCACACATTTCCCCATAAAGATAATGCCTCAAAATTTTCAGTTCAAAGATCAGATCTGCAAACACCAGATCATGTGTGCGATTGTATTTCTTAAATATTTTCAACTACATTATGTCATTGGCTATAAAATTATCATTTTACACTAGTATACATCATATCCCATCTTTGAAGAATCTATATAAACCTAAAAATAGTTCTCCAATTTTCGGTACTGTGAGTGCTGGTGTCATGATAAGCCTCTTTTGAGCTCATTAATTCATTCCAAAGATTCTTGGGTCTAGATAAACATCACTCCATTCCATTTTAGGTTAGTTATTTGGTATTAATATCAAGATATTTTCTTCACAAGTCACCGAAAATACCCCACTAGACCATAAATGTTGTGGATCTCTGATACAGATGATGGACTAGGCCACTCTTCGATTGCCTTTGACTTGGAAGGGACAACAAATATCCCTTTGATTGTGATGACATGCCCCAATAATGATACACACACCATCTAGAACTCAAATTTACTATAAATTGGATATATTTTTTCCCTTATAAAAGTATTAAGATTAGTATTAAAATTATCCTCTTATTCCTCCTTGCACATGGAGTATATTAGAATATCATCGATAAAGACTTCAACAATTTTTTCACAATAAAATATGTAGACTCTATTCATGAAACCCATGACCATTGGAAGAACATTAGTGAGTTATAAGGGAATAATTATGAATACATTATGTCCTTAACTCATTCAAAATCTAGTATTGGGAATATCTTCCTTCTTCACCACTAATTGGTGATATATGGACCAAATATCTACCTTCGAGTAGTAACATGCCCCACATAGATGATCAAACAATTTATATTTCAAAGGAATGGGATACTTGTTCTTTATCATGATTTTATATAGATCCTTATAATCAATGTAGAGGGGCATTTATCCATCCATCTTCTAAATAATGAGGACTAGTGCACCCCATGGTGAAGCACTCATGCATATAAAACCCTTCTCGAGATTATCTTGTAACTAATTATTCATCTTTTCCCTCTCAACAGTGTCCATTATATAAGGAGTAATTGATATATGTAGAGATCTTGGAAAATGTTCAATTGAGAACATAACCTATCAATCAAGAGGAGGACTAGACCACTCTTTAGGGAATACATCAGTATACTTTCTCATGATAGGAATTTCTTCAAACATGATTCTCCCCTTTACCTCAATCATTTAACCAAGATATACTTGATCATAAGGAAAAAATATCCACACATGAGATAGTGATTATAAAGGATATTAATATTATTCCTTACACTTGTACATGATTGGTGTATGCTTCTTGTTGTGAATAGTGACCACCCTTTCCCGACAGTTGATGTTGTCTTTATATAAAGATAACCATTCCATGCAAAAAATAACATCAAACTCTACCAAAGGAAGTACGAAAATATTTTTTGGGAGTTTTAGTATACAAAAATTAACTGAGGATAAGTTATGTACTTTGGATGTAAAAAATTTCCCATTTTTTGTTCTCATAGATAACACAACATTCAAATTTTGAGGTGGTGATTGAATAGTTCCACTAAAATTTCTAGATATGAACGAATACATAGAACAAGAATAAAATAGTATGTTCTCTATTCATGAATGAATAACCAAAATACCTATCAATACATAATTTTTTGGATAAACCTCATTAATAGTGATACTATAAGGGATTACTCATTGACATAGAGTTTTTTGTTGATTTCCTCTGACAAATCTTATCTTAACGAAGTTATTCTCATAATTCCCATGTTCATTGTAGTTAAAAAACTGCACTATAGGATGAGTGTTGATCTAACACATCCTTTCTTCTTCTATGTTATTGTAATTATTCAAAAAACTTCTATATTTCTTATCCATATTTCTCATTCTTTCATAATTGAAGTAATTATAGGTTTCTATAAGATAGTTGTGAGGATGATTCCTCCCACAATTTTAACATATGGCATGTTTTGTCTTCTTTTTATCATGGGTATTATTTGATGATCCACCCATATCAAAATCTATTTTCTTCATTTTGTCACAACACCTTTAAGAACACTATGGGACTCCGATCTTTATTTCAATATTAAGGGCACAATAGAAAATATCATAAAAACAATCAATTTCTCTAATAAGAAACACATTTTTTAGAATCATCATTATTCCACTAAAAATAAATCCACCTTCCCTTAAGTGTTAATTAAAAATATATAGGCTTAACTTTCAAGACATATATGGTTTTCTTCATATGAAATGATAGACTTATCTTCATTCTTCTTAAGTCTGAGGAACTATCTATCCATCTTGAGATAGAGGGTTTATGGAAAATATTTATTGAAAAAACATTTTCTTGAATTCATCCCAATACATGGAATCAGTTTTATCCTTATACATTGAAATATTTCTTAGTTTCCACCCTTGAGCAACATCCCCATCGAAACAATAGACCGCCAACTTGTCTTCCTCTTCTTCTAAGCACTGGAGGATTTGAAATATCTTTTCAATAATGTTAATCTACTCTTCCATGAGGAGGGGATTAGAATATACACTAAACAAGAGACCCATATCCACATGAAGGATTCCATATAAACATTCTCTTTCCTTAGAGAAGAAGTGTGTTACACACGATTCAATTTATTATTCAAAACCTGAGCCAGTTGGGCATGTACTGTCATGAATTTTAGAGAAACTATTCCCATCATATTTCGAATATTATTTGAGAAATCATCATATTTCCTAACACATTGATTACTACAATTGGTTCTTCTATTTTCCACTATTGACAGAGAAAAGGAATGTGAAATTAGGTGGCTTTAATAATAAGCTAATAAGAATAAAAAGGAAATATTAAACATAAAAGGTTAAACTCTTAAAAAAATTATATCTTAAATTGTTATTTTCTTGGTTTCAATATAGGTTATACATGATATTATTACTAACATATATTTTTATGGGAATATTTTTGTTTCCTTAATAATGTTTTATAATGATCTTAATAATTTACCAAAGTATATCTCCTGTGAGTGTCAAAGTTGATGTTCTGTTAGGACCATTGTTTATTAACATGTTACCTCAAGTCAGGCTCAAAAATCCATGTCCAAGTTGTTACTCTTGGTATATTTATTCTATAACCACATATACTTTTATTATCCAGATAGGTATTTATTTTCTAGATATGCCACTAACTATATTATTAACAAAATTTAGATATGTTTTCTTATACTTAGTCTTATCCTTAAGGTACTTACTAATGTTCTCTATTATTAATCTCAAAACATAACTAGAACATCCTTTGATACCAACTATAGTCACCCTACCCTTTTATAAATATCATTAATTTATTTTATGCATAAATAAACATCGAATTACAAGTCATTGATCATAAATTCTATAGTATTCGAAGATTAGGTACATAATTAAACATAATAAAACCATATTTTATTTAAAATATATAATTATATCTTAACTTCCATTTTTATCATACATCTTAATAGGATAACATGGGGATAACATGAATGAAAGGATGATCTAAAATCCTAGTGATGAAGTAAACATAATAACAATTCTTAGCACATGGGTTATAAGAAAAAACATTATTATATAAAAATATGTGGAACATGATTATACATCATAACATATAGAAAATGGTATCATATAATCATGGAATAATATTAACATGGAATAAAAATAAAATGAGACATTGGAGAGAGTCAAGACTTTCTGCGCATAGAGTAGCATGAGTCAAGGATAACCACCAAGATGGTTGCACATGGAACACAAGTCAAGGCTAGCTGCCATGATCATTGCACATAACGTCTCATGAGGATAAAATTTACCTATATAATTGGAGTTATATCTGGGTGCCTCCGTCATAAAATGTTCATGAATATGTTTTCTACATAAAAAATAATACATAATCAATCATACATAAACATTAGGGTACCCATGTAATGAAATGGGTATCATAGTCATTCCATAAAGCTTAATAAATTGGTGTATTTCACTAGTGTCCATGAATGAAATGATTTAAATCATACATAGTCATTCATAAGGGAATATAGGAATATATCATGGTATGTGATGTCAAACATAAGTGATAATATTAAAAAAGTTTATTTAATAAATTTTATCATTAAAATATTTTAGTGTTGTTTTATAGAAAATACTAAAGAGAATTAAAATAGAAAAGGGCACAATATTTTATATAAAAACACAAGTTAAACAAGATCATTTTCATAATAAAAATTCTTATTTTATAAATACAACAATGTACTAAAATAGATGATAGTGTTAAGATGAAATTGACTATGAATATGAGGAGTTCCCTTAAAATGGTCTTGCTTACCAGGATGAATTGGGAAGGGAACCACATAAAAATATTTATATTCCTAAAACAGAATGATTAATGGATATTTATACATGATTTTTAATCATATTAACCTAATAATTAATATATACATAAAATGAAAACATAAATTTAATTTTGTATTGAGAATGATATAGAACCCCGGTGGAATAATGGAGGTTCGGGTAGAATCTCTTTCCTTAATTGTGAATGTGTTATTCAATTGATCACAATTTCATGGATTATAAAATTAGATTAAATAATTAATATTTATGAAACCTATTATACATTTAATCAATATAGTATAACCTTATTAACTTCATTTATGAATTTTTTGATGGGTTAAGATGTTCAATTTCATTGTTTGGGAGCATTTGTTTACTTGGTTTTCATGATCAGTTTACTTATATATATGTATGGATAATCATGTTAGATGAGGATGATTGTATAAAAATTAAGTTATAGGTTATTATAGAACATCCTAAAGATTAAATGGTTATAAATTTTATTTGGTTATTTACTGTGAGGATGAATCATTATATAAAATGTTATTGATAACCATTTAGGCCAATTAACATTTTTTATCACTAGATACCCATTTTGTTTTATTTAATAAGACCATTTCTAAAAACTTATTCCATAACATTTTATGTGATACATTTCATAAATAATAATCAATTTCAATAATAAAAATGGTTTCATGACCAGAATTGTATTTGGTAATAGAAATTGAAAACATGACATCCTTGAATGAGATAAATTAACACATCTCAGATGGTGTTTCCATTTGTTGTGTAAATGGAGGGGAAAGGAGAGATAATAATAAATTATCAAATTAGTCTAAAAAAATTACAGTATATTTGGGTTAGCAATGTTATCACACAATTTTAATGAGGATATGAGAGGATATAAATGAATATAAATAAACTTGGAAACAAAATTTAAAGAAAATGGAAGATGGTTATACCTCATGATTACTTCCTCTTAAGCACCTCCTTAGGAGAGATGTTTTGGTATTTTGATGATCAATGAGAACTTGGATGTGGGATAGGGACTTAGGGAATTATTTTAGTTGATTTTTAACAAGAAACAAGACTTGAAAGGTGTGAGGAGAAAAGGTGGTGAGGGGTGGAGTATATTGTGGAGGAGATGGGTGTTTCCTCCATATTTAATTCATTAGTTTACTATTTTTCTCAAGAAAAGAAATAATGAAGATTATTAAGACTAAAAATATGAATTATAAAATTTGAGTTAAAAAAATGGTTTTTGCATCATCCATGACATAATATATAGTGTATTTAACATATAATATATATATACTGTAAATGACCATATTTCACTTTTAACCACAAATTCTTGTATTTTTGAAAAATCCAAACAATTCACCCCTACAATTTTATGACCTCTTGAATCCAAAAAAATGAGGTCTATTTTTTGAAAATAATATTATAAATATGGGAAATTTAATTTTTAATTATAATAATAATTTACTTGAATAATAAAAATTATGAAATTAAAACTACTTTTCTAACACATTGAAAAATTATTTAAGTTCTCATAAAATTATATTATAATCAGAAGACATCAAATTATTATTGTATGAATAAATTTTATGAAAAATTAATTTTAATTTATATTTTTAAATTAATCTTAAATTTTAATTAAATATACATGACTTACAAAATGACAACACTTAATTAATAATTTTTAAAATATTTACTACTTATACGATGACATAATTATATCATATTGAAACTTATAAAATTGATAAATATTATTTATAATATCATTGGTGAGGTTACTATTACATTGGATAGTTTACAATTCATAATGGTACATTACTATTCCATAGTTCAAGATAATATTTCATCATTATATGTTACATAACTTATAGAGATTATTTTTATTTTACTCATTCATCATTTATAAGCTTTCTATTGTGTTCATTATGTAATATTCTGTGATTATACTATAAAAAATAATTATAATAAGTGAATTACATTGATAAGACATTATGAATTTAAAGTATAAGGTTTTTCCATAATCCTAATAACATCTCATCATATAAGTGATATTGTATTTTTTACTTTAGAGTGTAACTAACTCATACATAGAAAGTAGAAGAAATTATTTTTTTTAAAGAATAAGTAAAGGATATTATATCTTCTTGGATGATCTCCCACTAGATCTCTTATTAAAGGCACTAGTGTTGTCCTTTTTAGAAGACCATAACCTATAGAATGTTACTAAGGAAGTTGAGAATAAATGGGTAGGTTATGGCCAATTATTAAGGATCAAAGTGAAGTAAAGAAGTGAGGAAAGATGAGCCCTTTTATAATGGAGGTTAAGGGATCTTTTGGAAAACCACAAAATATTAAAATATAATAACTTTATTCTATATTTAAATACTTAGAAACAAACCATTAATGAAAATTATAAATAATTTTAGCTCATATTCTTTTCCCTTGAGAATATTTAACATTTTGTGGAGTTTTATAGAATTTAATAATAAATTAATTCAATAAGATATCATTATTGTAAAATTTAAAACTATTCATTCAATATGAATTCAAATACATCAATAAAAGGTGATAATTAGAATATAATTCTTTAAAACATCAATAATATATCTTATAGATCTATGAAATTCCTTATACACATTAACTAATCCAATATAAATCTAAATTAATATTATTAAAATCAATTATTCAATTATTTTATTATTTTATTAATATTTCTTAGCATTGAAAAAGTATTTAAAGAAATTATATAACTACTAAAAATTTAAATAAAAATTCCAACAATGAAACAAATTTCACTTATATAAAAAATCTACATTTAGACTCATTCATATCTTGATTCTTTCCTTGTATGAACACATAAAAGATATTAAATACAAGAAAGTGATATGTTGTAACAATCATTGATTTAAATAATATATAATTTATTATCCTAGAAAAGTGTTCATTAAAAAAGTAAATATTTATCATAATGTGATAGGTGTCAAATCCACTACATCCAATAATTTTTAGATGAGTTTTGGATTTATTTTAAACCTTTCCATTTTGATTTACCCTTTAATTATTCTATTGTAATTTTCATTGGGGTAAAATAATATTAAATATTAATATGTTATAAATTCTTACTTATAAGAAGTCAATTGTTCATAAATGGGAATACTATGACATATTATACCTTATAATATTATCTCGTTATTTATTAAATAATTTTACAATTTTTATTTAATAAAGCACATTTTTCTAGAAAATATATGTAGTTTAAATTTTGATAATATTCACAATTTTGTATTTTTAAAAATTCCAAAAAAATATAATTTCCAAATAAACCATTAAATACACTAGTAACATGGAATAATAACATATAATTTTCTAGTAGGACCTCAATTAATTAAAATTATATTTGTTTTCTAATTTTTAGATAATTTATTTGACCCTTTTATTAATTAAAAAATTATTGCATCATCATTTTGTCACATTTTATGATAATAAATTTTTCACTAAAAATTAAAAATAAATTATCATGATATATATAAACATTTTATATTTTATATCACTTTTTATAGTTTAATTTATATTTTTTATAACCCTATAGGGAAAATTATTTACTTATTAAAATTATGAGTGTGACATTTTTAACTTATCTTCCAATAAAATATAATAAATGCTATATTCACAACCTTCTAGAATAAAATTGATATAATTTTTTATAAGGTTTATTTTATTATAAACACACCTATCCAATTAAATTAAGACAAGTGTTAGGGTAATTTTATAATATTATAAAATTATTTTAACCTTTAATAATTCAATTTACCCTTAACTAAAGGAAATGAAAATATTATAAAGATAATATTCCCAAAACATTATATAGATCCTATTAGACAATAAATTTCATAAATTTTAAGACCATGTATTTCAAATTTTTGGAATTCAATTCACATAATTATCGAAATTATGTTTAAAACTAATCCCACAGATGTGGTGAGAAGGCGAGTAAAAGAGACGTTCAAAAGATCAATAAGTTTTTATATATAATTTAATTATAAAAATGATTAAAATGACGTAAATATGATTTTTATATGTATTATTTATCTATTTTTACTTTCAAAATAAATTTAAAGTAATATAATTATTAGAACCAGAATGTATATTTTTATCCACAATGGAGTATTTTTCAGTATTCATCAAAAAAATAAAACTTCTTAGAAAAATACTAAAAAATCATTGTATGTTAATTTTTACATTAAAAAATAAAAAATGATGATTATTTTATATAATAAATTTTATAATATTTTTTAAATTAAATTAATTTTTTGATAGAAGGATATGAAAAACATTTTATTTTAGAAAATAGTAGTTTTAAACATATAAAGATCTTACCAAAATATATATTTATCATTTTCAAAACCATGATAATAAACATTTAGAAATTAGTTATTACTATTAATATAACATGATTAGTGGTTGGGTTAATTATATATCATTTAAATAATTATAATAGTAATGTTTTATTTCACGAAAAATCAGTGCTGTGTCTAATGCATACAGAGTTGGTGTTGTGTGTAGTGTAACCTTCCCATAGTGTTGTATATAAAATAATCCCAACATAGTGATTTTATATAATTATGAAAATATTTATTGAGTTTTTAATAAATATAAAATATCAAAAAGTTTATATTAATTTGAAAAATAATAATTCACAAAAGCTTCAGGGTATTACAAACACACATTCAAACCATTACATATATCCATTCAAAAAAATCATCAAACATAAAATTACATAAATATCATAAAAATTTAATGGATAATTTTTTTCACCCACATCAAAATACTTAACAATCATCCTATTCCTCTTCCTCACCCTCTTCCACTTACTCACCCTTACCATTCCCCTCTTCCTCACCTTATTTCTCACCATCATACTCACCATCGCCATCACCTGGAATGTGATTGTCCCAACCATCATTAAGACCATTGATTGGTGCACTATATAATTTATGTATCATTTAAATATTTGTATTATAGTACATGGATGAATATTGTGGATGTGATGGACATCAAACTATTAAAAATTTCATAATTGCATATTGGACATTTGATTCCTTTCATAGCCCGGTGTGAACACTTTTTTGGCCTCTTCTACAACTGTTTGAGCATGTGGTACCCATGAATTAGCTCCTTCCAACTTAGTGAAACCATAACTTGATCCTAATTTGGGATAATACATCATCTTCTAAATATTATTCCTTAGTCGATATCATAATATTCCATGGTCCTCGTCACACAAAACATGATGTAAGTGGTCATTGTGCCCAAAATTATCATATTCTTGCTCATAAAGGGCCTCCAATGGACACTTCTATAGATATAAATTGAAATATATGTTGGAAAATATATATTAAAATTTAAAATCAATAAATTAAAACATAAAATCCACTAAAATGTTTTGTTTTGACAATACTTTCATCTATTTCCATTATATTCCAAAAAAAAAAAAAATTGTTCCAGGAATCCATCCTTCAATATTCAAAACCTCCCTCTGTAGTGACATTGAAAATATAAAACCATATTTTAAAATATGGTATTAAAAATAAATTTCATAATAAAAAATCAAATGTATATAAATTATAAATGAAACATAAAAGAGAAACATATGGTAGATGAGTTACAGTGATAATTTCAAAAATACCATTTTATATGAAGCTTAACAATATATAATTATCAAACTATAAA
Organism: Viscum album; assembly: GCA_963277665.1. NCBI lineage: Eukaryota > Viridiplantae > Streptophyta > Magnoliopsida > Santalales > Viscaceae > Viscum > Viscum album. The sequence goes on from OY728153.1 coordinate 1,660,696,153, forward strand.
ATTTTGAATATATATCATGTATAAAACACAATTAGAGGAAAATATTCATGAACCTCAACTAATAATGCATACTATTTACCACTTAAGTTTCCCTAGATACTAACTATAATCCCATATAGGTTTGGTTATCCAAGAAAGGTGGGATTTAATTTTAAATATCAATGAATAGATAATTTTAAAAACATTTATACCAAACATTGTGAATGTATATCCATAATAGAGAATATTTCAATTAGGATATTTTTATATCCATATAATAAATTCCCAACTAATTTTTTATTTTTATCAATCATCAAATAATATCAATAATTCTTTGAGATTATTTCTGGAAGAAAATTTTATCGTGATAGTGTTGGAAAAGAATACCATGATGGGTAGATTTCAATGAATTTATTTTTTTAATAGATTTATATATTTTTTTCATATAAAATTATTTACATCCATTAGAGAATATAATGATGAGGTATGAAATTCACTTTTCCATCACAAGTTATATATATATATATATAACATGGTTATTAAGGGGTGGGGATAAGTTTTTAGTCACTATTGATTTTTTTACCTATGTATTTTTTTTTGAAATGTCATATTTTTAATCATCAAGATATTATGGATATAAAATAATTAAAATGATAAAACACAGATGTTATAACAACATGATTTTTTAATGATTACCATTATTGTAAGAAATGATCACATTTTTTCTACATTTGATTAGCCCCAAAAAGCTAAGAGTTATTTTATTAAAGGAACAGGGATCATAATAATGTGGTATCACCCTTCCCCCACAGAATTAAAAGATAATAATTATAGTGGGATAAAAAATGGTGAGATGAATCCCCTATGTAATTTTACATGAAGGATACTAAATTTTTTTTTTGAATTAGATGGATGAAGGTTGGAGTTGATTTAATCAGTTATTCGAGTCATTTGGGGAATTCTAAAATATTTTGGTTTGATGTTGAGAAATAAAAATTTCATGAAATATCATAAAACAATAATTTTAAATGAAAATAGTGTAGTTCATTTCATTTTAAACCCTACACATAATACTTTTCAATTCCCAATATCAGAAATCATGGCCAATATAAGGCATTATTATTTTATAAATTTTAAAAGTGTCAAAAGAGTTTTATGAAGTTTATAAGAAGTAAAAACCTGTTGTAAAACATTGAATTCAGAGAATCACTTCAATAAATCCCACACATGACTACAACTATAACATTATATTATTTATCATAATGCATAATGAAATGATTCATCACAAATTAATTTAATTCTAGGGTGTAAGATATTTTCCCCCATGTTTGTTCTTGATTTTTTTAGGAAATGTAGTAAATTTATCCATATGTGTATTAATTACCCTAAAGTCAACTCATTACATATCTATATATTAGGGAAATTATTCTTATTTACTTTTTAATAATTTTATGGATGAAATTTGAGTCTCAAAATTTATGTACTAAAGAGAAAATTAATTATTATAATTATAAAGTTGTTTTATCATTGTGCAATATTTATGATACTAGAATAAATGATACAAGATTAATTTGAGAAATAATATATTAAAATTGGAGAAAATAAATGACTATTTTATATCTATAAATTTCAAATCAAAATATTTTAAATTTATTATTTGTGATCAAAATAATGAAAAAAATAAAAGGATTTTTTTGATGATATGATATGTTGGTAGTATAAAAATGTAAATTCTGATATTTCAATACACACTAAATATATTCAATAATAAACTAAAGAATACAAGATCATTTATCTATCCAAATTATAAATGTAATGAAATATTGATGATAAAAAATAAAGTGTATGACCTCATGAAAAATTACAAATGAGTGTCACACTTACTTCCTCTCTGGGTCTAGTATCTTAGTTCTCCCTAAATTGTGGAGGCATTTCATAGAATCATTGTTTTTTATTTCATCCTTACACTACCTAAAAAATAATTTTTAGTAATTCAAAAAAACATATTAATGAATATAATGGAAGTTTTCATTAAATATTCTAGGATTTGATTAATATCATGAACTAAGTACTTATCTAATGAGAAATAATTTATGTATAACATTCACCCTATTAGTAATTAATGATAGGTGTGGCCTCTAAATCCTTACCAACTCAGTAATAAAATCCACTTTATAAATAATTATTATATTCTCTCTGTATCTCACCTAATTGTACGAGCCCTGTTTTCCTCACGCCATCAACATCGACAAAATTATAAGAAATATTACCCAAAAATAATAATTCATATAAATACAAAAATAATATGAAATTAAATCCAGTGATTTTTAAAACACATATTCGGTCCCAAGAATTATATTTTACATCATTGGGTAGGTTTCTCCAGGAAAGTAGCCTGATGGGAATGATGTTAGAATATTTGGAAAGCTTTTCCATAAACTCCAACATTCCCTCCTTGATTTTCTAATCATTTTATTGAATTTTTTTACTGCTCCATCATCATTGTGTGGTGATTCCCTACTACATGAATTCATATATTCCCATGATTTCTATTATAAAATAATAATATTTATTAATAAAAAAATATTATATCAATACATATTATATGTAAAATAATTTATTGAAAAAAAATTACTAGGTTTCTATAAATATACATATTGTTGTTTCATCAATGGGTATTGATGGTATCCCTTGACACCTAAGGAACATTGACCATTCCCAATGTAGTGGGTCTCAATATATATTTTGGAGTCTCTGAATGTGTTAGAGAATAATATGAATGAAAAGGAATATATAATCTCCAGGTTATGGAAGTAGAAGGGAAAAAAGATGGAATATATGTCTATGTAAATGAATAATAAGGATGAGGAGTATGATCCATCATCAGATACCTGAAAAATATGAGAGGAGGCTCAAATGGAAATGGTGGTGACAACATAATAATACTAAATATCCTATGTGTCTCTAAATACCATGTAGGATAAGAAGGTGTGATATATGGTATGTTAGGAAAAGGGATTGGGTGTGATCAGGTATGCTGAGTGGAGTGCATACCTATAGTACCCCCTTGTATCATCTGCTTTAGCATTGGTACCACAAGGCTAGTCGAAGAGTAATTTTTTCATAGTTTTTGGATCCTGGATAAGTGTTTAAAAATATTAAACATGTGACATTATATGTTATTAATATATATCTATATATATATATATATATATATATATATTGAAATAAAATACTCACACGAGGAACCATATGGGGGATTCCCATCTCTCACATTCAATGATTATTTTTTTTATCATTTTCTTGGTATATCCTAAATGTTTTTCATTTATTTTAATTGAAAAAAATGTGGAATTAATTTAAAATACATAACTAATGTGTAATCCAAACATGAAAGAAATGATACATGTATTAATAAAAGAATAAAAAATGTGAAACCAAAAACATGATACATAAAGGTATAACAAATTTTTTTTATTATATTTAAAGAATATCAAAACATAAAATTCATGTCAATGAAAGATCAATACATTAAAATCAGAATTCTTTGATGGAATAAAATACATATAAAATAGGTGTGGGTACCTTTCCATTATCCTTTCTTCCATTTACCATGTTTCATCTTTGTACTTATGGTTCCACCATTTTACCTTGACCATGTGTGTAGTCTTTTAAAATATAAAGATAGTATATGTGAAAGATTTGGTATGTACTTCATTAAGAATAATATGTGGAATAAATCATGTACTATATACTTGGTTGGTGGATGTTCTAGTTGATAATCTACAACTCCAACACGATCAAGAATCTCTTTGGGGTCGATGTTCCAGGGAATTAGATTTCCTTTCATCTATGATTGCATGACCCTATTTCCAGGAGATATATGGAGGAATACCATGTATCCAAATTTAAACTCAATGTCTCATCGACAATTTTCTACATAACTATTAAGTCAACTTTGGGATACCTTTATGTGTTGTTTAATGGTTTCCCCCTTCTCCACCATTTGTTCAACCATTTCAGGTAATTAAAGCTTAAGATCACTAACTTCATCTAAGAATTCCATTGTCCTTCACCATTTCTCATAAATGGCATCAAATGGATCTATTAAAATACTGGATTAGAAACTGTTGTTGTAGGAGAATCCGACCAGTTGAATATTTTTTTCGCATTATCCTTTTAAGTCCATATAATAGGCTCTCAACATGTCTTAAATTTTTTGAATAGGTCTATAATATTGACCATTAGTTTGAGGATGATAATTCATACAGATGTTCATATTAGTTCTTAGAGCATGTTCGATACTTTTCTAGAACATAGAGGTGATCCTTAGTTATCGATTACATACAATTGATAGTGGTACTCCATGTAGCATTAATATCAATTTGATATATATCCGTGTATGTTAATCCAATTTTAATTTCTCTAGTATTTCAATAAAGTGATATTTCTTTGTATGATTACCCATAATGACCCATATAGGAGTGTTTCCTCATGATGTCCTTGGAAGTCCAGTGAAAAAATCCATGATAATGTTCTCCCACTACTATGATGGTATAGGTAGTGGTTTCATCATCCATTTTTACTTTTTTTCGGCCTTTTCTTTTTGAAATAATAGGCACATTGATGTATATTCAGTAACATCCTTATTCATATTGTCTTGCCAACAGTTCTATCCGATATCTTGATATATCATTGTGCTCCTTGGGTGAATGGAGAGGGTTGAACAATGTTTGTAATGTAGAGGATCCTTTTTTATATTTGGATGGGATAGTATACATAATCATGACCCAAATATTACAACTCCTTCATCATCAGTCTTGAACTCATAGGATTTATCGTTTCTAAAAGCTTACCCTGTTTTCATTATTATTACATCTTTTCATTGAGAATCATTTATTTTATCCATGCGGGATGATTTATAAATGATTTTATAAAGGATTAAGAATTATCCTTAATTATTCACATATCTATCCTCTAAAATTATATTAATATTGGATCCTACTCAACTCTTATCATTGATAAATATGAAGGACCCATTATACTCAGAGCATCTTCTACCTTATTTTCCTTTCAAAGATGGTAGTGGATTGAGAAATCTTAATCCTTGATGAGATATAACCATGTTCAGTAGTTCATATTAACCAATTTCTTTGTTAATATATATTTAAGACTCTTTTGGTATGTATATATCTCACACATGTCCCCATAGAGATAATGCCTCCAAATTTTTAATGCAAAGATCAAAGCTACTAACTCCAGATCATTTTTGAGATCTTTTTTATAATGAATTTTCCACTAAATTGAGCCATAGTCTATCATGTTTTCATTTTACACTAGTTTATATCATATCCCTTCTTTGAAGCATCAATATACACCAATACATGTTCTCTAATTGTCATCACTATGATTACTGGTTTAGTGATAAGCCTCTTTATGAGCTTCTTAATGCTTTTCAAACATTCCTAGGTCTAGAAAAACATCACTCCCCACCATGAATGCTTAGTTTTTGGGTGTTAAAATCAAGATATTTTCATCACAAGTAATCAGTTATACCCTGATAGTTCATGAATGTTGGGGATCTCCGTTACATATGATGTCTTAGGCCACTCTTCGACTATCTTTTACTTGGAAGGGACCGCAACTATCACTTTGATTATGATAACATGTCACAATAATGATAATTCCACCATCAAGAACTCAAATTTACTGTAAATTGGATATATTTTGTCCATTACAAAAGTATTCATCATGATAATCAAATTATCATCATGTTCCTCCTTGCTCTTGGAGTATATCAGAATATCATCGATAAAGACTACAAAAATTTACTCATGGTAATATATAAAGCCTCTATTCATTAAATACATGAACATTGATAGAGAATTACTGAGTCTGGAGGGAATCACAATGAATAAATTATGACTTACCTCATATGATATGTAGTATTGGGAATATCTTCTATCCTCACCATTAATTGGTGATATATCAACCGAATATCTACCTTAGAGAAGTAACATACCCCACATAAATGATCGAACAAGCTAGATATCAAAGGAAGGGATAGTTTTTCTTAATCATGATTTTATTAAGCTCAAAATAATAAATGTATATGCACATTTATCAATCCTTCTTCTAAACAATGAGGATTGGTGCACCCCATGGTGAAGCGCTCATGCATAAAAAACCCTTCTCCATATTATCTTGCAAATAATTTTTCATCTATTCTATCTCAACGGTTTCCATTCTATAACGAGTCATTGATATAAGAAGATATCCATGAATACATTCAATTGAGAACATAACCTATCGATCAAGAGGAAGACTAGAAAACTCTCCAGGGAATACATCATTATAATCTTTCATGATGGGAATTTCTTCGAGCATTATTCTCTCCTTTTCATCAATCATTTGAGAAAGATATGCTTTCTTATAAGGAAAAAATATCCTAACATGAGATAATGATTCTAAATAATATTAATCTTATTCCTTACACTTATACATGATTGGTGGATTCTCCAAGACGTGAAGAGTGGTCTCCCTTTCCCAACAGTTGATGTTGTCTATAAATAAGGATATCCAATCCATGCCCAAAATAACACCAAACTCTACCAAAGGAAGTATGTTGACATTTTTTGGGAGATTTAGTCTGCAAACATTAACTGAGGGGAATATATATTACTTTGTTTGTAATAATTTACCCATTTTTTATTCTCATAGATAACACTAAATTCAAATTTTATGGTGGTGATTGAATAGTTCCACTAAAATTTCTAGATATGAAACAATACATAGAACCAAATTCAAGTAGTATGTTTTTTATTCTTGTTTGAATAACCAGAATACCTATCACAACATCATTTTATGGATCAACCTCTGTAATAGTGATACCATAAGCCATTTCTCATTGACTTTGAGGTTTTTGTTTATTACCTCTGATATCCCTTAGCATAAGGAAATTGTTCTCATAATTCCCATGTTTATTGCAGTTGAAACAATGAACTAAAGGATGAGTGTTGATCGAAACCCTCCATTCTTCTTCCAAGTTAGTGTAATTCTTCAAAACCCTTTGGTAGTTCTTAGAATTATTTACCATTCATTCATACTTGAAGCAATTTATGGTTTCCATTAGATAGTTCCCATGATGATTACTCCCACAATTTTGACACATGGGATGTTCCGTCTTCATTCTATCATGGGATTTATTTTATGATCCACCAATTTAGAATCCATTTTATACTTTTTTCCACAATTCCTACAATACTAATTAAAGACTGTGATCTCTATTTCAATCTTAAGGTCACAACTGACCATCTCCTAAAAACATTCAAAGTCTCAAATCTACAATGCATTTTATAGACCCATCATTAGTGCACTAAAAAAATCTACCATGCATTCATTGTTAATTACAAAGCTAGAGGGATACCTTTCTAGACTTGTAAGGTTTTCTTCAGATGCACCGATAGACTCATATTTCTTCTTATTATGTTTGAGGAACACTATTTTCTTCTTGAGACATAGGTTTCAAGGAAAATATTTGTTGAAAATAATTTTCTTGAATTCCTCCCAATACTTTGAATCAATTTTCTCCTTAGACATTTGCTAACGCTCCTTTCCATCACAGAGTCCAATGAATGGAAAAGGGGAATTCCTTAAGCACAAAGAGGGTCACCCTTTGAAGAAAATAAAAAAATTGATAAAGGAATGGACTAGGAGAACATTTGGAGTGAGGCGCTCAAGTTACTTGCGCACCATATCTAATATTTCTCCCAAGGTGCAAGGCGGCCTATAAATAGCCCCTATGGGCCCCCATTTTATGGACAGATTTTCCAAAGAGCTCTGATTTCCCTAGTATTCAACTCAACTCTTCCGAAAGCTTCTAAGGACACTTTTTACCTAGAATGGAAGACCTAAAGGAGTATAATAAGGCCTAAGTGTTTAGAATTCATCAACACTTGTGCACCTATGTGTCCAGGCCTCCATAAAAATAGGAAACACATGTGTGTTTCCCTACCCTTTGGATGAAACTTGCGTGTCACCCTTTTGGAAACATATTAGGATAATACTAAAGGCTTGAGTTATGTCTTGCCCAAGTATTGCCCTATGGATTATTCATCATCGAGGTGAAATCATTCCATGCAAGTACACTTGCGCAGACAAGATTTGTGTGCCAAATGACTTGTGTGACCTACACTTGTGCACTAACTTCATTTGTGTGCCTCTCTCCCGTTCACCTCTCCTCTTCATGATATTATCCCTCGAACCCCTTTTCAAATCCATTTATGGCATGGTTCCTTTGTTGGATTTCTTATCTGAAAGGAATTCTGTGAGAACCTCTCCCAAAACATCGTGACTTACATGATTTATGTCACTATGGTTTGAGGTTTCCTCCATATAACCTCATCCTTTAATATGAGGAGATCTTTTGATTAGGGCCTCCTCCTCAGGAGTAAGTCCTAAGTCCCCCTAAACTGAACCTCCTTCTCAGGAGTAATCCACTGTCATAATTTCCTTTAACATTAGGATTTCTTCTTAGGAGTAAGCCATAGGTTATAAGTCCCCTTAACATGGTAATCATCCTTAAGATTAAGCCCCAGGTTAAAAATCCAAATATCTATAAAGTACAAATACGTTTATGGACCCTGCTTCTGGGATTCTTTCCTAATGTAAGTCCTGGTCTTCATCTACTTTGGTATTCATACATACATAAGCCCCACATCATTTCTTGTGACTGTATCTTTCATGGAACAATCATCAGTTTTACTAATACCTCTTATTTCTCACACTGATCATGAATCATGTGAACTTAGAGTGTAAAAGTAATCATTACATCTCTTTTTGGGCCATTAACCATGCATAAGCCCCATATTTCTTCACCTGAACTATGTGGACTTTGATCTCTACCTTAAAATTAAAGTACATAGGAATCCTTTCTAAGGTTCAAACCCATTATTCATTAATTATTTTCTGTCCCATATGATGTTAAACTATATCCTTGTTATTTAACTACACAGGTTTTGATTCCATTTTAACGAGGATACATAGGTAGCCCATCTGTGGGTATGATCCCAACTCTGAAACAATACCTGTCTTTCTGATTGAAAATAAACATCAAGTGCCACACTAAATGGATTTAAAACCAATATGGTCATCATAATGACCAAGATATTTCTATATAATATATTGGAGGATACCAATGACTAAGAATCTATAATAAATGATTCCCCATCGATGAATAACCTCAAATACATATAAAAGATTCTATAAATACCATACATATCAATCATAGATTTCCAAATATAAAGGAAAAATTATTTTCATGATTGGTGAATTAATAAGGATTCATGAACATAACTTAAATCTATAAGAGAGTCTCGGAGTAGACAATAATCCCCCCCAAAAAGTTGTGATGAACTTGACCTCCCATCCTCTCGAACAATGCAATTTCTTAAGCCTCATCTGTCCACAAATAATGAGGACCTACCTTTCGAAAGTAGGTCCAAATGGATATAGAATCATTGGGTTTTTTTGGTTATACAAATAAACCCATTAGAAACTAATTGGAAAGTTTGAACCTTAAACAAACAAGGTCATCCCCATTTCTGGATGAAACAAAAAATGGTGAACCCGACGTGAATCCTTAACCATTTCAAATGATGCTTTACTTATTTGTTAGGCCCATATTAAATTCAATATGAGGGCCCACAAAGTAATCAATAGAATATGTACTCATCCAAAAGAAGTAGTCTAGCCAGTCTTATCTTGATTATGTCTACTATATCAAACATGTACTCTTTTCCAAAATTTCTCTAGAACAAAAAATGGATTTTTTAAGGTTCACACCTATGAATGCCTCAGCCGCTACTCCTGCTGGATCCTCATCCGCTGTGAGGATGACATCACCTATTCAGTGTCTTCGAAGCTGGGTCTCAAATGCATTGGTGAGGGAATACCATCAATATAGTACCATCCCGACTCTGGAGGCAGCTCGACAAGCCCTCTATGTTAACAACTCACCCTAGTTTTCCAGATAGCGATGACTAGTGGTCAAGAAGAAGGTGGTTCCAACCATCATATCCAACCGTTTCGGGTCTTTATCCCCAGAACACAACAACCAGTCCCTCCCATATTATAGGGAGGTGAATCAAGAGTTCGCTCAAGGTCTCAGTTCAAGAATTCAAGAGTCCTTCCTGAGGACTCCCACCAACAATCGCCACCAGACTCATGCGGTAGTGCACCCTTAACATGATAAGGGTTTCGCCTCTAGGCATTCGGCTCAGGTTCCTTAGACCAGAGCACACAAGATGAATCATCAGAGGTAAAATTCAGCTAACAGGGAGCAGGTTGTTACCTCTGCCCCCTCTGGAGAAGTCCATCAACCAAACTTGATGACAAACAATGAGTGGGAATATACACCTGTCTGACCTAATTTCACTGCCCAGCAGACTCGTCTGACAGTAACACACCAATCCCACCTGGAAATTCTGGAGGAGTACTATAAGCAGTCACATACACTTGCAATTCATCAAGCTAACCAATAGTCTCGTCTGGTAGCACTCGGAGATATCAATTGGAATGCTCCAATGACAAACAATAGGCAGACACAACTTTTTGCCCCCACACATGAGTATTGTCAGAATTCACTAACAAGAAAAGGAGGACAGGAGCAGGAACACACACCTTCTCGAAACATGGAATGGACGTATATTCCTATTATAGATACTAAAGTCACCAAGCACATTCTGACAATGATGAATGAGATGAAGCAAATCCCTGCCCATATTCTGGATACCTGTCAAAATATTATAACAACTTCAGCGACATCATAGGGATAGAAACATAAATCTATCTCTATCAGTGGAGTGACTAATCAACAAGTCACCCCAGAGCGGATACACACCTCTATTATAGTCCAGGAGGGTCGTGGGGCATACTCCCCCATATCATAAGGACAGTTAAGTCAGACACATATACCCGATTTAAATGGAGATAGTTATCTTAACATGACTATTTATTTTGAGAATGCACATACATCTGCCCAAAATAACCACTTTCACCAACACGTGGTTTCCAAAGTGAGTAAGAAGGTGTCCAAGAAAAAGACCCATCCAACAAAGTTAAAAAATCATGATCCAATCTGAAATAATGCATTGCTCAATGTTGGAGTTCATGAAGCCCTTAGACATTTATCTGTTCAAACTCAAGATTAGACTTTCTCGTTTCCAAATTTTGGAAATAATAGAAATAATTCAGAAGGTCTTCATCAGACACTTCCTCATGAAGGATTTCGTCATGGTAATTCGGTCAATCTGGAAGCATCATCTTCAGATGAGAGCCATGATAACCCTCTACATGGCCAGAAGACCATGAAGAAAAAAGTTTAATCTTTTACTTTAACCCACCATGATGGTCCTCCCCTTGATGATGAATTTATCTGTGAAAGTCCTCGCTGTAGTAGTAATTCGCATTTCCTGGAAAATTATTCAGTGTAGTTTTGCATTCAAATGCGAAGCAAGTCATGTCTGATGCCTTACCGTTAGCAGGTGAAATAATTTCTCAATCAGAAGATAGCCTAGGGTGTAGGTCATTATCTGAACAACCCCTAGGTCATTCATCTTCTAATTCAACAAATTAATTATCTAATAATCTTGTTGAATCTGATGAAGCAATATTAAAGCACTATTGTGGTCCAATCAAGTAGAATAATATTCATCAAATGACAAAGAGGAAGTGCTGAATATGAGAAAACAATTGGAGAAAGGTGAAATACCAGTCATGTTTGGACCTTTGGCTGACTCTTAGTATGATATTCCAGAAACATTGATAGAAGATTGTATTCATGATATTCGTCTCGACATATGGAAAACTCTATGTAACTTAAAAGAGAAAATATTACCTTATGATGAATATCAAAATCATGTTAAGGTAATAGAAGGGTTGAAACGCCAATTTGACTTGGCATCTCTCTCAATTTCCTGAAATCCAAAGGTTGAAAAGTAGCATAGAGCCCTTCAATGTACATGCATTGGCACAATAAAAAGGTTTCACTAGTTAATTACCAATTCTCCATATGGTATTAATATTAGGGGATGAGGTGTTCATGGAGCATTGAATTTCACTGTGCTCTCTAGTCAACAAAGCCCGCCAAAAGTGGTCTCATTAAATGTCATTGCCCATGGCTGGCCACAGCTAACTGGTTTTGTGTGTAATCAAAGGCTTTATCAAGAACAGACCTCAACTAGTTCTTCCCAAAGTCAGGCATATAAAGATAAAGTTGTCAAATTACTCTTGCCTCAAGAAAATGAGAATATCGAACAGGCTTCTCGTTTAGAGCATGTGAATTATCAGATGACAGAGGTGTTAGAAATAATCCAACGGTCATATGAGCTAGGTGATTTTAGTGGATGTAGGATGATGCATCCAACCAATTTTCAGACAAAAATCCATAAAATCAGGAGATAATTTAAGAAAATTTCAGATGTAGCAGCTGAAGATCCACCTCAGCTTTCTAGGCTGGGGACTCTTTTAATCCAACCCTTGGGTTCAAAAAACAGGATTCAAGGAGTTGAGTTGGAAAAATAGGAACAACCTCAGTCCACCAGACTGGGGATATTTTCAAATTCTCAATTTCTTCCCCAGCAAAGTTCAGTCTTCTCTCAATTAGGGAAGAAGCCACAAGAGGAATGCAGAGCCGAATTATCAAGAAATTCCCTCCAAATTACGGTTCATAAAAAAGTTCCCGAGGGATAAACCAAACAAAAGGCAATGTATTATAAACGAAATTAAATAAAACAGTATCGCAGAAACACTGATAGAAGGGATATAATGTGTTATGCATTGATAAATTTCATCAATGTCATTGTCACTAATCCCCAGAACATGTGGCTCACTCAGAGGAATCATATGAAGAATTTCTTGTACCAGAGGCTGTATACAAAGAAATAAATGAAGGAGGTGTGCATATTAGAAGCCAAAGGGTTGCCCCGAGGAAAGATATTCCTTCGGGTAATTCCCTTCCATACTCCCGAAAGGCACATGACAAGGAAAAGGGTAAAAGTCAGGTTACATCCCACCCTACCTCTAGAGAATTCCAATCACTCTCATTAGAGGAAAGGTTCCCACAATAAGAAGAATAAATTAAGGAGTTAAGGAGGTTAAATACAGAACTACTTCATGGTAGTCTTCCTCTTAAGAATGTTTATGTTAATCAATCAAGGGAATTTGTTGCAGCTATTGGGATGGATCAAGAATATCACCCTTTAAAATTATACCCTCACAGGTCCAATCCTATGGGTCATGCATGTCAACAACCGGTAATACTACCATCAGTGAAAGTACCAGTCTCCACACCCATCCAAACTCTAGTTATTGCACCTGATCAGGTCCAAGCTCAACCAGATGTTTCTCAAGCATTAATGACTACCATTGAGTCATTAACAACTCGGTCAGAATCTATGGAAGGGCGACGTGCACCAGTGCAACCAGAGAAGAAGGTTTACCCTAAATTGGTAGATCTAATTCCTCTTCCTCCAAATTTTTCAAATGCCACCTTCCACATTTTTAATTGTTCAAGAGATCCAGAGAAGCATTTGACACATTTTTTCTCTCTTTGCGATCCTTTGATGGGAGCTCTTCAATAATAAGAAGTAGTAAAACTCAGGTTTTTTGTGCAATCATTTCAAGGACCAACCTTTATCTTGTATACAAGTTTGCAATCCCGATCAATTATTGGATGGGAAGATCTTATTTAAAAATTCCTTTTTCAATTCTGCACAATGCTTCAGAAAACAACATTTTTTGATCTCACAAATTGTAAATAAAGGGATAATAAAAGAGTTTCAGACTTTATTGCTCAGTGGAAAAAATTAACATATTCTTTGAATCTAATGCTCCCTCAAGAGAAATTTCTTCCCATTTGCATGGAAAATATCCGCAATAAATTGTATACACCATTGATATCTATAAAATACACAGGAGGGTTTCAAAAACATGCTTCAATTTCCCAACAAGTGGAAAATTCCATTACAGAAACAAGAGCTAAGTCCCACATAATTCCATCATCTCGAGGAAGGAGAATATGGAATATAGAGAATACTATAGTTACAATTAGACAAGCACCTGTACCTACTTCCACTTCAAAACCATCATCATATCAAAGGGCTCCACCTCCTGAGCGTCAAAAAAAACAACCGCCTCATCAATATGATCAAAGATATCAAAGTTGGAAACAATTTGAGGATTTAAAGAACAAAGTTTATTCTTTCCAGAATGAAAAAGTTTCTGGTTACTTCATCTCGGCTTTGGAAAAGAATCTGGTTATGTTGCCAAGGCCCAAAAGGACAAACAAGGAAGGAGATGAAGAACTCCCCAACTATTTCATGTTTAATCCGATGTTGGGGGCATCCCATTCATGAGTGTTTTGTCTTCAAAGACCTCCTGCAAAATATGGAGGACTCTAGACAAGTAAAACTGAAAGGTTATTTATCCTAGGTAGCATGTGTTACTGCTACTGATCCAGGGGAATAAAGTGAGTGGCGTGGAGTTAAAAGTAAAAATGTGCAGAAATATGATGATCAGATGGCCAGGAAAATGATCAACGAAACTCATAACATTTTACAAACACAATTGCATCATCCCATTGTGTCTTCTACTATTTCTGCCACAGCAAAAACACCTTCATTAGAAGGAAAATCATCAAATAAGCATCTTAATTTGAAGAAAGAAGAGCAGTCAGAAGAAAACAAGCTCATGTCAAAGCCTAAATTGTCTTTAACTCTGGCATATTTTATGCAATCTACTTCAAAAGCACGGGAAACGCCCCACCAAACGTCACAACCTGAACTGATTCATCAGGCAGAATCTTCATCAGAAGAAGAATTGATTTTGGCTATATTAACACGATTCATTTAACGGATCCTTATGCTAATGATAGTTTTGATCAGGATGTGCCTAAGTTCTCTTTATGTAACAGTGGAATTAAAGGAAGCCGTGGATATTACAGAAGCCACTATTTCAATCCTACCCCTGCTAGAACTGTATATGTGGTAGAAACTCATGGAAAATCCCTTTAGCAGGCTCAATAGGAACAAGAAAGTTCTTCCAAAAATGGCAGATTCGGTCCTGACATAGTTATTTTGGAGGACCGGTTAGAGGTTACACCTTCTTACTCTCAGCAAATAGATAGAACTAGTTGGTCTAATCTACAAATTCCAGGAGTGTTTCCAATTCTTGCCCCGATACAATATGCATCTGCTGCCAAAGAATCAACTTCCAAGGTACCTACAAAATCACACTTTCATTCTGGGAAACACAGACATTTGGACAAAAATTATGTTGTCCGGAAAAATTTGGCCAATGTACCAACCAAGTTATCAATTCTGGAAGCCTTGAATCTATCAAAATATCTTCGAGAGGCTCTTATTGAGGCTTTATCAAGTCCTCAAGAATTCGAAACTGAAATTGCTATGGCTGAGGTCTATCTTATAGAGAATGATCCTGCAGAATGCCATGCAGTGATATCTTTTATAGATAAAGATGATGATGATGTTGTACATGGACATATCAGACCTTTGTATCTATCTACAAAAGTCAATGACATAGACATCCGGCGATCTTTCATTAATAATGGATTAGGAGTCAACCTCATTCCTATTAATGCACTTCGTCGATTGGGCCTTACCGAATCTGATTTATCTCCATATACTTTTATTTTGCAAGGATATGATAACAATGAACAAGAACCTTTGGGCGAGATTACACTCAGCACTCAGTTTGGAGACCTTGTGTCTAATTCATATTTCATGGTTGTTCATCATGACACAACCTTCAACAATTTTCTTGGTAGACCATGGCTACATCAACATGAATCCATACCTTCGTCATACCATCAATGTCTCAAATATTGTTTCAATGGTCAAATTGGTACATTATATAGTGACAAATCCCCATTTAAAAGGTGTGAATCTCAATAAATTGAGGTAAAATTTTATCACATGGAGGGAAAGGAAAAATTCACTGCAAAGGAGGTTACCCAAATTTATGCTCCAAATGGTTTGGAAAAGATTCCAATAAATCAATTCATACATGTGAGTACAGATTATGTATATCCTATCTGTCAAATTGATAGGATAGACCTAAATCCAAACACTCTTATAGAAACTTCCATAATGTCAATTACGGAAACCAAGCCAGACAGCTTGGGAGAAATTGTTGATTCGCCAAGCCGTTATGAAAACTTAAATGGAGATGTCTTTATTTCATCCACTGAAGTACAACAATTCTATACTTCATCAACCAAGCTAGAAGAAGTTATTGCAATTCTAGAGGAAAATAATGATGTCAATTCTCAATCCATCATCTCCTATATATCACCCTAGAAATACCCTTAATCATTAATATGTTCAAAAATGGTAGCCTCTTCCTCAAGATGTTCAAATTTTAACTTCTCCCTTGACCATGGAAATTCTGCTTCGTCATCTACTATTAAAGTAGAAATAGAAGAAGTAACACATGATGAAGAAGAAGTGGATGATCTTAGGGATGCTCCTCCAGCATTTGAAGAGGTTATCTCTACCACTATGGATGAACTCAAATAAATAAATCTGGGTATAAAAGAAGATCCACGCCCCACTTTAATTAGTGCATCCATGACTCTTGAAGAGAAAGAAATGAATACTTCATTTATAAAGAAAAATCGAGATGTATTTGCTTTGAGTTATACAGAAATGCCAGGTCTTAATCTCAATGTTTCCACTCATCATTTGGGTTTTCCAAAAGAACAATGAGGATTCAAGAATGTACCAAGAAGAACACACCCAACTTATGCCTCCAAAATTGCAGCTAAAGTTGATAAGCTTATCATGGATAAATTCTTCAGAGAATTTCAATATCCCAAATGGTTGGCTAATATTTTCCCTATGAAAAAGAAGAATGGAAAAATTATAGTTTTCATTGAATTCAGAGATCTTAATCGTCATTTCCCCAAGGATGATTTTCCAGTTCTGATCACAGAATTCTTAATTGATGAAATAGATGGCTACAAAGCTCTTTAATTCATGGATGGTTACTCATGGTACAATCAAATACGAATGGACCCAGAATAATAGGATTCTATAGCCTTCATAGCTCCTCAAGGTGTGTTTTTCTATTGGGTAATACCCTTTGGCCTGAAGAATGCAGGTGCAACGTATCAACGTGCCATACATCATATCTTCAAACCTTTTTTAGGGAAATTTATTGAATGTTATGTGGATGATTTGGTAGTTAAATACGGACAACGTTCTGATCACTTGGCTGATCTAGAATTCATATTCATCAAACTTTGACAACACAATTTGAAGATGAACCCCTTGAAATATGCTTTTAGGGTAACTTCAGGAAAATTCTCGGCATTTTTGTATGCCATTGTGGTATCTAAGCTGATCCTAAGAAGAAAAAATCAATCCTTGACATGTCACATTCTATAAATTTGAAGGAATTTAGAGTAATTCATGGACACTTGGCCTATATTTGGCATTTCATTGCCAATTTAGTAGGAAAGTGTTTACCCTTCATTAGATTAATGATGAAGGGAGTCACCTACCAGTGGAATGAAGAATGTCAAGAATAATTAGATATCCTCAAGAAATACCTCTTGAGTCCATTAGTATTAATGACAACTGTTGAATGAAGACCACTTATTCTCTATGTGACAGCTTTAGAGAGATCATTGGGTGCCTTCCTTTCCCAAAATAATGATGTTGGGAATAAAAACAACCTTTACTATCTCAGTCAGACTATGCTTGAGGTAGAAACTCGATATTCAAATATTAAAATGTGATTACTAGCATTAATCTATGCAGTTCAAGAATTGATACACTACCTGCAACATCATGAGGTCCAATTGGTATCTCACAATAACCCACCAAAATTTATCCTTAGTCATCCAATGATTAAAGGACATATGGTATGGTGGGTAATTATTTTGCAGTAGTTTGATATCTAGTATATGTCTAAAAAGGAAATAAAGGGCCAAGCTCTAGCCGATTCCCTTTATGATCACCCATCTGTAGAAGATACATCATTACATATTGATCTTCCTGATGAGGAAGTTTTCACTATTCAAGATAATCTTCAAACATGGGAAATGTACTTTGATGGTGCCTTGAGAAGTCCAACAGGGAAGAAAATGGAAGATGCTAAATTCAACAATGTTGGGTTAGGAACCGTGCTTATTTCCCCAGAAAAGGTAGTGCTACCCTATTCCTTCTTATTTTCGGAAGGCGGTATGAACAATGAAGTAGAATATCAAGCTCTCATAGCTGGCTTGGAATTGGCGCTTCAGGCACATTAGAATCACTTAATGGTAAAAGGCGATTCAAATTCGGTAATCAAAAAAATCAATGGGGATTATTCCATCATAAAGGAAGAGTTATTCCCTTTGTGTGATTATGTCACAGAGTTAATTGTAGAATTACCCTCGGAACCAACATTTTCTTATGTCTCGTGATCACAAAATTCCCAAGATGATACACTAGCTAATGTAGCCACATCCCTGGAAGATCCAAATCGGGATAAAACAGTCATCACTATTTTCCACCATTGTATAGTTTCACCTTTTATTCAAATAAGAATAGATGAAATCAATGAAATCAATATCATTTCTGAACCATATGGTCATACTACAGGTTGGATTACACATGTCAGGGAATACCTTCAAAATGGAACACTCCCACCTGATAGAGCCAGGAAAGAACAAGTCCTGCAACGTGTGGTCAATTTTACTCTTTATGATAACCCAGATCACCAAAAAAATCTCTACAAGTGAGGTTTTGATGGAATTATCTTCAGATGTATTGATGGTGAAGAGACAATGGCTGTAATAAATGAAGTACATGCAAGATTTTTTGGTTCCCACCAGTCTCGACATAGACTTTCTGGTCATATTCTAAGGCTTGGATACTTCTGGCATTCAATGATACAAGATTGCATTGATTTCACTATGAAGTGTCATTCTTGCCATGTATGTTCCAACTTCATTCATCAACCCCTGGAGTTTCTTCATACGGCTAAATACTCCAGGCCATTTTCAAAATGGTGAATGGATGTAGTAGGACCTTATCCTCCAGCTACAACTAACTAGTTTAAGTATATTCTTACTTCTACTGACTTCTTTTCCAAATGGGAAGAGGGAATACCTCTCCAAGAATTCAGTTCTAAAATCATTGTTAGCTTTTTAATGTCCAACATTGTTACCAGATTTGGTGTTCCTCATACCATATTAACAAATAATGGCCCCAACCTTTGTTCATCGGAGGTGAGAAAATTGTATCAAGAATACAATATCTGATCCAACCATTCATCTCGTTATCATGTAGCGTCCAATGTTCATATAGAGGCTTTCAATAATAATATTTCAAACATTCTTCAAAAGGTGGTGGATACATATAAGAAGTTATGGCATGATAATTTTTTTCATGTTCTATGGGATTATCAGACTACCACCCACACTGCTACACAATCAACTCCATATTCATTAGTATATGGAACAGAAGAAGTCTTGCCGATTGAATTCCAATTACCTTTGCTTAGAGTCTCCATTTGTGATCAGTTATCTATAGATGAACAATCTAAAAAGTGATTGGATGAATTGGAATGACTATATGATAAAATATTTTGCACACTGCACCATTTAGAAGTCTATCAGAATCGAATAGCACAAGCTTTCAATAAAAAAGTTCTTCTTCATTCATTCATTCAAGGAGAATTGGTATTGGTCCTCAGAACTCCAATGATACTAGGAAAGAAGCCTCTAAATCTTGATCCAAAGTGGGAAGGACCTTACTCAATATATAAGGTCTACTTCAATGGATCTTATTCATTAATATCAATGGATGGAGAACTCATTACAACTCCAACCAATGCAAGATTCATGAAGATGTATTTTTTGTAACACAAATACACCCATTTTCCTTGCTGCAGGACATTAAACTGCATAACCCCCATTATCGTCCAACATGAATTTAAACTGTGTCCCCTTTATAGTCTAACATGATGTTAAACTATGCATCATCTGAGCTGTAGGTCATTAAACAGCCAAGCACCCCATGTCAACACACATGACATTAAACTGTGATCGCCGCATGTGCAATTGTCTTTTAAACTCCATTTCCTTGTGTAACCAAGGCAGATAACCATGCATAAGACCCACACCATCCTTCGTGGTCACATATTTCACAACACGATCATCATGTCAGTTACTGCCTCTTGTTTCTCACACCGAGAATTACTCACATGATCTTAGAGTAAGCTTCAACCATGGCATCTTCTCTGGGATGCTAACCACACTTAAGTCCCAACATCATCTTCAGGTCATTGTCCTCAAGTACACCCTGATCACCAATTACCTCTCAATTGAACTACGCAGACTTTGATCCTTGGCTCCTAGGGCGGGTACATAGGCAACCTCTTGAGGTTCAAGCCCAAAACCACTTTCTTCACATCGATTCACCTCCATCCCATATGATGTTGATCCGTGAATCCCCCGTCAACCTTCTTATTCATATCGGTTCACTTTCTTCCTACATGATGTTAAAAAATATATGTCCCATCATCCTAGATATATGACGTTAAACTATACATTACCCCATTGTCCTTACTGCAAGGCATTAAACTACATCATACTGGTCCATGCATATGACCTTAAACTATTTTCAGTTTTGTCCTATATGAAAATAAGCTTCAACAATACCTAATACCCTCACTCGAGAGGAATCATCATTGACATGGTCTCCAACCATGTCATTTTTCAAGAACTATGTATGGCTTGATTCTCATCTTTATGAGATACGTAGTGACACCCACATATTTAATCTCTGATCCAGCCATAATTGCAATAAAGTCTTTTTTACCCCTCATATGTACGAACATAATCTGTACAAAAGGTATTTCAAGAACTATGTGTATCTTGATTCCCATACTCATGGGATACATAGGAATGCTCAAGCATTCCTCAAGTCCAGCCCCAAGCCGTTGGGCCTAACCCCAAACTCAACTTTCGGTCCCTTGGATGAAAAGTCCCCCTCGGAGCACATGGTGTGATATGGAACACCCTGGTATTTATTCACTTCAGGTTTATAACAAATGCATGATGTGACTTCCTCACTATGGTCTGAGATCTACAACCCTAAACTAAGATCTTCCATGCTCTCGTCCTATATGACGTTAAACTGTATTTCAAGAACTATGTGTGTCTTGATTATCATCCTAATGAGATACATAGTGACATACAAAATCTCAATTCAGGACCTAGCCACAACATTATAAAAATAATATTCATGGTCTCCATAACACTTTTCTCAACTTCTGGTCACAAAATGTCTGATACCTGAGAGTTATTTTTCCTGACTACGCAACACATGCCCTTAGGTGGCCTTGCATAAGTTATCTACATAATGGAACTTTTAGCCAAAAGATGCTACTATTTGACTATACTACTTATGCCCCAGTTGTCCCTGCATAATTCAACCTCCATAATGGGTTTTTCAAGTAATGGTATCTTCATTCTTAGGAGAATTATCTTTTGTATCTATTGGTCTTAACAACGATTTGTAGGGATCTACAAAATCCTGCCATCCTTAACATATTTGTTCCATATTATTTTTCAGGATCTGAAAGTATTCAAGTATATGGTTTACATTTTCCTCCTTCTCCATATGTTCAGAGAAATATGAAATAACCTTGGAACACTTTACCATATGTCGTATAATGTTTCTATCTCTGGTTTTAGTCATATGATTTAAAACCACAGATACCTTTTTTCTTACATTTGGATCAGACCTTCATAGAAGACACATTCCTCCAATTCTTTGACAATTCTAATTGGAAATATCCTCTCCATATTCAAGTACCTTTCTCCATAAAGAAGACTCTATGCTTTGGAAAATTTGAATCTCTATAAAACTTTCTTCGGCTTTATGCAATAGAATGTCAAATTTATAAGAGTTCTTTTTCCCGACTATGAAGCACGTTCCCTTAGGTAGCCTTGGATAAGTTATCTAAATAACAGACCTATCAGCCAAAAGATTTACTATTTTACTATGCAGTATATTCCCGAGTTGGCCCGACATAATTCAGCCCCCATAATGGGTTTGTCAAGTAGTAGAAACTTCATTCATATAAAAGATTTCCTCTAATGCCTTTTAGCCCTTTCACATATCATTCCTCAGATTCAAAATTTCTTAAGTCATAGTTTAAAATTTTTCCCATCCATACATGAATATGGTAATATGTTTCCAAACAAATTATCATGAATTGATTCAATATCATCCATTCGGTCAAAGATGTTTGACCATAAATATTAGCCTTTTTGTAGTCCAACATCCATGACTTTAAACTACCAATAACAATAAACCCTTGATTTCTCCGGCTTTACCCCAGATCCGTATCCTCTTTAATTTTCGGTTCCAACTCTGAGCGGGGACTTTTTTTGACATTCCTTTACATCACAGAGTCCAAATAATGGCAAAGTGGAATACCTTAAGCACAAAGAGGGTCACCCTTTTAAGAACATCAAAAAAAAAATCGACAAAGGCATGGACTAGGAGCACATTTGGAGTGAGGCGCGCAGGTCACTTGCGCACCATGCAAGTCACTTGGGCTCCACCTATGGGTCACACAAATCACTTGCACACCCTATCTAATATTTAGCCCAAGGTTCAAGGTGGCCAATAAATATCCCCTGTGGGCCCCCATTTCAAGGAAGGATTTTCCAAAGAGCTCTGATCACCCTAGTCTTCAACTAAACTCTTCCAAAAGCTTCTAAGGTAAATTTTTACCTAGAATGGAAGACCTGATGGAGTAGAATAAGGCCCAAGTATTTAGAATTCATCAACACTAGCACACCTAAGTGTACATGCCTCCTTAAAAATAGGATAAACTTGCGCGCCTCCCTACCCTTTGGATAAAAGTTGGGCGTCACCCTTTTGGAAACATCTTAGGATAATACTAAAGGCTTGAGTTATGTCTCACCCAAGTATTACCCTACAAATTCTTCGTCGCCCAGGTGAACTCATGTCGCGCAAGTACACTTGGAAGGCCAAGACATGCATGCCAAATGACTTGCACAACCTACACTTGCGCACCAACTTCATTTGTGTGCCTCTCTCCCATTCACGTCTCCTCTTCATGATATTAGCCCTCGAACCCCTTTTCAAATCCATTTATGGAATGGTTCCTTTGTTAGCATCCTTATCTGAAAGGGATTCTGTTAGAACCTCTCCCAAAACTTCATGATATACAAGCTTTATATCACTATGGTTAGAGGTTTACTCTATATAACCTCATCCTTTAAGATGAGACGACATATTGATTAGGGCAGCCTCCTTAGGAGTAAGACCCAAGGTCCCTTAACCGGGGCCTCCTTCTCAGAAGTAATCCCCAGTAATAATTTAAATTATCATTGGGCCTTCTTCTTAGGAGTAATCCCCATGTTATAAGTCAACTTAACATGGGAATCCTCTATAAGAGTAAGCCCCTGGTTAAAAATCTAAATCTCCATAAAGTAAAAATACCTTCATGGACCATACTCCTGGGCTTCTTTGCTAATGTAAGTCCTGGTCTTCATCTACATGGGCAGTCATACATACGTAAGCCCCACATCATTTCTTGTGACTACATATTTAATAGGACAATCATTAGGTTTACTGATACCTCTTGTTTCTCACACCGAGCATGACTCACGTGAGCTTAGAGTGTAAAAGTAATCAATGCATCTATTTTTGGTCCGTTAACCATGCATAAGCCCCATATTTATTCACCCGAACTACATGGAATTTGATCACTACCTTAAAAAGTAGAGTATATAGGAAGCCTTTCGAAGGTTCAAGCCTATTATTAATTAATTCTTTTCCATACCATATGAAGTTAAAATATATCCTTCTTATCGAACAATGTGGGTTGTGATTCCTTTTTAACGAAGATATGTAGGTAGCCCATCTGCGGGTACGATCCCAACTCTGAAATAATCCCTGTCTTTCTGAATGACAATAAACTTCAAGTGCCCCACTGAGTGGATTTAAAACCATTATGGTCATCATAATAACCAAGAGATTTCTATATAATGTATTGAAGGATAACATTGACTAAGAATCACTAATACATAAGGATGATTCTCCATCGATGAAGAACCTCAAATACATATAAAAGATTCTCTAAATCCCATACATATCAATCATCAATTTCCAAATCTAAAGGAAAACTCATTTTTATGCTTGGTGAATTAATAAGGATTTGTGAACATAACTTAAATCTATAAGAGAGTCCTGGAGTTGGCAATAATTACCCCCAATAAGGTGTGATCAGTATGAACTCCCATCCTCTCGACCAATGAAAATTCTTAAGCCTCATCATTCCACAACTAATGATAACCTACCTTTGGAATGTAGGTCCAAATGGATATAGAATCATTGGGTATTTACGATTCTATGAATAAACCCATTAGAAATCGATTGTAAAGTTATAACCTTATACAAACAAGGTCATCCCCATTTCCAGATGAAACCACATTGTAATCTTGATCAGTTTCCACCATTGATCAGCTTCCCTATCAAAACAATAGACCGCAAACATGACTTTCACTACTTCTAGGAACCAGAGGATATTGAATATCTTTTCAATAATGTTAATCTACTCTTCCATGTGGAGGGGATCATAAGATCCACTAAACAAGAGACCCCTTTCCACATGAATGATTCAATAGAAACATTATCTTTCCATGGGGAAGATGGGTGATACACACGATTAAATTTATTATTCAAAACATGAGATTGTTGAGCATGTAATGTCATGAATTTTTAAGATCCCATTCCAATAATATTTAGAATTTCATTAGAGAAATCATCACATTTCCTATCACATTGATTACCGAAATTTTTTCTTCTATTTTCCTCTATTAACTAAAAAAGGAAAGTGAAATTAGGTGGCATGAATAATTATATAACAAGCATAAAAAGGGAAAATTAACCATAAAAGGATAAACTCTTAAAGGAATATTATATATCAGCTTGTGATTTTCAAGGTTTCAACAGAGGTTATCCATGATCTTCTTACTAACATATATTTTTATAGGGATCTTTTTTTTATCATAATAATGTTTTATAATGAGCTTAAGAATTTAACAAACCATATCTCCTGGGTGTGTCAAACCAAGGGAACAGTAAGGCCCATTTTTTCAACCATGATACCTCAAGTCAGGCCAGAAACTCTGTGTCAGAGTTGTTACTCAATGGTATAACTATTTTTGAACCAATTCTACTTGTAGTATCTAGATAAGGATTTATTTTCTCTATAATCCACTTACTATACACTTACTAAAACTTAGGCATGTTTTTATATACTTAGTCTTATCTCTATGGTTGTTACTGAAGTTCTCTATTCCTAATATGAAAATAAACTAGTACATCCTTTGATACCAACTATAGTGACCCTACCCTTTTATAAATAACATTACATTATTTTATGCATAAATAAACATCAAATTACATGTCATTGATAATAAAGTCTAGAGTATAAGTAAATTAGATATATAATTAAACATAATAAAACCATATTTTATTCAATCACTATTATGAGATCTTATCAGTCATTGTTCTTATACATATTAATAGGATAACCCGGGGATAACATGAATGAAGGGATGAGTGAAAATCCTAGTAATAGAATAAACATAATAACAATGCTTACCACATGGGTTATAAGGAAAAATATAATTATATAAAAATGTGTGGAACATGATTATAAATCATAACATATAGAACATGATATCATTTTATCATGGAATAATAGTAACATAGAAGAAACATAAAATAAAACTTTTGCATGATCCAATACTTGATGCACCTAGAGTAGCATGAGTCAGGGCTAACTACGAAGACAGTTGCACATGGAACACATGTCAAGGCTAGATTCCAAGACCGTTTTAGACAATGACTCATGACACTAAAAATTACCCAGATAATTGGAGTACTATCTGGGCGCAACCATCATAACATTTCCATGAATATTTTTTCTATATAAAATATCATACACATTCAATCATACATAAACATAAGGGTACCCATGGAATTAATTCGGTATCATAATCATGTCATAAATCATAATAAATGGGTGTGTCATAATAATGCCCACAAAAGAAGTGAATTAAATCATACACAGTCATTTATAAAGTAAAATTGTAATGTAACATGGTATGTTATGTCAATCATAAGTGATAATATATAAAAATATTAAATAACAAATTTTAGCATTAAAATATTTTAGTGCAGTTTTAAGAAAAATACTAAAGAGAATTTTAAAGAGAAATGTTTAACCACAAGTTAACAAATATGGTTTTAATAATAAAAAGTATAGTTTTATAAGAAAAATATTGATTAAAATAGATGATAGGGTGATGGTGAAATTGGGTATGAATTTGGAAAGTTCCCTTAAAATGGGCTTGCCTACCAGGATAAATTTAGAAGGGAACCACATAAAAATAAGTATATCCTCAAAATAGAACGATTAATGGATATTTTTTCAATATTTTTAATCATATTAACAAAATTAATAGTATATAAATAAAAAGAAATTATAAATTTAATTTAGGAAAAAGAATGATAGAGAACCCAGAAGGAATAATAGAGGTTCTGGTAGAATCTCATTCCTTATGTCTACAGGTGTTATTCACTTCATCTTGATGTCCTGGATTATCAAATTAGTTTCATTAATTAATAATTATAGGACCTATTATACATGTAATAAATATTTTATAACCTTATTAAGTAAATTATTAGTTTTCTGATGGGTTAAGATGTTCAATTTCATGGTTTAGGAGCATTTGGTTCCTTGGTTTTCATGATTAGTTTACTCATATACATGTATGGATTATCATGTAAGATATGGATGGTTGTCTAAAATTGATGTTATATGTTATTATAGTACATACTGAAGAATAAATGGTTATAAAATGCATTAGGTTATTTAAAGTGAGGATGAATCATTATATAAAATTTTGTTGATAACTGTGTTGGCTAATTGACGTTTTTATCACAACAAACTCATTTTATTATATTAATTAATGAAATTTGTACAATACTCTTCCATAAAATTACATAGGATATATTATATACATAATAATTAGTTTCAAAAATAATAATGGTTTGATGACCAGAATTGAAGATGATAATAGAAATTGAAAACTCAACGTCCATGCATGTGATAAATTAACACATCTGGAATGGTGTTTCCATTTGTTGTGTAAAAGGAGGGGAAAAGAGAGATGATGATAAATTATCAAATTAGAATAACATAATTCCATTATATTTAAAGAAACAGATTTTTCACACCATTTGAATGAGAATATGAGAGGATATAAATGAATACAAAAGAACTTGATTTTTTTTTGAAAGAAAATGGAAGAGGGTATTACCTCATGATTTCATCCTCCTAAGGACCTACGTAGGGGAGATTTTTTGGTATTTTGATGATACCAAGAGCTCTTATAAGTAGGATAGGGACTTAAGGATATATTTTCATAGATTTTGGTCAAGAAACAATCCATGATAGGTGTTTGGAGAATAGGTGGGGAGGGGAGGTATAAATTGTGGAGGAGATGGGTGTTTCCTCAATATTTAATTCATTAGATTATTATTTTTCTCTAAAAAATAAATAATGGTGATTATTAAGAATAAATTTATTAATTATATCTTTTTCATTAAAAAATGGTTCTTACATCATCCAAAACTTAATAAATTGTGTGTATAACATATAATGTATATATACTCTAAATAATCATATTTTACTTTTCACTTAAAAATCATGTATTTTAAAAAATTCCAAAAAATTTACCCATAAATGTTTTTGACCAGTAGAATTGAAAAAAAAACAAGTCCATTTTTTGAAAATTATATTCTAAATATGGAAAATTTAATTGTTAATAATAATAATAATTTTCTTGAGTAATACAAATTCTAAAATTAAAACTGCTTTTCAAACACATTGAAAAATCAATTACGGTCTCATAAATTTATATTATTATAATAATAATAAAAAATATTATTAATAACTGAATAAATTTTATAAATATAAATTTTCATTTAATTTTTATAAAATATTCATTAATTTTAATTAAATATACACGACTTCCAAAAATGACAACACTTAATTAATAATTTTTAAAATATTAAATACTTATCGTATAACATAATTAAATAATATTAGAACTTATAAAATGGATAAATTTTATTTATACTTTCATTGGTGAGGTTACTATTACATTGGCTTGTTTACTATTCATAAGGGTCACATTAATATTCCAAAGGTCTAGTTAAAATTGCATCAGTATATGTTACTTTACTTCTAGAGTTTCCTTTTATTTTACTTAGTCATCATTTATAAGGATTATATTGAGTTATATAGGTAATATTATGTGATTATACTATAATTAATAATTATAATAATGGAATTCCATTGATAAGACATTATGTATTTGAAGAATATGGTTGTTCCATAATCATAATAACATCTCAGCATAAAAGTGATATTGGATTTGTTACTTTAGAATGTAAATAACTCATATAGAGGAAGTAAAAGAATAAATATTTTTTTGAAATAATAAATATAGGATATTACCTCTTCTTGGATGATCTCCCTTTATATATCCTCTTAAAGACACTAAATATGGCCTTTTGAGAAGACCATGACCTATATAATGTGACTAGGGACATTGATAAGTGAAATGGGTAAGTTATGGCAGAGAATTAAGGCTCAATGTGAAGTGAAGAAGTGGGGAAAGATGAGACGTTTTATAATTTAGGTTAGAAAAACTTTTGGAAAACCAAAAAATATTAAAATATAATGTGTTTATTCAAGATACAAATACTTATAAACAAACCATTAATGAAAATTAGAAGTCATTTTCGATCATATCTGTTTCCCTTGTGAATTTTTAAATTTTTTTGTGTGTTAAAGAATTTAATAATAAATTAATTCAATAAGATATCATTATTTTCAAATTTAATGATAGGAGGAGGATTTACGCCGAGAGATTCCCCTTCCTAATAACCTATATCCATGAATTGGGATCTGCTCCCCCTCCCTATTGGACGAGGGATTTACACGTTCGTTGTTGCCTGGGAGGGATGAACCTTCATCATGCCAGGGCCCTTCACCACCATTTCCTAAAATATTCATCTCCCCAATGGTTATGGATCTCATTTGGGAGGCACCCCAGTTATATCTACTCTTGTTAGAGCTAAATAGTGTTGCAGATCTATGCAAGTAAACATTTGTGCCTCACTTTCATCCTCAACAACCCTCGATGGAAGAATTTTTTCAAGTTGTTTCTAAATCATGGGAGCTTCATCAGTGTACGGTCCTCAGGATGCTTCGTCAGAGACATATTATCCTTCATTTTGGATCGGTGGAGGATATGATTATCACTTGGTCCAGGGGTTTAAGAATGTGTGGTGGTTCTTCTTTTTATTTTTTACAATAGAGTTTTTAATTTCATATGCAGCACAATCCATCATCGATCGCGACATGTGTTAGTCTCCCCAGCCTACCTCTTTCTTTTTAGAATCCATCAATTCTCTATTCAATTGGTAATATGATTGGCCGATATCTTTTTTCTGATCAATGAACTGACTCTGCGTCTTATCCAATTTGCCCACGGATATGTGCTAAGGTTGACCTTGAAAGGCCTCCTATGTGTCGTGTTTGGATCACTGATGGGAAAGAGTTGCTCTAGATGGAAGTGGTTGTCTTTGAATCATGGATGAAATTCTGTGTGAAGTGTAAATGGTTTGGGAATCTGGAGGGTGTTTTCCATAGTGGAGGGATGAGTGTTAGATCGTAGGTGATGGGAGGGAAATGTGTGGATGGATGTGTTGTTCATGATGTTGTGAGGCAAGATCAAGAGGTTGTTAAATATGGTTGTGTGGGTGAGGCTATGGGTGCACATATAGAATTTGATGTGTGTATCAGAACTGGTGGTTCATCTGGGAAGGGAGACCGGCAGGGCACTTCTTGTACTATAGGTTCCTTTGTTGAAGCACAAACTATTGGGAATGGAGAGAGGGAGATGATGCTGGTTCTTCTTGT
This sequence comes from Viscum album, assembly GCA_963277665.1. NCBI lineage: Eukaryota > Viridiplantae > Streptophyta > Magnoliopsida > Santalales > Viscaceae > Viscum > Viscum album. Next base: position 1,660,726,246 of record OY728153.1, read on the forward strand.
TGATGTGCCAGGCTATGCATGTGGTTCGAAGGTGGTGCGGGCATCTTTGAATCCATCATTGATACAAGTTTTGGATAGGATGAAGTGTGATATTGTAGTTGAGACTTGGTCTGGTGTGGAGGGTAGTGCATGCCACCTGCAGCTGGTACCTTCCTTTCAAGAGCAGTTGGCCACTATGGCTGGTGATCAGAGGGCTATGAACAAGAGTCCTAATAGTGATGGTGGAATTTTGAGCTAAAATTGTTCTAGAAACCTGGATCAGGAGTATATTCCAGTGGTAATAGAGGGTGATGTTTCGCTGGATATTGTCACCAGTAATGCGGGTGCTATGGAAGAGGCAATAGTGGGGGAGCTCTCTGTTGGTCCTATTTGTGTGAAGCAGGTTGTTGAAGGAAGTGGTGCATGGGTGATGTTTTCAAATGGGATGCAGACACGGTCTATGCACCAGGCGGCCGACGTTGAGCCTCATCCGGGTATTAATGATATAAATTTTCAAGTGTGGGAGGACGGTCATGAAGCTGTTGTTGCTGATGGCTACGCTGGTAACTGTTCACAAGAATTGGGGAATGGGAAGACCTCTTATATTAAAGAGGGTATTTTTATCAATGAAGATGCTTCTCTGGAGGTGGTATATGAAGGTTCCATTGTGAAGAATGGGATATATACTAGCCATGAGATAGTGGGTCACTCACAATGTCTTTCCATGCATGACAATATCAGTCAATCACAGTAGGAACAGGGTGTGGAGGAGGGTTACCGTGAAATGTATATCTTGGGAAAATGGGGGATTGTCTTGATAGTGACAAGGAAAATGATGGTGGAATTGTCCAAACATACTACAGTGATATTGTCCTGGGTGGGAAACAAAAGGTGTCTGTTAATGTAGAAGTGATGACTACCCCTCCATGAAGAAGGCCAAGGAAGGATTATTCTTATTTTCAAAAGCCAATGGCCGCAAGGTCTTCCATCAGTAGGGAAGGATGGACTACACAGTCTTCTAAGGAATTTATTTCATCTGAAAAGATGATTCTTAGAAGGAAGTACACTTAGATTTTGAAGCATCATGATAGTTATGAGTGGGAATTGGCTACTCTGGAGGAAACAATCTATCACGGCTATGGTTACGGGTTTGACTATTATGATCTATAATTGTACTTTCTCTTTGTTGTACTATCTTGATGGACTTTTCCTTTCTTTAATAAATGGTCAGAGTCGTTCCTCTGACTGAGCTTCGCTGGTATTGTCAAATTCAATACTATTCATTCAATATGACATCAAATTCATAAATAAAATGTGATAATTAGAATCTAATTCTTTAAAACATCTATACTATATATTATATATCTAGGAAATTCGTTATACACATTAAAAAATCTAAATTTTTTCAAAATTTATACTATTAAAACAAATTATTCTATTAATTTATAAATATTTTTTTAGCATTGTATATGTTTTTAAAGAAATTATATATCATCTAAAAATTAAAAATAAATTCCTATAATTAAACCAATTTCATTTATATCAAAATAGTAATTTAGACTCATTCATATCTGGATTCTTTCCCTATGTGAACACATAAATGATATTAAATACAATAAAGTGATACGTTGTAACTATCATTGATTTTAATAATATATAATTTATTATCTGATAAAATTGTTCATTAAGCAGGTCAAAATTTATCATAATGTGATAGGTGTCAAATCCACTTCATCCAATAATTTTTAGGAGAATTTTGGAATTATTGTTAACCATTCTATTTTTATTTTACCATTAATTACTCTATTTTAAACTTTATTGGGGTAAAATAATATTAAATATTAATATGTTATAAATTATTACTTATATGAGGTCAATTGCTCATAAATGGACACTTTTTGACATTTTATACCTTATAATAATCTCTTATTATTTATTAAATATTTGTATGTTTTTTGTTAAATTAGTACATTATTATTTTAGAAAATATCATTAGTGTAAATTTTGAAATTATTCCCAATTTTATATTTATATAAATTCCAAAAAGAAACATAATTTCCAATGTAAGCATTTAATAAACTAAAAACATGGAATTGTAACATATAAAATTCTATGAGGACCTTAATTAAATAAAATTATACTTATTTAATTATTTTTAATATCATTTATTTAACCTTATTATTAATTAAACTATTATTCCATCATCATTGTGTCACATTTTATGTTAACAATTTTGTCACCAAAAAATTATAAATAAATTTTCATAATATATATAAACATTTTATATTTCTCATGACTATTTATAGTCTAATTTATATTATTTATAACTCTATAGGAAAAATTATTTAATTATTAAAATTTTTAAGTATGACATTTTTAACATATCTTTAAATAAAATATAATAAATGTCATCCTCACATCCTTCGGGCATAAAATGGATTTATATTTTTTATAAGGATTATTTTATTAGAAAATTCCCTATCTATTGAAATTAATAGATGTGTTAGGGTAATTTTATAATATTATAATATTAATTTTACCTTTAATTATTCAATTTACCCTTAACTAAGGTAAAAAAAATTATTTAAAAGTTAATATTCAAAAAAATCATGTTGATAATATTAGACTCAAAATTTCTTTCATTATACAACCATGTAGTTCCATTTTTTTTGAATTCAGTTCACATAATTATCAAAATTATGTTTAAAACTAATCCCATGCATGTGGTGAGAAGGTGGGTAAAAGAGACATTCAAAAGTTCAATAAGTTTTTATATATAATTTCATTATAAAAATGATTCAAATGGCCTAAATAGAATAAATATATGTATTATTGATCTATTTTTACTTTTAAAATAAATTTAAATTTTAATAATTATTAGAACCAAAAGGCCATTTTTATCTACAATGAGGTATTTTTCAATATTCATCAAAAGATGATACTTCTCAGAAAAATACTAAAAAATCAACATTTGTTAATTTTAAAATTATGATGATTTTATTAAATAAAATTTATAATATGTTTTAAAATAATTATATTTTTTGAAATGAAGACATTAAAAGAAGTTCAGTTTAGAAAATATTACTTTTAAACGAATAATGATTTGGTCAAAAAAATATATTATTCATTTTTAAAACCATGGTAACAAAAATTTTAAAAGTATTTTTTAATATTAATATTACAAGATTAATGGATCAGTTAAATATATCATATTTTAATAATTATAATAGTGAATTGTTGAATCATAGAAACTCAGAACTGTGTCTAATGCATGTAGAGTTGGTGTTGTCTATAGTGCAACCTTCCGATAGTGTTGAATATAATGTAATCCAAACATAGTGATTTTATATAATAAAAAAAATATTGTTTTTTTAATCAAGATAAAATATTAAAAAGTTCATATTAATTTGATATATAATAATTCAAAAAATCATGGGGGTATTACAAACACACATTCAAACCATTAAATAAATTCATTAAAAAAATCATCAAACATAAATTGAAATAAATATCAAAAAATGTAAAGGATAAATTTTTTCTCCATCAAAATAAAAATATTCAACCTTTATCCTCATCCTCATCCTCATCCTCTTCCACTTAATCACCCTTACCAATCCCTTCTTCCCCACTATTATACTTGACATCACTATAACTTGGAAGGTCATTGTCCCGACCATCGTTAAGACCATTGATTGGTGCACTATATAATTTATGTATCATAGAAATATATGCATAAAAATCTATGTCAATATCTAGTGGATTTGATGGAAATTAAAATATCATAAATATCATAGTTTCGTATTGGGAATTTGATTCCTTTCACATCCTACCGTAAAAAATTTTTGGCCACCTTTACAACTGTTTGAGCATGTTCTACCCATGAATTATCTCCTTACAACTTGGTGCAACCATAACTAGAACCTAATGTGGGACAACACATCATCATTTAAATATCATTACCTAGTCAACATCATAATATTTAATGGTCCTCATATCACAAAAAATTATTTTAGAGACCACTGGGCCCAAAATTATTAGATTTCTTCTCATCAAGTGCCTCCAAAGCACACTGCTATAAGTATAAATTAATAATTATGTTAGAAAATAGATATTAAAATTTAAAATGAATAATTTAAAATGTAAAATCTACTAAAATGTTTTTTTGACCGCACATTCATCAATTTTCTTTCTAATCCCGCAAAAAATAATTCCTCAAGGAACACGTCCTTCAATATTAAAAACCTCCCTCTATAGTGACATTGAAAATTGAGAACCATATTTGAAAATATTTTATTAAAAATGAAATTCAAAACAAAAACCAAATATATATTAATTATAAATGAATCTTAAAAGACAAACATATGGTAAATGAGTTATAGTGGCAATTTTCAGCACACTTTTTCCTTATGAAACTTGATAATATATAATTATAAAACTATAAAAATTTGAATATATATCATGTCTCAATCACTGGTAGTGGAAAATATCCGTGATCCTATACTAAAAATGCATACAATTTACCACTAAAGTGTCCCTAGATACTAACCATAATACCATATATGATTGTTTATCCTAGAAAGGTGTGGATTATATTTTAAATATCAAAGAATCGAGAATTCTCAAAAACATTTAATCTAAACATTGTTAACGAATATCAGTCATAGAGAATATTTAAATTAAGATGTTTGTTTATCCATATAATAATTTTACTACTAATTTTAAATTTGTATTAATCTTTAAATAATATAATTAATTATTTGAGATTATTTGTAGATGAAAATTTTTATTGTGAAGGAGTTGGATGAGAATACCATGATGGGTATAATTTAATGAATTTATTTTTCAATAGAATTATATATTTTTGTTAGATATAAAATTCAAGAAAACTATTATATAATCTAATGATGAGTTATGACATTCACATTTCCATCACTATTTATATATATATATAATATTGTTATTAAGAGGTAGTGATTGTCGAAAAATGGGGGATTATTTTTATGTACATTTGATTTTTTTATCTATGTATTTTTGTGAAATGTCCTTTTTTTAATTATCATGGAATTATGGATATAAAATACATAAAATGATAGAATAGAGTTATTATAACACCATTATTTTTTAGTGATTATCATTATTGTCAAAAATGATCTATTACCTCAACATTCTATTAGACCGTGAAAATTATGAGTTATTTGAATGAAGGAATATTTATAAAAATAATGTGGTATCACCCTTCCAAAATGGAATTAAAGGATAATAATTATATTGGGATAAAAAATAGGGATATGATACCTCTATGTAATTATACATAAAGGATACATAATTTTATTTAGAATTAGATGGATGAAGGATATTGTTGATTTAAAGAGGACTTCGAGTGATTCGAGGAATTCAAAAATATTTTGCTTTGATGTTGAAAAATAATCAAGTCACTAAATATCATAAAAAATTTTTAAATGACTTTAGGGTAGCTAATTTCACTTTATTCCCTACACGTAATATGTTTCAAGTCCCAATATCATACATTTTTCCAATATAAGGCATTATTATTTTATAAATATGAGAATTGTAAGAAGAGTTATATGAAGTGAAAAAAAGTCAATACATGTTATAAAACATTGAATCCAGTGAATCTCTTTATTAAATCTCACATATGACTAAAATTGTAACATTATATTATTTATCATAATGTATAATGAAATTATTTATTAAAAACTAATTTCATTCAAGGGGGTAAGAATATTAATCCCCATGTATGTTTTTGAGTTTTTAGGGAAATGTACTACATTCATCCATATGTGTATGAATACCCCTGAAGTCCACTCGTTACATTCATATCTATTTGCGACATTATACTTAGTAACTTTTTGATAATTTTTATGGATTAAATTTGAGTCTCAGAATTTATATACTATAGAGGAAATTAATTAAGATAATTCCAATGTTGTTTTATCACCATGAAATCTTAATGCTACTATATTAAATGATACCAGATTAATTTGGAAAATAATACATGAAAATTTGATAAAATGGATGACTATTTAATAACTACAAATATCAAAACAAAATATTTTAAATTTATAATTTGTGATAAAAATAATGAAAAACTAAATGGAATTTGATGTTGATATGATATATCAGTAGTATCAAAAAGTGATTTCTGATATTTCAGTACACACTTTATATATTCAATAATAAACTAAACAATACATGATCATTTATCTATCCTAATTATAAATGGAATGAATTATTGATAACCAAAAATAATTTGAACATCCTCTTGAAATATTAAAAATGAGTGGAATTCCTACATCCTCCCATGGTATTGTACCTTAGTTATCGCCAAAATGTGGATGTATTTTATAGAATCCTTGTTTTTTATTTCATCTGGAAACTACTTGAAAAATATTTTTTAGTAATTCAAAACTGCATATTAATGAATCTAATGGTAATTTTCATTCAAAAACATCAGATTTTATTTATATCATGAACTCATTACTCATTTATTGAAAAATAATTTATGTATTATATTCTTACTAATAGTCATTCATGATAGTTGTGGACTCTAAATACTTACCAAATCTATCAGGAAATCCACTATATACCTCATTATTATATTCTCTCTATATCTCGTCTAATTGTATGGGCCCTATTTTCCTTGCACCATCACACTAGAGAAAATTATAAGAAATATTATCCAAAAATATTAATTCATATAAATACAAAAATAATATAAATTAAATCCAATGAATTTTCATACACATATTTGGTCCAAATAATATTACTTTACAATATTAGGTAGGTTTCTCCAAGAGAGTGTCTTGATGATAATATGCCAGAGTATTGGAATGCTTGTCCATAAAACATTGACAATACATCCATGATTTTCTAATCATTTTATTGGTTTTTTTACATCACCATCATTTGTCTGTGGTGGTTCCACACTGCATGCATTCATGTATTCTCATGCTGACTCTTAGAAAATAATAATATTAATAAATAAAAAAAATATTATATCAATACATATTATTATTAAAATGAGATATGGAAAAATATTTACTAGTTTTCTATAAATATACCTATTTTAGTTTCATAAATGTGTGTCAATGGTATCCCTTGACTCTGAAGGAACATTGACCATAACAAATGTTGCCAGTCTCAATATATACTATGGAGTCTCTGAATCTGTTGGAGAAAAAGATGAATAACAAAGAATATAGAATCTCAGGGTTATATAATTATAAGGAAAATAATATGGCACATACCTCTAAGTAAATGAAAAATATGGATGGGGATTATGATTCTTTATCCGATAAGGGAAAAATCTGAGAGGAGGCTCAAATAGAAATGGTGGTGACAATATAATAAAACTAAACATCTTATGAGTCTCTAAATAAAATGTAGGATAACAAGGTGTGATATATGGTATGTCATGAAAAGGCATGGGGTGCGATCAAGTACACCGAGTGGAGAACGTACATATAGTACCTCCCTTGTATTGTTTTCTTGAGCACTGGTGCTACAATGCTGGTCGAAGAATAATTGTTTCATAGTTTTTGGATCCATTATAAGAGTTAAAAAATATTAATCACATAAAATTATATGTTATTAATATATATTTGAAATAAAATACTCACAAGAGGAACCAAATGTGGGATTCCCATCTCTTGTATTCAGATATTATTTTTGGTGCTCCTTGTTCATTGTATATCCTCAATGATTTTCATTAATTTTATTTTAAAAAATATGTGGAACTAATTTTAAAAACATTAATAATGTTTAATACAAACATTAATGAAATGATACATGTCTTAATAAAGTAATACCAAATGTGTAACCAAAAACATGATACATAAAGTTATAACAAAAACATTCAATATTTAGTCAGAATAATATCAAAACATAAAATGCATGTCATAGAAAGATCAATACATTCAAATCCGCATTCTTGGATGGTATGAAATCATTATAAATTATCGATTGAATTTCATTTTACCTTGAGGTATATTTAAACTTCCTTCACTTTTTGAAATTAATTTCAATGCTCACAGTCTCTTAATTTATAACTTATTAATTTCTATGTTTATTGTTTAAAGGGATAATATTTTAAAATAGGAATATACCAACTCTTATACTTAATTTAATCTATTCCCATTGTACTAATTAATATAAATTTATTAAATTAATTTTATATTTAATACATTGAGGAGAACATGCATATTTGGTTATACTAGAAGAATAAAAATATTTTTTTTAGAAAAAAATAAATATTATGAAATTTGGTTTTTCTGTTATAAAAATTTCTGAATATGAAAATATAATTTAATATTATGTTCTATAACAACCAAGGAAGAAAAATTTAAATTTCAATTATAGGATTCAATGCTTTCCAACATATCATAGTATAACGAGAAGTTACATTTGAATTCTAAAAAATGACACATTAAAATCCATCCATTTCAAAATTATCTTGTATAGAATAAATTTGACTATAATGCAATAAAGAATGACTCATATATTTTTGATGGAGGTTACTTCCTCTGGGAATGATCACCCTAATTTTCCATTGAATTTTGGATATAATTTTAAGTGTTCTTTATATATTTTTTTAATTTAAATATTTTCACATTATTCTTACATTATAAAATGTAATGTTACTCATAAATAATAGATAACATATCTTGACTTCAACTAGTAACTTATAAACGACTCTTACACATTCCCTATACTGTCATACATTTTCCATTTTTATTTGTTTGAAGTTTTTCCAAATATGACATAACTATCACATATCCTTATATCTAGTACTTTATCTTAGATTGAGATTATTAATAAAAACTTTGAAATTATTTATCATCAATTTGATTAAAAAACTCAAATTTATTAAATCATAACAATATATAATATATGAAAATTATTTTAAACTATGAAGAATAAAATGAATCAAACTGTATGATATTTATTATGAATTAATTGTAAAAATATATGAATATTATATAAAATCTAAAAAAATAGAATTCAAGGATTGATTAATAACCAAAATATTTATTTTTTCCACACATCAATGTAGAAAATCAGTGATTTTAATATTTATTTTTCCACAAAAATAAATATTGAACAAAAAACCATTTAAGATCATACCATTAATTTTTATTAAAAAAACCAATGAACACCCCTTGTTATCATCATGGGAAACCAATGTTAAATATAAATTTTGATTCGTGATATAATCAAAAAATTTATATAAAAAATTAAAAATGAATAATAATTCATTTATCTTATGAAATAACATAAAGAAAACCAGATTTTTCCTAATTATTGTGGTATTTTTATGCTACATTCATTAATATCATAATGAAAGTTAAAAAATATTCATTACATATCATCCTTAAAATTCAAATACAAAATGTTATTTATTGAACCCCATTATTAAATGATAAAAAATGATTTATGGAAAATCCTTGGTTAAATGCAGAGAAATGATCCTCAAATAGTCATTATTTCGAAACCCATAAAATGATTTAAACATATAAACATAAATTAAATTTTGAAAACATTAATATACCATGTTGTTTTAGATCTATAATATTAATATAATTATTTCTTGATAAAAAACCAGAATTATTGGGATGTCATGAATTTAATAAAGAAGATGAAATGAAGTAAAACAAGATGAGATAAGATATCTATAATGGTGCAAGAGAAATGTGGATATCGACTTATAGGGGTATGGGGTGTCTCTTGATTGAATTTTTGAAGGGTGGAGGAGCCCGTGTTCTATTTGGGGAAATTCTATACCAAAAGTTTATTAAATCCATTGGAATAGAACCTCTTGAAAAAATATTTTTTAACTAATTGTATATAAAATTTTTTAGGAGTCTTTAATAGGTGTTAGTTAAAACTATTGGTATAAGACTAAAAATTAAATATATCCAAATGGTTTTACAAAACAATGGGTTTATCCCTGTTTGGATAACTCTTCATTACACTTGTGATTTTGGAAGGTTAAGGCATCAACCAAATGACTGGAAGACTTAAACATATTTTAAGAAACGTTTTCTACTATTGGAGAAAAATATCCTATTCTAGAACAATATCTTAATGTTCCTTGAATTATACCACCATGATAGACTGGAATATGAGCCTCTATATAACAACAAATTATGGTCAATTAATTAAATATATCCTATTGGAACTATTATATTGTATAAGGAATTGATGGAAGCTAAAGCTATAGATCATATATTATATAAGAATGATAATACATCTTTAAAAGTATAAATAGAAAATTCTGATAAAAAACTATGAGAGAAAAGTAGATGAGTTATCTAATAAAAAAAATCAGGTAGTTCTACTTCAGATCATGAGGGTACTCAATTTTCTACAAAATTGAAAATGTTAAATATAAAGATATGGGGATTGAATAAATCCAATAATATGTTCCAGAAGAATCTTGGGAGCTATAAATTCATCAGATTCAAAAAATAAAATAATCTTGGAAAAAACAAACTAGATTTCACATATCTAAAAGGAAACAAGATTTCTAATAAGAACTACTTCAAGAATGTTTTTAAAATAATAAATCCCAAGAGGTCATGAAATCCAAATAGAGTTAATCTTAATATTATTATAATTTCAAATATTATGAATTCAAATTTAATCATTCTAATTAGAAAAAACAAATATAATATATGTTACACTATAATGTGGTAAATTGAATAATAATTCTTGATCATGAGATTAAATTATAAAAAGAAAATTTATCTTCTATGGAGTTAAATTAATAATTTACGATATTGTAAAATAAGTTTTTATATTGGATAAAGAAAAAATCTATTAAAAATTAAAATAATAATATTGAAAATTATAAAATACGACGTGGATGAAAAAAATTAATACTTAAAACTGGTGATATAATATTAATAAACATCTAGTATTGATCCTGAGAACATGATTGAAAACTTTCTTAAAAATGGTCAAGATATCAATGATTCTAAAATTTATTTCTCTAGAGCTTAAAAATATTTATATAAATTCCTTAGAAATAATCAAAGTCACAAAAATATTATTGTTATAGGAATCCATAATAATAAACCAAAAATTTATAAAAATTAATTTTTACCTACTTTTGAAAACAAGAACCTCTTCGAAATAACATGTTTTCATTATGGAGACAAAGAAAACTTTTGTAATAATTTATGTTTGAAAACATCTCAATTTTATAGAGTTAATAATTCATTTCTATCAAAAAATATATTCCAAATTTTTTACATTATTTTTTGAATTGAATAAATGGTTTTTTATTCCCAAATATCTTGTTTCTAACATTTCTATACACAAAAAATGTCTACTAATACAATTGTTTTGTCTTCATATGGAAAAAGTTATAAGAGAATAATTGAAAAATTATATATTTATAGTGGTTTATAAAGTCATATAAGTAGATATTTATACAATTTCCACTCGTTATCAAAACTTAATGGTGACTATATAGCTCTTGGTTAAACATTTTAAGGGAGAATTATAGGAGTTGGAATAGTTGGATATCAATTCACAGTCTGCATCAAAAATGGTCTTTATATGGAAGGATTAAAACAAAATATGATATGAATTTGTCACCTCTGTGTTGAATTTTATTTTATATACGTTTGAAATAATACATGTTTGGAATTAAATGGTAAAATTATTAAATTTAAGGTACCTGGAATAGAAAATGTATATACTCTAGATCTTAATTATTTGAGTAGAAATAATCGAACTAAATCAATAATGAAAAAATTAATATTGAATTTGGAATAGATAATTGGGACATCATAATTTCTATAATTTCATAAATTTATCCAAAATTAATTTATTCTTATATTTATTGTAACATATATTTCATCAAAATAAATTGTGTGATTTATTCCAAAGGGATGAAACACAAGTCATCTGTTAAACATATAAGTTTTTTACTAATTCAACACCCATATACCTAATTCATATGTAATTTTTTGGGCCATATAAAATTACAATTCTATTTTTAATATATATATATTTTGGTTAATTTTTTTATTTTCCTATATTTTCTTTTCCTTTCATTTTAACTTTTAAAATAGATTCATTATCTGTTTTTAAAAGATTTGAAAATCGGTGCAAAACATGAACGATTCCAAAATAATTCTTCTAAGAAGTGATCATAGAGGTGAATTTTAAAACCATAAGTTCAATTCATACATCTCAGTACATGGTCCCAAACAAAATTTTTCATCCCCCATCATGTCTCAATTGAATGTTTATATTGATATTTGGAATAAGAATTTGAAATAAATTTCAATAAAACATTTATTTGAATAAAGTATTCATACTGATTTTATGTATGAATCTAGGAATACTATTTTTTGTTTCATAATCATAGTTCTAATAACACTTATTTTAAATAAAACATCTAATGGTATATGGAATTATATAAGTCAAAAATATGTATACATAAAAGTACTTGTATGCAATATTTATATTATAAACAACACAGATAATCTAGTTTAATTTTTTTTCAAATGATAAAGAGGTAATACTCCCTATTTATTTTTCTACTTCCAAGGCATGTATTGTTTTCATCAATAGTTTGGATATTATTGAAGAATCATCTATTGTGAAATTTAACAAAATTGGTCTTTTTGATTAAAAAATTACTCAAATTGATAAGATAAGAGATTATTTGGAAGGCATGATAACCAGACATCTCTTTGATAAAAAAAGATGAAGATTTGGAACAATATTTTAAATTTAAATGTCATGGATGAATATATACCTATATATTAGATTATGTGAAACCATGATAGCCTGTAATACTTAAAAACCATATCATGGAAATTTTTATAAATTTTTTTTATAATGGTATTATGACGTTAATCATTATTCAAAATATTTAAGATTTTTTTATATATCTATTAAAACCTTAGACTGTAGAATTTTCTGTAATGAATAAGAGTTATGTTTCAAAAATGAAAAAATAATTAAACAATTTCAATGGGAAAATGTATGGGAATTAGTTATGTGATAATCCAAAAAAACAACATATAGTAACACAATGTGTTTCCATAAATAAACATTAGGATCATGGTGTGATTACTATAAAGTAGGGAAAACTACTTTTTAATATTTGTAGTCATGAAGAAGGTATAGAATATGATGAAAAGATTTCACATTCTCTAGAAAATAATTCATTAGGATTATTCTATACTATACATCCCATAAATTTTTTAAATTATATCAAATTAATGTAAAATATTATTTCTTGAATAATTTTATTATGAAGGTTTATTCTGATGAAAAACCTCCTGATTCTAAAAATTTTTATTGTCAAAAAATTATTTTTAAACTCCCTGATATCATAATATATTAAAACATGAAACTAGAGATTAGTATTAGAGTATAATTACTTTTATATTATCAAATTATACTCAGTAGGTATGTAAGAGACTAATTTATTTATGAAATATTTTATTCAGATATTATTTTACTTCAAATATATATTGATGACATTTGTTTTCATATAAAAATAAAAAGGTTAGTATTGAATTTTCAAAACTCATGGAAAATGAATTTTAAATGAACCTAAGGGGTGAGTTTAATTAGTTTATATGAATTTAAATTTATCAAACAAAATTCACGAATGTGATAAATCAATGATAATAAATATTATGATTAAATAAATAGTTTATAATTAAGAGTTACAAATTACAAATATATTTTATGAGTTCTAAATAAATAATGACATTGATGAATATAGGAAACTCATTGACAATAAAATATATAGTGTAATAATTTTGACTATAATGTATTTGAGTTTTAGTAGAATCAATACTATGTTTAATTTATGTTTTTCTTCAATATAAAAAAACAATATTAAAGAATCTAAATTAAAATATTCCGAAATAAATCTACCATAGTTGTTAGGGAAAATTTTCATTTCCATTATTTTTCAAAAATTTAATTATTTCAATTTAACTTTATATTGGAAAACTATATTTTATGATTTTTGATTGATATAAATATCACTTTGGGAACCTAAAAATTTCTAGGTAAATAATGTGTATCCTCTTAGATAATAAAACAAAGTCCTATTTGGTTTCCAATGACTGATGAATTGTTTTTCCTATAGGTAGTTTTTTTTCAAAATTGTTGTACATGAAAAAAAACATAATGGATATTTAATTGAAATATAAATTAAATTTGATAAAACTATTTCTATAAACATTTCAATGAATCCAATAAATAATTCTATAAATAAAAATATATACTTAAGGGATCATCTTTTGAGATATCATGCAAAAAATGAGGGAATTACTCTTTTGTTTAACATAATTACGAATTTATTCGCATATATTTTTACAAAACAATTTATATTTGAAGATTTCAATTTTATTAAATAATAAATATGTTTAATTGAGTTTAAATGAATTTATTAATTTAATTTCCTTGAAAATTATTTTTTAAATTATTTATTATTATTTCATTCATATGCTTTATGAAAGTTAATAGAGCCTATTCTATTTTAGTATTTAAATAATCCAATTTTTTAAATTTAATATGATTATTATATGTTATTTTATATTTTATTTTATCTATATTAGTAAAAATTAGTCCATAAAATATTGGGGTATGTTATCCCTTAGGCAATCAGGTTCATGACCTAAAATTCAATCAATGATCTATCATTTTTCTTCTTACCTTCAATCTTCGCTCTAGAAGTTGAACCATCACCCTATCCTTCCAAACAACTCTGGACCTTTGTCATTCATATCTCCCATGGAAATATATAAGTGTAGAGATGAGGGATGTTTTGTGTATTATATGAATTCCAATGGTAATGGCACACCATGAATGGTTATTACTATAAAGGCCCTTGACATGAGATGGTTGATGTCTATCTAGATGTTACTGAATATGTTGCTTCAGTTTCAATGAATAGAGTTTTTTTAATGAGGGGAAATATAGTTTTTGGTTTGAGTAATTAGTAGATGATTTTTTGTGTATTTTAGAGTTACCATTCACTTGAATAGAGGATGTCATCTATTAAAATGTAAATGGTAAGGGTGTGGTGGTTTTTATTGTTCAATTGTCTATATACTTTATTCCACCTAGTATGGTAAATAAAATTTCTGTCAGAAATTGGTTTCTATTTGTTTTACAAGAAAAAAAAAATGTTTTTAAATTTTATTTCGGAAAATCATTCTTAGAGAAAAATTATTTATAGTACATAGAACCTAATTCCAATTTTTATTGAATGTTTGCTCAAACTGGCATATTCTAGATAGTCTAAGAGATGAGAATTGATGTGTTTTTTGAAATAAACTTTTTATTTCTTGTTTTTAATAATTTGATGATCAACTATAACACCCTTAGATTTTATGAAATATTTTTATTTCTAATAAATATAATATTTTTGATATTTTTTGTTAAAATAAAAATAGTGTTTTTCCTGAATTGCACTAAACACCATTTTTTTGTGTCACACACATTAAAGAGTTTAGCTATTGTTAAAAAAATCCATTTTTAAAGAAAACATGACATGTTATTAAAATAGTATTAATTATTATCATTATTATCTCCAATATTTTGGAATTATGGGTATGAATTTGATTAAATAAAATATGAAAATATATGGTTTAATTGTTTATAAAAAATTAATTTATTGGTGATCAAATAAGTATAAATGAAAATAAAAATATATTTTAAAATAAAAGAATTTTTTTTGAAAAAAAAATATTTTTAAGAAAAAAAAACACGTTTTACATTAAAAAATTAAAAAAAAAACCACTTTTGGTTAAAAGTATTAATTATATATATATAAAATTCAATAATATTTTTAGAATTTTTATTAAGTGTTTTTTATACAATTGATAAAAAATAACCCAACATTACTCCTAAAAAATTTATTTTTCAAAAAAATATTTGGGTCACTTTTTGAGCACTTATTTAAAAACTTAATATTGAAATGTATTGAAGTTTTTTAATAATAATAATCTATATCATTGAAATTATAATATCATATTCATCATAGGGTGAATTGTTTCCATTTTTTTGGAAGCTAATTTGTTTTTATGAAAAGTGAAAAATACATGTTTTCATTAATAACTGTCATTTAATATAATTTTTTAAGAAAAATCCCAAATATTTAGGTATAGTTTTAAAATAATAATTAATTATAATATGTATCTAATAATCCAATTCTATTCATTAAAATAATTTTAATGTTGAAATGTAATATAAAAACCTTTTAAAACATTGACTATTTTTCCCTTCGACACCTGACATTCTCGCCGTGTTTGCATGATAAATTTTAATTTAAATTATTACATGAATGTTAATGTAATATGAAAAAATGGATTCAATAATTTGAATTAGAATAATTAATATTATTTTAAAAATTATACTGAATTTTGTTCCACATTGGATAGTAGTAACTGTAAAAAATTATTTACCACCTTAAAAGTAAAAAATGGGGTTACTAGGGGTTAAACAAAACATTGATGCATTAGAATGACCCAAAATTGTATAGAATGAATTTTATAGTCATATATAGACCACATCGCTTCCATTTTCTATAATTGAAAATTTTATATCCTTTTTTCATTTGAAAACATGGGTTCACATTTTTATTTTCAAAAATTTCATGTGTGCCAATCATCTCACTTATCAAAGTACACCCGTTCTCCTATCCTATTCGTACTTCAATAACCCATTGTTTCTTCCAATACATTCTCATATCACTACCTTACCAATCTTATCAAGTTCTATAATATTTATTTTCGTTATAAATACATGCTACAATTGAATTTGGTGAAATTCGAAATAAGTTGTCTGAAAATGAGGTAACATCAAAACTAAGTGTTTCATACTATTTCATCCTCCACCTCCATAAATTATTATTAAAACCAAGTGGTATAATATAAAATTTATATTCTATATACATATATGTTATATAATTTAATAACCTAAACCATTCTCTTCTTCTATCGAATGGGTTAAAAATCATCATTCATGTGTACGACAGAATACAACATCACAAACTGACATTATCTTTTTTTTTTCAATAAACATACCACATATGAATATAATTATAGTTTTATTTTTTATATAAGAAATCTATTATATTATTATTTTTCATTAATCATGATATCATATGTTAATTTATACCTTCCATTGCATGGGAATATGTTAACATCATTTGTTTGTACGACAAACTACTACCTATCCAAGCGATGTGAATTGTAATTTCATTACATTTATGGAAACCATAATGGTTTTAAAAAAATTATGTGATATATAACATATTAAAATTATTTTTAAATTTTAATAAACTATTTTCATTTATTTACTTCATTTTACTGGGAAAATGGAATCAAAGTTGATGCGTACGTACGGTTACTGTATCCATTAATGATTTATTTCATTTTATATTTATAACTTATATGGATAAATATAAATATATTTATATAATTTTTAACATTTTTGAAATTTTGGAACCTTGATGAAATTAGGAGGACCAAAAATAATATCTCAACACATATATAAAAAAAGATGTTATTACCTGAAACGTGACTTCAACTATGAATTTTTTAAAAAATGGTAAAAAGTACATATTTTCATAACATATGGAATGATATATATATATATGTGTGTGTGTGTGTGTGTTTATTTATTAAATTTATAAAAAAATATATTTATTATACAAGAGGTTAAAATGAGGATAATGGACTTCGATACTTATTGTTAGGGGTTTCCGCCTCACTTTTTACTTCTATGTGAAACATGAAATATTCACTAGCTATTTCATTTATGTTGTGTAAATAATAAATATGAAATTGTTTTAATATTATTATTATGAAATTTATTTTAATTTAAATTTACATTTCATTATATCTATTTAACTAGATTTATGTTTTCAAAGATACGGAAACAAAAAGGTATTTCTTCTTAATTTTCATTTACTGAGATAGATGTTATGTTATGTGTATGTCTTATATTATGATGTATATATACATACCATTTGGAATATATTAACATTAATTAATTTATTATCATGATAATTTGTGTTTCATTTAATGTTATTATTTCATGGGGCTTTTGATTCAATGTTATAAATACGGAAACATTTTTATATTAAATTATCATTGTTTATCAATATTACTAGTGATAATGCTTCAAATATTGATATAAAATAATCAATACCTCAAGAAAAAATTTATTTTTCCTAATATATTGGATATTTTTTAAAAATTATATTATTTATCATAATTTTCAACTCCTTATGTAATCGTGATTTTTAAATAATTATTTTATGAAAAATCACATTTTTATCCCTTTAATCCAAAAAATATTTGTCTTCTGAAACAATGTTATTTAAACTTGTATGCAATAATGTTTTGAAATTTTTTCAAACTATATATTAATATAAAATTTTATCATGTTTGACTTTTTTGAAAATATTTTTAATGTAATCATCATTTCATTTTAAAACCCATTCCCTTTTGTATTTTACTATAAATGTGAATGGAATTATTTTATCATGCATGGCGTGAAGACAATTAACCAAATTCATTATCATTATGTTCATATAATATTTTAATATATGTTTTAAATTTTCATTTTTAATGAATAGGAATTCAAAAATTAATAAAGATTTTTTAAAAAAGTGTTTTTCAAAGTGGAAATGCTATATTCCTCATGATATTTTCCATTTGTTCTTACAAAATAATTATACATCTTATATGATATCCCTTGATGTTACTTATGCATTACTATGTAGTGGATTCAATGAAACCATACTTATTATTTATAGTAATTTTGTATTTTTATGTTGATGAATTTTCATGATATTCGTTTTTTATAGGTTACACTAAAGAAAATAGATGAAATGTCTATAAAATTTAATTTATTTTCCCAGGTAATGATTCAATGATATGATTAAATTTTTAAGTAATTTTGGAACACATAATTATGTTTCTCATTATGATATTATTTTTACTTATATATCTTATAGAGAAGGTTTCTTTTAATTTATAAAAATTAAATAATTTTTTCAGAATACATTATACAAACACAATCCCCAAGGCAATATTATATTTGGTCCTTTAGAATGATGGAATCTTTAAAACTGGTACATAAGTGAGATAAATTATATCCCACTAGGTTATTCATTACTATAAACCATCACAGAGATATCCTAAATAATACATATATTCTAAACCTCGGTAATTAAAACAAAAAAAAGTGTCATCTCAATTGGCCAGTAAGGGTAAATCGGGGAGATATGTATGTATAATAAAGAGAATAAGGGTATGGGAACATGATCAAAAATTACAAGATCATACCCTAAATAAAAAATAAAATAATCAAAAATAATAGAATAAATATTTTTAGTTTATAATACATGACTCAAAAGGGAATGAAGAGTATATGTTCTTAAAGCATAACATACAAATAAGGCACTGAATTGTGGAGGACACATAAACATATATAAATAATTTCCATAGTTTACAATGAAAAATTACAAGGCCATCTTAGGCAAGTGGGTTCACTGCCCAAACCATCTTGCTCATCATGGTTCACTCCCAAAACCATATTAGTTATAAAGGTTCTCTCCCAAGACCATTTTAGTGGAGAATGATCTTTACTTTGATGAGATCACTCCCATTCCGGCTATGTCTATCCCATGAGATATAAATCATTTCCCAATTAATGTGAGGGTTATTTTTCCCAAGCATTTCATAAAGAAAATAAATAAACATGTGCCAATATATCATAAATAATCACATCATAACCCATGAAATTCAATGGGTGTCACAACCATGTCACCACATCATAACTTATGGAAATGAGATAGGTCTCATAATCAATTCGTTAAAATCATAACCTATAAAATGTTGAAGGTATCAAAAGCATAAAATTCATGAAAGATAAATAGGTTCCATAATTCATATAAAATAGAAATTAGAAATGGGTTACATAAACATATAAACATTTAAATAGAAATGTGTTCCATATGGACATAACCAACAAAATATAAATGAGTTCCAAAAGAATCTAACTCAGGGATGAGAAATAGGTTCTGTAAATGTCATACCCCAAAAACATAAAACATTCAGATAATGAATGTGAATGGTTATCATTGATCACATCCCAATAATGTAATGGGTAACAAAATCAGATGTCATATTTTATGGATTATAATTTAGAAATATCTTTTAATAACATATATTGGGAAAAATATCATTTCTACATTAAAATACACTTTTTAATAAATAAAATCATTTGAAAACCATTTTAATTTAAAATAGAATTGAAAAAAATACAATTAATATTTTAATATAATAAAAATAATTTTTACTTTAAAATAACCTCCAAATATTATTTTAAAGAATTTAAAATATTTTTAGAAAAAAAAATTTGGAGGAAAACAAATTTTTGACCGAATATAGAAATAAATTCATTTTTTCTTCAAAAGATTTTATCAATTATATTAAGTACCAAAGAGTGAAAAATGATACCAATACATGAAGATATCAGGAATGATTAGATGAAAATAAATACCATGAGTTTTCTTTATAGATGGATCATAATATTTTGTTAATCAATATACAATCATAAAAAATACTTATAACTGATAAGATTACAGTGATAAACTATTACCAGTTTTATAACATTGAGTGATAATAAATATGATATTATAATATGAAATGAATATTAAAATATCATTAAATTATTATATTGATGATTGAAAAAGTCAGAGGTTAGTATATACAACTCATAAAAGAATATTGGTTCATAAATAACATGTATATCCCAGAAGGGAAATTGAGACAAAAAATATCTTATGATTTGGTATCTTTGAACTGTAAACCCCACAAAATAAAATAAATAAAAATGATATATAAATTACCAAAAAAATAATAATAATAATAATAATATAATATTTTAAATTACATTATATACAAAACACAAAATAAATGAGTGGTGATTAGGCATAAGTCTCGTAGAAAGAAAAGTTAGACTATAAATCCCCTTACCTCATGTCTAGACTCTCATCGTAATTATTTAAATATCATGTATAATAAATATAACTGTATTATTATTCTATAAAATAACAATATTCTTATATATAATACCATAAATGATTTTCTTATGACTTCATTTTACCCATTTATTAATTACTCCTAGTTAAAGTTATGTTTTGTGGGATAACCACCATGTTTTTCATACATGTTTTGGTATGTTATTCTTGGTACTCTTACATAGTTCATAAATTAATTACTTATATATTTTATACCAAGATATATATATATATATATGTATAATTTATATTTAGTCTATATTTATTTTAAAAAATCCATTTAAGGTAAAATATAAAGTTAAATACATCGTTCAAAGAGTGGGTGGGTCGTACTTACGTGTGAACGTTGTTTTCATTTTCATATCTTTTTTTGTTATAATGAAAAGTAAATGATATATATATATTATCATTCCATTAGAAATATTAATTAATATATAGTAAATATTTATATTAAAACAATACTTTATACAATCAATGTAAATTGTTAATTAATCACATATCATTGAGGAGGCGTTCGTCCACACATCCACAAATGATGTTATTATATTCTCCAAAAATGTAAAGCATAATTAAATTTGTTTTATCATAATTTTAGATGAATTATGAAATAATAAAATTTCATATATATAATATAAATTTTTAATTCCATCATTATTTAAAACCTTTAAATGTGTTAATGGAAGAATGGAGAACATAGGTTCGCAAGGCGATAGACTGCCAAACACAGGAACAATGATTGCATATCAAATTTGACAGAACTGTGTGTGAGTGTATGTAAAACCCAATACATAAAAAAATTTAAATATATTAAGGATACTGAGATTATTATATAATAATTATATAATAATAATCTAGGTATATAGAATGAAATAAATCATAAGTTCTTGTGGAAGGATGTTACCTCTAATTTGGGTAACTCCTTTTAGATTACATAAAAGGGTTTCCATAGATTTATTTATTCCCAATGTTATGCATATTGGATTATGGGAAGGTTTTTAGGATGATATTTTGTAGGTTTTTTCATATTCAAAGGTCTTTATAGGTGTGAATAAGTTAGTGGGTGTGATCCTATTTATAGCTGATGATGAGTGACATTCTTGTATATATAAAAAGGTAAACAATATTGAGTGGTCTTTATTACATAAGGAACTTTCATTAACATACCATTTCTGATAAAATATTTTATATGATTGATATATGGACATAAAATGTAATTTTACATGATTCTAGGTACCTTATCCATTTAAGATCAAAGTTTAACCACTAAGTAAACTTGTTTTTTCCTCAATCGCAGTAATTAATTTTAATTGCATTCAATGATATTATTAGTATTGAAACTGAGTTTACATTAATATAAATTATAAATTGTTCTAATTGAAAATTTTAAATACAATTTTGAAATTCTAAACACATAATAAGAAGTTATTAATTTAAAATTAATCACGCATATGTGATAAGATGATTTGCATTAAAAAATTTAATGTTATAAAGATTAAAATGATTTTGTATAAAATTTCAATGTGAGATTGGATACAATGTTTTAAATTGGATTAATTAATGTATAATTGACCTAATAATATATTAAAAAAAATTAAAATATAATTTAACTTCGTAAAAAAATGATAATTTTTTTGATTTAAATTGAAATTTGGTTTTCTTCATTATTCAACCAAAAATGAAATATTTCAAAAAAAAATTACACTAAGATAATTTTGAAATTATGAATTCAAAAATTAATTTTATAATGAAATTAAAATTTTAAGGGATTCTAAAATTAGTTTTATTATTGTTCAAAAAAGGTTATAAAGATTAGTTCTTTTTATAAAATCCTTTTCTTCAAAATATAAATTCATTACTGAAAATTATATTTTTCATTATCAGTATGTTTCATTTATGTAAAACCATTATAAATAATATTTGAAAATTACATATTAATATTTTTATTACTATATTTATTGACTATGTTATAACAATCTAGTTTAAATAATTATAGTAATTAAAATATATTTTAAAGAAACTTAGTGTTTCATGTAACAAAATCTAAACTGATGTTGCGTCTCTGGGAAAATTATATTATTAAAGAATAATATAAAATTTTAACTTGTTGTAGAGTGAAAAAAAAGACATAAAATAAATTTATTTTATTCTAAAAAATTCATAAAATCATTAAGTTTTACATTCTACCCCCCTTAAAATAAATTTCAACTTCAAAATTCATTATTCTAATACAAAACAATTATGGTACTTATTCCTCATCATATACTAAAGTTCCAATGATTCCACCTATAACTTATAATTTCAGTACAAAACATTATCTAGGTGAGGGTTCATTTTTCATTGAACATTCACTGTACAATCCCGAATATAAACTTGTTGTTCTTCTAATGAATGATCCTGATCCAGTAGTATGAACTATGAGTCCAGTACACATGAAGTGTCATGTATATAATTCCTCAAGAGAGATACGAGGAAAAAATTAAGGAATTGTGGTGGATTTTTTTGGATGTTCAATGTTGTAGACTATTATTCCAAAATTATTGGGAATTTCAAAAGGTCCAATATACCTAGGTGTTAGTTTCCCTATCTTCTTACATTTCACAACATTATTCTAGGGAGAAATTCATTGAAAATTCTTCTCACAAACATGAAATTAAAAATCACATAGATGGTTATAAATATTATATTTATTCATACTTTGATCTACCTTGATATTTGGTTGAATGGTTCTAACATTCTCCTCCATTTCCTCAGTGATCTCAGGTCCCAATAGATTTACTTCTCAATATTCATTCTGTCACATTAGATATCTACATTTATTTATATATACGGATTCCTAATGATCCATTTTAATGCTTCCGTGAAAGATATTTCAAAAATATAACTCAACTAGAGGATGGTGATGATCCTAACCACCATTGAAATCTAGATAACCAGATCTCAGTATATCATCTATAGTTTTGAATTTTCTTTCAAAAAAGCTATCCATATGAGGATGATATGTAGTATTTAAACTCAATTATATTTCAAAGGATTCCTAAATACTTTTATAAACCATTAATGTGATCTTTTAATCCTAATAATATAAAATAGAATGTTGTACTTTAAGAAACCTTACCCATTCCTTAATGTATATCATGGAAAGAGGATCCCTAGAGAAGTTTTCTCTGATAGATATAAATTTTTATGACTTATTAAGAAGACTGAATAAAACCCATATATAATTATTCCATTATGGTGTGTGTACTAGAATCAAAATCCCCTTATTCTTCCCACATAAATCTCTAATGTGTTTTTATTCCATGTACTGAGATTCAGACTCTGTAATATCTCCCTTCATTTCATCCCACCAAAAGTATTATTTGAAGTCTATATACATCTTGGTAATTATAGTATTAGTAGATAATTAACAGATAAGAACAAGCTATAATAGATTCATCTTTAAATATGCTATGGAAGGAACTAATGATTTGTTCACAAACACTATCATTCCATCCTGATCAAGGTTAAACTCGCAAATATTTCTAACCTTCTTTTGTAGATATACATATTCTTCCTTGGACACTTTATTCTTCACATAGATATATGGTTGAATATTCAGTCAATAAATATAATTGATTCCCCCTTCCTTTATAATTTCGTAGTCTATCCATTGTAAATATATCAATATTGGATATTTTGTGATCTTTATCATCGATAAACTGGTATAAAAATATTAACTAAAATCATCAGAAACCTTGTTCACATTCCTAAGGTGGTAATGTATTGAGAAATCATATTACATTGTCATATTTAACCATCTTCTCCAAAACATGATATACTCCATATATATGAATATATAATTCAAAATCTTATAATTTCAAAATATTGAACAACCACTATCTTTTATGGATTTATTTTTGGGAACCATATTGATATTATATAACCAAAAAATGACACCTTTTGTAGCTAAAAATAACACTTTATAAATTTTCACACAATTTCTCCTACCTTAGGCCTTTTTTATGAGTATGATATATGGTCCTTTAAATTCCTTTCTCTATGAATAAATATGAACATAATACATAAATTTTACTAAAAAGTTATCATTGTATTCTATAAATACTTTGTTCATCAGATTAATGAATATATTAAAGAAATTTATAAGAATAAAAGGAAACACGATATATTAATAGTGTCCATGTTTTTTATGGAATGACGTATTGGGTGTATAATCCTTATTGACCCTTAATTGATGGTATTCAGAATGAAGGTCACTGTTGGAAATGTATTGAAATATGTATAGTTGATTAAACAAGTCACAAATATGGGTAATTTGATTCTTGTTCTTGATTTTTATCTTAACTCCCATTAATCAATGTATACTTGCACTGATCCATTAGTATTAATAAAAAATAATATTTTAAACCCAATGTTATAGAGTTGGACAAATGAATCCCTTATCAGTGTTTTCATGGGGTTACATCTTCAATTCCAAGAACCCAATTGGGGTAATTCTAGATGGATTTTTTTTTAAATTTATGTGGAACTATATATGAGTTCTATTGCGAACTCAAAATCACATTGTGGTGGAAGGCTAATGAACTATTCTGAAAAGCAATTCAAAAATTCCTGAAAAATTATAATATCAATGATGTTTAGTTTCTCCATAAAAATTTGAGATAAATAACACTTCTAAATGGGAATAATTTCCCATTAACTCGATGTAATATCCATAGGATGTTAATAATTATCCTCACAAAGATATATGATCATAGGTTTCTTTGAAATATCATAAGTAACATCCCTTACCTAACAATTGATGTTGGTTTTTTATAGTTGAATATAATACATTCCTATTATGACATCAAATTAAACCACATTAATAATGAAAATATTTATAGGAATCAAAATCCCAGAATTGTCCAGTAGAGGGTAAGCAAAAACATGACATGAGGTCATCTACTATTTGGTTTTGAAATGCTAATTCCAAATATAATCATTTGTGTGGAATCTTAATACCCATAAAAAATTATTTTTATATGAATTTATAGGTATATCTAGAATCAAATATGTCAATATATTTTTTTTATATTGGATAGAAGGTTTTTCATTCACTTCATCGTTATCGCACCTCTTATCAGAAAAAAAACTTATTTCGAGGGATTTTCTCTGGTCCCTCATCATAGGAGGTTTGAATCTTAGATCATCATCATTAACCATCTAGTGTGGTCCCTGGTTATCATAATTCAAGTTATCCTTTCCCTTGTAGCACTGAAGTGGGGGAGGTTCATTTTGTGAATATTTATCTCAATTTTCATTATTAGCTACTTGTTCTTACAACATTAGAAGTCAAATTACAAATGTCCAACCCTTATTAATATAAACAATTATTATAAATCTTGGGACAATTGCATCAATTTTTATTCCCACACAGATAAAATAATGGAAAGAAAAACATCTTTTCTTTGTGATTTTTATATTGTCCTTTGGACTCAACATTTAATTTCTTATCAAAACAATGAGATTTATATGTAACTCTATACTCTATTTCAACCTTTCATTAGAAACACAAAATATCATCATGTCTACTCATGTATATTATCACTAGTTACCTTCAGATACTTAGCATTAATCTAATAAGAATTTGGCCAACCTTACTTTCATGTTGGATGACTATTCCAGAAGTGTACCTCATCTGTCTTGTAAACTTATACTCATATGAAACAATGGATTCATGATACTTTTTATTTAAATCTAGTAAAACATTTCTATATATTTATATGAAGAATATGAGGGATCTATTTTTTCAAAAATAATTTCTTGATCTTTTATCCATCAATGTATTAAAATTCATCTTATTTCCTAGTATTTGTGATTTGAGTCATCCACTTGTCCTTATGGACTTGTAAATTATAAATTCAGAAAATTATATTATTATATTCCAAAATTAGGAGAATGAAAAATAAAATCTCAGTGGTACCGATCAATTTTTCAAAAACTAGTGGATTAGAAGACCCACTAAAAGAAGCTAGACATTACCTAATGAAAGAGAAAACATAATGTTATTCCCTCCACCATACTCAACATTTATATTGTTCCATGTGTTCCCATCAATTTAATAAACCCAATATCATAGAGTATGATACAACCGTCATATTGTGAAACCACATAATCAGGAGAATTATTTGTAAAGTAAGGCCCACTGTTGTGAAATAATTCTCGATCGTGTTTAGCTCTATAAAATTATTTCAGGTTTATTGAACCTATGTATAATTTTACTATATCCATATCCAAATATAGTATCAAGATAGGTATGAATTATTAATATTCCACTCACTCTATCCTTTACCCAAATTTCATAACATTTTCCTATAATTTTCTTTATCCTTATAATTGTCCTTATATTTTTCCTCATGGTTATCACTATAGTTTTCACATCCATGATCCAAAAGATTAATTATAAATTTTATCTGATTCGAACCATAGTAACCCTTTTTTCAAACATACAAAACAAAATACATATGTGAAATACATAATAAATTACACTAATACATGACAAAATATCGTATTAGTTTAGTGCCTTTAGAAACAATGAAATATAAAAACTAGTACATAAGTGAGTAATATTATCTCCCACTAGGATCTCCATATATATAACCCTTCTCAAATACGTCATATATAATAAATATCATCATTAACTAGGGAAATGAGACATAATAATGTGTGAACTCAAAATCTCAATGAGGGTAAAAAAGGGAGATATATAACCATAATCATGAGCATAAGGGTATGAGAACATGAAAATAAGACTAGAAGATCATACTCTGCATATCAAATATTATAATCTAGATACATGGAATAATGATTATCATTTCATGATATATTAATAAAATGAGAATCATGATCATAATCCAATAATATATAACATTTAAATAATTCATGAAATTATGGAATACACATACACATAAAAAATTATTTCAATAATAGTTAAGGCATAATACCAAGCCCATAATATTGGAATGGGGTCACTACCAACCCCATCTTGGTAGTCATGATTCACTCCCTTGACCATAATAGTTATCAATATTCACTCCCAAGACTATATTAGTATAACATTTCATTTACTAAATTGAGTTTACTTCTCATTCCATCTATGTGTATCTCAGGATATATAAATCATTATCCAATGCATTCAAGGGAGAAGTAGGTCCCAAACATATCATAATGAAATAATAAATACATGATCTATAAGATCATAAAAATCATATCATTACCCATTAAATGGAATGGGTATCATAAACATGTCAGCGTATCATAACCTATTGGAATGAGAATGGATTTATAATCATTTCATAAAAAACATAACCCAAGAAAAGAAGTTAGTTTCATATGAATATATACTATAAAATAGAAACATCTTCTATCAATCATATAAAAAAATAATGGGGAGTGGGATCCATAAATATATAACTCTTAAAAGAGAAATAGGTTCCATAATTATCTAACTCATATAAAAGAAATGGGTTTCAAAAGCATATAACCTGGAGAAGTTAAACAGGTTTTATAAACATCATTCCATCAAATAAAACCATTAAATGAAATAACATGAATGGTGACTATTTTTAATATCCCATAGTGTCATGGGTGACACCAACTTATTTCATCTTATATGAAAAAATTGTAGAAATATAATTTAAAGCATACCATGAGATAAATATCCCCTTTTCTTTGAAAATTTCTTTTAAAAAATAAAACAATTTAAAAAAACTATTTCATTAAAATTATATTTTAAACATATAATGGATATTTTAAAAACCACTAAATAATTTTTATTTATAAATAATCTAAAAATATAATTTAAAAGTTTTTTGGAAAACATTTTTAAAAAAATAGAAGAAAACAGATTTATGACCGAGGAGTGAGATAATGTAGGATTTTCATAAGAGACACTTTATTAATTATATTAAGTACCAAAGAGTAGCGATATCACACTAATACCTTAATATATCATGAATAACCATAAAATAATAAAAATAATGAGTTATATTAAGATATTTATCATATGATTCCATTAATGGAAGCATAATTGTAAACAATCCTGATAAATTATGATATTTTTAAAATAAACTATTACCGCTTTGGTTACTTTGACTCGTAATACTTATGGTATAATAAAATTATTTGTCCTAGATATCTAGATATAAGGAAATTCATGATAAAGAAATTCAATGGTCAGTATATACTCCTCGTAAAATATTGCATGTTTATAACATAACATGTGTATAAAAGAATGGAAATTAAGACAAAGAATAACTCATGATTTGTTATCTTTTGAATTGTAAACCCAATTATATTTAGATAAAGAAATTAATATTTAAATAAACAATATTTAATGATAATAAAAATATAATACATTAATTTTTATTATATTCACCAAAAAAAATAATTGACTGGTGAATAAGGAATAAGTCTCACATAATTTAAATTGTGACTAGAAATCCCCTTACCTTATGTCTTGACTCTCATCGTAATCACTCAATCCCCATGAATAATAAATATAAGTTTAAAATAGTTAAATAAGTAAAAATATTCATATATATAATACTATATGTGATTTACTTATGACTATATATTACCCATTTATTAACAACTCTATGCTAATGTTTCATTTCGGGCGATAATTGCCTTGTCTTTCATACATGTTTTAATTTTTTATTATGGGTCCATATACATAGATCTAGAATTAATTGTTTATATGATGTAAGAAATTATATAAATACTATATATATTAATTTTATATTTATTTATAATAATATACAAAAGGTATAAATAGAAAATTAAAAACACTATTCATGGAGACGGTAGGCCATATTTACCGACGAATGTTGTCTTCATTTTCTAATTTTATTTTTGAAAGATAGAAAATTAAATGATATATATATTATCATTCCAATATAATTATTATTTAATATATATATAATATCTATATTAAATCCATCCTTTATACATTTCATGAAAATAATAAACAAAACAAATATCTTTGAGAAAGTGGTAGTCCACACATCCACAAACGATGTTATCATATTACCACAAAATGGAACGAATAAATATATGTGTTGTAATAATTATATAAGAATAAATATATAATAAATATAATTTATATTTTATAAGTATAGTAATTCTATCAATATTACCAACATTAATGTATTAATTGAGGAACAAAAAACATCAGTTCATGAGGCGGTAGTCTTCTGTACACATGATTGATTAATGTGTATCCCATTTTATGAAAGCATGTGTGATGTAAGTATAACCAATAAAATTATTATATATAATTTTATTTATTATATTTTATTATATATGGTTTACTTAATAAAAATCTAGTGGGTGGAGAATGAAATAAATCAAAAGTACTTGTGGAATCATGTTACCTATTCTTTGGGTTACTCCATTGGATTGTAGAAAAGGGATTCCTTGGTTAGATATCTCCCAAAATTTAGGAATCTAGGATAAAGGGAGGTAATGTTGGATAATATTTTGGAATTTTTATGATGATCGAAATGTCTTCATAGGTAATAATAATTGATGGGATGAATTCAATTTTTATTAGGGGATTAGTAGAGGCATTCTTAAAAATATAAAAAGTGAAACTCTATTGGGTGGTCTATCATATATCATTTTCTTTCAGTATGGTCCATTTTCTATAAAATTGGTTATATGGTTTAAATATATCAAAAAAAATTTATTCTGTATAAGTTTTTATGAAATTTATAATTCTAAGATTAACATTTATCCACTAAGTTAAGTCATTTTTTCCTTACTCGCTATAATTTATTTTAATAACATCCAATAATATTTTTGGTGAAAAACCAATTTTACCATAATATGAATTATTAATTAGTCTTATTATATATATTATCCTATTTTTTAAATTCTAAATATATAATAGGAATAAATTTATTTAAAATTATTCCCACAGATGTGATGAAATGATGAGTTTTTAATTTTAAATGATTAAAATTTGGAAATGTTTTTATATAAAATTTAATTGGAGAATTGGTTCCAATTATAGCTATTATATTAATATATGTATATAATATCTAATAATACTTTAAAAAAATTAACACAATTTCAACATATATAATAATTATATGAAAATGTTTTTTTCAATTAAAATTTCGTTTTTTAACTACTCATCATAAAATGAAATATTTTAGAAAAATAACTAAAATTCACCATAAAATAATTTTTAAATTATGAATTGAAAAAAATGAAGTATATAGAATCATATTAATTTTATTAAATTTTCTATAAATAATTTTATTATTGTAGAGACCCAGGCTTGACGTCTATGGAAATTACATTACTTTTGCGGAATACATAATATATAACAATAACCAACACTCAAGGACCATAATAGTTTAGTGTCTTTTGAAACTCAGAACATAATATTCTAATCGTGGTGAATGATCTTCAACATCTCCAATAAAGATCTTCCCCTTTTGTTTTCTTACCTAAAAACTTTCTTTAAATCCTAGGAAATGAAAAAAAATAAAGGGTGAGCTCAAATTCTCAATAAGGGTAAGCATGAAGAAAATAAAACAAATCATATACATTTGAACATAAAAACTTGAAAATAATGTTTAATAATAAAAATCTTGAGCAATGACATTAAACATGGAAGTATGTAAGGCATAGATCATAAAGAAACATTAATCATGATAAAATATCATGGGAATAAAACATGTAATTGTGGAAACCATTAAGCACATCTTATGATTTTTTTAGTATCCAAGGCATTGTTTCCAAGACCATCTTAGTGGACAAAGTCCATTACTGAATCGAGTTCACTCCTCATTCCAGTCCTGTATCACTGAACCGGATTAACTTTCCATTCCATCCATGTCTATCTCATGAGATATAAATCTTTACCCAATGAATTGGAGGGAGATATAGGTACCACTTATCTCATAATGAAATCATTCTTACTTGTGCCACAAAATAAACATAAATCATTCATCATAACCCAAAGAATAAAATGGGTTTCATAAACACCATCCCATCATAATTTAATCCATATAAAACAGATGTATATCATTTCATCATAAGAATAATAACACCATGTTAATAATAGAGACATTATACTTGAAACATAATCATACTAAATTATGTCATCTTAGATGGGAAATAGTTTTGACAAAACACTTGAAATGAATTATTGAGGAAAATATCATTTCTTCTTCAAAATCATTTTCTTTTCCCAAAATTCCATTCAATTTTAAAAGAAAAGGATTTTTTTGAAAATAATAAAGAAATATTTTAGAGGAAGATTCATGAAAATAAGGTGTTATGAAACCGTAAAAATCCATTCACGCTGTATAAGTTAAGAAAACATTGTCCTCATACTTTTAATAGAAAAGTCAAAAAAGTACCATATATGGTAACCATAGGAAAGATTCCTTCCATACAATGTGGTAAAAGTAAAAAAAGGGTAAAAATGACTTTAAAAATACATGGAATAATAGTAAAAATTTTATGAATTTTTTTAGAAAACATGGACATGGATGATAAACATAACCCCAGTAAATACTTACGTATAAGCAATCTTGGATAAAAAAGAGATTTTCAAAATTATCCCTTACCTTATCTCAAATTTCTTCCATATGTGTCTGAGACTCATTTATAGTGGGTTTGAACATATTATTAACTTGTAACATAACCATAATATTATTTATTATATCATATATGACACACTTATGACTTTTTATTACCTGTTTTTTTGTAAATACCATGTTGAAGCAGCGTTTTGGGTAAAATCGTTTCATTTATCGTACGTGTTTCAACTTGTTGTTCATGATATTATTACTTATATCCTGATTTATTAAATTCCATAATGTAAAACATGATTTATATATAATAAATATTTAGTATATAAATATATATGATAGATCGATAAATGGAATGAAATACACCGTTCATGGAGACGGTAAGCCGTACGTACGCATGAACGCTATTTTCTTTTCCCTGTTGAATTGAATGGAATTAAGTAAATTAAACATATATGTACATAAATACAGTATTATTATTATTTAATATCTTTGATGATTATTTATTATATATACTTTATAATAAAACTTGAATGGTTAATCATGGAGAATGAATCTCATCGCGTTCGTGGAGATGGTAGTCCGTACATACGTACGAGCAATGATATCATTCATTTGATATTAAAATCGTATATAATTGGATGGTATATCATATATAAATAATCTTCATAATGTTATATTTATTATTTATATCATTTATATTCATTATTATACCCATAAAAATGAGGAAATGTTTGAATAACAAACTACGCCACGACGTGGAGACGGTAAGCCGTACGTACACACGTGTGGTGACCTTTTCATTCATAGGATGGATAAAATAACTAATATGGTTTTAATATTTTTATAATAACATCACAATATATATGATATACTGGAGTTATTATTTTTAATGAAAAAAATAAAGGAGGAATTGGAATAAGAATGGAACTAGAAATAGGTGGTGAGACATTTACCTCTTCTTTGGGTTCTTCCATTTGATTTGATCAAAAGGGCTCCTTAGGATGGGTTTCTGACTAAAGGAATGACTCTAGGATGAAAGGAGGATATTTTAGAGGGTATTTTGGCCAATTTTGGCCGGGCCAAATGTCTTGGGAGGAGTGAGTTTGAGAGAAGAGGGAGTGCCCTTTTATAAGAGGGGTGAGGGGCACCTTAGGAAAAACATAAAATATTATTTTATAATAAAATCATATTCGGTTTATAATGGATCCAAAGTGACTTATTTCGTGGAAAGGGTGGGTATGGGTAGAAATAATCTCAACCAATAGGTTTTATACAAGTTTAGGTTACCATTTTAACCTAATAATTTAGATTTAACTTTAAGTTAAATTATTTAACTTCTACCGTGTCTTCTTGTATTATTACACTATTTGTTTAATAAACATACTATAAACTTCCAATCTAACCCAAATTGGTTCATTAATATCATATATATTATAATATAAGACTTTTGGACAATCCTTATATTTTTAGGACCATTATATTAACTAATAATATAATATTTGTTTTAAAAACTCTTTTATGTCGATTTTGACACTATTTGGTATTTTGTTTTTTATAAATTCATAACAACAATATTACATAGAAAAAAATTAATATAACCAACCCTAATATATTATATTAACCTATAAATTAGTTTAAATCATAAAAAGTATCAAATTACCTTAATTGGGTATTTATAATATCAATTATTTTAATATTTTTTTAATCAAGTAATTACTGCATCATCATTTTGTCATTAATTAATTAAACTATTTAATGTATAAAAATTATAAATAAAATAAAATTACATAGGAAATCTTTTTATATTTCTAATTAATATTTATATACGAATTTTTCTTTTGTATAACCCTATATTAAAAATGTTTTAGTTATTAAAATTTGATTTTAACTATTTTAACTCTTCTTTGAATAAAATAATAATAAATGTCTGAATCTAATCCAAGTGGACCTAATGGTCATATTTTATTCCTAAGGTTGTTTTTCGTTGAATTACACTTATCTAATTGAATTAGAACATGTGTTAGGGTAATAATAATATCATTTTTACCCTTAATTACCCAATTTACTTTTAACCATGGTAAATAAAAGTAAAAAGTTACTATTCATCAAAAATTATTTTCATCACATTGAACCACATTTTAATTACTGATATCAATTGTGTCTCTTGGATTTTTTAAATTCCACTCACATAAGTGGTAAAATTATGTTTTTTGTAAATTTGCAAACTCTCCTAGGAGATGGGTAAAAGACGGTGAAAAGTTCAATAAACTTTTTATATATATAAAATTATTATAAAATGACTCCAATTAATTAAATTGAACATATATATGTATTATGTATCTATTTTGACTTAAAATAAATTTAAATAAAATAAATATTTATTTGAATAAAAATTTGGTTTTAAACCATAACTCTATGTTATTCACTATTAATCAAAAATTGAAGTTTTCAGAAAAATACCAAAAATTTACCCTAGGCTAATTTTGATATTCTGAATCCAAAAATGAAGTCCATTTTGAAAGATAAAATTTATAAAATTTCAAAAAGTGGGTATTAATATTCATAATGGCTATCGAGGAAGGTCACGATTGCATGTAATGCAAGAAAATTTAGGGCTGCGGGTAGTGCAATCTCCCTTTGGTGTTGAGTATAACATAATCAAAACTTATTTCATTTATTAATTAAACAAAATCTATACTTAATGTTGCGTAGAATAATTTCTACAAAACAAACTTGAAATTGTGTGTAGCATGAGCCAAGAATAGTGTTGCGTATTCTGAAAGCTAATACGGTGTTACATATAATAAAAGCTAATATTGGTGTAGTATACAATATAAGACATCAAATAAATTAAAAAGAATATTTCTCATAAAATCTCAGTGTGTTACATTTTACCCCCTTAAAATGAATTTCGCCGGCAGAATTCATCAGGGTTATAAATGGTTTACTACTTGAAAGTTTCATTCATAGAAACCCACATCATAAAAATGAATACTAAATCTTAATTTTAAAAACTAATGTATGACAGGTAACAATTATCCAAATTAATTCATCACTGGGTTTCCACATAGAATAACATAGGTGAAAATATGGATATAGAAGAGAAATCTAACCATCAAGTTCTGATAGAGAGTGGTAGAGAACATGGCTATGAAAAATCCAACAATTACAAAGCCATAAATTTGTGATGATCTATGATACCATCTAGGAAAACGTTTTTTTTCAAGATCATTTCCCTAAATTTGAAAAAAATTTGAATTATAAGAAATACTTAATTGATTTTGGTACAATCTCACCGTTGGTTATTCCTTGAACAATTTCCACTTCATCTCTTAATGAAATGAAGTTGAATTTTTCATTCGTGAAGTGTGAGAAGATCATGAGATAGAATGATAGGTCATTCCATCCATTTCAAACAAAAGGTTAGAAAAAGTTATTAAATATACATAATTCCATCTATGTTGAGATTAATCGTATATGGTTCCTAAAATGAACTTATACTTCATATATCATGCCACTTAATAAATTGAAACTGATTTATACTAACCAGGGACTTTCTGTAGGCTAGTGGTAGGTGATAAAGGTCTGTCACACCTCGATTGTGGGTACGATTCGTGTATCCTTGTCTGATGCGACGAGTTTTCGCTCATCCTACAAGTTGTCCTTTTTCTAAACCTATACTATCATATCAAAAATATTTAGCCTTAAACAATACTATCTGATGTCCAACTTCATCCATTCCAATCTTTAGTCTTATCCAAAATACTTCTATCCAATATTATTGTATAAAGAAAATGATTACTAGAGTGGTCATCTACCAAGCATGTGAATGCCATTATTTATCCCCCATATATCATTAAATATATCTCGTTGGTCACATTCCAGACATGTGAATACCTTAATCATGTATTCTTTTGAAACATGAATAACCATATAATCTTTGTGAAAACAAGAATGCTGTCAAATGTTAACTCTCTCCACATACCAAAATCCCAAAATTTCTATATTCTCAAACCAAGATATCACATTGTCCATATATCAGTCATGATCTCTTTAATACTATCAAATATCTCATAATCTCCTTATCCCTTCATTATGCGCATATCATCTACTTTCCAAAAATATCTGAATAACCTATCACGGTTACCAGTACCATTCAACATATACTTTCAAAAGCATAAGAAAAAAATAGTGTAACAATCCTTATATGTTTCTTTATTCTTAAGTACCATTAAATTACCTATACAACATTACTCTTGATAAAATTAAAATCATTCCACTACCTTCTTAATCTATTCACGGAGCTTGAACAATTCTTTTATCTCACATATCATTTATAGTCTCTTCATCATCATCAACATAACTAATACCCATACGACCATGCTAATTCTCTTCATGAGACTTTCCCTTAGGGCATTGGTATGAATAATGCCCACACATTCCACATTTAAAACATTTAACCATT
This sequence comes from Viscum album, assembly GCA_963277665.1. Lineage (NCBI taxonomy): Eukaryota > Viridiplantae > Streptophyta > Magnoliopsida > Santalales > Viscaceae > Viscum > Viscum album. The sequence continues at coordinate 1,660,763,378 of OY728153.1, forward strand.
GTTGATGTCTTAGAAATACCATTATCCTTGTCCATGGTGTTAACTGAACCTTTTCCTTTTCAATTACTGGCTTTGTGTCCTTTTCCACACCCAAAGCATCTTCCAGTTCCTTTGAAACATTCTCCTTGATGTCTGTTCCTAGATGATTTACATGAGGAAAATTGAACTTTATTTCCTCTATTATCATCATGAAACTCCTTATTTCTCTTATTAACTGTGTCAGGAAACTTACCAAAGTTGAAATTATTGATCATATAATGAGATTTATGATTAGGCATAATAACAATTTTCTCCTTCCAAATACCATTTGATTTTATTGATTATAAAGAATATCATTCCATTGTCCATTATATTCTCCATTAACATTAATCTTCCAGTTTCCAGCCATTTTCTAAAACCCAAAAAGAATAGTGTGAGAGGCAAAAATCATGATAGGAAAACAACATAATATAGTGGAGTACTTTCAATCTCTAACATCTTAGGTTTAATTCTATGATCATTACCATAATCCTAGGACTATAACCTATACTTATACTTAACCTTAGGGACATCCCTAGACATACCTTAGAAATATCTCAAGGAATCTAACTAAAGTATTTGCATCCTAGTTTCCAAAGGTTAACTAAACCTTTCCTATGATATGAACTGTAGAGACTCGGGCTTGACGCACATGGAAATTACATTACTTTTTTCGGAATACATAATACATAACAAGAACCAAAACTCAAGGACCATAATAGTTTAGTGTCTTTGGAAAATCTAAACATAATCTTCTAATCATGGTGAAAGATCTTTATCATCTCCTATAAAGATCTTCCCTTTTGTTTTCTTACCTAAAACCTTTTTTTAAATCCTCGGGAAAAGAAAACATATAAAGGGTGTGCTCAAATGCTCAGTAAGGGTAAGCATGGAGAAAATAAAATAAATCATATACATTTGAACTTAAAAACATGAACATAATGTTTTAGCATCAAAATATTGAGCTATGATATAAAACATAGCATTACGTAAGGCATGGATCATAAAGAAACATTAATCATGATAAAATATCATGGGAATAAAACATGTAATTGTGGAAACCATTAAGCACATGTTATGATTTCTGTATTAGCCAAGGAATTGTTTCCAAGACCATCTTAGTGGACAAAGTCCCTTACTGAATCGAGTTCACTCCTCGTTCCAGTCCTGTATCACTGAATTGGATTAACTTTTCATTCAATACATCTCTATCTCATGAGATATAAATCTTTACCCAATGCATTGGAGGGAGATATAGGTCCCACCCATCTCATAATGAAATCATTCTTACTTGTGCCACAAAATAAACATAAATCATTCATCATAACCTAAAAAATAAAATGGGTTTCATAAACATCATCCCATCATAACGTAATCCATATAAAACAGATGGATATCATTTCATCATAAGAAGAATCAAACCATGTAAATAATAGAGATATTATACTTGAAACATAATCATAGTAAATAATGTCATCTTATATGGAAAATAGTTTTGACAAAACACTTGAAATGAATTATTGAGGAAAATATCCTTTCTTCTTCAAAATCATTTTCTTTTCACAAAATGCCAATCAATTTTAAAAGAAATGGATTTTGTTGTAAATAATCATGAAATCTTGTAGAGGAATCTTCATGAAAATAAGGCATTATGAAATTGTAAAAATCCATTCACATTGTATAAGTTAAAAAAACATTCTCCTCGTACTTTTAACAGAAAAGTCAAAAAGTACCTTATTTGGTAACCAAAGGAAAGATTCCTTCCATAAAATGTGGTAAAAGTCAACAAAGGGAAAAAATGACTTTAAAAATACATGGAATAATAGTAAAATTTTTATGAAAACATTTTTATAAAACATGAACATAGATGATAAACATAACCCTAGTAAATACTTACGTATAAGCAATCTCGGATAAAAATGAGATTTGCAAAATTATCCCTTACCTTATGTCCAATTTAATACATATGTGTCCAAGACTCTTGTATGGTGGGTTTAAACATATTATTTAATTGTAACATAACCATAATAATATTTATGATATCATATATTATTCACTTATGACTTTATATTACCCGTTCTTTTGTAAATACCATGTTAAAGCAGTGTTTTGGGTAAAATCGTTTCATATATCATACTTGTTTTGACTTTTTGTTCATGATATTTTTACTTATATCCTGATTTAATAAATTCCAGAATGTAAAACATGATTTATATATAATATATATTCAGTATATAAATATATATGATATATCGATAAATGGAATGAAATACACCATTCATGGATACGGTAAGCCGTACGTACGCATGAACACTGTTTTCATTTCCTTATTGAATTGAATGGAATTAAGTAAATGAAACATATATGTACATAAATATAGTATAATTATTATTTAATATCTGTCATTATTATTTATTATATATACATTATAATCATACTTGAATGGTTAATCATGGAGAATGAATCTCATCACGTTCGGGGAGACGGTAGTCCGTACGCATGCACGAGCGACGATATCATTCTTTTGATATTAAAATCGTATATAATTAGATGGTATATCATATATAAATAATATTCATAATGTTATATTTATTATTTATATCATTTATACTCATTATTATACCCATACAAATGATTAAATGTTTGAATAACAAACTACACCACGACGTGGAGACGGTAAGCCGTACGTACGCACGTGTGGTGAATTTTTCATTCATAGGATGAATAAAATAAATAATATGGTTGTACCATTTTTATAATAACATAATAGTATATAGAATATATTGGAGTTATTATTTTATAATGTAAACAACAATGATGGAGTAAGTGGAAGAAGAATGGAACTTGAAATAGGTGGTGAGACATTTACCTCTTCTTCGGGTTCCTCATTTTGATTTGATCAAAAAAGCTCCTTAGGTTTTATTTATGACTAAAGGAAGGTCAATAGGATTAAGGGAGGATTGTTGATAGGATATTTGGTCACAGGTTGGCCGTGCCAAATGGCTTCTGAAGAGTGAGTTTGAGAGAAGAGGGAGTTCCCTTTTATAAGAGGGGTGAGGGGAAACTCAGGAAAAACTTAAAATGTTTTTTTATAATAAAGTAATATTCGGTTTATAATGGGTCCAATGTGACTTATTTAGAGGATATGGTGGGTATGGGTCTAAATAATCTCAACCAATAGGTTTTATACAAGTTTAGGTTACCATTTTAACCTTATCATTTAGATTTCATTCTAAGTAAAATAATTTATCTTTTACCATGTCTTCTTGTATTCTTACACTATATGTTTAAAAAACTTACTATAAACTTCCAATAGAAGAAAAATTGGTTCATTAATTTCATATATATTATTATATATGACTTTTGTCCAAACCATATATTTTTAGGACCATTATATCAGTTAATAATATAATATTTTTTTAAAAACACTTTTATGTCACTTTTGACACTATTTGGTGTTTTGTTTTTTCTAAATTTATAACAGCATTATTACTTCTAAATAAATTCATCTAACCAACCCTAATATATTATATTAACTTATAAAATTATTTTAATTCATAAAAAGTCTCAAATTAAATTTATTTTGGTATTTATAATATCAATTATGTTAATATTTTATCAATAAGGTAATTACTGCATCATTATTGTGTAATAAATAAATTAAATTATTTAATGTTTAAAAAATATAAATAAAATACCATTATGTAGGAAATATTTTTATATTTCTAATTAATATTTATAGTCAAATTTATCTTATGTATAACCCTATTTTAAAAATGTTTTAGTTATTAAACTTTGATTTTAACTATTTTAACTCTTCTTTGAATTAAATAATAATAAATGTTCGAATCTAATAAAAGTGGACCTAAATGGTCATATTTTATTCCTAAGATTATTTTTGTCCAAATTACACTTATCCAGTAGAATTAGGACACGTGTTAGGGTGATAATAATATCATTTTTAACCTTAATTACCCTATTTACTTTTAACCATGGTAAATAAAAGTAAAAAGTTACTATTCACCAAAAATTATTTTCTTCTCATTGAACCACATTTTACTTACTGATATCAACCCTGTCTCTTGAATTTTTGAAATTCCACACACAGAAGAGGTAAAATTATGTTTTATGTAAATTTGCAATCTCTCCTAGGAGGTGGGTAAAAGACGGTGAAAAGTTAAATAAAATTATTATATATCTAAAATTATTATAAAATTACTCCAATGAATTACATTGAACTTATATAAGTATTATGTATCTATTTTTACTTAAAATAAATTTAAATAAAATAAATAATTATTTAAATAAAAATTCGGTTTTAAACTATAACTCATTGTTTTTCACTATTCATCAAAAATTGAAAGTTTTCAAAAGAATACAAAAAATTCACCATAGGTTAATTTCGATATTCCGAATCCAAAAATGAAGTCTATTTTGATAGATAAAATTTATCAAATTTCAAAAAGTGGGTATTACTATTCATAATGGCTAGTTTATATAATATTTTAATAACATATTATTTTTTAGTGAAACCCGGTATTGTGTACTACACACGCTATCGAGGAAGGTCGCGATTGCATATAATGCAAGCCAAGTCAGAGCTGCGTGTAGTGCAAGCTCCCTTTGGTGTTGCATATAACGTAATAAAAACTTATTTAATTTATGCATTAAACAAAATCTATACTTAATGTTGCGTATAATAATTTCTACAAAATGAACTTGAAATTGTGTGTAACACGAACCAAGAATAGGGTTGCGTATTCTGCAAGCTAATATGGTGTTGCATATATTTCAAGCTAATCTTGGTGTAGTGTACAATAGAAGACATCAAATAAATTAAAAAGAATATTTCTCATAAGATTTCGGGGTGTTAAAATTATTGTTCAATAAAGGAGATATAAAGGAGATCTTTTTTGCAAGTAGTATTTTCAAAATGATAAATTCATTACGAAAAATTGTATTTTTTATTATAAATATGCTTACATTATGTAAATACATAGAAAATAATATTAAAAATTTATTAATAAATATTCATATTACTATGTTTAATGACAACGTTATTACAGTTTTTTATGTAATTATAATAATAAAACATTATTTCATTAAAACTCAATGTTGCGTGTAATGAATAACAAGATGATGTTGTATGTACTGTAATTTTAAATTTTTATAGCATATAAATAAATATTAACATGTTATACTAGAAAAAACATGATATCAATGAAATTTAATTTATTTGTATAATAATTTCATAAAAACTTGGGGTGTTATATCTCCCTATAAGGAATTGGGAAATATATTTTTATCCCATTAGATAATAATAAGTAACAAATATATAGTCTTGATCCACTATTGTAAATAAGAAAATCATTATCCACTATGGGAAATAGGTGTATCAATATACATAATGGGAAATAAATGCATCGTTATTCATATAGGGGAACATGTGATAATTCCAAATCCACTATGTTTATGAACATGATAGTTAACCTTTACATATTAAATGATTTTCTATATTTATGATTTTACAACACTTTTAAGATATTTTTTAATAATTAGTTATTGATTAATGATGATATCTCACTCTAATAGGCCATGTTTTTGGAAATAATATTTTCTTATTTCATGACTCATATTTATGATCTATGAAAGGTTGGGTATGAACTTTGTATGTAAAGCTCTTCCCTAAATACCATTAGGCATATATTATTCCTTCATATAATTATGGATTGATATCTATTTTTATTAACTGTATTGATAATATAATCTCACCCATTCTTATGTTTTTGTTCACCATGTTATGAAAAAATGGTTCAGTAGTGTATTCCTAAGCAGAGTACTTTGTGTTAACATTTTTTTGGATATGTTGAAGATAATTCATGAAATTAGAAGATGTTGTTTCTTGTTTCCAAAGATATTTTTTTCCTCAAGAAGTTATTATTGAAATGTAATGAGTATTCATGTACAAAGATTTTATATTTATTTATGAAAATAGTTGGTCACTATAGTTGGTATCTGTGGAAAATGGAGGGATCAAATAATTGGAAACTCTCATCTGTGAGCGTTGGATATAGCAAGGATCTCATCCCAAGGGATCCATGTGGAATTATATTCCACTACAGATGTTGGTTTGTCCTTCCCAAAAGTTGTATCCACGCATTGAGTTCACTAAAGGGTATCAATTACAATCTGAAATAAATAATTATAGACATTTATAGTATTTATCAGTGGAAAGGTTTAGTTAATCTATGGAGATTATGTTTATACATTTTTTATTGATATACCATGGTATATTACTATGTATATGTATTGGTATATGTCTTATTATTTGTATAAGGATAATTAAATGGATAATTATAATTATAGGAAAATATCATAGAGTTTTTATAAATGATATAGAAATTAGTTTCAATGGATTTACATCCATGTGTATATAATAAAAGTGGATGTGGGTTAATCCCATTGGTACTCAGAGGTAATGACTTTGGAAAGGGAACACTGAGATAGAATATATCAACACTGGGTATAAGGCCCTAGCATTAAACATTAAATAATCTTTTATTATTTCATGAATTCAAATAAAATATCATTTCAGGTTTAGAGTTTTATTTAATTAGGAATTAAGTATTACATTACATCTCAAATATTACAAGTAGCCCCTTATAATCACTATCATTTTTTTTTCGTAAAACAGAAAATCTTTAAAAATAAACAGGGAATCGTTTCAAGTTTTAACATCATAAATTTTCCGTAAAACCATCCATGACTATATTATTCTATATATCCTATGAAAATTTTGACACCACAAGATTTCGTAGTATGTTATCTCCTTAAAGTAATTCAATATCTTGCTCAACACACAACACCGAGTTCATGCACATCACGGCCTATCAAACTAGTCGTTTAAAAATTGGCTATTAATATTATTAACCATAGTTTTTATTTTTTATATATCCTATATAATTTTAACATTCATCTTTTTTGTTTCTTAGAAATAATATAAGGAGAAATTCAAATTTTCAGATAAAAGAAGTATTTTTCAAAAATGCATTTTCTCCATATTTTAATGGAAAAACCTTTTTAAATCCAATATATGACACTTTTATATATTCAATTTATTGAAATTTAATTTTTAATTAGAATCAAGCCTTAAGAATTTAGTTTGGATAAATTTTTGTTACATTTCTGATAACTTTCATATTTTGATGAATAATGAAAAATACTAAAATTTAATTAAATAAAACCTTTTTAATAAAAATAATTTAAAGTGTTAAATTATGAATTTGAGTGGTTTGGAAGTATAATTAGATTATATTTTTATCATTTAATATAATTTATGTCCTTTTATGTAATTTCACATTTAAATTAGACATAAACACATGTCAATCTTTTAATAGTTTTTACTTCTTAAAAACCCGCTTACTGGTTTTGACGATGGGAATTAATTTTTCATTAATAAATGAAACATCTATGTTTTAAATTTGGTAAAATATACATCATTTTTGAATTTTGTGTATCAAAATTATATTTTGGTGAAATTTTGGTAATTTTCTGAAAACTTTCAATTTTTTATGACTAGTTTAAAACACTATGTTAATGTTTAAAACCGACTTTTTATATAAATAATTAATATTTTTATATAACTTTATTTTAATTCAAAAATATATAAATAATATATATATTAGTCTAATGGAATTCATTGTAGTCATTTTATAATAACATTAGATATATAAACATTAATTAAACTAATTAATGTCTTTTACCCACCTTCTAGAGACATTTGCAAATTTGCACAAAACCTAATTTTACTGATTTTATGAATTGAATTACAAAAATATGAGAGACACAATTGACATGAGTATGTAAAATTTGGTTCAATATAATGAAAATAATTTTTTGGGAATAATTACTTTTAAAATTTATTTACCACAACTAAAATTAAATTGAGTAATTAAAGGTAAAAATAATATTAAAATTTCTCTAGAACTTGTCCTAATTCTATTGGATAAGTGAATTTCAACCAAAATCATCCTTATGAAAAAAATATGATCCTTTTTGATCCTCTAGGATTATATTAGGACATTTATTATATTTAACTTAAAGAAGAGTTAAAAGTGTTAAACTCAAATATTAATAACTATACCATTTTTAATATAGGTTTATAAATAAGATAATTTTGACTATAATTATTAATTAGAAACATAAAAATATTTCCTATAATATGGTATTTTATTTAAAATCTTTAGACATTAAATAATTATATTTATATATGGCACAATGATGATGCAGTAATTATCTTATTAATGAAATATTAATATAATTTATATTATAAATATAAAAATGAATATAAATTGAAACTTTTGATTCCATCCATGAAGTTTCTAGTTGAATATGACATTTTAGTATTAATTAAATTTATTTTATTATAATAAATAATTTTTTTATTACTTTCACAAAAACCAAATACTAAATAGTGTCAAATTGAAATATATGAGTTTTTTATAAATAAAATACTATTTTATAAAATGATATCATATTCATAAAGATCTAAGGTTTGGAAAAAGGATTTAAGTAATGTTAGATATGTTAGTAATGAACCACTTTAGGTTCTCTTGGCAGTTTATATTATGTTTATTAACCACATAGAGTATGAATAAAAGAAGACATGGTAAAAGTTAAACTATTTATCAAAGTGTTAAATCTAAAAGATAATGTTAATATGGTGGAATAATTTTTTTTAAAAACTATTGGTTGAGATTTTTTTGACCCATACCTACCTTATACTTGAAATAAATCCATTTATATCTGTTATAAAAATAAAATGATTTCATAATAAAATAATATTCCAAACTTTTCCAAAAGTTCCCCTAACCTCTCTTATAAAAGGGTACTTCTCCTTCTCTTAAATTCACACCTCCAATTCCATTTGGTTCAGGAAACACCTACTCAAATATCTTCCCAACTAACCTCACTTAAACCCAGAGGACTTATTTTCATCAAAAAGCCAACCTAAACAACCCTTTTATGAAAATATAATGGAAGAACCCAAAGAAGAGTTAATGACTTCTTCACCTCTTTCAAATTTTTTTTCTTCATCCACATTCTCTTTCTTTGTTGTTACCATAAAAAAATAATAACTCCAATACCATATACATAGTGATATTTAAATATAAATATAGTACAACCATATTAATTATTCTATTCATGCTATGAATGAAAAAGTCACCATATGTACATACGTATGACTTATTGTCCCCACATCATGGTGTAGTTTATTATGCAACGCTTTATTTTTTGGATGGTAATAATAATGAGTATAATTGATGTAAATAATAAATATAAAATTTTAATTATTCTTTATATATAATATAACATCCAATTACATACAATTTAATTATTAATAAAATGATATTATTGCCCGTGCGTGCGTACGAATTATCGTCTCCATGACGCGATGAGATTCATTTCCACGTTCACCATTTAATGATGATTATAAATAAATATTATTAATTTATTTAATATATGACATAATAATGATAATAGAAATTTATTTATTTATTACATATATCTCATTCTCTTACATCCGGTCAATACGATATGAAAATAGAAACAATGTTTATGCATATGTATGACCTACCATCTCCTTAAACAGTGTTTTCCAGTTCATATATCTATATATTATACATATTTATATTCTGAATATATAATATACATAAATAAATTTTTATATTATCTAATAAACTAAATCATGATATAAGTGATATGATCCAGAATGAGATGTCAAAACCTGTACAATAAAGAAAGCGATTTTTACCCGAAATGTTATCTAAAAATAAAAATTATTATTAAAGGGGTAATATAAATTTATAAATGAATCAAGTAGGATATAATAAATATGAATATGATTCTAGTATAATTTAATAACATACCATGGTCATTAAATATGAGGTTAAACATACAATCGACCAAAGGAAAGTAGAAGGTAAGGGTTAATTCCAAAATCTCATTATTATATGAAATTGTTTATGTGTATGTTTTTACTAGGACATATTTCTTATCCATGACATTTTTTTCATAAAAATGATTTAAAAAGGATTCTTTTTAATGGAATCTTTATCTAAAAATTCATTTTAAATGATTTAAATATTTATTCTTCTAAATCAATCTCATTAATGTCTATGTTTTTAGAATTGTTCAAAAGATTTATTTAGATGGACATGATTGTTTTAAAATGTTAATTCCATTTAAAAGTTTAAAATTGGTATTGAAAACTTTGGTTCAAAAATGTCTTCTAAATGTCTTATTTTCAAAATTGTGTGACTTTTAATTTATTTAATGAAAAATGGATATTACTCTCAAAGATATTTACAGATCATTTACAACTATGTCAACATATTTTAAAGAATATTATTAATTATTGAGGTTTATTTATTATATGGATAATGTATTGAAATTTTTTATGCTAGTTTTAATACAAATGTTTATGTTATGTTTCACCCTTTTCATATGAGGGATGCAATGGACTTAGTATGTGACAGGCGGGGCCTTCTATAGCCCCTCGATGAATCAGTAGGTCGCATGAGTCAAATTAGTGTCTTGGCACAAGTCCTTGAAAAGAATTTTATTTGTTGTATTGGCACGAGGCCTTGAATATGTGGTTATTATGTCCGACATTATTTTATCACTCATTATGAAATTTGTCATTACATGTTATTATTTGACTAGTAGAATATCCATGTGCATGTCTATATGGTAATGTTTGATTTATTTCTTCCAAATTATGTTCATGTTTATGTTTAAAAGGATGTTGTTTTTATTACATATATTTCCTTAAAAATTTATTTCTTGGGATAAATTATATACCCTTACTGAGAATATGATCTCATCCCTTTTTTATGGTTTGTTTTCCCAAGATTCCAAAAAGTGTATTATAATTGATATGCAGGGTTAACCTAGTTGAATAATGGAATTATCAAAGGATTATTTATGTTTTGTTCAATATTTTAATGTGTAATGTATCATTACTATATATAATCTATTTTCCAAGATTGTTAGACTAATCTATCCTTTGGTAATTTATTCTTTGTAATCATTGAAATGTATCAAAATAATGCATCAGCTCCATGCTTTAGGGGTTGAGGCATTACAAAAAGCATTTCAAAACATGGGATGAGAAAAAAAGTCATTGTAAGGGATACACAAAGAAGGAAAACTATTAGTCTTGGGAAAACATAAAAACCATGAATACATTGTCATAATGTAATACATTTCTCCTCTAAGATGTATTATATATACTTTACTAAATATAAGATCATTTATTACCATTTTTGAAACCAAAATATCATCATAAATCCCATACAAAGACACATATGAAATATATAGGTAACTTGGGACATAAATATACTTTAATGTAATAATCATACAGTCAACATCCACTCATATCACTAAATTTAATAACTATATGGGTGACTTAAATACCCAATGCCTTGGAGGTTATAACGTAACCACTCATCCATGGTTTATCACGAATCCACCCGTTAATTGGTTTATCATGTAAGCACCCATCTTGGTTTATTACGTAGCTACCCATCAAATGTCCAAGTGAAATTTAATAACCATAACACCTAAAATAAGAATAAAGGAAAAGTAACATTTCTACAATACAACCACAATATATAATTTTAAGATATAGAAATATTTAACCAATTTCAAAGACCATTTAAAACATTTAATAAAGAGAATTTTTGAATCAATTTGTCGCATTGCACTTTGACACATATAAAATAAATTTCTATTTTAAAGAATTCATGTCCATATAAATAAATTCCTAAAATCAATTTTTAAAAGATGGGAATTAAATAGAATGTTTTAAATAAATAAATCATTAAAACATTTAAAACACAGTTTTATTAAAAATGTCCCTTACCACTTCAGAAATACTTGATTAAAAATAAATATGGAATAAAATAAAACAGAACATCAAATATCATGATAATATACTAATTCATGATATAATGAATCAAAAAGGTTTTATAGACACATATTGGATAATAATTGTGCTTGAAAACAATATATTCCTTAATTAATAGATATTGATACAAAATTCATTACAAAGATTTTATCCTTAGGTTAAGGATAAATCAATCACATATTTATGTGTGGAAAATATAAATACACCCAATATAATATGGTATTTAGTGTAAATCAATTATAGGTAATTTACACATATTCTTGAAAAAAAACAAATAACATGGATATTTAACTCAATGAAATGAGATTCAATTAAGATTTCCCTTACAAAGATCATTTTGTTAATAAAAGAGATCCATTCTATATATTCACTATAAATACACATAAATAAAATATAAATATATGATGGGATCTAAAATTTTATTTCTCACATAATCATAGCATAACATAATCAAGAAGTATATGATTAACCTAAAGAATGGTAATTGGGTAAGGAAGTTCCTTTACAATGTTCTATAAATGATGTAAGAATTTAGAAATAGGGTGATTATGTGGTGAAACAGTATATCAAAAAAAGAGAATTGGAAATTAAAACATAAATAAACAAACAATGATTCCAGACATAATTCTTGCATAATATGATCCCTGAAGTTTGCGCAAAACCCAATGAGTGGAAATTGAGTTCAGAAATTCCCTAAGAAAATTAATATCAATGACCTATGAATTTATCAATGTGGGATTATATGAAAAAAATTTATATCCACATAAGGATATGTGTAAATTACAACATAAATAAATATATAGCGATCCACATATATTTATGGCATAATATAATCAATTAATTATGGGTAAAACACAACGAATAGAAATTGGGTCAAGAAGTTCCCTTAAAAAATCCATATCAATGACATAAGAATTTATCCATGGGGGGGATTATGTGTAAAAAAGGAATATACACACAATAAGAGGTGGAAATTATAACATAAATATATAAATAGTTATTGCAAAAATAATCTTGGCATAATATAATCAATAATGTATGCGTAAAACGCAACGAATGGAAATTTGTTTAAGAAGTTCCCTTACATTGAGTCCAAATCATCACGTATGTTACTTGTTAATCATAATTAATAAAATTAAGTTAATTTATAATTTTTTAGAACCATTTTTCAGTTTTTTGATCCTTTTATATCACTTAATACCATGTTATAATTATTACATAATTATTTTTGTTCATATCGGTTGTTTTGTTGAGGTTCAGAATTATAGTAAAAAATGAACTTGGTTTGATGTAAATTGTCCATGTAGTAAAAAGTAAGTAATATAAATAATAATATTCAAGATTTAAATATAATATATATGTATTATATATGTATTTATAATAGTCCATAATATTTGGAGATAATAAATTAAATGCATTATTCCAGGAGAATGTAGGATGTAATACCCATGAACGCTACATTCATTTCATTGTTATATTAAAGAAATTAAACCTAAATGATAAATATGTATATTTAAATTTTAGTATGATATTTATGTTATATATGTTACATTATTTTATTAAGAACTTATTTTATATGTTCCATGTATGGCATGAACAAGTCATTTCACTTTGAGGGGGAGGTAGTCTGCACTTCCTCAAATGAAATTATCATATTTTCCAATTATGGAAAGCATAAAGGTATGTTGTAAATATAAATTACATAATAAGATAGAAAATATAAATATAATATATGTAATATATAAATATAGTTCCATTATATTTTCCACCATAATAGAAGGTAGGAGAAAATTGAATAATCATTGTTTCGTGAGGATGTAGTTCGTTGTACACAGAAACAACATGTACATATCAATTACATTTCAGTGTGTGTAAGTACAGTTAGAATAATTGTCATAAAAAATCATAATATATTAATTATAGTGGTTTTTTTATTTAATAATATAATAATAAGAGCATAGGGAGTGGAGAATGAAAATAAAGGAAAGAAACTTGAGTGAAGATGTTACCTATAAATGGGATATCTTCTTTTGATTTGAGACAAAATTCATTCTGGAATTTACTTATGAAAAAGGAGATGATTATAAGAGGAAATGATAGATATTGGGAGATTATTTGAGCATAATTTGGATTATCCAAGAAGCTTTAGTGGTGTGAGTATGTGGGTAGAGGTTATGACCTTTTATAAGATGGAGGAGGGGCACTGTAGGAATGTCTTGAAATATTAATTTATTATACATTTATTTTAGAATTATAATAGTTAAAATGAGATATATTTCAAGGTTAATATGATTATGGGTTGTAATAATATCAACCAATATGTTTTATATAAGTGTAGGTTACAAATTTAACATTATCTTTTGGATTTAACCCTTACATAAAAACATTTACTCTTACCCTGTCTTCTTGTATTTTAACAATATATGGTTACAATAGTTACTATAAAATGTGGATTGAACCAAAATTGGATAATTAATGAAAATTGTAACAATATATAAGCTATTTTGTGGAATAATATATTTTTAGGACTATTATATCATTTTATAAAATTGTATTTTAAAAAAATCTAATTTTTATCATTTTGGACACTATTTAGTAACAGATTTTTGGTGAAGTCATCAAAACTTGTTTCGTTTGAAATAGAGGTACTAAATCACCCCTAAAATATAAATTTCATAAAACAATTCATGTATGGAATGAAAATGTTCAAATTAAATTTGTTTTAATATTTATAATATCTATTATTTGATTCATTCATTAATAAATTATTCACTCCATCATCATTGTGTCACAAATAAATTATTTTATTTAAAGTCTAAAAATTATAAATAAAACACCATTATATATTATATAATTTTATATTTCTAATTAATATTTATAGTATAATTTATCATTTATATAAACCAAATTAAAATTGTTTTAGATATGAGATAAATGTTTATGTTATACTCCCCTTTTCTTTAAATTTAAAATTATAAAAGCTCACTATTACACCCAAGTGGATCCATGTGGTCCTAAAATCGACCAAGGATGCCATTGGTTTTATGTATCTCATTTAATAATATTAGAACACATTTTATGGTAGTTTTATTTTATTATAATATTATTTTTACCATTATTTACCAGATATACTATTTAACCATGGTAAATAAAAATATTTACTGAAGTTACTATTCATAATAGAAAAAATTAAAAGCCACCTATTTACACAATTTAGATGTTATGATTAAAAATATGGATTCTATTGTTTGATATTTAAAATATAGAAGTCTTTTTAATTAATTTAATATTAATTCTTGTTGTCAAAACCAGAAAGATGGTTTTTAAGAAGTATAAACTATCAAAATACTGACATGCATTTATGTCCAATTTTAATATGAAATAACTTCAAATGAACAACATTGGATAAAATTATAAATAAATAAATAAATTAAAATTTAAAAATATTTAATTGTAATATTTAACAATATAAATAAATTATATTAGAAGACAATTTTTAATTAAAATGCAGTATGTTTCACAACGTATAAAATACAAATTTCATTAGAAAAATACCAAAATATCAACCAATGTAAATTTTCACAATCTAGTTCTAAATAAAAAGTTTATATTTTCAAATAGAACATATAAATGTTAAAAAACTATATTTAAAAATGTTTCACCATCAAATGGTGATAACATGACCTTTTAAAAATTATTAGAGTATTTCATCTTTAAATTGGATTCAATCTCATTTTAAGTCTCTAAAATATATTAAATAAATATAAAACCATTTAAAAAACATGTGTAATCATATTTTTGTTAGTTTAGTTCATTAAATCCAATAAAAAGGCTTGGATTTAAATAAAAGTTAAAATAATAATAGAATTATTATATTATTTTTCAGTATAAATCGATGTTCTGTGCGGCGTAAGATTTCGAAGAAACCCGTTGTCATGTGTCGAGTACGCTATCAGGAAAAGTGTTCCCTTTAATGTAAAATTAATATCATATTATAAAATATTAATAGATATGAAAATTTATTATTCTATAAATACCTTGGATGCTACATATTTCTCCACTTTTGGATATTGCATTCTATAAAATTATAAAATATGTCTCGAAAACATCATTGAAAATCCAAAATTGGAAAAAGAGTCCCTAAAAAATCACATTAAAAGAAATAAATAGAAGTAAAAACATCACCCAAGATAAAATATAATAGGATTTAATGTAATAAAATGTTCATATAGAAGAAAAACTAATGATATTTCTCTAATAGAGAGTGATACAAAATATGATCAGATAAAAGTTAACAACTAGAAAACCACAAACCTATGATTGGTTTAAAAGTTATTTATTTCATAGTAGGAAAACTAAATGAAAAAAGTTTTTATATAGATATCCTTTCCAAAAATTTGAGTAATTATTTTATAACATAGAATACGAACATAAAAAAATAAACTTACTTTACTTTTATAGTTTCATCCATTAATCAAATTCCACCAAAAACTCATCTTTTTCTAATATCGAGGATTGTTTAAGATGACTTTGTCACTCCTAAAGCACTAGAATAAAATTATATGGGATCTAATAATATAAAAAAATTAAATATATATTTACACAATCTTTATAAATTAAAAAAACAAAAATGGTTATTAAAAGATCAGATAATCCCCCAAAGAGAATAATCATTTATAAAGAGACTGACTAATTTTAATTTCAAAAATTAAATAGTAATACTCATGTTTTACATAGAATTTTCAACAATCAAATGGACTTAAAATTAATAAAAAAAATCCAAAAACATATTGAAACCAAAAATTCAAAATTATTTGATCACATAGTCTTACAAGATTAATCATAAGATTTATCTCCAAATTACATAAACTACAGTAAAAATATCATAGATAAAAGTAATTAACCTAATCACATATTCTTAATTATAGTTTAATCATTTCAAAAAAACCCAAATATACATATGTCCTCAATAAAAACATATATTCTTCAAAAAAAATTCAACCATTACTCCTAAAATGATATCCTATAGTGTTCTATGTTCCATAGGAATAGTGTTTTCCCAAAAGAGTGAATGTCATGAAAATAACATTTGTCACATAATCACTAAATAATTTTCCTATACAAATTATATCCATTTTATAAAACTTAAATTCCTATAATCTATATATTATTGATCCATATGGTCTTTTAACAAACAATAATAAGTCTTACTCAACAAGGAATTCATGTAGTCTAGTGTTATGTGAAAAATCCAAGTCACACCTCAGTTCTGTGTTCGATTCTCACAGGTTTTTCTGGAGTGATGGGTTGTAACATGGTCTAAATTTTTTCCTTTTTCAAAAACTAAATATTTTAATATCAATTAAAAAAATGTGGTAAAATTATAAAAAATAACCACAACATATTTTAATCTCAAAGGTTACCTCAAACATCAAATTTTTCATTCCAAAAATTAATAACCCAAAATTTCTTCAAAGGGAAATAGATTCAAAATTACAATTAGTCTTCTTAATATTCCATATCATAATGCATCAAAAGGGGTTTCTGAATCGTTTAACATATTATATAACTTAATATTAGGATATCGTGATTATATCCTTAACCCTTTATAAAACATCCAAATCTCCAATGTTGTTTAAGCCATCCTCTGATACCAACAATAAGGCATCAACCTTAAAAATTATATAATCTATATTTATGTCATGAATTTAAATTGATTATATTTTTAGTTTTAGAGTTTTAGATATGTAGGACATAACTATTAAATTATATCTCAAATATTACTAGTATACACTTCTACTCACAATCAATTTTTTGATAAAACATATTAACGTTAAAAAGAAACATAACATTGTTTCATATTTTAAAAACATAATTTTCCATTTATCCCATCCTTGAATCATTTCTTCTTTATATCCAATAAAAAACATTTCAAAACATGGGATGAGGATAAAAATATTAGTAAGGGATACAAAAAGATGGGAAATAGTTAGTCTTGGGAAAACAAGAAAACTATGAATGGTTTATCATAAAGTAATAATTTTCACCTTCATAAATTAGTAAATATACTTCACTAAATATAAGATCATTGATTACCATTTTTTAACCAAATTATTATCATAAATCCCAAAAAATGAAATATATGACATATATAGGTAAATTGGGACATAAACATACTTAAATTGAATAACAATACTATAATGACCCAAATATTTATGAAAAATACAATTTATTTTAATTTCTTATGGATATAAAAAATGCATGAACATTTTTATATTATATATTATGTTTTAAAATAATTTTATATATCATTACCCTTGATAATATAGTTATGGAATAGTGATCAAAAAACTGATATAAATATAATACTAAAAACATTCAATATAGAAAAATGAGAGGATTGCCTCATCTAGTACACTCAGGCTGTACTAAGCTCATTTTACAGATCCTGGGAAGGAGGTAGCATCACTGAGTTTTGATCTTGACCAAGCCCAAGGCGAGGTTCAAAATGTTTATCTTGAACATAATAACCTATGAGAGAATTTCATGTTAATATATATTAGCACCTAGGAGATGTTATCTGAGCTTCCACAAGAGTTTTTCACCATTGAAGACCTTACCCTTTTATATTATGCAGGTGTTATAAGGGGTTATAAAATAAGTTATTAGTTAATTATTATGAAATCCATTTTAAAAAATAAAATTCTTATTCCATCAACTACATTATGAAAATAGTAATCCTTAAAAGAATGATAAATTTGATAAAGTGAGTTTTCATGTAAAAATGGTAATTTTGAGAAATATATACATTATTACATTAAACCATTGTTTTTTATTAATAATATTATAGAAAAATTATATTAATGATTATTATATCCATTCCTTATCTATAAATTATTTGGTAATCAGTTTGATAAGAGTAAAATTTTTTATATGATAAAATATAATGTTTATTTTTTAAGAATTTATTTTAAGAAAATAATGATTTCTGAAATAAATTTTATTTTAATAAAATATTATCATAAAATTACTATTATGAATAATAATTGAGTATATATGTTTTATGAAGTCCAGTGTCAATTTTATTAAGGTTTGAAAATTGTTTGTGTCAAAACCCTTTAATTTTCAATAAATGATGTTTTTTATATTTAAATGGAAAATTCAAATATATATAAAATTATTTAGATAAAAGGAATATTATTTTTGGAATCATGACATTGGAATTATCTGATGGTTATTTTTTTCATAATTTTCGGAGATAGTCAAATTTTTGGGTTAAAATTAAATAATATAAAAATATATAGTGAGTTTTATTACAAAATAATGACCCTAAAATGATGTAATAAATACCATCATTTGTATTCTCGTCCCAAAATATGTTTTTCTAATAAAATAATGTGATTTTATATTTTCATTACTTATTTTATAAATCCTGAGTGAATCCTCCAAAATGGATAATAAATTTTATGATTTTAAATTCATTTATTCCGAAATTTGACTCACCTCTACATAAAAATGGATAATATTTTATTGTTTTATATCATTCTAATTATAAAATAATTTTTTACACTCTACTTTGGAAAATACATGGGCAAAAACCAAGGGATGGTTTTTGGTTTTGAGTATTTAATAATATAGATTCCAAAACATAAGTTTGGAAATATGAAATAATTTCCCTCTCATTTCCTATATAAACACACCCAATATCCAACATATATTAACTCATAATACAAGTTGAATGTCCCTACTATATTCTATACTCTCTATAATCACCCCCACACCACCAGGAGCCCCAAGCTCTCAAGAAGCACATCTTAATCCTTTTTAAATCACACATCCAAGTATGGGATTCCTTTTTCATTTTTCCAAGTTTCTTTATGTTGTTATACCCTTATTTTTAATTAAAAATGATGGATACGATTTCTTACTTCCCCCATACTGTAATAATTATGTTTAAATGATGAGATACCTCTTTCCATGTCAATAATCCCTCCAATGTACACCTACTACCATGACAATGTTTCATAAAATTTATTCAATTTCTCAACATTCTTCAAGTTTCATTGTTATGTTATGCCATCTATTTCAAAATTCAATTTTTTTGGGAAATGTATTAACAAGACCCTATTACATTAAATTCCATGTACATTTTATGATATATCCATTTCTCTCTCATTAGCCAATTTTTATAATTTTTAAATCACGTCGTTAGGCTGCTAAAATTGAACCACGATTTTCCATTCCAAAATCTTCCTATAGTGAATACAATGCCCATTTATATATCATGGGAATTCACCTTTACACACATATACATATTGATTATATAATTTTATGTATTTATTCCCCATTTATTTATCTTGGAATAAATGATGATTTTTAATGATTCCATGAGATACAATCTATTGGAACACTTAAGCATGATATTAGAATTATTATGAAGGGTGCGCCCTGATAGCGCCCCAATGCATTGGGTAATGTTCAGTATCATGATACATCTAGATGAGATAGGTGTCTACTAGATTCTTTTTTTGACATTTTTACACCATATTGTGATCGGTGTTTACCTTATTCCTTTATGTAAATGATGCAATGTTTTAAGTTATTACAACATTTCCATGTAATAATAATCCTGATATTTCATTCCTCTATGTTCATCATTCTCTTGTGATCTATCGTTTTTCCTATTTCTTAACATGTATTGTATTCATAATTTTATGCCTTTTTTACTCCCCTACTGGGATTTATAGATAAATCTTTTCTTTTTTATGTCCTTAAGATTCCCAAGCAATGCTAAGTACGAAGAAATGTGGTGGTCGTGTAAAATATTTTTTCAAAAAAGATATTGTATTTTTTGTTTTAAGTTCTCATGTAATGTTCCTATTCCCAAAAAAACTATACCTCTCAATATTTTGGGATTTATTAAGTACAACTTTATGTAATAAAGCATGTTTAAATGTGTAATAAATAACGGTGTTGTTATAGTTTGTATCAGAGGATAGGGTTAGTTATTTTTTGGATTTGGGTTATAAAACTATAGTGACATCCTTAGGGATAAGACCAAGTATAAGAAAATAATCCCTAATTTCTTTTGAACATATATTAAGTTTTTATGAAGAAAATATATCCCTATGTGGATATGAACAAGTAGAGGTGGCTCTTGCATAGATATTTCTAGAGGTTAAACCCTAAAACACTTATTTGAGCTAGACTCGAAAGGGAATTGTTGAACGAAAATGGGCCTTATTGCACTCTTTTTTTGACACCCCCAGGGGATATACTTTGATAAATTCATAATCATAGTATGAACCAATATTATGTGAGAAACAAATCCCATAAGAATATATGTTAGGAAATAGATTTTTGATAACATTTATTGAATCCTAGAAATTCATATGTGAGGGAGATAAATGTAATTTATAAGTTATCCCTTTTTGTCATTAGATTACCATTTATGTGCTTAGTAGTTTAAAATACTTACACTTAATTTTCATTTTATTCAATCTAATCTCCGAAAATAGGAGGACTCGGTCTAACAACTGATGCAACGATCAATGTGATGACTGTTCCAGTGAGATTACCAATCCGATGGGAGAGAGAATTAGAAAATTTGTCACGATACTCTCTCAGAGGACCCATGTTTTTAATAGAACCATGGGCCAATAGTAATATCCATCCCCTCTCCCCCTAATAATGAACAAGTCAAAATAGAATTCTTCCTGAGGTAAAGGCCTCCTACATTCAGTGGACCATATGATACCTCAATCATCGAACAATGGTTCAACTCCATTGAGATGATTTTCTCTATCATTTTATATTATAAACAAGAGATGGTTCAACTAGAAGCTTATCGTATGGAGGGTGATGCTGATCAATGGTGAACATTGATAAAAAATACAAATCCTGCAGAAGAGATCAGGGCATTAGAATGGTTGGATTTCCAGAAACTGTTTTTTAATAATTATTTTCACATCACCCTCTGTCATAAGATGGAAAGAGATTTCCTTAAACTCAATAAAAAGGATGATGAATCTATTGGGGAATATGAGGAAAAATTTACCTAGTTATTATGATACACCTCTAATTTTTTCTTTACCCCCAAAATAGAAGTTTGACCACTTCTTTGGTTGGATAAAACCAACCTTATAGAAATCTCCAGTGATCTACAAATTTAAAATCTATTGGGAAATTTTATGATGTTCCCTCACTGTCAAGATAGAGATTAGAAAATATTATGGGTATTATGGGTATAATAACTGGAAAGTGGACTTTAATTCAGGAGGTGAGATGGACGAAATAAACGATGCTATGAAATTTTAGCATTGCACTTAGAAAAGGTGTGGTAAGAATAACCCTAGAAATTTCCTGAAGGGGATGAGGAAATGCTTTAGGTGTGGATGTGAAGAGAATATAGCTAATTATTTCAGATGGGAGAAACCCACTAGTGTGTTAGAGGAAAGGAATTCTCTAGTCTACCTTCAAAGAATAATTCATTTCTACAAAACAAGGATCTAGAGCACATTGTAAACCAGTTCCCTAAGCCAACTGTAATTTAAGGCAACCAAGAACCTCCAAGGCAACAATGTTGGGATTTTCTATTACTACTGCCGAATCGAATACCAATAGCGAAGTGGTGACAGGTACGCTAGTTATTTATTCAAAAATAGATAATGTACTTTTTTATTCTTGTTCTATGAATTGATTTATCCAAAACATTAGTAGAGAAATCCAAACACTACCACAATTCATGGAAGTAGAGATATCAGTTAGAACAGAAAAATGGGAAATTATTGCATCCCATTAATATAACTCCTCCCATGTCAAAATTTGTGTATTGAGCTTTCTGGATAAACATTTCATACATCATCTAGTGGAATTTGGTGCAATTCTTGGCATGGATTATCATTCCCTATATAGAGCCAACATAAATTTTAATGGGAGTGAAATCACTCTCCATATAGTGAATCGATCCCCAATTATGTACAAGTGCAAGGAGGAGGATGGACCTTCATTATCACCATCATCTCTAGCATGGCTATTACTTCCCTATTAGAATGTGTATCATTGTAAACATATTGAGTCTATAGAAGGAACCATCCTTGAAATCATGCCTATTGTACATGAAATTGTCCATGCATTTCTTGAGGAATTTTCTAGACTTCCTTTAAGAAGTGATGATGAATTCTTGAATGATATTATAACTAGGGCATTTTAAATATCAAATACTCCATATAAAATGGCTATTTTGGAGATTAAGAAGCTAAATAAACACCTATAGTATAATTTGGATAATGGGTTTATACACCCATGTGCTTCACCATGTGGTGCAACTTTCCTGTTCGTCAATAATAAGGATGGGTCAATGCACCTTTTCATTTATTATCGTGAGCTCAAAAAATTCATGATAATGAACAAGTATCATTTTTAATGAATTTATTGATTGTTCGATAAACTATGCGGAGACCAATACTTCTCGAAGGTTGATCTATGGTTGGGATATTACCATGTAATGGTACAAGAGATTACCTTTAAAAAATTTATGGTAGTCTTCATGGACTTGATGAATAGAGACATTAGAGATTACCTTTAAAAATTTATGGTAGTCTTTATTGATGATATTATAATATACTAAAAAACAAAGAGGAGTATGAGGATCATCTAAACATGATACAAGAGGCCTTGTGAAATTATAATTTCAATGCATAGTAAAAAAAGTGTGAGTTGTGGTTAAGGGAAGACTCATTCATGGGGAATATAATCACATGAAAATGGTTATTAGTGGATCCTTCCAAAACAAATGTAATTGAGGGTTGTACAAGGCCGACATCTTTGATGGATATACACATCTCCCTAGGGTTATTCTGAAATTATCACAGATTTCTAACAAATTTCTCATGATAGTCAATCCCTCTTACCCATCTAACTCGGAATAGAGTATTTTTTGATTAGAATTATTAATGTGGAGAAATCTTTATGGTGTCTAAGAAGAGGCATATCACTACCCCTATGATCACACTAACCAAAAGTTGGGAGAATTTTGTAATATTTAGTGATGCATCAAAGAAGGGATTGGGATGTGTGTTGATGAAGATGGAAAATATCATCATTGATGTCTCATGGCAGTTAAAACATCATGAGAAAAACTATACCATTCTGGATATGGAGATGGTAGCTATAATATTTGTGTTTAAAATGTTGTGGCATTATCTCCTTGGGGAAAATTGTGAAATTTATATGGAAAACAATAGTTTCAAATATATATTAAAAAAAGATATGAGAATGCACCAACGAAGATGGTTAGAGCTCCTTAGGGATTACGACTGCTCAATTCATTACCACATGGGAAAGAAAGAGAGGTGGTAGATGCACTAAGTAGAAAATACCCAACAATTCTATCATTGATGAGAATTGAAAAGTTTCTAATATTCTTTGATTTGATGAAGATTAACATGGGAATCATAAATAAGTAAACATCTTCCATACTTTCATAAATTATTGCTCAAACATATTTTTAAGAAAAGTTAAAGTATGATAAAAAAGGTTATGTGAGAATTCAAAATCAATTGCAAACTATTAGAAAAGGGTAATACTCAAAGATCAATGTCAATAAAGAATCAATTGTGAGATCATGGTCAAGACTATGTGTTCCATCATATCAGTAGTAAAAGAAAGAAGTTTTAGATTATTCACATAGTATGAATTTATCCATCCACCCAAGAAACAAAAAAGATGTATTAGGTTCTCTGAGAGAATTATTGGTGGGATTACGTGAAGAAGGAGATTGCTGAATATACGTAATAGTGCATCTATATGTTAACAAGTGAAGGCTGAGAGGAAGAATTCTTAGGGTATGATGTAACAATTACCCATAAAAACATGTAAATGGGAGAAAATCACAATATATTTTGTCACTAGTATTCTTATGATATTCATATGAAGTGATACTTTCTATGTTGGTGTGCATATACTAATTAAAACTGCAGAAATCATTAAAATTTGAGAGTATTTCTCATTGGATCAACTATCACGTATATAAATCAGATAAGTGGTAACGCTTCATGGTGTACAACAATCGATTATATCTGATCGAGATCATGGATTCACCAATATGTTCTGGAAGAGTCTCTAACACACTCAGAATACTAAGCCGAACTCCAACATTTCCTACCATTATCAAACTAATGGAAAAATTAAGAGGACTATTTAAACACTTAAGGGCATTTTTAGATCATGCTCAATAGATTTCAAAGGAGGATAAGATCTATATATTCCTCTAGTTGATCTCTTTAACAAAAACAGTTTCCACTTAGGAATCCAAATGGCTCCTTATGAATCCTAATATGGGAAGAGATGTAGAACACTAGTTTTTTGGGATGAATTAAGGGAACAAAATCATCTAGGATATGAAATTGTCAAAGAAATGGTGGAAATCGTTAATACTATGCAGTTGCATATCGAATATTTTCAGCGTTGATAAAATATCAATAATGATAACCGTCAATGATACCTAGAGTTTGATGTTCAAGATAAAGTCTTCCTCTACATCTCTCCATGGAATATAGTGATGAGATTTGGGGAGAAGGGAAACCATAGTCCAAGGTATATTAGCTCTTTTGAGATCCTTGATCACATCAGAGTAGTGGCCTATTGACTAGCACTCCCACTGAACCTATCTAAAGTATCAAATGCATTTCATGTATCACTTTTAATGATGTACATACACGACCCATCACATGTACTCAATCCATAGGTTGTATAATTAGATAATGACCTATCCTATGAATATATGTCTGTGAAGATCTTAGATTATAGTGAAAATGTTCAACAAAAAATATAATAACCCCCATCAAATTGTTTTGGAGAATTGAAAAGTTTTAAGAAGCAACATGGTAACTAGAGTAAGTGATGAGGCAGAGTTACCCTCATAAGTTTTATTGTGGGATAAGAAATTTTAGGGGAGAAATTTCATAAGGGCGAATAATTTAATGATCCAAATGAATATTTATAAAATTCTCTTTCTTTTAATTTCTTATGGATATAGAAAACACATGCACTTTTTTAGTATTATTTTTGTTGGGATTAGATTTCCATTATGTATCCATAGTATTTATAATATAGCCTTTGAACAATGGTCACACAAATGATATAAATATATGGTTAAAAAACACTTTCAACACAAAGGAGAGGATGGCCTCATCCATTAGACTCGGGTCGTACCAAGCTCATTATTTCATACCATGGGAAGGAGGTAGTGTCACTGGGCATCGCTCTTGTCCAATCTATATATGAGATTTAACATTTCAAGCTTGAATGATATCGCCTATGGGGGAAGGTCAAGTTAATAGAGATTACCACCCTAGCATTGTTATCCAAGCCGCCTGACTTGTCTGTCACCATCGCACACCTTTCCTTTAGGAAATATGCGGCCGTTATAAAGGGTTATGTAATAATTTTTTATTTACTTATTAAGAAATCCATTTTTATAAATAAATTTCTTATTCCATAAACTCCTTTATGATAATATTATTTCTTAAAAGAATGAAAAATTATATAAATTGTGTTTTTCGGTAAAAATAGAAATTTTGAGAAATATATAAATTATTATATTAAAACAAGGCTTTTTTAATATTAGTATAAATTTTTATTATAAATGATGATTTTATCAGTTATCTATCTATAAATTATTAGGTATTATGTTTGATAAGAGTTATAATTTATTTATACATAAAATTGATATTTTTAAAGAATTTATTTTAATGAATTTTTGAATTTTTGAAATAATTAATATTTCAATGAAGTATTATCATCAAATAACTTTTCTGAATAACAAATGAGTATTTATTTTTTATTAAGTCAAACGTAATTTTTATTAAGGTTTAAAACTATTTATGTAAAACCCAGTGAATTTCCAATAAATATCGATTTTCATTTTAAAAGTGAATATTCACATGTTTATAAAATTAATTAGATAAACTGAATATTATTTTTAGAATCATGATATTGAAAATTTTAAATGGTGAATGTTTCATTATTTTCTGAGACAGTCAAATTTTTGGGTAAAAATTAAATAATAGATTAATATATATTACGTTCTATTGCATCATGATGACCCCAAAATAGTGTAATAAATACTATTATGAGTAATATAGTCCCAATATATATTTTCCCATTAAAATAATGTGATTTTATATTTTTTTACTTATTTACTAAAGCCTTGCTGAATCCTCCCAAATGTATAATATATGTTAGGATTTAAAATTAATTTTTTTAATAATGTGACTCACCTCTACATATGAAAGGATAATATTTGAATATGTTCAACAATTGGCCTTTTAAAGTAATTTTTCCAATCCTTCTTGAAAAAAACCATGGGAAAAACCACGGTATGGTTTGTGGTTTTGAGTATTTAATTATATAGGTTCCAAAACCTTTGTTTGTGAAATATTAAAGAATTCCCCTATCATTTCCTATACAAACCCAACCAATATCCCATTTCTCTTCAATAAAAATACATGGATAATGTCCTGAATCTATCCTAATATCTCTAAAATCCCCCAAGTCACTGTATTCTCTCATGAATCCCCTCATAAAACTTTTGAAGTCACACATCCAAGTAAGGGATTCCTTCCTTTCACATTTTTGTCCAAGTATCTTTATGCTATTATACCCTTTTTATTTTGAATTAAAAATGTTGGGGTATAATTTATCACATCATCAATACATCCCTCTTTATTTTTTAATAATCAGAGACCTATTTATCTACCATCAATTCCTCCCATTTACACTTGTTATCGTGCCTAAATTTCATAAGAACTATTCCATTTATCCTCTTTCTTAATGTTTATTTATTATGTTACACCTTAGATTTCCAAAATCCACCTTTTGGGACATGTATTAATATGACCTTGTTACAATCTATTTCATATAAAAATTATCATATACCCCTTTCTCTCTCATCAACCATTTTTATGAATTTTTATGCAACATCATTAGGATGCCACAATTTCTCCACAATTTTCTACGCCAAAATCATCATGCAATGAATACCATGCTGATTTCAATATCAAGTATATTCACCATTATTCACATATATGTATTGATTATATAATATCATTTATGTATTCTATATTTATTTATCATGGAAATTTTTTTTATGTTGAATGAATCGATGTTATATGATCTATGTGGAACACTTGAGAAAGAGATGGAAATGATTGTGAATGGTGCACCCTGATATCACTCCAATGCATTGGGTAAGGTTTAGTATCAAGATATATCATGAAGGGAAAGAGGTTTACCTGATTCCATTTAGTACTTTTTTTATTTTTTGTATAGCATTTTACCTAATTTCTTTATGTTAATGATAGAATGTTTTATGTTGTTGTTGCATTTCCATGTTATGGTAATATTGTTATATCATGCCTTTATGTTCATGTTTCTCTTACACTCCATCATTATGCCTATAGCCAAACATGTATTTTATTCATCATGTTATTCTTTTTTTACTCCCTTACTAGGCTTTATATCTCACACTTTTTTTTGTATGACCTCAGGTTATCCCAGGCATTGCTCAGTACGAAGGAATGCTGTGATCATGTAAAAGAAGTTTTCAATAAAGATGTTGTATTTTATGTCTTATGTTCTCATGTAATGTTTTTGAGCATAAAATAAACTAGTACTCTAGATCTTATGGGTTTTATTAAGTTCATTTTTATGTATTAAGTCATTTTTAAATGTGAAATAATGACAATGGTTATTGTAGATGGTATCATAGGTAGGATTAGTTTTCTTTATTAGGGTTCTAAAACTCTATTGAAAGCCTTAGGGATTAGACTGTGTATAATAAAGTAATACCTATGTTTTAGTGAGTATATAGTAAGTGTTTATCATGAAAATACATCCCTGTCAAGATACAAACATGTAGTTGTGGGTGTGGCACATATGCATCTAGGGGTAAAACCTAAAAACTCCACTTTGAGCTAGACTCGAACAAGAAATGGTGCATGAAAATAAAACTTTCTACACTCATGGTGTGACACTCTCAAATGTATATGATTAGGTAAATTAATTAGATTATTATGAACCATTATTAATTTAGAAATAAAATCCCATAAGAATATATGTTATGAAATAGATCCTGGATAACATAGATTGAAGCCTTGAAATCCATAAGTTAAGAAAATAAATGTAATTTATAAGTTATCCGTCTATGTCATTGGATTCCCCAATATCTTTTGAATAGTTTAAAATAATTAACCCTAATGTTTATTTTAATCTAGATAACGGGCATAAATAGGAGGACTCGGGCTAAAAACCAATGTGATGATCAATATGATGTTTGTTCTAGTGATATGGCCAATCTGATTGGAGCGAAAATCGAAAACATTGTCCTGATAATATATCTATTGACTCTAGTGTTTAATAGAACCATGGGAAAGAAGAATTCCCACCCCCCTATGAAATAACAAGTCACAATTGATAGATTCATGAGACCAAAGACTAATACCTTCAATGGATCATCTAATACCTCATTCACTCAACAAACGATCAACTCTATTGAGAAGATCACCTCAATCCTTCAATTTTACAAACAAGATAAGGTTAATCTGGCTTTATATCCTATGGATGTTGAATGTAATCAAGGGTTAACATTGATAATAAATACAAAGCCTAAGAAAAAGATCGAGGCGTTTGAAAGGAATAATTTTAGAATTTTTTTTTTCAATAAATATTTTCCCAGCACCCTCTATCATTAGATGGAAATAGATTTTCTTTGCTCCCAAGAAAAATTATACTTAATCAGTTGAGGAGCATGAGGAAAAATTTATCGAACATGCAAGATACAGCTCATGTTTTTTCTTCACCCTCGAATTCAAGGTTGATCGAATCTGTGGTGGGATAAATACTATCATATAAATATCTGTGGTGATCCAAGAAATTTAAAGCTATTAGAAGATTTTATTATGTTCCATGAAAGGTGAGATGTATTTCAGCCAATATCATGGGTATAATTGGAATATGAAGCAAAAATTGTATTTTAATTATGGTTGTCTGATGGAAAAAATCAATGGTGGTATGAAATTAAGGCATCCCACTTTAAAAATTTGCAAGAAAAAGAACCCTATAAATTTCTTGAAGTGGAAGAGGAAATGATTTAGGTGAAGAATAGAAGGGCACATTGCTGACGATTTTCGATGAGAGAAACCCACTAGTGTGGTAGAGGAATTGAATTCTCCAGTAGACCCTCATCACATTGTTCATTGTTACAACTGCAAATAAATACGACACTTTGTGAGCCAGTTCCCTAATCCAATGGTAAATGGAGGCATCCAACAACCTCAAAGCCGCAAGAGAGATATTTTTCCATTAAAACCACAAAATTGTATCCCAAAAATGAAGTGGTGTTTTGTATGCTATTTATTCATTCAATAATATCAAACATAAATTTTGATTCAGTTTCTACAAATTCTTTTATATCATGAATATTTAGAAGAATAATCCTAATACCTCCACAAATCATGGATGTAGAGATGTGTGTGAGAACAACAAATGGGGAAATTATTTCATCCCATAAATATAACTCCTCCCCGGTCATACTTTCTGGATTGAACATCCCAGAGAACCTCATTATACTACCTCTTATGGAATTTTATTAAATTCCTTGTATGGTTTGGATTTCCCTATATAGAGCCAACATAAATTTCTACGAGGGAAAAATTACACTTAATATGGTTGATCCACCCCTAATTCTATAAAATCGCAGTGAAGAGGGTGAATATTCTTTAGCACCATCATCTCAACCATAGGTATTAATTCCCAATGTGAGAACATATCATTCAAAGATGATTGATTCTACGTAAGGAATCATCCTTAATGGCATGCCAATTCTACAAGAATTACCTGATGTGTTTCCCATGTATTTTCTTAGACTTACCCTTAGAAGTGATGTTGAATTCTCGAATGATCTTATACTTGGGGCATCACCAATATCCAATAATCCCTTTATAATGGATATTGTAGAGCTTAAGGATCTAAATAAAAAACTACAAGAGAATATGTATTAAGGGTTTATACACCCAAGTGCATCACTGTGGGGTGAACCGGTCCTATTCATCAAGAAGTAGGAAGGGTAAATGAACCCGTGTATTGATTATCATGAGCTCAACAAAATCCAGATAAAGAAAAAATATCATTTTCCAAGTACTTGTGACTTGTTCAATCTGCTACATGGATCTCAATATGTCTCCATGTTGGATATTTATTCAGGATATTACCATGAAGGGTGAAGAAGGAGGATATCACCAAGACTTCTTTTCATACAAGGTACAGGAACTATGAATTCATTTTAATTCCTTTTGAACTCACTAATGCTCCAGCAATCTCCATGGAATTTATGAATAGAGTATTTATAGATTACCTTGAAATTTTTTTATGTACTTTATTGAAAATATTATTATATACCATAAAACTAAGGAGGATCATGAGGAAAATCTAATAATTTTACTAGAGACTTTGAGAATGGATATGCTATATGAAAATTACAGTAAGTGTGAGATTCATTTGAGGGAAGTCTCATTTTTGGGGCATATCATCACAAGTAATGGGATATCTTTGGATCCCTCTAAAACAATTAATTGAGGGATTGTCAATATCTATGATGGATGTTCATATCATCTTGGGGTTAGCTAGATATTATCACCGATTTGTGAGAAATTTCCCACGATTGTCAAACCCTATTACCAAGATAACATAGAATAGAGTCTTGTTTTCATGGAATGATGAAAGTGAATAAATCATCATGTAGTTGAAGAAGAGGATAATCACCGCCCTAGTGCTCACACAACCCACAAGTGGGGATCTTTTCTTAATCTTCAAAGATGATTTAATAAAGGGAATGGGTTGTATGTTGATGTAGAATGACAAATTCATCACCTATGTGACAAATAAGTTGAAAATTCATGAGAAAAACTATCACACACATAATATGAAGGTGGAAGCTGTGTTCATTTCATTGAAAATATGGTGAAATTATCTCTTTTGGGAAAATTTTGAAATATATATGGATCAAAAAAGACTCAAATATACATTCACAAATAAATATATAAATAAGAACCAATGAATATGAAAAGATCTCATCAAGGATTACAACTTCTTAATTCATTACCACCATGGGAAAGTGATCAAGATGAAAAATTTTATATATAGAAAAGGCCCAACAATTCTATCATTGATGAAAATTGAAATGCATCCAGTCTTCCAAGATTTGGAGAATATGGACATGAGAATCATAAAGAGGGGAACTTCATCAATCCTTTAATAAATGATTACTCAACCATCTCTTCTGAAAAAGTTAATGGATGCTCAAAAATATGAAGTTGGAATTCTGAAGAATGTGTAAACTATTATAAAAGGAAAAATCATGGATTTCAATGTCAATGTATAAGGAATTGTCATATTTGTGTCTAGACTATTTGTTCTATCAAATTCATAATTAAAGAAATATTTTTTGGATGATTCCCATACTTTGAATTTCTCCATCCACCCAAAAAATACACAGATTTATCATGATATTTGAGAGCCTTATTGAGGGCATAAAATGAATAAATAGATCACTGAATATACATCATAGTGCTTGGAATGTAATCAAGTGATGGATGATAATCATGAGTCGATGTAGATGATGTAACCATTACACATAACAAAATGGAAATGGGAGAATATCACCATATAATTTTTCATCCAAATTACAAAGGCATACATAGGAAGAAATACTATCTAGGTTGTTGTGAATTTTCTTAAAAATACTACACACATCATTAAAATTCGATAGGATTTCTCATTGGATCAAATTGCATGGATATACATCCTTGAATTTTTAAGGATGAATAGTTTACCACTATGGATTATATGTGATCAAGATTCAAGATTCAACAATATGTTCTGGAAGAGTATCCAACACTCTTTGAATACTGAGCGGAAATTTAGTATGACATATTATCTTCAAATTTATGTCCAATCTATAAGGACTATCCAAACACTTTAGGACATGTGGAGATAATTTTGAATGGAATTTAAATGATGATAAGATCAACATCTTACTCTGATTGATATCTCTTATAACAATAATTTCCACTCAAGCATCCAAATGGATACTTATGAAGCCCTTTAAGGGAAGAGGTGTAGAACACCAACATTTTGGGATATATAAGGGGATATAAAACTTATAGGTATATAAATATTCGAATAAATTTTGGTGAATGTTATGACCCTCCAGAAGCACATCAATGCTACCTAGAGTCAAAAATAGAGCTATGCTAACATCCATAGATGATTCCATGAGTTTGATATTGGAGATATGGATTTTTTTTGCATATCTCCATGTAAGTGAGAGATGAGATTTGGGAATAAGGTAAAGCTTAATCAAAGGTAAAATGCTCCTTTTGAGATCCTTTATCCCATCGATGTAGTGGCATGTCAACTAGCACTCCCACAGAACCTATCTCATTTACATGATGTATTCCATGTATCAATTTAGAGGACATACATACCTTACCCATTGCATGTACTCAATTAATTAGTGGTACCATTATGGAATGAAATCTCTTATGGAGATAAACTGGTAAATATCTTATATCGTAGGGAAATTTTTTTATGAAATATGAAATTTTTTCTTTTTAATGTGTTTTGGAGAAACCACATGCTTGTAGAAGAAACATGGGATTTGGAGGAAGTGATTTGGTAGAGTTATCCACATTTGTTTTACTGTGGGAAAGGAAATTTCAAGGGTGAAATTTCTTTAGGGGGGAATTTATTAATAACCCAAACGTTTATGGACAACATTAACTTTCATTTAATGTCTTATGGGTATAGAAAACAAATGAACTTATTTTTTTTATTATTTTTGGGGTTTAAATCACCGTAATGTATTGTTACTATTGATAATATATCCATTTAATAATGATAATACAACTTATATAAATATATGGTTTAAAAAATACTTTCAACACAAACAAAGGAGAGGATGTCCTCATCCAGTCGTCCTGGGCCATACGAAACACTTTTTCAAGATCTTCAAAAGGAGGTATCATAACTGGGATTTTTTCATAGTCGATCCAAATATGAGAATCAACTAGTTAAGATTAAATGGAATCACCTGCAGAAGAAGTTCGTGTATATAGAAATTACCACCCGTGCAATGTTTTCTAAGCCACCACAAGTGTTTATCATCAACACACACTTTACCCTTAGTTCTTATGTGAGTGTTAAAAGGTGTTTTATAATATTGGTTACTTATTATGTAATTTATTTAATAAATAAAATTCTTATTCCATAAACACCTTTTTGATAATAGTTTTTCTTAATAGAACAATAAATTTGATAAATTGAGTTTTCAGGTAAAAATGGTAATTTTGGGAAATATATATATTATTCTAATAAACCAAGGTTTTTTATTAATAACATAATAAAAAAAGTTTGTATAAATGATAATAATATAATTTCACTATCATTAAATGATTTGGTAATTAGTTGGAAAAGAGTTAAATTTTTTATGATAAAAAAATAAAGTGTATTTTTTTAAAGAATTTATTTTAAGGGATTAATGAATTTTTTAAATAATTAATATTTTAATAAAATTTTATCTTCAAATTACTTTTATGAATAATAAATGGGTATATAATTTTTATGAAATCAAATTTAATTTTTATTATGGTTTTAAAACCATTTTTGTCAAAACCCATGAATTTTCAAAAAATGTCTGCTGTCATTTTAAAAGAGAAAATTAAAATATTTATAAAATTATTTATATAAAATAAATATTATTTTTGATATCTGCATTTTGAAATTATTCAAAAGTTATGTTTTCATAATTTTCATAGAAAGTCAAATTTTTGGGTAAAAAATAAATAATATATTTGTTGTTTGTTTTATGACACCATAATGACCCCAAAATGATGTAATAAAAACAATAATGAGTATTTTTTGACAAATATAGTTTTTACCATTAAAATAATGATATTTTTGATATGTTTTACTACTTTTATAAAGACTTTGTAAATCCACCAAAATGTATAAAATATTTTATGATATTAAATTTATTTTTTAATAATGTGACTCTCCTCCACATAAGTAAGGATAATTTTTTAATATGTTCAGCCATTGGCATAATAAAATAATTATTTCTACTCATATTCTGAAACAAACCATGGTAAAAAATACATGGGATGTTTTTTGGTTTTGAATATTTAATTATATAGGTTCTAAAACCAATGTTTGTGAAATATTAAAGAATTATCAAATCATTTCCTATATAAACTCACCCAATCTACCACTTTTTTCACTAAAATTTTATATAGCACTTCATCACTATATCCTCCTCTCTATATAATCCCTATATAAACCCTCGAGCACTCAGGAAGCCCCACTTCAAGCATTTTTAGTCACACATCCAAGTAAGGGATTCATTTATTTCTCATTTCTATCCCTAATATTTTATGTTGTTATACCCTCTTATATTCAATTAGACATGTTGAGGTATGATTTCACACCTCACTCATACATAAATATTTATTTATGAATGATTATAGACCAATTTCACATTCATTAATCCCTCCCATGTGCACCACTTACGATGCCGAAATTTTGTAAGAGTTAATCCATTTCTCCACTTTCTTGAAGTTTCATTACTATGTTACGCCGTCTATTTCCCAATTGATTTTTTTGTGAAATGTTTTAATATGACCTCTTTACTTTCCATTTTATTTAAATATAATGAGAGGCATGTTTCTCTCACATAAAACATTTTTATGAATTTCTATGTCATGTTGTTAGGATGCCGAAACTATACTGTGATTTTCCATACTAAAATCATCGTGTAGTGAATTCCATTCCCATTTATCTATCAATGATATTAATTTATAATAACATATAATTATTGATTATAGAATTTAATGTATTTATTACACATTTCATTATCTTTAAATAAATTATTATTTTTAATGAATCCATGTTATATGATCTATGTGGCACAAATAAGAATGATATTGGAATGATTATGAAGGACCCGCCCGGATAGAACTCCTATGCATTGTGTAATGTTTAGTATCCTGATACATCATGTTAGGAAAGGGTTTTACCTGAATCCTTTTTGGAAACGTTTACACTATGTTGGGATAGGGGTTTACCTAATTCCTTTATTCTAATGATTCAATTTTTTAAGTTGTTCCCACATTTCCATGTTATGATAATCATTATATATCATGAATATATGTTCACGTTTCTCTTACACTCCATTGATATGACTATTTCCAAATATGTATTGTATTCTTCACATAAATCTTTGTTTACTCTCTTACTATGATTTATGATCTCTCTATTATTATGTATGTCATTATGTTATCCCATGTAATGATAAGTATGAAAGAATGTTATGGTAATGTATTAAATTTTATAAATAAATATGTTGTATTTTATGTTTTAAGATGTCATGTAATTTTCATAATCACCAAAGACACTAGAAAACTCGATCATTTGGTTGGTATTATGTGAATTGTTTTGTAATAAATCATTTTCAATACATAATAAATAATAGGGTTGTTATAGTTGGTATTAGATGATTGGTTTAGTTATTTTGGGATTAGGGTTATAAAAATCTTGTGAAAGCCTTAAGAATAAGACTGGGTATAAGAAAATAATCCCTAAATATTTCTGAGTATTGATTAAGTGGTTTATCATCAAAATAAATCCCTATATGTATAATAACAAATAGAGGTGGATCTATCATAGATGTATGTACAGGTCAAACCCGAAGACGCCACTTTGAGCTGGACTCGAACAAGAACCAGTGCACGAAAATGGGCCTTGTTTCACTCTTGATCCTACACTCCCAGGGGATATTCTTGGGTGAATTAATAATCATAGTATTAACCATTATTATGGTATTAAAAAAATTCCATAATAATATATGTTAGGATATAAATTAAGGATAAAATAGATTGAAGCGTAGAAATTCATAATTTAACAAGATTGATGTAATTTAAAAGTTATAGATTTTTTTCATTGGATTCCCTTTTATTAGTTTAATAGTTTAAAATAGTTACCCCCAATTGATCTTTTATTCTATCCAATGGTTGGTAACATGAGGACTCATGCTAACAACCGATTCAAAGGTCAATGTAATGGATATTCTAGTTAGATACCCAATTTGATGGGAGTGGGAATTGAAAACTTTTTCATGTGAACCTATCAATTGACTCATGTTTTTAAAAGAACCATGGGTCGAGAGGAATGTCCAGCCCCCCTCACAAGAAATAATAGGTTTCAATCGGGACCTTCATGAGACAAAGGCCTCCTACCTTCAATGGATCATTTGATCCCTCAATCACCGAACAATGGATTAACTCCACTGAGAATATATTCTCCATCATTAAATGTTACAAACAATAAAGGTTAATATGGATTCTTATAGTATGGAGGTGGAAGCTGGTCAATGGTGGATATTGATAAAAAATATGAATCTTGGGGAAGATATCTAGTCATTGTAATTGAATGTTTTCTGGAAAATATATTTTTGATAAATATTTTCCTAGCACCCTCCATCTAATGATGGAATGGGATTTCATTTCAGTCAAGAAAATAGATGATTAATCTATTAGGATGTAAGAATAAAAATATACTTAAAATTCATGATACACATATGGATTTGTTGTTACCCCATAATTCCCAGATGATTGCTTCCTTTTTGGGCTAAAACCCAGCCTATATAAATCCCATGTGATCTGTGACATTGAATATTTTTATGATATAGTCTGATGTTTCCTCAAAATTGAGATGGAGTTATGTGAATATGAGGGGTGTCATACAGATAAGAAGTGGAATGTGGACTTTAATTCTAGAAGTTTGATGAAAAAAATCAATGGGTATTTGAAATTAAAGCATCCCATTTGACAATGGTGTGGGAAGAAGAACCTTAGAAATTACCTTAAGGGGAAGAGGAAATGATTCATTTGTGGATGAGAAGGGAACCTTTCTAACAATTGGTGATGAGAGAAACCCACTAGTTTTTTAGATGAATGGAATGCTCTGGTCAACCCTTAGTGAATGGTTCATTTCCACAAAGGAAAGGAACTGGGGAACTTTGTGAACTAGTGCCCTATGACAAGGGTAATTGGAGGAAAACAACAACCTCCACGGAAGCAAGGGTGATATTTTTTCCATTACTACCATCAAAGAGAATCCCAAAAATGAAGTGGTTAAATGTATACTAGTTATTAATTAAATAATTGTGAATATGATTTTTGATTATACATCTACATATTATTTTATATCCTGAAAAATTAGTAGAATAATCCAAACACCACCAAAAATTATGGAAGTGTAGTGGTCGAAGAGAACGAAAATAGGGAAGTTATTGCATCACATGAATATAAATCCTCTTCTATAATAACTTTTGGGTTGAACTTCCCATCACACCTCATCATAATTCCTCTAGTGTAATTTAATGCAATTCATGGCTTGTATTGGCTATCCCTATATTGAGCCAATATAAATTGATGTGAGAGGGAAATCAGTCTCCATATGGTGAATCGATCCACAATTCTGTACAAATGCAATGAGGATGGAGAATATTATTTAAGACCATCATATCAGGCATGGATATAACTTCCATATAAAAACATGTATTTCTCATAAATGATTGAGTCTAAGGAAATAACCATCTTGGAACTCATACCTATTGTACAGGAACTTGCTGAAGTGTTTTCCTAAAGAAATTCTTGGACTTCCACCTAGATAAGATGTTGAATTCTATAATGATCTTATAATTGGGGAATTTTTGATTTCCAAGAATCTTTATAGAATGGATATTGTGGAGCTTAAGGAGATAATGAAACACCTACAAGAGAATCTGGATAAAGGTTTTATATTCCCAAGTGCATCACCTTGGGGTTCACTTGTCCTCTTCATCAAGAAGAAAGATAGGTCAACATGAAATTGAATTGATTATTGTGAGCTCAAAAAATCATGATAAAAAATAATCCTTTTGAAAAAATTGATGAATTGTTCAATAATTTATGTGGAGAACATTAGTTCTCCAAGGCGGATCTATGGTTGAGATTTTACCATGTAATGGTAAAGATGGAGGATATCCCCAAAACTACTTTTTATACAAGGTACAAGGATTATGAATACATAATAATTCCTTTCAGACTCACTAATTCTCTATAAATATTCATGGACATGATGAATATAGTCTTTAGAGATTACATAAACAAATTAATGGTAGTCTTTCTTGATGATATTCTAATATACTCCATAACCAAGGAGGATCATGAGGTGCAACTAAGAACTGTACTAGAGACCTTGAAAATGGATAATCTCTATGAAATGTATAGAAAGTGTGTGTTCTAAATGAGGTATGTCTCATTCTTGGGGAATATAATCATAGTAAATTGGATATTAGTGTATCCTTCAAAAAAATCTATTGAGGGATGGCTGAGTCCAACATCTATGATGGATATCTGTTGCTTCCTAGGATTTCCTAGATATTAGCAATGATTAGTGAGAATTTTTTTCATGATTTTCAATCCCTCTTACCAAGATAACTCAGAATAGAGTCAAGTTTTCTTGGAATTATGAATGCAAAGAAAGCTTCATTGAGTTGAAGAAGAGGCTAATCACATCCCCTGCTCTCACACTACCCACAGGTGTAGAACTTTTCACAATCTTCAGTGATAATTCAAAGAAGGTCATGGGTTTTGTGTTGAATGAAAAAGTATCTTCCATATGCCTAAAGGCAGTTAAAACTTCATGAGAAAAACAATCCCACACATGATAAAGAGTCAGAATCTATGATATTTTAATTGATAATATGGTGGAATTATCTCTTTGGGGAAATGTGTGAAATTTATACGGATCAAAAAATCCTCAAATATATATTACCATAGAAAAATATGAACATGAACCAAGGAAGATGGTTAGAGCTCATCATGTATTACGAATTCGCAATTCATGTCCACCCTTGGAAGGAGAACAAGGTGACATATGTTCTATTTATAAAGTATGTAGTAATTCTATGATTGATTTTAATTTAAAAGGATCCGATCTTCTTAGATTTGATGAATATCTACACGGTAATCATATATAAGGGAACATCATCGATCCATTCATAAATAATACCCAACCATATCTTTTGTAAAAGACAAAGGATGACCTAAAATATTGTGTGGGAATTAAGAAGAAAGTGGAAACTATTAAAAAAGTGGTATCCTCAGAGTTTAATGTTAATAAAAAAGTAATTGTTTGATTTTAGTCAGGTATATGTGTTCCATAAAATCCATAGATAAATAAATATCTTTTTGATGATTCAAATAGTTCAACATTATCCATACCCCCAGGAAACAAAAATATGAATTTGGGTCCCTAATAGAATTATTGGTGGGATAACATGAAGAATGAGATTTCTGAAAATAATTCAATGTGCATAATGTCAAATAAACTGAAGGATGAGTGAAAAAATGTCCAAGGGGATGATGAAACTATTAACCATACCTACATGGACATAGGTGAACATCACCATGGACTTGGTCACCAAACTTATGATGAAATCCATTGGAAGTAATACTATCTTGGTTTTTGTAGAACATCTTAGAAAGACTACACACCTCATTGCAATTGAAGATTATTTGTCATTGGATAAACTGTAAGAGATATACATTAGAGAATTGGTAAGGATGCATTGTGTAACACTATCAATTATATCTGATTGAGATCCAAGATTCACCTTTTTGTTCTGGAAGAGTCTCCAAAACTATCTGAATACTAAAATGAACATCAGTATGACTTATCATCCTCAAATGGATAGAAAATCTGAGAAAACTATCAAAAAACATGGGGACATGTTGAGAGAATACTCAAGGTACTTAAAAATGGATGGGTCAACATCTTTCTCTTTTAAAGTTCTTTTACCCAAACAGCTTCTACTCAAGCATCCAAATGGCTCATTACGAATCCCTTTATGGGAAGAGGTGATGAACACCAATATGTTGGGAGGAATTGAGAGGGTGAAAAATAATAGGTCCATAAATGTTCAATAAAAGGGTGGAAAAGGTTAAGACCATATAGAAGCACAATAATGTTTCTTAGAGTCGACAAAAGAGTTATGCTAACAACCTTCAGTGAGACCTAGATTTTGATGTTGGAGATACCGTTTTACTCTGAATATCTCCATGGAAGAGAGTGATGATATTTGGGAAGAAGGGAAATCTTAGACCAATGTACATCAGCCATTTTGATATCCTTGATCACATCAGACTCATGGACTATCAACTATAATTCTCATGCACATCATGTATGAAAGGCCATGTGATGTGCATGATGAATTCCATATAATGACCCAAAAATGATGTAATAAATGCCATAATGGGTATTCGAGGCCCAATATTTGTTTTTCAATTAAGAAAATGTGATTTTATTTTTTTATACTTATTTTATAATAACTTAGAAAATCCACCAAAATGCATAAAACAATTTATGGTTTTAAATTCATTTTTTTTAATAATATGACCCAACTTCATGTATGAAAGACCAGTATTTTAATTTTTTCGGCCCATGGCCTTATAAAATAAAGTTTTCCACTATTATTTGGTCAAAAACTTGGGAATAGACCATGTTCTGTATTGTCTTTTTGAGTATTTAATTATATAGGTTCCCAAATCGAATTTTGTGAAATATTAAAGATTTCACCTCTCATATCATATGTAAACCCACCACATCTGTAACACCCCGAGATTTTATGATATATATATATATATATTAATTTCTTTCATATATTCTATTGTACACTACACCTAGATTATCTTGCACTATATGCAACACCGTATTAGCTTGCAGTATACACAACACTATTCTTGGATCGTGTTACACACAATTTCACGTTCGTTAGATAGTAATTATTCTACGCAACATTGAGTGTGTGTATATATATATATATATTCAATTTATAAATTAAATATGGTTGGATTATGTTATATGCAAAAACAAAGGAGTCTTACACTACACACAACCCTGATTTTGCTTGCATTACACATAATCACGACCTTCCTTGATAGCGTGTGTTGTACGCAATATCGGGTTTCACTAAACAAAGATATATGGTTATAATATTATCATGAACTAGCCTTTATGAATATTATTAACTAAATTTTTAATTTTATAACATTATTTTCATCTTACACAATTTATAGAACATGGTATGAGAACAAAATAAAATTTTCAGGTAAAATAAATATTTTTCAAAAAATGTAGTTTTGTAGCCTTTTAATGGCACACACATTTTAAATATAATTTTTGAAAAGTTTATAAGTTAAATTTTACAAAATAAACTTCTTCTTTTAAATCAGGATATAAAAATTTACATTGGATAAAGTTTTGATATTTTTTTGACAACGTTCTTATTTTGATGAATAGTAAAAACACGCTAATTTTTACTTAAAAACAACTTTTTTTCATCGAGATAATTTATATGGTTAAATTATAATAGTAAATTGTTTAAAGTATAAATATAATATATTTTTACCATTTAATATAACTTATGTCATTATAATTGATTTTACATTGAATTCTTAGGTTAAATCAATTCAATCTTTTGCAATGTTTTAAACAAAAACCCGTTTTTTCAACAACAGGATTAATTTTAGATTAATTACTGCAACTTCTATGTTTAAAATTTTTAAAAATGGATTCCATATTTGGAATAAGTAGGTCCAAATTTTGTTAATAGTCTACTTTTTATTTTTGGGTATTGTGAATAATAACTACGGTAAATTTTATTTACCACAGTTAAAGGTAAATTAGGTAATTAAGGTTAAATATAATATCATAAAATTACTCTAACACTTGTCTTAACATAATTGGATGATTATATTTCTTCCTAAGAAATATTTGGGTCGAAATGGAATCCATTGGAACCCACATGGAGGTGATTAAGTCCTTTAATTTATTTTATTTTAAAGAAAGTGAAATATGTCTCACTCAAACTTTGAAAATTTTATTATTTTTTATATAACGTTATATAGAATATAATTTCGATTATAAATACTCATTTGAAAGATAAAATGTTTTTCTTTATCATGGTAATTTCTTTGTAATTTTTATGAAATATTTAATTACCTTAATATCTCATACATTAAGGATGTAGAAATTGTTTATTTAGTGAAAGATCAATAATATAGTTTTAATTAAAATAATAATACCCCTCAAAAAGACTAGACACTTGACCAAACCTTATTGGTCGAGTATATATATACCATAATCATACAAGGGTCTATTTGTGGACCATTTAGAGCGTTATAAAACAGATTATGACATTTATATTATTTTATTTTAAATGATGTAAAAGATGTCACCTTCATAATTTAATAAATATAACAATTTAAATGTTGTTATTTTAAGATGATAAATTCGAGTAAAAATATTATTATGAAATTTATTATATTTATATTCATCATAGGATTTTAGTTTTAATTTTTATGTAAATAATAAGCATATTTAATGATTATACAAAAATGATGTATTAATTTATTTATTAAGATAAATATCTAATAAATGTTTTTATAAATATTACAATAAACATTATATGAACTAATTAATGTTCTAAAAAAATTTTATAGATGAATATGAAATTTTAGTAATATATTAAACATTTTTTTAGAATATATCCCCTGTGTGTGTTTTATTTAAAATTAAATAATTGAATAGTGTCAAAATTAACACTATTGTTATTTTATAAAAATAACATATTATTAAATTGTTTAAAAAAAACAAAAATATTTAAAAATTATAAATTGAAATTTATATGGTATAAAATGTCATAAAATACCTAATTATGGATAATTAAAAACACATAAGTAATTATTTATAAGAATTTAAAATTTAGAATATTATTACCACAAATAAGATTAAATAAATTAAATAAGGATAAATCAAAATAATAAGGTTTAAAATAATTTTCCAACATGTCTAAATTTTATTGGTTGATGAGATTACAACCCTATATTACCTCATATCTGAATTTGAGTCAGTTTGGAAAATTTTATGTGGGGTTTGAGTTTATTATTAATTAATATTTTTGAGGTTTCCAAAAGTGCCCATCTCTTCCCTTATAAAAGGATACCTCCTCCCTCTCCTCCTCACACCACTCTGAGCCTTCAATCTTGACCAAATCCTAAAAATTTATCTTATCCACATCTTTATAAACCTACTATAGGTCCTGGTCTTCTTCCCAGACCAGCTTTAGTGCCCTAAGTGGAGGTTACGAGGAGACGCGTCGAAGAAGAGGTAATCTCTTCTACCAATTATTTCAAGTTTCTTTATTATTCTACTTCCTCTTATTTAGTTGTTTCATTATAATGTAATAAAATAAGTATAAATAATATACTGATATGTTATTATAAATATTAAACAACCCTGTTTCACCTTCTACCCATCCTACGAAAAATGAAATCACCGCACGTGCGTATGTACGGAATACCATCTCCATGCCGTGGTGTAATCTATTTTTCCACCACCACCTTACATGGATGGGTATAATGATGTAAAGAATAACTATATATATGGTTATTATAATATGATACTAATTATGAGATATTATATCATCTACTCTAATTCCATTCCATAATTATTGGAACGATATCATCACTTGTGAGTACGTACGGATTACTGTCTCCACTACGTGATGAGATTCATTCTCCATGTTTAACATTCAAGAATGATTATAAAGTTTACATATTAAATAATCATGTAATATATTTCATATTAATGATACTATAATTATTTATATTTTATTTACTTACTTCCATTCAATTTAATAAGGAAACGAAAACAACGTTCATGCGTATGTACGACCTACCGTCTCCATGAACAATGTATTTATTTC
This sequence comes from Viscum album, assembly GCA_963277665.1. NCBI lineage: Eukaryota > Viridiplantae > Streptophyta > Magnoliopsida > Santalales > Viscaceae > Viscum > Viscum album. The sequence goes on from OY728153.1 coordinate 1,660,808,293, forward strand.
CATTTATTGATCTATAATATATATGTATATTATGAATATATATTATATATAAATCGTGTTTTACATTCTAGATGTAATTAATCATGATCTAAGTAATCATATGAATAATTACAAGTCAAAACACGGACGATAAATGAAACGATTTTACCCAAAACGCTACTTTAACATGGAATTGACAAATGAACGGGTAATATAAAGTCGTAAGTGAATCATATATGATAACATAAATATTATTATGGTTATATTAAAAGTTAATAATATGTTTAAACCCACTATAAATGGGTCTCAGACACATATATAAGTAATTTGATATAAGGTAAGGAATAATTATTCCAATCTCGTTCTTATCCAAGATTGTTTATTCGTAAGTATTTACTGGGGTTATGTTTATCATCCAAGTCCAAGATTTCTAAAAAATGTCTTCACAAAATGTTTACTACTCTTCCATGTATGTTTAAAGTCATTTTTTCTATTTTTTTACTTTTACCACATTGTATTGAAGGAATCTTTCCTTTGTTTACCATATAAGGTACTTTTCGACTTTTCCAGCCAAAGTAGGAGAAGAATGTTTTTTTAACTTATAGGGCATGAACAGATTTTTACGGTTTCATAACACCTAATTTTCATGAAGCTTACTCTAGAATATTTCATGATTATTTTCAAAAAAATCCTTTTTTTTAAATTTAATTTAATTTCGTGAAAAGAAAATGATTTTTAAGAAGAAAGGATATTTTCCTTATGAATTAATTTCAACTGTTTTGTCAAAAATATTTTCCATATAAGAGGAAATTATTTAGTATGATTATGTTTCAAGTATAATGTATCTATTATTTACATGGTTTGATTCTTCTTATGATGAAATGATATCCATTTGTTTTATATGGATTACATTATGATGAGATGATGTTTATGAAACCCATTTTATTATTTGGGTTATGATGAATGATTTATGTTTAATTTATGTCACAAGTAAGAATGATTTATTTATGAGATGGGTGGGACCTATATCTCACTCCAAAGCATTGGGTAAAGATTTATATCTCATTAGATATACATGGATGGAACACCAAGTTAATCCAGTTCAGTGATACAGGACTGGAATAAGGATTGAACTTGATTCAAAAAGGGACTTTGTCCACTATGATGGTCTTGGCAGCAATACCTTGGCTACTATGGAAATCATATAAGGTTCTTATTGTTTTTCCACAATTACATGTTTTATTCCCATGCTATTTTATCATGGTTAATGTTATTTTATGATCTATTCCTTATGCACTACCAAGATTTATGTCAATACTCATTATTTTGATGTTTTATGTTCATGTTCTTATGTTCAAATGTTTAGGGATTGTTTTATGTTCTCCATGTTTAACCTTACTGAGAATTTGAGCTCACCCTTTTTATGTTTTATTTTCCCCAAGATATAAAGAAAGGTTTTAGCTAAGAAAACAAAAAGGAAAAGATATTTATGGGAGATGTTGAAGATCTTTCACCATGATTAGAAGATTATGCTCTGAGTTTCCAAAGACACTAAACTAATACGGTCCTTGGGCATCTGTTTTTGTCATATATTAAGTATTCCGAAAAAGTAATGTAATTTCTATATACATCAAGCTTGGGTATCTACAGTTGGTATCAGAGCGAAGTTTTAGTTAACCTTTGGAAACAAGGTTGCGAAAACTTTAATGATATCCCTAGAGATATTTCTAACGCATGTCTAGGGATGTCCCTAAGGTTAAGTATAAGTATAGGTTATAGTCATAGAATTACTGTAATGATCATAGAATTAATCCTAAGATGTTAGAGATTTAAAGTACCCCCCCTTGATTATATTGTTTTTATAGTACGAGTTTTTCCCCTAATACTATTATTTTTGGGTTTTAAGAAATGGCAAGAAATAGGAGGATTCATGTTAATGGAGGATATTATGGACAATAGAATGATATTATTCATGAGAAACCAAATGAAACAGTATTTGGATGTCTAAACACCATTATTATGCCTAATCAGAAATCTCATAATATGATCAATAATCTCAACATTGGTAAGTTTCCTAACTCAGCTGATAAGATAAAGATGGAGTTTCATGATGATCATAGAGGAAATAAAGTTCAATTTTCTTCTTGTTAATCATGTAGGAAGAGGCATCCAGGAGAATTTTTCAAAGGAACGGGAAGATGCTTTGGGTGTGGAAAAGGATACAAAGCCAACAATTTCAATGGAGAAGGTTCAGTTAACACCATATACAAGGATAATGGTATTTATAAGACATCAACAATGGTTAAATGTTTTAAATGTGGAATGTATGTGCAATATGCAAACCAATGCCCTAAGGGAAAATCTCATGAAGAGAATCATCATGTTCTTATGTGTAGTATTTATATTGATGATGATGAAGAGACTACAAATGATATGTGATATGAAATAATTGTTAAAGCTCGGTCAATGGTTTAAGAAGGTAGTGGAATGATTTATGTTTATCAAGAGTTATATTGTATAGGTAATGCTACTATGGAATAAATACACATCTAAAGATTGTTACACTATCGTTTTTCCTAAAGTATTAGAAAGTATATGTTGAATGGTACTGGTAACCATGAAAGGTTATTCATATATTTTTGGAAAGTCGAGATATTCACATAATGAAGGGATAAGGAGATATTGAGATGTTTGATAGTATTAATGAGCTCATGACTGATATAAGGACAATGTGATATAATGGTTTGAGTATATAGAAATTTTGGGATTTTGGTATGTGGAAAGACTTAACTTTTGACAGAATTCATGTTTTCACTAAGGTTTTATGGTAATTCATGTTTCAAGAGAATACATAATTAAGGTATTCACATGTCTAGAATGTGACCAACAAGATATATTTTATGATATATGGGCAATAAATGATAGTAATCACATTCTTGGTTGATGACATTTATAGTAATAGTTTATTTATAATATATGATAGGATAGAAGTATTTTCAATAAGACTAAAGGTTAGAATGGATTAATTTGGATATCAGATAGAATTGTTTAAGGCTAGAACTTTTTTTGATACTATTTCGGGAATGTTATAATAGTGTAGTTTTAGAAAAAGGACAACCCATAGGATGGGAGACAAACTATCATGTCAGAAAAGGATGCGAGAATCGAACCCCCAACCAAAGTGACTCATGCCTTTATCACTTACCATTAGCCTACAAGAAGTCCCTGGTTAGTAGAAACTAGTTTTATTTTGTTAAGCAGGATGATAAATGAAGTATAAGTCCATTTTGGAACCATATACAATTAATCTCACCATAGATGGACTTATGTATATAACTTTTTCTAAACTTATGTTTGAGACAGATGGAATGACCTATCATTCTATCGCATGATCTGCTAAAACTTCGCGAAAGACAAATTCAACTTTATTTCTTTAAGAGATGAAGTGGAAATTGGTTGAGGCATAAACAACAGTGATATTGTACCAAAATCAAGTAAGTAATTCTTTTAATTCAAAAATTCTTTAACTTTTGGAAAATGATCTTGAAAAACTAAAATGGTGTCCTAGTGGTCTCATATCTGATGAAACATATGGTACCTTAGATCATCATAAATTTATGGCTTTATGACTGTTGTCCTTTTCATAGCCATGTTCTCTACCAATCTCAATCAGAACTTGACGGTTAGATTTATCTTCCAAATCCATATTTTCACCTATGTTCTCCTATGTGGGAACCCAAGTGATGAGTTACTTTGGGTATACATTTTGTTTCTAATGTTAATTTTTAAAATTAAGTTTTAGTATTCCTTTTTACAATGTGGGTTTCTATGAAAAAACTCTCAAGTAATAAACCATTTATAACCCCGATGAATTTTGAGGGCGAAATTCATTTTAAGGGGGGTCGAATGTAACACCCTGATATTTTATGAGATATATTCTTTTTAATTTCTTTCATATCTTCTATTTACACTACACCAAGATTATCTTGCTCTTTATAAAACACCGTATTAGCATGAAGTATACACAACACTATTCTTGGATCGTGTTACACACAATTTCATGTTCGTTTGATAACAGTTATTCTATGGAACATTGAGTGTATATATATATATATATATATATATATTCAATGTATAAATTAAATATGGTTTCATTATTATATAAGAAACAACAATGGAGTCTTACACTACATGCAAACCTGATTTGGCATGCATTACACACAATCACGACCTTCCTCGACAGCGTGTGTTGTACGCAATACTGGGTTTCACTAAACAAAGATATATGGTTATAATATTATTATGAACTAGCCATTATGAATAGTATTAACTAAATTTTTAATTTTATAACTTTATTATTCATCTTACATATTTTCTAGAACATGGTATGAGAAAAAAATAAATATTTCGAGAAAAATAAGTATTTTTCAAAAAATGCAGTTTTGCCGCCTTTTGATGGCACAACCATTTTAAATATAATTTTTGAAAAGTTTATAAGTTAAATATTACAAAATAAACTTCTTATTTTGAATCAGGATATAAAAATTTACATTGGATAAAGTTTTGATGTTTTTCTGACAACATTCTTATTTTGATGAATAGTAAAAACACGCTAAATTTTACTTAAAAAAAACTTTTTTTTATCAATATAATTTATATGGTTATATTATAATAGCAAATTGTTTTAAAGTATAAATATAATATATTTTTACCATTTAATATAATTTATGTCATTGGCATTGATTTGACATTGAATTCGTAGGTTAAATCAATTCAATCTTTTGCAATGTTTTAAACAAAAACCCATTTTTTTCGACAACGGGATTAATTTTATATTAATTATTGAAACTTTTTTATTTTTAATTTGGAAAAATGGATTCCATATTTGGAATCAGTTGGTCCAAATTATGTTAATAGGCTAATTTTTATTTTTGGGCATTATGAATGGTAACTACAGTAAAATTGTTTTACCATAGTTAAAGGTGTATTAGGTAATTATGGGTAAAAATAATATTATAAAATTACCCTAAGAGATTTCTTAATATAATTGGATGATTATATTTATTCATAAGGCATATTTGGGTCGAAATGGAATCCATTGGAACCCACTTAGATGTGATTAAGACCTTTAATTGATTTTATTTTAAAGAAAGTGAAATATGTCTCACTCAAACTTTAATAATTAGATTATTGTTAATATAAGGTTATACATAATATAATTTTGATTATAAACACTCATTTTAAATCTAAAAGGTTTTTATTTATCATGGTAATTTATTTGTAATTTTTAATAAAGACTTATTTACCTTAATATCTTATACATTAATGATGTAGAAATTATTTATTTAGTGAAAAATCAATAATATAGTTTTTATTAAAATACTAATACCTATAAAAATGACCAGAAACTTGAAAAAAACTTATTTTTAGAGTATATATATACCCTAAGAATACAATGGTAGAGTTTTGGACTATTTGGAGCCTTATAAAACAGATTAGGATATTTATATTATTTTATTTCAAATGATGTCAAAGATGTCACCTACATAATTTAATAAATATAACAATTTAAATGTTGGGATTTTAAGATGATAAATTCGATTAAAAATATTATTATTAAATATATTATATTTATCTTCATTATAGGATTTTATTTTTAATTTTTATGAAACTAATAAGTATGTTAAATGATTATAAAAAAATGATATATAAATTGTTTTATTAAGAGAAATATCAAATAAACAGTTTATAAATATTAAAATAAACATTATATAAACTAATTAATGTTCTCCAAAAAAATTTATAGATTAATATGACATGTTAGAAATCTATTAAACATTTGTTTCGAATATATCCTCTGTGTGGATTTTATTTAAATTCAAATAAAGAAATAGTTTCAAAATTAACACTATTGTTATTTTATAAAAATAACATATTATTAAATTGTTTAAAAATAAGATAAATATTTAAAAATTATAAATTTAAATTTATATGTTCTAAAATGTCATAAAGTACACAATTATGGATAATTCACAACACATAAGTTATTATTTATAACAATTTAAGATTTAGAATATTATTACCACAAATAATATTAAATAAATTAAATAAGGATAAATCAAATTGATAAGGTTTAAAATAATTTCCCAACATGTCTAAATTTGATTGGTTGATTATATTAAAACCCTATATTACCTCATATTCGAATTTGAGTCACTTTTGATGTTTTTATGTGGGGTTTGAGTTTATTATAAATTAATATTTTTGAGGTTTCCAAAAGTGCCACTCTCTTCCCTTATAAAAGGGCACCTCCTCCCTCACCTCCTCACCCCACTTTGAGCCTTAAAACTCGGAAAAACCCTGAAAATTTATCTTCTAAACTTCCATAGAAACATACTATAGGTCCTGGTATTCTTCCAAGACAAACATTACGGCCCTGAGTGGAGGTTAAGAGGAGGCGCGTCGAAGAAGAGGTAATCTCTTCTACCAATTCTTTCAAGTTTCTTTATTCTTCTACTTCCTATTCTTTAGTTATTTCATTATAATGTAATAACATAAGTATAAATAATATACTGATATGTTATTATAAATATTAAACAACCCTATTTCACCTTCTACCCATCCTGCAAAAAACGAAATCATCGCGCGTGCGTACGTACGGAATACCGTCTCCACATCGTGGTGTAATCTGTTTTTCCACCACCACCTTACTTGGATGGGTATAATGGTGTAAAGAATAACTATATATATGGTTATTATAAAATGATACTATTTTAGAGATATTATATCATCCACGCTAATTCCATTCAATAATTAAGGGAATGATATCATCGCTCGTGCGTACGTACAGATTACCGTCTCCACAACACGATGAGATTCAATCTCCAAGTTAACCATTCAAGAATGATTATAAAGTATATATATTAAATAATCATAAAATAAATTACATATTACTAATAATGGACTTATTTATATGTTATTTACTTACTTCCATTGAATTTAATAAGGAAATGAAAACAACGTTCATGCATACGTACTGCCTACTGTCTCCATGAACGGTGTATTTCTTTCAATTTATCGATCTATTATATATATGTATATTATGAATATATATTATATATAAATCATGTTTTCCATTCTATAAGTATGTAATCATGATCTAAGTAATCATATGTATAATTAAAAGACAAAACATAGATGATAAATGAAACGATTTTACCCAAAACGCTACTTTAAAATGGAATTGACAAAAGAACGGGTAATATAAAGTCATATATGAATCATAAAAGATAACATAAATATTATTATGGTTATATTAAAAGTTAATAATATGTTTAAACCCACTGTATAGGGGTCTCAGACACATACAGAAGAAATTGGACATAAGGTAAGGGATAATTATTCCAATCTCATTCTTATCTAAGATTGTTTATTCGTAAGTATTTACAGGGGTTATGTTTATCATCCATGTCCATGATTTCTAAAATTTTTTTTCACAAAATGTTTACTATTATTCCATGTATGTTTAAAGTCATTTTTACCCATTTTTTACTTTTACCACATTGTATTGAAGAAATATTTCCTTTGTTTACCATATAAGGTATTTTTTGACTTTTCCGGCAAAAGTACAAGAATAATGGTTTTTTAACTTATATGGCATGAACATATTTTTACAGTTTCATAACACCTAATTTTTAAGAAGCTTCCTCTACAAGATTTCATGATTATTTTCAACAAAACCATTTTCTTTTAAAATTGAATGTCATTTTGTGAAAAGAAAATTATTATGAATAAGAAAAGATATTTTTCTCAAGAATTCATTTCAAGTGTTTTGTCAACACTATTTTTCATCTAAGATGACATTATTCAGTATGAATATTTTTCAAGTATAATTTCCATATTATTGACATGGTTTTATTCTTCTTATGATGAAATGATATCCATTTGTTTTATATGGATTACATTATGATGGGATGTTGTTTATGAAACCCATTTTATTCTATGGGTTATGATGAATGATTTGTGTTTAATATGTGGCACAAGTAAGAATGATTTCATTATGAGATGGGTGGGACCTATATTTCCCTCCAATAAATTGGGTAAATATTTATATATCATGAGATAGATATGGATGGAATAGAATGTTAATCCGGTTCAGTGATATATGACTAGAACGCGGAGTAAACTCGATTCAAAAAGGGACTTTGTACACTATGATGGTCTTGGCATCAATGCCTTGGCTACTATGGAAATCATATCATGTGCTTAATGTTTTTTCACAATTAAATGTTTTACTCCCATGTTATTTTATAATGGTTAATGTTCCTTTATGATCTATGCCTTATGAACTGCCAAGATTTATTTCATTACTCATGATTTTGATGTTTTATGTTCATGTTCTTACATTAAAATGTTTAGGGATTGTTTTATGTTCTCCATGTTTAACCTTACTAAGCATTTGAGCTCACCCTTTTTATGTTTTCTTTTCACTAGTATATAAAGAAAGGTTTTAGATAAGAAAAAAAAAGGGAAAGATCATTATGGGAGATTGTGAAGATCTTTCACCATGATTAGAAGATCATGTTAGGAGTTTCCAATGATAGTAAACTAATACGGTCTTTGGGCATCAGTTTTTGTCATGTATTAAGTATTCTTCAAAAGTAATGTAATGTCTATGTACGTCAATCTTGGGTCTCTATAACATCTCTTACTTCTATTCACTCAAAATCATTGGAAAACATACCTACTCTATCCTAAACTTTCTAGAATCCCCCCTAAGGCACCCCAATATCACATGAATCCTCTCTCTCAGCTTTGGAAGTCACACATTCCTAAAAGGGATTCCATCTTTTCTCATTTTCTTCCAAGATCCTTTATATTGTTACATCCTTTTATTTTCAATTAAATATATTATGGTATGATTTCCCATATCCCCCCATACATCCCTAATTATGTTTTAATGATGTTATACCTATTTATGTTTCATTAATCCCTCCCATTTACACTCATTACCATGTTTAAATTTTGTAATAGCTATTCCATTTCTACTCTTTCATCAAGTTTATTTGTTATGTTACTCCTTCTATTTCGAAATTCCCTTTTTTGGAACATGTATTTATATGAACCCTTTAATTATATCTAATGTTAATATTATGATACACCCCTTTCCAATTCATTAATTTTTTTTATTTATTTTCATGCTTCGCTGTTAGGCACCTAAAATTTCACCCTGATTTTCGATGCCAAAATCATCATTAGGTGAATACCATGACCACTTCTTTATCAAGGGTATTTACCATTATTCCCATATACATGTTAAATATAGAATTTAATTTAATTATTCCACATTTATTTATCTTGTAATAAATTATTATGTTGAATAAATCCATGTTATATGATCTATGTGGTATATATAGGCATGTGATTGAAATGATTATGAAGGGTGAACCCTGATATCGCCCCAATTCATTGGGTAATGTTTAGTATCTATATATGGTTAGTTGGGACTAGGCTTTACCAGATTACTTTTAGAAAAAATTTCAACCATATTGGGGAAATTTTTTACAAGATTCCATTTTGTTAATGAGGCAGTGTTATATATTGTTTTCACATTTTCATGTTATGATAGTCTTGCAATATCATGCCTTTATGTTCATGTTTCTCTTACACTCAATCCTTATGCCAATCATCTAACATATATTGTATTCATCATGTTATGCATTCTTACACCATTAATGGGATTTATAGATCACCTTTTTCTTGTGTATGTCCTCAGGTTATCCAATAAAATACCATCTATGAAGGAATGTTGTGGTAAAGTAAAAGTAGTTTTCTATAAAGATGCTGTATTTTATGTCTTCAGATGTCATGTAATATTCATAAGCCCCAAATAAACATGACCTCTAAATATTATGAGTTATATTAATGGAATGTTTCTATAATGAATAATATTTAAATTCCTAATAAAGAACATAGTAGTTATACATACAGTCAACTTCGACACACATCACTAAACAGAATAGTTATACAGCCAACATCCATACCCAATTAATTGGAGGTTATAACATAACCAACTATCCATGGTTTATCAAGGAACTACAAATAATTTGGTTTATCATTAAACCAATTGTCTTGGTTTATCTTGTTACCACCCGTCAAATGTCTAAGTACCATTTAATAATCATAACATTGAGAAAAATAATAAATGAAAATATAATATTTCCACACTACAACCCCTAGAGATCATATTATGATATTGAAATACTCAACCCATTTACATAACAATTTAAATCAATTAATATAGATAATTTTTGAATCAAAGTGTCCCATTAAACTTTGAATGTTTTTTAAAAAAAATATAATATTAAATTATTCTTTTCCAAATATATAAATTCTTAGAAACCATTTTGAAAACATTGACATGAAAATAAAATATTCAAATGAAAAAATCTTTAAAACATTTAAAATAATGAATTAGTTAAAAATTCCTTAGCACATTAGAAACAATTGAATATAAATAATCATGGAATATAATTGGACAAAACATTAAATATCATGTGAATATACTAATTTATGATATAATGAGTCAAAAAGGTGGTATATACACATTATATGATTATAAATGTTCATGAAAACATGATATTCTTCAATGAAAGGAGATTGAGACGAAATCCCTTTCAATGATCAAAACCATAGATTACGGATAAATCCATGTAATATTTATGTTCGAAAATACAAATAAACCCAATATAATTCGGTATTCAATGTATAATAATAAGAGTTCATTCACATATATTATGGGAAAAAACAAAACAAATGACATGGTTATTTAAATCATTGAAATGAGATTGAGTTATGATTTACAATGATAATTTTGTTAAAAAATAGATTTCTTAGTTTTATTAACTCTAAAGACACCTAAAAAGTATATATACAAGAATGGATCTCATTATTTATTTCTCATATAATCTTTTAATGACATAATGTAGAAGTATAAGATTAACCTAAGGAATAGAAATTGGGATAAGAAGTTCCCTTATAATGTTCATATAAATGACGTAAGAATTTATCAAGTGGGTGATAATGTGTATCAGCCATATATAAAAACAAGGTATAGTTTATAGCACAACAAAAATAAACAAACAATGATTTCATAGATAATCTTGGCATAATATAATAAACACTATATACGTAATACCCAAGGAGTGGAAATTTAGTTTAGAAAATCCCTTACAAAATTCATATCAATGACATAAGAATTTATCAGTGGGGGATTATGGGTAGAAAATGTATATCCACACAATAAGATACGTAAATTACAAGAAAAAAAATAAATAGTGCTCCAATAAATATCTTGTCATAATATAATCAAAGAATTATGTGTATAACCCAACGAATGGAAATTGGTTTAAGATGTTCCCTTACAAAATTCATATTAATAAAATAAGAATTTACAAATGTGTGGATTATGTGTTGAAAAAGTATATCCTTTCAATTATATGTGTAAAATATATTATAAATAAATAAATAGTGATTCCTTATGTAATCATTTCTTAATATAATCTACAATGTATGCGTAAAACTCAACAAATGGAAATTCAGTTAATAAGATCCCTTACCTTCGGTCAAAATCATTTCATATGTTCCTTTTTATTCTGGAATAAAAAATAATGTTAATTTCTAAAAAAATTAGAAAATTTTTCACGTTTATTACACTTTTCATATAACTTATAACACCTTTTTAAAAATTACATAATTATTTATGTTCATATCATACATTTTGTTGATGTTCGGTACTTGAGTCAAAAATGAACTTGTTTTTTTGTAAATTTTACTTATAGTAAAAATTAAATCCACTACAGAATGATATTAATGATTAAAATAACATTGATATATAGTGTAAATGTATTAATAATAGTCTATAAAATTTGGAGATAATAAATAAAACACACTATTTATGGAGACCTTAGGTCGTATGTACACATGAACACTGCTTTCATTTAGTTTTCATATTAAAGGAATTAAAAATAATTTATTCATAGGAATTTTATAATTAAATTATAATTTATATGTTATATATGTTACATATTTTCATTAAAACCATACTTTTACATTACATGCATTGAATGAATGAGTCACATCACATTGAGGGGGCGGTAGTCCGTACTTCCTTAAAAGAAATTATCATTTTTACACATTATGGACAGTATAATGATATGTGGTAAATAAAAATTACAGATGTATAGAAATAATATCAATATATTACGTATCATATATAAATATAGTTCCATCATCATGGCTACCATCAGTTGTGATAGGAGAAAATTGAAAAATCATCATTTCATGAGGTAGTAGTTCATCATACACATAAACATAATATTCATATCCATTAGATAGAGTTGTGTGTATGTATAGTTATAATCCATATCATAACATTATCCTAGTATATTTAGGATACTTTTTTTATTTAATCCTATAATAAGAATATCAAATGGACCAGAGAATGAAAATAATGGAAAGTAACTAGAGAGAAGAAGTTACCTCTAAACTCGGTAACTTCATCTGATGTGATCCAAAAGGATTTTATTAACTACCTTTTTTACAAGTTAAATATTCTTAGAAGGAATGAACAGATTTTTGGATCTTATTTTAGATCATTTTGGATTATCCTAGGGGCTTGATAGGTGTGAGTATTTTGGTAGATGCAGTGACCTTTTATAAGAGGGAGGAGGGGCACTTTATTAAAGTCTTGAAATATTATTTTATTATAATTTTTTTCTGAATTTTAATATTTCCAAAGGGATATATTTCAATGATAAGATTAGTATGGGTCTAAATACTCTAAAAAAATAGGTTTTATATATGTTTTATTCACAAATTTAACCTTATCTTTTGGCTTTATCCCTTAGTTAAAAATATTAACCCTTTTCACGCCTTCTTGTATTTTCACAATATATGGTTACCATAATTGCAATAAAATTTAAATCGAATCACAAGTGTTAATTTAATTACATTTAAAACATTATATATGTCATTTAGATGAATATTATATTTTTAGGACAATTATATCATTTAAAATTTACTGTTTATTTTAAAAACTCATTTTTTTAATTTTGACACTATTTAGTAATTGATTTTTGATAATGTGAAAAAAAACATAATTCATTATAAAAAAGTAATAAAGTTATCCGTAACATGTTAATTTCATCAAAACGATTTCAGGATGGCATCAAAATGTTCAAATTTCATTTATTTTAATATTAATAATATCATATATTTTAATCATCCATTAACAAGGTAATCACTGCCTCATCATTGTTTCATAAATAAATTTATTTATTTAATGTCTAAAATTATAAATTAAATAAAATTATGTTGGAAATACATTTATTTTAATAATTAATATTTATAGTGGAATAGATCATTTTTATAATCCAAATTAATTTTTTTATTTAAGAGAGGCATGTTTATATTATATTCCCATTTTCATTAAATTAAATATTATAAATGGTCAATACCACACCCATATGGATCCTGTAGGTCGTACAATTGACCGAAGGATGAACATGGTCATAAAAATATCATCTACGAGTAGTAGGACAATTTTTATAATTGTTTTAAATTTTATAATTATTATGTTATACCCTTGTTTACTAGATTAAGCCTTTATCTATGGTAAATAAAAATAATTACGGAAGATACTATTCATAATATCCAAATATAAAAGGTACAAATTTAGAATATATAGAATTTATGATGACAAATGTAGAATCCATTTTTCCAAATTTCAAAAAAAATTGTTTCATTAATTAATTTAAAATTAATTCAACTTGCCAAAAACCATAAAGTGGGGTTTTAAGTAGTAAAAACTAGCAAAATATTGGCATTGTTTTTGTCCAATTTCAGTGTGAAATCAAATATAATGACCAAAATTAGATTAAATTATAAAAAAATAATCCAATTAAACTTTAAAACCAATTAAAAGTACAATCTAACAATATAAATAATATTTATGAAAAGATAGTTTGGAATTAAAATGCTGTATTTTTCCATATTCATTAAAATATGATATTCATTAGAAAAATACAAATACTTCAAATAATTTTTTTTGAAGTTCCACTTCAAAATAAATAGGTTTATTTTTTTCAAATAGAATATAATTTTTTTACAGAAACTAGTTTTTTAAAAAGGTTTCAATTCAAAGGTGGTAAAACAACCTTTCAAAATTATATAATTATATCATGCTTAAAATTAGCTTCATTTTCATTTTAAGCCACTAAATTTTATTATGTATATGTAAAAACATTTAAAAATTGTGTAATCTTATTTTTTTATGTTCATTCCCTCCAATACAACAACAAGGCATTGACTAACATTTTAAATAATAATTTTATTATTATATAATTTTTCCATATAACTCAATGTTGTGTAAAATATAAGATTTCAGAAAAACCCATTGTTTTGAGTTACGTAGTCTATTAAAAAAAGAGTCCACTTTAATGATAAATTAATATCTTTTTTCATAAATATTAATAGATACAAAAATATAGTATTCTATAAATACCTGGGATGCTACACCTAGTATTTAACAATATACTATTCTACACACCTATGTTGACACTCTCAGGGGATATGCATGGGAAATTAAAACTCTATAAGAACCATCATGAAGGATTTAATCAATGATCATGAATTACCTAGGTCAGTTATATTGATTCACATATTGAAAATAGGGTTTCATAATTTATACATCCTTGAAATTATTTTTCATTATTAAGTCGTTTACCTATTTTTTTAGGGTTTGTAAAACTATAAATTTGTATATTAGTCAATTTGTGGAACGCTAGGGAACTGTGTTAAGATTGAGTATGATAGATAATAATATGATTTTACTTTGAATAAATGAAGTGTTATGGGAGAATAAATGAAATTACTTTTTCATACGCAACAAAAATATTCTCAAGTTGTGAATTATGTTGAACATCCAAATGATCTATGGAGGGAACAATTTTCAGATGACTTATTCATGAGGAAACTTCAACCATATTTTAATGGTTCTCATGATCTACTATTTTTTGACAAATATATTAATTTTAATTAAAATATATATTCAATTATTCTGTGTATAGAGCTTGAAAATGTAAGTTTTGTTGTTGATCATTCAAAATGTGAAGCAGATCAATGGTGGACTCTTGTTATGAATATTAGGGAATAAAAAAATTTTAATCTAAGTAATGGGAAGAGTGAAAGGGAATATTTCTCAGTAAATTCATAACTCATATTCAATAAAAAAATCATGGAGAATAAATAAAATCTTAATAAAATAGTTGATGAATCTATTAGTACATATGATATAAATTTAAAAATACTTATATGTTATACTTCTAGTTTAATCATCATCTCAGAATGAAAAATTGTACAATTAATTTGGGTCCTAAAAAAAATTCTATAAGTAACCATGGAAATAAGATAAATTGGTTGTAATGATGAAGTTTATTAATTTATACTGAATTTACAATTGTAAATTAACAAATCACACAATTACTATACTTTTTATAAGAAAAGGAAGATCATGTCTCATAAAAACTCAAATGTTTGAATGAAAGTTCATCCATATGCATTCCCGAAATGTGTTAATAAGAATCTATGTAATTTATTTAACTGAACTGGGAGGCTATATAAATATGGAAATGTAGAAAATAAATCCTACTAATATTGAAATGTGATTAGTGAGCTGATTAATTCAATGGAGGATAAGAGGATGAAAATTAATGCACCACTCACACTCTCATGTTTCATGTACATGGAATTAGGGATTTTTGAGAATCATTTCCCTCATCCAAGAGCTCATTTTGATGATAAGACACAACAAAAATTTATGTAATATGAAAAATGGGTGATCTTATACAATCCCTATGTATCAAGTGAAAAATAATAATTATAAAACACTTTAACTTCTCTCCTCAATTGGGAGTTTTATGTTATATTTTTAATGAATGATAACTATGAGAATATTATTTTTTATCCCTTAGTTAATTTTCATGTAACTATATCCATCTAAATGTATTATATAATAAGGAAATAACATTTTATATTCTATAGAAAGTAAGATGAACTCAAGATTCCAATTAATATATTTTTGATATGATAAGAGATTATATAAGGAAAAAAGTGTGAATAGACTTTTGGGAGTGTTTTTTTCTCCATATAAGATATAATTAACAGATATGGATAACATAATTGTTTTATTATTTTATTTTTGATCATAATTTCAATGTTATTGAAAAACCTTTTGAGTTTTTTATTATGGTATTTTATCAGGAATAAATATAATTTGAGAGAAATTTATGGAAATAAAACTGTTTGGTTTTATTTATTTTTTAGTGGTAAATTTATTTAAAAAAGAATTCATTTACTCTTTTTGAAATATTATTTATGGTACTAGTAACATTTATGGGATATCTTATCTTTGATTTTGATGTAATTATGTGTTTTATTTAATCAAATTTAGATATAACCACACTTTGTTACTATGGGATAATAATTATCATTCAATCCTCATTTGAGAATATACATAATGGAAGTGTAATGAATTCATTGAGTATAATTTGAAATTTTATCTGATCAGGATTGGAAGATAACCTCAATGCTTTATTGAATAATCCAACATGATCATAATAAAATGATGAGTTTCATAGTTGATATTCTTCCTTGAATGGATATACAATTTCAAAGGATATGATAAGATCATTCTGTATATATTTTAGAGGTAGTTGGGATAAAAAACATATTCTAGCTTAGTTTTCATACAAAAAATTCTTTTAATCATGCATTTAAATGGATATATATGTATCCCTTTATGGAATGAAGTGAAGAAATCCAACGTACTTGAATGATGTTGTAGAATGAAAGTAATTAAGACCTGACAAATCTATTGATATGTAAGAGATGGGTATATCCTTTCAGGAACACATATGAAAAAAATATTTTTCATTAATTTTATGTTAGTTATCATCAGTGAGATATATAATTTTATGTTGGTGATAAGGTATTACTATTTTTTTTATTTGTGGTGTAAATAAGTAAAAATGATGTTCTAGTTATATTGGCCCCGTTGAAATATTTGATCATATCATTGTGAAATGTTATCATATGGTGGTTCCATAAAACCTCTCTTATGTCCATGATTTATTTAGTGTAAAATTCATAAGTATGTATATATATGATCCTTTACATGTAATGAACTCATACTTAATACCATTGTATCTTGATATTTATAATAAGGAACAATATGTTCAGATTCTGGATGATACAGAGAAACTCTACAAAAAAAATACTACTCCCAAAGTCATAGTTTTGTGAAAAGTCCAATACATTAAGGATGTGAGGTGGTAACCTGATGGTGTATTGAGGTAGAAGTATCCTCTATTTTTATACCGAAGTGTCAAATTGTGATGGAAAAATTCATTTTATGAGGGTATAATGTAACACATGTAGATTTGTTGAATAGTTTTTTTCAAATAAATTTTATATTTAAACAATTTTTGATTAAAAAATGCCTATTTTATCATTAATTAAATGAAAAAAATTATATTATATTATATACAACACTGAATTTTACTTATTATACTTTCCATGCTGAGTATAGTTTGAATTACACAGAACTCAATGTTTTAATGAATCATATCATACTATTAAAGTATTATTATTTAGTATTATAGTAATCACATAACTATTAGAATGGTTGGAATTAATAGGATTAACTAATAATTAATTTTTTTTGTTTACACATGCATTTACAAATAATTCCATTGTGATGAATAAATTATAAATGAAAATAAAAACTTTTAGAAAATAAAGTAAATTACTATCAAAAGAAAAATTTTTATGAAAAAAATTATTTTACCTCTAGAAATTAAAATAAACATTTTTGGTGAATGATTTTAAAGAAATAAATATATTATATATTAAATAAAATTATTAACAATCATATTATGTGATTTCTAGAAAATATAAATGTGTAAATCCAATTTTACACATAAAATTTGTACTTAAAAAATGGTTTTCTTCATTTTTTACAATTCCTTTAAAAATTAATTTTTCAAAATTTTAGAAATTTATATGAATAAAAATAAGTTAGTTTTTGAAATAATTAATTAAATTTTTTTCTTATGGTGAATTTTTGATAATTTTTCGAAAAGATAAAATTTTCGATGAATATTGATAAATTCTTTTTTTTATTATAAACGTTTTTGTTATTGAAATCCATTGAAAACATATAATTTGATTATAAATTATTTTAAAAGAATAATTTGGTCAATAATATATATTTTAATCCAATTTATGTTATTTTAATTTATTTTTTATTGAATTTTCATATAAAATGCCTCAAACATTTGGGCAAATTCTCATTGGAAATCCTCTTTTTCCCTGCATTGGCCGATCTTTTTTTGAATTATTTTTTCACAAATATGTGAATTTAATTATTAAAATTGTAATAAATATTTGGAACCAAATATAATTATGTTATCTAAAATTTTCAACTAAAAGTTTTACAATAATTAATTGTAAAAATAGTAAATTTTATTTACCGCTACTAAGGTAACAATAAGATTACTTTGGGTTAAACTAAAATGATAATGGTTAAAAATGTCCCAAAACTTGTAAAACCCCCATTGGAAGGAAATATATTTAGTTTATCCCATATATTTTACATGATGGAAAAATATAGGAACCATTTATTATAGTAAAAAAAATCAAAAAATCAAAAGCAACAGAAAAACAAAGTAGTTATTTCCAAAAAATGTGACTTTAACACAAAATTCTTAATAAACAGTAAATGAATGGTAATAATTAAGTAATATGAAATATTATACATATATATATATATGTATGTATGTATTGTTTTTTAATATATGTATAATAATACTATAGTTATTATACAGAAGGTTTGAACGTCTATAAAGGTAGATGAGACTTCTATTAAGGGATTTTCATCTCACGTTTTACATTTGGGAGACACATAGAAGTTTAAAAACCTATTTATATCATGTATAGAATATAATTACCATGAATATGTATTATTATATTTCTATTTAAAACTATTATGATTTAAAAATCCATTTTTAATATAACATTCATGAGGTTTACAATTCCAAATATACAAAATTAGTAAGGGATCGTTGTCTCAATTTTACTTCATCGAGTCATATATTTTGTTAGGAACACATATTATTTAATGAAATTTATATACATAACATTTAACATATAATTTAATAAATTATTTATTCAAATTATATTATATGTTTCAATAAATTGTTTTAATTCATGGGGATTTATATACAATGTTTCCAAAGGGGAAAGCAATTTTTTATAACTTCATCATTTATTGAGATTAATAATTATTATGATTCAAATGATTAAATAATATGATATATCTCTTATAAAACATGTGAATATTATTCTCCTATAGTTATTTATGGGAAACAATAGTTTTTAATTCATTTTTCCCTATTTATCTACCAAATATTTTAAAATATTATTTTTATGAAAACTAATGTTTACTTCTTTCTTCATTCGAAAACAAGTTTTCATTCCAAAACCATTATTTCTAACAAAAATTCATATTTTATTTATCATTATCCATATTATAAAATATGTAATGTTTTTCTAATGTTAAATTTTTATAAATTTTACTTAATATTTTTTTCTTGTATTTTTCAAAACATTGTATGATGGGATTTTCCTATAAATGTGAATAAGATAATTATTTTAACATGTATAACCAAAATAGAATTTACAACCATCTAGTCCATTATTTTCACTGATGATGCCATAATATGTATTCAATTTTTATTTCCACACAAAATTATAACAAATTTTACATGATTTTTTAGAATTAAAAATAGTTTTTCTAAATGGAATGTCCATATTCCTCATGAAATGTTATAATAAACCTTTACAAATAATTTTATATCAAAGATGTCATCAATTGATTTAACATATGTTTTATATGGGATAAGATTAAATGATATCATCCTTAGTCATTCTCTTGATGGTTATTGATTATATTTTTGAAACATGTTTTGAAACCCTTTTATTTTCCATGGGGTTCACTATGGAAAATTAATTAATGGTTTATGAAACAAATTTCCATCACATGGGTTAAATAATATCTATAAAACAAATGTTTTATGATATTGTGTCACACATAATTATGTTTTTCATTATCGGATAGGTGGGACCTATATTTCATTCATAATAATTAGGTAAATCATTATATATCATTTGATAAAAATGTGAAACAAGTAGATAAGCATGATACACTAAGGAAAAATTGATATTCTTACTCCCCTCTAGGGAATAGGTTCATCCTGATCCGTTATAAGAAATTGGTGAATCCTAATGAAAAATTTGAATAGGTGATATGTTATGGTCCACTATATTAATGGTCTGATAGTTATCCCTAAAATATGAAATTATTTTGAATATTTATGAATTTTCCATAGTTTTGTGACATGCTATTATCATTAATAATTAATCTATAATGATTTATCACTCTTATATTCTTTGGTTTCATAAATGATAATTTATTATTCCGTAAATAATGTTTGGGACCTATGATTATTTATAAGTGATCTTAATATATACTTTTCCTGATATAATACATTTATTTTTATCGTATTATTTTATATGATCAAGAATTGATATATATTATGTTTACCCATATAGAGAATCTGAGCCCACTATTTATTATTTTTCCTTCCCCATATTATGAAGGAATGTTTTCATAGGGTACTCCAAAAAGGATTACTTTATGAGAAGATATTTACGGGGGATGATGATGATCATTCATGAAATAATAAGATTGTTCTTCTAGTGTCCAAATACAAAAAACTATTACTTTTTTATGCGTGTATATGTTAAAGATATTGAATATTCATGTAAAAATATATGATATGTATGTATGAAATTACTTGGATTCTTTATTATCATCGCAAGAAAAATGATGTGTTTTATGTTTCAATGCTATAAAAGGGAATGATATATAAAATTATTACACCTATGGTAGGCTGATCAACCAAATTTTAAAGAAAAAAATTAATTGAATTTAAATGTGGGAGATACTATAAAATTACATAAATATAATACCCTTTCTGTCATTATATTTAATCATATTTGGTACTTCATGGTGTCATATGTAAATCCATTGAATTTTAATTATTAAGAGAGTGAGGTTCATGGTAAGCCTTCTCAAAACTCACCACATAGTGATGTATCGCCTGCTAAGATGGAGTATTCTATGTATGTGTATGAGAAAGTGTCTATTAAATCTGAGCCTTATATGCTAGATATTAGTCCTATAATTGAAGAAGAATATCAATGTAGTGACATTGATGTTGATGAAGATGATACATTAGTTTAGCTTAAGGAGTTAGTGTCTAAGAGAACTACTATATTTATTGAGGAGACACTAGTGGAGTTTGATCCTATTATTTCTATTAACAAATTAAGAACATAAGGATAAGTGGATCAATAAACAATGGATCCAAAAATTCCTAGACTACATTTATTTTTAATATAGTGTTGTTGATGTGGAAATAAAGACTAATATCCACCATCATACCCAAATTTTACAACATGAATCTTAAATGAATGAGACAATAACCTTAGTTAATAAGAACTACGATGGTTATGAATTGAAATATTTTACCTATTCTCTATTGATATAGCTTAATAATCTCTGAGGTCATGATAATGATTTGTAAATAGAACTAATGTCATCTAATGATGAAATCAAAGAATATAAAGTGTCCTCTATTTCAAAATTTTGCTTCGATAAATTGGTTGGGTTAATGGAATCCCAAATAGAATTGATCAAGAATTTTTAGAGTGTCCTTTTTGTTTAGATAGTGGTTTTTTATGTAAATGTCACTGATATTGAGGGTGTGAAATCACTATTATGGGACCTGAAAGCTGTTTTTCCTACCAAGTGATAATTAAATGAACTTTCATTGATGTTTTATTATCAAAGATAGTTTTTCCAAAATATTCTAATATTTCCCTCTAATTTTTCTCAAGAGGAACTAATGAAATGAATTTGTTTAGAATAAAATGAATAAATTATGATAGATTTTATGGTTTGTTGTGTGAATCCAGTATTAATTTCTCAAAAAATATCTTCCCTCTACAACTACTGTCTGTAAACATTCATTTATTTAATATATTCAAAATTTATTTGATAGGTTCATATATTAATTGAATATTATTTGAACACATATTCAATCTTTAAAATGTCATATGTTTAATTTTGATGTAATTAAATGTCCCAAGATATATCTTATGGGATAGTTTCATGATACTCGGGAAACTATTATTATGCTTATTATGGGAACTGATATGTCCATAAATTAAATGGTGGGATATTTTGAAGAATATGATGGGATGTTGAATGATATCCTGAATATATCTAAATATAATCATTTTTTTTTTGTTTTTAGGTCTCTTGGTCCACTTTTAAGAAATCATCATTATTTGTTAACCTTGTTGTATAATGTTTTAGAAGTTCAAGGGTCATATCATAAATCATCAAAAAAGAATTCATGTAGAGAACCCACAAAAGGTCCTCTAATTATATTTTCATTAATATGAAAGGAGATACATGTATACATACCTCTAATTTTTATTCGTTAAATCATGTTTTCAATGTTCTAGTTATTTCACCTATACATATCATATCTATTTTTGATATAAAAAACTAATACTAGTGTTTCAGTTCTATAACCATCTCTCAGTGTTGTATGGATTTATTCAGGGGTTAATAAATTATGTGTCTAGTAAGGATAGAAATATTAAAAATTTAAATAGATTAATTGTCAGTATGAAATGTTATGTGGATAAAATTATAAATTATTTTTTAGAGGAACACCAATTTTTCCCTTTACTACTGATTATGAACCTTTGTTATATTCTACATAAAATTAATATTAAATACAAATATATTAATTTAATTGTGTGTAAAAAATTGATTATCCAATGTTGGGAAAATTCATAGACAACAATGTTTGATTATACCTAACTTATTTCAATCAAATCTATTCTATAGGATATATATGTGTCAAAATTCCCTTTATCATCTATGAGGTAGAAGGACTCTTTGAACTACTTTTCCACATAGTTATAGAGGTTCAAAAAGAAATAGATTCTACTTTTGATTCCATCATGGTTTGTTAGAAATTTAATGCTTAGGTGGATGCGTTTTTTGCTACTGAGAATTCAAAATAAGTATCCTCAGTCACTGACCCTCTAAAGAATATTCCTTTAATGTCTCATGGACAGTGTGATTTCAGTATAACTGGTGTTCATATATAAAAAATTCATAGTGATCACATCATTTTCAAGTAAAATATATTGTATTATCATCATTATGAGATATTACTATGCCAGGAAATGATATGATGGCTCCTAAAATGATTACACTAAAATCCTCTAGAACCAAGCTTACCTTTATGATACCTCCACCCAAACCGCCATCTCAGTTTGACACTATTAATATGACTGTGCCTTATGACTATTCATTTTTATGTGTGTTTTTTATATATTGAGTTGATATATATTTATAAACGAATTAATATTAATCAAAATATTTCATGTTCATTTTCAATATCATTATTAGTGATTGTTTTCATCTAATGTTATTTATTCATTTCTAAAATTTCTATAGTGATTTTTTTCATTTAATGTTTGTAATATCATAATTTCTTCCTACTTAATTCCATTATTTCTATAATTTCAAATTCATTTTTATCAATAGGATTCCATATTTCATTACTCTAGGTGATACGTTACCAAATTTTCTCTTATCATTACCCATCCATTTAATGACATATAATTAGGATAACATTACACAAATTTTTAATAAAGTGGGAGTTCTTAAAATCTTCATTTAGTGGGAGAAATAATGGAAAACATGAAATTTAAAATTAAATGAATATTATTATATATAATTTTAAAAAATACTATTAAATCCTATAAGATTAATGTATAATGTCATAAGGGTTTTATGATATTCAATAATATGGATATTGTGGGTATAATTATATTTTTCTAAAATATCTGATGTAATTTATGATTTATAGATATTACATAACATTTATATTTTATTGATTATTTTTTATGATTTTTTATTTGGGTTTAAAACTATTTTTATTCATTAATCCATTTAAATCATTACGTTTAAAAATCCGTACAGAACTATTGAAAGTTTCCAATGTTAGAAAAATCAACTATGTTAGTAATTTTTCTATAGATAAATGCATACATCAAGAATTCATCTAATTCAATCACTTATATGCAGGATTTGTCTATATAAAATTGTTACATCATGGAATCTAATAGTTCTAAATCACTTATGTTTTTGGATTTCATATGTAATAAAATCTACTATATAAATTATTTGACTATGTAAATTTGTTACATAGTGTAATATGTTATGTGAATTTGAAACATATTGAAATTAGTTGTATCAAATTAGGCTATGTGTGTAAATATAGTATAAGAATAAATTAATCCACATGAAAAACTTCATCTATATAAAAAAATTAGATGTGTGAAATAAATAGACTATACGAAGAATGAAAATGTAAATTCATCTACATTGATAATTTAGCTATGTGGATCAATTTATCTTTGAAAATTCAAAAGTGTATAATTTATTTATTTGATGATTTATAATTAGCTACATAAATTTAAAAACAAGTATTTTTTTCAATTGAATCATTTGAGTTATAATTTATTGTGACCATACATTTATTTAATGTCTGATTAGCTATTTTATGAAAATGTAATTATAGTTTAGGTAATGTTTCAAGGAAGGAAACAATTACATTTAAAATTTAATGTACATTATTATAGGTGTGTTATTTATAATAATAGTATGTGTGTTTTTAAATAAATAGGAACTATTTTGATTGATGATAATATGTTTAAAAAATTAGGTTTTTCATTTTTTTAAGAGAGTGGAGTTGTGAATATTTTCATTGGGAAAAGACAATGGACTTGAACAGTATATTATTTGAAAATTTATTTTTTATGTCTCTCTCCTTTACAATATAAGAAAAAAATATTCTTCATCTATAGATATATAATATAGATCTTATTTTATGTGATTATAAGATAATATGTTATAATATCATTAATCTTGTTATCTCTGATTGATATTTCTTCCTTCTTTTAGTTTTATTTTAGCATTATTTTTCCCAATTTGTAAATCCTCTATTTTCAATTGTTCATTAAAAATTTTCCCAGTAAAATGGAATTAAAATTTTTTTTTGAAAGGTTTTATTGCGGCCTGGTTTAAATCTAATGTTTTTTTAAAATTATTGACTTATTTCAATTATTCTAGCAGTCCTATGAAATATAGATTGGAAATCCCTAGTAAAAGTACTGGTCTAGTGAAAGTCACCAAACTCATTGAGATGATTTTTAGGGGATTTGACCAGGGGATTTCATATCCCCGAACCAATATAAATATATTTTCCTGATCTTTTTATTTTAGTATTATATTTCTATTAAATATTAAGTTAATGAAATTATTATAAGATAAAACTTTCTGAAATTTACTAGTTTTCTATGTGATGAAATTTTCATGATCTCAATTCACCCCTTCTTGCGTCTAAGTTTTGTTTTTCTCTGATATAAAACTAATTTATATTTTTTTAAATGTTATATTATGATGTATACTATGTTTATTGAATAATTTAAGAGTATAAATTTTTATTAATTTAATTTTGACAATTAACTTTTTTAACATGATTTATATTTAAATTTTTTTCATAAACAATTATAATATTTCCATGTGTCTTAAGTTAAAAATAGCAGAAAATTAAAAAATTATATTGGATAAACAAGTACAATACATATATTTTATAAAATTTGGTCCAAATCATGTAGAATATATGTGTTATGAATGTTAATATACAATAATATTTAATATGAATTGTTTTCATCATATTTCTTGAATTTAATGAATGAGATTTATTTTTTTGGGGTAATAGATATATCCAACATCGAATAGTTCTCGGTGGCTCACACATATGATGGTATGAAAACTAAATGATACATATGTATTTTATAATTAAAATATCATTAATAATATAGATATATATATATATATATTAAATAGGTTTATTAAATATATCCTTTTTATTTTCCATTTGTGGAAGGAATGATTCATATTGCATTGAGGGGGCGATAGTCTACACTCTCTCAAATGAAATTGTCATATTTACACAAGATGGAAAGAGTAAAGGTATATTCTAAAAAAACTAATAAAGAATAAAGATACTATAAATATCATACATAACATATTTAAATATTTTTTAAATTATAATGGCCACCATGACAGGTGTTATAGGAAAAACTAACAGTCACCATTTCATTAAAAATTAGTTCACCCAACACAGAAATAGTATGTTCATTACCCATTATATGGATATGTGTGTAAGTGTGGGTCTAACTATTAACCAAAAATCATCCTAATATTTTTAGGATACTGGTGATTTTATGTAATCATATAATAGTAATTGTATAGGGAGTGGATAATGTGAATGAAACTGAAATGATTGAGAAAATATGTTACCCCTTAATCGGGTAACTTCTTTTTATTTACACCAAAATACTTCTTGGATGTATTTCTACACAAAAATAAGTCTCAATGGTAGATGATAGGAATTTTTGGAATCAATTTGGGATTATATTGGTATAAAATATGTTATTTTAGTTGTGTGGACAAGTGGTAGAGTTGGTGGTCTTTTATATAGTAATAAATTGACTCACTTGTTATTTTTTTAAAATAAGACAGGTAAACACATGTTCTAACCTAAAAAAGTCATATAAAACCATAAAAACTCAATAATATAAGGTTTAGGGTAGATATAAGTCCATTAAATTTGTTTTGGAAAAGTGTCTTGGTCATTTAGAAAAAACGATTGAGGTTTAGTCATATATTAAGTTGAATTGTGCTGTAAAAATTGTAATTATTTTTAACTATTGTATCTAATATTATTGGTCAAAAAATATGTTTACCTAGTTATAAATTATAAATAATTATAATTCCAAATATGGGATTAATTTTTCCAATTTAAATCATATAAGTGGCTGAAATTAATTTAAAATTTATCATGCATGCAAGATGACAATGCACCTTTGTAAAGTAAAAAATGTATGAAATATTGATACATTTTTTTACATTAAATTTATAAGAAAAATTTATCCAAATACCCTAAATTTTTTTAAATGAAAAATATATTATCTAATTAAACATTAAAACTAATCTAAAAAATAATTTATCCTTATAATTAAATTATACTAAAAGGTTTATTTTTCATAAAATTCAGTATTCATAACCATTCATTAAAAAATGATATGTTTCCAAAACAATATAATAAATTCATCATAACATAATTATTATTTTATCTATAAATGATTTTTTAAATATTAAATCAATTAAAGTGTTATAAATATTATTTAAAATGGGTTCACCACTAAAATGTTGTAAAATTACCTAGATAAAAATATAGGTTTTTATGTGTAAAATATTTTTTAATATTATCTTATGAATATAAAACATAATGTATGAATATAAAAAATATCTGATAGAGTATTTAACATATATATATTTCATTAAAATAATTCATTAATTTTAATGAAAATATTTTAATATGGAAAAATACTTTTGGATGAATATAAATAATAATAATTCATTTTTATCTCCAATTGGTTCTTATTTTTGATTCTCATTAGTTAGTAACCAACATATTAACTTTATATTTATATAAACCATGTATTTTACTAATGACATTAATACTATTAATAATCAATAACATAACAAAAAGGATATATCAAATTATATTAAATAATATTTTTTTAATAACACATTGTTATTTGGTGAAACTCAGTCTTTCATGTAATGCAAGTTGTCGAGAAGGGTATCTCTTGCATGTAATGCAAGCTAACTTAGTGTTTCATTTATTGTAGGAGATATAATGTATTTAATAAATTTAAAATAGTAAATATATAGTAGAGTCACAAGATATTAAATTCCCTCAGGCACTCGGGGATACATGCCTTAAATTCTATTGAATACAAAGTTGTACATTAGATTTAATGGGGGTTACATTATCCCCAATGTAATTAAACTAAATCCTAAAAAATTTAAACCATAGCTCAATAATATAGGGATTGAAAATCAACTATTTTCTAAATAATCATATCATAAAAAGAGACAATATAATATCTTTTTTACTTAGATTAAAAGGAAAGTACAAATGTCACGTAACTAGATTACTAAATAGAAGAATACTGGTGGGAAATGGAAACATGGATGTGGAAAGAAAATTTCAAACAATATAGTTCCAATAAAGTTATATAGAGAACATTTTTTGATGAAAATTTTTAAACACAAAATTATAAACCATAAGTTTCGATAAAGAATATTGATATCAGGAAATATGATGATAATAGGGAAACACTTTTGTTTCAAATATATTTTATATATCAAGAAAAGTAATTCATTCACTAAATAAGAATATTAGTAAATATAAATTTCTATAAATATAATCCTTTCCTTTTATTATGGACTGAACTATTTCAACTTGATCTCCTAGCACTTGATGCATCATATGGCAAGGATATATATTTATATCTAAAATGTCATCCAATAATAATCTTAAACCATTTTATAAATAGTCAAATTTTCTAGTAGATTATGATCCAATCACATCTGAAGAAGAGTTATTGAATTTCTCAAATGGTCATTTCATTTTCATTTAATGAACCTAATGTTGAAAAAATATTCACATTCCAAAAACGTGAATAAAATTTTCATGTATCATCATAAAATATGGTAATAAATCAAATCACCATATTATCTCATTGGAAATGTTCTTTCCTACCTATTACATATGTAAGACTAATGTTATTGGATATTCTTCTTAAGTATAAATGTGTTGTAAACTACATTAGTGATTGGATAAACCACTTATAAAAAATTCATTAATAAATTATAAATAAGTCATCCCTTTTCTAAATCAGTAAATTTTTCAACATTGTCGCATAATTAAGAATATATTAAGGGTTTTATTTCCACCCATTATGTGTTTTTAATTTTTTTTAACAAATGCTTTTTTCTCAGTAATATTAAGAATATAATCTCAAATAATTAATGAAAAAGTACTAAAGTACATTCCATACATATTCTATAAACCATATAATGAAAACAAAATACTTTTACAACACATATCTTAAATCAAAATAAAGAAGTACATTAATCATTCCACTTTCATTGAGTCAATAACATATTCTTGACCTTGATCCCTTATGATTTTATAAGGTATATTCTCATTAAACATGGGGGATTTTTTTACATATAGAACCATCCAATTGAAGTTATAAAGTTGAATAATTATATTTCCTTTATTTCCTTTGAATACTTTTTCATTTTGAACCTTTTCTCTACATTTATTAAATAATCTCAATCCACTCAAAAATTTTCTAGGGTGACTTTTTCCATATTTTTATGAAGTTGGAAAATCATTTTTTCTCTTCATGTTTTTTGAATCATTCCTATTTTCATGGTGTTCAGAAAACCTATAAGGCCCCAGCCTTAAACCTTACTTAATCTTGTGTTATTACAAGATTACACATTGAGGATCTTTTCAGGTTTATAGTTTTAGAGAATTAGATCATAAAACTTGCATTACATTCCACATATAAACAAAGTGGTTACATAAAGATAGTATTCTTCATTCCCATCAATGGAAACACATTTAAAATAAAACATGGATTATTTCTTGACACATCCTTGACTCTATCATCTTATCATGTACCTTTCCCTTGAACTGTGAAAAACATTTCAAAAACTTGGGATGAGCATAAAAACTCAGTATGGGTTATTAAAAAAAACATGGAAAGGAAACATGAGTTCATATATAAATAAGAATGAAATCATACTTTACCCATAAAACATAGGCACTTTAAAATACCTCATAAAATCATGAATAAATCATAGAAATCATAATACGTAAAGGTAACTTGAGGCATTCATAACATTCTTACGTAGGGAGTAACCCTCTTGGTTACGTTTGGAATACCCATCACAGTATATTCCCTAAAATCTCTTCGGAGAAACCTTAACGTTTCACTCCTTCGCGTTACCCAATGCATTGGAGAGCTATATCGGGCTCACCCGCCCTTAGTTTATCACGGAACCACCCGTCTTCATAATAATGCCCAAGAACCATAACATAATCATATCACATAAAACATGCATAAAGGAAATATAACATTTCCACATTTCAATCACAAGATATCAATACAACACAAACACATTGTGAAAACCATTTTCAATACCAAAATAAAACATGATATTTATTTTTCATTTAAAAAGAAGGTATGGCTTGTAGAGGAAGCCGAACTCAAATAACGGTCACGACGGCGGAGAAGTCGTTGTCGCTACATACATACGACAAAAACATTCCCTTTTGTCGTTTAGTAAACGCTTCGTATAAAAAAGATTCCTTTTGAATAAACGTAAAAGTCAAAGGGGTTTATACACCGTATAAAAGAAAGTTGTGTATAAAATAAAATATGCCTCAACGAAAGGAGATTGAGACGAAGTCCCATACAAAGATAATTTTTAAAATAAAATAGATACATTATGTGTATTCACTATAAGTACACATAAATAAAGTACAAATACAAGATACGACATAATAATATAATGACATACTTTGAAAGTACGAGATTAACCCAAAGAATGGAAATTGGGTTAAGAAGTTCCCATACAAAGATAATTTTTAAAATAAAATAGATATATTATGTGCATTCTCTATAAGTACACATAAATAAAGTACAAATACAAGATATGACATAATAATATAATGACATACTTTGAAAGTACGAGATTAACCCAAAGAATGGAAATTGGGTTAAGAAGTTCCCATACAAAGATAATTTTTAAAATAAAATAGATATATTATGTGCATTATCTATAAGTACACATAAATAAAGTACAAATACAAGATATGACATAATAATATAATGACATACTTTGAATGTACGAGATTAACCCAAAGAATGGAAATTGGGTTAAGAAGTTCCCATACCTCGTATCTGACTTGACCCGACCGTTCTTTAAACTCCTGAATAATAAACTTTAGTTAATCTCTACTTGCTTAAGAACCTTTTTCAAGTTCATTATTCCTTTTATACCATGTTATGAACATCATGTAATTATTTAAGTTAATAATGTTCATTTTGTCGGTATTTGGTTCTTAAGTCAAAAATAGGCTTCTTACACTTACATGTTGTTAATTTGGTCAAAGGTTCATTATATCCAGAATGGTATTCATGATGTAGATATCATATATGTCATGTATATCCAGTACATACATTAATTTATAATATTACATCACATTTAGAGGTAAGAAATGAAATGCACCGTTCATGGAGACGGTAAGCCGTACGTACGCATGAACGCTACTTTCATTTCTTTGTCATATTAATGGAATTAAAACTAAATGAGGGGTATGTATATTTTAATTACAGAATTATATTCATCATTTAGATATATCATTAATTATATATATCTATTATATACATGTACTTTTAATAATAAATTACATTTGGGGAAAAGAAATGAAATGCACCGTTCATGGAGACGGTAGTCCGTACGTACGCATGAACGCTACGTTCATTTCTATCTCAAACTTTAATGGAAATAAATGATAATTATATATAGGTATATTATAATTCCAGTATAATAACATATATAATATCATTAACGTTATCCTTTACACATCCCACATATGGTATTAACGAATCAAATCACTTTTAGGGGGCGGTAGTCCGCGCTTCCTAAAATGAAGATATCGTGTTTTACCCATAATGGAAACCATAAAGGTATGCCCAAAATGAAAAAACAGAAGCTTAAGGAAAACATAAACATATTATATATCATATATAAAAATAGTGACATCATAATGGCCACCTTTGAAGGTGTTTAATGAGTGTTGAACAATCATCGTTTCGGGAGGCAGAATTTCGCCATCCACGGAAACCTTATGTTCTTTAACCATTTGATGTAGTTGTGTGAGAGTGTAGCTCAAATATATCTTATAACAACATCCTAGTATATTTAATATACTGGTGTTGTTACAAAAGAAGTAAATAAAAAGAGTTTAGGGGGTTGGAGAAGCAAAATAAAACAAATGAACATGAGAGAATGAATTACCTTTAAAAAGTGTAACTCCTTTTGAGTTGAGACTAAAGGCTTCCTTTGAAAGGATTCTGCCCAAAGGGAATCCTCTAGGATGAGGAGAGGGATGTGGAGAGAGCAAATGGGCAGGGGTTGGCCGAGCCAATGGCTTGAAGAGTGTGTGAAATGAGGTAGAGGTGGGGGCCTTTTATAAGAGGAGAGGAGGGGCACTTTTGGAAAGTAAAGAAACATTAGTTTATTTGAAAATGTGTTTCGGTTTTAAAAGGTCCCACATTGATATAATTCGTGGATAAGGTGATAAGGCATCTAAATCCACTCATCCAATTGGTTTTGGCCATGTGTAGTTCATAGATTTTATATTATCTTTCCATTTTATTTAAATCGTCAAATAATGATGTCATCGCTGCATCATTATTATGTCGTAAATAATTTAATTTATTTAATGTCTAAAAATTATAAAACAAATACTATGATGTAGGAAATCTTTTTAGCTTTCCAATGACTATTTATAATCAAAATTTGGACTTGTATAACCCCACTTAAAAATTGTTTTCGCAAAACATATCATGTTTGTGTCATTTTCACTTTAACATTAAATAAAAAGTAATTTATGTCATTTCCCAACAAAAGTGGATCCATGGGGTCCCCAAGTTGACCCATGGCTTGTCTTGGTCGGCCATGACACAACCAATAAGGTTGGGACATGTGTCTAGGTCATTTCATATTATTAAATCATTATTTATACCTTAAACTACACTAATTACCACTAATCGCGATTAAGAACTTAATAAGTTACTATTCACCAAAAAATTATTTTAATCTCATTGAACCACATTTTACTTCTTAATTACAACCATGTATGTCGGATTTTTAAAATTCAATACACATTAGTGGTAAACTTTCATTTAACTGAAAAATCAGTTTGCTTGATTACCACTTAGTGGTTTCACTATTCATCAAAAATTGAAGTTTTTCAGAAAATTACCAAAAATTCACTCTAAGCTATATTTGATATTCCGAATTCAAAAATGAAGTCTATTTTACAAAATTCAAATCATATAAGTCACATTAATTAATTTAATAATTAATTCCCGCTGCCAGAGCAAATAGCGTGTTTTTACAAAACAATAAGTATCAAAAGATTGACACCAGTTTAAGTCTAATTTCAAATAGAAATTGATTCCAATGAACACCATTGGATAAAATGGTAAAAATATATTCATATTACACATTAAGACCAATTCAAAAGATAATCTAATCATATAAATAAATTAGATTAAAAAGCAGTTTTGATGTAAAATACAACATTTTACACTATTCATAAAAAAATGAACTTTATCAGAAAGGTACCAAAAATTACCCAAAGTAAAATTTGATGTCCTGATTCTTAATAAGAGTTTTATTTGGCCCAAAAGAATGTATAAGAGTGATCAAAACTATATTTAATGACGGTTCACCATTAAAAGGGGATAAGTGAACCTTTAGTGAAAATTAGAGTATAAAAGCCTAAAATTGAACTCTTTCCGTATTTTAAGCCTTTATCTTTTATTGTGTAAATGTAAAAACATCTAAAAACATATCTATTCATATTTTAGTTATTTCTATTCATTCCCGCCAGTACAACAGCTACTTGTTAACTAACATAATATTATTATATTACTAGTGTGCTACGTAAGTTTCAAAGAAACTCATCGTTGCGTATCGGGTACGCTATCGAACATAGCAACCCCTTTTAATTAAAATTCATATTTAATTCTCTAATATTAATAAATATGAAAATTATTTATTCTTTAATTACCTGGGATGTTACATCCTTCCCCCCTTTTGGGAATTGCGTCCTCGCAATTTTATTCACTTATCAAAATAAGTGGGGGTATTTATCCCTCATAGCATTTTCAGATTCCCATGTTGCCTCTTCAATCATGTGGTTTTTTCCACAAAACCTTTACCTGATGAATCACCTTATTCCGTAACACTTGCTCCTTATGGTCAAGAATCTGGACCGGTTGTTCCTCATAAGATAGGTTCTCTTCCAGCTGAACTACCTCTGGACTCAAAACATGAGATGGATCTGGCATATACTTTCTCAACATCGAAACGTGAAAAACATTGTGTACCTGAGATAAACTCGGAGGTAAAGCCACTCGGTATGCAACTGATCCAACTCTTTCCAGAATTTCGTATGGTCCAATGAACCTTGGACTCAACTTTCCTTTCTTACCAAATCTCATCACACTTTTCCAAGGAGAAACCTTGAGAAAAACATGATCACCTACCTCGAAAGATAGATCCTTCCTCCGGTTATCCGCATAACTCTTCTGCCTGCTCTGAGCTGTTCTCATGTGTTTCTGAATCAGCTGAACTTTTTCTGCCATCTCTTCTACCAATTCTGGTCCCATCAACTTTCTTCCACCCACTTCATCCCAGAAAGCTGGAGTTCGACACCGCTTCCCATATAATGCCTGAAATGGTGCCATCTGTATACTGGAATGAAAACTGTTATTATATGAAAACTCAACCAAAGAAAGATGTTGGTCCCAACTTCCTTGATAATCCATAGAACAAGCTCGTAGCATATCCTCCAATGTCTGAATTGTTCGTTCTGACTGCCCATCTGATTGAGGATGAAAATCTGTACTAAAATTTAATTCAGTACCCAACGACTTCTGAAGGCCTTTCCAAAAGTTAGAAGTAAACCTGGGATCACGATCCGATACAATGGAGAGAGGAACTCCATGTAACCTGACTATCTCTTTAAGATACAAACGGGAAAGTTGATCTAGATAGAAAGTATCTCGTATAGAAAGGAAATGAGCAGATTTAGTCAAGCGATCAACAATAACCCAGATTGCATTATTACCTCGAGATGTCTTCGGTAATCCAACAACAAAGTCCATGGATATATTCTACCATTCCCACTCTGGAACTGGTAAAGGCTGAAGCATCCCTTTCGGTAACTGCCGCTCTGCTTTAACCTGTTGACAAGTCAAACACTTCACAGTAAAATCAGCAATATCACTTTTCATTCCATCCCACCAGTAATACTCCCGCAGATCTCTATACATCTTAGTACTGCCCGGATGAACTGAAAACGGAGAACTATGAGCTTCACATAACAACTCTCTCTTCAACTGTGAATCACAAGGCACACACAATCTCTTCCCAAACCTCAAAACACAAACACAAACTTATCCAAGAACTCATGGAAAATTTTATTCATAAGGTCCATGAATACAGAAGGTGCATTGGTTAACCCAAAAGGCATAACTACAAATTCATAATGGACATATCTAGTACGGAACACAGTCTTCGGAACATCTGCTTCTTTTACTTTCAACTGATGGTACCCCGACCTCAAGTCAATCTTCGAAAAATACTGAGCTCCCTGGAGATGATACCGCTTCATTCGATGGCCCAACATCTGCTGAAGTTGTTGCAAAGGATTTCACCACCCCTTTCTGCTTGTAGTCTAACTGCTTCCCATCACTCAAGCTCCTTGTCGGACACTCGTTTGCATAGTGACCCATCTCATTGCACTTATAACATTTCACTAACTGTAAATCAAATTTGTTCTTACCTTCACCTTGATCCTTTTCAGTGCAATCACGAGCCTTATGCCCCATCTTACCACATCGGTAGCACTTCCCAGAATTCAGAAGACATTCCCCAACATGCCTTTTGCCACATTTATCACAAGCTGGAAACTTAGTTTTCTTACCATCAGACTTTTTTGAAGAATTTTTACCTTTCTCCTGCCACCTTGGTCTCTTCTTCTGCTGGTTGTTATAGAAAACTTGGTCATCGACAAACTCCATTTCCACCTTCTCAGCACATCGAACAAGCTTTTCATAACTTTTAAACTCACGAGGCGCTAATGCCCTTCGATACTTTGGCTTTAATCCTGAGTAAAAACTATTGATTTTACTATCAAGGTCTCGGATAAAATTTGGAGCATACCTTGCCAATCGAGTGAACCTTTCTTCATAGGCAGCCACTGAGTCTTCCTCTTGCCTCAATTCCAAGAATTGCTTTTCCATCCTAAGTCGAACAGCCTTAGGAAAATACTTCTCAAGAAACATTCCTTTGAATTCATCCCAGTCAAGAGCATCAATCTCATCAGCGTCCCTGATATTTTTAACCATAGACCACCACTGATCTGCTTCACCCTCCAAACGGTAAATAGCAAGACTAACCTTTTGATTGTCTGAACACCCCATGACATCAAAAATCTTCTCCAGTGCTTTAATCTACCCTTCAGCTAGCACAGGGTCAGATGATCCTCTGAATGATGGGGGATGTTGCCTCATGAAATGTTCCACCACTGACATGTTCCTCTGCGATTGTTCTGGCTGATCTCGTGCATGGATACCACCGCCATTTATCGCTTGAGTCAACTGCGCCATTACTGCAACAAACTGTTCAGTTCCGATTCCGACCATCTCAGGTTGCTGATTTGGAAGGTTATCTTCCTCCTAATGTCGTCCCAACATAGCTGCTTTGTTTCCTCTGTGGAAAACCATTCTGAACACAGAAATATCTTAGGCGAAGCAACATGGTAATCCGTAAATGCTATATCATTTCAATCATATTATAATTTAACACTTTTCTAACTCCTAAAGTTGTCTAAACCGACCTTTGATACCAACTATAAGGCCCCAGCCTTAAACCTTACTTAATCTTGTGTTATTACAAGATTACACATTGAGGATCTTTTCAGGTTTAGAGTTTTAGAGAATTAGATCATAAAACTTGCATTACATTCCACATATAAACAAAGTGGTTACATAAAGATAGTATTCTTCATTCCCATCAATGGAAACACATTTAAAATAAAACATGGATTATTTCTTGACACATCCTTGACTCTATCATCTTATCATGTACCTTTCCCTTGACCTGTGAAAAACATTTCAAAAACTTGGGATGAGCATAAAAACTCAGTATGGGTTATTAAAAAAAACATGGAAAGGAAACATGAGTTCATATATAAATAAGAATGAAATCATACTTTACCCATAAAACATAGGCACTTCAAAATACCTCATAAAATCATGAATAAATCATAGAAATCATAATACGTAAAGGTAACTTGAGGCATTCATAACATTCTTACGTAGGGAGTAACCCTCTTGGTTACGTTTGGAATACCCATCACAGTATATTCCCTAAAATCTCTTCGGAGAAACCTTAACGTTTCACTCCTTCGCGTTACCCAATGCATTGGAGAGATATATCGGGCTCACCCGCCCTTAGTTTATCACGGAACCACCCGTCTTCATAATAATGCCCAAGAACCATAACATAATCATATCACATAAAACATGCATAAAGGAAATATAACATTTCCACATTTCAATCACAAGATATCAATACAATACAAACACATTGTGAAAACCATTTTCAATACCAAAATAAAACATGATATTTATTTTTCATTTAAAAAGAAGGTATGGCTTGTAGAGGAAGCCGAACTCAAATAACGGTCACGACGGCGGAGAAGTCGTTGTCGCTGCATACATACGACAAAAACATTCCCTTTTGTCGTTTAGTAAATGCTTCGTATAAAAAAGATTCCTTTTGAATAAACGTAAAAGTCAAAGGGGTTTATACACCGTATAAAAGAAAGTTGTGTATAAAATAAAATATGCCTCAACGAAAGGAGATTGAGACGAAGTCCCATACAAAGATAATTTTTAAAATAAAATAGATACATTATGTGTATTCACTATAAGTACACATAAATAAAGTACAAATACAAGATACGACATAATAATATAATGACATACTTTGAAAGTACGAGATTAACCCAAAGAATGGAAATTGGGTTAAGAAGTTCCCATACAAAGATAATTTTTAAAATAAAATAGATATATTATGTGCATTCTCTATAAGTACACATAAATAAAGTACAAATACAAGATATGACATAATAATATAATGACATACTTTGAAAGTACGAGATTAACCCAAAGAATGGAAATTGGGTTAAGAAGTTCCCATACAAAGATAATTTTTAAAATAAAATAGATATATTATGTGAATTCTCTATAAGTACACATAAATAAAGTACAAATACAAGATATGACATAATAATATAATGACATACTTTGAAAGTACGAGATTAACCCAAAGAATGGAAATTGGGTTAAGAAGTTCCCATACCTCGTATCTGACTTGACCCGACCGTTCTTTAAACTCCTGAATAATAAACTTTAGTTAATCTCTACTTGCTTAAGAACCTTTTTCAAGTTCATTATTCCTTTTATACCATGTTATGAACATCATGTAATTATTTAAGTTAATAATGTTCATTTTGTCGGTATTTGGTTCTTAAGTCAAAAATAGGCTTCTTACACTTACATGTTGTTAATTTGGTCAAAGGTTCATTATATCCAGAATGGTATTCATGATGTAGATATCATATATGTCATTTATATCCAGTACATACATTCATTTATAATATTACATCACATTTAGAGGTAAGAAATGAAATGCACCGTTCATGGAGACGGTAAGCCGTACGTACGCATGAACGCTACTTTCATTTCTTTGTCATATTAATGGAATTAAAACTAAATGAGGGGTATGTATATTTTAATTCCAGAATTATATTCATCATTTAGATATATCATTAATTATATATATCCATTATATACATGTACTTTTAATAATAAATTACATTTGGGGAAAAGAAATGAAATGCACCGTTCATGGAGACGGTAGTCCGTACGTACGCATGAACGCTACGTTCATTTCTATCTCATACTTTAATGGAAATAAATGATAATTATATATAAGTATATTATAATTCCAGTATAATAACATATATAATATCATTAACGTTATCCTTTACACATCCCACATATGGTATTAACGAATCAAATCACTTTTAGGGGGCGGTAGTCCGCGCTTCCTAAAATGAAGATATCGTGTTTTACCCATAATGGAAACCATAAAGGTATGACCAAAATGAAAAAACAGAAGCTTAAGGAAAACATAAACATATTATATATCATATATAAAAATAGTGACATCATAATGGCCACCTTTGAAGGTGTTTAATGAGTGTTGAACAATCATCGTTTCGGGAGGCAGAATTTCGCCATCCACGGAAACCTTATGTTCTTTAACCATTTGATGTAGTTGTGTGAGAGTGTAGCTCAAATAAATCTTATAACAACATCCTAGTATATTGAATATACTGGTGTTGTTACAAAAGAAGTAAATAAAAAGAGTTTAGGGGGTTGGAGAAGCAAAATAAAACAAATGAACATGAGAGAATGAATTACCTTTAAAAAGTGTAACTCCTTTTGAGTTGAGCCTAAAGGCTTCCTTTGAAAGGCTTCTGCCCAAAGGGAATCCTCTAGGATGAGGATAGGGATGTGGAGAGAGCAAATGGGCAGGGGTTGGCCGAGCCAATGGCTTGAAGAGTGTGTGAAATGAGGTAGAGGTGGGGGCCTTTTATAAGAGGAGAGGAGGAGCACTTTTGGAAAGTAAAGAAACATTAGTTTATTTGAAAATGTGTTTCGGTTTTAAAAGGTCCCACATTGATAGAATTCGTGGATAAGGTGATAAGTCATCTAAATCCACTCATCCAATTGGTTTTGGCCATGTGTAGTTCATAGATTTTATATTATCTTTCCATTTTATTTAAATCATCAAATAATGATGTCATCGCTGCATCATTATTATGTCATAAATAATTTAATTTATTTAATGTCTAAAAATTATAAAACAAATACTATGATGTAGGAAATATTTTTATCTTTCCAATGACTATTTATAATCAAAATTTGGACTTGTATAACCCCACTTAAAAATTGTTTTCGCAAAACATATCATGTTTGTGTCATTTTCACTTTGACATTAAATAAAAAGTAATTTATGTCATTTCCCAACAAAAGTGGATCCATGGGGTCCCCAAGTTGACCCATGGCTTGTCTTGGTCGGCCACGACACAACCAATAAGGTTGGGACATGTGTCTAGGTCATTTCATATTATTAAATCATTATTTATACCTTAAACTACACTAATTACCACTAATCGCGATTAAGAACTTAATAAGTTACTATTCACCAAAAAAATATTTTAATCTCATTGAACCACATTTTACTTCTTAATGACAACCATGTATGTTGGATTTTCAAAATTCAATACACATTAGTGGTAAACTTTCATTTAACTGAAAAATCAGTTTGCTTGATTACCACTTAGTGGTTTCACTATTAATCAAAAATTGAAGTTTTTCAGAAAATTACCAAAAATTCACTCTAAGCTATATTTGATATTCCGAATTCAAAAATGAAGTATATTTTACAAAATTCAAATCATATAAGTCACATTAATTAATTTAATAATTAATTCCCGCTGCCAGAGCAAATAGCGTGTTTTTACAAAACAATAAGTATCAAAAGATTGACACCAGTTTAAGTCTAATTTCAAATCGAAATTGATTCCAATGACCACCATTGGATAAAATGGTAAAAATATATTCATATTACACATTAATACCAATTCAAAAGATAATCTAATCATATAAATAAATTAGATTAAAAAGCAGTTTTGATGTAAAATACAACATTTTACACTATTCATAAAAAAAATGAACTTTATCAGAAAGGTACCAAAAATTACACAAAGTAAAATTTGATGTCCTGATTCTTAATAAGAGTTTTATTTGGTCCAAAAGAATGTATAAGAGTGATCAAAACTATATTTAATGACGGTTCACCATTAAAAGGGGATAAGTGAACCTTTAGTGAAAATTAGAGTATAAAAGCCTAAAATTGAACTCTTTCCGTATTTTAAGCCTTTATCTTTTATTGGGTAAATGTAAAAACATCTAAAAACATATCTATTCATATTTTAGTTATTTCTATTCATTCCCGCCAGTACAACGGCTACTTGTTAACTAACATAATATTATTATATTACTAGTGTGCTACGTAAGTTTCAAAGAAACTCATCGTTGCGTATCGGGTACGCTATCGAACATAGCAACCCCTTTTAATTAAAATTCATATTTAATTCTCTAATATTAATAAATATGAAAATTATTTATTCTTTAATTACCTGGGATGTTACAAAACCTATTCTTGATATGGATTCCCTTAAATCAATAGGACTGGGTAGTTATTTATTTTTATTAATAGAACATAAAATAATTTCATATTATAATGAAATGTTTTGATAATCTAGTGGTCTTCAGACACATGGATTAAGTCCTTAAAAGAAGTGGTCAATATCACACATAATGTTGTGTATATAATCCGTATCATAACTAGATAAACATGTAATAGTAGCTTCATAATCTGTAACACTATATTATCACGTTTTCTTTATTATATGTAACTTCATCTTTATCAAAAATTCTTGATCATGAGGAATGTATTTATCAATAAATTTTTCCTTAAAATGTCTCCATTCAATGAGTTAAATTTCATATTTTTCTGTCAAATTCTGGATCAGAAACCACTGCGGGTCACTATAACCTTGGATATAATAGACCTCAACTATAACCTTTTCATTTTCACTAAATTCTTAGGCCACAAATATCTTTTACAATTACATAGTTCATTGGTAAGATAGTATTAGATTAGTAGTCCCACTTAACAATTATAGATTCTACAGGATAATGTGATTCAGTATATGAAATTATCTATTTGCAATAGGTTGCTCCATTCATGTAAGGTTATTTTTCATAATGTTACTAAACTTATCTAATATATCAATAACATTCTTAGATCCAATTCCAGCTATGTTTCATTCTTATGATGGAAAATATATACATTTTCCATGAATACTGATACCATTCATCCTTCATATGGGCATTTTCAAACCATAGAATACACTATATTATCTCTTAATACTGTGAAAATTGAATAACTATAAATATGGTATAGAACATAAAAAAATTTATGAATCAAGAATCCTCGAATCATAATCTTTGGTTACTTTACAGAAATATTTTGTTTCAAATACTTCATAATAGTTGGTAAAAAATGTTAACTACCCTATGATTTCCCCTAATATTATCATACTTGGTGCACAGTAAGGCATGCTACTATGTACGAGGTTACCTCAAGTCAGGAATGAAGCAACTTGTGAGAGTTATTACTCCTAGGTACATATGTTTTAGAACTACGTCCACTTGTAGTATCTAGACAGGGATATATTTCTAGGAATACCCAAATAATCACAACCTTACCCAAATTATAAGAAATTATTGTATAATTATCCTTAATTTATATCATAGGGCAGTTATACCTAATATATGTTTTATAAATCAATTTTCCAAGGATGATGCTAAATTTCATCTAATACAAACTATAACACTCCAACACCAGAATCATAGAGTTTGTAAATTATTTAATTACATTGGAATGATTATATGGAATTAAATATGGTAGGACCAATTATTTTAGCAGTATTGGAAATCCAGATTAGATACCCGATACAAAAAATACATTTTGTAAGCAAATATAAAAGATGATACACTATAAATTGAAATAAACTACATCCTTAAAATCTCATTCAACGTTGTCATCTTCATAATCTATGGAATGAAACATAATAAGGGTGATCTCAACTATTTAGATAGGTTAGTTAATTAGTAAGATATAATGAATAAATAGGAATAAATTAACATGGAATGTAAAATAATTGATTACGCATGAAATTAAATTTATCTAGAAAATAAAAATTCTATATGGAAATGTATGAAACTGTTAAACTTTATATTTAAACAATGAAGAGAATTAAAATGTATCCACATATATGTCGACGAAAGATCTCACGGATTAATACTAATTGAAATATATATGAAGTAAATTCTTAATTATTTTATGTCATGTATTGGGCATATGAGTCCCTATACTATCATGATCCACCCCCCAGATATTTTAAAACTATAGATAAAAACTTGTTTAATTTGGCCAACTTAATCACCTCATGAGAACCTATTGGTGCATCGAGGAAATATATAGTGTCAAGGATCCTCCAGTCATTTCATGTACAAATCATTACTCATATTAAATAATCAATATTATATATAGAAAATATTCTTTATTAAACATTCATATTAAATAAAAGGTACATATCTATCAATAATTTCCTAGTTAATCGAAAAATTGTTATAGTAAACACCATATGTTAAATGATATTGAGTTTAGGAAATAATAATATCCATAATATGAAAATATTGATATTTAGAGAAATTTCCATGGAAAATGTATTATTGTAAAATTATTTTTTTAAGTGAAATTTATCGATCACAAAATTAAGTGACATTGCAAAGATAATCAATAAGAACATTCTTCAGGAGAATAATCTTTTAACATTCCAAAGTGTCCCATACCACTTTGAAAATTTTGAATCATAATATTCATAAAGGTATTTCATTAAATTAAATTCATAATATATTTATAATAATGGGATTCATGATATAACATGAAAGTAGTTGTATATACTCCAAATAAATTGAATTGGTGCATAATAACAAATAAGTCTCAAATGAATGTAAAATGAGATAAAATTCCCTTAAATTTGAATCAAAAGACCCAAAATTTATAATTATCAAATGACACATATAAATAACATGAGTAAAAGATTATTTTGTGTATAGTATATCAAGATTTATAGTAGATACATCACATAAATAATTAAGTGGTGAACATGACATTTATCACATAGATTTCAAAAGTGAAATGAAAATCCCATACCTTAACCTTCCTTTATTGTTGTATGATCTTTATCCTCATATATTTTTATTTTTGAAATCTATTATTATATTTTTCTAGAACTATAATAATTTTTATAATGTCATATATCATTTTATTATTTTATTTTATTACCCATTTTATAGTAATCTTTCATTATGTTCACTATTTCGAGTGATAA
Organism: Viscum album; assembly: GCA_963277665.1. Taxonomy (NCBI): domain Eukaryota; kingdom Viridiplantae; phylum Streptophyta; class Magnoliopsida; order Santalales; family Viscaceae; genus Viscum; species Viscum album. Next base: position 1,660,852,446 of record OY728153.1, read on the forward strand.
TTGCCTAGTTTTCTCAAGCATGTTTTAAAAAGTTACATGCCATTCTAATTAATTTGATCTTGATATAATAATCTACATAATATAATAAATGACCTAATTGTCTTATAAAATCTGTATATATATACTTATATTAGTCTCTAATATTTAGAGATTAGAAATTAAGTGCACCATTCATGGAGACGGTAGGTTGTATGTATGCATGAACGCTACATTCATTTATTTTTTGTACTATGAGAATGAAAAAATGATAAATTTTTATGTTATAATTAAAATATCATTTAAATTTTATATAAATTACATAGGTTTGTTAAAACCATCATTTATAAGTTCCATGCCTGTCAAGAATGAGAAATACTACTTTGAGGGGGTAGTAGTCAAGACTTCCTCAAATGAAATTATTAGATTTAAACAAGATGTAAATAATATAGTTATTATCTAAATAAAAATTAAATAAGTATAAATATATTATAAATATAATACATAACATAAATAAACATTTTTTCCTTAAAAATGACCTCCATGATTGTTGGCAAAGTGGAAATGAACAATCATCGTTCCATGAGACAGTAGTTCGTCACACACAAAAAGAGTATGTCAGTTACCCGTTAGATGGAGGTGTGTGTAAGTGTGGGTAGAAATATTAATATTAAAACATACCAGTTTATTCGAGATATAGTTTTTTTAATTAGGAATTGAATATGAATAGTATAGGTCATGGACAATGGAAATGATACTAAAACGATTAAGAAGAGATGATGTTACCTCTTAATCAAGTAACTTCTTTTGGTGTATACCAACACACTTCAATGGAAGGATTTATTCAAAAATAAAGGATTCAATGTATAGGGTATGGATGTTAGGAATCTATTTTGGTTGGGAATTATTGATCCTAGGTGGTTTGATAGGTGACAATAATTGGGAGTGTTCGTGGCCTTTTAAAAAAAAGGAAATGAGATCAATTGGAATTGTTCAAAATAATTTTGGAGAACACATGTTCTAGCTTATAAAAAGCAATACAAAAAACCAAAAAACTAAATAATGGATGTTTTATTTCTATGATAAATCTCTAAAATAGGTTTTGGAAAATATTATAGGGCATTTGGGCTCTTAATTGAAGTTTTAGTCTTTTATTAAGCTTAATTTTTCCATAGTAATTTTATTAATTTTAATTTCGTTCAATATTATATTCATTCATTAAATTAGTCAAATTTATAAGATATTATAAATTATTATAATGATAAATATGGAATCCATTTTTGGAATTTCCAATCATATAATTGGTATAAATTAATTTAAAATTCATCTCATCAGCATGATGACATTGGAGGTATTAAAATTAAAAATGTCCAATAGTTTGATAAGTGTTTACATTAAATTTCATAATGAAATTTATCCCAAAAACCTAAATTATTTAAATTTTAAACACTATTATCTTATTAAACTTTAAAATCAATCTAAAACATTTTTTACATTATAAATAAATTATATGGAAAAGAAGTTTTGAACTAAAATTCTATATTTTTCACTATCCATTAAAAAATGATATATTTCTTGAAAATATCTAAAATTCACCATAACCAAATTATTATTTTAATATTTCAAAGATAAAGTTTATTTTTTCATATTAAATCAATTAAATTATTATAATTTATATTCAAAATGGGTTCTCTATTAAAAATCATTAAAATTCCCTTTAAAAAAATATTTGTTTTTATTTGTCAAATTGGGATTGTATTTATTTTTGGTATATCAAACATAATGGATGAATAAAAAAATTGATTGAATATATAAAATATATGTTTCATTAAAATAATTCAATAATAGTAATTAACTATGTTCATTAAGAAACAACTACTTTGGAATCATATAGATAATAATATTTCTTGTTATATCCAATGGGTTCTTATTTTCGTTTCTCATTAGTTGGTAACCAATGAATTCATTTTAAATTTTTTAAAAACATAAATTTTCATAATTAGTTAATAGTATCTATAATATATAACATAATGGCTATGATATTTATTATTATATTAAATAATAATGTTTTAATAATACGTTGTAATTTTGTGAAACTCGGTCTTTTGTGTAACGCAATCTATTGAGGATAGTCTCTCTTATGTGCAATGGAAGATGACTCAACGTTTCATTCATTTCAAGCTATATCATGTATTTAATATATTAAAAATAGTAAATAAGTGTCTCAGGATTTTATATTCCTTATGTTTTTTTGATTCATGTCATGCACACTATAAAATACAATGTTGTGCCTTAGAATTTTAGGGTGTTAAAAAAATACTGAGATTCATAACTTTAGGTAGAATGTCAATAAATTCCCTAAATGAACTGGTCATTGATCAGTTTTATTTTAGTTTTTAGAATAATTTTTTTAATATCAATAATATATTTATCCTAACATCGTTATCTCATCATTTGGAATATATAAGGGTTTCTTTTCAAATAATAATTTGTTTACCAAAAATTTTAATTTTATGATGAATCATTTTTCTTAGTCTGCAGTACTGTTCACCATAATATTTCAAACCCATAATTAAATTTACTATACTAAAACCCATTTACATATTATTAATTTTGATCATAAAATAATTTTAAAAAATATTTTGAGGAACCAAACACAAAAGAAAGGTAATAATTTCACATTGTCTTTAGTAACAGCCCAATATTGACCTTCATCCCTTAGCTTATTCTATGGTATATTAACTTAATTCTTGGGGAATTAATTTTCGTAGTTCCCCATATCGTTAATATGTAATCATTAAACATTTATAGATTCTTTCTAACCCATGAGATTGTGAACATGGTGGAATGGTTCTCCACACATGAAGTGAACTACTATTCTTTTTTAAGCATATAACTATGTGTTTCATTCCCCAATAATCATATGTTAAAAAATCTATATTTCCCTTATTCTATTTATATATATATTTTTATGTATTCCTATTATTATATTGATAAACATCATATCCATAATTCTTTTAGATAATAATTTCTCTTAATTGATTGTACATGATAATATGTCCTTGTATGATTACAATAATTAGAAAAAGACATTCCTATAATGTATTATCCTAATCCTATCAATAAAATTGTTGATACTTATATTTATATTATGTATGTAGTCTCCAACATTACTCGATCACCAAATAATGTTTGTTTCTTACTTTGTAACATTTTCCCCTTACTTGTTTCCTAGACGTAATATTTTATTTCCATATCCCCTAGTTTCTCATGAAGAAAATATTTTTCTAGCAATATTACACTGAAATACTTTCACTTTGTGCTTTCTATTTCCTCATCATACATACTGTTTTGAGTTAATGACCACCATTGACCAAAATCTTTTAAGAGATGATAAAATTCCATTAAAACATTCTCCCTTACACTACATCCTAGAGTTTGGAATATATTCTTTGTGGAACTTATCCATTGTGCAGCTGAAATTGGATATATATTCATATTGAATGATAGAGGTTTTTGATCAATGAATTTGTATAACATTGTTACCCAATTTGGTGGATACAAATTCTCTGTATGGGATTGTTTCTTTTACGTTACCAGATTCATCTTCCCAAATATGGTTATAATTTGATCAGTTCTAGTTCCAGCTCCATCTTCATTATATTTACAAGGAGTTAAATACCAAAATGGATTATTTTTATGGAACAATAATTAATCATTACATATTCATGAGTTTTTTTAATAAATTTCTTTTATTTCACATTGGGGATCATTTAAATTTATTATAATTATAGAATTAGGCCATAAATCATCCATATAAAACCATAAGAATACAAAGTGGACACTTCCAAATAGTATCCATTCTCTTTCACAAAAGTACCCTTTTAAAAATAAAACATGACTTATTTTCAAGAAACAATGTCGATAATTTCATCATGACTTCATCATTGTTCATAAAAATTATAATTCCTTTGAATTTTTTTTAAACTTAGAGAAGAGAAAAAAATGCATATTATGAGGCATAAAAGAAGGAATGAAACCACTAAATCATGAATATTTTTAACTCATGAAAAAATTCTCATAAAATCATAATTTTTACCCATAAAATATAAAAACTTTATTTTACCACATAGAGTGATGAGATTCCTATAAAAATAATATAAATCCTAAATCATAAGGTTAACTTCTATCATCCATATCAAACTTACATTGTATCGTTCTCAGCCGCATAGGGAGTAACTTCTATGGTTACATTTGGAATATCTATCAAATTATATTCCCTAACAATAAGATCCCATGTTTTTGAACCGGGTTAAAATTATGAATATTCCTAAAAATCTATTTTTCATTTTATCAATGGTTGTTCTTTTTAAATCGAGCTCCAGAATTTTATTCCGTTTGTTGGAACACCTAAAGATGTCGTTTTTCTAATTTTGATAGATGTTTTGAGGTAAAGGGGAAGTCGCACAGGCGGAACAAGTTTTGTCTAACCATGCGGCCAAACGATGCGTAGTAGGTCTTGGAGGCAGTAGCTTCCGCACAGGCGGTGCACAGTTTGTCTAACAATGCGGCCAAACCATATGAGAAGGGTGGATGAGGCAGTAGCTAATACACGATTAACGCATAGTTTATCAAACCATGTGAACTAACTGTGCGGTCACTTAAATGAGATTAATTAAATAAATTGAGAATGTGAATGTAATGCCCCGACCCCAGTTACCCAGAGTCAGTGCATTATTTTAATACATTGACATGATTACAAGGAATCAAGTCTCAAAGGACCGATCAGTTTAGCAGCATTGGAAAATATATTACATACATGAATTTTACATTACACTTCATAAAATACAAAACAACATAAATAATCCTTTATGAATGCCATTATTCCCTTGTCTTAACCCTGCATATCAATCACAATATACTTCTTGGAATCCTGGGAAAAATAAAACATAGAAAAGGGGTGAGCTCAATTGCCCAGTAAGGATAACAATATAGCAGAAACTTTCATAAGTAAGAATAAAGATTTAAGGCAATGTATAACTAAAACAAAAACCTTTTAAACTTGAACTTCAACATAGTATGGCAAAAATAAAATTAAATAATTCCATTTACTTATTCACATGGATATTCTACTAATCGAATAATCACATGCCATATCAATAACCACTTTCATAATGATGGAATGTATAATTCCAGACTATCATAACCACATAGCCAAGGCCTCGTGCCAAGACTATAAATAAGATTTTTCCAAGGCCTTGTGCCAAGACACTAGTTTTTCTCATGAGACCTACCGATGCATAGAGGAGCTATAGTGGGCTCCACCCATCACTTACTAAGTCCAATTCATTCCCATATAAAAAGGTTTGAACATAACATAAACATTCGTATTAAAACTAGCATACGAAATGTCAATACTTTCTCCATAAACCATGAATGGTATAAAAATAACACATCCACGGTAAACATATCACAAAACCTTCAATACAATACAAAAGTTTTGTATCATAATAAATCAACTTCAAATAATCTTAAAATCCATCAAAGGATGTTGACATATATGAAATCAAAACTATTTGAGGGAAATATCTCTTTTCTCGAAATCATTGAAAAGTCACTCATTTATAAAGGAAGTAATTTAAAAGAGATTTTTGAATCAAAGTGTACCATACCACTTTGAAAGTTTTGAAAAGAAATATCATTTCAAAACGTTCATGTCCATATAAATAAATCATTAAAATCATTTTGAAAACATGGACATTAATTAAAAAGATTTAGAAAGGTAAATCTTTAAAACATTTAAAATTATGATCTTGATAAAGAGTTCCTTTCACAAATTCTTAAAATATTCATTTTGAAATCATTTAAAAGTCACATAATTATAAAATAAAACATTTAATTTGAAATATTCTTATAAGCTTGCAAGGGAAGCTTCAGCAATTTTATAATGGTGGAAAATAACCACACCCTCCGTATACGTTTAAAAAGACATTCTTACCTTAAATTTGTCGAAAAGGTTAAAAAGTGACTTGTTTAGAAAATGACAGAAAGATTCCTTTCAAAACACATAAGGGTATAAATTAATTTAACCCATTTCCTTGTAAATAGTAAAAATGTTTTTAAATACATTTTTAAGGAACATGGATGTGGATGATAAAGAGATCCCAGTAGATAATTACGTATAAACAACCTCGGATAATGGAGAGATTGCGAAATAAACCCTTACTATGTACTTTTCCTTGGATGGGGGTAGGTTAACCTCCTGTATAATGGTGAAATAATTGTTATTAAATTATAAAAGGATCATATACATTAATATCATATCATATATGATCTTTTAACATTGCTTTGTTAATAATATCTTAGTATTATCGTCGTTTCAGGTGTTAACTTACTCATTTTATTTTATATGTTTTGTTACGTAAGCTGTGATTTTCATGGATAGGTTTTATCTTATTCATATCCAGAATGATATAAAGTCCTTAAATATTATTTTTAAATCATCATATGATAATTATACTTGAATGGATACGATGGAGAATGAATCTCATCGAGTTCGTGGAGACGGTAGTCCGTACGTACGCACGAGCGACAATATCATTCTTTTGATATTAAAATAATATATAATTGGATGGTATATCATATATACAAAATAATTATAATGTTATATTTATTATTTACATGAATTAAACATCATTATTATATCAATCCAAATAATAATATATTGAATAACAATTACACCACGACGTGGAGACGGTAAGCCGTACGTACGCACGTATGGTGACATGTTATTCAAAGGGTGGATAGAATACTGAATATGGTTGTAAAATATTTATAATAACATCAAATTATATATAAGATACTAGAGTTATTATTTTAGAATGGTAATAACAAATAAAGAAGAAGTGGAAGAAGGAAGGAACTTGAAAAAGGGTGGTGAAATCATTACCTCTTCTTCGGGTTCTTCCTTTTGATTTGATCAAAAGGGCTCCATAGGTTGGCTTTCTGACTACAAAAGGCCTCTAGGATTAAGTTAGGGAAGTTTAGAGAGTATTTGGGCAGGGTTTGGCCGAAAAAAAAGGCTTTGAAGGTGTGAATTAATGAGAAGGGGGAGTACCCTTTTATAAGAGGGGTGAGGGGCACCTTTGGAAAAGCTAGAAATATTATTTTATAATAAATTCATATTCAGTTTCTAATGGATAAAAATTATACTATTTAAATGTTAAGGTGGGGATAGGTCGAAAACCATTAAACCAAAAGAATTTAGACAGGTTTGGGTCACTATATTAACCTTATCTTTAAGTATTAACTCTTAGTTAATTAGTTTCACTTTTATAATGTCTCTTTGTATTTTTATGTTATATGGTTAATAAACATACTATATACATCCAATAGACCCCCAAGTGGTCCAATAATGATACACCTATAATTATATAAGTCTCTTGGAAGAACCGTAGATTTTTAGGAATTGAATATCAAATAATAATATAATATTTCTTTTAAAAACTATTTTATGTCAATTTTGACACTATTCAATTTTTGATTTTTGTAAAACTCATAACAGAATTATTACTTCTAAAAAAGTTAATTAAATAAATAATAACATGTCATATTAACCTAGAAAATTTGTGTAATTCATAAAAAGTCTCAAATTATATTTATTTGGGTATTTATAATATCAATTATTTTAATTTTTCACTATTATGGTAATTACTGCATCATTATTATTTCATAAATAAATTAAATTATTTAATGTCTAAAAATTATAAATAATATATCATTATGTAGGAAATCTTTTTATATTTCTAATGAATATTTATAGTCTAAAATCCAACATATATAACCCTATGTAAAAATTGTTTTTCTAAAAGATATATGCTTGTGTCATTTTTGTATTCATTTTAACTTCTTTAAAATAAAGTGTCCCTATCACTTACAAGTGGCTCCATGGGGTCCCAAAATCGACCCAAAGATTCCAATTGTCGGACATGTATCAACCAATAAGGTTAGGACATGTTTTATGGTAATTTTGTATTATTATAATATTATTTTTAACCCTTATTTACCGGATTTACACTTTAACCATGGTAAATAAAATATTTACCGAATTATTCAAAATGTATAAAAATAAAATTTACCTATTTACACAATTTGAACATCCTGATTCTAAATATGGAATCCATTTTTCCAAATTCAAAACACAGAAGTGGCAGAAATTAATTTAAAATTACTTCCCATTGTTAAAACAAAAAGCGTGTTTTTAAGAGATAATAACTATCAAAAGATTGACACTTTTTTATGTTCAGTTTAATTGTAAAATTATGTAAAATGACCAAAATTGTATTAAATGGTAAAAATATATTCTAAATATACCTTAAAACCACTCAAATTTATAATTTATCACTATTAAATATTTTTATTAAAAAAGTTGTTTTTAATTAAAATTTAGTAATTTTCACTATTTATCAAAATATAAATGTTATCCAAAAAGTTCCAAAATTTCTCCCTAAGCTAAATTCGATATTCTGAATCCAAAAATGAAGTCCATTTTGAGAGAAAAAATTTATAAAATTTCAAAAAGCAGTTTTTACTATTCATAACAGCTAGTTTGATTGGTGGTGGTGTGTGTTAGAACTCGAAGTTGCGTACAACACACGCTACTGTATTATTCAAAGGAAAGCGTACCGTGGAAGCTTGAGATGTTTCATTGTAAATTTTTGATGTCCCCATTTAGTGTAATTGAATATATAAAAGTTTAAAATATTGGATTTTAAAAGGGTTCACTATTAAAAGTTGGTAAAAGTGCAATACTGAAAATGAATTTGTTCTTACATTATGTCTAAGAAACTCATAATATGGATTCTAAAATTGTAAGGATTATATAAAGTTTAAAATTTAGTTAATAGTATTCATAACCTCTTTGGAACGGCTTGTTTGGTAAGTCATGGTTCTCTTGAACTCGGTGTTGCGTGTAGTTCAAGTTATTGAATTATTTTGAAGAAATAACACACTATGAAATCCTGGGGTGTTACATTCTCCCCTCATTCAATAAATTGTGTCCACGCAATTTGAAATTATTCTTCGAAAATAAAAGGTTGAATATAGAAAATATCTTTATGGGAAAACCCACATCGGAAATTGGGTTAATAAAATTTAATTTTTATAAGAGGAAAAGAGAAATGAAAGGGTCACCACCAAATTATGATCTCTATTCGGAGAACATTGGTGGAAATTAGAGACATATAATTGGAGGAAAAACGTAAATATTTATAGGTAGTGATTGCGGTTGTCAATCACAAACAAGTGTAAAATTGAGGGCCTTAAATTCATCAATCTATGATGATTTAAAATACCATCGGTTCAGCAAAACATATGGTATTAGGATAACACATTTTTTTGTTTTAAGATCCCTTCAATAAAGTATAAGAATTAATTTCTTCATAGAATAAGAGGAGAAGAAAAATATATACTTGAAAAGTAGAGTTCCATCTTTTAATTAATTTCTAACACAAACTCATATTTCACTCTAAAAGATAATAGAACATAAAAAAATATTCTATTTATCCTATTCATTTGGGGTTAAAAAAATGAATTTATAATTCATCTACTAGATCTTCTTAAAATAAACTACATTATTTAATCCAGGACATCTCGTGGGCCAGTGGAAGGTGATACACCCTTGTATTCCTTCGGTTGCGGGTTCAAGTCTCGCGGCCTTACCAGCCGTGATGGGTTGCCGCCCGACCTCCAAGTTGTCCTTTTATGGAAATCCAAAATTAATCTCAAACTAGAATTATCCAAAATACTTCTGTCCAAACTCACAGTCCAACGTTTATAAAGAAGGTAAACATAATGTAGATCCTTTTTACCCCGTAAGAGCATATGAATACCTTCATCATGTATTCTTTTAAAAAACTGAAACATCCTGAATTACCATAATCTTTATTGATTACATTCATGCTCCCTTATTCCATATAGAATGCTGGATATACTTCATCCATCCAAAAATGTTGTCAAATCCAACAATTATGGATTATAAAAATCTTTAATCGGTTTCAAAGCAGTCAAGAATATCCAATATAATTTACCCAAATCAACCGTATCTTATTCCAGAATAAGTACCTCAATATTAGGACCATATTAAGGTTTATATTTCCTTTAACCATGTAATTTACAAAAAGTTTAACTTGCTGAAGAGTCACTTTTCTTAGTACCATAAAATCTCAAATCCTCAATAAAATAGTACTGCAATACAATCCTTATATACTCCATAATTATTATAACAAGTACATTGCTAATACAACACTCAAATGACATAATAAACATAGGAACTCTAATAATTACTCTTCATCTGTGGTAGTATCATAACTTGATTGTTATCCAATAGCATCATTTGTGCCATAGTCTGATGATAGGTTCGCATAGTGTAAAAACTCCTTGCAAATGAAGCATTGTACATTTGAAACATATTTTCTTACCCTTGCAGTCTCGTACTTGGGGCCCTTTTCCTACACACTTATAACAAACTCCCATTTCTTTCAGGCAAGTTCCATAGTGTTTCTTCCCACAGTTATCACATATGGGGAAATTCTTCTTTTCCCTTTTCCCTTTATCCATCATTCTCTCTTCCATCCTTTTCTTCTCTTGCTTCCCTTCAAAGCCATAGGACTCAGTAAAATCTTTAGTTATCTTATCCACATAGGACACTATTTCTTCATATGATTATAATATGTGGGAGACTATTTACCTTCTAAATTCTGGCTTAGGACCATGAAATATTTGATCCTCCTTACTCTTTGGATCATGAGTATTGTTGGAGTTCTCATTCCTTCTATTGGGTTCCATTTCTAAACAATGTCACACACTAGATTAGTTTATGAATAACAATACCTAATCCAAAACTTGTAAAACACATAACATAAACTTAATAGTTTATGTATATAATCCATAATCATAAAAATGTTTTCTTTGAGGACGTATATACTCATAAACCCTTCATAATGGTTTGTAAAGAAAATGAGAATTATCCTAAGCATATCCCCCGGGAGTGTCGTAACCAAGAGTGCAGTAAGGCCCATTGTTGTGTACCAGTTCCTGTTCGAGTCTAGCTCAAAGCGGTGTTTTTGGGTTTTTCCCCAAGGTACATCTGTGCCAGATCCACCTCTACCTGCTCGTATCCAGACAGGGATGTATTGCTCGGAAAACCCACAAAATATCTACAATACCAAAATTCTAGGAAGTTATTGTACACTAATCCTCAAAGATCATCTTGGGTCAAACTGATCTAATCAGATTTTATCTAAATCTAGTTTCCAAGGTTATTGCTAAAATTCCTCTGATACCAACTGTAACGCCCCGACCCCAGTTACCCAGAGTCGGTGCATTATTTTAATACATTGGCATGATTACAAGGAATCAAGTCTCGAAGGACCGATCCGTTTAGTAGTCTTGGAAAATAGATTATATACATGAATGTTACATTACAATTCATAAAATACAAAAAAACATAAATAATACTTTATGAATTCCATTATTCCCTTGTCTTAACCCTGCATATCAATCACAATATACTTCTTGTAATCATGGGAAAAATGAAACATATAAAAGGGGTGAGCTCAAATGCCCAGTAAGGATAACAATATAGCGGAAACTTTCATAAGTAAGAATAAAGATTTAAGGCAATGTATAACTAAAACAAAAGCCTTTTAAACTTTAACTTCAACATAGTATGGAAAAAATAAAATTAAATAATGCCATTTACTTATTCACATGGATATTCTACTAATCAAATAATCACATGCCATATCAATAACCACTTTCATAATGATGGAATGCATAATGCCAGACTATCATAACCACATAGCCAAGGCCTCGTGCCAAGACTATAAATAAGATTTTGCCAAGGCCTTGTGCCAGGACACTAGTTTGTCTAATGAGACCTACCGATGCATCGAGGAGATATAGCGAGCTCCACCCGTCACTTACTAAGTCCAATTAATTCCCATATGAAAATGTTTAAACATAACATAAACATTCATATTAAAACTAGCATACGAAATGTCAATACTTTCTCCATAAACCATGAATGGTATAAAAATAACACATCCACAGAAAAAAATATCACAAAACCTTCAATACAATACAAAAGTTTTGTATCATAATAAATCAACTTCAAATAAGCTTAAAATCCATCAAAGGATATTGACATAGATGAAATCAAAACTATTTGAGTGAAATATCTCTTTTCTCGAAATCATTGAAAATTCACACATTTATAAAGGAAGTAATTTAAATGAGATTTTTGAATCAAAGTGTCCCATACCACTTTGAAACTTTTGAAAAGAAATATCATTTTAAAAAATTCATGTCCATATAAATAAATCATTAAAATCATTTTGAAAACATGGACATTAATTAAAAATATTTATAAAGATAAATCTTTAAAACATTTAAAATTATGATCTTGATAAAGAGTACCTTTCACAAATTCTTAAAATATTCATTTTAAAATCATTTAAAAGTAACATAATTATAAAATAAAACATTTAATTTGAAAATATTCTTATAATATTGTAAGGGAAGCTTCAACGATTTTATAATGGCGGAAAATAACCGCACATTCCTTATAAGTTTAAAAAGACATTCTTACATTAAATTTGTCGAAAAGGTTAAAAAGTACCTTGTTTGGAAAACGACAAAAAGATTCCTTTCAAAACACATAAGGGTATAAATGACGTTAACCCATTTTCTAGTAAATAGTAAAAATGTTTTTAAATACATTTTTATGGAACATGGATGTGGATGATAAAGAGATCCCAGTATATAATTACGTATAAACAACCTCGGATAATGAATAGATTGTGAAATAAACCCTTACCTTGTACTTTTACTTGGATGGGGGTAGGTTAAACTCCTGTATAATGGTGAAATAATTGTTATTAAATTATACAAGAATCATATACATTAATATGATATCATATATGATCTTTTAACATTGCTTTGTTAATAATATCTTAGTATTATCGTCGTTTCGAGTGTTAACTTACTCGTTTTATTTTATATGTTTTATTATGTAAGGCATGGTTGTCATGGATAGGCTGTATCTTATTCATATCCAGAATTATATAAAGTCCTTATATATTATTTTTAAATCATCAGATGATAATTATACTTGAATGGATACGATGGAGAATGAATCTCATCGCGTTCGTGGAGACAGTAGTCCGTACTTACTCACGAGCAACAATATCATTCTTTTGATATTAAAATAATATATAATTGGATGGTATATCATATATACAAAATAATTATCATGTTATATTTATTATTTAAATGAATTACACATCATTACTATACCCATCCAAATAATAATATATTGAATAACAATTACACCACGACGTGGAGACTGTAAGCCGTACATACGCACATATTGTGACATGTTATTCAATGGGTGGATAGAATACTGAATATGGTTGTACCATATTTATAATAACATCACAGTATATATAAGATACTGGAGTTATTATTTTAGAATGGTAATAACAAATAAAGAATAAGTGGAAGAAGAAAGGAACATGAAAAAGGGTGGGGAAATCATTACCTCCTCTTCGGGTTCTTCCTTTTGATTTGATCAAAAGGGATCCTTAGGTTGGATTTATGACTAAAGGAAGGCCTCTAGGATAAATTGAGAGAGTTTTAAAGAGTATTTGGGCAGGGTTTGGCCGAAATAAAAGTCTTTGAAGGTGTGAATTAATGAGAAGGGGGAGTGCCCTTTTAGAAGAGGGGTGAGGGGCACCTTTGGAAAAGCTAGAAATATTATTTTATAATAAATTCATATTCGTTTTCTAGTGGCTCCAAAGTGTATTATTTAAATTTTAAGGTGGGTATAGTTCTAAAACCACTAAACCAATATAATTTAGATAGGTTTGGGTCACTATATTAACCTTATCTTTAATAATTAACTCTTAGTTAATTAGTTTCACTTTTACAATGTCTCTTTGTATTTTTAAATTATATGGTTAATAAACTTACTATATACATCCAAGAGGCCCCCCAATTGGTCCATTAATCATACAAATATAATGATATAAGTCTCTTGGCCGAACCATAGATTTTTAGGAATTGAATATCAAATAATAATATAATATTTGTTTTAAAAACTCTTTTATGTCAATTTTGAAACTATTCAACAGTTGATTTTTTTAAAACTCATAACAAAATGATTACTTATAAACAATTTAATTAAAGCAATCCTAACATGTCATATTAACCATGAAAATTAGTTTAATTCATAAAAAGTCTCAAATTATATTTATTTGGGTATTTATAATATCAATTATTTTAATTTTTCACTATTTTGGTAATTACTACATAATCATTGTGACATAATTAAAATAAATTATTTAATGTCTAAAAATTATAAATAAAATATCATTATGTAGTAAATTGTCTTATATTTCTAATGAATATCTATAGTCGAAAATCCAACATATATAACCTTATTTAAAAATTATTTTTCTAAAAGATATATGCTTGTGTCATTTTTGTATTCATTTTAACTTAATTAAAATAAAGTGTCCCTATCACTTACAAGTGGATCCATGGGGTCCCAAAATCGACCCAAATATGCCCATGGTCGTACATGTATCAACCAATAAGGTTAGGACACATTTTAGGGTAATTTTTTATTATTATAATATTATTTTTTAACCTTTATTTACCGGATTTACCCTTTAACCATGGTAAAATAAAATATTTACCGAAGTAATTATTCAAAATGTCTAAAAAAAGTTACATATTTACAAAATTTGAATATCCTGATTCCAAATATAGAATCCATTTTTCCAAATTCAAAACCCAGAAGTGGAAGAAATAAATTTAAAATTAATTCCTGTTGTTAAAACAAAAAGCGTGTTTTTAAGAGATAATAACTATCAAAAGATTGACACTTGTTTATGTCCGATTTAATTGTAAAATTATGTACAATGACACACATTGTATTAAATGGTAAAAATATATTCTAAATATAATTTAAACCACTCAAATTTATAATTTTTCAATATTAAATATTTTGATTAAAAAATTTGTTTTTAATTAAAATTTAGTAATTGTCACTATTCATCAAAATATAAATGTTATCCGAAAAGTTCCAAAATTTCTCCATAGGCTAAATTCGATATTACGAATCCAAAAATGAAGACCATTTTGAGAGAAAAAATTTATAAAATTTAAAAAAGTATGTATTACTATTCATAACGGCTAGTTTGATTGGTTGTGGTGTGTGTTAGAACTCGTAGTTGCATACAACACACGCTACTATATTATTCAAAGGAAAGCATACCGTGGAAGCTTGGGATGTTTCATTGTAAATTTTTGATATCCCCATTTAGTCAAATTGAATATATAAAAGTTTAAAATATTGGATTTTAAAAGGGTTCACTATTAAAAGTTGGTAAAAGTGCAATACTGAAAATGAATTTGTTCTGACATTATGTCTAAGAAACTCATAATATGGATTCTAAAATTATAATGATTATATAAAGTTTAAAATTTAGTTAATACTATTCATAACCTCTTTTTAACGGCTTGTTTGGTAAGTCATGGGGCACTTGAACTCGGTGTTGCGTGTAGTGTAAGTTATTGAATTATTTTGAAGAAATAACACACTATGAAATCTCGGGGTGTTACAGTGAATTTCCATGATTTTGATATGTCGATGAATGACACTTGACGTTATTAAATAATTCCACCCACATGAGATAAAGGAGGACGTGAAAATGTGTTGATTTTAAGCATGGTTTTCTATTGTAGTTAAAGTGATATGATTATACAATTGAATGATTTTAATGGGAAGAATGAGTAATAGGATAATTAATTGTAGGATTATTAATCAAGTCATGAGTTGGAATGAGATTGTGGCTTTTACTGATTATTGGGAATATTGAATTTTTGACATGTTTGGGATATAATTTGGAAATTGGTAATAATTAATGGATGGATTAATTATTACATGTTAAATTGTAAATCAAGAACTAATTGATGATTGGTTAAAGAGATATTATTTAATTAATTAATTGATGAATTAATTAATTTTAAAACATTAAGTTAAGATTGTGTATTGATTATTTGTTACGATTTTTGTTCAGGACTATCTTTTGATGTGTTATAGTTTTCCATGCCTTAAGTTGTCTTGGATGGAGTTGTTTGAAAATATGATATGTTGTGTGAGATGATTATGGTGTGCTTGTGCATTGTTGAAGTCCTGGACGAACCATTTTTTGAATGGACAGGTTCAGACTTGTTAAAGAATTTGGTTAATTAAGTGTTGACTTATCTGAAGAGTGTTTTGTGTTGTTAATTAGTTGTTGAATTAATTAATGGGTTTGTTTTATGGTGTTAGACCTGGTATTGTACACCAATGATAAATGTATATGTGTGATTGATGAATGGGTAGTGAGACAAAGACTGATGCTCCAAATACTCACAAGGTGTTATAAATGATGTTCTAAACCAATGATATATGTATATGTATGATTGATAAATGGGTTGTGAGACAGGGACTGATGCTCCAAATACTCACGGGGTTCTAGACATGGCATTCTACATCCAGCTTGCAAGAAAATATTATTTTATGGGTCAGGGACTGATGATCCAAATACCCATGGGTTGTGAGACATGGACTGATGCTCCAAATACTCACGAGGGTGCTAAACATGATGTTCTACAATCATTAATTACTATTGGACTGTGGGTCCAATTGTTTGTGCGTGAAACGAGTTAATGGTTAATGAAGGCTACTGTGACATGATGTTTTGTGAATTGATTATGAGAAAGTGTTCAGACTTATTTATGAATTGGGTGAACCAATTTTAGTGGACGGGATCAGACTTTGTATATGAAAGATTAAATTGAATAACTTATGATGCATTATCCAAGAAAAAACACGAGCTTGGATTCGGTCTCTACTTTGATTACTTGGATGGTCTTTAGAGACATCTTTGGTGAGTGACTTATACGTGGAATATCGGGCATATGCCGAATCTCAAAACTTTCATAATTTTTTATGATTGGAATAATTGATAAACGATAAATGATTATGTAATGATTGCTGAGTATGCATGACAAATGAATAGTGCGGGTTCAGATACCAGCTAAGGGCTGAAGCAGGTACTTGGGTTTATAGTGTTACTTTGTACTGCTTACTTTATTTTATGCATTCCTTCACGTGCTATAAGTTCTTTATTAAATGTATGGATTTGGGGTAGACACCGGTGGTCCCGGCCTACTGTGATTTATATCTAACACCCCACTCGGGCTGCCATTGCACTGGGTACCCAAGTAGATTCTATTTGGTTGCAAGACTATGATGTTTTCATTTACTTGGGGGTTTAGATCAGAGGACCGAGCGGAGACTCAGGATGCTCTGGGAGACCGGCCTTGGGGATTTGAGTCATTATTTCTTTATTTTTTTAGTGGAATTTAAAGCATGCTGTTTTGTTCACTATTTTCTATTTTTTATCATAACCATGTCATGCATGCCTCAGCTGTATAATTTGGTGTTGTCCACATTTATAAAATGAGTATTATTTGCCTTCCACTGTTTTTCATTTATGAGTTACTGCTTCCACTATTTCTTGTTATCCACACTAATATACAACTGTGAAACTCTGATAAAAGGGTATAGTCTCCCCACTGACTATCCTTATAACCTCGCTGCTAGTCAGTAGCCTATGGCGTAAGGGGAGATGTGTTTGAGGTAATGTGGGGACCGGTCCGACCACCAGTTCCGGGGTGACCCGGTTCGGGATGTTACAAAGTGGTATCAAAGGTTTTGGTTTCTTTCTTTTCCTTTTTCTTACTATTTTGGGATTGGTAGACAGGAGACTAGGAATGTGTGGGTGCTTGGGTTAATAGCCGTGCTTGGGAATGATCACCTCATGTACGGGAAATGACCAAGTGGCCAGGGATGGGAATTTATGTTTGTACTATTAGAGGTTATAGTTGATATGATTTAACCTTGAGTAATTGGTGTATTTTACTCTATTTATTGATTTTGATAATTTTGAAAAGAATTATATTTTTTTCCTGATATGGCAAGGAAGTTTCATTCATCCATCATATTAGGCACTTAGAGATTCACATTTCATGCATATAACATGCCATGTAGTTACATTAGTAGGTTGCCTGATAATTTGAATTGTGTTCCTTGGGTGCAATGCCACATTTGATTTACTTTAGCATGACTCTTTAGATATCATGTTTCAGTGATAGATTTAACATGCTTGAGTTATTATATTCCGTACTGCCTTGGTTATTAGCATATTTTGTTGTTATGACATGCTTCCATGTTATAGCATGTTGTTGTGTTACTGCTTATGCTAACATGTTAGAGAAGTTTTGATATGTGAAAGGGGTGCTAAAGATAAAATGTTAAATAAATGTTCATTGTGTTAAATGGGATCCAAAATCCATCGATAAGGTGTATGGGCGCCTTAGGTGGCCAGCCATATAATTTGGACCATTAGGTTGATCATGTAAATATTTGAATTGACATTAGTATCGATTAATGAGAGCCAATTTTAAGTCCATGGAGTGTATGGGCGCTTCATGAATTGGGAAATGACGACTCATATTAAATGTGATGACTTGATGCCGTGTTAAATGCTTGTAAATGTGAAATATGTTTAGTATTGATCTGAAATGAAATGGCTAGCTTCTAAAATGCAACTGGACCCAAGTGGGTCAGTTGGGGAGTGTTTTTATGAGATAAACCATTTGGGTGTTTAAAATTTTAATACCTATGAGTTTGCTATTGGGTTGCTTTATAGAGAACCCATGTTGGTTAAAATTGGATCCTCGTAGGTCGCATTATCTTCTTAAAAAGAAATTTATTTTTTTAAAGTTTCCTGAAAATGATGGGATGTCAACTAACGTAAATGTTTTAAAAAGTAAGTTTTATGAAACTTTCCTATTCTCCCTTGGGGAATTTTGAAAATGGTACTTGATGTTTTTATTAAATTGTTTGACGGTTAAAGATTAAAAGTGAATAAATATAGGAGGCATGGAAATGGAACCTATTGTGGCGTCCACTGTTTAAAACCCTCATGTAAAGGGTATTTAGGACTTCTCTTGAGTTTCCTCAAAACAGAAGCGTGAGTACTTTCCATAGGCGTTCTTCTCATTAGCAATGGAATTATGTTCGTCTTTTGAGACTAGTGACTTGTTTGAAGTGACCCGGTTTAGAGTTGACACCTTTTCTTCGTAAGTGGATAACCTATGGTCAATACCACCCCCATAACATAAATTCCTTGCTAGCTCTATGAATTTTCTAACTCTTTTGGAGTTGTTGTGTAACACCCCAAGATTTCATAGTGTGTTATTTCTTCAATATAATTCAATAACTTGCACTACACGCAACACCGAGTTCAAGCGCACCATGACTTACCAAACAAGCTGTTAAAAAGTGGTTATGAATAGTATTAACTACATTTTAAACTTTATATAATCCTTATAATTTTAGAATCCATATTATTAGTTTCTTATAAATAATGTAAGAACAAATTCATTTTTTTAGGTAAAAGAAGTATTTTTCAAAAAATGCACTTTTACCAACTTTTAATTGTGAAAACCTTTTTTTAAAATCAAATATTTTAAACATTTATATATTCAATTTGACTAAATAAATTTATTCTTTAGAATGGGGAAATAAAAAATTTACAAGGTAACACCCCAAGATTCCACGGTACGCTTCCCTTTGAATAATACAGTAGCGTGTGTTGTATACAACTTCAAGTTCTAACACACACTACAACCAATCAAACTAGCCGTTATGAATAGTAATACCTACTTTTTGAAATTTTATAAATTTTATCTCTCAAAATGGACTTCATTTTTGGATTAGGAATATCGAATTTATCCTAGGATTAAATTTTGGAACTTTTCGGATAACATTTATATTTTGATGAATAGTGAAAATTACTAAATTTTAATTAAAAACAACTTTTTTAATCGAAATAATTTATATTGATAAATTATTAATTTCAGTGGTTTTAAAGTATATTTGGAATATATTTTTACCATTTAATACAATTTTGGTCATTTTACATAATTTCACAATTAAACCGGGCATAAACAAGTGTCAATCTTTTAATAGTTATTATCTCTTAAAAACACGCTTTTAGTTTTAACAACGAGAATTAATTTTAAATTAATTTCTGCCACTTCTATGTTATGAATTTGGAAAAATGGATTCCATATTTGGAAGCAGTATATTCAAATTTTTTAAATAGGCATCTTTTATTTTTAGACATTTTGAATAATTACTTCGGTAAATTTTTTATTTACCATGGTTAAAGGCTAAATCCGGTAAATAAGGGTTAAAAAATAATATTATAATAATAACAAATTACCCTAAAACGTGTCCTAACATTATTGGTTGATACATTTCCGACCATGGGCATCTTTGGGTAGATTTTGGGACCCAATAGAGCCACTTGTAAGTGATAGGGACACTTTATTTTAATTAAGTTAAAATAAATACAAAAATGACATAAGCATATATCTTTTAGAAAAACAATTTTTAGATAGGGTTATATAGGTTGTATTTTAAAATATAAATATTCATTAGAAAGATAAAAAGATTTAATACATGATGGTATTTTATTTACAATTTTTAGACATTAAATAATGTAATTTATTTATGACACAATGGTGATGTAGTAATTACCTAATTAATGAAAAATTAGAAATATTAATATTATAAATACCCAAATAAATGTAATTTGAGACATTTTATAAATACCAATAATTTTATAGGTTAATATTACATTTTAGGATTGATTTAATTAACTTTGTTCTATATAATAATTTTTTTATGGTTTTTACAAAAATCAATTATTGAATAGTGTCAAAATTGACATAAAAGAGTTTTTAAAACAAATATTATATTATTAATTGATATTAAATTCTTAAAAATCTAAGGCTCAGCCAAGAGACTTATATCATGATAGATGTATCATTAATGGACCACTTGGGGGACTCTTGGATGTATATAGTAATTCTAGTAACCTTAAAATATAAAAATACAAAGAGACATTGTAAAAGTGAAACTAATTAACTAAGAGTTAATACTTAAATATAAGGTTAATATAGTGATCCAAACCTGTATAAATCCTATTTTTTGAGTTTTTTTTCGA
Source organism: Viscum album (assembly GCA_963277665.1). NCBI lineage: Eukaryota > Viridiplantae > Streptophyta > Magnoliopsida > Santalales > Viscaceae > Viscum > Viscum album. Next base: position 1,660,873,616 of record OY728153.1, read on the forward strand.
ACCATCCCCAACTTAAACTTTAAATAATCCACTTTTTAGCCATTATAAACCAAATATGAATTTATTATAAAATAATATTTCTAGGTTTTCCAAAGGTGCCCCTCACCCCTCTTATAAAAGGGCACCCCCCCTTCTCATTAATTCACACCTTCGAAGCCTTTTGTCTCGGCCAAAACCTTCCCAAATACTCTCTCAACTTCCCTAAATTCAACCTAAAGGCCTTATTTGGATCATAAATCTAACCTATGGAGCCCTTTTGATCAAATCAAAAGGAAGAACCCGAAGAAGAGGTAATGTTTTCACCACCCTCTTTCAAGTTCCTTTCTTCTTCAACTTCTTCTTTATTTGTTATTCCCATTATAAAATAATAACTCAAGTATATTATATATACTTTGATTTTATTATAAATATGGTGCAACCATATTCTGTATTCTATCCATCATTTGAATGACATGTCACCATACGTGCGTACGTAAGGCTTACCGTCTCGATGTCGTGGTGTAATTGTTATTCAATAAATTATTATTTGGATGAGTATAATAATGATGTGTAATTCATATAAATAATAATTATAACATGATAATTATTCTGTATATATTATATACCATCCAATTATATATTATTTTCATATCAAAAGAATGATATTGTCGCTCATGCGTACGTACGGACTACCGTCTCCACGAACGCGATTAGATTCATTCTCCATCGTATCCATTAAAGTATAATTATCATTTGATGATTAAAAATAATGTTTAAGGACTTGATATAGTTATGGATATAAATAAGATACAATCTATCCATAACAAACATGTCTTATGTAACAAAACTTATAAAATAAAATGAGTAAGTTGACACCCGAAATGACGATAATTCTAAGATATTATTAACAAAGCCATGTTAAAAGATCCTATATGATATCATATTAATGTATATGATTATTATATAATTTAATGACAATTATTTCAATATTATATAGGGGTTTAACCCACCCCCATCCAAATAAAAGTACAAGGTAAGGGTTTATTTCGCAATCTCTTCATTATCCGAGGTTGTTTATATGTAATAATCTACTGGGATCTCTTTATCATCCACATCCATGTTTCTTAAAAATGTTTTTCAAAACATTATTAATATTTTATAGAATATTGGTTAAAGTCATTTATAACCTTTTTTGACTTTTTATAAGAATTTTATAAAGGAATCTTTCTGTCGTTTTCAAAACAAGGTCATTTTTAACCTTTTAGACCGAATTAAGGTAAGAATGTCTTTTTTTAACTTATACGTCGGGTGAGGCTATTTTCCGCCATTATAAAATCGTTGAAGCTTCCCTTAAAATCTTATAAGAATATTTTCAAAGTAAATATTTTCTTTTATAATAATGTGACTTTTAAATTATTTCAAAAGAAGAGATATTTCTCTCAAACAGTTTTGATTTCATCTATGTCAACATCCTTTAATGGATTTTAAGCTTATTTGAAGTTGATTTTTTATGATACAAAACTTCCATATTGTATTAAAGGTTTTGTGATTTGTGTGAATATGGATGTGTTATTTTTATACCATTCATGGTTTATAGAGAATGTATTGATATTTCTTATGCCAGTTTTAATACGAATGTTTATGTTATGTTTAAACCTGTTCATTTGAGGAATGCATTGGACTTAATAAGTGACAGGTGGAGCCCGCTGTAGCTCCTCGATTCATCGGTAGGTCTCATGAGACAAACTAGTGTCTTGGAACAAGGCCTTGACAAAATATTATTTTTATTCTTGGCACGAGGCCTTGGATACGTGGTTATGATATTTTGGCATTATGCATTCCATCATTATGAAAGTGGTTATTGATATTGCTTGTGATTATTAGATTAGTAGAATATCCATGTGAATAAGTAAATGAGATTATTTCATTTTATTTTTTCCATACTATGTTGAAGTTAAAGTTTAAAAGGCTTTTGTTTTAGTTATACATTGGAATAAATGTTTATTCTTAGTTATGAAAGTTTCTGCTATATTGTTATCCTTACTGGGAATTTGAGCTCACCCCTTTTCTATGTTTTGTTTTTCCCAGGATGTGAAGAAGTAATATATTAATGACCTGTAGGGATAATATGAGGAGATATGAAGACAATATGTTGTTTTAGTAGTTTTCACTTTATTATGTAATGTAAACTTTAAGAATGTATCTAGTTATTCCAAGGCTACTAAACTAATCGGTCTTTCGAGACTTGATATTTCTTGTGATCATGTCAATGTTATGTAATAATGCACCGAATCTAGGCCACTGGGGTTGGGGCGTTATAGTTGGTATCAGAGGAAGTTTAGTACCAACCTTGGAATCTAGATTTAGATAAACTCTGATTAGAGCACATAGATTTAAGATGGAAGTTGAGGATTAGTATTGAAGAACTTCCTAGAATTTTGGTATTGTAGAGATTTTGTGAGTTTTCCAAGAAATACATCCCTTTCTGGATACGAGCAGGTCTAGGTGGCTCTGGCACAGATGTACCTAGGGGTAAAACCCGAAAACACCTTTTTGAGCTAAACTCAAATGGGAACTGGTGCACGACAACGGGCCTTGCTGCACTCTTGGTTACGACACTCCCAGGGGATATGCTTAGGATAATTCTCATTTTCTTTACAAACCATTATGAAGGGTTTATGAGTATATACTTCCCCAAAGAGAACATTTTTATGATTATGGATTATATCCATAAATAGTTCAATTTATGTTAAGTGTTTTACAAGTATGGAATTATGTATTTTGATTCATAAACTAATCCAGTTTATGACATTGTTTAGAAATTACGCCCAATAGAAGGAATGAGAACTCCAACAATACGCATGATCCAATGAGTAAGGATGATCATATATTTCATGGTTTTAATCCAGAATTTAGAAGGGAAATAGTCTCCCATGTATTATCATCATATGAAGAAATAATATCATGTGTTGATAAGATAAGTAAAGAATTCATGGAGTCCTATGGCTTTGAAGGGAAGCCAGAGAAGGAAAGGATGGTAGAGAGAAGGACAGATAAAAGGAATAAGGTAAAGAAGGATTTTTCAATATGTGATAAATGTGTAAAGAATCACCTTGGAAAAAGCTTGAAGGGAATGAGAGTGTGTTATAAGTGTGGAGAAAAAGGACACAAAGTACGTGACTACAAGGGTAAGAAAATGGTTTCAAATGTACAATGCTTCATTTGCAAGGAGTTTGGACACTACTCGAACCTATGTCCTAGTCATCAGACTATGCCGCAAATGATGCTATTGGATAATAATCAAGTTATGATACTACCACATATGAAGAGGAATGATTAGAGTTCTTATGTTGATTCTGTCATTTGAGTGTTTTATCAACAATGTACTTGTTATAATAATTATGGAGTATATAAAGATTGTACTGCAGTAATATTTCATTAAGGACTTGAGATTGTGTGGAACAAAGAAAAGTGACTCAATAACAGGTTAAATTTTTGGAAGATATATGGTTGAGAGAATGATAAACTATATTATGGTTCTGATACCGAGGTAGTGATTTTAGAATAATACATGATTGATATGGATAAATTATATTGGATATTCTTGACTACCTTGAAACTGATTAATGATTTGAATATTCCATCATTGTTTGGGTTTACAACATTTTTGGATTGAAGGAGTATATCCATTATTCTTTAAGGAATAAGGGATCATAAATGTAATCAAAAAGGTTTTATGGTAATTCAGGATGTTGCAGTGTTTTAAAAGAATACATGATGAAGGTGTTCACATGTTATTACGTGGAAAAAAGGATCTTCATTTTGTTTACCTTCCTTATAAATTTTGTACTAAAGTATTTTGGATAGTTCTAGTTTGGATTATTTTTGGATTGTCATAAAAGGAAAACTCGAAGGTCAGGCGGCAACCCGTCATGTCCGGCAAGGCCGCGAGACTTGAACCCACAACCGAAGGGTGACAAGGGTGTATCACCTACCACTGACCCACATGATGTACTGGATTAAATAATGTAGTTTTTTTAAAAGATCTGGTAGATGAATTATAAATTCATTTTTTGGAACCCTATACGAATATGATAAATTAAATATATTTTTTAAGTTCTATTATCTTTTAGAGTGAAAGATGAGTTTGTGGTAGAAACTAGTTAAAGGACGGAACTCTACTTGTCAAGAATATATTTTTCTTCTTCTCTTATTCTACGAAGAAATTAATTCTTATAATTTATTTAAGGAATCCTAAAACCAAAAATGTGTTATCCTAATACACTATGTTTTGTTGAATAGATGGTATTTCAAATCATCATAGATTAAGGAATTTAAGGACCTCAATTTTACACTTGTTTGTGATTGATGACCTCAATCACTACCTATAAATATTTACGTTTTTCCTCCAATTATATGTCTCTAATTTCCACCAATGTTCTCCTAATCGAGATCATAATTTGGTGGTGACCCTTTCTTTTCCCTTTTCCTCATATTAAGACTAAATTTTAGTAACCCAATTTCCGATGTGGGTTTTCCCACAAAGGTATTTTATATTTTCAACCTTTTATTTTCGAAGAAAATTTTCAAATTGTGAGGACGCAATTTATTGAATGAGGGGAGAATGTAACACCCTAAGATTTCATAGTGTGTTATTTCTTCAAAATAATTCAATAACTTTCACTACAGGCAACACCGAGTTCAAGCGCACCATGACTTACCAAACAAGCCGTTCAAAAGAGGTTATGAATAGTATTAACTAAATTTTAAACTTTATATAATCCTTATAATTTAGAATCCATATTATGATTTTATTAGACATAATGTAATAACAAATTCATTTTTTTTTCAGATAAAAGAAGTATTTTTCAAAAAATGCACTTTTACCAACTTTTAATAGTGAAACCCTTTTTTTAAATCCATTATTTTAAACTTTTATATATTCAATTTGACTAAATAAATTTATTCTTTAGAATGGGGACATCAATAATTTACAAGGTAACACCCCAAGCTTCCATGGTACGCTTCTCTTTTAATAATACAGTAGCGTGTGTTGTACACAACTTCGAGTTCTAACACACACTACAACCAATCAAATTAGATGTTTTGAATAGTAATACATAATTTTTGAAATTTTATAAATTCTATCTCTAAAAATGGACTTAATTTTTGTATTTGGAATATCTAATTTAGCCTAGGGTGAAATTTTGGACCTTTTTGGATAACATTTATATTTTGATGAATATTGAAAATTACTAAATTTTAATTAAAAACAGCTTTTTTAATCGAAATAATTTATATTAATAAATTATAAATTTGAGTGGTTTTAAAGTATATTTGGAATATAATTTTACCATTTAATACAATTTTGGTCACTGTACATAATTTCACAATTAAACCGGACACAAACAAGTGTCAATCTTTTGATATTTATTATCTCTTAAAAACACGCTTTTTTGTTTTAACAACAAGAATTAATTTTAAATTATTTTCTGCCACTTCTGTGTTTTGAATTTGGAAAAATGGGTTCCATATTTGGAATCATTATTTTAAAATTGTGTAAATAGGTAAATTTTATTTTTAGACATTTTGAATAATTATTTCGGTAAATATTTTATTTACCATGGTTAAAGGGTAAATCCGGTAAATAAGGGTTAAAAAATAATATTATAATAATGAAAAATTACCCTAAAACGTGTACTAACCTTATTTTTTGATACATGTACGACCATGGGAATATTTGGGTCGATTTTGGGACCCCATAGAGCCACTTGTAAGTGATAGGGACACTTTGTTTTAGTTAAGTTAAAATAAATACAAAAATGAGAGAAGCATATATCTTTTAGAAAAATTTTTTTTACATAGGGTTATATATGTTGGATTTCTGACTATAAATATTCATTAGAAATATAAAAATATTTCCTACATAAAGGTATTTTATTTATAATTATTAGACATTAAATAATTTAATTTATTTATGACACAATGTTGATGCAATAATTACCTAATTAATGAAAAATTTGAAAAATTAATATTATAAATACCCAAATAAATGTAATTTGAGACTTTTTATAAATAAATATAATTTTATAGGATAATATTACATGTTAGGATTTATTTAATTAAAAAATTTATAATTAATCATATTTTTATGATTTTTACAAAAAAATCAATTATTGAATAGTGTCAAAATTGACATAAAAGAGTTTTTTTAAAAAAATATTATATTATTAATTGATATTAAATTCCTAAAAATCTAACGTTCGTCCAAGAGACTTATATAATGATAGGTTTATCATTAATGGACCTCTTGGGGGTTGCTTGGATGTATATAATATGTTTATTAACGATATAATATAAAAATACAAAGAGACATTGTAAAAGTGAAACTAATTAAGTAAGAGTTAATAATTAAAGATAAGGTTAATATAGTGACCCAAATTTATCTAAATCCTATTGGTAGAGTTGTTTTCGACCCATACCCACTTTAAAATTTAAATAATCCACTTTGGAGCCATTAGAAACTGAATATGAATTTATTATAAAATAATATTTCTAGCTTTTCCAAAGGTGCCCCTCACCCCTCTTATAAAAGGGCACTCCCCCTTCTCATTAGTTCACACATTAAAAGACTTTTGGCTCGGCCAAACCTACCCAATTACTCTTTCAACTTCCCTAACTTCCACCTAGAGGCCTTATTGTGATCATAAATCCAACCTAAGGAGCCCTTTTGATAAAATCAAATGGAAGAACCCGAAGAAGAGGTAATGTTTTCACCACCCTCTTTCAAGTTCCTTTCTTCTTCAACTTCTTCTTTCTTTGTTATTCCCTTTATAAAATAATAAATCCAGTATATTATATATACTGTGATTTTATTATAAATATTGTACAACCATATTTAGTATTCTATCCATCCTTTGAATGACATGTCACCATACTTGCGCCCATACGGCTTACCGTCTCCACGTCATGGTGCAATTGTTATTCAATAAATTATTATTTGGATGGGTATAATAATGATGTGTAATTCATGTAAATAATAAATATAACATGATAATGATTCTGTATATATGATATACCATCCAATTATATATTATTTTAATATCAAAATAATGATATTGTTGCTCGTGCGTACGTACGGACTACCGTCTCCACGAACGCGGTGAGATTCATTCTCCATCATATCTATTCAAGTATAATTCTCATTTGATGATTAAAAATAATGTTTAAGGACTTGATATAATTCTGGATATGAATAAGATACAATGTATCCATAACAAACATGACTTATATAACAAAACATATAAAAGAAAACAAGCAAGTTAACACCCAAAACGACGATAATTCTAAGATATTATTAACAAAGCCATTTTAAAAGATCATATATGATATCATATTAATTTATATGATTCTTGTATAATTTAATAAAACTTATTTCACCATTATACAGGATTTTAACCTACCCCCAACCAAGGAAAAGTACAAGGTAATGGTTTATTTCGCAGTCTTTTCATTATCCGAGGTTGTTTATACGTAATAATATGTTGGGATCACTTTATCATCCATATCCATGTTTCTTAAAAATGTTTTTCAATTTTTTTTACTATTTTACAGAATATGGGTTAAAGTCATTTATACCCTTTTTTGACTTTTTATAAGAATTTTATAAAGGAATATTTCTATCGTTTTCCAAATAAGGCCCTTTTTAACCTTTTCGACAGAATTAAGGTAAGAATGACTTTTTTTAACTTATACAGTAGGGGCGGCTATTTTCTTCCATTTTAAAATTGTTGAAGCTTCCCTTACAAGCTTATAAGAATATTTTCAAAGTAAATGTTTTTTTTATAATTATGTGACTTTTAAATGATTTTAAAAAAAGAGACATTTATCACAAATAGTTTTGATTTCATCTATGTCAACATCCTTTGATGGATTTTAAGCTTATTTGAAGTTGATTTATTATGATAAAAAACTTCCATATTGTATTGAAAGTTTTGTGATTTGTTTGACTGTGGATGTTTTATTTTTATACCATTTATGGTTTATGGAGAAAGTATTGACATTTTGTATGCTAGTTTTAATACGAATGTTTATGTTATGTTTAAACCTGTTCATATGAAGAATGCATTGGACTTAATAAGTGACGAGTGGAGCCCGCTATAGCTCCTCTATGCATCGTTAGGTCTCATGAGACAAACTAGTGTCTTGGCACAAGGCCTTGACAAAATTCTATTTGTAGTCTTGGCACGAGGCCTTGGCTATGTGGTTATGATAGTCTGGTATTATGAATTCCATCATTATGAAAGTGGTTATTGATATTGCATGTGATTATTCAATTAGTAGAATATCCATGTGAATAAGTAAATGACATTATTTCATTTTATTTTTTCCATACTATGTTGATGTTCATGTATAAAAGGATTTTGTTTTAATTATACAATGCCTTAAATGTTTATTATTATTTATGAATGTTTCTGCCATATTGTTATCCTTACTAGGCATTTGAGCTCACCCCTTTTCTATGTTTTATTTTTCCCAGGATGTGAAGAAGTAATTTATGAATGACCTGCTGAGATAATATGAGGGGATATGAAGACAAGATGTTGTTATAGTAGTTTTCACTTTATGATGTAATGTAAACTTTATGAATGTATATAGGTATTCCAAGGCTACAAAACTAATCGGCCTTTCGAGACTTAATCTTTCTTGTGATCATGCCAATGTTATGTAATAATGCACCGACTCTGGGCCACTGATGTCAAGGCGTTACATGTTGGGTGCCGTTGTCCTAGGTTGGACATCCAGTTTCCAAATACACCTTAATCGAACAAGTGGTGATATGTTTCTTGAAATTGTTGTGGGCTTGAGCATCGAGTAATGCTCTTTGTCTGTTGGTTAGAAGTGCCTCGGTCATGGTCGGTTGCTTTGTTGGTTGGTTGATGCTTTCTTCTTAGTACTGGATGACTAGTTACAGCGTTGTCCAGTAAAATGGTCGTATGAGGCAATATGACTCGGTAATAAGTCTTTTTGTACTGTTGAGTATGGTCTCGGGTCAACTCCATGTAAAGTAACTTGAGCGTTAAAGAATGAATTTCGTTTCAATACATGGAATAGTTTTCGAAAGACCTGGGTTTTGTGACATGCCGATATTGTTGTTAATCTAGCATGTTGGTGAGAGGATGATCTTTTCTTGAGATGTGAAGGGAAATCCTACGGTTGGTATTGCCACTTTGTTCACGATGAACGTGTTGGGAGGTGATTTCGAGCTTTTAGAAAAGAGTTATCTGGTAATGGTTTGACTGATCTTCTTCACGACCCCGGTTTTCTCTTAGTGTGCTATTCTGGACACGATGAGCATGTCCCCTATCTTGACCTCGTCATGGAGACACTATGATAGCGTCGTTCTTGTGCCATGCTACAGTTTAAATGTTGTTGGGTTTGAGGTGTAATTATTATCTGGGTAGTACGCGAGATGCATTGATTCTTTGGGCCAATTTCCTTCTCGTGTTGGGGCATGGTTGTTTTTAAAGTAACCTTGCAATGGCTTGATTTGGAATTTTCATCAGATGTTGGGTAAGGACATCGTTATACTTGGGGATGGTTTTGGAATAGTTTTAAAGGCACATCGTCTGATAAAGGGTGAAAGTGGCTTTTGGGTTCGCGGCGTCTTTGAGTAAAGTATGAGAAACTTGTTCTGTTGTTTGATCAAGGTTCAACCATTTACGTTGATAAGATCCTTTTAATGACCTATGATATAAGATTTGTTTTGATTTATGAGCTTTAGAGTAATTTTTGGATCTAGTTAAAAAGGCTTAGCAATCAGGTTTGAGAAGGGTTAAAGGTGTGTTTGGAATTGGGAACACAACACATCACTTCTAATTATATTAAATAACCTTGGTAGGTCTGTGGTTTTATAGTGGTTCCCGATGGCTTCTCGGGGATGATAAGTTTTTTAAGGTTGGTATAATGCAAGACCTTGTGTTTTTCAACTGGGTTAAAATTACGAATGTTCCTGAAAATATTTTTTTCAGTTTATCAACGGGTCGTTCTTTTTAAACGGAGCTCCGGAATTTTATTCCGTGTGTTGGAACACCTAAAGATGTCGTTTTTGGAACTTTGATAGAAGTTTTGAGGTAAAGGAGTAGTCACATGGGCGACACAAGGTTTGTCTAACCGTGCGGCCAAAACGTGTGTAGTTGGTCTTGGAGGGAGTAGCTTCCACATGGACGGCACTAGGTTTATCTAACCGTGCAGACAAAACGTGCGAGAAGGGTGCCCGACGCTATAGCTAATGCACGGTTATCGCACATTTTGACAAACCGTGCGAACTAACAGTGCAATCACTTAAACGAGATCCTTAAATTGTGGATCTCACTTATTCTTTCCATTAGATGGCTCGTTTTTCTTCCTAATCGTCTATAACTTGGGATTACTCTTCCTTAAAGGCAGGAGAACCTCTCCCAAGAATTTTGGAGGTGATCCAAAGGCTTCTCATGGAGAATCAAAGCCAGTTTCTTGAGGTAGGTAGGTGTTCTTCTTCGTTCCTATACGGTTTCTTAGATCTACATTGATCTACATCTCCTATTATCTCAGTTTATTAGATCTAGGCCCGTTATGGGTAGATCTAAGTGTCTGTATGCCAAGTTTGATGTGTTTTTGTCTTGTTCTTTCTAGGAGAAGTGATCTAAGGTGGGTTCTTGAAGAATCAACCCGTTTCTCTTGAGGGTTCTTTATTCGTTGTGTTTTATGTCAAAACCCGAGGTAGGGTCCCAAATCATTAACACTTTAATTAATAATTATAGATTCTATAAATAAGTTGAGAATGTTAATTTCCTTGATTTTGATATGTCGATGAATGACACTTGATGTTATTAAATAATTCCACCCACATGAGATAAATGAAGACTTGAACATGTGTTGATTTTAAGCATGGTTTGCTATTGTAGTTAAAGTGATATGATTAAACAATTGAAGGATTTGAATGGGAAGAACGAGTAATAGGATAATTAATTGTAGAATTATTCATCAAGTCATGAGTTGGAATGAGATTGTGGCTTTTATTGATTATTGGGAATATTGAATATTTGACATGATTATGATATAATTTGGGAACTGGTAAAAATTAATGGATGGATTAATTATTACATGTTTAATGGTAAATGTTGAACTAATTTATGATTGGTTAAAGAGATATGATTTAATTAATTAATTGTTGAATTAATTAATTTTCAATCATTAAGTTAAGATTTTGTATTGATTGTTTGTTACGATTATTGGTCTGGAGTACCTTTTGATGCGTTATAGTTTTCCATGCCTTAAGTTGTCTTAGATGGAGTTGTTTGAAAATATGATATGTTGTGTGAGATAATTATGGTGTGCTTGTGTATTTTTGAAGTCCTGGACAAACCATTGTTTGAATGGACGGGTTCAGACTTGTTAAAGAATTTTTTTAATTAAGTGTTGACTTATCTGAAGAGTGATTTTTGTTGTTAATTTGTTGTTGAATTAATTAACGGGTTAGTTTTATGGTGTTAAACCTAGTATTCTACACCAATGATAAATGTATATGTCTGATTGATGAATGGGTAGTGAGATAGAGACTGATGCTCTAAATACTCACAAAGTGTTAGAAGTGACGTTCTAAACCAATGATAGATGTATATGTATGATTGATAAATGAGTTGTGAGACATGGAATGATGCTACAAATAGTCACGGGGTTCTAGACATGGCGTTCTACATCCAGCTTGTAAGAAAATATTATTTTATGGGTCAGGTACTGATGCTCCAAATACCTATGGGTTGTGAGACATGGACTGATACTCCGAATACTCACGAGGGTGCTAAACATGACATTCTACACTCATTAATTAATATTGGACTGTGGGTCCAATTGTTCGTGAGTGAAATTAGTTAATGGTTAATGAAGGATGTTGTGACATGATGTTTTGTGAATTGATTATGAGAAAGTGTTCAAACTTATTTATGAATTGGGTGAACCAGTTTTAGTGGAAGGGATCAGACTTAGTATGTGAAAGATTAAATTGAATAACTTATGACGCATTATCCAAGCAAAAGAACAATCTTGGATTCGGTCTCTACTTTGATTACTTGGATGGTCTTTAGAGACATTTTTGGTGAGTGAATTATACGGGGAATTTCGGGAATAGGCCGAATCTCAATACATTCATACTTTATTAAGATTGGAACAATTGATAAATGATAAATGATTATTTAATGATTGCTGAGTATGCATGACAAATGAATAGTGCGGGTTCAGACACCAGTTGAGGGCTATAGCAGGTACTTTGGTTTATATTGTTACTTTGTTCTACTTAAATTAATTTATGCATGCCTTCAAATGCTATAAGTTCTTTATTAAATGTCTGGATTTGGGGTAGACACTGGTGGTCCTGGCCTACTGAGATTTATATCTCACACCCTACTCAGGCCGCCATTACACTGGGTACCTGAGTAGATTCTATTGGGTTGCAGGACTATGCTATTTGCATTTACTTGGGAGTTGGGAGCAGAGGACCGAGTGGAGACTTGGGATACTTGAGGATATTTCCCTTGGTGATTTGATTCATTATTGTTTTATTTTTTTAGTGGATTTTAAAGAATGATGTTTTGTTCACTATTTTCTATTTTTTATCATTAACATGTCATACATGCATCAGCTATATAATTTGGCATTGGCCACTTTTATAAAATGAGTATTATTTGTCTTCCAATGTTTTTCATTTATGAGTTACTACTTCCGCTGTTGTTTTTCATCCACATTGATATACCACTGTGAAACATTGATAAGAGGTTTTAGTCTCCCCACTGACTAAACATAGACCATCACTGCTAGTCAGCAGCCTCTAGCATAAGCAGAGACGCACATAAGGTCATGTAGCGACTGGTACGGCCACCGGTTCAGGGGTGACCCGGGTCGGGACGTTACACTAACTCTCTAAGGATAAACCATACTAGTAATCCTTATCTCATTTCCCAATTCATTGGAGAGTTATCAGGGGCTCATCTAACCTCGATTTATTACGAAACGAACAATATACATAAGCAGTGCCCAAGAACCGTAATGTAACATCCCAAGTAAGTAATTAATAATATATATTTTTATCTATGTCTATTTATGAATTAGATAGTGCTTTAGAGGCTTAAAATGAGAATAAATCCAATCTTAAGCATGGAATACACTAATATTTTTAAAAGATTATTTTACTACCTTTTGATGGAAAACCATTTTTAAATCAAAATTTTGACAATTTTATAATCCCTATTTGTCAAAATAAACATATTCTTTCTGATTGGGACATTTAAATTTACATTGGATAAATTATTTGGTATTTTTCTGACAATGTTCATTTTTTTATGAATAGTGAAAAATACTGCTTTTTACATCAAAACTACTTTTTCATCTAATTTAATTATATGGATTGATTATATTTTTAATTGGTCTTAAAGTGTAATTAGAATATATTTTTACCATTTAATCCAATGGTGGTCATTAGTATTAATTTCAATTTGGAATTGGGCATAAACTAATGCCAAACTTTTCATAGATATTGTTTCAAAAAAACCCGCTATTTGTTTTGACAATGGGAATTGTATTTAAAATAATTATTTCAGTTTATATGCTTTGAATTTGGTAAAATGGATTCCATATTTGGAATAAAAAGGTACAAATTATGTAATTAAGAATCTTTTGTTTTTGGACATTATGAATAGTAACGACGGTAATTATCTTTCATTATCTTGATTAATGAGTAATCGGGTAGTTAAGGATAATAAAATAATATCATAATAAACAAAAATGACCACAAAATGTGTCCAAATTCTATTGGTTTTCTCATGGCCAACCATGGGATGCCTTGTGCCAAAATTGGGGACCCCATGGAATCACTTTTGTGTAAAAGTGACTTTTTATCTTTTTATTTTTAACGAAAGTTAAATATAACAAAGAATGTATCACCTGAGTAATTTTTTTTTGATTTTGTCTACATAACTGATATCTTGAACTATAAATAGTCATTGGAAATCTAAAGATATTTCCTACATCATTGTATTTTTTTTATAATTTTTAGACATTAAATAAATTAAATTATTTATGACATCATGATGATGCAACGATTGCCTCATTAATGAATGATTTAAATAAAATGAAAATATAATGTAAAATCTAAGACTTAAACTTGTCAAAGACCTATTGGATGAGTATATTTAGAACCCTTATCACCTTATCTTATAAATACATCAATGTGGGACCTTTAAAATCCGAAACTCATTTGAAAATAAAGTAACCTTTTATACCTTTCCAAGAGTGCCCCTCCTCTCCTCTTATAAAAAAGCCCCCACCTCTACCTCCTTACCCACACCTCTCAAGCCTTTGGCTCGGCCAATACATGCCCATTTTGTCTCTCCACATCCCTCTCCTCATCCTAGAATCCTTAACATAGGTAGGAAGATCTTCAAGAAACCCTTTTGGTTCAAACCAAAGAGAGTTACCCGATTTTAAGGTAATGTCTTCAGTTGTGTTCTTTTGTTTATTTTGTTTCTCCAACCCCCTAAACTATTTTTATTCATTTAATTTGTAAAAGATACAGTATATTCAATATAATAGGATGTTTTTATTATATTTATTCAAGCTACACTTACACACACCTTCATCTAATGGTTAAAGAGCATACTGTTTCTATGGATGGTGAATTTCTGCCTCACGAAATGATGATTGTTCAACACTCATATAACAACTTCAAAGGTGGCCATTAAGATGTAAATATATTTATACATGATATATAATATGTTTATGTTCTACTTAAGCTTCTGTATTTTTCATTTATGGCATACCTTTATGGTTTCCATTATGGGTAAACGTGATATCTTTATTTTAGGAAGTGCGGACTACCGCCCCCTCAAAGTGATTTGATTCGTTAATACCATATGTGGTAGGTATAAAGGATAGATTTAATGATATTATATATGATAAAATACTAGAATTATAATACTATTATGTGTCATTATGTTTTAATTCCATTAAATATGAAATAGAAATGGAAGTAGCATTCATGCGTACGTACGGATTACCGTCTCCATGAACGGTGAATTTCATTTCTTTCCTCTAAATGTTATGTAATATTATAAATGCATTTATATAATGGATATATATGATATATATGATATATACATAATGAATATAATTCTGGATATAATATATATTTTATCCCATGAACAAACATGTAATTATAAAGAGTTTGTTTTTGACTCAAGTAGCAATGATCGACAAAATGACCATTATTAACTTAAATAATTACATAGTGTTCATAACATGGTAATAAGTGATATAAAAGTAATAATGAACTTGAAAAATGTTCTTAATCAAGTAGAAATTAACTCAAGTTTATTATTCAGGACATTAAAGAACGATCGAGTCAAGTCGGACATGAGGTATGAGACTTCGTCTCAATCTCCTTTCATTGAGGCATATTTTGTTTTATACACAACTTTCTTTTATACAGTGTATAAAACCCTTTGAATTTTACGTTTATTCAAAAGGAATATCTTTATATGAAGCGTTTACTAAATGAAAAAAGGGAATGTTTTTTGTCGTACGTATGCGGCGACAACGACTTCTCCACCGCCGTGACCATTATTTGAGTTTCACCTTCCTCTACAATCCATACATTTTTTTAAATGAAAAATAAATACCATGTTTTACTTTTATTTTATTTTGGTATTGAAAAAGGTTTTCATAATGTTTTTATTATATCAATGTGTTGTATTGATATCTTGTGATTGAAATGTGGAAATGTTATGTTTCCTTTATGCATGTTTTATGTGATACGATTATGTTATGGTTCTTGGGAATTATTATGAAGACAGGTGGTTCCGTGATAAGATAAGGGGAGGTGAGCCTGATATAGCTCTCCAATGCATTGGGTAACGCAAAGGAGTTAAACATTAAGGTTTCTCCGAAGAGATTTAGGGAATATACTGTGATGGGTATTCCAAACGTAACCAAGAGGGTTACTCTCTACGTAAGAATGTTATGAATTCCTCAAGTTACCGTTATATCTTATAATTCCTATTATTTATTCATGATTTGATGAGGTATGTTAAAATGCTTATGTTTTATGGGTAAAGTATGATTTCATTCTTATGTATATATGAACTCATGTTTCCTTTCCATATTTTTATATCCCTTACTGAGCTTTTTATGCTCATCCCAAGTTTTTGAAATGTTTTTCACAGGTCAAGGGAATGGTACATGATATGATGATAGTTTCAAGGAAGCGTCAAGAAAGAATCCATGTTTTATTTTAAATATTTTTCCATTTATGGGAAAAATGAATACTATCTTTTATGTAACCAATTTGTTTAAATGTGGAAGGTAATTCATGTTTTATGATCTAATTATCTAAAACTCTAAACCTGAAAAGATCCCCAATGTTTGATCTTGTAATAACTCAAGATTAAGTAAGGTTTAAGGCTGGGGCCTTATAGTTGGTATCAAAGGTCAGTTTAGACAACTTTAGGAGTTAGAAAATTATTAAATTATAAATTAATTTATGGTATGATTGAAATGATATAGCATTTAAAGATTACCATGTTGCTTCTCCTAAGATATTTCTATGTTAAGAATGGTTTTTCATAGAGGAAACAAAACATATTTTCTGGGAAGGCATACAAAGGGAAATGACCTTTCAAATCAGTATCCTGAGATAGTCATAATCAGAACTAAATAGTTTGTTGCAGTGATGGATCAGTTGACTCAGGTGAAAAAAGTTGGTTGTTTTTATTGATGATATTTTAGTGTTTTCTAAAAGTAAAGAGGAGCATAAAAGAAATTTAAGGGTTATCTTTCAAACCTTAAAAGAAAATAAACTGTATGGAAAATTCAGCAAGTATGAGTTTTGGTTGCAACAAATTTCTTTCCTTGGTCATCTTGTTTCTAAAGATAGAATAACTGTGGATCCTGCAAAAACCAAAGTTGTTGAAGAATGGCCAAGACCCACAAATGTAACCGAGATCTGTAGTTTTCTGGGTTGGCAGGTTATTACTGAAGGTTTGTTAGAAATTTTTCACGGTTATCTAGTCTAATGACTAAGCTAACTCGGAAGGGTGTTAAGTTTATCTAGACAAAAGAATGCGATGATTGTTTTCAGGAAATGAAAATAATATTGGTGAATGCTTCAGTTTTGGCACTCCCTTCCAGGAATGGTGAGTTTGTTATATACAGTGATGCTTCGTTGAAGGGACTTGGCTGTGTCCTTATGCAGAATGATTAGGTAATTTCATATGCTTCACGTGAGTTGAAAACTCATGAGGTAAATTACCCTACACATGATTTGGAATTGGCTGCTGTTGTTTTCACTTTAAATATTTGGAGGCATCATTTGTATGGAGTAAAGTGTGAAATATATACTGATCACAAAAGTTTAAAGTATATATTCACAAAGAAAGAATTGAACATGAGACATAGGATATGGCTAGAATTAATCAAGGATTATGATTGTATAATTCATTACCATCCGGGAAAAGAAAATAAAGTGGCTGATGCTTTGAGTCGAAAAAGTAATTCTTCATTAACAATGTTGCGTTTGGAACGTGATACTTTGGTTAAGGATTTGATGAAATTTGGCATAGAAGTTTTTGGTACAGGATGTCCTTCTGTTTTGTTTCAGGTATCAGTGAGATCATCTCTATCAGACAAAATCAAGAAAGTACAGAAGTAAGACACTGAGTTGCAGAAAAAGGTAGAGCTGGTTCAGAAGGGTAAGTTGCCTGAATTCAACATTGATAGTGATTGTGTTCTGATTTGGGAAGAGATTGCGTGTGCCTTGTGATTCACAGTTGAAGAGAGATTTGTTATGTGAAGCTCATAGTTCTCCGTTTTCAGTTCATCCTGGAAGTACTAAGATATACAAAGATCTGCGAGAGTATTACTGGTGGGATGGAATGAATAGAGATATTGATGATTTTACTGTGAAGTGTTTGACTTGTAAGCTGGTTAAAGCAGAGCGGCAGTTACTGAAAGGGATGCTTCATCCTTTACCAGTGCCAGAGTGGAAATTGGAAAATATATCTATGGACTTTGTTGTGGGATTGCTGAAGACACCTCGAGGTAATAATGCAATCTGGTTTATTGTTGATCGCTTGACTAAATCTGCTCATTTCCTTGCTATACGAGATACTTTCTCTCTAGATCAACTTTCTCATTTGTATCTTAAAGAGATAGTCAGGTTACATGGAGTTCCTCTCTCCATTGTATTAGATCATGATCCCAGGTTTACATCTAACTTTTGAAAGGGACTTTAGAAGTCGTTGGGTATTGAATTAAATTTTAGTACAAATTTTCATCCTCAATCAGGTGGGTAGTTAGAACAAACAATCCATACTTTGAGGATATTCTATGTGCTTGTTTGAAGGATTATCAGGGAATTTGGGACTAACATCTTTCATTGGTTGAATTTTTATATAATAACAGTTTTCATTCCAGTATACATATGGCATCTTTTGAGGCATTATATGGGAAGCGGTGTCGAACTCCAGATTTTTGGGATGAAGTGGGTGAAAGGAAGCTGATGGGACCAGAATTGGTAGAAGAGATGCCAGAAACAGTTCAGTTGATTCAGAAACCCATGAGAATAGCTCAGAGTAGAAAGAAAAGTTATGCACACAATAGGAGGAATGATCTATCTTTCGAGGTAGGTGATCATGTTTTTCTCAAAGTATCACCATGGAAAAGCGTGATGCGATTTGGTAAGAAAGGAAAGCAAAGTCCAAGGTTTATTGCACCATATAAAATTCTGGAGAGAGTTGGATCAGTTTCATATCGAGTGGCTTTACCTCCGAGTTTATCTCAGGTACACAATGTTTTTCATGTTTCAATGTTGAGAAAGTATATGCCAGATCCATCTCATGTTTTGAGTCCAGAGGTAGTTCAATTGGAAGAGAATATATCTTATGAGGAATAACCGGTTCAGATTCTTGATCACAGGGAGAAAGTGTTGCGGAATAAGGTGATTCATCATGTAAAGGTTTTGTAGAAAAACCACATGAGTGAAGAGGAAACATGGGAATCTGAAAATGCTATAAGGGATAAATACCCCCACTTATTCGATAAGTAAATAAATTACAGGGATGAAATTTTATAAAGGGGGAAGGATGTAACATCCCAAGTAAGTAATGAATAATAGAAATTTTTATCAATGTCTATTTATGAATTATATAGTGTTTTAGAGGCTTAAAATGAGAATAAATCCAATCTTAATCATGGAATACACTAATATTTTTATAAGATTATTTTACTACCTTTTTATGGAAAACCATTTTTAAAACAAACTTTTGACAATTTTATAAGCCATATTTTTCAAAATAAACATATTCTTTATGATTGGGACATTGAAATTTACATTGGATAAATTTTTGGTATTTTTCTGACAATGTTCATTTTTTTATGAATAGTGAAAAATACTGCATTTTACATCGAAACTGCTTTTCATCTAATTTAATTATATGGATAGATTATCTTTTTAATTGGTATTAAAGTTTAATTATAATATATTTTTACCATTTAATCCAATGGTGGTCATTAGGATTAATTTCACTTTGGAATTGGGCATAAACTAATGCCGAACTTTTCATAGATATTGTTTCAAAAAAACCCGCTATTTCTTTTGACAACAGGAATTATTTTTAAAATTAATTATTTAAATTTATATGTTTGGAATTTGGTAAAATTGATTCCATATTTTGAATTATAAGGTCCAAATTATGTAATTAAGACTCTTTTGTTTTTGGACATTATGAATAGTAACGACGGAAATTATCTTTAATTATCTTGATTAATGAGTAATCGGGTAGTTAAGGATAATAAAATAATATCATAATAATAACAAGTGACCAAAACATGTGTCCTAATTCTATTGGTTTTCTCATGTCCGACCATGGGATGCCTTGTTCCAAACTTGGGGACCCCATGGAATCACTTTTGTGTGAAAGTGACTTTTTATCTTTTTATTTTTAACAAAAGTTAAATATAACAAAGAATGTATCACCTGAGTAAAACATTTTTAGTTTTGTCTACATAAACGATCTCTTTGACTATAAATATTCATTGGAAAGATAAAATGATTTCCTACATCATTGTATATTTTCTATAATTTTTATACATTGAATAAATTAAATTATATATGACATCATGATGATGCAGCGATTACCTCATTAATGAACGATTTAAATAAAATGAAAAGATAATGTAAAATCTAAGACTTAAACTTGTCAAATACCTATTTTCTGAGTATATTTAGAACCCTTATCACCTTAAACTCGAAATAAATCAATTTGGGACCTTTAAAATCCGAAACTCATTTGAAAATGAAGTAACCTTTTATACCTTTCCAAGAGTTCCCCTCCTCTCCTCTTATAAAAGGCCCCCACTTTGACCTCCTTACCCACACCTCTCAAGCCTTTGGCTCGGACAACCCCTGACCATTTTGTCTCTCCACATCCCTCTACTCATCCTAGAAGCCTTACTTCAGGTAGGAAGCTCTTCAAGAAACCCTTTTGGTTCAAACCAAAGGGAGTTACCCGATTTTAAGGTAATGTCTTCACTTGTGTTCTTTTGTTTTATTTTGTTTCTCCAACCCCCTAAACTCTTTTTATTCATTTAGTTTGTAATGACTCCAGTATCTTCAATACACTAGGATATTTTTATAAGAAGTATTCGAGATACACTTACACACACCTTCATCTAATGGTTAAAGAGCATATTGTTTCTGTGGATGGTGAATTTCTGCCTCACGAAACGATGATTGTTCAACACTCATATAACACCTTCAAAGGGGGCCATTAAGTTGTCAATATATTTATATATGATATATAATATGTTTTTGTTTTACTTAAGATTCTGTATTTTTCATTTATGGCATACCTTTATGATTTCCATTATGGGTAAACACGATATCGTCATTTTAGGAAGTGCGGACTACGACCCCCTCAAAGTGATTTGATTCATTAATACCATATGTGGTACATATAAAGGATATATTTAATGATATTATATATGATAACATACTTTAATTATAATACTATTATGTATCATTATGTTTTAATTCCACTAAATATGAAATAGAAATGGAAGTAGCGTTCATGCGTACATACGACTTACCGTCTCCATGAACGGTGCATTTCATTTCTTACCTCTAAATGTTATGTAATATTATAAATGCATGTATATAATGGATATATATGATATATCTGATATCTAAATAATGAATATAATTCTGGATATAATAGATATTTTATCCAATGAATAAACATGTAATTATAAAGAGTTTATTTTTGACTCAAGTAGCAATGATCGACAAAACGACCATTATTAACTTAAATAATTACATAGTGTTCATAACATGGTAATAAGTGATATAAAAGGAATAATGAACTTGAAAATGGTTCTTAAGAAAGTATAAATTAACTCAAGTTTATTATTCAGGACATTAAAGAACGATCGAGTCAAGTCGAACCTGAGGTATGGGACTTCGTCTCAATCTCCTTTTATTGAGGCATATTTTGTTTTATACACAACTTTATTTTATACGGTGTATAAAACCCTTTTACTTTTATGTTTATTCAAAAGTAATCTTTTTATATGAAGCATTTAATAAACAACAAAAGGGAATGTTTTTTTGTTGTACGTATACAGCGACAACGACTTCTCCGCCGCCGTGACTATTATTTGAGTTTCGGCTTCCTCTACAAGCCATACCTTTTTTTAAATGAAAAATAAATACCATGTTTTAATTTTCTTTTATTTTGGTATTGAAAATGGTTTTCATAATGTTTTTATTATATCAATGTGTTGTATTGATATCTTGTGATTTAAATGTGGAAATGTTATGTTTCCTTTATGCATGTTTTATGTGATACGATTATTTTATGGTTCTTGGGAGTTGTTATGATGATGGGTGGTTCCGTGATAAACTAAGGGCAGGTGAGCCCAATATAGCTCTCCAATGCATTGGGTAACGCAAAGGAGTTAAACATTAAGATTTATCCGAAGAGATTTAGGGAATATACTGTGATAGGTATTACAAACATAACCAAGAGGGTTACTCCCTACGTAAGAATGTTATGAATGCCTCAAGTTACCGTTATGTCTTATGATATTTATGATTTATTCATGATTTCATGAGGTATGTTAAAGTTCTTATTTTTTAAGGGTAAAGTATGATTTAATTCTTATGTATATATGAACTCATGTTTCCTTTCCATATTTTTATATCCCTTACTGAACTTTTTATGCTCATCCCAAATTTTTGAAATGTTTTTCACGGGTCAAGGGAATGGTACATGATATGATGATAGTGTAAAGGAAGTGTAAAGAAAGAATCCATGTTTTATTTTAAATATATTTCCGTTTATGGGGAAAATGAATACTATCTTTTATGTAACCACTTTGTTTAAATGTGGAATGTAATTCAAGTTTTATGATCTAATTCTCTAAAACTATAAACCTGAAAATATCCCCAATGTGTAATCTTGTAACAACTCAAGATTAAGTAAGGTTTAAGGCTGGGGACTTATACATAACATAATTATAACACATACAAAATGCATAATTGAAAAAAAAACTTCCACTTTTAAATTACAAGATATAATTTCTGGATATTGATATAATCCAAACATTATTAAAATAATTTTCTTTAAAAAATCCTTGAAAAGGGAATGTGGTTTTTATTTTTCATTAAAAACATACATCATGTAGAGGAAGCCAAATATAAAATAATATTCAAGACAACGGAAAGGTAGTTATTGTTGTATACGTTAAAAGAACAATAATTTGTCATTTAGTAAAATTCATCATATAAAAATATTATTTTGAAAGACTACTAATGAAATTAAAATTATAAGGGGTTGATTATATATCATACAAATGAGGCTATTGTATAACATCATAATATGCCTCAATGAAATGAGATTGAGACGAAGTCCCTTACCTTTTGTCCTTATCGACATGTAAAATCATTATATTCCCAAATAATAAAAATATGCTAACTTATAATTTATTTGGAACTTTTTTAAAATTTATTATTCCTTTAATATAACTTAATTCCATGTTATAATAATTATAAAATTTTAATGTTCATATTATTCATTTTGTCGATATTCGGTTCTTGAGTCGAAAATGAACTTGGTATGATGTCAACAGTCCATGAGGTCATAATTACATCTTCTCCAAAATAATATTCAAAACATTAAAATAATTTTTATAAAACAATTATTCTTTAAAATTTTTTTTGTAATTTTATAAAAATGAACAATGTTATAGTCATTCGGATGGTAGGTCGTACGTAAGCATGATTAACATTTTCCATTTTTAATTGATAATTAATGAAAGTGGATAAGTTTTATATTATTTTTCCATAATTATAACACAATATTTAATATAAAATTACTAATATATATAATTATATATATCCTATAATAGATGTAGTGAATAAAAATGAATCAAATCACTTCATAGAGGTGATAGTTCAAACATAATCATAAACGATGTAATTGGTTTTTGTGCATGGAAAGTAAGATCATAATTGATATATTATTATATTTTAATGAATAATATTCCATGAATATCATATATTAAAATTACATCCATAATTATAACCATTCATGAAAGATATCTATGGAAAACAATCTATATCGGTTCACAAGGCTGTAGTAGACCATACACAAGAACAAAATGTTCATTTTCCATCAGATGAAATGGGAGGCATATTTAGGTGATGATATTAACCTAATAACATATCATTATACATAGGATACATTAGATATTATTTCATCATTGTGGAATGATATTTTAAAGAAGATGCTGTAGAAACAATATTTAAATACTAAACTAAAATTTTTACCTTTCCTTCAGATGATCACTTTTCTTCGAACCCTAACACCTATAAAGAGGGTGTTATGCCTAAAATAAGGTTTCCATAATGTGGTGAAGTATTCTAGGAAGGTGTTTGATCAGGTATTGGCTGATCCAAAATAATTTTTAAGTGTGAGTAATAGATAAGAATGTGGGCCTTTTTATAGGAGAGGGGAGGGGAACCCATGGAAACAATTAAAATATTAAATTAATATAAATTAATTTTTAACAAAAATGTCTCTTAATTATGCAATCTAGAATATTGGGTGAGGATGGTTCAAAATCCTATCATCCAATATTTTTTAGAAATGCATTAATTTTATTTTAGACCATACCTTTTTATTTCAACCCCTTTAAACTCTTACCATTTTATCAAGTAATTTACACATTGTGGGTTAAATTAATTAACATAACATGAAAAAATACTAATTAACGAGTAATTATTGAAATTTTTAAACATATAATAACAATTTGGATTAATCATATATTTTTGGAAAACTGAAAACATTTAATAAAATATTTTATATTTTGAAATTCCAATAGTGTCAATTATGATGCTATTCATTAGTTGACTTTTTAAAAATATCATACATACAAGAAAAGTTCTAAAAAAATCCTTTAAATAATAATAAAAAGATTCATATTCATACAAAAAATTATTTTATGGCTTAAATTATATCATATAATATTAATTTTAGTATTTATAATATAATTTATTTGACTCAATCATTAATTAAGCAATTAATTTATCATCTTTGTGTAACCATTTAATTAAATTAATTATTTTCAAAAAATTATAAATATATTACCAGGAAGTAGGTAATCATTTTATATTTTTATATTATATTAATAGTGAAATAACTCACTTATATAACTCCATATTAAAATTATTATACCTATGAGAGTCAAGATTATGACATCTTGCTCATTACATTAAATAAAATGTTATAAGTTCCATAATCACCCCCCTTGTGGAATCTAAAAGCCAAAATTTAGTCCCAATGATTTTCATGGTCAAATATAACTCATATAATATGATTATGATATGTTTTAGGTTAGTTTTATAATATTATAATATTATCTCTCACCTTAATTACCCGCTTTACCATTAACCATGGTAATACAAATAAATAATAAAGATACTATTCAAAAAAATTTATTTTATACTACTAGATAATGTTTTCAATAACAATTAAAACCCTTTAATAATATTTTTTAAAATTCAAAACACATAAGTGGTTCAAATTAATTTAAAATTAATTCAGGTGATAGAATGAGAAAAACGATTTTTAATGTAAAATGTTCCAAAGTTTACAATGTTTTTATATCCAATTTCAATTTGAAATAGATTACAAAGACTTAAATTGGAATAAATTTTAAAAACTTATTTTATAATACTTTAAAACAAATTAATATAATATTTTTTCTATATAAATAATTGATGAATAAGTAGTTTTCAATTTTTTTTTGTATTTTCCACTATACATTAAAAAATAATTATTATCCTAAGAACCTAAAGAAAATAGCCAAAGTAAAATTTTATATCCTACTTCAAAAGGATAAGAGTATTGTTTTTCAAATAAAATTTATAAAATTGAATGATGGTGGATTTAAAATGCATTTTCTATCAAAAGGTGTTAAAAATGCCTTTTTATGAAAAATAATTCTTTTATTTGTAAAATTATATTTGTTCTTATATCTGATCTAGAAAATATATAAGATGAATTTTAAACATTATATTGAATTTATATTTAATTAATATATTCCAACAATAGTTATTTTATTATTTTATAAACCTAATTATTCACATTTACATTGTTTTTCATAAAATATATCCTTTATCTTCGATTGTTTTTATTTAATTTTTTGATTTTTTGGTAAGTAATGATTCATTATATAAACATGTTTAAACCATATTTTCATAATTTAGATAATTATTTTAATTTCATCTAATCTAATCACTATTTCATAACTACCATATTACAAAATACTATTAAGTAACCCATTTAAGCTAAATGTGGCGTATCATGTATGCTATCAAACTTAGTGTTTCCATTTTAAAAACACAAGATGTTAAAATATCTATATATTTTGGGACTTTCATCCCCACAATTTGGATTTTTTTCTATTACTATGGTATTAATTTTGAAAATATCTTTATTAGAAGCCCACATCAGAAAAACGATTAGAAAAACATCCACTTTAAAAGAAAAAAGGAAATGATGAAGGTCACCAAAGATAACACAAACTAGGGTTCCATGTAGGATAAAATGGACATGGATGATAAATAATAACTTTGAATACTACTATATAGTGATAGGGAAGAAAATAATTAGGATGTTATCTGTCAAAAACCATAAATATATGATGGGTCAAAAGGCCGTTGAGAAATGTAAACGGATTATGTTTTTGTTTTAATATACATTTAATATAGTTGCAAAATTAATTTACTTCCTTGAATATTAACTAGAGGAAACATACTTACATGAGACTTAGAGTTCATCCTGATAAAATTTCATAATAAGCTCAAAAGTTTCTCAAAATAATGACTATTTAACTAGAATTTGTTTTCATGCAGGAAAAACTAGAATAAACATCTAGAGAATCACATAATCCATAAAATATTATCAATATATATATACTGACTTTGAAAATTATCTGAAACAAAAAATATTAGGATAAAGTAAGATAATTCCAAAAATATAATAAAATTTAAAAGAATAAGGATTGATTTTAATCTCTAAATTTCAAAAGTAATACCCAAATTCCTACATAGACAAATTGATAAATAAATTTCATTAAAAGTTTGTAAAATAATTCAATTTTATTTTGAATCCAAAAACTCAGAAGAATTTTATTATACATTCATCAATGATAAATTTTAAAATTTATATCCAAATAACATATATCACTCTTTATTTCTCATACCGAAATTTAATTACTCTAATCACATATTCTTTTTTTTAGGTTAATCATTTACATAAATAACCCAATTCCCCCAAATTCCCCCATTAGAATCATAGATTCTTCCAAAATATAATTTAAGCATTTTTCCTCAATTAAAGTGTCATAGTATTATATTTTCATTAATCATATAATGTTCTTAAAATAGTGAATGTCTTCCAAAATAACATTTATTACATAATCTACAAATACTTTTCTAATACCAATTATATATTTTTGATAAAAAAAATATGTGTTCGAAATAAACATATTCTTATTCCATCAACTCATTTAACTAAAATTAAAATTTCATACGAAAATAGGACTTCACATAGCCCAATGGTAGGCGATATAGGCTTATCTCCCTCCAGTTGTGGGTTTGATTCCTGTAGCCTTTTCTGACGTAATGGGTTTTTTCACACTTCTTGTAGGGTTTCATTTTTTGAAAAACATTATAATTATTATAAAATTCCAATAATGAAATAATATCCTCAAAAATCCATTTAAAAAATTATAACCTCAATGTTTATCTCATGCATTTTATTTTTCATCCCAAAAAGTAATACACCCTAAATACATCAAATTCAAAGATCATATAAACCCTAAAGGATATTCATACATTTATAATTATGTCCACAAAAGAAAAGATAATCATTCTTCAAATACCATTATCACATAAGAATATTTAGGGTTATTGATACTAGAAAAACGTCTTCCATTTTAATCCCATCATCAACAGATCATTCATAATTTTCTATATTTAATTATCCTACCATTTACCATAACTATTAAATAATTTATATATATAATTCATAATGATTTAGCTTTATTAATGATCTTTTAACCATAATTTTACATATTATTCCTTAATAATTATTTCATGAAAATAAAAATAAGAATTGTGTTTGATGATTAAATAATTTGAACACATGAGATAAGAAATAATCCATAGATTTCATAGGTCATTTTTAGTTTTCTCACCTTAAATTTGAAGGGAATTAGATATTACTAAACATATACTTGTATGGTTGTCATGATCCCATTTGTGAACCTTCATCATAGGACATTGATTTTCATAATATCCATACACCCCATATTTAAAAAATTTAATTGATAACTTGGAAATAACCAATTTCCCTTTCCTAGAGTCAACAAAACACTTCCTTTTTCCGTGGAAGGTTATTACATTTTTACCATAATTACCACATATATAACATCTTCCCATATATTTAAAACATTTTACTGGGTGTTTCACTCCACATACCTCACACATATTTCATTGAATATACATACCTTTTTAATTATTATCTTAACATCCTTAGGGAT
Source organism: Viscum album (assembly GCA_963277665.1). NCBI lineage: Eukaryota > Viridiplantae > Streptophyta > Magnoliopsida > Santalales > Viscaceae > Viscum > Viscum album. The sequence continues at coordinate 1,660,901,789 of OY728153.1, forward strand.
TTGTTTCTCTCATGTATGAATCCATAGAAAAATCACTAAGGTTCAAGTGGTTAATCAAGACATACAAAAGTTGGATTATTATAAACACAAAAGTACACAATATATATTATATTTCATTGGGTATCTTATACAGAGAACCACCACATGTTCCTTCACAACCATTGATACATTGGTGCCAGCTGGATCCATCGATTTACTAAAACCATAAAGGCTAGTGTGAGTAAACAAAAAAAGTATCAAATAACATTATATGAGGAAGTTAAACACTATAAAATCCTCATTCATGATATCTCATACTCATTTAATTAAAGTAATATAACTATGACTTGTCCTATCTTGGTATTCATTATGGTTATACACTACTTTTAATTTTTGATTAAATAACACCCTAATCTAATAAGGTATCCAAAACTTTACTTTTATACCAGCTATAAGGACCAGAACATAAACATTGCATCCTCATTCAGTATGTCAAGAAATTTTATTAATTTCACATTGATGATCTATTCATGTTTAAATCATTATAGAATTATTACATAGCTCTTACATAACAAAACCATATGAATACAAAGTGGACACTTCAAAATATTATCCATTTTTTACCATATGAAACAATTTTAAAAATAAATCATGATTTCTTTTCAAGTAACATTTTAGTTACATTCATCATGTCATCCTCATCGCTCTCAAAAATCTTAAGGCTTGTGATTTTTTAAAAAAATGGGAAGAGGACGAAAAGATAAGTATGGGGAATAAAAGAATGAAAGAAACTGATATTACATGAATATTTTAAACTCATAAAAACATTTTCCCAATATCTTTCTTTTCATCCATAAAATATAGACCATTTACCTTACCTCATGAAATCATAATATTACAATAAATCTCATAGAAATAATAAATCATAAATGTAATTTGTGGCATCCATATAATACTTTATTCATTATAGAATTCATAGATATATATGGAGTAACCTTCATGGTTATGTTTGGAATAATCATAAATTTATATTCCTCATGTATCTTAGGAGAAACACAACTGGAAAACCCCATCTCACTACCCAATTTATTGGAGAGATATCATGGGCTCACCCACCCCAGTTTTATCATGGACCACCTCTTCTAATGGCCCGAAGGCCTTAATTGTTTTATAAATTTTTACAAATAGACCATTCGAGGGGTTAGGTGGAAACCTTACAAGGAATTTAGGTGTGAGTATTAAATGTCACGAAGGCCTTAAAATAATTCATTTCCTGTTGGCTTCAAACAATACATACAACCCATACTAACTACTTGTAACTACTCCTCCCCAGCATCTTCATCGTGAAATAAGCTCTCCACCTTTGTATGGCTGTTCAGTTAGGCTTTCTCGTGCATGCACAGGATTGAACTGATGGCTGTTCCATACCCTCTCATTCTTGCAATCCATTTAGCTTCTGCTATGGTAAATCCTCCTTTCCCATCCTCCTTCTTGAGCTTGTTCCTATAGGTTGTTTGATTTTCATTTGCACTTACGGTGAACCGAAGGCCATATGGTGGCACGAAGGCCTTACTGACCAAAATTACTAGGTGGCCTGAAGGCCTTAAAGGACTGCGGGACCAAATTATAGGCCTGAAGGACCAAATGGGGGAATATTCTCGACTGCTACAGTTTCAAACAATACCTGTTACAGATCCCACAACAATACTACTACAGCTCCCGCTACAGTAACTGCTATAGTCCATCTACAATACTACTACAGTACCCCCAAAATTATGACTCCACCTGAAAATAAAATATGGTATTTATTTTTCTTTTAGAAACATTATGGCTTGTAGAGGAATAAAAATATCAATAATTGTCAAGTGGTTGAAATGTAATTGTCAACAAATATGTTTAAAAATATGCCTTTTTCATTTAGTAAAATGATTCATAAAAATATATTCCCTTTTAATGGATTTTAATTATATTAAAATCCAATTGGTTTTGTTATCTATTGTATGAAATAAGGTTTTATATAACATAAAAATATGCCTTAATGAAAGGAGATTGAGATAAAGTCCCATACCTTGACTCTGACACATCACGTACAATCATTATATTTCCTAATAAAAAACATTGGTTAATTTATAATTTATTTTAAAACCTTTTTATTTTTATTATTCCTTTTATATCACATATTTCAATGTTATAAAAATTACATACTTATTTAGGTTCATATCATATGTTTTCCTAATATTATGTACTTGAGTTGAAAATGAATGGGGTATGATGTCAATAGTCAATGTGTCCATAATTCCATCTTCTATAGAATAATAGTCTTGAATTTATTATCTTTTTTATATGTCAATTTTACTTTTAAATCAATCCATTATGTATTTTTATGAATGATAAACAATGTTATAATCCTGGAGGCAGTAGGCCGTACGTACGTATGAGTAATGTGTTCTATTTTTCTTTAATAATTATTGAAATAAGGAAAATATTATTTTAACTTAAAAAATGATAATAACATAATTAATATAATATTAGTAATTAAAATATACTTAAATATTTCATATAAGTGATGCAGTTAATAAAAACGAATGACATCATTGTGTATATGTGATAGTTAACACATACATATGAATGATGTTATCATTTTTATGTGCTTTGAATGAAAAAATGTAATTTATATATTAATATATTATAATGATTAGTATCTAAATAATATAATATATGAACATTAATTCGATCATTATAACCCATCATGGGTGATGATTATGGGAAACGATCTACAATGATTCATGAGGCAATTGTTCACCGTACAGACAAACAAAATGTTATTTTTTATTTGATGAAACAGGAGACTGATTTATGTTTAATATTAAAATAATAAAATATACATTTATTTAGGATATTAGAGTTTTTATTTGATCTTGGTGTCTGGATATTAGAAGGAATATGAAGAAGAATCAATATAGAAATACTTAAATAAAAATGATACATTTCTTTTAGATGATCAACTTTCTTAAAAAGTTAAAACCTCTATATAGGGTGATCACCCTAAAATAAGGATTCAATAATGTGGGGAGGTATTCTGGTATGTTATTTGGTAGGTATTTCCTAATCAAAATAGATTTTTAGTGTGATTAATATTTAGTAATGTTTTTCTTTTTATATGATAGGAGAGGGCACCCTTTGAAACCCTTAAAATATTAAATTTATATAAATTTATTTTTAACTCAAAATGTCCCATGTTCTATTACTTATAATATTGAGTGAGGATAGACAGAAATACTCTTAATAAATATTTAATGTACATGAATTTATTTTATTTTAAACCTAATCTTTTTGTTTTCACCCCTTTTAACTCTTTCCATTTTATAATGTAATTTACACTTTGAGGGTTATCTTATTTACCATAACATACCAAAATACCATTGAATGAGAGATTAATTATATTTTTAGAATTATCATAATCATTTAAAAAAATATTATGTTTTGTGGAATTTTATATCATTTAATGAAAATTTTATATTTTAAAATTCCAATAGTGTCAATTTTGACACTATTCATCAGTTTAATTTTTAAAAATAGCATAAAAGAAAGATAATATAAAAGAAACATCTTTTAATAATAACCAACATGTATAGTTTGACCATAAAAATATTGGATGACTTCAATTCAAAAAAATTATATTAAATTTCTTATTTGTATTATCATTTATTTGATTCTTTCGTTAATTAAGAAAATACTGAATCATGATTGTCTAACCATTATTTTAATTATTTTTTTAAAAAAATTAATAATTAATTTAAAATGATTTATTTAAATAATATTATATAACTAGAAACAATTTATAGTTTGAGAAATATCTTATATAACCCCATAATAAAATTGTTATACTTATGAGAAGCATGATTATGACATCTCAGTATTTACCTTAAATAAATTGTTATAAGTGTTACTATCGCACCCAAGTGATTCCCAAGGCCCTAATTTCGGTCCAAGGAAATTCAAAAAAATAGTCCAATAATATTATTACAAGTTTTATGCTAATTTTATAATATTATAATATTATTTTTCCCTTTAATTACTTAATTTACCAATAACTATGGTAATAAAAATAATTACCACTGTTACTATTCACCAGAAATTATTTGTATTGTATTATATCACATTTTTCATTCTTATTACAACCATGAATGTCTATAATTTAAAACATAAAACACCTAAGTTTTTAATATTAATTTATAAATAATTCTATTGATAGAAGAACAAAACAGAGTATTAATGTAAAATGTTCCAATGGTCAGAATGTATTTATATCAAATTCCAATTTCAAATTGATTCTAATGACCTAAATTTTATTAAATGATAAAAAAATTATCTACATAAACTTCAAAACCAATTAATAGGATAATATATGTATATAAATAAATTATATGAAAAATTATTTTTGAATAAAAATGCAGTGTTTTCTCTATTCATTAGAAATGAATATTATCATAAAAAATACCAAAAATATATCCAAAGTAAAATTTTATCTCCCACATAAAAATAATATGATTTTTTTCAAATATAATTTATAAAATTGATAAAAAATATTGACAATGGAATCGATATCAAAATTTAGTAAAAATGAATTTTTTTAAAACATTCCTTTTATACGTAAAATTTAATTTGTTCTTATATCAGGTCTAGAAAATACATAAGTAAAATTTTATACATTATATTGATTTTTTATTTCATCAATACAATCCCAGAAGACTAGTTTTATTATTTTATAAATAAAATTATTCTCATTTAAATAGTTTTTTCATAAAAACACATACTTTATATTCAATTGGGTATTATTTAATTATGTAATTAATATTATTACCAATGAATCATAATTTAAATATGTTTAAGACATATTTTCATAATTCATCTTATACTTTTCATTCCAACCATTCTAATGGATATGTAATAACTATCATATTAAAAAATAATATTATGTAGTTCATATAATCTAAATGTGGCATAACTTGTATGTTATCAAATACAATGGTTCTATTAAAAAACTCGTGATGTTACATTATTTTTTTCGATATGGTTCTTATTATATCCATTTGGTTCCATTTCTAAACTATGAAATACGCTATATTTGTTCATAACATTATAAAACATAATGTATAATCCTAAAACTAGTGAAAACATAACATTGATGCTTGAATGGCCCGAAGGCCCTCTTTTTTATTGATTTCTGATAACTCCCATTTAAAAGGATGTGGGGGTAGCCTTACCAGGATTATAAGCTTAGAGATTACCTGACCCATAGGTCTTAGGAAAAATACAGACGATACATGGCACTACTCCTCCCAAACTACTTCATCTTGATATTATCTCTCCACCTTCGCATGGCTTGTTTTTCTAGACTTACCATGAAAACACATGCTGGTCTCGATGGTAATGTCATACCCTCTCTTTTTGAAAAATCAACTTAGCTTCTGCTCTGGTGAATGTGCCTGCTATGAAAACCTCATCTAGAGTCTACTCCTTATAGAGTTTCTCTTATGATTTAAGCAAATTTCTGGTGGCCCAAATGACTTGAGGTGGACATATGGACTTGAGGTGGCCATATGGTATTGAGGTGGCCCGAAGACCTTGAGGTGGCACGAAAGACGTACTGGCATGAAGGCCATGGGTGGCACGATGGCCTTCAAAGACCCGAGGCCCAAAATGGTGGCCAGAAAGTAAAAATAAGTTAAAATGGTAATATTACATGAAAATTTTCTTGAAGAAATATTTTATAAGAAAATGGATTTATTTTAATATATAAAAAATGGAATTAATCTTTAAAAGGATACTTAAACAAAAACAATCACGAATAATAATGATATTGTTATACAAAACGTTATCATTTTTCTAAATTTTGTATCACAAAACCAATGAAATATATATTGTTAATTTAAAATTAAAATACCATTAATATAAATGAATTCATGATATAACATAATGAAATGGAATTATATACTGCACACAACAGGAATAAATTGTCAATATGATGTGCAGCTCACAGAAGTAAAAGTGAGTCGTTAAACACTGAGAATGAGTATGACATTTCATATACATTCATTATGTTACTAAATAAAAAAAGTGAATTATTTTATTTCTTAATAATATTATTAATGTTTATAATTACTATAATAAGACTTGTTAGAATGTTATATATGATTACATAATCAATTATATTTACATTATATGTTTTGATGATATTTGGAAAGTCTACCAAAAATATCCTTGGTATGTTGAATGTACTCAAAGAGATAATTATTTAATCATATCCAAAATAATAATAATAAAATAATTATAATATTTATAAAGAAAATATAATTTAAAAAACAAATATTATTTAATTTTGTGAAAAATGATAAACGTTGCAATCTTGGAGATGGTAGGCTAAACGTACGCGTGACTGACATTTTCATATTTCAATGAACATTATTGAAGGAAGTAATGCAATATTTAAAATTTAAATAATTATAATAATATCATATATATAATATATTATTTTATTAAATATACTTATTTATATCATTCATTTGGTTATGTGATGAAATTAGAGTATTATCTCTTCGAGAATGTGATATTCTATAGGTACTCCAACGATGTTATTATTTTTTGTGTATAAAATAATATGATATATTAACCATTCATAATGATAAATATTTTATTAATATTATAATTAAATAATATATACAACATATATTTAATATAATAATATTTATTATATTTAATGTAAATTGTTAGTAAAAAAATGAACTACCTCACTTGGCAAGACGACCGTCCACCATACACACAAGCGATGTTATTGTATCCCTTATGGAATGGAAACTAAAAAAATGTATATGTGATATAATGAATAGATGGGTATAATTATGTAATAAATATTGTATATATATTTTAAATCTATCATAATATCCATCCATGAGAGGTGGTAATGGAAATAAAAATAACATCTGTTCGTGAGGATGTAGTCTGCCATATACAGGAAAATTCATTTCAAAACCCATTCAAGGGAAGTAGGGATGGTTATTGGTTCTTAAATTATTTTATAAATTCATATTTATATGTAATATAATTTTTTCATTATATCAGTTTTTCTTATTAATAATTTATGAAGGTGGGTGAAGAAATAATATGAAAACCCTCATTGAAGAATGTTACCATATCATCTAGTATCCTCCTCATGTCTAATGAAAAGCTTTTATAGTAGATATTTATGCACAATATAAGTCTTACATGATGAGGGGAGAGTGGTTTTAGTGTTACATGAATTGATATTACCAAAACAAAATTTGTTTTAAGATGTGAAGAATAGTGGGAATTGGTGGCCTTTTATAAGTGAAATGAGTGACTAACTTGTAATTTTTTTGAATAAAGAAAGTATACCCTCGTTTTTTACATAACACAAGGGATATAAATTGATTAATATAAATAATTATAGATTATAGGTTTTTTTATGTATAATATGTATATATTAATCAATTTTTAAGTGAAATGTAACCTTTTTATATTATGTTCACCCCCAGTAAATCCATTTTTACCTTAACTGTAGAAAATATTTTTTACTATTTTCACTATTTATTTTTTAGAAATACTATATATACATAAATAGATAATATATATTATTTTATCATCAAATAATAAATAAATTTCTTTAAATTCCAATCATTGACATTTGAAATTTTAATTTTAAATTAATTCCACAAAGATCACAAAAGTGATATTTTAATGAGAAAATTTTCAAAAGGTGATATAGATTTAATGTCATGTTTCTATATTAGAATAATAAAATTTTCAAAATTGTATTAATTGATATAAAAATATGATAATTTTTATATTTAAATCTAACAAAATATAATTTTACATTATTAAACACTTAAACGAAAGGGCAGTTTGCAGTTAAAATTAAGTATTTTTCATTATTCATGAAAAAATGATATTTTTCTGAAAAAAATCAAAACCCCCCCTAAGGTAATTTTAATATGATGATTAATTTTTTTCTAATTTTTTTTAATTTTCATAAATTTATAAATTTAATTTATATTATGAATGGAAGGTGAGACTAAACATCCCTTTCAAAAAATACATTTCAAAAAAACATTACTTTATATTTGAAATGGTTATATTTTTACCTCTAAATAATATATATATATATATATATTATTTTAGTGTAAAACTTATAATTTTCATTATTTAGATTTTTCTCTTCATACCCACTAATTTAATGGATTTTTTATAATGGTGATGATATAATAATATTATTTAAATAGTGTGTGGTGTTTTGTTTGAACCCAGTGGTACATGCATTGAAAAAAAAAGATGAAATTGTATTGATTTAAAAAATATATATCACAAAGTCCCAACATTTTTATTCCTTTATACACTTGGTTATTTTTATCATAGAAACTATTGTATAATTTATTCATGTTTTTAATATGAGGGTGTTACACTATTAGTGATCGATCAAGCTAGATGTTTTTTAAATTAGGTGTAGGGATAGGCCATTCTATAGTGGATGATGTTTCTATTAAGAAAAGTATATATGTGAAATAGTGAGATGTTCTAGGATATATAAGTAAGGTTTTAGTGGAATTTTATCAGTATATATCATGGTTGATATGGAAATGCGCATATGACATTCAATCTATTTAATTTTTAATTTTAATGGATACAGTGTGTAATGATAGTGTGATACCATTATATAGGAAATTGGTATTAGAAGTAATTTTTTACATGTGGTAGTTTAACCTTCCACCCATTGATTCATAATTTTAATATATAATGATGTGTTTTTCTAAGTCACAAAATTGCTAAAATGATTTTCTTATAAGAAGTACTCTTATAAAACCATTATGAATCCCCACATTTCCATGGTTCTAAAACAACTAGTAAAATTAATTTTTCTTATTTACAACCACTATAGTTTTATATTATAATAGTGATAAAAATAGTCAACACTTTATAAGAGATGGTTATTGTATTTTTAATTTTCTCCATAACTAATTGCATTTAAAATGACCTGACTATATTAGGGTTGGATTTTTAGTAGGTTGTAGATGTATCAAAATTTTAATGTGAGTAAAAACCTCTTTAGTTTATATAGTGACAATTTTTTATTATCCATCAATAAAACAAAAACATACAAAAAATTATTAAATTTGAAATAGTACACATTAGAATATGTTTCTTGCTAAAATATAGAAATAAAATATATCCACAAGATAAAAAATTAAATAATTTCAGTACTCAAACCTGAAAACATAAAACAGAAATTAATTACATACATTATATCATAATAGTTTTGAAAAATAAAACATATATATTTATATAAAATTCAAAAATAAATTATATATAATTTTTCATTAAAAATAAAATACATGAAAATTATAATCCTTCATAAATTCTACTCCACTAAATTTGGTTGGATACCCCCATATGACATGTGCTCTTAATTTTCCCGTTATCTACCCATTTATAGTGAATCTTCTACTAACATTAAAGAGAATTTGAAATTTAAAATATTTTTTATTATATAGTTAATAAAAAACATATGTAAAAATATTATAATAATAATGTAACCATATTAAAAAATATATAATAGATTAATTATACTTTTCGTTTTTGATATATTCAAAGTTAATTGATGCATAACTGTGTCTTACACATAAAAAGAAAAATAATCTTAAAATTATATATTAAAAATATATAGTTACAATTCATAAGAATTTAATAATAAATAAACAAATTCATTTTGATATTCTATGAGTTTTTTATAAAAAAATCTCAATTCTCCAATTTTTATGAATATTCCTCAAATCATGATACTTTATGGGGAGTGATGTCATCTAACATGAAATCAAGACCACAATCTTCTCATATAACTTTATACCATGAGAGGTAACAACCCAAAACAAGTCATATAGGTCAATTATTATTAATATTTCTCAATCTTTAAGAATTATAATTATTCATGTCAATTTTTATATTGTTTTTATCAAAATATTTTCAATAAATATAATCATTAATTATTCTAATGATGTGATAAATTATTATTTTACATTTAAAATCACATAACAATAATGGTAACCATGTTGTACCCTCCTGATGGTATCTATTGAACAATATGATCAACCAACGATCCCCTCCACTAATGTATTTTCTCCCACTAACATACCAATAATAGAAGGGGATTCACTATATAGAGTGAAAATACCAAATGAATGTTGTAGGATATTAGATGGCCTCAAATCATGAAAAGGTGTGTATACTAGAAGTATAGGGCTTACATGATGATGGTGGGAGATTAATAGATGTTTCATCCAATATTATAAAAGTATTTCAATATACACTAATTTCAATAAATATTTGATCAATATTCATACAAACAACATGAATTTTAAAAAAATTATCTTGATATATAAAATAAAATAAGAAAACCATTATATTTTGTTTACTTAGATTAGTTGAATTAATGTAATCTAAAAAACATTTAATGAAATATAGAATATAAAATTTATTAATTCATCACTAACACTACTATTATAATCATATTCCAATAACATTATTTTTATCATATTTCCCCTCCCTTGAAACCCCATCTACATCAATATCATCATAGATATAAAAATAAATCACATGTTGTTGATGTAGTTTTTTTTATCGCATATCAATTTTTCATATTCATCACAAATATCATACAGGTCTCCATGTTTGACAATTATTACAATTATCCATCATTAATTGACCCTGTCAACTACATATTGAAAAAAATTCTTTTTAATGAAAAATATGTGGATCATGTTCGTCACAGTCACAAGTATCAATAAATATTGCTATCTTAACAAAAAGTATGTTATGTTTAATCTTTACTTACTTTCATATAAATAATGAACCAATTTCATTTTATTTATAGTGGTGAATATTTTCCATGATAAGTTAATTTGATAATGTTAATCAGCATTCCATGATATCCCATGTGTATGACTTTTTTAAAGATTCTATTATTTTGAGTTTTCAAACCTTTTTTCATGAAAAACTATAAGAAACCTAATTAATTCTATATTATAATTACTAAATATTCTAAAAAAAATTTATGATCATTGAGAAAAATATTTCAAATCATCTTGGATGTTCTCTCTATTATCATCAAACATGATTTGTTTATTTAAATATAAAATATTTTTTGTTACATAAAAAAATTATATAAGAATGTTATAAATATAAAATTTATTAAAATCATACACAACATGAAAAAATATCAATAATTTTATTTTAAAAAACATTTATTATTACCTTATCAATTTTTTAAATGATAATGTCTTATATTTGTTTTTGCCTTTAATTATTTAATGAAATGATCGAAAATATCCTTACTGAGTGGATCATTTCATCATGCTAGTATGAATATTGTTTGAGTCTTTAAAAATGATAATTGTTTCCTAATAAGATTACCTAATTTATAAATTGTACCAATTTATTATAAGAAAAAAATTATTTTTTTATCCACCACCTGACTAATCCTATTGAATCATGAATCATTATTACCTCAATATCCCAATCTAGTGGTTTTACACTCTTCCACTATATGACCTCCAATAATAAATAAATCTAGTTGATATTTTTTTCTCACAAAAGACTATTACTCAATTAAAAACTTAATAAAAAAATGAAACACAATAGAATAAAACTCGTATGTAAGGAGTATGTAAATTTCATTATTTATTCATAAAACTGTAAGTTGAAAGAAACAACATATTAGATAAATCTAGAGGTAATGTATGAGACCTATAACCTTAACATGATTGGTTAAATGAATAGTTAGATAATTAAATATAATTAAAAATTATGGAAAAAGTATCTTATACAAATGACAATGTTTCTTCGTAGCACTTTCTTAAATTTTTTCAATGAAAATGGGGTTAAATTTATTCTAAAAATGTTTTTGATAAATGAAAAAAACATAATTAAAACCACAATTACTTTACCGGGTAACAATTTATTCAATTCCAATGGTTGGATTTTCACTATTAAAATACATGAGTTGTGGAGTTTTTTCAATATAAATTGGAATACAAAAAAAATTTCATCCAAAAGAATGTATTATGTACATTTATTAATAAGAAAAAGGAAAACAAGGGGTTTTAGGTGGTAAGGAAAATATGGTTGATAGTGAGGGTTTCACTTCAATTCTTTCCATAGGTAGACCATGCAAGGACTATTCTAATAATCCTAGGAACATGTGTACCAAATCATTTTCTAAGGTGTCATGGAAGGTGAATTCAAATATCCTTAGGATTTTTTATAAGGATAAGTCTCAATATTAGTGGGAGACTGGTGGTGACTTTGATTATGTAAATTATTTATTGTACTATGATATATAGGAATTTTGTTTGGGGGATGATGGAAATTCTACTTGTTTGATCTCATTTGCCACTTTTTTATATAACTTGTAAAAGAAACCCACCTATATCAAAAAATTACATTCTTTGGGCCAAATTGACCACATTTTTTTGTTCTTTTATGTATTGGGACACAATGCTCCCTTGGAAACACACATGTGATAATGGAGGTATTCACTCCCTACTAAATAGATAGATTTATTCTCTACCACCAAACGACATGGGGTCACCTTGTATCCCCACAAAATGGGCCATGTTCCATCTCTATATCATTATCTAAATAATGGTTGTACTACAAACTAGACACCCATCCCACCCATATCAGGATATTGTTTTCATTTTCCACAATGAACCTAATGAATTTATTCTATAAGGGATTGGTTTGTTGTTTTAACGTGTAAAATTAATCATGATATTGGATGTATCCAATACTTATTAAATGAGTGTTTTTTAGCCCCACAAAACTATTGTGGGAACACTATGTTTGTCACATTCTAGCCTCGAGCCACCCCTAATCTAGGAACCTGATCTGGAACATGACATATCCAAGGGGAATTCATGATCGTTGTATAATCGAAACTAGGTCCTTTTCATAAAATGAAACCCATCCGGAATTATTTCACATGATAAATTTAATAATGCATGGATTTCCTTATAAAATACCATCATTACTTCTTTGTACATTACAGATCCACACACCGTTAAAACAATTCAAGATAATATTGAAACCAATAATAGAACACGAAAGTAAACTAAACCCAAAAATATAATGAATCAATATACAAATATAAAAATTTCCAATCCAACTACAGGATGAACAGATAAAAGAGAAAAAAATAGCTGATAAAACAATGATACCTAAATAAATGAATGAAACTAAAACCATAACTACTCATCTTGATGCTAGGGTTCCACTCACCGCCACCTTCCTCTCCCCCATTTTAGATATTACTTGGCTTCTCCTGCTCGGCGCACTCATGGTTCGTGGGATCTTCTAGAGATGGTGGCCTTCCATTTATGGTGAACATCCTTGCTGCGGCGTAAGGACCCTATCCATTTCTCTGGCTAGGGCTTCCCATGGCGCCGCGATGTTGGTCCAGGGTGGTTTCAGATGCTACAGTCTGGGGTTTGCCTTTGTGATTCGCGTCATCTGCGGGTGTGTTGTGTAGATCTGGCCCCATGTGCGGTTTTGAAGGAGACGATGAGATTTGCGGCATAGGCTTGCGGAGGGGTCCCCTACCTGAGATATCTGGCCTGTTTTGGGTTTGTTCATTTTTTCTGTGCGTTTTCTTGGTTTGGTGGTGCGATGGTTTTTGTGACGCATGGTGTGGAATTGGCTTAGATTCTGGAAACCGGTGATGCGCACTTGGTGAACGAAATCTTGGTTTTGGGTGATGTGCGGCGTTCTATGATGGCTTCACGGTGGCAGACCAGTTTTTCACGGACTTGCGGTGGCAGTTTTGCAGCATGTTGGATGAATATGTGATTGTGGTTTGGTTTTTTGTTAGTTTTTTGTGAATTTGTGGAATGATGAATGGATGTCTAATTTGTAGTCCATGGTGGTTGGTGTTCCTGATGATGACAACAGTGGTGGTAAATATCGATGATGAGATCAATAGGTGGAAGGGATTAGAAACTGGTGATGCAAATGGTGTTCTGTCTGATATTTTTTAGGTTCTCACTTACCCAAAAAGTGACTTATTTGAAAAAAAGAAGTTTCAGTCAGTGTATAAACTACATCCATGAAAACATAATAAAATAGTTAAATTATATGAATGAGAAAAATAATCCATGTAGGTTCACTCGACATAGAACATGCCTAATAATAAAAATAATAACACCATTTTATTCATATTTTTAAATAATTTTGGAAAATAATTTTTTTATTAAATATTAAAACAAACACTAAATCACTTTTAATTTCGAAACCAATCATCTATATCAAAATCTAATCATTTTATGAAATTAAATTAAAATATGCACAAATTTTTTTTTTATATTTTTATAATTATATTAAAAAAATAAGAATATAAACAATATGGTTTTGAAAAATCATCATAGAATTTGATAAAACAAATCATAACTATAAAATAATAAAACACTTGTTGATATGAAATAATGTTAAATCAAGATTCATGGAAATGTCAGATCTTAAGGGAGAACTAGGACACATATAACCCAACTACAATGACAAATAACTATCTACATATATCAAACATCGTAGCATATGACTTGTAATATCCCAACCTAGACTAACAGAGGGTTAAAATCCAAAAATAATAATAATAAAGCATATATCAAAGCCACCAGTCTGAGAATGATTTTAAATGAGTCCAACATGTGTACTTAGATTACCTATTTAACTATTAAAGGCTACCCAAGACATAAAAATGGAGGTAATACAAATAATTATCACATTGTAATATAATCAATAATAAGTTAACCTCCCCTCAAAACACACACACAAAAACAAGACCTTATATTTTTTTTTGAAAATGTAATGCTATGGTCAAAGACAAAAGAACAAATTATTATTAAAAAAGCAAGGAAGTTACAAGAGTCTGAAATAGGGGATTTTTTTATAATCTCTATCAAATAGTTCAAATAAATCAGCGGGCAGGGAGTCCATCCAAGTCATCCGCTGGTGAACTCCTTTATTTGCAAGAGCATCAGCGACGGAGTTTGCCTCACGGTAAGTATGGGTGGCGATATAATCAATCCTGTGGAGTAAGTTAATTTGAAAAATCCTTACATGAATTTAATCAAACTCACTAGTGAGAAAGGTTGGGAAAATATTTTTCAATTTATAAATATATGGGGAAATCTTTTTGAATAATTGAAAATGTAACAACCCATTATTTAATGTGATATTTTTATTTCTAAATAAATTTAATAGATTTTGGTTCATGGAACACCCAGTTCAAATACACTATGATATATTATTAAGTGGTTGTTATAACCCATCCGTTATAATAGCGGGAGTGAGTCATATTATCCACATTATAAAATTTATAAATTTAATATTCATCTAAAATATTTTATCGGCATATTAAATGAATGAATCCAATTTTACATATTAAAAGGATATATTATTCTAAAGGTATTTTTACTGTATTTTGATGGATCACATGTTTTAAATTTAGTTTTTTACACTTTTATAAATTATATATAAAAAATTGAAATTTTTATAAAAAATATTAATATCAGAATTAAATTTGGATGAAGTGTTCTAATTTTTAGAATAATTTATATTTTTTTGTATATTTATAATATATTACATTTTGATTGAAAGTAGTTATTCATATAGATAATTTATAGTGTTATGTTATATTATTAATGATTTTTGGAAAATAATTATGTTAAATGTTTTAATATAACCCAATTAAGTCATTTTAATAAATTTTAAATTTAATTTTGATATAATAACATTTCAATCATTTGAGTGTTTCTCTTTATAAACCCATTTTCTCATTCCATCAACATTAATAATTTTAAATTAATTACAACAACTTATATGTTTTAAATTTTAAAAAATGGATTTT
Source organism: Viscum album (assembly GCA_963277665.1). Classification (NCBI taxonomy): domain Eukaryota; kingdom Viridiplantae; phylum Streptophyta; class Magnoliopsida; order Santalales; family Viscaceae; genus Viscum; species Viscum album. The sequence continues at coordinate 1,660,917,738 of OY728153.1, forward strand.
ATATTTTTAATTAGGGGTGAAAATTTTGTAAATATGTTCCTTTTATTTTTGTTTATTATGAATAACATCTTTAGTTTTTTTATTCATATAATTTATGTAAAATCAATTAATTAAAGGTAAAAATAATATTATAAATACTATAAAATTACCCTAAAACTTTTCCATATTAAATTATATGAGTGGGTTTAGACCAAATTAATTCTTTGGGTTAGGTTATAACATTTGGAAGAAACTTGTATGATTGTACCAAATTCACTATATTTAATTTAAAGAGATATTAAAGATGTATTACTAATATTTCTAATAGAAATATCATTTTTAATATTGGGTTATACAAAAGAAAAATTAGACTATAAATAATCAATTGAAATAATAATGGTTTTAAATTCATCTGGTTAATTTACTTGTAATTTTTATGAAAACAATTATTACTATAATGTCTTACATAATGATGATGTGGTAATTTTTTATTAATGAGAGTAACAAAAAAATTATTATAATAGTACTAAATAAATACAATTTGGAATAACTGTGACATATAATAATTTCATATGTATATTTTACATATCAGTGACATATTATATATTTTCGTTCTAACATAACTTGTTTTATTATTTTTTTAATTCAATGAAATGAATAGTATCAAAAACAAAATTTATTATATTTTATAGTAAATAATATTTTATTAAATGATATAAAATTTCTTAAAAACATAAAATTAGTAAAAAAGGACTTGGATAAACTTAAATATATAATAAATGATACATTTATGTTTATTTTGGTAATTAATTTTAAATATATTAACCCTTAATGAGTGAAAATCGATGTTATCATAGTAAGAGTTGGAAGAATTAATTAAGTGTTAAATATGAAAGATAAGGGTATGAGTGTGACCACAACATGTATAAAATTATTTTATTAGATAATTGAGACCCATACTCATATTATCTTCTAAATAACTCAATTTAGTGACATTTTTAATTAAAAATTTATTTATATCAGTTTACTCTTTTGAGGGTATCCAAAAGTTCACCAAACCAAAAACATAAATGGGAACCTACTCCCTCAATTCATCACACCACATTGAGCCATCTAGATCGACCCTACCCACCTATATCTTCTCCAAAAATACTATAACATGTTTTGGAGGTCTTGGTAATCCAAAAATTCACACTCTGGATCCTTTAATAAGAGGTTTAAATGAGGTTTGTTGAATAAATGAATTTGTTTTTACCAACTCATTCAAATTCATTTGTTTATCTACAACTTATTCATATTTTTTCCATAATGATATAATAAATAAAGTAAAAAATAAATGATAATATGTTATTATGATTTTGAAACAACCATATTCAACCATTAATCCATCATATGAAAAAGAAAACCAAGCACATGCGTACACACAAATTACCATCACCACATCGTGGTGTAATTTATTTTTCATCACCACATTATTTGTATGGGTTCAATGATTGATATAATGGATATAAATATAAAATATGACATGATATTGATTCTTTAAAATTAATATATAGTTCAAATCCTCACCCTTTAATTATTGATGTAATGGTATCGCCGCTCCTGTGTACGTACAACCAACCATCTCCAAGATGTGATGAGAATTATTTCCCACATTAACCATTAAATATGATTGAAAAATTTATATAATGAGTAAATATAATATCTATGAATTGAATATAATTATGTATATTATATATATATATATATATTACGCATATGTAAAACAACTTACATGAAGAAACATGCATATGATAATGAAGCAGTGAACACTCAAAACAAGAGTAATAATAGAATATTGTTAATAAAATGATATAAGAAGATAACATATGATATAATAAATATATATATGAATCATATATAATTTAATATCATATTTTAAAATATTATACATGAGGTTAATTCACATTAAAATAATGTAATGTACAATGTAAGGATTAATTTCACAATCTCAATATTATTTAGGGTTGTTTTTATGTAAGTATCTATAGGGGAATATTTTTCATCCATGTCCATGTCTCCCGAAAATAAAAAATACATTTACTATTATAATAAAAAAATGATTTTTTAACCATGTTTAAATTGTTATAAAATTGTATTAATGGAATTTTTTGGGCATTCTCCAAATGATTTACTTAATGCTTTTTTTTCGAAACATATTTCATTATTATGTTTTAACCTACACTGTATGAGAGGATTTTTCAACCCTCATGACTCCAAAATACCTTGAATGTTCCTTCAAACTTTTAAATGTTTCTTTAAAATGAATTTTTTATTTTTTTAAATTTTTTGGCCTTCTATATAAATGACTTCAATGTAAAAAAGTGGTATTTATCTAAGAAATTTAATGATTTAGTTAGAATATTTTCATATATTTCAATATCCTTTGTTATATATTTTGATTTATTTAGGTTGATATATTTTTATACCATCTAGCATATTTTATTGATATTTATTTTATTTTTTTGACTACTGGTCTGTATCTTTTATACCATTAAAAGTTTATGGTTGAAAAATTTACATTTCACTTGCTATCTTTTCAATACTAATATTTATGTAGTTTATGTTTAACCCTATTAATATGATGAATTCATTGAAATTAGTAAGCAATAGATGGGTCCTGATATAGCCCCTCGATGCATCAGTATGTCTAACAAGGAAAACTAGTTTGGGTGTTGATTGATGTATTACATGTATTTATATTGTGTCATGGTAGAAGTTTTGATAGTATATTATGATGTATGACATTATTAATTCCATCATTAGGACATTAGTTATTGATATTCCATGTTTTTATTAAATTAATATAATATCTATGTGATTATTAATATGGAATTACATGATTTCCATCAATTGAGTACATTTTATGAACAAGTTTGTGTTTAAATGGATTGTGCTTTAGTTATACATCTTGCCTTAATGTTTTCGACTATAATCCATAATTGCTTTTATTGTACTAATATCTGTAATGAGAATCTAATCTCACATCTTTCAGATGTTTTTTTAGGATTGCAATATATCTATTATTAATGATATTCAAGGTTAAGATAGGTGAATAATAGTGTTATGAATATATATTATGTCTTCTAGTTTATGTTTTAAATGTAATGTAAGGTTTATGTATGTAATATGGTTTCAAAAAGAAAAAAACTGATCATTACTTTGGTATTGTAACATTTTATATACTCCAAAGTAACAAAGTTAGAAAACAACTCTAGGATACTAGGGTCGATGTCGTTATAGTTGGTATCAGATATTATTTAATAGAAATATTGGAAGATAGATTTAGAAAAAAATGATTTGGAAACATAACAGTATGAGAAAAATTGAGGATAAATATAGGATAATATCCTTGAATGTTAGTAATATAGAGATTATGTGGGCCTTCATATCAATAAATCCATGTCTAGACACTACATTCAGATTTGGTTCCATCACATATGTACACAGTGGTAACAAATTTAACATGTTTCGTCAAGCATGATTTGGTGTAACCTGGTACAAAATCATGGGCCTTACTACACACCTAATTTGACACTCACTATAGATATTATTAGGATAACTCTCATTCTAATTAAAATTCATTATAGAGAAATTAAAATTAAATATGTATCCAAGGAAACAATTTTTTTTGATTATGAGAATATCCATACATGAATTATCAATTTATGTAAATAGTTTTACTAGTTCATAATAATTCATCGTGATTTAAAACCAAATCTATTGAATGTAATTTTTTAGAAATAGAAGATAGTGGAAAGAATATTAAATGTATCAATGAACATAATCCATGTAGATATTTCTATCCAATACAAGATAATGATATTTTGGCAAGTGCTGCAACATTCTATTAATATCATATAACCATACTGAGAAAGATGACTCAGGTTATGAACAATAAAATTAACTATATTGAGATTATAGATACACGATGTGTAGGAACAATGTTTCTTTGATTCATGATACAATATACTCCTTCATTAAATGGGATTAAAAATACATATTTAGCTGATAAATGTATGATTTCTATAGAGAATCTATTTTATTCTTTGGGAAGTAAGGAAATGCTAAAGTGTTTCATGGAAATTTTTCATTTCTTATGATATTCCCATCAATTGTGGTCCCTAATTCAACACACAAAGGAGGTGGAAGAAATTTAAAATATGGAATGGAAGTATTTTATCAGAGTTCTCATGGAAAAATAATCCCCCCATTAATAATGAGTAGATATGGATAGAAAAATCATAAATATGATGGAAATGAAGGATTAGAATGTTGTAAATTTTAATCCAACATTACATGAAAAGAAAGGCATACTATATATTATGTACATAATTAAAATAGAAAAATAAATCAATTATTTTATTGGTTAAAACCATTCCTCTACAGGTCACTGGTCCAAAAGTGTTTTTCATAATATGAAGATATATTTTCAAGTGAAATCATGATTGAAAAATTATTCATTAATACTTATGAATATAATGTAAATAAAGAGAATAATGGGTTTGATGAAGTCATTAGAAATGGAAATAAGAAAATAAAGAATAAAGTAATATTTGTGTTTCAATCAAATAATAAATATGTAAAAAAACATCATGAAACATTCTAATTGTGGATGAGACTTTTTTACATGTGTCAAGAAAAAGGCCACCATACTCTTGATTTAAATGGAAAGAATGATGTTTGTAATGGGAAGTGTTTTAACTATAAAGATATGGGGAACTATGAAAATTATTTTGCTAAGTTTCTAGTAAACCTTACCTAGCAAAGTAAATATGAGAATGGATATGTGTATGTTATAAAAATTGTGCCTGTTGATGTCTTTAATGATATGGTAGTAGGTACTTTAATCATATCCTCAAAACATATCTAATGCTTTATTCAATTTTGGATCATCACATTCATTAATATATTTCTATTTTTTATAGAAAATTATATATTTCCCATTTGATTTAATAAATTATTTTTTATTCATAACTCCTAATAGAAGTCTCAATGGAGTAAATATGTGTCTCATAGTACCCTTTATTACATATAAACATGTTTTACATGCTTAACATGTAATTATACATATGTTTGACATTGATATAATTCTTGGTAAGGGTTGGATTTCAAAATACATTTTGAAAAATTATTATAAGAAGAATGAAATAATGATTTGTGAAAAAGAAGAGGAATCCCATATCATTAAAGAAGAAACAACATCATCTTAATAATATATAGATCCACCCATTGTAGTTTTACTGAACAATATTATTGGGTAGGAAGAAATACAAAATCTATAAATGAATAATGTAATCTTCAAATTGATTAAAATCCAATTTTAAAGGTATACATTGATGTATTTCCATAGGATTTACGAAAACATCCCCAAAAGTGCGAAGATGAGTTTTTTATTTATTCAATCACTGAGGAAATACTTGAATCATAGAATCCTTGTATAATGGCCACAATTAAATTAATGGAGCTAGATAAACAACATGAATAGTTAGGTAAAAAGAGGTTTATCCACCGAAGTTTTTTTCTAAGGGGAGCCCATTTTCTCATTATATAAAATAAATATAGATCCATGTGACTAAGTGTTAAATAATTGGAAAAAAATATATTATAATGAATAGCAGGTATCTTATTCCTCAAATTGTTGATTTATCTAATCATCTTCTGTGATCTCATTATTTTCCAATGATTTACCTTTGTTCTCGATATCTTCAACTTTGAGTAAAGATGTATGACATTATATAGACAATTTTTTGTTAGAGGTTTGGACATTATGAGTTTACCTTATTTCCATTAGGATTGACTAATTAACCCATATATTTATGGATGTAATCTATAGAGTATTGAAGGAATAACTTGATGATATATTTGGAATTCATTGATGATATTTTCTTATATTCTAAAATCTATGAAGACCATGTGTATAACATATGACTCGTTATTAAGACTCCCAGATTGAAAATTTTATAGGGTAAATTTATAATGTGTGGATTTTGGCTTCCAAAAATTTATTTTCCTTTCCTTTTTGATTTTAAGGATGGAATATATGTTGATCCTATAACGACGATGGCAGTCCAAAAATGACATGCACCAATAAGCATAACTGAGTTGTTTAGTATATTTTGTTTAGTATGTTACTATTGATAGTTCGTTTTGAATGATTCTATATTGGATAACCCATTAACCAATATCACATCTAAATGGGTTGCGTTCGTATGTAAAAATGAATGAGAAGAATATTTTAAAGAATTGAAGAGAATATTGGACAATGCTCCAATCATAACATTACTATCAGAAAATAGAAGATTTTTTATTCATAGTAATGCATAAATGAAAGGAATTGGTTGTGTAATTATATAAAATTAGATAGTTATTTCATATACCTCATGTAAGTTAAAAACTCATGACCAAACTATCCAACTCATGATCATGATTTATAATTTGTAACATTTTTTTTGAATATATAATGACAATATCTATATTAATTATGTGATATATATAAATATTACCAGTGTTTGAAATAGAATTTCTAATATAAATAACTCAATATGAGGAAAAATATATGGATCTCGCTAGTGATTATGATTTATAACCACACTACCACCTAGAGAAGGTGAATAAGGAAGAAAATGAATTGAGGTGGAATAATCATGGTATTTGGATAAAAATGGGGATTGGTTTGGATAATTTGTTCATGGATATTGTAAAGATGGATATGGGAACTATTTGGTAGCATAAACATCACTCATATATCAAATGGGTTCCAAACAATATTAACTAGAAAATTTATAAAGTTCTCAGTCTCATGATGAAAATTTCAAAAAAAAAATGTTTATAATGGAACAATGAAAAAATTCATATATGAATACGTTATTTTGAAATTTCGAAAATGTATTTATGTTACATCTATAACCAATCTCAAAAGGGAGTTCTTAGATTATTCTCATAGATTTAATTTCTCTATACATCATGGTAGCACCAAGATGTATAGAAAATTGAAGGAACATTTTTTGTGGTATAATATGAAGTAGAAAATTGCTGACAATGTGTCCACATGTTGGGGTTTTCAAAATGAATAGGCTGAAACTAAACATCATAATGGGGTCATTCAACCTCTTACTATACCTATATGAAAATGGGATGACATTATAATATAAATTTTCATAGGACAACTAAGGACTCAAAGAATAAATGATGTGGTTTTCATATTTATTCTTCACCTTACCAAATAAACTCATTTTCTTAATATGTGAAAAGAATCATCTCTTTGTAACCTATAAAGACGTTATGTTAATGAAATTTTTATACCTCAAGGTTCACCATTATCAATTTTTTCATATCGATATCCTCATTTCATGTCATAATTCTATAAAAGTCTTTATAAGGATCTAGTTACTATACATTATTTGAGCAATACATATCACCCTTAAACTAATGTACAGTCAGGAAAGACTATCTCAAAAATTTAATACATTTTAAAGTCCTTTTAACTAGACTTTAAAGGTATGTTTGATTTGTATCTACCTTTGGTAGAATTTTCCTATATCAATAGCTTTCTTCCATGTAATCAAATGAAACCATATGAAGAATTATATGGAAAGAGATATAAAAAGACAAATTATTTGGATGAAGATGATGAAATGAAAATTTTAGTCCAAAAAATTTTAGATGTATCAATATAATAGGTAAACACTATTAAAATCCATAGTAATGAATCTAAAACTAAGAAAAATAAAAATTCTTATAATTAAAGGAATTATTTGAAATTTAATGTTGGAGATCATGTTTTCTTGAAACAATCTAAATTAATTAGAGTTACGAGATTCAGTATGAAATGAAAACTAAGAACCAGGTATATCAGACCTTTTGAAATTCTAGAATGAATTATAAATGTGTCTTATCATTTTGAAATGTCACCTAACCATTTTTAAAGTAAATGATGTGTTCTATATCTCATTGCTATAGAATTACATGACAACAACAAAACATGTCCAATTATCTAAATAAATAGAATGGGAACCTAATTTATCTTACTAAGAATAGACTATAAAAATTATAGATACTAGAGAATAAGTGTAATGGAATCAAATGACTCAGATGCTAAAGTTACTGTGCATTAATTATAAAATAGAAGAGGTGATGTCATAAGTAAAGGAAATTATGATAATGAACAACCAAAATCATTTTAAGTGGTGATATTTCTGAATTTTTTTGGATTAAAGTATTTTTATGGGGGAATGAATCCAACACCCAATGATTTTAGGATGCTTTTTCTTTTTAAATAAGTTTAATAGATTATTTTATACACAAAACTGACTTCAAATGCACCGTGATATATTAGTAAGTGACTATTATAACATAGCCATTCAAATAGTGAATAATGAATAGTATTAACCAAATTATGAAATTTATATATTTAACATTCATCCAAAATATTTTTAGGTTTATTATAATAAATACTCAAATTATACGTATTAAAATAAAGTAATTTTCTAAAGTTAGTTTTTCCACATTTAGATGGACTACTTGTTTTACCTATTGGTTTTGAAACTATTATAAATTATATTTAAAAATAACTTCTTCTATTAAATAAGTATATAAAAATTTACATTCCATGAATTTTTTGTATGTTGCTAATAAGTTATATGTTTTGATGAATAGTGATAATATATTGACATTTAATTGAAAACAACTTCACATATAAATAATTTAAAGTGTTAAGTTATATTTATAATTATTTTTTAATATAATATTATTATATATTAATTATTTAATAAAATTTAGATCATTATAATAAATTTAACATTGAATTAGTGTATAAAACATTTAAATTTATTGAACATTTTAGTTTAAAAACATGTTCAACCATAATTTCATAGTGATTAATTTAAAATTAATTTCTGAAACATATATATTTTTAATTTTTAAAAATGGATCAAATAGTTTGAATTAATGGGTTTAATTTTTTTAAATATATTTCTTTTATTTTTGGGAATTATGAATACTAACATTAGTAGTTTTTTGTTAACATAGTTAAAGGTAAATTGAGTAATTTAGGTTAAAAAAATCTATAAATTATGTAGAATTACCCTAAAATGTGTCCAAATATTATTTTATGAGTGGTTTTCGATCCAATGAATCCTTGATATGAGATTACAAACTTTTTAATCCACATGGATGACAATATATCATTTAGTATATTTTATTTATATAGATGTTAATGATGTCATACTCATATATTAAATATTAATATCATTTTTAATATATGTTAATACATAAGATAAATTCTCTAATAAATATTCATTTTAAAGAAAGAAAAATAACTTCTCCATGATAATTTATTTTTATTTATTAAGAAACAATTATTACCCTAAAATCTTACACAATGATGTTGTGATAATTATTTTATAAATGATAATATCAAATAATTGATTAAAAATATTAAAATAAATAGAATTTGGAATAATTGAAGTCAAATTTTTTTTTGTAGATTAATTTGACATGTTGGTGATATATTAGAAATTTGTTTTCAAATATATCTTATTTTTTTTCAATATTAGTTAAATTAATAGTATCAAAATTTACATTAATTATATTTTATGTAAATAATATTTTATAAAATGATATTAAATTTATAAAAAATGTAACATTGATCCAATTGATGTTGATAATGTTAAATATTTTATTAATGGATCTTTTAGTGTTATATTTTCATTTTATTGTATCTATATTAAAACGTAATGATTAAAAACCCAAGATATCATGGTAAGAGTTAGAAGAATTAATTAAGGGTTAAAGCCAAAAGATAAGGGTAATATTGTGACTAAAACATGTATAAAAATTATTGGTTGAGGGAATTTAGGCTCAACGTCATCTTATATTTTAAATAAATCACATTTTTTCATTTCTATTTTAAAAACAACTTTTTATTAATTAAATATTTTGAAGGATTCCAAAAGTTCCCCTCAACATAATTTTAAAAGGGCATCTCCTCCCTCACTCTCTAACACTAATTTTATACTTATATATCAAATATACCCTAAATAGTTATCCACATAAAATATATTGAAAATTTATAGTGGTCATGGTCATTTAAAAACACCAACTCTAAATCCCTAAAGAAGACATTTAAAGGAATCCATTGATGAAGAATTAATTATTTTATCAACTCATTCAATTTAATTTGTAATTATAAATCATCTTCATGTTACTTTTCCTTGTAAGGTAATAAATAAAATATAATATATATTTTAATATTTAATTATGATTATTATACAACCATATTCCACATTTAATCCATCATATTAAAAACAAAAGCATCGCATGTGCGTATCTTCAGGTTACCGTCTCCACGACGTGGTGTAATTTATTTTTCGAGACCAATTTATTAAAATATGTATAATGATGGATATAATGGATGTAAATAATAAATATGACATGATATTGATTATTAAAAATTATTTTAACATCCAATTCCTGAAAATTTCACCTTTAGGGGAATGATATAGTCGTTTGTGCATATGTACGACCTACCATCTTCATGACACGATGAGATTTATTTTCTATATTAACCATGGGAGATTGATTATAAAAATTTATTATATCAGTAAATATAATATCAATGAACATAATATCATTATATACATTAATGATATATATATCATATTAATAATAAACCAGACTAACATGACAAAACATGTATATGAAAATGAAGTAATTTACACTCGAATAAAGGGTAATAATAAGAATATTGTTAACAAAATGATATTAGAAGATACTATATGGAATAATAAATATGTATATGGTTACGCTATAAATTAATAAGATTTTTTAAGCCATTATACAGGATGCTAAATCATTGTCATCTAAAGGAAAGTAAAAGGTAATGGGTAATTTCACAATCTCAGTATAATTCTGATTTGTTTCGAAATAAGAATCTACTGGGGAATATTTATAATCCATCCCTATGTTTCTTAAAAATGTTTTCAAATAATATTTTACTATTATATTATAAATTGTTAATGTAATTTTACCCATGGTTTTCATTTTATTATGTAGTTTTAAATGAGTCTTTTTTTCATTTTCCAAATGATTCACTTTATCTATTTTTCAATAAAAAACCAAAGGAATGTTTTTTAACATATACGTCATGAGGGGTGTTTTTTTCACCATTATGGAAAAAAATGTATTGTAGGATCCTTTGAATGTTTAAAATATTATTTTTCCATGACGTTTTTTTTCTTTTAACATTTTTTAACATTTTAAATAAATTATTTCAATGTAAAAAGGATTATTTCTATCTAGAAATTTTTAATGATTTTATTGTATTATTTTCATATACATAATCATAATTTTTTGTATCTTATTCTTTATTGAGTTTTATTTATTATGTAATAATGTACTATATTTTATTGAAGTTTTTATGATCAGGTAGACTGTGGATGTTTTATTTTGATATCATTCATGGTTTATGGTTAAAGTATTAAAATTTCATATTCTAGTGTTTCAAAAAAATGTTTAAATTTTTAATGTTTCAAAATTCTCATATGATGAATTAATTGGACTTTCTATGTGATTGGTAGGGCTATTTATAACCCCTCAAGGAATCACTAGGACTCATGAGGAATACTAATTCGGGTATTAGATGATGTCTTACCTATTTATGTATAGTGTTTTGGATGAAGTATTGAATGTTTTTTTATAATGTCAAAATTATGAATTCAATCACTAAGTGATTATTTATTGATGTTACATTTAATTATTTTATTATTTGAAATTCAACGTGATTATTTATATTGAATTACATGATTTTCATTAATTATATCCACTTTATTCTCATGATAATTTTTCAATATATTATGTATTTCTTATACACCATTACATATTTCTTATGTTTATTATTCATAATATATTCTGATGTACGATTACCTTTATTGAGTATCTGAGATCAAACCTTTCATTTGTTTTTATGTCCCATGATGCTAAGATGTGTAATATGACTAATTTTCTTGGTTAATCTTTGAGAATTATGGAATTCTAAGTTGATTTTATATACTATAATTAATGAAATAAATTGTAATGCAAGGTTCATGTTTGTAATATGATTTCCAAAACCACTATACTTAATGTTCCAAATGAATTCAAACTTTGTATCTATGCAAATTTAATAATGTGATGCAGTATGTCTAGGTTACTTGGATTTGGTTCATTAAAAATCAATGATAACCTCTTCTTACTAAACCCAAAACAATAAGTATTAATATCCTTAGTTAAATAAAACAAGAATTAACAAAAATAATAAATTATTGTACAGTAATTAATGATTTATCCAATGGTTCTATCCTACCTCAAATAGTTTTATTATCTCACCACAAAGACAAAGAACATCAATTGGGTAAGAAGAAAACTTTAATAACATGAAAAATAATTTAAATATAATTAAAACCCATTGAAAATAAATATAAAAACAAACCTAGATCACCATGCCCTGTCTAGGTCCATAGGCAAAGAGGAAATTGAAAAAAAAACAAATATGGGTATTTTTCTGGTATATAATGAGATGATTCTTCCTCAAAACCAATTATGGAATGCCACAAATAAAACTTGGTAGAGAGGTAGACAATTATAAACATTCAATGTGTGATTATCTACTACATGAATATAATTTCCTTCCCTAATGACTTTCAATATTTAATAATACATTCCTGAAATAAAACCCGTTAGAAAGTCACAGAACATGATGAATGGTTAATTCATGGTGAGAATCCTCATTCACAGCATGAAAAAACCCCTAAAAAATTTATGAGTTGTTCATTAGGGTGATTAAGGTTTCCATACTTTTTTCTACATATTAATTTATTATTTTCTGAAACTGAAGCATCCAAAATCACCTAAAAATTTTTAATACCAAAATGAAGTAAAAGAATATAAATTAAAGGATGAAAAATAAATAAAATACATGGGAAAGTGGTTTTTTGGAGTAACTATTTCACAACCATAAAAAAATATTCCACAATAAAGTATCGAAAAGAAAACATTAAAGCAAAATAATGAGTTCCAATTAATCATAAAATATGATATTAAAAAATTTAATAAACATGAATCCAATTGAAACTAATTCTGATAATTGGATTCCTTATTCTAAATATATTGATTGATTTTAAAAAAAAATTATTTCATTCATGATAGATAACCATAATGAATTCTATAATTGATCACCATGTAATTTAAAGAAAAAAAATAGAATCTCAAAGAAGAAAGAAAGATTATTCCATAAAACACAACACAAAAATCAAGGTGGAAAATAACTAAAGGTATATAATTGTAAGAAAGTATCATTCTCAATCATTTAATGTGATTAAACTTTCCCTAGGCTCCCAATTATTCTTGATAAATATTCTTCCTTTCAGTGGGAGTGGTTGGAGAAGAATAAAAAAATTTGTTCTCAACCAACCACCACTACAAAACCATAAGTTGCATAAGAAAATAATTAATCAAGAAGAAGACTTCATGTCCATAAATTTTCACCTTTGGTGAACTTATAACTGTATTATGAACAACCTTATCAATCAAAATCTCTAAACATCCACTCTATATTAGTGAAAAACAACACTAAAATATTTATAAGGGAAATATAATTTCCACATTCAAAATTTATTTTTTCCATAATATAATATCATCTATGAAATAAATCATAAATATGAAATTATTTTTGATAAAATATATCGAATATAAGATAAAATTAATAAACAACAATATTGGACTGAACTAATAAATGAGAACAGATAGATAAAACTCAAATAGAACATCCCTTAGTAAGAAAATGTATCGCTATCCTTAGTCTCCTATTGAAGAGGATGAAACATTGATAATTCTTTAGAAACATATATATCATGGTAAACAAAACAAATTTGGTAGGGAATTACCTTGGTAATAACCCATTCTAGGGTCAATACACATCCTAGTTACCCTTTAACACTCTTTTGATTTCCAATCCAAAACCTCTCAAACAAAATACCAAACTACTAGGATAGAATTTTATTAGTTAAAAAAAACAATTGGTAAAGGAAATAAGAATATATATGGATAAATAAAATTTCAATCAGGAAAATTAATGGTGATATCTCATGGAGTGAAACCAACATAATTATCCTATAGAAACCCCACATACAATTTTCTTATAAAGAAGAATATCCAAACCATGAACTATTACTATAAAAATATCACTAGAAAAAAATAATAAAAGGAAGCATAATGGGAATCAATATAAAAGGAATGATTCAGCACTTTTATTAGAACCTTTGTGTGAGGTAAAATCAAAATACCATAAGACATATTCCCAAATTTAATATGGTTCCAAAAAATATTCGGAAATTCTGCTAAGATACATATACAATACTATAATCCATCAAGTTAGTGATACCTTCTCAGAAATATTTTTTTTATATTTGGAAGAAACAAACATAAAATTGCAATTTAAATCCTATTTTATAAAAAAAAATAAACCATGAGAATTAATTCCATATAAAGGTGTAAATTGGCAGTCTAATTATTTTTTTATCGTTATTTAAAAGAAATAAAAACCCATTTCATATTCCAACAATAAATTGACTTTGACATTTCTAATAAAATATTTCCACTCACTTATGATACATAATTTTACAATAACAAAGTAAAAAAAATTATTTATTAAATCACCCATTTTCATTAAAAAGGATATATCGAAAATAATTTTATACGAAACATACAATGGAAATTAAAACGAATGAAAAAACATCATAATTAATGAATAAACCACTTTTAAATTTACTAAATAGTCAAAAGAGACCTTTGAAACCACTATCATATCTTAAATTATTGTAAGAACCAAATAAAATTTGATATATAATATATTAAAACATTTATAAAGATGTTAATAAAACAAAATATGATATCACCAAAATATTTGAGATACTAAAAAAATTGTTTCTCTAAAACTAAATTTGATATTTTTTCTAAATAATATAATAAACAATGTTTCATTTTGTAGAATTACACTTTTTTTAAGAAAAACCATTAAAATCATCATTCTAGTCACCAGATAATGTCAACCTCAATGAAATAAATAATTCATTTAATACATCATAATAAATTATAAATAAATTAATGAATAATATCATTAAACCCAAAACTCTTAAATAAGTCAAATATAAAAAATATATAATAGTTACATTTATGAACGGTATATTCCCATGATTAGTAAAACCATGGACTAAAAATGTGACTTCATCTTAAATCTATATAGAAAAGTATTCACTCTCTAGGAATGGTTTTCCAAACAAATGAATGGTAATCCTTGAAACCAAGATCTCTTCCTAATCCCGCCTAAAAAACATAAATTTATCAATAAAGACCAAATATTTTCAATTAAAATCATCAAGGCTTAAAAAACGAATAAATATATAAAGAAGGATATTTTAAGGATGAATAATATAAGTATTCATCCTAAATAACCATTGAAACTCGAATGTTCATTGATAAAAATTTTCCCAGACACACAATCTCACCGATACCTTGAGTATTGAGGAAAAATACCTTTCTAAAATGATCCCAAAATAGAAGGGGAACTTTAAAAAAAATTCATAATGATCAAGACATAAGCTATCCATGAACCAAACACCCAATTTGGATCTTGACATATCTATGGTGCATTCAATATCACCAATAGATAACAATATGTGTTTTGGTTAATCGAATGAAATCAATTATAAATTATTGCAATCACTAAATTATATAACTCATTATATTTTATCAAGAATATAATCATGAATAATATTTATATCAAATAAACATGAACACTTTGAAAAATTTAAAAAGAAATGTAAATAAATAACTAAACATGTGAGTAAGAAGAATGCAAAAATAATATTTAAAAAAATTGATCCACGAATATACTCAACAGCTTTAAATAAAACTGACCAATAAAGAAGGCTTAAAAAAATTAAATGGAGTAAAAAAACATTTGAAACGAAAATAATTACTAAATATCTCAATGCATAAGAATAAAATCTAAACATTCGACCTCCAAAAAACCAAAATAATAAATTAAGTCCATATGCTCTATGAATGAGGAAATTATAAACGAGTAATAGAATCTATTAGAGAAGATTCCCATTTTGATTCCTCCATAAAAACCAATCCTAAAATTTACAAATAAAACCATTTCATGTTATGTTTATATTCCTTTCAAAATAACCATTTCATTCAATTTTGAAATAATAACAAAATCAATATAATTTTGAAAAGTCATTATCTATATGAAAACAAATCATTTTAAAAATTAAATTCAAATTTATTAAAAAATTATGAAATAAGATGTTTTTAATGAAATTATAATAGTTTATAACAATGTTTTAAAGAATCCCTAAATCATTTAAAAAAACCATAACTATAAAATAATAAAATACACACAAATATATAATAAATAAACTTAGTAATTGTTAGAACCTAGGTTCTTTGGGGATTATATAGGATATGTATAAGTCAACTAATATAATAAATGGAAGGTTAGAGATATCAAAATCCATAACTTGATACTCATCATCACCATGACAAGCTTAATTTTTTGAATATTCAGATAAACTGAACAAATATTATCTCAGAAACAATTTTTGGAGAATGATAATAAACTAGTGAAGCATGGTTACCTACACTTACTTACTAACTACTCATGGAATCCCACAATATAAAAATGGATGTAAGAACTATAATTATCACATAAGAATATAATTTTTAACAATATCACACTCACCTTCCACCACCATTCACAAAATTACCCTCTTATCTTTTATTGAGAATTGTAATCAATATAAAATTTACTCGTTTGGGGAAATCATCATATAACCCATTTTATTTTAACTTTTAAAGAACTATAAATAGAAATTTTAACATTAAACTTTAAAATCATTTGGATAAGTTTCAATATGGCCTTTTATTTCTATTTATATAGAAAATTACAGATACCTTTGTAACAAAGGAAATAAAAAATCATCATGAAACCAAAAATACTTAATGATTCCTTAATAACACCATTTTAAGAAATTAACACCATTATAATTCAAGAATATCCATCTCAAAACTACATCATTGACCAAATCACCATCTATGTTTTTGAAAACCCTTTACAAAATCATTATGGGATTTTTTTAAAATTCTTGGAATGAATGGTCGGATGAAAAAAGAATACCTCGTGAATATAAGGTTAAAATATATTAATTTAGGGAAAATATATTAGAATAAATTATCTATTAATTGAAATCCCCAAATCATGTGCAATAATATCATTAGATTATTTACAATTAACTAAGATAAGTAATCCATCAAGGTTTTATAATTTATTTTTGATGTAATGGGGAAAACCTATCTCGATTCATTACATTAAATCACAATGAGTTGAAATGAAAAAATAAAGGATATAAAAACAAATGAATAATATGAGGTATATTAAAATATTAATTAAACAAAATATGAATCAATAGATCAAAAAAATAAGGCAACCATAATATTTTTAAGGAAAGAGGAAGAGAAAAAATATAATGAAACAAAGAGATGAGATGATATAAAGTGTATTTCCTTGAATTATTGACCTTAAAATAATTAGTGAAAAGATGGAAAATAAATAATGATGAAGGAGAAACCCTTATTAATATCATATATCTCATCTCATGTGATATGGTTAGAGAAGGACACACTAAACTGGGTTATAGTTGATATGGGAAAAGATAGAATTTTGAAAAATCAATTAATTATTTCTGGAAATATTTATGGAGTGAACTCATACGTCATGATGTAAATTTACCTCACCATGAAACTTTCAAGTAATAATGGTGAATTCATGTCTTAAACACCCTCCAAATAGAGACACTGAATCAAAAAATGGGTATTTCATGGAATGAATACTTTTCCTAGCATGAAGTGCACCATATATAAATCTATGTATTTTTTATTGGGGTGGTTCATGTAATAAAGCCTTGGGTCCTATCGACAACCCCTATAGTCTATAATGATTCCTTCTTAAATCAAATTGAAAACTCACAAATATCATTGGAAGTATAAAAATTCTACCTAATAAATAATATAATATAAAGAAAGTTCAGTTTTGATATACATTATGATGTCTTAGGAGAACACATATATAAATATTACATAAATATCTAGTAGATACATTAACCACTTTTATTAATTAAATGAAAACAATATTTTTATTGTTCTATTAATAAAAATATTAAAAATTATACTTTCTATTATTATTTATTTTGGATCATGCGTTATATAATTTTATCATATGTTCATGCGAATATTAAGTTGGTATTTTAATTTTCTAAGAAAATTCAATATGGTAAAAGCAAAATTTATACACATATTCATTCAAATATTCATAATATCAATATTATAATGTGATAATTGATATTAAAAATAATTATATCAAAAAATAGTAATATTTTTTTTAATAGGTGACTTTTTTATATTTTGATCTCAGAATAATTTTCCTAGAAATTATATGCAAATACTCATTCCTAAATTCTGCATCAACATTTGATAATTTTGACATGATTTCTGAACATCATGATAAATATATTTTTGGAATGTATATAGTTTATATATAAATTTTCTTCTTGATAATCTAATATATATCAGATGCATCCATCATTCAAAGATGAACAATGAACCAATAATTTTCGCATATGTCAGTATTCCCAACTCAAAGTGAATGTTACGAAATAGACATTCATAACCAGTGTTAGTGTTTGATCAATACAACATTCATAATCCAAAAAAATCACAAATCTTACAAGTTATATCAACATAAAAATTTAATATATTTTTATTAATAAATCATATATATCTACATCATCTTCCCAAAAATCATTCAATTCTTCTATAAGATTCAATATATATACATCAAAGTCATTTATAGGAATTTTCATAACTAGATTGATCATAAAAATAATGAATTATTTTAATAACATACATATACATTGTGGTATATTTTAAGGATTCGAAATTGATTTCCATATTGAATATGTATTAATTTTAATATTGAATATATTTAATTAATTTGTAGTCATTCACAAATTCTTATTCCTAGGATTTGATGAGATATTTAGAGTAATATAAATAAAGGATTTCTATATATAAAAAATGTAATATATTTTACTAACCATTCATTGTTGTTTTAAATAGTATTCCACATTATTTTTCTATTATATAGGAAAAATATTTTTAATCATTATATTAATAAAATGTAATATAAAGTCACCATTTCCGTTTTATTTATATTATTCATCATTTTAAATTATTTAATTACGTAATTAAGGTTACTTATTTTACATATAAGTGTATGAAATCATTTCCCCTCACCTCTATCTCAATATTATTCCTAGTAAAAACTGTCTTCATTGGGACATGCATGTATCTTTATATAATTGAGACCATGTTTATTAATCACTATCATTATCTCATAAAATGATTAATGGACATTATCTTTATCAAATAAATCATCTTAACACAACAATTTAATTTAAATTTAAATTTTTTAAATATAAAAATGTCCCTTTATATGGTACAACTATATTGTAATGTAAAAAAACATATATTTTCAACATCTTTAAGAAACCTCCTATTATCCACAAACCACTAATTCATAAAAATAATTTAATTACGTAGTTACCTTACCTCTTATATCAATCCATAAAAATTTAGATATATTATCCACGATTATAATTAAATAATTATCATGTTTTTCTTTAATGAAGACATATTATTAATCATGTTCTTAATTTCATTATCCACTATTTACGTAGTGGGTTATTTATTTTAATGATGGTCACACATTGATCTTCCTTCAATTATCAAATCTCCATTCTAAATATATATCGCATATCCATTCAAAAATTATTTCAATATCAATTTCTATAAATTTTTTTTCATCTATCATCTAAAATTATAGTAAATATAAGGGAATATTAATATTCAATTTAGGAATCAATACGTAATTGGAAAATCAAAAAATCCTCAAAATACCGAACATATTTATGTGTAATTTAAGGATAATATTAACAACACAATCATTAGTAACCCAGTATAAGTGTCTAATTTATTAAATTAAAAAAAGATAATATGGATCTATTCTTATTTCACTAATTAGTTTAGTTTTATTAGAGATCCAGATACATTCATAATACCGATTTAACATTTGGAATAAAATATAAATCCATACAAATGTAAGTGTAAGGAATCCTTAAAATTCATTAAAATATATATTTTTTATAACCTAGAGAAATTAACCAAAATAAGTGTGATCTAAAATTGTCAATAAATGATACATATAGTGTAGGATACCATGAGTATGTATAGAATAATGAACATATCAATGTAAATAACTAAATATTAATTCCATTTAATCAATAACTTAATCATGAAGTTCATCCATAGATAATATTAAAAAATATCATTGATTACAACAACTTAATTATCAATGAAGGAAATTATTAATATTAAACACTATAATAGGTGTCATTGTTATACCAATGCTAGTACAACCTTGAGACACGACAGTTTAATTGAAGGGTAGGAATACACAAAAACCCCATTTTATAAGGACTACTAATTAGTCCCATTAGGCCTATCGACGCATTGATGGTATATATATAAAATTGGACCAACACATAATTTCATTAATAACGAATTCCTTATATATATAATTAACAATTCAATTTATAAATGATATTACTTATTATTTAATATTTATATATGTATATGTATATATATAAGTTGATCAAAGAAAATGGATTAATCAATATATTCCTCGACCAGTCAAATAACATTAATTAGAAAGCACAATACATAAATTTGGAATATGTTTTAAGAGATAATAATATAAATGATAAAAATAATATATATATATATATATATCTGAAAAATTTAATGTTCAATTATCAAAAAAAACTAAAATTTTCAA
Source organism: Viscum album (assembly GCA_963277665.1). NCBI lineage: Eukaryota > Viridiplantae > Streptophyta > Magnoliopsida > Santalales > Viscaceae > Viscum > Viscum album. The sequence goes on from OY728153.1 coordinate 1,660,938,751, forward strand.
GGAAAAATCAATGAACCTAAAATTAAAACATTATAAAGTTTAACCATCATTACATCCTAAATATATATTTAGAAATTAAATTTTGTAAGTTGTAAAAATAAGAACAAATAAGTGAAATATAAAAATATGATTTCTTTAATTGGTTATATTGATATAATAATTGCGTAAATATTAAATAATCAATTTATAATGGAACAATAACTATGGCAGTGATTTCATTTAATGCCAGATATGTTAATAAATATTCCTTTAAATTTATAAAAGGAATGTTGAAAAATCACATTTTAGAAATAAGGATATTAATTACACTTAAACCATTAAAAATTAATTTATTACATAAAATTCCTAAAATAAATCATTATATTAAATAAAATTACCTTTTCTTTTTTTTAAATAAGGGCTAGGGCAAAAAATATACCAAATCCAAAATGAAAATAAGATCTACATTTCTATTAAAAAATTTATTAATCAATTCAACAATAAAAGTGATGAAAATAAGTATGAAACTATGAAAAAATACACTAATATCCCATGGATTATAAAATATAAGTATTTTACTTAGAATATATTATAAAATTCATTAGTTAAAATAAGTGTAATACCAAAAAAATGGGATTTTAAAATAAATTGTTACCGTATTAGTAACATTCGAATCGTAGCCATTTTTAAGAGTAAACATGAAATGAATCATTAATTATCATGAATTAATATATATTGATGATAAATACCTGAATGGGTCAGTATATACAACAAATAAATACAAATAGGTGCAGAATAACAAAAATGTCTCAAATGAGTAAAAATTGAGACAAAATACCCTACCTAACACTTTCCATTAGTTTAATGTGCTTTAACTTGTTCTATAATGGTTTTAAATATGTTATTAATTTATATAATCACTATATGATAATTTATAATATCATATATGATCCTTATATCACATATTATCATTATTTTTCTAATAATAGTTAATTATTACCATTTTTTCGAATGTTAACTGTTCCAACTTCTCATGCATGTTTTCTCATAGAAGATATGATTAATTATTTTAGGATATATTAAAATCAGGTATAGAATCATATTAATGATATATATATCATATTTAATCATTATATAACATTCTCGAATCATTCCTTAAATTTTTAAATTTAAAATGTATCAGATCACTTTATGGAGATATATGGTTATACATACGCATGAGTAATATTATCATATCCTTAATGGGTGAAAGGGTAAGGATTTAGATGATATATTAATCTTTTCACAACAATATTTTTTCATTATTTTAATATATATTAATTATATCTACAATTATGACTATCTATGTGAGATAGTGATGGAAATCAAATTACATTAGTTTCTAAGGTGGCAGTCTGTTGTAGACATGAACTACGATTTATTTATTATTTCATATAGAAGGATAAGAATAAATTTAATGAAATAAATTTAATAATATATATATATATATATATATTGTATATATTATTTTATATAGAAATTGATAATACATAATTGAATTTGGTAATGGTAGAAGTAAAAAATAAAAGAGCTTGGTGATGATGATTTTCTTCTCTAAGAGACCTTCCTTTGGATATCTTATTAAGAACCCCTAGGTTAGAATTTTTTTGAATACCCAAAGCACTAGAATGCTTATAAAGATGTTGGGGAGATATTTTGGTAGGTTTTCGCAAGATAAATGTCTCATGTGGTTTTATGAATTATGGGGGAGTAGGTTCCATTTTATAATTGAGATTAATGGTAGACTTATACATTTCCAAAATATTAAGATAATGTTTTATAAATTTAACCTCAACCACGGTAATTTATTTTTAATATTTTTAATAATAATTATGAAAAACAATTCTGTTAATATTATTAACTAATATTAATTATTGGGATTCTAAATAGAAAATCCATTTTACCAAATTCAATTTACATATGTTTCATAATTTAATATAAAAACAAACCCTCAAAATGTGTCGAAAAATGGGTTTTCAAGAAATACATTATTAAAGGATATTATAATTTTACACTAACAATATGCATTAAACTAATCATTTAATATATTCATATTTTTATTGTGAGATATATAATCTATAAACTTAATTTAATTCATTCAATATTAAATATTTTTAAAATTATTTAAAATAAAAGTCTTTATGTTTTATTATAAACAAATATGAAAAATATCCATTTTTACCATCAAATTAACTTATTATTATTTATATAAAATTGATAGGCAATAAATTGGTAATTTAAAATATTATAACACATTATTATAAATAAAATACATAATATTTAATTATCTCATTTCCAATTAAATATAAAATTTTATTTGTTATGGAAATTTTGAAATATATATATTGAAGAAATATTTTGGTCTATTATATTCAAAATCGGTATTCATATTATAAATTTAGAATTTTTCTTACAGGAAATATCAACTTGATAATTTTATTTTTTTTATATTAAAATATAATGTTCACTTATCGTAATTGAATCTCTCGTATTACGTTCTCTAACTATAAAAATTCCAACTTTGAAATTTTCATGGATATTTCACTGTGAACAAATGATAGTGGTTCTTCTTCGTGACATACTATAGTTCCCAAATTACAATCACTATTTTATGATTTGTCCCAAGTTCCTTTACCAAACAATAAATATGATTCCTCAACACATTAACTATAATATTAATAACCTTGATTGGGTATTCAAAGTAACATAGATCTGGTTCCAATTCTATTTCTTTATTGGCTATAACATGCATTGGGCCTGACATTTACTTCCAAAACAATGATAAGTGGAATAGATCAAGTACATTAGAGATATTTGCTGGAATTTACAATTGGTAATCCGAAAGGCCAAATATTTTTAAAAAAATCAAATTTTCTAATTTTCCTTGGTCATAGTTTCACTCTCTTACAAATACTTATAACACCATTCTATGATGATATATTCTTGAAAATGTTATCTCCACCTTAAAATTCCATAAATGTCTTCTGGTTATTAGAATAATTATATTTTCTGATTTGAGGTTTTTTATATGTTTCTAAATAGTATTTTCCCATTTATTGGACTCCCCAACATGTTCTTGTCCATTATATGTTAATTCACCCAAATCATCCCAACAAGTTGGAGTATAGATTATTCTCCCTTATATTTCTTTATATGGTTCTATTTTAATACTTGAAATTTTTTATTGGAAAACTCTAATAAAGGAAAATATGTATCCCACTTTCCTTTAAATTCAAGTGAGAATAAACTCATCCGGACTTCAATTATTTGAATAGTACATTCAATCTATCCACCGGTTTGATAGAGAAAATAGGTTTTCAAATGAAGTTCAATATCCTAATCCTTCAAAATACTCTTCCATAATTTTGATGAAAATCATGGATCATGATAAGACATAATAAAAATATTTTAATCATGATGTCTTTCAAAATCATAAATATATATTCACACAAGTTACCAAATAGGTATATCATATTTTATAGCAAGGAAATGTTCATAATTTTTAAGGTGATCAATGAAAACTCATATTACATAATTATTTTTAAGAGCCTTTTGTAATATAGTGGAAATCACATTGTAATTTCATTATGTTTCAATATTGGTAAAGTTATATATTTCATGAATCCTATATAATTCTATGTATCAACCTTAACTTGTTAAAAAATAATCTAAATACATAATCAACAATTTCTCACATCATATAATTCCTCTAAATATATTCCCACCAATCCCTATAATTATTTTTCTACTAGGGTGTAAATAGAATTTAGATATTTGAGAATAATAAAATAGTATCCTTTTCAAACCATGTATAGATGGAACACATAGTCTCTATCCAAATTTTATAACTCCATTATCCCAACAAAAGTCTTCCAATATTCCATCATTCATGATTTTAATTTCATTTGGAAAATTATCATCATCAGGAGGAGAGATTTTTATCTTTTTTGATAAATATTGTTCGGAAATCATTTAAAAAACGAGTGATCTATCCCATTCCATAAAAATAACCACATAAATATTTATTATATCCATGAACATAATACCCATAATAAACCCAATTTTGGTTAGATCTAAATGAATTTCCCTTCTCATACATCAGCTATATTGTTTTCCTCCCTTTGGAAGTAGTGTATTGTGCAGTCTTAATCCTTGATTTTTTCGACCAAATTTCTTTCCTCATATAGAACTATATATATGAAAATATGTATTTTGACTCTTATGATCTATATATATCTAACATCATTCACCATAGTGATAATTTCACCATATCTTCAATGAATATTTTATAGTTGTGAACTATATATCCTGAGTTGGATTTTTCAGACCATGAGGATACAACATCCTTTTGCCTATGTGATAAATTAATAATTCCAAAAAATGATACTACCATGTAGAATAATTGATGCATCACCATATATCACATACCCATAATTTCTTGATTTTTGATTCAAAATTAGATCAATGAATAATCTCCTCTCTACTTCTCAAAAAAATTATTCACATTTCTTTTTCCATTTGTACATTACCCATTTCTGTGTATGCTTTTTAAGGGGTCTACTGATTTGTTAAAATTATGAAAAAATCACATATATTTTTGTTCTATTGTAATTAATCAATCTGCCATAGTTTAGTTCATTGCTGTAGAGAATTATTTGACTTCCTCTTTCTTTCTAGTACCCACTATTATTCTATCATTGCAGGTAATTTAGCCAAGAAAAGAAACTTTATAAATACATAATTCAAACATGATAGTGTTCTAATGTAACTATTTTCCTATATGAGTATCATGAATGATTCATAAGTGATTCTAATATGCCCACATATATTTTAAAATACATTAGGATATAATCAATTAATAAAATAAATCAACATTTTCTTTCAATGATGTGTTTATTGGATCAATAGAAAGATATAAATAATTACGTAATCCAAATATAATTAAATTAAATATATAATTTTCATACATCATATAAAATTTTATCTTCTAAATATCTTCTTTATTTAATCCAACTTATGATAACAAGAATCAAATTTAAATATTTGAATGATATTGATATATGTTATGTTTATTATACAAGTCATCAATATGAGGTTGTGGATACATGTTCTTAATCATAATCGTATTTAATTCCCTATAATATATAAAAATTATAATATATTCATAATTTATAATAATGAATGGAATCAAGCCTCCCCATTTTGTAAAATTAAGACATATAAATCCATTATCATAAAACACATCCATGTTTTTATTTGACTCCAGTAATCCAACAACGACCATTTTACAGGGAGTCTATTATACAAATTCATTTTACATGTTTTATAGAGTGACATTATATATTAATAAAAATTACATATTCAAAATTAATTTCATACAATAAATGAATAATTAGTAACAAAAATAATAATATATAACTCACAAATTCAATATGTAAACAATTATACATTCTAAAAAAAATATCCATTTATAATAATGTTAAAATCCATCAGTATATAAAATATAATTAATAATATTGTATTTAATATAATTTTTTTTCCTTTATTGAAACTTTTTTCCATGAGTTATCAATAAATTTGATGCACTCATCATCAATATATTATATGTGATTGGATGGACAATGAGGTATTCATTTACTAACATTTTTTTTATCCATGTAATAAAGTTGAAGTTAAAGATTTTGAAATTTTTATTGATAATTTATTTATTGTGAATCTATCACTGATGTAAGTGTTGTGTCTATTAGAAATAATGTATCACCTGTTTTTTTGTCAATATTGATTTAGAGGTAATTGTAGGGTAATAAATTATATCAAAAATTATCTCTTGAAAAATGGATACTATCAGGGTTAATTAACTATGGTAACAAATTAAATAAGGAAATTATGGGTGTAATACATTACACTCTATGGTTTTTCAAGACACAATAAATCACATAATATTAAAGTGGAATATATAATACCACATTAATGACCAAATGAAATCTTGGTTATACATTATTATGGCAGATCAAAGTATTCACAACCTGAGTGGTTCAGTCATTCCATGGATATTTGTAATGAAACGTTAAAGTGTAGAATTCTGTGAAGGATTAAAATGAAATTTTAGGCCATTATATAGGGTTATGATTTAATAGTTAATTGGATCACAATACAATATATTTTTTGAATTACGATTATGTGAGAGCTATGAATTATCATACCATATAAGAATTTTTTGTTCTGGTATCTGTATGTTATATAAATAAATCCATGATATATTGCTTGTATATATATTTTTTCTTTAATCATAATGAGTTTTCTCATCACACGTAGGATCAATATATTAAGATGATTAGATATGATAACTACATGATTCCTATGGGGTTTTAAATGATATTTTGAAATTAATTTAATGAATTAATTTTAACACGAATATTACATAGTGATGATGTCCCTTAGATAATAATATTTTAAATTTTATGTATATATTGAAATGATTATTGAGTTCACTCAATGATATATTGAATTGTATTTAGTATCGAGAACTCAATTTTTTATATATTATATGATATTCATTAACCATTACACTTTTAATGGGGTTCTGGTGGTCTTGGAGCCTAATCAACTAGTGAAAAGAGGAAAATTCTTGGGTTTGAATTTGGAATGTATATTTTATGATATGAAAATAAATTTATTGACAAATAATATACACAACCGTTATCATTAATATTAAGAGATACTTCCAAGATGTAATTACATTGAAGATATGTATTCTGAATATCTAAATGGAAGAAAAACTAAAATAACCCCTCTGTTTGGGATAATTATCAATATGAAGAATCATTATATGCATTCTTTTCATCTCATTTGAATGTTTTCTTTCCAAAAAACTAGGGAATATAGAGATATGATGAGGGAGTTTCCCAAGGATTTATACTGAACCATACCAAAAAATGTAATTTATAAGCTGATAGTACTAATAACTCATGGTAAAGTAAATCATCACTAGAGAATTATCATATTATTATCCCATAGTAGTGAACTAAGAAAAATTTCAATGTTTTTGTTTTTTTGGACAAAATTAATTTTTGAGTGATCTAGGTTTGTTCATTTGTTTTTACTGACATGAGAACAGGAACCCTTAGAAGTTTAGAAAAGAAAATATGCTGCTCCATAATTCATATCCACCTTTTAGGGTGTGTATAGGGATTGTGTCTTCAATAATTTGGTATCAATTCCCTAGGTAAAATTTCTAAAAAAATAATTTGAAATTGTTTTCTGTCAAGGAAAATATAGTGAATGTTAAAGGAGATTTAATTTTTAATGGGTAAAGTAAAATAGTTTGAAAAATGAATTATGGTCATTTCTATAGTATTTGGGGATAAATGTTTTGTCCATTTAAATAAACTAAATAGAATTTATTTTTTAGTAACTTATGATTTCATAAGACATGTAATTAATCAATAAAAATTAATAGGCACAAAATCAATTTTCAAGATCTCTTTAAAATGTGATTTAAATAGAGGTTATTATGTAGATTTTAGATGGAATGTTATAAAAGACATTCCAATATTATTTTTAGATTAATTAAAAAGAGAATTTTAAAAAAACTAACATTTCACCCATAAGTCGATTTATTTATTGATAGGGAAGCCAAAAAATATCTATGACTTCTTCAATTATGACATCAATGTCATAGGAGTTATCTGCGGGTTCAGTATTGATATAATAGATGATGATTTCTCAAATAAGATAGTTTATAGCTTTCCAAATTTATATAATATAAATTTTTTGGGACTATAGAGTGTAAATATTATGAATCTCTCACTAAATGATATATATATAAATATAACCTCACATTGGATGTGTGGAAATCAAAATGTATAAAATCAATAATTAATGGAAATTGAATTTAATGTTATAGATCGGATAAAATTAAAACTAATGGAAAGATGGAATAACATATAAGTTATTATTTACTATTAATAGTGATTAACATGTTCAAGGATAACATAGGATTGTTTAATGGAAGACTTATATTTTCATTCTTTAATTGTATAATTTGTAGGCGTACTACTACAAGGTTCCCAGAGAAGTTCACTCAAGTTGGTGATATTGAATAATCATAAAATAAATAATAAATTCTTCCTTGTAAATAATTATTATACATAGAAATAAAAATTTAAGATGTTTAAGTGGGATGGTGAGGATACTATAGCATAATTTCCAATCATGTTTCATCGTTTTAAAGGAAAAAGTAACATGTAACCAAGTAATTCACACCCTATAACCATAATTTTTAATGTATTTTTTATACTATATATATCATAGGATTATTTTAAGAAATACAATCAATATCTCATATTATCTTTTTCTATCATATTTACCTTTTTAGACATATCAATCAAAAAATATTTATTCAAAACCTAAGGAAATATGAACATAAGAAAGGGTGACCTTAGATACTCATTAAGGTTATTAATGGGAGTTATCTACCAATTATCACATGTGAGCATAAGATAGTAATAAAGGTCTGATAATAAAAGTAAATAATACTAAATTCTTTACTCATCCACCATAGATCATATATCAGGAGTTAGGAAATCATCCTAATGAAATACACGAGTCATGGTATAGTTAAATTAAAAATAATAAATGATGATCTATGAGAGTATATTATTTTCATAAGAACAAGCCTTAATTTTTTTTACATTCATAATCATAAGAAATCATTTAATTGGTAAATGATCACTATTATGACTGTTATTACAAGGTGTATAGAGTCCCATAATGGATTTTTTCACTCCCTATTACCTTTTAATTCATTTTTGGAAGAGACCCATATTGGATTATGTTCACTCCCCATTCCACATCATAATATATAATGAGATATAAATCATTACCCAATGTATTGTATGTACATAAGATTATAGACCCACTATTCATATGTTGTAAAATATCCATATGTGTGCCACATGATGAAAAAAAATCAGTATTTATTTCACAATAGAAAAATTAAACCACGGTAAAGAAATGTGTTTAATGAGATCATATTTTGATCATATTAACAATAAGGTACCCAAAAAATGAAACTAGATTGTATCATTAGGGAATATAAATAGTGAAACCTAATAATCCTTCAAGGATGTTTTTATAGAGTAACAATTCAATTATAAAATGATTTTAAATATTTGTTGAAAAATAATTGAATAAAATATTTGAATTTGGTAAAATTTTAAGATCTATCAATTAAAAAAATGTTAAGTGAATTTTATTTTTGTAAACAACTAAATTCATACTAAACAAAATAATGTTCTTCAGTAAATGAATACAAATTCATTAAGTAAATATTAAGAAAAACTTTTATCCCATTTTTACAAAGATAAATTTATCATAAAAAAATACTATAAAAAAACTTTTTAAAAACATTTAAACTAAATTCAAATATTTTATAAAATTACATTACACCATCATTAAAGAATAAAAAAATATTATTGAAACATTTTAATGAAAATGTACAGGGAAAAAAAGGCTAACCACAATGTATAAATAAGGTTATATATTGATAAAAACAATTTATATTTATAATGTGAGTTTCGAATAATAGAAAATTGTTTTATTACATTAAAAAAAATAAAATACTATAAAAGAATAAAATTCATGGAATATATGATCAAATGAAAAAATAATTTACCTCAACAATATTCAATAATAAACAGCACTGATTAAAATTGATATTAGATCATAAATCGTTACCTCAATGGTCTTCTTACATCATACATAATCTAATGTTTTTTATAATATATTTTGAATTAATATATATATATATATATAATTTAATTCATAATTATATTAATAAATATGATCCATTGAGATTTTACTATCTCCCATTTACTTAAAATTCCCTTTTAATATCATTATTCTAGCGGTTAATGATTTTATTTTTCATAAATGTTTGTATGTTTTTATTCTAATCATACCACCTTGGTTATGGTTTAACAATATATATAATCTTAATATTTTCATAACTATCATATTGAATAATTTTTTATCCTCCATCATTGAAATCCATGTAAGGTGGTGCTCATAAATTTAATACATCACTTTGTTCACATGGTAGGCGGCATGTATGTGTGGGTACATTTTTGTTTTTTAATCGATTGAAATAAAGTATGGAAAATAATAATTTATCATTATAGATGTGTGATTATCTCAAATATATAATATATATCAATTAAATTCATCAATACAACCATCAATGTGAGGTGGTGAAGATTAATTTTTTATGTCTTTTCATGGAGTTCCTAGTATGTATATATGCATGAGATTCAATTTCATTTCCCATTGGTTGGAAAGGAGAAATAAAGTGTATGTTCCATTAACATTAATAAATTTAATTATTTTATTTATACTGATGTAATTATATAAATACAGTTACATAATATTAGGATGATTTTAAAGAGGAAATAAACATGAAAAAGTTTGGTATGAACATTTACACTTTCTATGGATAATATTCATTGAAAATCACCCCCATGATTATTAGATGGTTATTATGGTATAATAGGATCCTATATGTCATGAATGTTGTCAGGAAGGTATTTGGGTAGATATTTGTTGATAAAAAGGTATAATATTGGGTGTAAAAGTGAGAATATACACATATCATTTATAATTGATGAGAGTGATACCCTTGTGCATAATCCACATTTATATATAATATAAGTTAATTTTCTTGTGATTATGGTACAAAATTTAAATAAATTATAATATAACATAGGGTAGTGTAAAAATATACACATTAAATCTATGCGAGATATGATTTAGAGATATCTCTGTGCATGAACTAGCTCATGTAACCACGTCACCCAATAACCGAGATGACCTTAACAAAGCCCAGAGATAATTCCAGATCCCCACAAGTTGATGACTAGCTGCTGGTGTCATATAATGTTAAAATGAGAACAATATTTCTACAAGAAATATTAGAAGTAAGGCAAGAAAGTCAATATGCATATAAAATAAAGTCCATTGGGAGAAAATACCTAAATACAAGGCATAAAATCCAAATTTACAAAAAACCAAGTACCAAAAATAGGGAAAACATCCCAAAGTTCCCTAAAAACATAACTCATGATTTCCAAAGATCAAAATTTAGATCCACCTTCAAGATATCCCATCACATTGCTTGAACCTGGAAGCAGAAAGTCTACAAACACCCAAAGGAAAATGTAGGGTGTCGGCCTAAGACAAGTAAGATACCAAAAAATATTTTGTAACATATTCCAAATATATATTATCCAAATAAAGGATTAAAATATTCAAAATAATTAGGTTTTACAATTTAAAATAATATTTAAACAAAACATGTTATAAAGTTTAGTATTGATGGAAAATATATTTTAATCCCAAGATTCACATTACATGAGGTGGAATATTTCTATAAAATGGATTAAATAAAATATTTATATAAAATAGTTTTTGTAAATCTAAAAATGGCATGAAAAGTAGTTGTACAACATTTGAATACATTTATATCTCATATATAAACAAACAACCGAGAAACATGTCATCTTCCATATAGTTACAATTATATTAACTAGCTATAGTATTCCTCGCTCTCTAAGTGATCTCTGGAAAATGATTATACCCACGACACCCTCATACTAGCCAGAGGTGAATCGTAACCCACCCATTGGGGATGTGACTCATCATATGAATTATTTAGAATGTTGTAAAAGCGTTGAGTGTATCCAAATAACTCACCAACTACATAAGGATTTCATTTTCTCTTAAATGATGGGAAATTTATTATAATATTGTTTAAAATAAAATTTAATCTCATTTTTTCATTTCAAAATGCCAATTTTTTCATTTATATTCTAAATGGGTTTTAATAAAAAATGCCATTTTCACCAAATAAACCCACTAGGATTCAATCAAATCCTTTTAATCCCTTTTCAAAAGTATGAAATCCATTTGAAACTGATTCCTTCTTTTTCATAGTTCATTTTACACAATTAAATTCAATAATTTAATTGAAATCATTTCCACCAAATCAATAATTTAAATTCAAAAATTAAAATTCGTCAAAATCCATAAACAGACCACAATTCATTGGAATTAGGGGTTTTCCAAATTTTGATACCAAACCATTTAAAATCTTCCAATTCACTAGAATCAAGGTTTTATTGGTTTAATTTAATGAAAATGTGAGAAATTTATTTAAAATTTTAAATTGAAATAAATCAAGAAACTTTGGAATAAAAAAATTGGCTAATCAGGATGAAACTGCCTACCCTTTCCCAAAACTCAACACTCACAATGGCACCGATGAATGAGAATAAAGGTGGAAAAGACTTTGAAACACAACCTAGAAGCCATATCTAAAACCACATGGAATAGATCCAACAATTCCAAAATAATGTTTTGAAACTCCAAGGGATAAGAAAGAGATATATATAAAGACCAATAAAGAATGCTTACCCGAATATCACCAACAAAAAGAATAATTATTGATCACCAAAGGAATGGATTTTGGAAGGGTTGGAAGGTTCCAATAATTACTAGGGAAGTCCATTGGTTAATAGAATTGAAATCAAAGAGGAAAATAAATAAATAACAAATCACACCTCCCGTTTATAGTCATTTTTGGGTCTTACATGGTGTGTTACCATGTTATACACTATGAAAGGATAAATTTTTGAAAAGGAGAAGATGAGATGAATCTGTAATACCCATTTAATGTCAGGGTATTACATGAAATTTAAACCATATTCATATCTTGTAATTATTGATATTTGAATTAAATAAAACCCACATTGTTGAATCTTATAAACCAACCTGAAAATATTTCACATCATGTAAAGGTAATTCACAGTGTGTATGCATCACACTGTAAAGGACGTGACACGGATTGCACCCAACAGTAGTTACATAGCATGTAACCTAGAAACCCAGCATGTAATTTCCTTGATATTTTCAAAAGCACCCTATTTAAAGTTGAAAAATTCAACAACATTCAAAAATTACCGTTATTGGAATCCTCACAATATAATTTCAACCCAAACTGGACAAAAAAAATGAAAACAATGACAATGTTTAATAAGTACATGTATATTCGGTAATGGTTTGTTATAAACTCTCGTACATAAAAACCTTCTATCCCCAGAAAGAATGTGAATAAGATTTAATGGCAATGAGATGATTTCATTTCTCTATAATTAGTGCCTCATGTCCCCATGTCTTGTGAATATCAGAACCATGATTTCATGGAACATGAACAAATAATATCATCCTCCCATGAAGTACATTGATATCAGAATTTACTATCTTCATTGGATGCTCAATTAATGATAAATTTGGCTCAATATAAAGATCACTCAAGTTCAAAATGTGAGATGGATCTGATACATACTTTCTTATCTATGATACATGGAACATTCAATGTATCGAATTCAACTGTGGTTGTAGTGTTAAATGGTAAGAAACTTTCTCCAACTTATCAAGAACCTCAAAGGGTTCCAGAAAATGAGGAGTAAGCTTTCCTTTCCTCCCAAGCCATCAATGAACTAAATGAGGTAGAACCTTTATGAAAATCTGGTCACTAACTGATAACTTCAATGTTATGTGGCTATGATCAGTGTATGATTTATATCGTCTCTCTACTGTCAAAATTCTATGAAGAATCATCGCAATATTTGTTTATCTCTTGAACCAATCATTGTCCAACAATGTAACTCTCACTAATATCCAACCAACATAGTAGAGATTTACATGGACATCCATAAAAGGACTCAAAAGGGGAATTTATAATCATATACTAGTAATTATTATTATAAGATAACTCAACCAGTCTCAAGTGATCATCCGAAGACACACCGAAATTGAAAACACAAGTGTGAATCATATACTCAAGAATATGAATAGATATATCTATCTATACATCTGACTACAGATAATAGGCTGCGCTCTAGAAAACCTGATATCTTAGTGCCCCATGGAGTCCTTCCAAAAAGTGATTAGTAAACTAAGGATCCCTTTCAGATACTGTAGTATAAGGGACTCCTTAAAAGTCAACAATATCTATCACATAGTGATATCCCAACTCCTATTCATTGGTTGTATCATGAATGTGTATAATGGGAGTCGACATGGTCAGTATGCCAATCACAACCCATATCAAATTCTTCTTTCTCTATGTATGAGGAAACCCAACCTCAATGTCTATAGAAATTTAATCCCACTTCCAAGTAGGAACCTCAAGTGGATGAAGCCAACCCGAATGTTTCAAATGCTTGACCTTGTCCTGTTGGTTTGCATAGTAATAGGAAACAATCTCAGTAGTGCCCCATCTAATAGCATGACACAAGAAATACCGAACCATGTCAAAAAACCTTTTAGTGGTTCCTAAGAGCACAACACACTAGGAATTGTGAAAATCCCCAATCACAATCTTCTGTTCTGATGAAGGCACAATGAAGCGATTATGATAGCATGTGATATCCTTTTTTTGACAACGACCACTAGGAAACTATCCTCCCACAATAAATAGAGTTCCTAATTCTATGACATTCATCATAAAGAAATTAATCTTGAAGATTCATCTGGAGAAGAGTGGATGATAAATGAATGTTGTATAAGTTACATCATCCCATTCCTCCATAACTTTGACATGAAACTACATAAAGAGATCCATCAAATTCAATTCTTCCAATGAATCCTTCACTTCCCAGTTGGAAACTTTCCTACATTATGCACATACAGTGAGATTCCCTTTCCCTATAGTATAGGTGTTTTCAAAGTCGAAGGACTATAAGAACTCAACTCAATGCCTCTGGCGAAGGTTCAATTATTTTTGGGGGAAGATATAACTCAAGATTTTGTACACTAAAAACATGGTACAAAATTCTCTATAATGATAATGTTGACAACTCGTAAGCGCATGAATCACATCATCAAGATCAAGAATATAAGTAGGATAACTCTTATAATGTGGCCTAAGATAATGAAATCCAAAAGATATTATATGTTCACCCAGCATAAAAACACATCCAAAGCCTAATTTTGATTCATCACAAATGACCACATAGCCCTACCTAGCCTTTGGATGAGCCAACACTGATGCAGTAGTCAAAAGACATGTCATCTCAATAGAATAATTCTTAAATTTATCAACCATGAAATATTCAGCCCCTTATGAGTAACATAAGTCATTAGAGAATCCAACATTGTGATGTCCTTCACGAACTAATAGTAATATACAACTAAGACTAAGAATATCTAGATCTTGAAGACATTCCATAGCCGCTCCTATGTCTTAAAATCCTCCACCTTCTTAAGATCAACTAATATACCCTGTCCAAACACCATGTATCCTAGTAATTTCACTTACTGAATCCAGAAATCACATTTTGAGAGCTTGGTATAGAGTTGGTGACTTTTCAATAGACTCAGAACTATTATTAGATGATGCACATGTTCTTGCTATGATTTAGAGTAATCAAGTATGTGTTCAAAAAATTCCACTACAGAAGTATCTAGATAATATTCTAATATCTTGTTCATAAAATCCATGAGAACTATAGGATAATTTTTCAGACCAAATCACAAAACTGTGTACATATAATAGTAATACCTACTCCAAAAGGTGGTTCTCTCAATGTCATATTATTTTATTCTCAACTGATGGTAACCAGATCATATATCTATCTTTGAAAACTGCTTCACACCATTTTTCTAATAAAAAAGATCGTTAATACATGGAAACTGATTATAGTTTTATATCATGAATCTATTCAGTTTATGATAATCCACACATAGGTTTAGAGATGCATCATATTTCTTAGTTAATAGACTAGTGCCACCCAAGGTGACACAATCATGCATATAAATCCTTCTTGAGAAGATAATCGAACTGGGAAATATTCTATATTATTTTTTCTCGTGCCATATGGTAGGAGGGAATTGAATTTAGTTGAGTACCATTAATTAAGTCAACAAAGAACTAAACATCCATTACTAGTGGTAGACCAAAGAAATCTAGCTGAAACACATCAGGACACACAATGATAGTTGCAGGGAGATCACCACTTATTGAATCCCACTCTAGATCAAAATGAAAACCTACTTCACCTTCCAAAATTCTAGATACGATATTTAGGATCTTCTAGAATATGGATCCCAATCTACATGAAAGACAAGAGACACACCACTATGTGTAGTAAGGTAGGCCTGTTGAAGATAAAACTAAATCTGTGAACTACTTTAAATGGGCCAATCTATCCTAAATTATATGTCTTGAGACTTTAAGATGATAACTAAAGAACCCCAAACAAGATCCATGTCTGATAGAGGGATGATAAAAGTTGTACTATGGTGTCCCTTATCTCTCTTTATACCTAGTGGTGTAGTTAAATCCATCACGAAAGATAGTTTCTCTGTTTTATTGTTATGAATATTTACAAAGCGGGTTAAAATAAATCAATGAGATACACCAGTATCAAATAGAATAGTCACTAATGTCGATGTTAGAGTAATGGTACCTATCCCTGTCAATAGGCTTGTGCTGGGTTCCTCGGGACACTCTTAAATTGCATGAAGAAGATTCATTCTAGATTCCTATGGATGAAACCCTTTTGTAAATGAAGTATCCAGTTTCCCTGTAATTTTAGAAGGAGATGATGATATTTTTTTACAGCATGGAGTAGATAAATGATGGATGAATCTATGTATGTGCCCTAAAATCCCTAATGAGCTATAGTTCTTGGGTTTCTCAGTGCAAACCCTCTTATAATTTCCTAGGTTTCCACATTTCTAGTAAGATAAAGAACTTCCTATGAGTATTGTAATAGGTATATAATGACTCTACCATTGATAAAATCTATGATAACCACCCCAATTCAATTTTCTTTTATAGGATCCAATGCTTCCATTGAGAAAAAATGGAACTCCTTTCAACCATGTCTTTTTAGCCAGGTCCATTTCAACCATCATCTCCCTATTTACCACATCATAATAAGTTGGAAGATTTGGCAAGAATACCTATGTATGAATTTATAATATATGTCCCAACACAATACAATGTGCCTTCTTCCATTTATTAAATAGAATATCTAGAGAAAAATGCACTAGTTCTGCAAATATATTTGAATACACAATCACAATTTGATTGGCCGAATCATGTGTGAAATAGTCAACCACCTTGGATGACACCATTGACTATAGATTGAACTGGTTGGTGGAAAGAAACTATAATTCCTTCACTATTGAACCTTCATACATCCCATCCATCACCATCATGTACCACCATCTACTGTTTGGTACATCCACCAAGAAGGTTTCACACTTTACCTTGATCATGTCTGGTGTTCCCAAGGACTCAAAAATACATTCTATCTTGGTCAACCATTCCTCATCATATTGAGGATCAGTGGAGTCTTTGAAAATTGGTGGATTTTGGTGAAGTAATTCTTTAAAATGATTCTAAAGAAAATCCTCTTGAAGATCCATAGTGGGATCCTGAATGTGAACTGGAGGTGGTACAAGTCCCAACGCATGGACAACGTGCACAATCAACTCAACTTGATGGGGGTCCACTAGAGGATTGGCTCACTTCGATTCATTAGAAGATTTCTCCTAGATCTCACATCCACTTCTTCTTAGAGGCATGATGCTACAAAACATTAGCATAAAATGTGGAAGACATTAGGTAGTTCTCAAACCGATCAATGAGGAAAAATTAGTCCCAATAGATGTAACAACAAGATTTGGATTCCACTCTTTCCAAATAAGATAATGAAAATGACTATAACTAATCCATAATACATATTTCACTAACTTCTCAAGGAAACATAAGGTTAATTTCAATGAGAGTTGTCCGGGAACTCAATCAGAACAACATCCTAGGTCTCATCTAGATTTCAAAAAAGAATACTAAATTCAAGATAAATGCTCAAAAACCTCCATCTGATACCACTTTCCCATGAACCAGACTGGGTACCCTTATAACCTGATAATCGAGCCAGACGTGACATTGCTCGAAGGGCGTTCTCGATCCACATGGGTTGACCATTAGAACCAAGAATCATACAATGTGGTAGTATAAATAATTTTTACACAATATATAACATAACTAATATAAGATAGTCAATATGAATATAAAAGAAACTCTAATGGGATTAATGTACGACGATCCAATAAGGCATAAAAAACCCCAAGAACTATAACCCAGTAAAAAAATATGGAAAAAACCAAAGTTCCTTAAGGACATAACTCACTGTGTCCTAAGCTCAACAAATTGATCAACCTTTAAGAGATCACTTCTTGTATCTTTAACCAGGTAGAATAAATTTTAAAAACACCGTAAGGAAAAAGTAGGGTGTGAGTGTAAGCCCTGTAGTATACCCGAAAATATCCTATAATAGATTCAAAATATAGATTATCTAAAGAAAATATTTCAATTCTTAAAATCAATAGGTTTGAAAATTTAAAAACATTTTTAAACAAACCATGCAATACAATTTCAATATAATGGAAAATAATATTAAATCACAAGATTCAATTTACAAGAGATAAAATATTTCAAAAACAATGGATTAAATAATATATTTAAATTAAATAGTTTATTTAAATCTAAAAAAGTCATGTAAATATTTTTTACAACATTAGAATATAATTGCAACTCATATATAATTAAACAAGTGAGAAATATGGTCACCAACCATGTACATATGATATTATTAACCAACTAAAGGATTCCATTCTTTCTATGTGATCTCAGAAAAAATATTACCCTCATGTCTCCTTGACACTAGCCAAAGGCGACTCTTCACCCTCCCATAGCAGATGTGACACTCTGCAAGTATGTTTTAGAATGTGATAATTGTGTTGAGTGAATCCAAATATCTCACATACTACCTAAGGCTTTCATGTGCTATTACACAGTGAAAACATTATTTTAGGACCACATAAAATAAAATTATATTCCATTTCTTGATTTCTAAATGCCAATTTTTTCATATAAAACAAAAACATTTTTTAATTAAAAAATTACATTTTTACAAAGATAAAACCACGAAGATACGATCAAATAATTTTCATCCATTTTAAAAAAAAATTAAAATCCATTCCAAACCAATTCCATAATTTTCTAGTAAATTTTCCACAATTACATTAAAAAATTTAATTGAAATCATTTCCATCCAATACATAATTTAAATTCATAAATTTTAATTAGCCAACTTCCATAAACACATCCCAAGTAAATGGAAATGTGGGTTTTCCAAATTTCCTTTCCAAAAAAATTTCAAATCTCCCAACTCACTAGAATCATGTTTTTTATCAATTTTATTGAATGAAAATTTGAGGAATTTAATTTTAATAATCAATTGAAATAAACCATGAAATTTAGGAATAACCAATTTGGCTAATAATGATCGAACCACCTACCTCTTCTAGAAACTCAAAACTCACAATGACACCTGTCTTTGAGAACGAAGGTGGAGAAGACCTCGAAACCCAACCTAGAAGAATGATAAAACACATTAGGGAACATATACTTCAATTCCAAGTTAGTCTATTAAAAAACCAAGAGAGGTGAATGTGATATATATGAAGAACGATAAAGAATGGTTACCCGAATAACACCCGCCAAAGAAATGACTATTCATTAACAAATGAATTGATATGGAAGGGTTGGAAGGCTCCTAGAATAATTGGGGAAGGCCTTGGGTTGATAGAATGGGAATCATATATAAGATAATGAAGAAATAATAAAGTGTTTCCTCCCTTTTATAGTTGTTGCCAGGGTGTTACATGGCATGTAACCCCGTTACACGCTGTGAAAGGTTTAATTTACATATTTGAAAAGATGATTCAAATCTATAATTCCCCTATAATTTTGGGGTATTACCTAGTGTGTAACCCATATTCACATCATGAAAATCATGATATTCAAAACAAATGAATCCCCCATTATTATGCATTAAAGATCAACCTAAAAATACATCATGTTGTGTATGGGAATTAATGTCATACTCATCACACCGTGAACGCCGCTTCACAGATTTCACCCAGCAGTAGTTAAATGTCATGTAATTTCCTAGAACTTAAAAAAAACAACTTATTTAATACATAAAAGTCTAAAAAGTTATAGACTTTTCCATCACAATAATATTCATAATGTAAACTCAACCCAACCCAGACAACGAAATTTAAAACCATGACAATGTTTAAGAAGTACATGTTAGATCCGTAACATGATGTTTCATTTGATGTCTAATCATTCTATTTAATACAATTTTATCCTTTTTAAACAATACTAGGCTAAAATGATTATTACAAGATAACTATTAATTATGAATAAAAATAAAATTAATCTTATTCCCAAATTTTAATATTATATTTAAAAATATGGAATCTATTATTCGATATTCAATTTATACAGTTGAATGAAATTAATTTTAGAATATGTTTGAAAATTTATATTAAATATTTTTTATAAAATTACATTTTGATTAATAAAATGAATTTATTCTCAATAAGTGCATTAGAAAACCCATTAGATAAATGTTAAAATATTTGACATAATTTATTATCTAAACTTTTAATTGAAATAATTATTTAAAAGTTATAGATTTTATTTATTAAGATGAAAATTCATTTTGTTAAAAAAATAGTTTTATGAAAAAATTAATCTTATTATCATAAAATGATTGTATACTTATTTAGAACCAACTGATAACAAAATTATAAATTTCCAAACTTTTTTTTACATTTCTAACAAATTTTTTTCAAAAAATTATTAATCTAATTATATGATATTAACATTTAAATGAATCATATATACTTAAAACAATTTTTTTGAACAAAAAATCCAATTCATGAATGAATTACATAAAAAATTATCATTTTCATTTATCCCTTATTTTATAATTTCTATTAAATGATTCTATTAAATTAATTTGATCAATATAATTTAATTATTTATTATTTATTTAATTTTGTATAATAATTAATTTTTATATCAATATATTTAGTCTTTCATGCATCACAATCTATAAACCACATTAATCTTATCAAAATGAAATATATTATAAAATAACATGGTCTTCTATTATTTACCCTTATGATAAATTATAGCTCAATATTTCATTACATAGATGAAAATGAATGAATAGGTCTTCATCATTACCACCTTGAGTTCCCATTTAGCATCCTAAAATTTTTTATTCCACTATATAACTTTAACCAGGTGACTGTTATTTTTTCATAGCACATCGTGCCTAAAATAAATGATTTTTTTATCCTTTTCAATATAAAGAAGATCATTTAATTTGGTATGAAATATATGTTAAGTAACTATTATGTATATGGTATTTACGTACTGAAAAGTGATATATGGAACACATCATGACCATAGGATAGGTTCAGTGGAAGCACCTAGTGATATGCTGCCATTCCTACTCAATCAAGAATATAGAAGGGACTAATGTAAACGCGGATCAGACTATAATTCATTAAAAATCACAAAAACATATTAAAAGGATATATATATATGGATTCCTTATCTATAAAATTATAATCTTGATCCTATTAATAAATATGGGCATAACACTTTTTTTGACTCAGATATTCCCATAAGTTCTATTGAATCTCTCTAATTTTTCCCCAATATCCACATCTATATTTGTTTGAGATTTATTTATCCAAATTTATCCCAGAATATTGGAGTTATGAACTTAATACCATATAGGGATTCATAAGGATCTATATTAATTCTCAATTTAAATATATTTGGAATGAAAAGACCACTAAAGGAAGGTGTTAATCCCAATATCCAATGAAATAAAAATGGTAAACACTCATCAAATATTCATGGGTTAGAATAGTTCTCCCTTATAAAGACCTAGACTTATCATTCACGGATATTACATATTTTCTATGAATATTCATTACATTAAAAAACACATTCTTGGTGACCTTAATATTCTAGCTCCTTTGGAAACTTGGAACTCAATATTTTAAAATCCGGAATTATTTTCAATGACACCCATAAATATCTATCCTTTAAGTACTCTTTATAAAATATCACTACTTAAAACCCATATTTATAGCATGGGGAAAGGAAACATTTGAAAGGGTGAGATCATATAATTAGTAAGGGTAAACAAGGGAGATATATAACCATAACACGAACATAAGTGTATGATAATATGATAATTATAGTTTAAAACCATTCCCTTCATATCCATGATTAAAAACATGAGTCATAGAATAAATATTTTATGTTTAAAAAACATGAATCATAAATAAATTAATAAAATTGACCCACAAGAGTGTAAAATATTCATTAGAAATAGAATTGTAGAATTAACATAAGCATAGAAAATCATTTCAATATTAGTAAATGATCACTACTGAAGATATAATTTTGGAATGATTTTACTCCACAAACCATCGTACTAGTCATGGTTCACTCCCAATACCATCATAACCAAAAAGTTATATTACTAAACCATGTTCACTCCCCATTCATGGCCAATCTGTCGCATTATATAAAAATAATTACCCATTGCATTGGAGATATATATAGGTCCCACTAATCATTTTTTATAACATAACAATAACCCTTCTTCATAATTTCACATACATCACATGATGAAAATCATAAATATGTGTGACAAAAGATAATTAAACATTAATCATATCAAAAACCATAAAAATAAATGTATTTTATAATTATCTCATCATAAAAAAACTAGTTGAAAATAAATATATTATATAATAATTTCATTATTTCATCCAATTATAAATCATTAAAAAAGAAGTGGGTTTACTAATCATTTTATCATGGTATAAATGATGGACGTGAAATAGGTTTCATAATCATATTTTCATCATAAAATTAATGAATGTAGAGAAATATAAAGAATGGTATCCTTGGATGATATCTGTAGTAAAGGAGAAGTGGCATCAAATTATTCCATCTTATATAGATAATTATTTTCATAGATAAACCAGTTGTAATGTTTCTGGGAGAAAATAACCTTTTATTGAAAAGATATATTTAAAAAAATAATAAATTTAGAAATTTATTTTCACTGAAAATAAATTAAAAACATATAAAGAAATATTAAAATAAAATAATTATTATTATGGTGGAAATATCTTTCATTTAGTACACATTAAAACAAATATTCCATTGCCATTTTCGATAAAACACAATATAGAATAGTTTTTGAAAATGAAATGAAGATTTATTTAAGAAAAATTAAAAATCATTATATGGGTAAAATTTTATTTAACCAATACATGGATAATTTATAAAATAATTTTTAAAAACATGTTTTGAACAAATTATTTTGGAATAAAAATGGTTTCGACCAAAAAATGATTTAAAAATACATTCTTTTTTCAACTCTTGACTACATAATGAGAGGAAAATGAAGGGAAATGAAAAAAATAATGATCAATTAAAATATAATCTATTAAATGATATAATAGATATATATATCATATCATATTTATTTATGTATTCCATTTTATTAATTTCTTTTAAAAAATTTAGTGGTAAATGCATTTTTCGGTTAACAACCACTTGGTTTTATAGATATGTTTTGATTTGTTATTTTCGATTATTCTACTCTAATCATGGTTACATAATCTAAAAAATATTTTAAATGATTTAATAATAATATTTATATATAAATTATACTTTCAATACCAATAATGAAATATGGTTTGAAGAAATGAAATATATTTTGATCATAGATATGGTAGGCCACACGGACGCACGAGTAACGTTCCCAATAAGAAAATATCATTATAAAAATAATATAAGTAATATCTTATATTTTCAAATTATAATAATAAAATAAATAAAATAAATAAAATATCACTTCTTTAAATATTCTTATAAATATCAACCATTTTATTGTGATGAAAATAGAATAACATCACTTTGTGAAGGAGATATTTAACATGTACACAGATGATGTTATCATATTTTAGTGTGAGGAATGGTATAAAAAATAAGGATCTATTATCATTTAATATTGAAAAATATTTCATAAATATCTTAATTATTTAATTTATATCACATATAATTATATTTATTTTATTCTATGTAAAATGTTTGTGAAAATGGATCACATAAGTTCGTGAGGTTGTAGTCTGTTGTACACACAATTGATAGTATCATATCTCATAAGTTATGAAACAAAATAAATTTATATATGATATAAAGACTAAATAGTATTAAATATATATTAATTATCAAATATATACTTTAAATCCATCATCATACCCAATAGTGAGTGGTGGTAATGGAAACACTAATGACATCGGTTCATGAGGTCGTATTCTATTATACACATAAAGGATGACATTATAACCTCATTGAAGAATATTGAGATGGTTTTAGGTAATTAATGAAAATAAAAAATATATGCGTATATGTAAGATACTTAGTATATTATATCATCATTTTATATCAATAATTTAATGCGGTATAGGATTGAATAGAATAAAATTTCTCGCTAATGATTATTTTCAGATATTTGTGTATCCTCCTTCAATTTTCACCAAAAGTATTCAATATATTTTTTTAAATAATAAGACAAAAAATATGTAATAAAGATTTTCATTAAGTTATTTGGGTATTTATTAGGTTAAAAAACGGTTTTAATGTGTTAAGAGAAGAGGATAATTGGTGGTCATTTATAAGTGAGGGAGAGGACACACTAAGCCTTTTTTAAATGCATTGAGTGTGCCCACATTTTTAACATGCCACAAGGCACCATAATGGACAATTATCAAATATTATACATGTGATGGACAAAATATTTCTGTCCAATAGTTTTGAGATAAGTGGTTATTTGAATTTAACCCTTATCGTTTTAGTTTAAACCCTATTAAACCCATTTTTACCTTTGCAATGGTAATTATTTTTTATTATATTCACTAATACATTTAGTAAAAAAATAAGTTATCCTTATTAGATAATATGAATTGTTCTTATTTATAATAGGTAATCAATTGTTCCTAAAAAAATTCACAAAAGTGTCGAATTTTAATTTAAATGAAATCACATAGATGGGATGAGGTTAGAGGTTTTTAAAGAGATAATATTCAAAAGTTTACAAATTTTTTGACATCCAGTTTTATTATGATATTAAGTAAAATGATATATATTTTTTATTGAAATAATTTTATTGTAAAAATTATTTAAACTATAATTCTACCTTTTTAATAAATTAAATAATGCAGTTTTCTATTATAATCTTTATTTTTAACTATTCATCAAAAAAAGTTAATTTTTTTTGATAATTTTAAAAAATTATTTATAATATAATTTTAACATATTTATTAGAAAAAAAATTTATTTCATCAATTTTTTTATAAATTTTGAAACAAAAAAACCTCCCAGATGCAATAAAAAAGACGGTTTTCAAGAACTCGAATTTTGAAGCAAAAGATGGTTTTATATTAATTCTATGTCTTAAACTAATCATTGTTTGAATATAAATTTTAATTTTTATGTAGAAAATATATAAATATAATTTTAAAATTTAATTATTAGGTATTATTTTAATTAAATAAAATTGAGAGACATTATACACTTAAAAACATTTTTTAGAAACCACCCTTTTATACCCAAAAATATGCTTATACTAAAATAAAAAATAAAGTTTATTAAAATAATGTTATTTGGATTAAATATAACTAAATAATACTTATTTTATATTAAAACAAAATTAATTTATCTATTAAAGAGAAATTATTGTTTTAAAAAGGTTGGTATTTTTCACTATTAATCGAAAAATCAACAATTTTTTGAATGTCCTAGAATTTTACCACAAGATAATTTAGATTTTATGATTTAAAAAATAAATTTATTTATATAAAATAAATATAATAATATATCCCTAAAATAATTATAATTATTTCTCAAAAAAATTAATTTAGTTTTTTAATGAAAACATATATATTTTTTAATTTAACTATATCACTACAAATCGATTTATTATGTACTAATATTTCATAAATAAGTTTATAATTAAATGGAAATTTATATTTAATAATGCACTCATTATTATTCATTCCCTCATATTTAATTTTTAGGTTATAGATGTCATATTTATGATAATATTATTTCATAGTTCGCTAAAGCTCGGTGTCACATTCCATGCACACAATCAAAAAATACTCATTGTTGTGTTTAACACAAACTAAAATACAGTGTTGTGTACAATTAGTTATATCTATATTTTTTAATTAATTTATAAAAAATATTTTATAAAATATCTGGTTGTTACTATCTACCTCCTTAAAATGAATCTCACCATCAAAATTTTTCAATGTAATCAAAGGGTTAACATTTTAATATTTATTAATAGAAATCCCCAGTGTAAAAATAAATAATAAAACTTCCCTTAAAAATGGAATGGTAGAAACATAATGGTTATATAAAATAATTCATATATAGTTTTCCACATAGGATAACATTGGTGTAAAGTAAAAACATGGACATATAAAAGAAAACTAGTACCCACATACTGATGGACAGTGATAGATAACATTGATCAAAAGAAAATTTCTTGTCCATATATGGTTAGAAATCAAAAAACTATAGACCAATGATGTAAAAAATGTCATTTATATCATCAAAAATTGTGATAATGGGACAAGATTTTATTTCAATATCCTTTTACTCATTTTAAATAATTTTAATTAGAATATTTACTTTATTTATTTCATTCCATTTAAAATAAACTATATCACTATTTTGTTATGTATTGATCAAATTCTACTTCCTCCCATACTCTATTAAATTATAGGGAATTAGTTATATCTAAATCACTGATGAATTATATATCTATAGATTTAATTTAAATTAATTCTATATATCTTAATAATAACAACAATAAAATAGTTATCATGGGTTATTTAATATGCATAAATAATAATATGGTGGACTAATAAATTAATCTCTAAAGCCTTATCTAATGATCAATTTAAAATATTAAATAAATTTGTAAGATTATAACCCACAATTTGTTCCAAGACCATTAATAAAATCCAATTTTATTTATTCATATCAATCTTTTCTTTATCCAAAATAAACACCATTTTCTCAACATTAGTGACATATTAAGTGTTTCCTTCACTTAATAATGTGCTTTCAATATAATATGACCTTTCTATTATATAATATTTCTTTTTTATCAATATAATTTGACATGTTATTGAAAATTATTAATGAAAAAATTATATTGGACATACCTTATAAATTTCATAATTATGGAATTCTAATACATAAATATGTCAATCATACTACATTATTCTCAAAAAATTAAATACGATTCATCATAATATTCCTCAACAACTCTTTCACTTTAGATGTTATATGAATTCTCTTCATCATAAATAAAAAAACCATTACTTGCACAACCTTTATGATTAACTTCATAATTTTTTCCCATATGACATTTATTTGAATAATTCACATTCTTTTAGCTTTTAAAATATTTAGAAATTGATGATACCTTAAGAATACCATTATTATAACATATTTCATTGAAAAATTATATATTATTTTATTTGAAATTAGTTTCTTTGAATCCTTATTTTCGAAAATAAAAACATATTCGCATCCCTCTCAAATAGTCCCGTGAGTTATTATTCCCACATTATAGACATATATTAAACCAAAATTTTCTTCCTCTTTAGTATCAACTTCTTGAACACTTTATGTACTTTATTTATTATTAATTAGATAGTTTGAGAGTCAGTTAAGGTGAATATTGTTAGTCATGTTATGTGACAGATGGAAATGAAAAATAAAAATATCCTTTCCTCCAGTAATTATACCATTTAATTTATCACCATCAAATTTTCCATCACATCCATTTATAATATGGTCCCTTATTGTCCTCACCATTGAATAAATACAAAAAACATATTTTCGATAATACTAATCATGTTCTATAACCACAGAATCATGATAAATCACTAATTGGTTGCCTAAATCATGAATCCTTCATTTCAATCTATGAAAACATTGGTTTTCTTAGTGTTTTTAATTGTAATAATCTATTTTAATCAGTAAATATGGTTCATCAAGATTTGTTGAATTATAAATAATATCCTCAATGATGGTAAAAATAGGTGTGCAACATGGGATATTATTATTGACTATGTGATTATCGAGTCTTGAATAATTCACCCTATATGGAGTTATTCCCCCAAGCTACCTTTTTTTGACAGACACACCCACCTATAGCATCCAGAAAGAGATGTGATTTGATGGAAATAAATCACTCTATTCTTTACCATATTTTAATGTACATTTATTCATCCATAAACATATCATTCGACACATACCTAGAAATATACATAGAAATATCCTTTTGGATCTCACAAAAGTTTTATCATCTTATTTTTCAATGGTTAACTGAACCTTTCCTTTAATAAAAAATATAGGGACACAAACTTCAAATACATGGATATTATATCTCTTTAGATGAATATTTATTAAATTATACAGACACACTCCTTGTGACCTTAAACTTTAGTGCATTTTGAATCTGGTAACATAATATTCTCAATTCCTAAAATATTTTCAACGTCTCTCATATTGATCATCCAATTAAGTACTCTTAATAGTCAAATACTACTTAATATACTTCATCATATCACTGGGAAATGAAAATAAGAAAAGATGAAATCATATGATATATAGTGGTAAAAAAGTAAGATACATCTGAAAAAAGAACATAAGGATATGGGAACATTGTAATTACATTTGAAAACCGTACAATGCATTTCTGGGATCTTAAACATGTGTCATGGAATAAATATTGGAAATTAATAAGACCTGAATAATATGTAAATTAAATAACATGATCCATTAGTGAATAACATTGCTAAAAGATAAATATTTTTGGAATAAACATAAGTATAAAAAATAATTTTCCTATAATTCAGGGCTCTCTTATAAGCATATCATATTGGAATGGGTTCACTCTGCAAATGATCATTGTAGTTAGTGGTCAGTCCCAAGATCATAAAAGTAGATAAAGTACCTTATTAAACTATATTTAATCATCTTTATTTTCTTGTCTATAACATGAGATTTAAATATTTACCCAATGAATTGAAGATAAGTATAGGGCCCAACCATCATTAGTTGTAGCATAACAACCATCATTTGATATGATGTAATCATTATAACATAATTAAAATCATAAATATGTGTATGACCAAATCATAACAAATTTTTAATATTATAAACCATGAAATTAAATTGGATTCATAATCATATCAACATAACATTACCTAAGGAAAATAAATTGATTTCAGAATCATTTCATTATTTCACTAAAGAAAAGAAGAAGAAATCGAAGTATGTTTAATAATAATTTTATCATGGTGTAACCCAAGGATGGGAAAAGTTGTTTCTAAAAATTTGTTAATCATAAATGTAAAACATTTATAGAAAAATTGTATTGGTATCCATAGATCATATATGTAGAAAATAATATGTTACATTAATGAATTTCATTTTAAATGAAAAATTATTTTGAAAGATAAATCTCTTCGAACATTTCTTGGGAAAAATAAATATTATTTGAGAATCAAATTTCAAAAATTAAAACAATTAATTTTTTTATTTCAGAATAATATTTAAAAAATTTAATGGAATAATAAATTCCAATAATGGTCATAATGGTGGAAAATTATTTTCTTGTTGTACTTATTTACATGAAGATTCCTTTCAAATTTTTGGTAAATTCAAAATGGGAATTGTTTCTAAAATAGAAATCAATATTCTTTTTAAAATGTTTTTTAAAAATTAAAAATGAGAAAAAATATTTAAAATTTTATTATAATTATATTTAACAAAATTTAAAAATATTTTCAGAAAACATGGATAAATATGAAAAAGGGGTTTTGACCGAAAAATTTGATTTGTCATAAAAATATTATTTTGTAATATTGTGTACATAATGAGTTGAAAATAAAGTGAAACCATGATTACCCATTAAATAAAGATTGGATAATAATGTTAAATATATTGTTTAGGTAATGATCAAAATATTTTATCATCTTAAACATGATCATAAACAATCTTGTTAAATAATGAGATTGTAAAATAAAATATATTCAACATTGGTATCATTGAAATGTAAGACACATGAAGGAATATCATTAAATGAACCTTAAAATATCAAGATTAAAAAAAAATTCATTATATTTCATGTCAATATAGATGTATTTACACCTCATATAATAATAAGGTTTCTACCTTAATCATATGTCCCAAATAAAAAAAATTGGGATAAAAACCCATTACCGATTTGGTAACTTTTAATCCGTAAAACCCATGAAAGAGATATCCTAATATAAATATTTAAAAAAAAATATTAGTTATGATAATAATAAAATACATTCATTGGTATTATATACACCATATAAATGAAACATGTGGGGAATATGGAATGTGTCTCACATAAAATCAAAGAGAGACAAGAATCCCTTAAATTAAAGTTTTACTTACATGGTACATGTTTGAAACTCCCCTATAATGAATATTTTTTATAATAAATATATATTAAAGCACCATATTTATATATATCATATCATATAATATTTAATTAGGTCCTTTTATTACATATTTGTATATAACTCCATGTTAAAGTCACACTTTGGGTATTCACCAAATTGTTTTTCATATATGTTTTGATTAGTTATGTTTTTTTTCTAAAATTTATCTCGTTTAAATCATATCCATAATAATAAAAATGAAATTATTATCATATTTATAAATAAAATATTATTTTAATAAGAATCATTAATAATTTTTTTAAATGATGTATGTTACAATCATGGAGACCGTTGGTCATACCTATGGATATGTAACATTTCCATTTTTCCACTATCATTATAGAAAATATTATGTAATATATTTTCATTAAAAATTTAAAATAGTTAATAAATACCATATTATTTAAATAAATAAATCATTACATATCATCTAATTTGTGTCATAAAAAATAAAGAGCTACATAGCTTCGTATAGTTGATAGTCCACATGTACAAGAATGACATTATCATATTTCAGGGAGTGAAATGGTACATATGAAAATGATATATTAGTATTTAATAATGATAAATATTTTATGAATATAATAATTATTTCAGTTATATCACATAATTTTTTTTCTTATAATCTTCTAACTAATATGTTATTTAAAATGTATTACATCGCTTTGTGAAGCGGTAGACCATCATACACACAAGCGACATTATCGTATCTCCTACGGTATGGAATGACACAAAGGGATATATGATATAAATACTCCAAATATATAAATATGTTATAAATATGAGATTTATATACTATTTCCATCCTCATATACAACCATGAGAGATATTAATGTAAAAAATTAATGACATCGATTCAAAAGGTTGTAGTTATTTGTACTCACAAATAACTATTTCATAAACCATTAGATGTAAGTAGATATAGTTGTAGGTGTTTAACCTTACATAGAAACATATAATTATATTAAAGAGGCATATTTTATTACATCTTCATGTTATAATATAAATTTATGGGTTTGGAAGAAGAAATAAAATTTAAATGCTTGTTGATGAATGTTACCTCTTCTTTGGTTATCCTCCTTAGGTTTTAAATAAATGCCTTTGTATGATGGATTTATGCCCAGAAATAAGGATTATATGTTGGTATGAGTTATGATAGGAAGTGACATGGGTTGTTATTTTCTTAATCAAAATATTTTTTAATGTGTTAAAATAAGAGGATAATTAGTGGCCATTTTTAAGTGAGTTAGGGGATACACATGACATTTTTTAAATGATTTGAGTGCTCCCACGATTTTGAGATGACACAAGGGTCAAAAATGGACCTTTATTGAACTTTATATGTGTAATTTTTAACTAATATAATTATAATATTTTGTGAACAAGTTTTTAGATCATTTAAATCCTTATCATTTTAGTTTAACCCCAAGTAAACCGATTTTTACCTTTACTACTGTAAGTATTTTACTATTTGAACTATTCAATTTGGTCAAAAAATATGTTGATAAAATTATATAATATATATTATTCTAGTTCCAATCCCATAAAACATTTTCCCAATTAAATTAATATATGTAGAAAAATATTATTTAAAATAAATCCCATAGACGCAATTAGAAAGAGGGTTTTTAATGTGGAAATGTTTAAACCTATACAAACGTTTTACATCAAATATATAAGTAAAATTGTGTCTAATTTCATAAATTTTATTATTATAAATATAAATGGACTAATTTAACAATATTATAAATTTCATAAATAACATTACATTATAATTAAATTAAACGAGAAAAAAAATTTATCACAATTCATCAAAAAATTAAATATTTCAAAATATTTTCAGAAATCCTCCAAAATATAAATTTGACTTACATATTTCATAAATAATGACTATATTATATGTTAATTTTTGTAAATGTGTTATAAATTAAATTTTAAAACCCCATAGATGGGACCAAAATGCATGTTTTCAAAAAGTGTATTTTTTAAGCATGATATGATTCTATATTTAATATATGTATAATAATAATAATAATATGAATATAAATTAAGATTTTATTATTTATAATATATAAATTTCATTTGGCACATTTTTAATTAGGTATTATTTACATTTAATTAAATGGACACATATTATAAAATTTGAAAACAAATTAATAAAAAAACCTTTTATACCCAAAAATAAAATTTCTGATAAATAATGTATAAAGATGATTCAAATGTAGTTAATTAGGTTAAATATAACTAAATAATATTTTTTATACATTAAATCACAATTGAATAATTTATTTTATAGAAATGATAGTTTAACTAACATTAGTATTTTCACTATTCATTAGAAAATTATATTTTCTATACAATATGAAAATTTAAACATGTCGTAGTATAGATATAAAAGATTGAAAATTGAATTTAATGGTAGAAAATATATTTTATCGATGATATATAAATTAATTATTATTCATTATCATAAAATAAAATACAAATAATTTTCAAAGTACACTTTTTCTCGGAATTGAATTTCATAAATAATAAATGATTATTTGTTTAAATATATTTCCTATATAAATATATATTTAGAATTTAAATTATAATTTATACAATAGTTAATAATATCCATACCCTGATACTTAAAAATATGGTTATGACACTCATATTTTTTAAGACCCCGACCATAAAATCCCAGAGTAGGTGGATTGCTTATTAAATTGGCATAATTAAAAGCATTAAAATCCAGAAGGAATGATCAGTTAAGTAGACTTGAAGAAACTAGATACATACATGAATCTCATATTGCATATGGGAAAGGTAATAAAATACAATTCATACCAAAAATTGATAAATGCCCTCCATGAGAACTCAATCATTTTCTCCTCATCATAAACTATTGAAGTTGAAAAAATGAAAGGGGTGAGCTCAAATGCTCACTAAGGGTAACAAATAGAGGAAACATGAATCAACAATAATAGAATCATAAACAAATTACAATAGTCAATATGGCCTGGTGTATAAATGAATACATGTACCATTAATAAACTAAGAATTAAACTTCAACCATCGATTTTTCATTGTAAAATACACATGGATAGTAATAACTTAATGAAATTTATCTTTTTATTATAAAATAACTTTTTAAGAAAAGTGAAAAACTCGTTCTAGTAAATCAAGAGGTGAAGCCTCATAAGAGAAAGAAAATCCATCAACGAAAAGACTCAGCCTATTAGTGCTTTCCTCTTTATAAAGATTCTAGTTTATAAGCCATACCATAGAAATAGGGTCATTGATAATAACATCATTAAAATGAAACAACATTTTCCCCGTGTTCGAATATACTCTTCTTTGTTGATTTCCCCATCATTGAAGCCTATCATCAGAATCATATTATTATTTTTTGATCCAATTCGCATGGTCGATGTTGACCTCCACTTGAATCAGTTTTCACATTATCTCTCTCTTTTCATGTGTGATGTTGGAAAAAAGAAATTCTTCATCCAAATCCTCCTCAATATGGAGGATAGGTTATTTAGAGTCCTTTTCCATTCTAGTATAATTTAAATTGTTGCTATTTTCTTGAGATGTAACATGGGGATTCTCCTTTACAATAACTATGAGAGATATAGATATTTCCTTCTCACATGTT
The DNA here is from genome assembly GCA_963277665.1 of Viscum album. Taxonomy (NCBI): domain Eukaryota; kingdom Viridiplantae; phylum Streptophyta; class Magnoliopsida; order Santalales; family Viscaceae; genus Viscum; species Viscum album. The sequence continues at coordinate 1,660,973,000 of OY728153.1, forward strand.
TTTTATTTTTTACCTGATCGTGTTTTCACTGGTTCAGGATAATTTTTGTAGCCCTTTTATGCTTTCTCATTCTTATTCATTGTGGTTATCTTATCTTCATAAGCCATAGGATCCTCCTCATACACCACACCATTTGTAATCCCTCCATTCAAATCATAGGGATTATCTAGGAAAGGCTCATTAGTGTCCAAACACTCAATGGGGTTTTGTGTCTGAACTCCATTTTGAACTGAAGCCTATCCCTCTGTTTGATTTTTATCCCTAAAATACTCTACTTGATTTGAGGTTCCTGTTCCAACCCTTCCAAAAACACCTCAATTTCCTTCCCAACTAAACTCCAGCCTTTATATTAAGACAAATGCGAAGGGTATTCATCAATTAGCGTTGAATTACCTATGTCCTGGTCCCTCAAATCCTTCTTAAGTTGATCTAAAATCCCCAACGCAGAGGGTTCCTCAACTTGTTTTTTCCAAAGGTGTATTCTTCATTTCCTTTCCCTCCAAGAGATTAGTCAAGATTGCATCATTCAGATTCATTCCCTACATTTTCACCTTCCCCTCTTGGCCACCCCGTCTACATACAGCGGCCATGTGACCCAGTATAATAGAGGAAGAGAAAACCTCACCCAATGATCAAAGACAACTGGTTGTATACACAGTAACTACTTGCCAGCTTGAATCAAACCTGATTACATCTTCATGCTTGACAGATCCACCTCCACAGACATGCGTGGGTTGATCTAATGACACACAGAATAAGTACACGAATCCTCACAGTGAAATTGACCCACTAGATTTACTAACATACATAGAATCCTGTGATTCTGGAATGGTAGGGGTAGAGGAGGAAAACATTCCCAAAATTGAACTGTAGGATAATTGTGATTTAGGTATAAATTTTAGCTCCACTGAAATAGATAGATGTTGTATCCACCACATTTCTTGGTCACACATGAAAGACCATGAAAAAATTCAAATGATGAATAACATTTCACAATCAAATTTCTTTTGTCCTGAAGATCGAAAAATGATAATTCTTTTAGACCCCAATGATTGAAGAGAAACCCGTAAAATTCATCGACTGAAGGTCATTTGTTCCCAAATCCGGAAACCATCATTTGATGCATTAAACTCTCCACCAGCACAAATATTCATGCTAATAACGAAATCATGGGTTTTCCCTTCTAAATTCCATGGCCCTTTAAGTCTAGATAGATCGTAGAAAATATCAAAATCATAGTCGGATCAGTGAAGGGATAAAATTTTTCTCTATGAACACTATAATTATGTCAGTAATCCTCCCCCCTCTCGGCCACGAGCGGTGGAGGGGGAAGTGTTGTCGACCCCATTAGTGTTATGCCATCACCACTTGGAGCTCCCATCCCCGCTCGAAGTCTTAGTAATTACTAAAAATGCATAGAGAGATATTATTATTAATTGGATGTCATGTATCTGGAAAATGATACCATTATACCATTTAAATGGTTTATCTCTGACGGTATAAACCCATATGATATTTGGAAGCAAACTCGAAGGATTTTTCACCAACTGATTTGCCTCGTGAGACCTGTCTATGCATTGAGGAGCTATAGTGGTCCCATCATGTCAATTCAAGTATAAAGAAGTATTTATACATATATTTAGTACAATTACAATTTACCTCCTCAATATTCATATATATTAGAGAATATTTATTCATTAATATATCTATAATTAAAACAACCATCCAAATAAACATTTTATGTAAAAGTATAAACGAATTTACAAACTAATCATATAAATGAAACCAGAATATGGATATATTTAACATTTCAGATGGAAAATTATTTCAAATGGGTAGTAGATACACCACATAAGGATGATTAGGTTCACAATACAATGTAAATGATAATGGAATGGAGATAAAAACAAATCCCCTTACCAAGTTGTAATCAATCGAGTTGTATGACCAAAAATTAATAACAACCAAATGAATCAAAGAAGACTAGGAATATAAATATAATCAAGATAATTTATATAAAATATTAATACATAGTACACCACATGTAAGAAATAAGTTGTGAATAATGGAACTCTGATGGAATTAAAAGTGAGATAAGAAACCCCTTACCATATGCTCGAATGTGTTCTTATATTTATTTTAATGACCAGAATAACCAAATTTATATTCACAATTATTTATTCTAAAACCTCCTATACATTTATTTGAATTATTTAAACTTTATTAAGTTCATTCATGGAATTTCAGATGGGTTTAAGAGGTTTAATTTTATTTTTTTGGAAGCATTTTCTTCAATTGTTTTCTTGATTAGTTTACTTGTATTCATGAATGGAAGATTATTTGAAATGTGGTAAAACATCCATAATTATTCATATATATTATTTTTGAAATTATAGATATATGAATGTTCTTATTTTCATTTTTTGTTACGTACCATGAGGATGAATAGTTTGATAAATGATACTGATAAACGCTTGGCTTAACGTGGTAGTCTTGTGCATAACGAACTTGTTTTTTATTATTATTTTATATTACTAGTTTTTAAGCATTCTAGAAAATTAAATAAGATAAAATAAATATATTATGATCCATTTTAATCACATATATGGTTTCACGACCATAATTGATGATGGTAAAATAATTGAGTACATGTCGTCCTTGAACGTGATAAATTAACACATCTCAGCCAATGCTTTCATTTTTAGTATAAGCAGAGGGGGAATAGAGAGATGATGATGAAATATTCTATTATCATAATAAAATTTAAGTTCATGTAAGGTAATATAAATAAAATTTCATTAGGATGGGGTATATGAGAGAATAATTGAAAATAAAGGAACTCATAATAAAAGAAAAGATGAAAAATCCCTCATGAAAATTCAGCAGCCTAACGACATCACTTAAAAATTCATAAAATATTTTGAAGGGAGAAAAGGGATATCTCATAATTCATATAAAATATGAATATAAAGGGGAATATGGAATAAAATACCCCAACATAATCCAATTGAAAATAAAGGATAATAACATTAAATGAATGCTCTAAAAATATAAGGATGCTAGAATCCCTTACCTTGTAGAGTAACTCTCAATACATAAAGGTTGGGAACTTGGGGGCTTGAGGACTCCTTGGGAGGACTACTAGGGTGGTAAAAATAGCATATAAATAAGGGTAATGAGTTTTTAATGAATGAAAAAGAGGGTATTAGTGGGTATTTATAGTAAATAAGATAGAGTTTTTTATAAATTAGTAAGGACACACCATTAATGGTTTTTGAAAAACAATGGGATTTCCCATGGTATTTTACTTTGGTATTAGCCACTTGGGACACCTCATGTCATATTTTACTAAAAAAATGTTCACTAGAGCTTTATAATAATTAATATATCTTAATGATTTCATTAAACATACCACAAACTAAAAACTGAATTTTTATTATTCACAAAAAATTCTAGTATTTTAGAAAAATCATAAAAAATCACCCTAACTACATTTTTATGTGTAGAATTCAAAAAATGATCTCCATTTTATGAAAATTATTTTATAAATATTATAAATTTAATTTTTAAATATAATTATAGTTTATTAAAAAATATCTATTTTAAAATTATAACTCATTTTTTAATATATTGAAAAATTAGTCAACATATCATTACATTATAAACATAATAAAATAAAGTAAAAATATGATTTACTATTCCAAAGGGTCTTATTAATTTTCATATTACTATTCAAAAGGTTATGTTACAATTCATCAAAAATCAATTTGGTAATATCAGACTCAAAATAACGTACTGATCACAACTATAAATGACTGTTTTTTAAAATTGCAAACACAGATGTGGAAAATTTAGTATTAATGGTTTTATTATGCCTTTTTTCTATAAATAACAAAGTGATGTTCCACAGAGACTCAATGCAACATGAAATATCGGAAATATAATTAATATAATGTATTTAATAGAAACATACTTTAAAACGTATGGGGTGTTATATTCCACCCTTCATTAGAAATTTCAACCTAAAAATGTTTCAGGTATATTTCTCCTTAAAAATATGTGGTTGTTTTCTTTTCATAACAACTTTAAGATACCACATTAATTCCACTATTTTAATGTTTCTCCAAAGAACCATTACTAGTCGAGTTGTTTGAGTCCTCAATTCCAGCACCCCTCTGTCAAGAATCTCGATAGGCTCTTCACTGTAGGAAAAATCAGTTTCCAACTCTATTTCTTCATAGGTGAGTACATGTGTTCAGTCTTTCATGTATTCCATTAACAATGACATGTGGAACACATTATGAACATTCTAGAAACTTGGTGGAATTACTAAATGGTAAGCTATAGATATGACCCTTTCCATAATTCCAAATAGATCTATGTACCTGCAGATTAGTTTTCCTTTTTTACCAAACCCTAAAACACCCTTTTCCACACCCCAAGCTTCCATGGTACACTTCGCTTTGAATAATACAATAGCTTGCGTTGTACACAACATCGAGTTCTAACACACCATGACCAACAAAACTAGCCTTTATGAATAGTAATATCCACCTTTTAAAATTTCTTAAATTTTATTTTCAAAATGGAATTCAGTTTGGGATTCAGAATATCAAAATTATCCTTGGGTATATTTTTGGTATTTTTTTGAAAATATTTAATTTTTGATGAATTGTGAAAAACATTGCATTATAGTTTAAAACAAACTTTTTATTTGAATAATTAATTATTTAATTTAAACTTATTTTAGGTAAAAATGGGTACATATTACCTATATAGGTTAAATTTAATTCATTGGAGTCATATTATAATAAAATTATATATATTAAATTTTATTGAACTTTTTACCGTCTCTTACCCACCTTCTAGGTGAATTTATAAATTTATATAAAACATAATTATTCCACTTCTGTGAATTGAATTTCAGAAATCCTAGGGACATGGTTGACATCAGTATGTAAAATGAGTTTCAATAAGATGAAAATAATTTTTGGTAAATAGTAACTTTTGACTTTTATTTACCACAGTTAAAATTAAATAGGGTAATTAAAGTTAAAAAATGATATTATAATTACCCTAACACAAGTGATAATTATATTACATAACTTTATTTCGACCAAAAAAAACCTTAGGAATAAAATATGATTGATTGGGTCCACTTGAATAAGCTTAGGAAATTTATTATTATTTTATTTTTAGAATAGTTAAAAGTTTTAAATTTCAAATTTTCATTACTTAAACATTGAATATAAGGTTACACATAAGATAAATTCGACTATAAATATTCATTAGAAGTCAAAAAAAATTTCCTATATAATGGTATTTTATTTATAATTATTTGACATTAAATATTTAAATTTATTTATCACACAATGATGATGTAGTAATTACCTTATTAATGAAAGACTAAAGTAATTGATGTTATAAATATCCAAATAAATGTAAATTGAGACTTATGATTCAGTCCACTAATTTAATATAATAATATGACATGATAGGGTTTATTAAAAGAATTTTGTCTAAGTATTCATGCATTTATGACTTTCACAAAAATCTATTACTAAATAGTATCAAAATAGACATAAATGAGTTTTTAAAACCAATATCATATTATTAAATGATATAATAGTACTAAAAATATATGGTTTGGCAAAAGTACTTATATAATAACAAATATATCATTAATGAACCACATTGTGTTCTTTTTTAATTTTATAGTAAGATTATTAACCATACAATATAATAATACAAGCAGACATGAAAAATGTTAAACTATTTAACCAAGAGTTAAATCTAAAAGATAATGTTAATATGATGACCTTAACCTGTCTAAAACCTATTGTTTGAGAGGTTTTAGACCTATCCCCACTTTATCCTCTAAATAAATCCATTATGATCCATTATAAATTCAAAATTATTTTATTATAAAAAAATATTTCAAGCTTCTCCAAAAGTGACAGTCACTTATCTTATAAAAGGGAGCATCCCATTCTCTCCAAATCACACCTCCAAAGACATTTTTCTCGGCCAAAATCTGCCCAAATATCCACCCAAATACCATCCCTTAATCCTATAGTCATTCCTCTGATCCTAAATCCAACCAATGGATCCCTTTTGATAAAATCAAAAGGAAGCACCTGAAAAAGAGGTACATATTTCACCACCTCTTTCATGTTATTTTCTCCTTACACTTCCTATTTATTTGTTTTTACCATACCAAAATAATTACACTTTTACCTTATTCATACTATTATTTTATTATAAATATGTTACAACCATATTCATTATTCTATCCATCTAATGAATGACAATGTCACCATACGTGTGTACGTACAGCTTACCATCTCCACGTCGTGGTGTAGTTTGTTATTCAAATGCTTCATTATTTGGATGGGTATAATAATGAGTATAACTGATGTAAATAATAAATATTACTTGGTAATGATTCCTTTTATATGATATACCATCCAATTATATACTATTTTACCCTCAAGAGAATGATATTGTCGCTCGTGCTTACGTAAGAATTACCGTCTCCACGAACGTGATGAGTTTCATTCCCCATCATAATCATTCAAGAATAAATTTAATTTTATGATTAAAAAAATAATATTTAAGAACATAATAAAATTATGGATATGAATTAAATACATCATATACATAACAATCATGAATTACATAACAAAACATATAAAGGAAAAGGAATCAGTTAACACCCAAAATGATGATATTACTAAAATATTATTAACAAAGAAATATTAGAAGATCATATATGATATCATATTTAGGAATGTGTTTCTTGTGTAATTTAATAACAATTATTTAACTATTATACAGGAGGTTAATTTACCCTTGACAAATGAAAATTACAAGGTAAGGGTTAATTTTACAAGCTCTTTATTATTCATGGTGGTTTATATGTGAGTATCTATTGGGAGCTCTTTATCATCCACATTCTTGTTTCCTAAAAATGTATTTCAATTTTTTTGCTATTTCATGAAAAATGTTCTTTAGTCATTCATAACATTTTTTTACTTTTTATAAAATTTTTATAAATAAATATTTCTATATTTTTCCAAACAGGGTCTTTTAATACCATTTTCGAAAAAATTAATTAAAGAATGTTTTTTATCTTATATGGTGAGTGAATTTGTTTTCTGTCAATATAACATATTCATAGCTTCCCTTACTAGCTTATAAGAACATTTTAAAAATAAATTATTTCTTTAATAATTATGTTACTTTTAAATGACTTTAAAATTGAACGAGATATTTCTCTCAAATAGTTTTGATTTCATCTATGTGAACATCCTTTGATGGAATTTACACTTATATGAAGTTGATTTAATATGATAAAATATTCAATATTGTATTGAAGGTTTTGTGATATGTTTGACGATGGATGTGTTATTTTTATACCATTCATGGTTTATAGTTAATGTATTAACATTTCCGATTCTAGTTTTAATACGAATATTTATGTTATGTTTCAACCATTTCATATGAGGAATGAATTGTACCTAGTAAGTGATGGGTGGAGCCCTCTATATCTCCTTGATGCATCAGTTGTTCACATGATAATAACTAGTGTCTTTGAATAAGGCCTTGAAAAAAATCTAATTATTAGTCTAGGCATGAGGCCTTGACTATGTGGTTATGAAGTCTGTCATTATGCATTCACTCAGTTTAAAATTTGCTATTGATATTACATGTTATTACTTAACTAGTAGAATATCCATGTGAATAATTAAATTTCATTAGTTGATTTATCATTGCCATATTTTCGAGAAGTTTATGTTTAAAATTATTATGTTTTAGTCTTATTCATTGGCTTGAAAGATTATTCATATTTAAGAATGTTTCTGCTATAATGTTATCTTTACTGAGATTCTGAGATCACCCCTTTCTATATTTTATTTTTTCTAAGATGTGAAGATGTATTTTATGGTTGACCTGTAGGGATAGGCTAAGGGATATAAGTGTGTTCAATGGGGACAAAATGTTTTTGTTTTTTTATCTCATGATGTAATGTAAAAAATTATGTTTGTATATAGTACATTCAAGGATTATAAACTAATCGGTCTTTCAAGACAAGATCCATTGTGATCATGCCAATGTTATGTAATAATGCACTGACTCTGGGTAACTTGGGTTGGGAAGTTATAGTTTGTATCAGAGGAAATTTAGTACAAACCTTAGAAGCTAGATATATAAGAACTCTAATTAGTGAACATTACCCTAAGAGAGAATTTAAGGATTAGTATTGAAGAACATTCTAGAATGTTGATAATGTATAGATTTTGTGAGTTTTATAAACAATACATCATTCTCTAGATACGATCAGGTAGAGGCGGCTCTGGCACATATGTACCTAGGTGTGAAAACTCGAACAAAGAATTTTGGGCTTGACCTGGGGTATCCTGGTACATGAACATGGGCCTAGCTGCACTCCTGGTTATGACAATCCCAGGAGATATTCTTAGGATAATTAACATTTTCTTTATAAACCATTATGAATAACTTATGAGTATATAACTCCTCAAAGAAAACATTTTTATGATTATGTATTATATTCATAAACTATTCAATTTTTTAAGTGTTTTACATGTTTGGAATTATGTATTGCAACTCATAAACTAATATTGGGTATTACATTATTTAGAAATGGACCCTAGTAAAAGGAATGGAAACCTTATCAGTGAACATAATCCATATAGGGGTTTCCCTCCTAATCTAGGTAATTATAGTGGAGCTAGAGATGCAACTGAGGCTGATCCATTTATCACCATACTAGGATTACTCACTCAAGTTATGAATAATAACCTTACCTATATGGATAACCCTGATCCACAATGTAGAGGATCAATGTTAGAATGTTCTATGAGATAATAACCCCAAAAATTCAATGTGAATAGAAATCCATTTTATTATGAGAAATGTATAAGTTCCCTCTTGAAAATATTTCATGCTTTGGTTAGTAGTGAAAGGGAGAAATTTGTCGTGGCAGTTAATCACCTCCCGGGAGATACAGATCAATGGTGGTAATTAATTTAAAAAACAAAAGAAGATGAATAAGTATCAAATATATAACGGAGGGAGTTTAAAGTGATTTTAATTGAAAAATAAGTTCCTCATGAACATCAAGCGAATATTGAAAGAAAGTTTATCAGTCTCAGGAAAAAGGAGGATGATAATGCCGCAAATTATGTGGAAAAATTTACAATGATAGAAAGGCATGCATCTGATTATATATGTATCAAAATGAGTATGATTGATAGATTATTTGATGGGTTGAAACCATTTAAACTTTGATCATTAGTCTCATAATCCATCGCATCGTATGAAGTTATCGTCTCTAGTGCTATCAAGACATAAAATGAATTCTCTAAGTCTTTCGAATTTAATGTAAAGAAAGAGAATAAGAGATCTGTTGAACACTCTGGAAATGAAAATAAAGGAAATAAGGGAAAAGTTGAATATCCATCCTACTATAACTGTGGGAAGAAACACCCTAGTATTTTATTGAAGGGAATGGGAGTCTGTTACATGTGTGGTGAAAATGGCCACCCAGCTCGTGATTGCAATGGAAATAAAGAGGTTTTCAATATTTAATTCTACAATTGTAGAGAAATGGGCATTATGCTAATGAATTTCCTAAGCACCACAGAAACATACCTCAGAAAAGGCCAAGGGTGAAAGTCCAAGCTTATATGATCACTACTACTAATTTTGAAGCTCTGAATGACATGGTGGTAGGTAATTTAATGGTTTGCTCAAATTTATCCAATGATTTATTTTATTCTAGACCATCACATTATTTAAAATCTTCCCATTTTGCTTTGATAATTAGATATTTCCTATTTGATTTTACAAGGATGTTATCAATCAATAATTTTATGGTATGTATCATTGGAACAATGTTTTCTGCATTAGTCCCCATTAGGGCATAAGAATGTACATTGTCAGCTGATCTCATCATCGTACCCATGATTGAATTTTATATAATCCTCGGTATAAATTAGATCTTGGACCATGATGTTAAAATGTATTATAAGAAAATGTAGGTTGCAATTTTTGATAATGATAAGGAGTACTTTATCTTTAGGGCAGAAACTTCACCTTCTAATTTTTACCTAGATCCACCCATAGTAACTCTACAAAATTCAATTATTGTGGATGAAGAGAGTGAAATAACTATGGGTGAGGAAAGGAATGTTCAGATAGAGGATATACCTATTGTTCAAGAATATTTCGATATGTTTCCAAAGGATTTTCTTGGAAATACTCCCTAACAAAAACTGAGTTTTTCAATGATTTAATTCCTAGTTCAAGGAAAAAATCAAAGACCCCATATAGAATAGCCCCTATGGAATTTGTGGAACTAAGGAAAAAACTATAAGAGTTGAGTAATAAAGGATGTATTCTCCCTAGTGTTTCTCCACGGGGATCCCCTATTATTTCTGTTAAGAATAAATATGGATCTATGAGGTTGTGCATTGACTATAAGGAGATCAATGCTATAACAATAAAGTACAAGTATCCCCTACATCGCATTTATTATTTATTATATTAACTTCATGGAGATCAATATTTTTAAAATATTGACATTCGATCAGGATATCATTAGTTGTGTGTGAAGAAAGAAGATATTCTGAAGATAACATTTCGTATATGGGCATTATGAGTATACAGTAATGCCTTTTCTACTGACTAATGCACCCTCTTTCATCATGGATCTAATGAACAATGATTTTAAGAAATATATTCATGAATTTGTAATGGTATTTATTGATGATATATTGGTGTACTCAAAAATCTACGAAGATAATAAAAATCACTTGTGCACTATTCTAAAGATTCTTTGAAGAAATAAATTATATGGGAATTTTGAAACATGTGAATTTTGGATTCAAAAGATTTCATTTCATGGATATATTGTCTCTGAGGATTGAATCTCTATTGATTCTTCAAAGATTAAGGAAACCTAAGAATGGCCATCACCGAAGAGTATAACTGAACTATGTAGTTTTACTAGTGTAGCAGGATATTATCAGCATTTTTTCCTAAATTTTTCCCGATTGTATAACCCATTTACAAAGATCACACATAAAGGGGTTAAATTTTTTGGGACAAAAGAGTGTGAATAATGTTTTGAAGAACTAAAGAAAAGTTTATTCAATTCTCTTATATTGACTCTATCATCAGGGAATGATTGGTTTGGTATTTATTATGATGCTTCAAAGAAAGGACTTGGTTGTGTCTTTATATAGAAAGATAAGTTTTTTTCTTATGTATCACAATAGTAAAAAATTCTTGTACAAAACTATCCCACTCATTATCTTGAGTTAGCAGCTGTAATCTTTTCTTTGAGATATAGTGACACTATCTCAATGGTGAAAAATATGAGATATATATAGATCACAAGATTTTGAAGTATATTTTATCATAGAAAGAACACAACAAGAGTCAAAGAAGATGTTTTAAAAAACGCAAGTATTATGATTTCACTATACACTACCACCCGGGGAAGACTAATAAGGTAGAAGATTCTTTGAACAGAAAGGATCATGGAGTTTTGAACAATATGAGAGTTGAAAGGTTTCCTATGTTCATGGATCTAGCAAATATGGATATAGGAAGAATCTTGGAAGTTGAAACATCAGTTCTTTTTCAAATGGTTTCCAAACCATCTTTACTAGAAAGGATAATGAGATCTCAGATTGAAAATGAGGAGCTTAAAAAGGATAATAAAGCAGTGAATGATGTAATATTGAGTGACTTTGTATATGAAGATTGTATTTTAAAATTTGGGAAGAGAAATTTTTTTCCCAATATACTTGATCTAAAAAAGTAATTTTTTTGATGATTCTCATATCTCTAATATCTATACACACTTGGGTAGCACTAAGATGTATATATATTTGAAAGAACATTTTTTGTGGGATAACATGAAGAGGAAGATTTCTAATTATATGTCAAGATGTATGGTCTGTCAATAGGTTATGTCTGGAAGAAATCATCCTGGAGGAGTTATGAAACCTATTCCTACAACAGAGTGGAAATGGAATGATATTACGATGGAAATTTTCATGGGGCTACCAAATAATCCTAGAAGGAATTTTGCAAATGGGTCGTTGTTGATCATCTTACTTTGTCAGCACATTTCCTTGTTATAAGATAAGATTTACAACTTGAATGTTTATCAAGACTATATATTAATGAAGTTGTAAGACTTCATTGAGTACCCCTATCTATTATTTATGATCATGATACCCATTCTACATCAAGATTATATAAAAGTATTTTGAATGATGTAGATACTGAACTTCATTTGGGCACTTCCTACCACCCTCAAACTAAGGGAAAATCAGAACAAACTATTCAAACCTTATAAGACATGTTGAGATCTTTCTCACATGAATTTCAAGGTATGTGGGATCAATATATACCTCTGGTATAATTTTCCTATAACAAAAGATTCTATTAAAGTATTCAAATGGCACCATATGAAGCATTATATGGAATGATACGTCATACACACACTTGTTGGGATGGTGTTGGTGAAAGAAAAGTCATACCCCAGAACTTGTTGAGGAAAAAATGGAAAAAGTAAGGGTTACCAAACCCACATAAAATAATCTCAAAGTAGGAAAAAGTGATATGTCAATAAATGATGGAAGGATTTGGAATTTGAAGTAGGAGATCATGTTTACTTAAAGGTATCTCCATGAAAAGGTGTTATACATTTTGATAAAAAGGGTAAATTAAATCATTTCTACATCATACCTCTCAATATTCTTGAATGAATTGGAGTTTTAGCTTACAATTTGGCAATGTGTCGAAGCCTCTACAAAGTTCATGATGTGTTCCACGTATCACTATGGAGAAAATACATGCCAGACCCAATGCATGTTCCCTCCTAAGAAGAAATAGAACTGGAACCCGATCTGTCTTATTATGAAGATCCTATCAATATTCATGATAACAGAGATTAAGTGCTAAGAAACCAGATGATTTTTTGGGTAAATGTTCTATGGAGAAACCATAAGATGAAAGAGGTAACATGGGAACCCGATGAACATATTATTAATAACAACTCAAATAATTTTATGTAGTAGTATTCTAGAAATATCGAGAATGAAATTATTTGAAGGAGGGATGAATGTAACTTCCCATGTTTCCACGGTATGCTTCTCTTTGAATAATATGATAGCTTGCGTTGTACAAAACATTGAGTTCTAACACACCACAACCTACCAAACATTACATTATGAATAGTAATACCCACTTTTTAAAATTATCTGAATTTTATTTTTTAAAATGGACATCATTTTTGGATTCTGAATTTCATAATTAGCTTAGGGTAATTTTTTGTATTTTTTTGAAAATATTAAATTTTTGTTAAATAGTGAAAAACACAACGTTATAGTTTAAAACCGACTTTTTATTTAAATAATTAATTATTTTATCTAAATTTATTTTATGTAAAAATAGATACATAATACCTATATATGTTCAATTTAATTCATTGGAGTCATTTTATAATAATATTATATATATAAAATTTTATCGAAATTTATACGGCCTTTTACCCACCTTCTAGGCGCATTTTCAAATATCCATAAAACATAATTTTACCACTTCATTGAATTTAATTTCAAAAATCTGAGAGACATAGTTTAAATATGTAAGTAAAATGTGATTCAATAAGATGAAAATAATTTTTTTTGTGAATATGAACTTTTGACATTTATTTACCACGGTTAAAAGTAAATAGGGAAATTAAAGGTATAAAATGATATTATAATTACTCAAACACAAGACCTAATTCTATTGGATATGTGTATTTATACCAAAAAATACCTTAGGAATTAAATATGATCCTTTGGATCCACTTGTATTAGAATAGGACATTTAACAATATTTTATTTAAAGATGAGTTAAAAGTGTTAAAATTCAAATTCTCATAACTAAAACATTTTTAATATTAGGTTCCACAAAAGATAAATTTGACTAATTTTTTTAGAAAGATAAAAAGATTTCATAAATAATTTTATTTTATTTATAATATTAAGACATTAAATAAGTAAATTTATTTATGACACAATGATGATGCAGTAATTACCTTATTAATGAATGATTAAAGTAATTGACGTTATAAAAATCCAAATAAATGTAAATTGAGTCTTTTTATGCATTCCACTAATTTTATAGATTAATATGACATGTTAGGGTTGATTCAATGATTTGTTTTCTAATTAATCAAGCTGGTATGACTTACACAAAAATCAATTACTAAATACTTTCAAACATGAAAAAAATAAATTTTTAAAACAAAAAATATATTATTAAATAATATAATAGTCCTAAAAATCTAGGGTTTGGAAAAAGAACGTATATAATAATAGATATATAATTAATGAACTATTTGGGATTCTCTTTGAATTTAATAGTATGATTATTACCATATAATATAATAATACTAGGAGACATGGTAAATGTAAAACTATTTAACAAAGAGTAAAATATAAAAGATAAGGTTAATATGGTGACCTAAACCTATCTAAAACCTATTGTTTGATAGGTTTTAGACCTATCCCCACTTTATCCTATAAAAAAATTTGGATCCATTATAAACCGAAAATTATTTTATTATAACATAATTTTTCAAACTTTTCCTAATGTGACCCTCGCCTCTCTTATAAAAGGGCACTTCCCCTTCTCCCCAAATCAAACCTCTAATTCCATTTAGATCCCCAAACACTACCCAATTTCCTCAAAACTACCCAAAAATAATCCTAGAGTCATTCCTTTGATCATAAATCCATCCTATGGATCCCTTTTTACCAAATCAAAAGGTAGCACCCAAATAAGTGGTATTTATTTCACCACCTTATTCATGATCTTTTCTTCTTCCAAGTCCTTTCTCTTTGTTATTCCCATAAAAAAATAATAAATCCATTACCTTATTCATATTGTGATGTTATTAAAAATATGGTACAAATATATTCATTATTCTATCCATCCTATGAGTGATAATGTCAACATATGTGCATACGTACAGCTTACCTTCTCCACATCGTGGTGTAGTTTGTTATTCAAACACTTCACTATTTGGATGGGTATAATAATGAGTATAACTGGTATAAATAATAAATAAAACATGTTAATTATTATTTATATATTATATATCATCCAATTACATACTATTTCACCATCAATATAATGATATTGTCGTTCGTCCGTGCGTACGGATTACCGTATCCACGAACGTGATGAGATTCATTCCCCATTGTAATCATTCATAAATAAATTTAATTCTATATTGAAAAAGTAATGCTTAAGAATATAATAAAATTATTTTTATTAATCAAATACATCCTGTCCATAAAAAACATGACTTAGATAACAAAACATATAATAGAAAACAAATCAGTTAAAATCTGAAACGATGATACAACTGAAATATTATTAACAATGCAATATTAGAAGATTTTATATGATATAATATTTATGTATATGGGTTTTGAATAATTTAGTAACAATTATGTAACTATTATACAGGAGGTTAACATACCCTTGACCAAGGAAAATTACAAGGTAAGGGTTAATTTTACAATCTCTTTATTATTCAAGGTTGTTTGTATGTTAGTATCTATTGGGACCTCTTTATCATCCACATCCATGTTTCTTAAAAATGTATTTCAAAACATTTTTACTATTTACTATAATTGGGGTTAAATTCATTTATACCCTTGTTTACTTTTTTTAAAAATTTATAAATCTATATTTCTGTCATTTTCCAAACAAGGTCCTTTATGACCATGTTCGACAAAATTACGAAAAGAATGATTTTTTTAATTTCTTTTGTGAGTGCGGCTATTTTTTGTTGTTATAAAATCATCAAATCTTCCCTTAAAATCTTATAATAACATTTTCAAAATAAATCATTTATTCTATAATTATTTGACTTTTAAATGATTTCGAAATAGAATGAGATATTTCTCTCAAATAGTTTTGATTTCATCTGTGTCTACATCTTTTGATGGATTTTATACTTGTATGAAGTTGATTTATTGTAATACAATCATTCATATTGTATAGAATTTTTTTGATACATATTACTGTGGATGATTTATTTTTAGACCATTCATGGTTTAGGGTTAATGTATTAACATTTCGTATTCTAGTTTTAATACAAATTTTTATGTTATGTTTCAACCTTTTCATATGAGGAATGAATTGGATTTAATAAGTGACGGGCGGAGCCCGCTATAGCTCCTTGATGTATCAGTATGTCTCATAAATCAAACTAGTGCCTTGTAATAAGGCCTTGAAAATATATTTTCTGTAGTCTTGAAATGAGGCCTTGACTATGTGGTTATGAAGTCTGGCATTATGAATTCCATCATTATGAAATTAGTTATTGATATTACATGTGATTATTCAACTAGTAGAGTATACATATGAATAATTAAAAGGGATTATTTGATTTATCTTTTCCATATTTTGATGAATTTTATGTCTAAAAGGGCTATGTTTTTGTCTTATACATTGCCTTAAATGTTTATGATAATTTATGAAAGTTTCTGCTATATTATTATCCTTACTGAGCATCTGAGCTCACCCCTTTCTATGTGTTATTTTTTCTCGGATGTGAGGAAGTATTTTATGGTTTACTTATAGGGATAGGATAAGGAATATAAGTTTTTTCATAGGGGATAGAATTTAGTTGTTTTTTTATTTCATGATGCAATTTAAAACATATGTGTTTATCTAGTACATCCAAGGCTACTAAACTGATTGGTCTTTCAGGACATGATCTATTATGATCATGCCAATGTTATGTAATAATACACCGACTCTGGGTAACTAGGGTTGGGGCATTTCTCCCTTATAAAGAGATACATTTATTAACACATGACCTCATACATGAAATCCCAAATCCTTTATCTAGTTGTCTGAATAACTCTTTTTCCCACTATGGGGTTCTTCAATATGGCCCTCAATTTTCATTTCATAGGTAGTTGTATCTTCGATATGTTCCAGGGTAATAAGTTTCCTCTCTCCAACATCATCCCAAAAAGTTGGATTTATCCACCTCTTATAATATAATGATTCATATGTATCCATTTAAACTCTAGAATAGAAACAATTTTTTATTAAAATTCCACCGAAGGAAAGTACTGATCCCACATACCTTGAATGTCAAGAAAGAATGAACTCAAAATCACTAATAGTGTTTTAATAGTCCTTTTAGACTGTTAGTTGGTTTGGCGGTAATAAGAAATACTCAAATTAATAATAATATCTAAAGCCTTCTATTGGATTTTCCATAATTTTGATGTAAACCAAGGACCTCGATTTGACACAGTCAATAGAGGTTCACCAAGAAGTCTTAAAACATCATTAATATAATGTCTTTTTGGGCACTCAAGTGGTAAATCCTCACCTATAGTAAAGAAATATTCTGATTTTGTGAGACAATCAACAATTATCCATATTGCATCATTCCCTCTACGTTTCCTCGGTAGTCCTGTTAAAAAAATCTATCTTAATGTAATCCCTATTTAATATAGGAATAGGTAGAGGTTGCATGACCCCTCTTGGATGTCGTCACTCATCCTTCAATTGTTGAAAAGCTAGACACCTTAAAACATAGTGAGCAATTTCTCACTTCAAGTTATCCCACCCAAATTGTTATTTTAGATCATTATACATCTTATTTCTACCATGGTATATAGTGAAATTTGAGCTATAAGAATCATCTAACAATTTCATTTTTAGCTTAGGTACTGATGGAATGCATATCCTCTTCCGAAATTTAAGAACTCCATCCAGATACACTAAATCATCAAACATTATCATCATCATATTGACATATTTTTATATTCTCTAGTAAATATGGTTTACACATCACTTGAAAGAGGAAGTATGATTCCACTTCCACAATAATTCCCATATCCATATTTAGTAGATCCATGAATATTTCATCTATGCAAATCCTTATTTGGGAAAGATGTCCAAGATCATTCATGAATAATGAATCTTTCACCTTATTTTTTTTCCTAGGTTGTAGTGTACTTGACAATCATAGACTCTGAGATAATCAAGCTCTATCCTTTGCCTCATGTTGTGTTCTTTCTATGTAATTTTTTTTCAAACTCTTATTATTTGAATATATCTCACATATTTCATGGTAGAGAAAATATATACATATTTTAAGAAAATATATTATGGTTTCTATCTTAAGATCAAGAGTAGGATAATATTTCACATGAGTCCTCAAATGCCTTGATTTATAAGAAATAACATTATCATTTTTCATAAGGATGCATCCTAGACCATTTATTGATACATCACTATATATCACAAATTGATCATTTCAAGATGTAAGATTCAAAATTGGAGCATTTACCAATATTCATTTCAATTCATTAAATAATTCTCTAAATTATTTTTTCCATACAAACATAACCCCTATATGTTTGAGCTTGGATAGTGGGATAGCCAATTGGTAAAAATCCTGAAGGAAATGCTAATAGTAACCTATTATGAAATAAAACTAAATACCTCGGTTTTGTTCATTGGCATGTGAAATTCATTGATTTCCTTTCTATTCATAGGATCAACTAAGATTCCATATGTAGAGATAATATATCCATGAGATACTTATGATGCCAAACTTCACAAATGCTAAATATCCCATATAATTCATTTCTTCTAGGAGTTTTCATAATAATTTTTAGGTGATTCTCATGGTCTCCATATCTTTTTATGTATACTTGAATATAAATGATAAATACCACAAAAAAGTTGTCAAGATATTCCCTATAAACACTATTCATTAGATCTATGAAAATCGAGGGTGAATTTTTCAATATAAAATGCATTACTATAATGTCATAATGCATATACTTAGTTCTAAATTTTGTCTTTGGAATATCCTCTTTCATCACAAACACTAGATGATTTCCAAATCAAATTTCAATCTTTAAAAATTATTGGTCTTCATGAAGTTGATCAAATAAATCATCAATTTGAGGAAGATGATACTAGTTTTTTTATTGTAATAGCATTGATTTCTGAATAATCAATGCATATACTTAAGGATCCATCATTCATCTTGACAAATAGGATAGGGGATCCCCATAGATAATCACTATGTAAAATAAATCCCTTTTCACTCAATTCCCTTAGTTGTTTCTTTAGCTCTAATAATTCTACAGTGTCCATTCTATATGTATTTTTTGATATAGTTCTTGAAATAATAATTAAATCAATAGAGAACTCAACTTATCACTCGAGAGGATGTCCAGGTAAATCCTCTAAAAATACATCAATGTAGTATTTCACAACATGTATGTCTTCATTTTGAATATTTATTTCCCCAACCATATATATTGTGTTCTATTACTCTCCAAGAATTACATTCAGTAGTGCTACTGGGGGTATATCTAGATATGAATCGCATGAAGAGGGTTCTTCCCTAATGATAAGGGATTCTACACCATTCTCTAAAATTTTAACTTCCTTGTTCTTATAAAATATCATCACATCATAATTTGAATTCCAATTAAAACTGAGAATTATAACAAATTTAATCATTGGTATGATGATAATATTGGAAACTAAAGAATGTTTATTTGTCATGAGGGGGTATTATTAACACATCTTTGTTTCAATCATACATCCCCTATGATTTTTAACAGACAAATCCATTAGTAAATCAAATAGGAAAAGTATAATTTTCTTGAAAAATAGGAATATATAAATGAATGTGATGATCTAGAATCAAATAATGCATTTTCTATGTGTGAGGAAATAGTTAAATTACCTACCACCACATCATTAGGAACTTCAACCATTGCACCTATAATTGTATAAGCCTTCCCTTTTTCCTCATGGAATTGTCTGAGGCATGTTTCATTTATGATTTGGGAACTCATTTGTATAGTGTCCCATCTCTCTACAACTTTAGCATTGAACATCATTGACTTGTCTCTTCCCATTACATTCACTAGAATGATGACCCTTTTCTCCAAACTCATAGAAAACTCCTTAGCCTATCAAGCATTTCCCAGAATTATTCTTTCCATGGTTCTCACAAAATATAAATCGGTTCATTACCTTATTCTTAATCAGTATTTATGCTTTTACATCATTATTATAATTCCTCTTCTTATCTTCATTTCCTTGAAAAAATTTAACATAAAAAATTGCATCTCTATTTTTATGGAACATAAAAAAATTTCATCATTTGAAGAATTTTTTTTAGAAGCCAGTTCCCTTCGAAGACTTGGCTTAATATCATCAAAGAAATGATCAATCTTGTCTTCTGAATCACATACATAATCTACATCATTCCTATCTAATTTTTTATAGTATCATCATACTCCTCAACACTTCATTTTTTCCTTTTCTTTAGGGTAATTATTTAAATATTCATTTCTATTCATAGTTCACAAGGGAAGTATTTGACAATGAATATTTTCTTAAAAGTTCTCCATTTAATATCTTATATTTCTTCTTCCTCCATGGTATTCTGGATCAAGGACCACCGCTGATCAATATCACCCTTGAGGGAATATACTACCAGTACTACCTTTTTTATTTCATTGCATCTTAATGCTAGAAATATATTTTCATGGGACATGATCCACTACTTAGATACCACTGGAATAGAAGTCCCTCTATAATATGGGGATTCTGCTATATGATACAATCCAGTACAGGTGTGGCTTGGTTATTTGTCATAGCAAGATTAGATAATCCCAATATGGTCATGATCTGATCTACACCATCATTGACTATGTTGACTTGCTCTGTGAGGAAATCCCTATATTGTATGTGGGTATTGATTACACTTCATCCATTATTATCCATAACTAAAAAATGGAATACACTAAATTATGTCATAGTTCATAATTTCTAACTAAACAACACTTAATATAATCTAAACATTTATGCCCAACTAATATCATAATCATAAACATTGTTTATATTTACTTTTATTTTCATTATAATGTTTTGTAATGAAAATTTGAATTATCCTATGAAAATATATTGGTAAAGTCAAACGAGGTGTGTAGTATGGTATGTTGGTGTGTACCAAGATACCTTGGGTCATGTCTGAAACATCTTGTCAGTGTTTTCACTTCATGGTACTTTTAGCCCAAAACTATGTCCACTTGTAGAATCCATTCATGAATATATTTCCAAAAAAGATCAACATAATATATTATTTTAAAAAAAACATTTTTATCTTGTATTTATATCCTTAATGACTATCGTAGTGGTTTCTTCCATAATATGTCATTTCTAAATCTATTTTCCATGTATTCTACAAAACATCCTCTAATACAACCTGTAAAACCTGCCTCTAGAATCCCAGAGCTGGTGCATTACTTTTTAAATTGGTTTTATTAAATGGAATGAAATATCTAAGGAGTGATCATTATAGTAGTTTTGAAGAAACTATATACATACATGAAACTCATATTAAATTGGGAAAGGTAACATAATATAATACATGACAAAAACTAATAAATTGCATCCTCAAAAACACAAAAAATGGTATTCAACTCATAACCTGTTGAATGTAAAAAATTAAAGGGGTGAGATCTAATTCCCAATAAGGGTTACAAATAGTGAAATCATGAATAAAAAATAACTGAATCATAAACCAATTGGCATAGTCTATATTTCATATTAAATAAATGAAAAACACACAACATTAATAAACTAAGAATGAAACTACATCCACAAACACTACTGGAAACT
Source organism: Viscum album (assembly GCA_963277665.1). Classification (NCBI taxonomy): domain Eukaryota; kingdom Viridiplantae; phylum Streptophyta; class Magnoliopsida; order Santalales; family Viscaceae; genus Viscum; species Viscum album. Next base: position 1,660,994,783 of record OY728153.1, read on the forward strand.
GGAGTTTTCCCAACACTTACATACCAACGGTTTAGTATAACCGTTGGTATTTGAGATTTAGCAAGGTTTTGCCAACGGTTCTTCTCAACCGTTGGTATTTGAAGGAGATCCAAGCCTTTCCCCAACGGTTTTCACAAACCGTTGGGAAAGGCCATCTTTTACCAACGGTTTTGTTAAACCGTTGGTAAAAGTCCTCCTAGGAAGGATGTATACCAACGGTTTTTTTAAACCGTTGGTAAAAGTCTCCTGGGAAGGATGTATACCAATGGTTTTTTTAAACCGTTGGTATAGAATTCATATCCCAACAGTTTTTTAAAACCGTTGGGAATGTTTCCCTCATAAACAGAAGCCCGGTTTCTTTCCCTTCCCGTGCGACTGCAGCCCTAAATCCCCTCTGCCGAAGCTCTCATCCCCTCTGCCGAAGCTCTCACCCAGGTGCTCTCACCCAGGTTGGAGAACTCCTTCCCCATCTTCAATTAGTCAATTTTTTAGGTGAGAACTCCAAATCTGTAAGTCATATGTTATTTTTAATGCTGTTAATCTATTTTTTATTTTCTATTTTGATTTGCCCTAAAGGACACGACTATATCTTTATCTTATTTGTTTTCTGTTTTGTGTTTTCTATTTTCATTAAATTTATTAGTTCTACACTTCTAATCTATCATTTTGATGTTTTTCATCTACTGTTTTGGGTGTGTATGACTTGCTTTGGGTGTGTGTTTTATTTGGGTGTGTGTTGGGACATTGAATCTTGGGTGTATGACTTGTTTTGATTCAAAATGATTTATGTGTTAATATCATTTATAAATTTTCGGTTCTTAGAAATCTTGGTATTGCTAGGGGCTGTCCAGGTGGTTGTCCGAGGGGTGGGGGGATGTCCGGGGTGAGTGGGGGGGGGGGGTCCGAGGGGTGGGGGCTGTCCGGGGTGAGTGGGGGCTGTTCGGGGTGAGTCCGGGGTGAGTGGGGGGCTGTCCGATGGGTTGGGGATGTCCGGGGTGTGTGGGGGGCTATCCGGGGTGAGTGGGGGGCTGTCCGAGGGGTGGGGGGGCTGTCCGGGGTGGGTGGGGGGGCTGTCCGGGGTGAGTGGGGGCTGTCCGGGGTGAGTGGGGGGCTGTCCGAGGGGTGGGGGTTGTCCTGGGTGAGTGGGGGGCTGTCCGAGGGGTGGGGGGATTTCCGGGGTGAGTGGAGGGCTGTCCGAGGGGTGGGGGATGTCCGAGGTAATTGGGGAGTTGTCCGAGTCTGGGGTGAGTGGGGGGATGTCCGGAGAAATTTGATTCAAAATGATTTATGTGTTAATATCATTTATGTAGTTAATGTGAACCCATAGGTTGAGTATTTTGTGCTATCTATATATCATGTATTTTTATGTTATTTCTACACATTCCCAACCAGAGTTGGATAAACTTACCAACGATAAGAGGTTTTGAGTTATGGGTATTTTTTATAATATCTAGGATGGTGGTTATATGTTTGGATAGCTACCATGTCTTCCCTACTCTTCCTTCAAAAGTGATTGACCATGTGTTTTTAGGCAAGATGCGATGTGATTGTCCATGTGTCTTCATGTGAGATGTACTATGATTTCCCTAGTGTTTTTCGGTGAGGTGTGATGTGATAAGGCTATAATAAGATGTGGCATGTGGTTGGGGTCATGTAGGGTAGGAGGATGGAACAAGGTTGATGTTATTCATGTTCATGATACCCTACTAATATGGTTATGGGATGAGTCATGCTGTTATGTGATATAACACATTAAGTTCTTGTTGGTCTTACATTTTTTCAATAACACATTTGTATGTTTTTTTGACATGTGTAGTTGATACCTTGATTATTTTCTTCCTTTATCGTTTACTTAAATGTATATTCTATTATAGTTAATGACTATTGAATTGTTTATGACAAAATGACTTATATAAATTCTTTTTACAGAATGGACAGAAGTTGGATGTATGAAACCGATCGGATCTCAGATGATTTTCAAAACAATTTGGAGAGCTTTATAGATTTTGCATTTCACAATGCTTCAGATAGTGGTCGCATACACTGCCCATGTTCCAATTGTGTTGGTAGACCTTGGTTGAGCCGTGAAGAAGTCAGCTACCACATAACCAAAAATGGGTTTCAAGCAAACTACTTTCTGTGGTATCACAATGGGGAGAAAACAAAATCTCAAATTGGTGATGATCGAAATGAAAAGACTGGAATGGAGAATTTGTTAGATGATCGGTTTCCGTTTATTCGTCATCATGAAAAAGAAAGGATTTCGACTCAAGAAGACTTCGATATGAGGACAGCTGATGCATCTAGTGAAAATGATGATATTGATAGGGTGAAAAAATTGAATGATGCTGCCACGACTCCAGTATATCGGCAATGCGATAAAATGAAAAAGCTGGAATTTTTAATCCGATTATTTCATGGGAAAACTGTGCATGGGATTTCTAATACAGCAATCGATTACATTCTTACCCTCTTGAAGGATTTACTTCCAGATGATGCAGATATTCCCTCAAACCACTATATGGCATGGAAGTTAGTTGAGGAACTTGGATTTTCAAGAAACAAAATTCATGCTTGCCCGAAAGATTGCAGTTTATTCTGGGAGGAAACCGCTGAACGAAATGATTGTATAAAATGTGGCACATCCCGCTGGAAGTCAAAATCTGATGGAACACCATCCCGCGTTCCACAGAATGTAATGTGGCACTTTCCATTGATCCCCAGACTCCAGAATCTTTTTATGTCTGATGACATATCAATAAAAATGAGATGGCATGATACCGAGAGAAAGAAGACTGATGATGAGTTGGTTCATCCTGCAGATGGATTTGCATGGAAGAGATTTGATGCTCGACATCCTGATTTTGCAGCTGACGTGCGTAATGTGAGGCTTGGTCTTTCATGCGACGGTTTTAATCCGTTTGGGCAGATGCTTACTTCGCACAGTACATGGCCAGTTTTTATACACATTTATAATCATCCCCCATGGTTGTGTATGAAAAAACCTTTCACTTTCATGAGTATACTCATATCTGGTCCTTCTGATCCTGGCATTGATATTGATGTATACATGCAACCTTTAATTAAAGAGTTGAAGCTTCTTTGTGATGTGGGTGTGCGCACATACGATGCATGTTCGAAAGACATATTTCAGATGCGCGCTGCGCTTATGTGGACAATCAATGATTTTCCGGCTTATGCAATGATGTCTGGATGGAGCACGAAGGGGAAACTGTCATGTCCAGTTTGTATGAAGAATACACGATCCAGAAGACTGAAACATCGTTGTAGTTTCAGTTTTATGGGACATCGACGATTTTTGCCAAAGGATCATCCATATAGAATAAATCGTCGAAGATTTGATAATACTATAGAGACCGATGATCCACCTCAGCATATGTCTGGAACTGATGTGCTTAGTGAATTGAAAGATTTCAGTTTTTCGTTCGGGAAGGGTCAAATGAAATCTGGAAAGAGAAAGAATGTTTCCACAGAAACCTGTTACAATTGGAGGAAGAGGAGTATCTTTTTTGATTTTCCTTATTGGTCAACCAATTTTCTACGTCATTGCTTAGACGTAATGCATATTGAAAAGAATATATGTGAAATGTTGCTTTCAGTTCTTCTAAATGTCAAGGGGAAGACAAAAGATGATTTACGATCTCGACGTGACTTGGTGGATTGGGGCATCAGACCAGAATTGCATCCTGTGCGTATCAGTGAAAATAAATGGCAACTTCCATGTGCTTCTTATGTGATGACACCTACTGAAAAAAACAATTTTTGGAAGTATTAGAGACTATTAGAGTTCCTGATGGCTATTCAAGCAATATATCTAAACGGGTCAACAGAAGAGAGTTGAAGCTAAAATCTTTGAAGACTCATGATTATCACGTTCTACTGCATGAGTTGCTTCCAATAGCAATCCGTCATCTTTTGTCCAATAATGTAAGGGTGGGTGTTATTCGGTTGTGCCATTTGTTTAGAGATCTTTGTGCTAAGAAGTTGTCCAAGTCTTTCTTCCAAAAAATGTTGACAGATGCCCCATTAATTTTGTGTGAGTTGGAGAAAATATTTCCCCCATCATTTTTCACATGCATGCTGCATCTGGCTGTCCATATTCCAACTGAAATACTTCTCGGAGGACCTGTTTCTTTTCGTTGGATGTATCCAAATGAAAGAAATATGTTCATATTAAAGTCTTATGTTCGAAACAAGAATCATCCCGAAGGTTCTATCGTGAACGATTACTTAGCTCAAGAATGTATGGATTTCTGTTCAATGTATTTGTCTGATCTTACTACAAGAATGAACAGACCAATGAGAAATGAAGAAGAACAATATGAGCAAATTGAACCCAGTTTTCCATCACTTCCTCAAATAGGAGGAATTCCTGGATCATATACATTGAAGACATTAAGCCATGAAGAGCGGGAGATGGCACATCGCACAGTTTTGTTCAACTGTGATTTGTTCGATGACTATATCTGGTAACAAAATTGAATATGTATATCTTACATATATATCTGTTAAACTATTCATATTTTTTTATCTACAGGGAACATAAAACAATGATAAATAGGAAGCATCGTTCTTTATCTTTGAGAAGGAGAGAGACTTTGCATAGCAAAGAGTTTTCTGCTTGGTTAAAATTGAAGGTAAAAATATTACTGTTTAAATTAATTAATTCAATATTTACTTAAGTTTAACTGTCATTTATATTGCAGGTATTGAGTTTTTCTACTGACTCTGTCTCTGAGGAAATAAGAGCTTTGGCTTTTGGTCCTAATATCGTGGTTCGTGACTGTAAATCAATTGTTATCAATGGGTACAGATTTATTGTCACTGAACGAGCCAAAAATATGAGACCACAACATGATGGTATTATGGTTACTGCCAAAACAGATTGTTATGCCAGCACATCAGATAGTAGACCGCGACTTGAAAATGTGGGTTATTATGGAGTCGTTGAGAAAATAATAATATTGGATTATTACTCTCATGGACGAGTCACAATGATGAAATGCCATTGGTTTGATTCGATGACGAGACATGGCACATTTATTGATGATTGTGGATTTCGAGTAATTAATATGACCCGCACTCTTGCAACCGAAGAACCATATGTGTTGGCATCAATGGCTAAACAAGTTTTTTATGTCAAAGATCAACTTCAACCTGAATTTGGTGTCGTAGTTGAAGTAATTCCAAGACATATTTTTGATGATGCTGATGATGGAATTGACACTGTCCCTATTGCCATTGGAACCAATCCATTTATTTCTTTTGATGACTCCAATAGCTCAATTGTCAGAGTTGATTGTGAACCTGAAGTTGTGGTTGGAAATATATAGAATCATTCATCCATGTTCTCAATTCTTTTGGTTTACCTCGAGTTGGGTTGTTAAGGTTGGTAATATTCATATTTATTTAGTATTGATCACAAATATGTTTTAGCTGACTTGACCGTTATGTGAATTTTCAATGTTTATTGGTTGCTGTTTTATTTGAATTGCATTTTCTAATTTGGAATTGAACTGTATTCAAACCAAATCAAACAATATTTCTAACTTGGTGAACATTACAACTTGTATGTTTTATTAAATTCATTCAAGCTCTTATAAAATAATTGATAGCTAAATTACCAATGAATCCCCTTATTCTCTCATATATTTAGTTTTTTGGTTTACACATTAATTTTCTTTTTCTAATTAATTACATATTTGTTTTCCAATGCAGGAAATGAAGCCAATTGAAGAGAGACGAAGAAAAAAAATGGCGGAGAACAATCGTCGGATGGAGGAGATGGGCATTCCACCATTAGTGCCTACAGTGAGTACTTTATTTCAAATATATATATATATATATATTTACAGAATATATAATGTCATGTGATTAATTTTTTTTGTAAACTTTTTTGTAGGATCCACCATTACGTCGACAGTTATTCGACGAGGAGCCTAGTACTGGTCCTAGTACTCAGGCCGGTGGTACGAGGAGGGTTCGTACCAGAGGTGGACATAGAGCTGCGCGTGCCCGACTAGACCCTGCCCCTCCCACTGACATTTCAGCCTTCCCACATTCTGATCCCGGTGTGTCGTTAGGGACACACGGGATATTTAGACCTCCCATGTTTTCGCTACCTTCTGCATCTTCTGCCCCATCATTTTCACATCCCATGATGATTCCCACTCCCCAGCCAGCATCAGGTCATACAGTTGTTCCATCTTGTTTTCCTTCTACTTCTGTCTCTCCGAGCTTTTATATTCCATCGTCTTCGACTCATGTTCCACCAGAGGGTGTTCCATCAGGTTCTGTGGATCCGGCGCCACTCATTGATCAGACTAGCACAGGTATATTTATAAAACCCTATCAAATTTTTATAGCAATATTTATTTTCATTATAACATATTTTGATAAAATATTTGTTTTTCTTTCATGACAGATACATCTACTGAAAGGAGGCGGGGGCGGGTCCGTACATGCATGCGTTCGGTGTGGAACCGTCGCACACAGGTTATGGTGGAATATAATGAAGACAATCAGATGGTTGAGAAAACAGGGCAGCAATGTCGGAGTTTTATGGAGACGCTTGCCAAATACTCCGACATCATTCCCATCAGCCCGCTGTCGTGGAGACATTTTCCACATGAGGTCAAAGATAGAGCTTGGGCAGAGATATGGGTAAAAAAATCTGTTGTATTTAATGCCATGATTTTTTTTGTATTTATATAAATTAATATTTTCATTTCAGCTTCGATTTAATTTTCCTGATGGTGAGGGTGCACGAATGGAACGTATAAAGGATTTAGGCGAGCTTTGGAGAGCCTACAAGCATGAGATGTATATTGGTTGGCGTGCTAGAGTTGGCACTGAGTTTGAGGCGGTACCAGTCGTGGATGATTGTCCTATAGAGCAGTATCGTCAGATGATTACTCATTGGACGAGTACCCAGTTTAAGGTATGAATTACATTTGAGGTATTTAAATAATAACTTTCAAGTTTTGCATTAATATTATCCTTTGCATTATCGAATTTTATTTAGGAATCATCTGGAAAAAATAAAAAAAAACATTGATGCAAAAAAATACCTCCATACACTAGGACGCACGACGATGCCGGATCATGAGAGGCAGCAGGTATGACAATTGTTTATAAGTTTTCTTTACGACTTACATTTTCTTTTGTTTCCTCAATTATTTAATTATTTGCTGAAGTCTTTATATAAATTTTGTTTTCAATGTCATTGTAGAGGCAAGTACAAAATATTGAAGGACGTGTGCCTCGAGCAAAACTGTTTTGCTCGAGTAGACGAAAAAAGGATGGACGTGCTGTCAACGAAGCGACTCAGCAGCAGATTGTAAGTTTTAATCTGTTGATTTTATATTTTAATATCTATTTCGTAACTTAACAATATATTTATATTTGTAACAGGATGCTTTAGAGGCCCTCGATGCCCAAGAAGCAGACAATTTTGGGCCATCTGATCACTTACATCAGGTGTTGGGAGATGATCATTCTGGCAGAGTACGCTGCCGACCTAGGATAGCCCCGACGAGGTATTGGCCTGCCTCAGGTACGAGTTGTAGTGCCACCGAGCTGCAGCAAGTTAGGGAACAGGCAGAACAGGCTGAGAAAAGGGCCACAGAGACGGCAGAACAGTCTGCAAGGGAAAACAGTGCATTTATGAAATTTATTGAAGTTCTACGTCCAACACTTCCAGCAGAGGCCAGCCCGGCGATTGATGAATACATGTCGTCGATACATTCTATATATGGTGCACCAGGTGGCAGTTCCAGTGGTGGTCAGGCCGATGTCGAGCTTGAAGATGATGATGGCGAGCAGTCTGATGCGGAAGAGGAGGGAGATGAGGAGGGCGAGGAGGAGGGTGAAGGCGAGGAGGAAGGCGTTGTGGAGGGTGATGACGATGAGGAGGACGATGACGAGGGCGATGATGATGATGATGATGGAGATGGTGATGCTGATGTGGGACATATTGATCCGTTACATTTTTGACTTGAGATTTGATGTTTAATCTATTCTAGTTGTTGGTTTTATCTAGACTCGTAGTATAGTATTGGAGTTGAGTTATTTTTATATATTGTCTGTTTTTATGGATGTTGTTGTCTTTTAGTGGTTGTGTGTTTGAGAACTCCCTGGACAACCCCCCTCATTCTTGGACCCTGGACAACCCCCCCTCCCCCTTGGACCCCGAACACCCACCAAACACCCCTCGGACAGCCCCGCGGACAGCCCCCTGGACAGCCCCCCGGACAGCCCCCCGTACACCCCCCAACCCTCCACCCTGGACCCCGGACAGCCCCTCCGGACATACCCCGCACAGCCCCCCCACCCTCATCCTTGGTCCCCGGACAGCCCCCCGGACACCCACCGGACAACCCCCTGAACAACCCCGGACAACCCCCTGAACAACCACCGGACAGCCCCCTAAACAACCCCGGACAACCCCCTGAAGAACCCTCAAACACCCTCCGGACAGACCCCGCACAGCCCCCCCACCCTCATCCTTGGTCCCCAGACAGCCCCCCGGACACCCACCGGACAGCCCCCCCGGACAGCCCCCGCGGACAACCCCCTGGACAGCCCCCCGTACAGCCCCCAACCCTCCACCCTGGACCACGGATAGCCCCCCGGACAGCCCCCCGGACAGCCCCCCCACCCACCCCCCCTTGGACCCCGGACAACCCCCCCACCCCCCCTTGGACCCCGGACAACCCCCCAAACACCTCCCGGACAGCCCCCTGAACACCCCCGGACAACCCCCTGAACAACCCCCTGAACAACCCCCAGACAGCCCCCTGAACAACCCCAGACAACCCCCTGAACAACCCCCCAAAACCCCCCGGACAGACCCCGCACTGCCCCCCCACCCTCCTCCTTGGTCCCCGGACAGCCCCCCGGACACCCACCGGACAGCCCCCCCGGACAGCCCCCCGGACATCCCCTCCACCTTCCTTAATTTCATTAGCTCTGAAATGTTTCATAGCACGATCAACTAAAATCTAATCCATACTAAATATGATATAAAAATATTCTATATGAATTTTCATAAGATTTTAAGTGAAAACAAAAAGTGACATACGAAAAACTGACCAAACGCATTCGAAATGTGTTGATGCTTTAGGACAACGATCCATGGGTCATATGTGACGTGTACGAGTCATCCCCGCCTCAATCCGAGGCGCGGTGTGGTCGAAACAACTCAAAGTGTATGTATTTTGTTTCAAAAGGACATCATTTTAAGTGAAAAACATCAACTGGCATCGTTCGGCCCGTTTGGACCCCCCTCACGCGCGTTTACGAAGCGCGCGCATCACTTAAAACACGAATATTGAGCCGTACCGCGCAAACCGCACGTCCGATTGAGGTGCTGTCTGCGCGTACACGTCACGAATAATAATGAGAATGTTACACGGTGGTTTCAGCTCAATCCGAGGCCGTCCGCTATGAATTTGACCGTTGGACGCCCGTTCTGGCCGTTTATGACACCATAACTGCGTTGTCGGTCACCGCGGGCACACGACAAGTCCGATTGACGTGCCGTCTGCTCGACCACTTCAGAAATCAGTCACCCGTATTTTTCGTCTGATTTCAGGACATTCTGACATCGTTCGGCCCCTTTGGACCCCCCTCACGCGCGTTTACGAAGCGCGCGCATCACTTAAAACACGAATATTGAGCCGTACCGCGCAAACCGCACGTCCAATTGAGGTGCCGTCTGCGCGTAAACGTCACGAATAATAATTAGAATGTTTCACGGTGGTTTCAGCTCAATCCGAGGTCGTAATCTATGAATTTGACCGTTGGACGCCCGTTCTGGCCGTTTATGACACCAGAACTGCGTTGTCGGTCACCGCGGGCACACGGCACGTCCGATTGACGTGCCGTCTGCTCGACCACTTCAGAAATCAGTCACCCGTATTTGTCGTCTGATTTCAGGCCATTCCGACATCGTTCGGCCTGTTTGGACCCCCCTCACGCGCGTTTACGAAGCGCGCACATCACTTAAAACACGAATATTGAGCCGTACCGCGCAAACCGCACGTCCGATTGAGGTTCCGTCTGCGCGTACACGTCATGAATAATAATTAGAATGTTCCACGGTGGTTTCAGCTCAATCTGAGGCCGTCCGCTATGAATTTGACCGTTGGACGCCCGTTCTGGCCGTTTATGACACCAGAACTGCGTTGTCGGTCACCGCGGGCACACGGCACGTCCGATTGACGGGCCGTCTGCTCGACCACTTCAGAAATCAGTCACCCGTATTTTTCGTCTGATTTCAGGCCATTCCGACATCGTTCGGCCCATTTGGACCCCCCTCACGCGCGTTTACGAAGCGCGCGCATCACTTAAAACACGAATATTGAGCCGTACCGCGCAAACCGCACGTCCGATTGACGTGCCGTCTGCGCGTACACGTCACGAATAATAATTAGAATGTTCCACGGTGGTTTCAGCTCAATCCGAGGTCGTCCGCTATGAATTTGACCGTTGGACGCCCGTTCTGGCCGTTTATGACACCAGAACTGCGTTGTCGGTCACCGCGGGCACACGACACGTCCGATTGACGTGCCGTCTGCTCGACCACTTCAGAAATCAGTCACCCGTATTTGTCGTCTGATTTCAGGCCATTCCGACATCGTTCGGCCCGTTTGGACCCCCCTCACGCGCGTTTACGAAGCACGCGCCTCACTTAAAACACGAATATTGAGCCGTACCGCGCAAACCGCACGTCCGATTGACGTGCCGTCTGCGCGTACACGTCACGAATAATAATTAGAATGTTTCACGGTGGTTTCAGCTCAATCCGAGGTCGTACGCTATGAATTTGACCGTTGGACGCCCGTTCTGGCCGTTTATGACACCATAACTGCGTTCTCGGTCACCGCGGGCACACGACAAGTCCGATTGACGTGCCGTCTGCTCGACCACTTCATAAATAACTCACCCGTATTTGTCGTCTGATTTCAGGCCATTCCGACATCGTTCGGCCCGTTTGGACCCCCCTCACGCGCGTTTACGAAGCGCGCGCATCACTTAAAACACTAATATTGAGCCGTACCGTGCAAACCGCACGTCCGATTGACGTGCCGTCTGCGCGTACACGTCACGAATAATAATTAGAATGTTCCACGGTGGTTTCAGCTCAATCCGAGGTCGTCCGCTATGAATTTGACCGTTGGACGCCCGTTCTGGCCATTTATGACACCAGAACTGCGTTGTCGGTCACCGCGGGCACACGGCACGTCCGATTGACGTGCCGTCTGCTCGACCACTTCAGAAATCAGTCACCCGTATTTGTCGTCTGATTTCAGGCCATTCCGACATCGTTCGCCCCGTTTGGACCCCCCTCACGCGCGTTTACGAAGCGCGCACATCACTTAAAACACGAATATTGAGCCGTACCGCGCAAACCGCACGTCCGATTGACGTGCCGTCTGCGCGTACACGTCACGAATAATAATTAGAATGTTTCACGGTGGTTTCAGCTCAATCCGAGGTCGTACGCTATGAATTTGACCGTTGGACGCCCGTTCTGGCCGTTTATGACACCATAACTGCGTTCTCGGTCACCGCGGGCACACGATAAGTCCGATTGACGTGCCGTCTGCTTGACCACTTCATAAATAACTCACCCGTATTTGTCGTCTGATTTCAGGCCATTCCGACATCGTTCGGCCCATTTGGACCCCCCTCACGCGCGTTTACGAAGCGCGCACATCACTTAAAACACTAATATTGAGCCGTACCGCGCAAACCGCACGTACGATTGACGTGCCGTCTGCGCGTACATGTCACGAATAATAATTAGAATGTTCCACGGTGGTTTCAGCTCAATCCGAGGTCGTCCTCTATGAATTTGACCGTTGGACGCCCGTTCTGGCCGTTTATGACACCAGAACTGCGTTGTCGGTCACCGCAGCCACACGGCACGTCCGATTGACGTGCCGTCTGCTCGACCACTTCATAAATCACTCACCCGTATTTGTCGTCTGATTTCAGGCCATTCCGACATCGTTCGGCCCGTTTGGACCCCCCTCACGCGCGTTTACGAAGCGCGCGCATCACTTAAAACACGAATATTGAGCCTTACCGCACAAACCGCACGTCCGATTGACGTGCCGTCTGCGTGTACACGTCACGAATAATAATTAGAATGTTCCACTGTGGTTTCAGCTCAATCCGAGGTCGTCCGCTATGAATTTGACCGTTGGACGCCCGTTCTGGCCGTTTATGACACCAGAACTGTGTTGTCGGTCACCGCGGGCACACGGCACATCCGATTGACGTGACGTCTGCTCGACCACTTCAGAAATCAGTCACCCGTATTTTTCGTCTGATTTCAGGCCATTCCGACATCGTTCGGCCCGTTTGGACCCCCCTCACGCGCGTTTACGAAGCGCGCACATCACTTAAAACACGAATATTGAGCCGTACCGCGCAAACCGCACGTCCGATTGACGTGCCGTCTGCGCGTACACATCACGAATAATAATTAGAATGTTCCACGATGGTTTCAGCTCAATACAAGGCCGTCCACTATGAATTTGACCGTTGGACGCCCGTTCTGGCCGTTTATGACACCATAACTGCGTTGTCGGTCACCGCGGGCACACGACAAGTCCGATTGACGTGCCGTCTGCTCGAACACTTCAGAAATCAGTCACCCGTATTTGTCGTCTGATCTCAGGCCATTCCGACATCGTTCGGCCCGTTTGGACCCCCCTCACGCGCGTTTACGAAGCGCGCGCATCACTTAAAACACGAATATTGAGCCGTACCGCGCAAACCGCACGTCCGATTGACGTGCCGTCTGCGCGTCCACGTCACGAATAATAATTAGAATTTTCCACGGTGGTTTCAGCTCAATCCGAGGTCGTCCGCTATGAATTTGACCGTTGGACGCCCGTTCTGGCCGTTTATGAGACCAGAACTGCGTTGTCGGTCACCGCGGGCACACGGCACGTCCGATTGACGTGCCGTCTGCTCGAACACTTCAGAAATCAGTCACCCGTATTTGTCGTCTGATTTCAGGCCATTCCGACATCGTTCGGCCCGTTTGGACCCCCCTCACGCGCGTTTACGAAGCGCGCACATCACTTAAAACACGAATATTGAGCCGTACCGCGCAAACCGCACGTCCGATTGACGTGCCGTCTGTGCGTACACGTCACGAATAATAATTAGAATGTTCCACGGTGGTTTCAGCTCAATCCGAGGTCGTCCGCTATGAATTTGACCGTTGGACGCCCGTTCTGGCCGTTTATGACACCAGAACTGCATTGTCGGTCACCGCGGGCACACGGCACGTCCGATTGACGTGCCGTCTGCTTGACCACTTCAGAAATCAGTCACCCGTATTTATCGTCTGATTTCAGGCCATTCCGACATCGTTCGGCCCGTTTGGACTCCCCTCACGCGCGTTTACGAAGCGCGCGCATCACTTAAAACACTAATATTGAGCCGTACCGTGCAAACCGCACGTCCGATTGACGTGCCGTCTGCGCGTACACGTCACTAATAATAATTAGAATGTTCCACGGTGGTTTCAGCTCAATCCGAGGTCGTCCGCTATGAATTTGACCGTTGGACGCCCGTTCTGGCCGTTTATGACACCAGAACTGCGTTGTCGGTCACCGCGGGCACACGGCACGTCCGATTGACGTGCCGTCTGCTCGACCACTTCAGAAATCAGTCACCCGTATTTTTCGTCTGATTTCAGGCCATTCCGACATCGTTCGGCCCGTTTGGACCCCCCTCACGCGCGTTTACGAAGCGCGCGCATCACTTAAAACACGAATATTGAGCCGTACCGCGCAAACCGCACGTCCGATTGACGTGCCGTCTGCGCGTACACGTCACGAATAATAATTAGAATGTTCCACGGTGGTTTCAGCTCAATCCGAGGTCCTCCTCTATGAATTTGACCGTTGGACGCCCGTTCTGGCCGTTTATGACACCAGAACTGCGTTGTCGGTCACCGCGGGCACACGGCACGTCCGATTGACGTGCCGTCTGCTCGACCACTTCAGAAATCAGTCACCCGTATTTGTCGTCTGATTTCAGACCATTGCGACATCGTTCGGCCCGTTTGGACCCCCCTCACGCGCGTTTACGAAGCGCGCGCATCACTTAAAACACTAATATTGAGCCGTACCGCGCAAACCGCACGTCCGATTGACGTGCCGTCTGCGCGTACATGTCAAGAATAATAATTAGAATGTTTCACGGTGGTTTCGGGTGAATCCGTGGTTGTCCGCTAAGAATTTGACCGTTGGACGCCCGTTTTGGCCGTTTATGACACCATAACTGCGTTGTCGGTCACCGCGGGCACACGGCACGTCCGATTGACGTGCCGTCTGCTCGACCACTTCATAAATCACTCACCCGTATTTATCGTCTGATTTCAGGCCATTCCGACATCGTTCGGCCCGTTTGGACCCCCTCACGCGCGTTTCGAAGCACGCACATCACTTAAAACATGAATATTGATCCATACCGGGCAAACTGCACGTCCGATTGACGTACCGTCTGCGCGTACACGTCACGAATAATAATTAGAATATTTCACGGTGGTTTCAGCTCAATCCGGAGACGCGGTGTGGCCGACACCACTCAAAGTTTCCGTCTTTTGTTTCAAAAGGACGTCATTTTAAGTGAAAAGCATCAACTGGCTTACGGAAAACCGACCAAACGCATTCTGAATCTGTTGATAATTTATCCCAACAATCCATGGGTCATATGTGACGTGTACGAGCCAACCCGGGATGAATACGAGTCGCGGTGTGGCCGGGATAAGTTTAAGTGGCTCTCTTTTGTTTAAAATGAACACCATTTTAAGTACATACGGAAAAATGACCAAACGGATTCGGTTTCCGTTGAAACTTTAGGAGAACGATCCATGGGTCATATGTGACGTGTATGAATCAACCCCGCCACAATCGGAGATGCGGTGTGGCCGACACCACTCAAAAAGTGTCGGTCTTTTGTTTCAAAAAGACGTCATTTTAAGTGAAAATCATCAAGTGACATACGAAAAACCGACCAAAGGCATTCGGACTGTGTCGACACTTTAGCACAAGGATCCATGGGTCGTATGTGACGTGTACGAGTCAATCCTGCCTCAATCCGAGGTGCGGTGTGACCGACACCGTTCTAACTGTCTATCTTTTGTTTAAAATGGACAGGATACGCAAAACCGACCAAACGCAAAACCGACCAAACGCATTCTGAATCTGTTGATAATTTATCACAACGATCCATCAGTCATATGTGACATGTATGAGCCCACTCGGGCTCAATCCGAGTCGCGTGTGGCCGAGATCAGTCTAAGTGGCTCTCTTTTGTTTAAAATGGACATCATTTTAAGTACATACGGAAAACCGACCAAACGCATTTGGTTTCCATTGAAACTTTAGGAGAACGATTCATGGGTCATATGTGAGGTGTACGAATCATCCCCGCCACAATCCGAGGCGCGGTGTGGTCAACACTGCTCTAACTGTGTCTGTTTTGTTTAAAATGGGTAGGATTATAAGTGAAAAGAACTGGCATACGCAAAACCGACCAAACGCATTCGGTTTCCATTGAAACTTTAGGAGAACGATCCATGGGTCATATGTGACGTGTACCAATCATCCCCGTCTCAATCCGAGACGCGGTGTGGCTGACACCGCTCTAACTATGTCTCTTCTGTTTAAAATGGGCACGATTATAAGTGAAAAAGAACAACTGGCATACGCAAAACCGACCAAACGCATTCCGAATCTTTTGATCATTTATCACAACAATCCATGGGTCATATGTGACCTGTACGAGGCAACCCGGGTTCAATCCGAGTCGCGGTGTGGCCGAGATCAGTCTAAGTGGCTCTCTTTTGTTTAAAATGGACACCATTTTAAGTACATACGGAAAACCGACCAAACGCATTCGGTTTCCATTGAAACTTTAGGAGAACGATCCATGAGTCATATGTGACGTGTACGAATCATCCCCGCCTCAATCCGAGCCGCGGTGTGGCCGACACCGCTCTAACTGTGTCTGTTTTGTTTAAAATGGACAGGATTATAAGTGAAAAGAACAACTGGCATACGCAAAACCGACCAAACGCATTCATAATCTTTTGATAATTTATCACAACAATCCATGGGTCATATGTGATGTGTACGAGCCAACCCGGGTCAATCCGAGTCGCGGTGTGACCGGGATCAGTCTAAATGGCTCTCTTTTGTTTAAAATGTACACCATTTTAAGTACATACGGAAAACCGACCAAACGCATTCGGTTTCCATTGTAACTTTAGGAGAACGATCCATGGGTCCTATGTGACGTGTACGAATCATCCCGCCTCAATCCGACATGTGGTGCGGCTGACACCACTCAAAGTGTCCGTCTTTTGTTTCAAAAGGACGTCATTTTAAGTGAAAAACATCAACTAACATACGGAAGACCGACCAAACGCATTCGGATTCTATCGATACTTTAGCACAACGATCCATGGGTCATATGTGACGTGTAAAAGTCAACCCCGTCTTAATCTGAGATGTGGTGTGGCCGACACCGCTCTAACTATGTCTCTTTTGTTTAAAATGGACATGATTATAAATGAAAAGAACAACTGGCATACGCAAAACCGACCAAACGCATTCGGAATCTTTTGATAATTTATCACAATGATCCATGGGTCATATGTGACATGTACGAGCCAACCCGGGATGAATCTGAGTCGCGGTGTGGTCGGGATGAGTCTAAGTGTCACTCTTTTGTTTAAAATGGACAACATTTTAAGTACTTACGGAAAACCGACCAAACGCATTCAGTTTCCATTTAAACTTTAGGAGAACGATCCATGAGTCATATGTGACGTGTACGAATCAACCCCGCCTCAATTGGAGACGCGGTGTGGTCGGCACCACTCATAGTGTCCGTCTTTTGTTTCAAAAGGACGCCATTTTAAGTGAAAAACATCAACTGGCATACGGAAAACCGAGCAAACGCATTAGGATTCTGTCGATACTTTAGCACAACGATCCATGAGTCAAATGTGACGTGTACGAGTTAACCCCGCCTCAATCTGAGGTGCGGTGTGGCCGGTATCACTTCAGGTGTATGTATTTTGTTTAAAATGGACATCATTTGAGGTAAAAATATATGGTATAGAAAAAACCGATCATATTATGAATTGAATTTCAGATTCCACGTATAATTGTCATCTAAATTTTAAATTGAATTCTATATGAATTATGTATGTTTATGAATTGTAATTTAATTATGGATTTGTATAGTTTCAGGATCCATTATATGTTAAATGTGTATGAATTTGTTCGTAATTGAATATGTATGTTTTATTTTATTACTGGTACAATAGTTGGATCGAAAATGAGGTGAAAATGAGGTGAAAATGAGGTGAAAATGAGGCCTGATGACTGGTGGTGATGGACAAGGGACAGGGGCTGTGCAAATTGCAGGGTGCTGCAATTTGCAGCATAGGGTATGCCAACGGTTTCAAACCGTTGGCATATAAGTTTTTAGCATGTCTTTTCCCAACGGTTCTAAACCGTTGGGAAAGACTTCACCAATTCCCAACGGTTTGGAACCGTTGGGAAAATGTTCCATGGTATTTGGTTTTCCCAACGGTTTGGGAGAACCGTTGGGAAAAACTATCCCAACGGTTCACCCAAACCGTTGGGGTAGGGTAACTTCTATGGGCTTATTGCAACGGTTGCCAGTAAACCGTTGGGAAAACCTTTCCCAACGGCTTACTTCCCAACGGTTATCCGAACAATTGGGAAAACCTTTCCCAACGGTTTCAGGGGCTTTCCCAACGGTTCTAAACCGTTGGGGAATAGTGTATTTCCAGTAGTGAAAATTTTTCAAATTAAAAACCATATGAATAGTAATAAATGAAAATGTATAAATTGATTTTCTAATTAATTTAACTCCATGAATTGATCACATGATAACACTATACTGTCTAAACGGTTTAACACTGAGGGAAAAAACCTATCTGGTTTTTGAAAATAAACATGAAGGGTTTTTTACCAACTGATTTGTCTCATAAGACCTATCGATGCATCAACGGGTTATAGAAGGCCCCAACAATCGATAAAATTCCAATAAAATCATTATAAATAGATTTAAAAAAATTACAATATGCCTTCTTAATATCCGTAAAGAGTTAAGGATACAGATTCATCAATATTTTCATTGTTAAAACAACTTTCCAAATAAACACAGTATGTAAAAGGGTATATGGATTAAGATAATAATCATATCCATGAAACAATAATAGGGATATATTTACAATTTCAAATGGAAAATGATCTAAAGTGGGAATTGGAAACACCACATAATAAATATTATGTGCACAATACTATGTAAATGACAATGAAATGGAAATTGAAACGAAGTCTTTTACCACATTGTAATCAATCAATTCGTACGACCCAAAATTAATAACCACAAAATGAGTCACAGAATACCATGAATATAAATATAATCATGATAAGGAAAATAGAATTTTAGTGAAAAGTACACAAAATTAATGAAATAAGTGGCAAACAATAGAAATCTCAAGGAATTAAAAGTGAGATAAGAAGCCCCTTACCATGTGACTGAATGTGTTATTATATTAAACTTACTGACCTGAATAATAAAATTTTTAATGACTAATTAAAAATTTCATAACCTCCTATACATTTATTTGATTTATTTCGTCATTATTAGGTTCTTTCATGGCCTTTTCGATGGGTTTAGGGGGTTCTATTTTATTGTTTTAGAAGCTTTTTTTCCTTGGTTTTCTTGATGAGTTTACTTGCATTCATGAATGGAAGTTCATTTGAAATGTTTTCAAACATACATAATAGTTAATATTTATTTAAAGAGACATTATAGATATATAAATGATCTTATAATAATTTTTTTGTCAAATACCATGAGGATGACTTGTTTGATAAAAGATAATGATAAATGCTTGGATTAACTTTGCAGTTTGTGCATGGTGAACTTATTTTGTATTATTGTTTTATATTGTGAGTGTGTAAGGATTATAGAACAATAAAAAAAGAATAAATCCATATATTATGATCTGGTTCAACAATTAAAATTTATTCATAACAATAATTGAATTTGGTACTAAAAATTGAGAATATGTCTTTCATGAATGTGATAAATTTACCCATATCGAACGGTGTATTGATTTTTAGAATAAGTGGAGGTGAAAAGAGAGAAAATAGAGATTATAATAAAATTTTACACTAGAATAATAAAATTTCAGTTCATTTTTGGTACTATAATTATCATATAATTTTGACGAGGGGATACAAGGCATGAAAAGAAAACAATGGAAGTCAAAATAAAAGAAAAGTTGAGAAATCCCTCATCAAAATTAGGCAGCTGAATGATGTCACATAAAAATTAATGTAATATTATTATGAGAGAAAGGGATATTTAATCATTAATACATAATATGGAAAGACATGGGGATATGGAATGAAATATCCCAACATAATTCAATTTAAAATAAAAGAGAATAACATAAAATGAACGCTTTAAAAAGGGAAGGGTGGACAATTCCCCTTCCTTATAGAGTAACTCCCAAAAGATGAACGTTGGGACCCTGGGAGATTTATTACACATTGAGAGGACTCATAAAAGAGTTAAAAATACTAGATAATCAAGGATAAATTGTTTATAATGAAACAAAATTAAGGGATTAGTGGATAATTATAGTATATGAGAGGGAGTTGTTTTAAATTTCAAATGACACCTCGTTTGTTGTTTTTAAAAAACCAAGGGCTTTCCAAGGGTAATTTCCCATGGTATTATCCACTTGAGACACCTCATGTCATATTTTTATGTGCACATGTTGACCATAGTTTTATATTAATTATTAAATTTTTATGATGTAATTAAATATACTGAAAACTCAAAACTATATTTTTACAATTCAAGAAAAATAAAGTATTTTATAAAAGTGGAAAAAACCCACCATAACCATTTTCTATGTGGAAGATTCAAAATTAAAACCCTTTTTTTGAAAATAATTTTCTAAATATTATTAATTAATTTTCTTTAAAAAAATTTAATTTATTCAAAAATAAAAATTTTAAATCTATAATTCATTTTTTAATACCTTGAAAAATTAATAAAAATATAATTACCTAATAAAAATAAGAAAATAACATACTAATATAATTTAAAATTCATAAGGGTAAAATTACTATTCATAATGGTATGTTACTATTCATAAAAACAACTTGTTTCTATCAGACTCCAAATAACATAATTATCACAACTGTAGATGATCATTTTTTGAAATTCAAAACATATATATAGAAAATTTATGTTTAATGGATTGGTCTTTACTTTCAAATATAAATATCCATGTCTTGTTTCAGAAATACTTAATGCTTCATGCAATATCAACTATCTAATGAATAGAAATTATTTAATAGAAACATACCTTATAATGTATTGGGTGTTATATATTTAATATAATATTATTTCATGGTTTGATGATTCTTGGAGTTAAGTTTCAGGAACACTATTGATGAAAATAATTGGTGCATGTATTGAATGATAAAACATAGAGTCTATTATAATTCAATCTATCTAAAAAATTAAATTAATTTGAAAAAATGTCATTTCATAAAATCACTATATGTTAATCATAGGCTTACCAACTTTCAATGTATGATATGTGTTGCTAAATTTTACGATTATATTAAAATATTATGTAATAATTCTATTAAACATTGAGTTAAACACTATAACCCAATTAGATAAAATAAAGAGTTGCCCTTCATGTAATAATACATATTCTTTTATATAAATATTTATGAGTCTATTAATAAAGAAATGTTTTTATAGAAATAAAATGTGCTCAACTCAAAAGATGGTGAATGCAACACAAAGGGAATTATAGCCTTTCGATGTCTCGAGGAGCCCTATGATGAAGTAAATAGTGATGTTTTATCATTTATTTAGTGGTATGGGTAATGGTCACATCATTCCATTATAAAATTTACATTCATCATTAACAAGATGACATGCCACTAATTGAGTTATAAACACTACAAAATTCTTCATTATGTTATGCAATAATAAATTCACTCTACGATATATATACATATTTTTAGTCCCATGATGGATAGAGAAGTATGAAATATTTGATTCATCCAATATTCCATTCTTTAATTCTGGTATTAATGATTCACATACATTTTTCCTAAACCTGATAGTTCCATCAATATCATAATAGAATGTTGAAACATTCCTCGCCTTATTTTTCATCTCCAAATCCTCATTCTATTCCACATTAATATTCACATAAATATAATGTTTTGGATTCATCTAATAAGGATAATATTTATATACATATATTATGAAATGAATATCCATCATCCACAAAACCATAAATATTTTATCTCTTTCAATATTCATTATACATAAGCTTTCATGGTCCTTTTAACTCAAAGAGGCAACCATATCGTTTTCCTTCTTTGGGATAAAATATTTTTAGTTGTTATAATCATTAGTCTGTTAAAATAATATCCATTAGAACATATTAAACTATTTATATATGAATAAATATTTCTACATTTAATTATTGTTATATATATCACAGATTTAACCAAGAATATAATGCATCTATATCTTCAAGGAAAAAAATTACCTCAACCAGATCTAAACCCTGAGTTGGGTAATTTTTCTCATGAAATGTCAATTGGTGTGAGGGATATGATAAATCCATGTAATTATATGTGATAAAAAATCATATTTTCTTTTTAATTAATAATTATAGTTCACAAAAAAATATCAACTATAGTGTGGTGTCATAATAGGATGGTTTTCCAACATTTTATTCATATACATGAAATTATCATCACATTATTCAGACCAAATGATCATGAATCCATTTCATGTCAACATGGTTAGTGGATTTGATTGAAATAAGAAATTAATCACCAAAAATTGATATTATTTATAGAATATAATAAAAATATATGTCTGGGTTATCATGGGTTTTCTGGGAAAATTTTTATTTGGATTCATTTTTTAAGGATCTATAGATATTCTAATTATTGTAATTACATGACTCCATAATATACCTTTTTGTATCCAAATTCACAATTTTTAAATAGAGAATTCAAATTATATTTTCAAAATATATTAAATAAAATAGTCGAATTATATTAATATTCTTAATTTATTTTTGAATATATAATTATATCATCTTTAAATACTCCCATAAACTCTTCAAGGAAATCTCTAAAGTATTTATTCATTATATCTACGATGATGGTAGAGGAATTGGTACTTCCAAATTTTATAAGTATTAATTAATATTTTCAATACCTAATACAGATGTTTTTAATTGGAATTTAATCTTCTTTTACCCTTAACTGATCATATCCAAAATAAAATAAGAGCATAAAAACACATGTGTTTCACAGAAGACAAATTGAGACTAAGCTACATTATCGATTCAGTAACATTTGAATGGTATAGCCCCATAAAATAGAAATCATAAAATTTGTATGTAAATAACCATAAATCCAATTATAAGGATAATATAGTACCTTAATATTATGTATATATCCTACATACAAGAAATAATTCATGAATCAGGTGTAAGTCTTGTTGAATTAAATGTTATACTTGAAATCCCCTTACCTTAGGACTTGAATCTCGTCGTAATCCTTAAAACCTCATATGTAATAAATATATATTTATTATACATGTATCACATAACTATATTCATATATATATATATAATATAATATATATATATATATATATATATATAAAATTAAATATAGCATTCATGGAGACGGTTGGGTGTGTGTACGGATGAGCACTATTTTCATTTTCTTATAATATTTTATGAAGAAAGAAATTTAAATGATATATATATACATATATTATAATAAAGGTATCATTATTATTCAATATATATCACATATTTATATTTAAAACAACCTATATAAATTCCTTATTAAGAGATAAGGAACCGCGTCACTTTGAGGATGTTGTAGACCAAACGTCCACAAAAGATGTTTCCATATTCCCACAATAATAGAAAGCCTAAAGGTATTGCTATATAATAATTATAAAAGCATTTATAAATCATAAATATCATATATATCAAATAAAATAGTAATTGTTTAATTATTACCAACTGTAAAAGGTGTTAATGGGAGAACGAACAATAATGGTTTCTGAGGCGATAGTCCGCCGTAGACACGAATGATGATTGTGTATCCCATTTGATCGAATTGTGTGTGACTGTGGGTAAAATAAATTAACATAAAAATATCACAGTACATTGAGGACAAAGATTTTATAATATAATATTGATATAAGAATAATTTATGGTGTCAGTAATGAAAAAAATCAAAAGTTATTTTAGAAGGATGTTACCCCTTCATTGGGTAACTCATTTTTGATTCCTCAAAGGGCTTATTTGGTTTTCATTATTCCCAAATTGAAGAATTTTTTATGAATAGACGGATGCATGGATGATATTTGGGAAGGTTTTTTCAAATAAAATATATAATTAAATGTGTGAAAAAGTATTGGAGTATGTTCCCTTTTTATATTAGTGGTGGAGTGGAAATTATGTAAATATAAAGAGGTGACCACTATTGAGAGGAATCCCTTAGATCAGGTTTCTCAAATAATGTTCAATTTTTTTGATACATGATCGTATATGGTCTAAATATGGCCATAAAATTTCTTTTAATAATGTTTCTAGGCCATTTATCCTCTTATGATTAATGAATAATTGCTAAGTAAACTCAATTTTTCTATAATCACAGTCATTAATTGTAATTATATTCACTAATATTCGTTCTCAAAAACCAATTTTTCCATAATTTATGAAATATATTATTCTGGAACCAATTATTAAATCATTTTTATCAAATTCAAAATAATTATTTAGAAGAAATTAATTTAAAATTAATCACATAGATAAGATGAGACAACGATTTTTTATAATGAAAAGTTAAATTGATTTAAATGATTTTATATCCAATTTCAATGGGAAATTGATTCTAATGGACTAAATTGAGATAATTAAAATATATTTTATCCAAGAAAATAATAAAAAATTAACATTAAGTTTAATTATATAATATTTTATAGGGAAAATTGTTTTCAGTTAATTATTTTTTTATTTTTAACTATTCATTGGGAAATGAAATATTTCAGAATAATCCCAAAAATTCACCATAGGATAATTTTGACATTATTAATTAGAAAATTAATTTTATTTTATCAAATAATGTTTAAAAAATTTCTAAATTTATTTTTATTATTGATCATAGATGCCCATGAAAACTTTTTATTTTAAGAAAATTGTATTCTTCAAACCATGAAGACAATACCACTAATTATATATTTTACCTTCAATATGATTCATTTATATACAAAAATTAAAATTAAAATTAAAAATTATTTATTAATATTAATATTAATATGTTTATCAACTATGTTATAATAGTATTTTTTAACTAATTATATCCAGAGATAATTGTTTTGTAGAAACACAAATTTTTGTGTGATATAAGCTATGTTTATATTGCATATAGAGACAGAATAAAATTTTTCGGATTATAATTAATACTTAACTTGGTATAGTGTGGAACATAACAAATCAATTCAATTCAATTCAATTTATTTGGAAACAAATTCATAAAATATTGAGATCTTATATTCTGCCGCCTTTAAAAAGAATTTTGCCCTCAAAATTTCTCATTATGATTCAAAGGAAGAAAATTCAACCTTACAATATCATTAGGTTCCCAAGTAGCTTTCTTTAACTCATCATTCCTCCACAATCAATTAAAAATGTGAGTGGAATATTTTCATGGAAAATTCTCCATATGATATAGAATTTTAACTATTTGTCCCTCATATTAAAAATCTTGTACAAGCAGTATAATCCTTGATTTTAGTCGACGTGAACGGTCAAATATATACTTCCTAAGGAGAGATACATGGAACACATTGTGTACTTGAGAGATGCTTTTTGGACATTCTATGCTATATGCTTCTCTCCCAATATTTTCCAAAATTTTCAAAGGGACTTATATACTAAGGTATTAGATTCCCTTTCTTCCCAAATATCATAGTATTCTTAGAGGGATAAATTTATAGAAACACCTTCACATTGAATTCAAATTATAGGTCACGTTGATTGTTATCATTATAACTATTCTGATTATATTGATCCAGCTTATTTTGATAATAAATGGTTCTTATATTCTCTATCGTTTCTTTAGCAATATTATGTCCCAATAGATTTGGATCTCAGACATCATTCCAACATGTTGAAGCTCTAAATTTATTTACATATAGGGCTTCATAAGTACCAATCTGAATTCTTGAGTGAAAGCAATTATTTTATGATAACTCAACTGTTGGAAGATGCTGATCCAAACCACCTCTAAAATCTAGAAAAAATGTTATCAACATATCCCTAATAGTTTTATTTAATCTTTCAGACTAACCATATATATGAGGAAGAAATTTAGTGAGGAAAATTAAATATGTATCAAGGAATTGTTGAATAATTCACCAAAACATTGAGGTAAAACTCAGACCCTGATCAGACACAATGGAATGTCGTACTCCAAGAAAACATACCACTTCTAAAATGTATATCCTGGAATGCTGATCCAAAGGGTAGTATTATTTTATAGTGATAATGTTTTCTAACCTAGTATGGTGATCAACTACCACCCATATATAAATACATTATTTATAGGTATTTAGGAGTCCAATGAAAAAAATCTATAATGATGTTCTCTAATTTCCATTCTTGTATGGGTAATGGATATAACATCCCCTTAGACATATGTCCTTCATCCTTAACTTTCAGTCATACCAAGAACCAATATACAAACATTTTGATTACTCTCTTCATGTTATACCTCTATATTTATTATTTCAAGTCGCTATACATATTCATACTTACTGAATGAATTGAGAATGGAGACATATGAGCTTCTTGTAATGGATCCTTCTTTTGATATGGTACATATGAAGCACATACATGATTATTTAATGTTATCATTCCTTCCAAATCAAGGTTAATATAAGGGTCATCTCTACCATTTATACATCTCTACATATTCTTTTTATGCCTCATTAATAATCACATGCATATAAGGATAAACATTTAGTTGAGTAAGATAAAAAATATTCACTTCACGAATTCTAGGTCCATCATTTGAAAATGTGGAAATGTTAGACCCTCTATAATCCTCATTAGAGATAATATCACATGATAATTTAAACATAAATAATTAAATACCTTGTATTCTTTCTCAGGGTGGTAATGTGTTAATAACTCATAATCCATTATCATCTCGATCTGTCTTCTATACTTCATGGTAAAATCATTTTGTGCGAATATATACATACAAAATTTATGATAAGAATATATATCACACAATTTACAATAAAAATAATACCTCTATAACTTTATTGAAAAAATTACCATGACTAACTCAAAATCACGAGTTTACTTATTTTTTTCATGAATCCTAAATTATCACAAGACATAGGTTATAATTATGTTATTATTTATAATAACACATCAAAATACCTTCATGGATTTTTCACTATACATTAAAAACCTTTCTCCATGATGAGGTAATGTATGAAAAGGTTAAATAACTAACCTTCACTTTAGTTACATGAAATTTTACTCACATTCATCTATCTAGAGGACCATGGAACCCTTCAGAGATAACTTGGTCAGAATATTAGATAGTCATGATAAATTATCTAGACACCATCAATAATATCAATATAAGCCATGATAAATATGGATCTCAGTCACTATGGATGGTCTATGCTAATATTCAATAGCCTCTATCTTTAATGGATCTATTGTTAGAGTTTTTTTTTGTGATTATAGGTCCCAAAAATGAAACGTTTTGTAGCAAAAACTCATAATTTAGAAATTTTTCATACATTTTTACTTTTAGTGGGTCTTTAATACAATTATCAAGTAGTATTAATTCTCTTCATTTCAATCTGAATATATAATAATATCATATATAAAGGCTACCACAATCTAATAAAGGTAATATATAAATAATCTATTCATAAAATCCATGATGATAACAAGGGAATTAGTATGACGAAAAGGATTCATTATATATTCATAGAGTATATAACAGGTATGGAATGTCATCTTGGGAATCTCTTCCATCTTGAACCTCAATTGAAGATATCTGAAATAATCATAAATCATGGAAAATTAATTATCCTTGCACAATTAATTAAATAAGTTATCAATATGGGGATCAAGAGACTTGTTCATGATCATGATCTTTATCATATCCCAATAGTATATTTATATTAATATTGATCCATCATTCTTTTTTCACAAAAAGAACATTATTAACCCAAGGTGAAACATTTGGACAAATTATTTTGTTATCAGGGTTTTATAGGATTTTATCCATTAATTACACCAACATAATGGGAACCATTCTATTGGGATTAAATGAAATTGGAGTGGAATTGGGTATCTAATCAATTGGGAACTAAACTTCATGTTTTGGTGTATGGCCAGAAAACACTTCTGGAAATACATTGAAAAATTCCAAAATAATAGTATCTCATTAATGTCATGTTTCTCCCTAAATATTTGAGATAAATAACCATTTTGAATGATAATTAAGACACATAATGTGGATGTAATTTCCATATAAAATTTATACATAGCATCAAACTGTTAGAAAATAATAGGTTCATTTTAAATATCAAACAAAACGTACCTTCCACAACAATTGATGTGGGATTAATGAATGTAAATCCAATCCATTTCTAAGATGACATCAAATTCAACCATAAAAGGAATGAAAATACATTCTGGAAGCCCATTCCCACAAGCCTAATATGAAAAGAAATCATGGAATTGATAAGTAATCATCATAACATTACGAGTTTTCACTGCTAATTTTTATCTCATAATTTCAGACGAAACTTGATACCCTTTTAAAATTCATCATATTAAAAATAGTCTGTTGATCCAGAATCAAATAATACTTTATCAGTTTTAAAATGGTTGGAATGTGTACCTTTAAACATGCCCTTAACGCACCCATCTAACGAAGTAGTCACATGAGATTTCCACTTGTCCCTTGGCTTAAGACGTTGATGGTGTCGATCGTCATCATTAAACTTCAGTCTTGGGAACATGTTAGTAGAATTTCAAATCTATTTATACTTCAATAACATAATTGGGGGATATTTATTCAATACAATATTCTCTTTATTCACAATGTCAAGAATCTTCTTCCCATCACATAGGTAACTAAATTCATAATGATCTACCCTTACTGACTTAAAAAAGTTTTATATACCATAAGAATATTTCATCCATGATTCTACCCACACAAAGTGCATAAATAAATATTGTCTTTTTTTCTCTACGGTTTTTATTTTTTTAATGAAATCCATCTTCATTTTCTTATCAATATCATGAGATTGATATATAAATCCAAATTCAATTTCAACCATGATTTCCCAATTCACAATTTCTTGAATTCAACTTTTTCCCTTATAGATAACTTCCTTATGAGACATGGATTTAATCTATTGATGTTTTGCTCAACCTTACATTAAGGTTAGGTGATTATTCTGGAATTGAACCTCACTAATCTTTTGAAATTGGATTCATCTCTACCAATGAATTCATCATTACTTTTCATTAAGGTGAGAAAATCCTCCATTTTTATCTGAAGAACATGACGAATGTAATTATAGAGGTATAATTTCTTCAAATTTTCCAAATCCATGGATTAAATTTAATATTATTACCTCATATTCTTGATTAGAGTCCACGAGTGATTTTAGTTACCTTCTAAATGATAAATAGTTCTATTAACATTCTTATTTTCCAATAAATAGAGAATGGAAAATATCATGATAGTGGTACCAATGCATTTTTCAATGACTAAATGACCAGGAGACCCACTGATTGATGTAGAACATTTCCTCATGAACGAATCAACAATATTTTGTTCCCTCTTATTCTTGTTTAGAATTTCATCATGATTAATACCTTGATAAGGTTGTGTGATCATAACAATGAGATTTTTTATTCAACTCCCATATAATTTGGATACTCTATAAAATAATCATTTCATTTACTATTACAATCAAAATTAATGAAGTTACTTTATTTTGTATCTATTGACTAAAACGGAAATGCATTGAGTTAAAAACAATCATCATAATGAGAAATCACATAGTCATGATGAACCACTTATTTGATGTCAAAAGTATGACACCTTATTTAATATATTACAACTTAGGTTTAACCTAGGTAGTTAAAATCCAACATCCATTAAAATCATCAAAGATGGTTTGTGATGATTTTGGGAATTTCCAAAGTGTATCTCTGGGGAATGACAAACAAGGTGTGAGGTAAGGCCCATTATTTTTCACTAGTTCCTAATATAGTCTAGCTCAAAATATTGTTTTTCTAGTTGTTAACCCTATGTAAATTTTTTCTAGACCCACATACACTAGTATTATATATAAAGGTATGTATTTATAGAAATCTTCTCATGTTATACTTCACCAAACCTCTAGGAAACATTCTGATAATTTTCCACATTCTTATTCTAATCCTTAGAGACATGTCATTATATATCTCACTAACATTCATCACATCCTAGTTTCGAAAGGTTAACTAAATTTTTTCTCTGATTCTGAAAATATAGACCCTATATTCTAAAACATATTCAATAAATCAATTTTTTGAATATTTAATAAATTACCCAAACATATATCCAAATCTCTTATTAGTTTACAGCCTTTGAAAACATGAAAAATATACATTAGAACATCGGTGAGATAAAATATCGACCACTAGGTTCAGTATGAGATTAATCCTTCTTAGAAACATCATACATAATAAAAATATTCAAAACATGGGGAAAGGAAACATATGAAAGTGTGAGATCAAATGATTGAAAAGAGTAAAAAAGTAAGATATATAAGCATTATCAAGAAAATAAGGGTATATGAACATGATCATAACATTATAAGGTCATAAGATTCATATAAAATACCATAATCAAGAGTCGTGGAATAAATATTGGATGTTCATTAGACAAGAAAAAGAGAATAAATATAATAAGTCATGAATGCATAACATGGGAATAAGATAAGGAATTGAGGCAGGAACTTAGGCATATAAATTGATTCCCATGGTTGTTAAGGATTAATGCTAAGGGGACATTAGAGGAATGGGTTCACTACCCAAACCATCATGGTAGTCATGATTGAAACCCAATACTATCATAGTTTTCAAGGTTCACTCCCAATTGAAACATGGTACAAAAATTCCTTTACAAAAGCATGTTTACTCCCCATTATATCCATGCCTATCTCATTATATATTAATCATTACCCAATTCATTGGAGGTAGACATTGGTCCAACCCGCCACATATTGAAATCATAAATATGTATTCCACAGGATCATAAAAAATCGTATCATAAACCATGAAATTAAATTGGTATCATATACATGTCATCATATCGTAAAATTTTAATATAGATAGGTTTACTAATAATATTTTATAAAATGTGGTTCTCTAGTAAAAAAACTAAGACAGATTTATTAAATAATATAAAAACTACACAATTCTAATAGATTATATTTTTTTACAATAATTTTCATAATGGGGAAAAAATATAAATAGAGGTTATCTATCCAAGTGATATTGTGGTTTAACCCTTTACGTTGAATCCCATATAAAATCTAATTCACTTATCTAAATGCCTGTGTGATAATATGGTTGGTCTCTATGAGCGAGTGAAGGCAATCCATCCACTTAGTTGTGAATGTCTATACATGAGGTACAACGCCATTCTGAATAGATTTCACTATGGTTGTTGAATTACACTAAATATCAATATTTTTCCGACCCTCTTTCATTAGGATGGTTATTTCATGGATGACACTCAACATTTCAACCTCCAATCTTCTAGTAAGTCTTCATGTTCCTTAACAGAAACCAAGCAGCTTTTCAAGGATTTTCTTGTACACTGCTACACAACCCAAGGGACCTTCTTTTCGATTAGAGTCTCCATCGACATTTACATTGATCCAACTTTGGAGAGGATATTTCAATAAGATATAAAATGTGTTTCCTGGTTTACAGTAAATTCCTTCAACACCAAGGTGTTGTAAAATGTTGAAATTGGAGATAGAGTTGTTGTAGTGTCCCTAACAGATCGATGCGGCAACAGGAATGGAATCAAAGATCCCCACACATCATGCATGTAATATTAATGAGTAATTATGATATAAAAGATAATTTATATCACACAAAATAACATGGAAGTTCTCAACAACATGGCCAAAATATGTTCTTGATCTGTTGAGAGTTGGTTGTAGTAGCACATCGCGAAATCTCAAAGCTGATTGAGTCAAGAAGAACCTGTTTGTAATCATAGTGATAAAATACATAATTCAAATTCACAATATTAGTAGAATAGGAATGAAATGATGGTTAATTTATTCTCTATACTTATTGGATAGATGGAATTTATAGAATAGTTGGATCCCAAAGGACGGGAGGCCTATATCAGTGGGGAACCGATTGTGAGGAATTCAAGAAAAGGAAAATCATTATCAAAATTTATAATATAGTGATTATAAAAGGTTTTAGAGTGGATAATTCAATTGTGAGTAGGTTGATAAATTATATATCACATAAAATTTAGAAAATGTGTAATTATTAATGACATTACTGAAGAAATTAGGAATTTTAGAACTGTGAGAATTTAAAACATCTCTAATAGAAACATTAGTGCACTATGGACAATGATTGGGGTCAACCATAGAAATCAATGGATCTATAGTCCAGTTATCTGACCAAAAATTCATATAATAATCTATATTGAACATCCATTAACAGTTATACATAATGTTTGAGGAAGTTGTTTTTAAGGATTTCTTGATAGAGGAGTCCATATAATTCATAATTATATTCTATAGTTTGTTAAGAAACCAATTTTCTATGAATGAAAGGGGTATAGAGTAATTATGATGGAAATTACATGTATTTCTATATTTTATGGAATAATTATATAGTTTAAGGTTTTTTATTTCAATACCACCCTCATCTAATGGTTTGAAATAAGTGGACATAGGGATAGGCAGTAATTTTTGTTTGAGAGTTATTCCTCTCCAAGAAATGTTTTTGATGAAAATGATTATTTTTTAAGGAGACTTATAGGCCATTTTTAAATCAACAAAGACTATAATATTTAAGAAATAATAGTGTATTTTAGAATGAAAATTCTACCAAATATCAAAACCGATTTACCTTTCGAAGGGGAGAGTTGATTTTAAATTTGGTAAAAATTTTTAGAAAATTAACGGCATTTATGTCTGCCCCAAAAAATGGTAACACCTTGGTATATGAAATGGAAGGATGCATCATTTAGGGCCAATTAACTAATTTTGTTGAATTTTCTATTATGAGATATTTTTTTGCAAATATGATAAAATATTTATTCAAACTGATGGCTTGACCAAATATCTCTTCATATTGGGAAAGATTACCCTTATTATTTGGAATATTTCTTTGACTTATTTATAAGAAATTGGTGATATCATCTTCATAAAGGATATGAGTGGGGATATCCATAATACCTGTAGCATGGATAGGCTTTATGTAATTCCCTAACCCCAGTGACCCAGATTCGGTGCATTATTACATAACATTGGCATGATAAAATGAATCATGTCCCGAAAAACCGATCAGTTAAGTATCCTTGGAATTACTAGATACATATGTATGTTTTACATTACATTAAGAAATAAAAAACAAAATTTTTCCCCTATTAAAACTCTTATATATTTTAGCATATTCCTACAGGTTTATCGTAATATTCATATTTTCATCTTCGGAAATATAAAACCTATGAAAGGGGTGAGATCAGATTCTCAGTAAGGATAACAATATAATGGAAACTGTCATTAATAAGAAAAATCATTTAGGGAAATTTATAAGAAAAGAACATAAGCCTTTTAAACTTAAACTTAAACATAATATGGAAATGATAAATCAAATAACTCCATTTACAGATTCACATGGATATTCTACTAGTTGAATATTCACATGTAATATCAATAGCCTATTTCATAATGATGAAATGCGTAATGCCCGACATCATAACTACATAGTCAAGGACTTGTTCCCAGACTACAAATAAGTTTTTTTCATGGCCTTTTGAAAAGACACTAGTTTGTATCATTAGACCTACTGATGCATCGAGGAGCTATAACGGGCTTCACCTGTCACTTACTAAGTCCAATGTATTCCTTATATGAAAATGTTTAAACATAACATAAACATTCATATTAAAACTAACATATGAAATGTCAATACATTATCCATAAACTATGAATGGTGTACAAATAACATATCCACATTCAAACATATCACAAAACAATCAATATAATATGGAATATTTTTATCATAATAAATCATCTTCAAACATATTTAAAATACATCAAAGGATGATGACACAGATGATATGAAAATTATTTAAAATAAATATCTATTTCTATTTTGAAATTATTTAAAAGTCACATAATTATAAAATAAAACATTTTTTAGAAAATATTTTTATAAGCTTGTATGGGATGTTTTTACAATGATATAACGGTGGAAAATAGCCACATCCATCGTATATTTCCAAAAAACATTCTTACTGTAATTTTGTTGAAAAGTTCATAAAGTATCTTGTTTTGAAAATGATGGAATGATTCCTTTCAAACCATTTAACAAAGAGTCAAACAAGGGTATAAATGACATTAACCCATAGTATAGTAAATTGTAATTTTTTTGGAAATACATTTTTTAAAAACATGGATGTGGATGATAAAGAGGTAACAGTAGAAACTTATGTAAAAATCACCTCGGATAATAAAGAGATTGTGAAATTAACCCTTACCTTATACTTTTCCTTAGTAGATGCTATGTCACTATCTTTTATAATAGTTAAAACATTTTTATTTAATTAGTCAAGAATCATATACATAAATATGATATCATATATGATCTTATAATATTACATTGTTAATAATATTTTAGAAGTATCATCGTATTGGGTGTTAACTGATTCATTTTCCGTTATATGATTGGTTAAGTAAGCCATTTTTGTTATGGCTAAGATGTATTTGATTCATATATAGAATGATATTATGTTTATAAACATTATTTTTAATCATAAAATGAAAAGTATTCTTGAATGATTATGATGGGGAATGAATCTCATCACGTTCGTGGAGATGGTAATCCATATGTATGCACAAGCATAAATATCATTATATTGATGGAGAAATATTATGTAATTGTATGGTATATCATATATAAATAATAATTAAAATTTTATATTTTATATTTATTCATTTATACCCATTATTATACACATCGAAATAATTAAGTGTTTGAATAACAAACTACACCACAACATGGAGATGGTAAGCGGTACATACGCACGTATGGTGACGTTGTCATTCATATGATGAATAAAATAATGAATATGGTTGTACCATTTTTATAATAACATCAAAGTATATATAAGATATTGGAGTAATAATTTTAGAATGGAAAAAAACAAAGAAAGAGGAAATGGAAGAAGAAAATAACTTGAAATATGTGACAAAATATTTACCTCTTCTTCGGGTTCTTCCTTTTGAATTAGTCCAAAAGGATCCATAGGATGGATTTATTACCAAAGGATGTCCTCTATAATGAAGGGAGAAAATATGGGAGTATATTTGGGTAGGGTTTGGCTGAGCCGAATGTCTATGGAGGTTTGAAATTAATAGAATGTGATGTAGCCATTTATAAGAGAGGTGAGGGTCACTTTAGGAAAAGATTGAAATATTATTTATAATAAAATGATTTTTGGTTTTTAATGGATCAAAAATGATTTATTTCTATGATAATGTGGGGATGGGTCAAAATACTCTCAACCAATAGGTTTTAGATAGGTTTAGGTCACCATATTAACCTTATCATTTAGATTAAAATCTTAGTTAAATAGTTTTACATTTACCATGTCTCTTTGTATTTTTATATTATATGGTTAATAAATATTCTTTGTCAAGACAAGATAACCCCAAGTGATTTATTATTAATATATATAACCTTATATAAGTACTTTGGGTGAACATTAGACTTTTAGGAATATTATATCAATTAATAATATTGTATTTGTTTTTAAAAAATCAATTATGTAAATTTTGACAATATTTAGTATTTGGTTTTTGTGAAAATAATAACAGTATGATTACATAGAAAAAAAATATTTAATCAACCATAACATGTCATATTAACCTATAAAATAAGTTTAATTCATAAAAATTCTAAAATTAGATTTATTTGGATATTTATAATATCAATGTAAGAACCCAGACCATCTTGTTAGGTATGTTTTTCCCTTTCTAGCCGTTTTTGAAAAACATAGGAATTTCTGGAAATTTTTGAAGTACACCCCATGTACATTATGATTACATGCTGTGTACTTCTTTGCCACAACAGGATGTGTGCTGGCTATATAGTAACCACACACACGGCCATGTGGTAGTGACTTGTAGGATGTCTAATGCAGAGTACAGAAACAGCAAGTACAAGTAATGTACTCCAGAAGTACACATCGTGTATTTTGATTTTTTTTCATTAAACGAACTGGGGTCAAGTTTTTCGGATATAAATCACATCTTCTAGGTCTCGTTCATCCGAGAGAGTCCATACAGCCGCAGATCTTTGATGATCCCCTAAGACTCTATCTGTCCTCTGATTCGAACACCGTTGATTGCGTTGGAATAACATTAGTGAGTTCTATCTTTTGCTAGAACCTAGTTTCATAATTCTTCTTCTTTTTCAAGTTATCATTGGATGATAATTTTATACGTTTTCTTAGATAAATGAAGTTACAAGGAGATTCAATCTTTGAGGTTCAAGTATATTGATCTCCTAACCCTGAGTAGGTGGTTTGGGAATTTCCCTTCAATGTCTTTGAGTATTATGCGCAAATTCCACCAATACCCTTGAACGGGGTATTGTGTGTTTATTATTTTACTCCTGTTGTTTTCCATCCATTATTTTATTAATGTGTAAATGATATTTGGATATGAATTGGGTTTATTTCTATGCTTTGGATGTGTTTTTCCCATGCATTGTTTTGTTTACGACTGTTTGGTCCTGTTTAGCCTTTGGCTGCATTGCCTGTCTTCCATTCCTGTTGCTGTAGGATAAAGAGTTTGTATTCTGACATGCTTGTTATGTTGTATACTATTTATCCAAGTAGTTATGTAGGATTACTTTGACTATATTACACCTCTATGCTCATTTACTTACACAAGGCCATGAGAACGTAGTGTAGTAGACTACAAGGGGAATTGACTGGGTGAGATTCCTTAGAGAGTCTTTGAGAACTTTTGGCTATAGGGGGATTGACTGAGTGAGCATCCTCAGAGAGACAATAACCACTTAGGGATATAAGTGTATGGATCGAGTGATCTTCCTCAGAGAGTACTTGATTGCTTTAGACTATAATAGGATTGACTGAGTGAGATTCCTCAGAGATTATTTGATTTTAATCCTGAATTGTTTAGACTATAAGGGGAATTAAAGGTGAGTGCTTCCTTATAGAGTCTATGAACGACCTGGGATATAAGGGGAATTGAACAAGTGATCTTCTTCAGAGAGTCCTAGACTTTGGTGCTATAAGGGAAATTAACCATGCGAGCTTCCTCATAGAGTCCTTGACTAACCTAGACAATATGGGAAATGGACTGTGTGAGCTTCCTCAGAGAGTCTTTATTCACCTTAGACTATAAGGGGAATGACTGTGAGGGATTCCTCAGAGAGTCTTATTATATTCATATACAGAACTAGAGGGGTTAGACCGACTGTGCTTCCAAGAGGGTTGCTTGTACATTTAGGTTGTACTAGAGGGGATGGCTGTGAGTACTTCCCAGAGGGTTACCTATTTGAGGTTTAACGGTTGGCTTCAATGTTTCATGTTTTGGAACTGTGGATTTTTTACTGCTTAGTACTTTCTTGTTTACTTATTTCTGTAATTTTACCTACCATATATTCACTAACTATTACGCATAGATCTTTGAGTGGTTGGATACAGGGATTTAGTCTCACACCCTGTTTGGGTCATGCTTTTGGGCCCAAACAGATTATATTGTTGTAGGTATAGATAAGGGTAAGCACCCTTGTACTTCAGGTAATTGAATTGTTGTGGAGCTGGAGAGCATGGGACCAAGAAATGGCTTGTGATGCTGAGGAGTTGTTTATATTTCTTTTTTGTACTTGGTTTAGCATTGTTTGTACATCCAGCATTGTGACTTGTTTGGCTACTTTCCTAGACATATGTGCCATGCATAATTTCATATATATATGTGTGTGGTCTAGTTGGTTATTATCCTAGTCTTCCAATGTTTAAAAATTTACTTTTTCCTCTATTGTATGTATTGTTTACTTCCGTTGTGTACTATACTAATGAGGGAATAGTATCCCCACTATCACACCCAAGGCCCTCGTTGCTAGTCAGCAGCCTCTGGAGTTTGGGAAAATGCGCTTGAGGCTATGTGACTAACTGGGAACGAGGTATCTCTGGGTGGCTTCCGGAACCGGGATGTTACAAAGTGGTATCATGGGATTACTTTTCTCTTGAATTTCTATTTGGGGCCTTATCCAGGGATAGGGAAGAATTGGTACATGGTAGTAAGCTATGCTCAGGAGTAGCTAACCCATGAACAGGGAAAATCCAATCTACCTCGTTTAATTGCAATTTTTCTGGTTTGCGATTATTAAAGTTTATTTGATTTTACCTTGAGTGATTCACATGGTTTGTGTTGTTATTGTTGATATGATTGAGGTTCTATTTTTGTTGATACCAGATGAGATGAGGGTATGCCATCTCATGAATCATATAGTAACTTTGTAGAAATCATATGTCATGCATTTTTTCCATGCCATCTAGGATGCATTAGTGATTTTATATTGTTGTGATAGATGATGTGTAAAATATGCATTCTGTTGTGATAGTTTCTTTGATAGAAATACCTTCTATTTTATAGGGTATTGCATTAAGTAGATGTTTTCTTGAATGAACACGAAACATTGTTTCTTGAGGTGTTATGGGCACACATAAACCAGTATTTATTGGATCATTACCTTGTTTTCCATGTTATAATGTGTATAAGGTTCCAAACCTTGAATCATTGGGAGTATGGGCCCTCAACGATCGGAATTTGGCACTTTCAATTCTTGTTTCAGTGTTTTATGGGATATGGAGTAGTTCCTTAGGATTACAGTCTAGAAAAACCCAGAATACATGCCATGTAATGTTAAGTACATGCTGTGTGTTCTTCTGTTCGGGAAGAAACTGTTTCTCTTAAGTACACACCGTGTACTTTATATACACGCCATGTCGTCTCTAAACCATGTTATAGGCCATATGGGCAGAGACACAGGATGGGGAAAGTCTGGTGGGAACATGCCATGTACTCATAGAACACGCCCTATAGTCTGACCTAGGTACCCAACCGTGTCACGAACAACACTAGTTGGTGTCACCCATTATATTACATGCCGTGTCCGCCTTGAACACGTCGTGTTGTCTGAACCAGGTACCCGGTCGTGTCACGAACCACACGGGTTGGTGTTATCTCTTCTCGTACATGCTGTGTCCATTTGGAATAGGCCGTGTAGTGTGAGCCGTGTATCAGGTCGTGTCACTAAAAACACAGGCCATGTGAAGCTTGTCTAGTACACGCCTTGTAAGAATTTTACACACCGTGTAGTCGTACATTAGGAGGTCTGTGTTGCTTAGCTGTGTAGAAGGACTTGGGCAGGGAAAAAGGATTCAAGTACACGCCATGTGTTAAGACAACACGCCGTCTGTCTGGGGTGTTACACGACCAGTTTAGACAGGAGTACACGCCCATGTAAATGAGATTAGGGAACACGTAATGTATGAAATGTACACGCCGTGTATTCATGTTTTGTAAAACTTGAATGTTTTCCTTCTCCTATTTCATTCATACACACCTTACTTTCAGTCCTTGATAATCTTGATCTAAGGTGTGTGCTTGAACATGCAGAGTCTTGACACTGAGACATCCTTCGGTTGTGTGCTAGTTTCCAGATGGTGATTAGACACCGGACATGGCCGATCAGGGACTACCTGCAGATCCTCCCGTTGTTCCAGCCTTGGCACCAGCTGTTGTACCTGACATAGGTGATGATGCACAGTTCATGGAGGAATTTCTAAGGATGATGACGACCTTTTAGGTAGTGCCGCCTCCTGCCTCATCGATGGCTGATTTGACGTGGGTCTTCCAGTAGCATCATCCTACCACTTTCTCAGGGGAAGGAGGACCTCAGGCTGTGGAGTCATGGATAGAGGCCACACTGATGATTTTTGAGCAACTGGAGATACCTCCATAGAATAGGGTGAAGTTCGCTACCTACATTATCTGAGACTCTACCAAGAGCTAGTGGGATGGGATCTCACAGGCAGGCTTCCAGCAGAGTATGGATTGGGATGAGTTTTGGTGAATCTTCTACAATTAATTCTATCCAGAGACCTTGAGTGTCGATTGTGCCTGGGAGTTTATGATTCTGGAGTGGGGTACTATTACTCTTATGGAGTATTCATCTAGCTTCACAGAGCTACAGTGTTTCATGCCTATTCCAGTAGGTGATGAGTTGTTCCTTGAACAGATGTTTGAGGAAGTTATGAGGAATGATATCCGGTCACAGGTGAACATATTCTAGTTGACTTCGAAATATTCTATCGTCAACCAGGCACTGATCACATAGCGTAATCTGAATGATTCTAGAGCTACAAGCTAGGGCGGTTTGGCATCCAGAGTTAGTGCTCCACCAGCTGATAGTAGGAAGCGCTGTAGGGAGGCTTCACAAAAATATTAGAGCATGCAGGATGAATCTTCCGGTAGCCAGGTGGTGTGCTACCAGTGTGGGAGAAGCGGGCATATGAGCCCCCATTGCCCGAGAGACCTAGTGGAGTGTCAATATTGCCGCAAGATGGGTCAACTTTAGTGATTTTTCAGTTCTTCTCACAAATAGATGGTGAAAGGGGTTCTTCTATGACTCCTCATTGAGGAGAAGTGCCACCAGCTTCTCACCAGTCTGCGAGCTGAAGTTCTTCTGGCTGTTTGGGCTGGAGTGGAGGTCATGGTCATGGTAGCCAGTCACCCGATTTTCAGAGACATCAGAGCGGATCAGCTCAGAGTGGTCAGACAGGGTCACAGGGATACGGTACAGGCCGAACTTTTGCAATAGATTAGACCCACCAGGAGAAGGATCCCTAACCTTCTACATTTCGAGGTATGATCTTAGTACCCTCAATTTTTTCTTCTGTTATTTTTGATACAATAGCTTCCCATAGTTTTATCTATGTTGATTTCATGGAGAGCCTTAGGCTCTGCATCCCTTCTTCTGCTGATATCTTGATGCTAGACACTCTGTTGTGGACTAGAAAGACTAGTGTACACCAGTGAAGAGAGTGCCCTCTATAGGTTGGTGGGTGTCACTTTCTGTGGGACCTTCATGTCCTAGAGATGATAGGATTTAATGGAATTCTAGGGATGGACTGGTTAGTTCCATTCTAGGAAATCATCAACTGTTAACGCCATAGGGTGAGTTTCATATCACCAGAGGGTGGATATTTTCTTCATAGGGGCGAATGGGAAATTCAGGCGAGTAGAGAGGGTCTAGAGGATCATGGGTTGGGAGGAATTATAGCCTAGGTTGCTAGTATTTATCTGCATGACCAGGAGACTTCAAAATTATACTTTCCTATAGTGGTGGATCATTTTAGAGATGTTTTTTGAGAGGAATTTTCAGGTTTTCCTCTAGAGTGCAAGGTAGACTTTTCAATTGATCTTGTGCCAGGAGTGGCCCCGATGTCCATTCCTCTTTATAGGATGTATACACATGAGTTGCAGGAGTACAAGTAGCAGTTGGAGGAGTTGCAGGCAACGGGTTTCATCTGAACCAATACTTCTCCTTGGGGATCGCCTATTCTATTTGAGAAGAAGGAAGACGGTACCCTCATGCTTTGTGTGGATTATCGGAAGCTGAACAAGTTGATATTCAAGAACCGATATCCCTTGCCTAGTATTGATGATCTCTTTGATCAACTTTGAGGAGCCCAGGTGTTATCAAATATTGGATTGAGGTTCTTTTATCATCATTTGTGTGTTAGACCATATGATATACCTCTTATAGCCTTCCAAAAGAAGGTATGGTCTATATGAGTACTTGGTTATTCCATTCGGTCTCACAAACACACATATAGTTTTCATGGCACTGATGAACCGAGTGTTCCATCCATACCTGGATTCCATCATGGTGGTTTTTGTGGACTATATCTTGGTGTAATCAAAAACTTGACACAACCATGATACCCATCTTGAGGTCATTTGGATTACACTGATGGAGCATTAGTAATATGCTAAGCTCCCAATGTGCCACTTTTGGATGGATTAGATTCACTTCATGGGTTATGTTATCTTAGAGAAAGAAGTATCAGTAGACCCAGAAAAAGTGAGAGCTGTGGTAACCTAGGAGCATCCAAAGAAAGTCTTTGAGTTGTAGAGTTTTCTAGGGTTTCCTGGATACTACAGACATTTCATACAAGACTTTTCACACATAGGAGCACCACAGACTGGTTTGACCAAAAAGGGGGAAAAGTCCTTAAGGTCAAATTTTTGTGAGTCATCCTTTAAAGAGATGAAAGGGAGGTCAACATCAACACTGATACTAGTCTTTCTAGAGCTGGGAAAGAGCTATACTGTTTAATGTGATGCATTAGGTATCAGGATGGGAGCTGTGCTTATGCTGGGAGATTGAGTTGTTGCGTACGGGTCTCGGTAGTTGAGGCAAAATGAGAGGCATTACCTGACGCATGATCTGGAGTTGGTAGCTGTTGTTTACGCCCAATGCTGTTGGAGATATTATCTTCTATGAGAGAATTTTTTGGTTTTCACTGATTAAAAAAGTCTCAAGTACATCTTCACTTAGCGTGATCTGAATTTGAGAAAACGCAGGTGGGTTGAGTACCTATAGTCCTTTGACATTGAGCTTTCCTATACACATGGGAAAGGAAACACAATGGATGATTAATTGAGAAGGAGGACTCAGATATATGCAGTTCGGGAGGCCAATAGTGAGTCGAAGCAGCTGGCTCTGTTCTATAAGATGCATTTGGAGGTGCACGATAGTTAGGGGCAGCATTTTCTATC
The DNA here is from genome assembly GCA_963277665.1 of Viscum album. Lineage (NCBI taxonomy): Eukaryota > Viridiplantae > Streptophyta > Magnoliopsida > Santalales > Viscaceae > Viscum > Viscum album. The sequence continues at coordinate 1,661,037,155 of OY728153.1, forward strand.
TTCTGTTGCTATTACCTCCACTCTTCTGGATCGAGTTTAAATGAGGCATCTATCAGATTATGAAGGCCTAGTCATAAGAGAAAGTGTGTCAGAAGAGGACCCAATTCATGGATATACCATAGGTGAAGATGAGATATTGCATTTCCAAGGACGCATATGGGTGCCCATAGATATACGCATGAAGCTGATGTAGGATTTTTATTCCATAGTTTGGGCCGTTCATCCTGGTGTCACCAAGATGTATCATGATCTTCACCATCTATATTGGTGTCCAGGGATGAAGAAGGACATTTTTTGTTTCATCAGGAGGTGTTCCACTTGTTTGTAGGTGAAGTCAAAGCATCAGTGACCAACATGGCTTTTACATAAATTACCTATTGTCGAGTGGAAGTGGAATGATGTTTTGATGGTCTTAATGACCAACTTTCAGAGGTCGCCTCGAGGTAACGACACAGTTTGGGTTTTCATTGATAGACTCAAAAAGTTTTTTCACTTCTTTCCAATCATGGAGACCTTCATTAGTGATGATATAGGATGGTTGTACATTTGAGAGATTGTATGTCTACATGGAGTTCCGCACTCCATTGTTTCTGAAAATGATGCACATTTTACTTCTCGTGTCTGGCATGGGATTCAGAAGGCTTTGGGTACACAGGTACATTAGAGTACAACTCACCATCCCCTGAAGGATGGCTAGTCTTAGCGTATGATTTAGGTTCTTGAGGACATTCCCCAAGCATGAATTCTGGATTTTGGAGGGTCTTGGGAGAAGCATATACCTCTTGTGGAGTTTTCCTACAAAAACAGTTTTCAAGCGACAATTCAGATGGAACCTTATGAGGCATTGTACAGTAGGCCATGCTGATCACCCATATGTTGGATGGAGGTAGGAGAGATAGCTTTGCTGGGACCTCATCTTGTTCAAGGGACCATGAAGTAGATAGAGTTGATCTAGAAGAGGATGGAAACTGCACAGTCTCGACAGAAGTCATATGTGGATCAACGGAGACGACCTCTGGAGTTTTAGGTCAGGGATCATGTGTTCCAGCGTGTCACACTAAGGATGGTACACAAGAGGATTTGGAGATAGGGTAAGCTTTCAACAAGGTACGTCGGTCCGTTTGAGGTGTTGGAGAGAGTTGGGCCGGTTGCCTATCGGTTGAATTTACCTCAGAGGTACTGGGCTATGTACGAAATCTTACCCGTTTCCTAAATTCAACCTTAATTTTCAGACTGGTCTCGTGTCTTTCAACATGAGGGGGTTCATCTCAATGTGGAAGCTTTATTTGAAGAGCATCCTATCCAAATTGTGGATCTCAGAACAATAGTTCTTCGTGGCCGGTCTGTTCCTATGGTAAGAGTGATATGGAAGCACGGGTGAGTGCAGGACGAAACATGGGAGAGGGAGGCCGATGTACGAGCACCGTGGCTGGAATAGTTCATGGTTTCTTCTTCTATGAAACTCTTGGGAAATTAGAGGATTAATTTCTTTAAGGGGAATGTTTTTAAGAATTTGGACCTTTTTTGAGGTCTGTTTTTCTTTCTCTGGAAAATTTTGGGAAAAAAGAAGAATTTCTGGAAATTTTCGAAGTACATGTCATGTATGTTATGAGTACAGGACATGTACTTCCCTACTGCAGCAGTCCGTGTGATGGAAGTGTAGTAACCACACACACAGCTGTGTGGGTGTGACTTGGAGGCCGCATAATGCAGAGTATGGAAATAGCAAGTACACGCTGTGTACTCCAAAAGTTCACGCCGTGTATTTATTTTCATTAAATGCACTGGGGTCGCATCTGTTAGACAGAACTCAAATATTCTAGGTCTCGTTCATCCGAGAGAGTTCATATAGCCATGGATCTTCGACAATCCTCCAAGCCTCCATCCGTCCTCTGATTCAAACACCGTTGAATGTATTTTAATCGTATCGGTGAGTTCTCTCTTATGATGGAACTTCGTTTCATGATTCCTCTTCTTTTCCAAGTTATCATGGGTTGATCGTTTTATACGTTTTCTTAGATCTAAAACATTCCAAAGAGATTCCGGCTTCAAGGTTCAATTATATTGATCTCCTAACCCTACAATAGGTGGTCTGTTCCTTTCTGTTCAAGGTCTTTGAGTATTATGTGCAAATTTCACCAATACCATTGAACAAGGTATTGTGTGTTTACTGTTTTACCCCTGTTTTTTGCCTACCATACTTGAATGGAATTGTAGAGGATATTTGGATATGAATATGGTTGATTGCTATGCTTTGGATGTTTTTTTCCCATGAATTGTTCTGTTTATGACTATTTGGTCCTATTTAGCCTTTATATGCCTTACCTGTCTTCCATGCCTGTTGTTGTAGGACAAAGAGTTTGTATTATGACATGCTTGTTATGCTGTAAATTGTTTAGCCAAGTAGTTCTATAGGTTTACATTGGCTATATGATGCTGCTATGCTCGATGACATACACATGGCTGTGAGAACTTGGTGTAGTAGACTATAAGAGGAATTGACCGGGTGAGCTTCCTCAGAGAGTCTTTGAGCACTTTTGGCTATATGGGGATTGATTGAGTGAGTATCCTCAAAGAGCCTACAACCACATAGTTCTATAAGGGGATTTACCGAGTGAGATTCTTCAGAGAGTCCTTGATTGCTTTAGACTATAATGGGGTTTGACTGAGTAAGCTTCCTCAGAGAGTCTTTGATTTTATTGCTGAACTGTTTAGACTATAAGGGGAATTGACTGTGAGTGCAGTATTAGAGAGTCTATGAATGAACTAGGCAATAAGGGGAATTGACTAAGTGATATTCCTTATAGAGTCGTAGACATTGGGGCTATAAGGGGAATTGACCATGAAAGCTTCCTCAGAGTGTCCTTAACTACCCTAGACTATACGGGGAATGGAATGTTTGAGCTTCCTCAGAGAGTCTTTCACAACCTTAGACTATACAAGGATTGACAGTGAGCGCTTTTTTAGAGAGTATTATTATATTCATATACAGAACCAGAGGGGTTAGACTGAGTGTACTACCCAAAGAGTTTATTTTACTTTTAGGTAGGACTATAGGGTATGGTCATGAGTACTTCCCAAGGGGTTACCTATTTGAGGTTTAGCTATTTGATTCACTGTTTCTTTTTTGGAACTATGGATTGTTTACTGCTTAGTACTTTCCAGTTTACTACTTTCAGTACTTTTACCTTCCATATATTCACTGACTATTAGGCACAGATTTTCGGGTGGTTGCCTATTGGAATTTAGTCTCACAGCCTGTTTGGGTCATCCTTTTGGGCCAAAACATATTATATTGTTATATGTATAAATAAGGGAAAGAACCCTTATACTATACGTACTTGACATGTTGTGGAGAAGGAGAGCACGGGACGAAGCAATGGCTTGCGATGTTGAGGAGTTGTTTATCTTTATTTTTGTACTTGGTTTAGCACTGTGTGTACTTCCAGCCTTGTGACTTGTTTGGATACTTTCCTAGACATATGTGTCATGCATCATTTCATATATATATATATGTGTGTGTGTGTGTGTGTGCTTGAGTTAGTTATTATTCTATTCTTCTTCTGTTTAATGTTGTTGGATATTTCTGCTTCCGCTATTGTATGTATTGTTTACTTTCACTATGTACTCTGCCGATGAGGGTATAGTTTCCCCACAATCACACCCAAGGCACTCACTACTAGTTGGAAGCCTATAGCGTTCGAGGAAATGAAATTAAGGCCTTATGACCAACCAGGTACGGGGCGACTCTGGGTGTCTTTCAGAACCAGGACGTTACAATCAAATACTTTAAAATTTCAATAATAAGGTAATTACTACATCATCATTGTGTCATAAAAAATTAAACTTATTTAATGTCTAAAATTACTAATAAACTACCATTATGTAAGAAATAATTTTATATTTCTAATTAATATTTATATTCGTATTTAAATTTTGTGTAATCCTATATTAAAAAAGGATTAGTTATAAAACATTGAATTTAATTCTTTTAACTATTCTTTAAATAAAAGAATAATAAATATTCTAATCTAATCCAAGTCAACCAAATCGATCATATTTTATTCCTAAGGTTTTTTTTGATCAAATTACACTTATCCAATAGAATTAGGACATGTGTTAGGGTAATTATAATATCATTTTTACCCTTAATTACCGAATTTACTTTTCATGGTGGTAAATAAAAGTCAAACGTTACTATTAACGAGAATTATTTTCATCTTATTGAACCAAATTTTACATATTGATGTCAATATTATGTCTTAGATATTTGAAATTAAACTCCCAAAAGTGGTAAAATTGTGTTTTATGCAAATTTATAAATGCTCCTAAAAGGTGGGTAAAAGATGATAAAAAGTTCAATAAGATTTTATATATCTAAATTTATTATAAAATGAATCCAATGAATTAAATTTAACAAATATAGTAATGTGTATCTATTTTTACCTAAAATAAATTAAAATAAAATAACTAATTACTTAAATAAAATGTTGATTTTAAACAATAATGCAGTGTTTTTCACTATTTATCATAAATTGAATGTTTTCAGAAAAAAAATTCACCCTACATTAATTTTGATATTCCGAATTCAAAATTGAAGTACATTTTGAATAACAAAATTTATAAAATTTTAGAAAGTGGGTATTACTATTCATAATATCTAGTTTGATTGGTCGTGGTGTGTTTAAAATCCAAGTTGCGTACAACGCAAGCTACTGCATTTTTCAAAGGGAAATGTACCGTGAAAGCATGGGTTGTTTCATTCTACCCTCATTAAAATAATTTCATCCTATAAATTTCTAGAATATTACTCCATTAAAAGATTCTGGTGGTTCGTCATCATAATTTCTCAAGGTTCCAATGTTTCCTCTACCATTCTATGGTTTCTCCAAAGAACATTTACCAGACGAGTCGTCTGGTTTCTCAACAATTGTTCTCTTGTATCAAGAATTTTGACAGGCTCTTCACAATAAGACAGATTGGGTTCAAGTTCAATTTTCTCATAGGTGAGTACATGCGTTGGGTTAGGCTTGTATTTTCTCAACCATGATGTGTGGAACACATCATGAACATTGGAGAGATTTGTTGGCATTACCAATCGATCATCCACAACTCTAATTTGGTCTAGAATTTGGAAAGGTCCGATGTACCTAGGACTCAATTTACCCTTCTTACCGAATCGTGTAACACCCTTCCATGGAGACAACTTCAAGAAAACATGATATCCTACATGAAATTCCAAATCCTTCCTCCGATTATCGGCATCACTCTTTTGCCTACTTTGAGCTGCTTTAATGGCAGTTTGTATAATCTTCACCTTTTTTATTGTTTTCTCAACATGTTTTGGGCATATCAGTATTATTTCACCAACATCATCCCAACAAGTTGGTGTGTGACATCTCCTTCCATATAACTCTTTTTATGGTGCCATCTGAATACTTAAGGGAAGCTATTGTAATAGGAAAATTCTACCATAGGTAAATATTGATCCCACATAACTTGAATGTCATGTGAGCAATATCTCAATATGTCTTATTAGTTTTTAATAGTTCGTTCTTATTGTCCATCAGTTTGAGGGTGGTAGGTAGTGCTTAAACAAAGTTCAATATCTAATGCCTTCTAAAGAATATTCCAAAATATTGTTGTAAAAAGGGGATCGTGATCAGAAAAAATCGATAGGGGTACACTAGGAGTCTTACAACTTAATTTATATATATTCTTTCTAGAACTTTAAGTGGTAAATCTTCTCTTAGAGAATGAAAATGTGTTGACATGGTAGGACGATCAACAATGACCCATATTGCATCATTCCTTATAGGAGTCTTTGGTAGACCCATGACAAAGTCAATTGTAATATTATTCCATTTCCACTCAGGTATGGAGAGAGGTTGCATGAATCTTCCTGGATGTTTCCTTCTAGATTTCACTTGTTGAAAAACCATATATCTTGACACAAAATCAGCAATATCCTTCTACATGTTTCCTCACCAAAAATGTTCCTTCAAATATCTATACAACTTTGTTCTCCCATGGGGTATAGAGAAATTGGAGCTATGAGCGTCATCCAACAATTCCGTTTTTAGATCAGGTATATCGAGAACACAAAGTCTCTTCCCAAAATTCAAAATTCCTTCTTTATATACAAAGTCACTCAATCCCCCATCATTTACAACATTAATCTTATTTTGAAACACCTCATCATTTGTCCAGGAACTTTTTATCCTTTATATTAAAGATGGTTTGGAAACCATTTGAAATATTAATGATGTTTCACCTTCCATGGTTATTCCCATATCCATCTATACTAGATCCATGAAAATAGGATCCCCTTTAACTCTGATATAGTTCAAAACTCCATGATCCTTTCTGCTCAAAGCATCTTCCACCTTATTTTCCTTCCCCGGGTGGTAGTGTATTATGCATTCATAATCATTGATTAGTTCAATCCATCTCCTTTACATCATAATGAGTTATTTTTGGAAAAAAATATACATCAAACTCTTGTGATCAGTATAAATCTCACATTTTTCACTATAGAGATGGTGTATTCATATCTTCAGAGCAAAGATTATAGCTACTAACTCAATATCATTAGTGGGATAGATTTTATCATGATATTTTAGTTGTCATGATGCATAGGAAATAACTATATAATTATGCATAACGAAACAACCAAGTACTTTCTATAAAGCATCACTGTAAATAACAAACCCATCGTTCCTTGATGGTAGTGTCAAGATAGATGCATTGCCTAATATTCTCTTCAGTTATTCAAAAAAAATTTCACACTCTTGTTTCAAAACAAAATTAACCCATTTACATGCGATCTTAGTTAATGGGTTATCCAACTGGGAAAAACTATAGACAAAACATCGATAATAACCTGACAAATGAATAAAATTGTGTACCTCACTTATACTCATTGATAATGGCCATTCTTTGATTGCCTTGGTCTTTTAATGTTCAATAGAGATTCCATCCTTAGAGACAATACAGCCAAGAAAAGAAATCTCTTGAAGCCAGAATTCACACGTGCTAAACATCCCATAATATTCATTTCATCTGAGGGATTATAGAATAGTGTGCAGGTGATTTTCATGATCTTTGTAGCTTTTTGAGTATAAAAATATATAACCAATAAATACCTCAAAAAATTCATCAAAATATTCCTTGAAAAATATATTCAATAAATCCATGAAAAACGAGGGTTCATTACTCAATCTGAAAGGCATTACTGTAAACTCATAATGCCCATACCTTGTTCGAAATGCTATTTTTAGAATGTATTCCTTCTTCACACACAACTTATGATATCCAGATCGAAGGTCAATCTTTGAAAAATATCGAGCTCCATGATGTTGGTTGAATAAATAATCAATGAAAGGTAGGGGATACTCCTTCTTTATTGATATATCATTGATCTCTCTGTAGTCAATGCACTACCTCATAGATCGATATTTCTTCTTAACAAAAAGACCACGGGCTCCCCATAGAGAAACCCTAGGGCGAATAAATCCCTTATTACTAAATTCCTCTAGTTGTTTCTTTAGTTATATTAATTCCACAATGGAAATCTTTATGGGGTATTTGATATAGTCCTTGAATGAGGAATTAAATTGATAGAAAACTCAATTTCTCATTTTGGAGGATGTCCAGGTAAATCCTCTGGAAACACATAAACAAATTCTTGCATAATTGGTATGTCCTCTATTCGAACATTATTTTTTTACCCATAGTTATTTAATTATATTCTTCCCCAATAATTGAATTTCGTAGTGCTACTGGGGGAAGATCTAGATATGAATCAGGTGGCGACTTTTCTGTTCTAAAGATTAGGTACTCATTATCATCATCTAAAATTGTAACCTCCTTATTTTTACAATAAATTTTTACATCATGGTCCAAAAGACAATCCATTCCGATGATTATATCAAATTCAATCATGGGTATGATGATGAGATCTGCAGATTAAGAACATTTATATGACCTATTGGGAACTGATTCACAAAACATTGTTGTGATGATACTTCCCTTAGGATATTTGACAGACAACTCCCTTGTTTTGTAAAATTGAAAATATCTAATTTTCATAGAAAACTAGGAAGATATGAAATAATGCGACAATCCAAAATCAAATAATGCATTTTCTAAACTTGAGGAAACCATTAAAGTACCTTCGACCAAGTCTCTCAGAGCTTCAAACTCAGCATTAATGATCGCAAAAGCATGGAATTTCTCCCTTGGCCTTTTCTGAGGTAATTTCCCTTGGCGATTTGGAAATTAATTTTCATAATTTACCATTTCTCTACAATTTTGGCATTCTACATTGATAGTATCTTTCTTTCCCTTGCAATCATGAGCTTGGTGTCCGTTTTAACCACACTTTTAATATACTCCCATTCCCTTTAGGTATGTACCTGGGTGTTTCTTCCCACATTTACTAGAGGATGGATATTTAACCATTACCTTCTTCCCCTTATTTTGATTTTGAGAGTGTTCGGTAGATCTCTTCTTCTATAGCTTTGCTTTGAATTCATAATACTTTGAGAATTCCTTTTCTGTCTTGATAGCACATGAGATAATATCTTCTTATGATGAGAAGGATTGTGTGATGAATGCTCGATGGAGAAATGTCTTTAACCCATCAAAGAATCGATCAATCCAAATACTTGGGTTATATAAATAATCTGCTACATGCCTTGCTAACCTTTTAATGTTAGACTCATACTTTTCAATATTCTCATCCTCCATTTACCTCATACTCAGAAACTGTATTTCTATATCTGCTCGATTGTCACGAGGAATGTATTTTTCTAAGAAATTTATTTTAAACTACCTCCATTACTTATTCGATACATCTTCATCTTCCTTTGTGTTTTGGATTAATGAACCCCATTGATCTTCATATCCCATGAGGTGATAAACTTCCATAACAACTTTTTCCCTTTCACTACTCCCCAAAACATGAAATATTTTCTCTAAGAAATTAATCCATTGCTTAACTACTAATGGATTTGTACTCCCATTGAATGATGATGGTTGTTTCCTCATGAAGGTGTATAACATTGAATCTCCGATTTGTGGATCAGGGTGATCCATACGGGTATGGTTATTATTCTTAACCTAAGTGAGTTATGCCAGTATGGTGATAAGCTGATCAGCACCGGTTGCATCACAAGATCCACTATAATTATCTAGAGTAGGAGGTAAATCCCTACATGGATTATGTGCATTGGCACAGTTTCCATTCCTAACACTAGGCACCATTTCTAAACAATTTCATACACTAGATTACTTTATGAATCACGATACATAATTCCAAACATGTAAAATAGTTAACATAAATTGAACAGTTTATGGATATAATCCATAATGATAAAAAATGTTTTCCTTGAGTAATTATGTACAAATAAACCCTTCATAATTGTTTGTAAAGAAAATGATAATTATCCTAAACATATCTTCCAGGAGTGTCATAACCAAGAGTGTATAAAGTCTTATTATCCTGTACCAGGATACCCCAGGTCACGCCCAAAACTCATATTCAGAGTTTTCACTCATAGGTACATCTCTGCCAGAGCCACCTCTCTCTTCTTGTATCCAGAAATGGATGTATTTCATGGAAAATACACATAATCTCCACATTACTAAAATTTTAATAAGTTCTTCTATACCAATACTCAAAGACTATTTTAGTGTAATGTTATCTAATCATAGATTCTCTAATTCTAGTTTCCATGGTTTTTACCAAACATCCTATGATACAAACTTTAATGCCCAGACATCAGTTACCATGATTCGGTGCATTGTTACATAACATTGGAATGATACTAGGAATCATGTCCTGAAAGACTGACCAGTTTAGTTGACTTGGAAGTATTACATACATATATAAGTTTTACATTACATCCTGAAATAAAAGAACAACATTGTGTCCCATTTGGACACTATTATATCCATTAGCCTATTTATGCAGTCTAATCGTATTATACTTCTTTTCATCCTAGGAAAAATAAAACATAAGAAATGTGTGTGCTCATGTGCTCAGTAAAGATAACAATATAACGAAAAATGTTATAAATGTGGACAAACATTTAATGCAATTTATAAGACTAGAACTCATGAATTTTAAACATAAAAATCAACATAATATGGCAATGTTAAATAAAATAATTCCATTTACTTATTCACATGAATATTCTACTGGTCAAATAATCACATGTAATATCAATATCCAATTTCATAACAATGGAATGCATATATCCAGACTTTATAACTACATATTCAAGGCCTTGTTCCAAGACTAAAAATAAAATTTTGTCAAGGCCTTGTGAAAAGACACTAGTTTGTCTCATGAGGACAACCAGTGCATCGAAGAGTTATAGTGGACTCCACCCATCACTTACTATGTTAAATTCATTCCTCATATGAAAAAGCTTAAACATAACATAAACATTCGTATTACAAGTAGCAAACGAAATGAAAATAATTTATCCATATACTAAGAATAGTGTAAAAATAAAACATCCACAACCCAACATATCACCAAAACTTCAACACAATATGTAAGATTTGTATCATAATAAATCAACTTCAAACAAGTTTAAAATCCATCAAACGATGTTGACATAGATGAAATGAAAACTGTTTGAAATAAATAACTCTTTCTATTTTGAAATTATTTAAAATTCACATAATTATAAAATAATACATTTATTTTGAAATTTTTTTATAAGCTTTTATGGGAAGCTTTAACAATTATATAATGGCGGAAAATAGCCACACTTTCCATATTAGTTAAAAAACATTCTTACCTTAATTTTGTTGAAAATGTCATAAAGTATATTGTTTGGAAAATGACTGAAAGATTCCATTCAAACCATTTTATTAAATGTAAAAAAGGGTATAAATGACTTTAACACATAGTCTAGTAAATTGTAAAAATGTTTTGAAATAAATTTTAAAAAAACATTGATGTGGACGATAAAGGGGTCCTTGTAGATATTTACGTAAAAACAACATCAGATAAAAAAGAGATTGTGAAATTAACCCTTACCTTGTACTTTTCCTTAGTCGATCGTATGTTAAACTCTTGTATAATAGTTAAAACATTGTTATAAAATTATACAAGAATAATATTCATAAATATTATATCATATATGATCTTATAATATTTCTTTGTTAATAATATTTTAGTAGTATCATCGTTTTGGGAGTTAACTGATTCATTTTTCATTATATTCTTGGTAATGTAAGACATGTTTGTTATGGATAGGATGTATTTGATTAATATAGAGAATGATATTATGTTCATAAAAATTATTTTTAATCAGAAAATGAAAATTATTCTGGAATGTTAACTATAGAGAATGAATCTCATCGTGTTCGTGGAGATCATTATCTATACATATGTACGAGTGACAATAACATTATATTGATGCTGAAATCGTATATAATTGGATGATATATAATATATAAATAATCATTAAAATGTAATATTTATTTTTGAAATCAGTTATACTCATTATTATACCCATACAAATAATGAAATATTTGAATAAAAAACTACACCACGACGTAGATACCGTAAGACGTATATATGCACGCATGGTGACATTGTCATTCATATAATGGATAGAATAATGAATATGGTTGTACCATTTTTATAATAACATAATAGTATATATATGATACTGGATTTATTATTTTAGAATGGAAATAACGGAGAAAGAGGAAATTGATGATTAAAAGAACTCTAAAGAGGTGATGAAATATTTACCTCTTCTTTGGGTTCTTCCTTTTGATTTGATTAAAAGGGATCCTTAGGTTGACTTTCAGAATAAAGGAAGGCCTCTAAGATGAAGGGAGGAATGTGGGGAGTATATGTGGCTTGGGTTTTTCCGAACCAAATGGCTATGGAGGTGTGAAATTAAGATAAGGCAAAGTACACTTTTATAAGAGAGGTGAGGGTCAATTTAGGAAATGCTTGAAATATTATTTTATAATAAAACCATTTTCGGTTTATAATGGATCCAAAATAATTTCTTTCGAGGATAAGGTGGGTATGGGTCTAAAAAAACTCAATCTAGAGGTTTTAGATAGGTTTAGGTCACCATATTAACCTTATCTTTTAGATTTAACTCTTAGTTCAATAGTTTGACATTTACCATGTCTCTTTGTATATTTATATTATATGGTTAATAAACATACTATAACAATACAAGAGAACCCCAAGTTATAAATTATTAATATATACAACATTATCTATGTCCTTAGACTGAACCTAAGATTTTTAGGAATATTATATCAATTAATATTATAATATTTTTTTAATAAATCAATTATGTCAATTTTGACACTATTCAGTATTTGGTTTTTGTGAAAATAATAACATCATGATTACATCGAAAAATAATTATTTAATCAACCCTAACATGTCATATTAACCTATAAAGTTAGTGGTATTTATCAAAGTCCTCAAATTACATTTATTTTGATATCTATAATATCAAATATTTTAATATTTCATTAATAAGGTAATTAATGCAACATCATTGTGTCATAAATAAATTAAATTATTTAATGTCTAAATATTATTAATAAAAATCCATTATGTTGGAAATATCTTTATCATTATAAAGATTATTTATAGTCGAATTTATATTATTTTTAACCCTTTATTAAAAATGGTTTAGTTATAAAACATTGAATATAACTCTTTTAACTCTTATTTAAATAAAATAATAATAAATTTCCTAATCTCATACAAGTGGACCAATTGGATAATATTTTATTCCTAATGTATTTTTGTCGAATTAAAATTTTCCAATAGAATTAATATATGTGTTAGGGTAATTATAATATCATTTTTAACCTTAATTACCCTATTTACTTTTAACCATGGTAAATAAATGTCAAAAGTTACAATTCACTGAAAATTATTTTCATCTTATTGAACAAAATTTTACTTACTAATGTCAACTGTGTCTCTTGGATTTTTGAAATTAAACTCACAGAAGCAGTAAAATTATGTTTTAGTCAAAAATGTAAATGCTTCTAGAAAGTGGGTAAAAGACGGTAAACAATTTAATAAAAATTTATATATCTAAACATATTATAAAATGACACCAATAAATTACATTGAACATATATAGGGATAATATATCTATTTTGACCAAAAATAAATTAAAATAAAATAACAGATTACTTAAATAAAATATCGGTTTTAAACAATAATGTAGTGTTTTTCACTATTCATAAAAAATATATAGTTTTCAGAAAAATACAAAAAATTTACCTTAAGCTAATTTTGATATTCCAAATTCAATAATGAAGTCCATTTAAAAAAAATTTTATTTTTCAAAAAGTGGTTATTACTATTCATAATGGCTAGTTTGATTAGTCGTGGTGTGTTAAAACTCCATGTTGTGTACAACGTAAGCTACTGCATTATTCAAAGGGAAACGTACCATGGAATCTTGGAGTGTTACACTTTAGATTTCCATTCCCCTCAAGTTGCTTGAGAAATATTCTTATGCAATCCTCCATTATTGGGAAAAGAATAGCATAAAGAGGATCACCTTGTAAAACTGCTATTGTGCAATAAATATAACCCTAATGAGAGTCATTAACATGAATGGAGATGTGATCCATGTTAAAAAGAGTTTTAATTCTTGTGATAAAGAGATTATTAAAACCAAAACATTGAAGTAAATTAAAGATAACGTTGTAGTAAACAGTTTGAAAGGCCTTTCTAACATCATATTTATTTACATACTACCTCCCCTATTTTCTTTCATTATGAGGATATCGCATTAAATGGAAAGTTGTATGTATTCTTCAATGGATATACCCTTGAATAAACCAAATTGGTTCCATGTAAAAAATTGTTTTACATATTTTTCTTGTATAATGTTAATGAGATTATTAATAATTTTATAGAGGGTGTTAATAAGATTAATAGGTCTTAAGAGATGATTCTCAAAGGAATTAACAACTTTATGAATCATAGAATGAAATTGGGAATTGATACTATAAGGAAGAAACCCATTGACCAAGAAATGTTTATCCAACCAACAAACATCTGGTTGTATAATATCACAATAATGTTGAATGAAACCATTATTGAAACCATAAAGTCAAGGAGAATAGTCTAGGTTTAAGATAAAGAAATTATCCTTGATCTCATGATCAAAAGGGATACCGATGAGAAAAGTGATATCCTCATCGTTAACAATAATAGTAATGAAATTGGGGGTATGGACTTTATTGATAACAAGGCCATTAAAATTATTGCTAATGTAAGAGAAGACATGACTAGTAATACCATTCATTGTATCAATACGGGTATTCCCATATATTAAAAAGGTGAGAGGTTTACAATATTTCTGAATTATTTTAAGAGTGTTATAGGATTTTCTATTTATATCCCCATCTTTGAGCCATTTTATTTTCTTGAAGATCTTCTTATAAATGTTATCGTTAACAGAGAGTAAAGATATAAGTTCTATTGTGTGATTAATTTCATTTTAAGGATCCATAGTAAAATTAGTGCGAGTAGTGTATTTTTTAATTTGTCTAAGGTATTTCCTCTAGAAATACAACCTCACTATCAATTTGATTTGATTCGGATTTAAAACATCATTTAATATTTTGTTTAAGGAATTTTAACTTGAATTAACTAGAAATAAACATTACTATGGGTCATAGAAGACAAATAATTTTTAACATTTGTATCATAATCAAGATTATAATACATAAAATTATGGATTCTAAAAGTAAGAACCAGATTTAAGCATTAAATAGAGAGACAGAACAGGATTGGGTGATGTTCAGAGTTAAGATTGATAAGGGTTATCCTAGAGATAGTATCTCATTTATCAAAAGTTTTATCATTTGGGAAGGCTCTTACAAATTTACTAGAAACTACAATATTTTAGTGTATTTTATACCATGTGTATTTATCCCTAACAATGTTAATTTCATTTATATTATTATCTTTAATAGATGTTTTCAGTTATCTAATGGAGATATCAGAGGGACTCAGGACCATTCTCTTAGTAGGGCCAAAGATGTCATTGAAATAACTAACCAAAAAAATTATTTAATGAATTATATTTCCTTAATAGGAATGTTCAAACCAAATAGGTACCATATCCTGATATCTATTCATGGAATAGACAAAGGAGCTGAAAATGTGAGATTTTGGAAAATCAATTTCACATGTAAGCACAAGATCAAAAATGTTTTAACCATGAAAATTATGAAATGTAGAATTTGAAAAGATCCATAGTGCTTCAATAGAAGTGTTATTATTTCTATTTCAACTGAAATTATATCCACTATATAGATTCCATAATAATTTCATCAACATCATAACTCATAAAAATAAGAGTTTTTCATGTATATATATATATTGGTAGAGAAACAGGAGTCATAGAGATCATGAAATCATAAAAAAAAAACAATTAAAAGAATTAATATGAGTATTAAAATTGGATAAAATCTATATAAATCAATGAATAACACTAAAGGATGTCATCTTAGATTGAAATTATTTTTGAGCTATCTTTAAAAAAATCTTTAGGAAAATTTCCTTCCAACTTTGAATTTTTTTTATTAATAATAAAACTTTTTTAAAACTTTTTTTAATTTTAATTTTGTTTTGAAAACATATATTTAATATTTTAAAACCTTGATATTATTTAAAAAAAATAATTTTTTTAAAGATCATTTTTGAATGAAAAAATGGAAACATATTTTAGAAGTGGGTTTTTAATAAAATATATTTCCTAATGAAGAGAGAATAAAAGTCAGATTTTCATAAAAACAATTCCTTCATTATCTTATGTACCAAAGTGTGGATAAATGATATCAATAAATGAAGAAACATGAATAGACATTTGATAATAAAATAATGACAATTCTTGAGAGTTGGATCATAATATTTATTTATGGAAATTATAATCATAAACAACCACGTAAAACGATGAGATTATACCAATAATCTTGTACCACTTTGGTTACATTGAATCACTATAACCATGAGATACTGACATTTAATTGCACTTAAAAATCATTAAATTTTTTATAATTATGATATAACATCTCAAATTATAGTATATACACTTCATAAAAGAATATAGTAGCATAACAAAACATGTGTCTCAATGAAGGGAAATTTAGACAAAATTACCTTAATGATTTGGTAATATTTGAACCGAAAAAACAAAAGAAATATATATCATAAAATTTGTACATAAATACCATAAAACTAAGAGTAAATAATGTATATTTCATCCATCTACATTATATACACCACACAAAAGGAACGAGTCTTGAATAAGGCATAAGTCTCGTAGAAATAAAACTGAGACTAGAGATCCCCTTACTATATGTATGGAATATCATCATAATCACTAAAACTACATGTATAATAAATATAAATTTATTATAAATTTATAAAATAAAAATGTGAATCAATTTAAGAACATATATGATTTACGTATGACTATATAATAAATTTTTATTAATAATTCCATGTTAATGTAACATTTTGGGTGATAATGGATTTGTTTTTCATACGAGGTCTGAATTATTATTCCATTTCCTATTTCATATATCATGAATTAAATATTTATATAATTTAAAAAATTATTTTAATATCAGATATATTTTTTAAATTTGGATTTAAAAAATAAATAAAATGTAGAAATTGAAAATTAATTACACCATTCATAGAGATGGTAGGACGTATATATGCATGGAAGTTGCTTTCATTTACTTGTAATATTTTTTAAAGAAATAAATTTATATTATATATATACATATATTATCATTAACTTATAATTTTTATATAATATATATCACATAATTATATTAAATCAATACATTATACATTCCTTGTAAAGAACGAATGAATAATGCTACATTAAAAAGGTAGTAGTCCACACGTCTACAAACGATGCCATTATATTCCCACAAAAAGAAATGAATAAGGGTATGTGTTTTATAATAATTATAACAGAACAAATTCATCATAAAAATTATATATGTAATTTATAAATAGTATGTTCATCATTATTCACATCCATTAAAGCTAGTAATTGAGAATTAATTACATCGGTTCACGAGGCAGTACTCCACCGAAAAAAGGAACGATCATTACATATCCCTTGTGATGGAAGTGTGTTTGAGTGTAGGTGGAAAGAATAAAATAAAAAAGTCTTATTTAATTTATTAGGTATCGGTTATTACATAGTCTTTATATAAGATTAATATATGGGGTGGAGAAATAAATAAAACCAATGTTCTTGTGGAAGGATGTTACCTCATCTATGGGTAGCACCATTAGGATTGCATGAAATGGATTCCTTGGATGTATTTATTCCCAATGTGATGGCTATAAGATTAAATTATAGTTGTTTGTAGAAGATTTGGGTTGGTTCTAGTTGAGATAAATCACTTTATATTTGTGAATAAGTGAGAGGGTTGAGTTCCCTTTTTATAGGGGTGGAAGTGTTGCATTCTTCTTAATATTATACGGTGAACACTATTAAGAGATTTCATTTACTTAATGAGCCTCTAATAATGGTAAAGTTTCTATAAAACACCCGATATGATCTATATATGGTAATAAATTGTATTTTGGACTAGTTTATGGGTTATTTATCATTTTAATATTAATGTTTAACAACTATGTAAACTTGTGTCTTGTAATAATAAATGTAATTAATTTTAATAACATTTAGTAATATTTTTTGTAAAAAAATAATATTAACATAATATGAATTCTAAATTATTCAAAGTAAAAATAATTAATATAGTTTTTCAATTATAAACACATAAGTGGTAGAAATGGATTTATAATTAATATTGTTGACAGGATGAGAAAACATGTTTTTAAAGTGAGAAGTTCAAAAAATTGAAGTGTTTTTATCCAATTTTAATTTGAAATTTATTAAAATGACCTAAATTGTATTAATTGATGTATTATTTATCTTTAATAATTTAAAACCAAATTAAAATATAATTACTTATATAAAAATATTAGATGAATAAGTTGTTTTGAAATAAAATTCAGCGTCATTCAATATTCATCGAAAAATAAAATATATTAGAAAAATACTAAAAATTCATACAAAACTAATTTGAAATATGTAAATTCACAAATGATGTATATTTTACCCAAATAAGTCTTAAAAATCTCTTATTTTTCATGGAATATCATAAAATGTAGTACTTTTGAGGAAACCGTATTTTTCAAAACATAATGAATTTATCAAAAGTTATATATTTTATTATAAATATGAATATCTTATGTAAAAAAATTATAAATAATGTTTAAAAATTATTTATTACTATTAATATTACTATTTTTAATGGTTACGATATTAATTTCATATTTAAATCATTATAATAGTCAAAATATATTTCCTAGAAACTCAGATATGTGAGTCAGACAAGTTATGTCAATGTTTCATATTGCACAAGATTTAATTGATATAGTGTATAACGAATGATGAACATGGTTTACCATGAATCAAAATAAATAAAATAAGTTGAATTTATTTGAAAAAAAGTTCACAAAACCTCAGGGTGTTACAGATTACCCCCTTATGTAATCATCATAAACATACACAAAAAAACATTTCATCATAAACAATGGAAAGGAAACATAAAAAATAGTGTTATCTTATTATCAAAAGTGGTAAACATGGGATATAAATAAAAGTAACATGAGAATATGGGTGTGATAAGATGAAAAAAAACATAGGAAAACCATACCATATATATCTAATATCAATATCTTGTGTCATGGGAAAACGAGTGGCAGTTCGTAAGACATGAATCACAATGAAAAAAGAAGATGAGCCATAATTCAATGAAATTCAAATAAGTCATAGAATTTTCTCATACATAGAAGCATTGAATAAGTTATGTCAAGGATACCCACCATTATATTCATATCATGTTATCCTTCTTCTAACCACTCGTTTAACTCCTTTTATTATGTGATAACTTCCAGGGTTACCACTTTTCAAGTTTATTATAACCTCTCAGGTATCCTTTGAGAATATTGGACATGAATAATTACCCAATTAACAAGACAGACATATTGGTGTCACTTGTATTTTGACGTAACCAAACTACTTCGAAGGTTATATCAAAAACATTATAACGTGAAAACCTAATATAAATATTCTAAAATATCCTTAAACATTAATCATATCAGAACCAAAGAAAATAAATGTGATTCATGATATATGTATTATATCATAACCCATGAATAGATATGAAAATCAGAAACCATTCACCATATGATAACCATTGAAAATAAATGGTTTTCATAAAATAATTCATTATATAATAACTAATGGAAATGAAATAAGTTTCATAAACACTTGTACATTATAAACATAAACCATTCTGATATATAATTAGAATTTTATCCTTGAAAAATTTCCCCATAAAATCATAAGTATCATCAATTGATGTTATATTAGATGAAAAATGATTTTCAAAGGTATCATAGAACATTTCGGGTGTAAAATATCCACTTCAAATTTTAAAAAAATGTTTATAACATATAACATTTTCCAAATAAGTTTTATTGAAAATAAACTAAGAAAAGTATAAAAGATTATATTAAACCATTTAACTCAATTTTTACAAAAAACAACCATAATTTTAAAATATGATTTTTAAAATTACACATTCATAAAATATTTTGGATAGCCTTTACTTTTGTAATATCCTTATAATCATATATAGGAATCTTCAAACTAATGATTTAATAGGATGGTGGATAATAATATTTATATCGTCTAATTTTAAACCTAAATTCCACTCACATTATCAGTAATATCCAAATGGGCCTTCTTTTTGGAAAATGAAAATAATATTCATAGAATAAAATTGTAAAAAAAGGGTAATATTGACCTCAAAAAATTATAGATAAATATTAAAAAATTCAAAAACTTTTTTCGAATACGTGTATGTGGGATAAAAAGTGTTTTCGATCGAAGAGAGACATAAAGTTAGTTTACATTAAAAACATTTTTTTGGAGTGTCGAGTGATTAAATAGAGTGAAATGAAGGGAAAATATTTATCCTCAAGAATTATATAGAGGAATTAATTAATTTCCTGGTAGATTAATCATAATATATCATCCTTAAATTAATAAACACAAATAAACCCTATATACGATGATATAGTATCATAAACAACTTAAAATATTCATAACTGTTAATAATAATATCCATAGAGGAATAAAATTTAAATGAATTTTAACATATCCTAAGAGGGAAAAAATAATGATATTAAAAGCCTATGGGGCGTATATACACCTAAAAAAATAATATTGTTTTATAATATAATGTATGTCCCAAAGAGGAAAAATTGAAATTAAAAAATCATGAAAAAAATGGTAAAACTAAAATTGTAAACCCAAGGGAGTATTAATATTAAAATGGATACTTAATTACCTATAAGTTTTAGTATAATAATCATAAAACTCATTCATTTTCTGTATATACACAGTATAAAAGAAACATGTGGTGTATATAGCATTTGTCTCCTTAAAAAAAGTGAGACAAAAATCTATTACCATAAGTATTGGAAACCTTTTTACATATAATATACACATATATAATGAATATATGTTCTTAATTCATATAATAATGAACCATAAATATGTATATTATACCACATATGATTTTCATATGATCTCTTTTTACCCATTTTTTTAAAATTCATTTTCAAAATCATGTTTTTAATAATACATACTTTGTTTCTCATATATATTTTATTTGTTATTTTTCAAACTGTTATAGTCATCTTGATTACATAATATCCATATTTTAAAACATGATATTGATATCATATATATTCCATATATATTTATTAAGAGTTATTCTAAAAATGTTTTGATATAAAATGAAATACATCGTTCATGGAGACCACAGGCCTTACGAATGCATGTTCACTTTTCCATTTCATGAAGAGTGCATCTAATGAAATATAAGTAATATATTAATATTATAAAATAATTTTAACATCATATATAGAACCTATTTTCATTTAATTTTTCTTAATTACATTACATGTAAATCATTTGTGAAAAATGAATCACATCGCTTCGTGAGGTAGTAGTCCAACGTACACACAGATGATGTTATCAAAACCCCTAAATGATGGAATGTAAGAATGTATATGTTATATCATAATTCAGAAAAGTCTAATTATAAAAATAATATGATATATATTAAGTTAATTTATATTAATTACCAAACTAGTTAAATAGAAATAAAAAACACATCATAGTTGTTCGTGATGTGGTAGTCCACTATACTCATGAGCGAAGTTATTACATTCCATCAAGTTGGAAGGCATGAAGGTAGATGTGATATTATAATTAAATAAATATAATAATTTCATTAATAAATTGTATAATCATTATATACATAATTATATATAGTCTTCAATGTTTCTGGTGGAAAATGAATAATATTGGTTCGCAAGGCAGTAGTTCACCTTGCATATGAACAGTGATTTCGTATCTTGATTGATTAAATTAGAGATGGATATAGTTTATTCAACTAAAATAATAAAATTTGTGTATATAGGACATAACAGGTTATTATTTTATAATATTTTAAATATTTTTGAGGTATTTAGAATAATAAGTAAAATAAACACTCATAGTTAAAAACATTAACTCTTCTATAGAAAACCACTTTATGTTTAACATAAATCCTTCATAGATTTGATTTATAATATCAACAAGGAATATTGGGTGTGTGTAATTATTTAAGGATTTTTTTTAATTTAATGGCTGATCCAAATGGTTTTTAAAGATTGAAGTGGAGAGGGAATGAGAGTCTATTTATAAGGGAGTAGAGTAGTACACATATAATTTTTGAAAGAAAAAGGTGAACCCAATTTTTAACATGACACAAAGCTCCAACAATGGACCTTATAGAACCTAAAAGGATATATATTCTTACTATGTCCATAAAATGGATATTTTTAAATATAATGGTTCATTTTATCCCTTATCATTTTAGTTTAACCCAATTTTAATCCCATTTTAATCTTATCCACATTAAATAATTTTTACTATTACTACTATTCATTGTGGTCATAAAATTATGTTGAAATTATTATTTTATATAAGAAAATATTATTCAAAAGTTCAAATCCATTATTGAAAATTAAATTCAAATATTAGGAATATTATAATTTATAATAAGTCACAAAAATGTGACAAAAAATAAGTTTTCCAAAAGAAATGTTTTAAAAGTAGTAATCCTTTTTTATCAAAATTAAATATTTACTTATTAAAAATTATATAAATTTAATTTATAGATATATAATTATACTTTGTATACTTTTTAAACCTTTTTAAAAGAAAAATGAGCATTTATATTTTTTGAATAAAAAGATGGTTTTTTGATAAAAACCTGTATTTTTCACAATTAACTAAACATTTTATCATTTAATAAAATTATCCAAAATGTAAACCAAAATAATTATAAAATTATGATTTAAAAAATGAATTAATTTTTTTAATTTAAATTTTATAAAAAATATAAAATTAATTTTAATTTCATTACACAAAATGAAACAAAACAATTTATTAGAAAAATAATAACTTTTAAGAGTAAAATTTAATTTATTCATATATTACTACTTGAAAACATAAAAAATGAATATTAATTCATTTTATTTGATATATATTATATTAATAAAATTAAAATCATTAAAAATGATTTATTTAATCCTTTGATATTAATGATAATTTTACGCATAAAAATAGTTCGTTTGAAAAACCAATTCCTTTATTTACAAATGGGTTTTGCATTCAGATATAATTAATTATAAAAAATATAATTAATTTTATTCACATGTGTGAAAAATAAAATTTCCTTAATTATAAAATACTATCCACTGGGTACATTTTAATGGCTAGGCGATAATTGTTAATGTTAAATAATAATATTTTAACAGTATGTTTTGTTTCATTAAAACTTGACGTATCATGTAGAACAACCTATCAATAAAATTTAAATTATTTTAAAAATATACTTCATCAAATATTTGGGTGCTATGTTATACCACCATAAAAAAATATTCCTCAAAAGTTTCATTTTTTCTCGGTGGGGTTGATAGTTGAAAATTGTTTTTTGGTAAACCCACATTATAAAAGGTGACAAAAAATCCTCTTGGTAAGAGAGAGAAGAAATTATGAAGGTCATCTTCAATAACACACAACTTGGTTTCCAA
This sequence comes from Viscum album, assembly GCA_963277665.1. Lineage (NCBI taxonomy): Eukaryota > Viridiplantae > Streptophyta > Magnoliopsida > Santalales > Viscaceae > Viscum > Viscum album. The sequence continues at coordinate 1,661,060,442 of OY728153.1, forward strand.
ATATTATTAAATTGAGGATAATTTGAATATATACACATGGGAAAAAATCATAAATAATTATGGACAGTGATAGAAACCATTGATCACAAGGAAGGGAATGATCAAAAAAATTAATGACCGAAAATCCATAAATATAAAATTTTCGAAAATACCATTTATTTATTGGAATGGAGGGTATTATCCTAACATTTTATTTAATCTCTTTTTTCCCTAGTTCATTGATTTTCATGATATCATATAATTACATTATTTCATTCCATTCCCTAAGAACAATCTCATCCTCATTTTCTAATTCAATCAATATTCCAATTCATTTTTTACGCTAAGAGACGAGTTATTCATGATTCAATTAATAATAGAAAATAAGTTCTATAATATAATGATAATATATTCCTTCTATTTTTAGTTATTATCCAATATAAAAATGTTTATAACTGGTTATCCAATATTCATAAAATTTCATATGGTGAAGTAATACATTAGTCTATAAAACCTCAACCGATATTCTACTAAGACTTTTTCATAAAAGGTTATCCTTATAACCATTCAAAAAATATTTTATACATAAATATGGTCAATAAAATTAAAAAATTAAAATTAACATTAATCCTCAAAATATCATAAAGTTTCTCTTGATTTTCATATTCCAAATGGGTGAATTCCTAGGTAATATATTTTCTTGAATCATGTTAATAACCAGAATTACCATAAAACATTTATTAAAACATACATGAATTCATATTGCACTAAAAAATCCTAGGAATATTGAATATATTCAATATATCCAATAATTTTGTAATATCTGCAATTGATAACACACATTTTTTTCCACAAATCACTAATTAGTTCCAAGTTCATTAATACAATCTAATTTAATTTCTTTCCATTCATCATATCATTATCCCAACATAATTATATAAAAATAAGGATAATATTAATAGTTATCTTCCCTTAATCATGTTCTTCTATAAAATAACAACTTTATGTTAAATCATATTTATAGCTCATCAGTACTATTCAACATATTATTCCAAATCCTAAACTAAAAATATATACCATACAATCCATATATATTTCATGATTCCTAATTCATTAATTCCAGTATATAAAAAATGCATACATCCAACTACATAATTTAACAATTAACTAGGATTCATCATCTTATTCCATTATATTTCATTCTTATAATATGAAATATGAATCATATATTTTTATTCACAAACCTTTATTTAATCATTCTTAATAAATATAACAAAAAATACTATTAAATAACCCAAAAAATATTTATGTCATTCGTAGTCACTTCATTATCAGAAGTACAACCATTATTATAAAATCTCACTGAATTTCTCATGACCATCCCCTGTGGGACACCAATTTTCATCATGCCCGAATTTTTTATGTTTAAAAAATTCAATTATAGATGATACCACAAATATAAAATTATTAGTATCCATTATTCCAACCATAAAAGTTATTTTTCATTGTAAATTACATGTTTTTTTCATCTTTTCCACACTCAAAAATATTCTTTTTCTATTGATGCATTCCCTATAGTGACTCTTCCAACATTATTGAAATATAATAAATCGATTATTCATTCCTCAATTGTCCCCACCATCCAAACTCTCAAGGAACTCTATCCATCTATTCTTTTGTGAACCCAAGAGTTGGTTAATTTTAATTTTTTAAAACATATATCATGGTAACTGATTAGGAATTACAATAATATCATTCATACCATCTATAACCACATTTGGTATCTCATCAACATATTTCCTTTCAAATTCAATGTTATCCTTATTTATTCTAATTCATTCATTGACTAAAATAAAAAACCATAGTGTGAGAAACAATAATAATAGTGGGAAACCACATAATTATAAAAAATCAATTGCAAGATTTCTAAATAATGGAACCCAATTTTCAATCATTAACACATTAAGATTAATTTAGATCAATCATGATCTGTAGAGACCCGAACCTTAACGTACATGTACATAACATTACTTTTGCGGAATGCTTAGTACATAACAAAACACACACACAAGGACCGTAATAGTTTAGTGTCTTTGGAAACTGGGAATATAATCTTCTAATCGTGGTGAAAAATCTTCATCATCTCCCATAAAGATCTCCCTTTTTTTTATACCTAAAATCTTTCTTTATATCCTGGGGAAAAGAAAACATAAAATGGTGAGCTCAAATGCTCAGTAAGGGTAATCAAAAGAAATATCAATCACATCATATACATAAGAACATAGATTTTGGAAATCTTAACCTGCAAAAGAGAGCTCATAATATCATAACATGGGATAAATCATAGAAGTGAAATGTAATCCCAATAATCATAACTTAAAACATGAAACTATGTGGCATACACACATATTCATAGAGAATCATTTCTTGTTAGTCAAGACTCATTTCCAAGACTATCTTAGTGGACAAAGTCCCTTTCTGAACCTAGTCACCCTCGTTCCAGTCCTGTTTCACTGAACCGGTATAACCTACCATTCCAGCCATGTCTATCCCATGAGATATAAAATCTTTACCCAATGAATTGGAGGGAGATATAGGTCCCACCCATCTCTTAATTATACCATTCTTATGTGTGCCACAAAATCATAAACTATACATCATAGCATAACCCATGTAATAAAAAAGGGATTCTTAAAAAACATGACATCATAAAACAATTCATATAAGATAAAAAAATTCATAAAAATAATTCCATCACAACATAATCAAATCAATGTAATAATAGGGATAAAAATATAACCCTTTATTATCTTATATGGAAAATAATTTTGATAAAACACTTGAACTCCATTCTTGAGGAAAATATCCTTTCTTCTTCAAAAACATTTTTCCTTTCTTAACATGTCATACAACTTTAAACTAAAAGGATTTGATTAAAAATAATAATGAAAACTTGTAAAGGAAGCTTCTTTGAAATAATGTTTTAAAAATCCATTCATGCCGTATAAGTTAAAAAAACATTCTTCGTACTTTTGTTGGAAAAGTCAAAAAGTACCTCGTACGAAAAACGACAAAAGATTCCTTTCATATCCTTTAATAAAAACACACAGAAGGGTAAAATTGGATTTAAACAATTTTAGGTGGATGGAAATAACATTACCTATTGATGAAAACATGGATGTGGATGATAAAATACACCCCAGTAAATTTCAAAGTATAAACAATCTCAAATAAAAATTAGATTGTGATATTTCCCTTACCTTAGGTCCGACTTGCTTTGTACGTGTCCGAACCTCCTGTATAATGATTTAAATAATGTTATTGAATTATTCCATAATCATACTTATTTTAATGATATCATATATGGTCATATTCTTAGCTTCTTAGTAGTAATATTTCATCGCTACTTGTTATTCGGGTGTTTATAACTTTTTGTTCTTATGCGTGTTTTGTCGAATAAATTCTTATTCTTTTCTTTAGGTTATAGATACCTCCTTTCCATAATGGTATTAGTGTAATATATATCATATTAATTCATTCAAGTTATTTATATAATCATTATGAAATGAAGATCATGTAGAACGAGTCGCATCACATCGTGGAGACGGTATTCCGTACGTACGCACGAGTGATGATATCGTTCCTATGATTGTGGAATTGTATTGGAGTGTATGTATACTATTTAAAAATCAAAATCACTTTATAATAGTCATATATTGTCATTATTTACACCATTATACCCATCCAAGTAAGGTGGTGGTGGAAAATAGATTACACCACGGCGTGGAGACGGTATTCCATACGTACGCACGCACGGTGATTTCCTTTTTCCGTAGGATGGATAGAAGGTTAATTAGAGTTGTTTCATATTTATAATAACATATCAGTATATAAGAAATACTGATTTTATTACTTTATCATGAAACAACTAAAGAAGAAGAAGTTGAAGAAGAAAGAAATTGAAAAAGATCGGTAGTGGATATTAACTCTTTTTGACGCGCCTTCACTTATCCTCCACTTAAAGAACTAAGGATGGTCATTGAAGAAGACCAGGACCTCTAGGATGATACTAGGGAAGTGGAGAAGAGATTTTGGCAGGGGTTGGCCGATCTTGAATGCTCAAATTGGTGTGAGGAGGAGAGGGAGGAGGTGCCCTTTTATAAGGGAGGAGAGGGGCATCTTAGGAAAATCTCAAAATATTATTTTATATTAAGGTCAAATTCGGTTTATAATGGTTCCAAATGGTCTTATGTCGAAGCTAAAGTTGGGATGGGTCTAAATCCTCTCATCCAATAGGATTTAGAAAAGTTTAGGTTATTATTTTAACCTTATCAATTAGATTTAACTCTAAGTTAAATAATTCAACTTTTATCGTGTCTTTTTGTTTTCTTACACTATATGGTTAATAAACTTACTATATCAAGCCAAAAGAACCCCAAGATGTTTATTATTAATATATATATCCCTATCTAAGTAATTTGGCCGAACCTTAGATTTTTAGGAATTAAATAACAATTAATAATATAATATTTGTTTTAAAAACTAATTTATGTCAATTTTGAAACTATTTGGTACATGATTTTTATGAAATTTCTAACAGAATGATAAGTTAGAAACAAGTTACTTAAATCAACAATAACATGTCATATTAAAATAGAAAATTAGTGTATGTCATAAAAAGTCTCATATTACATTTATTTGGGCATTTATAACATCAATTATGTTAACATTTTCTTAAAAAGATAATTACTACATCATCGTTATGTCATAAATAAATTAAATTATTTAAAGTATAAAAATTACAAATAAAATACCATTATGTAGGAAATCTTTTTAGCTTTCTAATGAATATTTATAGTCGAAATTATATTATGTATAACACTATATTAAAAATGTTTTAGTAAATAAACTTTGATTTTAACTCTTTTAACTCTTCTTTGAATTAAATAATAATAAATGTCCTAATCTAATCCAAGTGGGACTAAATTATAATATTTTACACTTAAGGTTGTTTTTTATCGAGATACACTTGTCCAATAAGATTAGGACAAGTGTTAGGGTAATATTAATATCATTTTTACCTTTAATTACCCTATTTACTTTTAACCGCGGTAAATAAAAGTAAAAAGTTACTATTCACCAAAAATTATTTTCATCTCATTGAACCACATTTTACTTACTAACATCAACCGTGTCTCTCAGATTTTTGAAATTCCATTCATAGAAGCGGTAAAATTAAGTTTTATGAACAATTCAGTTTTTTTTAACTACCACTTAGTGGTTTCACTATTCATCAAAAATTGAACGTTTTCAGAAAATTACCAAAAATTAGGCCTAAGCTACATTTGATATTATGAACACAAAAATGATTTCTATTTTACCAAATTCAAAACATATCAGTTGCATTAATTAATTTAAAAATTTATTCCCATCATCAAAACAAATAGCGTGTTCTTAAGAGATAATAACTATCAAAAGATTGACACTTGTTTATATCTGGTTTAAATGTGAAATTAAATCCAATGACCATCATTGTATTAAATTGTAAAAATATATTCTAAATATACTTTAAAACCACTAAAATTAATAATTTATCACTATTAATTATTTCTATTGAAAAGGTTGTTTTTAATTAAAATTTAGTAATTTTCACTATTCATCAAAATATGAAAGTTATCCGAAAATCACCAAAATTTCACCCTAAGCTAATTTCGATATTATGAATCCAAAAATGAATTCCATTTTGAAAAATAAAATTACAAAATTTCAAAAAGTGGTTATTACTATTCATAACGGCTAGTTTTAATAATATTTTAATAGCATATTGTTGTTTAGTGAAACTCGTTATTGCGTACTACACACACTATCGAGGAAGGTCACGATTGCGTGTAATGCAAGGCAAATCAAGGATACATGTTGTGCAAGCTCCTTTTGGTGTAGCGTACAACACAAGAAATTAGTGAAATTAAAAAGAATATTTTTCATAAAATCTTGGGCTGTTACATTCTACCCCCCTTAAAATGAATTTCGTCCTCGAAATTTGTCGGGGTTATAAATGGTTTACTATTCGAAAGTTTCTTTAATAGAAACCCACATCGTAAAAAGGAATACCAAAACCAATCTTTAAAAATGAAAGTATGAAACGTAACGGTTACCCAAATAAACTAATCAATGGGTTTCCACATTGGTGAAAATATGGATATGGAAGAAAAATCTAACCATCATGTTCTGATGAAGAGTGGTAGAGAACATGGCTATGGAAAATCCAACAATCACAAATCCATAAATTTGTGATGATCTAAGGTACCATCTGATTAATCAGATATAAGAGCATTAGGACAACATTTTTGGTTTTCAAGATCGTTTCCCTAAAGTCAAAGAATTTGAATTTGAATAAATACTTACTTTATTTTGGTACAATCTCACTGTTGTTCGTGCCTTGAACAATTTCCACTTCATCTCTTAAATAAATTAAGTTGAATTTGTTATTCGTGAAGTTTTAATAGATCATGTGATAGAATGACGGGTCATTACATCTGTCTCAAACAAAAGGTTAGCAAAAATTATATACATAAGTCGATCTATAGTGAGATTAATCATATATGGTTCCTAAAATGGACTTATACTTAATATATCATACTGCTTAATATAATAAAACTAGTTTCTACTAAATAGGGACTTCCTGTAGGCCAGTGGTAGGCGATAAAGGCCAGTTGCACTTCGGTTGTGGGTTCGATTCCCACACCCTTGTCCGACGCGATGGGCTGTCGCCCGTCCTGCAGGTTGTCCTTTTTCTAAAACTATAACATCCCTTCAATAATATCGAAAAAACTTCTATCCTTAAACAATACTAACTTATTTCCAACATAATCCATTCCAATCTTTAGGCTTATCCATAATACTGTAGTCCACTCTCATAACATAGTGAAAACGATTACCAGAGATTTAATACCATCGTTGATCCCCATATATCATAAGATATGTTTTGTTGGTCACATTCCAAATATTCAAAGTCCTTAATCATGTATTCTCTTGAATACCCATTGAACCTTAGTGAAAATATGAATGCAGTTAAAATTTAACACCTTCCACATACCAAAATCCTCAAAATTCTATATACTCAAACCATGATATCACTTAGTCCTTATATCAATCATGAGCTCATGAATACTGTCAAATATTTTATTTTCTCGTTTCCCTTCATTATGCGCATATCATTCTTTTTCCAAATATATCTCAATCACTTTCCATGGTTACTGGTACCATAAAATTATTGAAATCCACAATAGACCAAAACATAAATATTCCAATATTCCGCGATACTATATACAACATTATTTTGGAATCCCATTACATAAACACTTAGTCATTCCACCACATCGTTTTCATATTCAACATCGCCAATAGTGAACGCATGTGACTTCCCTTTGTCATTTTCCTTAAGTGGTTGCTCATGTTGATCATCACTAACCCTTGGATTAGGGCATTTATTGGCATAATGTCCCATCTCCTTGCACTTGAAACATTGAAGTGTTGGTGGTGCGTTCTCTGCAGTGTTTGCTTTGTTCACATCATTAGAAACCCTTTTTCCATTACTTCGACACTCAGCTGCTCGATGACCTTCTTTTCCACACTTAAAACATTTTCTAGTCCCTTTAAGACAATCTCCACCATGCTTCTTTCCACACTTTGAGCATAAGGAAACATTCATTTTCTTTTCACCATTATTCTGAGATTTCTCCTTGAACTCCATCTTTCATTTCTTTTCAAAACCATGAGATGGATATGTAACACCAACTTCCATTTCTACCTTCATAGCACAACTCACAATTTCTTCATAGCTACTGAAGTCTCATATAGCTAATTCCCTTCAAAGACTCTGTTTTAAGACACTGAAAAATCGATCAACTTTACTTTCAGGTTGGATGATAATGCCAGATGCATACCTTGCAAGTCTTGTAAAATTTGCTTCGTATATACCAACAGATTCACCATCCTTCTGCTTCATCTCAAGAAACTCCTTTTCCAACATTGTTCGAAGAATACGAGGGAAGTACTTTCTGAAAAACAAGTTCTTGAACTCTTCCCATTCCATGGACTCAATTTCATCTCTTGGCCTCGTATTATTGATAAGATTACACCATTGATCAGCTTCACCTTCCAAACGATATACTGATAAGATGACTTTATCATGTTCAGAACATTGAAGAACTGAAAATATCTTTTCAGTAGTACTGATCCATTGTTCAGCAAGAAGTGGATCAGAAGACCCATTGAAAGAAGGTGGACGTTGCCTCATGAACGACTCAATAGAATATTGTTCCCTTCTCTGCTCATTTGGTAGCCCAGAATGATTCATAGCTTGTGTAAGTATAGCAATAAGATTTTGCACTCCATCTCCCATAACATTTGTTTGTTCAGGAGGGCAATCATTGCATTGTCCATTGCATTGATCAACACGGTTCCTTCGGGTTCCACCCATCATCTAAAACCCAAAAAGAATAGTGTGAGAGGCAAAAATCATGCTAGGGAAAACAACATAATAAAGGGGGAGTACCTTCAATGTCTAACATCTTAGGTTAAATTCTATGATCGTTACCGTAGTTCTAGGACTGTATCCTATACGTATACTTATCCTTAGGGATATCCCTAGACATACCTTAGAAATATCTCTAGGGATCTTACTAACGTTTTCGCATCCTAGTTTCCAAAGGTTGACTAAACCTTTCCTCTGATACCAACTATAGAGACCCGAAGCTTAACGTACATGTACATTACATTACTTTTGCGGAATTCTTCGTACATAACAAAACACACACACAAGGACCGTAATAGTTTAGTGTCTTTGGAAACTCGGAATATAATCTTCTAATCGTGGTGAAAGATCTTCAGCATCTCCCATAAAGATCTCCCTTTTTTTATACCTAAAATCTTTCTTTATATCCTGGGGAAAAGAAAACATAAAAGGGTGAGCTCAAATGCTCAGTAAGGGTAAAGAAAAGAAATATCAATCACATCATATACATAAGAACATAGCTTTTGGAAATCTTAACCTGCAAAAGAGAGATCATAATATCATAACATGGGATAAATCATAGAAGTGAAATTTAATCCCAATAATCATAACTTAAAACATGAAACTTTGTGGCATACACACATAATCATATAGAATCATTTCTTGTTAGTCAAGACTCATTGCCAAGACTATCTTAGTGGACAAAGTCCCTTTCTGAACCGAGTCACCCTCGTTCCAGTCCTGTTTCACTGAACCGGTATAACCTACCATTCCAGCCATGTCAATCTCATGAGATATAAAATATTTACCCAATGCATTGGAGGGAGATATAGGTCCCACCCATCTCTTAATGATACCATTCTTATGTGTGCCACAAAATCATAAACCATACATCATAGCATAACCCATGTAATAAAAATGGGATTCTTAAAAAACATGACATCATAAAACAATTCATATAAGATAAAGGAATTCATAAAAATAATTCCATCACAACATAATCAAATCAATGTAATAATAGGGATAAAAATAGAACCCTTTATTATCTTATATGGAAAATAATTTTGATAAAACACTTGAACTCCATTCTTGAGGAAAATATCCTTTCTTCTTCAAAAACATTTTTCCTATCTTAACATGTCATAAAACTTTAAACTAAAAGGAGTTGATTAAAAATAAACATGAAAACTTGTAAAGGAAGCTTCTTTGAAATAATTTTTTAAAAATCCATTCATGTCGTATAAGTTAAAAAAAACATTTTTCGTACTTTTGTCGGAAAAGTCAAAAAGTACCTCGTACGAAAAATGACAAAAGATTCCTTTCATATCCATTAATAAAAGCTCACCGAAGGGTAAAATTGGATTTAAAAAATTTTAGGTGGATGGAAATAACATTACATATTGAGGAAACATGGATGTGGATGATAAAATACACCCCAGTAAATTTCAAAGTATAAACAATCTCGGATAAAAATGAGATTGTGATATTTCCCTTACCTTAGGTCCGAATTGCTTTGTACGTGTCCGAACCTCCTGTATAATGATTTAAATAATGTTATTGACTTATTCCATAATCATACTTATTTTAATTATATCATATATGGTCATATTCTTAGCTTCTTAGTAGTAATATTTCATTGATACTTGTTATTCGGGTGTTTATAAGTTTTTGTTCTTATGCGTGTTTTGTCGAATAAATTATTATTCTTTTCTTTAGGTTATAGATACCTCATTTACAGAATGGTATTAGTGTAATATATATCATATTCATTCAATCAAGTTATTTATATAATCATTATGAAATGAAGATCATGTAGAACGAGTCGCATCACATCGTGGAGACGGTATTCCATACGTACACACGAGTGATGATATCGTTCCTATGATTGTGGAATTGTATTGGAGTGTATGTATACTATTTCAAAATCAAAATCACTTTATAATAGTCATATATAGTCATTATTTACACCATTATACCCATCCAAGTAAGGTGGTGGTGGAAAATAGATTACACCACGGCGTGGAGACGGTATTCCGTACGTACGCACGCGCGATGATTTCCTTTTTCCGTAGGATGGATAGAAGGTTAATTAGAGTTGTTTCATATTTATAATAACATATCAGTATATAATAAATACTAATGTTATTACTTTATAATGAAACAACTAAATAAGAAGAAGTTGAAGAAGAAAGAAATTGAAAAAGATCGGTAATGGATATTACCTCTTTTTGACGCGCCTTCACTTATCCTCCACTTAAAGAACTAAGGATGGTCATTGAAGAAGACCAGGACCTCTAGGATGATACTAGGGAAGTGGAGAAGAGATTTTGGCAGGGGTTGGCCAAGCTTGAATGCTCAAATTGGTGTGAGGAGGAGAGGGAGGAGGTGCCTTTTTATATGGGAGGAGAGGGGCATCTTAGGAAAATCTCAAAATATTATTTTATATTAAAGTCAAATTCGGTTTATAATGGTTCCAAATGGTCTTATATCGAATATAAAGTGGGTATGGGTCTAAATCCTCTCATCCAATAGGATTTAGACAAGTTTAGGTTATTATTTTAACCTTATCAATTAGATTTAACTCTAAGTTAAATAATTTATCTTTTACCGTGTCTTTTTGATTTCTTACACTATATGGTTAATAAACTTACTATATCAAGCCAATAGAACCCCAAGTTTTTTATTATTAATATATCTATCCTTATCTAAGTCATTTGGCTGATCCTTAGATTTTTAGGAATTAAATAACAATTAATAATATAATATTTGTTTTAAACACTAATTTATGTCAATTTTGACACTATTTGGTACATGATTTTTATGAAATTTCCAACAGAATGATAAGTTCGAACCAAGTTACTTAAATCAACAATAACATGTCATATTAAAATATAAAATTAGTGTACGTCATAAAAAGTCTCATATTAAATTTATTTGGGCATTTATAACATCAATTATGTTAATATTTTCTTAAAAAGATAATTACTGCATCATCGTTGTGTCATAAATAAATTAAATTATTTAAAGTATAAAAATTACAAATAAAATACCCTTATGTAGGAAAGCTTTTTATATTTCTAATGAATATTTATAGTCGAAATTATATTATGTATAACCCTATATTAAAAATGTTTTCGTAAATAAATGTTGATTTTAACTCTTCTTTGAATTAAATAATAATAAATGTCCTAATCTAATCCAAGTGGGCCTAAATGATAATATTTTACACTTAAGGTTGTTTTTTGTCGAGATAAACTTGTCCAATAGGATTAGGACATGTTTTAGGGTAATATTAATATCATTTTTACCCTTAATTACCCTATTTACTTTTAACCGTGGTAAATAAAAGTAAAAAGTTACTATTCACCAAAAATTATTTTCATCTCATTGAACCACATTTTACTTACTGACATCAACCGTGTCTCTCGGATTTTTGAAATTCCATTCACAGAAGCGGTACAATTAAGTTTTATGAACAATTCAGTTTTTTTTAACTACCACTTAGTGGTTTCACTATTCATCAAAAATTGAAAGTTTTCAGAAAAATACCAAAAATTAGGCCTAAGCTACATTTGATATTATGAACTCAAAAATGATTTCTATTTTACCAAATTCAAAACATATCAGTTGCATTAATTAATTTAAAAATTAATTTCCGTCATCAAAACAAATAGCGTGTTCTTAAGAGATAATAACTATCAAAAGATTGACACTTGTTTATGTCTGGTTTAAATGTGAAATTACATCCAATGACCATTATAGTATTAAATTGTAAAAATATATTCTAAATATACTTTAAAACCAATGAAATTAATAATTTATCACTATTAATTATTTTGATTGAAAAAGTTGTTTTTAATTAAAATTTAGTAATTTTCACTATTCATCAAAATATGAAAGTTATCCGAAAATCACCAAAATTTCACCCTAAGATAATTTCGATATTACGAATCCAAAAATGAATTCCATTTTGAAAAATAAAATTACAATATTTCAAAAAGTGGTTATTACTATTCATAATGGCTAGTTTTAATAATATTTCAATAGCATATTTTTGTTTAGTGAAACTCGTTATTGCGTACTGCACACGCTATCGAGGAAGGTCGCGATTGCGTGTAATGAAAGGAAAATCAAGGATGCGTGTTGTGAAAGCTCCTTTTGGTGTAGCATACAACACAAGACATTAGTGAAATTAAAAAGAATATTTTTCATAAAATCTTGGGCTGTTACATGATCATTATTTAAATCCATCATGATGGTTGGTAAAGAGTTTTTTAATCTCCAAAAGATATCCCCCTTGAGTGTTTGATTTGTTGTGTTGGAAGATTTGTTTTTATGTACCAGGTAACACTATTTTCAAATCTAAAACACCTTTTTAAAAGTTATTACCCCAATGTACTTTTGTTCTAGAACCTCATCAAAGTTTTGTATCTGGACAAGGATTTATGGATTGAAATACAATATATATATACTTCACTATTATTTAATGATATTTCTTTATACTTTGAATAACATTTTTACATATTCATACACATATCCCTTCATATATCCATAGTCATATCCCTAGGGATTTCACTGAGGTTTTCTCATCCTTTTTTGCAAAGGAAAACTAAATCTTTCCTCTAATACCATCTGTATCTATATGGAATAATTTATTTTAGAATATAAAGGATAAATATCATGGCACTACAAGGGTGGATACACCTCATAGGTAGATCAAACCACCATCCATAATGAGTTGGTTGCTCGATTCAAGAAAAATAATATTATTTCTGCTTCGGTAAATGAATATCCCTAATACATCACCCAAATAATATGGAAAAATCATCTATTAAATAATTTTGTTAATCACTAAGGGGTATCACATGATTTATATACTGAAGTGCTCGATTTAAATGTAATAATTGAACAAAAATATAAATTTATTGACGGCCAAATTTCTTTTATCATGGATTGAAGAAGAAGTTCCTAATACCTTGAAGAAGAATTGTTATCATATATGATGTAATATTAACCTATAATTAAGTCAATTAATGATAAGAGGAAGTTGTAGTTTGGAATTTTTATATATAAATCATCAAAGTAAACTATCAGTCTATGTTCTATGGAAGTGAAGAATGTGTTGAATGATCAAAGACTTGATTAAATAAGTACAATTGGAATTTACATTGAAACTGAATAATTCAAAGAAGGTATTGTGAATATTAAAGTGAACTATGAGGATACATCCAAAATTTGTATGGTTTAATGAATAACTAAGGAATTATTTAGAATTATATGTTATGTGGGTGATAGTAGTGACATGATATATTCCATAAGGATGTTATAGTTTTTTCTATATCAAATTCACTTCATGAATATATAAATATAAATATATATATATTATTTTATTTTTTATTTCATAATAAAACCTCTTTTATGGATTTTTATAGAAACCAAATTGGACCAAATGATATTTTTGTCCTGATGGTCCATTAAAATTTGATTTATTCGTGGAACTATATTGTGAAATCCCATTACACTAATTAATACCAATTATATGGAAAATATTTAAATAGTACTCACACCAAATATAGTACCTACCATTGATATAGTACTTAATACTGTACATTAATAAATTCCCCCTAAATTGGACACAAGGATTTAAACCCATGTTAGATTAATGATTATGGGTCTGTTTTAATAGTTAGGAAATCCCCCTAATGAACCTTTAATAACTGTGATATTTTATAGAGATACATGAAATTAGAGGCTCGTGGGGCTCATTTGGAGAAAAGGGTATATCTTATAATTTAAATATAAAATAATATTTATCATTATTACTTTTACTATTATATCATTTTCCAAAATGTTGTGGATAATTTGTATCATTAAATTTACAATTATTATTATATGAGTATAACGAGTATTTATAGAAGGAAACCAAATAAAATCCAATTGAAAGAATGGTTCTCCCATTTTAATGAAGAATAATATATTAATATCACTAATCATTTTGATTATAATGATGTAAAAAAACTAATGTATTAACACATCATGGAATTTCATATGTGGGAAGTGGAATGTTATAAAATGTGGTTCTACTCAAGATAGTTTCAAATTAACAAAGAAAAATAACACATGGACCGTTGAAATATTGTTTTAATCTCATAATACCAAGAATATTATCCTGTTGAATAAAGTGAATTCTTGAAGAAATGATATTATGGGATTGGGAAAAAAGATATCATTTGAAATCAATGGTATTAGAGAAAAAAATCATCATTTGTAAGAGTTAGAAAAACATGATTATTATATTTTTGGATGATATATAACCCAATCATCCAAGAGTTTGGAAGCATTACATCTCAAGAATCAAATTCATGATAAATTGGAGGCCTTCTCAATCAAATAAGTTGATTAAAAATAATTGATGAAATGATTGAGAAAACATTCCATATTATATAAGATACAAATATTAGATAACTCTTGTTTCCATTAAATATAACATGAAAATATAATATAAAATAGAATATATGGCCACATTATTATAAATATTATAAATTATATATCAAAATCTATTGTTTATTATATATTTTCAATTTACATGTTACCAGGATAAGGAATGTTAATCATGTATATGTGGTAGATAATAATAAATACTTGATCAAAAAATGAATATAAGAGCATAAAATAATATAAATTCAATTCACAAAGTATTTATGGATCAATGAATGTTACCAAAGAACATTATCATTAATACGTTATCATATTGAATGATGGTTATAATATAATTGATTGATCATGTTCATGCATTACAAAACAAAATTAATTTGATATATCAAGTGATATCCAAGGAAAACTGATAATGATATAATTAGATTAATAAAGTTCATATTATTTTAAAATGATTTTATAATACTCTTACTTAAAGGTAAAAAATTACATTGAATAATATGATTCAAGGATAAAGTCTCATCTGTGAAAACATCACAATAAAATAGTATCATAAAAATTTATAATTAAATAGTAAATAATAGTCTGGAATCTTGTTTTTGAGAGTGTAATATTTGGACACTAAAAAAAGGAATAGGTATATGTGTATGTATACCCTCTCAACCAATAATTACTTAGCACTATAAAATGTAAAACCATAAAAGTGATGTGATTTGGTGTAAATACAACATCAAATTGATTTGTATTGTTTAGAAGTAAATACATATTTCAAAATAAAGAGGGTAATTATTGATTATATAAAGTGTTTTTGGAAAATTATTTCTTCTTAGTAAACTCTACAAAAATAAAACCCTTTAAATACTAGAACAAGGGGTTGAAAAACATCAAGGATACTAATAATGTAAAACAATACGAGTGAAGGATTTAAATTAATTCATAATGTCATATTTGAGTGTTGTATGTGATAAAGAATAATTGGTTATCATAAATTTTGGTGACTTGCACAATGAAAAAAACAAAGAAGATTATGACGTTAAATCCTTAAATGAAGATGTTTTCGATAAGATCTAATTTTTTTATTAATAGAGGGATTGGAGAGCTAATATCATTAAATATAATTCAATTAGGGAAAAATATACTTCAATAATAACTTGAAGATTGAGTAATATAGAGCACACTAATCTTTTATCTCAATATGAGCCATCATCATTTGAAGAAGTAGTTCTAGATGAATGATTGATGAATTCTATGAATAAATATTAATATCAAATTTCAAATGTCTAAATTTTTTATCATGTATTAAATATTGGGGATCACAACATCATCATAACTAAATCATTGAATTAGAAAAAATATAAATTTGGATAACTCTTCCAAAATAAGTAAACATTGGTCTATAAAGCTATATGAAAGTTAAAGTTGTTCACATAGAATAATCTATTGTATTAGTGGTTATAAATTAGTCAATAATATTTCTTCTAGATATGGAATCTAAAATATGATTCAGTGGATGTTAAATATAAGATAAGATGTAATTTATTAGTTGATTTCATTTGGTGGAAGGATATAATGGAAAAAATGGATGGATTTTTAATTGTAAATGATAAATTAGAGTAATGCCTATTGAAAAGGGTTTTTATTGTCCTAAAACATATATGATCGATAGATTGTGAATTATCTAATACATACTGATTTTTTATTAAACAGTTGTTTTCTATCAAAATAATTATATAAAATTATTAATTGGTAAATAGTATACAATTTTTTTTAAATAAATGTTATCATATTTAGGGGAAGAAAATAGTAATAAATAGAGGAATATTCACAGTTAAGATTCTGAAAAATAAATGAAGGTATCGCATTAGGGTTTGGATTCCAACTCATTAATTGATTATAGTTTTGAGGAGATTTTATTTTAACATGCTATTATTCAAGATGATTTTTAAAAGACATTCCATAAACATTTTCTAGATCTAAAGTTGTCTTGAAACTCATTTAATAGATAAGACCCCAAAAAATGTCTATAAATTTTTAAATTATATGTTTATTGAATTTTTGAGGGCACAATATGATATAAATAAATCTAGTTTGATTTTTTAATTTTAATTTCATTCAGTTTATTAGAGATTAGAAATAAATTTAATAGTTTTAATATGTATTTTAGATTATTTTATAAGCCTAATAAAATGTATACATGTGGATGATTAGTTTTGTTAAATTTGGAATATTGTTTTTTTTAATATTAGAAAATAAATAAGGTTTAGGGAATATACAAATCATTCGAAAAGAAAATTATGATACCTGGAATTATAGGGGTACTTCTATTATCTGAGAAATACATTGATTATTTTGATTTTGATAGAGTAAATTGAATATAAATGAAGAAACATTCCCTATATGGT
The DNA here is from genome assembly GCA_963277665.1 of Viscum album. Lineage (NCBI taxonomy): Eukaryota > Viridiplantae > Streptophyta > Magnoliopsida > Santalales > Viscaceae > Viscum > Viscum album. The sequence goes on from OY728153.1 coordinate 1,661,077,773, forward strand.
TTTAATATATTTTTAAAGGATTTATTTAAGTGATCATTTATTTAGTACATTGTATTTATTTTCATAAAATAATCTATATACAGGTATGTTGAGGGAGTCACCCTACGATGTTTGGTGTAACAATTTTTAAAGTGTATCCCACATACCATGAGTAGTGAAATTCCCAAATACATAAAAAACATTATAGAATTCTCTAATTAGTATAATTTAATGGTGAAAATAACAAAATATAAAATTTTTGACATTCATATTAAAATTTTGGATTCTTTTGTTGTGTTATTTTTCATAATGGGTTTATATGATTATTTTAAATGTAATAAAAGATCAATCCCTTGAACAAAAAAGAAAAATTTCCGTACCGTAATTTATTCCCCACTCATAGGGTGTGTTTTTGGATATTTTTGTTATAATAGATAAAGCAGAGAGTAATCACAATGGATATGCCTCCAGAATCCTTTTTATATATTCAATGAACCTAAATAGGATTTTCACAAGCAGAGATTTTTCTAAAAAGAATTTGGATGCTAATTACATTAGTAAAAAATTGATTGTTTTTCATGTGATTTTTTCTAAAAGATATATGGGAACCCATCATGGTTTTGTGTGAGGCTACTTCATTCAAAAATGAGAAAATAAATAAAACAATTTAACTCTAACATAATGGATTTTTTTAGGGGATCATTCATAAATATGATCACATAGATTATGATGGTAATTAAATATTTTATTTTTAGAGGTTCCACATGTAAATGTTGTCATTTTTGAAGAATTGTATTGATTAATGTAAACATAAAAAATGTGTTTATTTCCATTGAGAACCAAGGATTCTATCACGACTGACTAGATAACATCATTAAAAGACATAATATGGATGTTATGGGGTATTCTTTAATGATTTATCCCCTTTTGTGATAGTGACGACTGAGGAGCTGGTACCTGCCCCCTCAGTAGAGGAGGGACCACAACTATTGTTTGAAGGTGTTTAATCTCATTAATTATCTCCCTTTTCTAACCATAATTTTCTTCCCTCTTTTCATCACATATATCTTTGACCTTGATTTTTTAATTTTTATGATGAATTCCCAAAACATTTTATTTCTTCCTTGAAGTCAAATGAGGCCTCAGATGTTCTAGATCAGTATTTTATTTCTCAGTTCAAACTACATATTCCTTTGGTTTATTCTCTCAATAGGTTCATTTTTTGGGTCTTGGATTTACACAATCATGAAATGGTCAGTCTTCTAGACAATAGGAATGTTATGATTCATTTTTTATTTTAGAATGACTTGGTTAGGTATTTTTCTAATACTCCCTTAATCTACCATGGATTTGGGTTCTACCTTTTTTAGTTTGACCTAGAAATTCCATATTTTGTGTGAAACCCTATACATAGTGATTTGGGTTAGTTTTATATAATCCCCTTACCATTTTAAAATCTCTTGATTATTCTATTTCAAGGGAACCTCGTCGGTAGATTTTGATGTTCTAATAGTAGAACATGATTGGTCTCTCACACTATTTCTCCTTGAATCTGTGTGGAAGTGGTTATATCTAGAATGCTAATTGAGTATATTTGGATTTTAGTGTGGGAATAGTTATGATATAAACCACTTTTTTGAGTTTTAGAATAATTTTTTCTCTTCCAGTATGAAAACATGCCACTCAATATATGTTTTTAGGAATGGTAACATGAACATTGATCAGTATTTTGATTAGGTTTTTGGAGGTAGTGGCAAGGGAACCATGCTTGGTGTTGGTGAAGGTTCATAGGAAAATATTCAATTGGGTGTTCTAAGGGATCCATGTAGTGAAATGGCCATAAAATGAGGGACACTGGAGGATTACCCCAAGGTGACCGAAATTTTCCATCACTTGATGAATGAGCTGTGAGGTACCAAGAATACTATGAAATCCCCATTTGGGATAGTGGGAGTCAAGGAGATATTTGTACATGGTGTTTCAGAATCATACCCCATCAAATCTATTTTGGTCCCCAATGATGGGGATATTAGAACTAGAACTAGAAACATCTATGAAGTGGAGACACAATTATTAAATGAAAGAGGATCATTATATCCTAGGGATGCATCATATTTGTATGTATTCTAGTGAGGAAATAGATACATGGGAAGAGAGTGTTCATAAGATATATAGAATCATCGACTTGGCCTTCTAGTTATGTCACATGTTAAAATGGAGGGTGATCATTCATGAGGTAATGTTCTGGAGTAGTATATAAGGTGTGGTGTTTTGAAAAGGCCACGCCCAAGTAAGAACATTCCAGCAATCAAGACTAGAAATCAATTCCAACATTTGGATAATGAGAAGATGGATCGGGAACATGAAAATTCTAGGGAAGAGAACTCAAATAGTGAGGAAGGTGTGCCGAGGGAAGTGTTTAGTAAAGAATCATCCTATCAATTTTTTAAAGATAATACAGATGAATTTTACGGTATACAGATATATTGTCCGTGTATGAGGATTGTTTAGAGCGGCAACCTGGATTCAGGGAGCTATATTTTGATGAAAAGTCTTCAGTCCAATGGTATATGGAAAATTTCAATTTACCCCTCCCCATGGATATAATATCCACCAAAATGTCAAAAGACAAGGTGATATATTGTCATCCCATGGTTTTCAGAATGAATGTTTCTATTTCTGGTGAATCTAATGATCTTGAATAGGAATAAGGTTAATTAAAACATAGTATTTAGAATCAAAAAGGCTTGCTGGAGGAAAATATATCCTCCGATGAGGTCATCCCCGATCTATCTTTGGATAAAGACAATGGGGATGCTCCCCTCAAGTGTTTCCTAACTAGACAGTAGTAGGGAAAAGTTGTAGAAGGTGTAATAAATGAGAAAACTCTTGAGGTGGATATCCATTAATAAGAGGGAATGGTGGAGGAGGTTCTTTTGATTAATTCCACACCATTGGAGGATTAAAAGATGATAGAATGATTGGTTCTTAAGGATATTAATAATAAGAAGAGTGCATCAATTAAAAAGAAGTATCCTATAATGATAAGAGAATCCAATGAATAGAAGATAAATTGATAGGATTACGTCAAAACAAGGGACAATATGGATTGTCATAATGAAGACCATGTAAAGGATGATCTGGAAACATAGGTATCCACCCTCTCCTATTAATTATTTAGGGTGAATCTTTTCTGCTTGAATATGTTATTTTCAATGGTTTTGTGGTTTCTTATAGTATTCATTCTTTTTAAACAAATTTTGTTTCTTACTTTTTCCTTAAATGTATTTTGATAATAAAAATATTAATTTTCAATCAGTATCAAAATTGTATTCACCTTGGGTCAATTTTGAGTGACACACTTTTTAATAATATATTTTGAATATTTATTGATCCATATTATATTAATCCTAAAATATTGAGGTAAATGATTCTTTTAAATTATAGACTGCAACCATTCCATTAAGATAATTTATAAACTTATTTTTCATGTTCTATTTATTTTATTTTATTTTTACAAAATCAATACTCCTATTATATTCTAGTGGTTTTATGATCATATTCAATAAAATATATAGTGGACTATCAAGTATTAATTTGATTTAACTCTTCATTGAAAGCTATTTTACTGATAATATTTTCAAAAATATCAATAAATTATAGAGTTTATGAGAGGTATTCATCTCATGCACACCATATATATACATTTATAGTTTTATTACTTTCCATCTTCTCATTCACCTACATCCAGAATATGGTACCATCCATGATGATGGTTCTTCATTTAATACATTACTTAATGTAAATTTCACTCTTTGGCATTGGTCATAATCTTTATCCTTCCAATATAATATCTTCATTCTCGTAATATTATTTATCTTCATCACTAATTGAGAAATTTTATCACCACTATCAAAATATAATCCATTATTTTAATTGAGGTGATTTTATTTTATTCAAAAAACACATTAAGTTATCTTTTAGTATTATCATTCATTTTAATGTAACATGTCAAATGATACCATATCTGTTCCTTTACAAATGTGTTCTTCATGTCTTTATCATCTTGGATCATAGTTACTTTGGTTGAAAAATAAATTTCCTATAGTCAAATAATTTTCACTACTAGATTTTTTATATATTGATGAACACCAATATGTTTATTCCATTATTAATTTAAATAAATCAAGTAATCATTTTGTTTATAGATTAATTTATATGAATTCTATATTTTTTAAAATCTTCATTACACAGTCATGTCAAGAGTCTTGGAATTTTTTCATTCCCTTTCTTGTGATTTAAAAGGAATAATATTTTTTGAGATGTTTTACATTTTGAAATATATTTAAAATCATATATATCTAAAACATAATGATCAAACTTTTATGAATTTGACATCAATATTTAATGCTTTAATGTCATTGGAAATCTTTTGTTAATCGTATTTATTGTTTTTATAATGATGTGTGAGTATTTTAGAAATAAGATAACCTATTCATCTTTAAAATTTAGATATTTGATTTTTCCAATAACAATAGTCTATAAAATAAAATAATGTATCATATCCCATTAAGTATCCCCCAATAAAACAATTATTATTATAGTTTTTTAATATCCTTTATAACCATTCATAAAAATTGATTATGGTTTAGAATCATATAGTGGTATTGAATATATTGGTTAATTATAAATGGTTCTCAAGAAGATGATAGTTTTTTCAAAAAAATTAATTATTTTTTCATGGAATTTGAAAATAGTTTAGTTATTTTTAAAATGTATTTTTTGTGGAGAAGACAACGTTTTTAATTTATTTGTCAATAAAATTCTAGATATAGTCTTTTATTAAAATATAAATCTTTCGTATGATATGTTATGTTTGGAAGTGAGAGTTCATAAATGTGATTCGATAAATTAAATGTTCAGGTAAAACATTTTTTATTTCTAATTATTTATTGGTATTTAAAAATAGATATTTTTCATGCATGGAATCATAAACTATTCATTAGGGAAATTATATTGAGATTTTATTCTTCTCCTACCCTTATAAATGGATGGAAAAAATGATTATTTATGAATAATAAAAATGGTAATACATCATTATTCATAAAAAATTTATCTAATACAGGTTGAAGATTTCATGGAGGATTTTATGGACATGTTTTTGTGTTCATCACATTTTATTCTCACTTGAATTGTAAATTTTACAAAGATGTTGGGACTCTATAAAATATGCTTCTGTTGTAATGTTTATCTTATAAAAATCTAAATTTCAATATAAATTTCATTCACATGATCCTTAGAGGTTATTTTATTGATGTAAATTCCTTCCACAGTGGTTTATTGTTTTCATTAACTATTAATTGGTTGTCTTGGGAAATTTGTTAGCATGCCTGAGACCATGTGTTATCTTTATAGATATTTTTGGATTGTGTCCCCTCAGAGTTAAAATGTTATAAAAACTAATTCAAGAATAGTTTTTGTTTTTTCTTATAATGTCTCTAAGGAATAGAGAATATATTTTTGGCAATATAGAATATAATTTTAAACAACCATAGCTAAAAATTTTATGGAATACCTAAACATATATGGTTGTTCATATTCAAATACAAGTTCTCAATGAACTTTCATATATGTTAATTGTGTCATGTTGACTCCTGGTGGATTGAAATTGAAATTCGATTTTACAAAATATCATGAATGGACATGAAAAATAACAAAACCATGGTTTTGGGGAAATAATTTACATACACGATTATTTATTTCAAATAAAGTAATTATTTTTGGGTTTTAAAAATAGATTTAGTAATGTTTCCTCTTAATGTTTTTTTAATATTTTAGAATGTTATTTTGGAATAGTGTTATACAGTGGAATATGAATCATTATATATGTGATTTTGAGTTAAAATTACTTTAAATACTTTAGTTACACTAGGATAGATACCCTAAGAGGGAGTGAATCAGGGCATGACAGATTAAAACAATATCCCATGTTGATCTTGTTTTGTTGTTAAGAAAAACTAATTACTCTCTATTTCGTGTATCAAAGTATAACCATAAATTAAATAATGCCTAGGACACAATAATTTTTACATGTTTCACCCTCACTGGGCTATCTACAAGGAGTATACACCATCAATGTGTCGATGTACCAAATCCATCAAAATCGCACTGTTGTTTACAATGTTCGGAGCTGACTCACTGTACCTCCTAGTTTACAATCACTCAGAAAATGAAGGTTCAAGGCTCTCTCAACTGAAGTGTGCTCAATTATTCTTCAGAATATCCACTCACAGTTTAAAGACTAATAGGTCCCTTCATTATCACAGAAGAATTATGCATCATTAACTATAGGTAGATGCTCAATTTAATTACAACTTTCACCCATATATTAATCCCACTTTTCCAAAAAAAACTGAACTAGGAAACCTTAAATTTTATGGACATAACTTCTTGTGCCTTGAATGTAATTCCCTTTCCTTTCACCCATAATATCCTTTTTGCGTGAAATCCCAAATCCTCTTTTTGTGCATCCTCTATAATTTCATGAAACCATCATTTTATGCGTAACGCAAAATTTTACGTGCATCATTAACTTTTACATGCAACACCAAATTTTACACAAAAATCCCTTTGTGTATTTTTTACATGCACCAAAGCTTGGATCTTCTCTAGGCCTTGATATCCTTTGAATTACGGGGTCACCTCATATTTATAGGCAAGATTGACCCCTATTTAAAAATCCCTCCTTGAGTGTATAATCCTCTTCTAGCATGGAAAAAACATCTTCCGTATAACACTGTATTTCGCATACTGCACCAATTGTTCATGCACCTCATTCCTTTTATAATTTTTGAACTTCTAATCTCGAAACACGTCTTGTGGGAAAAACTCCATTCCTCTATTTCTAGCACCACTCCAATTTTTCTACTCTATTTGTACCACCTCCAGATCAATCATTCCATTGTTGTGGTTATTTTTCCAATGAAGGGATTGTTAACAAAATCTCTTGAAATTGAAAACATTCCAAGAAAACACCCATTGTCAAAAAAATTGAACATCGTGGTCTTCTTTGTCAACAAAAACAAAACAGAGGGCCACTTTGTCAACAAACACAATCAACTCAAAAGTGATTCAATCATACCTTGAGGGATTTTTGTCCAGCATTATTTTAAATTATATGTTTTATTTTTATAGAAATATTTCATCAACAAGAGTTATAGAAAAATATGGTATATGAGTTTTAGAGATTAATCCAATGGATCCTTAAATGGTGGAAGCAGTTGTAAAATATGTCATGAAAATTATTGGAGAATTAAATTTTAATAATTTACAGTATTAAGATCAAGACATTGAATATAATAATTAAATTAACTATAATTAAAAATTTATTTTATGATGGATAAGGTAGAAGAGTTTTGATAAATGATAAATCGTATTTTCTTGTTTTTAATGACATGTAAGGCCTCATTGTCTGATTTTGGATCTTACCTACTTATTGTAAAATCTAATAAGATATTGTTGTCAATAAGAGAAGTATTATAGAATAATTATTTTGTTAATAATTTAATTTATAAGAACACCAAGGAATTAATTTTTTTAGATTAATTAATGTAATCTTTAACTTGAGAGTTCTGCTTTCTTGATGAGGGTAATACGTTTACTATGAAGTATATGCTGAAATTTATTAAGCTTCCATATTATGTTATTTTATTACTAGATAATAATATGTAATGGATGGTTGATATTAAAAAATGAAAAGATATATAGTCAAGGAATATTTTAGTGAGCATAAATTCTTATGTAGGGGTGGTAAGTATATTGGAAATAATAGAAATTGATATTTATTAATATTAAAAAGTAATTACTACTAATTTTTAACAATTTATAGGATGATATTTTTTTAGTGACCTAAAGTGGATGTAGATGAACATCTAATGAGATTAATCAAAAAAATAGTTTTATGTTACTTAGGAAAAGTATATAGTGGAGTTTGGGAATTTTAGTGGAGTATGAATCGTTAATTCAAATTTTCATTCTCCTTAGAAAACATGTTTCTGAAACTGGGTAGTGTGAAATTTGAATTTATTTTTTCTTCATTTTCATGATTGATAAATTTAATGATTTAACCATGTACATGAATAATGTATTTATATTGATAATTTAGGGTAACCAGTGTATTAGAATCATGAATTATTGGGTCTACCTTATCTATATGATATAGGAACACCTAAGACGAATTTAGGTAAATATTTAGGTGGATTTATGGCCTTTGGAAATTCATGGTTTGATTTTGATAGTTCCATTATTTTTTATATTTTATTTAATAATTATGAATCTCAATATTTTTCAATCTAGATTGGATAGTAAAATAAAAAATTATATAAATTTAATTCAATATTTAAGAATATTGGACCCTCATCATGGTGCCACAGCTGTTGGTGGATTTATGATTCTATATAGCATGATAATTATTCAAGGCATGAAAATTTCTTATGATTATTTTATTATTCAAGTAAAAATATATTTCATTGTAATTATGATATGATATTTTATTAAATTTAATTATAATATCCACTATTATGGTTGATGGGATCTCTTTGTATGACTAAATAAGAGTATCTATACATTCATTTTGGTGGGGGTTTTCATTATCTTAGTGAAGGTAAAATGGAATTTTTTTGGGGATCTATACGAAGTCACGTGGGATGCCTATTAATTAGATGAGTTGATGGGAAAGACCAAAATCTTCTTCCATGAGTAGTATATTTGTATTTAGATATTTTTCAAAAATATTTTGAATATTACTATAGTGAATAGATGTAGAGTTTTCTTGAAACATTATTCTTAGGATATATACTATTTAATAAACATTTTATTTCTGGAATCCAATATTTATATGCAACATATTAGAGTATCTAAGTAAAAATGATTAGAAGGGGTCTTTTTGAAAATATTTTCATATTGGTATGGACAAAAATTATTTTAAATATAGGATGATAGTAGTTTAAGGACATCTATTGACAATTTAATGTCCAAATAGTTAATTTTAAGAAGAAAATATCACTTAATGTTTAATTGGTAATAAATTTTCCATATTATTTTTTGTATATTTTTCAATGTATCATATCATTATGTAAGTTTTCAATAGAATGTTGAGATGGGTGAAGTATTCTAGTACCTATCAAATGATGAAAGAAAAGTGAGTACCATTCCTATTCAGTAAGTGAAGAGCGGATTTATCTTGAAGTAGAAGAATGAATTAGCCGAAAGGATCCGAGAGAAGGAGTTCCATGTTCCTGACCTATATAGAATAAAATGGTTAAATGGGGGAGACCAGAATACTTTTTTCTTTTATGATTTTGTAAAAGAGAATAGAACTTTTACTAGGACCAATTTTTTTTAAGGATAGTACCTATATTGGGTGTCATGATGTTTTGGGAGGTATGAAGAAACAATAATTCAAATCCTTTTCATTGGAACTGAACCCTCACATGAATGGTGGGTATCCAGAGGGAGAAGTTAGGATCATAGATACGATACCTTTCATGGTGTCTATCCAGGACAACATGAGGTTTGATTGTGTTCCAAATGATCATGATACTAATGAGGTGAGGAAATAATTTAACCGAAAATGTTCTCTCAATCAAGATATATTTATGGGGTTGTTTTACATATTTTACTGGCCTCTGATAAAGTGATATTTATTATAGGGAATTCATGATTTCGTTCAAGGAGGCCCTCTACCTCAGTTTTCTTTGACAACATCCTTGTTCCTTATCCTGAAAATCAATGATTTATCTACTATATTGCATTATCAACCAATCATCATGTCCAATTTTACATACAAGTTTCTGTAGAGTATCATCAGTCATCATATATTATATTTCTATCCCGACTTGGTGTTATAAGAGTAGCATGACTTAATTAAAGGAAAATTGATCTAGGAATTCATCACCTTGGATCAGGAATAAATCAACGAAGTTAACATCATGTATTATGCCTCAAATGTTTTCATCAAACTGAATATAGATAATTCATATGATTGACTTGAATAGGGATTTGTTCTAAAGGTTCTTAACAGAATGGGTTTCCCTATATGGGATACTGACCCTATGATCAGGAGATTTAATTCAGAATGATTTTATATCAACTTCCTAGGGAAAAAATGTCTTACTTAAAGTACATTATAGGATTATACTAGGTGATCCTTTATCCCCAATATTATTCACTCTCACTCAATATTCTCTCAACTAATCGATAAAAAACAACCTCTATGGGAATGAATTTTCCTACAACTATAAGTATCAGAATTTAGAAATCTCTCATTATATGTATTCCAATGATATGGCCATTTTCTTAGGTGGAAGTAAGAAATAATTTTTTGGTATTTGAAGAATCATGGATGATTACTTCTATTGGAGCGGAAAAGTGATGAACTATAAAAACAGTAGCTTGTTCGAGTCAAAAAGGTGTCCAACAAGAAGAACATTCTTACTGGAAAGAATTCGGGGTATCCAAATACATTATTTTTTGATATACTACCCTGGGTTTATGATATATCTATGAAATCTAGGAATCCTCCATTTAAACAAGGTGTTTGATAAGATCCTTAGTCGCATTAACAATTTGAATAACTATTTCTTGTCATTTGATGGGAGAGTCACATTATAAGATAGAGTTCCCCCTTCTATTCCTAGTAATATTTTATCTGGACATCCAATTCTGACTGTTTTTTTATGTAATGTTGAGAAATTGATAACCTATTTCATCTGGTATGATCATTCATACAACAGATATCATTGGAAATCATGAGATAGAGTAGTGAAAATGGTTTTTGTTGGTGGAATCAATGTGTTCAGCATCTCTGAGGAAATGCATAATCTTCATGCATAGAAGATTTTAGAAATTTTTGAAGGTCGGTGTCTGTGGGGATGCCTCATCGTGCATATGTGTGGGAATGATATGGGTTTGTGGATCAGGGGCTAATTCTCCTTATTGGTCATTATTCATCCACATTTAGTGGTTCTCCAATGGTACACCCGGAGGATTGTGGGAAAAGGCCAGATCATCATTTGGCATGATGAATTAGCTGGTAACACCCTAGGTTATCTAAGATGTAACTTGAAATACCTGACCATCAGACATGACATGGATTTTCAAAGTTTAACCAATTCATTCTTGAGAATCGATTAGTGTGCTTTATTTGATCCTATAAATATTTAGTCTACTTTTTATGGGTTTAAGTTCATAGGATCTACATCAAGAGATTTCATCAGTTGGGATTATTATTGTCTTGTGGCCAATTTCTTTGAAAATAATTCTTGGGGGGAGGGGGGGTTACTCTCATGTAATGAAATGCCTCCAAAACACAATTTCCTTATATGGAGAATTCAGAAAAATTCCCTCTCCATAGATGACCAAGTGTAGTGATCAGGTATCATCCTAACTTTAAGTGGTTGTTACTGCAGGGATACCAGACATGAAACCTTAAAAGATAAGTTTCATGAAGTAGATTGGGAACATACTCTATGGCCCAAATGGCCCTAAGGCCTTCTTTATTATTTTATTATGTATAATACCCCTTTTAAGGTTTGAAGGGGAACCCATACATGACCCGTAGGCCCAAGGCAAAAGGCCCGAATGACTTGAAATACATGACCTGAAGGCCCAGAGGCATACCATGCCCAATACATAACCCACAGGCCCAACCCACTAGAACTTTCCCTCCCTAGATTTTTCCTTCATTGATAACCTATCTTCCCACCTTGCATTGTTGATCGGATAACATTTCCCGGTACAATGCTGCACGGTGCCTGGTCCCGATGGCAGCTGCCATAACCTCTCATTCTTCTAAATCAAGTGAGCTCTGCATCTGGTGGCTGCTACTCTTGTTTCTCTGATCCTCATTTGAGGCCTGTTTTGTGTGAACTGGGCTACACCATGGTCTTTGTGGACCAAAGGCCCTATGGCCCAAAGGCCTTTGATGACTCGAAGGCCCTTGAGACCTATAGGCCCAAACCAGTGGCCCAAAGGCCTAAATCGGGTGAATAGTCCGGCTACACTATACAGAACAGTAACTGCTACAGCCCTGCTACGGTAACCCAAAAAATTTTCCTCCACCTGGTTTTCAACCTGTGTCTCTTGGATGCCAAGAAGAATCCCTTACCACTCGGGTATGAGCTCGTTGGCAGCACATACTCTATAGAATTACATTAAGTAGTTCACATGTCTCCAAATGGTTATTTCCTTCAGGATTCATACTCTTTTATCATTTTTTCCAATGGGGGAGTCAAGGTAGTCAATAATAGAAAGTGAGGATATATATTTTACCAGTGTGATAATAGTGCTTATGGATGTCAAGGAACAAATCTTATTATGAGGGGATAGGGATCTCAAAATCCATCTTAATCCTCTCGAAAAAAACTCACTGAAATTTCATGGCTGAACAAGGATTTGTCTTAATCCTCATCTTTTAGGTTCCAAAGTAACACCATATATCCCACTCGTAACATCATTGGGGACCAGCAAGGCTAATGGATTGAATGTCCCTCTCACAGATCAGGGAATTAACTCAATACAAGTGGATCATGTGTTGTAGGAACCATGTAGGGTGGGGGAATTGTTCGTGAATATAGTGGATCTATCATTCTATCTTTTTATGAATTTTTTGGTGGGTGTTTTTCTCTTCTATCCAAAGCTCATGCGTTGTTGGTATGTCTCATCTAGTGCAGACAAAATAATTTAAATATCACTATATATAAAATGGATTTGAAAATCATTGCTAATTAAATATTCAAGATCACCTTTTGTCCTTGGTCGGTCTCCTATCTCTTTCACATGTGAAAAATCTTAATAATTAATTTTATTGAAATTATTCAAACACTTCATGAAAGGAATAAGGTATAGGAATTCTGTGCCTTAATCGTAATGGATGACATGTCATTCACCTCCTTCTCCTCTTTAGTTTCTCTTCCCTCGATGGTGTGTATTTAGTTCAAGTCAATGCCCTTCAGATTCACTACAATATACCTCCTTGATGTCATCTGTATGTTGGGGACATCCCCCTCATTTGAAAATAAATAAAAATATGGTAAGTAAAGGAAGAGCTATTTGATGCTTGATAAATAAGAAAAGACAACTCCAACAAATAATACCCTTGAAAAAGATATATTTATATAGATTCCCCACATGAAACAATATATATATATATATAATAAATTTTAATGAAGTTATTATATAACTAAATTTTAGAGAAAATTGGGTATTCATACCTTTAGTGAACATCTTTAAGAAGAAATCATTATTTTAATTAAAATAAACATTGAATGGGGAGATCAATACAATTGGATTTAGATAAACTAAATCTATATGTTGAGGGTTATTTTTTTACTAAATATGGGTTTAATAATACACAAGATGGATTTTTGTTAATTTTGAATAGATTTTTTAGTTTTCAAGTGTTAGAAGTACTTGAAACATTGACTCCTTGATGTTTAATATGCTGATGTTCTTTGGAATGGCTTTGAATATGTTGAGAATTTTTTATAAACTCCCAATATTCCATTAATGTTTAATAAATGGGTTGATAATGGTTTTTGGGTATTTGAACGATCTAAAAAGATAGATAATGAAATCATGATGTTTTTAGGTGAAACCAAACCACTTGAATATTCAGACTATGTAAATGTTATCTTCTATAATATAATCATCATCTAGAGGTATATTAATCTTCATATAGTTCATCAAAATGGTCATCCATCATCAACATAAACACTATGAAATATTTTTAAGCATCAATGATCCTACATAACAGGTTTTTACCTCTATGTATATGTGGTTTTTATTCTATTTAAATGTCACCTTAGCCTCACCATGTGCATCAATCCACTTTGAATAACATTCATATAAATTGTATGATAATAAAATGGGAAATGTGTAATTGACATTTTATCCACCATAAGCATTTTTTTATATATGTAACCGTAAATAATTAGTGAAAATTAGAGGTTTCTATAGAATAAATTTATGTGGGGGTTTGATGATGTTGTGGAATAGAATCATATTTCCTTTTCCATATACAGTGATATTCTATGAGCATGTCCTTCTCCCATTATAGGGGGATGGACCTGCACTATCCTTTAAGGGATCTCAACCTAATCCATTATCCCCTATCCTTAGATCATATATCCTTCCTTCATTTGGATCTAACATAGCCCTAATATTCCAGAATGATTTTATCTATTCCTTTATATTTTTCTCCCATCCTTGTAGTTAAATTACACTTCCCATATTCTTAACATGACCCAAATATCATGATTCAAACATTGTTGTATGTCATTGGATTCATCCTATAGTATTGTTTTTAGAGCTTGGGGATTGTAGGATTGATTTTTAGTGGGACTTCTCAACAAAAAGAACCCCATTATTCACTTATCGTTGAAGAACAACCTTGTCGAGGCTTGGTCCATCACTCCATTCATCTATAGTCGATAATTTTTTTTCTTTTTTAGGTGGACTTATTATTTTCATATGAAACATGGCACCCCAACCATAGAAATTTGGGTGAGATTTCATAAACTCAGTATCCATTTTCAAAACCACCTTATCAATAGAATGTTAGGGAATATCATTGGTAGATATATTTTCTCTAATAGTAAATCATTGTCTATTTTCCACTCTATTTCTCAATGAATCTCCATTAAAATCGATGTGTCAAGTGTTTCTAATTTTTTATTAGATTTAATTTTAAAAATATTTCTGTAATAGGAAACTCATTATTTATTAATCATGGATGGATTTCTATTATTCATACAAGAAAATGTGGCATTTTATTACACTGTTTTGGAATTGATTCATGACCATCTTCCAAAATCTGGGTGAGGGATCAGAAATTTTGGTGTCGGTTTCTGGTGCATGTTTATGGGAGATTGTTTTTATTGGTGCTCCATGTTATCAATAAATTAATCTGGAGGGTTTACATGTTGGAATACATGAGTATGGGTTTTTTTGGTGAAATAATTTATTATAGCTATTATAGCTGAGCAGTTGTATTGAAACAGTGCAGAAAAGGATTTCATCCTCTAGAAGGAGACATGGTAGTTACCAGTGATTCTGATGGATGTCAACACATGGTTATATTGGGTTAAGACTTAGTGGGTTTTTTTTCCAATAGGTTTTTTGGATCTTCAAATGAATGAAATTCTAACATACTTTAATAATAATGTAGTGGAAACTAACAATGGTTATAATGTCCAGAAGGTGTTTTAGGGAGTAGGTTAGGAAGATGAAATAGTTAGTGTAACTAGTTGTGACACTAGGGAGTGGTTGAATCTACCAAGTGGGGAAAGGTCAAGAAGGGACAATCCAAAAATTATGGTTAGTAACCATATTTGAAAACTAGAGGTTGAGGTTTTGGTACAAGAATTAGTTGATGAGACATAGGTAAGTAACCAAACCACAATTCTAGTAATAAACCTTTACAATGTCCAAAGATATAATGGAAAAAATTCATAGGATAAGATATCAAGTCATGGTTTAGTGGATATTGTTGATGAAGTACATAGAGGAGGTCTTTGCAGTCTAAAGAAGTAGAATGGGAGGAAAAAAGACATTCAAGGAGCTTCATTTTATTAAATGGAAAGAAGACTAATGTCCAAAAGGACTACTCTTACTTACATAAGATTATGGAAAATAGTGCAACCAGAAATAATAAGGATATAGATAACTAACCCTTGTCTCTTTACTATGAAGTAAATGGAAGTTAAATCACATAGAATGAAGATCTGATTATTTAGTGAAATGAAGTTAATGAGTAAAAAAGTGGTTTTGATATGAGTGATCGGATTTAGGAGTAGGTGGGAGTTAATAATATGATAGGAGAAACAGATAATGAGGTTGGGAAAAAATGGAATCATGGTAGATCATCATCTATTCCAATGGGAAAATGTTAGAGGAGGAATTTTAGATCAATGCTACATTGGATGAAATTTAAAGGATGTTTGAGAGGATTATTCTAGAGAACACCAATATGGTATAGCGTGTATGGATAAATAATCAAAATCAAATTTGGGCAAGTAACTTCATTGAATAGATGATTTGTGTGGAAGAATTAATCCAAACGTGGGAAAATATGGCCTATATTTTTGAATACCACATCATGTATAACCATGACATGGAGGTTACTAATTTTTAGTGGATTGAATATAGAGATAATGTTTTAATATACAAAAACTTTATTTCCATAATTTGGTCACTTTATTTTGTGTTTAATAATTTCATGTCTTTAACCTGAATGGTTTACCACTTTTCCAAAAAATTGGTTTCCATAAAAAAAGATTATTTTTTCTCCATAAATCTTATAGTCTTTTCAAAATATTATATTTCTAAATACTACATTCTTGTGATGATTCAAAAACTGATATTTATGAATTAAAATATGAAAACCTAATAATGGTATTTGAATTTATGTTTAAAATCGAGTAATATGATCCTCAATCTTGCAAAATAAGATCATAACAAGATATATTCATCTTGAATTTTCCTAATATAATCTAAAAATGTTCAATCATTGAATATCTAGGATAAAAGATTAAAATTAAAATAATTGGATGAGAAAAATATAGAAAATATTATTATTTTATATCATTGAATATCAAATGAGAATATTTGAATTCTTTCATGGTGATCCAATTTTAGAATAAATAATGACAATGCTTGAGCTATAGTGAACTATTTTCAATATAATGATTTGGTTTTTTATTACAGGAGAATGAAATAAGAATATTAATATAGGATTGTGTTTAGAAAATATTCATTTGATATAGTGTATAATTTAATTATACAATTTTTCAATCTAAAATTTAGAATTAGTGGGTATGAATATATATATATATAATTTTTAATTTCATATATTTGGTAATAATACATACATTCAACTATTGTGGAAGTATTTTTGAGATAATAGATAGATGATGAGTGGTGTAATCTTTCTAACGATGTATATATAGTGTTTTTTATTAAAAAATGTGGAGAAGATCTAGTATGTGATTTTACAAGGTGAAGAAATTCAGTTCAATATTTTTCTTCGAAATATTTATATGGGGAATTTGATAAAAATATAATAAAGAGTAGAAAATTTTTTATGATCATAATATAATTAATGTAAGAAATGGTCATGAAATGGATATTATAAAAAGAAATTAAAAACAAGGGAACGCATGTAATTCTATATGACACAAGAGATGAAGGAAAAAAGTAAATAGATCAAGGTAGAACACATATGTACATGTTTCTAAGGAAAAATGAAACAGGAGATTATCATAAATGAAATACATGATAGGGGTTTTTCTATATTATAAATATTTTATATATTATAATTTTTAATCATTGTATATAAGTGGAAAATAAAGAGAGGTAATATGTTTTAGTTAGAACTATGAAAAAAAGAGACCAGTGACAAGAGAATAAAAACCATAACCTCTTGAATGTGAAAATGTAGGATCTGATATTGAACTAAAAAGAATTTAATATAGGGATTATTTAAAACAAATTATCTCCTACAATAATTTTTTTTTCATAATTTCAAGAATAATAAGAACCATAAGTTGAGTAAAGTCTTAACTTCTATTTTTTTTCAAATAAGATATGAAGATCCTTTGAAGTTATGTTGAGTTTTTTAAATTGAAAAAATATAAAGAACACAAAATATGATTAAAAATATAGGTGTTCATATTTCTTCAGAATATATGAAAATGAGATAAAATAGTTACTAAGATGTAATAATATTCACCCGGAGAAAAATAGGTAGTTGAAATCTTTATGTTGACAAGAATTAAATCAATTTCACGAGTTTTGGGACATCCTTATGTTGATCAATGATTAGCCTATAGGAATTTGACCAATGATTAGCCTATGGTAAATAAATATATATGTATAATGAAACACTTATATATACATGGTTTCGTCCCATATAATCTATGAGACTCATGTTATGTTGTAAGATGACAATGTGAAGTAATCACTATAGATTAAAACTATTATAAGAAGAACAGACAGATAATGACAAGTGAAGTATTTTGATATTATGTAATAATTGGTGTTGGAATTAATAATACTATTATTATAAACAATTAATAATATGGGGGAATCCTTTTCTATAGAGAATAAATAATCATGGCCTGGAGTGTGTCTCTGAATTGAACCTTATAAAAAACATCATGCACTTGTTAATTATTATATATATTTTATTTTGTTGATTTTTTAAATAACAGAATATATATCTATTTATTATTACAAAAAATATTGGTTTTAATTTATAGGAAGTAAAAAATCAATGGGGAATCTAAATTTGATAAAAATAGGAATCTATTACTTCACTCCCCCAATCACTCAGGTGTTTGTGGAAATTCATAGAATAATTTAATGTGGTATTAGATATGGTTCTCTCTGTTTGGATCTATTTTAAAGACCTACACAATTTAAAATTATTTTATAATATATGGATTTTTTATTTTTGAAGAAAATCCCCATATGGAAAATATATATTTAATTAGTACAATTATAAGTGTGTGTTTCTCATCCTAGAATATATAAAATATGAAAATGACGTCGCACAAGAAGTGAGGGATAACATCCTGGAATAAAGATGAATAACTAATACTAGATGTTTCTCATAGTGGTTAGTATTTAGTAAAGACATGAAATAATGATTTATTATATAGATCATGTTCCCGATATAATGTGACTCACAATATTAAATAAAAAAATAACCTCTCTTTAAGGTTGTGTGTTATTTGAATAGTGTTTTTAGGGAGTTTTTTCTCATATATTTGGGATAATTAAATAACTAGATGGTGAGAATTCTCAATTAATATTATATTCAAAATTAATGAAAATGTGAATTGATAAGTTAGTTGTAAAAATGATAATCTCCCATCAAATAGATTATGTTTACACATAATTCCCTATAAATTAGTTTTGAAAAATTCATTATAGATTATGGAAAATATAATATAATACATTGTTGTGAAAGATAATGCTATAAGAAAATATGAATTGAGGATATATTCTAGTGATGTACCTTATAAGTCTACTTACTCAGTCAAGGGATCTTAATTAAAAGAAAAATCCAATATAATCAAATATCGTGACACATTAAATAAATATAGAAAGTAACATGAAGTTGAAATTCAAAAGTTGATGTATGAATGGGAAATGGAATAGATAATTGGAGGATTAAAAATAAACTCAACCTAATGTGTCTTGAGGAGTAAAAAAACTATGAAATAATGAATTATTATAACACATACCTTCCCAATCCAATATGAATATATACATTTACTCTAAAAATTCAAATTGGTGTATTCTATAAAAATTTAATCATGTTAGTGGTAAATTAAGAATGAGTACTACTAGAGGTGTCGCCACTTTATGCTTATGTAAAAAGGTAACCCAATGGGATAATAAAATTATTTTCACAAAATATATTTTAAAGAATTGTTTCAACAAAAAACTCTAAATGTTGACAACTCTGTATTCTTCAAAAAATTGGATAAACCCATCAAATCATTATTGGTGTATTTGAGCATGTGTAGGAAGATATATTTACCAATTGGATTCCATATATTATATTTTTCAATAAAAAATCACGTATATATATGGTATGATTACACTAAGAAGAATAATAAACAGGTTTTTTTGGGTATTGGTAGTGCTGTTAGAGGTTCAGGAATCTCAAAATAGATTTTTTTCCAAACATGTCAACATACTCATCATTAAGAATATTTTATAAAGGAGATAATTATTAAAAAAATAAGAAAACATAATGTTATAAAACATGAAGAAAAGATGAAACAAAATCTATTATACAAGAATAGTTTGACTATTTAGTAAATATTAATAGATATTACAATGGAATTGAAAATTTTATTAGAGAATGTTTGTATACACTATTCCAAAATAAACACTTATAATTTTTAATGAAGATGACATCTAAAATCGATGAAAAAGAAAAAGCTGAGTTTTCCTTAAGGAGTAGACAAATAAACAACCCTAATAAAAAAAGAACTCATAATAATTCATTTAAGGATAAAATGAATGTTTGTGTAGAAGGATCTATCTATCTATACAAGCTCTAACAATGTGTATGATTGTATTACATTGAACGATGGATTTGGCATAAAACAATGTAAAATAATGAATTTATACCAACATATAAAGGTTGTTGAGAAGATGGGTTATAAACCAAGATGAATAAATAATGTGTGGATATAGAGTGATTGATTATATAACATGGTTCGTTGGAAGAGCTCATGGGTGTTATGAAAAGATAAAAAGACTTAAAATCACAAGATAGATCAAAAAATTACTATTATTTAAACTATTAAATAAGCTTAAAATGAAGAAAATTTCATGAATATATAAAATTATCCAACCAATAATCAAAATATATGTCATATATAAAGATATGAAAACACATTAGATCTATAAATAAGTGTGTAATATGATTGAAGAAGATAAATTAGAACACATATTACATCTATGGAGTGGGTAAGGATATACCTTTTTCACATATAATTTTTGTTATGGTTCTTCTAATTATGGGATTGAAGGTGTGTCATGAATAGTTAAACATGAAGAGGGATATGTTTTTTAGAGTTAAAGTTGTTTCATTCGTGACTAACTAGAATTTTAAGTGGTATTAATCTTCAATGGTTATCAGACATCATATATTATAAACATTCAAAGGATTGTGACTCTATAATATGAAATCCATTGTGATGTAGTATAGACAGAATCCATTAAGGGTGTAGAAACATTTTCATTTTGATGCTAATAAATAATGTTTGTTATCTTTATAATGAGATTACAGTTTTATGGTAGAAATATATTTTATAAGGGAATTTTATGAATATTTTAATAAGTTTTAGACATGAATAACCATTTGTTAAAATGAGTCACCTCTAGACTTTCTTGCCATATAAATTTCTTATCTGTATAATGGATTGTATCCAGAATGTCTTATTGATATAATTTCTGACTGCCATAATTTATTTCCATCAAAATATATTTTTATCATAATGTATTTCCTTTAGAATGTCTAACCATCAGAATTCCGTGACGTGGACTATGATTTTTATAGAGTTAATACTTTTCATTCAAGAAGAACTGAAATTTCAAGTGATATTTATCTCGAATTGGTGTCATGATTCATTTGTTATCAATATTTCAAGGATAATATTTCTAGAAGAAGAGAAACATGGAGATGTAGTATAGATTACATGATATTAGGGTGTTCAAACCTCTTTATTTCATTACTGAAAATCATTTTTATTATATTTTTAATGAAATTACGATTTTATGATATCATTTTATTTTAGAAGTTGTTTTGAATAAACATTCTAAGTGTCATACCTGGAATATTGTTAGTTCAAATGAATCATCGCCAGAATGTATTTCGATAAAAATGTATTGTAGGTAGAATTTCCTCCTTCCAGAATGTCTTACCTCCATATTCTCTTGCTGCTAGAATGTATTGATCCCGAAATGTCCTTTCATCAAAATGTCTTTATGAAATAATGGATTTTCCCCCACAATTAAATAACCCAAAACATGACTCATCGCATGGCATGAGTTAACTCCAACTTGTTTCACTTTTAGTTCAAATTAATCACCTACAAAATCACTCTCTACCTAATGGAATCACCACTACAAATAAGTTTCCACAATAATTTCTTGCTTCCAGAATGGCTCACCACTAGACTTAGTCACCCCAAAGGAAATTTTTTGTTTTTTCACTATTCAATGAATTATAATATTCAATGAAAATTATTTTAATTTTAATTGAATGGGATTATTTCATTAATACTCATTAAAATGTTTAATAACTTCATTGAAGAATTCAAGGATAATTAAATTGAAATAGATGATATTCATGTCTAATATTTAATGGGTTCATGTAGTGACTTATATTTTTCACAATACATCCTCATGCGTGGGTGGTCATAGAGTCATGAATTATTGAATAATTGAAGAATCATCATGGAAGAACTTATACACTATATACATACTTATATTAGAATGTGACGTAGTCGATCTCAGTGAAGATCATGATATTTTTCTATAGTCAAAAACAATAACCCTTCCCTTGTCTATTTTATAGGAACATATAGATAAATTGTTTGAGCTCCTCACCATTACCAATTTATGGACACTCAAGCATCTCGAGCATTTCAAATAATGTAGTGATTAATTTCATTATCATTATTCATTATATATTTTTTAATCCTTTTGAGCAGATTTCATTATGCTCTATATTAATATAGATATTGACTCCTACACTAGAAAAACAGAGTACATGATATTATCATTCATCTCTTTTGATATACTTACACATGATTACTATAAACGAAGTCACTATGTGTCTTGAGTTTGTTTTCCATACCACGAATAACTATGGAAAAACGTTTTAGCTTAGATAGCTTGTAATTTTTTTCTTGTATACCCATTCATTGTTTAGGATAAAATTATTATTATGAAAACTTCTTGACACCAAGTGATTTCTTAGTGGAGGTTATTATATATCAGCTTCAGACTGAAACCCTTCTTTATTATGCTGTGTGTTTTATTTTGGTTATATTCCTTTATAATATTTTAACAGAATTTTTTTTAAAAAAATTAAAAAAATAATTACTATGATAGATAGTCTTAACTAGTGATTATATAATTATTTGGTTTTATAATTTATTTTAGAAGATAATTTTTTTTCAAATTTCATTTAACTAATAACTAATCGTTCTTTGATAATGAATTTTAAAGATAAAACTTATATCAAACTACTCTTTTTATAAACTGGATGATTTTTCATAAATATATGGATTTTATTTTTACAATTTTTATTATAAATTTAATTTGGAACTCAAATAAACTCCCATATTATGTTAATAAAATTGACTAAGAAAGGGGAAGTTATCAAAGATGTGGATATTGAAATATATTTATTATTTTTAAAAATCACGAATTATGGACTAGTATAGGAAATAACTAAGTTTGTTGAATGATACTCACACTCCTATAAAACATATGAATTTTTTATAAATATAATATTTGAGTGAATATTATAAAAGTTACAGTTATATTTATTTTCCATGATCTATCATGATGTTTTTTTCAGATGTGTCTATGATCAATTTCATCTTGGAAATCTATTTATGTGTACCAACAAATATCCTGACATAGTTTCTTAAGAAGATGTGGTAGGTGTTAATATTCTTACCTAACATCAACAAGACACCAAAGGCTGTAAATAATTTCAATGGTCCTCAAGCACATTTTAGGTTGATTTTTCATTTTATAGATAAATATAAAAACCATGCGACTATAATAAAAAACTCAATATGATGAATGGGTATAATGAATTCAACATGAAACATATTTAATAAAACAACTATATCAGAGTACAATGGGAAACCAAGTGACATCCCCAATGGAATAAAAAAACCCCAGTGGAAATAAAGACATTAATTTACAACTCAAAAAAATCTCTAAGACCCTACTAAACAGGCCACACCCCAAGGATTCAATATGAGTCACTAAAGAATTGAGACACATTTCCATTACGAGTGTCTTGATAGGTTACATTGGTAAATGAACATTAGTCCCCTATAAGGTATGAGTCTAAACATTGTATGATTTTCCCACAGACTTATCAAATTAAAAAATTTGGAGAAAACTTATTAAAAATTTATATAAAATAGATTGAAACAAATTCACAAAAAATTATATCAAATACAAAATAGTCATCCAGGAAAAAAAATCCATCGAATGAAATAAAATAACAATTTAAATCCATTCTCAATTCAATTTTTCATACCCATTCCCTGATTCCACATATCAATAAACCCAAAAATCCATTCCCATGTTATAGTTTAATACCCATGAGTATTATCATATTCATCCACAATATCTGCACACAATGGCCAATGTTGAAGTCACCTAGTGGCACACACCCAGTCAACGGGGTCACATCATTGTACCCTAATAGAAAATGTCCCTTATTTAGGGTCTTGACAATAAAATGAACTCATACTAAATAGTTATGCCAAAACACATGCCAGACCACTTCATAAACTATTCATTCATCAATCCATTTCTACAGTCATTTTCAATTTAACCATTGAAAGTTTTAATTATAAAATATCTATTTTAAATAAGTAATTTGATTTTCCACAAAAAACATCCAATTTCCACAATTTTTGAAAACCATCACTAAAGATGATTCCAACAAGAATAAAACTATTATTTCAAAATAATTTAATGAAAATCATTCATTTAAAACTAATCATTCATTTTATAATCATGTGGAGATGAGAGAGATACAACCTACCAAAAAACCATTAGTGAAAATATTGAATGGATCACTAATCCTCTAGATCTGGGATTGGATATATATTCTTTTAAAATATCCACCAAAAGAATCAAAATTACTATTTGGAAACATATATTTATCCACAACATATTACATATAATATTCTCAGAAAGAGAAAGATAATAGATATAAGATGAATGACCAAGATAATAGACCCACCCAGGAACCTGAATCTCCAATGGACTTTTAATATGTTATAATATTCTCCTAGATTAAAAGGAATCATCTCTCAATCCATGGGAGGAAAAAGTTTTGGGGGTTATAAAATATAAGGTAATCTAAATGGGTCCAGAAACTTAGTCCGAGTTAGATCCTTAGATTTTGGATCTAAAACTACATAGTCCATGGTTTGGGTGCTTGGGTAGTAAAAATATGTGATAACCATGAATGATATATATTCTTCTGAAATAGCTAGCATGGTTGGGTTGTATGGTTGGACAAACCATGTTCCAACCATATATTTTCTCATTGTTTCAAAGTGAATAGTTTCTCTTAAAAATACACATGTTTTTTCTAATAAGTGTATTAATTGTGTGCCTACCAGGTCCCCACTTTCTTCCCATGCATGATTTTTATGAGTTTCTTCATGGTTTCTACTAACCATTCCCAAATCACGAACCTCCCAAAAAACCTCAAAATCATGGGAAAACTCCTAACAATTCTCAAAAAATAATCAAATATTTAAAGATACATAAAATATAAAAAATGATAAATAATTTAAAAATATGGGTGTGATATTCTCCCTAACATTTTTATTTATGTCCCCAAAAAGTAGAAAACCATATTTGTCACAAAAGGGTTTAGGCTATTTCTCAAACATTTATTTTTCACTCTCAAACATTTATCACTGAATCTGACCATGTATTGATATAACCCATAATAAAAAAATTATTTCCACATGACATAATTTATCATTCCAATCCAAAATCATTATTGTTACATAAATCAAAATAGATTTTGGCTCTCGAAAAATGTGATCTCATTAAATATAATTGTCATGATCTGGGTGATACTTCTTCAATAGAGAAACATTGAACACAATTTTCACTAAACATGATATTTGTGGAAAATACAAAAAATATTCAACATCAAAGAAGAATTCATTTTACTCAATAGGGCCCATGTATAAAGAAGATATAATTCCATGATTTCCAAAATTATGATTCCTAAAAACTGGAGAGATTCTCAAGAACACATGATCACTCACCACAGATGAAAATGGTCATCATTTATGATCTATATAAGCTTTATAAATACTCTAATCCATATTCATACTATCCTAGAACAATTGAATCTGTTCTACTGTCTAATTCAGATTTCTTATTCCATCTATTGATGGTCCATGTTTTTTCACCCAAAAAAGTGTAGAGATAAATGGAATCCCATACAATGTTTCAAAAAGACAAATACCTATCATGTCCAAATAAATATTTATTTATGAGAACTCGACTAATGGTATGTGATCCTCCAAAGAGACACCAAAATACATCACACATTCCCTAATAATGTTTTACAATATTATGATCATCCTTTCAGATTGTTCATCCATTTAGTAATGATATTTTTTACACATAGTCAACATAATCATAAGGGATTATTTTATGGATTTCCATAAAATAGACATAAACATAGGGTATCTATTAGATATAATTAATAATCGAATTCTATGTAGATTTAAAATATATTAGATATATATTTTTGAATTGTCCTATATCATATGGGTTTCAAAAATAGGGTTCAAATTTGCCGACATCATGATTCGATCCATAATTACCCATATAGAATCACGTTTCATAACTGTTCTTCATAATATTTCAAAAAACATCCATGGTTATATTCACCCACTTCCACATGATAAATGGTAAATACTAAAACATTCTATTTTTTCATTAGTGTTTCCTCATAATAAAATGATAGGTGAGGCATCTTGAAAACAATATAACACAATCGTTTTCATTCCAAACCACAAAAGAAATATTATTTCATATCTCTATACATATATTGAGTTCTTTTATTATTAACCCATTTCAAAAGGTGTAATGTATTATGAATTTCATCCAAAAAAACCAATTTTACAATGATCTAATCTCTATACCTAAAAAATAAAACACCCTTCCAAGTTTAATCCCTCAATAGTCATCCCACCAATGAGTCTTTACCTCATAGAAAAACATCAAAATTATATATATCTTATTCTTTAACATAATGATTCATATTTGGAACAAACAAAACTAGTAAGAAAACTCAAACATCATCCTATTCAGTACAATATAGGTTCATGTCCTATATAAAAAAAATTAGGTTCCACGAATTCAAATTTTCATTACACAACTAATTAAACAATATCAAACTTCATTAATCCTCATCCAGATTCCCTTTACTCTTTTAAATATTCATGTAAAATTTAAAATTTTCAATTTATTACATCCATCTGCTTTTCCATATACTAAAATTTATTTGTGAGAAAATGGGTTTCAAACTCTTATGATACATAAAACCCTTTAATTTATCACTAAAAATGTAATGATTCAATGTATTCAAATAAAAGACTATAATAGAAACTTCCAAATCATAAATTTTTTAGATCGTTCCATTGAATTGTAACTGTCATGGGATATAATAAAAAAACAAGATATATCTATAAGAAAATATATCCCAAACCAAATCTAGATTCATTACAATAGACTAAATAACCTTATCCAAACTATGGATATATATGGATTGGTTTTTGTGTAATTATTACCTTAATGTATTGAATGGAATTTTGACATTCCTCATTCAGTCATAAGGGAATTCCTTTCCACAAAAAATCTATCACCATTATTTCCTAACATGAAATTTTACATACAAAAGGTTTCTATAATCCCACCAATCCAAGGAAACTAAGTACATCAAAAAACATTCTTTTATGGTTTCTAAGAGATAAAACCTTCTATATTTTTATGATCTAGAGAAATTTCATTTTCATTAATGGAAAGGCTAGGAAATGTAGATCTTTCTTCTATAAATCACACTTTTATAAAATTTCATATAAATGGTTCTTGTAAAAGATTCCCTAAATTGTAGCCATGTGTTTCTCATGATCCACATTTTCATAGAATAAAGAATTATATCATCCAAAAAACTCCACCAAAAATGATACATATACATTTGAAATATTATATTTATTAATTCCATAAACAAATCTAATTCATTATTAATAAAAAAGGAATAAAAACTCATAGTTTCTATATCTTCCACAAAAAGGTTTATTAAATATATCCACCATTTGAACCTACATTGGGTGATATATCGAATGTGATTAAATATTACATAATTACTAGGATCCCCTTAATTGATCAAACATCTCATAAATACGTGTTATTGGATACCAACTCATTATAGTAAATTCATTTTGTTGATGATTATCAATAAAAAGACAAATATTTCTCTCCACCTTGTTCACAAAACTTATCGGTGCTTCCTATGGAGACCTACTCAAATTTAGAAACCCATTACTATAAAACTCTTATATTTGATCCTTCAATTCCATTAAATATATTGGTTTCATATTAGACGATATAATAGAAATAATACTGGCCCCTAGTATGAGATCATTCATAATCACTAATTTTCTCTTAGGTAGAACCCATGAGAAATTTTTATGAAAAAAATCAAGATTCTAATCCAATATGGATAGAAAATCTCAATTCCATGTAACATCTACATCTTCCAAAACAACTATTAACATATTATAAGTAATAGTTCCAACCACCTATACCAAGGTTCCATATGAACCTACATACACTATTCAATATCTTCCAAATAGAATCTTAACACCATAAAATGATTTGAAAGATACCTATTGTATATGAAACCCGATATGGGCCCCAAATTCTATCAGCCAATACATTCACATAATAAATTCATATAAATCCTTCGATATCACAATGATCTACCATATCGACTTAATCCCATCAATTTTTAACAAACACAGTGCACATTTCAAGGTTCTAAACTCTTATTTTCCCAATATTTTTTGGAGTTTCAAAACATAATACATCTTATGAACTTGTAAACCCATCATATAAGGGACACAAGATGAAGTAAACAAGTTGGATGTGATTGAGACAGATAAATATTTCACAAGATATGAAATCAAAATAATTATGCCTCTCAGTATTTAAGGTCTTGATTTTTCATCCAAGATTCGTTTCTCAATTCCATACAATTTCTTACTCAGTGAATGTTTCTCATTTTAATCCAATTAAGATTTCACTGGTTGGTAGCCATATTTTTTTAGAATCCATATCGCTCTATCAGTTCTATTGATGGGATCTATTTTTTATAATTATCCCATTGAATAATATGATTCTTTTTAATTATGTTATTTGTTTCTAGAACCCATCATTTTTGAAATGTGATAATAGTGTGTAATATGACCAATCTGGTTGTAATTGAGTGGTTTTCTAGATCGTTTTGTGGAATCTCATTTCATACGCTCAAAGAACATCATTGAAAACAACCAAGATTACACATTGGTCAATGTGGATGGTTGTTCGATCCCATATATAGTATGATTCAGAGATATACCACTAACTTTAAATTTTCCACTCCTCTTGTGGTTCCTAGTATTGGAGTTCCCACATGTTCCCTTAGGAATAAACATTCTTTATCCACCCATATTTCCCAAGATGTCTCTTTCTTCCACCACCACTCCATTGACCAAATTTTTATAATTTGTAATACATATAATATAAATTACTAAGGGAATTTATGGTTTCAACCCTCATTCAAAATATAAATCCTTTAAGGATGAATCAACTACAATTACAAATGCTAAATGAAAAAAATAGATAAACATGAAGCATACTCTCTTATTGAGATATTCTACTTTATAAAATAAAATAAAATCATTGTTCTAGTAATTATGAATGTTTGAGGATAAATTTTTTTTAAAAAATTATTGTAAATACATTCGTGCCATTCCATGGTCTATTTTATCCAAAAATGATAAATGCCACCAATGGCATGTTATATCCTCAGGAATATAAGATTCCATCATCAGAATCTCTTCAGATTATTTCATAAGGTAATCCATGATTCAATTCATTCTATTTAACCATACATAATCTATTTATTTCTCCAAATCACCCAAAAGTTAGGTGGATTATACTACTATAACTGATGAAAATAATCCTCTTATCTTAGATTATCCTTTTAATTTCATCTCTCCATGGACTGGAAAGGCTGGATATTACTATGGACCAATTTTTGGTACAACATTGGTTCAGTTGAAACCACATTCTCATCATCTCCTCTGGGATGATTCCTATGGGGCATACCCAATGTCATTCTATATAAGAAAAGCAATCTAAACTTTGTCTAACTCTCTATAAACTGATGTCTTAGCTATTTAAAATTACCATTTCAAGAATTTCCACCACTATGTTTATTGAAGATAAACTATTTTATGAATTTTAAAAATACCTCCATCATGGATTTTCAAAAAAACATCTTTTGAAATCATTTCCAATAGTTTTCAAAAATAATTAATTTTTACCATTTCCATAATTCATTAATTTAATAATTTACGATGAAATCATATTGGTAATTTTTAGAATCAAATGATGTCATGTAAATATCATCGGCTAATCTTAAGAAAATGAGGTTGAAACTATCCTAGATGTGTCTAGAAATACTAATATACCAAAACTCCTTGGTAAAATGGATTTTAACCTAAAGTGGTAATATATTCCTTTGTATTCTCAACATTTCAAGTTTAAACAATCCTATCACCTTACTACCATCCAAAAATAGAGATTAACATATCAATAATAATACAGTTTCTAAATCTATGACTCAAAAAAATTGATTCCTTAGGATTTAGAAAACTAACACCATTGGTAACATCCTTTACCTAACCCATTGGCTTGGGAAAATGTGGTGGGTGTTATTGGATTTTGGTTATATCCCTAAGACAGAAAAGGCAGGAAATAATTGTTTATGTCTAAAAGAACATTGGGAAAAAAATTTCCCTTTGAAATATAAACATAAAAACCTCAAGAATATAACATATATACCGCTATATGATGCATGATTACAAATAATAAAATATGAAACATAACCAAGACAACAACCATATCATTTTACAAGAAGAAAAAAATGACATAATCAAAGGATTATAGACAAAAAACGCCAAATATATCAATAAGTAACTCCAAACAAGATCCATGATCCCACTCGACATGACACACCCACCTTATTAAGAAACATCACTAAATAACTGAGATACCATGCCTTTTCCTATGTCCCAATATATGACATTTGAAAACTCATAGTACTACCACATAAAGGGGTGGTTCTAAATACAATTAGATTTCACAAATGACATCCAAAATCATTCCAACGGTTAAAAAGATGTTATCACATTTATATAAAATTGTTTAAAATCAATTTAAAATATTATATACCAAATCCAAAACCATTTTATAATCCAAAAAAGTTATCCAAGATAGAATTATTTTCAATGGAATGTAACAATACAATCCTTTAAAATATTTCTCAAATATACTTTTAATACATTTCATCAAATTCCACACATCAATACATCAAAACATCCAAACATACCTGCCTAAGATAAAGTTTCATGCTCTTAAATTGTCTCTTATTGATCTATAAATACATCACAATGTCACCTATTTCCATGTTCTCTAATGGAACACACCCCTTCTTAAGGGTCTCATCATTATAAACCAATGGTACAAGCCCTTTACTTCGGGACATGTCAATGAAATGAATTCACACGAACCATGTATTCCAAAAGATGTGACAAACTCTTTCACAAAAGAATAATTATTTAAACCATTTATACAAAAAAAATTGAATTATCAAATAAAAGATAAAATTAAAAATTCATAATTTTAAATTTATAATCAAAGATGATTTTTCAAAAACCATCTAATTTCAACAATTTATCCAAACCATCACCAAAGTGGTTTATCACAAGAATCACAATTTTTTTGATAATCAGGTAAATAAAAACACTCATTCAAAGTTAATCCATTATATTCTGAACTATTGGAGTCAAGAGAGAATCTAGCAACCTCACAACCATTGTAAAAATGATGAACAAAATAAATATCATATAGATATGGGATTATATATCATTTAATTTAATAGATAAAACCATAAAACATCTCAATTCCCATCAAGGGACATGGATCAATCCAGAGAGGATTAGTTCTAACATTCCAGGAAATAGTAGGAAAAGATATCCTAGAAAAACAACCAATAATAGAGACATACTAGTCAATCTAGATCTCCCATGGGATTTGAATTTTTTAAAACATACTCCACGATTAAAAGAAATTTATAATCAATCCAAGGGAGGAAAAGGATTTAATAATTATCAATGAATAGTCAAGTAAAATAGTTCCCTAAACATAATCTGAATTGTATCCACAATTCATGGGCTATGGTATCAAGAAACCCCACCATTAATTTCATTGGATTATGCTTTATGTCATTAATTTTAAGTTACGCATTCATAATTCTCTTTTTTCTTACCAATGGCGGGAAATAAGAGGAATCAGGTTAACAACCGATGAAAAGTAAAGTATGGTGATTTCCCCCACGAGATGAAAAATATAATGGGATCAGGAATCACAATCATTAATATGATACACTATCAATTAAAAAATGTTATTAATAGAAACCTGGACCAAGAGTAGTACTTAAACCCCCCAAAGAGAGAATAATCTGTAATCAAAATCTTCATGTGACAAAGGCATCATGCTTTTAATGGATCATCTGATTCCATAATCATAGAAAAGTGGATCAAATACATTGATAATATCTTCTCCCTTATCCAATATTTATAACAAGAGAATGTTCTTATAGATGTATATCATATAAAGGGTGAAGCTAATCAGTGGTGTACATTGTTCAAGAATATAAAGCCTAAAAAATAGATCGAATAATTGGAGTGGAAGTAATTCATGAAAATTTTTATTTGATAAATATTTTCTCCACACCAAATAACCTACAATTGAAAGATATTTCCTTAAACTCAAGAAAACTAATGAAGAATATATTGGATCATATGAGTAAAATATCACAAGACATGTCTAATATGACTATGGTTTTATTATTACCCCTAAATGAATGGATGATCGCTTCTTTTCTATGATAAAGCCTAGTCTACGAATATCCATGGAAATACATTACTTTGATAGCTATGATGAAATTTTTTGATGTTCCCTAAAATTAAATATTTATATTGGTGAATCTTAAGGGTATCACGGGGATAAAAAATGGACAGTGGAGTTTAATTCTAGCGCTCTGAAAATTATATCCAAGGATGATAATAAATTTCAGCATCCCACTTGTCAATAGTGTCAAATGAAGAAACCTTGAAATTTCCAAAGGGGAATAAAGAAATGATATAGGTGTGGATGGTAATAGAACATATAAAATTATTACAGAGAAGAAAACCCCACCAATGTGATATAGGAAATGAATGATTTAATAAACCCTCCACATGTTGTTCATTTATACTGTAGCAAGGAACCAAGGAACTTCCTGAAGCATTGAATTAATACAAGAGTCTTCAGAGGAAAAAAAACAACCTCAAAGGAATCATATGAGATATTTTTCCATCACTACTGCTGATGTGACTCCCAAAAACAATGTGGTGATAGGTATGCTAGTTATTCATTCTTTAATAACAATCATACTTTTTGATTATGGTTCTACGCATTCCTCCATATAAGGAAAGATTAATAGAACTATCCAAACACCACCATAAATCATGGAAGCTGGGATTTCAATGAAAATAGAAGATGTGGAAATTATTTCATCCCAAGTATATAAATCCTCCCTTATCTGCATTTCTGGGATGAACTTCCCGGTAAACCATATCATACAATCCATGGTGAATTTTGATGCAATTCTAGGCATGGATTTTATTTCACAATATAGGGCCAAAATAAAATAAAATAAGTAGGAAATCACTCTATATATAGAGATTCGACCTTGGATTCCATACATGTAAAAGGATAATGTTGAATCATCTATAGAGACATCATTTCTAGAATGGGTATTGTTTCCCAATGAGCAAGAATATCTAGAACAGATGATTGAGTATAAGGAAGGAACCATTATCAAAGACATTCCTATTGTGAGGAAATTTGGGGATCTATTTCATGTGGAATATCATGGTCTTCCTCCTAGTCGAGAGGTTGAATTTTAAATCAATCATATACCTGGGGTGTTTCTAATATCGAAGACTACATATGGGATGAATGTTTTGGATCGTGGGGAGATATTGAAACAACTATAGAAGAATCTAGATAACGTTTTTATACAACCAAGAGCTTCTCCATGTGGTGAACCAGTCTTCTTCATTAAGAAGATGGATGGGTCAATGTACCTTTTCATAGATTAGCGGAACCTCAGCAAGATCACAGTAAATAAAAAGTACCATTTTATTGGGATTGATGACTTATTTAATCATCTAAATAGAGCACAATACATGTCAAATGTCGATATATGGTTATGATATTACTAATTAAGGGTGAATAATGAGGATATCCCCAAGAATTATTTTCATATGAGGTATTGGAACTATGATTTCATAGTGATTACATTAAAGCTCACTAATGTTCCAACAATAATTGTGGACTTGATTAATAGGGTCTTTATATATTATCCTGCAAACATCAACGTAGTCTATATAGATGATATTGAAATATAATCCAAAATCAAGGAGGACCATGAAGAGCATCTGGACACTATCCTAAATACCTTGTGAAAGGTGAAGCACAATGAAAATATAGAAAGTATGAGTTCTAATTGAAGAAAGTCTCATTTTTTGGGCATATCATCACAAGAGATGGGATACTTGTGGATCCTTTGAAGACCAAATCAATATATGGATGGTCGAGGACAATATCTATGACAAATATCCATTGTTTCCTTGGTTATCTAGATATTATCAATGATTTTGGTTAAATGTTTCATGATTATCAAACCCTCTTACCAAAAAAACTCGGAAGGGCGTCTAATTTTCATATAAGGATGCGTGTGAGGAAAGCTTCCTCGAGTGGAAAAATAGTCTTATCATTGACCCTGTGATCACAATACCCAATAGAGTGGTGTTTTTTTTAATTATTAGTTATGATTCAATGAACGGATTGAGTTTTGTGTTGATAAAAAATGAAAAATTCATACCCTATGCTTTATGGCCATTGAAAATTCTTGAATCGTTTTTCCACGAATGATCTTTAGATTGAAGAATTTTGAATTTTGTGAGAAGAGGTAAATTTATACTGATAAAAAAACAGTAAATATATATTCATATAGAAAGTGATGAATATACACCATTGAATATGGTTAAATATCAATAAGGATTACAACCGCTTAATCCACTACCATCCTATGAAAGAGAACAATGTGGAAGATGATCTAAAAAAAGGATCCAAAAATTATATCATCAATGAGAATTGAGAAGTATCTGATCTTCTTATATTTAATGAGGATGGACATGGGAATCATAAATGAAGTAACATCATCAATCCTTTCACAAATTATTCATCAACCATATCTTCTGGAATGCTTAAATAATCCTCCAAAATATGTTGTGGGAATTTTGTAGAATGTGGAACTATAAAGAAAGAGAAATCCTTAGAGTTCAATGCTAATGAATAATGAATTTTGAGATTTGGGTCAAGAATATGTTTCCATAAAATCCTGACTTAAAAAGGAATGATTGGATGATGCACATATTTCGACATTCTCTATTCACCTAGAAAATATAGATGTATCAATATATTAAATTGAATTATTTGTGGGGTTACATGAAGAAGTAGATCGCTAATCAAACATAAAGCTTCCCAGTATGTTATAATATAAAGAATTAATTGAAAATTTCTTTAGGGGATGATGCACCCATTACCCATACCTACATGGAAATGAGAAAACATCATCATTGACATTTTAATTAGACTTTAAAAGACATCCATGGGATACAATACTCTATGGAATGTTGTGGATCAGCTTATAATGACTTCAAAATTAAATGAAATTTGAGATAATTTTTCACTAGACTAATTCGTAAGGATATACATCAGTGAAGTGGTAAGGCTGTATGGTGTTACAATATCGAATGTGTCTGATAAAGATCCATGTTTCATTTCTATGTTTTGGAAAAGTCTCCATCATTCTACAGACACTGATCTGACCTTCTGTACGGATTATGACCCTCTAACTAATGCCCAATCTAATCAGACTATCAAAACACTTGGGGAAATATTGATATCATTCTCAATCAATTTCAAACGAGTATGGGTCCAACATCTCCCCCTAGTCAAGATCTCTGAGAAAAAATCTTTTCACTAGAGCTTCCAAATAGATCCAAATGAAGCCTTTTATGGGATGAAGTGAATAACACCCGAATGTTGGGATGAAGTTATGGAATAAAAACATATAGATCTTGAAATGGTTGAGAAAGTAAAAATCATTCAGCCACACATCAAAGTAGCTTAGGGTTGAAAAAAAAGCTATGTGGAAAATCATCAATGTGGTCTATTATTTCATGTTGGAGACATGGTTTTATTCCACATATCTTCATGGATAAGAGTGATGATATTTGGGAATAATAAAATTCTTAGTCCAAGTACATCAGCCCTTCTTTTTATCTCTGATCACATTGGAGTAGTGTCTTGACGACTAGAAATCCCACTGAATATGTCTCAAGTACATGATGTATTCTATATATCCCTGTTATGAAATTTTATACTAGACCCATCACATGTACTCAATTCATATGTGGTACCATTGGATAATAACCTTTCCAATGAGGAGTAGTCGGTGAAGAACATAGTTAGTAGGGAATAATTTCTACAAAATTTGAAAATTCCCCTCATTAAT
The DNA here is from genome assembly GCA_963277665.1 of Viscum album. NCBI lineage: Eukaryota > Viridiplantae > Streptophyta > Magnoliopsida > Santalales > Viscaceae > Viscum > Viscum album. The sequence goes on from OY728153.1 coordinate 1,661,114,086, forward strand.
GTTTTATGGCGAAACCACAGGTTTGAAGGGGAAGTGTGGGAACCCAAGGATGTGATAAAGCTAATTCTTCCTAATATATTTTATTATGGTAATAATAAATTACAAGGTAGAATTATCAAAAGGGGGGGAAGATAGTAATGACCCGAAGAGTTGTGAATAAAATTCCCATTTTAGAATTTATTAAATAGAAAGCACAAGCACTTATTTTGTTTTATTTTATCTAATTGGATTTAATTTATTGTTATGTTTCTTTACTATTGTTCATAATTTTTCTAAATAGTGACCACATGACTGGTATAAATATGGGGTTATGTCAAATCCTTTTGTCAGAGACAAAGGGAGTGATTCCTATACCAGTAGAATCATAACCTATAAAGCACATCTATCAGAGCATCAAGGGAGATATAATTTTTGGGATTTCCCCTAGACCAATCCCAATATAATATCAAACTACCTAATTATGAGAAAACACTTTTACAAGATAATTTCATGGTTATCGAGATCATAACCAAAACAATGTATGATGAATGGTCCCATGAAAGCCCCACTATCACACACCATACTATAAGAGATTATGCAGGTTTATTAAATAGACATGTATCAAGACTCTAGTAATTAAAATATATACTTTATTTTTTATATATTAATGAATATATTTTCATCATATTATTTTTACAATGTAAATGATTTTTAAAGCGTGAATTGTAGTTTTCAATAATATTCAAATACATTATATCAATTTTTGAAATAATATATTATTTTAGATAAATAATATTATAATGGAATATTATTATTAAATAATATTTATGAAAAATAAAGGATCATATAATTTTTATGATGTAAAATGAAGTTTTTACAAGGTTTCGAAACAAATTATTTGTAAAAAACCCATCATTTTCCATAAATGTTGGTTCTCATTTTAAAAGTAAAAATTTAGAATTTATTAAAATTATTTTTATAAAATGGATATAATTTTTGGAAACATGATTTCTAAATTATAGGATGTTAAATTTTCCATAATTTCCTGAGATAGTTGATTTCTTGGTTAGAAATTAAATACCATCTTAATAAATGGTGAGTTTTATGACATCATAATAGCCCAATAGTGATTTATTGAATCCTATAAATGTAATACTTGACTAAATATAAGTTTTATTTTTAAAATAATTTGATTTTATGTTTAATTTATTTATATTAAAAATCACTGTGGAATCCTCCAATCATTATAATATATTAAAATTATTTCATTGAGAGTGTGAATCAACTACACATAAGAAAGGGTATTATTTTATTCACACAGTCCCTAAACATTATAAAATAATGTAAACCACCCACCTTTGGCAAAAACCATGGATAAAATATGTGTATGGTTTTCCATTTTGAATATTTTATTATGTAGAGTCTAAAACCTAAATAATAAAAAAATCCCCCTCCTTTCCTATATAACCCATCCATGATCCCATTTATATTCATTAAAACTCTTTAAAGAATTTCCACACTCATTCCAATAATCTCTACAGTCTTATCAAGCTATCCCCAAACTCAGAGGAAATATTTTCCAAGCCATTGGGGCCACACATTCATGTAAGAGATCCTCTCTTTCTCACTTTTATTCAGGAATATCCTCTATGTTATTCCCTCTAATTTTTTTATTATAAATAATGGGGTATGTTTTCACACCAACCACATCATAAAATTATCATATATAAATGATGACAGACCCATTTGTCTCTCATCAATCCCTCCCAAGAACATATATTACCATGCCTAAATTTCATCAAGATTCTTTCCTTTCGCCACTTTATTCAAGTTTCTTTATTATGTTACACATTCTATATAAAATTAAAAATGTTGGTATATTTCCCTCAATGTCCCTATTAGTTTATTATTTATGTTCAAATAAAGAGATACCCATTTAACTATCATCATCAAATTTTATGAATTCTTAAGTGACGTTGTTGCGTTTCCAAAATCGCACGAGGATTTTCCAAAAAACAATTGTATAGAGAATACCAAACCCATTTCACTATCAAGGATATTCACTGTTATGAACATATAAACATTTGTTTGGGACTTAAATGTATGTATTGAACATTCCATAATCATGGAGAAAGTTATGATATTTCATTAATCCATTTTACATAACCCATGTGGCACACTTAAGCATGAGAATGAAATGATTATGAAGGGTGAACCCTGATAGTGTTCCAATTAATTGGGTAATTTCTAGTATAATTGTATGTCATGTTTGGATAGGAGGTTTACCAAATTTCATTTTGGGACTTTTTTCATCCATGATGTAATGCGTATTTAGCCTTGACTTATTGTTATGATGTAGTGTTTTATGATTTTTTCACATTTCTAAGGTTATGATTATCATGCTCTACCATGATTTATTATTCCTATTACATTTCTGCACAATTAATATGACTATTTTCTAACATTTATTGATTTCCTCATGTTATTTTATTGTTATTCCCTTACTGGGATTTATATCTCACCCCTTTCTTATGTATGTCCTTAGTTTATCCCATGCATTGTAAACTACAAATGAAATTATTCATCATGTAAAAGATGTTTTCTCTAAACATGTTTCTTTAAATATTTAAATTTTTCATATAATGTACATAATTTCAAAAATACACTGGATCTATCAATCTTCTAGAATTTATTTTGTGTAGTTTTATTTAATAACCCATATATTAATGAGTAATAAAGATCATGGTAGTTATAGTCATATAAGATATGTGACATTCCTTGGAAAAGCCAGTTTAATCATGAGATTATCCTAGGACATGCCAAGAAGGCATTATCTGATATATCAAGAAGGAAATTGAGTCATATTTACTAGAAGTCAATATATATTAGGGAATTAAAGAATTGAATATTACATAGTGCCTCGTAGGACTGTATCACCTCATTCATCCTCAATGTGTGAGCCCCGATGATATGGGAAGCCTCAGAGTGTAAGACCCAACAAAGTTAACTACAATAACTATGATTCCTTCCATAAACAGGATATGTATTATGCCTTTCTAAGGATATATCTCAATAACATAACTATAAAGGGTTGTCCTAGAATGTAATTCTTATATCCATAAGTAGTGAAACTAATCATTTTCTAACCCCTTTTCCCACATTGATTATATATCACATGTTCTTAATGAGTTGTAATGATCATTTAATTTCCATCATAAACCATTACATAGAAAAATGGAATCCTATGACATTATCACATTTTTCATACTTAGTATGTGATCCCTAATTTTACGGGAATTCTCAGTGTTCAATCCCTGACAATGTGAAAAATGATGACTATGATTCATTCTGTAATAGGGTACATAGGATTCCATCCAAAGGCTTGATCAACACTTTAAAACACTCCAAGGGTAGTCCTACCACATAATTCCTACATCACCATGAAATGACATTGATTATTTTCTATACCTTGTTTCCCATAATGATCACAACTCACATAGACTTATATAATTATGGTAATCATATCATCTGCACCATAAACCTCTAAGAAGAAAAAAATGCAAGTGTGTAATACACAATTTAATGAACTATGAGAACTCAGATTTGTACAATCACCAAGATACGAATGAATCCTTGCTATGGCTTGAGAAAAAATTAAAATAAATTTCTAGGTAATCCCCATGTATCCAACATTTCAACCATCAGGACTCAATCATTCCTAGGTCTTGATCAATCTACCCAACCCCTCAGTAGACTAAGAAAAACAACTGGACTTTGATGACAGTAATTCCTATATAATTCAGGATATGTAGGAATCCTCTTCAAGTCCAGAGATCAATATTAAGTATATTATGGGTTATACCATAACCTATTATCCACGTTCATATACAAGGAGTTTGGTCACTTTCTATACCCTATTTTCCACACCGAACATTACTCACATTGGAAAAGGGAATCCAAATAAACACCTCATTGGCATCCTGAATATCAATAATCTAGGGAAATATCTATATGTAATCCCCAATAAGAATCATGATATAATAATCCCATATATAAGGATATATAATGAGGGGATAGTCCCATGGTCAATATTGAACTATTAGAACTCTATTTTCTATTATAACCCTAATACATAAAATCTCACCTCAAGACTTCAGATCAAACATTAGACACCCAACTTCCCACACATATGTCCTCTATTTATGATGTTAAACAAGATGGGTTTTAATGAGCTACATTTTTTAAATACATTAGCGAGGATACATAGGACGCCTCATAATGGTTCAATCCCCTCCTTATAATGTTAACATACTCACTACATAGAACAAAATTATGAATTATTAGGTTTTATAGATTTAGCGTATAATGAATATATTCATAACAGGAAATTGATGAGGAATCTCAGATAGATAAATATGTATTCAATAACATCATTTCCATTTTATTTGTTGAAAAAAATGATATGTATCATATAATTGTTTTTTAGGGTAACCGGTCCTCTATCAGGATTAATATAATATTATCAAAAATATCATAAATCTTTAAGAGAGCCCGATGTAGGAAAAAATTCCCCTAAAAAGGGTTTGATTATCCTAACATTTCCTCCTCTCAACCAATGTGATTCCCTAATAAAAATTGGGCCTAAAAATACAATTAACTACATGCCTTGGTAAATCAAGTATTTACCCATCTATGGATGGTAGAACTATTGGGATTTTCCATTAAGAATGACAATGGAAACTCAATGTTAATGAATATGAAAGAAATGACCCCCCATAATCAACCATTGACCCAAGGAAAATGTTCCCCATGATCAACACCTTTATGAAATCGAAAAAAATTGGTGATCCTAATGTGAATCAATATAATTTGAAAATGATTGGGTTATAATATATTACAACATTTTGTATTCCCTTTATATAAAAAATGGTGAACGTAACATGAATCTATCCAAAAAAATGATTTGTTGTTTATGTGTCAAACCAGTTTGTTTTTAATGTATATACAAGTAGAGATGTAAGACTAGTATAATCTTACTGATGATCCTTTATAGTTAAGGATCTCAAAAAAATAATTCCATACCCATAATGATAAGTCCACCTATACAGAAAGGTTGGATTGGGAATAATAGGAAAATTGTGTTAATCATCCTTATTTGATTGAGAATAGCATGCCAACGATATTGCAAAACTTGGTAACCTTGTTCTGTGATGTGTGCATAACTACAGATACATATTTCCTTAATAGAAACTCAATCCTAGAAAATGTCTTATTCATCTATTGATGTCTTTGGTACATCACCTACTGTAGAAACCCTTGTCGGTTTCAGAAAAATCTCACCAGCTCAACATCTCCAGTGATAGGTGGTGAAAATGATGGTCCAACAGTACCACTGACTCGATATGATCCCATACATGGAAGATACATGTGAGGTTCTTCATGAATGAACACTAGAAAGTCTAGATCACATAGGTAACGCAAAATCTAAGCTAGTTTCTATCATTGACACAACTAACCATTTCTAATGATTATCCCTGGAGTACAAAAACTCCCACCACTATTCTCTGATGAATGTGGACTAGGGAGCCAAATATGGCTCCCTCCTAGGAAAGGTTTAGCTGTGGAGGAAACCTATCAACCCTCATCACTAGCATTATCCCACCAGCACCCACTACTCGCCTACTGAGGGTACCATTCGACACACTTACACCTCTCACACCGATGCAATGGAAAAAGGAGGGCTCATTAGGTGAAGAAAGTAATAGATATGCAGGGGTGGGATCATATCCCCACTCCCACTAATGATGAATTCCAGTATATTCTAACAGTATCTAGTTAGTAGGCACATATCTATTCTCACATGAAAATATTTTGTGGGATAATTCCTGTAGTAAGCCTGGGGGAGGTGTATACCCCTACCACCATGTATGATGTCAATCAAGATATTCCAGTGGCACAAGGTTGAAAACATTGGGCTCATATCCTAGCATCAATCAATGATATCTCCCAGTAAAAAATGGAGATGTAAAATGTGAAAGACTATATCCCTATATACACTTTTCTAAAATGGAAGTATATTTTCAAAATTGCAAATTAACTCCACTGATTTACTTTGGAACTACTATAAATAAAAGGTTATTCACAAATTCCTGTCAGTAAATCTAGGAGAAATCAACACTCTGATCATTCCCATGATGTTGCTATGCCAGAGAAGGATAACATCTATACACCTATCCAAGAGGATTATTATAAAATTCCAATAAACGAAGGGGAAACATATTGAGATCAGAATCCTATTCCAATCTGGGCTCACCATGTGATTTTGGAACTTTACTCAATACATTGGCATGTTGTTATCTAATAAGTCTGGCTGTATGTTCCAAACTGCCAAGATTAGGCACATACTCCCTTTCTGGACAAGTATCTCCATGTGTGATGGTAACGACCATTAATATAGGCTTATATTCCTATCATATAATTCCAATTTCATACTTCAATTTCCTCAGATATGGAATATATCCTTGTTCTATCAGGGGTTGACCAAGTGAGAATTACACAAGTGTCAGGATATAACATATTTATATTAGTAAATATTCCTAGCGTAATCCTATGGATCACATAATCTTGGTGTTTATTAAAAATTCTGCTGATGAACTACTCCTCCAACATAATTTTTACGCATTACAATAGGATACCCATATATCATTTCTCATACTAAAGTTTTTTTGGTATGTTTTGATATGGAATGAAAATTTTTACATTGATCATATTCATCGTCTAAATAGGGCTCAATATGTTAGAGGAGCACATGCCTCAGGAAATGCTCATACTCTTGCCAAGAACGAAAAGTGGAATATTCCAAAGGCTCAAGATCGAGCTTATACTATCATCCTAATTGAGGCTCTCTAAGTGATAATGAAACATGCTTCGAGATAGGCTCATATTCCTATCAATAATGAGATATCGCATTGGAATATTCCAATATTTTTTATTAATCAGATTATATTCTTATATCACAGGCAGGTTATAATAATGTAATGGAAATTGTCATAAAGAAGGCTCATATCCCTGCACAATACAAAATGAATGTCAGTATATTCTGACTAGGATGCAAAACATGGACCATATCACTAATCTTCTCAATGATAGTGTCATTGGTGTCATTCCAGACACATTATCAACACCACAATGGTCCATTGAATCTTCACCCAAATCAGAAGATGCTAATTCCCAGGATAGTCATCTATTGGGTATGGTGTAGATAGATCACATGAACTATACTCATGACATCCACCGTGGTCGGCCTCCCCATGGTGATATATTCAACAGACAATGAAATTCTTCCATTTCCCAAATATCTTAATATACAGAGTTGTTCAATGTTAGTTCATCTTGATATATAGAGTGGTTAAATGATTTGAGGCATTTATAAAGATAGGTTCTTGAAACATCTTGGTCAACCTTATATAGTTCCCAATCAACTTCCTACATCACCCCACTCCAGTCAGCAGGTGAACCTTAAAATTATCTTCTATGTTTTGACTAGATAGAGGAATGAAGTTCTGATTAACAGAATTTAGACGTTTACTTATTGAGAGAATTAGTTAGAAATAACCTCCACATCATGTTCTTTCCCCTTTATACTTTTATCTATAAGATATATGGTGAGATAGAATAGGATTTCATGCCTTATCTACCCAAAAATATTTGTCATTATCATTAATAGGTGAAGGCTATATACATGATGTATCCGACTTATGAGGGTCTCCTTTAGAACATCATAACATTATTTTTTTAGCTAGATCTAGAATATAACTCCATGGCTCAGGATCCAAAACTGGAAAATCACAACGCCGATCTACAACATGATTTCCTCCATTATATCACAACTCTTTAGCAGATTATCTCTAAATCCATGTCATGAAACTATAATCGATTATTGGGAAAGTATAGTGTGTTACACTTTTCTTCGCCCCTCGAATAGAAGAACACCTCATAGATTAAAATCCTATAATGTTATAGCCTTTGTTGATTTTAGGGGAACATGTAACACTCAGGATAGTTCTTCACAATGATGGAATGAATCAGATTTAGTTGTGCAAATAAATCCTTAACGGAGGTAGAATATATCCAATTAGACTAAAAACCAGTCCCTTTGAAGTAATGAGAATGAATTTTTAACACAAATACTGATATTTTGATCATTCAGACAACTTTATGTAAATAATGGTTCTCATACGGGTCTGTCATTGCACCAAACTCCTACACGAGCATAGTTGTGCCACATTAATTGATCCATAGTAGCAGCTTCTATATAATCCATACAAGAGAAGACCTAGTTCATCGGTCCTAGGGAATATCTACCACATCCTTCACTGATTAGATCAGTAATCGATGATAGAATTCAGGGTACATCAAAAGTAGCTACGAAAAATCCTTATCCCACTCAAAGGGGGGAATTTATATCTCAATCACTATCTCCTTGTTCAACATCCCCTCAGACGGTCTTGGTTACATCAACAATAATTCTAGATCGACCCCACTCCATTGGTCTAGGGGAATTTATATCTTCATCTACATCCAATGAGTCATCAAATCTTCTATAGGAATAATTGGATCCTCAAAAACAAGAACAATCAAAGTCAATTGTGACCAAAAATGACCCCAAACCTATAAGGGTTGGGGGATGTTCATCATTATTATCACAATAAATAGAATTAGTCTTCTCTTGGTTGGGATGTAGAAAACAACATTTGGAATCCCACCTATTCGAACCATTTTATTATGAACCACCACTGGACAGGGCCCCCTTAGAAATATTGACCGAAAATTCCCTCAAGGTCACTTTTTTTATTCAATAAGACGGGAGGAGAATGAAATGAAAGAGATCAGACCACGCCAGGGTATCAATCCAAAATGGGTCAATATTTCCACAGGTTCGAATAAAACCCTAAAATTAGTTGTGTAGAATCTTCCTGTTGCGTTGAATGTAATGGCACAACCACTATCCCCTGATATGCCTCTATGAATGTCTTCACTAAAAAAATGACAGACATTGATCATTATATTAATGTATAAGGACACAAAATGGAAAATTTACCCCAGTAGAAGGGTGATTTGGATACACCAACCGAAGATTTATGCACCCAAAACAAGAAAAGACTCCAAAATTTGGGACCTCTAAATACAAAGTTTCCACCTCTCTAGTGGAACACTACCAAAGAAAAATGGAATTGTGTGGCTACATCATAGTCACCATCAATGGGAGTTGATGTTACTTCCAAATATGAATGACTTTCACAATATGGGAGAGAAATACAGACTCCTAGATAACTCAACATTGAGCAACTAATAATAAATTTCCCCATTAGGAATCATATTCAATTAATGATGAATACCCACCCTCAAATAGTCAATCATCTAGAAAGATATATATCTAAGAATAAGAATAGAATCTGATCATGGAAGACAATATACATGAATGAGGAGGTCATAAATGATTGTGACTTCCCTTTAATATAGCAACAACCTCTCCCTCACTAGGGATATAATTCATTATTATAATGAATCATGAATCAGTAGGAGATGAAATAGGTGCCACCTCATCGACCCCCACACACTCTTTATAGATTGTAGATGGCTCAGATAGTAGGGCCCACAAAGCTACAAAACATCATCGAGTACATGGCTACTCAAATAGATGAAAATGATAGGAGAGACACTATTGTGCATCTTGGTAGGAATCCATTTCCCAAATTAGAGGAGGACACATTCCCTCCTCCCAATTTCAAAAATCCTAACATCTCTACTTTCAATGGTTTAGGAGATGATGAATAGCATATCACATAATTTGTATCCCATTGTGGTCCAGTGATGGGACCTCAAGATCAACAAGAGGAAACAAAGTTGAGTTGTTTCATATAGACTCTAACTATTCCAGCTTTTGTATTGTACACCAGCATTTCATCAGGATCCATTAAAGGATGGGAATACCTCCCCCATAAATTTGGTTATAAATTCATCTCCATGCTAAGGAAAATAACAATAATCAATCCACAAACTGCAAACAACATTAGAATGAGATGGTGTTTGAATTCATAACCTAATGGAATGGTTTATACTATTTTCTCAGCACCACTCTCTATCACAAGAGAAAATTATTGAACTCTTTACTGAAAATATTTGGAATGAGTTACATGAACCTCTAATACCTTTGAAGTATCCAGGGGGTTTAATGAGTTTTATGAAACAGAGAAATTCTTCGAAGAATCCACTAATTGGACCTGATACAAAACTAGACTGAGGCCCACACCACAGAGGAAAGAAAATGAAAAGAAGAAGTTGTAGAAGTCACTATCAAGCCCAAAAAATTTCCTATCCCTGAAACCATGTAGTTTACAAACAACCCTACACCTCATGTCGAGTGATGACAACAACCAAATCACCCTTGGCTAGAACCACATAGAAATTAGGGTCACATTGGATTTGAGGAATGGATAAAAAAGCTTAATACTGGCATAATGACATGTCCCTAATTATTTCTTGAAATCCATCGACAATAACACACTCACAGAACCGTAGCCCAAGAAACCTGATGAGGTCAACCTCATCGACCATCCTAATTACTACCCTTTCCATAGAATATTGGGTCATAATATCTTGGATTGATTCACCTTAAATGAAATCCTTCAGGGAATGATAATTTATGAACTTGTTGTGTTAGATAACTCCTCAGAGAAAGTGACCTGCATAACCATTTCCCAATCAGAAGAATAATTTGATTGGAAATAAGTCCTATCCAGATGCAAGAATATGTTAAATAACTTGATGACTTAGAAAAACGTTGATTGAGATCATTATACCCTAAGATAATATAACCGTAAAACCCAAAATAGCTCAACCAACTAAGAAAGAAGAATCATATATACCTCCCATTGGTCTATGTGGCCATTGGAAGTAGGAAGAAAGAGAATAGGAATATCCATATTCAGATCCTATTCAAGCCCTAACACATTCATATTTCTTGCCAAAAATATTTGCAGTATGGCCAACGCCCCATCAAATAGACTCCTTTTTAATAAAAGAGCTCATATTTGGTTTTTTCAACATGATAGACTTAGTATAACCATTCTCTGATGATGCATATTTTCTATAATAGGCATTTCCTACAAATAAAAATGGAATCCATATGTCCAGATCCAAGGATACATGAGGTAGCCCAATCATAGTGTATCAATTTATTCCAATCATGCCCTTGAGAAAAGAATATATTCAGCAGAAAATCATGGGCAAAAATCCACAGAGGCATGGAGGTTTTCCAGAACCCTCCAATGGTTTCCTACACCAAAGCTTATTGCAAGCCTCCTAAAGGGGTTTAATTATCCGAACATCCCATGAAATAGGGATGGATGACGTGACCTATACTACTGGTAGTAGATATTCCCTTTACTTCTACATAGGAACCTATCTTGTCGACCTCAAATAACTCAGATGATGCACATCATGTCTAAGAGGAAACCCATAATATGAAGTGATTACCTCTACTACAAAATTACGATGTTATGAAACAACTAGATGTTGTCTCATACATGATATCAATCCACAATGCACTATATCCATCAAAATAACTGAATTAGGCACTTGTTGAAAACCTCCAAAGTCTATAAGATCTTGAGAAAGAAGTCATTGCACCTGATTTCTACAGGTTTGAGATTGTGTCCTCAAAATGGCATTTCACCATATCATTAACTAACCAATATCAATAATAGATCCTCCTAGTGAAAATTATGCCTCTATATGTTTTAGGATGACTCAATAATGTCAACGTAAAAAGGGATTTATTTGATACTAGATCATGGTTCAAACACATCTCAGTTCAAACCCTCTAGATTTTGGGATATGGTAAAGGGGACCGATATCCCACAAATATGAGCATTCATGGTTATGATAAGAATGAGAAAATAACTCTTGGGAAGATAAAACTCTAGGATCAGTTTGGGGATCTCATGTATGATGTTTAGTTTAAAGGAATCCTTCAATACAACACATATAATGTTCTTTTTGGAAGGCCTTGGCTTCATAGAAACCTTATTGTACCTTTACCATTCCATCTGTGTCTGATGTAACCCATTTATGGAAAAATTGGCATATTTCATGGTGATAACACCCACTTAAAAAACATTAAAACACATATGATTATGTATATTTATATATGAATTAGCGACATAACTTAATGGTAGATGATGATATATTGTTTTTGGCCCACAATAGCTTGGGAAAAACCCTAGAAAATCTAGTGAGTATTCTCAATAGTGACTATGCCCCCCTATAAAACGATTCTTGGTGATAAAACTGATCCCATATCTCCAAGATCATTTTCCACCAATGAAAGTATATAATACAAACATCTCTGACAACTCTCACTAATGAATTAGGTTGTAGGGAATGATAATGTCTCTCTTCATGGCCTCTCTCACCCCAACAGTGATAAAAAATCTCCCAGGTTTCCATTTCATAAAAAAAATAATCCATACACTCAGAGTTTGGGGATGATGATAATTACCTCAGAAACGATCCTCCCATATTTGAGTAAGTTGTCTCCACCACCATCTACGAGCTCATATAAGAAAATCTAGTAGAATAATAAGACAATGCTTTCTACACTTATTAGTGAATCAATTCCACTCGATGAGAAAAAGATGGAAATTAAATTTCTAAAAAATCATATATATATATATATATATATATTCACTTGGAACTGTATAAATATTTTTTGAGTTAATACAGATGTAGCTACACACCATCTATTTTTACCTGAGGAGAATCAATGCTTCAAGTAGGAGGCCTGGAAGATTCACCCCTCTTATTCCACCGTTGTAGAGACATAAGTCTAAAAGTTGATAAAATCCAACTTTTTATGAGATTTGAAATACCCATGATGGTCTAGCATCATCATCCCCTTCGTGAAGATGATTGGGATGATTAGGGTCATCATTGATTTTAAAGACCTTAATTCAAATTTCCCAAAGGATGATTTCCCATTTCCAATCGTAGAACTGCTGATCGATATAATTGTTTCCTTAGAAGACCTTTCCTTCATGAAGGGATACTTCAGGTACAATTAGATAAAGATGGACACTAAATATGATGAAGACAACACCTTCAGAGTGCCTTTGATGATCATCTGATATCAGTTGATGCCCTTTGGCCTACAGAACACTGAAGCCACATATAAATGTTTTATAAATCATATCATTAATCAATTTTTGGAAAATATAGCTAAATGTCTTGTCAAAGACCCGGTTTTTAAATCTTGAAAGTAATGTGATCACTTCATGGATCTCTAAATATTCTTCAACAAGTTGAAGCAGTATAGTCGAAAGATTATTCTACTAAAATTTACATTCAAGGTAACATAATTGAAGTTACTTATCTTTTTGGTGAACCAACATATCATCGATAATGGCCAAGAGAAAACAATTCCTATTTTAGAAAAATTGCCCCAAGAAATATAAAATACTAGTGGGGTATCTAAGGTTACCTTGACTACATTTTTTGATTCATTTCCAACCAGGCTATCAAAGATATTCCTTTTATCATGATAATGAAGAATTGATTTTCCTATAAATTGGATGATGACTATTAAGAAGTGTTTGAAAGACTCAATAAGTATATCATGTACCCCTAGGCCTGATTCCACCGGTGGAATGGTAGCCACTCATTTTGATTATGTCCTCCATGGACTGGTCATTGGATTCCTCCTCACATAGGATAATAATGTGGGTAATGATAATAGTTTCTATAGTCATAGTCAGAATTTGATAGGATATAAAACCTAATAACTAGAAATTAATAAGAACTTCCTGGCATTCATATTTTCTGTGAACAAAATAATTCATTTCATAGATTACCACGAAGTCTATTTTCTCTTTCATAATGATCCTCTCTAGTACATCCTTTGATTCCCTATATTAAATGGGTGCTTGGCCTAATGGGTTGTAATTCGTCAAAAAAATTACATTCATTTAATATCATAGAAATAATGGAATTTGAAAGCCTTGGATAATTTCCTTAGAGAATATCTTTCCTCATAGGATACACCGGTGGGCACCAAGCTTCCAAACGAGGAGGACTTCTATATCCATGAAACTCCCCAAACACAAGAGATGTATTTTCATGGACCTCTAGAAGCCCTCTCCGAAAAAAATATGAAAACATAGATTCTTAATCGAGTTGAATTAGGGTCCACATTTGTCAATCCTAAAACATCAGTCTTCCAATACTCATAATCATCATCCAATAGCTAAACAACTAATGAGGAATAGTATAAAACCCCCAACGATGGGTTTGAACTGGTACTACTATTGAAAATAGCTTATGAGAATATAAAAGGGGAATCAGAGAAAGTGATAAATCAGATCAATGGGGAATATTACATTGAAAAGGAAGAGTTTTTCCAACTCACAGGCTACATCAGTGTACTGATGGTAGAGTTACCTTTTGAGGAAAACTTGCTTCTTGTTCCCTGATAAATATAGTTTTTATGATGACACATTGTCCAATGAAGCCACCATCATGGCTGAGACTGATTAGAATGAACCAATCATCTATATCACACATTGAAGAATGGAATTTGATATGATCATAAGTGATATGGAAGAAATAAATCATCTCATCATCACCCTAGATTTTGATGAACCAATGAAAAACCCTATATGGATGGAACCCATAATCAGTTATCCCCAAAATACGACTCTCTCAACAGAATGATATGGAAGGAATATATTTGACATCATATAGAAAATTAAACTACACTAGATGGTAAAAATGTGAAGAAATCCCTCTACAAGAATAGTTTTTAGGGAATCCTCCTTAGATTAATAGAAAATGTAGATATTTACCCCATCATGGTAGAAGTCCACATTGGATCTTACAGTGCCCATCAATCTGGGACAAGGCACTCCCACTAAATCATGATTTTGTGATATTACTAGAAAACCATACCAGAAGACTATAGGTAATTAACCAACAAATTTCATGAATTTCATATCCATTAATACAGTATCCATCAACACATAGAATTATTACAATCACCTAAATATTCCTGGACATTTTCCATTTGAGGAATGGATGTTGTGGGGATATATAAAACATCCACATATGAGAAGTTCAAGTACATCTTTACTAATACTAACTTCTTCTCCAAATGGTATGGGGAAATACCCATCAAGGAATTCAGAATGAATATTTCCATCAACTTCATGAATTAACATACCATCACCAGGTTAGGTGTCCCTCCAACAATATTGAAAGACATCATCATCAACTTCTGTTCTTTAGAATTGATGAAACTCTACCAGGACTACAATATCAAATCCAATCATTCATCTCACTATCATGTAGTGGAAAATAGATATACAGAGTACTTCAATAAGACTAATTCAAATTAACTCTAGAATATCGTGAAAATATATAACAAATCCAAGCCAGACAAGCTCCTCAATGATTTATGGGACTACATTACCACAACATGAACATCAACAATAAACACCATACACATCAGTTTATGGGACTAATATATTCTTACTCATATAATTCTAGCTACCTATCCTATGAATATCCTTTTGCGGAAATCTCTCAGATGATGAAAAATTTTAGAATCGGTTGGATGGTTAGAGTGGCTCGATGAGAACATGTTTCATAGATTGCAAAACCTTGAGGTTCATCAGAATCAAATCACATATGAATTAATAAAATGTTTTTCATCTATTATATCATCCAATGAGAACTAGTTTTGGCTTTTAGAACCCCAATTATACTAAGGAATATGCCTCTAAATCTAGAATAAAAATAGGAGGGTACTTCAATAATAAATAAGGTATACCACAACAAAGATTACTTGTTGGCCATAATGGATGGTGAGTATGTTACACCCCACACTAATTTGATATTTCTAAGTAAATAATTTTCATATATGTCATCATCAAGGAATCCACATTATTATAATCCTTGACTCTACATCATGACCATAAATGATAAATTGTATGGTTTCATCCCAATCGCAAGATAATAAATTTTTCAACATGTCATGTCCTAAAAACAAGACATTAAACTGCACGACACCCTATGTCCTAACCACATGATGATAGACTATACAGATTTAGTCCTTACCGCATGAAATTAAATGTCATGGCATATTTCCTTACCATATGATGTAAAAATTCATCGATACACATTTGTAGCATTTTTCAAATCAGGTGACCCAAATTCCTTGTTGTGTGACATTAAACTAAATGGTACTGTAGAACTATGTGTGGCTTGATTCTTTCTATAAAAAGATATATAGTGACACTGAGGCCCTGATACTTGGGTCCATATGTAACATACCTCCAATGTTATGTCAATTCACCCATGTTCTTATTGTACGATATTAAAATTACATGGAAGATGTCCTTTATACATGATGTTAACAAGCATCAGTTCTCCAGAACTACATATAGATTGATTCCAATTTTCAATTTGATACATAGGGGTGACAGAATCCTATATATTGTTCTAGACACCACATGATTTAAATTTTCCTTATACATCCTTATTTTACCATATATAGTTGGAGAAACCATTACCATTCCTTATTTCTCACACCGAGCATGGCTCGCGCGAGCTTCAAAAATTTGATAAGGGCCTCCCTAGTAAAATAATAAATGAAAAACCAGAATAGGTTCATCATGGTCCTGAATTAATGAACACAAAGTAAATACAACGATTCTGTGACACATGATATTAAAAAGAACAGTAGATTTCTTTGATAAGACCAAAAATTGAACAGTTACATGGACCTCTCCCGAGAGGACCATTTTGTTTAGTGTTAGTCTCTTACAAAGAAACCATTTAAGAATTGTGTGTTACTTGATTCCTAATATCACATTTTATGTAGTGAATCTTATTTCATCAATCCTGGGTCTAGGCCCAAAAAATAAAATAATGCCACTTCTCTTTGTATAGGAAATCCTTATGAATGGTGTTCCTAGTTTAAGAACTATGAGTTTCTTGATTTCTATTACCATAGGATATGTTGTGACACCCATGTTTTGACCTGGGGACCATCCACCATGACCCTTTTAATGTCAGTTCATCTTCATCCTTACCACATGACCATTATCAATATGGTTCTTCATGGACTACATGTGTATTGATTCCTATTATCACAGGATATGTAGTGATTCTTGGATATCCAATTATAGATTTATCTATAACAATCATCATAATAAATGCCCACCTTTGCAAATTGGTAATGCATGTATAGATAGTTTCTCCCATCGAGAACTACATGTGGCGTGATTCTAACAATTTCAACATTTGTAGTGTTGCACAAATCATTAATCATGGTCACTCATGAAACCATAATAAAAATATTTACTCCAAAATATTTAAAAGATCGATTAATACAATCTCAATCTGCCAAATTATGAGTCAGATCTATGAATGGCCTAAATGAACATAAAATATTCCTTAGACAATTTTTCACATTGGTTCCCACATCCTTACCCGGTGATGTTAAACTAAACAAAATTACATCTATACCACATGACAATAAAATATATATTGAATATCTTTGTGGCATGACATTAATTCTTCCCACCAAAATTTCCATACCATATGACAATAAATTTCATTGAACAATTCATTACAAGATGATATTAAACTGCATGGAAATATATCCTTAGCTAATGATAATAAACTACACATAACACTTCATTACCAAATGATGTTAAACTGTACCAAAACATGTCCTTAAGATATGATGATAAACTTCATGAAACACATCCTTGCCACATGATGTTAAACTATATGAAAATATGTCCTTATCGTATGAAAATAAATTGCATAGTTTATTTCTTTACCACATGACATAAAATTGCATCAAAAAATTTCGCCACTACATGATGATAAATTGTGTTGACCACCACCCATTTTTTTGTTTCCTATCAAGGGACTATAAGAAACTTACCTCGGATATCAATAATTTTGAGTGCTTACATCAATGTTTAATGAACCTAAATCCTTAATACACACTTCAATCCTTGGGATAATTGGGTTTTTAAAAACTCTCCATGGTATTTGGAAAGGATAACCCACTTCACGGGATCCTTTCCATAACTATGCATGTATGCCTATGGAACCTAAATATAAACATATGGATTTAAAACAAATGCATCACTCTATATAATGGAACTTTTCATCTTTTTTTTACCATGAAATAACTTTGGAAGAACACAACACCTTAGTTCGATCTGAACCAATCACGATATAATTATTCCATTCCATTACTGATGACTTAAAAACCTCAATCAATTTTTTACAATATTTTTATCTGTGGAATAGAAGGATGATAGAGTATCCTTAACCCTAGGTATTCTAATTGGGATCTTTCTTATTATCCACCATATAGTTAAATATATAAGACTATAAACCTTACCATATGATGGTCAAAATCACAAGACCCTAAAATGAATGGAGAAAAAACAGAAAACATGTAAGGTTGAAACCCCATGAAGGGAGGCCTAACCAAAATTACTATTTCACTAATATCATAATATTCAATGTTTAAGGAAAAATAGGGTGAAAATAAAAAAGGATAAAATATCATAAGGCCTACATTATAGCCCTAAGGAAATATAAGGTGCGATTTCTTGTCCCTCGGGTTTAGGTAAAAGTTAGATTAATAACTTATCACTTCTCATTGTTACAATAATATGTTCTCTAAGTGGTGGTACATCCTCTAGGGTGGTTGAACAATTATTGGATATTACCCTTCCCATAAATGATACTTCATTATTTGGGGTGGCTCGGATCATTGTACACCTTCCATAACCCTTGGAAAAGTTACTAGACATCAAGTTACATTTTTCATGAAAATTCATTTATGCCTATTTCTCCCCCATATGCACAAATGGTCATAAAAAAACTCATCACTATTCAAAAAGGAAATTCTGATCCTTGTAAGCCTTGAGATCACCCCATTTGCTCTCAAATCCTCAGTGTAGCTAAAATACTCTCAGTTTGACTATTCCATATCATCCACCTGATCTGAGAACATTGGTCCATGACTTACAATCAATAAAAGAAACTATCAGATAGGATTCGACATCATCAACATTATGTCACCATGTTTTGTAACCTTTATCCTCAATGGAATGTGACACTATGTTCCCAGACATTTTATGTCCTACATCTTGTGTTTCGAAACAACATGATGTAGGGATTGAGCTTCATAATTAAAGATCTAAAATAATCTAGGGTTCCAAAACCCTTTCTGAATTATAAACTCCAAGACTTAATATATAAAATAATCATGAATGTTTAAAAAAAACATTATTTTGCATTTATGATCCTTTCATGTTTATTGTTTTATATTATTTGGAAATAATAAATAGAAAACTACAACATTAATATAAAGATGATAATACTAATACTGTGACCATTTTTTCATAATAAAAAATTTTAAAATAAAAATGGAATACTATTCATGAAAATTATTTATAACATCCAACATAACTTCTTTATTCATCTTACCCAACAAGATAAAATGTGAAAAAAATTAAAATCTTGGGATGAGCAAAAAAATCTCAGTAAGGGATATAAATAAATAAAAGCGGTCACTCTAGTGAAATTATGGAATCCCATTGAAAAACCTTTTCAGGAAAAATCATACAAATTCATAGAATAATAATAAATTTTCCATTGGAAATATAAACAACATAACTCTTATATTCACCCTTACACATGGAATTTCCATTTGTTCAACTTCTATATCTAGAGTACCCATCGCATTGGAGAGGTATAATGGGGATCATCCGTCATATCTTGAGCTATAATTGGATATACCAAACATATCATGGGGTATAATGGGGAAAACCCATCTTATCTTGAGCCATAATTGGTTAAAAAACAATATATTAACTGTTTTAGGAACATATCATGAATAAAACCTCTGATAACTCATTGAAACTCATAAACAATCAACATTATGATATCATAATAATTTTTTTTGAAAAAAAATATTTATAAAATATAAAAATCCCACAAATAATAATGAAATAATATTATTAAAAAATAACTATGAAGAATTATATTGGAACGTTATAGTAATAAAATTTCATGAAATCTTAGAAACTACTAATGTCGTATAAAAGAACAAACTTTTTAAATTTGAAAAAATATACATTTAAAAAAATTAAAATGGAAGGTCCCTTTCATAACACCTGATAAAGATCCATTTTCATAAAAACAAAATATGTGAAATTATTATTTTAATAACCCTATAGATAAATTAATAAAAAAGGTTTTGAATATATTTACATGAAATATAATTATTTGGAAGAATAAATTTTTAAAACATGTAAAATAATGTTTTAGTCAAGGAGTCCCATACCTCAAGTTTGAATCCCTTAAAATGTGTTGAAAACTACTTTATAATGTTTAAAAAAGTGTACGTAATATATTAAATAACTATATTAAAATTTATAATACATTATAGGATCTTTTTATAACTTATTTTCACTTATTTGTTAATAATGTTTTGGTAATTTTCCTTGTTTCGGGTGCGTTCTTTGCATTGTTTTTATGGTCGGTTCGTTTTGGATTTTCTTTTTGAATGAAAGAGAAAATATGTAAGTAAAATTAAATTTTACTTAAATTTTTTCATATCATTAAATTATACCGTATATAGTTTTTTTCAGATATTTGGATGATTCATTAGATAAAACATTAATGATATATGTTTAGATCATTTTGGTGGTTCTTTGATCATCGCAAACTACTTTCTTTATATAATTAAACATTATGAATATATGTTAATTTTGTAACATAGAAGAGGTTATATTTAAACATTAAAATATTTTTCAACAACTAATACTGTTTTATGACCATCCATGAATTATGTAATAGAATTTAAAAACACATCATCCACAATGTCGGTAAATCGATACAACACGAAAAATGTTTTTATTTAGAGAATAAAAGGGAGAAAAGAATAATTTCGATGATTATTTATTCCGTAAACAAAAAAAATTTCAATCTTATATAAGACACTAGAGTTTTTATTCATATTTCATAAGGATGGGTGAATAGAGTATAAGAATAGAAAAATAATTGAAAATAAAATAAATGAAAATAAAAGTGGATTTTTACCTCTTGAATTATCCTCCTTGATAACCTCTTTATAGACTTTGGTTTTGGACTTTTAGTGTGACTAGTAGGTCTCAGAATAGGGGAAGATCTTTGGGTTGAGTATTAGGTGTAATTTAAAAACTTTCAATGCTTTATTGGTTTGAAGATAAGAGGGGGTGTTGGGAGGTATTTATAGTGGAAGAGAGGGGGTTTTCCATTATTTTAATCATTATTTTGTTTTTTTTCTCATGAAAAAAAATAGTGTAAGTTATTCTGACTAAATGCATTAATAAGTGCATCTGAGTTAAAACCATGGGCTCTTAGCTCATCTTAAAATCATCCAGGACACAATAATTACTATATTTTTCTTATTTAATAAATTATTGCATTTTCTATTCACCAAAAATTCATGTATTTTTGAAAAATATCAAAAATTATCCCTAAACTTTTTTCAATGTTTAGAAATAAAAAATGAAATCAAATTTATGAAAATAATTTTCTAAATATTAGAAATTTATCTTTTAAATAAAATCATAATTTATTCAATAAAATCCATTTTTAAAACTATAATTGATTTTATAGCACATTGAAAAAATATATAAAGTATCATAAAATTATCATATAATCACAAGAGAATAAAAAATAAATTGGTGAATCTATTTTATAAATATATATTTTCTTTCAAATAATTATATTAATTATAAAATTGTAACTAAATATTTATGTTCCAATAAAAGTACCTACACTTAATCTATCATTTTCAAAATATTTATTTAATAATTCCAAGATATAAATATATCATTTTTCATCATATATGATACTTAAATAATATTTATCCTTTCATTAGAGTTATTACTATTCAATTAGAAGATTTTCTATTCATAAGTGTCATATTACTATTCCTATGGCCAAGTTACTATTCCATCAGAATAGATTCCTCAAAATACCATTTTTTTCAATATACATTTTTAATGGATTGAACTATTTAATTCTAGAATGAAAATAAATTATCTTATGGGTTGTTTCGTGGAAGGCCTACTTCCATACCAAACATCATCACATAGATGTCTCATTCTTCACAAATCATTCATCGACATTATAATGGAGTGGAAAGATTGTTTTTCTGGACCATGATACCAATGAATAAGGACCTTGACCCACCGAAAAAGGATTATCCTCCTTTCCAGAAAGGATATTTAATTCGTGTGAGCCCTGGAAACACTAAGACCAAAATTTTCATCTCAAAATGTCACAAGAGATATCCTTTATGTTTCCCCATATCATATTTATAGTCTCAAACTTTGGGTTAGGACATAAATCACCCATATTCCAATTATCTAAGAAGACCTAACATCATTAGTATTTATTCCCCTATAGATACTAACTCTATAAATTATCTATATCCCCATGAAAAGATATCTGACATCAAGGGGACCATTTCTTGACAGTGCATACATTCCCATGGCTGCTGAATAAGTTTCTATGGGCATTAACAAAAGGACTCACTCTACAAAATGGGCTTTCCACTCATTGTGTTCCCTAGAAACACCATGGTAGAGCTCAACACCTGTACATATTTTGGGTAAATAATGGCATGTATGAACCATATTCCATGATAATTGTTTAGGTCTATTCTAAAAGTCCTTAAATCGAAGAAATAAAATTTTCAATCTAAAAGAATCCTAACAACATTGATAGAAGGTTGAAGCTAAAATACCCTAAATTTAGCAAATAGAAGGGGTTTTGGATAAAATACCCTAAACTATCTCAATATCAGGTTTGAGCTAGAATAACATGAACTAAATCAAAATCAGTTCATATCAAAAAGACCTAAAAGAAAAGTAATATGATGTTCAAGATAGATGAAATTAAACTAAATCAATATCAGGTTTGAACTAAAAGACCTAAAACTATAGAAATAGATGGTCTAAGCTAAAAGACCCTATACTATTGAAATACCAAGTCCAAGCTAAAATTAACTTAACTAAATAAATATCAAGTCTTATCTAAATGACCATAAACTAGATAAATATTAGGTTTGAGATAAAAGGCCATACTCTAAATCAATAGCAGGTATGATCTAAAAGACTGTAAAATAGACCAATAGAAGGTCTGAGCTAAAAGATCCTAAACTAAAGAAATATCTTTTTTGATCTAAAAGTATATAAACTAATGAAAGGAATGTTCTCCTATAAATGAACTTAAAACTATAACACATCTTTGATTTAATCTGAAAATTTCAAATGAGGCCCATCAAAAGATTTTTTGAAAAAAAAATATTCTTCCTCCAAACCTATCTACTTGGAAAAAACATAGACCAATCACCATCTAAGAAATATATCCTACCCAAGAAATCATTTTAAAAATAATGAGATATGAAGATAGTTTTAACATATACATTAGTAAAGAATATCATGTTTATGGTAATTCATGGGAACTTCTCGAAATAAATCTATTAGGATTTAAATATTCACATCCAGACACTCGGTCTTTCTTGATATTATGAAAAGGATGGGAATAATTAGAAATTCTCATAACATAAGATCAATTAAAGGATATCCATATCATGGATTAAATGTTATTTGATAGAAATGTGGAATGTTTATAAAATTATTTATTTATAATGTGAAAAAAGGGGGAGTCATATCTATATTTTGGATTCTTCTTGATATATCATAAAATATGTAATTCATTTCAATGGTACAATTTTGATAAAATTCAATCCGCTATGCTATAATGGTTGGCATGTGTTTGGTGAGAAGTTTTGATTGAACGCTGTAGTGTTGCTCACCTCTCCTGTTCCATCTCTACTCTAGAATAGAAATCCTCGAACAAAGTGGTCAACTATTCAACCCTCTTCTGAGTTGTACACATTGAGTATGATGATGTTGAATGGTCATTCCCAATATAGGAAATAGTCTCCTGAAATCACTATTTCTTCTCTGTCCAAATATTCAATTGATATTTTCATTCATGTATCAAATATATCCCCTACTTCAGTGCCGCTGAAGCCTCTGTCATATATTAAGAAGGGGAGCCTCATCTAAATAATCATACACATCCAACTCATTGATGGCCAAGTCTCTATTAGTTAAGGATAATTGAATTATGATGGAATATAGTGGTAGCAGATCAAAACCACCTACCCTTAATTCATGAAACAACTAATAGAGCCATTCCCTGTTGTCACAAAAAGTTTCCATGAAAGTATTAATAATCATAGAAAGTATTTTCTTATAGATCAGTATATGATTCCTCTGATCTTTGGTGATTGGTGAAGTAGAAATGGTTAGAGAAGGGGTAAATTGTCAAGATGATAGAGAAGTAGGCGTAAAAGACTCATATACTCTTCTCTCGAAAGGTATAACATTTGTAGCCAGTGGTAAAGAAATAAACTCCCCAATAGATTCTAATCCACTATTTGGTTAATTATCACTTGAATAAGTTCCCATTATTAACATATATCCCAATTATTCTTTCAGTTTTATCATCACCACAGATGGAGGAGTTTGTAAGTCAAAATTCATGTCAGCACGACAGACCATATGACCTAGCACACCATCTGGGTATGGTACTACACATGCTTTGGAATAATCGTGGGTAATTAAGGAGGTAGGATCAACAGGTAGAAGTATGATAACCACTATAGAATTCTCACATGACGACATGATCCAAAACAACATAATGAACATAGGTTGTACCTCTCCTCTTAAGTCGACCATCGGAAGAGGGTACACCCCTTGGATGTAGCCAAATTGATGGGTGGATTGATATAGAGTAAAAGTCATGTACATGGTTACCTCATCAACCCTTGATTCAAGAACCCCATCCCAAAGAGATATAATATATGACAGTTCATCATGGGAACTGCTATCATTATCAATAATTAGGCTAGAAGATGTGTGGTGGGGGGAAAATCAAATCCATCAAACTGGATTATTTCATCTTTATCCTCAGTGGGGATCAGAAACATATCCTCAACCCCAGAGATTTTTTTAAATCTAGGTTGGGATATATATTTTTGGATTCTGATATCATTATAATAGTAATTGGAATGGAATTGGTCCCCTACCCATTAAAATAAAAATTAGATAGGACCATTGATATTTTAAGGGGTGTTTCCCTGTTAGGTATGGCCCAGGATTTGATTAAGGCATGAGTGGATCACAATTATGAAATTAATGTGATTTCCTTCTGTAAGTTTTGTACCCATCACCAATGTGCTGATACAGATCTGTGAACATGCATTCCTTTTCGGGAAAATATGTCAATTCAAATAATGGCCATAAATCCTGCCAACCTAATGTCTGGAGAGATATTCAAATTCATGTGGTATCTTCATGAGGTATTTTCTCTTGTTTCCAATATGTTCAAATATGATACTAAAATTTAACAGAGCTAGTGAGAATGACATTGATGGGGGTTTATAGTAGTTGGTTTGACTTCACTAAAAGAATGTAAAACATTGATCCCATCCTTGAATGAAATGATTGATTTCATCTTCAGCTCTTTCCTTGGTTTCTCCTTCACAATGTTAATAATTTCCTTCACCTAAATGGGAGCCTATTAGGGATCATCCCAAATATCCATAGCTGGGATAAATTCATTATAAATCCCTCCAAGAGGGGTAATCCCACCTATATTATAGATGTATCATAGGATGATTCCCACATCACCATGAAAAAATTGCAATGTGTTAGTTACATGACACCCACTTATGATCCTTCATCAAATGAGATCAATCTGTATATAGATGAAAAATTTGGATATCCACAAAACTTCATAAAGATGAACTCTATTTAAATAATTGGAAACCTCTAACTAGCTTATCCTGACCCTAAATTGTAAGGACCTTTCTTTAGAGATATTAATTCTTGGACAAATATCCCATTTGGAACTCGAAGCACCTATTGCGTTGTTCATAAAGGAGAAAAATATACCCTAATAGTTTTGAGAGATAGGTTGATGAGAAAAAACATGGCTATATTTTACCATGGGTGACTTTTCTAATATATAAGACATCCCCTAGGACTGAGTTGTGACCAGTTGACTATCCTTGATGATTGAAATCATAACATAGTTGATAGAAGCTAACACCTAGTGATATGGAAGATTAAAATCTAGAGTAATAATGGTAGCATCATCCCGAAAATTGAACCCATACAAAGGAAGTTAGTGAGAAAAGGGATAATTATAAATATCAAATGACAGGAATCTCATTATGATATGATTATTAGTTTACTTGTTATATAGTGATTTCTAGAAATTATATCCCTTTTATTTTCTAGATCTGAGAAAACTTGCTAAGAACTGAAATACATATCAATAAAAGTAAGTGGAATATGTCATTCAAATAGAATATAAAATCTTTTCAAATAAAGATATAATAAACTAGAGACATCATGCCCATCACATAGATTAGTAAAGGCATTTATGAATCTTCAGACACCCAGAGGTATTGTGGGTGGCATAAATCTTGTAGGGATTCAAAAAATTGCATGACCCCTTAGGACTCGGAAACATGTGACCTAATCATGGCCATGTGAATGGCATGATAATCCATTGGTCATATGTCCAAACCAGTATATCCTAAAATCCCCTCATGAAAATCATAGTCCTTACATATGATGTACATGAAATTATATAATTATGGTTCATAGATGGATCGTACAGTTGCCTGAGAAACAAAGGTGGTCAAAAAGAGTTATCCTACAATATTCTCATGATAGAGGAATGCTAACAGGCCTCATGATCAGGTCTCATGGTATAGTCTTGCGATGGAGACACGTGGTGAAGGAAAGGTGAGATTGCTTTGAAGGATGGTAAGTCATTGAATTATATTTTTCTCCACCCCCTATATATAGGGCATTTCACAAAATACGAAGCATCACTAGTTTGACAAAACATCTCTAAAGACACCAATTCATGATTCCACCAATGATTTAGGTAGGCATTTAATTTCCTCAAAACCGATCCCTTTTCCTCAAATTCATCACTCTTGAGAGGTTCCATTTTTTGTCACATGAAAAATGAGAATCCTAAAATTCAAAAAGAAATAAATACCTGAATATGGGTATTATTTCCCCCATAAAATGGAAAGGAATGATAAGTTGGAAGAAGGTCGCGGATCAAAAAAGACTCTATGAGAATAATGATTGTGTGAACATAATAAGGTCACAAACAAATGGGCAGTGAATATCCTATAGAAGATCTCGAGGATCCATTTCCGACATGTCCTCCAACACTTGATAAGGCTCTAAAGTCTACTAGTGCTCATGCAGTGGCACCTAGATAAGCGACCTAAATCTATGTGGATTGTTAACTGGTGGATTCCTGACAACCCATTAGGAAATCCTTAAAAAATATAAATAAGAAATACAATATATGGGAGACTCTCACAATTTTAATAATCATGTGACATATCACCGATGGGAAGGATGATTGTCTTTGACAAAATCCATGAAAGTTCATGAGACAAAATATATTATAAAAAATAATAAAATGAAATAAAGGGGAGGAGGATGGAGCCTCCCACAAGTGTTGAACATCATGTGATGTTCCCCTAGTGATCTAGAAGACTTCATGATAGCCTGGAGACAATCCCTCCTCATCTCAAAAAATCCCTTTGGATTTTCATCCTCATTGTACGAAACGCATCAGTTATGTTATTGAAAAATCACCCTTCCCATTTGGAACCCTATAGAAATACATATGGGGTTGTCTAGAAAATTCTCATGCATCCTCACAGAACCTTTATTGGTCTGAAAATGAATCACCAAAATATATAGTAATTATCCTCTAAAATATTCATGCAACCTTGCATGATCCCTAACCTTTGTAAAATAAACAATTGAAATAGAAGGGAAGAGGTAAGAGCAACTAAAAGTCATAAAACTCATCTGGTATGATGTTAATTTCAATGAAATGGAATCTCAAGACTCTTCAATATGTAATCTTTTCCATTCTAAGTCACCTGAAAAACCAGACTTGTCTCATGAAAAATACTAGACAAGTCATATGAAATTATTCTAATGATTTTCAACCAGCATCATGAACTCATGATGTACCCAGGACATGTCAATATGTCATTTTGGAATTCATTTAGTGTTTCTTAATAATTCAACAAGGCCCCTTAAATTGGAGATAATATAATAATGGAGGCTTTTATAGAGTACTTTCATGGTCACAGAAATCAGGCGATTCCTTTGGTGTAATACTTGATAGACTCTCATGAAGATTCATGGTGTTGAACCTATTTTTTGAATTAATCATGTATATACATGAGATAATTAGTGAAAATAAAAGGAAAAATAGGGTGGATATGATTATAAATTACCCATCCCATCTTTAAAACGAAAAGGATCAACATATCTATGTGGACTAAAATACTCTCATAACGTCACTCCGACACTATATCATATTTCTTGGAGTAACTGATATTGCGACTAGAATTGGTTCCCATGAAGTAAACGACTTAGGAACCACCATAGAGATCATGAACCATGCATAAATTACTTCATTGGAACACTCATAGATCACAAAAAGCACATGTAAGGGACATCCCACACATATGTTAGATCATATGAGACATAAATTAAACTGACACTAAATTAAGCTATGTAATTCAAATTATAAAGGCTATAACAAAGATTAATGGTGGAATACATAGTTGAAGAACATGTTCTCTAACCCTCATTTCCATCCTATAATCCATCAAGGGAGCTTGAAATCACTAGGAAATCTTACCTGGATCAAATGATACTGTTTTAGTTTACAATTTTGGTCATGTGATATCCAATAAACATGTCGACAAAAGTCACATCGTGTCCCTTAGGCATGATACACAAGTCTCGTGAAACCTTTTAGGTTCACTATTCTAGTCTACCAATATCTATTATACTTGTGGCATGAATCATATAATAGCTCTGAATCATAAAAAATGAGACTCACAGTAGCACCTGGACATGTCAAATGGCTCTCGTGATGCCCAAGGGATAGGGCATGCATATTCTATGATGCCCTCTAAACATGTCATCCATGACATGAGACACCCTCTGAGACATGTCACAATGAATCTCACGATGACCTCAATATTTTTCAACCAACACTTGCGATGACACCTGGGAAGTCAGATGGATCATGAGACATCCTCTAGAAATGAATGTCGATTTCATACAAATGATTCTAGGAAAAACCATCCAGTTTTGGTGATTCTGTCTAGACTTGTTAGCCTAGTTCATGCTATAATCCTAATACATGTCAAATAAGATAAGCGTCACCCCTCGGATTATCCATTTGGATCATGAGATTATAATATTTAATTTCATGAATACTTTCTCTAACATGTCAAAAAAAATAGAGGCATGTCGAGTGGACAATCAATACAAATTATGTACGTAATATTTCTAGATGACATAAGAAATCTTTGGATTTTATCACCTTGTGCATCATCATCATGTACAACTGGATGATATAGGATTCCATAGAGTGTAATACACTAAACGTAAACTATGAGATCTCAGATTCATTAGATAAAAAGTATATATAGTATGACTAATTATGGCCCGACCATAATAACAGACCACAAAGGGACATCCCAATACATAAGTCCAACATCTATAAGTACTGAAACTGATCATTTTCCATCCCTAATTTCCCACACATTTTATAGATCAAAAGTGCTAAGGAAGTTGTAATGATCATATAATTTGCATCATAAACCTTTATAAGGACAAATTCATCCTAGGACATTGTCACACTGTTCATCATGTGTTTATAAGCCCTGATTATATAGGAAGCCTTTGAGTGTAAGCCCCGAAAAGTGAACTATGATGACTCTTATTCCTGTTATAAATGTGATATATAGGATTCCTTAAAAAGGCCTGAGCACCAAATTAAAATACCCCATGGAAATTACTATCACATAAGTCCTATATCCTCAGTAAATGAATTTGATTATTTTCCATCCCTTGTTTCATAAAATAAAAAGAGATCACATATACTTATTGAACTACAGTAACAATATCATCTACATAATAAACCTCTATGATGATAAGGGAAATAATGGTGTGTATGCCCCAATTTATTAAACTATGATAACTCTTATTTCTGTAATAACTAGGATAATTATGTTTCCTTCTTATGTTGTGATATCAAATAAATGTTGATTTCGATGTAATACCCCTATATCTGACTTTTCAACAACCAGGACCCAATCATTCCCATGGGTCAATCACTCTACCTCCCCACTCAACAGACTAATAAAAATAACTAAACTATGATTACTCAAATTAATTCCATATTCAAGATATGTTGGAAACCTCTTAAAGTACCATTATAAATATTAAGTAACCCAAGGGTTGTCTCCGTACATAAGCCTTATGTTAGTATGCAACGAGTCTGTTAACTAGTGATCCCTTATTTCTCATGTTGTGTATAGATCCTGAGGGATTAAGAAATTGCAATAAAAACCTCACTAGAATCATGAATCTCTACAGTCCATGTAAATATCGACATGAAATCCCCAAAAAGTTTCATGATATAAATCTCTCCCATATTAGGATATCTACATAGGTTTAAGTCCCAAGGGAATGACCGAACAACCATAAATATGATTCATTCCATTACCAAGATCTATTGGATTTATCCACCAAACTCAAGCTAAAAATTTTAGCACCTAACAACACATACATATTTATTATATCCATGACATCATATTCTATGGGTTTTAACGATTTTTTTGGGTTTTGATTCCTATAATAACTTGGATTCATAGGATTCATCAATATAGTTCAATCCCCTACTCTGAGTATTAAAAACCTCTCTGAGTGATATCAAATTATAAAGTATTTGGTTGTACAACTTCAGAATATAAATTATCTATACATCTCATGGAAATGGATGGAAAACCATAGATATATACAAATTGATTTTTCAATGATATTCCCCCTTTATTTTGTGAACAAATGATAAATAAATAAATTTTTTAGGATAATAAGTCTCATATCGAGATTAGGAAGTGATTATAAAACATATCATAAATCAATATGAGAGTCCTAGAGTGTACAAAAATTTCCTCCAAAAGCGTATGATTAGCGCAACCACCCTTCCTCTTGACCAATGTGAGTCACTAAAATCCATTGGTCCCGAAAACCGAGTTAACCACCTACCTTGGGAAAGTAGGTTTTACCTAGATATGGATAAGGGAACCATTTGGAGTTTCTATTAAGAATGGTAATGGTAACCTAATATTAATTATTTTTCAAGAAATTATCCCCCAGAGACAACCATCGGGCCAATCCAAATGTGTACCATTGTGGCCATCCTCCCTATGCTGAAACAATTAGATAAACAATCTTTTTAGAAAACTCGCAAAAAATAACAGTAGGATAATTTTTATATGATGATTCAAAATATGATATCTTTTTTATCAAATATAATATTTAAAATTTCATAAACTTAATTATAATATTTTCTCACAAATAAAAGTAATTTTTTTTGAAAAAATAATTTCTTAAAAATATTATGAATTTACTAAAAACTGAGTACTTCTTTTCTATGAATTAATATGAATTATTTTATAGATTATGAACTTTATATAAGTTATATAATCTTATTACTACTATTCATAACTAATAATGTAATATATTGGTAATATTTATGTGTATAAATAATAATAAAAATTTTTCTATTTAAACTTGGTGATTTATATTATATACGTGATAAAAATTAATGTTCTTATTTAAAAAAACTGTCAGTATATTCTTCTAAAATAAGAAAATTTTCCCTCAGAATTTCAAATTACATTTTAAGGTGAAATAATTTGATGGTACATATCTCTCATGTTTTTTTAGTTCCCATGTTGCATCTTCATATTTAGGGTTTTCTAGAGTTCATTGACCAGGTCAGTGTCCTTGTCATGTAGAGAATTATCTCTACAATATATGATCATCATTGGATGATCCTCATAAATGATATCATTTCCTTAAAGTGACGCCTTTTAATTTAGTACATGTGAGGGATTAGGTATGTACTTACTCAATATGGAAACATGAAATGCATCGTGTACTTGAGATAAGTTAGGTGCGATTGCTAATAGATATTCCACAATTCCAATGTGATCGAGAATCTAAAAGTGGTCCTTGTATTTGGGACTTACCTTACCATTCTTCCCAAATCACATCACAATCATAAATTCATATAAATATATAGACACTTTATATACATACTCAAACTCTAGGTCTCATAGATGATTGTTGGAATACATCTTTTATAGACTTAGAGTAGCTCCGATTTTTTTTTGAGTAGGCTTAATAATTTTTACAATTTCCATAATCCTTTATTGTGAAAATAGATTTATTCCACCTACATGATCCAAAAATGTTGGTGTTATACATATCTTCCCATAAATGGATTCATAAGGATCCATTTGGATTCTTGTGGGAAAGATTTTATTTTATTATAACTTAATGAGAAAAACATGTTGTTCGAAACCTCATTTGAAGTTAGTCAAAAAAGCTATCAGCATATCATTCAGTGCGTGGATAATCTTCTCATATTGGTAATTAATTTGTGGTGATAATTTTATCTGATGTTCATGTCAATATTTAGATGGTTCTAGATATGCTTACACAACATAGAGGTAAATCTTGGATCATGGTCAGATATAATCGATAATTGTGTACATTGAGTCCTCTTTATCTCTATGATGTTTATCATTGAATGTTTATCAAATGATAATTCATCTTGAATTGTAATCAAGTGAGTAGACTTTATTATATGATCCTCCAAAACCCATATAAAAATTATTTCCTCTTCATTTATTTATAATAATATCGAGAAAGTCCATGGTGATGTTTTACCATTTTTATATAGGTATGAACAACAGTGGAAAATTCCATAAGTCTATTTTATTTTAGACTCACCTTCTAGACATATCAGAAAAATTGATGTATATTTCATGATATTAATCATAATATTTGACCAATAGTGATTTTAGAGATCTTGAAAAATTTTCTATATCCCTAGGTATACCGAAGAGGTTAAGCTAACAGTATCATTTAATACCTCCTTATTTATATTCTCGTTGGATATTATAGATAGTCCGGAACAAAATAATACAACTCCTTCGTCATCAATTTTGATCTTTGATGATTTTATTTTCATATATCTTCCATGTTCATTGTAATTTCTACATCATCTCTTTTAGAGTCATTGATCTTTTATATAAGTGATGGTTGACAAATAATTTGAGAAACAAATGATATTTTTCCTTTGTTTGGGATTCCTGTGTCAATCCTTTTTATGTCTAAGAATGCTTGAACCTTCTCAATTATCATCAATAATAATGTTTCTAGATCCTTTCGGGATAGAGTTTCTACCACATTGTCTTTATTCCCATTATCATAATGTATTGAGCAGTCGTAGTCCTTGATTAGGTTTAAGTATCTTCATTGTTCCATATTGTTATCATTTTATGTTAAAATATACTTGAGGCTGATTCGATCTGTAAATTTTTCACACTTCACCCCATATAGATATTTAATAAAAATGCAATGATCATTGTAACCAACTCCAGATAAAGTGTTAGAAAATTATTCTAATGAACATCCAACTTCTTTAAGGTGTAAGCTTTCAGTTTCCTATTTTTAATTAATACAAATCACCATCCTTTCATTAAAGAAACATTATATACCCTAAAGATCTCTCGTATTAAGTGAATTATGAGGAATGGTTCTTTTATAAAAGCCAAATCCAATACCTTAAATCTATTTCTCATTCACTAGTGTAGAAAAACATTACCTCCCTATAATTTATATTTTTTAGTGGTTTTTACTATTTCTGTGTATTTTTCCAAAATCATTGGTAATACCCTACTATTCCAAGGAATGTAAGGATATCTAGTATATAATCTCATTTATGCTAGTCTTATATTTCCTTTTTTATAAAAAGAGCATAGATAACCCTTTTCTAGTTATGATTGTCCTTAGTAATGATACTTACATAATTTATAATTCACATTTAATGTAGATTATATATATCTTATCATTTTGAATTTTTTTTACAATGTATTCTAATGCTTCTCGTGGTCCTCCTATAATTCGGAATATACGATAATATATTATTTAAAAACTAAAAAAATTCAAATCATATATAAATACTCTATTAATTATGTCCATAGATATTTTTGGAAAATAATTGATCCTAAAGGGAAACCTATGAACTCATAGATTTAACACCATATTCGAAAGTCATTTTTGTGAAAATCATACTTCTTTACCCTTAGTTATTGATATGTGGACCGAAGGTCCACCAAAGAGAAATATTAGATCCCACATAGGGGACTAAAAAATTTATCTATCCAGGGAAGGAGACACATGAACTTTATCATGATTTATCGATGATTATGATAATTAATAAAAAGGCACATTGACATATCTTTCTACTTCGCAAAGATTATTGGCACACCCCATGGTGAAACACTATGGCATAGAAACCCATTTTCTTAAATCTTGTGTAACCAATTTTTTAATAATTCTTACTCAATGGTGGTTATTCTATTGGTTTTCTTAACAAAATAAATAGATCTAGTTATAAACTTTATTGAGGACACATCCAATTTTATAGGATGAAGACTATGAAACTCTTCCGAGAATACATCACTCTAATCCCTCATAATATGAATATCTTAAAAAATGATTCTCTCCTTTGTAATAATCATTTGAGGCTGATATTATTTTTTATAAAAAATAATATCTATTACTGCGTAAAAGATTATTAGGTTGAATAATCATCCTTCATACACATATAATGTATCAAAAGATGAATTAGGTTCAAAAGATTCATCAACCTATCATTATATATGATGTTGGATTTATATAAGGATAGAAAATACATTCCTTATATAGAATAAAAATCCACTAAAGGAATTCTAATGAGATTTTCTAGAATATTCAAACAAAAAATAGCAACTAAGGAGGATTTATATACATTAGGATGAAAAAAATGCTCTTTTTTCTATTCTTATAGATATATCATCTCCTATGTTTGGAGGTGGATTTTAAATAGTATTACTAAACATGGATGATTTTAATGAATAACTAAAACCATAATAAAGAAGAATATTTTTTATTCTTGAATGATTAACTAATGTACCTATTAATAAATCATTATTTGTATACACCTTATTAGTAATGATAAAATATTACCCTCCTTGCACAAAATTTCACATAGGTTGTTGGTGTTTACTATCTCAAAATACCCTTTCCTTATTTCATTTTAATTCATAATTCCTATAATTGTTGATGTTGAATAACTGCACAGAAGAATGCGTGTTGATATGAACCTTCTTTTCCTCTAACAAATTAGAGGGTTTATTCATCTCCCTTGTATAATTAGTTGTTTGATACCCTTATTTTCTATACTTGAATCATTTCTATATTCCATTCTGGTAGTTTCAAAGTTAATTCATCCCACACTCTTAACAAGTTGGATGTTTTTCTTTCTATCCCCTATGTGATTTATCTATTGATCTACTTAAAGAAAACCCTATTTTATGTTTTCTATCTCTAATAAAACGAGACCAAAAGAAGTATAAAATAAATATATATATCATTAGGGAATAATTAATAAACTATAAAATAGTGACACCTTCATATATATTAAATAAATTCATTTAAAAAAATTAAAACTATTCAATACATTTCATTTTACTAATCATCGAGTTGAAATGAAATTAGCCTATTAAAGTATTAGTTAATCTTGAACCTTATGACTTAGCTGTTAAGTTGGTAGGTATGAATAATAATAAATAAAATATGAAATATATTTATTATACAGAAATACAATATTTTTAATTAATATCAATTAATTAGAAATAAAATAAGAATAATCTAATAGAAAAAGAAATTTTTTCTGAAAACAAATGTTTTAGTGAAAACAGTTTCATTGCTTCTAGCACACTTGTAAAAAAATTAATTTCGCAGACTTTCAAAAAATAATTTGTGGAAATTAGATACATTTATTAAATCATTGTATCAAAATATTTTTATGGTTGATATTTTGGGTTTTTTCTGAAAAGTTTCATTTCACGATTAAAATTGAAAAGTACTGATTTTAATTTTAAAAGCATTCATTTCATTTAAATAATTTACATAGAAAAATAATATTTTAAATATTTTTTAAAGAAACTATATTTAAATTATATTAAAATAAACAAAATTATTTCATTGTAATCAATATCATATGTATAATTCATATTAAAACTTACTATACATATCTAAATTTTCATCCTCAAACCCAGCCTTTTTATCGCGTTTGGGGGTTTTGTTTTATATTTTATTTTTCTACTTCTATAAATTAAATTAATTTGAATGGATTTAATATTTTTTATCATGTTAATATATATTTACTATTAATAAAACATAATATATGACTATAATGAATAGAAAAGAAACCAAATTAATTACAATAGATACTGCAAAAATAGATTTACCAGGGGTTAACCTATAAATATAAGGTCTAAAATGACCTAAAAATGGTATAAATATATTATATTTATATATTTAGTCCATAGAATTTTATTATATATTTATATATATATGTTAAACCATTATTTACTATTTATTCATGTGATAAATTTGGGATAACATTTTTCTATTTTCAAATTATACATGTCCGGGTCACCTCACTTATGAAAAGACACTCTTCCTCCTCACATTGGTACACATTAAAGCCCTTTTAGTTCTACCAAGATCTTCAAAAATAAATTAAATACTGTTATCCCTCAATTATATAAGACAATATTTTGTAAAAAAATGAATTATAGGAATACATTATGTATATTCTTAATGAGATGGTCAGAAAAGAGGTAAAACTCTTTACAATGTTGTTTTGTTTCATTTGTTGATACACCTCCTCAAAATGTTCATCATTTATATTTATATAATAGAAAATGTATCTCTAATATACTAAGATGTTATTATTTTAATTTCATGGAATATATCTGTCTCCACTTCCCTCAAATGAGATATAATAACGTCCTTTATGTGTACAGAGGACTACCGCCTCATGTACGATATGATACATATTTCATCAACACCTCACATTGTTCGATATCGAGATGGATATAAGGTATTTATATGATATTTATAACATATATATATTTATTCATTATAATATATATATATATTATACATTCCATAAAGGATATGATAACGTCTCATGTGTGTACGGAAAATTAAACCTCATGAAGCGATGTGATTATTTTTTCCCAGACGCTTTAAATAGAAGGTACAAAGAATTTATAAATAACATATGTGATATAAACTAAATAATTATGATTTTATTTACATATTTATCATATATATATATATATATATCAAATTTTCATACGATTTTACTCACTAAAAGTCAATAACATTGTTTTTGTACATGTGGACTACCGCCTTTAAGAAGCGATGTAACCTCATTTTCATTACCACATCATAGGGACGCTCTATATAAGTATATTTTAAAGAATATAATTTTACATACCTTCTTTACATATTGATCATTGAAAATGGTAACATTACACATGCAATTTTGTGGCCTACCATATCAAAGATTATGACATAAATTTTTTATAATATCTGTATTTCATTATTGGTATTAATATTATAATTAATTTTAAAATAATATATTTTTTTCTTGATTATTATTCTGTATATGTTGAAATATTGACCACTTTGACCTACATCAAACCATCTAATGTCAATTTTTATTCAAATGTAATATATAATCAAAACACATGACTTATACTTAATTAATTAAGTAATTATATATAATATGATAATTAGCGAAATAAAAGGAATAATAATCCTGAAAACCTTCATAAGAAATTAAATAATTAACATATGTTTATAATTCAAGAAGATGAAAAACATACATGATGAGTCAAATTCATGGTAAGGGACTTCATCTCAATTTCCCTTCACTTAAGAATATTGTAATGTTATGAACCAAATTTATTTTATATGGTGAATATAATTCCCATTAGACATTTAATTTCAATATGAAATTATTATTCATGGTATTATTTATTCCAATTTTTATTAATTCCTCCAAATATATTTATCTTGATAATTACCAAGGGGTAAAAGTTATATTTTAATGACACTTTATTTTTTGAATATTGATTTCTTTTGAAAAAAACTCACTTTCATGTGGTTATTTTCGTTTCAAATTAAATTTCACTTAAATATACATATTTTTATGTGATGTATATGATTATTTACTAAACCATATACCATTATTTACATATGGTGTTTTCATCCAATTTTTATTGATTAGCTGGGGGAATATTGTTAAATATGTATCCTTTTCTCAATGTGGATATTTGATCATTAAGAAAGTTATTCATGAATTAAATTGATTATTAAATATAAAAGGAATTATATTGATAGGAATTTATGGGTGGGGTTCGTAGTTATTAATACACTTGATTCATCGATACGTCTCATGAGAAAAATTAGATTGCCAAATTAAATTGGTTTCTCACTGTTGTTTTAAACCATGTTTTGAAAGGTCTTGAGGGAATATTTATTAAGACTCGGGGAAAATGATTTCAAAATATTAGTAGATTATTTAATTAAAAATTATATTATTATTATTCAGGGTATACTTGAAATGATATTATCTTTGGATGAATTTCATTCTCAGTTTGTTGACTAAATAGGATGTGATTTCCGCTATTTACAATTCCATATATATCATTTCTTGTCTTATTATCTAGTAAATTTTCATAATGATGTAATCTATGGATAAATTTAATTCATGTTTTTTTAGATATTTTCCTTTTCATTCTAATTTTTCCTTATCATATCATTATAGTGAGTAAATTTAAATGGATTGTCTGTTCAGTTGTTTACCATTCTATGTTGATTATAATTATTGATTTATTATATCTTCCACTATACATAACCAGTAAAACGAATTTTATCTCACCCTTATTTTAATTCCCTTCACAAAATATTAAGTAAACATTGGGTAATGAGTTCTTGGATTCCAATGTTTTCCATTTATATGACTTTTTTAAATCCTTAAATAATATGGGTATTATATGTGTATTTAGTTCCATGAAACTACTAAAATTATAGGTACTTTTGGATTTAAATACTAATATATATATATATATCAATGTAATAAAGTATGAATTGTCATTTTGATATTGGGGATGGGGTTGGTGCATTTGTTATCATAGGATGTTTAGTGGAAACCTGGGGAACTATATTATGGAAAACATAAATTTGTGAACATATCTCTATAATAGAAAGTGAGGATAATTATAGAATAAAATGATATTATTTTGGTATGGAAGAGATTATTTCATCTTTCCTAGAAATGAATCCCAATTTAGATACTACAAGTGGATTTGGTTCTAGAAAATAATGGTACCTAGGGGTAATAACTCCAAAAAGTGTGAATTCGACTTGACCCGATCATCACTTGGCACCTGAAAATGGTCATTTCTATGCACTTAGTTTCAAATTCCAAGAGGCTATAATTAGGGTAATTTACATTTTATTTACAAACCATTATGAAGGATTAAAAAAATAAATATATCCCCAATGAAACCATGTTTATGATGCTAATATTAAAAATGAATATATTTCTAAAGTTATGTTAATTGTTACTCCCTATAAATAATTGTACATTAGGATCTAGAATTACTAATTTTTTAGATAGTACAATATATTACATTGTTTATATATAGATCCTAGATGGAATAATAATATCAATACACATGGAAAATTTAGATATCATTCTACTGGGGAAGACAGTACTGCTGCTGTTGGAACTAATAAAATTATGTATATATTAGGCCTTCTTAATCAGGTTATGAAAAATAACCTTACATAAAGTGACAAACCTATTCAAAAATGTGATTATCCTCTATTAGGTCCATTAATGTTATATAATCTTCCATCTTTTATGGAATTATTAATTCAATGGTAGTTGATAAATGGATTATGTGTGGGGGAACATATTTTTGGACATGGGATATGATGAAAATGAAAAGGTTACACTTGGAGTGTATTATCTCAAAAGGTATATTAATAAATTTTGGTTATCTACCTGAATATGAAGAAGAAATTGGAAATATAAATCATGGAATGGAATGATTCTATGGAGATAATAATTTAAAAATACAACCCTCGTTGGATGCAAACTGAAATGAATGATATATTATATATTATAATGTGAAAGGAATAAGAAAATATTGATGAGTATGAGGGTACCATTACAAGGTTATCTAGGTATTATATAGATTACATATGCATCATAGAGTACAAGATTGACCATTTATTTGAAGGGATTAATCCTTGTTTTTGAAGGGAACTGGTCTCTCAATCCTTTTTATCATATGATGAAATTGTTTTATTTTCAATCCAAATAGATAATTAATTATCTAGATCCATAATGTACAAGGGAAATCAAGAAAATAAGAAGTTGGATGAGCACTGTGAAAAATGTAATGTGTCGAATAATAAGAAGAATAAGATGAATAATAAAATTACACCTTATGAATGTTGTGGAAATAATCATCCTATGAAATTTTAATAGGGAATGGGAGTTTAATATAGGTTCATAGATTAAGTACATCTAGGTTATGAAATTAAATTGATGAAATAAATAAATATTTTCTACTGTATTGGTAGTAAAAAAATGGAGCATTACATAAGCCAATGTACCGAGAATAAATTGAATCTACCATAGAATAGGCTTGGGGGAGAAAGAAAATATAACATTTTCACTAAAATTGAAAATGAAGTTACAAATGATGTATTATTGGTTATTTTAATCATATATTTAAATTTAACTAATGATTTATTGGATTATTTATCCTTACACTCTTTTATGTCTACCTTAGTTGATAATAAAACCATACATTTACTTCTTAAATTTATAAGTGTGTTATCGGTTAAAAATATTAGTGGACATTTCACTATAATAATAAAATGGTAGTTATTCCCCATTATGAAACCTAGATATTCTTCATTTTATGTCCTTATTATTATAACAATTTTTTTCTTTGAAATAATCCATGTTATATAATGATTTTCAAAATATGATGAAAAATATGTATTCAAAGAATAATGAAATTATGATTCCTGATAAATATATATAATTCCTTATCATTAGATAAAATAAAAATTCAATTGGGACAAGTATAGATCCACACCTAGTATCTCTACTGAATATGTTTATTATGGAAGAAGATAGAACAAAATATAGGGATAGAGAAATTTATATTTATATTTAGAATGTACCTATTGTATAGGAATACATTGATGAATTCATTGAAGAATTACACAGACTATTCCTAGATGTAATGTTTATTTTCCAATATTTTATCCCTGATGCAAGACCAATATCAAATACTGTATGTAGAATGGCCATTATGGAATTAATGGAGTTGAATAAATAACTAGATGAATTAGGTTCTAAGGTATATATTTACCCCAATGTTTCATTATGGGGATCCCCTTTTCACATTCTTAAGAAGAATGATGAATACCAGATTCTGGCCATTTATAATTATGAAATAAATTCCATTTCATTAAAGAACACATACTCTATGCCTTGCATGTATGACTGATTTGATCAACTTCACAGACCCCAATATTTTTTAAATATTGACTTTCATTATGGGTATCATCAATTGTGATTAATGAAAGAAATAATTATATAGAAATATTCAGAATGATGTATTGACATTAATTTCTTAGAGTAATTCAACTAGAATTGACTGATTGACCATATACTATTATGGATCTATTGATCAAATTATTAAAGGCCTATCTTTGTTATTTTTTTATGGAATTGATTGATGGTGTCATAGTGAATTAAAAAAAGATATGTGTAAAATGATAATCACTTTTGGATTATTCTTGAGACCCATAGAAGGATATATTTATATATATATTGTATATTTATTATGTTTAATTTTAGTCATCATTAAGTTTCTTTTCAGGGCCAAACTATCTCGAAAGATGGAATCTCAATCGATCTAGAGAAGATAAAGTTGTTTGAGAATGTCATACACCAATGTACATAACGACAGTAAGTAGTTTAATTTGTTTTGAAGGTCACTATCTATGATTCATTCAGAATATTTCAATATTAGATACCCTTTTAATCAAGGTTACACAAAATGGGGTTTGTTTTTTTTTGGAAAAATTAATGTCAAGAATATTTTGATAAACAAATGTGGTTAATAGAAAATTCTATGATTTTGACTCTAATATCTCTAAATAGTGGTTTTTTTATTTATAATGATTCATCAAAATAATTATATGTTCGTATCCTAATGAAAAAGTATAAATTTATATCATATACAATAAGAAAATTGAAGACACATGAGCAGAACTATCCAACCCATGATCTTGAGTATGTAGGTTTACTATTTTCATTGGAGATTCAAATTCATTATATCTATGGTGAAATATGTAAGTTTTACATGGAATATAAAATCCAAATATATATCTATTCATAAGAAATATCTAACCATGAGACAAAGTATATGGCTCGAGCTACTCAGGGATTAATATTTCTCAATACACTACCACCCCGGAAAAGAAAATAATGTATGGAATTAATTGGATATGAAATATCATTGAGTTATGATCCAAGAGAGTATTGAGAGGGATCCTATGTTTTTGGATCAATTAAATATGGATATTGAAATTATTATTGAAGTGGATCCATCAATCCTTTTTCAAATGATTTTGAAACATTAGTTATTATAAAATAAAAAAATGACCTCAATCTGATGAAGAAAACTTTTAGAGGAAAATTACACATATTAATTAATGGAAATTAGCTAACATTGTTTATGAAGATGGTGTATAATATTTTGGAATAGATTATGTATCCATATATTACATCACTAAAAATGGATTTATTGTATAATGTTCAGAGATCTAATTTTTGAATACACTCCGGTAGAAAAAATATGTATAGAGATTTGAGGTAACATTTTTGTTGAGATAACATCATGTGGGACATTTATTATTTTATGTATAGATGTAAGGTTTTTCATAAATTTAATTCTATGATATAAGATAATATATTATTCATGCTAAAAATTTATATTCCAAAATATAAATGTGGTTACATTATTGTGGATGTTGTCATAGTATTACCAAAGAATTCCAGAAATAATAATGAAATATGGGTTATCAATGATCACCTAACCAAATATGAAACTTTTATCAATATAAGAGAATATTTCCCACTTCATTGCCTCTAAAAGATTATCATTAATGATGTTTTATGAATATATTTTCCCCACTTTTGATCATTTCAGATCATGATTCAATATTTACATTAGAATTATGGATGAGTCTTCTTAAGAATCATTATATTGAGATTCATTTGAGCACTTCTTAGTATCCTTAAACTCATGGATATTACTAAAGGACTATTCAAATATATAAGACATATTGAGGTAATTCTCACTTGACTTTCAAGGTATGTGGTATCTATATTTACCTTTAGTATTGAATTTCTATTAAAATATTTTCCATTCAAGTATTCAATTGTAACCATATGAAGCAATATATGAAAAGAGAAGTCTTAGTTAAACTTGTTGGGATGTTGTCGGAGAAAGGAAAATTATAGGAAAATAATATTTTAAATATAAAAAAACAATGATAAATAATATTTAGGCACAAATTGAAGCACCTCAAAGTAAGAAAAATATTTATGCTGATAATCAGAGGAATTGTTTGTAATTCCATGGGGGATATCTGATTTTCTTGAATATGTCTCCATGGAATAGTATTATAAGGATAAAAATGAATGTAATATTTAGACCCATGTATATTTTACCATTTTACATCCTTGATTTAATTGGATTTGTTTCTAATCATATGTAAATTCCATTATGTCTCTCAAATGTACAAGATGTGTTCAATAAATAATTGTTAAAAAATTACATTCCAAACTGAATGAAAGTTTGTACATAATATGAAATAAAATTTGTAAATGATCTATCACAATGTGAATAAACCATAAA
The DNA here is from genome assembly GCA_963277665.1 of Viscum album. NCBI lineage: Eukaryota > Viridiplantae > Streptophyta > Magnoliopsida > Santalales > Viscaceae > Viscum > Viscum album. The sequence continues at coordinate 1,661,158,295 of OY728153.1, forward strand.
AATTCTTGATACAATAGATCTAGTATTCAGAAACTAGTTTACTCATCTGGTAAAGGTACTTTTGGGAAATCAAAAAATGGTGGAAGATACATTAGAATCTAAAATGTTATGAAGAAGAACAATACTCAATTTTTTAGAAGGTAATGTCCATGAAAATTTGATGAATAATTTATTTTATTTGTTAAGAATTCAACACCTCAATACAACATGAATTATTTTATTTCTAATAAAATAATAATCTTTTATAGCTTCTAATGCATGAAACATTGGGTTTACATAAAAATACTCTATTAAAAATATATTTAAGCATGACCATTATAAACTAGCCATGAAGATGAAAGGTATGAATTTGAATAACTATATTAAAAAAATTATATGGTTTATACACATATAATATAAATTATATATATATATATATATAATATAATTAAAATAAGAATTTATTGGTAGAAGAATAATTTTTTTCTGAAAAACTATTTTTTATGGAAAATTATTTAGTCACCTCTTGCACTGTAAAAATATTTTTTTTTAAATTTTAGAAAATTTAATTGATTAAATTAAATTCATATTTGGAATCAATATAACATAATTATCTTATTGTTAATTATTTGTATTTTTTGAAAATTTTTAATTTTTTGGGGAATATAGAAAATAAAAATTTGAATTCAAAATATAGCTTTTAATTTTAATTAGTTACAAAGATATATTATATATTAAATTGGTTTTCATGTAAAATTAGTAAAATGATATTATATTAAATACAATTCAATTAATTTTATTAAATTTGATATTGATTTTTGGTATTAAAACCAACCATAAGTTTGACATTTTTCTTTTTAGAAATTCGCTATTTTGTCGTATCTAGAGGCTTCATTTTAAATTTTATTTGTACTCTTAAATGAATTGAATATTCTAAAATGGATTAAATTTTATTAAGAATAATAATTTATTATCTATAATAAGTTCAACATTATTTTATACTATAATTAATAATGAAAATATTTAAAATTAATATCTCAGGTTATGATATAAATGGATTCACTAAGGGGTTAAACTAGGATGATAAGGGTAAAAATGACCAAAAAACATTTAAACAATATATTGTTTTGAAATATTTCTACCATATAATGTCTAATTATATATAACAATCCATTTTAAAAACATTTTTCATGTGAAAATTGGGTGTACAATGTTTTCTATTCAAATAAAACATGTGTGACACTCTCCTCGCTTATAAAAGGCCACCCCCTATACACTCTTATAAAAAACAAAAAACCATTTTGATTTAAATATTAACTAAGAAAATAAATTCCAAACTCTTATCCCCCATAATAAAATAATTTCTCTTATCTAATGTACATTCTAGGAATACTTTAGGTATAATCCAAAAGAGTTTGTTTACAAAGAGGTAAAATTCCTTACGATGCATTTTTTAATTTCTTATTCCACTTCCACAAATTATTCTCCATTTATGGTAATATAAATACACCAATATCATAAATATACTAAGATATTATAATTATATGTTAATTAACTAAATGAATATACTCTTCCCTAAAATTTGAAATGTTAGCATCCCTTGTCTGTATGGAGGACTACCGCCCCACAAACCAATGAGACACATATTTCTCCAATGCCTCCCATGGTTGGATATGAAGATAGATTTAAAGTATATATATTATATTTATGAAAAATTATTCATATTGAGACATTATATAATATTTATACAATTTTAATTTCCATTCCTTAGTGGATATGATGGCGTCGCACATGTGCGCGTCAGACAACTTCCTATCAAAGCGATGTGATTCATTTTCAAATAATGCTTTACATGGATTGTAATAAAGAGAAATATAATTAATATATGTGATATAAATGACATAATTATGATACTAATGACATATTTATCATTTTATAAATTTAATATTTGATTTTATTTGTTACAATTTCACTCATTAAATGTGGGTAACGTCGTACGTGTACGTGTGCACTACTACATTCACAAAGCGACATAAAAATATTTTCATTAACAAAATAAATGGATTATATATATAATTATATTTAAATAAATAATATCTAATTTTTTATATTATTATATTTCTAGAAATATAAAATATTACTTACCTTCTATCCATGATGATCTCTAAAAAGTGGAAATGTTACTTATGCATACGTACGATCTACTATATCCATGATCTTAATATACTTAATATCTCAAATCCATCATTAATTATTTGTAATAAAATTATAATTTATGGGTATATATTATATTTTTTTTCATTATTTTTATTTAGGGTATTTTTAAATAATGACCACTTATACTAATAATGAACCTTTCATAGTCATTTTTGACACATAAGTAAAATATCATCTAATCACCCAACATATGGATATTTCATTATGTAATGGTTTATAATGTGATAGTAATTAAAATAAAATTATTTATAAAAATAAAGAAAAATAATATGAGAGTAAATAATTGACATAATAATATTATTCAAGATGATAAAAAACATATGTTATGAGTCATAATCAAGGTAATGGAATTCATCTCAATTTCACATCATTGAGGAATATTTTAATGTTATGAACCAAATTTTTTGATATGGTGTATATAATTACAATTTGAAGTTTAATATCATGATTCATTAATAATTAATTTTATTTTAAGTTCCAATTTTTTTTATTTTATCTAAGTGGATTTGAATTGAAAATTGATATGTGGTAAAAGTTATAATACAATCTTTCATCACTATGTGATAGTTTAATTTCAATTGAAATAATCCCTTTATTATGATAATTGTTTATTAAAAATTAAATTTTGATTATATATCCATATTCTTTTAGGGTCTATATGATTCCCTCCTAAACAGTACACCATTTTTTCAAATAGTACTTACATTGATGGTAGTTTGATTAACATGGGAAATATTGATAAATATGTATCCTTTACTCAATATAGATATTTGTTGACAAGACTTATTTATAATGAATTAAATTTATTAATCAATATATGAGGAATAATTTTAAAATATGGTTATTGGTGGGTCATATAATTATATAGTCCCAGGATTCATCATTAGTTCTCATGAGATTTGTCTATTGTTAAAATACAACACGTTTCTAGAGTTTCAATTATCCCACCTTGTGGAAGGCCTTGACAGTAGATGTATCATGTGCCAATGAACATGATGTCCAATGATTAATCATTTAATTCATTAAGAATCTTGTAATTATTTTACATTATATTCTCACAATGATTTTACTTCTAGTTTCTTTTAATTCTCATTTTATAAAAAAATTGATTTTTTTCTATTATTTAACTTACTATATTAATTATTATTAATTTTATTATCAAATAGATTTTCAAAATAAAATTATCTTTTTTTTAATTTAATTATGAGTTTATTGTCTAAATGGAATGTGTCTTCAATTATTTGTCTTTTCAAAATGATTATTCCATATCTTATAATGATATGAAGTTATGTGATTGTCTTGTTGTTAAGTTATTTACCTTTCCAAGTGGATTATTCTTATTGATTCATGAGACCTTCCATCATACATAACACATACTAATAATTTGTGATCACTCTAATTTTCTTATATTGCCTAGGATATGAAAAATAATTCTTGGAATGGGTTCATGAATTCCAAATGTTTTCTATTTGTATTCACTATAGTTATATCCGCATGTAAAATGGGTATAATTTTTGTATTTGGTTCTCCAAAACAACTAAAATGATTAGTACTTCTGGATTATACACCTTGTAATTATATAAAATTATTAAAAAAGGAACTAAATCATATATACTGGTTTTATGGCCCAATATAATAGATATCATAGTTTCAAGGCAAAAAATCCTTTCATATACTTTCCATTAATACATAAAATGGAGGTCCACTATATTTTTAGTATTAATAATAAATTTAGAGGTATATAATGAAAAAAATGTTATGTTTTATTCATATAACCCTAACGACTCATCCTTTTTTACTTTAGGATGAGATACTCCCAATTAATTTTATGATAGAGACTTCCAAGAAAATATATTTTAGAAAAATATTATTCAGAATTATTTTCATTCCATGGAATCAATATACACTTTGGACATCTTGTTCTTAACCGGCTTCAGACACTAATCGGATTCTAAATCCATGGAATAAATGACCATATAAGCATTGTCATTGTCAAACCATTAGAGGATAGATAATATATTTACAATGCAGTTAATCTATTCTCCCATGATAAAATGATCATAAGATACACTAAAGTTAGAAGACATTTTTATCCCAATGATATAGACTGTAACTTTATCATTATTATGAGAATAAGGGTGTTACACATGATTCATTTCATTATTCTTAGCACGATTCTACATGGAATGTACAACCATGATGCTCTCATCCCAGGATTGGATTAAGTTTATTAATTTTATTGGGGAAACCATCACCTTTCCTACTATGTTGGTTGTTGGAATGGTTTTTATTATTTTCCACAATTAACTAAAATAAATGAAATTGGGGATGAGAAAACAATAATTCATAAATATATATAAAAAATGATATTATCATAGAAGTGAAAATTTATAAATGAAATATATATCCTAGCTCATCAGTCTCTAAGTTTTTATCTTGGTAAACCATGGTAAATTCTATATTATTTTTTCAACTCTAAAAATATATTCTCATCTTTAATAATGGTTTAGAAATAATTTTTTTATTTTCCATATCATATCTACTAGGAGTTTCAAAACATTTTTATAGTAATGTAATCCTCATTGGCACTAAAATGATGGACCATATATAATTAACCAAATATTTTTGGGGTTATTACCCAAATATATATCTATAACAAAACCACATCCACCTGTAGCATTATGATAGGGATATTTTCCTAGGAAATTCATATTCCATTCAGTACTATAATATAAAATATTCTTGGATACATAAAATCATCCTAAGGTATATCAATTTTTTTTATTATCCTAGTTTCTACAGGAATGATAAAATTTGCCTCTGATACCAACTATAGTTACCTAATTTTGTTACACATATTATTACATTATTTTAAACATAGATATCCACTAAATAATACCACTGGATCAAGACTCCTCGTGTTAATGGAAAATATAGAACATAAAATAAAATCATAAAAGTAAAATAAAAATTATTTATTTTAATCTTTATAAAGTGATCCAAAATCCATTTGATCTTGAAAAACTGCATAGGAGAACCTTGGGAATACATAAAATAAAAGGGTTAGATAAAAATCATGGTAAGGGAATAATAATTTTAATAAAAAAACATTTGATTCAAATGAAATAACTTTAAATCCTAAAATTAAAGGATAATGAAAAATCAACTGGGAAATAACATATGAAAATTGTATTATAAGATTTTAAGATCCCATATTTCTCCATAAGGTATGTTTTGCTTACGTTTCAGTTTAGACCATTATTTTTGGTCAAATAACTATCTTTAAAAGTTTTTAAGAATAAATGGTTGTGTTCTGGGTGTTCGGGACACGAAAAAGGGGGAAAATGAGTTATTTGGGAAATCCACAAAGTCTGAACATAGTTAGACCTAACTGTGCAGACAACCTAGGTAAATCATGCTAAAGAAGGACATTAGGGCTGTAGCCTCCACACTATTTGAACACGGTTAGGAAAATCATGGTGGTAAACTATGTGAGGGGGGATATTTTTGTGTGGTAGCATCTGCATGGTTTGAGAACTGTTTTGAAAATTTTGCTGGTAAATCGTACGACCGAGAAACTTTTAAAAAATTACAAATATTCCATTACAAGGTACTTATTTAAAACTCTTGACTTAATCTTTTCTTCCTCCATTAGACCCTAAGAACGAACCAAATATCCCATGTTCTTTCAATGATCTATCTCCCTCGCCTTAGGGCAATTTATAGCACCGTCAGTTGAAAATTGATGATCCGAGTAAGGCTAAACATCATCATGGTGATTTGTTTTGATTTGGGTAGCTATCACCCTATTATATTCTTATGAAGCTGTCAAACCCTTCCTTTTAGGTATGTTTTAGGTCTAGAATTCATGGTTTTATTGAATCTTGATCTAAGGATTTTGTTGTGCGTGTGTTGTCCAACAGATTCTTGGTTAGTGGCCTAAAAGTTTTATCTCATTGGCTTCAAGTGGATTTGTGCATGTAGGGTTATTTTCATAATTTTCTAATGTTTTTTCATGGTTCCTTTTGGATTATTTAGATATAGTGGGTGTAAAAATGGTAAATACAACTCCTCATGATCCCCGTGGGATGCATAGAAGATGCCCAAATGATATTAGGGCCACCCATGGGGTGTTTCGATATTACTTGAACATAGAGTTAGCTAAGTGTAAGCCATTGCATGAGAAAATTGACCCCATGATGAATATTTTAATATGATTTAAGGATGTGAAATTAGGGTTATCGTAATACACTTATGGTGGGTAATGTCCTAAGAGGTAGTTTGGTTGGCACAAAATGGGTTAACTGGAATAATTAGAAAATGCAAGAGGAATAGCTTACTACTTGAATATGAATTGTGATACAGTCTTGGGAAATGGGTAGTGTTGCTAATGGGTTAAATAATATAAATCCTTAATGTGTTAATGGATTAAATAAAATTTGAATTTCGCATTTGTTGATATTTTAGTGATGCGTAAATGATATTGGATGTGCTTGTTGTGATATGGTTAATCATGGTAAACGATAAATAAGAATGATCATAAGGTATGGTAGTGTGGGGTATAGACATAAGGTTATATTACCATGGTTCAAGTTAGACATAGGATCAATATCTACCCCTCAATTCATGTATTAGTCAAGGAGACTGAGTTTTATTCCCCTAATGGTTACATTCTACCTAGACGAAGGCTTCGAGGTGGAGATTATGAGGTTGTTATAATGGGATGCCTATTGAGATAAGACTTAATATAATTCAAATATTCTTTAGAAATTTGAATATTACCATTCCATTAAACGCATGAAAAAGTTTTATTATCCTATGAAGTGTCTATGTAAGGAACATGGATTCAACGATATTATATGTAAAAGGAACAATGAGTAGAATGGGTAATTTAAATGTATATCATTACATGAAATTATTTACCATTTTCATGAACTATCCTATTTTATAGGATATTTTGTAGACACTTTTGGTGGTGGCCTACTGAGTTATACTCACACCCTACTTAGGATTCCATTGGGTTCCCAAGCATATTTCATGCTTGGTGGTTAAGACTAGGGCAAGGGCTCTATGGTAGTTAGTTGAGTTGGACATGGGACATGTATGGGAGAGGTTCCATACATAGGTTCTAGATCTCTTTGAGGATCCTAATGTTTTCTTCCTTTTGGGGTTTTTTTCCCTTGGAATTGTATCATGGAATTTCATATTAACTGTTTCATAGGGCTGTACCTAGTTTTGGGAAGTGGTTATTTATGAATTTTATTGATTGTTTCCTATAGTTTTCATTATTTAAATTATTATCTGATGTGGATAACATTGGTAATGAAGGTATATTCTCCACACCTAACCTATTAGACCCTCATAGCCATTCGACAACCTCTACTGTATGGCGAGTTGCGCTTGAGTTCATGTGGCAACCCGACTTGGGAAGTGGAATAGTATCTCTGGGGTTAGGGATGTTACAATGTGGTATTAGAGGAGTTCTTTTCTCTTTATTATTATTTTCAGATGGTAAACAGAAGGATAGAAAAGATTTTGGCCTTATTAATGACCTTGAGCTTGGAATTATCTGACCCATGTACAGGGGAAAAACCATGTTACCCTACGAGGGGATGGTTGGTCTTGTTGTGTATTGTTATATTTGATGTCATTTCACTATCGGGTGATGCACCTATTGTGTGATTTGATTGTTTTATGATATTTCTATCATGGATAGAAGGGTATGAGGTTGTGAATTCATGCATCATTCTAGGAAATGAGGTACTTATATGACATGCATCATGATAAGCACACACACGAGATGGGTGTGTTGGATATGAAGGTTAGGATGTGTTTTTTCTCTTAAAAAATATTGAAAATTATGCCTAATAAGATGATATGAATGGTTAAAAAGGGAGGAGAAAATATCAAGTAGTAATTAGAAAATTGTTTTTGAAAAAGAAGTAAAAGTGTTATAAAATTTTTTAAGAGTAAATTTGGGAGGTGGAAATGGTTTTGAATGGGTGTAAAAGGAAAGTCTTGCAACCATGAGATTTAGATACCAGTGTTATCCATGACCTTAAGAGAGATGGAAAAGGGTAGTGTTCCAGTTGTTAGTGGACATGATTGGGTAGTGTATTTGAACCGTTTTGGTTGTGGAAAGTGATGATCCTATATATATCATTTTCCAATTTGAAAGAGAATATTGGTTTCATAATAAATCTTATGTTTGGAATTTTAGAGAAATGACACCTCGAAGGCAAGTGCTGATTGGGAAACATGAGGATGTTTCAAAGAATGTTCCTCGAATAGTAGTGTAGGTGACTATGGTGATCCAAGAAAATAGGGAAGATAAGTTCCATGAGATCTTTGTTTGTTTTATGTATATTATGGATCGAGACCCACAATGGGCTGTACTGAGCCTATTTGAGCTAACTAGGGAGCTTCCACTATAGCACCCTCCCACCTTTAAAATATATGATGGGATAGAGGAAACATATTTTTGGATTGATTAAATCCTTATTATTCGTGACCATATAGAGACTCTTCTCGATGAGCGAGTCATATTGGGGGCCTATATGCTAATAGCTCAAGAAAAATGACTCTGGGGCATTATGGTCCAAACAAAACAGGATGAAAGAATGATATTGATGGATTTTGAGGAGAAGTTCCTGAAGAACTTTTACCCAGAAACCATGAGGTAGGAAGACGTTTTGGATTTCATGAGGTTTTCTTTAGGGACAATGTCGGTGATGGACTATGCTAGTCATTTCATCAATATGAGGAGCTTTATTCCATCATTTATTGGAGACGAGTTAGCCGTGGAAAATTTCTTCCATGAAGAGTGGAGACATGATATTAGATCTCAGGTGAATATATATCATTTGAAAATGTTTACTGAATTTGTGGGGAAACCCTTTTCTTGGAGGGGAATCTGAAAGGAGATTTGGTAGTGAACTTATGGCACTAGCTAGGAAAGCAAGTGGTGCAGATTCTGATTGTAGAAATTACCACTTGATAACATTTCATCAAGGTGGAACTGTATAGAGCAGTCATAAGAGGGGGTCATATTCTCAATGTGGTGACCATGTCTTATATTATCATTGTGGAAAGATAGGGCACAAGTGTGTTTAGTGATCCTTACCCCCCAGTCATATGTCGATTGTGCAGTTGGTTAGGCCATGTGAAGTGGTTCTAAAGGAACACACCACTATCAAGGAATAATTGATGTTAGAGGTAGATTCCGAGTGTGTATGGGGTTGGTTACCATGTATCAGGTAGGCAGTTGGAGCTCCACGAGTCATACGGGTAGGGGTAGTGTATGTGGAACTCTGATAAATATCATCCTTTCTAACAGAGCAATGCAGTGAAAGGTTCTCCGTATGGAGCCCATGGTAAAGGGGTAGGTCGTCTTTATATAGTACATGCTCTATCGGAAGGTGGTGAGGTAGAATAGTCTACTATTCAAGGTTTGATTCTTGTAGCTTCCACACTTGCAGGTTTTTTTTCAATAAAGGTGCTACACATTCCTTTATTTCTACTTAGTTCATAGTCATGTTGGGATTAACCATGGGGATACATATGGGAAATGTCACTTAATACTGTTCTAGTGGTACACGTTTAGGACAATAGGTAATGGAAGGGTTGTGCTTCATAGATTGGTTGGAATCATTTTATGTGGGAATTGTTTGTCCTAGAAATGTCTGGGTTTGACCTAATCATGGAGATTGATTAGTTGGTGTTATATCAATACCATATGGTCTATTTCTGACATCGGATAATTTTCACATCTTTCGATGGTAGAACTTATGTTCTTTGTGGTGAGTGGGATACTCGAGTGGGCCATGAAAGGCTGCTACACAAATAGTTGGGCGAACTCATAGCCAAAGTGGCCTGCTCTATGTTAGATGATATGGAGAAAGGATAACAAGTATTACCATTTTTTCGGACCAGTTTTAGGATGTGTTTCTTGAGGACATCTCAGGGTTACCACCCAAAAGAGATATTTATTTTACGATCGAATTTCTTGTTGGAGTAGAGCCAGTTTCTAATACACCATATCAAATGGCGCTAAAAGATCTCCAAGAACAAAAGGTTTAGATGAAGGAATTGGAGTGTAACGGGATTACACATCCTGGTACATCACCTTGGGTATCTAAGATGTTGTTTTCTATAAATACAAATAGATCATTGAGGATATGTGTTGATTATAAGAAGCTAAACTAGACGACTGTTAAGAACAAATACCCTCTTCCAATAATCGTTGAACTGTTTGATTATCCATAGGTGCCTTAGTGTTTTACAAGATTGATTTGACATTAGGGTACCATCTATTGAGGGTGAGACATTCTGAAAAACCTTGGACAATTTTCCAAATAGGTATGGGATGTATGAATTTCTTGTGATTCCATTTGGACAAACCAATTAATCGGTTTTCTTAATGGCCCTAATTAACTGAATATTTCCCATATATCGGGATCCGTTTTTAGTTTTCTTCATTGATGAATCTTGGTGTAATCCAAATCTCATGACGATTATTCCAAAAATATTCACATTGCCTTGAGAACACAAAGAAATAATAGGCTCTATGTGAAGATATAAAAATGTCAGTCTTAGATCAATTATGACACATCCTTTCTGAGTCAGTTGTGTCAGTGGATCTTGAAAAGGTGTAGGATATGGTTTTTTGGGATCATACCAAGAACGTATTTGATATTTATATTTTTCTCATTTTAACTTTTTATTACCAAAGGTTTATTAGAGATTTTTCACATTTGTAAGAGATTCTCACAGGACTTTCCAAGAATGGGGTTAATTTTTATTTTTCAAAGGCCTGTGAGAATGATTTATTGGAGATGAAGAAGTACTTGACCACCGTATCGATTTAGATATTACCTGAACCAGGTATGAAATACACCTTGATATGTGATGCGTCTGGTGTTAGAATTGGGGAATGATTGATGGGGGATGACTGGGTTATAGCTTAAGGGTCGAGATAGTTAAATCCACCTGAAAGGTACTATCCTACTCATGACCTTGAGCTATATCATGTGGTTCATGCGTTAATGTTTTAGAAGCATTACATGTTGGGGGAACCTTTAATGGTGTTCACCGACCAGAAAAGTATCATTTATATATTCCCTCAGTGGGTTCATAATCTTCAACTGGAATGTTTGGTTGAGTACCTATAGTCCTATGGTTTTGAGTTGGTGTACACACTAGGGAAAGGGAATATTTTCACTGATGCTCTGAGCCAGAAGAATCAAAATCAGGTATTTTAGGAATCCGTTTAAGAGTAGATGATGATGTCCTTATTTATCGAGATACATTTGTAGGTCTAATATGGGAACGTATAAATACCCCTTGCATTTATAGAAATTTAATATGCACTTCTAAGATGAGTTAAATAGAGTCAGTTGTTGGTTCCAGAGTTTTTGGATATAAAGGAATTTCTTAATGGTGGGTAATCAATTTCATATAAGATATTCGGTGTTGATGAAGATTATTATGTTCATGGCCATGTTATGGTGCTAGAATATGTATAAGAGGATTTGATGTGTGGTTTTCATGCGTCAAAGTGGGAAGTGCATCCATTCTTTACAATGATGAATCATTTTCTTCATAGGCTGTTCTAGTGTCCAGGAATGGCAAAAGAAGTTACAAGTTTTGTAGCATGATGCCTTGCCTGTTAATTGGTAAAATTTGAGCATCAACGTCCAGGTTGGTTGTTTCAATCATTGAATATTACAGTGTGGATGTGTAATTATGTCATGATGGACTTCAAAGTGGGCCTTCCAAGGACACCTCAAGCGAATGATGCAATTTCGGTGGTGGTAAATCGGATGAACAAAGTGGCCCATTTCTTGCCGATTCAGGAGACCTAAAAAATCTACCAGTTGGGGGAATTGTATGTTAGAGATATAGTATGGTTGCATGGTGTGTTGTGGATCATACTTTCAGATCGTGATCGATGTGTCACCTCACTCTTCAAGAAGGGACTATAGAATGAACATGGTACCCATGTGTTTCGGAGTATGGCTTACAACCGATAGACTGATAGGAAGTCAGAGCATGAAATTCAAGTATTAGAAGACATGTTGAGAGTAGGTGTTCTATATTTCAATGGTTTTTTAGAAAATAACCTATCTCTTGTTGAGTTTTCTTACAACAATAGTTTTTGGGATACATTTCAGATGGAACATTTTGAGGCACATTATGGGAGGCCATGCAGATCGTTTTTCTGTTGGTTTGAGGCCAATGATTATGAGTTTTTAGGACAGTGTCTTGTGTTAGAGACATTACAAAAGGTTCATTTGATTCAAAAGTGTATGATAATAGCACAGATTAAGAAGATGTAAAATGCAGATCAGAAGAATTGGCCTCTTAGGTACATGGTGGATGATAATGTGTTTATCTACGTGTCACCATGGTTGGGTCACCATTGAATTTGGAAGCAGGGCATGTTTCCTTGTAGAAATGTGGGACCATTTGAGATTGTAAAGAGGGTCAAACCTGTGTCATACTAATTGGAACTTCCACGCTAGTTTAGCGAGATGAATGATATTTTTTGTGTTTTAAAAATTCTATAGAATCACCCTGATCCATATAATGTGCTAAATTCCAAGGATGTCGAGCTTCAGGCTGATGCGACCTTTGAGGAGCACCCAGATCTTTTTTTGGATCATAATGAGAATGTTTTGTGGGGTAATGTTGTGCCCTAGGTCTGTATTCTATGGCAAAATGGAAACGTTCAAGAATAAGCATGGGAGTGGAAATCACATATTCGAGAAATGTGGCCCAAACCTCTTTACTTTAGAAACATGATAATGCTCAGGAAGACCGACTTGAGGATGAGCCATTATAAGGTGGGGAGGTTGTAAGATCATGTATTTATAAATAAGGATAGTTTTTCATAATTTTCAGTTTAATCCCTACATTTTGTTCCATTAAGTGTTTTCCCAAGACATTAAGAAGGATCTGGAGCATTTTAGGTGACTGGGACATGAAAAATAGGGAAAATGAGTGTCTTGGGCAAGTCGCATGGTCTGCGCACTGTTAGACCTAATAGTACATACATCCCAGGTAAATCATGTAGAAGATGGATTTTCAGATAGTAGAATCTGCATGGTTTGGAAAATCATAAAGTGAAACTTTTTGAGGGGGCTATATTTGGGTAGTAGCATCTGCACAGTTTTCGTATGGTTTGTAAAACCGTGCGTGTAAACTGTGCGGCCCAAAAACATTTAAAAAACTTTTTAAAAAATCAATTATGGGATTCTTATACCCATCTTGTGATTTCGTCATTTATTCCGCCCATGGAACCTAAGAATGAACCAGAACTCCAATGAGCTTCCAAGGATCGATCTCCCTCGTCATTGGGTCGTCTAGAGCACCAATAGTTGCAGATTGAAGATTCAGGTAAGGCTAAACCCCTCCATTCTACTTTTACATGATTAGGGTGGGTATCTCCCTCTTGTCTTTTTCTGAATCCCTCCAACCCTTCCTTTTCAGTGATGTTTATGTTTAAGCTTAAAGTGGATTTGTGCATGTTAGTTTATGTTCTTAATTTTCTATTATCGTGTTCTTCGTTCCCATTAACTTATTCTGATATAGTGGGTGTCTAAATGTTTAATTTAACTCTTCATAATCCCTACGGGATGCATGGAGGATGGTCAAACAAGATTAGGCCACCCATGTGGTGTGCTGATATTCACCGAACATAGAGTTAACTTAGTAAGTGTAGCCTATTGTGTGAGACGATAGATCCCCTGATGAATATGTTAATATTCTTGAAGGATGTGCAATTTCGGTTTTATTAATTAACATAGTGTGGGTAATGGCTAAGTGGTGGTTTGGTTTGAATTAAAAGGGTTTACCGGAATAATGGGAAAATTATAGGGGATTAGCTTATTACTTTAAATTGATTATTAATATAGGAATGGGAAATGTGAAGTGTGGATAATGGTTAAGATAATATAAATGATGAATGTGTTTTTGGATTTATGAAAAATGTTTATTTCCCATTTTTTTAAATTTTTGTGATGCGTAAATGATATTGGATATGATTTTTGTGATATGATTATTCATGGTGAATGATAAATAATCATTTTCACAGGGATTGGTAGTATGGGTTATAGACTTGAGGTTCGATTCCCTAAGGTCTAGCTGGACCGATAATATTTCTCCACCCTAAAATGCACGGGTTAAGGAAGGTGACTGTGTTCAATTCCCCTAATAGTTTCATTCCACCCAGACTGAGGCATCTAGTTGAGGATTATGAGGTTGTTATAATGTTATTACTAGTGGGATAGGTCTTGATTTTATTCCCATATACTTGAAAACATTGAACATGGCTAATCCATTAAAAACTAGAAAAAAGTAGATTAAACCTTGAAATGAATATTTAGTGAACATTGATTTAAAAGGTAGTATAATTAATAAAAACATAGTCTTGAAAAGGATATTGAAATATTTATATTTATATCCCATTATTTATCATTTTCAGGCACACTACTCTTTTTCTCCATATTTTATAGACACTATATGTGGGGGCCTACTGAGTTATACTCACACCTTTCTTAAGTCGCCATTGGGTACCCGAGCAGATTTCATGCTTGCAGGTCAGGACTAGGTCAAGGTTCCTATGCTAGGGAGTTAATTTGGAAAGAGGACATATATGAGAGAGGATCTAGATTTAGAGTCTAGAACGTTTTGTGGATCCTGTTGTTTTCTTCCTTTTAGGGCTTTTTTCACTGGGCACTATAGTATAGAAAAATATAGTTATTATTGCATATGGTTGTACCCAGTTTTGGGAATTAGTTATTTATGAATGTTATTGATTGTTTCCTATTTTTTCCATTATTTAAAGTAATACTTGATGTGTATTATTGTGGTAATGAGGGTATAGTATCCCCACATGAAATATTAGACCCTCACTACTAGTCGGCAACCTCTGGCATACGGGGAGGCACGCTTAACATCATGAGGTGACCCAGCTTCGGTACAAGAATAGTAGAACCCTAGTCAGGGATAATAATAAGATAGTTGAAACATATGAAATCTATAAGAAATATAAAACATTTCAAAATAATATTTCAAGGCTAAAATCTAGGAAAAACATCACATGGTGGAAAGAGTCCAATATTGGATTAGGATTAATCTGAAAACCCATAAATAAAACCATATGAGAAAAAATATTATTATAATGAATTGGAGCATAATAAAAGAACACCAATAATAACATTTTCATTACTATTATTTCCACAAAATAATGCAAATCATAAGGCATAATCATAATAATTACCCATGTATTGAAAAAGGATGCATAATCATTCTTCATGTTATAATAAAAGGAAATTTCATAAATAATACTTTTGAGAAATGAATATAAATAATGTATTAACTGATAAAAGGAATGTAAAATAAGATTTTTTTATATGTGATAAATATATACAACTAATTTAGAATAATTCCATAAAATTGAAGAAATATAAAAAAGTGAGTTGAGAGATGAAGTCCATAGCCCCAAGAAAAATGGTGGTTTAGAGAGATCCATTTATATGAGTATAAATCATCATGTATGTGTTTTATATTCCTTAATAATAAAATTATGTTAATTTAAATACTTCAATATAATATGTTTATATTTTATTATTCAATTTATTTTATTTATTACCATGATATATATAATTACTTATGTTCTCCTCAGATGTTTTGATGTTATTTGACACATTTGTCCAAAATGAATTTGGTAGGTTTAATATGGTTAAAAAATCATTAATAAACCATTTATAGAACAATAATTTGAAAAAATATATAATTTTTATGCATAAATTATCAAATTGAAAATAACCATGAATGATGGTTCTGAAAAATTAATTATGTTACAATCATGGAGACGGTAAGTCATATGTATATATGAGTAACGTTTATGTATTCTAATTATCATTATAGAAAGAATTGATGTATTATATTATATTTATAGATTGATAATACTATAATAAATATAATTTATATCTTTAAAAACACCTATATATAGCATACATGTGATGTAGTTATAAAAAAAATTATATCACTGTGTAGAGGTGGTAATCCACGCGTATTCATGAAGGTTGTTAACATTTTTCAATGAAAATAAAAAGGAAAGTATATGTTATATTATCTTAAAATAATGATAAATATGTCATAATTATCTTATATTTATTATAAATACCTCATTACACCATCCTTGAGATGGGGTGGTGGAAAATAGATTACATCGGTTTGCAAGACAGTAGTCCATCACAAACATGAATGATAGTTTCATTTCCAATTTCGTGGAAGAGGAAATGGATATAGGTTATGATTAAAAAAATTAACATAATATAATATGGAATATTTTAATTTTTTAACTAATAATGGTTGTATAATATTTGAAGGTCGTATAAGAAAAAATAAACCTAAAACATTTCATTAAAAAGTATACCAATTCTATGGATATCCTCATTTTTTCCACGTTAATCACTATATGTTTCTTATTCTCCCAAAATAAGATCTATATAAAGTGCAAACAGAATCTATAAATTTATTTGGGTATTTATTTTATGAACTAAAATGATTTCAATGTTTTAATAAAAGTGGTAAAAAGATTCCCTTTTATAAGTGATAGGTGGGAAACTCTTTGAATAAAATACAATTTTTAATTAATATAATATAATTTTCATGGAAAAATGTTTCAAAACTAATATATTTATAACATATGATGTGTAAAGGTAAAAATAATATAATCCAACAAAATTTTTATATGTTTATAATGGGTTTTTTCCATTATCTCTTTGTTTGAACCCACATTTTCCCTTTTTTTAATTGTCACAATAAAGAAGTTTTCATTAATTTGGGGCCAATATAGTTTAAAAAAATAATGAAAATATGCTAAATTGACCATAAATGATATTTTTTAGCATATAAAAAATTACATGGTGAAAAATATGTTTCTTATGAATTTTATATCATATAAAAAAATTATTTATTATAAAATACTATTAATGTCGTTTTGGAAGTATTCATTTAATTTGATGATAAATGCATAAAAAAATATAGAATTACAATATTTGTTTACATTTCTATTACATGATATGTGAATCTATAAAATAAATTGAACACATTAATTAATTCGAATTACAAAATCTTTTATTACTTTTCAATTTTTTCTACTAATTGAGTAAATATAGTGGCTACATTGCGTAAGAAATTAAGATAATTATTTAATCACTAAAAATTGAAAATAAATTAACATAATAAATAAATTATCTACCAAATATCTATTTAAAATTTAACATAGCCTCTATTTATCCTTGTTTAAAAAATTTTGGCTTAATAAACTAGAGAAACTTACATTTTATTTACTTTTCTCTATAGGAAATAAAATAAAGGTAAAAATTACACCCAATTAAAAAAAGGTCATATACTCGAATTTAGAATGATGATGAATGAAATATACTCATCCAATATAACTAAGGCAATTTTTAGCGTAACTTCTAATCCCTTATCATATTATTTTTAACATTAATTAACCTATACTACATTCACTGTTGTAAACAAAATTTCATATGAATATTATTCATAATTACTAAAAAATAAAGGGGAACAATTTAATAAACATGTAACTCTGGACTAAATATAAGTCATCCCTTTTTAAATATTCATATAGTTTAGGTGGCATAAATAATCTTTATATGAAAACACAAAATTCATGGAAAATAGTTTTTATAAGAATACCATTTCTCTATACAATATTTTTGTACACAAAATTCAAATATAATATTTATTCTAATGACTATAATTTAATTATTCCTAATATAAGAGGCCAAATTTTTGTTTGAAACCATTTTAATAAAAATTATATATTTACAAATTTCTGAAACCAAAAAAAAGTTAATGAAAATCATCATTTTTTTATATTTACTAGAAAAATAATATTTTCACAAAAATCTTAAAACAAATCACCTTATTAATTTTTACATGTTGATATATAAAAGTGATAAATATTTTATCAAATTAATTTTATAATTTTTTGTAAATTAATTATTATATTGTATCAAAAAATAAACAAAAACAATTTTGAATAAAATTTATTTTTCATGAAAAATTATTTTTACTAAAACATAAGTGCTTATTTCTATAGAATTGATAAATTTATTTTTATTGAGTTTAACCTTTAAATGTATTTAATAGATCAATTAATTTTATTATTATCATTAAATTTTTTATCTTGGTTATATCAATCATATTTTAATTATAATTTTACGTATTTGGATTAATCTCGATGTTGTGTATCAGATACACTATCAATGATAATTTTATTCATTAAAAAATACATAGGGTTTTATAAATATCCTTATTCCTACCGAAATAAAACTAACACTGAAAAATAATTAATATATTTTGGGTTTTCCATGTAAAAACCCTATTCATAAATTCATGATTCAATAATCTTTCTACTTTAGGATCATACTTCCCTTTAGTTTATCCATATGAAACCCAAATATCAGCCACACCTCATATAATTTATACTCCCTCGTCATGATTTTAATATATAAATTCCATATAAAAATGGTTACATGATGTTGTGGCTGACCATATTAGTAGCATATTTTAATCCTCAGAAATTAACATTTCCCTATGTATTCCCGTAAATGTAATTTCTCTGGATGATAGATTTTATCGGGTGCAAGATGATATTCCATTGTATATTCACATTGTGAATTATTTAGTAACATCTTGAATTCCTACTTATTTCAATAAAAATAATGTGAAACATGTGAAACATGAGTCTCATTGGTATATTTAGAATTATCCCAAAATTTAGAAAACATGTATTGATCCAAACTTTAATCATAATTTTTCAAATAGATAATTCCAATATATCCATAGGTTCTTCCACACTCATTCATATGGCAGCTACTTTGGTCTCAAATAGCTTTCTCATATGGTTCTCAATTTTGTTTTCTTTTATCCAAAATAACTTGGGAATGTCCAGGGATTTCATATATCACAATATTGTTGTTAAAAGGTGGGGAATGTCACAAAAATAAATGAAACACCACAATAACCATTTATCTATCATGAAAATATTCATTTTTTGGGAATTTATAATTTGGGTCCACTTCCTAATTCATTTAGAATCATATACATAATTTTGTAAGTAGATAATATCTAAAAAATTATATAGGCACAACCCATAAGGACATATGTTTCAAAGAGACTTGTTGAATTTTTTAGAACATAAGTTTTTTGTATATTTGGATTTCCTAATTAAAAGTTAATGATAATGGTTCTCAGTTCGATAAAAACAAGAAAATGTCATTTTCATCGGTATGGGTTGGGTATCAAGTCTCTAATGTATATCATTCCCAATCCAATGATCAATCCAATGGGTTAAATAGAGAGTAAAAAAATTCATAAATAAATGTTCAACATGTCAGAAATTATTGGAGTGATAGACTCAATGATATGTTGTAGCGAAACTGTACTATTATCAAAACTCACATTGGAATGTTATCATATTATCTTATTTTAGGAAATAATTTTAACTTCCCAAATGATATAGAGCACTGATCCCACTGGTATATAAAATAATTAAATTTTAATCTTTTGGTTTTATTCACTCAAGTTTATTTTAAAATTCAACAAATGGATGAAATAAGAAGTGACTCAAAGAGAACGCTCATATCTATAATGAGAGAACCAAGGATTCCCCAGATAACCTCATCCATCAATTTCAATTCCAAATTCAAAAAAACACCCTCTATTTAAATCCAAGGTAGATGTTGCACTAAGGTAATTTTTTTCATGATGGATTGAACCATAAACTCTCACTAATGTCAAGTAATTTGGTATTATGAAGGTTAAAAATGAAGAAAAAAACCATTATTTATGTGAATAAGTTGAATCAATTTAATAAACCATTGTCAAGAACCTCGTATTAGTACTCCACCTTTTATAAGAAACCTACCAATAAAACCCATGAGTTATTATCTTTAGTTCCCCCCATTTCTATTAATATACTAAGTACCCTACACACTCTAGGTGAGGGGTGGGTAAATTCCTTAGATACATAGTATTATAATTATATTTCTTATTTTACTCTTTTAATATTGTTGCATTGTGTTTTTACTCCCCCTCCCCCCACTTCATTGTTTTTTAATTTTGTTCCACAATACCAATTTTTAAATCCCACAGCGTCATGGATTTATTTAAAGTGTATGTCTTGATTATTGATATCATATTGTTTTAATGTTTAATGGAAATTATTTCACCAATGTAATGTGATATTTAGCATGAATTTAACATTTGGTGTGATTTTATGTAAAATTGATTCTTTTTAGATTATATAAACAGTTTTATCTCTTTGATGCCTTTGGGATTCTTAATACCCTCTATGTATATATTTTATGGGTTGATAATGTCACATAATATCTCCATACCACATTGTGCTCAACCAAGATGTGTAAATATTTAATACAAAATTTAAGTTATATATATGTTATATTAATGTTTCCAAACTGTCCATAATTATTTTTCTATAAATTATTTCTTTATTTGAACTATTTCATTACTATACTAGATTTAAATATGTATGTACCTATTATCCGATTATAATAATCTGTGAAAAATAAAAAAAGAACAATTAAATAAGAAGGGGAGTTTTTAAATTTTCAATATATGGGTCTATCTTGGTTATGAGCTTAAAGATTCCATTTTGAGAAATCATAATTGAGTGGGTCTTGAAATTTTATTCCAAATGATGTAAGGAAGTTTTAGTAGAAAGATATAGGTATCCATAAAATTTTTCAAATGAAATATATTTATTGGAAAGAATAAAGCAAGAATATAATGTAATTTTTATTACACACACACATGAGAATTTAGTGGGATTTTTTACACAAGTATTTCCATTGTAAGAAAAATATTATACAAGTAATTGAATTTTAATTATGATAACTTTTATAAGATATATTTTTTCATGATCTCTATGAATAACTCTGGGGTGTGGGTTTTTTTATCACATTGATATCATGAATTGTGTTTCCATTGAATATTAAATCTTAATGAATTTAAGAAAATAAACATAGATTATCTTAGGAGATGTGATTTCTCCCACAACGGGAAAATTAATAAGTGTGGGGGTGTGATTTCATAACAATAAACTATTCAATTACACCGTTATTTTCACTTTATTAAACTGATTCATCAATTTATTAAAAACAAGTTAATATATTACATAAAACATTTTCTTCAATTGGTTATTTTTTATCTATATTATATATATAGAATTTAATTATTTTGTATAATATGTTGTATGTGGAGGTGAATTGGATATACGAAGTTGAAATTCAATAATAATAGGACAAAATGCATGATATCCCAAACAGAAATGTGGAATAAAATTCATACTGCAACTAATTTAAACATCAAATTGGGAATAAAGTTTTTGAGTCAATGAATAACCATGTCTGATATGTTAATATAGAATACCATGAATTCAAATTTATATGTTTGTGGAGAAAATGTTTCCATGATTAGTTTCTTATATATTGGAGTCTGAAAGGAGTCCTCTAATACCATTAGAGGTTATTAAGGACCATATTCACAAGGGGATATAAAGGATGAAGATGATGCTTTAATTAAGCCTTCTTTTCCTCTTGATGATGAGCTTAATGGTGAACAGTAATTCTGGGGTAGGTACACATACTTGTAGAGGGTGTTCTTACACATTATATTCTTCTGGTTTAGTTTAATTAGTGTCAAGAACATTTCATTTATAGTTTATCTTAAAATAATTCTCCTTGTATGCCTTGTTTCTTTTTAATTATGTGAATCACTTTTTATTTCAACACTAATTGGTTAAATATATTAAGTGTAAATATTGTGTTGTTGAAATAAGTCAACACTTGTATCCTTTTCCACATTCCCATCCATGAGATTTAATATTCATTGAAATCCCTCATTCGATGCTTGAATTAAAAACCTTGAAAATATAATTGTTGTGTTGAGGGTTGGTTCTTAATGCATCATTTTAAAAAATAATGATGGGAATACATATCTTCATTATGTTCAATGAAGGTATTATATTAAACTGTGTGTAATATTTATAATTATGACCTATCTAATATGTATAGTAAACTTGAATTGTCCACCTTATCTTTTTATCCTAAAGAATTCACTTTTGATTGATAACTGTTAAACTCTTTAATTTGGTAATTAATTAAAAACTATTTTCACCCCCACCACATCTTTAAGTAATTTTTGTAAAAGATTCCCTCTTTGAACATACAACACTCCCTAATATATTACATAGGTTCCACCTTAATCTATAAAATCATTTTTAAAAATAGTGATCAATTTAATGTGCCAAGATAATGCATTAAATATTATCTATATATTTTGAGATTAATAGAAAATGGTTAGTTTGTTAATGGTATTGTATTACAATATGAAATATACATTGACACTAAAAGACAAGAATAATTAGTATATGCTTATACAGGATTATGAAATTCATTTAGAGATTATTAAAGAAAAATATAATATAGTTATCTTGATAAGAATATTAAATATATTAATATTATCTCATGTTTTATGGAAGAGTAAAGGTAATTTCTCCCCATTCTAGAGATATTTGAAAATGGTAAAAACTTAAATGTCACTTATATCATTCTATGGGAGATGGGGGTTTTGGAATAAACAATAATTGAATCATAGGAGAACTCCCACATACATGCTGTTAAGGAAAAAAATATAAGAGATCATGGGAATAAAAGAATATTATTATAAAACCATGAAATTTTAGGATATAGTTCTCTATAAATTAATTTTATTCCATTGTTATCTTGATTTACAAGAAAAAATGATTTCAAATGAACCATGTTATACTATTGAGATATTATGATTTAATTTGACAGTTATCGTCAAGTTGTTTGATTCTAAGTTATAAACTGTGATTATTGAATTATAAAAAATATATCAAGTATACATTTATAAAATAAATCCATTGGTTATCAATAGTATTGATATAAAAGTAAATGTATTTTATGGAAAATATAGTTTTTTTATAAAAAACAATTTCTATGTACAATTACTATAAAATTATTTTTTGTAACATTTAAAAACATAACTTGATTAAAAGATGAGATTTTTAAAATAATAATATCATAATTTAATAAAAGTTATATTTTTATTTTTATGGAAAAGTTTTATTTTATAGTGAATAGTGAAAATAATTATTGATTTCAAAAAAATTCATTTCAAGAATTTCTAATGCTTAATTTTGTTTTAAAAGGGTTTAAAATTATCCATAAACCATTTTTCTTAAGAATAATTCCAAAATGGTCGGTGGAATAAATGTTATTATTTTTTTGGGTATAAACACATATTATTATTAAAAAGGCATTTTTCTAGAAAGCTATGTTTTTGATATAATCTATTCTAATTTTAAATTAAATTCTGCCACTTCTACGAATTGAATTTGATAAAATATATTCAATATTCATAATCAAAATAACTAATGTATTTTTATAAGGTTAACTAATTTTTTGTTCCTTATTAATTGTAATCACATAAAACATTTTTCACCTAAATAACGTTAAAATGGGAACAATATGGTTAACACTATTGGATATGGATTTAAAATTTCACTAAAAAATACATCTATAATTCTAGTTGACAATAGATTGACAATTAAAATCCAATTTTTTAAAATGTACACACTTGGTTCTATTTATGGTATCAATTCTAAATAATGAGTTCATAATCTATAATATATTATTTTTGATTAGGTTAATGTTTCACCCTTTATCTAACTCCTTTCCATTATATGAGAAAATAAATCATCGCTCAAACGTATGTATGGAATACCACATCCCTGAAGTAATGTGTTTCATTCTTTTCATCACCACATCACATTTATGAATATAAATTAGGAACTACTAAATATAATTGATATTTATGATTTATTAATTATTTTGTAATGAGGAATTATTATTATCTTTTCTTTAATTCAGTCATCAAAAAATGGAAACATCACTCATGCATACATATGGATTACCATCTCCACAAATTGATTTAATTCATTTCTCATCACCACCATATATAAAAATTTATAAAAGTGTATATAATTATTATATAGGGTACTCATGAAATGATTATAATTTTTTAGATGATGGAACGAAAATCAATTTATAAGTGATACGAATGAAATACTGAATCATGCAAGAGAAATGAAGCAATTATCACATGGACCTTGATTTTAATAATAAATTTCTAAAAGATCGATGATAAGATGTTATAAGTACATAATATATAGTTTGATATATATATATATATGAGTATTTATATTTAATCATTTATAATAAGCCAATATTTATTAAATATTATTTTTTAAAATGTACAACGAAATATGATACTTGATATAAGGGATATATTCCTTAGTCCCTTTTTAAGCGATAATATTTATACGTGAATTTCTATTAAAAACTATATAATTTTTAACTAATAAATTAAATTAATATTATTATCCTTTGGTAATTCATTTATTATTCATTAAATAGTACCATTTTACTCTATTTTTTAGATAAAATAATTGAGAAAAAGTTTTTTAACAAAAAAAACATCATTTCCTATTTGATCAGAAATATTTTTCATCAATATTTGTAATTTCAATAAAAAAATTCAATTATTTTTACCATTATACATATATTTATCAAATTTTATTTTACACATGTTTTACCTTCTATAAAAATGTTTCAATAAAATCATCTTGTCATTTTCTAAATAATGGAAGGTTGACTTTTTAGCAAAACTATGAATGGAATATTTATTTTGTAGTTTTTCAACTGAATTGAATTTCAAGCCTTCATGGATTCTAAATTTTATGAAGATTCCATTACAATATTCCATGGTTTTATTCAAATAAAATATTTACCATATTTTATTATAAATATTTTATTTAAAAATAAAAATGGTAAATTTCTTCTAAAATATATCAGAATTATCTTAATGGTTTTTTCATCCTATTATGTTAAATATTAGGTAAGTGGGATATAATCTCATTATTTAATCCTTATTATTTTCATAGATTTATTATGATTATAATGATTATATTTTTATAAAACCTAATAATTTTCTATGGAATTATCTGTTATTAAATGATTAAATGGTAATAAAACATGATTACTTTCCCCATATATTGTTATAATGATATAATGAATGTTTTATTATCTTATGTCAGAAAGATGTATGGTTTAAATTATTTTATGGGTGGGGTCAAAATTATATATATCTTTAATTAATTGGTTAATTATTTATATTTCATGAGATAATAATATGAAATGTGTTAACGTTCTCTATCTACAAAAGTAAATAGATAGGCATTCATGATCCATTAAAGAAAATAGGTGGTGATTCAAGATCCGTTCTAATATGTTCTATGGGTTTTGATTCTTCATCCACTATGTTTTATTGTCTCGATAGTTAACCATGACATATAATTTGGTTTTTTTCCTATGATGTTTCCACAATTTTATGACATATTATTATTCTTATGATTTGAACTCATGGTTCATGATTGGTTAGTGATGAGTTCTCAATTTTATGGTTTATTCTATTCAAATTCTAGATATTTTTATCATGATTCACAAATATTATCCTTGATAAAATGGTTACAAACATTGTATGTTATGACCATAATCTCTTATCCTTATTCTTTTCTTAATATTTCTTTTATCATCTATTGATATCTCCGTTTTCTTCCCTTACTGAGAGTTTAATATCACACTTTATTATGTTATATTTTTTCTAGTTATGAAGGTATGTTCTATGTAGGGTATGTCAAGAATGGTAAAATTGAGAATAAATTTATGATAGATGTTGAATAATGTAGCAAAATAAAATGTGTATGTATCTAGTATCTACAGACACTATATCTTTAATGTTCTGACATGGATCATAATTTTTTGTATTCAATATTCACCTAAAATGAATAATATTTTTGTATGAAATGTATGTATCAAAAAAGTTGGTTTTAGAATAGGTATTAATCAATAATTTGAGATTATTACTAGATAGATTTGATGAAACCATTGGGGATAATTCTAGGTGTATAAAAACATTCCAATATTTTAATAAGGTAAATATTATGCGGTCTTCTAAGAAATACATCCAGGACAAGATACTATAAGTGTATGTCATTTTTTGATAGATTTATATAGCTGTAATAACCTTGAAAATAGAAGGTTGAGTGCATATCAGCCACAATTTTAGTTCATTGTGACCGTTCAATTTCTATGATCCTAGTTTGACACTCTTATGGGGTATTCTTGTGAAAACTAGAATTTTCCATACAACCCATTAGGAATGACATGAATAGATGATAACCTAAGATTTAAAAGGATAAATCTATGTTGAAAGAGATTTACTAAAATGGTTTTATTATTTAGTCATTATATAAATGATTTTTTAATGTTATATGATTGATCACTGTGATTAACGATGCTTAATAGTTACGCAAACCATATAGTGTTTAGTTAGTGATTGAACATTGAATGATGAAGTTGAGGAGGTGATTAGAACACACAAATATTTATTTTCCATATTTGAGATATGACATATGAATTTATTTATTTCACTAAATGTATCCGGTAATAGTAATTAAAATCCTCAAGAATTAGATGTTTCATTACTGGTGAAAATATTTAATGGTGTGATTATTTCACCTCATGATTATAATTCATCTCTAATTGAAATATGTGGTAATATTATTCCAATAAATCTTGTGATTAATTTCCTAGTATAATTTGATATGATTATAGTAATGGGTTTGATTTATTTATATAAATCGAAGGATAATTTAAATGTAAGGGTAATCACATTTCATATTTCAAATTAGCATATGGTCATTTATTGGTGTGAGGATGAATATTAAACTCTAATGGATATTACTTATATCATGTTTGTACTAATTACAATATAGTTATGGAAAACAAAACATTTATTACATACCTATTGTATGGTATTTTATGTTGTCTTTCCAAAAAAAATTAGTCTTCCTCTAAATTATGTATAATAGGTTTCAATAGATTTAATACCTGGTCTGAAACATATTTCAAAGACCCTATATATAATATCCCCATTTTAGTTTCATGAACTAACGAAGCAACACTATGAGATTATTGATAAATTATTCATTTTCCCTAGTGTGTCACCTTATAGTGAACCAATTCTTTTTGTTAATAATAAATATGTAAAAATTCATCATTACATTTTTTATAAAAAATTTAACAATATCACTATAAATGAAATGTATCATCTACCCTCTATTAATAATTTTCGTAATCGATTAGGATGAGATCTATAATTTTCTAATATTTACCTTAATTATTGATATGATAAATTGAGGGTTAATAAAGATGATATTCCTAGTATATCATTCTCTATGATGTAAAGGAATTATGAATTTATTTTAATTCCATTTATAATTATTAATTCCCCTACCATATTCATGTATTTAATGAATAGGGCCTTTAGAGATTACCTTGATAAGTTTTTCGTAGTCTTTATAGATAACATTATTATATATTTAAAGTGAAAGGAAGAGAATCCAGATCATTTGAGAATAGTATTGAATGCCCTAAGGAAGAATAAATTGGTTCTAAAATTTATTAAATGTGAGTTTTCTACTAATAAATATACATTCTTTGTCCATATAAAATCATTTGATGGTATATATGTAGATCCATGAAACATAAAAGGTATTGAAAAAAGGACCATACCATCTGCATAAATCGATATATAAATATTACTTGGGATGGTTGGATACTTCTCTTTCATTTTAAGTGATTTTTAATTCCTTTATAATCAAATTAACATTTTTTCTGGTAAGAGATTCATCTTCCTTTTGATATATGAATGTTAGAAAATTATAAAGAATCTAAAAATAAGGTTTCTCAATCCACTTAAATATGAACTTCCCTATAATAGGGAAGTATTTTGATCCTTTGTGATGAATCACGTAATAGAGTGTGATGAATACTAATGAATAATAAAATTATGATAGGCTATATCTCTTTCTAATTAGGAATTCATTATAAAATTTATGCAATACATGATTTAGAGTAGGTAGTGATAATATTTTTCCTTGAAGATATAGAAGCATTATCATTATAGTGAATGGTGTGATATATATACTAATCCTAAAATATTGATGTATATATTCCCCAAGAAAGAGTCTCATATGTTCCAAAGGATATTATTAGGGTTAAATAAATATCATGAATTCTCAATACATTACCACCCTAATAATGTAAACAAGGCAGCTAAGGCTCAATGTTAGAAGGTACATTCATGTTTTTACATGATGATGATATAAATAGATTCAATACTTATATATTTTATTAAATTTGAACATAAAATATAAAATAATGTTGACATATCTTGTCTTTATTATATGAATGTCAAACCATCTATCCCTACATGGATTGATGATCTTTTAAAGGATGTTATAGGGATATAAAAGAATGTTAGAAATGTTTAATAGTTTTACAATGACTATGATGACATAATAATATTTAGGACCCCATTATATGTCTACTAAACCTTGGATTTGAAGAAAGGTTTATTGGATAAATATCATAGTTCATAGTCAAATTTTCATCCTTAAAGTACAAATATGTCTGTGGATTTGAAAGAGTATTACTGATGGGATAACATAAAAATGGATATTACAGATTATTTATCTGGATTTATTGTATTTCGTCTAGTTGAGGTTGAGACATAGAACTATAAGGTTATGTTACAACCATTATACATACTATAATGGAAATGAGGAAACTTTATATTGGATTTATTCATTATAATCCCCTAAACATCAGAATGGAAAAATATTATTTTGGTTGTAGTTGACCACCTTATAATGTCAACACACTTTATAGACATTATATAATATTTATCTCTTGATAAACGTTCCAAATTAAACATTATGGAAGTATTATAGTTTTTATGTATTTCCACATTATTTTTTTATTTGACTGAGATCCATGTTTTACCTTAATGTTTTGGTGATGTATTCAGTAGGTTCTCAATTCAATGTTATTGTTTAGTACTTATCATAATCCTTAAACAAATATATATTATGAGATAAAACTTCAAACCCTTGAAGACTTGTTGAGATAATTTTCTTAAAATTTAAATGATGGCTGGTATTTACACCTTCCTCTAATAAATATTTCTTACCATAAAATATTTCACTCTATAATTCAGATTTAGTATTATGAATCCCTCAGTTCAAATAAGTATATAACTCCAATGATATGGGTGAAATTATAGTAATAATTATATTGTGGCCTAATTTAAATGAATAGATGGTATAGAAGGGTCTATCTACTCAGAGTATCATAGTGGTAAAACTGTTGAAAAATGTCTATCTTTTGGGAAACAACCGATACAGATTTTTTATTTTTGAGATAAAATTAAACAAAACAAGACCACTCACATGTTTAATGTTTTGAAAGGGAACCATATATTAGAGAAACATTTATGGGAACATGGATATTTAAAGAGTAAGACTTATACACAGTTATTCTTATTAGGGATATAGAATTTTGTTGGTGAAATTATAATATTGTAGTATAATGTAATATAATTATATTTTTTGATATATTTCTTTATAAATTAATTATATTTCTACCATATCTTATATTAAACTCAACACACTGTTTAAATGAACTACTTCATACAATTGGAATATTATTATTTAATGTGGTTGATATCTACCTTTTGTTGGATTGAAGGGTATGAATATGGATAAATAAATTATGAAAAAATATTTTTTAAATATTTATAAAATAAATAAATTTCATATCAAATGGAAAGAAGTGAAAATAGAATCATCTATGGGTAACTACAGTTGATTTTCTATAAATAGTATTTTTACTCTATATTATTACATGGTTTTATTAAAATTTTACAAATTTAATTTTATAAAAAGATATCGTTATTGAAAAATCATATGAAAAATATCATATGTTGAAATATATTTATTTTTCTAAAAAACATTAATTTTATAGTAAATAGTGAACAATATGGATATTAATTAAAAAAATATCATTTTATTTAAAGCATCTTAAAAGATTAATTTTCTTTTAAAATGGATTAAAAAATTAATTTCTATTATTAATAATCCAATTAAGGTCATAATAGTCAAAATTATTCATTGTTAGCGTATAAAAACATTTCATACTTAAGAATACATTTTTCATAGAAAATTTCTTTTTTATCATAGTTTGATGGTTTTAATTTAAATGAAATTCATATGCTTATATTAATTGAATTTGACAAAATATATTTCACATTTGGAATCTTATTAATTAATATAATGTAATTTTATCAATGTTTTTTTATCTTTATGAATAGTAGTTATAATAAACTTTCCTCACCTTGGTGAGGGTAAAATGGACAAAACATTGTTAAGACTTTTGGATATGTCTATAAAGTTTTATTATCACACTACCCTATCCAATTTTATGATTATTTTTTTACCATTATCATCCATGTCTCTAAACTATAGACACATGGTGTCATTTTTCATTGATAGTGACATTTATGTAATTTTATGAATAGAATAAACTCACAATGTTACTAGATTTACGTTAATAACACTAATATTTTATAATAAGTAAAAAATGAGGTTATGTTCAATTGTAAATATTTATTTTAAATATAAATTTCTATTTCTATCAGGGTGATCTATTTTAATTTTTAGTGGTTGTTTATTTTCCTTAAACGCTTACGGTGCACCAAAATTATTTTTATTCAATTAATAGAAAAATAAAATATATGATTTTAAAAATATTAATATTAATAATTTTTTGGTGAATTGTATACATCGATGAATTTTTTAGATAAATATAACATAATAGTGACGTTTTAAATGTTTATATTCAAATTACATTTTTTTCTTGATGATGTCAATGTCAAATTAAATGAATAGTTTCTGTAATGAAATTAATGAATTTTTTAAATAAATATATTTTATGAAATTTTTAAGGTAAATTAAAATACTATCATAATGAAATTGAATTATATTTGGTTAAAAATATAGACAATGTTCCATTTATGGGTCACTATGCTTTTTTTGGTAAAATTCATCACATGTAAAATGTAAAACGTAGATATTATTGTAATTATCAAAAGGGATTACGAGTGGTTAAAAATAGATCATAGTGAAAACATAATGAAATATTTTTCAAATATTATATGATGATCGTATTTACCATTAAACTCATACATTATTTGAAATATATCAATTTATATCTAGTTTAACCTAAAAATTAATTTATATTAATACTTATTGTAATTCCAAGATTACCTCTCCACTAACTTATAAATTTGAACTATTCTACATCTTATTAAAAAAATATGAACCTTATATCTCAATAAATAACAACCATAATGACATTAAATATCCCTTACCCATGCATCATATCTTATTTTCTTCAAAAATATAATAATTTCAAGGTATAAATTGTCTACTATTTGAGGTTTCCCAAGAAATACGTATAACTCTTAACCGTGTGCTTTCAACTTTATTCATTCTTCAAAATAATTTAATATTTACAGTATCCATTATAAATAATGACATAATTATTTCATATATAAATAATTGTTATTATGAAAATTCAATACCCATTATTAACCAACATTCTATCATATAGGAGATAAAAACATCACACATATGTACTTAGGGACTACCAACTCGATGAGAGGATATGATTAATTTTATCATAATCACTTTACATTAATGATTATAATGATTTAATTTATAAATATTTTTTGTATTTTTTGTATAAAATTGATTTTTTAATACTGAATTATTGTTCCCCTTTATTTCATATCGTCTATCAAAAAGTGGAAGCATCACTTGTGTATATATACAGATTTCTGTCTCCATATAGTGATATAATTCATTTTTCATTACTATATTATATAAATCATTATAAATTTATATATAATTAATACATATGATACTTGAAAAATGTTTAACATTCTAGTGATAAAGGAACCATAATCAGAGTAGATATACTAGGATAGTCTAACCAAAACAAGCATGATAAATGAAGTAGTTATCACCTGAACGAGTGATTTTAATAGATAATTTTAAATAAATGGGTGGTAGGATATTACAATAAATTCATACATGGTATTCTAAATATGATTATGTTTATTATATATATTTATTTTAATTATATATTTATAATATAGTAGGTTTGAACATGTATGATAAAAGATGATACATGAGATAAGGGGTTTATGTCTTAGTCCCATTTTAATCAGGATTGTTTATTATTAAACTTCTAAATGTAAATATATAAGATAATTATGTGATAAAATACTTTAATTTTTTACATCCTCTATTTTTTATCTAATTTTAATGTAATAATACCATTTTCTTCACTTTGATACTTAAAATTTATGGTAAAATCATTTCAAGAAAAAAAAAGTATTTACTTCTACTTTAGTAAGGAATTTTTTTCTTTCATGAACAAATTTTCTTTAAATGTTTATCTAGAATGTTTTTATTGTTCACCAAATATTAATTAAATTAATTTTTAATGGTGAATATATTTTTTTAATTTCTTTAAGTGAACCTCCCTATCATTTTCTATAGGAGATACTTTTGAAATTTATCCCAAAAATTAGAAGGTAATCATTGTTTTAATATACATAACAAGCCATCCTGCCAACTAAATGTTTTGAAGATATAAAATCAACCCTGGTTATTTTAAAAGAAATATTTTTACCTATTATTTTTTAAATGATTGTATTTTAAATATTATTTTGAAATGAAAATGTTATTTTCTTTTCCGGGGTGGTAGTGTATTGAGAAATATCAATCCTTGAGTAGCTCGAGCAATATAATTTGTATCATGGCTAGATATTTCTTGTAAATGGATATATATTAGGATTTTATATTCCATGTAAAACTTATATATTTCAGCATAGATATAATGAATTTGAATCTCCAATGAAAATATTAAACCTACGTACTCAAGATCATGGGTTGGATAGTTCTGCTCATGTGTCTTCAATTTTCTTATTTTATATGTTATAAATTTATACTTTTTCATTAGGATACAAACAAATAACTATTTTATATTTTGGGACTAAATGGACATGAACATATGGGGAACCCAATTTGTTCATACCTTATGAGTGCTCATTGGAAACCATGAAAGTTGAAATAGAGGGAAAATATGACTAGAATATATTCTATCTATCAATGGGATCAAAAAATGAGATATATGTCCTTGATGTTGTATACAATCATAGATGGTACTATGTTTTCCTAAATATGTAGCATAACCATGTTGTGTAAAATTGGAAAAAAAATTCATATATCTAATGAAAATTAATCCACTTCAAGAATCCTTAGTTTCCTAATTTTCTAGGATCTAAAATTCATCTCCATCCCAAGGCATGAAAAACATTACCCTTATATCCTTATGTATCTTTTCTATGGATCAATGTGGGTTGGAGACAAAAAATAATTAGGTAGAATTTCTTTTCCCAGATCTATAATTTTGCAATGTCGTTATTTTTGTTTTCCAACTATTGGGAGTTAGGTGTATTCTCGATCATGAATACATGAATTGAAACATGAAGTCTTAGTTTTGATTAAATTTTTCCTTAAAATAGTTATTTGAATCTTTTTTAATTCATGATGAAAATAAAGTTTTTTGATTATGGAATGGAAATTATTAAATTGTATAGAGTATAGAAAATAGAAACAGTTTATTAATTTTAAAATGAAAGTTTTAATGTTATGGTTTTTTTATGAATGGAATTAGTTTAATAAAAAAAATTTGATTAAGGTCTAGGTTTTTATGTGAAATAGATTAGTATAAGAATTGACATACGTGGTTAGTTTGAGTTAATTATTTTTTACATGAACTAGAATAAGGGGAATGTACGATTGGGGTACAATGGAATGAACTAGGATATGTTGTGTGTTCCATTGTGAAAAAAATAATAGTATCCACCTTGTTATGACTTATTAGATGGATGAGAAATCACACATGAGAATTGAGTTTTTGAAATATCAAAAATGGGGCGTGTGTTGAGACACAGGACTGAGTATTCCAAATTGCCTGAAATGGTTATAGAAGTTGATAATTTTTTCTATTGTAATTTTTTTATCTTGGGAATATAATTTTTTTAATATACATTCAAGAAGTTTTATATAAATTATTCTAATAAGTTTTTTCTTGTTTTTGTGATTTGGGATCTCATTCAGGAAACTCTTAATGAGTTTATACTCACCCAATTTTTTTGAAATTCAATGCATTTGAAGAAATATCCTATTGGGAAATAGGAATAGGGGATGTATCATATATCTTTAGTGATATGTATTAATTTTTTGGGTATATAAAGATGAGTTAGTTCCTAGAGCTTGATCAAGTAACATACGATTATGTCATTTTCTTTTATAAAGGTCTTGGATTTTGTTAGTTTTTTTTTCAATTTCTAGTTTTTTTAATTGTATTCTAATATAGTGATTTACTATTTGGTATAAATTTTGTTGTATTTTTTTTTAGGAATCATATATATGTTAGGATGAGTATTATTTATAATTTTATGAATTTTTAATTGAATTAAAATAATCCTCTAATATTCTTTGATGCCCATAGAATTTATTACCATCTTATACTATATTTGGGATGTCACATATGTCATAATAGAACCCACACATATTCCCAAGATAATTATGATGGGTATTTTACTAAAAACTGTATCACCTTTGTTTAGTCCCTCATTTTGTAGTGGTGTCTGCATTGCTCAATCATTGAGTTGGAAATAATATCATGCTTTTCAGTCCTTAAGTTGGTTTGGTGGCAAGGAGGTATTAATTTTGTAACATAAAATGTAGATCCTATAAATATATATTTAATATTTTTATGTTTATATTATGGTTAAATTGTCAATATGGACCCAAAGGTGTTTGGAGACACATCTAAGTGTATTTTAAATTCATCATAATCTGTCTATATTATAATAGTTTCATAACATGCATAGTACAAAATATATACCAATAGGATTTAATTTTTCATTATGAGTTAATGATCAATGAAGAATTAAAAAGTGTATCATATATTAAAAATAGTTAAAATGGTTTCACTATAAAGATAATGGTTATGTTATTATGGAAAATTATAACAACTATCAACAGATATTTTTTTTTGGAAAAATATTAGTTATATATGTGTTGATACTATAAACTGAAATTACTAACCCTTAATTTCATAGTATGTGAGATTAAATGATATCTTGTTATATTTATTTAAAATGGTACTAGGTAGACATCATAGTAATGAACTAGGGGAGGGTGCTAAAAACGTTTTTCCACCCAAAAGATATGTGAAAAAACAGTTGGTCCAAATATTTATGTTGACTTTGAATCCATGTATAGGGTTAATCAGAATAAAAATCGTCAACAAGTAGACCATTCAATTCAAATCCCAAATAATAACCGTCCCACCAATCAAGGTGATTCTATATAAAAAATCATATATGTGGTTGAATAGGATGAATCAAATATTTGATATCCTTGGAAACCAATAGATTTGAATGCAAATTTAAAAATGTATATTCTAAAGTATCTAGAATAGCAGTGGTGGAATAATAGATATAGGGACACATATATCTATAGTGGTTGGACACAATTCGATTAGACCATTTAGAAATTTTGTATACATTTCCCTAGAGGATGTTGCAAGTTCATCCCTAAAGGAATTAATTTTTGATTCGGGATTAATACCATAAATTATCACAATGATTGATGTTTTTTATATTATTAAATATACAATCATTGTAAACAAAGAAATATTAGAAAAAGGTATATCTCAATAAATACAGTCAGAGGGTGCAAGTTTATTCCTATGGGATCCAGTTGGAACAATAATCTAGGAATAATAGAAATAGGGACTCCTATATCAAAAGTGGTTTTACACCTTACCGTTAGACCATAGGATCCATAAATGTTCTTCCTCCACTAAAATGTTTTTTGGGAAGTTATCTATGTGGTTTTTGTCAGTCATATTAAATGCGACTCTATGGAACCACTTTGATCTTGTTTCAATGGTATTCAGATCAGTTATATTTAGAGTTATTGTCACTATGATCCAATGTATGGTTCTAGATACACATATCATGTTTTGTAGATATCATACACATCAACCTGGTGTGCTAAGATGAATAACTATCATAATCAGGACCATGTGATCCAAGGGGACTCTAGGAACACCATGACACATTTTACAATGCAATCTCAATAAGGAAATAATGAGAAGTACAAGGTGGGTAATGATTTCCAAATAACTCAGAAAGTGATCATGGATAATCAAATAGGTCATTCAATGGTGTTATGTATGACTCTTTTAAATTCTACCAATATAAAATATTTGAATGATATGGGAATTTCCCATTTGTTTATTTCATCTTGTATTATTAATCATTTGGGATTGTGTATTGATTTGATTCTATTTATTTTGGAACATCAAACTCTTGTAGGAAGAAGACATAATAATAAAATATGTATGTTAGAGGGGGTTATTTTGTAAATTAGAAGGGGTTACCATCCCTTTTAAATACATTAGCGATGGTTGTGATGAATCGCCGCTAATATGGTTGCCTACTTCCTTTAGGGGTGGTTTTGTGCAAGCATTGCTAAATTCAAGGTGACATTAGTGATGGTTCCATTAGAGGGGTTTTAACCCCAAAATAATGTTGCCAGAAATCCACCAACGCTACCACCTCCCCTTGTTCAAAGGCATTAGTAGTGGTTAAAATACCCCTAAAAAGGGTGTTACTTTAGGGGCGGTTGAGAAAACCCCACCTAAAGAATTTCAAATTTTTTTAAGGAGTGATCCCTTCCTCCCCATCCCACCACTCCCCTTTGGTCCCGCTCCCCATTCCCCCTCTAGTTCTCGTATTCCCAGGCGCCCCCTCCTTTTCCTGGACCCCCCTCTGCATCCCCTAGTTCCCTCCCATCCCACCCCTCCTCGGTCCCACCCAACGCTTTCGGTCCCCCCCAAATGTTTGCACAAATCCACCAATGATACAACCACCCCAAGTTCAATGGTTTTTGGGGCAGTTTAACCATCTCTAATAAGGGTGTTACTTTAGGAGTGGTTTTAAAAACATCCCCTAAAGCTCTTCAACTTTTTATTAGGGAGCGCTCTCTTCCTCTCCATCCCACCCCTCCCCTCTAATCCCACTCCCTATACCACCTACTTTTCCCGTATTCCCAAGAACCCCCTCCAGTTTCAGGATCCACCCTCCCCATCCCCCAATTCACTCCCATCCCACCCCTCCCCAGTCCCGCCCAACACTTCTAGTTCGCTCGGTTCCCGCCTTCTCTCCCCTCTCTAATCCCACTCCCTCTCCCAACACCCCCTCCCTTCCGTATATTCATCCCCAATCTAGCACCCCTTTGATTTCCCACATCCCTCCACGGGTCCTGCTCACTCCCTCTTAGCACCCTCTAGTTCTCACCTCCCTTAGCCTACTCGTCGCCAAACTCCAATAATTTCTTCACTTCCCATAACAAAATGTTTTTCCCGAGAATCGAACCTGCAACCTCCCAACAACAACAGCACCGAAAACCACCCAGCAACCACTAAAGAAAAACACTTTTTTATATATAAAAGACACATTATTCGATTTATATATATTTTACTATTTATTATAGTAAATATTATTAACAAAATATATTTACATACATTTAAATAATAATATATATTATGTTCAGTATTTATAATTATATGAAATTATATATAATTTATATTATATAATTATATATCAACTAAATATATTACACAAGTATATATTTATATATTGTACTTACATGTGTTTTTACCCATCAAGTACAACCTGAAGTAAAGCCTCTGACTATTTATTAAATAAAATAAAAAGGTACAGAGGTGATGGGCACGGTCAAACAAAGTGATGTACTTATATAAGTTTTTGTGTTTGATTACAACAATATTATTAATTATTATTATTCTTATTAAATCTATTTTTTAATCAATTAAAAATTATATGTTATTTTTATAAATACTATAAATTTAGTTTATAATTTATATCAAATATATATTATATTAAATACATTTTTATTATATACTTATGTTAATATTTATATAATTAAATACATATTTATATTATATAAATATATATTTACTTATTTATTGAAAGAAAATATATATATACATATAATTATTTACATAATATATTTTTATATGGACTTTAAAATAAATATTTATATAATGTATTTCAATACATATATTTATTATTATTTTTATTAATAAATATATTTATTTTTATAAACTGTACAATATTATATAACATTAATATATTATTATTATTATATGAAATACAATTTATACAAATATTTATATAATATGTATTTAATATTATATTATATAAAATTAATATTATATCACATATAATTAATATGTATATTATATATAATACATATTATATTAAATAAAATTATATATTATATATAGTTACTATGTATATTATATATAATCAATATTATATGAAATATAGTTTTTATAAAAATATACTTTATATGATATGAAATACAATTTTATATTATATACAATTAATACTATTTGAAATAAAATTTATAAAAATATATATATAATGTATTTCAATAAATATATATATTATTATATAAATTAATATATATTAGAATTTTAATAAATATATATTAATATAAATTTATTTGTATAAATTATATTTCATATAATATTAATTATATATAATATAAAGGCATAAACCTATTATATAAAAAAATATTTATCCTTATAATAATATAATTTATAAAAACTAAAAGCTTGGGTTTTTTATGATATATTTTTTAGATAAATTATATTTATGTATATATTTATATAAAATGTTAATTATTTTATATTATAAATAACTAATATTATATAAAATATAATTTATACAAATAAATACATTTTAAATTACATAATATTATACAAATATATTTATGTATAAATATAAATACAATTAAATAAAATCATATAAATATTTCATATTATATGTTCATATAATGTTTTTAAATATATTTATATATTGTGATTTAATTATATAAATATATATTATGGAAGTTTATTTTTTATAAATAGTGGGGGATCATAACCACATTAATCTCATAAATTAGAGGGGTTTTCAAACCCCTTCTAAATTAAAAACAATAGAGGGAGATTTGAAACCCCTTCTAAATTAAATCCATTAGAGGGTGTTATCAAAACAATTCTAAATTAATGACATTAGAGGGGGATTTGAACCCACTCTAATTTAAAAAAATTAGAGGGGGTTTTGAACCCCCTCCAATTTTAAGGGATTAAATAGGTTTTGGACACCCTCTAATTTAAGAAATTAGAGGGGGTTTTTAACCCCTTCAAATTTATGATATTATAGTGTATTTTGAACCCCCTCTAATTTAAGATATTAGAGGGGGTTTTGAACCCCACCTAAAATCCAACTATATATTAAAAAAACAAATTATAAAGATTTATAAGGGGTTCAAAACCCACTCTAATTTAAGAAATTATAAGGATCAATATATTACCCCCTCTAAATTCAAGAATTATTGTGGGTTGTACATAATCCATCTCTAAATTTTATAGAAAATGAATTTAGAGGGGGTTTCAGATAACCCCCTTTAATGTTACACAAAATGACTTTATAGGTGGTTGTGCATAACTCCCACTAAATAACCCCCTATAATGTACTATTTTTTATAGTGAGAGAGTCTCTAAAAATTATTTTTAAATATTTTTCTATACTAATTTATGGGGTTATGTCTATTTTGAATTTATCTATTCATTATATGGATGTTTGTAAAATAATGATTTGTATTGATTGGTTAATATCATTCAAGAACCATATAAACTGTTATGAACAAAAGGATAGTTTCTCATCTCTTCATTGCATCGATAATACCTTTATAGGATATTATGATACAATGGTAAGTAGAGTATGACTCTTTGAACTGGAGGTTGGAACAATATATTATAATTTGGAAGAACATTACTTTGAATTATTAGATGAAATTTTAAATGATATTTTTTCAATAGTGTTTGTTAAATCCACTAATTTTTTTCTTAATAATTTCTCATGGAATCCATAAAAAATAGATGTAAACATTATGATTTATCTCCTACCATGGACCAAATCTATTTCACCTCAATATTATATGATTCCTACAATAGAAATTAATAAAATTAAGGTTTGTTTGGACTAGTTAGAATGTAAATGGTTCATTGGACCAAGAAATTTAGTTGTGAATCATTGGATTTTTTTTGAATAATGTTAAATGGAATCATAGGAATATATGGGTAATTATATGTTTCACTATGTTAAGATGAAGATTTTGAATATTCTTCCATGAATTGATGATTTTTTTGATCAATTAATTGGAGCATAGTGGTTCTCTAAGAATGATTTATTTTCAGGATATCCAAAACTACGAGTTTGTAATGAGGATATTCTAACAAATATATTTAAGAAGTATATATGGCCATTATAAATTATTCATTATCCCTTTTGGTCTAACAAATCAACCATCCACAATTATGTAATTTATGAATTGAATCATTCAAATGTATCTAGATTCCTCTTTTGTGGTGTTTTTAGATGACATTCTACTACACTCTAGGAAATTATTAGATAATGAGAAAAACATAGTTATAGTTGTGGGTATCATTCAAGATGATTGAATTTATGTCAAGATAATTTTTTTATTTTTTATACAATAGATAAATTTCCTTTTCCATATCATTTCAAAAAAAAATATTTTATATGGATCTTAAAAAGATAAAAGGTGTTATCTCTTGGAAACCATTGAATAATTTCCATGTGATATGAATGTTTCTTGGATTATCGGGATACTATATATGTTTTTAATGTGATTTTTCACATTTGGACTCACTAACGATGAATTTGATGAGGAATGAAATTTCATAATAGTTGAATGATTAATAATATAAATCCATTAAATAATACAATTTTTAATATACATCAGCATCAATCCTCATGTTTTGAGAGTCGGGATGGGTCTATGTAGTCTATTGTGATTCATTGGTATATGGGTGGGATGTATTCCCCTACAAGGAAAATATATTATTGTATATAGTTTATGGTAGTTATGGATACATGATAAGAAATACCCTACACATGAATTAGAATTGGTTGTTGTCGTTTGTACCATAATGAAATGGTTTTAGTGTGTTTTTGGTGAGAAATTTTTTATTTATATAAATTATTATAGTATATAGAAAAATTTCCCAAAATAATTTGACTCTATGGAAAATAATATAGATGAGATGTTTTAAAATGTATAACTCTAACTCATTGTATACATCAGGGAAAGGAAATTATATAGAAGAGTCCTCGATTAGAAAGTCATATTATTTGTTGGATGAAGAGGATTTATAAAAAGTAAAAAATAATTTTATTAAAAACTAATATGCATATTGAATAAAAAGAACAAGGTGATGTCTGATTTTTATTTCATATTCATGTTATTCCTCATTCAGTTAAGGGGGTTTGAAATTCTCAAAAATCTAATCCTGAATGTGTTTCCATGTGGTTAAAACTCGTTTGGGGAAATCATTGGGTGATAAATTCAATATAGGGGATTGGTCGTATGGTTTACCGATTCAATGGATATACCTTGGGTTAATAATGAACAAATTCATAGTGTTTAGAACCATTAGACACGTGTAGTTAATCTTTTGATTCAAAAAATTTAGAAATCATTGAAAACACATTTTATTGGGGTTGATATCATCTGCAGTGACCATTATTGTTTCAAGTATGTAATCATTTTTAAATTATAAAACTTCCAAGGATTGTTATTCATAATTTTGGTAGGTGGTGAATGTTGTATCCAAGATACACTATCCCTTTAGAGATACATGAAATGGTTTTGAAGAGATCATATTATTGGATCTACCTTTAATGTTTAGTTTGGGGAATAATGTGTTTCAAGAATCTGAGTTGAAAAACTACTAGCCTGATAAAAGTATGTGATTCAATGGGACCATATTGAACTTGAAAATGAATATATATTCATTGTTGTAACAGTATAGATTGTTCATAGGAAAGAGAATCTCTTGAGGGGGAAAATCAAAAATTTATTATGGGATTTATTGAAACATGTTCGGATTCAGAAAGAAACATGGGAGAATGGAAAGGAAATGTTGGTGAAATGGATGGAACTCTTTCAGGACAACACTGATTATCAAAATTTTTTAAGATAGAAAGACTAATTGTGGGGATATTTTAGTATCACTAGTTTCATGTACGTAATAATTTATTTATTTTGATTGAGATTATACAAAACTTGTGGTATGTTTGGGAATTTTTAGGTGGGTTAATCATGTTTTAGTTTGTTTTCATGATTTATGCATGGTTAGTAGATAAACTAAACCACTTATAGGAAACCATGAAATGTGTTCTAGGAGTAGTTAGAAATACCCGTAGCTGGGGAATAGTTTGTCTAAAACATGAAATTTCCTATGTAAACCCATGTAAATTGAAATATAGAAAACAAAAACATAGTTTTAAAAAGGTTTTTTTCACCATACAAGACCACAATGTGACTTATATCATAGATACAATATAACCTCAAGGTTGGAACATATTTTACCAAAATGTATCATCTAACCAAGTGGTGTACATTTGGAACCCCGAAATTCTGGCATTAAATTTGAATTAATCATCAGTAAACTTTTTAGTTTTATAATTCTCTAAGATCTCGAATTAATCTCCTTCCCAACGATTTAGAGGCCCTTCAATTCAATCTTGAAGATAATTTGATAGAAATTTAGGCATGTCATAGAACTAAAATAATTAGGAAGATTATCCAATCCAATATATAGAGTTTTTTAGTGTTGTTATTTATTCTCAAACTATTGAGAGGTTGTTTGGTTCTCTCTCTTCACTACTTGATATAGATCATGAAGGATTAGTTTTTTTATTTAATTTTTTATATATTTTTTATGAGAATATTGTTTCATTAGTGATATAAATCTTTTTTTGTTATGAAATTGAAATTAGAAAACTGAATGGATTTTGTGGAAGCCTATTGTTATATAAATTAAAACATGATTGTTTTAAAATTAGGGGATGATTTTGATTAACGATTTTTTTTGAAAAAAAATCATTTAAAAAAGACATGGGTTTTCAGAAATCATTGTATCATGAACTATATAAAATGTAGTTTTGAGTTCAATATTTTATATTGAACATTAATAATCGAAATATTCTACTATGGTACAAGGACCTGACATAGGATATAAAGCATGTTCCATTGGAGGTCAAGGATATTAGAAATTGTAGGATCTTGGGTTTCTCTATGAGATATAAGTCTCTTTAATTTCAGTTTAATTGCTTGTTTTTTTCCAAATTTGAATGCCTAATGAGTTCATGAGATTTTCATAGGTGTATGTGGCTTGTTCATATCCTAAATGACCGATTTCTTAATAAATTATATTTTACTAATGCTTAGTAGAAATTGTTCCATCCAGGCCACATGGTTCTATAGACCATATATGTTGTTTTACAGGTAAGTGGGGGCCGCATGGTTTACCCAAACGTTGGGCCCTGGGCTACACCCCTATACCAAAAGCTCTAAAAAAATTTCAAATGGAAAATTCATGGTTGGAACCTGAGATTTAAAACCATGTGTAATGGTCGAGTGAGGGGTGTCCTGGATTATGGAATCTAGAATGGTTTATTCACTATTTTCTAAACCAACCACATAAACTATTGGGGTTCTCTATTGTTGTAGTGAGGGGTTCCCATTTGCCTAAAAATTGGAAAACTCAGTGGTAG
Source organism: Viscum album (assembly GCA_963277665.1). Classification (NCBI taxonomy): domain Eukaryota; kingdom Viridiplantae; phylum Streptophyta; class Magnoliopsida; order Santalales; family Viscaceae; genus Viscum; species Viscum album. The sequence goes on from OY728153.1 coordinate 1,661,202,410, forward strand.
AAAATTTCAACCATGTTAAAATGTTTTAAATAAAAATTTTCTCCTAAAATATATTTATCTTAAACCATTATTTTCATTATTCTCCAATGGATAAAACTCCTCCCTTTGAGAGATAAATCTACTCTCGGATCTTAATTTTTCATTTTTTTCCACCATTTTAATCATCAGTTATCTCATAGAATATGTGCCGATGATTTCTTCATTCATCATGGATATTTATTTCTAATTTATTTTAGAAATGAAATTATTTTGATGCCACATAATTTTCTCTATTTCTTCGGAGTTGGTTAGTTTATCAAATTTCTTCTTATCTAGGGTTATTTAAGAGATGATATTGGATAATTTTTTTGCCATTGGTATATAATTGGTTATATATATATATTTATAATTACTTTTGTTTTATTTATAGTTATTATTATGCCTTATGACAGGCCTTTTGGTATTTCCCTGAAGAATTAATTTAATTACTTGAATAGATTTATTGGAAGCTGTTTTGGTTTCCCCTTATCATCATTATATGGTCGAGGTTGTGCACCTTAACTCAAGCCATCCATGGTGTGTCTTCTTACCTTATTATAGGATTAGTCCACTTATGAGTTGTTTTGAGCAAGGAATTATATTAAATTGTAATTTAATAAGTTATAATAGAAGTTTTATGCCTTCTCTTCATGTTATTACATTTGATAAAATTGTTAATTGTTAAACATGAAAATGTTTAATGGGTTGGATTAACTCATGCAATGTAAATGATAATGAAATGGGTTATGAAATAAGATGATGAATTGATCATGTTAATCAATTCATGAGATATTTAATGTCCCTGTATGTTGATTTCATTGGATTTAATTGACATATATACTCCATAAATCCAGATTATGTTAGTGGATTCCTATGACATTTCTACACCCATGATTCTGATTCCATAGGATTTCATTTAAATATCTACTATATGGATCCATTTTAATTTGGATGCTAATGATATTATTTCTTTTTAGAACCATATTTCATGGATATCCTTATACATGATCCATGGACATGTTACTTGGAATCCACCCAGGTTATTACCCTATATCTATAGAGACACTCCTAAGACTCAAGGGGATTCCATGTACTTAATACCTTGGATCCAACCCCTGTTGGTCGAGCACAATGGGAATTCCTCGGTCTTAATAAAATAGATCCATCCCTTGGGGTATTAAATGTGATTACTAATCAAATGATATAGTGGATTCTTATCTATATTTAACGATAGACTTAGTATGGGTATTTGATTATGTTGTTAGAATGGATTGTATCACACCTCTTTTAACAAACTTTAGTGTTATACTATTTATGGTTGTGGGATTATAATGATCCTCAGAATAGTCGATAGTATCACACATACACATATAACTTATGATTATTAATTTTTAGTACTTTTATATATTGAAAACTATTTATATTATATATATTTATAATACATGATATTTACACTACTGGTGGTGGCCAACTAATTTTTATCTCACACCCTGTTTGGGATTCCATTGGGTACCCCAACATAATTAATGGATCCATGTAAGGACTGATTCAAGTTCCCAAATTAGGATGAATTATTTATTTGTCATAAAATAATGGGAGAACATGATCGAGATAGGATTGTGATGTTATCGATACATAGTCATTTTTGGTCATTTTGTATCTTTGATTTATGATATTTACAAATTATTTATTGCAAAGTGTTACCTTCCATTTTGTATAGATACATCACATACATCATTTTTTATAAGATAATTCCTTGGTAGTTATTATAATTACTATAATATGGATATAATATTCTTCTCTGATTTATATTATGCTTCATATTATTATTTCACTTCTGATTCCACTATGATACACTCTAATTATGAGGGTATATTCTATCCACTGTATCACCATAGACCCTCACTACTGGTCGGAAACCTTTTCCATAGTCATTTGTGGGGCCATGTGACCTTCTGGATGAAGGAACCATTTAGTTCATCCTTTTTCAGGATGTTACTAACACATAGTGATTACACAGTGGATGGTGAGAGACATATCATGAGTATGGAGATTTCACATAGCTTACATGTGAGAGAGACAGAGAGAGATTTGAGAAATAGTAATTAGTATTCCAAATAACCTAAAATGGGCTTATAACATGATATTTGTTTCCTTTTGAAATTGTTCATGTTTTTTACATATATATTCTAAAATAAAATTAAATGGACTTATATAATTTTTCTAAAAATGTTTTGTCGTGGTGGAATGATTTGGGAAGTAATTAGGGAAATCCAAATGAGTTTATACTCACCCCCTTAATTATAACATTGGTATCCAAAATAAATATTTTTTATCTAAAAATCACTTTTATGGAAAAAGTGGGAAACCAACAAAGATCAGAATATAGAGAATATCAAACTTCATTAGAAATTATGAAGCCATTTCGAAGCAATTTAAAGCGGTTAGAATTATTAACATTGAAAAGTCACCATTCAATTGCGGTATCCTCCATTTCCAGATTGTCCTTGATGAGATCCTCAAAGTGAAAATCCATCCTATCCCTAGTCTGCACATGCTCCTCCATTCTTGTTTTCCCCTCGTTGAAACCGTGTATCAATAAGATTTATAGCTTAGATCTTAGTCAGTTTTCTTATGATTGTGTCATTTGAGAGTATTTTTGTTTTTCATTTTATTTTATTCTAACGATTATTACATTTTACACTTTTGGTACTATGATATATTAGATTATAGTTGGGAATAAATTTTGTTCTCTTGTAATTCATGCATCATATAGGGGTTTTGATTTTTATTTTTTATGCTGTTAAATATTTTTTTAATTGAAGGTAAAATCATTCCCCAATGTTCCAAGAATACATTTTCATTTATTTACACCATTTTGTATCTTTTGGATGACACTTAAATCCTAGTATCACCTCTTATTATTCTAAATCCATTGAGTAAGAGAGGGATTCTACAAGTAATTATATTATGAAATGATGAAATGTTTATGAAACATTATTCTTTTATAGTAGTGATGTTTTAATGAAGTGATGAATATTTTATGATCTTGTGGAACACATACATATGGTTTTTATTATGTTATGAATTTCTCCATAATTATAAATCCCTAAAATTAATTTGGAATATCATAATATCTCATGATAATATTTATGGTAAATGAGTTGATGTGATCGATCAACAATGGAAAATAGATAAGGATACATGATCTACTAGGGAAATTGGTGGTGATGAATAAACTATTATGATATGTGAAAAAGGTGTTCATGCTTGATCCACTATGATTTTATGGTCTTAGTAGTTATCCTAGACCTGTGAAACAGTTTCGATGCTAATAATGGTGGTACACGTTTCAAAAATGTTTCTTAGTTTATAGTTTGAACTAATAGTTCATGATTTATTAGTGGTGATTTCTAACTATTATGATTCATTTAATTCAAATGATGGTGATCTTTTTAATGGTTCATGAATTTGATCAATGATAAATTTTCTATGAATATTGTATATTTTGATCATAATCTTATACCCATATTTTTATCTTATGCTTACTTATGAGCATCGATTGATATCACCTTTTTTTACCCACAAAGATCATCTGTGCTCTCCCATCATATGTTTACTTTCCATTGGTTATAAAGAATTGGTTTTCCATAGTCTAAATTAAGAAGGTTACATTTTTTGAATTACATTATGAGAGATGATGTTGAATGTACCGAAATACTATATTTATATATCTAACCTCCTAAGACACAAAACCATTATGAAACGGACATGGATAATAAGGTACTAAATATACATCTAAAATGAATAGTACTAATTAATTAAAAATATTGGGATAACTTAATGATAAAATATTTCTATATTATAAATATGTAATATATAATTTCTAATAACCTAGTATAATATACTTAAAATATTAGAAGGGATGTGTTTTATTTCAAATATTTAAAAACTGAGTGATGTGAGTTGTGAATAAGAATTATGGACTCTCAATTCTAAAATGGTTGGATAAGAAACTATACTAAGGAGAAGTTAATTTATATATCAATGATTATTTAGATGAATGTAATTCAAAATTTACTGTTGTAGACTCTCAATAAGTAGAAGAAATATGAAGCATTTAAAATACAATCATATTACTTTTTCCCAAAATAATTTTTTTATCATATTAAAATATGATGATCTTATAGATATTAGAATATATTCAGAGAAAACATCTACTACAGTAATTTAGGGTTCATATTTTTTAATGAATATAAGAGTTGAGTTAAAACTAGGATTGATTATAATAATATATTTCTAAATACCAAGAGTCAGTCGATGAACTAGTATTGAAAATAGGAAGATCTAGTTTTTAGATGTTGTGAAATCTATATTTTGATTAGTGATTGACTTATATACTGGAGATTTAATAAAATTAATTTTATATAAATGGTAAAAATCCATATAACCTATAAAAATCAATGTATATAGGGTTTTTAGAGTGAGAAAATGTGGTTAATGTTTGAACAATTTGTATTAATCATAGTGGAATTCTAAAATGTGATGTTATGTGAGATGTTGTCATTGTTGGATTAGGATACACAAGACTAATTCTATTTAGATATCGATTATAGTGGATAATCATATGTTGGGTCAAATAGTTTTTCAATCAAAGGAGTAAATATTTTATCTAAACCATATAAATTTTTTTTTCACTTTTATCTTGATTATTTGTACTACATGTCATTGATTGTTTCATAGAAAGATATAAAACTGAACTAATTATAAAAACAATAATTATAGGTTTATATTATATTTGGGTAATGTCTTCAAGGATAAATTGGATTTTTTTAATAATTAGAAACAATTATTTCCACCCCACCCTCCCTATCTAATTGAATTTATCGACATGGGAATTTTTGATGGTTTATTTAACTAGACTATGTGAGATCACAAAATTTAAAATATAAATCATTAATCAGGATATCAACAGTTAAGGATTAAAAATATTGAAAATTTTATAATGGTAGATCATTTTCAATGAATCCATTATCGGTTTTTTTATTCCATTTAGAGTGAGTAATATAGTTATGTTTTTTTTAATTAATAAAATATGTTCTTTATAATTACATGGATGTAATTATATTGGTATTGGTAAATGGAATACAAATATACTCTTGTTTAGTAGAAGATCATTAGAGGTTTCAATATATTTTTTATATATTTTCATTGAACTTAATTTATTTTTTAAACATTCAAAAATCTATTTTTTGTTTAAGAAGATAAATTATATTATCTTTTTTTCTGTAAAAATAAAATAAATTGATATATAAAAATAATTTGAGGTAAAGTTCTTCAAAATACCTAAGAATGTATACCGTAAGTGATTTTTCCTTATTTTGGAAGGTTTTTATGACTAATTTTTTTTTAAAATTATATTCTATCTAAATATCCTTGAAATGTTAGGATGGAACATATTTTGGAATAGTAATTTTCTCTGAAGCATTTAAATAGTTGAAAAAAAATTATACTTTTTCACAATTTTATTTTTCTCTATGAATCAAAAAAATAATTAGTTATATTATGGAACACTTAGATTAGGTTAGGGATGTGTTAAAATATTTTGTAATAAGGTTATAGTGTATGTTGAGATTCCATGCTGAGAACTAACATACACAAGATATATAATTAACAGATAAATAGTTATTGGAATTAACATTGTTAAGATAAATTCATTGTGTACATATATCATAATTGTTTTATGTATATTTCATGCACCACGATCTAAAACTGAGATAACATAGTTATATTTAACACCCTAATTATATTGATTTTCCAATTATTTATCCTCCCAGAAATGGAAATTGTGTGGAATATTTTTTCAGTAGTAAAAATACCCACTCAAGCAGTTAAGGAAGATAGGGAGAATGGGCAATTACTTGTATTATTAAGAAAATTATCATTGATTTATCAAATACAATAAATGGTGTGAATATTCATAGAATTAATTTTATATCCATGTTGACAGATAGAGGAAGATATAATTTGTTTTATAATGACAATTTTCGATGTATGTGGGATTCCACTAATGATGGGGATGTTGTTTAAGGATAGTTAATTAAACTAGATTTAATCAATTATTTAATGTGATGAATGGTGGATCTAATGTAAATCATATTAATTATTCAAATTCATTTCAAAATTAAACTTAAAAAATTTATCCTAATAAAACCAACATATATTATGATATCAATCGCTAATTCTACTAATAATGAATAAAGAAAGATGTTCCAAGGTTTTATTACAGTTAAGTAATTTTACAATTGGAATTGGTAGATCATATATGATCAATGATATTTTTATGGTACTTCCACATTCATATAAATAAAAAGGATGTATTTGTTATTAGGTAACCAACATTATCCTGAATTTGTGTTGATGATTTAGTAGTAGTGGGTCGAATAAAAAATCCTTACATTTTTTGTAAATATGATAAACATTCATTCGTGGAATTATCCATGTGATATAATCCATTATACTTCATTATAGTCAGATGAAAATTAACTCTAAATAGAACCAATGTATATGTATCTATTCTTGAATAGAAAGTATAATTTTATCCGAAATAAATTGAAAATAAATATAAATTACAATCCTTATAATGGTAGGAAAACAAAACATATAATTCATATTTTGGAAGATATGATTCATATAATTTTACAATAAATTTAATGATTATGTGAAGATTATCATCAAAATTATAATGTTGTTTATAAAAGCACTCATTATTCATCGATATATATGGTAAAATTTTATACATTTTTTAAAAAAATAATGTTCTCCATCAATGAAATTGGCTAGGATTGGATAGAATGAACGTTTGACAACATGTAAGGTTTAAGAGATAATGGATGGACTTATGTTGATTTAAAATCTCAAGATCCCTCCTTATATTCAACAAATTTCTTATATAATCATCTATGATGTCCCATGAAATTTTAAAATTATGATATTTTGATCTTTAAATTAACATAATGGTTTGGAAAATTATGGTTTTACATGATAGGGAAACAGTACACTGTATTTATGGTCCCATTTTAAATAAAAGATTATTTTATTGTATTGTCTTATTGTTTTAGTTTTCCATTATATTATATTGTGATTGATACACAAAATAATTTCTCAGTGGACATCTTATAAACCATAATCAACTAATGTTTTGAGATGGGAGACAATTTATTTCCATATTGATGTGAGTTACATAGAGTACCCAATTTTGGTCATGTATCATGGATATAAATCCTATGAGTGTATTTTATTATTTCATGTAGGTATTATAGAAGAATATATTAATCAATCTAGACCTAGGGGGAGGGAATTTATGATATATTAATTGTTTTAAAATAATTTAAAATTGATTTTTGGGGATAAAACCATTTTCTGGTGCAAATAATATCAACGTGTTTATGGATTCATATTCTTTTATCTATTTTTTATGAATATGAAAGGATGGTTCATTAATTTTTGGTATGAAATTTTTTGAAATGTTTAATAAAATTATTTTTAAATTTAATTTTCGTTACACCAAGGGATCTAGAATGAATATTTTCCTTACTATTCATGTTTCTTGTGAATCTATGTTTGGTAAAAAAAATTGTGAAGAAAAACTAGGGTCTCATGAACATGAGATAATCTTATATTTCATTCATGAAACCCATTCATTCAAGGAATAGTTATATGTATTTTAATAAAAAAATTAAAAATACTCTAAATTATATTATTCTTCCAATATGATATTCATATAAATTTATCTATTCACACTACTGGAATTTGGGTTTTTCCCAACGGCAGTATACCAACGGTTCAATTAAACTGTTGGTATACTCAGCCTTTGCCAACGGTTTACTAAAACTGTTGGCAAAGGGCATTCCAGTGACCCATTTCCCAACAGTTCTATAGAACCGTTGGGAAAGGGGTGCTAAACTTATCCCTTTCCCAACGGTTTATTGAAACCGTTGGGAAAGGTTTCCTTTTCCAATGGTTTTTACAAACCGTTGGCAAAGGTTTTTCCCAAATAGCAACCCCGATCTGCTCTCCCTCATTCGAGACAGAGCCCTAATTATCCTCCGCTCCCGTGCTCTCGCGAACCCCCCGTCCGAACATCATCGACCCCCGTCCGAATAGGTACACCCCCCATCCGAACAGGTAAAAATTGATCTCAATCAAGTTGTTGTAGTTGTTTTAATGAATTGATTCTCCCATTAATTAAAACATAAACACTATGTTTCCATTTTTATAGAAGCTTACATGCCAATGGTGGACAATTTTATAATGCATATAGATTCTATTATTTTTAGATTTCTTCTCTTATGGATATGTGTTGGTTTTCCACATGGAATGCCTTGACTATCTACTTAGCATGATAGAGGGTTTCTTTTGGAAATTTCCAATGGAAATTACATGATCCTATAAACATTTTGATGAATTTTCCTAACCTAGATGGATTTTCTGATGTTTCTCTAATGATCAAGGACGGAATGTTTGGAGGACATCACAAGTCCTGACTGGTTGATCCTAGAATCAATTTCATGATAATGGATGTAATGCCTATAGGGAATCTCTTGATTTTGGTGATATTCTACATTTTCATCAAAAGACATGTTTGAAAAACTGGGAGGGAAACTCTAGAGTCAGTGTGACATGTCTTGAAGGGTGATTTATGTCCATAGTGACATGATTTGAGGACATCACATGACCTAGTTGGTGTGCCTGGAGGGTGTTAAGGGAGCCATCTAACATTCCTGAAATTTAATATGAGACGGAGATAATATGTATTGATTACCCTATATAGAAGGAGATACATATCTATTGGAAAACATGTAGTCTGTATGGTGAGAATTAAAGGCTTTTCATTACAAGGGTGGCATATTCATGGGTGCCATCTGATTTTATTTGACATGTCAAGGGGACATCAAATGATCAAAATAGGTTTCCAATGGAATGTATTGTGAACATGATGAAATTTCCTAGTGCAATAAAATTTCATAGGTGATGCATGTTATGAACATTAGGGTCAACATATATTTCCTTCACCTTAGTCTACCATATTTTAGTATTTCATCCATCCTTTTATCCCAAATTCAATAGATTTATACATTATTTTATTATATTATGTCTCAAATTCTCTAAAATATGTGTTTTATGTTCTTCACGTGACCTATCATAATTCCTTCTCATAATCTATAGTGATCATGGGAAGATCCCATGAATGATTCATGATCACTCAAATTATTCTGCAGATCATACATAATGGAAGCCTTACAGGATGTGAGATGATTATATCTATGAAATCTACTAAGGTACCTTGTGAGGAAGTGTATATTAATTCAAAAAGGTAAATCGCATATGAGGATACCCTACTAATATGGTTATGGGATGATTCGTGCTCTGATGTGATAACACATTAAGTTCTTGTTGGTTTTACATTTTTTCAATAACACATTAGTATGTTTTTTTCACATGTGTAGTTGATACTATGATTATTTTCATCCTTTATCGTTTACTTAAATGTATTTTCTATTAAAGTTCAATACTATTGAATTGTTTATGACAAACTGACTTATATGAATTCTTTTTACAGAATGGACAGAAGTTGGATATATGAAACTGATCGTATCTCAAGTGATTTTCAAAACAATTTGGAGAGCATTATAGATTTTTCATTTCACAATGCTTCAGATAGTGGTCACATACACTACCCATGTTCCAATTGTGTTGGTAGACCTTGGTTGAGTCGTGAAGAAGTCATCTACCACATAACCAAAAATGGTTTTCAAGCAAACTACTTTGTGTGGTATCACAATGTGGAGAAAATGAAATCTTAAATTGGTGATGATCAAAATGAAAGGACTGGAATGGAGAATTTGTTAGATGGTCGGTTTCCATTTATTCGTCATCATGAAAAAGAAAGGATTTCGACTCAAGAAGACATCTATATGAGGACAACTGATGCATCTAGTGAAAATGATGATATTGATAGGGTGAAAAAATTGAATGATGCTGCCATGAATCCAGTATATCGACAATGTGATAAAATGAAAAGGCTGGAATTTTTAATCCGATTGTTTCATGGAAAAACTATGTATGGGATTTCTAATACAGCAATCGATTACATTATTACCCTCTTGAAGGATTTACTTCCAGATGATGCAGATATTCCCTCAAACCACTATATGGCATGGAAGTTAGTTGAAGAACATGGATTTTCCAGAAACAAAATTCATGCTTTCCCGAAAGATTGCAGTTTATTCTGGGAAGAAACTGCTGAACGAAATGAATGTATAAAATGTGGCACATCCTGCTAGAAGTCAAAATCTGATGGAACACCATCCCGTGTTCCACAAAAATTAATGTGGCACTTTCCATTGATCCCCAGACTCCAGAATCTTTTTATGTCTGATGACATATCAATAAAAATGAGATGGCATGATACCGAGAGAAAGAAGACTAATGATGAGTTGGTTCATCCTGCAGATGGATTTGCATGGCAGAGATTTGATGCTCGACATCCTGATTTTGCAGCTGGCATGCGTAATGTGAGGCTGGGTCTTTCATGTGACGGTTTTAATCTATTTGGGAAGATGCTTACTCCGCACAGCACATGGCCAGTTTTTATACACATTTATAATCTTCCCCCATGGTTGTGTATGAAAAAATCTTTCACTTTCATGAGTATACTCATATCTGGTCCTTCTGATCCCGGCATTGATATTGATGTATACATGAAACCTTTAATAAAAGAGTTGAAACTTCTTTGGGATGTGGGTGTGTGCACATACGATGCATGTTCGAAAGACATATTTCAGATGCGTGTTGCGCTTATGTAGACAATCAATGATTTTCCGGCCTATGCAATGATGTCTGGATGGAGCATGAAGGGAGAACTGTCATGTCCAGTTTGTATGAAGAATACACGATCCAGAAGACTGAAACATCATTGTAGTTTCAGTTTTATGGGACATCGACGATTTTTGCCAAAGGATCATCCATATAGAATGAATCGTCGAAGATTTGATAATACTATAGAGACCGATGATCCACCTCAGCGTATGTCTGGAACTGATGTGCTTAATGAATTGAAAGATTTCAGTTTTTCGTTCGGGAAGGGTCAAATGAAATCTGGAAAGAGAAAGAATGTTTCCACAGAAACCTGTTACAATTGGAGGAAGAGGAGTATCTTTTTTGATTTTCCTTATTGGTCAACCAATTTTCTACGTCATTGCTTAGATGTAATTCATATTGAAAAGAATATATGTGAAATGTTGCTTTCAGTTCTTCTAAATGTCAAGGGGAAGACAAAAGATGATTTACGATCTCGACGTGACTTGGTGGATTGGGGCATCAGACCAGAATTGCATCCTGTGCGTATCAGTGAAAATAAATGGCAACTTCCATGTGCTTCTTATGTGATGACACCTACTGAAAATAAAAATTTCTGGAAGTATTAGAGACTATTAGAGTTCCTGATAGCTATTCAAGCAACATATCTAAACGGGTCAACAGAAGAGAGTTGAAGCTAAAATCTTTGAAGACTCATGATTATCACATTCTACTGCATGAGTTTCTTCCAATAGCAATCCATCATCTTTTGTCCAATAATGTAAGGGTGGGTGTTATTCAGTTGTGCCATTTGTTTAGATATCTTTGTGCTAAAAATTTGTCCACGTCTTTCTTGCAAAAAATGTTGACAGATGCCCCATTAATTTTGTGTGAGTTGGAGAAAATATTTCCCCCATCATTTTTCACATGCATGCTGCATCTGACTGTCCATATTCCAACTAAAATACTTCTCGGAGGACCGGTTTCTTTTCGTTGGATGTATCCAATTGAAATAAATATGTTCACATTAAAGTCTTATGTTCGAAAAAAGAATCATCCCTAAGGTTCTATCGTGAACGGTTACTTAGCTCAAGAATGTATGGATTTCTGTTCGATGTATTTGTCTGATCTTACTACAAGAATGAACAGACCAATGAGAAATGAAGAAGAGAAATATGAGCAAATTGAACCCAGTTTTCCATCACATCCTCAAACAGGAGGAATTCCTGGATCATACACATTGAAGACATTAAGCCATGGAGAGCGGGAGATGGCACCTCGCACAGTCCCCCCGGACAGCCCCCCGGACAGCCACCAGACAGACCCCGCACAGCCCCCCCACCCTCCTCCTTGGTCCCCAGATAGCTCCCCAGACAGACCCCACATAGCTCCCCCACCCTCCTCATTGGTCCCCTGAACAACCCCCAAACACCCCCCGGACAGACCCCGCACAGCCCCCCCACCCTCCTCCTTGGTCCCCGGACAGCCTCCCGAACACCCACCGGACACCCCCCCCCCCCCCCGGACAGCCCCCCGGACAGCCCCTCCACCTTCCTTAATTTCATTAGCTCTTAAATGTTTCATAGCACGATCAACTAAAATATAATCCATAATAATATGATATAAAAATATTCTATATGAATTTCCATAAGATTTTAAGTGAAAACAAAAAGTGACATAAGAAAAACTGACCAAACGCATTAGAAATGTGTTGATGCTTTAGGAAAATGATCCATGGGTCATATGTGACGTGTACGAATCAACCCCGCCTCAATCCAAGGCTCGGTGTGGCCGGAACAACTCAAAGTGTATGTCTTTTTTTTCAAAAGGACATCATTTTAAGTGAAAAACATCAACTGGCATACAAAAAACCAGTCAAACGTATTCGGATTGTGTTGATACCTTAAGACAATGATCCATGGGTCATTTGAGACGTATAAAAGTCAACCCTGCCTAAATCTGAGATGCGGTGTGGTCGGGACCACTCTAAGTGACTTTCTTTTGTTTAAAATGGACAGTATTTTAAGTACATACGGAAAACCAACCAAACGCATTCGGTTTCTGTTGAAACTTTAGGAGAACGATCCATGGGTCATATGTGACGTGTACGAGTCAACGCCACCTCAATCCGAGGCGCAGTGTGACCGACACCACTCAAAGTGTCTCTATTTTGTTTAAAATGGACTTCATTTTTAGTGAAAACAACAAATGACATACAGAAAACTGACCAAACAGATTCTGATTGTGTTGATACTTTAGCACAATGATCCATGGGTCATATGTGACATGTACTAGTCAACCCCGCCTCAATTTGAGGCGTGGTGTGGCCGACACAACTCAAAGTGTATGTCTTTTGTTTCAAAAGGACATCATTTTAAGTGAAAAACATCAACTGGCATACGGAAAACCGACCAAACGCATTCGGTTTCTGTTGAAACTTTAGGAGAACAATTTGTGGGTCATATGTGATGTGTAAGAGTCAACGCCACCTCAATACAAGGTGCAGTGTGACCGACATCACTCAAAGTGTCTCTATTTTGTTTAAAAAGGACTTCATTATTAGTGAAAAGAACAAATGACATACGGAAAACAGACTGAACGGATTCTGATTGTGTTGATACTTTAACACAATTATCTATGGGTCATATGTGACGTGTACGAGTCAACCTTGCCTCAATAAAAGGTATATTGTGGCCGGAACAACTCAAAGTGTATGTCTATTGTTTCAAAAGCACGTCATTTTAAGTGAAAAACATCAACTGGCATACGGAAAACCGGCCAAACGCATTCGGATTGTGTTGATACTTTAGTACAACAATCCATGGTTCATTTGAGATGTGTAAAAGTCAACCCCGCCTAAATCCGAGACGCGGTGTGGCCGGTACCACTCTAATTGTGTCTCTTTTCTTTCAAACGGACAAGATTATAAGTGAAATAAACAACTGGCAGACGAAAAACTGACCAAATGCATTCAGAATCTGTTGAAATTTTAGGACAACGATCCATGGGTCTTATGTGACGTGTACGAGCCAACCTGGGCTCAATGCGAGTCACGGTGTGGTCGGGACCACTCTAAGTGACTTTCTTTTGTTTAAAATGGACAGTATTTTAAGTACATACAGAAAGCTGACCAAACGCATTTGGTTTCTGTTGAAACTATAGGAGAACGATCCATGGGTCATATGTGACGTGTACGAGTCAACGCCACCTCAATCCGAGGCGTGGTGTGGCCGACACCACTCAAAGTTTCTCTATTTTGTTTAAAATGGACTTAATTTTTAGTGAAAACAAAAAATGACATACGGAAAACCGAACGAACGGATTCTGATTGTGTTGATACTTTAGAAAAATGATCCATGGGTCATATGTGACGTGTACGAGTCAACCCCTCCTCAATCCGAGGCGCGGTGTGGCTGGCACAACTCAAAGTGTATGTCTTTTGTTTCAAAAGGACGCCATTTTAAGTGAAAAACATCAACTGGAATACGGAAAACCGGCCAAACGCATTCGGATTGTGTTGATACTTTAGGACAACGATCCATGGTTCACTTGAGATGTGTACGAGTCAACCCCGCCTAAATCTGAGACGCGGTGTGGCCGGTACCACTCTAAATGTGTCTCTTTTGTTTAAAACGGAAAAGATTATAAGTGAAATAAACAACTGACAGACGAAAAACCAACCAAACGCATTCGGAATCTGTTGAAATTTTAGGAAAACGATCCATGGGTCATATGTGACGTGTACGAGCCAACCCGGGCTCAATCCGAGTCACATTGTGGTCAAGACCACTCTAAGTGACTTTTTTTTGTTTAAAATGGACAGTATTTTAAGTACATACGGAAAACCAACCAAACGCATTCGGTTTCTGTTGAAACTTTAGGAGAACGATCCATGGGTCATATGTGACGTGTATGAGTCAACGCCACCTAAATCCGAGGTGCGGTGTGCCCGAAACCACTCAAAGTGTCTCTATTTTGTTTAAAATGGACTTCATTTTTAGTGAAAACAACAAATGACATACAGAAAACTGACCGAACGGATTTTGATTGTGTTGATACTTTAGCACAATTATCCATGGGTCATATGTGACGTGTACGAGTCAACCCTGCCTCAATTTGAGGCGCGGTGTGGCCGGCACAACTCAAAGTTTATGTCTTTTGTTTCAAAATGATGTCATTTTAAGTGAAAAACATCAACTAACATATGGAAAACCGAACAAACGCATTCGGATTGTGTTGATACTTTAGGACAAAGATTCATGGGTCATTTGAGACGTGTACGAGTCAACCCCGTCTAAATCTGAAATGTGATGTGGCCGGTCCCACTCTAACTGCGTCTCTATTGTTTAAAAGGGACAAGATTATAAGTGAAATAAACAACTGACATACGAAAAACCGACCAAACGCATTCGGAATTTGTTGAAATTTTAGGACAACGATCCATAGGTCATATGTTACGTGTACGAGTCAACCGCGCCTCAATTCGAGTCGCGGTTTGGCCGAGACCACTCTAAGTGTATCTATTTTCTTTAAAATGGACTGCATTTTAAATACATACGGAAAACCAACCAAACGCATTCTGATTGTGTTTATATTTTAGCACAACAATGCATGGGTCATGTGTGATGTGTACGAGTCAACCCCGCGTCAATCCGAGGCGCGGTGTGGCCGGCACCATTCAAAGTGTCTCTCTTTTATTTAAAAAACACTTCATTTTAAGTGAAAACAACAACCGGCATACGGAAAACTGACCAAACAATTTCAGAATATGTTGATACTTTAGTACAACGATCAATGAGTCATTTCTGACATGTACAAGTTAACCTCGCCTCAATCCGAGGCACGGTGTGACCGGTATCATTCCAGGTGTATGTATTTTGTTTAAAATGTATATGATTTTGAGTAAAAATATATGGTGTACAAAAAACCAATCAAATTATGAATTGAATTCCGGATTCCACATATGATTGTCATCTAAATTTTAAATTGAATTCTAAATGAATTATGTATGTTTATAATTATGTTATGAATTATAATTTAATTATGGATGAGTATATTTCCAGGATTCATTATATGTGTTGGTTGGTTGGTTTGCATTATTTAAATTTGTTGGTTTGTTCTCTATATGTATGCATTGTATATATGTTACAGTTACAATAATTGGATTGAAAATTGAATTGAAAATGAAAATTGAATTGAAAATGAGCCCAAAACAGACCTGCTGTGCCAAAATGAGCCCAAAACAGACCTGCTGTGCAAATTGCAGGCTGCTGTGCAATTTGCACAGCAAAGCCTATGCCAACGGTTTCAAATCGTTGGCATAGCCCATATAGAGCTATTTTTACCAACGGTTCATTAAACCGTTGGTAAAAACAGACTATCCCAATGGTTCAAACCATTGGGATAGCTTTTAGAATTGGTTTTTTTACCAATGGTTGGTAGAACCATTGGTAAAAACCTTTCCCAACGGTTTTCAAACCATTGGGAAAGAAAATACTCATGGATTCCCCAACGGGCCAAACCGTTGGGAAAGGCTTTTCCCAACGGTTTGGCACAACCGTTGGGGTAGGTTGATTTTTTCTAACCTATCCCAACGGTTCCTTGTAAACCGTTGGGAAAAGCCTTTCCCAACGGCTTACTTCCCCACGGTTGGAAGAACCGTTGGTATAACATATACCAACGGTTCTGTAGCCTTTCCCAACGGTTTAGAACCGTTGGGAAAGGATGGATTTCCAGTAGTGTCATTTTTGGATGATATAGAGGGACTATATTCATGTATTTAATGATTCACTAATGTTAATGAATAACTAAACATTAGATCTCTGGATTGATAAAGATTGGATTTCCTTCTCTTTAGTCACATTATCTCTCTATTAGATGCAGAGTTGGATGTGTTTTATTTTATGATATATGAATATAGATATAGATTTTCCACTTATCTAGAAATATTATATATATATATATATATATCTTATTATTGTATCTTATATCATGGTTTTTTGAATTCATATGGAATGATACATTAGGAAAGATGGTATTGTACCTTTTACAATATTGGATAATCTAGTGTTCTTTTTAGATTTATTTTAAATCATTATTAATTTAAAATGAATGATTTTTTAGAACTAATGGTTCTGTGAAAATAATTTTATTTTTTCATTGATTTATTTACCATGAAATAAATGGTTTTACATCAATTTATATTTAAAAGTGAAAAATGAGCCATTTTTACTGGGATTTTTAATGCTTTTTAACAAAACATTTTCATTATTTTTTCATTATTTTGATGGATATATATTTTTATAGAAGTTATATTGAAATATAGATATTTTTAGAGGAGGAAATTATTATGTAAAACTATTTTAATGTTGTGATTATTAAAATTTATTTATGGTTGTATACATGGGTGAAAATAGATGTCCATAAGATAAATTTGGAAACCTGTAATATATATTAATGCTAAAGTATAGGTTTGTAGAGAAAATTTGAAAATAATAAATACATATGATAACTATGGAGATTGAGAGACACTATTACACCTAAATATTTTAAAATGAAAACTATTTTCAATGGCATATGTGATACGCCATATCAATCCTATACAAAGTGTAAAATATTATTTTTTAAATATGAATGTTATAATCTAGCTATTAAATATGAGAGTATGAATAGTATTAACAACTTTATTATATATATATATATATATTTATACATATATATCACTTACGAAACATAAATTTTTTAATAAATTATTAGAAAATAATCACTCAATAGTTAGTTAGGTCGTTCAATTCATCAAAAGTACATTTTCTTCAAAAATGATTTTTATTAATTTTATAAGAAAATGTTATAAATAATCTATATAATTTTTGAAAAAATTTACTTTATAAAATTAAAATCATTTTTTAAATCATGATATCAAAATTAATATATAATGAAGTTCAGGATTTTTAAAAAATGAGTGTTTTTAGAGAGAATAATTAGAATTACAGATTTTTCATATACTGTGATTTATTTTTAATAAATCAGGTAATTTATGTGACATTATTTTTTGGATTTTTTCATAATGTGAAAGAATAAATTTTTTTTTTATAATAATATAATTAATTTTATTTGAATAATTAATTTCCACCATTTTGGTAGATGTTTATTTTTATAGTAAAAAAGAAAGAATTTTGAATATTGTTTTAAAGTCCCTAATGATGATCCATTTCTATTATCTCAAAATAATCCCCAATATGGAATTATATAAATTAAAGTTACATATTATGCATCTATTTATATTAATTTTAATTCATATAATGATGATTCCTTATCATTGGGGCAATATAAGATAATTTATTACATCAAAAAAGTATTTTCCTAAAGAGTTACTTTTCATCATGTTTTATTTCTATATGATTAAATTAAATAAATACACATATTAAAATTGAATCATTAAATACATATTCTATATTTTTAATCATCAAAATTAATATTATTTAATAATTAAAACATATCTTATGGTTATGATGAATAGTAAAAAATATCACCGTAGTAAAGGGGTAAATTGGGTTAACTTAGATTAAAAATAATAGATAATCCCACCATTTTTATTAATAAATCATATTGAATGAATTTTTTTTAATCACATAATACCTTAGTATTGAAATTTCATTTTTTTGTGTTACATGTTTTAATGAATGTGACCTATATAATATTTTATGTAACCAAAAAAGACAAAATTTGACCCTCTTGCTTTTAAATATATATTATGTGTTTTCAATGTGAATAAAAAACTTGTTGAAAACTTTTAACAGTTATTTTAATCATAATTGAATTATTTTCATGTTTATTTATAATTTTTAGTAATTATAAAATAATCATAAATTGCAACAGAACCTTGATGCATTGATTATTTACTTATAATGAAAAACCGTAGAACTTTTCTTAAAAATGTAAAATGTATTATGAATTGAATGAGTAAATGTGTTCTAATTTTTTTTATAAATTTAAAAAAAATATTTTATGTGTAAAAAAATATATATTTCAGTTCTATATTTTTATTGAGTTTTTTAAATTCAAATGAAATGAATAGTAATTTAATTTACCTTAATGATATTGAAAAAAAAATAATGTTTTAAAATGATTTATAATTCCTAAAAATATTAAATATAGAAAAATAAATGATATATGGTTTATAATATCAAACATCTTCCTTTTATGGTATATTTTTTATTCTATGCTAAATTTATTTACCCCTATAAATAAAACTTTTATATTATGTTAATTGTCAAAAGAGATAACACTGGTTAAAACAAAAAGATAATGGTAAAACAATACCCTAAAAATTCATAATTTTTACTGAATGAGATTATTTATACATACCCATATCTATTATTTTAATTATTTAAATTTTAATCCATTTTAATATGATAATTAATTTATATTAATTTTATTCGTTAAAAAGTCTAACCGTTTCCCTACACTCAACTATAAAATTTATTAACTTATCCTCTTTTACTAATAGAGCAAAATAATTCTTTCCCAATAGACATGAAAAAATATATCCCATAAATTCCACCCCACATCCTCAATTTTTTCGATCATACAACCAACCTAGAGAATATTTTGGTGTAAACCAAGAAAGGTTTTCAGAAGGAGAGGTATGGTTATTAACAAAACGTTTTCATTTTACTTCATCATACACCTAATTTAAAATTTTTTATTACTTGATAAAATAATAACATTAGTATCCCATATATATATATATATATTAATATTTTATTACTTTTATGGAAATAAATCTATCAATATGTACTTCCATTAATGGGAAATGAAACCATTGCTCATGAGTATGGTGGAATTCCTCCTTGAAAATCCATTTAATTTTTTTTCCATCACCGCTTCCCATGGATAATTATAAAGATGGATTTAATTTATTTATATTCTAATCATAACATATTTTTCATTCTAAAAATTAAATATATAATTTATTTCTTACCATTACATTCACTATAAATTATAACCCCTTTTGTGGGTAGTGTGGACTATTGCCTCCAAGAAGTGGTGTGATGCATTTTTTCAACCCTACATAAAATTGATGATATATATAAGTTAATTTTAATAAATAAATTGGTATGTTTTATATAATTATAATTATTAATATATAATATAAAACATACCTTCCTCTATCATTATAATAGATAAATGTATGTGTTACTCATGGGTACTTACGGACTACCATTTTCATGATTGTAATGTGGTTCATTTTTTATATGAATAATTCATGATCTATTTGAAAAATATAATTTAAGAATAAAAATGAAAACTATAAAAATATTATTATTATATATTTGATGAAATAATTACCACATTGACCATATTCATCCTACCAAAGCAATTTTTGGCCTATGACATGAATATTACCATAACATCCAATGAGAATTTATTTGATTAAATATTTTTGGATAACATGTAAAAAATGTATAAAAAATAAAAATAAACCGTTAATATTCACTTCATTATTATATAATTATCATAATATTATTATTTGGTATAATAATTAATGTATGTGACAAGTCATGGATAAGGGAAGGGACCTTCTTTTAATAAATCAAATTTTGATGTTTCTCATCCAAATCCTTTTCTACCATGTCTATGTTCATCAAAATGATTCAATAAAATTATTATTTATTATTAAATTGATGCTAAAGTATATTTTTTATCATATTTTAATTTTATTATAACGATTTATAAGAACATTATTATTATGGTATTATTTAGGGAACACTTGAACTTAATCCTTGTTTTAAATTGATTAAAGATTTATTTTATATATAATTTTATTATTGGATTATATTATTCTAATAAATATTTTGATGTATCTAGATTCAGATCAAATAAATTTGAAACAAAATTTCTATCACATTTTTTTCCTTCATTTTTTTCAAAATGAATCATTTTACATATTTATATTGATGATTTTAATTTTTTTATGAATGAAAAATATAAATGATATATTTCAACGTATGCAACATCAATGACTTTACAATCACCAAATGAATTACTTTATTTATGAATTTAATTACTTGAATCAATGGGATTCTTCAAAGAAAACCCCTCTATCCATTGTTTATAGGAATATTAGTTTTGAATATTGGCCTTTTATGGAATGAGATATATCAATATCATGAAATGATTTCATACAACAGAAAAAAATGTTTTGGAATCTGAAGGATTTTATGTGTTATAATTATTTTATGGTTCTTAATAATAATTTATTATTTTTGTGGGTTTCATAGTTATCCTAGTGTGGGAGATTCTATGATATCTTTATAATTTATTAGGTGATTTTTATTTTGGCATTTGACCATAAAGGATACTCTATTTTAAACCATAAAGGTTATTTATAACCATGATGTTTATTCCATTTTTAGCCATGAATGTTATTCCATTTATAATGGTTTTTGTTAGTCCATATATAAGAGTGATATGAAAATGATGACTCATGGTACCGAGATGCTTATTTATTCATGTTAGGTTTTTAGGAATATATCATTATTTAATCTGTATTAACAATGAACTAGAGATTAAATAAAATTAATTTCTAATTTATAAGGGTTAATAGTAATTATTTTTGAAGAAAAAAAAATCATTATATTTTTCATGACTAAAAAGAAACCATTATGTGTTTTATTTTTAGTTTAATATTCTCAATGAAATTCTTTATGAAATTATTTGGGAAGAGAAATTCATTTACTATTTAATACAACATTTATTTTGAATAAAATGTATCTTTTAAAAAGATAAAATTTTTAATAGTATTCCCAGACCTAATTTTTTTTTATTTTTATGTACCGTACTAATTATTATATGATTACCCTATATTTTAATATTTTTTCCCATGGTCTTATGGATTATTGGGGAAATTATGTTGTCATGAAACATGTGAACACAATTCATGAAATTAAGACATGTTATATCATAAAATATTAATTTTGTGAGAAAATGGATACAAATAATAAGTTTCCTCTCTATAAAATATAGTTTTAGGTATGATTTAGGACTTAAATATATAAAAATCTAAACCTAAAAAGATTATCAAATTTAAGAGAATTCATTTTCCACCTAGAACTCAGAATTATGTAATTTTTAAGGTCAATTCTTTATAGACACCCCTCTTTATTCTTTGGTATGGTGGTTGTGTTGGGGTTATATATATATGTGATGATTACAAACACACACATGTACAAGTCGAATAGTGATTTGATTTATGTTTTAAGGGAAATGGCTCACAATGGGAATCTAATAGAAAACTTCATTTTGAATATTCTGTGGATTATTCTTTTACACAATAATTTTTGTATCAATGGTGTGTTTTTAATGAATTTATAGAAAGGGTTATTTTAAATGGTTTTGAGGAAACACATAGTTTTTATCATATTTATTAGGAATGAATATTTTTCATATAATTTTTTTATAAAAATTGGTTGTTCTAGAAATAGTTTTTTCTGGGAGAAAATATGGTGTTTCAAATAATTAGAATTTTATATTCAATTTCTAATTCTATAAAAAAATTAAATTTATTAAATGGAGTTTTATTCATTATTTAGAAAAATAGGTATAAAAAAATAAAAAATAAATTATATTTTTTTAAGATTTTTTTTAGTCAGATGGGTTGAAAAGAATTTAATTGTTAATATTTTCTATACATGGCATAATATAAGAAAATTTTGTTAAATTTTATTGATTGTATACACATCCTCTACATGTACACTTATTTTAAAATGCACACAATTGTTTCCCTAATGTATGAAAGGGGTTGAAATTATTCTTTAGTTAGTGCTTAGTTGTTTGTCCATGATAGTGATTTGGGGGAGGATTTGAGGGGGTTAGGGTATGAGTTCAATACATTAAATTTTTGTTCATATATTTTTTTATTATGTAACATATTTATAAAACAAACATATTTCTACTATAATTTTTTATTATTATAACTACCTAGATAAATTTTACATTCACATATTTCATTTTAGGTTATGTCCCAATGGGAAAATAACTCCCCCTAATTTCATTATTTTTTCACACCACTAGTATATTATATTTAGTTATTGGGGTGTGTACAAGAAGCTAGGTGGAGTCCCAACTCAAATATTATGATTTTTTCTTGTAGGTGAAGTGATCTATGCTGTATTGACAAATGAGGGGATATTGGTGAACTAGTGGTTTAATTTTTTTAATTTGTATTTATTTTCAATTGAATCTCTTAAAACTGTTATGTTTTTGATCATCTCTAAATCTCTCCTCATGTGTAGATATAATAATGGATATCAGATCACATAAAACATACTTGGTATTTAAAAATCATACTCCTTACTGTAATCAGTTATTAAACCCTAGATATAGATAAATCACTATCAGTTAGGTAATTAAAATTACTTTTAACTCAAACAGAGTTTCTTATATGTTAGGTCCAACTGAGAGGCTCTTTTCTATTTATATCTAACAAAGAGGCTTCATTATCTAACAAAAACTCAGAGAATTATTCTTTTTATGGAACAAACAAGAATACTTAACCTACTCCTAGAAATACCCATAATACTTCAGCTTATATCGAGGCTTGATTCATTATATAATGATAACATGGTATTCCACCATGATATTGTCATATCTAAATTGATCGTGTACCTATTCATGTGTCTTCAACGGCTTATAATGAATTTCGTATATCATTCTCAAATGTTTTAATCCCCTATAACTGGTCATTTTTCTTTTTAAAACTATGATACAAATGAAATTATTTCTTCTTCTGATGAATACAAAACATCGATATATTTATTCATATTAAGAATATAATTTATTCACTAACACATCATCAATGAATTTTATTGGGACATAAAAATATTATTCACTGAAATATTATATGTACTCCCTAAATAAAACCATACCAATTAGACTATTTTATTTTTATTTCATATGCTACCTAATAATTAGTTTTGGTAAACTCAATATCAATTCTTCAAGTTTCCACGTTCAATAGTATTTTTATCATGGGATTTAAAAACCTTCTTCACATTATCATGTGATTGATAATCACAGTCATGTTTTACACTCTATTCTCATGTATCTATGCTATAATTCATACACAAATGTTCATTATCTTTTCCATGTATGATATCATGTACATGAAATCTTCTTACCTGAACATACTTCACCCAAATAGTATGTATGAGGATGTCACTATTATTTTTCATATAATTTCTTCTTCATAAGACACAATGAAGTAATTAGCTATCTCATGGTCTTAATATTTTCATGAAAACTAGTGAGGTTGCACATATTAACATCACAAAATATCAAATGGCTTCACTAAACCACCTCTTTATGAAATGAAATACTTGTGCTTGGCACAATTGAAATTTTTGTGGTTTTATTATTCATATTTACACAAATATAGGATCCATGAAAACTTTTCATGAAATAGTATTTTCAATTCTCTATTTCTTCAAGAATGAATTCCTGTCAATATATTTATTAAATCTCTTCGATATCATTATTTGGTATTTATAGATAATGATAAACTATCTCTACTCCAAAAATTATGTCATGTTGAGGACTATGTTAAATATTTTGTATCATGGAATTTCAATACAACAAAGAATTTATAATTTTATTCATTGAAAAAGCTGATAGATTCCAAAAATCAATTCCCCTATTATTACACATGTTCATTTCATTTTCAAATGATAATTTCACATTCTTCCTAGTATTAAACCATAAACCCTTCCATGATTATCGACTCGTCTAAAGATCAACTATAAATCATTCTAAATTCAAAAAAAGTGAATTCTTAGTGGTTATGTCAAAACTTATACCAATGGGTCCCATGTTGTGACTCTGCAAACCTACCAAAAATAGGACATGGGATACTGACAAGATCCGAGTTGGAATATAAATAACATTGGTGGTATTTTATAAGTACAAGTACACACACACACATCTCTAAGCCCAAAAAATGCTGAAATATAGAAACAAATAAACAACCAATGCCTATATACTTCATTATCCCAAAAAAATATATGACAAGTTAAGAATGTAAATTGGAAAAATATAATCCCACAAAAAAGAGTTTAAAAACATATCCACTCTAAATGCAAAGGGACTATTGTTGGTAAGATGCCTGAACACACCTTGGTTTTTCTGGTCTGACTATGCACTATCTAGTCCTAGCCAATCTTAGAATCAATCAAAGGGTCAATCGTCTGCACAATATATGACATGTGTGATAAAATCACATGTAGGGGTGAGTATTACAATAATCAATATTATACCATGAAACCATATAGTATACAACAAAGGAATGTACAACTAACTATACATAGGTATATGTCTACAATACATAAAACAATAATATCTAGATAAAATCAATAAAGGCACATAGTCTAAGGTATGTCACAACCGCAATCTACCACCCTCATAATCCATATCAACGATTCTCTAAAGAACTCATCCAAGAGAGCAAACACCTGAGTATGATAGAACTGATGACATCCTTCTAAGAGCTACTGCACGTCGTGTCCCTTTAGGAGAAGAATACGCTGACAGTCCAACGAGAACATGTTACACAAATGAATTTTACTACCACGTCAATGAAGTGATACCTACAACTCAATCAAGATTAACCCAATAAGTATAGGATTTATTCTTGTGAAGAGTTCGTCCCAAGGATTCAAATATCTCCACCTATGACATGAATATGAATAGAGGATCTCGCGTTGGGCCTCTTAGAGTGATTACAATGTCCCTATCCAGGATGTATTTTTGAAGGGGTTATTGTATTGGGAGTAGTAAATGATTCCATACCAAGATTCATGGAGATAACATAGAAAATGAACCCTAGGAATACATGTCCATGATATGGAGAAAATGTGATCCAAGAGAAGTTTAATATAGTACACGACATGCATAATTGGTTACAAATTATGTTCCTGTATCCTCAGTCATTCCCATGTAATCCGTATTTTTTATAGTGCATAGAATCAAACCATGTACCCATGTCTGTGTATCATTACATGTGGTACACATGTATCGTGGTTGAGGCTATGTCATGCGGGGGAATACATGCAGTGTAGATAATCTATATAGTCCACCTCTTGTCTATGTACTCTCTTAAGTGCATTTTGAGTTTCTGGTGAGGGAAATAACCTAATGTCTGATGGGGCACATGTCATGTAATGTATAACTACCTCCAAGAACCCTAGATTCCACGGATTGGGACCCCACACCATGTAATCCTGGATTACACCCCGTGTGGTTCATGATTTTCCATAATCATGAGAGCTTCATCTGGGAACCTCCACTTCTTCTATTATTCATTCCTGTGATAAAGTTTCCACAAAATTGATGATCCAATATTGTCCAAGACTTTCCATCATTGAATAACGTGTTATTCTATCATATATACTTAGAAAATAAATCAAATCATCATTCTTAACTATGGACTAAAGAATGTGTACTCAAGAATCCGCCATCATCCAAATCTCTATGTCACATTTGTCACACCTCCATCATGTCATTCCAATACATAATATATGATATCAGATATTTTTAATATGAATCGAGTGTGGACCAATAAATTGATTGAGATTTGTCGAGTCACGGGACAAATAAAGAACGCCAATGATGAATGACGAATGGGGGAGAAAAGCACAAAAATAGAATTTAGGAATGAACCTCGATCGATGTATGGTTTAATATCAAGATATATCCATTAGAAAAATAATATAAATAATTCAATCACAAATATTATTCTCTTAATAATCACTTCAATCATACACATCCCGCATAGATGATCGATCCATAGATCAATATTTTTGTTTATTGATACACATTAATTTTAAAAGGCCAAAACAGGGATTAAAAAATAAAAACACATTGCCTAACTCGATTTGGATTGATCACTAATGAAAAATTATGTGTCATGTTCATTGTTTATATCCTTCAAATATGAGGTGTATCAGCCATCAATCAACAATATTATCACCATTCACAAGAGAGATAATCCATCAGGCTCTCCCCAATGGTCCTCCATGAATTCCAAGTCTATGATACTTAACTATGGATTCTTTAGTAATTTTATTTTCATAGAATTAATGTTTGATGTGTCAAACAAGAAAATAAAATAATTTTATTTAATTATTTTAATCATTTTTGTGCATGTGATGAATTTTATGAAAATGACTCATGATAACTAATGTTAAGTCACGCCTTTGGTAAAACATATGTTTTGAACTCAATGGTTTCATTGGATTTTTGATCTGAGGTATTTTTTTATATTATTCCTCTTTTTTTAAAAACTGCAAGATAGTTCTATTTAATATATTTAATATATTTCAAACATTTTTTATGAGCCCGTCGGGCCTCAGATTCTCACATTGTCTAAACACCTGGTCTCGAGAATAATCAACATAGACTCCCAAAAAATAAAAGGAAAATAACGGGTCCTCTATGATGTCTCTCCAAGACTACCTTTAATTAGCCATGGGGATGTGACTAGCATTGAGTAATCATATCACTAACATGGGATGCATTTCCTATGTACATTGACAGGTTGGTAAAACTAGATGAATACTCATCTACTATCATGCTTCACTATTGGAGCTATAAAATCCTCGGAATACATATATACCTCCCGATAGTTGGTGAGAATAACTCTCTTTAAAGGTGACCAAACTTTGTCTATGAAAGAGTCACCACATCAAAATCCTATGTCACCAAAACCCACCAATGCCCTAGTAATCCATGAAAAAGGCCTACAGCCCAGACAAACATTTGATCTTTCAGTGTCCTGATAAGATAGAAAAGTTGGTTCACCACCCCAAGCATGTACTCATTTTCCTATAAGTCGAGATCACCACAAGACCCAATGGGTCTTGGTATCTTATACAAGTGAATCATGCTCAACTTGTGTACCACATCTGTTGGTATTGTGGGTACTATGTGGGTCTCTTTATGTGGTGGTATGGCTGGTGCATTCCATTGTTGTAAAATCTCAGAAATTGGTCCCTGTATCGATGGCTCATTACTGAGGGTATCATCCCCATGACCATGACGATGAATCCTTGATGGAATACATTTTGGATGCATCCTGGAATAGAAAAAATGTAAAACGGTCAATGTGTATATCTAGAGTAATAACTCAAGAAGGACATTGAAACCACAACCCAATCCTATATGATGCATGTACCATTTTCTCCCATAAAACTATTGCTCTCATGTAATAAGTCAAAAAGTATGTGATCAGAGTCTTGATGTATATATTCGTCAGCCTCCATAGCAATATTATATTCCCTAGCCTAAAATCCAAACTAGATACATTGAACAGTGTTTCCCCAAACAAATCTTATAGTCTCCCATCCCTAAAGTAGAACTGAATCCCCAAATACCAATATATGATGACCCATCCCATGGAGTCCCATGTTACAACTCCCAATGCCATCCTCCAATATTCAACGAATTGGTTCCTAGAACCGAGTTGGAATATCACTATCATGGGAGGCATTGCCTTTGTATCTATACACCAGCACACATCTCCAAGGCCAAACAATTCTGAAATGTATAAACACCCGAATAAACAATGAATTCATACATTTATATACCACAACTAAAGTCTGATAGGAATTGAAGAATGTAAATTAGACTAAATACAAGACCACCAAAAAGTGTCAAAAACCATTCTAGCATGAAACTAAAGGGATTGTTGTCTGTAAGGCACAATAACACACCTCAGTCTCTCAGTTCTCACTAAGAACAATCTACTACTCTTCTATATAGGAATATTTCAAAAGGTATATAATCTACATAATACATGGCATGTGTGGGAAAATCCCATGAAGGGGTGATTATAACAGTACTCATTAGTTCACCCTAAAACCAAAAAGGACACAAAAAAAGTAATGTAAAGTTATCTCTACAAAGGTGTTTGTCTACAACACATAAAATAATAATATCCAGATATACTCAATAAAGACATAAAATCTATAGGTAAGTGAAAACCATAGTATACCATCCTTATATTCTATCTTGATTATTCCATAAAGGACTCATTTGGTAGAACATACAACTATGTATGATAACACTAATAACGTCCATCTGAGAGGTGCATCTCATCAGATCTCATCATGAGAATAATACTCTAATAGTCCGATGAGAATATGATTTACATATGAGGATAACTTCTAGGTTATTTGGGGTATGCCATAAACTATATATAGATTAAAACATTAAGTAGATTATTTATCCCCACATAATGTTGGTCACGCCGATATGAAGAACACCACAAAGGACACGAAGATGAATAGAGGATCTCACTATGAGCCTCTCGAACAGATTCCAACTACTCTATCTAGGATTTCATACTGAAGGGATCATTTTCATAGATGTAGGAAACGATTCCATGCCAAACATCAAGGGGAGGATAAGAGGAATAAACCCTAACAAAAAATTTCCAATATACGAAGTAAAATTGAACCAAACTAAGTTTAATATAGTATATGGTGTGTACGAGGGGTTACATGCCACATCCATGTATCCCTAGTCCCGCCTATGTACTCCAGACAAGTGCTAGAACATAGATTCTGAAATTCTTTCCAATTAAATGTATCAGTACACGGGGTAGTTCATGTATCATGGTCCTGGTCCTATCATGTGGGGAAGTACACGCCCTGTAGTCTGGCCGTGTAGTCCACCTTGTGTCTGTTTAATTTCTAAAGTAAAAGACGAGTGTCTAATATAGGAACACACACTGTGTGGGCTGGGCCACATGATATTTGATTTTTAAATCCCTCTGGAAACCCTATAAACCACATAGGGTCCTCTCATGCCATGTTATCTCAGGTTACATGCCACATGGTTCACGATTTTCCAGAATCATTGGATATTCTCCTACACTCATCCTCTATTGTAGGCATTTGATCTAGTGATCAGTTTTACAGAAAATTTAATATCAAATCCTTGTCTTCATTGAAAAATGAATTTCTCCATCAGATATACTCATAAAATGGATCAAATCATCATTCAATACATTACATCGAAGAACACTAAGGAATGTGAATTTTGGAATCCACCATTGTCTGAATTGCTCTGTCTCTATCATCACACCTTTTTCATGTCATGTTGATCCCATATTTTTTATATCATGTCATTGGTCCACGAATTAGTTGTTTAATAATTAATTGATTGATATTTTTCAAGTCGTAGGACAAACTAATAACGCCCATGAAGAATGATGAATATGGGGGAAATCACAAAAACATAATTGAGTAATGAACCTTGATCGATATTTGTATCGATCTCAAACCATATCTATTAGAAATGAAAATCAAAATAAATCAATAACTTTTATAATTATCCCACTAATCCCATAAATCATTCCCATCCCTCAAGATGATTGATCTGTAGATCAATTTAATTCTTGGTTAGTCTACGTTCATCGTTGAAATAAAGAATAATGAATAAATAAATAAAAACACATTCCCTACCTTTATTTGGATCGATCACCAAGGAAGAACAATGTGTCACCTTTATTTACAACGTTATTCAAATCTGATGTCTGTGATCGTTGATCCAAGATCTTGTCAGTGTATTGATAAGAGAGAGTCCTCAAATATATATCAAAAAATCCTTCATGAATTTTATTGTTATCTTATTAACCCTGGGATTCTATCATAATAGTATTTTTATAGAATAAATAGTAACTATGTCAAATAAAATTAATTTTATTTAATTTTATTCATTTCCCTGCCCGTAATGACTTTTCTAAAAATGAACCATGCGGACTAATGTTATGTTGAGTCTAGTGTAGACCTTGTGTTTTAAACTGAATGGTCTACTCTTATTTTAATCTATAAACCCATTTATATGATATTACACTTTTTATGGAAAAATACACATGTGTTCTATTTAAAATATTTAATATATTTAAGACATTAATTATGGGAACTCGGGACCACATAATCACACGTAATTTCAACAACTAGTCTTGAAAATAATCCATATAATAAATAAACATAAAACATGGAATATCTGAGAAATTATAGGTTATAATTGAATGAAAAGTATTGAGTGCATGAAAGCAGATTCTTATTTTCATAACCATAATTTCATAATGATAATAGTGTATATGGCTCAATCATTGGAGGTTTATATTGAACTTTAATGGATGAAAAACATTCAGACATGGCTCATGTTGAAGGTAACATCACCCGCTTGATTGAATAGCTCAAGCAATATAGATCAGATGATCAGGATTCTATGTTTATATTTTTATGACGGATGAATATTATAATGTATCCCTCATCACACATAGATATTCACTTGGATAAATAACATCTTCATTAACCAACTCATTCAATCAGTTCTTCGAGCTGGCTATGGGGGATCAACACCCACTTACACTACACTGCCCACCTCATGGATTACCCGACACCTATGGTGTCCCACCAACACCGTAGCACAATATATGTGTGAACCATTGGGCATTATAAATAGGTTGAATCTTACCAACCACTATATGGGACTCATGTTCTTTCTATCCCACATGGTTGAGGCCATCCCCCCATATTTTTGGGATTGAGTTGGGCCATGAGGACTCCATGGTTTGCATTAATTTTTAATACAATACCTTCTATCAATAATACATAAGATATCTAAGTGAAGAATATAATTTCAACCATTCTAAATTGAAATTTTCACTATTAAAAAATATTTGAATATATTTTAGGAAATAGTTTCCCTGTTATTCTCGTGAAATAGTCAAACTACTGTATAGCCTTTATTCTTCTTTAACATTTTGTGAACAATGTGTGATCAATGAAAAATTTAATGGAACAAAATATAAATTCAAAAACATTATCATTTATACATTGGAAATTACATTATCATCAAATACAATTCCATCAAGTGAATCTGTGATAATTATCCATGAATTACCCCTTCATCCACCAACTCACTGAATTCATATTGATATATCAATGACTTGGAAATCAATAGCAGTCCCAAAAGTCATCCCTTTTTATTTTTTATAACTATTTATCTTCATATATTTAAATTTAAATATGTGTTATAAATAATTCTCTATATTTTCAAAATAATAGTAAAGGACAAGTGGGGGTTTTCCACATGATTCTCATGGCTCTGAGTGGTGAATAA
Organism: Viscum album; assembly: GCA_963277665.1. Classification (NCBI taxonomy): domain Eukaryota; kingdom Viridiplantae; phylum Streptophyta; class Magnoliopsida; order Santalales; family Viscaceae; genus Viscum; species Viscum album. The sequence goes on from OY728153.1 coordinate 1,661,234,477, forward strand.
GATCATGTGGTTCTCTTAGAAAAGAGCATATAGTTTATCATCTCTAAATCTATAAAGGCTAACCCATTGTAGAAAACAATATGATATAACCAATGATATCTATGTTGTCCATAATTTATAATGAATTTGAAATCGTTATTATAAATTAACAAGTCTCATTTATATGGTTTCCAATAATAAATGTCTCTAATGAATTGAAATTTCCTATAGATAGATCAATAAACATATCCAAAATTTTAGGTGAAAAAAAATTACTCAAACTTTTTCAGATATTTTCATCCAAAATTGCATCACCTAAATTCATTTGATTAACACAATTAATAATAAATCATAAAAGTGAGATTAGAATACCTCTTCCTTCTATTTTTATATCGATCTAGAATTTCTAGATTCATGGGAATTTAGTAAAATGCAGATTCATCTCACATTTGATCTTCCTAAAGGGATTCATTGTTATTATTTTATTTTCAAGGATTGCAGTAGAAATTATAAATCTAAATATCTTCTTATTTCCCAGAGGTGTCATCCTAAAAAATCATATTTAATTCAATACATGATTTGTAAAATACCATTAACTATTTTGTAATTAGGAGGGACCTCCATGTTCTTTATAGGAAATATTCATTATGAGAACATTATCTCAATCTTGTCTATTATTTCATTCTAATATAAACAGTGGATATTTATCTGAACAATTATTTTTAGTTTTAGTCTCATTGATTTCATTATCTTCTATCTTATAACCTTTTTCATTGTGATGAAAAAAGTAAACCTCATTATTCTAGATCAGAATGTTTCAACCTATGGATAACTAGTCATCAACATTCGCCCCATTTTCTAAGACCACATGATTTCCATTATATTTTGAATGTTTTTAATCTTCTTATAATTTTTTATCATATTTCAACAAATATGGAAAAAAATGAACATTCTTTATTCTAAAAATCTTCATTAGACTTTTCACAATTTTGATATAGACTCTAATTTCTTTTCTCAACATTGGGAATATCTCCTAGAGGTTATTCCATGAACTCTCAGCTTTGTTATCTTTATAATTACATATTCAAACCACTTTATTTATGTATTCAAATATGTTTCTCCATGGAATATTTAAACAATATATTGTCACAACATTCATTATCTATAAAAATTATCTCATATACTCACCCTAACTCCAATTTAAAACATTCTTATTTCATTGAAATTATATATTATACCAATAAAAATAGGCTTTGTGCCCATAAAATTCCAAGAACCCATAGAAAACATTAATTATAGATCTTTCACTTTGATATATATTTTTTCAAGTTACATTTTGTTGTTGTACATTATAAAACTAAGATTTATTTTTTATAAGGTGTAGTTATTTCATTAAAACATTTCTTTCTCCCTTGGATATAATATAACATATCACTCTTCTATTCTTGGTAATATTATGCTAAAAAATCATATTTTTTTTCAAATAACAAGATATAATTTTCAATTTCTTTTCTTAAATACCTTACTTTTTATTATGGTAATATATTCACATCATTAGAAGATTTGTGAGTGATTGGTACAAACCAGCATTCATCATAAAAGTGACCACATGTTTTCCAGTACTCACAAAAATATTCAAGGCATTAAAATCATTTATTTATAGAATGTTTTATTGTATATGGATTCTCTTTCTTTGAGGAAGTTCATCACTTATCTCCAAGATTTCTCTTGTGAATATTGGCCATTTGTTAGCTTTAATAATTTTTATGTTATGTAGAAATTTAGAATCATTATTCCCAAACATCCAAAAACACCAAAAATATCCTATCAACCTCATTATAATTTTTTGGTTTACTTTTTCTTGATTTCAAATATTTTGAAATTTTTTTATTAGAACCACCTCGCTTTTAGAAATTTCTTAGGTTATATGTATTCATATATCTTTTCACATCCACGATTTTTATGCTCGATTAATTATTATTCTTGAAAATTCCTAAAATCCTAGAGTTTGGTTTAAAACCTATACCTTCACTTGAAATATAATTAGCACACAAGATGTTTTATAGGTATTGGGATTCCATCTTCTTAGAGGATGAATATAATTTTCAGGATATTCTTATATTTTTTTGTAATAATGATTCACAATAAAAAATTGAGATTCATCATTTAATCTGTTTGATATTTGAGAATTTATAGCTTGTGGTGACTCCTGATTTTTTAATCTCATATCAAACCTTAAATACTACATGTTGATGGTGTTATACTCATCCCCAAATGATGTATGTTTTTCTTTTCAATCACACTTCAACTTCATCATTTTTCTCCATGAATGTATCAAGAATATTTTAAATAGTTTTCAATATCCTTTATCAATCAAAATTTATTTTCTAGTTGATAATCCTTATAAACCATATAAAATATTTGGAATTTTTCAAATAGAAGGAAGGATTATAAAAATAAAATCTCAATGAAATATTTATCACAAATATTTATTTACAATTATCCATCAACAATAGAATACATTTCATTAACATAAGGTATTTTCTCATCCTTTTCCATCATTGGTTTTTTAAGAATGTTGTATATACCAACATTTTTTAAAAATAAATCTTCTATGGAATTATATTATTCTTCCTATTGTAATTTTTCATTCTAAAGAAACATGAAACCACCAAATATATAATATAAATCCTCTTTGTGATGTTTTTGTATATTCATTGAATTCGAAATGATAATCACTATGTGATCAATCATCAACATATCTTGAGAAGTATTCATTGAAGGAATCGAAATAAATGGATTTATTTCAATATATAGTACATTTATTACCTAGTTTCTCTATTTTTTTGTTATTTTTCATTAACTTCCATGAATATATTTTATTTCTATTCATATGAGTCTTAGATGATATCTATAGATTGTAATCCTCAAGAGTAACATATTTTTTCTCAATCTGAGGTACCTCACTCATTTCACTAAATATGTACATCATAGAGACTCAGTTGGATAATTAGAGGAAAAATTCCTTGTGATACCACTTGATGTTCCTACGGATGGATTTACCATCGATAGGGGTAGGGTAAATTAGTTGTTTATTTTTATGAATTCCTCTTATTTTCAACTCAACCTATGGATCTTGTAAATGTACTCAACCCACTCAATACTATTTCTCAATATCACCTCATGGTCAGTTGTAATAATGGAGAGTATAGCACAATATATTTACAAGGATTATTAAATTCCTACTCATTATTGTAACCAGTAATTCACCTAATTATATATTCCTCACAATCAAACAGGTGATTAAAACTCCTTTTCACTAGTTAAAGACTTTATATTTAGCTCCAACTAAGAGACTCCATTTTATTCTAAATGCAACAAACTAACTTCTTCATCTAGCAAAAAATCAGAGACTCCTTCTACTCCTGGTACAAACTAGAATAAATCATATAATCCCAACAAAAGCCTGAAAACATTACTATTGTTCAATGCTTGATCAACTCTAGGATTATCTCTCAATCTACCACCATGAGATTGTATGATATGACTTAATTTTGTACCTATTAAATATTTTGAACATCCTAAAATTAAGAGTTTTGGTATTGATTAAATATTATTAATCACCTATAATTGACCAACTGCCTAAAAGAAACTATTCTCTAGTTTTACTTCATACTTCTTATAATTAATTCTTGGACTCAATGTATATTTACTAGTAAAAAACACATGTTCTAAAATAATAATTCATGAATTAAGAATATGAAAAAATGAAGATATCATTATTCTTAATATATATCTACTTATTAAATAAACCCCCAAAACATATAATTTTTTTTATTTAATGTGTTACCAAATATTCAGTAATGGGTATTTCTATATCAATTATTATCAATTCCATTTTCCATAGTATGGTTATGTTGGGTTCTCAAATTATTATTCACATGTTCATGTGTTTTATGATCACATGATTGTATTACTCTTTGTAATCATGTATATATCCAAGAATTCATACACTTCTAATCAATATATTCTTCTCATAACATAATATATGCACAAAATCTACTTTCATGAAGATACATCTTGAAAATAGTACATATGAGGTTGTCACTATTATTTTGGGTGCACATTATCCTTCATAAGACAAAATGATGTTAATCACAATCTCATTGTATCAATAAATTCATGATACTAGTTGTGGGTATGCATATGAGAGTATTTAAATTTCAAATGATTACACCGTTCAAGTTTCTTGATAAATGAAACTAGTGTTATTGGAATAAGTTGATCATATATAGTGTATTTAGTTTTCCTCGTGCAATTAAAGGATTTGTTTAAACTCCTTTTGAAATAGTTTTAATAATGCTCTATTTCCCAAAAAAAGATATTCTCTCAATATATTCATAAATTGTCCAAATATACATGCTTCAGCTTTTATTGGGATAGGTACACAGCCTCCCTTACAAAAAATATGATGTTTTGAGAACTCAAAAAAACATATATGTCATTGTATTTTAATATATCAAATATCACCTTAAATAAGAGGTGAAAAAAATAAATTTCCATATTGGTACTATATTTCACCTCATTTTCACATAATAAAATAACAAGCTTCCTCATTTTATTTCTCAAAAACATCTATGAATTTCTGTAGTTGAAAATGTTGTCTACAAATTTGATAGTATTGGACTAAAGTAAATCCTTAGAGTTCATAATTCTATAAAAATCATAGAATACATGAAAGGGGATTCTTCTTTTCAAAGTATTGATATCATAACAAACATGGTAGACTAATATTTATCATTTATTTTTTAGTCTAGGATCTTGGGAACTTGAAACACTCGGGTGAGGATGAGGTTGAAGATAAAGGCGCTCGCTCGATCCAACAGATTAGACAAAATAGATCAGGTGACTGGGTTTATATATATATATATATATATTAACAACCTAATAACAATATAACATATCCCATATCCCACATTGATATTCACTTTCATTAAGGTTATTCTTTATTAATAAACTCATGCCATCAGTTCTTTGAGATGGATATGGATTATGAACATCCATTTACACTACATAGTACACCTTGTGAGCCATACTGCACCCAACTAGACCATTAGCAGAAAATACCAAGCTATTTGAAATCATTTAGGATGTATACATGGGCCTACTCTTACCTACCATTGTGAAGGCTATGCAAAAATCTATTCTACAAAGTATAGGCCCTCCCATATGTGTGGGTATGCATTGGCCCATGTGGTCTCAATGGATATGACCCATTTTTAATTAAGTCCAATTATAAATAATACATAGATATTTATAAATATAAACTATAATTCCAACTGTTATCAAATGACCACTTCATCATGAAAAAATTTATTAATATATTTGTTCATGGTACCATTTTAAGTGGTCATTAAATAATAGAAATGCTATATGGAATTCTTTATTCAAAAACATGTTGTAAACAAAGTTTCATAGATGACACAATTATTTTAAATTAATTTCACTAGACTAACTATAAATAAACATTTTTATTTACTTATGGGTGGGAAAAAAAGGTACTACAATCACATCGGTCTGAAAAAAATCAAGCCAAGGGCGTCATTAACAACATTATGAATCCCCTCCCTTGGAAAGGAACCTAAATTAATGAAATAATACATACGTTGAATCAGTGAAGCCATGGAATCTAGAAAGTCCGCAACCCTATTGCCCTCCCACCATGTGTGGATGACCTCCATGTGATTTCCCAACATATGTCTGCATCTTCTCATTAGGTACTCAATTTTCCATGGTGTAGACCCTTTTTCGAAGAGATCTTGATGAAGAATAATGGAATCCATCTCTACTGCACCAATATGTATATGCCTTTTCTGACACAGTTCTAGTCTGGTGACCATCACCTGAGCTTCCACCTAAAGCACATAACCTCAATAGTTATCTAATTTATACCTAGAAAATATATTGAGCATGACATGAAATCCCATCAACTGAATCCATGTCATTTTTCATAGAATCATCACTTCATATAATGACTCACCAAACATATATTGACACATCGTTGACAGCAAATGAAATATTATGCTTAACATGTGGCCTAGGTGTTAAATGAATAAGTTTAATTAGAAATTATTTGGGGTTTAGTAAAAAATAATTACTTGAATATAGTGTTAAATAATAATATTTTATATATATATTTATTTTGTATATGGTCTTGGGTGGAAACAAAATTAAACATACATACATTTAGGGAATATACTTGATATATCAGTAAGATATAAAATAATCCCTAAAAATACTATTTATTTGATTCCCTATAATGTAATCCCATATTAAGAACTTAACCATCAAAAATTCCATGTTATGAAAAGGTTGGGTGTCCATATATTATCTTCTATAAGTAATATTGAATATGAAATACCCTAATAGAATTTTTATCTTATACATGATATATATTTTATAGTGGATATATCTATGAGAACATTATTGGATTAGGATCTTATAAAAATAGTTTTTGGATAATCCATATGATCGATTAAGTAGTAGTGTTATCCATTCCACTATTTAAATTCCATCTAGGAAGTGACTGATATTATTGACATGGTTTTATGCATAAATAGTAAACTATGATAGAAAATGGACTACAACACTATGTTTTTTTAATAATACTTATGATATATAAAATTTATCATCATTTAGTGTGAGTTTATTTAATTGAATTGCATCTTCAATACATGTAAATAATGATCCTTATATAATAAATAATTTTATCCATATTAGAAAAATAATAATTATCAAAATGAAATTTTATTAAAAAAATATTTAAAATGATAATATTATTGGAAAAATAAAGTCAATCAATTACAAAACATAATAATTGATCTTAGGAAATTAGGACCAAAATTATTTTTGTATAATAAAATTCATAAAATAGAAACATGGGATTTTATTTAATTAGATAATCTTGATAGAATTTAGAAACCTATGAATTTTTTTTGGATGTATATATTATCATGATTATTTCAATGGATCTTGTGTCAAAAAATTAAGATATCTTTTATGTATTTAAAATTAAATACAATATCATTCAATATTTGTTTGGTATGTGATATATGATGTTCAAATTGTACTTTTTACATATAAAATAACTAAAGGAACTACAGTCTCTACTCTTGTAAAAAAATTAGTAGGTATCATAATAAATTGGAGAATGTAAGATAAAAATTTATGATATATTTGGATTTAGTCAATATTCTAATAATCATTAATGAAAACATTCAAACTATATATTTATGAATAATAATATTAATTATTTAGATAAAAGTTTACCAAAAATACTCTACATGTTGAGGATAGTTATGTAGAAATAGTGGGTTTACAATCGTGTAATGTAATTATTATAAACATGGGTAAATATTTCTAATACAAGAAATATGAAACTATTAAAGGGTATATACTTAAATTGTATTATTCAATCAAATGTAATTTTCAAGAATAAAGAAAAATTATTCAATTTTTATATCCTATAAATGGAACATATAATTCGGGATAGACCCCTAACGCATCTCAGCTTAGCTATTGAATGAATATGAATAATGGCCATTCATCTGATCCCCCTCCATTAATGGGGTGGATATCCTTCACATCCCCTTTTGATTCTAGGCAATGGAAATTCTCTCCCTTCCATAACCCATGTCTATTTCCATGTTTCACTACTATAAATATTTTCCATAATGTTAATTAATGAGTAGATATTTTTATTATGCTTGTAATTTCCATCTATAATCTATATATACTTCTTCAGTGTTGAATCTCACATTTTTGGCTCAGTTAAACAAGAATCGTCCCTCAGTAGACAAGTATTTTTATGGAATTTTACATGAATGATATATTATTGTGATTTTATATAGCGACCCAAACTTTTCTTAACATACTATTATATCATTTTAAGGATAAAAAACATAATATTATTACACTTAGAGGATACAAAGGTTTAGTGTCTTGTGAAAACTAGCACCATACATAATAAATACAACATCAAGCATAAACATTTATTTAATTTCTTCTTCTCTAGATTGTAATCGGCACTTGTCCTATCCTTAGAACATGTAACCACCTGAGGATATACATAAAAAGGGGTGATATATAATCCCATTAAGAGTATAGATAATAAAAATATAGCATGGGGTGTTCATATTCATAACATAGGCAAAGAATCATGAAAATGAGAGGAAGAATTAATAAGAGACTTAAAATGTGGCAATGCATAAAAATAAAACATTATGTCTTAGTGGTTAACCACCACAAATTCCTGTGAACAAAGCTAGAATCTTGTGTGCACAACATTTCACATTTACACATGAGATTCATCACTTTACCCAATGCATTGGAGTGCTACATAATTCCAGGTGCACCTGTCACATTTAAACATTCATATCGTGCTATATAATTTTGGGTGCACCCGTCACATCATAACATTATCATTTATCATGAATTCCAAAATGAACATATAACATAAATGAACTCAAAAAACCCATTAAAATTAATTAGTTTCATATCATAAGAACACATTCATAAACATTGGGTTCCCAAATGAATTAGGTAATAACATACATGTGACAAGAACCGTCAATCTTGAATGAGAAGTAAAAGGTGTGTTCATGAAAGATGAGTTATTTTGGAAAACATTTTATTTTTAATAAATACCATTGAAAAACATGTATATAACATAAAAGGAAATACAATGATGAATAAATTAATTTTAAGGATTAACCATATCAAAAAAGAAGTGAAAGAGGGAGAACCCAAAGGATGAAAGTTGGGTTCGGGAATTCCGCCTTACCTTGTATCCAAACACTTCCTTCTATTTAATGTCTTGTATAATGAAATTATATTCATTAATTAGAAATTAATGAACCTTTTATACCTTTATAGGGGTCATTTTGGTTTCATTATGTTATTTTATGGTCTTTTTGATGAGTTAAAGAATTTAAAAACACTGTTCAGGAATGTTCGTTTTTATGGTTTTCTTGAGCGTTTCACATGTATTCATGAATTGATGTTTGTGTAGAACATTGGTAAACATCCAAAAATGATATTACATGTCATTAATGATATTATAGAAGTTAAAATTATATTAATATGAGTTAAATTTTATAACATGTGGATGAATCATTAGATAAGAATTTAATGATGATCGGTTGGGTTAATTTGGGTGGTTTTTTTACCACAACGATCTTGTTCTGTTTACTCATCTAGTAATATGTACATAAGTTAGTTACAGAACATAAAATAGGAGATAATACATATATAATATTATGTTTCAACCATTAAAAGGTTTTCATGACTAGATCTGTAGATATAAATGGAAAAAGAAAACATGCCATTATTGAAGGAGAAAGATTAACACCATACGAACAACGTTTTCTTTTATAAAATAAAAGGAAGAGGATAAGGGGGATGGATGGTATAATATCCCATTAGTATTATAAAATTAAATTATATTTGTGATACAGGTGTCACCATACCTTTTGGATAAAGATAGCTTGGGAGAGAATAATAAAAGGACTTGAAATTGAAAGGGAATTAAAGGAAAGAGGAAGATAAATGACCTCTTGAGATCCTCCTTAAGGGGACTAAGCTTGGTATTTTGATGAGACCAGAAGCTCTTGGACATAAGGTAGGGGCTAGGGGACATGGTTGGGAAGTGTTCAGACAATTCTTGAAGCTTGAGAGGTGTGGTTTGGCAAGGGGAGGGGGAGGGGTAATTTATACATGAAGAGGGAGGTGTTTTTAGAATAAAATATTAAATAAAATAATATATCAAAAGTTAGACTCAGAATAGTATTTTTTTGACATCCTAAATCATATATTAATATAATATAATTCTTTTTAGGATTCAATTAATATTTATAATTAGAATTCATTGATTTATTAAAAGGAAAGTGAAAGAAAGAGAAAAAGACACTTTAAGAAATCACCTTTAGACTTTAGACTTTGGAAAGTCCTTTTTAGGTTTGAAAATTGAATGTATTGTATTTTGAGGAAAACATTTATGAAAAATAATATAATTGTTCCGAACCTGAAGTTCTAGAATGTTTATGTCATCATTACATAATTAATGATGCAATTTAGGATACACCGATTATACAAAAAACTGTATTTTTTACTATTCACCCAAAAATTGATGTATTTCAGAAAAATCCCAAAATTTTACCCTAAACATTTCATGACATGTAGAATCAAAAACTGAGGTCCATTTTTCAAAAATAATTTTCTAAATATTATTAATTTTATATTTAATTAAAATCATAATTTACTAAAAAACAGTTTTAAAAAATTAAAACTAATGTTATAGTGCTTTCAAAAATTACGTAGGGTCTTATAAAATTATCTAAAAACTATAAGAAATTGATTCAATAATTTATGAATACATTTTAGGAAAATAAATTATTCTTTTAAATTAATTAATTAATTATAATTATTTATTTATGACTTACAAAATACCAAAATATTTACTAAGGTCAAATTGTCACTTTCTAAGATGTCTAAATTTTATTTAATTATTAATGGGTAAGGTTACTCTTATGTTGGATGATTTACTATTCATAAGGGTCATAATACTATTCATAAGGGTATTTTACTATTCACAAGGGTATGATACTATTCACCGAAAATTATATTTGTTTCATTAGACCCCAAAAATCATCTTGAAGACAACCGTGTATGTCAGATTTTTGAAATTCCAAACACATAAAGGAACAAATTATGTTTAAATGTCTCTTAGCACTTAGTTGTTCATTATGTTGTGTTTTCATGTGATTTTATGATATATTTATAAGAAATAGAATTTCCATTGAAATACTTTGGGTCGTTACATTCTTCCCCCCTTATGAAATTTCTCCCTTGAAATTTCACTTTACACAAACATGTGAGGGTTATTCTCCTTCATTGCCTCTTCTAGTTCCCAAGCAGCTTCTTCAATCTTATGGTTCCTCCACAACACTTTGACAAGATGGGTTGTCTGGTTGCGTAGAACCTTATCTCTCTGATCCAGAATCTTTATTGGATACTCCTCATAGGATAGATCATCTTCCATCTGCACCACCTCTATGTTAAGTACATGTTAGGGGTATGGTATGTACTTCCTCCCTAGTGAGACATGAAACACATCATAAACATGATCCATATTCGGTGGAAGTGCAAGGCGATATGCCACAACTCTTAAGAGGTCAAGGATCTCAAATGGGCCAATATACCTTGGGCTTAGCTTCCCTTTCTTCCTGAATTACATTACTCTATACCATGGAGATATTCGAAGGAAGACATTATCTCCAACGTCGAACTCCAAGTCCCTTAGACGGTTGTCAGCATAGCTCTTTTTCCAACTTTGAGCAGCATTGCTGTGTTTCTGGATGATTTGAACCTTCTCTATCATCTCTTGCACAAGATCATGTCCATGTAGCTTTCTTTCTCCAACTTCATCCCAACAGGTTGGAGTTCTGCATCGCTTTCCATACAGGGCTTCATATGGAGCCATCTGAATAATCGATTGGAACCTATTTTTGTATGAGAACTCAACCAAAGGGAGATGGTGATCCCATCCACCTTTTAATTCTATAGAGAATGCTCTTAGAATATCTTCAAGTGTCTGAATAATTCTTTTAGACTGGACATATGTTTGGGGGTGATAGGTCATGCGGAAATTTAATTCAGTACTCAAAGCATGTTGAAGTCTCCTCCATAATTTAGATGTGAACCTTGGATCACGGTTAGAGACAATCAATATTGGAACACCATGCAGTCTCACCACATCTGTCACATATATTTTTTCAAGTTGTTCAAGTGAGATATCTTCCCCAATAGTAATAAAATGGGATGTCTGGGTGAGTCGATCAACCACAACCCATATCACATTATTTCCCTTTGATGTCTTTGGGAGAACCATGAAAAAGTCCATAGAAACATTTTCCCATTTCCACATGGGTATAGGTAATAGATGAATCATACCTTTGGAATTTTTTCACTTAGCTTAAACTTTCAAACATACCAAGCACCTTGATATATATTATTCAATATCCTTCTTCATGTTATCTCACCAGAAGTGTTCTCAGCGATCACTATACATATTGGTACTCCCATGATGGATAGAGAATATTGAGATATGTGCATTATCCAATAGCTCCTTATTTATCCCAGGTGATGAAGGCACAGAATGCCGCATTCCCACCCAAATCACACCATCATCATCGATATGGAACTCTTGCATCTTACCTTCCTTTACTACATTCACACTCTTTTGTATCTCCACATCATCCCTTTGTTCTACCTTAATATTCTCTTGGATGGATGGTTGTGCAATCATCTGGGAAAGGAAGGATGTATCCCCTACCTGTATGATTTCCAAATCCATTCTTCACATATCCAAAAAGATAGGGTCTTTCTCAATCCACATCATGGATTGAGTAACAAGTTCTTTTCTGCTTAGTGCATCAACTACCTTTTTTTCCTTTCCAGGATGGTAGTGAATAGATCAATCATAATTCTTTATTAGCTTTAACCATATCTTTTGATGCATGTTGTTCTCCATTTGTGTGAATATATACACTAAGATCTTATGTTCGATGTATATGTCACACTTCTCTCTATAAAGGTAGTGTCGTAAGATTTTCAAAGAAGAAATCATGGCTGCAAGCTCTAGATCATGTGTCAGGTAATTCTACTCATGGATCTTCAGCTTCTGTTAGGCATAGGCTATCACATTATCATTTTTCATGAGTACACAACCCAAGCCTTTCTATGAAGCTTCACTGTATATCACAAAAAATTCTCCACTTTTTGGTAGTGTGAGTACAGGTGCAGTGATCAGCCTTCTCTTTAGCTCCTTGAAGCTTCCCTCACATTTGTCAATCCAAACATACTTTAACCCTTTCCTTGTTAACTTAGTTAGGGATCTTGACAATCGTGAAGAGTTTCTCAAAAAAACGTCGGTAGTACCCACCTAATCCAAGAAAACTACAGATTTCTGTGACACTAGAGGGACTGGGCCATTCCTCAATCAGCTTTGTTTTTGAAGGATCCACAGAAATTCCTTCACTTGTGATCACATGTCCCAAGAATGTGACTTACTTCATCCAAAAGTCACGCTTTGTGAACTTGGCGTACAACGTCTCATTTCTCAATGTCACCAACATAAGTCTTAGATGTTCTTCATATTCCTACTTTATCATTGAGTAGATGAGAATATCATCAATAAACACTACCAAAAAATTTTCTAGGTAACGTCTAAAGACTATATTCATCAAATCCATGAAGATTGAAAGGGAATTAGTAAGTATGAAGGGAATCACCAAAAACTCATATTGTGGATACCTTTTACAGATGGAAGTCTTCTGAATATCATCATTCTTCACCTTTACATGATGATATCAAGAACGTATATCCATCTTTGAGAAGTATTGAGCTAATCTTAACTGATCAAACAAGTCATCAATCCATGGGAGAGGATACATGTTCTTTATGGTGATCTTGTAGAGTTTCTAATAATCAATACACAATCGCATTGTTCCATCATTCGTCTTCACAAAGGGCACTAGTGCACCCCAAGGTGCTGCACTAGGGCGTGGCGTATGAACCCTTTGTCCAGATGCTCCTACAGCTGCTTCTTTAGCCCCTCCAGTTCGATAGGATCCATCCTATAGGGACACATTGAGATAGGAGTATCTCTGGGTATGAGTTAGATTGAGAACTCTACCTCATGATTCGTGGGGATTTCGGGTAACTCTTCGAGAAATACATTGCCATATTCCCACTCGATGGGAATTTCCTCAAGTTTGTAACTTTCCTTCAACTCAACCATTTGGGAAATGTATGCTTCTTCATAGGTAATAAACACCCACAAAATTGAAGGATTTATCAAAAGAGATTCATGATCATCCTTGCATTTGTAGAGAAGCATGGGATGGTTTGAAATATGAAAAGATTTTTTTCTTTTCCCGATAGTTGATATGTGCTCTATATAATGAGAGACAATTCATTCCCATTATAGCGTCAAATTCTACCAAAGGAAGTATTATAAGATTTACTGGAAGAATCTTCCCACATATGCCTATAAGAGAAGATTCAAACACTTGGGTTTCAAGGATTTCACCAGTTGGGGTTTTACAGATATATCTACTTCAAGGTTTTGGGGCTTCGATTCTATAGTTCTAGAAAACTTGCAAGATATAAAGGAATGCGTAGAACCAGAACCAAATAAGACTTTTTCCATTCTTGAGTGTATATAAAGTGTACCTTGTGTGACTTCATTATAATGCTCCACCTCTACAGTAGTGATGGCATAATCCTTCCCTTGTTCCTTTTTCTTTGGTGGCTTCAAACGATGATTACCCTCAAGAGCTCTAGGTTTAGTGCACTGGTTTGCATAGTTCCCTAGCTCTCTATAGTAGTATCATTGAACCATGAGTGGTTCTCTCCTTTAATCAGCAATATTCTCTTTCCTTTTTGTGTCTTGTCGACAATCTTGAGCATGATGTCCTTCTTTCCCACACTTGAAGCACTTCCCCATCCCATTGAGGCAGTTCCCATGGTGCAACTTCCCACATTTTGGGCATGTGGGTCGTTGATTTTTCTTCCCACCTTTATCATTAGTTCCACCAGCCTAGAACTCCATCTTTCGTTTCCTATCCCCATAGCCATGGGACCATTCTCCAAACTCCATCTTCACGTTGAGGTAACATCGAACATCTTCTTTATAACTCCCAAAGTCTCGAATTTCAAGAGCCTTTCGAAGGTGTGGTTTTAATCCACTAAAGAATCTATAAATTTTTCTATCATTATTGATAACAAAACCTAAAGCATACCTTGCAATCCTTGTGAAATTCAATTCATAGGTTGTGACATATTCTACTTCTTTTTTCTTGAGCTCTATGAATTCTCTCTCTATCTTCGTACGAAGAGTTCGTAGAAAATACTTATTAAGAATCATTATCTTCAAGTCTTCCCATTTCATCTCTTCAATTTTCTCCCTTGTCTTGGTGTTCTTAATATAATCCCACCAATGATTGGATTCTACAACTAGATGATAAACGGCTAGATTCACCTTCTGTGTCTCAGAATAGTGAAGAACAGAAAAGATTTTCTCCATGGAGTTGACCCACTATTCCACAACTAGTGGATCAGAAGATCCACTAAACGTCGGTGGTCGTTGCCACATAAAACACTTGATATCTAGTTGCTCCCTCTTTGGTGAAGGTAGATGTTCCCCATTATTATGGTTATTGTTCATAACCTAAGATAATTGGGTAAGCATCTCCATGATGTTTTTAACTCCACCTCCCAAATCATTGGGGATGTCATTCGGGCAATCCTTACATCGGCCCTCGCATGAGTTGTTGGTCGGATTTCTCTTTGTTCCCACCATTTTCTAAAATTGTAAAGGTTAGAACAAAACATAAGAAAACAATTCATGAATAAATTATTCATTTAAAGAATTTATACCAAAAACATAACATATGGGATCTATATGTAAATATTCTTGTGTGCATTTTTGTACTTAGTATCATGCTCGAGGTTTTCATTAGGGTTCACTAATCCTAATTCCCAAATTAACTAAACCTTTCCACTGATACCAACTATAGCAACCCAACATTTTATTACATTACTATTAAATCATTTTAAAGATAAAAAAATAATATTATTACACAAAGAGGATCCAAAGTTTTAGTGTCTTTTGAAAACTAGGACCATACATAACAAATACAACATCAAGCATAAACAATTATTTAATTTCTTCTTCTCTAGCTTCTTATTGGCACTTGTCCTCTCCTTAGTACATGTATCCACCTGAGGATATACATAAAAAGGGGTGATCTAGAAGCCCAGTAAGAGTATAGATAAGAACAATATAGCATGGGGTGAGAATATTCATAACATAGGCAAGGAATCATGAACATTTGATGAAGCATTAATAAGAGACATGAAATGTGGCAATGCATAAAAATGAAACATCATGTCTTAGTGGTTAACTACCACAAATGGTTATGAACAAAGCTATCATATTGTTCACAAATCATTTCAATGTTTCCCATGAGATTCTTCAATTTACCCAATGAATTAGAGCACAATATAATTCTGGGTGCACCCGTCACATTTAAAATTTCATATTGCGCTATCTAATTCCGGGTGCACCTGTCACATCATAACATTATTATTTATCATGCATGACAGAATGAACATATAACATAAATGAACACAAAAAACCTATGAAATATAATTGGTTTCATCTCATAAGAACACATTCATAAACATTGGGTTCCCAAAATAATGAGGGAATAACATACATGTGACAAGAACCGTCAATCTTGAATGAGAAGTAAAAGGTGTGTTCTTGAAAGAAGAGTTATTTTGGAAAACATTTGATTTTTCATAAATACCAGTGAAAAAAATTTATATCCCAGAAAAGGAAATAAAATAATGAAAAAAAAATATTTTTATGGAGTAACCATATCAAGAAGGAGTGAAAGAAGGGGAACCTAAAGGATGAAAGTTGGGTTTGGGAATTTCCCCTTAACTTGTATCTGAACGCTTCCTTCTCTTTAATGTCATGTATAATGACATTATATTCACTAATTAGAAATTAAAGAACCTTTTATACCTTAATAGTTCTCATTTTGGTTTCATTATATTATTTTATGGTCTTTTTGATGAGTTATAGAGTTTAAAAACAATGTTCGGGAATGTTCATTTTTATGGTTTTCTTGAGCATTTCACATGTATTCATGAATTTATGTTTGTGTAGAACATGGGTAAACATCCAGAAAATATATTACATGTCATTAATGATATTCCAGAATTTAAAATTATCTTAATATGAATTAAATTTTATACCATGTGGATGAATCATTAGATAGGAATTTAATGATGATCGTTTGGGTTAATTTGGGCAGTTTTTCGACCATAATGAACTTGTTTTTTTTACTCATCTAGTAATATGTACATATGTTAGTTCCAAAACATAAAATAGGACATAATAAATATATAATATTCTGGTTCAAACATAAAAATGGTTTCATGACCAGATATGTAGGAAGAAATTGAAAAATAAAACATGTTGTTCTTGAAGGTGATAGTTTAACACCTCCCGAACAATGTTTTCATTTATAAAATAAAAGGAAGAGGAGAAGGGGGTTGGATGGTATAATATCATATTAGTATCATAAAGTTACATTATATGTGTGATACTAGAGTCACCATAACATTTTGATAAAGATATGTTGGGAGAGAATGTGAAAAGGACTTGAAATTGAAAAGGAATTAAAGGAAAGAGGAAGATAAATTACCTCTTGAAACCTCCTCTTCAGATCCTCCTAAAGGGGCCTAATCTTGGCCTTTTGATGAGACCAGAAGCTCTTGTACTTGGGGTAAGGGCTAGGGGAGATTTTTGGGCAGCGTTTTGACAATTCTTGAAGCTTTAGAGGTGTGTTTTTACAAGGGGAGGGGGAGGGGTTATTTATACTTGAGGAGGGAGGTGTTTTTAGTAAAAAATATAAAATAAAATAATATATCAAAAGCTATACTTGTAATAGTAGTTTTTTGAAATCCTAAATAATATATTATTATAATATAATTATTTTTAGGCTTTAATAATCATTATAATTCGATATAATTAATTTATTAAAGGGAAAGTGAAAGAAAGAGAAAAAGAAACTTTAAGAAATCACTGTTAGACTTTAGACTTTGGAAAGTTATTTTTAGGTTTGAAAATTGAATTTATTATATTTTAAGGAACCATTTATGAAATTTAATATAATTTTGACGAACCTAAAGTTATATATTGTTTATGTCATCATTACATCATTAATGATTCAATTTAGGATACACCGATTATGCGAAAAACTGTATTTTTTTACTATTCACCCGAAAATTGAAGTATTTTAGAAAAATCTCAAAATTTCACCCGAACCATTTCTCAATGTGTAGAATCAAAAAATGAAGTCCGTTTTTTAAAAATAATTTTATAAATATTAGTAATTTAATATTTAATTAAAATCATAATTTCCAAAAAAAGTAGTTTTTAAAAATTAAAACTGATTTTATAGTGCTTTCAAAAATTATGTGGGGTCATATAAAATTGTTTAAAAAATATAATACATTGATTTACTAATTCATGAATAAAATTTAGGAAAATAAATTTTTATTTTAAATTAATTAATTAATTATAATTAATTATTTATGACTTACAAAATACAAAAACGTTTACTAAGGTCAAATTGTCACTTTCTAAGATGTATAAATTTTATTTAATTATTCATGGGTAAGGTTACTCTTATGTTGGATGATTTAATATTCATAAGGGTCATAATACTATTAATAAGGCTATGTTACGATTCCCAAGGGTACACTACTATTCACTGAAAATTATTTTTGTTTCATTAGACTCCAAAAATCATCTTAAACACAACCGTGTATGTCATATTTTTTAAATTCCAAACACATAAGGGGAAAAATTATGTTTAAAGGTCACTTAGCACTTAGTTGTCATTATGTTGTTTTTTATGTGATTTTATGATATATTTTTATGATGGGAATTTCCATTGAAATTTTTTAGGTCGTTACATTTTCGACTTATGCAAGTTTTTTATTTGGTTTTCTACATATTATTAACTAATACAATACTAGTTTAACACTCCATACACCCTAAATGGTCTCTACTTATCCCTATTCTGATGGTCATTTTTTTACACATTAAATGGAGATTTCATATTATAGATAATTGAGGCTCCATTTATATCCTACTACTCCCATTTCATAGATTGGTGATTCATAGGATGATTTGAAACATAGTGGGGGTAAATCCTGTGTTAAAATATTTATACATGGGAATTTTTTTCTCCCCTTTATCCTTGGATATGTATTAATTTCAATGTCTTAAAGGCTCCAAATTTATTTAATCTGTATTGAGAGTGAAGGGGAGAATGGTGGATGCATTATGTTTATTATGAATCTTGGGACCCTCTTTGTTTGTCATGTAGAAGTATGGACTGAAATCCTTCAAATAAAATCATGGGGAGAAATGTTATCCTTGTGAAATACTCTAAACATATATCATGGATGACGAAGAAAAGAAAAATGTTTCTTCTCTTCGGAAAGGGGAAATGAATATGCAATAAGATCAGATGGTCATGAATATTTTTAATAGATTGAAGAATTACATGGAAGGTTTCAGGCTGACTATTTATGTTTAGAGAATGGTTTTCTCATTCACCTCCACTATGGTTTTCTCATTCACCTCCACTATTGTGTCAACTAGACCTTCATTGGTCCATAATCAATGGTTACCCAAATGAATAAGGATTCTCTATTGTGGGCCCCCTTTCCTTAATCAATATTTACAACCAATTCACATGCATGAATTAAAATGTGGAATGTGATTCTACTCCATAAGGGTGGAATAAAATCATTCTTACTTGGAAAGGGATGTAAGAAGTTTTAAATTTCCGGATAGAATATGAGCTGATTGATAAAAGAAGGATATTCCCAATCCACTTTAGAACTATAGAATTCATGTTGGACCATCACACATTAGTTCCCTTTTAGTTTTGACTCAATGAATGGGAATAAATGAATCTATAAATTTACAAATTTTCCAATCATAAAGGGTAAAAGATCATAAAAACACAGGGACTATTTAAATTTACTTAAACCCATGGATTCAAGATCTTCTAGAAAACCGAATCATATTTTGGTAGAGGTATTGTTGGTTGCATAAGTACTAGAGGAAGGTGCAGTATAGAATATTATAAATTTATAAGATAAAGAACCAAATATTTGTGAGGAGTTATAGGCAGCTTATGATAGTATAAATGAAGATCCATACTAGTTTCTAGAACCATAGCTAGATGATGGTGTTATGAAGGAGGCATGAAAAGTGTAAGTAGACAAAAAAGATTCATTGAAGGTTCTACTACACAATAAAGAGGAGATGGTGGAGGAATTATTGAACATAAAATTTCTCCATAAAATATTCTAATATAATGTTTGAAGTATCAATTCGAGTTTCTATAAATAAATAGAAATAATTTTGAATCAGAAAAAAAAGATATAAATTTTTATATAGAACAAACTAGGGAAACTTAAAACAAGAGAAGTATCTTTAGACCTGGGGGAAGTTGTCCTCACTTCAAGGATTTTAGAAGAAATGATCCTTATATATAGGTTAACACTATTTAATGAAGTATATGTAAGGTGTTGGATTATAACTATTATGTTTTTCTAGAATGGCATCATGATTATACAAGTGGTTTGAAGTTTGATGTTTCCCTAAAATTTGATAGTGTTTCAACATTCCCCTTAAAATGGTTCTTTTATATAATAATGTTAAAGAGAATAGATAATCTCTTAGAATAAATTAATGGGTAAGAAATATTATTAGTACTTCAATATATCATTTCAATGTATTATAAATAATATATTTTATATTACATTCTATGCAGTATCCCTTGTAGACAAAATACTTTTTGTAAATATGTATAGAGGCCCAAAATTTTGAAAATGATTGATGAAGCTCAAATATTACAAACATATAATAGAAAAGTTTATTTCTATTTAGAATATAATGATAATTATTACTCCATTCTTGTTGGATGATAAAATATTAAACACCATGTGCATTTATTACCTCCTTTATAATTAAGAGATATGAAAACTTATATTATAATCAATGGTTATTTTTATAAAATACAAAGTTGGTTCTATAAAAATTTTGTGAGATGTGATATATTCTAGAGTATGGTTTGAAAAGAAGTATAAAATGATATTTCTGGGGCTAAAAGGGTTTTAATCCATTTTCTTGAAATATGAGAAATTGTGTACTCACCAACCATCAATGATATACTCTAATAACTGATGATTTTATTATTAATCACATTACAAAAGAAACAAAAGGTTTTTTATAAGATATGTCTATTAAGAGATTATTTTTCATCATTTAGATAAATAAATAAAATGATAATTATTTATAGAAAAAATTCCTATAAAAATCTTTTATGAAAATATAACTCCCATGGGGGAAATGGAAGGATATTTAATTATAGAAAATTCTAAAATGTATGTAAGATATTAGTTTTTTAAAAAAGCTACAGATACCTTAATTTTTATTCAAAATCGATTGTTTTATATATATTATAATTCCTATGGAGGTATTTAAGGGTACGAGAGAGTTTAGGGGTTTTTCGGAGGCCCAAGATCTAGTTTTTGAGATAATTCGTGAGATAGATGGTTGGAGAATAGTTTATAGTAACTATGTGGATCATCCATGCATCCCAGTAATAGAGGGACGTGGTTAATTTTATAATGAAAGGGAGGCTGCATTACCATGGAAAACCTATAAAATATATTTTTGATTTAGAGCATGGTTGTAACACCCTAGGTAAATAAAGAGTATGACATTTTCACATTTATCCATATTTTTGAATAAAATATTAATATAAATTTAAAGGGGACGCTATGCTCGATGGCGTACCCAACACGCAACAACAAGTTTCTTGGGAATCTTACGTTGCACTCTAATAATAAAATAATATTATTTTAAATGGTAGTTAACGCCTAGCCGTTGTAATGGCGGGAGTGAACAGAACTAACTACAAAATGATTATATATGTTTGTAAAATATTTTTAATTTTTAAAATAAATGTTAGAGGATTAAAAATGTGAATGAATTCAATTTTTAAGCGTAAACATTCTAATGTTCTTTAGAAGGTCGATTAACCTCCTTTTGATGGTGAACCTCTTTTAAATACACTTTTTGACAATTTTATGTGTTATATTTGACAAAATAAAAATCTTCTTTAGAATATAGACATCAAAATTTACTTTGTGTAAATTTTTTGTATCTTTCTGATAAATTTCATTTTTTAATGAATAGTGAAAAATGTTTTATTTTAATTAAAAACCTCTTTTTTAATCTAATTTATTTATATGATTAGATTATGTTTTGAATTTTTTTTAAAGTAAAATTAGAATATATTTTTACCATTTAATCCAATAGTGGTCATTGGAATTAATTTCACTTTGAAATTGGACTTAAACTGGTGTCAATCTTTTAATAGATATTGTTTCATAAAAACACGTTGTTTATTTTGATAGTGGGAATTAATTATTAAATTAATTAATGAAACTTATATGTTTTTAATTTTTTAAAATAGACATCATTTTTGAGTTCGGAATATCAAATATAGCTTAGGGTGAATTTTTTGTATTTTTCTGAAAAACTTCAATTTTTGATGAATAGTGAAACCACTAAGTGGTAGTTAAAGAAACTGATTCTTCGTTTAAATGAAACTTTTCCACCTCTGTGTTTTGAATTTCAAAAATCTGACACACATGGTTGTCATTAGGAAGTAAAATGTGGTTCAATGGGATTAAAATAATTTTTGGTGAATAGTAACTTTTATGTTCTTAATCGCGATTAGATGTAATTAGTGTAATTTAAGGTAAAAATAATGTTTTAATAATGTGAAATGACCTATACACATGTCCTACCCTCATTGGATGTGTCATGGCCGACCAAGACAATCCATGGGTCAACCTGGGGACCCCATGGAGCCACTTTGGTTGGAAAATGACATAAATAACTTTTTATTTAAAGTTAAAATAAAAATGTCACAAACATGAGATGTTTCACTAAAACAATTTTTAAATGGGGTTATACAAGTTATATTTCTGACTATAAATATTCATTATAAATATAAAAATATTTCCTACATCATTATATTTTTTTATATTTTTTAGACATTAAATAAATTAATTTATTTATGACATCATGATGATGCAGCGATTACCTCATTAATAAAGGATTTAAATAAAATGAAAAGATAATGTTAAAACTATAACTTAAACTTGTCAAAAACCTATTTTATTAGTATATTTCTAACCCTTACCACTTTATCCTCTAAATAAATCAATGTGGGACCATTAAAATCCAAAAAACATTTAAAAATAAAGTAACATTTTGTAACTTTATAAGAGTGCCCCTCCTCTCCTCTTATAAAAGGCCCCCACCTCTACCACCTTACCCACACCTCTCAATCCTTTGGCTCGCCCAAACCCTGCTCATTTTTCATCTCCAAATCCCTCTCTTACTCCTAGAAGCCTCACTTTGGGCAGAAGTCTTCCCAAGGAATCCATTGAGCTCAAATCAAAAAGAGTTACCCGATTTTAAGATAATGTCTTCACTTGTGTTATTTTGTTTTATTTTGATTCTCCAAAACTCTTTTTATTCATTTATTTTGTAACAACTCCAGTATCTTCAATATAATACGATGTTGTTATAAGAATAATTCGAGCTACACTTACACACACCTACATCAAATGGTTAAAGAACATTCTGTTTCTGTGGATGGCGAATTTCTGCCTCACGAAACGATGATTGTTCAACACTCATATAACACCTTAAAAGGTGGACATTAAGATGTCACTATATGTGGTACGTATAAATGATATATTTAATGATATTATATATGATACCATACTGGAATTAAAATACTATTATGTATCATTATGTTTTAATTCCATTAAATATGAAATAGAAATGGAAGTAGCGTTCATGCGAACGTATGACTTACCGTCTCCATGAACGGTGCATTTTATTTCTTACCTCTAAATGATTATGTAATATTATAAATACATGTATATTCTGAATATATATGATATATATGATATCCAAATCATGAATATCATTCTGGATATAATGAACTTTTGACCACACGAACAACATGTAATTATAAGAAGTCCACTTTCGACTTAAGAACCAAATATCGACAAAACAAACATTATTAACTTAAATGATTACATAATGTTATAGTATGGCAATAAGTGATCTAAAAGGAATAATGAACTTGAAAAAGGTTCTTAATCAAGTATAAATTAACTCAAGTTTATTATTTAGGACGTTAAAGAACGATCGAGTCAAGTCGGACCCGAGGTAAGGGATCCTACTCCTCTCTTTCTTTTTAAGTACACTCTTTTAAGTCATTCCTTTTAAGCTCATATTTCTTGTGATTGGGATGTTCTTTTATATTAATCTTACTGTAATTTTTATTTTCATATGATGAGAGACCCTATTCTCTCTCATCAATCCATTTTGTAAGTTTTGAGTGGCGCCGTTAGGCTGCCGAATTTTCGTAAGAGATCTAACCTCTCTCTTTCTCTTTAAGTACTCTCCTTTATGTCACTTATTTTAATCTCCTCTTTGTTATGATGGGGGATGTTCTTTTATATTCCTATTTCTGTACATTTTATTGCAATATGATGAGAGAACCTATTTGATCTCATCAATCCATTTTTGGAAGTTTTAAGTGGCGCTGTTGGGCTGCCGAGTTTTCATAAGGGATTTTTCATCTCACTTTTATTCTCGTGAGATTTATGCTACATTTGCCACAATTTCCTTTTATTGGTGTATGTAATGACCCTTATTTTACTCATTGTGTAATATAATTTCATTTATGAGTATTTACATCAATGTTTTATTGTCCTTCTTTCACGGGGTGTATGTTTCGAAAGATACCCATGTTGGTAAGGGAAACTTTCACCCTCCTCTTTTTAAAAGACTTCTTTTGTTATGTCTTTTAAATCACATAACATTATGTTGGGATATTTTCTTCTATATCCTTAGTGATTTATGTTTTATGTCCAAGTGATGAGATACCCTTTTTATCTCTCATCAACTCATATTCTGAATTTTGTAGTGATGTCGTTAGGCTGTCAAATTTTTGCAAGGGAACTTCTTAACCCAATTTTGATTCTTTGGGATAAGCTTTTACTCCTTGAATATGTCGTTATATGAATATGTGTGAATAACCTCTGATTTTTTTAAACATAATATCCACTTATATTTGGTGTATTAGTTTGTGACACATAATTATGTAATTGATTTATCCTTAATCCAAGGATATCATCTTTGTATGGGACTTCGTCTCAATCTCCTTACATTGAGGCATATTTTTCTTTATACACAACCTTCTTTTATACGACGTATAAACCCCTTTTAATTTTACGTTTATCCAAAAGGAATCTTTTTTATACAAAGAATTTTACTAAATGACAAAAGGGAATGTTTTTGTCGTACGTATGCGGCGACAACGACTTCTCCGCCGCCGTGACCATTTTCATGAGTTTCGGCTTCCTCTACAAGCCATAACTTTTTTTAAAAGAAAAATAAATACCATGTTTTACTTTTATTTTATTTTGGTATTGAAAATGGTTTTTATAATGTTTTTATATCAATGTGTTGTATTGATATCTTGTGATTGAAAAGTGGAAATGTTATGTTACCTTTATGCATGTTTTATGTGATACAATTATGTTATGGTTCTTGGGTATTATTATGAAGACAGGTGTTTCCGTGATAAACTAAGGGCGGGTGATCCCGATATAGCTCTCCAATGCATTGGGTAACGTGAATGGGTTAAACGTTAAGGTTTCTCTGAAGAGATTTAGGGAATATACTGTGATGGGTATTCCAAATGTAACCAAGAGGGTTACTCCCTACGTAAGAATGTTATGAATGCCTCAAGTTACCTTTATGTATTATGATTTTTATGATTTATTCATGATTTTATGAGGTATGTTAAAGTGCTTATGTTTTATGGGTAATGTATGATTTCATTCTTATGTATACATGTACTCATGTTTGCTTTCCATATTTTTATATCCCTTACTGAGCTTTTTATGATCATCCCAAGTTTTTGAAATGTTTTTCACTGGTCAAGGGAAGGGTACATGATATGATGATAGTGTCAAGGAAGTGTCAAGAAAGAATCCATGTTTTATTTTAAATATGTTTCTGTTGATGGAAAAAATAAATACTATCTTTTATGTAACCACTTTGTTTAAATGTGGAATGTAATGCAAGTTTAACGATCTAATTCTCTAAAACTCTAAACCTGAATAGATCCTCAATGTGTAATCTTGTAATAACTCAAGATTAAGTAACGTTTAAGGTAGGGGCCTTATAGTTGGTATCAAAGGTCGGTTTAGATGAATTTAGAGGTTAGGGTATTCTCTAAGCACAAGTGACATTACCATAATGGTTAGGATTTCAGAAAGAGTCCTAGTTTTAGATAAAGTGAATGAGTAAGTATATCTTAGTGTTTACCTTCTTCATTAGTACATGATGGTTTTGTTGATATACTCATACTGAAATTTCTGTTTTTAGTGAATGAATGGATCTAGCAGGCACCAAAGAGACAACAGGGTTGATGGAAACTGTGGTGGTTCTCTGATTAAGATACCAGATAAAATGGGGGATTCAATGAGGAAAATCGTGGTTGTTCTAAACCAACTATCAAGGAGTCATGATCAACCACTTGAACCTTGGTATGATCTGTAATGCATCATGTAAGAGATGAACAATCGATGTGGAAGTTCAGGTAATAATTATAAAGGTAACCATTAGAGTTTATATGATCCTCACTTTTGAGGTAATTATGGGTTATTATATGTTTTGATGGAAAATGAAAGGCATGAGATAAACTTGAGGTTAAAATATTTTATGATCATTTTTGAAGATTTTATCTCTTTTGGGGGAATGATTTGAAAATTATATAGTTTTGGAAAAAGGACAACATGCAGACCGTGTGACAACCCGTCGTGCCAGACAAAGCTATGGGAATCGAACCCACAACCAAAGTGCAACTGGTATTTATCGCCTACCACTAGAATACGTGAAGTCCCTGGTTAGTATGACTTATTCTTTTTAGTTAAGTAACTTTATGAATTAAGAGTAAGTTGATTTTGGGTTATTTATGAAAATGATTAACCTATCATGGAGGATATGTGATTAGGTTAATTACTTTTCAATACGAGACTTTAGGAGGAACTGATGTTGTTTGGAGATAAATGTTACGATTTAACTTGGAAGAATATGTGACTAAATCTTTCAAATATTTGGGTTCGAATCTTATTTTGGTTTACTTTGAAGAATTTTATGGACAAAGTTTTTATTGAATGGTCCTCGTTGAACTCTGGGTTTTGTTGGACAAATTTTGGAGATTAAGAATAGATTTTCTTTTTATAAAGGGTTATCCTTTTCTGGATTATCTGATCTTGTACTAACCTTTTTGGTTTTGGTTTTGTTTTTGGTTTTGGTTAAAGTCTAAAGACATTGGAAGTATATAGTTCTATTTTGTGTATTAGGTGATTCTCTAGAAGTTGATTATAGTGTACAAGTCTTCCTAAATACTCGTCTTTTGGAGAAAATATGAGTTTGTGTAAGAAATCTCATAAAAGTTGAAAGTCAACATGATAAGTAATTATGTTTCCTTATAAATAAATTCCACAATAAAAATTAACTTAAAACAAAAATGTTTTCTATTAACTTTTCTTATTGGGAATCGAATACTGTTTAACCCATCACAAGTTTGTGATTTTCTTATGGTTAACTTTCTCCTAGACATGTTTACTATCAATCTACATCAGAACATGACCCTTTGTTTTTTCCTCCATGTCCATATTTTCATACTTGGAATCCTAGTATGGGTTAACTCGGGTGACCTTTGTACTTATCATTCTTTATTTTAAAGTGATTTTTTTACTGACTCTTGTTCCGATGTGGGATTTTCAATGACTTTTCTAAGCCCAATTTTAAAATTGCAAGGACGCAATTCCCAAAAGGGGGGAAGGATGTAACACCCAAGCTAAATAAAGTGTATGAAATTTTCACATTTATCCATATTTTTGAACAAAATATTAATATATCTTTAAAGGGGACCCTATGCTCGATGGCATACCCAACATGCAACAACGAGTTTCTTGGGAATCTTACGTTGCACTCTAATAATAAAATAATATTATTTTAAATGGTAGTTAACGCCTAGCCGTTGTAATGGCGAGAATTAACAGAACTAACTACAAAATGATTATATATGTTTGTAAAATATTTTAAATTTTTACAATAAATGTTAGAGGATTAAAAATGTGAATGAATTCAATTTTTAAGTGTAAACATTCTAATGTTCTTTAGAAGGTCGATTAACCGCCTTTAGTGGAGAACCTCTTTTAAATCCACTTTTTGACAATTTTATGTGTTATATTTGACGAAATATAAATCTTCTTTAGAATAGAGACATCAAAATTTACTTTGTGTAAATTTTTGGTATCTTTCTGAAAAAGTTCGTTTTTTAATGAATGGTGAAAAATGTTGTATTTTAATTCAAAACCTCTTTTTAATCTAATTTATTTATATGATTAGATTATCTTTTGAATTTTGTTTAAAGTAAAATTAGAATATATTTTTACCATTTAATCCAATAGTAGTCATTGGAATTAATTTCACTTTGAAATGGGACTTAAGCTGGTGTCAATCTTTTAATAGATATTGTTTCATAAAAACACGCTATCTGTTTTGACAACGGGAATTAATTATTAAATTAATTAATGCAACTTATATGTTTTGAATTTTTTAAAATATACGTCATTTTTGAGTTTGGAATATCAAATATAGCTTAGGGTGAATTTTTGGTATTTTTCTGAAAGACTTTAATTTTTGATGAATAGTGAAACCACTAAGTGGTAGTTAAAGAAACTGATTTTTCATTTAAATGAAACTTTTCCACCTATGTGTTTGGAATTTAAAAAATATGACATACATGGTTGTCATTAGGATGTAAAATGTGGTTCAATGGGATTAAAATAATTTTTTGGTGAATAGTAACTTTTATGTTCTTAATCGCGATTAGAGGTAATTAGTGTAATTTAAGGTAAAAATAATGTTTTAATAATGTGAAATGACCTAGACACAAGTCCTACCCTCATTGGATGTGTCATGGCCGACCAAGAAAATCCATGGGTCAACTTGGGGACCCAATGGAGCCACTTTGGTTGGAATATGACATAAATAACTTTTTATTTAATGTTAAAATAAAAATGTCACAAGCATGACATGTTTCACTAAAACAATTTTTAAATGGGGTTATACAAGTCATATTTTTTACTATAAATATTAATTAGAATGATAAAAATATTTCCTACATCATGATATTTTTTTTATAATTTTTAGAGATTAAATAAATTAAATTATTTATGACATCATGATGATGCAGTAATTACCTCATTAATAAAGGATTTAAATAAAATGAAAATATAATGTTAAAACTATAACATACACTTGTAAAAAACCTATTTTATGAGAATATTTCGAACCCTTACCACCTTATCCTCGAAATACATAAATGTGGGACCTTTAAAATCCGAAACTCATTTGAAAATAAAGTAACATTTTGTAACTTTACAAGAGTGCCCCTCCTCTCCTCTTATAAATGGCCCCCACATATACCACCTTACCCACACCTCTCAAGCCTTTGGATCGGCCAAACCCTACTCATTTGGCCTCTACAAATCCCTCTTTTACTCTTAGAAGCCTCACTTTGGGCAGAAGTCTTCCCAAAAAATCCTTTGAGCTCAAATCAAAAAGAGTTACCCGATTTTAAGGTATTGTCTTCACTTATGTTATTTTGTTTTATTTTGCTTCTCCAAAAATCTTTTTATTCATTTATTTTGTAACAACTCCAGTATCTTCAATATACTAGGATGTTGTTATAAGAAGCATTAGTGCTACACCTACACACACCTACATCAAATGGTTAAAGAACAAACTGTTTCTGTGGATGGTGAATTTCTGCCTCACGAAACGATGATTGTTCAACACTCATATAACACCATAAAAGGTGGCCATTAAGATGTCACTATATTTATATATGATATATAATATGTTTATGTTTTACTTAATCTTCTGTATTTTTCTTTTTTGGCATACCTTTATGGTTTCCATTGTGGGTAAACATGATAATTTTATTTTAGGAAGTGCGGATTACCGCCCCCTCAAAGTGATTTGATTCGTAAATACCATATGTGGTACATATAAAGGACATATTTAATGATATTATATATGATACCATACTGTAATTAAAATACTATTATGTATCATTATGTTTTAATTCCATTAAATATGAAATAGAAATGGAAGTAGCGTTCATGCGTACGTACGGCTTACCGTCTCCATGAACGGTGCATTTCATTTCTTACCTCAAAATGATTATGTAATATTATAAATACATGTATATTCTGGATATATATTATATATATGATATCCAAATCATGAATATCATTCTGGATGTAATGAACCTCTGACCACACGAATAACATGTAATTTTAAAAAGTCCACTTTCGACTTAAGAACCAAATATCGACAAACCAAATATTATCAACTTAAATGATTACATAATGTTTATAACATGTCAATAAGTGATATAAAAGGAATAATTAAATTGAAAAACGTTCTTAAGAAAGTAGAAATTAACTCATGTTTATTATTCAGGACGTTAAAGAACGATCGAGTCAAGTCGGACCCGAGGTAAGGGATCCTACTCCTCTTTTTCTTTTTAAGTACACTCTTTTATGTCATTCCTTTTATGCTCATCTTTCCTGTGATTGGGATGTTATTTTATATTAATCTTACTATAATTTTTATGTTCATATGATGAGAGACCCTATTCTCTCTCATCAATCCATTTTGGATGTTTTGAGTGGCGCCGTTAGGCTGCCGAATTTTCGTAAGAGATCTAACCTCTCTCTTTCTCTTTAAGTACTCTCCTTTATGTCACTTATTTTAAGCTCCTATTTTTTATGATGGGGGATGTTATTTTATATTCATCTTTCTTTATATTTTATTGTAATATGATGATAGACCCTATTTGATCTCATCAATCCATTTTTGGAAGTTTTAAGTGGCGCGGTTAGGCTGCCGAGTTTTCGTTAGGGATTTTTCATCTCACTATTATTCCTGTGAGATTTATGCTACATTTTCCACAATTTCCTTTGATTGGTGTATGTAATGACCCTTATTTTACTCATTGTGTAATATAATTTCACTTATTAGAATTTACATCAATTTTTTATTGTCCTTCTTTCACAGGATGTATGTTTTGAAAGATACCCATGTCGGTAAGGGAACCTTTCACCCTCCTCTTTTTAAAAGACTTCTTTTGTTATGTCTTTTAATTCACATAACATTATGTTGGGATATTTTCTTCTATATACTTAGTGATTTATGGTTTATGTCCAAGTGATGAGATACCCTTTTTATCTCTCATCAACTGATTTTATGAATTTTGTAGTGATGTCGTTAGGCTGTCAAATTTTTGCAAGGGAACTTCTTAACCCAATTTTGATTCTTTGGGATAAGCTTGTAATCCTTGAATATGTCTTACTATGAATATGTGTGAATAACATCTGATTTTTTTATACATAATATACACTTATATTTGGTGTATTAGTTTGTCACACATAATTATTTAATTTATTTATCCTTAATCCAAGGATTCTGTCTTTGTATGGGACTTCGTCTCAATCTCCTAACATTGAGGCATATTTGTTTTTATACACAACCTTCTTTTATACGGTGTATAAACCCCTCTGAATTTTACGTTTATCCAAAAGGAATATTTTTTATACAAATAATTTTACTAAATTACAAAATAGAATGTTTTTGTCGTACGTATGCGGCGACAACGACTTCTCCGCCGCCGTGACCATTTTTTTGAGTTTCGGCTTCCTCTACAAGACATACCTTTTTTTAAAAGAAAAATAAATACCATGTTTTAATTTTATTTTATTTTGATATTGAAAATGGTTTTCATAATGTTTTTATATCAATGTGTTGTATTGATATCTTGTGATTGAAAAGTGGAAATGTTATGTTTCTTTTATGCATGTTTTATGTGATACGATTATGTTATGGTTCTTGGAAATTATTATGATGATGGGTGGTTCCTAGATAAACTAAGGGTGGGTGAGCCCGATATAGCTCTCCAATGCATTGGGTAACGCGAAGGGGTTAAACGTTAAAGTTTCTCTGAAGAGATTTAGGGAATATACTATGATGGGTATTCCAAACGTAACCAAGAGGGTTACTCCCTACGTAAGAATGTTATGAATGCCTCAAGTTACCTTTATGTATTATTATTTCTATGATTTATTCATGATTTTATGAGGTATGTTAAATTGATTATGTTTTATGGTTAAATTATGATTTCATTCTTATGTATACATTTAATCATATTTCCTTTCAATATTTTTATATCCCTTACTGAGCTTTTTGTGCTCATCCCAAGTTTTTGAAATGTTTTTCACAGGTCAAGGGAAGGGTACATGATATGATGATACTGTCAAGGAAGTGTCAATAATTAATCCATGTTTTATTTTAAATATGTTTCCGTTGATGGGAAAAATGAATACTATCTTTTATGTAACCACTTTGTTTAAATGTGCAATGTAATGCATGTTTTACGATCTAATTCTCTAAAACTCTAAACCTGAAAAGATCCTCAATGTGTAATCTTGTAATAACTCAAGATTAAGTAAGGTTTAAGGCTGGGGCCTTATAATGGTTGTCAAATTATTTTAAAAACTGTGAATCTAGTCATGAGAAGGTGAGGACTCATTAGATAGTGAGAATGCACAAGAAACAAATGGTTTTTTAT
The DNA here is from genome assembly GCA_963277665.1 of Viscum album. Taxonomy (NCBI): domain Eukaryota; kingdom Viridiplantae; phylum Streptophyta; class Magnoliopsida; order Santalales; family Viscaceae; genus Viscum; species Viscum album. Next base: position 1,661,266,990 of record OY728153.1, read on the forward strand.
ACCATGCTGCAAGACCCTGTGGGGTGTGTACCATGGGACAGTACGAGAATAAGTGTATGGTTTGGGTAACCATGATTACTAAATATGGATTCCTTTAAAAGGGGTGAAATTTCTATTTTTCATATATTTATTTTAACCCTAAATCCAAATTTGCTTCTCCCATTCACATAGAGTGGCCTCCTCCTTATTGAGATATCTCCTCTGTCCTTCCTCTCGGGGTCATTGGATCTCCTCCATCTGATTTCAAAATCAAATATCATTTATCACATTAGAATCTACTCAGTATGTCTTCCAATAATCTGGATTATATGCTCAGTTTCTCTGGATATTATGGGAATTATATCCATATAAGATAATATTACCTAATTTCAAGGTATTTTTCATTTTTTCTAATTTATTCAATTATAGATCAAAATTGAAACTGATATCATATGAGGAGTCAAATACTATTATAAAGTAGGTGGTATAGTACATTTCCTTGAGTTTCATGATGACTGTATGAATTTTCATTCTTCTATGTACCAAACCTTATGTGCATCTCCACTAAAATGGGAAATTATTTAATTAGAATGTTATTCATTAAATTATGTTTTCATTAAACACCAAATTTATTATTTGGAGGTTCTATACCATAACTCAAACCACCCTTATATTATTTTACTTACATGTCATTACACTTAATAATATATTTTTTTAAATTAATCCACCCTTTAGGTTCATCGACATATCCATCACTAATGGGTTTCTTAAAAGAAATTATTCTGCTCTGTGGGGAATGGACATATATATAGGCCATGTTATTATGTAAAAATAATTTAATTAATGGTTTAATGGTAAAACAATGTCCCTTGGGATTATTTAATTGATGTAGTGGTACATAGTTTACACTTTTCCCCTCTGTATTACACTTTAGTCATATTATTTTAAAAAAGAATTGAATTTATTAAATTGAAAGGATTATAAACAATGTACCCCTTTTTATTACATGTCAATTATATGACCTAAATATCTGAATGGGGTTGATAAATCGAAATTATGGAATTTATTTTCCTTGATTTCAATATGAAAGGGATGTAATTGCATCATTATTACCATTTTTAATACATATAACTCACTTTATTATATTTATGGGATTAGTGGATATGACATTTTATAATGGTTATCTGAAATAAATAGATATAAAATTATTTATAATTTAGTTGAAATTATGTGATGTGAATACATTTATTAAATATTTGGTATTAATGGACATGATGTTCCATATTTTTTATTGGAATTGAATCAAATATCACTCCTTATCGATTAAAAAGTAATGGCTTATAATCATTTAGGATTAGTCTTAATAATGTAGCAATGAATGGGTTTCCCATGGGGAACCTCAGCCAACATTGGTATTTATCATTACATTTTCTATTTTTTTATTACCTTCTCATGGACTCATTATGTTTTCATACACTATATGGTATTATGAACCAATAGTGGTGGCCTACTATGTTTTACCAACACCCTATTTGGGATGCCGATTGGTACCTAGATAGACTTTATTGATGAAGGTAGACACAAAGTGAATCTCTAAGATGGAGAAGCATTATTTTCTATTCTAAGATGGAGTAAGAGAGTATACTAATGATCTAATTCTAGGTATGCTATTAGAGTTTAGAATTTCACTTTTTGTATAGGTATTTTTTATTATCATATACAATGTTTTCCTGCTACATGTTTCCCTCAATCCACATTTTTGAATAGAATCATGACATAATAATTATTTAGTTTTTACTTAATATTATTTAGTCTTTATATATTCTTTTTTATGATTGGATTCTTCTTATCTTCTTTCATTATACAATTTCTGTGGTTTATTTCCCAGATTAATAGGGTATTATCACCCCAAAGTACCACCATAGACCCTCACTATTGGTTGGAACCCTTTGGCATATTGGGAGGTTCACTTGAGGCCATGTTGCTAACTATGTCTGGTCACTTATGAGTGGAACGAGCATAGAACATCACAATGTGGTATCACATATTTCTTTTTTCCCCATTATATTTTGGTGTTGTAAAAAATGATATTATTATGTGTCATAATTTGTTATGGATCTTGTTCATAGGAGTATCTAAGTTTAATTTAAGGAAAATCAATGTTCACAAGGATGGGAAATGATGATATAATATTCCCTTGTTATATTTTTTGATTTCACCATTTGGTGATGCACGTGACATCTAACATTTCATAGTATTGTGTATTCTTTTAGATTTGGATTTTCATGGAAAGGATGTATTGTCTAAATAATCATTATATAGACCTATGGAATTATATTTCATTTATATTTCATTCCAGGTTTATTTATTTCCATAATTTCATGCAATATGTTGTAGTGGATTGATTACTATGATTGTAAATGAAGTAATGTTTCTTACATGGGAGAGGAATTTTTTATTTCATGTTTATGTGTTAACATAAATTTTTTTCTGACATAATAATATGTTGGAACCATACAAATCAAATTATAAAATTTTTGATGGATGAAAAATTTGTTTCATGTGATGAAACATTAGTGGGTTTTTTAAAGGATTTAAATTTAAATTTATAGATTGTACGCCAATAAAAAATTGGAATGGTTATTCATATAATTAAAACACATACATGGTATCTTTACATCCTAAAATTGGATAAATCTTATGAAATTTTTATAGTTACATTTAATGATAATTTCACATAATAAAGACTAGGACTTCATAACTTGGTGATTGAATAAGAATATAATAGAACCATGGAATATATGTACAATTTCTTATTTGATTTTTTAAAGGTAATATTTGTCAATATATGAATATTCAAAATACTAATTATAAGGAACTTTCTTATATAACTAGTAATTTAATATCCATATAATAAAACCCATATGATAATGATAGATATTTTACCAGTACCCTTTCCTTTTTAGCTGATATTTGGGTTACTATTACATGGGTAGGGAGCCCTAATACATATCATGATATCGTAAGTGAATTTTTTAGTTATATAATTTCACAGAAAGGATTCAAGTCATATTGTTTCTTACAAGTGATGATTTAGTATTCAATTTTTTTAAGGTATATTCATGGAATTATGAATATTTTCCTCCATGATGGACTTATGTAGAACATCTAGAAGGTGGGGATGAACATGTTCCAGAGGTGGTGAGACCTGCATCACCATTATTACAACCTGTAGTGATACCTATGGAACCAAAAATATTACATGACCTGGGCACTGACTCCATGATTCAAGATAGTTTCATATGTCTCATGTAGACCATATAGGGATTCCCATGAACTAACCCTATAGGAAAATAGTTGATAAAATAACTATAAAATAAGCCACCACAAACTTTCTCAAATGTTAGTGTCCCCCAATCTACTAAGTCATATCTAGAGTTTATAATTTTCTTCATAAATAATTTTGATATGCCTTTATAGAGGATGGATAGGCTTGTAGTTTATATGCTTGATGATTCTATTATGTGTTGGTGGGATTTCATTACCCAAGAATATCTTCATTGGGACATGGTTTGGATGGACTTCAAGACTTCGTACATTGATTTATCTTATCCCGCAATGATGTGATTTGAATGAGATGAGAATATATACATCCTATGTTCAGCGCTCTGTTTAGTGTGGAAAATTATGCTTGCTTCACAGAGAAACAATATTTCATTCCCACTCTTGATATTGGTTAATTTATTAGGGTGAGGCAATTTGAGTATGGATTCTAGCCATCCATCTGTTCTTAGGTGAACATATTTTGTTTGATGATTGTTTTTGAGATATTGAAACATTCCCTCACCAATGAGTGTTTCCTAGGGTAAGATAAAGTTGTAGGGTAAGGATGATTAGTACCTATATATTATTGAAGCTTATAAAATGTTTGAAATGTTTTTTTAAGATTTTACACTAGGGTAGTAGTTGTTAGAATGTGTTCTAGTGTATCCTAGTCTTATGCCATCTATGTGGAAATCCTTGTCTTTTGAAGCCTTATTGTGATAATAACCCAGTTGAGTGTCCTTCTTGAGGAATGATTGGACGTATTAAGAATTTTTGTTATAATTTCATTCATGTTTCCATTTATAGAGTAAATTGACCATATCTTCATTAAAAGTGTGATCTACATCCCCTCATCTAGTAAGATGATATAATACTACCATATATTCATTCTTGGGATGTTGTCTTGATCGAGGATGCCAGAAGTTAGATATTTAGTTCCAACAGAGCTTTCTGTATTAGTGTGGTTAGTTAATACTCAAGACCATGGATCAATATATATATATATATATATATATAAATTCTATCCATAACATGAGGAAAATTGTGTTGTTCTGTCTATTGAATGAGGTAAAAATTTAATAGACTATACTTTAGTATCTTGTTTGTTGATCATATGTTATTCACATTCATTTATATCAGTGGCTATTATAGAATTTATTTTCTTTAATATTGAGTGTTTATATAGAGTTATGACTTTTAATTACACATTTGGATTACAATAAAAAATTTTGTACCAATGATAAGAGATTCCATATTAAATTAGCGGATTCAATTTCTTAGAGAACCTATTTTCCTTAAGATGTCAAGCTTTGCCACTATTATTTTTATGGATATGTTGGTTTCTAATTTTCCCCATATTGATTGTTATCATTGGAGGGTGTATTTTATATCCATTAATGGTAGTTAGAATATTCATAAAGGATAATGGGATGTTTAGGTGTGTCAATCTGGAACAAAGAATCATGGACTACATGGAGTGTCATCCTGGACTGCAAGTATTTTTCTAAACAATTGGGGACCATGTTAGGTATATTTCAATCTAGTGATAGATCATTATAGGGGTTTCTTCCCCCAATTAATTTTCATGAATAAATTATTAGATTGAGATATACTGTGTTTAAAATTGAGTTAATTATATAAGAAACATTTCTTTAGATTTCTCTATGAAAGATGTCCCCTACAGAGCTTTAATAACTCAACATACAATTTGTGGAACTTGAATCTTAATGGTTTATAAAACCACATTTTTTACCTTGGGGTTTACCCATTATATTCTCCCTGAAGGTGGATTAGACCCTCATACTATGTATATATTTCTATCAGTATAACTAGCTTATATTTAAGAAATAGTATCCATGAAATCATACATATGACCTTTTTATCAACTATGAGGAGCCAGAGTTTTCCCAAAAAATCAATTTGATTTTAGGAAAACATCATGTTTGGGATGGAACCATGTATATAATTTGTAAAAAATTGCATAGTAAATATGTCTTTTATGAGTATTTTGTTTTCTCATTTGGTATCACGAACACGAATAACATTCTATTAGATTTTATGAATTGGTTCATCCAAAAAGATTTTCATTTTTTTGGTAGTTTTTGTGGGAGATGTCTTGGTGTATTCAAATAATATAGTAGATCATAAGAAACACTTTTAAAATATATTGATTGAATTAAGAAAGAATATTTTATATCAAAATCAAAAAAATGAAACTTCTGGATTGAAAAAGTTCACGTATTGGGACACATCATATCATATTTAGGGATATTTGTGGATAAACAGAAGGTGGGGGTAATTGGTAAGTGGAAATATCCAAAGATTTTATTTCATATATGAAGTGAAATTTGGATATATGGTTATTAAAAACGTTTTTACTGTATTTCTCCTGGTTTTTAGAACCTCTTAAAGCATTGACCATAAGTAGTGTCAAATTCATGTGGTTGAAAGCATGTGAAAGGTACATTCAATAGTCAAAAGGAAGGATTACATTAGTGTTGATTGTAATTTTAACTTACCATGGAATATGATATATGATATACTATGACACTTTAGGTATGGTAGTTGGAACCATTTTTATGCAAGCGGAATGAGTCTTAGTGTACATTTCTGGCTTGTTGAGGCCTCCACAGAGTAATCAACCTACTAGTAATATCAAGTTAGTGGTTGTGGTTCTTAACGTGTCATTTTCATGGAATTGTATATTTTTAGACCGGTTCATTGTATGCACAGACCATAAAAGTCTCAAGTACATGTTAACTCCGTCTGATTTGAACCTTGAATAGTGAATATGGGTTAAATACCTCTAGTTATTAAATTATGATCTTGCTTATATGCCTAGGAAAGGAAATTTTGTGGCTAATTATCTAATCCATAAAACTTATAATCATGTGGTTTAGGGATAAAGTCATGAATGGATGTTTATGGATATATTTTTTCAAACACATATTGAGATTCATGAGGGTCACAAGAAACCTCTTCTTATATATATATTTTAATGAAATCATCACAACTGGAACAAGTCATGATGATATAAACTTCTAATATTTAAGTCTTAGTCATAAGGGAATGTTTTTTATATGAGGACCCACCTCATGGTAAAGTCATTGATGAGGATAGTGTATTTCATATTCATATATGTGTATGGGTTTTGGGAGATGTGAGAGAGTAAATGGTGTGAAAATATCATTCCTCTAAATGGGTAGTGCTTCCTAGGTTTACATATATATTTTTTGACTTATGAAGTTTTGTATTGGGGTCCTTATACAAAAAGAAAAATATTAGGTTTTGTTACTCAATGTTCCCCCTGTTAGACAGTGATTTATTAACATTAGTGGCATGATTATATTTTACAGTCATTACCCATTTTGGGGTGAAATTATGATGAAACCACTATTTATTTTTTACGGCACTAACAAAATAATCGCGATTGGAGTAATTACATATGGGTGATTAGGGATAATTTAACAAATTTCTCCAACATCATAGCTATTAAATATACCTTTTCAGGGCATGAACACAGAAGGATATATCATTAATAGATTATAAATTTTATCGGGGTCCATCATACCATCGTATCAGATAGGAAAAAATTATTTTATTATTTGTTTTGCAATGGGATTCATAGAGATTTGTGGTCATAGGTACAATTGAGTAAAACATACCATCGTTAGGACAATGATTATTCTAAGAACAAAATAATAGTATTATAGGAAATTATTAGGGAATAAATCCTTGATTTGATAGGTTCTTGGTTGAATCATTAACCACATTCTGAATTTTATAATAATAACATATATTGGGGGACTATAAAATGTTCTGTATGATGACTACTTTGGTAAGTTGTTGTGGTAACATTTTTTTTATTTAGAGTTAGGGGATGAAAAAATACTAGGACCTTGTCTCATTGTAGAGACATCACAGACAATACATCTTATAGGGATGTGTATGGCTATTTCACAATGTAGAAAGAGTTATTATGTCAATCATCATCACGGAACAATAGTTTTCAAGGTTGGATATTGGGTATTCATATTCATTTTATCGAAGCTATGGAATTAATGAATTAGGGGGCAAGGAAAGATAGAACCTATATTATTTATACTTCTTGATATTGTATTGATCATTGAACCATCAACTTATCTAATTTAAGCTACTCCAAGGTACAGGTCTATGCACAACATCATTCATGTTTCCATGTTACATCATTACCACTCTTACCCATCTTATTTGTATAATCATAATGAGGTTAAATTTGATTTTGACCCTTATTTTTAGGAGTTTTATATTCGTATTGTTGATTATATCATGAAGGATATTCAAGGATGGTTAGTTTCTTTAGTATGGGTTTTATGGAAGTACATCCATGTATAGGATGAGACACGGGGAGAGAAGTTGATATACATGCTTAGTGTCTAGTGTTACTCTCACGTGGTGATCAACCTCCCTTAAGGAAACACAGGGAAGAGGTCATTTTAAGTGGTGAGGATGTAAAATATTGGTTTTTATAAACCTTAAAAATCTATAAATTTTTTGTATAAAAATATTGTTTAATGTATATGAGAATGACTAAGGAGAACATGATTTATATGGGAGTATCCAGGGCTTGTTTGGAGCCTATAAATACAATTTTATTTAGAAATAAAATGTGGTGTATGGTTAGTAAACAGTTATTCATGACCCTGAGATTCAACTATTAGACCCAGTAAGAGTGGTGAATGGTTATTTTAACCATTCAAGGGAGGCCAAACCATAATAAAAATCCTATATAACATTACAGGTATATTGAGCATGGAATATTCATAGTTTTTTTAACCATGCACCTGGAAATGTGAGGGGTGTATCCTTAGAAATATACTACTCATGGGATCCACATTGTTTTTCAAACAATGTGATCAGCCTGTGTAGGGTGTGTTCCATGGGACAGAGTTGGCACACTTTTGTTGAATGGATTGAATAACTAAAAGGCTAAATTGTGCACCTCTTTATAAGGAGTTCAAATGTATATTATACCCATATTTCTTATAATAATAAAAAAACCTTTCACTCTTTCATTTTTTTGAAACATCCTCCCCCTCATTTAGAACCCTCGTCATACCTTCCTCTAGATTTTTTTAAATTTCCTCCATCTGGCATCTGAATTGAATGTCGTTTGTCAAGTTGGAAGAATATTGGAACAACTATCAATCCTTTTGATTCTTCTCTCTTTTTCTCTCACGATCCTAGATGTTATTTCCATGTGAGATAATATGAACTATTTTAGGGTTTTTTATTATTTATTTATTTCATCTATTCAAGACAAAATTTGAATCTATTATCGTACGATGAGTCATATTCCAGTATATTTTTGGTGGTCTGGTATCATTTATTTTTTCATTAAGTCAATATCATGTGTTGTTGTGATGCACGTCGATCATTCTTTGTAACATATCTAAAATTTTATATTAATTATGTATATTATTATGCCTCAAATTTTCCATTAATTTCATGCCATATTTCTTTTTGGGAGAATTTATATGTCAACTTGAACTATTAAATAATGTGTGTTTCTTATAGAAAATACCCCTAATAATATTTTACGTGATATTAAACATCCATTCATCTATGCTGACTATTACCTCCCCAGATGGTTAATTAAACATAATTAGTTTTATATGGGTGGAGTAGACATACACATGGGTCACATGATCACATATAAATGATTTAATTAAAAAGTTAATGATAAACCCATGTCACTTGTTCTTTATTAAATGATTTAGTGTCATTTAGTCTACAATTCATCCCTTTAGGTTAATATTTATTCATATAATTTAAATGATGGTTTGAATTGATTAAATATAATTTATTATACATAATGGGCCCCTTATTATTTCTTATCTATTATATGGATTCAAGTCATAAATTTGGTTGATAAATGGAAAGGGTGACATTGCATATCCTTGATTTTGATATTTAATCGATGTGATTTCATCCTGGTTAACTTTTTTAATTGAACAAATTCAACATATTATTTTTATTGAATTATTGTACATGAAATTATATAATGGTTACTTGAGATCAATGAACATGATGTTCCCATTTATTTAGTTTTAGTTATGAATCATTAAAAATCATATTTATTATTTGGAATTAATGGACATGAAATTCTATATAGATTATTTTAATTAATGTGTGCGTTACTTCTTATTCTTTATAAAATATTAATTAATCAGAAACATCATAGATTAGTCTGATGTTGGTAGTATCAGAAAGGTGTCCCATGGGGAACCTAATATTAAAAAGAGATTACCCAATTTGTTAAAATATTTTTTTCATTCAAACTATACTACATGATGATATATTTACATAATGGATAGTATTAGATATCACTAGTTGTGGCCTATTGAGTTTTACTCAAACTCTATTCTGGTTATTGTATTATAACTGGAAAAACATCTTGGATGTAGGAAGGAAAAAAGTAAGGTTCCAAAGTATGTAATTATTTTCCATCTTTAGATGGATAACTGGAGTAGATAAAATTGATCGTTCTTAGGGTGATATTATAGTTTAACTTTTCTATTTGCATATACTTTTTGTACAACAAATACAGTATATGGTTGTAGTATATTCCTCTTACTCTCCATTTTTTTATAGAATCAAGAAATCATCAATTTGAATGTTTCACCATATATTGGTTTTCCTATATATATTTTTAAGAATGGTTTTATTTTTCATCCATTGTTTCATTATATTGATTCTACAATTTATTTATTAACATACACGTAATCCCCACTCTGATAAATAGGCTATACTCTCTCCAAAATACCATTTTTGACCCTTTCCACTACTTGATTGCCTCTAGAGCACATGGAAAGACACATGAAGCCATGTGGCAAACTATATTGAGTAACTTATGAGTATAATATGCTTGGAACATCTCAATGATGCATATAAATTTTTATATCATCCCAATTCAACCAGAATTCATCTTTCCATCATAAATATTTTTATAATATTTCAGTAAATAATGAATAAATTTATGGTAGTACATTAAAATATATTATCAATTTCTCTTAAATAAAAGTTATAATTTTTTTTGGGAAAAGTTAAAATATGATTATTTTCAAAATTTTATAAGAGTGATATTTATTTTAAAAAACATAAAGCATAAACATCATTTCATTAGATGTTGTGATGTATATAATTTTGAATAAAACATTACAAGGATAAATTTGAGTAATATAATTTATAAATCTCGCCATTATTAAAAAACATTTTCTTCATAACTGTCATCCTACAAAAGGATTCAGTGGGATTCTTTTTCTTATAGACTTATATAACTATAAAAATGTCAGATGATATGTAAAGTAATTAACAAGAATAATAATGGAGTCCAAAATAAGATATTTTGAGACCATTAATATAGTATATAGTAATTCATGATTTATTCATTCCCATGTAGGATCATATTGTCACACAATGCTATGTTTTTACCAAGCTACAATATACAATAAATATTATTATTAAAATATTATTATTGTCACCATCTTGCCAATATAAGGGATGTTATGAATATGATTAACTAAATTGTGAAAATATGATTTAGAGGTTTATATAAAAATTATCCATTGGTTATCAATTATTAGTAGTAAATGTGTGAAATATTTGAAAATAATGAAATTAATTTTCTAAGAAAGCAATATGTTTATGTACAAACACAATTTTATCCTAATAAATTAAACAAACCACGTTTGATTGATTTTTTAAATTACATTTTTGTATAATATATTCAATAAATATTTTTTATACATATCCAATAGATATTATAGTTATAAGATAAGAATAAATAAAATTGTATCAATAAAAATGATATATTCTTCTAAAGTGTAATTTTAGAACCATTTAAGGGTGAACCCATTTTAAATCCAATTTCTAGAAAAGTTAAAACTTTTTTATTTTGAAATAATGTTAATAATTTAAATAATAATATTAACATTATCTTAGGATGATTTATTTGAATATTTCTATGAAGATTTATTTTTTGATGAATAGTGAAAAACACTGGATTTAAATACAAAATGGCTTTTCCATATAATTTATTTATAGGATTAAATTATTTTCATGATTAGTTTTAAAGTTAATTTAGAAAAAATATAAATAAATTAATCCAATTAAGTTCATTATAAAAAATATCACATTTAAATTGGTTATTGAAACAAAACCATCTTTTGAACATTTTTACATTAAAAACCTGCTTTGTTGTCCCAACTGCGGGATTAGATTTAAATTAATTTTTTCCACTTCAATTTTTGGAATTTTGGAAAATGATTTCAATATATGGAATCATAATAATTTTTAATTTTTAATAATTTCCACAAAGTTTTTATACAAAAATATTAGTGAATGAAATTAAAATTAATTACATTGATTGAGAGGAAAATTAACTTAAAAATACTAAACATTAAGCATAAAATCCAAACTGAACTAGAAACTTTTAAAAAATCCATTTTATGGGCTTATCTAGAACCCATAATCAATTTTAACTAAATTGGTTCAATATGGAATCCATTATTCATAGTAAAAATGTTGGTGGATTTCCAATTCCAATATTTTACAAAAATGCAACTCCTCCCCTACAATAAAGAGGCACTCACCCATCAACTTCCTCACACCACTAATACCACTTTTACACAACCAATATCTTAATAAATATATAATTTAATTAATCCCTTAAAAATTTATGTCTCTCTTTGGGATTAAATCCATTCAACGAAGATATCTGGTGTAAAATAAACGGATTTACCCAAATAAAAGGTAACATCCTTCCTTAAGCATTTTATATTTATTTTCATTATCAACACATACTTTTATTCTTATTTAATTATATATAAAAAAATTCATAATATAATTATATTTTTTTATTTTTAAGTGTTATACCTTCATTAACACGCACTTCCATATAAGGGTTAATGAACTTATTGTTCTTGTGTATGGCGAACTACCACCTCACGAAATGATGTCATAATTTATTCCTTTTCCACCTGCAATGGTTGAGAATTATAACGCACAATGTATTACAATATTCTAGATATGTAATTTATGATATATTTATTCCTATATAAATATTATATGACACATAACCTTACCCTTTCCATTTTTTTAAGTATGATAATTTTGTTTCGGGAAGTGTGGACTACCGCCTCCTTAAAGTGATGTGATTCATTCACACCATACATGGAATGTACTAAAGATTAAATTAGTGAACATATATGATATATATGAAATATTAATACTTATATAATTATAATATACATATAAATATATATTTATTATTTATTTTTATTCATTTAATATGTTAATAAAGTGGAAACAGTGGTCATGTGTATATATAGTCTACCATCTCCATGAACATTGTATTCCATTTCATACATATATCTTATATATATTATTATAAATAAAAATATACTAAATATATTTACTATATTTACAATTTTTTTCTTTATTTAATTATGTAAATCATTATCTAAGAAAAAGGTTCATGAATAACTAGTCAAAAAATATAAGAAAAAGAAATCGAATATTACTCAAAACGTAACATTTACATGGAGTTGATAATAAATAGGTAATATAAAGTCATAATAAATATAATAAATGGTATTAGATATAATAATATTTTTTAGATATATAATTTATTTATATTTATTATATAGGGGTTATTAGTATGTATGAAAACATTCAAGACTTATGGTAAAGGAGTTTTATCTCAATTCTTATTTCCTTGAGATACACACCTTATTCACTAAAATTTTTATTTATGTGGTGTGTATAATATAAATTGATGTATTCTATGATTTTTATATTTAAATTAAGGGTTATTTAAATATCAATTAAATGGTAATTCTTTCATGTGGTCATGTTTCAAAAATTACCAAATATGTACTTTTTGTCTCAATTTTCCATATTTGATACGCATGTATTATTATGTACATATATTTTTTATATGAAGTTTATATACTAACTTTATTCATATTATATCATGAATATTATAATTTCAATGATATTTTAAGATTCATTTCATTTTATTCATTCCAATGTATTATGATTTAATGTTTCCAATGTGGTAATAGTTTCTAGTTTTAATATCATCATTTATCGAGATTGTTTATGATTATACTTCCATTGATGAAATATTATGATCCATACCAGAAAAAATATCATTATTTTACTAAATATATATATATATATGTTATATAAAAATAATTGTATCATTTTACAACTCTTTGATATATAAAATAATTAAGAAAATGTTTTTATGAAAATCTAAATTTATTTCTCCTCTCGTACGGAAATCTTTGTTCTTTCAAAACCTTGTTTTGTAAAATTGATTTTAAATTTTTATATATTTTCCTATGATGTTAAAAGAAAATTATTATTCTTGTAACAACTTTTTATAAATTTTTTTAAATAAATATCACTATTATTTTCCGATCAAGGATCTTTTGTGAACTTTTAAGGTACTAAATGAACGTTTGGCCCGTACAGACAAACCTGATGTCCTGACAATAATTTACATAATGTATCAATTGAATGTATAAAATGTTATTATTATTATGAAATTGTATTATGAATATTATAGAAATTGTTTTATTTTAAAATTATTTTCATAGAATAATATAATTTTTAGATAAAATGTTTTAAATGATTTTTTCAAATCATTATTTATATGTTTTAAAATAGTTATTTTAAAATAAAATTATTTCATTGATATCAAAACATATTTTATTTGTTCTCAAGTTATTTTCATGGAAAAGGGTTTTGAAAATTATTTCAAGCTTTATTTTTATTTTTTCAAATAAATTTTAAAAAAATTCAAAATTTATTATGTATAAACAATCATTTCTCAATGAAGAGAGGATATATTCCTCCAAAAATGATCTTAAAATAAATTTAAAAATTATTTTACCTCTAATTTAAATTTTTTTTATTTTACTCATGCCTTTCTAGAAAATGATCCAAATCTTCCATTAATATTTATTTTCTTAATGTTTTGTCTTTTCGTGGAATGATATTTAAGAAAACAAATTTCCCTTTCATGGGTTATATGATTATGAAGACCACTACTCTTCTAGGGGATATATACATATGAAACCTACTTATCTTCAAAGGGTTATACCATCATAAATGGTTTCAAAAATGGTTTCTCTTCAATGGGTTATACCATGATAAATTCTTATGAAACTCACTTCCTTTTACTTTTTATTCTAGGATGAATGATTATGATACCAATATATTTTCAAAAGGTTATGATAATATTAAATGTTTATGTTACCCATTTCATTTAATTGGTTATGATTTGCTGTTTATGAAACTAATATCTTTATATGGGTCAGGATATGAGGCATGCTTTTTTATTTAGAGGAACATGTATGTAAGATTTTATCATGTGATAAGTGGGACCTATATATGCCACCAATGCATTAGTTAATGATTAATATCTCATCAGATAATGATAGGAACCAAGTTTGACTCACTATGTGAATATGAGGATACCTTATCCACTAAGGGAAGATGAGGAAACTAGTCCATTATGGGAATATGGGGAAACCCAATCCACTATAGGAAGATGGGGAAACCTCATCCACTATGGGAAGATGAGGAAACCCATTCTATTATTGTATGATAGGGAAACCTGATCAACTATATGAATATGGGGAAATATGATCCACTATAGGAAGATAGGGAAATCGTATCCACTTTAGAATGATAGGGTAACCTGATCCACTATGGGAAATCGGTGAAACATGGTCCCATATAGGAGAAGGAATTTCATTGGGGATAGTGGTGTGTCCTGCCTAATATGTATAGTCTCCATGAAGTGCCCTGATATGTTTTTTGAAATGATCCTTGACTTATAGGGTAATATATTACATGATTTTATGTTTTCTACAAATTCTATATATTATGAATATGATATTCTCATATTGTTCATGTTCTTCATTATCTTATGATTCATGTCTTATGAACTACTAATGTTTATGTCATGTCTCTAATTTCTGATCTTTTCTATAAAGAGTATGATCTTCAAATGTTATGCTCATGTTATCATACACTTATTTTCATGTTATGGTTTTTTATTTACTTTATCTACCCTTATTGAACATTCGAGCTCACCCCTTTCTTATGTTTCTTTTCCCTCGGATATGAAAAATTGTTTTTTTTTTGAAGAAAAAATAATGGGGAAGTTCTTTTTATTAAAATTTTATTATATTTCACTCAGTTATATGATTTTTTTGTTCCACGTTTCAAAAGTCACTAAACTTTTATGGTCTTTGGGAATCTATTTTTGAAATGTATTAAGTATTCCACAAAAATGACATAATGTCTATATATGTTAAGACATCGTTATTATAATTTCCATTCTATTTATTGAGGAAACTTTAAGGATCATATTATTCCCTAATATAATAATTTGATAATAGTGGTGGAATGTTACATCCTTAACCCTAATAAATAAAATCAGGGAAGGTATATTTCGTAACACTAAGGGATATTCCCCAAATGTAGTTCACTGAATATGATTATACCATATACATATAGTTTAAAATGACTCACCCAATATCCAATTTTCAAATAAAAACTTCTTCAATATTCATGATTAGGATGAATTACAATAAAATATATTATTATTTCGTAGTATAGATACATCTTTAATTGAATAAAAAAAATTATTTTCATTCACTTCATCCTTGTTCTCTATATCATTAGAATGTTCAATATATGAATAAACCTTTATATCAAAGATACCTTGTTCTTCAAAATTTTGAATATGATACAAATATAGGTAAGTCAACCAATACAATATATTTCTATATCATATTAATAAAATTGGGACCTAAAACATTAGTAATTTTTTTAATCAATACTACATTTAAAACTATTCTTATTTAATGTTTGATATACTTCAAAATTAATTTCTTTAAAGAATATTAATGTTTATTATTTCACTTCCTTCCAAGAATAAAATAAATCTCAATAATACATAGGTTATTATCACCATTATTTCATAAATAATATGAAATTTTGTAACATGCTAGTTGGACTCTAACTACATCCTCAACGTATATGTTCTTATATAATGTACATGTCAATCTTTCATTAACTAGTAAAATATAGATATCAATCTATTCATAATAACAGTTATGTACATTTTTTATCTGTGATGAGGGTTGAAACATCCATGAAATGTGGCATTGATCGGTTGGAGAATTTCCAAAATCGAATTTCTCAAATTATAAATTCAATATCTTCCCACTTTACAAGTTCTTAAATATTCAACATTATATGGAGAACTTGTCAATTATCTCTCAGAATAACATAATTATGGATTCATAAATATTTTCTCAAATACCTTATTATGACTCATGATATTTAATTCACGAATAATATAACATAATCATTTTATTACTACATCAAATCTGAAAATTATTCATATATATCAACATGGTAACCATCTTAAAAATCTATATATTATTATCTTTCCATATTATCCATTAATATTAATATGAAAAAATAGGAAAAGAATTATATTTATTCTTATATAGAATCAGCACGTCATTAAAACGCTTTCTAATGAAATCTCATGATAAACAATATCTTCTAATAATTTCCCAATGTATCTTGATGGTGAAATGTAACTTATTTTATCCATTTTACACAATGTCAGGTATCAAATCATGATAAATGTATACATAACTATTTATAAGGCCCTAGCCTTAAACATTACATAATATTGAATAAAATTAATAATTGAAATTGAGGGTCTTTTCAGGATTAGAGTTTTAAAGAATTAGGCTATAACTATTACATTACTTCTCAAAAATTATAAGGTGGACACTTCTACTCATTTTCAATTTTTTTCACAAAATAAAAACTCTTGAAAAAGGATTCTTTCCTAGTCCCATGTTTTAGATAGCTTTACATTTTATTGATCCCATCCTTGACCCTATTCATCTTTAGGTCCTGCGAAAAACATTTCAAAACATGGTATGAGCATAAAAAGCTCAGTAAGGGTTATAAAACAAAGATAGAAAACAATAGTTCATCATTACATACATAACATAAACTATTTAACATAACTCGTGATATCATAATACTTATGAATAATACATAGAAAACATAAATAATATATGTAACTTGTGGCATCCATATCATAATTACATTATAGCTATCACAGCTACGTAGGGAGTTACATTTGGAATACCCATCATAGTATATTCCCTAAATCTCTTAGGAGAAACATTCACGATTACCTGTAACATGTTACCCAATGCATTGGAGAGCTATCTTGGGCGCACCTGCCCTAGGTTTATCACAGAACCACCCGTATACATTATAATTCCCAAGAACCATAACATATTCATAACACATAAAACAATCAAAAAAGAAAGATAACATTTCAACATTGCAATCACAATATATCATTTATATATAATGAAATAATCAAACCATTATCAAAACCATTTTCCATCCCAATATACGTAAAAAGGGTAAATGGTATTTGCTTTACTTTAAAAAACATTATGGCTTGTTATGAAAGCCTAAGATCAAATAATACTAATGGAGGTGGAAAGGTCGTTATTACCGCTTACGTTAAAAACAAAAATTTTTTTTGTCATTTAGTAAAAATATTTGTATTAAAAGATTATGTTTGAATGAAATTAATTTTCAAAGGTATTTATAAAGTGAATAAAAGAAAGCAATTTATTAAAACAAAATATGCTTCAATGAAAAAAGATTGAGACGAAGTCCCTTACCTTGTGTCCGACTTGACCTGTTCGTTCATTAATCTCCTGAATAAAAAACTAAAGTTAATTTATACTTTATTAAGAACCGTTTTCCATATTATTATCCCTTTTATATCACTTATTACCATTTTATAAACATTATGTAATCATTTAAGTAAATAATGGTTGTTTTGTCCATATTTGGTACTTGAGTCAAAAATAGACTTCTTATAATTACTAGTTGTTCACATGAACAAAAGTTAATTATATATAGAATTATATTCATGATATAGTTATCATATATATCATATATATCCAGTAAATATATGTATTTATAATATTATATAACATTTGGAGTTAAGAAATTAAATGTACCGTTCATGGAGACGGTAAGTTGTACGTACGCATGAACGCTACTTTCATTTCTATTTTGTATTTTAATGGAATGAAAACATAATGATACAAAGGTATATTATAATTCCAGTATAATATAATATATAATAACATTAACTCCATTCTTTATATGTCCCATATATGTTATTAACGAGTCATATCACTTTGAGGGGGCGGTAGTCCGCACTTCCTCAAATGAAATTATCACGTTTACCCATAATGGAAACCATAAAGGTATGCTATAAATGAAAAAATTGAAACATAAAGAAAACATAAACATAATATATATCATATATAAATACAGTTCCATCTAAATTTCCACCATTATAGGCAGTAGGAGATAATTGAACAATCATCATTTCGCGATTCGTTAGTTTCCCATCCACAGAAACAGTATATTCTTTACCCATTAGATGGAGGTGTGTGTAAGTGTAGATCGAATACTTATCATAAAAACATACTAGTATATTTATTATACTGGTGTTATTATGAAATAAAAGAATAAAAATAGATTAGGGGTTGGATAAGTAAAATAAAAGAAATGAATTTAAAGGATACTATTACCTTTCAGTTGGGTAACTCTGATTGGTTTGAAGGAAAATGACCTCTTGAAGTGCCTTCAGCCTATAATAAGGCCTGTAGGAGGAATATAGAGATATTGAGAGATCTTTTGGGTTGTTTTAGAACAATCCAAGGGGCTTGAGAGGTGTAAATAATTTGTTCAAAGTGAGGGATTTTTATAAGGGATAGGATGGGCTCTTTTGAAAAGTTTGTAAATATTATTTTATTATAAACTTATCTTCGGTTTCTAAAGATCCAAAACTCATTAAAGTTGATGATAAGAAGACTTCAGTTATAAATAAAATAATGAAATAATAATTGGGCATGTTTGGGATATTTTTTTATTATTTATAATATTATTTATTTAATTCATTTATTAAGGTGGTAAATATTGCATCATTATTGTGTCATAAATAATTTAATTTATTTGATATCTAAAAATTATAAAATAAATTATATAATGTAGGAAATAATTTTATATTTCCAATGAATATTTATAGTCTAATTTATAACTTATATAACCATATGTAAAAATTAATTTACTGAAAGATATTTGTTTATGTCATTTTTGCCTTTATATTAAGTTAATTAAAATAAAGTGTCATTATCACTCCCAAGTTGCTCCATGGGATCCCAAAATAGTCCTAAATATTCCCATGATCATAAATGACTCAAAAAATACGGTTATAAAAAGTTTTGAGGAAATTTTTTATTATTACAATATTCTTTTTACCGTGAATTACCCTATTTACCTTTAACCACGGTAAATACAAGTCAAAAGTTACTATTCACAAAAAATTATTTTCATCTTATTGAACCTCATTTTACTTAATAATAAAAACCATTTATGTCATATTTTAGAAATTAAATCCACATAAGTGATAAATTTTCATTTAAATGAATATGTTAGTTTTTAACTACTACATAGTGGTTTCACTACTCATCAAAAATTGATGTATTTCAGAAAACAACCCAAAATTCAAACTAAGATATATTTGATATCCTGAATTCAAAAATGATTTCTATTTTACCAAATTAGAAACATAGAATTTGGATTAATTAATTTAAAATTAATTCCCATTGTCAAAACAAAAAGCATGTTTTTTAAGAAATAATATCTATCAAAATATTGACACATGTTTATGTCCAATTTCAATGTGAAATTAATTATAATGACCATCATTGGACTAAATGGTTAAAATATAATATAATTACTCTTTAAAACCAATTAAAAATATAATCTAATCATATAAATAAATTATATTAATGAAATAGATTTCAATTAAAATACAATATTTTTCACTATTCATCAAAAAAATGAATTTTTTAAGAAAAATAGCAAAATTTTACCCAAATTAAATTTTCATGTCCCAATTCTGAAGAAGAATTTTATTTTTTCAAAATTTAAATATAGAAGTGACCAAAACTATATTTAAAGAGGGTTCACCATCAAAAGGCGGTAAATCGACCTTTTAAATAATATTAGATTATTTATGCATAAAATTAGATTAATTCACATTTCAAGCCTCTAAAATTTATTGGATAAATGTAAAAACATTTAAAAAACATGTATAATCATATTATTTTTTTTTCTATTAATTCCTTCCAATACAAAGTCTAGGAATTAAATACATGTAAAATAATATTATTATATTATTAGTGTGCAACATAAGATTTCAAAGAAACTCTTTGTTGCATATCTGGTACGCCATTTAGAATATAATCCCCTTTAATGTAAAGTTGAAATTAAATTCACAAATATGAATAATTATAATTTTTTTTATTTTTTTATTTAACTTGGATGTTACATCCTTCCCCCTTTTGATAATTGCATCCTCACAATTTTATTCACTTACCAAATAAGTTGGGGTATTTATCCCTCATAGCATTTTCAGATTCCCACATTGCCTCTTAAACCATATAGTTTTTTCATAAAACCATTACCTGGTGAATTACCTTATTCCGCATAACTTTCTTTCTACGGTCAAGACTCTGGACTGGTTATTCCTCATAAGAGAGATTGTCTTCCAACTGAACTACCTCTTGACTGAAAACATGAGATGGAACTAGAATATACTTTTGCAACATTGAAACATGAAAAACATTGTGTACCAGGGACAAAAGTGGAGTTAAAACAACTCTATACGTGACTAATCCAACTTTCTCCAAAATTTCATAAGGTCAAATGAACCTCAGACTCAACTTTCCTTTCTAACCAAAACGCATCACACTTTTCCATGGAGAAACATTGAGAAATACATGATCACCTACCTCAAAAGAGAGATCGTTCCTCTAGTAATTCGTATAACTTTTCTGCCTTCTGTTAGCTGTTCTCATGTGATTTTGAATGAAATGAACCTTTTATATCATCTCTTCTATCAATTCTGGTCCCATCAACTTCCTTTCACCTACTTCATCCCAAAATGATTGAGTTTGACACTGATTCCCATATAATGCCCCAAATGGATCCATCTGTATACTAGAATGAAAACTATTAATATAAGAATATTAAACCAAAAAAATATGTTGGTCCTAACTTCCCTGGTAATTTGGTGGAAAGCATGTAATATACCCCCTTAGGTCAGAATTGTTCATTCTGACTACCCATCTGATTGCAGATGAAAAGATGTAATAAAATTTTATATAGTACCCAATTAATTTTGAAGTCCTTTCCAAAAGTTAGAAGTAAATCTTGGCTTATGATCAGATAAAATAGAGATGGGAACTCCATGTAATCTGACTATATCTTTAACATACAATCGAGAAAGTTGATCTTGATACAATTTATCCCGAATTGGAAGGTAATGATCATATTTAGTCAACTGATCAACAGTAACCCAAATTACATTATTACATCGAGATGTCTTCGTTAATCCCAAATCAAAGTCCATGGATATATTTTTCTATTTCCACTCTGGCACTGGAAAAGACTGAAGCATCCCTTTCGGTAACTTCCGCTCTACTTTAACCGACTGACAAGTCAAGCACTTCATAGTAAAATCAGAAATATCTCTTTTCATTTTATCCCACTAGTAATACTCCCAAAAGATCTTTGTACATCTTAGTACTTCTAGGATGAACTGAAAACAGAGAAATGTGATCTTTACATAACAACTCATTCTTCAACTATGAATCATAAGGCACACATATTCTCTTCCCAAACCTCAAAACACAATTATTATCAATGTTAAATTTAGGCAACATACCCTTATTAACCAACTCTACCTTTCCTGAAACTCATTGTCTTCCTTATACGCTTGATTTATTCTATATGATAGAGATTATTTCACTGACACCTAAAATAAAATATAAGAATTTCCTTCACCAAAAACTTTTATTCCAAAGTTCATCAAATCAAAAACCAAAGGATCTCGTTCCAAACATTGCACAGTTAATGAAGCATTATTTTTTGACTCAAAGCATCTGCCACATTATTTGATTCTCCTGGATAGTAATGGATCATGCAATCATAACGCTTTATAAATTCCAACCATCTCCTTGGTATCATTTCAGTTATTTATGAGTGAATATATACTTCAAACTATTGTGGTCAGTATATATTTCATGTTTTATTCCATAAAAATGCTACCTCCAAATTTTTAATGAAAAAATAATAGCAAAAAATTCAAAATCATGTGTAGGGTAATATAACTCATGAGGATTCAACATACATGATGAACAATAAATTACCTCATCATTCTGCATAAGGACACACCCAATTCCTTTCAATGAAGCATCATTATAAATAACAAACTCACCATCTCTGGAAGGTAGTACCAAAGCTGGAGCATTCACCAATCTTCCTTTCAATTTCCAAAAGCAATCATAGCATTATTTTTTCCAAATAAACATAACTCCTTTTTGGGTTTACTTAGTCATTGAACTAGATAACTGTGAAAAATATTCAGAAAACCTCCAGTAATAACCTATCAAAACCAGAAAACTACGAATCTCTGTTATAGTTTTGGGTGTCGGCTATTATTAAACAAATTTTGTTTTAGCAAGATTAAAATTTATTCCATTTTTTGAAACAATGTGGCCAAGGAATTAAATTTTTTATAACCATAACTCACACTTGCTAAATTTCCCAGATAGTTTATTTTCTTTTAAGGTTTCGAAGAAAACCCTTATATGATTTTCATTCTCCACTTTAATTTTAGAATAAAACAAAATGTCATAAATGATCATAGCCACAAACATATCCAAGAACTCGTGGAAATTATATTCATAAGATCCATAAATACAGCAGGTGAATCGGTTAACCCAAAAGGCATATCTACAAATTCATAATGGCTATATCTAGACTGAAACACAGTCTTTGGAATTTCTTCTTCCATTACTTTCAACTGATCGTACCCCAACCTCAAGTCAATATTTGAAAAATATTGAGCTCCCTAGAGATGATCAAACAAATCATCGATATGAGGCAAAGGATATGTGTTCTTAATAGTGATGTTATTCAATGCTCAATAATCAATGCCAAGTCTTAGAGAACTATCTTTCTTTTTAACAAACAACATAGTGTCACCCCATGGTGATGTGCTAGGTCAAATGAAACCTTTATATAATAACATATGTAATTGATTATTTAACTCTAAAAGTTAAATTTGAGCCATTCGATAAGGGGGTTTTGAAATTTGATTAGCATTGGGAACTAAGTCAATAGTAAATTCAAGTTCCTGATCAGGTATATTACTAGGCAACTCATCAGAAAAAACATCAAGGTACTCATTTACCACTGGCACATCATTAACTTGAATAGTTCATTTGTTTTCAATAATATGTGCAAGGTAACATTCATATCCATCTTTTACTAATTTCTCAACTTCTTGATATAGTATCAAAATTAAGGGTTTATTCTTGCACCCAAACTAAAAATCATTCTGAAAAGAAAACTATTTAGCTATACAGTCAATATTATCATGATAAACAGTAAGCCAATCCATTCTGAAAATAACATCAAACTCTACTAGAAGAAAAACAATAAGGATTGCAGGTAGATTATTCCTACACATAAGGACAAAACGGTTCGTTTTTTTTTTCACTTTGTCTCAATATTTCTTCTAGGTGTTCTTACAATAAGTTCTTTGTTCATATCTTGAGATGGAATTCCCAATTTACTGGAAAATATCTCAGTAATGAACGAATGTGTATACCTTGAATCAAACAACACATTGGCATAAACTTAACAAACAAATAGTATACCTGATACTACTTAATTGGATGGACCAACATCTGCTGAAGTTGTTTCAAAGGATTTCACCACCCCTTTCTTTTTTTAGTCTGGCTGATTTACCTCAGTTGAGTTCTTCATTGGACAATCATTTTTCATAATGACGCTTTTCATTGCACTTAAAGCATTTTACTGATTGTAAATCATATTTTTTTATTATCACTCCCTTGATCTTTTTCAGTGCAATTACGAGCCTTATGTCCAATTTTACCACATCGGTTGCACTTACCAGAATTAGAAAGACATTCCCCAATATACTTTTTAACCCAATTTTTTCATACAGAAAACATAAGTTTCTTACAATCAATAATTTTTGAAGAGTTCTTCCCTTTATCCTTCCACCTCAACATCTAATTCTGTTGTTTTTCAAAGGACACATGATCATCAATAAAATCCATTTCCACATTATCTGCACAATAAACAAGTTTTTCATAACTTCTTAACTCATGATAATATAAAGCCCTTAGATACATTGGCTTTAATCCTGAGTAAAAACGATTGATTTTACTATAAACATCTCATAAAAAATTTGGAGAATACCTTGCCATTCGAGTGAATTTTTCTTCATAAACAGCCACTGAGACACCCTCCGTCCTCAATACTAGGAATTATTTTTCCATCCTAAGATGAAACGACTTAGGAAAATATTTCTCACGAAACATACCATTTAATTCATCCCAATAAAATGAATTAATTACCTCACTATCCTTGATATTTTTCACCATCGACCACCACCAATCAGCTAGACCTTCAAAATGGAAAGTAACAAGACTATCCTTTTGATGTTCTGAACACCCCATGACATCAAAAATTTTCTCCAGTGCTTTAATCCACCCTTCACCTAGTACAGGGTCAGATGCTCCTCTGAATGATGGTGGTTGTTTCTTTATGAAATTCTCCACTACTGACATGTTCCATTGTGGTTGATCTAGCTGATATCGTGCATGGATACCACCATAATTTATAGCTTGAGTCAACCGTTTCGTCACTGCAAAAAACTGTTAAGTTCCGATTCTGAACATCTCAGGTTGCTGATTTGGATGTTTTTCTTCCTCCTGATGTCATCCCAACATATCTTCCCTATTTCCTCAAAGGAAAACCATTCTAAACACAAAAATATCTTAGGTGAAGCAACATGGTAATCTATAAATTCTATATCATTTCAATATTAACATAACGTAATTTATGGATATTAATTTAAAAATACCTAACTCATAAAGTCATCTAAACCAAACTCTGATACCAACTATAAGGACACTGTAATAAAAATTACTTAATCTTGAATTAAATAAATAATTCAAATTTATTATCTTTTCAGGTTTTTAGTTTTAGATAATTTGGCCATAACTATTACATTATATCTCAAAAATTACAAGGTAGACACTTCTACTCAGTTTCAATTTTGTCATAAAATAAAAAATCTTGAAAAAAAGAGTCATGTCTAGTCCCATGTTTTTGACCACATGACTTTTCCTTGATCCCATCATTGACCCTATTCATCTTTTGGCCCTGTGAAAAATATTTTAAAACTCGGGATAAGCATAAAAATCTCAGTAAGGGTTATAAAACAAAGATAAAAACATTAGTTCCTCATTATATACATAACATAATATATTTAACGTAGCTCATGAAATTATAATATTTATGAATAATACATAGAAAACATAAATCATAAAGGTAACTTGTGGCATCCATATCATACTTACATTGTAGCTTTCACATCTTTGTAGGGAGTTATATTTTAAATACACATCACAATATATTCCTTAAATATCTTAGGAAAAACATTCATGTTTACCTCCATCACATTACCCAATGAATTGGAGAGCTATCTCATGCTCCCCCTCCATTAGTTTATCATGGAACCACCCATATACATAACAATTCTCAATAACCATAACATATTCTTAACACGTAAAATAGTCATAAAAGAAAGATGACATTTCTACATTGGAATCACAATATAACATTTAAATATATTGAAATAATAAATCCATTATCAAAACCATTTTCAATCCCAATATACATAAATAGAGTATATGGTATTTACTTTCCTTTTAAAAACATACAACTTGTTATGAAATGCAAAGATCAAATAATACTGATGGTGGCGGAAAGGTCATTGTCACCACTTACGTTAAAAAGAAACCTTGTTTTTTGTTATTTAGTAAATAGCTTCATAGAAAAATATTTTCTTTGAATGAAATGAAATTTCAAAGGAAATTATACAACATATAAAATAAAGTCATGTATTGAAACAAAATATCACTCAATGAAAGGAGATTGTGATGAAGTCCCTTACCTCAAGTCGGACTTGACCTGTTCGTTCTTTAATCTCTTGAATAATAAAATAAAGTCAATTTCAACTTTCATAAGAACCATTTTCATATTTATTATTCCTTTTATATCACTTATTACCTTATTATAAACATTATTTAATCTTTTATGTAAATAAGGGTTGTTTTGTCGATATTTGGTACTTGAGTCAAAAATCGACTTTTTGTAATTACTAGTTGTTCACATGGGGAAAGTTTCATTGTATGTAGAATTATATTCATGATTTAGATATCATATATATTCAGTATATACATGTATTTATAATATTTCATTACATTTGTAGGTAAGAAATGAAATGAACCATTCATGGAGACGGTAAGTCGTACTTACGCATGACTGCTACATTCATTTCTATTTCGTATTTTAATGGAATAAAAACATAATGATACATAGGTATATTTTAATTAAAGTATAATATCATATACAATATAATTAACTCCATTTTTTATACATCCCACATATTGAATTAATGAGTCATATCACTTTTTGGGGGTAGTAGTCCGCACTTCCTCGAATGAAATTATTGTGTTTACCCATAAGGGAAACGATAAATGTATGCCATAAATGAAGAATAAATAAGAATAAAGAAACCATAAACATAATATATATAATATATAAATACAGTTCCATCTTAATGGCCACCATGAGAGGCGGTAGGAGATAATTGAATAATCATTATTTCGTGAGGCGTTAGTTTTCCATCCTCAGAAATAGTATCTTCTTTACCCATTAGATGGAGGTGTGTGTAAGTGTAGTTTGAATAAATCTCATTAAAACATTATAGTATATTGAGGATACTGCTTTTGTTATAAAATAAAATAATAGAAAGAGTTTAGGGGTTGGAGAAGTAAAATAAAATAAATTAATTTAAGAGAAACGGTTACCTTTAATTTAGGTAACTCCCTTTGGTTTGAACAAAAATGACCTCTTGAAGTGCCTACTGGCAAAAGTAATGCTTCTAGGATGAAAAGAGGGATATTTATAGTTTATTTGGGAAGGGTTTGGAGGATAAAAGGGGCTTTAGAGGTATAAGGAATTGATTAGAAGTGATGTATTTTTATAAGGGATAGGAGGGGAACTTTTGGAAAGTTTGCAAATATTATTTTAGTATAAATTATCTCCGGTTTCAAAAGATCCAGAACTAATTTAAGTCAAAGATAAAATGAATAAAGTTTGAAATAAGATAATACAAAAAGAATTGGAGCATTTTTGGATATATTTTTATTATTTATAATCTTATTTATTTAGATCATTTATTAATATGGTAAATACTGCATCATTATTGTTTCATAAATAATTTAATTTATTTGATGTCTAAAAATTATAAAATAAATACTATAATGTGGGAAATCATTTTATCCTTCCGAATAATTTTTATAGTAGAAATTATAGCTTATATTACCCCATGTAAAAAATTAATTTACTAAAATATGTTTGTTTACGCCATTTTTGCCTTTATTTTAAGTAAATTAAAATAAAGTGTCATTATCACTCCCATATGGCTCCATGGGGTCCCAAAATCGACCCAAAGATCACCAGGATCGTAAATTACTTAACCGATAAGGTTAGTACATGTTTTATGGTAATTGTTTATTATTATAGTAATCTTTTTAACTTAAATTGCCCTATTTACCTTTAACAGCGGTAAATAAAAGTCAAAAGTTAGTACTTACCAAAACAATATTTTAATTTTATTGAACCACATTTTACTTAATAATAGCAACCATGTATGTCATATTTTCTAAATTCAATCCACATAAGTGGTAAAATTTTATTTAAATGAAAATGTTACTTTTTAACTACTACTTAGGGGTTTCACTATTCATAAAAAATTATAGTTTTTCAAAAAACTACTAAAAATTCAGCCTAAGATATATTTGATTTTCTGAATTAAAAAATTATGTCTATTTTAGAAAATTAAAAACATATAAGTTGAATTAATTAATTAAAAATTAATTCTCACAGCCAAAATAAAAATCATATTTTAAGAAATAATATTTATCAAAATATTGACACTTATTTATGTCCAATTTTAAAGTAAAATTAATTAAAATGACCCTCATTGGACTAATTGGAAAAAATATAATCTAATTAAACTTTAAACATAATTAAAAATATAATATAATATTATAAATAAATTCGATTAAAAAATAGATTTGTATTAAAATATAGTATTTTTCACTATTCATCAAAAAATGTATTTTGTCGGAAAAATACTAAAATTTTACCCAAAGTGAACTTTGATGCCATGATTCAAAAGAAGAATTCTATTTTGTCAATAAGAACATATAAAATTGACCAGAAATATATTTAAAAAGGGTTCTCCATCAAAATGCGGTAAATTGATTTTTTAAAGAACATTAGAGTATTTATGCTTAAAATTTGATTAATTCACTTTTTAATTATCTAAAATTTATTAGATAAATGTAAAAACATTTAACAAACATGTATAACCATATTTTAGTTAGTTTTCTCATTCTCAACAATACAACGGCTAGGAGTAACTATATTTAGAATAATATTATTATATTATTAGTGTGCAACGTAAGATTTCAAAGAAATCTGTTGTTGTGTATTGGGTACGCCATTGAGCATATGATTACCTTTAAAGTAAAATTAAAATTGAATCTAAAAATATGAATAATTATGAAATTTTATTATTTCTTTATTTACATGGGATGTTGCACTATTGACTATAATATCAAACATATTTATACATTCTTATTATTCAAAAACTATTTTATGAAATTCTTGTCTATAAAGTTCAATATGATTCAACTGATTATTTTCAATTGAACATCTTCATGATCTGAAACATACTTATTATTTTACATTTACTTATTTACTTCAACTTTACTCTTCCCAATACTTCATTTACATCACCTTATTGAAAAACAGAACTAAAATTGTCATTACCGCATTCAATATTCCAATAATTTTGAACATCCACATTAATCAAAAACCATAAACATCATTAAATTCATCTAAATACTCCTTGTTCAGAATTATTCTTCTTGAATCACCTTTTTTGATAACTTATTATCATTCATATATAACATTAGTTATTCTAGAGTTAGTGCATTGTATCAGTTAAAATTATAGTCTTCCGAAAACATTATCATTTCTAATTCAACAATTATAATACATCAATACTTTCCTTCAAGACGTTCAACACATCCAAATCGTGATACTTCCATATTCACCATCAAGATAAAGATGGATTACAAATTTTTATTCATTATTTATCTTTTTAAAATTGTTTTGAATGCATAAGGATTCTGAAATTTATTCTTACACAGACCATTTTTAACATTAAATTACAATTAAAATCATTTTTAATTCATAAGGATGATTTTTATAATTCTTAAACATCACTAAATATAAATTTGGTAATCCCGTAAAATAGTATTTCATATATGATTCTATAATATAACTTTTCTAGAACTATCTCGTAGAATATCATATTCCATTACCAATAAACATAGTCTCAATATCACCATGTAAAATATATTTATAATAATTAATATTATAAATAAAATAAACTTATAAATTCCATGTTATTATCCATATCAAACATATTTGACCATCTTCCAAATCACATTATGTTTGATTCTGAACACACAAATGATACTCAACGAACTATCCATTTATTTTTATACGACTTATTCTTAAACATATACTTTGTGATCACTACCTTAATCTCAGATATTTCACTTCTAGTATTGTGTTTCCTGACACTATTATTCATGAATGATCTAGGAACACAATGATAAATTCACATAAATATTAGTAGGAACATATAGAATATATTACATTAACTATTTTTTTTATTGTTTTTATGGATTCAAAATACATCAAACTCAACAACCACCATATATATATATATATTTATATATTGGTTCTTAATAACATTTATTTTCAAGAAATAGATTCATCCAATTAGCAATAATCACTTCCAATATAGGATTATACTGCTAATACATTAATGGAACTCAATTGACATACATAATGGTTGGTAACATTGGGGATCCATGTTGTATATAAAATAAATAAACTCTTAAATCTTCCATTTATATTTAACACTTATTTACTGATGGGGTTATTCAACCACATAATTTATTAGGTTCCCTATGAATAACCAAAACATATAGATAGACTTAATTATTAACCTTAATTAATCAAATCAAATATAGTCATCATCCTCATATTCAATTTTCCACTTTTATCTCCCCATTATTTTATTACACTTAAAATTCATAGATAAATAAATATCAATAAGTAATTATTTTTGGTCCTTTTATCACCCCGTATTGATATAGACACAAAATTTAGAGTCTAATGGAATTTAATACACATTTCATGATCTGTTCATGACTAAAACCTAATCTACTCTCTTTATTCAAATTAACATTTAATTTAATTAATAGAATAATTAAATTAAATTTCATAAAGAAATGATCTATGAATTGATATAATATATATTTTTTTGTTCAATATTAATATTTAAAACAAATGAGACTAATATAGAAATATATTTTTTCCATCAATAGTCCAAAAAGGGACAAAAACAATGAAATATTATTTCGGGGGTGTATAGAAATTTTTTTATATAAACCCCAATAATTAATATATCAAAGATATTAGATGCACTCAACCCAAAATAGGTTTTCCCTATTTCTGCTTATTTTCTATTTTAAAAAAATATCCATCATATCCTCCTTAATAGTGTGCTTCAATTATTTCATAAAAGGAAGGAATAATGTGTTCAAAATATTAGTTTCATGAAAAACATTGAGGGTAGTCTACAATTTTTTTTCACATGAGATAATAATATCTCGTAGTTGTTTATGTTTAATCTATCTTAAGGGGTAAAAACATACATCTACTTTATCATGGACAATATAACTTAGAGTGTTTTGAAATGAAATTAATTTATTAGTTTTAGATCATTCATTGATGTATAACACATAATTTGTCATGATTTTATGTTCTACTCATTAGATTCCTATGTATATGTTCATAAACTTTAATACTTTTCATTGAAAAAAACAGCTCACAGATATGAAAATAAATAGGTTTTAATTTTATTCTTATTTATTGAAATATCATCAATAGTTTCTTATAAAACTAGAAAACCCTTTCAATTAATAAATATCTATATAGTAAGTCTTCAAACATTCTAATTTGTTTTTTACTCGAATTTACATAGGCATCATGGTCTTTATCCTTTATTCATATTTCTACACATTTGGAATTGATCATTTCACAATATTTATCAAGTAAAATTAATTCTATTATGTTTATTTCATATCCATTTCTAATTTCAACTTATCTTTCCAGATAATGATTCATTTTAAGAACATTTACAATATTTTTTTTATCTTCCACACTATTTCTCAAGTAATATTACTTGACAATATATTAATAAATTATAAATAATTTTAACTCATTATTCATATAATTATTCTACCAAACCTATCCTTTTTCATGTTTCATAGATTGGTTTTATTTATTTTTTAATCTTGCTTAATTTATAATTAATAATCATGTTTTTATTTGAGTTATCCATGATATGAAATTTCCATTATAGTAAAAGAATCTCTTATTTTTTTATTATCATTCTTTGTATTTTTTATGGGTCTAATTTTTTTTACCAATTTATTTTTCTTACAACCATAGTTCAACTCACCATCTATCATCCTTTATGGTTTCTTTAGTATTAGTGAAATTTATTATTCAATAGAAAACTAGTCAAACATTGTATGCCCGAAACATGATTACTCATATTTATGGCTGCTTTTATTCTAATTTCCATATAAATTATCATATCATTCAAATGAGTTTTTTTTCAAAATATTTATTTTCATCATTTTTGTATTATAGCTCATTCTATGATATTATTTTTTTCACCAAAAATATTATCCACTTGGATATATAATGTCATTTTCAATCAATTATTGATATAGTATTCCCAAAATAAAATGCATTGGGCTTAAACATTAAATCACACCAATAATATCCAATAATCCAATATTATTTCCATTAGGAAAAAATCTTGACAACATGAATTCGATTATTTTCTAATAAATAAAATATTTTTGACTTATTCTAGAGGAACTATAATTCTGTATCTTACTCGTTTCCAACATTAATGAAGTTTTGTGGTTTTTATAATTTTTCTCCACACATGATGATTCATATTCTTAATTTTATCATTGAATATAAAAAGAATCTAGATTATTAAAATTATTATTATCTTGATAAATAGTTTATTTTTTTCAGAAATAATGTATTATATGGATCCCTTTTTCAATATCTTATTTTAATTATATTGTTTACTCTTTGATATAATAATGTTATCAGAAACATCTATGGAAATACTCTTCATTCCATATTATGGGATAACTCTACTTGTGTTTATTTAATATTTATAATAGTTTAACTCCGGCTAAAGAAACAATATACTTAGGTAGTTTTTATCAGAATAAAATAATATAACAATTTATTTCTATTCTCTCTATTTCTTCTCACCTTTATATCCATGTTTCTTAATCATTTGATAAAGATGATTGACAAACAACTTTTCTCTATTATTATTACTATCAGACTAAGAATTAATGACATAAATGATAGTTCTAGTAGTTTCTTCCACTATTAGAAGTTACTCCCCATTTATTATTTATTTTATTTCATTCAAATTAATTAGTTTTTTATTTATTACATAGATATGTTGTATCTATTTTCATATAACAAAGAATTATACTCATCAGATTCAATAGTTTTTTTATATTATTTTACTTTGGAATCTTTTCTAAATATGATTCCATATCATGAATTTCTATATCTAGTTGTATTATTGTATCTTGTATAACCTTGATAGAATAAAATATAAAATAAAAAACATTAATGGGGATATTTTTCAAAAAATACTTCATTTTAGAGTAAAAAACAAAATGTGCATTAAATTAAAATTACACATTAGTGCTTAAAAATTAGTCATCAAGACTATAATTATCAACTAATATGGAATAAATATTTCCACATTGATTATATACAACTAGTGGTATATCATATTTATCTTTCATTATAGATTACTGATTTACTTTATCATAGTATCTATTTTCATGTTCTTCGTTAATGTATTAGAAGATATAATATCCATGGTTTCTATAATAGTTAACTCACAAATTCATCAAATTAAACGAATGTAATAGATAATAACATTCAAATAAATTTATACTATTAGATAAAGATGATTACATTATGAAACATCTTTATATTCATACTATCATAATTAAACTCTAATAAGAGGGGATGAATCAATGTGAAATATGTTTTAGAAAATTATTTTCAATTTTTAAATGAAAACATATGAACGTAGTTTAATAAATTGATATCATATGAATCATGAAGCACAAACACTCCAAATTTAAGAAAAAAAATAAAGTGAGCACAACACATTATATTTTCATAGGGTTCACCAATAATATAGTTGACATCATAATTGTCATGTTTTGGTTATGTATGAGAAATAGGATAATAAAAATTATTTTAAAGTGAATACACATGTAGAAGGAATCATTATCATCCCACGTGAAATTATAGTAGAGAAAAAATCATCCTTAACTTCAAAAAAATTCCCCAAAGGTAGTCTTTTAACTACGATTATATTAGATCCATTAATTTCATAATTATTTTTATTACATTCCCTTCATAAATATAATCTTCATAAATAAATTGGATATAACTTTATATCCAAATTAGATCTTATTCATTAATGGAAGGACTTTTATTTCCATTAAATGAAAAATATTCATAGTAATCTTTTATTCCTTATTTCCTATGTGTTTAGAATTATAAATAAAAGAATAAAAAAATAAATTATGTTACCCTACAAAATTTTTTATTTATATTCATATAATGTAGTAATTTAATATATATTCAATTATCATGGATTTTCTAAATCAAATATTCTCATAAATAACTATACAACATTTAAATCAACTCTACACATAACCCACTCTACTTGTAAGTTGGAACTAATCAGAAATATTCTAATATATGGAATATATAGTTTGATTATTTGAATTCCTTCCTCAACTGAATTGGTCCTTAAAACATGTATCTTCATATCTTAGTTCTTAAATGCCAAAAATTATCTTTCCAAACAAGATAATTTGACTCGTACTTCTTCTTTGAATCAAATTATATTTCAAAGAAATACAGCTTAGTATAAAAATATAGTCAAAGTGTCATGTACATGTCACCATAAGCATAGGTATCCTTCATATATAATATTAAATGAGTGTAGAAAACGCAATAAAAATTGGGATTTTTTTCTCTAGGTTATTCTCACAATTAATATAGTTGTTTCACAATGCTCGGTATTCCATTTTTTATGTTGTATAAATATTTATCTTCTAAGTGAAACATTCCCATTAAACACTCAATAATTATTTCCAGGGGGTTTAAAAAATTTTAATGTTATTAATATCTTAGTTTCGGTACTATTTATTACATGAATAACATCAAAACTTCACCACAATTATAATATCATTTCAATAACTATTCTATTCAAATCATCCTAAAGGCCTTCTAAAAAATCATTTCAATAGTATATTTCCTTCATTATCCTCAATCATAATCTAATTTATCTTTTTGATATTACATATATACAGTTCTATAACATAAAAACATATTCTTAATTATCTCTAATGGAATCAAAAGGTAGAATATATCTTTATATCTTTTCACAACATATCCTTAGGGTGAAACATAGCTTTCAATATATATTTTACAATTTCTATTTTCTCAAAAAATGTGTTACTAGAAATTTGATAAAAAAAAATTATTTTACTCCTTCAACACTTCCTAGGCATTAGGTTTTATATCTAAACATAATTTTTATCCTGATCTTGATGATGTCACATCTATTACCACATCTTGATTTTATTATAGGATTATTAATATGTTATATATTTGATCAACTCAAGTTGAAATTTTTTAGGTGGGTGTAAAGTATTTTAATTCTATATAACTGAGAATATTTGTTTTGTAAAGTTCATTAGAAAATCATGGAGGCATGAATGGGTGTAGGTTTACCAGAGCTATAATGGACCACACATTCTTACCCTTTAATTAATTTTGTCTCATGGATTGGTGGGGTCGAGGGATAGTCCATATGTATTCCATAGGCTATAGTGGTGCTTTCAAATTTCAAAGGTCACGACACATTAGTGGTGGGAGTGGTAGGAGTGGTGGAGGCTATTTTGGGAAATTTATATGGTGTCGGTGCACCACTTTGAGAAATATATATTTTTAACCCATTCTACAGGCCATTTTGGCCCTAGTGAGTTCATGTTTGAAATGGGAAATCCAAAATTCCCTGGGTGGGCCTAGATATATGGGTGGAACCATAGACTATCTCTTATCCTAAATAGGATATATTTCCTCACTATATAATATCCTTGGTCTTGGTTGTGGAATATAAGAATGTAATGGGAAATATTTCATTGAAGAAGTTCTTTTGAGTTGGAATCCTAACGAACCCCATGGTATGGACAAGGCCATAGTTGTGGTTGTGGTGATAGTAAATATTGTTTTTAAATAGGATAAATCATCATATTTCTTCATAGATTTCATCTATATTGAAATTATATAAATTCTTATGAAGTTATAAGGGTTTAAACTATGTTTTCAATTCATCATTTTCCTAAATTAATCAATTTACTCCTTACCTCTAGTGTTAATTAAAATTATTGATGTTCTAAATAACCAAGGGTGTGTTTGGTTTTCCTCACACATTGTGGTTTTATTAATATAAAATTGAATTCTGAATTGTTGGTTCTAGATCCACTATAACTATGTGATCACCCCATAGTGTAAAATGACCACTATTTGAAAAGGAATCAAATTCAATAGGATCAAGGGGTCCTTTTCCTCCTTCTGTTCACCATTCCTTTATTCTTACCTTTTTTCATTGTTAGTGTGTAAATCATTACTATTTTGGGAATAAATATGAATGCTTCTATATTGTGTCTTATTTATGATATATTTTTCCTAGTCTTCCTTTGTATTAGTGGTGTTTCAATCTGTAGTGGTTGAACCTTGATTATTCATTATTGTAGAAAAAATAATTATCTTTTAAATCGTGGTATATTAATTGATTAATCTTATATTTCTATATGATAAATTAATATATTTGTACTCTATATCTTTGGGAAATTTTGGGATTATCCATCATAAATATTAAATCAAAATAATAATTATTTTGGTTTTGATTATTGCGATTTCATTTTTTTCTACAATGATAATAGTTTACCAATTGATGTTATAGATAGTGTATTATCATTTTATATGATATGGTTATAAAATTTGTTGTATTGGAAATTAATAAAGAATAAAAATCTGGTAATAATTTATGTCTAATTAATAATCTGGGATGAAAAATTTATAATTTATCTTATTTATAGTTTTGTGAAAATAAAATTTATGATTAAAATCTTGTTTAAATAAGTTTTATCTATTTATAAATGATTATTTAGGCTTCCTATTATTGAAATCGGTGATAAAAGGATTAGTAAATTCTATATAGTAGTGAAATTGTAGTTTGATAAAAAAAATGGTGTTGAGAATGTAATGACCATAACTTTTATAAATGAAATTTATCATTTTGAATGAATAAATAAATTAATATGTAATATAGTTATAAAGAAAACATTCAATAATTTGGTTATTTTGGATTGTTATGTAATCTATAAAATTTAGGATATTGTTATAAATTAAAACTCTTTATATTATATCCATTTTATAGTGACCATTTAGATTTGTATATTAAGGGTTATGATAAAGTCTAATTGACACAGAAGGGAGGAGTGATGGCCTCAACTAGTTGGATCATTCCCTATGAATCCCATTATAAGATATTCTGAGGGATATGGTGTCACTGTTATTTTCCATTCAACATAACAATATGAGACTCAAATAAAAAAAACTCAAGAGAAACTATGTATTTTTTAAGTTCACGTTCATTGAGATGATAACCCAAACTATGTTGTCGAACAACCATAAGAAAATATTGACATCACAAACCTTACTCATCTGTATTGTAGTTTTGTAACTGGTGGGTATGTATATAGACCCAAATAGTATCAAATTTTATATTTTTCTTTTCAATAAAATAATAATTATATTTATTAATTTTATTAGATATTTACCAAGCATTCATGAAAGTGTTTGGTAAAAAAGTTATTTTTTGTGATGAAACACCAAATGTATTTTTCAAAAATAAATACTTTCAATTGAGACACAATATTAAATGAATTTAATATTTTTCTTAAAAAAAATTATTTAAAAAATATTTTATTATTAATTAATAATTATTTAAATGAAATTGATAAAATATTTTTTGAATTCAAATATAGTTTTTATAACGGTCGAAAAATTGTTATGGTCAAAAGCCCAAATTTTTTAAATTAATGATAATTTTTATTTCAAAGTATAAATTCACATATTTAAAGAATAAATCACAAAAAAAATTAAATCATCATTGTGAAATTATGCAACTGTTAAATTGTCAGAATTTTTCAAGACACTATAATTTTTGGTAAAAATTCAATATTCTATAAAAATACTATATATATTATAAATACATAGAGGACAAAAAGTGATGTAATAAACACTATAAATAGTATCTAGAAACAAAATTATATTTTCACTTTAAAATAATAAGTTTTTGGTGTAAATTGAATAATTTTATTAACCATTAATTAAAACTCAAAAATCTATATTATTTTTTTTGGTATTAAAATCAATTATTTTTAAATGTGTGTCACTTATACAAATCCTTGTGTATTATTTAAAAAATATCAGTTCATATCATTATAAAATAATGAAATTCACACCTCTTTGTAATAAACCATTGGACAACCATGGGATATATTTTGTGGATTAATTTATCATGCAGTGACTCGCACCTAATTATAGACATTTATAAAGAATTACCTTCATTTTTCTTTATATATCCTCCCAAAATATCATTCCTATTTACTCCATACTCTAGGATAATGAAATTAAACTTCCATTCTTTCTCTATAGGCTATACAAGGTTTCCCCATTCTCTCAATACGATTCTCTCATGCATTTAGAACCACCTTATCATGGTAAGGAATCTCTCTCTCTCTCTTTTAATTTCTATTCAAGGTCATTTTTATATTTATCCCTTTAAGGATTAATTGACTATATTGTCATGAAATTTTAAATATCAGTTTCTTATCCAATGTATGTTCTTAGATTGATATATCATATATCCCTTCTCATTGTAACCTTTACCTATGATTTCGTTGAAGTAAGGGATCATTTCTTTCTATTTATGCAAGAACCATATTTATATTATGCATTTTGATTTCTAGTTTTTACTAATGAGATATGATTTCACACATAACAAATATTATCCTTATGATTTCCCTATGATCATAGAACCCTTTTAATCATATTTATGCCTTTCATGAATCCTTATGTACCCACATTATGCTATTGAAATTATCTTTGGATTGACTAAGCCAAACATTTGTGTAGTGAATATTGATCTCCATTTCCAATTAAGGATATTCAACTAGATGTACAAATAAACTATTGATTGGGAAAATAAATTTATTTAACCAATAATCTTTAATATAGGGTTTGGAGGTGAGTAAAAATACCTTATATTATATGATCTAAATGTATTACATATGCACGAGCATGATATAAATATGTAGGGTGCGTCCAGAATTATATAAAACTCTGATGCATTAGGAATAATTTTGGTCTCAAGAGACATTATGTATGAGATTAAGGAGTTAACCTAATCCATTATGGTAATTTTTCCACTATTTGATGTTATATTGAAACTTATCCACAAAATTATTTATGTCATGTATTATTTTTTTTCTCATTCCTATGTCGCAGACATGTTATAATCTTATATCATGATTAAATGTTCATATTTATGATACTTAACAGTTTTATGAAGCATTGATATTTCTATTGAATCAAATGTATAAATTTAATCATTTAATTCTTTTATTATTCCCTAATAGGCATTTATTTCTCAAGCCTTTCTTATGTACATCCACAATATATCTCATACTATTTTTGAAGAACCTATGAAAATAAATGAATGTTTCAGAGTTTTTAAATAACAATTTTTTTACCAATTTATTATTCCATGCATTGAATTTCCCAATTACACTAGGCTGTATAATAGTCTAGGGTTGTTTTATGTGTTCCTTTATGTAATAAGTAATGAAATAATGTGTTTTTAGGATATAGGACTCTATAGAGTATGTTAATTTTATTATGAAGGATTGATGATTTGGGTTTAGGGACTAGATTCCCTATTTACTATTTTTTATTAATACCTTTTTAGGATTCTCTATATTTGATCCATGAAATTATATTTGATATTATCAAAGGATGGTTAACAGTTTAGTGGGAATGGGATGGGAGGCCTAAGTTTCTTGTAGTAGTTGGTTCCTATAATAGAGGGATACATGGTGATATTAAAGGTGGTTTTTAGAAGGGATAGGGATAGTTAAAGAGGTTTTGTGCTACTATTTATATCATTTTATTGATTAAATCAAGGATTCTTGATTGATAATGATTCTAATTTAGATGCATGATTTATGGGTTTCTTGTTTCTACCTTCATTTCCCTTCTATTTCACGCAACTAATTCTGTTTGGTTAATATATATATTGAATATTAGGATAAGTTATAGAGTTATTATAACTATGGAATGATAATGAGTAACAAATAATTTAACCCATGGGTTTGGTGATTTAGTTTAATGATAAAT
Source organism: Viscum album (assembly GCA_963277665.1). Taxonomy (NCBI): domain Eukaryota; kingdom Viridiplantae; phylum Streptophyta; class Magnoliopsida; order Santalales; family Viscaceae; genus Viscum; species Viscum album. The sequence continues at coordinate 1,661,307,415 of OY728153.1, forward strand.
AAAATAAAACATTATGAATAGTTGGATTTGATTGATTCTACCTAGATGGTATATCTTTTGGCTTGTTGTTAAGGAAATGTGGGAATGTAATTATATTAATTAAATTTTGGGGAATTATTGCTTCTATTTATAAAATTATTAATGGAATGAAGTAACTGAAATACTTTTGAATGTATGTTTTCTTATGGGATATCTAGTCCTTAATAGGGTAAGTCAGGTGTCTGAGAGATGATAATTGTAGTTGATTAAAGGGTTATGTTCTTTCCCATAGTGTAGTGTTTTTATATATATATTTCATAAGTTATCTAATTTTATATTATTACCTTCCCATTTCGGTTTGGAAACATAAAATAGTGGACTCTAGAATGTGTTTTCCCTAACATTCAGGTTATTAAACAATGGATGGATGAAAACCCCCTCTTTCATTATTCCATTATCTGAGAATAATTATTTTGGTATCAGGAGCGGTTATCCATCACCTTATATGTTTTTATAAGGATATAATGGATTTTGGTTGTTTTCAAACACATTTATCATTGAAAATAGTTTCATAAGGATAATTATAGGCATTTTATATGTGGGATGTGATGTCTAGAGGTGAAATACAAGATGTATAGGTTGAGGAAGTTCCTAAAAACTATTTTTTACTATAGGAGGATGCATATGATGATATTGATATGATGAGATTAATGCGGTGCATGGTATTTTATAGTTTCCCATGTGTTTTTTAGAACGCTCATATATATAGAGATATGGCTCAAGACATGTGAAATTGTTGAAAGATGCAAAGGAGTTGGTATGTGGTAGTAGGGTAACTTTATCTAATATATTTACATATTATACTATTATGTGTATGTGAATATATTTGAGAGATATGTGGTGAGGCTGGGAAAATATCATATTTTTTTGGTAGATGTTATATTCACTTGTTTATTCAGTGGTCTTTAGAATAATTTCTATAACATTTTCAGGAGAAGATCCAGGGGGTCAGAGTAAGCATAAATGTTATGATCAATATATATATATATTCATTTTTGAATAATGGATTAGTTTGTTAACATAATGGAAAATTTTATATTGGGGAGATTTTAGGGGTATTTTTGGGCATTAAATTTTCTACTGAGGAATTACTTTTTGAAACTGGTGGTTTCTGTTATATATTTTATTAATATATAACATTGCATGTCTATTTTAGAATATTTTATTCTTTTTTCATGAGTAGAAATAATTTGGTTATATTATCATATCTATTATTCCCCATGTTATTCTAAAAGGGTAATACCTATTATTTTTGTGTATGATATATAATCCATTCTTGCCTCCATCACATGGCCTATTAGAGGTGAGATTTCAGCAACTTTATCTTTCATCACTGAATTATAACCTAGTAGTGGTACCTATGGGGGAGGGGTTCATGATAGAGTGGTATTAAATGTCTTTTTGATGGATTTGATAGAATTTTGAGGTAATCAATAGTTATGACTACATGATTTGGTATAGATATGTTTTTAGATAACATCTGCATGTGATTTCCTTTGAGTTGAATGAGGGGCCATTCAGTTTACTAACACTACTAAGAGAATTCATGAAATTTTCAAGGTATATACATAGTAAAGAATCATGAATATTTCTGATTTTTTTTAATATTATAATTTGGTAAACATTGGGATTATGTTGAACTTTAATTAACAAGTTAATATTAAATATTCCACATTAGATGTTTAGAAATCGCTATTTTTTTTTATTTTGTAGTTATAGCTCTAGTTTGATGCCCTCATCTGATTCACAACAATGATATTTTATAGGAAATGATAGTATAATAATAAAGTGTTTAAGTCAATTATGATGGCAGTTGGAGAAGAAAAATATTAGTGTTTTATCATCAAATTTTGGATAAGTATAATATATACATTTTGGATTACTTTATAGAATACTTGTTGGATAAGGTGTATATAGACAACAATTAGATATGTTATCAGATATAGGGATGCGTTTTTTGGGTTTGGATGATCCTATGTGGTGTATCCAAAAAGTGGAGGATCTTATTCCTTATGTATCAAAATGTTTCATCTATTTCAAGGGAGATGTTTTGGGATAAGTTTTGGGCTGTGTTTTTTTCCTATACTCTAAAGTAATCCAATCACTAGGTTCTTCATACCATTTTTTAAGGGGTTATAGTGAGTGCTAATTTGGGATAAAATTCAAGACCACTCTCTAATATATTTTAGACCTGTTTCATAATTAAGAGTCATCGGTGAGGAATTTTTAGGAGGCCTTACATTCATTTATCCATCAATAATTCATCAAATTTATATTATTGACATATATAAAGGTTTTGGAGGGAGAAGAGTTGTGTGTATGATGTTATCTAGGACTATATCATCATGATGGAGGATTCTTTATGATTCTTTATATAGTAGAGTAATTTTATAGGGTTTCTATTTTATATGAAATAAACATTTTCAGACATCTTGGGGTAGGTCCCATCCCTCAAAATCTTGTTTCATCAGGGATGGTGGAACTCATGAACTTTACATGGGACCAGACATTTTTTTCTTATTGAATCCACAACTAGAAATGGTGATAGTGTCTGAAGTTTTTATGTAGTTAATATGTGACTAGTGTACTACTTAATGTTCCTTCATTTTAGAAATATCATCAGACTAATTTTTATGAGGGTGCTCTAAATTTTTATCAAAATGAGGTTTTTTGGAAGGCATATTAAAAACATGTGAGGTATCTATTACTCAGAGAGAAAATATGTTGGGGAGGTGGTTATCATATGGGTTGAAGTTGATGTAAAGCTGATCATTACCTGTTTCAAGCTCTAAAGTTACTAGTTCCTGGGAAGTCATGTGTCATTCGGGGTTCCCTTTTCCAATTTTCTACTTGGGTTCATGATATATTCAATTTAGTATTTATGTACACAATTATATCACTTTACCCATCCTGTGCATTGGTACATGAGTTAAATAGGGTTTTAGTGCCTTTGGAATTGACTATTCTAATTAGATATCGAAACTATATATATGAATTATATAGAGATTGGGATATGTTTTTAAATATTTTCAAAAAACATCATCCTCGACATATACTATATTTCTTTGGTTGATGATATTGTAGATTTTTTTGTGGTAGGTTTTTTATATGATGTTGATATGATGTTCGAAATTTTTTTTAGTGAGTGAGACCCTTGGATGTTTGATATGCATATTTAACCCTAATCATCTTTGATAACAAATTTGATGATGAGTTCATCAATGGTTCTAAAGATGGTGTTTCCTAGGGTTGTATAAGAGTACTATGATATCATTCATAAGGATTGTGTGGAGTTAAGACCTTGATGAGAGATCAAGTTTCAGATATAGATACTATTAAAATATTACACCATATCAATGTCTTTATATTGAATGTCTACTTTTGAGTTTTGGGAGTTGTACACCATATCAATGTCTTTATATTGAATGTCTACTTTTGAGTTTTGGGAGTTGTTCATTTAGATCAATGATCTTTTATAGTAAGGATTTGTTCATCAGAACATGTTATCTTAGGGTGTTTTGGTTCTGTTTACGATTGTGGATGAAGGAGGTTTGTGATTGTGTGTCAGTTATCAACACTCAAATTACGTGAAGTTATAAATACATATCTTCTTCCATGGATTTATGACTTGTTTAATGTACTTACTATAGATAGTTTTTTCTAAAAATTATTATATAGTCGGGGTATCATCATATGAGATTAAAGGACAAAGATATAATTGATTATACTTTTTTATTTTCTTAAATTCATTAAAAATTCATTATATTGTTTTTTAGTATAAAATAATATTCATCTAGGGTCATTGGATTGATGAACATAGAGTTCCAATAGTTTTTTGACTAGTTAATGGTGGCTTCCATTGATAATATCCTTATGCACTCTGCATTAGAGGATTATATCATACAGAATCTAGAGCAAGTGTGGAATCTTCTTCACAATCATCTTATATTTGGGATGTATTCAAAGTGTGAGTTATGGGCTTGGAATTTTTTTCATATATCATGTCATGTACCATCATTTTATTTTCATCGATCCATTAAAGTTCAAGGCAGTTGTCTCTTGGGAAGCCCCCATGAATAATGTAGAGTTATAGAGTTTCCACTATAATCCAAGCTATTATATGTGGTTCATATCAAATGTATCTTGGATTGAGACACCTCTGACATCCTTGACTAGAATGTGTAATGCATTGTTATAGATAAAACAGTGTTTGGTAGCTTTCGAGTCCCTAAAGGAGTAGATAGCCAACACTCTAGTCCATTATCTTCTTGAATAGGGAGATAAGTTTCTGGTTTTTTTATAATTTAAATGTTTTTTATGAAGTGTCTTCATGAATTATGGATTGGTAGTTTCATATCAGCATCACTAATTATGTCAGCATGAATGTAAAAATATACAAATGACCCCAATTTGGAAGAAATTTTTTTCCATGAATTTGAGGTGACATTACTGAATCAGTTAGAATTTTTTGGTTTTCATCGATCACAAGAGCCAACAGTATATCATCTCCCAGTGTGACATAAAATGTTAAAGTGGTAGTTGGTGGATTTTTTATAGGATTAAAACATTGAGATTTTCTATACCATGGAAAATGGTAATGTTGTAGGTAATTTTCTAAGAAGGATATAACATATAGATTTTATGTATGGATTGGAATATTCTTATATAGTTATAGAATATATCTATATCTTGTATATCTCAATTGGGTTAGTCAGTGTTAGAGGATTATTTTTTTATTTGATGGTGTTATATCATTTTGTGAAACATGTATAGGAGTCATATATGGGAGACTTTGAGGTAGTGGTTTGGTGAAATCTAGTTTTTTTATTCCTTTGATGGTTGTTCTGAGGATGATAAGCACTAGTTTTTATTCTATTGGAGGATTATAATTACATAAGTGGTGTGTGAATGGGTTCTCTGTGATTCATATAGTTCAATCTTAACAGTAAAACAGGTCATGGATGTCACGACCCGTCCTCGGGGCCCGTGCCATGACTACCCCAAGCCCGCCTTCCATAGGCCAGGGGCAGGCGACTAGCACCAAAGGTGTAAAATACCGATAACTGGGAAGGAATTGCCTTTATAAAAGAAAAAATCACCACAGAGTACAAGCGGAAGAAAAACACTAAGTACAAAAGAAATGATGAAAAGTAAATGGGCCATAATACAAACCCAAAAGAAAGTACGACTACAACTGAACAAGGTACAAAAACAAAAAGACAAACAGCTGGAAGAAGGAAGCAGCTCCTGGGTCGTCCTCATCGGATCCTACCTGAAGGGTAGGTACAGATAGCGCAGCTCTTGGTCATCCACCACGGATCCTACCTGAAGGGTAGGTATAGATAGCCTCCTCCACGCTCTCGTCCGTCAACCTCCTCTGTGAGTCGTCACGTTGTGTAGTCCACCTCTGGGAACTGACTCGTCGTGTAGTCCACCTCTGGGTACTGACTCGTCATGTAGTCCACCTCCGGGTACCGACCAGTCCTCGAACACTCAGCCTCCGTCAGCACTGCCCGTCATCTACAACCAACACAACGAGGTGCGGGCATAGCCCGTGCAGGGGTGAGTATAATGATACTCAGTAGGGACCCTGAGACCCTCAAGGTCTCACTAAACCAACAAGGATAACCACAAGAAGATCTCAACAGATAACCTCTACTTAGATATATTCCCATACATATACCTAAGTTATCAAGTAACCCATCTTAATCATGAGGTAAACACAAAGGTCAAAAGTCTCAGCTCAACCAGGATTTTCATTATCGAAACCATAACTGCTGAAGAGATTCCTCTCTAGAGTGTAAAGTGGTCCTGTCACGACTCTGAGGTACTGCTCACTAACCTAAGACTGCTGAGGTACTCCTCCTGTCGAGTACCGCGGGCCTGCCACCTCACACAGTAGTGCTTCCCGCCGGGGTCTGCCACCTAAACACAGTAGTGCTCCCCCTCATAGCCTACAGAGGTACTCCTCCTGTCGAGTACCGTGGGTCTGCCACATCACATAGTAGTGCTCCTCCACTGTGGGTCTGCCACCTCACAAAGTAGTGCTCCCCACTGGGCTACGTAAGTCACTCCGAATCGAATCGGACAAGCAGTCTTCAGGTCTCTGCCGACTACACGGTCTCCGTACTCCGTACGCTCGTCTCTGGAGGGTCCACTCCACGAGCTACAAGTCGATACTCCAAGTATCTCAAAGTCCCACGAAGAAGTATCTCAAAGGTCCTACTCGTCATAGGGGTCTCAACGCAACAGACGACGCGTCAATCGGACGCCCGGTCTGTGAGTTATTACCCTTTTCATCCCAGGGGCCCGGTTGGTTTTGTAAGCGAACCAACCCGGCCGTATCTCAACTGTACCCCGAACTCCCATAAGGTATACTCATAGGGACCGTTTCTCGACGAGATCAACAACGCCACTGACGGTTCGTCAAACTGATGTCCTGTCTGAAAGATATCATCTTTTTTCGTTCCAGGGTCTCAGTTGGATTTCGGGTACAATCCAACCCGGCTATAACCCAACTGCATCCAAAACTCGGGCGGAGGATGCCAAAAGTTCCGTATCGACAACAGGAACACAACGAGACAGATAGTGCTTCAATCGGGCGCCCGGCCTGTGAGTTATTAGACTTTTCGTCCCAGGGGCCCGATTGGTTTCGTAAGCGAACCAACCCAGCCGTATCTCAACTGTACCCCGAACACCCATAGGGTATACTCATAGGGACTGTTTCTTGATGAGATCAACAACGCCGCTGACGGTTCATCAAACAGACGACCTGTCTGGATGTTATTGGCTTTTTCGTTCCAGGGGCCCAGTTGGTTTCATTAGCGAACCAACCCGACCGCACTCCGACGGCATCCAAACGTTGAGCGGAGTAAGCCAAAAGATCCGTCTCACTTAGAGGAATCCATCAAAGTCGGCGGCACGTCAATCGGACCTCCGGAGCTTAAGATATAAGTGTTTCTGCTCCGAGGGCCCGGTTGGTTTCGTATCCAAACCAACCTGGCCGAACACAAAGTAATCTGAAACCTTGAGTGCGATATACCGAAACGACCATCTCGATCCAAGGATCACGTTTCCGCTGACGTCGAATCGTTTGGAGGCCATTAGCTCATGTTAGGGGCATTTGACCAAAAGTGGTCCGAAAACGGGGGTCTGGGCCTAGGCCGACCCAGGCCGACCCCCCCTGGGTCGGCCCGAACCGGGTCGGCCCGACCCGGGTCCGACCCGGACCGGCCCGGCGCGGTCCGGTTTGGTCCGGCCCGACTGGCTGGCCGTGGCTCGGCCAGCGTGGCTGAGCGGACATCGCGGGTGGGGTGCACGGCTCCCCTGCACTTTGCCGCTGATTGAGGCCGACGGCGAACCGTCGGCCGCCTTCCGCAGACCACCAGACGCGCTCCGATGGTCTGTTTTTCCTACTGTCTTTGCCTATGGTCCTCCCGGGACCCGACCTTCACTGCGGAGGCCTCAAAATCACCTTGCGGCCTCATTTGTCGTCGCTCGTCGATCCACACATCAATAAAAAATCAGCAGAGGGTTGTCGGGCCATGTTCGTTTGGCCCGCACCCTCTGCATTAGATAATATCAACGGGATAATTTATTCAACACATGAAACAACAATTTTAATAAATTAAAATTGTTCATATGAAACTGGTTCTTTAATTTTAAAGAAATGTTCACAGGAATATAAAGGTATTTCCAAAATAAAAATCCCTACCTCGTCAAGTCATCGCACGCGGGTTCTTCGCGAATTTGATCGCCGCGGAAGGAGGCGATCGTCGCATCGCGGAAGGCGTCGCATTGTCGTGGAAGGGCATCGCGTCGTCTTGGAATGGCGTTGCGTCGTCGAACTCCGAGGTTCAAGAACAAAAAGATTTAACTAATAATAATTAAATCCGTGCGTTGATAAAAAAACACAAAGGAGTTCACAAAGGAACCTGAAATCTCTTACCTCCAACAAATGATTTAAGATTTCGTTGTGGAGGAAGGAACGTCGTAGAAGAGGAAACGTCAGCGTCGCGGCACACGACGTCGCGTCGTCGACCTCCGCGGTTTTGGCATTCTTCATCGGAGGCCGGCGTTCTTCGCGTTCTTCACATTCTTCACGTTCTTCGCGAAGAAGGGTGAAGGCACGAGAATTCTGTCAAAGGTCTCCCAACGTGAAATCCTCAAGATGTGGTGTTGGTCTTATTTTATTACTACGCCAACGGATTTCAAACCGGTTAAGAAAGGAATAAAGAGATAAGTAACGACCCATTAATTCGTAGAATTAATTCAACGAAATAAACCGCCCAATTAATTCAACGAAAAAAACCACCCAATTAATTGGTGCGTTTTAAAATTAAGAAAACGCGTCAGTTGACTTTCATAATGACGGGTTTTTTCGGGTGCGTAACTTAGCGGAAAAGAAACTGTGGGGCTCGTGCGGGTCCCACCTCACAAATATCCTACCAAGAGGGTAGGATATTTTTTTGGATAGCACCCTATCCGCAACAACTCACCTTAAGCTACTTTAAGTGCCTTCAAGTGGCTTCCAAGCGGCTTAAGTGAAATAAAATAAAGTTTGTCATACAATTTACTTTATTTCATAACTTTAAGCCCAAAAATTAAAAACCACACCCGAGCAAACGCAACTCCAGAAGAGGTGTTTATAAGAAATTATCGGCGCTGTGATTCCATTGGTGCCCTCGGAATTCGATTCCAAGCACCGGTTCAAAAGTTAGAAAAACCCGCTCATCCGTTCACTGAACGTACCCGAGCCAAACTTCGGAAAATGATTCCGGGCACACCGGGCCTCGAAATCAGGTGCCGTCAGAAACTGTGTTCTTGTATATTTCCAAATAAAATTAAGAAAAACAATTTCCTTGGAATTTACTGGTCTTTACATTACTCCCACCACAGGGCTTTACGTCCCTGTAAAGATTCACCACAAACTTAGGGATACAAAGGCGGTACTGAGCACGCATCTGAGCCTTCTGCTCCCATGTGCTCACCTGGAGGTTCCCGTGCTGCCAAAGAAAGTGCACCAGAGGAATCGATCATCCCCGTAGGATCCGATCCTGCCGATCCTTGATCCCCACTAGAACATCTGTGGAAGTAACCCCATCTCCATTGTCCTGCTCCTCATGGTCGATGATATGCGAAGGGTCGAGCATGTATCTCCTCAGTTGAGATACCTGGAAAACATCGTGCTCCTAGTGCAACTGAGGTGGATGGGTAATGCGGTAAACCACCTCACCTACCCAACTGAGGACCTAGAAAGGTCCGTTGAACCTCGGAGATAAGTTGCCTCCCTGGCCACATCCCCGTAAACCTCGTCGAGGTGAGACCCGTAAGAAGACGTGGTCGTCATCCTCTTACTCCAGAGGTCTCCATTTTCTATTATAACTGAAACTCAAAACGATTGCTGCTACGAGGGTAAGGTTGACCGACTCAAGAGTGATCGGTCGCACCCTCCTGTGCAAGAGTTACCCTGCGCTGCCTGGGGTTTCCTTTTTCGCCGACCAAGGAAAACTCATCCTGATGTCGTAGTTAAACTACAACCTTTTTCCCTAATACTGTCAATTTGTGTATGAACTGTGATTTCCCAGTCCATACTCAAACCAACGTCGTAAGGCCTCGATGCTGCCACCAAGAGATTTCAACCAAAACTCTCGCCTCGAGGATCTGACCACACCGTCGGCGTAAGTGTGATTATCGAGTCTCCTCCCAAGGTATCTCCAGATGTGAGGGTCAAGTCCACGGCTTACCGGAAACTCTAGGTCTGGAAGAAGATTTGTGAAAGCAAGGAATGATTCATATCGACGTCCATTACTACAGCAGCTAGTAGTGGACACAGACTGTCCATTGAATCATTTCTAGAGCCATTGGGTCACACTCCTTGACCGCAAGCAGCCACACTCTTCCACCGCCCTCCAACCACCTGAGCCTGGCAGGGATAACTAAGGCAGGTGGTTGTAGCATGTTAAGATGTACACCACCTCATACTACTCTCCTAGCACTGCCTCCACGTCTTCTGCTTCACAGACTCATCTATCCTTAAAGCTTCCACTTCTTGAAACATTTAACACGCCCGGGTCTCTAAGACTAGCACCGGTTTCATGTTTCTTACTGCACTGTGCAGTCTTCATCTGCTCTTGGATGACCTGGACCTTCTTTAGTCTCCCAAGAGATGCTATGATTTCTTCTTTTCCAATAAAAGAAATCCAGTCTCCTCCCCTGGATGAACCACATTCGTGGCCTAATACAGTCAATCCTGACATGAATGATGCATTCATGCCATGGATGATGTCTTAAGGCCTCGACGTAACTACCATGAGATCCAACTGTCACTCTCGCCTCCAAGGTTCGAGTCACACTATCGACATCAGTGTGAGGTCACTGGGTATCCTCCAGTAGAAATCTCGAAAGTGAGGGTCAAGTCAACAGTCTTAACTGGAACCTCTTAGTAACAACACAAAAGAGGACAGGAATGAAAACATCACAAAGGTATGCGTCTTTTATTATTGCAGCTCATAATACAAGGATGCTACACAATAGCAACAAGGAACTAGAAGTATAAAGGACGTATCCACTAGTTCCGCTCCTATCCATCTACTCCAAGAGCTCCATGATCGAAGGCCTCAGCTGCATGAAGCTGAGCTCTCGCATGTCCAGCAACTCCCTGCGGTCGGGGCGGACCTCCTGGTGGTGGTGGTGGCAACACCTCGAAGCGTCGTCCACCACCTACTGCTTGGCCAGCTCCTCTGCCATGGCCGCCTGCTCCTTGCAGTCCGCCCTGATCGAACCTCTGCCTCTGCCTCAGAGGTTCTTCATTTAACTGCTGGTCATCTGCATGGCGGGTCGGACAGTCACGTGCTATGTGACCAATTCCGCCACAGGAGTAACACTTCATGGCAGGTCTGGCTCTATCACTTCTCTTGGTGCCTCGCACTACCGACCCTGAGTCATGCGGTCGACCACCTGTAGGTCTGGTCCTCTTGGACCCCTGCGCCATCTGTCTACTGCCCGCTACAGAAGACTCTGCCGCATGCCGGCTAGTGGTGTGTCTTGCTTCTAGAGACTGGTCAGCAAGGAAACTCTCCACTAAGAGGGCTCACTCCAACACTCCGGTCTACGTCGGAATGTTGTGCGATACAACCAAAGCTGTGATCTCCCGCCTGAGCCCCTACTCAAAGGTTAGGGCCCTGAAGAACGGGTCCCGTACCATATCTGTAGAGTAACGCGAGAGGTCTGTGAATATCACTGAGTACTGCGCCACTGACATGTTGCCCTGCCGCAGCTGAAGTAGCTCTTGTATACGCACCGCTTGAAGGGTGGATGGTACAAAATCTGCCCGGAATAGGCTCTTGAATTCTTCCCATAGAAGTGTTGCCTCGCCATGCATCTAAAGCATCAGGCTCCACCATCTGCCTGCTGCTGCTTGAAGAAGGCTGGCAGCAAGGATCACCATGAAATTTGTCGGCATCCCCACTAGCCTGAAGACTCTCACCACAGCCTCCAGCCAATCCTCAGTCGCCTGCGGGTCCGTCCCTCCCTGGAACCTGGGTGGCCTCTGGCGTTGGAACTCATGCAGTGTGCTCAAGCGACGTGCATCCTCTGCTGCTGGGGCTAGTGGCATCAGTGGCCCAATGGGTAGTAGTACCGCTGGTGCCTCCGCTGGTGCCTCAACTGGGATAGGGCCATGTACTGAGGCCTCGTCGCTCGGCAGGCTGTCAGTACGTACCACTCTCGGGGCTCTAGCTGGTCGTCCACGGGGAGGCATCCTGAAAGAAATAACGTGACACGGTCAAAAGATTATCCCTGGTGAGCTGACCTGGTTTGAGCTAACATTTAAATAAAACTTCTGAAAAACAGACACGAAATCAGTGTTTTCATGCACAAAGTCGGAAATCAATTGCCAGGGTCCTGGTGTGTGGATACGTCGGCCGCCCACACTAACACTGGACTCCCTGAACTGAAAACCACACTCGGTACTCTTAACACTATTGCTTCATAGAAAGAAACATCAAAGATATAAGTTCTGCGGTAGAACCGAAGTCCTCTGATACCAATTTGTCACGACCCGTACTCGGGGCCCGTGCCATGACTACCCCAAGCCCGCCTTCCATAGGCCAGGTGCTAGCGACTAGCACCAAAGGCGTAAAATCCCGATAACTGCGAAGGAATTTCCTTTATAAAAGAAAACAATCACCACAGAGTTAAAGCGGAAGAAAAACACTAAGTACAAAAGAAATGCTGAAAAGTAAATGGGCCAGAATACAAACCCAAAAGAAAGTACGACTACAACTGAACAAGGTACAACAGCAAAAAGACAAACAGCTAGAAGAAGGAAGTAGCTCCTGGGTTGTCCTCCTTGGATCCTACCTAAAGGGTAGGTACAGATAGCGCAGCTCCTGGTCGTCCACCACGGATCCTACCTGAAGGGTGGGTATAGATAGCCTCCTCCACGCTCTCGTCCGTCAACCTCCTCTGTGAGTCATCATGTCATGTAGTCCACCTCCGGGAACTGACTCTTCGTGTAGTGCACCTTCGGGTACTGACTTATCGTGTAGTCCACCTCCGGGTACCGACCAGTCCTCAAACACTCAGCCTCCGTCAACACTGCCCGTCGTCTGCAACCAACACAACGAGGTGCGGGCATAGCCCGTGCAGGGGTGAGTATAATGATACTCAGTAGGGACCCCGAGACCCTCAAGGTCTCACTAAACCAACAAGGATAACCACAAGAAGATCTCAACAGATAACCTCTACTTAGATATATTCCCATACATATACCTAAGTTATCAAGTAACCCATATCAATCATGAGGTAAACACAAAGGTTAAAAGTCTCAGCTCAACCAGGATTTTCATTAGCGAAACCGTAACTGCTGAAGAGCTCCTTCTCTGGAGTGTACAGTGGTCCTGTCACGACTCCGAGGTACTGCTCACTAACCTAAGACTGCTGAGGTACTCCTCCTGTCGTGTACCGCGGGCCTACCACCTCACAGAGTAGTGCTTCCCGCCGGGGTCTGCCACCCAAACATAGTAGTGCTCCCCCCTCATAACCTACAGAGGTACTCCTCCTGTCGAGTACCGCGGGTCTGCCACCTCGCATAGTAGTGCTCCTCCTCTGTGGGTCTGCCACCTCACAAAGTAGTGCTCCCCACTAGGCTACGTAAGTCACTCCGAATCGAATCGGACAAGCTGTCTTTAGGTCTCTGCCAGCTACACGGTCTCCGTACTCTGTACGCCTTTCTCTGGGAGGGTCTGCTCCATGAGCTACAAGTCGATACTCCAAGTATCTCAATGTCCCATGAAGAAGTATCTCAAAGGACCTCCTCGTCATAGGGGTCTCAATGCAACAGACGGCGCGTCAATCGGACGCTCGGTCTGTGAGTTATTCGCCTTTTCGTCCCAGGGGCCCGGTTGGTTTCGTAAGCGAACCAACCCGGCCGTATCTCAACTGTACCCTGAACTCCCATAGGGTATACTCATAGGGACCGTTTCTCAACGAGATCAACAACGCCGCTGACGGTTCGTCAAACGGACGTCATGTCTGAAAGATATCATCTTTTTCTGTTCCAGGGGCCCGGTTGGATTTCGGCTACAATCCAACCCGGCTATAACCCAACTGCATCCAAAACTCGGGCGGAGGATGCCAAAAGTTCCGTATCGACAACAAGAATGCAACGAGACAGACGGTGGGTCAATCGGACGTCTGGCCTGTGAGTTGTTAGCCTTTTCATCCCAGGGGCCCGGTTGGTTTCGTAAGCGAACCAACCCGGCCGTATCTCAACTATACCCCAAACTCCCATAGGGTATACTCATAGGGACCGTTTCTCGATGAGATCAACAACGCCGCTGACGGTTCGTCAAACGGACGACCTGTCTGGAAGTTATTGGCTTTTTTGTTCCAGGGGCCCGGTTGGTTTCGTGAGCGAACCAACCTGACCGCACTCCGACGGCATCCAAACCTCGAGCGAGGTAAGCCAAAAGATCTGTCTCACTTAGAGGAATCCATAAAAGTTGACGGCACGTCAATCGGACATCCGGAGCTTAACATATAAGTGTTTCCGCTCCAAGGGCCCGGGTGGTTTCGTATCCGAACCAACCCGGCCGAACCCAAAGTAATCTGAAACCTTGAGTGTGATATACCGAAACGACTGTCTCGATCCAAGGATCGCGTTGCCACTGACGTCGAGTCTTTTAGAGGTCTGTAGGTCATGTTACGGGCATTTGACCAAAAGTGGTCTGAAAATGGGGGTCTGGGCCCGGGCCGACCCCCCCTGGGTCGGCCCGGCCCGACGCGGTCCGGTTCGTTCCGGCCCGACCGGCCGGCCGCGGCTCGGCCAGCGCGGCCGAGCGGACACCGCGGGCGGGGTGCGCGGATCCCCTGCCCTTCGCCGCTGATTGAGGTCGGCAGCGAACCGCCGGCCGCCTCCCTTCTGGCGGCGCGCCGCCACCGCCGGTCGCCGGCGCCGGTGCCGCCTTCCGCGGACCACCAGACGCGCTCCGATGGTCCGTTTCTCCTGCCGTCTTCACCTATGGTCCTCCCGGGACCCGACCTTCACTACGGAGGCCTCAAAATCACCTTTCGGCCTCGTTTGTCGTCGCTCGTCGATCCACACATCAATAAACAATCTGCGAAGGGTTGTCGGGCCGTGTTCTTTTGGCCCGCACCCTCCGCGTTAGATAATATCAACGGGAGAATTCATTCAACACATGAAACAACAATTTTAATAAATTAAAATTGTTCATATGAAATTGGTTCTTTAATTTTAAAGAAACGTTCACGGGAATATAAAGGTATTTTCAAAATAAAAATCCCTACCTCGTCAAGTCGTCGCACACGGGTTCTTCGTGGATTTGATCGCCGCGGAAGGAGGCGATCGTCGCGTCGCGGAAGGCGTCGCGTTGTCGAAATCCGAGGTTGAAGAACAAAAAGACTTAATTAATAATAATTAAATCCGTGCGTTGATAAAAAAACACAAAGGAGTTCAAAAAGGAACCTGAAATCTCTTACCTCCAACAGATGATTGAAGATTTCATTACGGAGGAAGGAACGTCGCAGAAGAGAAAACGTCGGCGTCGTGGCACACGACGTCGCGTCGTCGATCTCCGCAGTTTCGGCGTTCTTCGTCGGAGGCCGGCGTTCTTCGCGTTCTTCGCTTTCTTCGCATTCTTCGTGAAGAAGGGTGAAGGCACAAGTATTCTGTCAAAGGTCTCCCAACGTGAAATCCTCAAGATGTGGCGTTGGTCTTATTTTATTACTACGCCAATGGATTTCAAACCGGTTAAGAAACGAATAAAGAGATAAGTAACGACCCATTAATTCGTAGGATTAATTCAACGAAATAAACCACCCAATTAATTCAACGAAGAAACCCTCCCAATTAATTGGTGCATTAAGAAATTAAGAAAACGCGTCAGTTGACTTTCATAATGACGGGTTTTCACGGGTGTGTTACTTAGCGGAAAAGAAACGGTGGGGCTCGTGCGGGTCCCACCTCACAAATATCCTACCAAGAGGGTAGGATATTTATTTTGGATAGCACCCTATCCGCAACAACTCAGCTTAAGCTGCTTTAAGTGGCTTCAAGTGGATTCCAAGTGGCTTAAATGAAGTAAAATAAAGTTTGTCGTACAATTTATTTTATTTCATAACTTTAAGCCCAAAAATTAAAAACCACACCCGAGAAAACGCAACTCCGGAAGAGGTGTTTCTAAGAAATTACCGGTGCTGTGATTCCATCGGTGCCCTCAGAATTTTATTCCGAGCACCGGTTCAAAAGGTAGAAAAACCCGCTCGTCCGTTAACTGAACGTACCTGAGGCAAACTTCGGAAAATGATTCTAGGCACACCAAGCCTCGGAATCAGGTGCCGTCAGAAACTGCGTTCTTGTAAAATTCTAAATAAAATTAAGAAAAAAAAATTCCTTGGAATTTACAGGTATTTACAGTGGAAATGATGTATCATGCTCTAATTCATCATTATTTGTGGTCTGGTTTGAAGAATTCAGTTGTGATCATGGAGTTAATCACAATGGATGATTTGTTGAGGTAGTATTTAGATGAAGTGTTGAGGATCTCAAGAGTGTTGAGGATGATCATCATTGATAGTTATCCTCATTTTACCTCCATGGCATGGATAGATCTTAGAAAAATGAATCACTCTTGTGAAGTAGAAGAACATTTCATCCATTGAAGGATACATGGATAGAGAAGACTATATCGGAACATAAAGACATGTTGTGTGCATGTTTCTTATATTTTGGAGGTTCAGAGGTGTATAACCTACCATTAGTCTAGTTTTCTTATATTTTTATTTTTCACACCACCATTGGTATGGAACTATTTGAATCATTTTGTAGTTTTAAATTTCAATATTACATATGCTATAATGGGGTTGGAGAGTTACTAATTCTCATGTTGGAACTAGTTCTGATCATAAGATAGATGGTTCTGGTGATTCATCCCAGGATGAAGGTAGTGTGAGATCGTTGAAATTCCTATGAATACCATAGGAGGATACCATTGAATTTCATCATTGGAGATCATGTGTTTTTAATGGTTTCTCCTTGTAATTGATAATGAAGTCGTGCTCATGGGAGTAATATTTCTCCATAGTTTTTTTTGTCATTTCAAGTTGTTAGAATGTGAAGGAGTGGTTGTATATCAGATATAACTTCCCCCATAGATGATCTAGATTCAAGACGTATTTTATGTATTGTCGAATTTTCACGATATTCATGGAAACTCTAAAGTCATGGATTGGTGTGGGATAAAAGTTTATTATTTTTTGACCATCCTGGAGAAAATTATGGAAATCCAATACCACCTTGAGAAGGTGATTCCCTAGCATCATATTTCATTAAATCATGACTTACGAAGACATTGTGGCTTGGACAATAGTAAATTGGAACATGAGTTACATATATTCTCTTAGAATCCTAATTTTATTATTCTTATTTCTACTTTTTTAAATATTCTTATTAATTATGACCATTATCCAATTTTTGAGATGATTTTCTCTCTTCCATGATAACTTTTTAGTGGGTTTTCACTTTTTTAATAGGTATCTCCTATACGATAAATTTCGAGATCTTAATGTTTTAATTTCATGGATTTGTACCTTATCCCTTTGAGATATGTGGTTGTACCATTGTGTTAGTCATATTATTGGGAGTTATTATATAGGGTGGCTCCTTGGATGCCCCATTTTCATACCTTCTATATCAGATTTGTTTTAATTTTCAAGGATGAGTGACAGATGCCTATTTTTATACAAATTTTTGTGTTTTCAGATGATTTTTAATGTTTTTAATAGAAATATTCATATAATTTATTACATATATGAAATTACATAATTAACAAATAAAAAGTTAAAAAGGATCTAAAATAATAAATAATTCTAAATTTTGAATATCTATTTAAATGTATATTTGTTTTATGAATCTTTCATGTGTTTATAAAATTCAATTGTAATATAATGTTACAAGTCAGGATAGACCTCATTCAAGGCCAATAAGACACATATCTGGACCATAAGAAGCCAACTATCCAAGACATCCATGGCCTATCTCACTAAAACTAGTATGTGGGATCCCATGAGCACAGATTAGGGAAAACAATAGATGAGCTTTGTAGCTTGACATGACCAATTGCATGAGTGTTTGTGTGTGTTTTTGTGTATTGGGAGTTCATCCCCATATTTGGCTTCTAAACTAGGGATGGAATGTGATTCATTCTAAATTATGATCTTGAAACCCGCACTTGTTATTTATTTATTTTAGATTTAGTGGTGTAATATTCCCCATTTAAAAAAACCAATATCCCCATATCCCATTCTCATATACCCCCACTAAGACATTTCCCAACCACCACCTAGTTACTACTTAATGCCTCTATTACCCTTACCTTTTACATCTACTATCTCTAGTCACTTGAAAACCCCCATAATAGTATCCATAGAATCTTTAAATCAAGCTATTACCACATTTTAAGGCCCCAAAACACCACGGAACAACTTCGGGGCCTTAGAAAACAACCCATAAGCTCAAATTTAAGGATGAGACACCATGCATGATGAGATAATCTTCATTTGTACACTTTGATGTCTAGATGAATCAAGGAGCGATGATGCACCATAAGAGACCACCACTATAGCATAGAGTCACCACTAATAGAGGGATTTGGTGCATCCACATGCCATGAAACCTACATGACCTATGCATGTGTGTGAGGAGTTGTCTGCACCACAGACGATCTCATCATATCTATGTGATATATTTTCATTTCTCTATTCAAACCGCGATCCAATTGTGAAAATAATGGAAAATTAAACTAAGGTTGAATGAATATTTTTTATAATGAAATAAAAAAAGGAATTCTCCCTCTATAAATATGTATTCTGACCCACTACCAAGACAGAATGCATAAACTAGATTTGAGGGAGGCTAAACATTAGTAGGTTTATATTTCTCCATTATTTTTTTATTACTCATTTTATATTTAGATCTAATTTTTCTATTGTTTTAGTTTCATATTTTTTTTATTCTAAGTGTAATTGATTATATTTAATCTAAGTTTTCATCCATTTATTCTTATTATTTTTATTATTTTTCATCTAATTCTTCAGCTAGTTGTTCTTATTCTTTATATTATTAATCCATTCATGTTGTTTCTATTCTTCCCACTTTATTTTTAGTTTATTTTTATTATTTATCTAATTATTTATATCTATTGTTTCTTCTTTCAAAATTATTTTTCTTTTCTTCCCTTCTTCACATTCTTCAACTAAGTGGCTTATTACTCCCAATAATCAGAGGCAGACCCGAGGCTTGTCCTTAGGGATGAATTGGGTGATTTGGAATTATATAGTTATTTTGATTAATGTTTTTATTTGTATTTGTGTGTAATTAAATTGACATTAATGAGTGTGATTATTTTCCCCTATGAAATGGATCTTTTCATCCATTATTTTCTTTTATTTGTATATTAATCATTTATACTATTGAACACATGTTCTTTATATTGTGTAGATGACCCGTTCAATGGATGAATTGGCATGTTATTGATTTAATATAAATAAGTTTTTATACTATTAATTAAGGTGTTACATCAACTAGGATTATATGAGGAGATGGAATTTAAATTTATTATTAATTCGATATTCTAAAATAAGTAAATGAAATATTTGTATTTTATACATGAGTATTTATAATTTATTTATACAAAAGAGATTTAAAACAATATAAAATGGATAATTATGTTACCCGAGACTAAAGCTAAAATCTGATTATTTTTTTATAATATCATATTTTAATAAATGATATTTTTGTTTTCTTTTATTTCAATTCATTTTTCTTTGAAAATATTTATTTATCATTAATAAATAATGAAATGAAAAAAATAAATAGGTTTGGTTTATTAGAAAATACTGGGTAGAAAAATATGAATCTCCTAAAGTGACATGACTGTGTTCATCCACCATGTTGCACTAGGAAATCATAGAAATTAGGGTTTTCACACCCCATGATTGGTGTTCATCAAAAAGGGTATCATTTCTAGGGATCTAATTAGTAGTTTTATTTCTATATCCATTTCTCACATTATAAATAGTTTTTAATTTATTTAATAAATTTTCTGAAAAACAATCCATGAAGTATCATAACACACCATATTTATATGAATGGAAAAAAACTACTCTCAAGTTTAGTAACAATAATAAGATGATTTTAGAAATGAATTAAATGATAAGACTCAAAGGATTAAAATAATGATAGCGTTTCTTAATTATATAAATGGTTAAAATAGACCATCGCTACCTCAACTAACCTAAACCTAAACTAGAGGATGAACCCATTTTCTTTCCCAATATTTCTAAAGTCCTCCATGAATTTGGGGCCACACAGGAGGAGTATCTAGATCCCAGTGATATAAAATATCATATTTAATAGTACCATGATGACATATAGAGTGATGATATGGTCTCATGTGCTGATGTGAACATGATATAGCAACAATATAAAGATATATTGTAGAGTGATTTGGTAGTTGATGAAATTAAAATTGATTTCTCTTTCACCAAAGTAGAAAAACTAGCACCTCTCTACATGAATCTTGTATTAGTAGAATTTGAAACCACTTATTTGTTGAAATTTTAAAATATTTTAATGAGATTACCTATATACCTCCATATTCTAAAATCAGAATTCAATACGTACATAACTTTGAAGAAGAGATTCATTTTGAACTAATAAAGCGAGATTGTATTTTTCTAAATTCTATTTCATGTAATTTTAATCAACGTGAATTGAGTATTAACTCCGACAATATTCAATTTTCAGATTCTTGTAATCTTTATCTTATCCCAGGGAATGATTAAGAATAATCAATTTCTTCTCTATGGAAACGTATATAACTCTCATATTTTATTGAAAATTAACTATAGGAAAACCATATAGAGATATATGCATCTTAGCCTATGGAAACTGAGATAGGGGAACATCACCATATAATAGTGATTTTTTTTTATTATTCTTGTATTAATATTTCCAATTTAAAATATATTATAAACATCCCTTTTTCATTCAATTAATTCATCCCAAATTGATAAATACATGGACAGGATGGAGGAGGTTCTGAAAGTATCAACCAAGATGGATCAAGATCCATACATCATCCTACCCCCACAATGTAAGATATACCTTACTATTAAGGGTGTAGATTGGTGTAATGTATACAAGTAATATTAACCAAAAAAGTATAAGTGGAATCTTTGAAGAGACAAATTTTATGTTTTCAATCTATTAATCTCTACCCACCTACTGACTATACATAATATTTTGAACTTCCCTTCTAGAGGTAGTAAAAATCTAGGTCCCACTACGGTGATTAAACCAACACATATCCTTTATTTTCATTTTTTGATATTGATTTTAATTTACTTTATAATAATAAGTTTAGAATACATCCTTAATACATTTTATTTTTTATCTTTAATGGAATGATCCTCATTTATAATTAATTGATTTAATTTTTTTGGCACATGATGGAACAATGATACCTCCAAATGACATGGAGAATATAATACTTATTCTTCTTATTAATAGGGTGTTCATTCTTATATAATCTATCATTAAAATCCCTGAATATTTATCGAAAAATTATTTATATGATTTATATTACATTAGATATGGTAAATTGAAAATATTATTCCTATACATGAATCTATTGCTTTACTTGATTTATCTATGAGACATTACATTCTTAGAAACCCTTTAATTCAATGTTTTATATTTTAATGATAATATGATTGAATTAATTATAATGATACTGAATGAGTAAGGTAGATAAATTAATTATTAGACTGAAACATGGATATTAAACTAACTACACATGAATTGATGGAATTGGTTTATTGATTTAAATGAAATTTCCCAACCATTTTTCATTGTTCTATTTTTTGAAATTCATATGTATTGATTTTTTATTATTAGACATTACCTAAGTTATTGAACCAAATAATATATTCTATTCCTAAGAGGATTTATAGAACAATTTTTTTATTTTTTATCTTGATCATATTTCTTGAATTGTCTTGGGGAATCCCACATTCAATAACTATCAGTGGGAATTTTATTAGTTAATATCCTTGAAAAAATCATTTTAAATGATTGATTCATTTTCATTGATAATTCATTATCCGTTATAACACATTATACAGTTTTCCAAGTTTATCTAGTAGATAAAATGTGTTAACTTGTTAGGGATGAACAATATTTGAATACATTTTTATTCACTACCATCCACTTAGTTGTTTTTTTGATATTTTAGTGTAGAAGTGTTGTGTGAGGGAATTCCTTGTGAAAGTGATGCACTGAATTTTAAGAAAAACGTTTGGGGGTTTTATTTTTGGGTATTTATAATGGTTTTTTATTTATTCATCAGACTTTAATTACTTATATTCATGAAAAACAAATTAAAAAAATAAAGGAATGGGTTGTGACTTAGAAGAATAAAAAAATAACATTGACAGAATGATGATTTGCATCATATGTAATTAAGTGGTGGATTTTTGGATCATTCCCTGGATGAATTTGAAAAAAGAGTAAAATATGAAAAATATTTTAAAAATTATATAAAATTAGGGAAAATTGAATAATGTGAATATAATTCAATGTGATTTTATACTAATTATAAATTTTACATTGAGCATGGGAAGTGGGGGTTTCCATTTTCTATGAGATATTTTCATTAAACATTTACTTTTGATATAATCCTTTTTAGTTGAGAGGTTACCTCCTCCTTTGAGACTTAATTATTTCACATAAACACCTATCAACCATAATTCTCACTGTCATTTGAAATATGATTTTAAATTCTTCAAGATTTTTTGTTCCTATTTCATTACTAGGTTCAGAATATAGTTACTTTGAAATTAGATATATGAGGTGCATATTTTCATGATATGATCATAACTCTCATGGAATTTTTATCATGGTTATTGATGAGAAAAATATTTAAAAGTAATTTATATCACTACATTAAATGTTTAATAATAAAAAATTGAGGAACATGAATAAATGAAAGGAAAGGTTACACCATTTTAAAAAGGAAAAATGTTAAAATCTATTGAGTGGTTTTTCCATTGATTTTTTTGAAAATTTAATTAGTAGAATATGTACAACATGAAATTTAATTTTACATATATAATAATTTTTATATTTATTATATAGAATTTTAAATATTTTTAACAATGTTTCCCTCTTAAATTCAATGTTTAGATTTTATTCTTGAGGAAAGACTAGTATAAGAGTAAGGATTTTTTAAGCAGGAATATTTTCATGAAATTATTTAGTGATTTATTAATTATTTTATATAATTATTAATATAAATTCCATTAAATTTCATAATTTTTATCAAATGTATAAATTTATGAATACTAAATTAAAATTTTTCTCAAAGAATAAGGAATTTTAAATTTTTAAATTTTTTTTAATTATGAATATTTCTTAAATAGTTTGGCAAGTGATTTAAAAAATTTATGCGTAGAAAAATTCTTAGCCTCAACATACCCTCAACCATGGATAGAAATATAATTACCATCCCAAAATGGATCATTCATCCAATATATCCATGAGAGATCCCTCAAGAACTTGAATTTGTGATCCAACCAACATAAGTTAGGGAAAATACCGCATAGACCATCTAGGTCAGTACAACCAATTCTATGTGTGTGCATGTCTAATGGGAGTCCATCCTCAGAGAAGGATTATGTGTGTGGGATACAACCTAATTCATTATAATTGATCACAGAACCCCCTCTCTTTTTGGATGTAGGATAACTTTAGTGGGGTATTGTTCCCCACTAACAAAAAATGTTCCATTCATGTACCGCTCACACACACCCTCTCTTCGTCATTTCCCTGTTACTACCTCACGACTGCATCCACACTCATCATTGACCTCTTACATCTAAAGTCAATTGAAAATTTCATGAATATAATTATGGAATCTCAAAATAAATCTTATAGAAACTGTTTATTCCCCAAACCAAAATGTAATAACTCTGGGACATCAGATTACCACCCTTAAACACATTTTGAAGGGTGAGATTCTATGTATGAAGAGATTATTTTAATATGTCCATGTTAAAGGTTGGATGATTCGAGGTCCCATGATATACCATAATACAAAATCACTATACCATAGCATCAACACTTTATGAGGGATGTTGTTCATGTGATGTACCATAACTCATCCACGAGTCGCACATGTTCATGACGAGCTATCTAAACTATTATATATATCTTGATATAAATGGGATATATTTTTCTCACTCAATTCAAATTGAAATCCAAATAATAAAATAAGAAAAAAATAATTCATGGATGATAAGTTTATGGGATAAGGAATGAGAGAAGAAAATATCCTCTATAAATTTGGGTACTCTGCCACTACCAAGAGAGAATTCTCACACCGAAGGAGAAGGATGGCACATACTGGGAAGAAACTACATCTACACTACATTAATTATTTGACTATTTAATTTTATATACATTTTATCTATTTTATTGGTTTTATTTCTTTATTCTTTGTTTTGTTCATTCTATTTATTCAAAAGTGTTCTTCCATTTATTATTATTCTTATTCATTTCATGTTTTTTCTCTTCTTACCACTTATATTTAATTTTATTTGTATTCTTATTTGTATTATTTATCTCTAAATCTTTTTCATTCTATTTTATTTTAATTTTTTCCTTTCATTACAGTATTCCACCATGTGACCTATTAATCTCGACAACTGTAGTCTAACATGAGGCTTACCTCGATGGGGGGTCGGGTGTTCCAAAATTATACAATTAATTTAGTGAATGTTATTATTTCTTTTTTTTGGTGAATTAATATGAAATGTCTGAGTGTGATAATGTTCCACCACAACACGGATATCTACCCCAATTTTTTTCATTTAATTAAATATTTTCTCTCCCTTAAGTTGGATATAATCTCTTCATATTGTGGATTAAAGTTGTTCAGTGGATGAAACATCATACGATAAAGTAGGGTCTTAGAAGGTGTCAAACACTTGATTGAGAAATTTATTCAACCATAATTATAGGAGGAGGAGGACTTGAGATTTATTAGTCATATTGAATCCCATAAACAATAATACAAATATTTTTACATCGTGCATGATATCTCAAAATTGATACATCCAACTAAATTCTAGAACAACAAAAAATATATAATGAAGGAACATGAGACCAAACCTAAAGGATATGTACATTCTTTATAATATCATATTTAATTGAGATTAATTATAGTTTAATTTTATTGAATAAAATTATTCTTCAAAAATATGTATTGTTACCTTCATAAATAATAAAAAAACTAGTTTACGTGATTTAGAAAATAGTTTGTAGAAAACTGTGAAGCTCATCAAGTGACAAGTCCCTAATAGGTAATTGTTCTCCACTAGGAAAACATTTAAATTATATTTTTTCACATCTTATTATAGGTGTGTGTCAGTTATAATTGTTTTATAATCATCTATTATAATTCATTGAACCTTTCCAGCTATTCCATTGTGTTTTCAGGAGGATTAGTGGGGTTGATAGGGTGTTTGGAGGTGTCCCCGAGGATAGAGAGTTGTTTCAAATTTTTAAAGGGTTACCTTTCACTATTGGTGGGTTTGGTTCATACTATTTTGGAATGTTTCTCTTGTTTTGGTTCACTACAGATATGATCACTTCTTTTGGAGCCATTATAGAGTTTTTCTTTTTTCCCTAGTGAGTTCTTATCTGAAATTGGAAATGTAAAATTAATTGGGTAAGAATTGTAATCGTTGTTGTGACCTAGAGGAACTCCTGTATGAAATTGGAAAAAAGGACACAATAGACAATAACCTTATATATTGTGAGCTAATATTGGAATGGAATGGGAAATATTCCCTAGGAGAAGCCATTTTGGAATGGCAGGCTCACGAACACCCTAGATTGGACCAAGCCATGGTGATGGTTGAGGTTGTATTATAAATTCAATAATTATCATCATTCATTAATGAAAATTTTTATTTTAATAGGAAAAACATATATGATGTTATGAGTGGTTGAAAATTCATTTTATCTCATTATTTTACCCTTTTAATTGATCTTCACCCCCTCCCATTGATGTTCATTCAAATTACAAATGATTCTAAAAAAGCTAGGGTGTAGATGGATATTATCTTATTTTTAGGCTCCATTAATAGAAATATTTTCTTTTTAATGTTATTTATACATCCCTTATAATCCTGTGATATTATGCATGTGGAATCTTACCCCTAATTCAAGAAGAATTGAATTTTATTGGTTTAAGGTACCATTTTCATCCTTTTCACTATTCCATCATTATTTATTTTATTCATTTTACATTGTAAAAATATTCTTTATTTTTTAAATAAATATGGGTGTTTCTTGATTGTAGATTGAGGATTATAGGTTCTATATAGTCTTTCATCATCTTGTTGGTGTTTCTTATGATGGTGGTTAAACCTCAATCATCCATTATTTCTTGGAGAATGTTGGGATTCAAAATTGAGGTAGTAGATTCATAGATTATATTTTTATAATTAAAATATTAATTTCATTATGATTAATCTTATTTTATAATGGATTAAAGTACCTTAATAAAGATTAATTCCGAATAATAATGAATTTGGTTTTGGTTATAGAGAACGCATGTGTTTCCACTGAGATTATAGTTTGACTATTTATTTTTAAGATAGTGTGTTATTTATTTCTATGATATGGTTTATAATATTTTTACATAGGAAAGGTAAAAATAAATAAATCACGCAATTATTGATTAATAATTAATAAATAAGAATATTTAATTTGTAATAGTTCTTTATTATACTTTTATTAAAATGGGTGGTCTGTTTCAATCATATTTAAATATATTATATTTTTTTACGTAGTCTTCATTGGGATTCTTGAATTAGTAATCATTGATAAATGAAATGGTTAAATAGAGATAATAATGAAATGGTTGTTGGATAAAAATGATATTTTAAGGTTTAGCGATCTTGATTTATTATGAAGGATAGATTTCTTGGTTTTAGGGCCTATATGCTCTATTTAGTGTTTATTATTTTAATGTTTTAATGTGTGTATTATTGGTATATGATACCTGAGATAAAATATGATATGAGCCTAAGATTATTAACGGTTTCATAAGAATTGGTAGGTAGGCTCGGGATTTGGGAAACAGTCAGTGCCTATGATGGAGGGATTCATAGGGGTATGTAATATGGTGTTGGGGAAGGCACAAGGATAGTATGATCATATTGAAGTTAGTATGTCCTGATATTATTATGCTAAAATTATGTATATTTTCGTAATAATTAATGTTCCTTCATGGAAATATGGATGGGTTACATGTTTCTCTGTTACATTGCCCATGATTTTATATAACTGGTCATATTTGGTTTATGAAACTTTTAAGATGTTTACATTGTTTCAAAGAGTACCTATAATGATGGATTGAAAATGAAAATTAAATAATATAAAACATGTTGTTTGTGTTTGTCAATTAATGGAATATTGAATTATGAAAGAAAAACTTGAGGAACCATGGGATTTATTGGATTATTCTTAGAAAGAATGGATTTCATTTGGTTATTATGAAAAGTGGGAATGGAATAATGTAAATTATATCCTGATGAATTAATTGATCTATTTATAAAATTTTAAAAAAATGTAGTACATTGATATTCTATTATTATTATAGGATATGTAGTCCTTATCAATGGTCGTCGGTTATTTGAGAGATGATAGATATAATTACTTATAAGGCTATGTTTTCCGAGTGCGTGGTTTTGATCAATATATTCTCTTTAAATTATGTGACTTCATATGATACAATATCAGTGTTGGTTGGGAAACCATCCCTATTGTAATGACTCTGAAGGGGTTCCCCCCACCTTTTAAATTGTTTAGGAAGTGGTGATTGAATACCCCCTTTTTTCCACTCACTTCTCATGTTATTATTTTGTTGGTATATATAATGGTTGTCAATCCTTATATATGTTCATAGAGTATTATAATTTCTTTTGTTTATTATCACCTACGTGTATCTCCAGATATAGAATCCTAAGGATTATTAAAGTTATGTTATGCCTGAGATGTAATTAGTTGAGGTATAATGCATGATGTATGGGTAGTGGTGGATCTCAATAACTACTCAATAACTATCTAGAGAAGTTTATATTGATAATAATTTTATGTGATAAATATGCTGAATGTTATGTTATACCTTCTTAGGTTTTTCAGGGTACGATCATATTTGGGGAGATATGGCTCATGATATAAGACATTGGGTAAGAGTGAGAAAATATTGGTAATGTTCTAGCAAGGTACCTTAATTTGAAACTATATTGATGTTATAATATTACTTAAATGAGATACTTTGTTTGAGATCCATGGTGAGGAAGGGAAATTAGCATACATTTTTAGGTGATGAGTTAGATTAACTTGTCTATTTATTGGGTTTTAGAATTCTTTATTTATATTTTTTACAAGTGTCACATAAGTAACCTACTATGTTTATTCATTATTCTCATCCCATGAATATATAAACTATTATTCAGGACTACATGAGCTAGTTGGTGAATAGTATGTACATTAATAGCTCATGGATTTGTTTAGTAGTGGTTTGGGTTTTGAGGTGGCTACCGAATATTTCATTTTTGGTACATGAAGTTTAATTTACAGTTGTTCATTTTTATAGCATTACATCCTTGTACTATGTTCTATTATTATTTTTCTTCAAGAGTTTTTTGTGGATTTTATCTTATCTCTCAATCCTCATATTCCTCTTAGAGGGTAATGCCTCCCATTATTGTTTATATTAAACCCATTATAATTATTCCCCTCAAAAGGGATATTTTATGTGGTATTTGGGAATCAATATCTCCCTTCTTCCACTATCATAACTGGAGGAGTGACTTCAAGTAGAGGGGTCATGCTAGGAGGGATATCTAGATTATTATTCAAAAAAATGTTGTACTATATGAAAAAATTGTTGTACATCACATAGGGGGAAGTCCAATAGTGATTAAATCCAATATGATTGAATGGAAAGTCATACAAATGATGGTAAAAGAATGGATGATTCAAAATGCATCTAATAAAATTGAATATATATTATATAATTTTATTGAATAAATTATTGGAAAATTTCATTTGATCAATAGATCATGATTATAAAGTAGAATATTAATAATTATATATGTTAAATGGATGGACACCAATGGAAGAATATGAATCATATAGGATCTTTTTAAAAGATTCGATCACTATAGAAGGTTTAATGATGTCATAATACATTCAAATATTGAACAGAAATATTTTTACTAAAATCCATAAAATTTACGGTTACAAAAGACATTGAGTGTCTTCATGTAAACATAGTGAAGTCAACACTAATGTTATTATATTTAGATGTACATTTAGCGTAGGATTATTCATAAAGGAGGGTCTATTATTATATCCATATTTTGATGAAGTGTTGAAGACTATTTACACTAGTTCTCAAATAGTATTTGGGTAATTCCAACAATGATATATTAATTATATATTCAAGTCTATTTTCTCAATACTTAAATTGATTTGGAGTCTTAAATTTAATCACTCAAATTCCCCACATTCATCATAATAGGACTGGGTATATAAAAATGGTTAAAATATTTCTAAGTATTCATTTCTATTGTTTTTCATCTATATTTCGCTATTTGGATTGAAGAATATTATCCAAACGCATACCTACATTCAATGGATTCTAGTCTAGTAAATATAAGGAGGTTACAAATTTGAGAGACAAGAAATTTAATATTAGAAGATATGTCTAATAGACAATTATATTCTAGAAAATGATATTTGTGAGAGTAAGTTGTGTTGTTATTCATAATTAATGGAGAAAATTTATTATTATTACAAATGGTAACTATTATAATCATATATTTAAAATACATAAGAATAGAATTAAACATTCAAGTTAAATATTATTCATTTCCAAACCATTATAATTGATAGTTGATTACTGTGGAAAATCTATGACTTAAATATCATAACAACTGTAAGGAATGGGTATCCTCATTAAGAACAAACCATTTAAGATTATGTGTTATTTACTCTTTGTTTTACTTTATTATATCTAAGTTAAAGTTATTTTTTTACTTGAGTAGATCAAGATCTAAAAAATTCGTAGTGGTTAACTTAATGTAATAGAAAGTTTTAAACATAACAATCTACTAATTCAACCCACCCACCCCCACTCCCCATGTGGTTCAATGACTCTTGGGTATAAAAACTGGTATCAGATCTAGGTGGCCAATGTTGAATAAAACTTTTATAGATAGAAAACATAAATTATGTTAACACTAATGGAATACATAAATTTAATACAAAAAAATAATTTTTGATGAATAAATATTATCATACCATATATCCTATCTATTGGATTTGATATGTTGTGTGTTTCTATGATCAGTTTTCTTCCAAGAGAAAAAGATGAAAATATTCATTTCATGGAAAAACTTAACATAAATTTTAATTGAAATTATAGAAATTCAATTCTCACATCATTCTCAAAAAAATATTAGACCATCTT
The DNA here is from genome assembly GCA_963277665.1 of Viscum album. NCBI lineage: Eukaryota > Viridiplantae > Streptophyta > Magnoliopsida > Santalales > Viscaceae > Viscum > Viscum album. Next base: position 1,661,337,588 of record OY728153.1, read on the forward strand.
GAATTTTCTTAAATCATCCAATGAGTCTTGGGAAAATATTGAGGGTATATTTGAAGGTAGTAATAATGTAAATGAATCCAAACATCAAATATAGTGTAGTATTTTTTATTAGATAAATATAGATAATGATAAAATAATAAACCATTACTCCATAATAGTCAATGAAATCAGCAATAATATTAGGTGATTTTGAAACAATTTGATAGAATCAATGACCTTAAAAAATTTAATGTGAAATTTCCTATATGGATTCGGTCTTAATATCTCTCATATGGAGAATAAATGTGATTATATAAATATGAAAATAAAAATATTCTCAAGTAATATGAAATGATAACTCCTCCACCATTTATTAAAAGGGGTAAAGAAGAAATTTATTTTGAATACATGAGGAAACTCAAGATCAATGTATCGGAAGATAAATAATTTGATTAATCTGTAGTAGAAGATGAGAAAGATAAAGTGTAAAAGAGGACAATGTCACTAATCCCATGAAATTTAATAATGGTAAATTGTAACTACTAAAAAATATTACATTGTTATGCTTTTAGTTTATAAGTGTTGGGAAATTTTTAATCCATTTCTACAAGATGAAATCTAATTAAAAATAATAATATAAGTCAGATGAAAATAATCAATTAATGAAATGGAATAATGAGTAAACATCAAGAAAAATAAAAATAAAATGTGGAAGTGACTTATTTGTAACATGTTCTTTAACCTAAAACTGATGAATTTATTTAAAAAATTCTGAAAAAAGATGTAACTTATCCTTTTGAAATTGTAGGTAGAAAATATGAGTTAAAGTATACTGGATTCTCTAAAAAAGAAGAGTACAGTTTTTTATGAAATAAATAACAATATGTTAATGGTGGATGAGCATAAAAAACTATTGAATGGAATAAATGGGAATCTAGTGGAAACAAAACATGAACTGGAGGACACAACATAAATGTATTAAAGTTAAAATAAAGATAATTTCATAGAGGAATGAAATGAAAAAACATAATCTACGCAAACTATTGAAAAATTTGATTCCGAAATATAGGTAAATTTTTTTCCTACAAATTATCAAAATAGATTTAGTTTTAGTAACAATATAGTTTTTTCATCCACAAAATGATTAGGAATGGATTCATAATAACAATGACTAACATATTTTAAATAAAAATAAATTAGATAAATTTCCAAGAAGAAAATACCTCCATGATAAAGGGGAAAAAGAAGTCATTTCTAATGTTGAACCAAAATGATATTTCTACAACCATAACTTCTATATATTAAAATTGTTGATATTGGAAGGTTATTATTAATTATATAGAAATTATATGAAAAACTATAGTAATATCTTACAGAACATGTCATTTCTATGAATAAAGAGTGAGTTGAGTTGGAGTGACTCTTGATGAAAATAAAACATCAATAATAAGATGAGAAGTGATATATCATAGAATAAATATTCATTAGTTAAGAACACTTCAACTAATTTTATTTGATTGTTTTGATGAAACACTATAATTTTGTGATAATACAAGTCATTATGTGGAATAATTCAAAACAATTATTCATTTTCTAGCTCACTACTCTATAAAATAATAGGAAATTGGAAAATAAAAGATAAATAAAAATTCACTAATAGTTTAATTCCCCTTTAAAGTTAGTCTTAGAGGGAAACTCTAGATTCCATAGAGTGGATATTCCTCACAAAATAAAAGTGAGGTAAAATTCAAGAGAAACATCAAAGAACACATTGGGGTAGATGATAATTTTATAAATTATAGTTTTTTCAAAAACAAATATGTCATAGATCACATAAACTATTGGATATTAAAGTCCAAGTATGTTATATATGTTTATATCAATAATAATAACATGTTTTGTGTATGATAATTGTCTAATGATGGAAACAAAGTGGGTTTATAGATAAATTGTTACACTAACCTATTCTTGAGGGATAGATGAAATTTTTATATTGTAGTGATAAATTAAGTAAATACCTTTTAATATGGATTTGTGAGTAATTCATTTTACCTAAATGAGAATAAAGAATATTTGTAACTTAATAAAAGACCTAGTTATATAGGCCAATAGAATATGAAAAAAATTTAAAATTAAAATCTAATAAATACTTACCACAACTAAATATATAAATAAAAATTATTTATGAATCTTCTAAGAATAGAAATGTAATTGATGTAAAACCTAAAAGAGTAGAAATTTAGTCCAACAAACCTCTTAAACATATAAATATTCATTTATGAATACCAATGAGGAATAAATATATATAGGGTTATTTATATTTTATCACTATTATTAATGAATTCACCTGGATGACAAGTGTTTGGTTTAGGTGACAAAAAATTAATATTATATAAATGATTAAGGTTATTATAAAGGAATATAAAATGAAATTTTTACAAATATCTTGATGATAAAAATAGATAATGGAATAATGTGGACCTGTAACTCTCTAGAATCATATCCACCAAATCATAGATTAAAATGTTAGTATGTCACTCCCTACACCTCTTGGAAAAATTTGGTTATAGAGAGGGAAAAAAATTGAATTGGGAATGTCCATGGTTATATAGTATAAATGGCATAAATTCCATTAAAAGGAATCTCTATGTATAATAATTCATATTTCTAAAATATTTCCATTGAATAGATATTGTAAAAAAATAAAAAAAATCAGAAATAGTTTAATGTTTTCTAAATCTCATTATTAATGGTTATCAATAGTCAAAATCATGTAACATTTTACAAAAATCATTTGAAGGAATTATCTGTTAATATTTAACTATATGAAGAAGTTATATGTGTCAGAACAATTGGTTACTCAATGTTTTAGAATGATGTGATATTCATGGTATTGAAAATAATCACATTTCAAATTATGTAATAAATATTGAATATGATGAACAAATGAAATAAGAAATATAATATTTTGGAATAAATTTTTAGGATGAAAAATATAATTATACCAATAACAATCAAATAAGTTCCCTTCAATATAATGATTAAAAAGTTTCTACATAAAAAACGTTTGTGTTCTTGACATTATAAATTAATCTTAAACCATTTAATATCTTTGAATTTTATGAATCTCCTGATGTAGACATTGGGGAAGGGTAGTTCCCAGTTTTAATAGTTTTGGGATGAATTCCATTAAGTCATCCGGGTGAGGTAATGTCATGAAGCATATAGTCCATGTAAGGGTTTCTCCCTCAACCCTTAAAATGGGTATTTTCAAAAACTAATAAAAATATAAGGCCTCATTCCCATTAAGGCATAACCAATTGAACTTTATCTCTTTAGTTGAACCATATTCATTATAAGATGATGTTTAGAGAAAGCTCTATTTAATGTCCATTAATAACAAATAAGATCAAATTGAGGAAACTAACACCTAAAAACTAATTAAATTACTAAATGTTAATTATAATATTATAAATAAATTTTTACTAGTTAAAAACATATATGAAAAGGAAAAAATCATCCCATAACAATCATGTTTGATTTTCATAACATATTCACAGCTGGAAGGTGTAAATTTAATGAAAAAATTTCCCTAGTTCCAATACATGAATCCATCCAAATGTATTTGTATGTTGATACTCATCTAAATTAAAAATCTAATCATATAAGTTAATAGTTATCATTATTTAATTTTGATGTTTAATAAGTTTTACCTATTGAACAAAAAGATGACTCAACATGACACAGATGTATGTATTGTTTATACAATCAAGAAATAATTATATATATTGATGTAGGCACCTCATGTGTGATGCTCAAAAGATGATATTTCTTGAATATATTTATCATTTATAAGTGATATTTTAGTTAAAACATGTACTTTAAGGTTGTGAGTTCTTAACTTTTATAGTAATATGTTGATGATATTATCCTTGATGGTGAAAAGGATCATGAGTTTAATAAGATCATTGAGAAAATGAATGTTTTCATTGAAATATTAATAATTATGATGTAGAATTTGTTGCATGGGTCACTGGATATATAAAATGATTGTTATATCCTATTTTCACAATAAAAATTTATCAATGATCTATTTAGTGTGTTTTATATTAAATATTCTAATGTTGTTACTACTATTAGGTCAATTTAAGTATAATGATAAATTTCCTAAAAAGTTTTAATCATATATAAATTCATATGTTAATCATAGAATTACAGTATATTACTGTATTATGACAAAATATTATGTGTGCAGTCCTAGATATTAAAATGATCGAAACGAAACACAATTAATGGCCTATAAAATAATTTTGATGTATGTTAAAGGAATATGAAACATTTTATTAACATATTAAAGATACATTAAGATAACATACATAGATTCAAAGATATATATTTTTCTAGTGATTCCCAATTCCATACATCAACTTCCAGAGGACCATTCATTTACTAAAACAATTTTGTTTGACATTATATCCAAAATAAATAATTAGTATATTTAATAAAATCTAAAATATAACTTGTTCTTATTTCACATGTTTATACTTAAACAATGTGGATGAGAGTTTAGATGAAAAAAATCAAGAGAGAATCTTTAATATCTAATTAAAATTGTCTATAATAATAATAAAATGTTTTTCAATTAAATAATCATGACCAATATTCTAGATCAAAACATACTAACATCAAGTTTCATTTCATCAGGGGGAAAGTTTATTTTGGATAAGCTATTTTGGTAAGCATTTTATCAAATGATTAAAGGGATAATATTTTTTAAAAAGTGATTTCAATATTATGGTTTTAATTAATTAAGGATAAAATATTGTATTCATTTTTCCCCTTTCACATAATTAATATTATGGGATGTTCCGTTGTTATTTCATAAATATTGTTAAAAATGTGGTTGAGTTGTGTAAATCTCTTTCAATTGCAGGTGTATAATATTTTAGGTCATCTGATGTTTTGAAGATGATATTATTATGAATAAGATTTTAAAAAAGTAATTTTTTTGAATTGAGGAAAATTATATCAGAATATATTTTCCAAAAAATCCTAAAGTGTATCAAATATCAAAAAAAATGTTTCGGAAAAAATTATGGTGATAAGATATTTCTCATTCAGAAAGGCTATGATTATGTAAAAATAATGAATGATAAAATACTAAATAATATTTATCTTTTCAAAAAATAATTACATGAATATTGAAGTTCATCATTTATTATGAATATTTTTTGGTATTTTCATCATTGATTAGAATATTTTTTTGAATTTTCATTGTAAAAGATTATAAATTTGAGGAATTAGGTCTAGTAATATTATAATTTTCAAAATATGATCTTAGAGAAATGAAGATATGGAGTTTTAATAGATTGATCTCTATAATATTACTAAGATGATGTTTTAATCTTAAATCGATGAAATAAAATCAAATTTATATAATACCAATAATAATTCAAGATAAAATGATCGAATGTTATATCACCCAAAATATGGGAGAAAAACTGATGGTATTAAGGGCCCTAAAAGTAGATAACATGAATTTTTGTGATACAATCATAAGGGAAATCAATGAATAAAGAGTTTATCGATATAATATAACTTTCAAGAAATATTTATAACTATATTATAGTTAATTGGATAGAGAAAATTATAATCATGTCAATCATGTGTGATATTTTTCAAAGATTCAAGATTTATAAAAGTGTGAATGATGTTGTTCTAGACACAATGGCTGAACTACAAGATATTTAGTGAATCTCATTAATGAAATAGTATAAGATTATTATGAGTGACTTCATATAATAATTTTTATGTCATAAACAAATTTATTATTCATATATAGATCTAAAATGTTCAAATATTCACAAAGGATTGTGATTATAGCAATTTTTTTAGAAGAGTTGTTATTTATTTATGATATGTGTTGAGGAGGATTTAATGAATTCAAAATATAATATATATGGATGAGATTTGTGGATTTTGACTAGATACATGATGTTATTGGTAGTTTTAAATTAAATACATTGGGATCCTCATGTTCATTTGAGAATAATTTTATAAATATAAAGGGGAAACAATATCTGAGGTAGTTATTACTTTGTTTATTTCTTATATCAGTGACTATTTAGAGAGAGAGAAAAGCTAATTACCCATAACAATATTCATCAAAAGTTACTATTGGTTAATAAAGTATATTATTTATTTATGAGACTATATTTCAAATCCATATCATATAAAAGTTTCAGACATCTATGTTCTTCAAATTTAGTTTTTTTCATTAAATGTTATGTTGGTATTTATGAAGATTTCAGGAAAGTTAATATTTCTACTTGCAGGAACCATAATAATCATCTTATCATGATATAAATGTTTGAGATGAACATTGTTTTTATGTTTGGTACCTCCCCAATAATTTTAATTGAAATTTTATTATTGTGTACAATCAATGAATTAAATATCTAGATTACAATAAAGAGTAGGTACCATCAGTATAACAAAACCATATAAAAATTCAAGTGTCCTATATTCTTTTCTACTTTACAATATAAGAGTGAGAGTGAGTTTTTTGAATTAGTGGATTGATATGTTAACAAGTAAGATAAGTTATCTTATTTTTAAAGGATTTTTTCAAATGAATCCATTGATTCAACCCCCATTGGTTCACTCGATCCTGGGTACCACATTACTGAGAATCATGATCATCTAAAACATACTATTTCTAAATATTTTTCTACTGCCTTTCATTAATATCAATCATTTTAACAAACAATATAAGTCTTTTTCTAGAGGTCAATATGATCTGAAATAATCATTACCACATTCAAAAATCCTACACATTTAGACTTCCACGTCATCCACAACTATCATAATCACTAACTTCTTCTAGAGTGAGTATTCTATAATGAAGAATCATCCAGGCTTCTCAAAACATCAAACTATAGAATAGAAATACATATCTAATTAAAAACATACAATTAAGTCATTAATAACATCCACTGATTTATACTTACACGTTCTCCTTATGTATTTGTATTTTATCTCACTCTTTCATTATACTTTAGGAATTTGTTAATGTTCTTTAAACATATAACATCTGAAATTAATTATTACATAGTACCAATTGGATGTTATATAATAATTTAAATGAATATATTATTATTAAATTATCCTTTTCAAATTTTAAATAATCCCTATACCTAACATCGAGCATCACATTAACTTGTTTCAGATGTTAACTTCTAAAACACTTCTATTTTAGATGTTTGTTTTACGGTATCAGTTACCTTTAGTAATAAATCAGAATTTATAATAACACAAAAACTGACTTTTTAAAACATCATATTATAGATCAATTCCTTCCAAAACATCAAAATTATTTACTATTTAGACCTATACTAATCTACTTATAGAAAAAGTTATACCAAATTCTGGGGAAGAAAATGATTCTAACTACACAATCCAATTAGTTATGCATGGGTTCTTCAAAAAAATCTAAATTTATATCATCATCCAATTATAAATGAATACTATTTGTAATATAGTTTTTAGTATACCCATTCCTATAATTACACTCAACTTCAGTAATTTTAATTTTGGAACTATATTTTAAAATTTTCCATTATATGTCATTCAACATCAACAAATTTTAGTTCTAAATAAAAAAGTATATTTAACAAACAAATTGATGGGTACTCTAATGGTTTAATAACAACATTAATATGAGTATTATTTCATCATCCTTTAACACCTATCAATTATTTAAACTATATCAAGTTCAAAAATCATCACATATTTAATGTAATTCCTTATATCACTTGTATTCAATAAAAAAATTCCATTATCGGTACTCTTTTAGAACATATAAATAAGTCACTAATACATGATTGATACATTAGAAGAAAACATAATGGAAGAAACTTAGGGGTTTGAAAGATTTACCACAAACCAATGAACTCATAATTCTCCTCAATTATATGATATTGGATATATCATCAACACCAAAAAAAATATTGGTATTTTTTATTATAAGACTTCCTTATATAAAAAATTTACAACTTCATAATCAAAATATATGGACAAAATAAAATTTCAATTATCACTCCATGTCAGATATTATTCACTCTAGCATCACATTTCATGGTTCTTCCCCTCTGGTATCAGTTACCATCAATAAAAAAATCCAATTAATTGGGGAGGATTTCAAAAATGATTTATATACTACACAAGAAATATTATTTCATAACATATGGGAATCCTAAATTAGGGCAAAGTGAAATATGTTATGTTCATGGTGCAACCTTTGTAAATTTAATATAAATGTGGTTAGTCTATTATTTTAAATCTCATTATGTTTAGTTCTATAGGTCTAATAATACCCCCAATATTATTACCCAGCTAATTAGAATACATTTTGTGTGATTTGATATTATCTAATAGGTCATTCCCTCTACCAATGTAATATATTGAATATTAATACATCACAGACAATATTTTTTGTTACCCCAAGGGATCATGGACCATTGATTGGAATTAACTCTTATAAGGGGATAATCTATAACTAATTTATACACCACACATGAAATCATCACTCAGTATATATGGGAATCACAAATATTGTCCATTTATTAACCTTTTAAGGATATAATGTGATCCTAGAGTGTTCTAAGGGATGGTGGATAGTCCTTTTATAAATTACTTAGATCATAGGATAGGTATTCAAAAATATCCTATCATGATTTTCTTGATATCATTAAGGATTTTAGGAGTTCATAATTTATATTATGGCGTAGCTCTTTTACCTACATTGAGCTTCTTTTATGTGGGTTTTGATGATCATCACCTTTTATATTATTTCCTCAACAAGTTATGGGAATATGAGTTTTCTTTCACCAACAGCATCCCAAAAAGTTAATGTGTGACATTTATTTCCATATAACGCTTCATATGGTGCCATCTGAATAATTTATTGGAAGCTATTATTATAGTAAAATTATACCAAAGGTAAATACAGATCTCACATACCATGAATGTCAAGTGAGAAAGATATCAATATGACTTATAAGGTTTTAATAGTCTATTCTGATTGTCTGTGAGTTTGAGGGTGGTAGGTAGTGCTAAAAATAAGTTAATTATCCAGGTCTTTCTAAAGACTTTTCTATAATCTTGATGTGGAATACGGATCATGATCAGAAAAAATTGATTGGGGTACTCTATAGAATCTTACAACTTCATTAATATATAGTCTTGAAAAATGTTCAAGTGGTAAATCTTCTCTTATGGAAAGAAAATATTCTAATTTGGTAAGACGGTCAACAATGACCCATATTTCATCATTCCTTCAAGGAGTCTTTGGTATCCCCATTATAAAGTCCTTCATAATATCATCCCATTTCCACTCAAGTACGGGAAGTGTTTTCCTGACTCCTCCAGGATTTTTTCTTCCAACATTAACATGTTGACAAACCATACATGTTGACACATAATCAGAAATCTCCCTCTTCATTTTTTCCCACCAAAAATGTTCCTTCAAATCACTAAACATCATAGTTCAACCAGGGTGTATAGAGAAATTAGAGCTATGAGTATCATCCAACAATTACCCTTTTAGGTTATGTATGTTAGGAACACAAATTCTCTTCCCAAATTTCAAAATTATATCTTCATATATGAATTCGATCAATCTCCCATCATTTATAGCTTTAATTTTTTTTTGAAACACCTCATCATCATTCTGATAACTTTTTATCTATTCTAGAAAAGATGGAGTGGCAACCATTTGAAAAAGTATCGATGTTTCACCTTCCATGATTATTCCCATATCCTTATTTACTAGATCCATGAACATAGCATCCCTTTCAACTATCAACTTGTTTATAACTCCATTTCCTTTCTTCTCAAAGCATACACCACCTTATTTTCCTTCCCTGGGTGGTAGTGTATAGTGGAATCATAATCCTTGAGTAGTTCAATCCATCATCTTTGCCTCATGTTGAGTTCTTTCTAAGAGAAAATATACTTCGAACTCTTATGATTGCTATATATCTCACATTTATCACCATAGAGATAGTCTCTCCATATCTTCAAAGAAAATATTACAAATCCTAACTCAAGATCATGAGTGTGATTTTTTTGTTCATGAATTTTTTGTTGTCATGATGCATAGTCAATAACTCTATCTTTCTGCCTAAAGACACAACCAAGTACTTTCTTTTAAGAATCACAGTAAATAACAAACCCATCCTTACCTGATGGTATATTCAAGATAATATCATTGACTAATATTCTCTTTATTTATTTTAAACAATATTCACACTCCTTTTTCTAAACAAATATAACCCCATTATGTGTGAGCTTGGTTAATGGGTTAGCCAATATGGAAAAATTCTGGAACAAATGCCGATAAAAACCTTGTAAACCAATAAAACTGCATACCTCAGTTATACTCATCAATTCTGTCCATTCTTCTGTTGCTCTTGTCCTAAAATTATCAACAGATATTCTATTCTTAGAGACAATATAGCCTAGAAACGTAATCTCTTGAAGCCAGAATTCAGACTTTCTATACTTTCCATATAATTCATTTCTTTTGAGGGTTTTTAGAATAGTGCACAAGTGAATTTCATGATCTTCATAGCTTTTTGAGTATACCAATATATCATCAATAAATACCACTACAAAGTCATCAAGATAGTACTTGAAAATTTTATTCATTATATCGATGAAAACATAGGGTGAATTAGTCAGTCCAAAAGGCATTATTGTAAACTCATAATGCCTATACATGGTTCAAAATGTTGTCTCCAGAATTTCTTCCTTATTTACACACAACTTTTGATATTTAGATCGAAGTTAAATCTTAGAAAAATAAGGATCTCGATGAAGTATATCAAAAAAATCATTAATGTGATGTAAGGGATACTTTTTATTTATTTTTATGACATTGAAGTCCCTGTAGTCAATGCACAACTTCATAGATCCATCATTCTTCTTAACAAAAAGAACAAGGGATCCCCATGGAGAAACACTAGGAAGAATAAATCCTTTATTAATAAATTTCCCTAGTTTTGTCTTTAGTTCCAATAATTCCAAAGTGGTCATTATATAATAGATCTTCGATATGGGCCTTGAACCAGGAATTAAATCAATGGAAAACTCAATTTCTCACTCTAGAGGATGTCCTGGTATATCCTATGGAAACACATCAACATATTCTTGCACAATATATATGTACTCTATATGAACATCCCTTTCCTCACCCATAGTTATTTCACTCTCTTCCACCCCAATAATTGAATTTAGTAGAGCTATTAGGAGTGGATCTTGATAAGAATCAGATGGTGATGTTTCTACAATAAAGATAAGGTATTCCTTATCATCATCAAAAATTGTAACCTCTTTCTTATTACAATAAATTTTTTCATCATGGTACTATATCCAATCCATACTGAGTAATATATAAAATTCAATCATAGGTATGACGATGAGATCAGAAGATAAATCACATTTGAATGCTCTAATGGGAACTGATTGAAAAAACATTGTTGCAAATGATAATTTTGTTAGGAGTTTTTACTGACAACACCCTTGTCAAATAAAATTGTAAATATAAATTTTTTTTAGAAAACTGGGAAGATATGAAACAATGAGATGATCCTAAATCACATAAATCATTTGATAAATTTGAGGAAACCATTAAATTTCCTTCCCCTCATTATTCAGAGCTTTAACTTTAGTAGTAGTGATCACATAAGCATGGTATTTTTCCCTTCAAATTTTATGAGGTAAGCTTCCTTGGTACTTAAGAAATTCATTTTCATAATTCCCCATTTCTATAAAATTGTAGAATTCAACATTGACAGCCTCTTTCTTTCCCTTGCAATCATGATCATGGTGGCCTTTTCACCACACTTGTAATAGACTCTCATTCCCTTTAGGCAAGTAATAGGGTGTTTCTTCCCAAACTTACTATAGTATGGAAATTAAACTTTCACCTTATTCCCATTATTTTTATTTACTAAGTATTTAGCATATCTCTTCTTCTCTTTCTTTTCTTTAAAGTCATAAGACTTAGAGAATTCATTTTCTGTCTTGATAACACATGAGATAATATCTTCTTATGATAAGAACGATTGTGAGACTAATGCTTGATAGAGAAATGGTTTTAACCCATTAAATAATTGATCAATATTTCTCCTTGGGTTACATATATAATCTTCTTCATGCCTTTCTAACCTTGTAATGTTATCCTCATACTTTACGACATTCTCATCCCCCTTTTTCTATAGACTCAGAAATTGTCTTTTCATATCTGCTCAATGGTCATGAAGAATGTATTATTCTAAGAAAATCACTTTAAACTGCCTCCATTACATATTTAATACTTATTAATCCTCCTATGTGTTTTGAATTAATTACCAGCATTGATCTTCATCTCCCATGTGGCGATAAAATATAATTACAACTTTTTCTCTTTCTCTACTTCCCAAAGCATGCAATATTTATCTAAGGAACTTATCTATATCTTATATACAAAGGGATTTGTATTCCCATTGAATTTTGGTTGTTGTTGACTCATGAAGAAACCTAACATTGATCCTTCGTGTTATGGATCAAGGTGCTCCAAACAGGTAAGGTTATTATTCATAACCTGAGTGAGTTGTCCCTCTTTGGTTATAAGTTGTTCAGCACCGGTTGCATCACCAAATCCACTCTAATTATCTTTAGTAAGATTTTAATCCCTACATGGATTATGTGGGTTGATACATTTTCTATTCCTTCCACTAGGAATTATTGCTAAATAATTCCATACACAATATTAGTTTATGAATCACAAGACATAATTCCAAACTAGTATAATACCTAACATAAATTGAACAATTTATGCATATAATCCATAATAATTGTAACACCCAATGTAAATAAAGAGTATGAAATTTTCACATTTATATATATTTGTGAATAAAATATTAATATGACTTTAAAGGGGATGCTATGCTCGTTGGCGTACCCAACATGCAACAATGAGTTTCTTGGGAATTTTACGTTGCACTCTAATAATAAAATAATATTATTTTAAAAGGTAGTTAATGCCTAGCCATTGTAATGGCGAGAATGAACAGAACTAACTAAAAAATGATTATATATGTTTTTCTAATATTTTTACTCTTTACAATAAATGTTAGAGGATTAAAAATGCGGATGAATCCAATTTTAAGAGTAAACATTCTAATATTTTTCAAAAGGTCGATTAACCGATTTTTGATGGAGAACCTCTTTTAAATCCACTTTTTGACAATTTTATGTGTTATATTTGACAAAATAAAATTATTCTTTGGAATCGGGACATCAAAATTTACTTTGTGTAAATTTTTGGTATTTTTCCGATAAAGTTCATTTTTTAATTAATAGTGAAAAATGTTGTATTTTAATTCAAAACCACTTTTTAATTTAATTTATTTATATGATTACATTATCTTTTAAATTTATTTTAAAGTGAAATTAGAATATATTTTTACTGTTTAATCAAATAGTGGTCATTGGAATTAATTTCACTTTGAAATTGGACTTAAAATAGTGTCAATCTTTTGATACTTATTGTTTCATAAAAACACGCTATTCGCTCTGACAGTAAGAATTAATTATTAAATTAATTAATGCAACTAATATGTTTTCAATTTTTTAAAATAGACATCATTTTTGAATTCAGAATATCAAATATAGCTTAGGGTGAAGTTTTGGTATTTTTATGAAAAACTTCAATTTTTGATGAATAGTGAAACCACTAAGTGGTACTTATAAAAACTGATTTTATGTTTAAATGAAATTTTACCACCTCTGTGTTTTGAATTTCAAAAATCCGACATAAATGGTTTACATTAAGAAGTAAAATATGGTTCAATGGTATTAAAATAATTTTTTGGTGAATAGTAACTTATTATGTTTTAATCGCGATTAAAGGTAATTAGTGTAGTTTAAGGTAAAAATAAGGTTTTAATAAAATGAAATGACCTAGACACATGTCCTACCCTCATTGGATGTGTCCTGGCTGACCAAGACAATCCATGGGTCAACTTGGGGACCCCATGCAGCCACTTTGGTTGGAAAATGACATAAATACCTTTTTACTTAATGTTAAAGTAAAAATGACACAAACATGAAATGTTTTACTAAAACAATTTTTACATGGGGTTAAACAAGTCATATTTTTTACTATAAATATTAATTGGAAAGATATAAATATTTCCTACATCATAGTATTTTTTTATATATTATAGACATTAAATAAATTAAATTATTTATGACATCATGATGATGCAGCGATGACCTCATTATTTAATGATTTAAATAAAATGGAATGTTAATGTAAACTATAAGACCTACACATGTCAAAAACCTATTTTATGGGTGGATTTCTAACCCTTATCACCTTATCCTCGAAACACATCAATGTGGGACCATTAAAATCCGAAAATCATTCTAAAAAAAGTAACATTTCCTTACTTTCCAAGAGTGCCCCTCCTCTCCTCTTATAAAAGGCCCCCACCTCTACCACCTTACCCACACATCCAAAGCCTTTGGCTTGGCCACACCCTGCCCATTGTGTCTCTCCACATCCTATATAACTCCTTGAAGCCTCACATTGGGCAGAAGTCTTCCCAAGGAAGCCTTTGAGCTCAAACCAAAGGGAGTTACCCGATTTTAAGGTAATGTCTTCACTTGGGTCCTTTTGTTTTATTTTGCTTCTCCAACCCCCTAAACTCTTTTTATTCATTTATTTTGTAACAAATACAGTATCATAACTATACTAGGATGTTGTTATAAGAATTATTCAAGCTACACTTACACACACCTACATCTAATGGTTAAAGAACATACTGTTTCTGTGGATGGAGAATTTCTGCCTCACGAAACGATGATTGTTCAACATTCTTCTAACACCTTCAAAAGTGGCCATTAAGATGACAATATATTTATATATGATATATAATATTTTTATGTTTTACTTAATCTTCTGTATTTTTAATTTATGGCATACCTTTATGGTTTCCATTATGGGTAAATGTGATATCTTCATTTAAGGAAGTGCGGACTACCGCCCCCTCAAAGTGATTTGATTCGTTAATACCATATGTGGTGCGTATAAAGGATATATTTAATGATATTATATATGATACCGTACTGTAATTAAAATACTATTATGTATCAGTATGTTTTAATTCCATTAAATATGAAATATGAATGGAAGTAGCGTTCATGCGTATGTACGACTTACCGTCTCCATGAACGGTACATTTCATTTCTTATCTCAAAATGTTATGTACTATTATAAGTACATGTATATAATGGATATATATGTAATATATTACATCTAAATTATGGATATAATTCTGGAATTATAACATATATATCACTCTCTCTCATTTTGTTTTAATTCCATTAATATGACAAAAAAATGAAAGTAGTGTTCATGCGTACGTACGGCCTACCGTCTCCATGAACGGTGATTTTAATTTTTATCTCCAAATGATATGGAATAGTATAAAATGAATTTATACTGGATATATATGATATTTAAAACATCAATACTATTTTGGATATGATGTACCTATAACTACATGGAAAATTATTTTCCAACAACTTCAATTTTTGACTCATGTACCAAACATCGACAAAAACCTCTGATATGAACTCATATTATTAACCAATTATTATGACAATAAAATATGTGATATGAACTGAATAATAATCTTTATAGGAAATACTTAAGAAATTATAAATTGACCAATGTTTATTATTTAGGAATATAAAGAAACGAACAAGACAAGTTGGACTTGAGGTAAGGGATCCTACCCCTCTCTTTCTTTTTAAGTACACTGTTTTATGTCATTCCTTTTCAACTCATCTTTCTTATGATTGGGATGTTATTTTATATTACTCCTAATATATCTTTTATGTTCATATGATGAGAGACCCTATTTTCTCTCATCAATCCATTTTGGATGTTTTGAGTGGCACCATTAGGCTGCCGAATTTTTGTAAGGGATCCTACCTCTTTTTTTTCTTTTTAAGTACTATCTTTTATGTCATTTCTTTTATGCTCATAATTATTATGTTTGAGGATGTTCTTTTATATTACCCATACTGTACTTGTATGTTAATATTATGAGATACTCTATTTGATATCATAAATCCATTTTTGGATGTTTTAAGTGGCGTCGTTAGGCTACCGAGTTTTCGTATGGGATTTTTCATCTCACTTTTATTCCTGTGAGATTTATGCTACATTTGGCCACAATTTCCTTTTAGTGGTGTATGTAGTGCCCATTATTTTACTAATTGTGTAATATAATTTCATTTATGAGTATTTACATCAATTTCATATTGTCCTCCTTTCACGGGGTGTATGTTTCAAAAGATACCCATGTCGGTAAGGGAACCTTTCACCCTCCTCTTTTTAAAAGACTTATTTTGTTATGTCTTTTAATTCACATACTATTATGTTGGGATATGTTCTTATATATCCTTATTGATTTAAATTTTATGACCATGTGATGAGATACCATTTTTATCTCTCATCAACTCTTAATTTGAATTTTGAAGTGACGCCGTTAGGCTGTCAAATTTTTGCAAGGGAAATTCTTAACCCAATTTTGATTCTTTGGGATAAACTTGTACTCCTTGAATATGTCGTTATATGAATATTGTGAATAACCACTGATTGTTTTACACTTAACATCCACTTATATTTGTTGTATTCGTTTGTCACACATAATTATGTAATTGATTCATCCTTGATTCAAGGATACCGTCTTTGTATGGGACTTCGTCTCAATCTCCTTTCATTGAGGCGTATTTTGTTTTATAAACAACCTTTTATACCATGTATAATCTTCTTTGACTTTTATGTTTATTCAAAAGGAATCTTTTTTATACAAAGCATTTTACTAAAAGACAAAAGGGAATGTTTTTTTCGTATGTATGCGGCGACAACGACTTCTCTACAGCCATGACCATTATTTGAGTTTCGCCTTCCTCTACAAGCCATAACTTCTTTTTAAAAGAAAAAAACACAATGTTTTACATTTATTTTATTTTGGTATTGAAAATGGTTTTCATAATGTTTTTATATGTGTCGTATTGATATCTTGTTATTAAAAGGTGGAAATGTTATGTTTCCTTTATGCATGTTTTATTTGATAAGATTATGTTATGGTTCTTGGGAATTGTTATGAAGACGGGTGGTTCCGTGATAAACTAAGGGTGGGTGAGCCCGATATAGCTCTCCAATGCATTGGTTAACGCGATGGAGTGAAACGTTAAGGTTTCTCCAAAGAGAGTTAGGGAATATACTGTGGTGGGTATTCCAAACGTAACCAAGAGGGTTACTCCCTACGTAAGAATGTTATGAATGCCTCAAGTAACCTTTTATGTCTTATGATTTCTATGATTTATTCATGATTTGATGAGGTATGTTAAAGTTCCTATGTTTTATGAGTAAAGTATGATTTCATTCTTATGTATATATGAACTCATGTTTATTTTCCATATTTTTATAACCCTTACTGAGCTTTTTATGCTCATCCCATGTTTTTTTGAAATGTTTTTCACATGTCAAGGGAAAGGTACATGATATGATGATAGTGTCAAGGAAGTTTCAAGAATGAATCCATGCTTTATTTTTAAATATGTTTCCGTTGATGGGAAAAAATTAATACTATCTTTTATGTGACCACTTTGTTTAAATGTGGAATGTAATGAAAGTTTTATGATCTAATTATCTAAAACTCTAAACCTGAAAAGATCCTCAATGTGTAATCTTGTAATAAATCAAGATTAAGTAAGGTTTAAGGCTGGGGCATTATAGTTGGTATCAGAGTTTGGTTTAGATAAATCTAGAGGTTAGGGTATCCTATAAGAATAAGTGACATTACAATGATGGTTAGGATTTCATAAATAGTCCTATTTTTAGATAAAGTGAATAAGTTAGTATATCTTAGTGGTTATCTTCCTCATTAGTACATGATGGTTTTGTTGATATAATCACACTGACATTTCTATTTTTAGTGAATGGATGGATCTAGCAGGCACCAAAGTGACAATAGGTTTGAAGGAAACTTTGGTGGTTCTCTGATTAAGAGACTGGATGAAATGGGGTATTCAATGAGGAAACTCGTGGTTGTTCTAAACCAAATATCAAGGAGTCATGATCATCCACTTGAACCTTGATATGTTCTGTAATGCATCATGTATGATTAGTCACTTAAGGTGGCTAATATTCATTGTTAAGTTCTTAATATTAATGTGTTTAAAAGTTAATAACATCAATTTTAGTCCAATTCAGAAATTGAACTTCATTTCCCATCATTGTGCAATTCATGCTTAAAATGTCAATTTGGGCCCACTCAATAATTTGCTTGTGGAAATTACAATATTCATCATTTTAATTTGAAATTTTGGGATATGATTTATCACTTTGTTTGGAACATTTTATCTTTTAGGTCCGATGGATGAATCCCAAAGGAAGATGGAGAATTTTGCGCATGAAGTCAGAAACTTGCTGGAAAAAGCATAATGGGCCTAAGGCCCATCAAACAAATGTGGGGCCCAGACACCAAGGCCAATGAAGCTCACATTTATACAGTAGAAAGATAAAAATATGAGGATCATTTTATTCAACTGTTTCCGGAGCTAATTCTGATGTTTTCATGATGATAAAGGGATCTGAAGTTGAGATTTAAATGGTGGAGTCGTCATTAATGCACAGAAATCCGTCCCACCATTTCGACCATAACTTCCAAACGGATGCACCAAATGTCCTGAAATTTTGGTAGATTCTAGAAGACACATTAACGAAGATATTTCTCTTCTATAACTCCTCCGGATTCGGCCTTCTTCAATTCCTAATTCACACGTCAATATGGTGGACGAATCTGGACAGTTTTCCGGGTCAAATTCAAAACATCAATTTCCTTTTGATTATTCACCCTCCATTTGACTCTATTAATTGTTGGGGGGTGAATTAATTGTTGGGGGATGTACCTAAGGCTCCTAATATGCCTATATAAGGAGCTATTGGTGAAGGGAATGAGGGTGGAAAATTTTCATATCATCTTGGATGCTTTGTTTCATTGTAATGTTTGCTTCCAAATTTCCTTTGTAATGTTTTCCATTTCCATGTAAGTTTTTCTTTTTGTTCTTAATAAACATATTCTCTTATATATTTTCCATTTTATTTATTAAAACTTTATAATCACAAATCACAATGATATCTCTGTGTTGTTGTGAATTAGTTCACACATAGGTGTGAATTTCATTCACACACACGGAGGAGTGCTCGTTATTTCCGCGGTTTTAATTTCTTCAATCCAATTCTTGTTAGCCATCTTCCGCCCACCATTGAGAGTATACCATCAATGGAGGGATAAACCCTTAATGGGTTGATCTTAGGAGGATGCAAAGGCTGGATTGAATGTTATTTTATGGACGAATTGTTGTTAAATGGATAATTAATTTAAGACATCCATTCTTCAGTTATTTCTACTCTTCATCTTTACTGTGTTTGAGCAAAATAAATTCAATTACTAAATGACCATATACCTCGGAGAGATCATGAATTTGGTTCTCTAAGTGTATAGGGGATTATTAATTGTTTTTAGTAAGCACCAAACCAGAAAATGATGAAGGTAGTGTTATTTTTGAAGAATGGATTCATCAAGAATTAATAAAACCAAAATTGTTTAAAGACGTAAAATTCATTCAATCAACCCCAAGCATAATCCTAGATCAACCCATTTTCATTAAATTGAATTCACGTAGGTGACTTAGTGTTATTTAAACCATCCAAAATCAAAACCAAAGTTGGCTACTTCATAGCCCATCCTTCACCAAATCATAGCGTCTCAAGGTTACTTCTTCGGTCCCTGTGGACTCGACCCCTACATGTACTACATCGATCGCTTTTACCCGTAGGGTAAATTTGGGCGCAACCAATGTACGAGATGACCAATCGATGTGGAAGTTCAGGTAATAATTATAAAGGTAACCGTTAGGGTTTATATGATCCTTACTTTTGAGGTAATTATGGGTTATTATATGTTATGATGGAAAATTAAAGGAATGAGATAAACATGAGGTTAAAATATGTTATGTTTATTTTTGATGATTTTATCTCGTTTTGGGGAATTTTTTAAGAATTATATAGTTTTGGAAAAAGGACAACAAGTAGACTGTGTGACAACCCATCGCGTTGGACAAAGCTACGGGAATCGAACCCACAACCAAAGTGTGACTGGTATTTATCACCTTCCACTGGACTACGTGAAGTCTGTAACATCCCAGGTAAATAAAGAATAATACATTTTCATATTTATTAATATTTTCTAATTAAATATTAATTTTACTTTAAAGGGGTTTCTATGTTTGATAGCATACCTGATACGCAACAAAGAGTTTCTTTGAAATCGTACGTTGCACACTAGTAATAAAATAATATTATTTTAAATGTTAGTTAACACGTAGCCGTTCTACTGGCGGGAATGGATATAAATAACTAAAATATGATTATATATGTTTGTTAAATGTTTTTACATTTATCTAATAAAGGATAAAGGCTTAAAATACGAAAAGAATTCAATTTTAGGCTTATATACTCTAATTTTCACGAACGGTCCACTTATCAACATTTGATGACGAAACGTCATTAAATATAGTTTTGGTCACTCTTATACATTCTTTTGGACCAAATAAAACTCTTCTTTTGAATCAGGACATCAAATATTACTTTGTGTTATTTTTTGGTATTTTTCTGATAAAGTTCATTTTTTAATGAATAGTGTAAAATGTTGTATTTTAATTCAAAACCTCTTTTTAATCTAATTTATTAAGATGATTAGATTATCTTTTGAATTGGTTTTAAAGTTAAATTAGAATATATTTTTACCATTTAATCCAATGGTGGTCATTGGAATCAATTTCACTTTGAAATTGGACTTAAACTGGTGTCAATCTTTGGATACTTATTATTTCATAAAAACATGCTATTTGTTTTGACAATGGGAATTAATTATTAAATTAATTAATGCACCTTATATGTTTTTAATTTTGTAAAATGGACTTCATTTTTGAATTCGGAATATCAAATATAGATTAGGGTGATGTTTTCGTTTTTTTCTGAAAAACTTCAATTTTTGATGAACAGTGAAACCGCAATGTGGTGGTTAGAAAATTTGATTTTTTGTTTAAATGGGACTTTACCACTTCTGTGTTTTGAATCTCAAAAATATAATTTAAATTATTTTCATTATTTAGTAAAATGTGGTTCAATGGGATTAAAATAAATTTTGATGAATAGTAACGTTTATGTTTTATTAATCACGATTAAAGGTAGTTAGTGTAATTTAAGGTAAAAATGATATTATAATAAAATGAAAATATCTTGACACTTGTCCTAACCCTATTGGATGAGTTATGGACGACCAATAAAACCCATGGGTCGATTTTGGATACCCCATGGAGCCACTTGGGTATGATAATGACATTTATGCCTTTTATTTAAAGTTAAAGTAAAAATGACACAAACATGAGATGTTTTACTAAATCAATTTTTACATGGGGTTATACAAGTCATATTTCTTAATATAAATATTCATTAGAAAGATATAACGATTTCCTACATCATGATATTTTTTTTATAATTTTTAAACATTATATAAATTAAATTATTTATGACACCATGATGATGCAGCGATTACCTCATTATTTAACAATTTAAATAAAATGGAAAGATAATGTAAAATATAAGACCTACACATGTCCAAAACCTATTTTATGGGTAGATTTAGAACCCTTATCACCTTATACTCGGAACACATCAATTTGGGACCATTAATAACCGAAAATCATTCTAACATAAAATAACATTTCCTTACTTTCCAAGAGTGCCCCTCCTCCCCTCTTATAAAAGGCTCCCACCTCTACCTCATTACCCACACTTCCAAAGCCATTGTCTTGACCAACCCCTGCTCCTTTTGCCTCTACACATACCTCTATAACTCCTTGAAGCCTCACTTTGGGCAGAAGTCTTGTCAAGGAAGCCTTTGAGCTCAAACCAAAGGGCGTTACCCGATTATAAGGTAATGACTTCACTTGAGTCCTTTTGTTTTATTTTTCTTATCCAACCCCCTAAACTCTTTTTATTCATTTATTTTGTAAAAACTCTAGTATCTTCCATATACTAGGATGTTTTTATAAGAATTATTCGAGCTACACTTACACACACATGCGTCTAATGGTTAAAGAACATACTGTTTCCGTGGATGGAGAATTTCTGCCTCACGAAACGATGATTGTTCGATATTCTTCTAACACCTTCAAAGGTGGCCATTAAGATGCCACTATATTTATATATGATATATAATATTTTTATGTTTTCCTTAATCTTCTGTATTTTTCATTTTGGGCATACCTTTATGGTTTCCATTATGGGTAAATGTGATATCTTCATTTAAGGAAGTGTGGACTACCGCCCCCTCAAAGTGATTTGATTCGTTAATGCCATATGTGAGATGTATAAAGGGTTTATTTAAAGTTATTATATATGATTTTATACTATAATTTAAATATACCTCTATATCATTATTATTTCTTTCCATTAAAGTATGAAAAAGAAATGAAAGTAGCGTTCATGCGTACGTACGGCTTACCGTCTCAATGAACGGTGCATTTCATTTCTTATCCCCAAATGTAATGTACTATTATAAGTACATATATATAATGGATATATATGATATATGTTGCATATAAATGATTAATATATTTCTGGAATTAAAATATACATACCTATCATTTAGTTTTAATTCCATTAATATGACATAGAAATGAAAGTAGCGTCCATGCGTACGTACGGCTTACCGTCTCCATGAACGGTGCATTTCATTTCATTCCTCTAAATGATTATGTAATATTATTAATACATTTATATGCTGGATATATATGATATATATGATATCCGAATCAGGAATGTCATTCTGCATATAAATAACCTTTGACCACACGAACAACATATAATCGTAAGAAGTCCACTTTCGACTTAAGGACCAAATATCGACAATATAAACATTATTAACATAAATGATTACATAATGTTTATAACATGGAAATAAGTGATATAAAAGTAATAATGAACTTGAAAAAGGTTCTTAAGAAAATAGAAATTAACTCAAGTTTATTATTCAGGACGTTAAAGAACGATCGAGTCAAGTCAGGCCCGAGGTAAGCGACTTCGTCTCAATCTCCTTTCATTGAGGCATATTTCGTTTTATACACAACTTTCTTTTATACAGTGTATAAAACCCTTTGACTTTCACTTTTATACAAATTGAATCTTTTTCTACGAATCGTTTTACTAAACGACAAAAAAGAATGTTTCTTTTAACGTACGCGGTGACAACGACCTTTTCCGCCACCGCGAGTATTATTTGGTCTTTGGCTTCCGCAACAAGCCGTAATGTTTTTAATATAAAATAAATACCATATACTCTTTTATATATTTTGGTATTGAAAATGGTTTTGATAAAGGATTCTATTATGTAAATATATTTAAATGATATATTGTGATTGAAATGTGGAAATGTTATCATTCCTTTATATTGGTTTTATGTTTTATGATTTTATATTGGGACTTGGACATTTGATGGGTGGTTACATGATTAACCATATAACGGGTGGTGCTGTGAATACCAGGAAGGGTGGTTACGTTATAACCTCCAATGCATTGGGTATGGAAGTCGGCCGTATGGCTATTCCATTATGTATGTATGGAATTTGGTCGTATGGCTATTCCATTAAGTGATATGGGTGGAAGTCGACTGTATGGTTATTCCACTTAAGTATGTTTATGTCCCAAGTTACCTTTATATGTTATGTGTTCTTTATATGGGTTTTATGGTAATATTTTGGTTACAAAAGGGTAAATAATGATCTTTTATTCAGTGAAGAGTTTTTACTACTTCATAAAGGTGAAAAGTATTACTTTGATAAAGTATACATGGTTTACTTTTTGTTTTGATAAACTAACAGTTTTTATTCTTTGTGTATCCCTTACTGAGCTTTTTATGCTCACCCCAAGTTTCGTTGAAATGTTTTTCATAGGACATAATGTGGAATAGGGTCAAGGATGGGATCAAGGGAATGTCATGCTATATAAAACATGGAACTAGATGTGTTTCTTTTTAAGAGTTTATTTATTCTATGGAAACTTATTAGAAGTGTCTATTTTGTAATCTTTTGAGATGTAATAGTTATGTCCTAATTCTCTAAAACTCTAAACCTGAAAAGATCCTCAATGTTAATTATTCATTTAATTCAATATTAAGTAATGTTTAAGGTCGGGGCCTTATAGTTGGTATCATAGGTCGGTTTAGACAACTTTAAGAGTTAGGAAAGTGTTAAATTATAATATGATTGAAATGATATAGCATTTACGAATTACAATGTTTCTTCGCCTAAGATATTTCTATGTTCAGAATGGTTTTCAGCAGAGGAAACAAAGTAGTTATGTTGGGATGACATCAGGAGGAAGACAACCTTCCAAATCAACAACCTGAGATGGTCGGAATCGTAACTGAATAGTTTTTTGCAGTGATGGCACAGTTGACTCAGGCTATAAATGGTGGTGGTATCCATGCACGAGATCCGCCAGATCAACCGTAGAGGAACATGTCAGTGGTGGAACATTTCATGAGGCAACATCCGCTATCATTCAGAGGATCATCTGACTCCGTACAAGCTGAAGGGTGGATTAAAGCACTGGAGAAGATTTTTGAGGTCATGGGGTGTTCAGAACATCAAAAGGTTAGTCTTGTTGTTTACCGTTTTGAAGGTGAAGCTGATCAGTGGTGGTCGATGGTAAAAAATATCAGGGATAGTGATGAGATTGAGGATCTTCACTGGGATGAATTCAAAGGTATGTTTCTTGAGAAGTATTTTCCTAAGGCTGTTCGACTTAGGATAGAAAAGAAATTCTTGGAATTGAGACAAGAGGAAGACTCATTGGATGCCTATGAAGAAAAGTTCACTCGATTGGCAAGGTATGCTCCAAACATCATACGAGATCATGATAGTAAAATAAACCATTTTTACTCAGGGTTAATGCCTAAGTATCGAAGGGATTTAGCTTCTTGTGAGTTCAAAAGTTATGAAAAACTTGTTCAATGTGCGGAGAAGGTGGAAATGGAGTTTGCCAATGATCAGGTGTTCTATGACAAACAACAGAATAAGAGGTCCAGTTGGCAGGAAAAGGGGAAGAATTCATCAAAGAAGCAAGGAGGTAAGAAAACCTAATATCTATCCGGTGAGAAGTGTGGTAAAATGCATCCTGGAGAATGTTTATCCAAGTCTGGTAAGTTCTTTTGGTGTCGTAAGTCTGGTCATATTGCTCGTAACTATAAGGAATATGATCAAGCAGGCAATGAAAAGCCAGTGGTAAGATGTTTTAAGTGTAATGAAATGGGTCATTGTGCAAATGAGTGTCTAACGAAGAACTCGACTGGGGGAAAGCAGCCAGACTACAAGCAGAAAGGGGTGGTCAAATCTTTTAAAACAACTTCAGCAGATGTTGGGCCATCGAATGAAGTAGTATCAGGTACACTATTTGTTTGTTCAGATTATACCAATGTGTTGTTTGATTCAGGGTCTACACACTCTTTCATTTCTGAGAAGTTTTCTAGTAAATTAGAAATTCCATCTCAAGATATGAACCCTGAACATATGGTAAAAACACCCGGAGGGAACGTTGAGACAAAAAGGAATTATAAGAACCTTCTTATCCTTGTGTGTGGAAAGAATCTACCAGAAAACCTTATTGTTTTGCCTCTAGTAGAGTTTGATGTTATTTTGGGCAAGGATTGGCTTTTTGTTTATCATGCTAAGATTGACTGCAGAGCTAAAATGGTTTCTTTTCAGAAAGATTTTCAGTTTGTGTACAAGAATGAACCCTTGATTTTGATATCATGTCAAGAAGTTGAGAAACTAGTAAAAGAAGGAAATGAATGTTACCTTGCACATATTGTTGAAAATAAAGTAATTGTTCAGATTAATGATGTGTCAGTGTTAAATGAGTATCTTGATGTTTTTCTGATGAGTTTCCTAGTATTATTCATGATCAGGAAGTTGAATTTACTGTTGACTTAGTTCCTGATTCTAAGCCAATTTCAAAACCCCCTTATCGAATGGCTCAAGTTGAACTTTTAGAGTTAAAGAAGAAAATTGCAAGAGTTATTAGATAAAGGTTTCATTCGACCTAGCACATCACCATGGGGTGCTCCTATCTTATTTATTAAAAAGAAAGATGGCTCAATGAGACATTGCATTGATTATAGATCCTTGAATAATATTACTATTAAGAACAAGTATCCTTTGCCTCATATCGATGATTTGTTTGATCAGCTCCAGGGAGCTTAGTATTTTTCGAAGATTGACTTGAGGTCGGGGTACCATCAGTTGAAAGTTAAAGAAGCAGACATTCCGAAGACTGCGTTCCGTACTAGATATGGCCATTATGAATTTGTAGTTATGCCTTTTGGGTTAACCAATGCACCTGCTGTATTCATGGACCTTATGAATAGAATTTTCCATGAGTTCTTGGATAAGTTTGTGGTTTTTTTAATTGATTATATTTTGGAGTTTTCTAAAAGTTAAGAGGATCATGAAAGTCATTTAAGGGTTATCTTGCAAACCTTAAAAGAAAAGAAACTATATGGAAAATTCAGCAAGTGTGAGTTTTCGTTACAACAAATTTCTTTCCTGGGTCACAATATTTCAAAAGATGGCATAACTGTTGATCCTGCTAAAACAAACGTTGTTGGAGAATAGCCAAGAACCACAAATGTAACTGAGATCCGTAGTTTTCTTGGTTCGGCAGGTTACTACCGAAGGTTTGTTGAAAATTTTTCACGGTTATCTAGTCCAATGATTAAGATAACTTGTAAGGGTGTTAAGTTCATCTGGAAAAAAGAATGTAATGATTGTTTTCAGGAGTTGAAAAGAAGATTGGTGAATGCTCCAATTTTGGCACTTCCTTCCAGGAATGGTGAGTTTATTATATATAGTGATGCTTCGTTGAAGGGACTTGGCTGTGTCCTTATGCAGAATGATCAGGTAATTGCTTATGCTTCACGTCAGTTGAAAACTGATGAGGTAAATTACCCTACACATGATTTGAATTAGCTGCTGTTGTTTTTAGTTTAAAAATCTGGAGGCATCATTTGTATGGAGTAAAATGTGAAATATATACTGATCACAAAAATTTAAAGTATATATTCACTCATAAAGAATTGAACATGAGACAGAGGAGATGGCTGGAATTAATCAAGGATTATGATTGTACTATTCACTACCATCTGGGAAAAGAAAATAAAGTGACTGATGCTTTGAGTCGACAAAGTAATGCTTCATTAACCATGTTATGTTTTGAATAAGATCCTTTGGTTTTTGATTTGATGAACTTTGGAATAGAATTTTTTGGTGCAGGAAGTTCTTCTGTTTTGTTTCAGGTATCAGTGAGATCATCCCAATCAGACAGAATTAAGCAAGCACGGAGGGAAGAGAGTGAGTTGCAGAAAAAGGTAAAGCTGGTTCAGAAGGGTAAGTTTCCTAAATTCAACATTGATAGTGATTCTGTTTTGAGATTTGGTAAGAGATTATGTGTGCCTTGTGATTCACAGTTGAAGAATGATTTATTATGTGAGGCTCATAGTTCCCCGTTTTCAGTTCATCCGGGCAGTATTAAGATGTACAGAGATCTGCGGGAGTATTACTGGTGGGATGGAATGAAAAGAGATATTGCTGATTTTACTGTGAAGTGTTTGACTTGTCAGCAGGTTAAAGCAGAGCGGCAGTTACTGAAAGGGATGCTTCAGCCTCTACCAGTGCCAGAGTGGAAATGGGAAAACATATCCATGGACTTGGTTGTGGGATTACCGAGGACATCTCAAGGTAATAATGCAATCTGGGTTATTGTTGATCGCTTGACTAAATCTGCTCATTTCCTTGCTATACGAGATACTTTTTCCCTAGATCAACTTTCCCGTTTGTATATTAAAGAGATATTCAGGTTACATGGAGTTCTTCTCTCCATTGTATCTGACCGTGATTCCATGTTTACTTCTAACTTTTGGAAACGCCTTCAAAAGTCATTGGGTACTGAATTAAATTTTAGTACATATTTTCATCTGCAATCAGATGGGCAGTCAGAACGAACAATTCAGACCTTGGAGGATATGCTACGAGCTTGTTCGATGGATTATCAGGGAAGTTGGGACCAACATCTTTCTTTGGTTTAATTTTCATATAATAACAGTTTTCATTCTAGTATACATATGACACCATTTGAGGCATTATATGGGAAGCGGTGTCGAACTCTAGAATTTTGGGATGAAGTGGGTGAAAGGAAGCTGATGGGACCAGAATTGGTAGAAGAGATGGCAGAAAAAGTTCAGTTGATTCAGAAACACATAAGAACTACTCAGAGCAGGCAGAAGAGTTATGCGGATAACCGGAGCAAGGATCTATCTTTCGAGGTAGGTGATCATGTTCTTCTCAAGGTTTCTCTATGGAAAAGTGTGATGAGATTTGGTAAGAAAGGAAAGCTGAGTCCAAGGTTCATTGGACCATATGAAATTCTAGAGAGAGTTGGATCAGTTGCATACATAGTGGCATTATATCCGAGTTTATCTCAGGTACACAATGTTTTTCATGTTTCGATGCTCAGAAAATATATGCCAGATCCATCTCATGTTTTGAGTCCAGAGGTAGTTCAGCTGGAATAGAACCTATCTTATGAGGAACAACTGGTCTAGATTCTTGACCATAGGGAACAGGTGTTACGGAATAAGGTGATTCATCAGGTAGAGGTTTTTTGGGAAAACCATATGATTTAAGAGGCAACATGGGAATTTGAAAATGCTATGAGGGATAAATACCCCCACTTATTTTGATAAGTGAATAAAATTGTGAGGACACAATTACCAAAAGGGGGGAAGGATGTAACATCCCAGGTAAATAAAGAATAATATTAATATTTTCGAATTAAATATTAATTTTACTTTAAATGGGTTGCTATGTTCGATAGCGTACCCGATACGCAACAAAGAGTTTCTTTGAAATCGTACGTTGCACACTAGTAAAAAAATAATATTATTTTAAATGTTAGTTAACACGTAGCCATTGTACTGGCGAGAATCGATAGAAATAACTAAAATATGATTATATATGTTTGTTAAATGTTTCTACATTTATCTAATAAAGGATAAAGTCTTAAAATACGAAAATAATTCAATTTTAGGCTTATATACTCTAATTTTCAAGAAAGATCCACTTATCAACATTTGATGGCGAACCATCATTAAATATAGTTTTGGTCACTCTTATACATTCTTTTATACCAAATAAAACTCTTCTTTAGAATCAGGACATCAAATATTACTTTGTGTTATTTTTTTGTATTTTTCCGATAAAGTTCATTTTTCAATGAATAGTATAAAATGTTGTATTTTAATTCAAAACCTATTTTTAATCTAATTTATTAAGATGATTAGATTATCTTTTGAATTGGTTTTAAAGTGAAATTACAATATATTTTTACCATTTAATCCAATGGTGGTCATTGGAATCAATTTCACTTTGAAATTTGACTTAAACTGGTGTCAATCTTTGGATACTTATTGTTTCATAAAAACACGCTATTTGTTTTGACAGCGGGAATTAATTATTAAATTAATTAATTCAACTTATATGTTTTGAATTCTGTAAAATGGAATTCATTTTTGAATTCATAATATCAAATATAGCTTAGGGTGATGTTTTGTTTTTTTCTGAAAAACTTCAATTTTTGATGAATAGTGAAACTGCAAAGTGGTGGTTACAAAATTTGATTTTTCGTTTAAATGGGAGTTTACCACTTCTGTGTTTTGAATCTCAAAAATCCAATTTAAATTATTTTAATTATTAATTAAAATGTGGTTCAATGAGATTAAAATAAATTTTGGTGAATAGTAACTTTTATGTTTTAGTAATCACGGTTAAAGGTAATTAGTGTAATTTAAGGTAAAAATGATATTATAATAAAATGAAAATATCTTGACACTTGTCCTAACCATATTGGATGAGTTATGGCTGACCAATACAACCCATGGGTCTATTTTGGGTACCCCATGGATCCACTTGGGTATGATAATGACATTTATGCCTTTTATTTAAAGTTCAAGTAAAAATGACACAAACATGAGATGTTTTACTAAACCAATTTTTACATGGGGTTATACAAGTCATATTTCATACTATAAATATTCATTAGAAAGATAAAACTATTTCCTACATCATGATATTTTTTTATAATTTTTAGACATTAAATAAATTAAATTATTTATGACACCATGATGATGCAGCGATTACCTCATTATATAACGATTTAAATAAAATGGAAAGATAATGTAAAATCTAAGACCTACACATGTCCAAAACCTATTTTATGGAATGATTTCGAACCCTTATCACCTTATCCTCGAAACATATCAATGTGGAACCATTTATAACTGAAACTCATTCTAAAATAAAATAACATTTCCTTGCTTTCCAAGAGTGCCCCTCCTCTCCTCTTATAAAAGGCCCCTACCACTACCTCATTACCCACACTTCCAAAGCCATTGGCTCGACCAACCACTGATCATTTTGTCTCTCCACATCCCTCTATAACTCCTTGAAGCCTCACTTTGGGAATAAGTCTTCCCAAGGAAGCCTTTGAGCTCAAACCAAAGAGAGTTACCCGATTATAAGGTAATGACTTCACTTGAGTCCTTTTGTTTTATTTTGCTTCTCCAACCCCCTAAACTCTTTTTATTCATTTAATTTGTAACAACTCCAGTATAGTACATATACTAGGATGTTATTATAAGAATTATTCGAGCTACACTTACACACACCTAACTCTAATGGTTAAAGAACATACTATTTTCGTGGATGGCGAATTTCTGCCTCATAGAACGATGATTGTTCGATATTCTTCTAACACCTTCAAAGGTGGACATTAATATGTCACTATATTTATATATGATATATAATATGTTTATGTTTTCCTTAAGCTTCTGTATTTTTCATTTTGGGTATACCTTTATGGTTTCCATTATTGGTAAATGTGATATCTTCATTTAAGGAAATGCGGACTACCGCCCCCTCAAAGTGATTTGATTCGTTAATGCCACATGTGGGATGTATAAAGGATTTATTTAAAGTTATTATATATGATTTTATACTGGAAGTATAATATACCTCTATATAATTATTATTTCTTTCCATTAAATTATGACAAAGAAATGAAAGTAGCGTTCATGCGTACGTACGACTTACCGTCTCCATGAACGGTGCATTTCATTTCTTATCCCCAAATGTAATGTACTATTATAAGTACATATATATAATGGATATATATGATTTATGTTGCATATAAATGATTAATATAATTCTGGAATTAAAATATACATACCTATCATTTAGTTTTAATTCCATTAATATGACATAGAAATGAAAGTAGCGTTCATGAATACGTATGGCTTACCGTCTCCATGAACAGTGCATTTCATTTCTTACCTCTAAATGATTATGTAATGTTATTAATACATGTATATGCTGGATATATATGATATATATGATATCCAAATCAGGAATGTCATTCTGGATATAAAGAACCTTTGACCACATGAACAACTTGTAATCGTAAGAAGTCCACTTTCGACCTAAGGACCAAATATCGAAAAAACAAACATTATTAACATAAATGAATACATAATGTTTATAACATGGAAATAAATGATATAAAAGGAATAATGAACTCAAAAACGGTTCTTAAGCAAATATAAATTAACTCGTGTTTATTATTCAGGACGTTAAAGAACGATCGAGTCAAGTTGGACCCAAGGTAAGGGACTTCGTCTCAATCTCTTTTCATTGAGGCATATTTCATTTTATACACAACTTTTTTTATACGGTGTATAAACCCCTTTGACTTTTACTTTTATACAAAATGAATCGTTTTCTACGAAGCGTTTTACTAAACGTCAAAAAGGAATGTTTCTTTTAACGTACGCGGTGATAACGACCTTTTCCGCCGCCGCGAGTATTATTTGGTCATTTGCTTCCTCAAAAAGCCGTAATGTTTTTAAAATAAAATAAATACCATATACACTTTTATGTATTTTGGTATTGAAAATGGTTTTGTTAAAGGATTATATTATGTAAATATATTTAAATGATATATTGTGATTGAAATGTGGAAATTTTATCATTCCTCTATATTGGTTTTATGTTTTATGATTTTATATTGTTACATGGACATTTGACGGGTGGTTACGTGATTAACCATATGACGGGTGGTGCCGTGAATACCAGGACGGGTGGTTACGTTATAACCTCCAATGCATTGGGTATGGAAGTCGGCCGTGTGGCTATTCCATTAAGTATGTATGGAAGTCGTCCGTATGGATATTCCATTAAGTGATATGTGTGGAAGTCGACCGTATGGTTATTCCACTTAAGTATGTTTATGTCCCAAGTTACCTTTATATGTTATGTGTTCTTTATATGGGTTTTATGGTAATCTTTTGGTTACAAAAGGGTAAGTAATGATCTTTTATTCAGTGAAGAGTTTTTACTACTTCATAAAGGTGAAAAGTATTACTTTGATAAAGTATACATGGTTTACTTTTTGTTTTGATAAAATAACAGTTTTTATTCTTTGTGTATCCCTTACTGAGATTTTTATGCTCACCCCAAGTTTCTTTGAAATGTTTTTCACAGGACTTAATGTGGAATAGGGTCAAGGATGGGATCAAGGGAATGTCATGCTATATAAAACATGGAACTAGACGTGTTTCTTTTTAAGAGTTTTTTTATTCTATGGAAACTTACTTTAAGTGTCTATTTTGTACTCTTTTGAGATGTAATAGTTATGTCCTAATTCTCTAAAACTATAATCCTGAAAAGATCCTCAATGTGAATTATTCATTTCATTCAATATTAAGTAAGGTTTAAGTTCAGGGCCTTATAAAGTCCCTGGTTAGTTTGACTAATTATTTTTAGTTAGATGATTTTATGAATTAAGATTAAGTTTATTTTGGGTTATCTATGGAAATTTATTACCCTATCATGGAGGATATGTGATTAGGTTAATTACTATTCAATACGAGACTTTAGGAGCAACTGATGTTGTTTGGAGATAAATGTTACGATTTAACTTGGAAGACTATGTGACTAAATCCTTCAAATATTTGGGTTTCAATCTTAGTTTTGTTTACTTTGAAGAATTTTATGGAAAATTTGTTTATCGAATGGTCCTCGTTGAACTTTGGGTTTTGTTGGACAAATTTTGGAGATTAAGAATAGATTTTCTTTTTATAAAGGGTTATCCTTTTCTGGATTATCTGATCTTGTACTAACCTTTTTGGTTTTGGTTTTGGTTAGAGTCTAAAGACATGGAAAGTATATAGTTCTCTTTTGTAGATTAGGTGATTCTCTAGAAATTGATTATAGTACTCTTAATGCGAACAAGTCTTCCTAAATACTCATCTTTTGGTGAAAATATGAGTTTGATTAAGTAATATAGTAAAAGATGAATGTCTACATGAAAAGTAAGTATGTTTCATTATGATTTAGTTAAGCTCAAAAATAAATTCCTCAATGAAAAGTAACTTAAAACAAAAATGTTTTCTGTTAAATTTTCCTACTGGGGAATCGAATACCGTTACACCCATCACAAGTTTGTGATTTTCTTATGGTTAACTTTCTCCTAGACATGTTTAATATCACTCTCCATCAGAACATCACCATTTGTTTTTTCCTCCATGTCCATATTTTCATACTTGGAATCCTATTATGGGTTAACTCGGGTGACCTCTGAACTTATCTTCCTTTATTTTAAAGTGATTGTTTTACTGACTCTTGTTCCGATGAGGGACTTTCAAGGATGTTTCCAAGATCAATTTTAAAATTGCGAGGACGCAATTCCCAAAAGGGGGGAATGATGTAACACCCCAGGTAAATAAAGAGTATGACATTTTCACATTTATCCATATTTGTGAATAAAATATTAATATGACTTTAAAGGGGATGCTATGCTCGATGGCGTACCCAACACGCAACAACGAGTTTCTTGGGAATCTTACGTTGCACTCTAATAATAAAATTATATTATTTTAAAAGGTAGTTAATTCCTAGCTGTTGTAATGGTAGGAATGAACATAACTAACTACAAAATGATTATATATGTTTGTCAAATATTTTTACTCTTTACAATAAATGTTAGAGGATTAAAAATGTGAATGAATCCAATTTTAAGCGTAAACATTCTAATATTCTCTAAATGGTCGATTAACCGCCTTTTGATGGCGAACCTCTTTTAAATCCACTTTTTGAAAATTTTATGTGTTATATTTGACAAAATAAAATTATTCTTTTGAATCGGGACATCAAAATTTACTTTGTGTAAATTTTTGGTATTTTTCTGATAAAGTTCATTTTTTAATGAATAGTGAAAAATGTTGTATTTTAATTCAAAACCACTTTTTAATCTAATTTATTTATATGATTCTATTATCTTTTAAATTGGTTTTAAAGTGAAATTAGAATATATTTTTACCATTTAATAAAATAGTGGTCATTGGAATTAATTTCACTTTGAAATTGGACTTAAACTAGTGCCAATCTTTTGATACTTATTGTTTCATAAAAACACGCTATTCGCTCTGACAGCGGGAATTAATTATTAAATTAATTAATGAAACTAATATGTTTTTAATTTTTTAAAATATACATCATTTTTGAATTCTGAATATCAAATATAGCTTAAGGTGATGTTTTGGTATTTTTCTGAAAAACTTCAATTTTTGATGAATAGTGAAACCAATAAGTGGTACTTATAAAAACTGATTTTCTATTTAAATGAAATTTTACCACCTCTGTGTTTTGAATTTAAAAAATCCAACATACATGGTTTTCATTAAGAAGTAAAATGTAGTTAAATGGTATTAAAATAATTTTTTTGGTGAATAGTAACTTATTATGTTTTTAATCACGATTAATGTTAATTAGTGTAGTTTAAGGTAAAAATAATGTTTTAATAAACTGAAATGACCTAGAAACATGTCTTACCCTCATTGTATGTGTCATTTCCGACCAAGGAAGTCCATGGGTCAACTTGGGGACCTCATGGAGCCACTTTGGTTGGAAAATGACATAAATACCTTTTTATTTAATGTTAAAGTAAAAATGACACAAACATGAGACATTTTACTAAAACACTTTTTACATGGGGTTATACAAGTCATACTTTTGACTATAAATATTAATTGGAAATATAAAACGATTTCCTACATCGTAGTATTTTTTTATAATTTTTAGACATTAAATAATATAAATTAATTATGACATCATGATGATGTAGCGGTGACCTCATTATTTAACGATTTAAATAAAATGGAATGATAATGTTAAATATAAGACCTACACTTGTCCAAAACCTATTTTATGGGTGGATTTCGAACCCTTATCACCTTATCCTCGAAACACATCAATGTGGGATGATTAAAATCCGAAACGCATTCTAAAATAAATTAACATTTCTTTACTTTCCAAGAGTGCACCTCCTCTCCTCTTATAAAAGGCCCCCACCTCTACCTCCTTACCCACACATCCAAAGCCTTTGGCTCGGCCAACTCCTGCCCATTATGTCTATCCACATCCCTCTCTAACTCCTTGAAGCCTCACTTTGGGCAGAAGTCTTCCCAAGGAAGCCTTTGAGCTTAAACCAAAGGGAGTTACCCGATTTTAAGGTAATGTCTTCACTTGTGTCCTTTTGTTTTATTTTGCTTCTCCAACCCCCTAAACTCTTTTTATTCATTTATTTTGTAACAAATACAGTATCTTAAATATACTAGGATGTTTTTATAATAAGTATTCAAGCTACACTTACACACACCTACATCTAATGGTTAAAGAACATACTGTTTCTGTGGATGGTGAATTTCTGCCTCACGAAATGATGATTGTTCAACATTCTTCTAACACCTTCAAAGGTGGCCATTAAGATGACACTATATTTATATATTATATATAATATGTTTATGTTTTACTTAAGCTTCTGTATTTTTTATTTATGGCATACCTTTATAGTTTCCATTATGGGTAAACGCGATATCTTTATTTAAGGAAGTGCGGAGTACCGCCCCCTCAAAGTGATTTAATTCATTAATACCATATGTGGTACGTATAAAGGATATATTTAATGATATTATATATGATACCGTACTGGAATTAAAATACTATTATGTATCATTATGTCTTAATTCCATTAAATATGAAATAGAAATGGAAGTAGCATTCATGCGTACGTACGACTTACCGTCTCCTTGAACGGTACATTTCATTTCTTATCTCAAAATGTTATGTACTATTATAAGTATGTGTATATAATGGATATATATGTAATATATTACATATAAATGATGGATATCATTCTGGAATTATAACATATATATATCTCTCTCATTTTTTTAATTCCATTAATATGACAAAAAAATGAAAGTAGCGTTCATCCGTACGTACGGCCTACCGTCTCCATGAATGATGCTTTTAATTTTTATCTCCAAATGATATGGAATAGTATAAAATGAATGTATACTATATATATATGATATTTAAAACATTAATACTATTCTAGATATGATTTACCTATAACTACATGGAAAATTATTTTCCAACAAGTTCAATTTTTGACTCATGTACCAAACATTGACAAAAACGTCTGATATGAACTCATATTATTAACCAATTATTATAACATTAAAATATGTGATATTAAATAAATAATAATCTTTATAGGAAATCCTTATGCAATTATAAATTGACCAATGTTTATTATTCAGGAATATAATGAAACGAACAAGACAAGTTGGACTTGAGGTAAGGGATCCTACCCCTCTCTTTCTTTTTAACTACACTGTTTTATGTCATTCCTTTTCAACTCATATTTCTTATGATTGGGTTGTTATTTCATATTACTCCTACTATAAATTTTATGTTCATATGATTAGAGACCCTATTTTCTCACATCAATCCATTTTGGAAGTTTTGAGTGCCGCCGTTAGGCTGCCGAATTTTCGTAAGGGATCCAACCTCTTTCTTTCCTTTTAAGTACTATCTTTTATGTCATTTCTTTTATGATCATCATTATTATGTTTGAGGATGCTATTTTATATTCCTAATACTTTACTTTTATGTTAATATTATGAGATACCCTATTTGATATCATAAATCCATTTTTGGATCTTTTAAGTGGCGTCGTTAGGCTGCCGAGTTTTCGTAAGGGATTTTTCATCTCACTTTTATTACCATGAGATTTATGCTACATTTGCCACAATTTACTTTGAGTGGTGTATTTACTTCCCATTATTTTACTCATTGTGTTATATAATTTCATTTATGAGTATTTACATCAATTTTTTATTGTCCT
The DNA here is from genome assembly GCA_963277665.1 of Viscum album. Classification (NCBI taxonomy): domain Eukaryota; kingdom Viridiplantae; phylum Streptophyta; class Magnoliopsida; order Santalales; family Viscaceae; genus Viscum; species Viscum album. Next base: position 1,661,375,119 of record OY728153.1, read on the forward strand.
CCTTTCACGGGGTGTATGTTTCGAAAGATACCCATGTCGATAAAGGAACCTTTCACCCTCCTCTTTTTAAAAGACTTATTTTGTTATGCCTTTTAATTCACATACTGTTATATTGGGATATGTTCTTATATATCCTTATTGATGTGAATTTTATGACCAAGTGATGAGATACCCTTTTTACCTCTCATCAACTCTTAATCTGAATTTTGAAGTGACACCATTAGGCTGTTGAATTTTTGCAAGGGAACTTCTTAACCCAATTTTGATTCTTTGGGATAAACTTGTACTCCTTCAATATGTCGTTCTATGAATATTGTGAATAACCATTGATTGTTTTACACTTAATATCCACTTATATTTGTTGTATTCGTTTGTCACACATAATTATGTAATTGATTCATCCTTCATTCCAGGATACCGTCTTTGTATAGGACTTCGTCTCAGTCACCTTTCATTGAGGTGTATTTTGTTTTATACACAACTTTCTTTTATACAGTGTATAAACCCCATTGACTTTTATGTTTATTCAAAAGGAATATTTTTTATACAAAGTGTTTTACTAAACGACAAAAGGGAATGTTTTTGTCGTATGTATGCGGCGACAACGACTTCTCCGCAGCCGTGACCATTATTTGAGTTTCGGCTTCCTCTACAAGCCATACCTTCTTTTAAAAGAAAAATAAATAACATGTTTTATATTTCTTTTATTTTGGTATTGAAAATGGTTTTCATAATGTTTTTATATGTGTCATATTGATATCTTGTTATTGAAAGGTGGAAATGTTATGTTTCCTTTATGCATGTTTTATGTGATAAGATTATGTTATGGTTCTTGGGAATTGTTATGAAGATGGGTGGTTGCATGATAAACTAAGGGCGGGTGAGCCCGATATAGCTCTCCAATGAATTGGGTAACGTGAAGGAGTGAAACATTAATGTTTCTCTGAAGAGATTTAGGGAATATACTATGGTGGGTATTCCAAACGTATCGAAGAGGGTTACTCCCTACATAAGAATGTTATGAATGCCTCAAGTTACCTTTTATGTCTTATGATTTCTATGATTTATTCATGATTTGATGAGGTATGTTAAAGTGCTTATGTTTTATTGGTAAAGTATGATTTCATTCTTATGTATATATGAACTCACGTTTCTTTTCCATATTTTTATAACCCTTACTGAGCTTTTTATGCTCATCCCATGTTTTTTTTTGAAATGGCTTTCACAAGTCAAGGGAAAGGTACATGATATGTTGATAGTGTCAAGGAAGTGTCAAGAAAGAATCCATGCTTTATTTTTAAATATTTTTCCATTGATGGAAAGAAATTAATACTATCTTTTATGTAACCACTTTGTTTAAATATGGAATGTAATGCAAGTTTTATGATCTAATTCTCTAAAACTATAAACCTAAAAAGATCTTCAATGTGTAATCTTGTAATAACTAATGATTAAGTAAGGTTTAAGGCGGGGGCCTTATAATAATAATAATAAATTCTTTGAGGAAGTATTTACACAGAAATCCTTTATAATAGTTTTTAAAGAAAATTTTAATTATCCTAAGAATATCCCTTTGGAGTGTCATAATCAAGAGTGAATCAAAGCTTGTTGTCATGTAACAGGATACCCTGGGTCAATCCCAAAACTACTTGTCAGATTTTTCACTCCTAGGTACATCTTAGCTAGAGCTGACTTTACCTTCTTGTATCTAGACATGGATATATTGCTTGGAAAATACACAAAATCTCCACACTAACAAAATTATATAAATTTATTCTATACTAATCCTCAAATCCTATCTTTGGGTAATGTTCTCTAATCCATGTTTTTTTAAATCAAGCTTCCAAGGATTGTACTAAACTTCCTCTCATACCAATTGTAATGAACCTACAATAGTTACCTAGAGTCCGTGCATTATTATATAACATTGGCATGGTCACAAGGATAAAATCTTGAAAGACCAATTATTTTAGTAGACTTGGAAGTAATAGATACGTACACAAGTTTTACAATACATGATTAAATGGAAAAACAAAAACATTGTGTCCCCGTGAACATAATCATATACTTTGTTTTATCCCTGTATGTTAAGTATAATATACATTTTCACATCCTAAGAAAAAGAAAACAGAGGAAAAGGGTGAGCTCGGATCCTTAATAAGGATTACAATATAGTGGAAACTATCATAAATAGACATAAACATTTAAGGTAATGTATAAGACTAAAACACAAGTCTTTTAAACATAGAAATATGTATAATATGGTAAATATAAATCAAATAATTCCATTTACTTACTCACATGGATATTCTACTCGTAAAATAATCACATGTAATATCAATTTCTACTTTCATAATGATGGAATGAATAATATAGAACATCATAACAACATAGTAATGGCCTCATGAAAAGACTATAAATAATAATTTTTCAAGGCCATGTTCCAAGACACTAGTTTGTCTCATGAGACCTACTGATGCATTGAGGAGCTATAGTGGGCTCCATCCATCACTTACTAAGTACTATGCATTCCTCATATGAAAATCATGAAACATAATATAAACATTCAACTTAAAAATAGCATAAAAAATGTCAATACTTTAACTATATACCATGTATGGTATAAAAATAACACATATACAGTCAAACATATCACAAAACCTTCAATACAATATGGAAGATTGTATCATAACAAATCAATGTCAAACAAGTGTAAATTCCTCAAAGGATGATGACATAGATGAAATCAATACTATTTGAGAGAAATATATATTTCTATTTTGAAATCATTTTAAAGTAACATAATTATAAAAGAAAAAAATTATTTTTAAAATTTTCTTATAAGATTGTAAGGGATGCTTCTAAGGTGTCATAATAGCGAAAAATAGCATCGCCTTCCATATAAGTTAAAAACAAATTCTTACATTAATTATTCAAGAAGGTCATAAAGTACATTGTTTGGAAAATGATAGAAATATTCCTTTCACACCATTTTATAAAAAGTAAAACAATGGTGTAAATGAATTTAACCCATACTCTAGTAAATTTTAAAAAATGTTCTGAAATACATTTTTATGAAGCGTAGATGGGGATGATAAAGCAGACCCAGTAGATACTTACGTATTAACAACCTCGGATAATAAAGTGATAGTAAAATTAACCCTTACCTTGTACTTATCATTGGTAGAGGGTGACTTAACATCCAGTATAATATTAAAATAGTTTTTATTAAATTATACAAGAACCATATCCAGAAATATTATATTATATATGATCTTCTAATATAGTTTTGTTGATAATATTTCAGTAGTATCATTGTTTCATGTGTTAACTAATTTGTTTTCCTTTATATGGTTTGATACATAAGTCATGTTTGTTTGGGATAGGATGTATTAGATTCATATCCAAAATGATATTATGCTCTTAAACATTATTTGTATTTAAAAAATGATAATTTTTCTTGAATGGTAACAATGGGGAATGAATCTCATCGCGTTCATGGAGATGGTAATCCGTACGTACGCATGAATGACAATACCATTCTATTGATGATGAAATATTATGTAATTTAATGGTATATCAAATATAATGAATCAATAACAAGTTATATATATTATTTACATTAATTATACTAATTATTATACCCATCCAAATAATTAAGTGTTGAATAACAAACTATACCATGACGTGAAGACTCTAAGCCATACTTATGCACGTATGCTGACTGGGTCATTCATAGGATGGATAGAATAATGAATATGGTCGTACCATATTTATAACAACATCACAGAATGTATAAGGTATAGGATTTATTATTTTGGTATGGAAACAACAAATAAAGAAGAAGTGGAAGTAGAAAAGAACATTGAAAGAGGTGATGAAATAATTACCTCTTCTCTGTGTGCTTCCTTTTGATTTGATCAAAAGGGATCCATAGGTTGGATTTATGATCAAAGTAAGGACTATATGTTGAATTTAGGGTTGTTGGGAGGATATTTTACTAGCTTTTGGCTGAGACAAATATATTTGGAGGGGTGAATGTAAGGACAGGGGGAAGTGCCCTTTTTTAAGAGAGGTGCGGGGCACATTATAAAAATCTTGAAATAGTATTTTATTATAAAATAATATTAAGTTTATAATGGCTCCATATAGATTTATTTAGAGGATAAGGTGGGTATGGGTCAAAATCATCTAATATAATAGGTTTTAGACATGTTTAGGTCACTATTTTAATCTTATTTTTTAGATTTAACTCTTAGTTAAATAGTTTAACTTTTTCATTGTCTTCATGTATTTTTTATATTACATGGTTAATAAACATACTATAAAATGTAAATTTAACCCCGAGTAGCTAATTATTGAAATATATAACATTATCTAAGTCATTTGGTCAGACCATATATTTTTAGTATTACAATATCATTTAATAATTTTTAATTTTTTTAAAAACTCATTTATGTCAATTTTGACACTATTTGGTATTTTGTTTTTGTGAATATCCTAAAAAAATTATCACTTCGAAAAAAAAATTAATTAACCCAAACATGTCATGTTATGATGGAAAATTATTGTAATGCATTAAAATTATAAATTTTCATTTATTTATATACTTATAATATCAATTATTTTAATCTTTCATTAATAAGGTAATAACTACATTACATTGTGTCATAAATAAATTTAATTATTTAATGTAACAAAATTATAAAAAATACCATTATGTAGGAAATATTTTGAGATTTTTTATCAATATTTATATTATAATTTATCTTATGTATAACCATATATTACAATTTGTTTAGTTATGAAAATTATAATTTAACATTTTTAACTCTTCTTTAAATAAAATAATGGAAAATGTTCTAATCTAATCCAAGTGGATCGAAAAGGATCATATTTTATTCCTAAGGTTTATTATGGTTTAAAAAAACATATTCAATAGAATTAGGACATGTGTTAGGGTAATTATAATATCATTTTTACTGTTAATTATGATTTTTACTTTTAACCATGGTACATAAAATTCAAAAGTTACTATTCACACATTATTATTTTCATCCCATTAAACCGAATTTTACTTACTTATGTCAACCACGTATCTTGTATTTTTTAAATTCAATTCACAGAAGAAATAAAATTATGTTTTATGAAAATTTGTAAATGTTCCCAGAAGGTCGGTAAAAGACGTTAAAAAGTTCAAAAGAATTTTATATATATAATCATATTATAAAATGACTCAGACAAATTAAATTGGAATAATATATCTATTATGTATCTATTTTTACTTTAAATATATTTAAATAAAAAAAATTATTATTTAAATGAAATTCAGTTTTAAACAATAACACAGTTTTTCACTATTCATCAAAAATTGAATGTTTTAAAAAAAATACCGAAAATTCACCCTAAGATAATTTTGATATTCAAAATCTAAAAATGAAGTCCATTTTGAAAAATAAAATTTATAAAATTTCAAAAAAAAGTGTGTATTACTATTCATAACTACTTTTAAAATGGCTAGTATGATTTTTCATGGTGTGGTAGAACTCGAAGTTGTGTACAATGCAAGCAATTTTATTATTCAAAGGGAAATGAACTGTGGAATATTGGCGTGTTAGAATTATTGTATATCAATAAAATTTTTATGGTAATATTTTTAATTTGATTATAATAAATTGTTCCTTTAGAAGAATATAATATGATTTTTTGAAAATGGATCTTTATCTCCAAAACCCCCATATTAATTTCAATAATAAAAATAATAATATTTCATATTTCATTCAAACCTATGTTCGTCTATCAAAGAACATATGAATATAAACACTCTAAGAAGTTTAATTATTTTATAAGATTATTTATACCCAACATGTGGTATGCATGTCTCAAAAGATTGTATAAAAACACAATATTAGTTATAAGAATATTATAAGGAAAAATATTAGTTTCCTATATTTGTAAGGTTACTATCACACTTAAAATTATATATTTAGTCATTTCTATCTTTTACATAGCCATAAAAATCTTCATTGTCATGTGATATTTATAATTGTGGGAATGGAATTTATTTAAGTGGGAGAAAATGTAACACCCCATGATTTTAGTATTAATTATTTGTAGGGCTGGAGCAGGAGGAGTCACCCACTGGGATGGCTGATCGGCAGGATTTTGGGGTTCCTAATAACCCGGGACTTGGTGTTGTTGGTGAAATGAACCATCATTGCCTTGTTGTGCCTGATCATAACATGGTCTCTCAGGCCGGAGGAGAGTCTCTTAAAACCTCAGATGATGTCTTGGGAAAGAAAGGTGTTGGAAGCAAGAGTTTGGTTTCTGTGAATATCACTGATAAATGGGGGAATATATCTGATAGTGAGAAAGAGAATTGTGGCAGAGCAGACAGACCTTCATATAGTGATATTGTTCAAGGTGGTCGAACGAGGATGTCTGAAAGTGAAGGTGTCATGACTGCACCACCAAAGAGGAGGCCAAGAAGAGACTACACGGATCTACCCAAACCAATGGCAACAAGGTCTGCACACAAGATTGGAGCATCACAAGAAAATGTCATTGCAAATGGGTACAGTGGAAAACGAAGAGGAGGGTCCCCGAAGAGGGACAAAGGATTCAGTGGAAAACGGTCGGTCAAAGAGAAGTTGTCTGAGGGAATGTTGTGGAAGAAAAATATGTACCTTAAGATGATGCGCAAATACGAATCTTCTGAATGGGAGTCAGCTGATCCTGGTGATGAGTTATCTGATGATGGGGCGAAGGATGCATATGGTTTTGATGTTATGTAGCGTTTTATTTTCTTCTAACTTTACTTGCACTTTTCTTTTAATAAATTTGCGGGACCAGGCTTATGCCTGGTTCAAACTTTCCTAGTAGGTGGGTACAAATATAAGTAAACACATTATGAAATCCATGTTGAAAAAGAAACTAAATCCTTTGTGGTAGTATAAGAATCCCTTATGAAGATAATTTTGTCAAGCATGGAAGGTAAGTATATTTTATAGGTTTTCTTTCTAGAAATATTCCATGACTAACCCTAAAACCATAGTTTGAGTGAAATCGTTTTTGGGAGAAGTTCAATCTCATTGAAATATCTAAAGGAACTATGTTAGCTAAACTTCCACCCATGACTGCCACTAGAGCTTATATTTTATTTATGAATTATGAGGTGATCATGATGAGTAATGTGAATATATGGCATAGTGATAAAAACATGTAATATTTACTATAATAAATTATCTTTTTATCAAATTATTTTACACATTTCACATTTGGAAATTTAAAGATTCATAAAATTATTTTTTTTCATACTAGCACATCAAAAAAATCAATTATTATTTCCAAATTTTAATAAGAACATTTTATGCTATAAAATGTAATTTCTATAAAACTAGACTATTATATGATTTATTTTCAGAAACCAAATATATTAAAATTAATTAAAGTTAAAATATATTGTCTATTTTTAAAATTAAGAAACACTGATTTAAATTAGTAATTGATAAAAATTATAATAATAAGATTTAATATTAAAAAATTACATTTTTCTATAAAAATAGTTTTGATTATATTTTATGTTTCCATTAAGATTTTAAATTTATAAATTAAATAAATTGGATATTAAAAATGATTGTCACATATAGATTCAACATAAAAATATTATCTTCATATGTATTTTTTAGAATTTTTTTGAAAAGGTTCATTTTTATGTGAATTGTATATAAATACTTTTCTAAAAATAACATGAATTTTATGACATTATTAGGATATAAAAATAAATTAAAAATTTATAAAATATTTTCCTTAACCTAATATGTATTCTATTTGTAAAATTATAAACTTAAAATATTAATTTTATTATACAAACCAATATTTGATTTTTTTAGAATTGTAGAAATTTTATTCTCTAAAAATGTTAAAAATTAATTAATCTTTTACTATTTTGGAATATTTTTTTTATTTTATAAATATCATATAATAAAATATACTTAGTAATTTTAACCTATAGTTCCAATTTATTTAATATATTCCATTTTATTTTAGGAATAATAAATTAATTACTTAGAAAAAAAGTTATTTATCAGAGTAAATCTCAAAATGATAAAAAGGTTAAATAATAGGATAAAAAGACCAAAAAAATGTTATAAACATTTCTATAATTTAGTTTCATAGGGATTTATTCATCTAAATTTATTTTTAACTCTAATATTTTTCACTTTGGATCCACTATCTATGTTGAACTTGATTTATTTTTTATATTATGAAATTACATTTACAGAAATATCATTCACCTCAATTATAAAAAGATCATCCAACCACCTCTTCAAGGTTACATTATAATTCCCCACTATACTCTACCCCATTCTAGTCCCAAAGAGTTATATCTGATGTTCTTGAGCTTTTGTTAATTATATATGTTTCAAATCCATTCAAAATCAAGAAGGTTTCCAAGAAGAAATAAAATTCATCTATAAAAGTTATCCTCTCCTTAAACCTCGTATAAAATATATTTTATCAATTTTAATATAATTAAATAAATATACATAAGTGTTTTTATATTAATGTAATAACCATTAACTACCTTTCCCATTACTATATAAATTCAAAAATGTTTTCCAGGTTTCGTGTGGACTACCGCCTCCATGAATGATGTTCTTTATTATACATCATTACCTTACATGGATTCTTAGAAGGGTATTTAATGAATAAATATGATATATATTACATGATTTAGACACTTAAAATATATATCTATTTCAAATTATTCCCATTTTTTGGAAAATTAAAATTACATCAATTTGTATTTGTGAACCATCACCTCCATGGATTAATGAATTTCATTCATCATCACTATAATATTGGGATGACTAATATAATTAATTGATTAAAATTGATTATATAACATGATTAATGTTATGTAAATGTTATTCTAATGTTTAAATAATTGTGAATATACCAAATGTTATTCATAAAATTTTTATGAGTGTAGCTTTTCACATGTCCAATAATCATGAATCCTGACTACAACTATCATGAAATTAAATTAAAACCTTATATTTAATTATAAATCATATATTATAGTACATTGTATGAATAATTAACGTTGAAATTTGTATCAAATAATGGAAATAAACATTGAAATTTTAAATTGTCCATGATGCAATCAAAATCACTAATAATATAATGATGGAAATAAACTATATGAAACTAATAATTATATAATGAATTATTATAATTAAATAATATATTGGATAGTAGATATTAAAATAGTTCTGAAATAATTTTTTAATATGGTTATGTTTATTATACAAGATGTTGTATCACTTTTTTGAAATTTGGAATAAATGGTAACAATTTTATGTCCACTTGTTTCTCAAGGTGTTCACATTTCTATCCCATAAACCCCATTTCAAATTTTTCTTACATCTTGAATTATTATGTCTCTAAAGGTTTTTCTTTTACTCAATATCCATTTTTGAGTCCAAAATTATTTATCATGACTATGATCCAATATGTTTATCCAAATTTTATATTAATTTTCTAAAAATTAATTTTCCCCTTTTATATTAGGAAAAATATTACCTTTATATTTTCTTCTCTTTATGGATTTCCATCTCTTTTAAAATGTGGACTTGTAAATAATAATTCACATCTATCCCAAATAAGTTATTTTTCTATCAGTTTTGTTTTTCCATTGTTATTTTGAAATAAAAACATGTTTTATTTCTTACAATAATAAAATTTCTCTCTTCCTTTTTCAAAATTGAATTTTTTTATAGTTTTTATTCTTATTTAAATAAATTTATTTTTATATATTGATAATTTGTTTTTTTAAGTTTATATATTTTATATTTCACTCCACATTTACATTTTCAAGCCATTTTGTATTTTTCAAGGGTTTTTTACAATTTTTTCCAATTAGATATTCTTTGAAAATGTTTTCATTATAACCTCTCAAATATAGTCTTTTCAAATGTGTCTGATACATTTATCTCTTTATAATGATGTTAAGAATAGTTTTCTAAATACTCATTTATGATTCACATAAATTCTACTATTTCACTATAAAATATATATATTATATATAGTTATGTTTTATGAATCACCCTCTAAATTAATTTATGAAATACTATTTTTGGTTGATTGAATATTTGGTATCAACATATCAACTTTTGATATGATGTTATGTGATTCCATTTGGAAATGATATAAAACACATTTTACTTCCATGAGTTCTTATGGTATGATCAATTATTAACATGCTTTGGCACAAATATATAATTTTATTGTTGTGTGAGGACTAATATTTACCTCTAGTGAAATGGTTATGTATTTATATCTCATAAGATAAGGATGAGTTTTAATGGATATATTTTCACACATAAATGGACTGATATAATGGGTTTTTTCACAACATTATGTGTAGAAATCAAAATCTATCCACAACTACAAATGTTGGAATCATGGTTTTTATCACAATGTTTTGATTTCATATTCATATTTTTATGCCATAATTCTATGATATTACACTTTCTTATATTAATATGACACGATTATAGTGTGTTGTAATATCCTCTCAAAAATTTTATATTTATTATGTTTCCTTGATTTCCTTTTTAATGTATTATGTTTTAATATGTTGATAAATAAATTTCAAACAAGTTTTATTATTTCCATAAATTTTCTAATTATATTTTAATCAAATATTTCTCCTCCATCCATTTTTTTCACACATATTTATGATCTAACTATTATTATTCTTTTATATTTTTTACTTTACAGCATTTTTGATGTCAAAATATTAGTATGATTTTATTACCTAGGTTATTAATATGAGTATAAACTAGGAAATGTCTATAATGTGTTTCTGTCTAGTTTGATTATAGATAAATTATCAAAATATTTCAAAATAAGTTGCCTATATTACTAGTCCCTTAATATAGTAAAAATTTGGTTCTTGGGATTATTATATTATTTTTGATATGTAATTTTTTACTTATGATAATTATGAAAAAATATGATATGTTTACCTTATGTCACGTATGTTGGTATCAAATCCAGTTGGAAAGTATTTCTTTTACACCAAACCTTGGATAGTAGGTGTAGTGAATCTCAATATTATATACCCTCAAAAATTTCCCTCCTCATTCTAGTAGTATTCATTTAAAATTCTTTCCTAATATATTTTATTATTCATCTCATTCATCATATGTAGTAGTTTTTTGTATGGATTTTTTTCCATGGTTATATAATCTGGGTTTCATTCATCATTTCAATGTTTTCTTCCATTTATACCCTAAATCAAGGGTTTTTTATGAATATCGTATTTATTATGATGGGAGATAGATATAATTGAGTTTAATGACTTCTGGAGTCAATCTAACTTCATTAAGGTGGTCCATAAAAATTTAAAATTTTATATATATATAATTCATCATTTTATAATTGGGAAAAAGTAGGGTCAAGTGAGTGATTGGTAATGAAATGAATTATGGTTTCCATTTTTTATAAGATATACCTATAGTTATTGTTGTGTGTTAAATGATTGGTTTATAAAATTTTTCTATGTTTAACATCGCTTTGTGGTTTTAGGGATTTATAGTTGTGATATTTCATTTCAAGAATGATTTTTCTTATATTATAGTAATTATTTTTGTTCTTTGGGAACCTGAGTGGTGTAACCAATTTGTAAATGGGATATATTTATCTCAAATAATTGGGTAACATTGTCCTTAAATTTCATGTGGATGTTGTATTCAATTATTACTAGTGGTGATATAGTTTTTCTATGTTGTGTTCATTCTTAACTAGTTACATCCTACCGCCAAATGGATAGGGATATTTCGGTTGACTCCAAAAATGATAAGTCCAGTGTGGTGGCTTTCACCACTAGTTGTTATAGGTATCCTTAGTAGATTTTTAATAATTTCTATGATAGTTTTAACCATAATTATGGAGGATTAATACACTATAAGAGGCCATATGATATTTGGGGGGATAGATATAACTAGATGGGAGAGGTATTCTCATCGTATATGTGGAATATTTTGTGGTTGATTTTCTAGGATTTATAAATGAAAATTACCACCGTGCACTAGGTTTCCTTATGCTATTTCACCAGTACTGGTTAAAGTGTTTAAATGACTATAATATGTGTGATATGATATATAGACATTCCTCCATAACATCCTGGTTAAATTGGAATATTAAAATCAATTATGGGTTCGAATGTGATGTTGTGTGACATAGAATTGGTTAGATGTCCATGAAAACATCATATATAATAGAATATAGAAAATTATTACACATTGGTATTATCTAAAAAAGTTAAAAGCATACTCAGGGAGATTCAACAATGAGTAGAGAATTTTGTGTGAATTCTATTGGTTTTCATTTATTTAACTTCTCATAGACTTTTATATGAATTGATATTATCTAGGGATGCTATTTTTTGCTGTCCTGTTGAGTTTACACTCACACGCTACATGATCCCTCTAGGACACATTCTTACATTTTTGTTCATGGAATATTTAAGTGAGTGGGTTCATCATCCCATGCCTTTTAGAGATGGAGGTGCATATGGTTAACATATTATATGTTTTTATTTTATAAATAGTTCATATGGTTCCTTAGTGGTGGACTATAAAAAAATATTTTATACGCCTATGCATGTGCATATGCAATCAACAAATGGGTGATTTATTGTAATTTTCTATTAATAGAAAGTTATTTTTTAAACGCATGTTGTTATAAGTTTAGGTACATTATTATTTTTTCAATTAAATAACATTTTGTGTGATTTCACTATTTTTGTTACTTTTCTGTTGGTGGGTAAACCTACATATTATCACCCATTAAAAAAATTATTTTAATCAAAATCCTATATCATATGGGGAGGATCACCAGACTTTTAGTGTTTCTCTGATAATTTTTCTATTGAGTGATCCATGTCGAGGCATTTATAAGTGATATTTGAGTCATTGAATATTAAATTATACCATGAAGGTTTTGTTTGTTTTTTTGAATTATGCATGTGGTTTGGGGATGTTTCAGAATATTGGATTGATTTAATTCTATGTATATTAATATTATAGGTATGAGATGTAGTCTAAGATACTAGGTAAATGAGGATTGATGTTTTGTTTTTCCTGTTTATTATTGAGTTAATTGATTTTGATAATTTCGTTGTTCAAAATATTAATTTATGGTCATGTACTCTTGGCCCCTAGAGGGATGATGGGGTACCCATGAATTATTTTCAGGATATATGGTTCATGGTACATTTTAAGTCCTATTTATGAATTTCTTTTTGGTAATTTAGTGGAATGATGTTTGGTTCATTAAATCTTCTGGAACAACCTTTATCGTGTTTTCATAAATAGATTCATGGTGTCATTATACTCAATGGTACTAGGGATGTAATTCTTGTTATTATCTAGTATATAGATCATTCATGTGTATGGTGTATTGGGAACATAACCACAACACAAGTAGGTGGGATCATGAGTCAATATAATATAGGAATTATTTTTAATACAGATTTTTAAGGGATAGTGGGTTGTGATACCTTTTATAGCATTCCATATTTCTGATAGATTTATGATTATATTTTTATTGATCATGATGTTTAATTATCATTTATATTACCCCTAGTTTTCCTCTATTTATGCATTGGGAGTGTGAAGATATAAATTCATTAAGGTATGAACAAAATAAATCCCATGGGTGTGGAGGTGAGAATGATCCATGATCAGATGTTCCTAGGTATCCAGGATAGCTTGAGTATGTAGTGGATTTGGGGATTCCATTGGATGAGATGACTAGAAAAATCCTAGATATGGTTCTATAGATCTTTTATTGACGGGATTGGGATATTAATCCATCCATGGAATACCATAAACAATATTTATATCCAAAAATTTCTAATTTTTATAGGGACAGGGAGGTCCCTAGGTCATTAATTATTATATTAAGCTAGTATAGAACACCGTTGATTAAATAAATACACTACAAGGGTGGAGGGTAAAGAAAAATATTTAATATCTCAAATGATGAGTGATATACAAGTATGATGTACCAATAATAATAGTTAGGAATGGGGGGAGGACATTGATGGATATAAAATAAATGTTCTATGTGGACATCTTCCCAAATGAATTTAGGGTAGACTAAGACTAATATTTTATAGAATTGGTGTAAGGAGATAATTCAACTATCTACTTTTTCATGAGTATCAAAAGAAATTTACAATTTATATTGATACCGATGGGAGATGAAATCATTAAGGTGCATTGTTTCAAGAAGGTTTATAAAATTATATTATGTTGTAAGTGAATATCAGAAGGTGATTTAATATTTAGAGTCAATAAACAAGGTTTTTATTGTATAGTGGATCTACTGGATTTTATTATACCTAGCCATGAAATTTTGATTAGAAAAACTATTAGTATATAACTTGTTATCTACAATTTAGATAAAAAGGAGACCCGATAGGGTATTCCTAGTAGAGGGTAGATGGTTTCACCATAGAGGGGCCCTCGGTGAGGTGTTTAAAATGTGGGTATATTATGTATTTTTTCTCAATGTGATTGATAATTGAAAGATTGTCAACCATGTGTCTAGATGTAATATTTGGAATGGTTTTTCTAAATCACAATGAATTTGGCTAGGGTCTGGGATTAGGTTAGTTTAAACATTATAGATATTCATGTGACTGGTACCTGGCTAAGGGGAACATAAGAATGGGTAAGCTCATTTTCTTAGTAACGGTAAACATAAGATATATCAATCAACGAACAATAGTGAGAATAAAATAATAACAAGGGTGTTAGAATATGAGTATACCAATATAAATTCTTAACTATCAATTCATAGATCATAATCATGAAACATGAAATATTTTTTATCAATTAAAAAACATAAAATCTATGTTTCTGGAATCATAAATAATCAATAATGATCTATGAGAGCATATCATAATCATAATACATAATTTTTTGTTATAAAAATATTCATGTAAAATCCTTTCTTTAAAAAATTAAAAATGTCAAGACTATCATAGAGGATTGGGTTCACTCCAAATTCCATCATTTCTCTAATTTATGTCAACAAAAAATACTATCTAATTAGAAAAAAACCCCATAATAAACTAGGATCACTCCCCATTCCATTACTTATTTTCTTAGGAGTTATCCATGTTTACCAAATTCATTGGAGGGGTTTATAATTATGTGTTCTCCTATCACATAATGAAAACCATACATATTTATACCATAATATCATAAAATAATCATCATATAATCATATCATAACCCATAGAAATGATTCATTTTTCAAATATATTTAATCATTGTAATCATAAAATATTTTGAGAGTGTATATATGTGGTAAAATTGGATAATATCCCTATTAAATAATAAGAAACAAAAAAGGATGTTGTTATACATGAAAACCCCATTAAAATATCTTTGTTTCAATTCTTGAAGAAAAATCCATTTTCATTTTGAAATCACTTTTTATAATATAAAAATTTCAAAAAATATTAATGAAAAAAATTATTTTCAAATAACCATTGAATGTTAAAAAGGATGATTCAATTAAAATATTATTCATGATGGTGGGGATACCTATTCATGTGTAGTACATTAAAACAAAAGTTATTTTGAACTTTTCTATAAAAAGTGAAAAGTACCTTTTTTGGAAAATGATAATATGATTCCATTAAAAAATCATTAAATATATAAAAATATATTTATATATGAAATTAGATAAACTTTGGAAATTATTGAAAACATTATTGAAAACGTTTTAAAGAATATATGGACATGAATGAAAAGGTTTTCGGCTGAGGATATAAATGATGTTAGTTTTTTCTTAGAAATATTCTTTTGTAATCATGAGTAGGTAATGAGAGGAAAATAAAATTAAAACATTTAATATATAAGAAAATATATGATAATAAAATAAATAATATTTTTGAAATCGTATAATTTTATAATTTGAAAATTTATTCATAAACAATCTTGGTAGAAATTCTATTATAACACAAAAACCATACCTCAAGTCAATCTTGCCTCACAAGAACTCTATCATCGTTTATATTAAATTTTAATTTTTTTAACTTGTATAAAAACAATAATATTACAATAATACCATTAAATAATTACTTATAACATCTTTTCATCCAGTTATTTACAATATTTACTTATCATCATCACTTCAATTGTTATCTACTTCATTTTTCATGTATCTTTTGCTTTAGTAGTTATGGTCCTTTCATGTTGATCATGTTTCCTTAATCTATATAATATTAAAAATTTAAAAAATAACATATATATTCATTATATACATATTTATAACCATTAAAATAATTTAGTGATGAAATATTAATTACATAATTTTATAGAGATGGTAGTTCATACGTACACACATGTGATGTTTCGATTTTTAAATCGATGAAGGTAATGAAAGTGAAATAGTAATTAACATTTAAATAACCTATATAATATTATAAATATCAGATATATATTCCTTATATTTATTATAATAACCAACAATGAACTATGGGGATGGAAAATGAATCCTATTGTTTCATGAAGGATATAGTCCACACGTACATACGAGAAATACTTTTATATATCGTTTGATGGAGAAGAGGTGGTAAAAGGATGTGAAATCATAATAATAACATATAAATATATTCATGATAATTGATTAATATTTTATTTATTTATTGAAAGATTTTATAAGAATTAGAATAAAAATAAAATTGATATAGCTTTTTAATGATTTATACCTCTTAATTGAGAGACCACATTTGGGATACTCCATATGCCACGAAGGATAGGTTGTAGGGGAATAAAAAATATATACATTCAATGAAAGTAATATAGTAACATTTAAGGAGTTTGTATTTTATAGGTTCTAAGGATCAAATGGTATATATAATGGAGGATAACAGGTTTCCTTTTAAAACTATGGGGTGGGACATTTATGGAATTTCATAAATTATATCAATGATATAAAGTCACACACTTCGTGATTTGGATAATAATGGATAGATATTAAATATTATCATTACTTAAGTTTTATATATCTTTAAATAATATGAATTATATAGTTTTCAGTATAAATATTACCTTTATCTATTAGTTTAACCTCCACCCCTTGTAAAATAGTTCTAACAATAACAGTGATAACAAACTTTTTCTATTTTTACTATTCATTTTCAAAAAAAATAACATGGACCTACTAGATTATATTAATTTTGAGAGTTAAAAATATAGAATCCATTTTTATAGTTTCAATTTCTATAAGTGGTAGAATTTAAATAAAATTTTCTATGAAAATCTAAAGAAAACCCCATTTTAGAAGAATAAATCCTTAAGTATAAAAAAAATTACTTACATTTATTTCCATGTAAAAAACATAAAATTCATGATAAAATATATTATTTAGTATATAATATAAAATATTTTGTAAAACAATTAATAAATATTGATTGATTTAATTTATTAATACAAAAATGCATTTCACGAATAAAAATTGTTTTGAGATAAATGTTTTTTTAATCCCAAATATGAACTTATATAAAAGAAGTATTATGATTTTTAATATGTAATTTATTATATAAATTATAATTAAATTATGTTTAAGATTATTTAAGTTAAAATTCAATACATAATGCCAATTTTACTTGAAAAAATAAATTTTTTATAAGAGTCGGTATTGTTCACTATTCACTAGAAAATAACGTTTTTTTGAAAAATACAAAAAAGTAACCCTAAGATATTAAAGAAATTGTGAATTCAAAAATGATATTAATTTCATATAATAATTTTTTTTTAAACTCTATAAACCAATTATAATGTTCATGTGGAAAAATTTCCTATAAATATTTTTGAAGAAAACATATTTTTTTATATAAATTGACTTTACTAAAACATGACTATGTGTTTAATATAAATTAATAAAAATATTTTAATTATATAAATCTTTTATACATATTTATAATAAAGTGATTATTACTATTCATACCTTCTAATTTAATGGCTAGGTTACAATGATTTAAAATATCACTATTTATTTAGACTCAAAGTTGCGAGCAAAGCTATCGAATAATTCAAGTTTATTTTAAATAAAATATATATATAATCATGGGATGTTACTTGATTCACCTATATGATTAGGTAATAAATGTGTATATGTTTCCTTATAGTGGGATAAGTGTCTGATTGTTATTGGGGCTCTGAAGGGAGGATATGTTTTTGGATATCGGGATTCTAGTCATCTACAAGAGATAATGCTGATGTATTCTGAGTAGGGTGGAGATCGATTGATAGTTATGGGTATGTAGTGATGGAGTTTTTCTATTTTTTATAATGTGTTCTAGTGAATGATATGGATATTGGACAAGTGGGTCAACCATGTTCTGGATAACATATGAGTATTAAATATGATGTGTGATATCTTTGTGATGTGTTGGAATATGGTATGATGTTTGATGGTAGTTTTTATTAGGTATGATGTGATATGATATGTAATGGATGGAAGATGTGTGTTTTGGGTTAAAGTACATATACGATTCCAATATCAAATTGGGTAGTTTAGTTGTAATGTTATTAGGAAGGATATTCTTATAGTAGGGAGTGCCTAAGGAAGGAATCAACCATTTTGAGAATGGAAGTTGAGGCTACCTGTAAGTAGATTGATGTGTTCCACATTATCATTGTGTTTTAGAAGTAAGGTGTACCGATTACAAAGAATTTGATAAGGCAGTCGAGTTTTAGGGCTTGAGAGATATCAGGGATGATAAATTATATTTTGGGGATTTTTAATGGTATTATTATTTAAAAGAGGTAATTTGTTTTTGATCATGGATCCACTGTGTGTATATAGATCATACCAGATTATAGAGAGAGTCAGTGTTCGATGAGAATCATGTATCAGGAGTTGGAATAGGCTCGAGGATGGAATTATACAATAGGAATAAAATGACATTGTGATATAGGGAATCTCTTCATGGAAATGGGTTACAGTGGATTTAATTTTAGTGAGGGCTGTTGGTCATGACATAGAAAAGGGGTACCATGCAGTGAAATTTTTTTCATAGAAATGAATTCTTTACTGTAGATAGAGTATCACGTAATTGAAAAGGGCCTTATGAGTAGGGGCCTTATGTAAAAATAGTTGAGGATCACATGATATCAACATATTGGTTTCATATAAATCACATCACCAATGTTAGGGTTTTTTTTAGGGAATCATTTAAAAATAAGAATGAAAACTCCTATAATATTATTAAAATATTTTGTTTCCCAATAATCATGGTATAGTGAAGTGGGTTCCACCATGTTGAGGGTGTCAAATTTAAGATCCTTAATGTAAATACCTATCCATACTAGGTGGTTGTACCATGGAAGGCTAGTTCATGTTGTGATGTTATCCATAGTTGTTAAGTCATGGTTTTGGTTGGCTTCAAGAGAGATGGGTCTTACTATTATATGTGGAAATAATTACTTGATGTGTTCCTAGAAGGGGAATGAATCCACTACTAAGGTAAATTTGTCATGACTAAACTTATTTCCAATTTTTTAAAATCTTAATCAAATGAATAAATTTTATAATAAATGATGTTTTATTTTATTTCACCAATAAACATAGTGGTTATAACCAAAACAAATATCATCCTTCTCTTCTCACCCAAGTGATATTCTATCCAAATATTGTTCATTATTCATTTTATTCATCATAAGTAGTAGACACATGTAAATATTTACATCCTTCGGTGCCTAATTGTGGTTTATATCATTATTTCATTAGTTTTCTCTAATTGTGACTTATATTAAATTGTTTCTCTATTATCTGATTTCATCTAATTAGTGTTAGTTACATTAATCATTATCGATGGGTGGAGTGATACTTAATCTATATATGTGGTACTAATTTATTTAATCTGATATACATTTATTATGATTCACATGATAATTAAGATCTTTTATGTTCGTGTGGGTGATTGGGAATAGAACCACATATATTATTTTCTATTTATAAGAAATAAATTCAGGTATTATTGTGTAGGAAATAATGGCTTTGGGCTAGTATGGATTGGAATTATGTGTATTTTCATTTGATGTATTGATGGGTGTGATGATTCTTGTTATAGAAATTGTTATTTTGGAAATATTAATTGGTTTCCTCCATTGATAATATTATTTTTATAACCCCAATGGATATAGGTGAGTTTGGTCACAATGAATGGGGAACCTTTGTTTTTCAATGTGACACAGATTATGTTAAACAATTTCATAGGTAGTGATGGAGTTTGTATTTTGATTTTTTTAGGTCATTAGTGATCTTGAATAAAAATTAGGTTATGGTCAGTATTGAAATTTTGATATAGGTTGGAGTCCAAGATATGTTTCTAGACAGAGGGGTTTGTTCATATCCTGTGTGGATTAGGTGGTATTGGGATTGTGGTTTTGACCTCTAATATTAAGGAGGTATACAAAGAAGGTGTCTGACATATATTGGTGTTGAATGATATTATTATAATAAAGAGACATTCCTAACTTATATGTGAAATAATTAGGTGGTGAGGGGAATGGATGGGTTTCACCTTTCTTTATGTATCATCATAAAAGGTAATTGGAAATTGGTTAAGATTACAAATGACTAAGAGAAATGTGATATAATATTTGGATGTACTCCTTGGATGTTATGGTTGAATTATAAGATTTATATCATTAAGAGGTTGTTTGAAATACCATCTAATATATAATTGGATATATGGTTGAAAGATCTTCAAGTATGATAGACTATGGATGCATCCTTCTAATCTCGCATTAGAAAAATTATGTAAAGGGTAACCCAGATCCAGTCAAGCATGAGTGGTGGATGTTTTTTTGATTACATTGTCAAATATTTGTTACACATTTCATACACTTATATATTTATTCAAATTATCTAGAAACATTATTGGTGGTGGCCTATAGAGATCATATTCAAACCCTACACAGGCCCTCTAAGACATGTGTACACATTACCTTTCATTATAAAGGTAAGAGAAATTTATTTTCATTAATATTCTAGTAGAAGTGTATATTGAGATGTTTCCTTATATGGGTGTAGTAGTACTGAAAATGGGATGGGTGGTTTCTCATTTTTTTACTAGAAATATTTTTTTATTAAATTTTCCCATGAACATATGTCATAAAATTATAGATTATTGGTCTGAATTTTGTATGATTAGAATGATATTTGGATAAATTCAATTAATTTTTTTGGTATGTTTTGGTTATTGATTCTTTTTTATATAATTACTCATTATTTGGTTTTTTATTCATCTATTTTCATTTCATATATATTAGAAGATGTAGTCTTCACATTATTACCCCTTAGACCCTCATTAGTAGTTAGTAGCCACTATAATAAGGGGAGGCATGCCTATGGTCAGGTGGTACTCTAATTTAATTAATAAAAAGTTAGTTGGGAAGTGAAATCAAAGATATGTCCCATAAAATCAATAAGTGGAATCTTATTCCATGATGGTAAAGTTTAAATAAGATATATGATAAAAAAACAATTCTATCTTTTTCTATAACAAAACAAATAGTTATAAAACCACATCTTTCCTTATGATATTTTTCTAAAAATGTATCATTATTTAAAAAAATATCATCATTTATAAAAAAATCATACCAATGTTTTCTTTTGAGGGAAAAACATTTATTTCATATCATATAGTAATTTATCATAAATTTAAATTCTTAATATCATTGTTTTTTAATTATTAATCAAAAATAGATTTATATAAATGAAAATATTGACCTTGAAATTTTCAATATAATGGGACTTATGGTTTGTCTCTAAAATAAATATTTCATGCGTTTGTAATATATTGTGTGTTTCAAGGTGGGACCTCTATGAAAATCACAATTCAAAACATATTTGGAAGATAAAATACATCATTTTCATTATCTATGTTCCTAAAGTTTCCAAAAATAATATTTAAAACCTTCACCAACATTTTTCTTGAAATACATTGCTTAATACTCATTAATATAGATCTCATCCAATGTTATTTTTATTCTAATTATTTTCTAATATTATTATATCTCATTTAAATATTTTAAGTGTTCGTTTATTTATGAAATATCTATTCATATTTATAATGTTTTTATAAGGAATGTTAGAAGATATATTTGAAATTGTATAAACATAATCTTAAAACATTCTGGATAAGTTATTAAGTGTTACATGTCATGTATTATGTCAATGTTTTAGTTTTCTATTAACCAAGTCAGTGGATTTTTTTATTTATTAATTGAATGATAAGGGTTGTTTATGATTGATGTATTTTGTGTGTCATATGTTATTGGAATTTAGGTATTCCTTGAGTTTTTATTTTTGTTTGATGATTATTTGGTTTGGAATTATGACTATCCAAGGTGTATAGAATCTTATTAAAATTTTTAGTCGGCTACATGTTTCACAACACTTTCTATTCGATCGATTTTATTTTTATATGTTCTTAAACCACTATAACAAAAGGTTTTATGTTACTTGTTCATAGGTTCTATAAGGATATGTGAGTGAAAAATTGGATTATATTATTCTGTATGTAACATAAATAATTAGTTTCCTATTTTTTATACAATCATTTTGGTAATATTAATTTGGATATTAGAATTGGACTAAAAAACTATATCACTATAAGTTTGAAGTCATATTGGGATTTAATGTCATTTTAAGATTACATGAGATGTGATAGTAATATATGATATTCAGAATATTCCAATGGAAATTATGAGACATTAATTTCCCCTTGAAATTCTAAATATGATATTTCTTCTAAATTAAGAACCACTCATGACTATGATCTTTCATTATAATAAATCCTAACCCCAAAGTTCTCATGAATTATCTATGGCAAGGAATGAAGTTTTAGGGTTTCTTCCCTAAACTGAGTCATGTTTTGTTTTATTAGGGACATGTTTTATCATGTAATGTATAATAATGGTAATTCATGTTCATTCATTTATATTTATTTAATATAATATAATTTGTAATATTATAACAATAGTACTGAATATTTAAATTAAATGCTTATTCCTGATGTGTAATAATTATATTATTTCTTAATTATATGTAAATAATAGTATGAGTATGATCACTTTTAAGTAAATAAAACATTTCAATAATCATATATAATTTCATAAACTCGTCCATGAATTGAATCACTTAACATTCACCACATGGATTCTCATATATGTGTTGTTGGGGTTATTTAAGTAAACATTTGCTATGTATCCTTCAACATGAGGTTATCAAATATATTCCTTAATTGTGATCTTTCATTATTTTATACCTATTTAAAATAATTATATTTTTTTAGTATAATTAAATTAGGTAATATACTAATAAATTAGATGTATTTTATTAAACATGATGGGATTTCTCAACCCATAAGTTTAATTATGTCATCATGGTTTTTAAATGAATTTACATTAAGTAAGTTTATATTCATTCCATTTTAATTAAATTTTATTGAATTAAATATGATTTAACCAAATCAATAATTTAGATAATGATATTAGTAATGCAATACTAATATTATACATGTCTTGTTCTTGATCATAATATCAATTATAAAAAACATATCTAATGGATGTGTTTTGTATTAGATCAAACTAAATACCTTTTATTTAGGTTGATCTGATGTGTTTCTGAATACCACTATTAGTTTATAAATATAAATGATATTCAAAATTATTTCCAATTTTACAAATTTACATTACATTGACACATATGATGATTCTAATTAGGATTATTATGGTAATGTTATTAGTTCATGTTTAAATATGTGTATTTTTATTGTAAAATGAATCGTTCATTAGATAGCGGAGTGCATGCATGAGAATATAATAAATTACTCGAAGTCAGATGTAGGGATCGACTGTTGGTATTTGGAGTGTATTCCTAGGGATGATCTGATGAAGCAAACCTAGTCTATCCGAAGCAATGAGGATGCATTCATCAGTCCACATGAGGCCACAGAGAAGTAGATGAATGATCAATCCAAGTTTCTCTTCATAAATAACAATCAGAGTAGAAAAACAAACAACACTGGATATTGGAACATAGAATCAATGAGGTAATTATTAATTTAGATGAATATATCCAGAAATTGGATATATGGACAACCATTTTAAAGACCTTATGAAGGAAAATTTGGAGTTTTAGGTAACTTTTCTACATTATGGATTATATAGGGTCAGTAACTTTAATAATATTAGATTTTTTGTAATGATTTTGTTTTTTCCTTTTTTGTTTAATGCATTTAATATTCGGCATTTTTGGTTTCCAAAATTTCCCATAAAAGTTATTTGATAAAAAATATTTTAATTTTGAAGAATACAAAATCATGAAGAAATATAAAATATTTATGGAATTAGTTATTTGGAATGATACAATGTGTTTCTAAATTTATTATATTAATAAAGGAAATAATTCCTCTATTAAAGGGAATCTAAACTACCCCTTTTCAAATATTTACTAATTTTTAGGGATATTATGTACATTTCAATGTGGATTGGGATTTAATGAACTTTTAGAGTCTACATTATGCTCTAAATAACATTAGGATTGTATTTTTTCACTTCCATTGGTATGATACAAACATAGGTTTGTTAAAAAAAATTTATACAAACAGACACACCGTGAGTGGGGGGCGAATAAGGGTATCACATGTGTTAAACTAATTATATTATATGTTAATTTTTATTTTGGATCATCTTCAGTAATAAATAGGAAGCATGGTCAACCTATCCATATTTATCTCATTCTCACAGAAACATTTACATATCTAATTGAATTTAAATAATCAACATGACACAATGATTTTTATAGGGTTCACTATAAATGGATACATCCTTGGATGAATCACTGATTATCAATTAGTGTTCAAAAAATCACTAATACACTACTTTATAGGATAAAAGTTCAATAATAGTCACTTCATTCCAAATATCAACTAATTTATATGTTTTTATTTTGTTTATTCACTCTACATGTCCCTAGTTTATGGGGTTTTATATATGTTTATTTTGGGTGAATTCTATTTTGAATATTGTTTGGAGTTGTTTTGATCTACGGTGGAAATGTGTGACTTGGTATTTATAACATTGATTGATTAAGTTTCATGTCTTTGTGATTAGATTATACCTCATTGAAATTCTTCAATTAAACATAGAAATTCCATTCATTGGGAAGACCTTTGAATGGATCTTGTTGTCCTCTAGGAGTTGATTCTATTCTTTTCAACTCTACTCAAACTCTATATGACGTTTTGTATTTGAGTTATTCATTTCATTTAGACACTATCCATATCATTTTAATTCATCATTTGATTTAATTCATCATTTGATTTACATCATCAGGACAATATTCACTCAATTTTTTTTAAGGATGTGTTTTTGAATTCCCTGATCATGGGGGATTTTCACAATACACCAATATAAGTGAGTGGTGGTGTTATATCATATGAAGACTACAAGGTAGTGGTACTCATGATGAATAAGAAGGACATTGTGGAGGGCCATCTATATCAAAATATTAACAAGAACCTAGAATTTTTCTAGTGTAAAGTACCTATACATTCTGTATCATTTTTAAAAATTCTTTTTGGTCTTGTATTTGGAATGGTTGTTTAAGGCATCTCTTAATGTTTTATAAGTTAAAGTATTAGTAAAGGGTGTCTTAGTTTTAGGTAAAGATTCAGTGGTTGTGTAATTTTTGGATTCTATTTGATTTTTTTGTGTATTTATATGTTTTTTATTTATAGCTTGTAATTACTTATATATTTTTGTGTGTCTTGTTGTTTGGAAATTGTTTCAATACGATTTGTGTTAATGTTATGGTTTTTTAGGTTAGATTCTTAACGAAAGGGAATGGGAGAACAAAAGTTATTCCTTAGGTTACTTGGAGAGTCATTTTCTTTTGATAGATGAGAACTCAATATTACTAATCATTTATTTCTAGGTTATTCATTAGATGACATTTGGGGATGAGGTCTTAGTGTTCTTGTTTTAGTACAGTGTCTTGAGGTTAAATCCCCTGATGTTTCTTATCTAGGTGTGCTTATAGATGATTATTAATGAGTTTTCTGGTCAAGATGATGGTCAAGATTGGTTATAATTTTTTTTTGATAATGTTAGGCTTCCATTAGATTTTGACTATTTTGGGAGATATATCTTTCTTTTTTGTGATATTCATGATTGGTTTAATTTTTTTCTTCTAGGTAAATAATTAAAGTGTGTCCTCAAGCTCGTATTTTTTAGTGGTTCTCTCCTTCTCCATCCCATCATTTAGATACATTATAAATCTTAGGGAGAAAAATAGAGTTCATTTAATTAATTAGATCACATATCTCTCTATAATATATGGGCTTCATTTGGGGATGTTTCATAGCATTATTGAATATTTATAACTTTAGAGGGGATGTTTTTTTAACCCCAACTCCAATAATCTAGAGTTGATGCTTAATTTAATTCATTAGAATAAGATATAAGATATCACATCTAAAATAACAAAATATTTTAGTAGTACATTAAAACTAGATACATACATGCTTTTATTTTTTTACATGATATATAAAATATAAATCATAGTAATTGGAAAATTTTTGAATCCATGAACATATTAAAGAAATATTATTCATATACTTGAGAATGGAAACAAAATAAGAGTGATTTTATATTCTCATTAAGGGTTATGTACATAGAAACCTATCATGAATAAATAAGGACTAAGTGTTATGTAATTGAAAATAATTAAAAAAATTTACCATTTAATCAATAAATTGAGAATGAGCTGAATCCGTTGATAATATCAAAGCAGTAATATTAGGCATAATTGAATTATTGATGAATGAAATTATTATTATTTCATTTCATGATCTTAGACATTGTGACATCTATACCATAAAATCCTTATCCCAAAAATGTTTAATCTATGGGTAGGTATACATTATAAATCAATTTAATTTGGCTAAATAGTTTTTCTCATGTGACCTATTGAGGCATTAGGAGGATATAAAATTTCATTCCCCACCCATAACTACATTTCCAATGAATTCTCCATATACTATATGATTAGTTTAATTGATAAACTATATTACTTATCAATAAATATCAGTATTGTGTAAAGAATATATAATATCAATATTTCTACAATCATTAAAATAAAATTTAAAGTAAAACAACATATGTAGAAATGGTATATGGTTTAAGAAATAATCATATACATGATGGAATTATTATTTAAATTTAAGATAAAAATTATGTCTCAATATCACAAGAAATTGAATGTTTTAAAAACCACGAAATTACTAAGAGATAAATGATGGATTTCATTTCATTATAAAAATAGTTTTTGTAATAAAATCTTGTCCTTTTGGGAAATAATGAAAATTTAAGAAAAATATTTAAATAATATTTCATTCAAGTGTTATATTTTTAATACCATTTAAAACATTTATAAGTATAAAATATCAAAACATAGTTATGGAAGTGGGAAAACCCGTTATTTCTATACATGTTGAGAAACATTTCTTCATACTGTTTATGAAGAAATTTGGAAAAAACATTTAGAAAAAATTAGAAATATTCCTTAAAATATTTTTTAAAAAATATAAGATAGCATAAAATTTTATTAATGAATCATTATATTAAATAAAATTTCTTCTCTAAAACAATTTTGAGAAATATGGAAATGGAAGATGAATATACCAAATCAAAAAGAGAAATAAGATAAATTTTATTTTGAAAAATTATTTTCATTATTAAAGTTAATTCTAGATTAAAATTTGGAATAAAATATGGAAACTCATTAATTATATATAGAATAATATTATCATTTTCTCATGGGAAGGATAAATTAAAATATTTCTTCAATAAAAGTATAAGAAATCCTAAAAAATGTGAGATTGTATGATAATTTATTACATCTTGGATAACATATAAATTGTATGCCCCTAAATTTTTAAAATTAAATTGTACATATAATCATCATAAATTAATATATATTCATTTGTAATAACACAATGGGATAGTATATACAATTCATAAAAATAAATAGTTGCACAATACAAAATATTTTTCAATTGAGTGGAAATTGATATAAAATCCAATGCCTCACGCATCCCCTTTGTTAAAAATCATTTACCCTCATTTATAGTGATTCTAAACATGTTGTTAATTTATACTCGAACTATATTCGTATATATAATATCATATATTATCCTCTTATAACATCTTATCATTTATTTGATAATAATCATTCATTATGTACATTGTTTTGGGAGTTAACTGCTTTATTTTCTCAGGCATGTTTTGTTATGAATATTCTGGTTCTTATGTATAGAATTTAGTTACATCATATCCAAAATTATATTAATTTTATAAAAATTATATGTATTAATTTGATACATTATTATAATATTTCTTGATTTTTGTACATGGAAAATGAATCGCATCACTTTGTGGAGATGGTAGGTCATACATATGCAAGATTTATGTTATCATTTCATATTAAGTGAATGGATAATGAATTGTATGATATATTATATTTATAGAAAAAATATTATATCATAATTATAATATATTTTAATTATTTACTTCGTTATTAATTTCAATGTGAGTTGGTTATGTAAAATTAATTACATATGTTAATGATGTGGTAGTTCATCGTACACCTGAGTGATGGTTATGTTTCCCATTTGATAGAGAAGAATGTGGTAAAATATTATTACATCCTCATAATAAAATCATATTATGTGGAATATATTTTTGTTATTATATAGAAAATTTTTGTATATAATTAAATGTTGTAAGATAAAATGTTAAAAATAATTATTCTGCTTTAGAAAATTAACATCTTGTAGAGAAACCTCCTTTGGATCACTTATTGTGGAATCTTGGTTTTAGGGGTAAAATAAAATATATTTCATGTATTTGGATTTTGGGAGAAATTTTTGTATGATTTAGTTGAGATTAATGTCTGAAGATAGTTAATAAAGTGAGGAGGAGAGGTGCCATTTTATATTTGAGGTGAGTGGCACACATGTAATTTGTCAAAGATTTAAGATATTATTATGTAACATTATTGGAAAAATATATCAAAAATCACACATATTAGATGGTGGAATTGTTATATTTTAAATATAACCAAAAAATGTGGTTTTATAAAATGTTTCAGTTATTTTATCCCATAGAAGTTTAGGTTAACCCCCCAAAAAACCTG
This sequence comes from Viscum album, assembly GCA_963277665.1. Classification (NCBI taxonomy): domain Eukaryota; kingdom Viridiplantae; phylum Streptophyta; class Magnoliopsida; order Santalales; family Viscaceae; genus Viscum; species Viscum album. The sequence goes on from OY728153.1 coordinate 1,661,404,426, forward strand.
TTTTAACCTTAAACATAGTGAATTTTGTTTTCTATTTTTAAAATTAATTATGACCAAAATTGAATGTCAGATCATTAAAAAAATTGGAAATTTTAATCCAAAATATTTAATCATTTTTATCGAATTTAATTTATAGAATTGGGAGAATTTAATTTAAAATTAAATACGTAAAACTTGGAAAAAACTGTTTTTCAATCAATGTGTTTTTTTAGAAAAAAATGATATTACATTAACTCAATTAATAGTAATAATAATTACATGGATTTAAATTCATATAGATATATATATAGTATATAAATTTCATTTAAATCATTCGTTATTAAATATTATTTTCAGTAATTAAAAATAAAAGACATAATGCATTTAAAGATTATTTTCTGAAAATTATCCCTTTTAACCTCCAAATTATCTTATCATTATTAATATAAAATAAATAATCAATACTTTGTTAATTATAAATATTAAAAAATTATTATGAATAAAAGGTGTAATATTAATATAATAAATTTTCAATCATTAATAAAATCTTATTTTAACGGGAAATTTTCAAAAAACTCATTCTAGGATTATTTTTACCTAGTAAGTTAAAAATTGATATTCAGAATATCAAATTATAATTGTTATTAGATGATATATTAATATGTTAATTTTATTGTAGTTTTATTAAAAAAATCTATTGTTATAATTTTAGCTTTAGTGTAACATTCTTCCCTCTTATAAAAATCATCCTAAAATCTTCTTGGATAATACTTGCTAAACAAATTAGGTTTTTTCATCTTCATAACATCATCATTTTACCATGTTACATCATCCATTTTATGATTTCTCTTGTGTATCATTACCATTGAAGTCATATTATCACTTAAAACTTCCTATATAGCTGCAATATTCTAGATAAACTATTCATAGTATGATAGATCACATTCCAATTTCATTTCATCAAAGGTAATCACATGTGTTAGTTCTAGCATACAATTCTTCATAAAATAAATATTAACCAAATAATTACTTTAAAAATTATTTGGGGTATTTACAATTGGTATGACACATATTTTATTAGTTTTAGAATTTCAAAGCTCCAAATGTTTCTAGGGCGGATTTTTCCCTTCTCAGTGAACATTATAACACCATTCCATAAAAAACTCTCAAGAATAAATTATCTCCCACTTGAAACACTATGTCATTCCACTATTTATCAACCTAACTCTTCTTCTTTCATTAACCTACTTTAATATGAGTCTGAACAGTATTTAACTTTATCATTTTCTCCTCAATAATTTCAAGGCCTACAAACTCCCTTTCACCAAAATCATCATAAAAAGTTTGAGTATGAAATATATTTATATAGAATAGTTCATATGGTTCCATATAAATTTCTGAATGCAAGATATTCTTATATTTAGACTCTACCAATGGTAAATAATATTCCCAATTACCATGAATGTCAAGTGAGAAATATCTTAACATGTATATTAATGCTTCAATTTTCCTTTTAGAATATCCTTCAGTTATAGGATGGTAATTGATGCTTAAATTAGACTTAGTATCAAGATCTTTCTAAATAAATTTCAAAAATTTCATTTTAAAATGGGGTTAATGTTCAAAAGAAATTGAAATAGTTTCCCCATAAAGTCATAAAACACAATCAATATATAGTCTTTTATGGTTCTAAAAAGGTCAATATTCTCATATAGTGAGGAAATGTGCAGATTTTTTAAGGAGATAAATAATAACCCATATTGTATCATTCCTACAAAGAGTGTTTGGTAATATAATGATGATATCTATATTAATTCCATTCTATTTCCTCATATGAATAGGCAGAGGTTTCATGAATCATCTTGGATGTTGTCTCTCATCCATTTCCTATTTAAAAACTAAACATATTTTTTCATAATCAACTATTTTCTACTTCATATTATCCCCCCAGAAATATTCCATCAAATATAAAAACATCCTTGTGCTACCATGGTGTTTAGAGAAATTTGACCTATGATAATCATCTAATAATTCATTTTTCATCTATGATATTTATGGAATACATATCCACTTTCTAACTTCTAGAAATTCAACATCATATGGTAAGTATACTAACTTCCCATCATTCATGACAATAATTTTATTTTGAAGATTCTCATCATCAGGAGGATAAATTTTTATCTTCCCAAATAAATAAGGTTTGAAAATAATTTGAAAAGATAGTGATTTTTTCCATTCCTTAATAATTACCTTATCCATATTTAATAAATCCATGAGAATAACATCTCTGAAAATCATAATTTTTATCAGAACTCCATGATCTCTCCTTCTCAATGCATATATTTCCCCATTTTCCTTCCCTAGGTGGTACTATATTATGTAATCATAATCCTCGAGTAGTTTGATCCATCTCATCTACATCATGTTGATCTATTTCTATGAAATGATATATTTTAGACTATGGTGATCTGTGTATATTTTATATCTTTTTCCATAGATATAATGACTCCATATCTTCAAAGAAACAACTATAGATTTCCACTTTAAGATCATGAATAGGAAGGTTATATTATTGATTAATGGAATTTATGAATATACAATAACTTTATCATTCTATATAAGTAAATGTCACGAACCAACCCAATAGGGCTCGAACAATAACTCCCTAAGCCCTCCTCTATAGGCTATGGGATGGAATCTAGTACAGATTAGGCATATCACACACATGGGACACCTTATTCTATGTAACATGTATGCACCCATGAACCAAAATTCTTATGAAATAATGTAGATAAAAAATAAAGTAAAAATAAAATTCATTTATACATCTATCCCACAACGAGAGTAAAACTGATGTAATTAAATCATAAAAAAAGGAAATATAGGGCCAAAAAAATTATAAAACATTATATATTCTCAAAAGGAGGGTATCACTGTAAAATGAAACTACCAGAAAGCTCATGACCAAACTATGGTAAACACCTCAGATGGTCGAGCTAACTGGTCTTTGACTCCTCTAGGTCCTCCTAGGAATCTGTTGAAAATAAAGTCATCTAAATAAGAAACAACATGTGTGGGCATAACCTAGGAAGGGGTGAGGATAAAAATACTCAGTTGGCTCCCCCAGACCCAAACAAAAAGGAAGAAACTAAAATGAATCGTTTGACTCAAACGATCTAGAGGAAACCAAAATGAGAGGGAAACATAATCTCGGACATCTTTGGCTACCCAAGATTGGTCGACCAAGTCTATAGGGTTGTAAACTAATATATGTGAAAACACCAAAAGGAATCCTAGAAAAAAACCTAGATATACACAACTCAGACTCTAAATCTCATGAGATTCCAACTTCATATCTAGATACATGATAATAATCAAGCCCTGAAAGGTATCACCCATTATAGATAACACACTCCATGAGATCTATTATCCTAGATGACACTTTTCCAACAGATAAACTCCACTAGGAACCATCAATGATGGTGCATCCAAGATATCTATAAGGATGGGAATAGATCATCAATCCATGATTTCACATCTAATAGATAACACTCAATTAGGTATTACAACTGAATGGTACATATCTTCCATCCCTAGAGTCATTCTTTTGATGGGACACACTCATTGGATATTTCCATGAATAAATTCGTGCTGGAACCTAGTAAACCATTTTAATCAGAAAGGGAAACCCACCCATCCCGAATGGGGGAGGCTATTAACCCTAGTGTGAACGTGAAAGGGTCTAATCTCTCATAAATTAGAGAACTCTTAGAATCTTTTGTGGGATACTATGAACCCAGTTTCAAAAATTGAAAAATACACATTCACGGATAGGATATCACTCCAAAGATCCAATGGGGGACACCAAAAACCAAATCTAAAATCCCAGAGATCATATCACTCATACAGGGGATCAACACCTATGTAGTGTTGGGCATGGAAATTCCAAAACCCCCCTACAGTACAACTTGTGAAGTAGGGGATCGTATATATGAGGATTCCACAACCCTAAAAATATTTTATTGAGTAGAATATAATATATATATATATATATATAATGATTCCATATCCCTATTATTACATCCCACTATAGAGGGGATAATATAAATGATGATACCACACAACCTAATGGTTTATCCTTATAGATGGGGGACCACCCTCCATGTAGTGTTGGTCCCAACGATACCAAGAACCCATTATAGGAAAATGATATGACCAAGGATCCCTCTCTGGCCTCCCCAATGGGATACAAAAACTTTATCCAAGATCATCCTATTGAGGGGATCATAATCCTATACTGAGGACGTAATGGAACATGTACCCTTATTGGGATAGACCATGGGAATCACTCAACAGCTTATGGTCTTAATGTCACTAACCAAAGAGACCCACAACATCTCCTCCCTCCATATTTCCATGTCCCAAAATATGGTCACCATCCCATTCTATATGGAAAAACTCTCTAGATAGGATACTAATAGGCATAAATCTGAGCCCCAAATAAGGATATACGCATGGTGGATGTCTTCACAAAGAGAAATTACACAACATCTGTTGGGGTCTACATGATGTGTGACCCCACTAAAACACTCAGTCGTGTGGTCTACTACATGGATTTGATGTCCACGTGATATTACTTGGCATGTACCCCAATACAAGGTGTGTCTCATCTCACTCGAGCCCTGGTCATATGCTTTTCCCACATGGATCACTTGGTCATGTCTCTTAAATAGTGTGAACCCCAGGTACACGGCATATCTTATTTAACTAGCCACATGGTTGTGTCATATTCCAAGGTTCGTTTGTGTCACCCTGTTCAAGTGTAATATTTTATGTACTTGCACACAACCATGTTTCTGGACATGGATTCCATGGTCATGTCCCGAGGACACATGACCTGGGGTCACTACACTGCATATAACCCCGGTACATAGCTTGTAGTCTCCAAAGTCCATCATCCTCAAATGGGAAGAAAACATGGAATGTGACCCTTTACTACATGTTGTATGATTGGGAATTCCCCCTAAGCCACCTGAATCACCTATGTTTCCCTTGATTTCGAGAGATCGACCTATAAAAAGTATCTTGAAATTGTATAAGGGATCTAAAACCATAAAACAATTCATAACAAAGTGTATTGGGACTTAAAACTCAAATTCTCTTACCTTGTGGCAAAACGTCGAATCATCGAGTTAAAAATGGCGCTTGGGAGCTGCTACAGCATGATCTGAGAGAAATTTTAAACAAGATCAGAGACCAGTGGCACCTCTACTCCATGGTTTTTCATTGGTTATTCTATCTCTCTAAAGGGGAAAAGGGGTTCTGCTCCGCATTATCATGTGAACAAAGGAGGTTGGTTAGAGTGAATATTGTTTTAGTTTTTATTAAAAAAATATCGTCCATTTATCACATCACCCACAACTATCCATTGGGAAAACTCCTAGTACCGATATATATTATGTCTTTCTTACACAAAATGCTATATAATGAACTAAATAATGGTCTCAGAATTCTAATCTGATAATCTAGTATGGAGTTATTCTAGGTTTTTAGAGAATCTATATGCACATGATAGAATATATTTAGTAATTTTAATATCACCGCACTGAGTCTCTCTGGGCCCTGGAATCATGTGCCGACTAAGTTCATAGATTTGGTAATATTCATAGAAATATTCCAAATTATCACTGTTAGAAACTCAATTCATTACATACTCCCTACATTGAGTCTTTTTGTCCCTGAAAACTGGAATCCTAGGAAGAAGGAACGAGATTGAGCTTTCCATTGGGACTCCCATACCAGGGGGCTCACCAAGGGTTATTATACTACTCACAAGAATATACATAGGGGAACAATAATACTAAACTATTCCTATTGCCTAGATCAAACCAAGTTGTCATTTCTCAAAAAATTAGGAATGTGGATCCTCAGCTTCAATAGGTGGAAAGCACCAAACACCCACCAAATAGTAGCCTAGGGTCCTAGTAGCATGAATCCCCACTAACCCACACACAAGACAAGGATATCACCCACAACACCTCAATAATATATGTTTTGGGTTGAACTAACATACCTGTATGGTTTTTTATCTCACCTTAAGAACACATCTTAGTGGGGGGAAGTGTCCCTAAGTCTTGAGACTCTAAATCCATGTCAAACCACACCACATCCTCCTCAAGAATCTCACATAAAAAGATAACGCTAAACACATTAGGGAACCAACAAGAAACATAGGGTTACACAAGTGAATACACTAGTTCTTACCAATACCTACATCTATGAACCACCAAAAAACAACCCCACCCCGAACAGAAAAATCAAAGGGACATGTCCAAAGCATCACAATGTTATCAACTTTGGGAGACACTGAATCTCCCCACACAGTTTTACTTATATGAAGAAAATGAGTCTTGGATGGGGAAGAATCTGTCATTTTAATGAATCCAACACTACTTAAAATAACACCATCACAGAGTTCTATCAACTCCCTGCATCACCCAAGATTAAACTTGAGCATGAAGAGGTAATAAAAGAGTACCTCACAATGATGTCTATCAACACTACATAAGAAAGAAGAAAAGACACAGAGTGTACCTCTAATCATCATTGGTGCCTCTGGTAATAGGATTTTAAAGCCTCTAGCTATCATTCCCCACATCATCTAACTCCCTGAGTCGGGCATGGACAACCCATGGGTGGCAGTGGAAACTCAAACATCCTACCACATCATTTAACTCTCCCCACTCTTCCACCACGTCTTCCATCATTCGAAAGATGGTCAATATGCTCCCTCTTATAAGGTGGTCCATCAACCATCTCCCTCTTAATAGAAGGGAGGGTCATAAAATTTTAAGGATAATGTCCCAAGACATCACAAATGAAACACTGCCTCCCATGCGGCTGACCAAAACTGGCCTAGAACACCAAAGCATCATAACTTTTATCCTAATATCATATATTGAAGCATCTGGTATGACTATATCCCAGATCCTACCATCATCTACCTACTTCCAAGGTCTTATATCCAATGTACCCATCAATAATAGTTAGATTATTCTCATACAGAAATCTATCCACCATTGAGGCCCCCTCAACCACCCCAACATAGGTATGAATGCATAGTGATACCACCAACTCCCTAATATCCTTTCATAAGTCCGAATTGATGGTTAATGCTCTGAATAACAGATATTGATCCATATCGAGGGAATATCATGTTAGGTCTGTGAACATCACTGAGTACTCTGTCATAGATATACTATCATACTAAATCTGCAGAATCTCTAGGATACTCATTAATCTCAACATGGATCAATAAAAAAATTCCTTAATGAGACACTCCAACACCACCCAAGTAAGAATCACCTTGTCATGGGCTTGTGTCACAAGACACCACCATCACCCTATTGAGCCCTATAAAAGGCTCATAACTATGACCACCATCTAGTTAGGAGGTCTCCTCATAGGGAAGAAATTTTTTTTTTACTACCTCGAGCTAGTCATTAGCTTTATATAGGTCTAGATCACCCTGATACCTTAGATGTTGCTTCCTCTATAACTTTTACAACTCACTCATCACGTGGACATCCTTGGCCTAAACTATCAACACAACCTCTTTCTCAATGGGTAGCAGCTCAACTGTAATACCACCCATAGTTATTTCCTAGTGCCCAATACCTTGCACCAAAGCCTCAATGATATAGGGATCTTAATCACATTTCCTCCACATAACCTAGTTTGGTTATTTTCATGGTGGAATCATGAAATAAAATCAAGATGCACCACAATCAATGATTATATATGGGGACATGACACAACACAGAGAAGAAGAAAAAACCCACTCCAATATGATGAGGGTACCAATATATTAGCTATGACCAGTGTCCTAATGAAATTAATGAAAAAAAGGTTATTAGAGTCCTTGTGAATGGATATGTTAGTCGTCACACTAAAACTGGAGTCTCTATCCTGAAATCCAAACTCAAAACACTTTAACATTATCTCTATACGGCTCAAAATGAGATAAAGACATTGAGGTACCAAACTGTAACCTTCTCTAATACAAATATTTCATGAGTAGACCCAACAGGGGTTCAGCCGAGACTCCCAAAGCCTACCTCTATAGGTCAGGCGATGGGGTGTAGCGCCAAGTATGCATATCACACAACTGTGAGGCCTTATCCTATGGTACATACACACACACACACACACACACACACACACACACAGAAATATCCAATAAATATTTCAAATATTATAATAATTGAAACTAAAATTCTTGCATACATCTATCCAATAACCAAAGTATCATAGAGGTACTGAAATCATAAAAGAGAAAAATAAAAACCCACTAAAAAAGAAAACTGTAGATGTTTAAAGCCTAATAAGTATTATGGGATTACTATAAAATGAAATTGTTTAAAAATATCATATATCAAGTTCTATTAAACACCTCGTATTTTCTAACACATTAGTCTCCACCTAATGCAGGTCCTTATGGGACTCCTTCAAAAGGCATGTGGTCTACACAAGACACAAAATGTGTTTGCAAAGACAATGTAGGTTTGAGTATAACAATACTCAGTAGACACCAAAAACCTAAAAGAAAAGAGAGTAATTGAAAGACGCTAATTAGATAAACAAATCTAAAGAGAACCCAAATGAGATATAAAATCTATCTCAAATACCTTAGATAAACATTAATGGTCAGATCAATCCATGTGCGGTGTCAACCAAGACATGTGAAACCACAACAAGGAGTCCAAAAAATAAAATAAAAATATACTCAACTAAGACTCCAAGTCTCATGTGTTTTTTACCTAATATAAAACATCAATATACTACTAAATCCTTCAAAGTTAACACCTATTCTAGAAAACACACTCCACAAGCTCCATCATCGCAAATTAAACTCATCCAAGAGATACACTCCATTCAAAACAACCCTACCATGACTGATGATATGTCCAAGACAAGTTCTCTACTAGGAATAGATCATACATACATGATATAATATATTATATATAACAATATTTTGGGTATTTCAAGGTGACGACACATCACTACCATCCCAAGCATCATACATCTGAGAGAACATGATCTTCAGATATTATCATAAAGAAAGTCATGCTAGAACCTAGAGGATCACACTACTCAAATAGGTGATCCCACCCATACCTGATGGGGTATACAACTAACCATGCTAAAAACTACAAAATGTTATTTTCTCTTAGAAATGGGATCACTCTTAGGATCTATTGAGGGACACTACGTGCCCAGTCTCGAACAATGAAACCCACAACTCCTCAGAAAGGGGATCACTCACAAGATCATTATGGAGACACCATAAACCCAATATGATATATCAAATATGATATCACTTAGATAAGGGATCAATTAACATGTATTTTTGTCCATGATGATTTCACAAAACCCATATAGTACAAATCATGAAGTATGAGATGATATATCCAATAATGCCACAACCCTACATAAGTCATCTCGTTAGTTGTGGATCGTAAATCCAATATGTCCACAAACCTACTATCGCCACCTATTGTGTAGGTATTATTATAACTGATGATACCATAAACCCTACTGGGTTATCCTACTAGATAGGGGATCATTGCCCTTGTTTTTATTTTTGATCATGATGATATAAATAACCTATTCTAGGAAAAAAAATATGATAGAGGATCCTACATCAGCCTCCCCTAAGGGATATTAAAATTATATCCAACATAATCCTATTAATAAGATCAAAATCCTATAATTAGGAAGTAATTCTATACTTACACTCATAGGAATAGACCAAGGGACTCACTCAATAATTGTTGGTCCAAACATTGCTAATTAAATATATCCACAATATCCCCTCTCACTATATATGCAAGGTCCAAACTATGGCCACCATCGTATTATACATAAAAACAGTCAAGATATTATACTCACTGTATTGCATCCAATCCTTGAAGAAGGAGATGTGCATGGTGGACATCTTGACAAAAGGAAGTAAATGGATTGTATGGAGGTTTTTATGGTATGTTACCCCTATTGAATTCCTAGTCATGTCTTATACTATAGGTCTTTTCCATCCATTTGAGAATACATGACATGTACCCTCGTTAAATGATGTGTCCTGCCTCACTCGATCCTTTGTCATGCCCTTGTCCCTCGCATCTCACCTAACCATATCTCTTGTACAGCATGTACCCTTGGTACATGGTGTGTCCTAGTTAGCCGGACACTTGGCCATGTTGTCTACTTATGTCTCTATCCAACACCTTTTTCCCATGTACATTGGTCGTGTACTTACACAAGGCCTTGTATCTTAACATGGCTACCCTAGCTATGTCCCATGCCTGCACAGCTTGGGGTCACTGCATGGTTTGTAATCATGATAAAAGGAATGCAGTCTCCAAAAGTCATCTTCACCAAATAGGAAGAAAAAATACTGTGTCACCTAGAACTACACACTATGTGATTGGGAATTCCAAATAGGAATTCCCTCTGAGCCTCCTAAATCACCATGGTTCCCTAGGAAACCTTCAGATCAACCAATAAGAGATCACTAGCTATTGTATATGGGCTCTAAAACCTTAAAAAACAAATAACAAAGGGTATTAGGATGTACAAATCAAATATTTATACCTTTGGTAGAAATGTTGAAGCTTCCTGTTCAAAACGGTGCATGGGAGATACTGCAACATGATCGAGGAGAGTTCTACTTCAATATTAAAGATTGGTGGTACCTATCCTCCTTGGTTTTACCTTGGTTCATCCATCATTCCAAAAGGGGAGAGGTGTTCAGCTACTTTATGTTTCATGCACCATAGGGTGGGGAAGAATATATAATGTTTTATTTTTTTATTAAAATAATATCATACACTTAACACCTCACCCACGACTCACCCTCGACCTAACTATCTGCCTCGATAAGTTTTCTATCGTGCCTAGGCCAAAATCCATGTTCGAAACTCAATCACATTCATAGAATTCTGATTTAGGACTTCTCTCAAGATTTATTACACATTTCCAAAGAAATTGTGCTCGTATAATTGAATATTTTTAATATTTTTAATATCACAGCACTGAGACACTTTGGGCCCTATAATATCACCACAACTTAGATTTTTCTTAGGAAATATTGTTATAAATATTCTTATGTATTATAATTCCAAACCAAAGTCACTACAGTAAAAAAACCAAGTCCCTTCTCATATTCATCACTATATATCACAAATCCATCATTTCCAAAGGGTAGAGTCAAAATCGAAGCATTGAATAATCTTCTATTTAATTCTTCAAAACATTATTCACATTACACTTTCCATGTAAACATAAAACTTTATATGTATTCATGGTTAAATGTTAATACAAATAGGAAATTTTATTAAAAAAAATGGAAAAAAACCTTCCATACCCATGAAACCATGTACCTTAGTTATTTTCGTTGGTGTAGACTATTATTAAGCTACCATTAATGTCAAATTATTAATTGATATTCCATGTTTGGATATAATATGGCCAATCAAAGAAACTTTTTGAAACGAAAATTCACACTTTATAAATTTACAATATATAATTTTTCCACTAAGTGTCTCTAGAATGATCCAAAAGGGTTTCTCAAGGCCCTTGTAGATTTTAGAGTACACCAAGATATCATCAATAAATACTCAAAAAAGCATGATACTCCATAATTATTTTATTTTTTTATCGATAAAAACATAGTTTGTATTTGTCCATAAAAAGGAATTATTGTAAACCCATAATGTCTATACTCCATATAAATTATTGACTTTGACATTTCTTTCTTCATTGCTCTCGAATAATGATACCTAGAATGAATGTCAATCTTTGAAAAATATTGATCCATGTGAAGTTGATTGAATCGTTCATTAATGCATGGTAGAGGATGCATGTTGTTTATCATAATAGAATTTATTTCCCTATAATAATTTTATATCATCGTAGATCTATATCTCTTATTAAATAAAATTATAGAGGATCCCCATGGGGAAAAACTACGGTAAATAAATCACTTACCAGAAAAATATTATAACTTTTTATTTAACTCCACTAATTCCAAAATGGTCATTTTATTGGGACTCTTTGATATAAGTATTACAATATATATTATATCAATAGAAAACTAAACTTCACATTCTTATGGATGTCTATGTAATTCCCTAGGAAATACATCAATGTATTCATATAAAATAGGTACACCCTCAATGTCAAGATTACCTTCTCCATATTTAAATTGTGTATTCTATTCATTCTTAATAATCACATTTAAATGAACTACTGGGGGTGGGTCTAGACATGATATATTTGATGATGTCTACCCACTAAATTTAACGAATTTGACAACCTCATCATGAATCATAATTTCCATCTCTTTACATAAATTTTTGCATCATATTTTGAAAGACAACACATACTATGAATTATATAAAATTTTACTATAGATATAATAATAAAGTTAGAAAATTGGGCATGTTTATGTATCTTAATGAGAACTGACTGACACATCCTTCTTGAGGTGATATTTCTTTTAAGTGTTTATTCAATGAAATCCCTTTTTAATGTGTTAGGGAAATATCTAATTTTCATATAAAACATGGAAAATATAAAATAACGTGAGGATCCATAATCAAATACAAAATTAGCCAAATGTTTTGCTATTATTAAAGTAACTATCACCACATATTTAGGATCTTTAACCTTAACTAGAGTTTTCATTTATGTGTGTCCTTCTCCCCATAGCCAATTATGTGGTTGATTCCCTTGACGCATTGGAAATTGGTCTGAAAATGGACCATTTTTTATTATTGAGGAATTATATAGTATTATCATCTTTCTTCCACTTATATTCATATCTAGATGAACATAACCTATGATCTTGTAACCAACTCCCATTCCCTTCAATAATTTTATAGGATTTTTTTACTAAATTTTCAAATGATGTGAATTGCTTCATTTTCTTCTAGTTATATAACATGTTCCCTTTTTCTTGGTTTTCATTCAACATCTTATTATCTTTATTTTCCTTGACCATATTAGATCTAGAAAATTCATCTTCTATTTTGACGGTAAATAATACTATTTCATAATATGATGAATGGTTTGACAAAGTTGTACCCTTCATAGAGTTTTATTTGGCCCATCTAAGAAATAGAAAATCAGGATTTCTTAAATACATATATATTTTATATCATACCTAGATATTATGGTAAAGGTATCTTTATAATCTAAAACACATTATTCTTCCCATTTCTTTAAGTTGAGTAATCTTCTCATCATTTCAGTTTCTTTCTTATGATGAAAATAGTTATCAAACAAATTTTATATTAAAATATCTCCAATCCCTTTTTTATATTTCATATTCTACCCAAATAGCAGGGATCAATGACCGCCATTGATCAACATAACTATTGAGGTAACATACCAATATTATATCTTTTTCCCTTTTAACACATCCAAAAACCATAAATTTATTTTCAAGGGACTTGGTACATTGGTCATATACCACTGGATTAATAGTTACTCTAAAAGATGGAGGATTTCATCACATAAAATGATCCAATATGGGTGTATCAATTTATGGAACATCATGTTTCTCCATGTGTGCAAGGATATTACTCATAAACTAGGTTATCTTTCTTAATATAGGCATGATCTACTTGGCTCTAACACCAATTGTATATTCTTTCCTAGCTGTGAACATTCTATATTAGCCACGAGTATTAATACCATTCATTTTTCGAGGCACCATTTCTAAAAAATGGTATATATTAGATTATATCATAGAATAATTAATTTTAATTCATAATATATAATTATAAATATGTGTGTAAAAATTAACATTAATTTAAAATTTATGCATTATAAATATAATATTCATAAATATGGTTTCCTTGGGAAAATATTTAAAACATAATTTTTTTTCAAATATTCCGTAATTATTTATATTGAAATTTTTAATTAAACCAAGCATATCCCTTGGGAGCTTCAATCAAGCTATGCCGTAAGGGCACACTCACCACGAATTATATTTATGGTTGATATATAATCGACCAATTTTTTAGAGTTATTAGAAGTGGATGAATTTATGCCAAAACCACATACACTTGTAGAATCCATAATGTTATGTATTTATAGTAAAACCACATAATATATACCTCATCAAATAATTTATAATATTTTTTGCAATTGAATCTATCCTTTAAGTTTGTTGTATGATTATGTTATATAATCTATATTTTCTTAAATCTAGTTCTTATGGTTTCAACTAAAATTTATCTGATAACAAATGTAACGATCCAAAATCGCATAACCCATTGTCAGTGTTTTATTTATTACAATGGAATAAGATACAATATATTACATTCCAATGGAATGAATAGTTTATTAGTCTTGAAGTACTAGATGTATACATGATTATCATATTTATGTTGTAAATAAAATATATTAAATAGTAATTAAAAAAATTTGGAATCCTAGAACTCATTCAAATAATTCATCTTCATATCATGAGGAAAGGAAAAAATAAGGGTGAGCTCATATTTTGAGTATTGTTTTTGTACATTGAAATCTATCTGGAGTAAATTGTTTATAAATAATATAGAAATCTAAATAACTAAATACATGTTTCATTTTATTAATAACATGAGAACGAAATGAATCCATGGATAATATAAATGAAATAATATCATTCATAAATGAATTATGAATTAAGTTAATTCATTATATATTATTTCATGGTCTTAAACATTATGATATTTATAACATCAAATCCTTATGAAAAATAATTTCATTTTAGAGAAGGAATAAACTGGAAACCCATTTAATTTGGCCAAATAATTTATCTCATGAGACCTATTGATATATCGAGGTGATATATTATTACAGGCCCCACCCATAAAATCATGACCAATATACCTTATATATTGAATGATAAATTTAATTTATATAAAAGATGCCTTATAAAAAGTCCATATTGATTTAAGAATGAAAAATATAAATATTTTCCCAGCTGAGAAAAAAATTCAAAGTAAAACACTCTATATTAAAATTATATATGGTTTAGGGATTAATCATAAAAATGATAATATTATTATTTATATTTAATAGAAATTTTATTTCAAATGATCATAAGAAATTTAATTTTTTAATGACCATAAAGTTACTATAAGATTAAATATGACCATCAATCCATAAGAAGGATATTTTCTATAATAAAATCATGCCCTTTGGAAAAATAAATAAAATAGATAAGAAATATTAAAATAATAATCAATTAAATAACATTAATTATAAGTCAATTTAAATATTATAGAATAAGATGAGATCATAAAATGGTTATGGTCATCATAAAATATAGTAACACCATATATGTTAAAAATATCTTTTTGAATTTTGGAAAAAAAAGAAAACGAGGAATTTAGAGAAAACTATGAAATATTATATTATAACCATTTTAAAAATATTCTAGGATAAGATAAAATTTAATTAATAAATAATTTTATTAGATAAATTAAATTTCCAAAAACAATTTTAAAAATATGGATACAGAATGAATATATACTTAATCAAAAGGAGAAATAAGATTATTTATTCATTAAAACATTTATTTATCTAGTTCAGGTTTCAAAGAGAGAGAGAATTAGAAAAAGGTGTGGAAAATAATTAAATATATAAAGTTATTGTTTGTTATAATGTTTAAATTATAATATTCCATCTATGATATAATATGTAATCCAAAGAAATGTCATATTTAAATATGAATGTTTTCCTCTTTTCTATATTTTAAACTATAACCCCTTGAGAGTGAAAATTTGAATTTAGTATATAATAATAATAAATAATTATATATTCATAATAATTAACTCAATTGGGTATTATATACACTATATGAAAATAAATAGATTCATAATACCTAATATGTCTCAATGTAGTGTAAATGGGAACGAAATCCCTTGCTTCATGATTATCCTTAGTTGAACATGATTTAACCTTATATATAATGGTTTTAATTTTGTTATTAATTAATAATAGAACCATATTCATATTTATAAAATCATTTATGATTCTCTTATAACATATTATCACCTGTTTGTTTGCAATATTCATTGTTACCATTGTTTCAGGTGTAAACTACTTCATTTTCTAATGCATGTTTTGACATAGAAATTATAGCTATAGTTTATAAGATGTATACTCGAATCTCCAAAATTATATTAATGTTATTACTAACATATTTTTCCATTATATTTTTTTTATAATCATTCATGAATGTTGTTCTAGGAAAATAAATTGCATCACTTTGTAGACATGGTAGTCCACACATATGCAGAAGAGACGTTATCATTTCTAAATGGATGAAAGGGTAACAAAGTATATAATATAATAAATTTATTGAATAAATATTATATCACAATTATTATATATATTAATTATTTCCATCATTATTACCATCAATGTGAGTCTGTAATGGAATAAAATTACATGGGTTCATGATGTTGTAGTTCGATGTACACAAGAGAGATATTTTTGTTTCCCATTTGATGGAGAAGGAGATGGGTGAATATTATTACATAATCAAAATAAAATATAAATATAAGGTATGTAATTTTTTTAATAAATTGTAATTTTTTGTATATAATTTAAAGTGGTAAAAATAAGTGAAAATGAAGTGTTTCGTTAAGATGATTAACTTCTCTTAGAGAAACCATCTTTAGATCCTTCTTAAGGAACCTCGGATTGGTAATTATGGAAGTCCAAAACCTATATAAAGGGGATAAGGATTTTTGGAAATGATATCTTTAGGTTTTTTTTGAGATAAATGGATAAATAGGTGTGAATATGTTTGGGGTTCCTTTTCATAATAGAGGTGAGTGGAATAGTGATAATTTTTCAAAATTTAAAAATATTATTAGGACACATTCATGGAAATATGGCTCCAAAATGAATCTTGTTTGAATTTGATCAGTTTAAGGTTAAAAACCGAAAAACAAATTATGTTTCAAAAAAATAAATTTCATTTTTGCCCTTACTTTTTAGGTTAAACCTCACCCCTTGGTAAACCCATTTAAACCTAAACAACAGTGAATTGTTTTACGATTTTTACTATTTATTATAAACCAAAAAATAAAAACTGAAACATTAAAAAATTTGTACATGATTATTACAAATATAGAATATATTTTTTAAAATTATATTCATAGAATTGGAATAATTTAATTTAAATATAAACCCATAAAATAGGAAAAAACTATTTTTCAAGAAATGCGTTTCTTAAGCATAAGACAAACTTACATTAATTAGGTAACTGTTAATCATAATTATAAGGATTTAAATTCCCATTTATAGATATATAATATATAAATTTCATTTAAATAATTTTTTCTAAAATATTATTTTAATTACTTAAAATGAAAGTAAATTATGATTTCAAAAACAATTTTCTAAAGAATATCACTTTTTAACTCCAAAATGATCTCATCAAAATTTCTATATTATTGATAATCAATACATTGTAAATTATCCATATTATAACACATTATTATAAATAAATATATTGATAGTCAAATACTAAATTTTCAATCATTCATAATATAAAATTATAAAGGGAAGTTTCTAGAAACACATTCTTGTCGTATTTTGACAAAGTTAGTTTAAAATCGATATTCAGACTATAAAAATGGAATGTTTCTACATGAAATATTAAATTTTGAATTGAATTATATTTTTATTAAAATAAATATTCACTTAATATATTTTAATATTTGAAGATAAAATTTTCTTTTTCAATGATTCCTCTATGGGTTTACATTTAGATAGATTCCCCTCCCTCGCACCTCTATATTTAAGGTCTGTATTTATATTTTTCCCTCATATTACACTCTTATTTGGGAATTTTATGGGTGTAAAGTAACACTATGGGAATTCAATAACATCCTATGTAACTTTTTATTATATATTTTTTTCATTTCATCATCATTTAACAATTTACAGAGTTTGATATTGACCTTTTAATTTTATTTAATTTTCACTTTGGCACACAATTTCCACTTAGTCACTCCATGATTTAATTAAACCATATAGATGATCCTCACATTAAGTGCCTAAAATTCATGTTTTAAGTACATAGTTTAATATAAACTATGGTCTAACACTTAAGAAATTGGAATTTTCAGATCATTTTGAATGTTCACAAATGAGGAATCATGGTAGTAGATGACTTTGGAAGAACTAAACATGTCCTATGAGAAATAATGATTATAATCTTTTAATTTAGGTTCTAGGGTGTATGGTTTTTGCACCATTTAGATAAACTATTTAGAAACTATTTGAATCATGTTGCGTCTTGATAGAGCAATTTGAAATAGTTTGTATAGGGTTTACCAAACTGTGCAACATAAATGTGTAACATGTCCAATTTGTTAAATTTTTCATTAAAATGTTTTTTCTTCCTAAAATTTAAAGAAAAAACCCCATACTCTCATCCATCTCCTTTTACCAACACCCTAAGAACCAAGTAAGAGGTTCTCCCCACCTATTTTAATTCCACGATTCCCCCATTTGATTCTCAAGGGATCTCTAAATTTAATATCCTCAGTTCTCAATTGTTATCATTATTTATTCTCCCCCTTCCTATATCCCTTAGATTATTTATATAATGAAATACCTTAGGGTTGTAGGGTTTTGTCTTATGGATAAGTTTTTTTGATTTATATGGGTTTTTTATCTAGGGAATGTCAGAGATCCCTTGAGTCTTTTTTGGGATCTCATTAATAAATGCAACAACTTCAGATATGACAACAATTCAATTGATGTTGGTGTTCTTATGAATTCCTATTGTAACACCCCGAGATTTTATGAAAAATATTATTTTTAATATCACTAATGTCTTATGTTGTACGCTACACCAAAATAAGCTTTCACAACACGCATCCTTGACTTGCCTTCCATTACACGCAATCGCGACCTTCCTCGATAGCGTGTGTAGTACCCAATAACGAGTTTCACTAAATAGCAATATGCTATTAAAAAATTATTAAAACTAGCCGTTATTAATAGTAATAACCACTTTTTGAAATTTTGTAAATTTTATTTTATCAAAATGGACTTTATTTTTTGATTCGTAATATCGAAATTAGCTTAGTGTGAAATTTTGGCATTTTTCTGAAAAACTTCAATTTTTGATGAATAGTGAAACTACTAAGTGGTAGTTAAAAAATTAATTTTTTCATAAATCTTAATTTTACCGCTTCTGTGAATGGAATTTCAAAAATCCGAGAGAAACAGTTGATGTCAGTAAGTAAAATGTGGTTCAATGAGATGAATATAATTTTTGGTGAATAGTAACTTTTTACTTTTATTTACCACGGTTAAAAGTAAATAGGGTAATTAAGGGTAAAAATGATATTAATATTACCCTAACACATGTCCTAATCCTATTGGACAAGTGTATCTCGACCAAAAACAACCTTAAGTGTAAAATATTATCATTTATCCCCACTTGGATTAGATTAGGACATTTATTATTATTTAATTCAAAGAAGAGTTAAAAGAGTTTAAATCAAAGTTTATTTACTAAAACATTTTTAATATAGGGTTATACATAATATAATTTCGACTATAAATATTCATTATAAAGCTAAAACGATTTCCTACATAATGGTATTTTATTTGTAATTTATATACTTTAAATAATTTAATTTATTTATGACACAACAATGATGCAGTAATTACCTTTTTAAGTAAATATTAACATAATTGATGATATAAATGCCCAAATAAATGTAATTTGAGACTTTTTATGACTTACACAAATTTTATAGGTTAATATTACATTTTATTGTTGATTTAAGTAACTTGGATCGAACATATAATTCTGTTAGAAATTTCATAAAAATCATGTACCAAATAGTGTCAAAATTGACATAAATTAGTTTTTAAAACAAATATTATATTATTAATTGTTATTTCATTCCTAAAAATATAAGGTTCGGCAAAATGACTTAGATAAGGATAGATATATTAATAATAAAAATCTTGGGGTTCGTTTTTCTTGATATAGTAAGTTTATTAACCATATAGTGTAAGAAAACAAAATGACACGGTAAAAGTTAAATTATTTAACTTAGAGTTAAATCTAATTGATAAAGTTAAAATAATAACCTAAACTTGTATAAATCCTATTGGATGAGAGGATTTCGACCCATCCCCACTTTAGCTTCGAAATAAGACCATTTGGAACCATTATAAACCGAATTTGACCATAATATAAAATAATATTTTGAGATTTTCCTAAGATGCCCCTCTCCTCCCTTATAAAAGGGAACCTCCTCCCTCTCCTCCTCGCACCAATTTGAGCATTCAAGCTCGGCCAAACCCTGCCAAAAATCTCTTCTACACTTCCCTATTATCATCCTAGAGGTCCTGGTCTTCTTCAAATACCATCCTTAGTTCTTTAAGTGGAGGTTAAGAAAAGGCGCATCAAAAAGAGGTAATATCCATTACCGATCTTTTCCAATTTCTTTCTTCTTCAACTTCTTCTTCTTTAGTTGTTTCATGATAAAGTAATAACATAAGTATTTCTTATATACTGATATGTTATTATAAATATGAAACAACTCTAATTAACCTTCTATCCATCCTACGGAAAAAGGAAATCACCGCGCGTGTGTACGTACGGAATACCGTCTCCACGCTGTGGTGTAATCTATTTTCCACCACCACCTTAATTGGATGGGTATAATGGTGTAATGAGTAACTATATATGATTATTATAGAGTGATATTGATACTTAAATAGTATACATACACTTCAACACAATTCCACGACCATGGGAATGATATCATCGCTCGTGCGTACGTACGGACTACCGTCTCCACGACGCGATGAGATTCATTCTCAAGGATTAACAATTCATGAATGATTATAAAGTATATATAATAAGTACTAATGAAATATATGACATAATAATGATACTGGATTTATGTATATTTATATGTATTTCATCTACTTAATTCCATTCAATTCAATAAGGAAACGAAAACAGCGTTCATGCGTACGTACGGACTACCGTCTCCATGAACGGTGTATTTCATTCCATTTATCGATATATTATATATATATATATATTCTGAATATATATTATATAAAAATAATGTTTTACATTCTGGATATAAGTAATCATGATCCAAGTAATCATATTAATAATTACAAGTTAAAAACACGAACGACAAATGAGACGATTTTACCCAAAACGCTACTTTAACATGAATTTACAAAAGAACGGGTAATATAAAGTCATAAGTGGACCATATATTATATAATAAAAATGAATATGATTCTGTAATAAGTCAATAACATTATTTAAATCATTATACAGGAGGTTCGGACACTTACGAAGCAAATCGGACCTAAGGTAAGGGAAATATCACAATCTCATTTTTATCTGAGATTGTTTATTCGTAAGTATTTACTGGGGTGTATTTTATCATCCACATCCATGTTTCATAAATATGTAATATTATTTCCATCCACCTACAATTGTTTAAATCCATTTTTACCCTTTGGTGAGTTTTTAAAAAAAGGATATGAAAGGAATCTTTTGTCGTTTTTCATACGCGGTACTTTTTGACTTTTCCGACAAAAGTACGAGAAGAATGTTTTCTTTTAACTTATACGACATGAATGGATTTTTAAAAAATTATTTCTAAAAAGATTACTTTACAAGTTTTCAAGTTTATTTTTAATCAACTTCTTTTAGTTTAGAATTGTATGACATGTTATGAAAGGAAAAGTGTTTTTGAAGTAGAAAGGATATTTTCCTCAAGAATGAAGTTCAATTGTCATATCAAATTTTTTTTCCCATATAAGATAATAAAGGGTTATGTTTTTATCCCTATTATTGAATTGATTTGATTATGTTGTTATGGGATTATTTTTATGAATTCCTTTATCGTATATGAATTGTTTTATGATGTCATGATGCTTATGATTCCCATTTTTATTACATGGGTTATGCAATGATGTATGGTTTATGATTTTGTGGCACACATAAGAATGGTATCATTATGAGATGGGTGGGACCTATATCTCCCTCCAATGCATTGGGTAATGTTTTTATATCTCATGAGATAGACATGGCTGGAATGGTAGGTTATACCGGTTCAGTGAAACAGGACTGAAATGAGGGTGACTCTGTTCAGAAAGGGACTTTGTCCACTAAGATAGTCTTGGAAATGAGTCTTGACTAACAAGAAATGATTCTCTATGATTATGTGTTTATACCACAAAGTTTAATGTTTTATGTTATGATTATTGTGATTACATTTCACTGCCATGAGTTATTCCAGGTTATGAAATTATGATCTCTTTTACAGGTTAAGATTTCCAAAAGTTATGTCCTTATGTATATGATGTGATTGATATTTCTTTTATTTACCCTTACTGAGCATTTGAACTCACCCTTTCATGTTTTCTTTTCCCCAGGATATAAGGAAAGGTTTTAGGTATTAAAAAAGGAAGATCTTTATGGGAGATGTTGAAGATCTTTCACCAGGATTAGAATATTATATTCCGCGTTTCCAAAGACACTAAACTATTACAATCCTTGTGTGTGTGTTTTTGTAATGTACTAAGTATTCCGCAAAAGTAATGTAATGTCCATGTACGTCAAGATACGGGTCTCTACAGTTGGTATCAGAGGAAATGTTTAGTCAACCTTTGGAAACTGGATGCGAAAACATTAGTGATATCCCTAGAGATATTTATAAGGTATGTCTAGGGATGCCCCTAAGGATAAGTATACGTATAGGATATAGTCCTAGAACTTCGGTAACGATCTTAGAATTTAACCTAAGATGTTAGATATTGAGGGTGCTCCCCCTTTACTATGTTGTTTTACCTAGCATGATTTTTGCCTCTTACACTATTCTTTTTGGGTTTTAGACGATGGCTGGAACCCGAAGGAACCATGTTGATCAATGCAATGGAAAATGAAATGATTGTCCTCCTGAACAAACAAATGTTATGGGAGATGGAGTGAAAAATCTTAATGCTATACTTACACAAGCTATGAATCATTCTGGGCTTCCAAATGAGCAGAGAAGGGAACAATATTCTATTGAGTCCTTCATGAGGCAACGTCCACCTTCTTTCAGTGGGACTTCCGATCCACTTGTTGCTGAACAATGGATCAGTACCACTGAAAAGATATTTTCAGTTCTTCAATGTTCTGAACATGATAAAGTCATCTTAGCAGTATATCGTTTGGAAGGTGAAGCTAATCAATGGTGGAATCTTATCAAGAATACGAGGCCAAGAGATGAAATTGAGTCCATGGAATGGGACGAGTTCAAGAACTTGTTTTTCAGTAAGTACTTCCCTCGTATTCTTCGAAAAAAGATGGAAATGAGTTTCTTGAGCTGAAGCAGAAGGATGATGAATCTGTTGGTATATACGAAGTGAATTTTACAAGACTTGCAAGGTATGCATCTGGCATTATCATCCAACCTGAAAGTAAAGTTGATCGATTTTTCAGTGGCTTAAAACCAAGTCTTCGAAGGGCATTAGCTATAAGAGACTTCAGTAGCTATGAAAAAATTGTGCGTTGTGCTATCAAGGTAGAAATGGAAGTTGGTGTTACATATTCATCTCATGATTTTGACAAGAAACGAAAGATGGAGTTCAAGGATAAATCTTATAATAATGGTGAAAAGAAGATGAATGTTTCCTTATGCACAAAGTGTGGAAAGAAGCATGGTGGAGATTGTCTTAAAGGGACTAGAAAATGTTTTAAATGTGGAAAAGAAGGTCATCGAGTAGCTGAGTGTCGAAGTAATGAAAAAAGGGTTTCTAATGATGTGAATAAAGCAAACACTGTAGAGAACGCCCCACCAAAAATTCAATGCTTCAAGTGCAAGGAAATGGGGCATTATGCTAATAAATGCCCTAATCCAAGGGTTAGTGATGATCGACATGAGCAACCGCTTAAGGCAAAGGACAAAGGGAAGTCACATGCGATCACTATTGGCGATGTTGAATATGAAAACGATGTGGTGGAATGATTAAGTGTTTATGTAATGGGATTCCAAAATAACGTTGTATATAGTATCGTGGAATATTAGAATATTTATGTTTTGGTCTATTGTGGTCTTCAATAATTTTAAGGTACCGGTAACCATGAAAAGTGATTCAAATATTTTGGAAAGTAGATAATATTCCCATAATGAAGGGATAAGGAGAAAATGAAATGTTTGACAGTATTCATGAGCACATGATTGATATAAGGACTAAGTGATATCATGGTTTGAGTATATAGAATTTTGAGGATTTTGGTATGTGGAAGGTGTTAACTTTTAACTGCATTCATGTTTTCACTAAGGTTCAATGGGTATTCAAGAGAATACATGATTAAGGACTTTGAATGTTTGGAATGTGACCAAAAAAACATATCTTATGATATATGGGGATCAACGATGGTATTGAATCTCTGGTAATCGTTTTCACTATGTTATGAGAGTGGACTGCAGTATTATGGATAAGCCTAAAGATTGGAATGGATTATGTTGGACATAAGTTAGTATTGTTTAAGGATAGAATTTTTTTCGATATTATTTATGGGATGTTATAGTAATATTGTTTTATAAAAAAGACAACCTGCAGGACGGGCGACAGCCCATCGCGTTGGACAAGGCTGTGGGAATCGAACCAACAACCGAAGTGCAACTGGCCTTTATCGCCTACCACTGGCCTACAGGAAGTCCCTGTTTAGTAGAAACTAGTTTTATTATATTAAGCTGTATGATATATGAAGTATAAGTCCATTTTAGGAACCATATATGATTAATCTCACTATAGAATGACTTATGTATATTTAATAACTTTTGCTAAACTTTTGTTTAAGACAGATGGAATGACCCGTCATTCTATCACATGATCTGCTAACACTTCACGAATAACAAATTTAACTTCATTTATTTAAGAGATGAAGTGGAAATTGTTCAAGGCACGAACAACAGTGAGATTGTACCAAAATAAAGTAAGTATTTATTCTAATTCAAATTCTTCAACTTTAGGGAAATGATCTTGAAAACCAAAAATGTTGTCCTAGTGCTCTTATATATGATTAATCAGATGGTACCTTAGATCAGCGCAAATCTATGGCTTTCTGATTGTTGGCTATTTCATAGCCATGTTCTCTACCACTCTCCATCAGAACTTGATGGTTAGATTTTTCTTCCATATCCATATTTTCACCTATGTTCTCCAATGTGGAAACCCAGTGATTAGTTTATTTGGGTAACCGTTACGTTTCATACTTTTGTTTTTAAAGATTGGTTTTGGTATTCTTTTTTACGATGTGGGTTTCTTTTAAAGAAACCTTCGAATAGTAAACCATTTATAACCCTGACGAATTTTGAGGGCGAAATTCATTTTAAGGGGGGTAGAATGTAACACCCCGAGATTTTATGAAAAATATTCTTTTTAATTTCACTAATGTCTTGTGTTGTACGCTACACCAAAAGAAGCTTTCACAACACGCATCCTTGACTTGCCTTCCATTACACGCAATCGCAACCTTCCTCGATAGCGTGTGTAGTACGCAATAACGAGTTTCACTAAATAGCAATATGCTATTAAAATATTATTAAAACTAGCCATTATGAATAGTAATAACCACTTTTTGAAATTTTGTAAATTTTATTTTATCAAAATGGACTTTATTTTTGGATTCGTAATATCGAAATTAGCTTAGGGTGAAATTTTGGTATTTTTCTGAAAAACTTCAATTTTTGATGAATAGTGAAACTACTAAGTGGTAGTTAAAAAAATTAATTTTTTCATAAATCTTAATTTTACCGCTTCTGTGAATGGAATTTCAAAAATCCGAGAGACACGGTTGATGTCAGTAAGTAAAATGTGGTTCAATGAGATGAAAATAATTTTTGGTGAATAGTAACTTTTTACTTTTATTTACCACGGTTAAAAGTAAAGAGGGTAATTAAAGGTAAAAATGATATTAATATTACCCTAACACATGTCCTAATCCTATGGGACAAGTGTATATCGACCAAAAACAACCTTAAGTGTAAAATATTATCATTTAGGCCCACTTGGATTAGATTAGGACATTTATTATTATTTAATTCAAAGAAGAGTTAAAAGAGTTAAAATCAAAGTTTATTTACTAAAGCATTTCTAATATAGGGTTATACATAATATAATTTCGACTATAAATATTAATTAGAAAGCTAAAACGATTTCCTACATAATGGTATTTTATTTGTAATTTTTATACTTTAAATAATTTAATTTATTTACGACACAACAATGATGCAGTAATTACCTTTTTAAGAAAATATTAACATAATTGATGTTATAAATGCCCAAATAAATGTAATTTGAGACTTTGTATGACTTACACTAATTTTCTAGGTTAATATGACATGTTATTGTTGATGTAAGTAACTTGGAGCGAACTTATCATTCTGTTAGAAATTTCATAAAAATCATGTACCAAATAGTGTCAAAATTGACATAAATTAGTTTTTAAAACAAATATTATATTATTAATTGTTATTTAATTCTTAAAAATCTAAGGTTAGGCCAAATGACTTATATAATAATAGATATATTAATAATAAACATCTTGGGGTTTGTTTGGCTTGATATAGTAAGTTTATTAACCATATAGTGTAAGAAAACAAAAAGACACGGTAAAAGTTAAATTATTTAACTTAGAGTTAAATCTAATTGATAAGGTTAAAATAAAAACCTAAACTTGTCTAAATCATATTGGATGAGATTATTTAGACCCATACTCACTTTATCTTCGAAATAAGACCATTTGGAACCATTATAAACCGAATTTGACCTTAATATAAAATAATGTTTTGAGATTTTCCTAAGATGCCCCTCTCCTCCCTTATAAAAGGGCACCTCCTCCCTCTCCTCCTCACACCAATTTGAGCATTCAAGCTCGGCCAAACCCCGACAAAATCTCTTCTCCACTTCCCTAGTATCATCCTAGAGATTCTGGTATTCTTCAAAGACCATCCTTAGTTCTTTAAGTGGAGGTTAAGAAAAGGCGCGTCAAAAAGAGGTAATATCCATTACCGATCTTTTTCAATTTCTTTCTTCTTCAACTTCTTCTTCTTTAGTTGTTTCATGATAAAGTAATAACATCAGTATTTCTTATATAATTATATGTTATTATAAATATGAAACAACTCTAATTAACCTTCTATCCATCCTACGGAAAAAGTAATTCACCGCGCGTGTGTACGTACGGAATACCGTCTCCACGCCGTGGTGTAATCTATTTTCTGCCACCACCTTAATTGGATGGGTATAATGGTGTAATTAGTAACTATATATGATTATTATAGAGTGATATTGATACTGAAATAGTATACATACACTTCAACACAATTCCACGACCATGGGAATGATATCATCGCTCGTGCGTACGTACGGACTACCGTCTCCACGGCGCGATGAGATTCATTCTCAATGATTAACAATTCATGAATGATTATAAAGTATATATAATAAGTACTAATGAAATATATGACATAATAATGATACTGGATTTATGTATATTTATATGTATTTCATCTACTTAATTCCATTCAATTCAATAAGGAAACGAAAACAGCGTTCATGCGTACGTACGGACTACCGTCTCCATGAACGGTGTATTTCATTCCATTTATCAATATATTATATATATATATATATTATAAATATATATTATATATAAATCATGTTTTAAATTCTGGATATAAGTAATCATGATCCAAGTAATCATATTAATAATTACAAGTTAAAAACACGAACGACAAATGAGACGATTTTACCCAAAACGCTACTTTAACATGAATTTACAAAAGAACGGGTAACATAAAGTAATAAGTGGACCATATATGATATAATAACAATGAATATGATTCAGGAATAAGTCAATAACATTATTTAAATCATTATACAGGAGGTTCAGACACTTATGAAGCAAATCGGATCTAAGGTAAGGGAAATATCACAATCTCATTTTTATCTGAGATTGTTTATTCGTAAGTATTTACTGGGGTGTATTTTATCATCCACATCCATGTTTCATAAATATGTAATATTATTTCCATCCACCTACAATTGTTTAAATCCATTTTTACCCATCGGTGAGTTTTTAAAAAAAGGATATGAAAGGAATCTTTTGTCGTTTTTCATACAAGGTACTTTTTGACTTTTCTGACAAAAGTATGAGAAGAATGTTTTCTTTTAACTTATACGACATGAATGGATTTTTAAAACATTATTTCCAAAAATATTACTTTACACGTTTTCAAGTTTATTTTTAATCAACTTCTTTCAGTCTAGAATTGTATGACATGTTATGAAAGGAAAAGTGTTTTTGAAGTAGAAAGGATATTTTCCTCAAGAATGAAGTTCAATTGTTATATCAAAATTTTTTTCCCATCTAAGATAGTAAAGGGTTATGTTTTTATCCCTATTATTGCATTTATTTGATTATGTTGCTATGGGATTATTTTTAAGAATTCCTTTATCATATATGAATTGTTTTATGATGTCATGATGCTTAAGATTCCCATTTTTATTACATGGGTTATGCAATGATGTATGGTTTATGATTTTGTGGCACACATAAGAATGGTATCATTATGAGATGGGTGGGACCTATATCTCCCTCCAATTAATTGGGTAAAGATTTTATATCTCATGAGATAGACATGGCTGGAATGGTAGGTTATACCGGTTCAGTGAAACAGGACTGAAACGAGGGTGACTCGGTTCAGAAAGGGACTTTGTCCACTAAGATAGTCTTGGCAATGAGTCTTGACTAACAAGAAATGATTCTCTATGATTATGTGTGTATACCACAAAGTTTAATGCTTTATGTTATGATTATTGTGATTACATTTCACTGCCATGAGTTATTCCAGGTTATGAAATTATGATCTCTTTTACAGGTTAAGATTTCCAAAAGTTATGTGCTTATGTATATGATGTGATTGATATTTCTTTTATTTACCCTTACTGAGCATTTGAGCTCACCCTTTAATGTTGTCTTTTCCCCATGATATAAGGAAAGGTTTTAGGCATAAAAAAAAGTAAGATCTTTATGGGAGATGTTGAAGATCTTTCACCAGGATTAGAAGATTATATTCCGAGTTTCCAAAGACACTAAACTATTACGATCCTTGTGTGTGTGTTTTTTTTATATACTAAGTACTCCGCAAAAGTAATGTAATGTCCATGTACGTCAAGATACGGGTCTCTACACCTGTTACTTGAGATAGAATTGTGATCTTAAGTATTTTAAATGTTTTATTTGTTAAATTAATTATATATGTTATATCTTGGTTCATATCTAAAATTATTTCAAGGTATATTTTCATTTGTTACAAATGTTTTACTTGTCCTTTCATGTCGTAAATGAAATGACAGGTGTTTATAAAAATAATTAAGGTTAATTTTAAATAATATGAAATGTTTGAAATTCTATGACCTAATTTGGGAAATAAAATATATTGTAAAATTATTTTGGTTTCAATGAAAACGTAAGTTGGTTCTTTGATGGGATTCCAAATAGTTCAAATAGAATAAATTCATAGAAATTTTTAATAATCATTTTCAAACATTTGATTTTAATGAGTAGTTTGAAATGGAAATTTTATATCATTGAAAAAAAACCTGGTACCCCATGTCTATTTAACTTAAAACATTGTTTTATTATATATTACATGTTTTTTAGAAGTTGATTTTTAGATATTCTAATACTTAAATTTAATAAAATTCATTTTTTAAATAAAAATTGAATGAACATTTATTTATTCATTTTATATTAGTTTGTAAGATATAAAAATCATTTAATGTGAAATGACCTTTTTCTATTAATTTCTTATCTAAATTTATTTTAATAAACAAAAATGATAAAAAAATACATAGTTATTTTAATATATGAAATATATATATATATATATAATTTAACATCCAGTTTCTCTAATTTTTTAACTTATGCACTTCTAGAAATGAAATTTAATAAAATTATCTTCGTATTTGGAATCATGATATATAAATAAATTGAAATGGTAAATTTCATTTTCATGTATAAAATGAACTTATCGCGGTAAAGGTTAGTTGTCACGATAAAGGGAAAATGGTTATTATCAAATAATTTTTCATGTGATGTGAATTTAGATAAAATTTATCTCTTTTAAATGATAAAAAAAATTTAGAGTATAAATATAAAAATACTAAAATCATTAATTTAATTAGTAATTTATATGAAATAAAAATTTGAACACTTATTTTTTAAGAATTATATTTTCTTTAAAAATAGTGAAATATAAATATCTTTATTATTTTAAAATAAACATTTCTCATAATTAGAAATTGAATTATATTAACTAAAGTATAAATTTGAAATCAACAATTCAAAATTAGATGAGAGTGGTCATTTTTTATTAATAGTCAAAAATCTAATTACAATAGAAATAATCAAACAATGGTAAATAGAGGTGAAAGGGGGTAAAACAGAAAATTATTTTAATTGGATTGTTGGATAATTAAATTTATATTTTGGTAGTTTAGGATTCTTTTTCTTTGCATTATATTCATACATATCTTTCTAAAAAACATCTAATTACCTAACTCACCTAACTCCCATGTCATTCCATCATTAGCCTTTTCTTAACATTCGTTTCCATGAAAATGTCCCTCATTTTCACATATAAGATGAGATCTATTATACCACTTCTACACTACTCAAACAATTTTTTTATCACATTAATCCCAATCAAAAACCATCTTGGGTAACCTAGTAACCCGATAAACAGTCCAGTACTGACATGGACTGAAGAGCATTCCGGATCCCCATGGTTATGTGACGAACACCTAGAATCAAACAAAATGAATGTGGGGTGATTTTTTCACAAGAATTGTGGACGTAAATACAAACATGTCTATATACATACAATAATAACTCTATGGAGAGAAGTGTACCAGAATTCACATATTTAATAATTACCCAAATTACTATATTAATGTACAATAAAAAAAGAATATCCCATCTCCCAAAGGATGAAACTCTCCAAGTCCATGGATAAATATAGAGAACCGCCTCTAAGTGGTTATTTACTGATGCTCAACCCTGGTAGAGGATAATCTTCAAACACCTAAAGGAAGAGGTAGGTTGTGAGCTAAAATCCCAGTACGGTCTCAACAAAGATCCCATAATAATATGCTAACATTCATTTATACAAATAAATAACATTAAATTTTCAAATAAACATGGTTGGAATTTCAAAAATAATATTCAATAAAATCAGGATTTAAATTTCAAAATTTAGAAAACAATTTAAATTAGGTAAATAATTTAAATAAATGGATTAAATACAAAAATCTATATAAAATTTTTTATATAAATCAAAATCTATATAAAATATTTTACATACATTGATGTATATTTATATCTCAAATATAAATAAGCAAGTTGCATGGTCATATTAAAATAGTTATGATAGTTCCATGTTATGGATTACACACACATTCATGTGATAGTAATGGAAATGTTTACCCACATCCTACAACACTGGCAAGAGAAGACTCATCTAAGTCCCACTAGTGAATAAGATGTGCTGAAAACTGTTTAATTAGTGTTGTAAAATGTCAATATGGTGCTAGGGAATTACCATCCTAACATGTTTGTCCTAAATAACCCACTAACTACCTAGTAATTCATTTCCTCTAGTAAAAATCATTTATTGTATGTTTATTTTAATACTAATTAAAAATTAAATTAAATCCCATTATCCCATTTCATAAATTCCAATTTCCCATTTAAAAAACCAAAATTGGTTTTTAATTAAAACATAAATTTTTCAAAGATAAAACATAAAGGATTTTAACCAAAACATTTTTAATCCTTTTTTCCAAATATTAATTCGAAATCAATTCACATTTTAATTTCACAATTTAATTCCCACAATTATATTCTTTATTAAAATTTAAATAACTTCTATCAATTTCACAATTAAAATTAAAAAATTTAAATCTCCACAATTCTCCAACAATTTTACAATTTCACTTCAATTCAATGTAATCAAAATTTTCCAAATTTCATGCAAAAATACAATTTCTCAAAACCCCAATTAAATTTAATTTGGGTTTTAATCAATTAATTAAAATATATTTCATTTATAACATAAATTTAACTTGGTTAAATAATTAATGACTTCATGATCAATAAAAATTGGGCATTATAATGGATCTACCTACCTCTAAATTACTATATCTCGTAACTCCAAACCCTAATCGAGATTCAAAAATGAAAAATGAGGAAAATAGAATCCAAGAATCGGACCTAGGATTAATATTCAGAAAAAATGGCTTAGATCCTCCACCAAAATAGATATGTACAAAAACTTATGGAGGAAAATATAGCTAATGAGAGATATTGAATGCAGAGAGGGAACAAACCAGGATATGATTGACCATCATTCCCCAAACATTGATCCTCATTCAGAAGGGTACTAAGGGGACCAAAAATAATCTTGGGAGCTATTAAGGAAGTAGAAATCATTATTGGGTCATACATGTCTATTAAGAGTCTAAAAACTGGGTTTAGAGAATTTTAAATACAAAATCCAAATTAAAAATCATGTTTTTAAGTTTATCATGGAAGGCAACCACTATTAGGCCAAAATTTACACCCTAGTAAAAAGCCACATTAAATGGGATGAATAAATTATCCAAAGAGGATGAATTGTTTACCAATTATGAAAAACCCCACAACCCCAGTTTTCACGGTTTTTCTTGAGTGGGTTCACATTTTGGGTAAAACATATGTCAACATGGAACATGCCCATAATTTTCAAAACGTTTAAAATTTATCCTCAAACAACCCTAAACTTTCAATACCTAACAAGAGTAACAAGATGTTACAACCTCCCCACCATAGAAACTCACACTCCCCAGAAATCCTATTGAGAATATATTGTATGAAAAATATGAGGTCATTTCACTCTCATAAGTGCCTCCATATTCGACATCTCATTATTATCTGAACTGTAATGGCATATCACTCAAAACAAATGTATCAAAATCCCAATAAGTACCTTGGTTTAAGAATCAACTATCTAAACTATTCATTCATTCATGGATAAATTGGTTCAACCTCAATACCAATCAATATCAAAACATGAGATGGATGAAATAGATACTTTCATATCATAGATACATGGAACATGTTATGTATTAACATCAGCAATGGTGGAAGCAATAAATTCTACAAAACTTTACCCACCTGATAAAAAACCTCAAACAGTCCCACAAAACAAGGTGTAAGCTTCCTTTGAATCCCAAGCCATTGGTTACCCAACTGAGGTGAAACTATAAAGAATACCTAGTCACCAAATGATAACTGAAAAGTCCTATGATGATGATCAACATAAGACCTGTATCGGCCATATGTTGGAAACATTCAATGATGAATCAACTAAATCGTTGTTGTTATCTTCTAAAACAAGCTTGGTCCAAACAAGGAATCTCCACTAATCCCTGACATACACAATGGATATCTATATGGATGTCCATAAAATATTCCACAAAATGATCCATTATAGTCACGTACTCATAACTATTATTATAAGAAAATGAAACCATACCAATATGGTTATCTCAAGACCCTCCAAAGTTGAGAACAAAAGTGAAGAGCATATCCTCAAGGATCTGTATAGCTCTTTCCATCTGTCCATCCAATTGTAGATGGTATTCCATACTCTCAAACATAAGATCCTAGTGCCTCATTAAAGCCTCTGAAAATCAATAATTAAATCAAGGATACCTGTGAGGGACTAAAGAAGATATAACTTCATTAAAATGACTAATCTCTTTCACATAATGATTTCCTAACTCTTCAACTATGGTTGTATCAGGAATGGGTACAAATTGTGACAACTTAGATAGCCTATCAGCCACAGACCATATCAAATTCTTATTTCCCTAAATATGTGTAAACCATACCACAAATTCGATATAGATATCATCCCACTTCCATGTCAGGACTGGAAGTGGCTAATTAAAACCTGAATGTTTCTCATGCTCAGTCCTGACTTTTTGGAAAGGGAAACAATGAAAGAAAAATTCAGAAATTTCCTATCACATACCTATCCACCATAAATACCACTTCATTTCATAAAATATTTTTTTGGTTTCTGGGTTAATAACCCACTGGGAATTATGGATTTCCCTCATCATAGATTTCCTTACCTCTAACAGAACAACAAGGTGGTTTGCATAGAATAGAATGCCCTCATTGAAGAAAAACCACACCAAAATAGTATCCCCATAATAAATAGATTTTCTAATTATATGGAACTCATAATCAATAATTTGTTTTTAATGAATTATCTTGAGAAGAGCAGACATCAAATGAACACTGGCCAAAGAAACTGCATCCCCTGATTCCCAAACTCAAATATGAAACTATGAAAATAGATCCATCAAGTTCCACTCTTCTAATGATTCATTCACTACCTAGGTTGGAAGATTCATGTTCAATGTACCAGAAATGACATTCCCCTTCCCTAGGGAATAGGAAATCTCAAAATGAAAAGACTGCATGTATTCGAACAATGCCTTTGGTAGAGATTCAAATATTTTTGTGAGAAGATATAACTCAGTCTCTTGTAGTATAAAAACATGGTAAAACTTTCTCTATAAAGGTAATTACTCTATATTCTAAGTGCATGCATCACTATTGCATGTTTAGGGTCATGGGCAGGATATGTCTTCTCTGGTGGCCTAGTCTAATGAGATCCACAAAGAACAACATTATAACCTTTTAAAAGAACACTTTCAAAACTTGAACCTATTGCATCATTGAATACCACATTGCCCTACTCAGCCTCAGGAAGAGTCAACACTAGTTTAGTATTCAAAATATGTTTAAGCGCAACAAATGATTTCTCACATTTCTCACACCAAGTAAACGTTAATCCATTTAGACATAGTACAGACATTAGAGAATCCAAATATAATAAGTCCTTCATGAACCATAGATAATACCCAATTGTACCCAAGATGCTCTTAATATTGGAAACATTTTTTTGTTTCTCCCGTGTCATAACGTCCTTAACCTTCTCAATATAAACTGATATACCATGTTTTGACACCACATTTCCCATGAAATTCACTTCCCAAATCCATAAATCATATTTTGAAATCTTTTCATTAAGTTCGTAATTTTTCAACAATTACAAAACTAAGCTTAGATGACACACATGATCCTCCTCTCACATAGAGTAAATAAGGATGTCATCTACAAAGTTTTGAGGAAAGTATTGTTTTCAACAATACATGTTAATGTTATTTAAAGGGGGATATTATTGAAAATAATACTCTGTCTCTTTATGATAATTTTGATGCTCACAAATACCCTTAGTTATTTTCTAATGATTTTATTTAGTATTTTGAAGGAATTTATTAATTTATTTTACTCATGAAAAAATGAGAATTTATAACATAGCGTGGAATCTACTTTAGCGCATTCTGGAACCACTGTTCACATCTTAAGTAGATGAATATAGCGCAGAATCTGCTTTAGCGCGTTCTAGAATCACTGTTCATACCCTACGTGGATAAACATAGCGTAAGGATGAAAAGCATGTATACTTTTTGAGATAAGAGAAAAGTATGGTTAAACAACCATACATTTTCAGCAAAGTATGAAAGAATAACCTCACGTTAGGAAGGAACCCTACGTTTTGGTTATCAGCAAAGTATTGAAGGAGAACCGTACGTAAATTCTAAAGGTTAAATTTTTTTCTCAAAAGTATGGTTCATCAACCATAATTTTGTAAACAACCATACGTTCTTTGAAAAGTATGGATCAATTAAAAGTATAGATCTTTTACCGTACGTTTGAGTTTTGAAGAAAAAGTATGGATGATCAACCCTACGTTTGTGTTCAGCCATACGTTTTCAACCTTACTTTGTAAACCTTATGTTTGAAAACTATGTTATTAACCCTACGTTTGGAGGCCACGTAATTAATCTTATGTTTGGCATCGGAAATTTTGAGAGACAATATTTATGTGAAACGATCAGTAAGCTGATTTATAGGCGGATTTCAAGTCAGATTTAAAGTAATTTTTAAAGTACGACTTTGACTGATTCAAAGTCGTTTTATTAATTGATTTAAGATCGAATTAAAAAGAGATTTTTATGCTGAGTCTTAAGGGAAGTTAAGAATTATCTATAAATTCAAATGTTTGAATATCGCGAATCAGAAGGTGACTTTTATGGATCTAAATATGCAAGAGATATGATTTATTATATATGTTCTCTCTGAAACACCAGGTATATAAGGATGTGATCGATCTATTATTGAAAAAGGTGGAAAACAGAGATTGAAACTATTCACGATTGATCCACTGATTCAAAAAGAGCATAAAATCTTTGTTTGTTCAAGAAGAGGGAACCCGATAGAAGATTCACCTGTTCTACATCGAATGTATACTGTGGATATACTACTGCTGTAGTTGTGGACTATATCTCTATATCTACTGCAACTGGATCAACTCAGAACTACTTTTTCTTAAAGATCAATATTTCTAGAGACTTTGATCCATCTGCTGTCAATTGCATTCAGTTGAAATTGTGAAGATCAACTGGAAATTTCATTCTGAGAATATTTTTATTCTTGAGTAACCAACTTCTCATTCTAAGATGTGTAGGTTTGTGTTTGAACTAGAAGGCTTTGTTATTGCCTTGGATTGTAAAGGTGTCAACTGCCTGTACTCAGTTGTGAACCGGTCAGTGGAAAAGAAAACTAGATAGTGAAAATCACCAAGCTTGTGGAGTTGAGCATTGGTGGAGTGGACTAGGGGTCTTCTGTTCCCCGAACCACTGTACATCCTTGTGTTCTTATTTTTACTTTTTCCACTGCTCGATCAAATCTAATAAAGTTTAAAGGACATAACTCGTTCAAGAAAAGAGTTATCGAAAAATTGAAAAAGAAACAATTCACCCCCCCCCCCTCTTGTGTATAATCTATAGATTCAGATCCAACAATTGGTATCAGAGGAGGAGCTTCTGACAGATCCTTAGAATGCTAGAAGCATTTAAGGATTATACAACAGAGCATCATGACAGATGCAAGAGAAGTGATGTCGATGGTCAGAGCACCATATTTTAATGGAGACAAGTATGGTTTCTGGGAATCACACATGATAATATATCTGAAAAACCATGGATATAGAGTCTATTCAATGATTCGGACTCCTTATGAAATTACTAAAAATCCCGAGACATGGAGTGCTGCTATAGAAGCAGAGTACGATATGAACTCAAAGGCTACGAATGCAATTATTTGCGGTCTAGGACTAGATGAATTTGACAGAGTATCTCAGTGCCCGACAGCATATGAGATGTGGCAAACAATATTTGTGGCATATGAAGGAACAGAAAATGTGAGACAAATGAGATATTCTACTGAAAAATTAAAATTTGATACTTTTAGAATGGTTGAAGGTGAGAGTATTACTCAAATGAATGGGAGATTGGCAGAAATTGTCAATAACCTAATTGCTCTAGGAGAACCTATCATGCAAGCTGATCAAGCATTAAAAGTACTGAGAGTACTTCATACTCGATGGAATGGTATTTCTACTACAATCAGACAATCAACACCTATTAAAGATCTAACTATGAGAGAGCTGATTGGTACACTGATGATGTATGAAGCTGAAATGAAAGATGAGGATAATGAACATAAAGTAATTATCAAAAGAGAAGATACTACCTTGAAGGTCACTTCACAACAAAAGAATAGAAATATGAAGAGAAAATAAGTCAAATCTAAATCAGAAAGCTCTGACTCATCCAACTCAGATGAAGAACTGGCTCAACTAGCCAGAAAATTTAGAAAATTCTACAACAAGAAAAGAGGCTTCAAAAAATCTTTTAAGGGAGATAATAAGGAAGTAAGAAGTTATGAATGCAAAAAGATGGGACATATCAAATCAAATTGCCCAAAATTGAAGGATTCAAAGAAGAATAAATTCTTCAAAAGAAATGACTTTGATCAGAAAGACGAGAAAGCTATGAAATCCACCTAGAGTGTATCTGAAGACTCTAGTAGCTCTTCTGAATCAAGCTCAGAGAAAGAAGAAGTCAATCTAAAGGCAAACATCTGTTTCATGGTATAAACTGATGAGGTACCAGGCCACATGAGAAGAAAAGATATATAGTACATGGATAGTGTTTTCTCAAGACATATGAGTGGAAACTCATTGAATTTTTCTTTACCCACTCAAAAGGAAGGAGGACATGTCATATTTGGTGACAATGCCAAAGGAAAAATCATTGTCATTGGAACTATTGGAGATCCAAAAACAGTCTCAATCAACGAAGTACTTTATGAACAAGGACTAAAACATAATCTGATAAGTATCTCCCAACTTTGTCATGATGGATATATTGTTGATTTTACTAACAATTGATTTACTGTTTCTAAAGATAAACTGTTTAAATTTAAAGCACCAAGAACTGAAAATGTATACACTTTGGATCTAAATTCCTTGTATAAATAACAAGTAAACTACTTGACTGCTAATGTAAGTGAATCCTGGATCTAGCATTGAAGACTTGGTCATTGCAATGTATATGTTTTACATAAGTTATCTAAGAAACATTTAGTTTCTGATTTACCTTGTCACAAATTTGAATGTGACAGATTTTTTGATGCGTGTCAACTTGGAAAGCAACACAAATCATCCTTCAAATCTATTAATAAGGTTGCTACATCTAAACCTCAAGAACATATTCATATGGATTTGTTTAGACCTTCAAGAGTATCAAGCTTAGCTGGTAAATTATATGTATATGTTTTAGTTGATGATTATTCAAGATTTACATACATTTTCTTCTTGAAATTTAAAAAATAAGCTTTTACTTTATTTGAACGTTTCTGTAAATCTGCTCAAAATGAAAAATGGTTCAATATAATCACATTGAGATGTGATCATGGTGGAGAATTTGAGAATCTAGAATTTAATTCCTTTTGCTCAAATATGGGTATTAAACACACCTTCTCTGCACCAAGAACACCTCAACAAAATGGGATTGTAGAAAGAAGAAATAGAACTATTCAAGAAATGGCTAGAACCATGTTAACTGAATATAGATTACCTATATATTTCTGGGCAGAAGCTATGAATATAGCTTGTTATATAATTAATAGAGTTTTAATTAGACATATTTTGAAAAAGACACCCTATGAACTATGTAATAACAGAAAACCTAAAGTGAATTACTTCAAAGTTTTTGGATGTAAGGTTTATATCTTAAACACCAAGGATAATCTTGGTAAGTTCGACACAAAATCTGATGAAGATATTTTCTTAGGATATTCTGCTACCTCCAAAGCTTATAGATTTTATAATAAGAAGCCAAGGATTGATGAAGAATCAGTTCCTGTGAAATTTGATGAATCTGATCCATTTGATAAAAGGACAGAACAAATGGATGAACTTGACTCTAATGATAACATCAAACTTAAGAATTTAAAGAGTGATTTTGAAAATGATATAAAAGAAATTCAGTCCAGTTCAGAGGAACATGATACTGAAGAAACATTAAATATATTACCTAGACAGTCTAGAACCCTAAACAATCATCCTTTAGAAACTGTAATAGGTAACCTAGAAACTGGTGTTCAAACTAGAAGAAACTTAGGAAACCTAGTGGAATTCTCTGCCTTCCTATCTCAATAAGAACCCAAGACTATAGAAGAAGCTTTAGATGATGAAAGCTGGGTAATAGCAATGCAAGATGAATTAAACCAGTTTAAAAGAAATGAAGTTTGTGAATTAGTTGAAAGACCTAATAATTATCCTGTAATAGGAACCAAATGGGTCTTTAGAAATAAACAGGATGAACAAGGCACAATAACTAGAAATAAAGCAAGATTAGTAGCTAAAGGATATAATCAAGAAGAAGGAATAGATTATGATGAGACTTTTGCACATATAGCTAGGTTAGAAGCCATTAGAATCCTTTTAGACTATTCATCTTAAATGAATTTCTAAATTATTTCAGATGGATGTTAAATCTGCCTTTTTAAATGGTTATTTAACTAAGGAAGTTTATGTTGAGCAACCTCCTGGTTTTGAAAACTCCCAAAAACCTGATTCTATTTTTAAACTTACTAAAGCTCTTTATGGCCTTAAACAAGCACCTAGAGCTTGGTATGAAAGATTAAGTTCTTTTCTTTTGAAAAATGATTTTACTGCTGGTATGGTAGACCCAACACTCTTTAAGATAACTGTGAAAAATAATGTTTTATTGGTTCAAATTTATGTTGATGACGTAATCTTTGGATCAACTAATAAAACTCTTTGTCATGAATTTTCAAAATTAATGCAAGAAGAATTTGAAATGAGTATGATGGGAGAATTAAATTTCTTTTTGGGTCTTCAAATATTTCAAAAAGATTTTGGAGATGTTTTAAATCAAAGAAAATA
The DNA here is from genome assembly GCA_963277665.1 of Viscum album. Taxonomy (NCBI): domain Eukaryota; kingdom Viridiplantae; phylum Streptophyta; class Magnoliopsida; order Santalales; family Viscaceae; genus Viscum; species Viscum album. The sequence continues at coordinate 1,661,444,973 of OY728153.1, forward strand.
CATTACTGATTTACTTAAGAAATTTTGTCTTGAAAACAGTAAAACATTTATAACTCCTATGTGTACTAATATAAAACTTTATTTGGATGAAACTGGGAAATCAATTGACAATAAGTTATATAGAGGTATGATTGGTAGCTTGTTATATCTTACTACTAGCAGACAAGATATAATATATTAAGTATGTCTTTGTGCAAGATTTCAATCAATTCCTAAAGAATCCCATCTAACTATTGTTAAGAGAATTTTTAGATATTTAAAAGGTACTGTTTTTCAAAATATCTTCTTTCTCCTAAAACTTCTGATTTTAATTTGATTTCATATTCAGATGCTGACTTTGGAAGTTATATATTAGACAGAAAAAGTACATCAGGTACATGTCACTTTTTATGAAAGTCCTTAGTATCATGGTCTAGTAAGAAACAACATTCATTTACCCTGTCAACAGCTGAGGTAGAATATGTTTCTGCTGGAAGTTGCTTTGCACAAGTGTTGTGGATGAAAAACACTCTTATGGATTTTGGATTGAATTTTAATAATACACCTATTTTATATGATAATATGATTGCAATTAATATTTCAAAAAATCCTATTAGTCATTCTAGAACTAAGCACATTGATATAAGGCATCACTTTTTAAGAGATCATGTTATTAAAACTGATATATTTTTAGAATTTATAAATACTGAAATTCAATTAGAAGATATTTTTACTAAACCACTTCCCACTCCACGGCTTGATTTTATTAAGGGGGAGATAGGTTTATTTAATTTTAAATAATTTTTATTTTTATTTACTTTTATTTATTTATGTAAATTTTATTTTGTTTATTGAATACTATTTAAGAATTTCTTTCTTTCGCTATATGCAAATTTTATTTGTTTTAAATATATGTAATTATTAGTGATTACATGGGAATCAAGGCTGTCAGAGCCTTTTCGACTTCTAAAGCCTTTCACTTCTATTGAAACCATTTCGAAATCAAAAAATCGCACTTCCCCTTCTGAAACCCTAACCTTCAAACTTCTGAAACCCTACCTTCAATCCTTTAGAGACTCTCACAAAAATGGTAAGGACTAAAAGAGCCAGTGAGTCCTAGCCAAGCAATACCAAGAGACAACGCACCGAGGGAAGAAAAATCTTACAGGGTAAGGTAATCGATCTCGACTAGTTATTTTAGACAAATCTGTTATTGAAGAAAGCATAGTCATTTCAGAATCATGAACAGATGTTCAACAGTGAAAATACTGAATTTATGTATGAAGTAGAACTTAGATACTTCTTTAAATCTATACAGTTTATTCTGGGAGATATAGAGGACAGTATGATGGCTAAAATAGAGGATAGGGATTTCTCTATCTCTTCAGTAGAGATTAGTCTGATTCTCAACTGGCCTCATGAGGGAGTTTTTCATTTTGACTTGAAGAATATAGGATATTCTATGCATAAATCCGAAGACATCATGTCTTTTCTTTTTGGTACCAAGACAATAAAGAAAATGTTTGTCAAGGATTTGGAGCCTGATCAGAAGATTTTGCTAAAATTTATTCAGACTGAAATAGCTCCACGGATGGCAGAAATGGTGATGATTTTGTACCCAGATATGTATATAATGTTTCTTATGTTAAGTGATATTAAGTTAAAATTTCAAAGATACATGATATGGTATCTCAATTACTACTATCAAAGCGAGGCCAGGATGAATTTCTACCCTTTTGGTAGATTTATTTCTAAACTGTTGTTTAAGAAAGACATGGTGAGATTAGTGGATGCTAGAGTTAACTGTCATCACACTAATACATTTAATGCTGGAACGTTGAGGAAAGTTGGATATTTTTGGAGCACAATTAAAGGAAAACTTTTTCCAGTAGGAGCTGAGGAAGACTCAGAGAGTGCTTAGGCTCAACCTGCTAAGTCCAAGGAGGGACCAGCTGAATCCAGAGTCAACAATGTAGCAAGAAGAATTCACTTTGAAGTGGCAGATGTTGAGGAAGACAGAAGTCAAGAGGGGCTTCAATCAAAAATAAAACAACCAGTAAATGAGGAAGTCACTTCCACTGCTTTGGAAACTACAACAGAAGCTTTATTTTCTTATTCTTTTGTAAGGGAAGCTGTTGTTGATAAGACCATGTAAGATGTTGCTGAAAGAACAGCACCAGTAGAGGGATCAGGAACTCAAGAAGAAACTCAAAGGAAAATTTAGGAACAAATTGTAGCTGATGTTGAAGTTGAACTTCAACAGGAACAAGAGATGGAGGGAGTTCCTGGTGAAGAAGTATCCAGACCTCATGAAACTTATGAAAATATTGTTCTTGAAATTCCAGTAAAAGAAAAAGATGTAGATGAATGTGATGATCATGCTTCTAAAGATCAAATAGAGATACTTCAAGAGGATTTTTCTGTGGAGGAGTTTGAAAACTCTAAAGAAAAATCTGTGGACCAACCTTCTCAGGACAGAGAAAAAGAGAAATCTGATGTTGAATCATTGACTTTGGTACTACTGCATCAACCTAAGAATGTGAATAAATCATAGGGTGCATCTGATTCAAGAAAAGAAGAAGTTGAAGAACTGTACAGAAAGGTATCTCAGTTGGAATTTGAGAATGTTTCTCTAAGAAATGCCTTAGATTTAGAACAATTAAAGTTTCAAAAACTAAAGGAGTGTACAGTTTCAAGGCAAGAAGTTGAAATGTTTAAAGAAGATATGATGACTGCTATTACACAATTAACATCTGAAATGGTTATGAAGTTAGATTTATCATATCTGAAGTTTTTTATGGAGAATCAATTTGCATCAGTGGCAAATAATGTTGTTAGTGGATCAGGTACTTCACCTGATTTAATCAGAAGGTTTCAGGCTATCACAGCTGCGTTGAGGAACATGAATGACAGGATACAAGACCTTCAATGTAACAGTGATCCTTTGTTAGTGTTTCTAGTCAATCAAAAGTTCCTAGTAGATCAACTAACATCTAGTGAGCCATCGATCAGAATTCTGCTATATCAGTTATCATAGAAGCTGTCAGTATTTGTTGAAAAAGAGGAAAGGATGCATGAGTTTTTCAAATTCAATTTAATTGAAGATATTCATATGACTCAAGAGAACATAGGGCTAATTATCATTCTTGGAGATGGGATGATGAAGAGACTTCGGGAACAGTTTATAGAAATCAAGTCTGCAATCCAGAGAAGATAGACCATGTTTCTTATCTTACCCAAACCGTGATTCCTATGTATATCATTGTCATGTATATACTGTTATTTTTTGAATTAAAATTTCCTTCATTATTTATTTGTTTCTTTATTTATTTGTTTTACTGGCTTTATTTTTAATTATTCCAGTACTCCAGATTTAATTATTGATAAACAGTTCATAATAGAATTTACTAATAGTTCATTATAATAATAAAACTATTAAAATTCATGATTTTTCATTCTTTTTGATATCACAAACGGGGGAGAATTTAGATAAACACAACATTAAAACCTACATTTTATTTATGGGGAGAATTCATTTTATTGAGGGAGAAAATTAAATGAGGAATTTGGATTTATAATTATCTTTTTGGGGGGGAAGTTTTTATTTAAAACATTATAACTAATTTTGAAAGATAATTTTTTAAATACTTTTAATTATTTTATGGGTTTTGTGATCATCAAAAAGGGGGAGATTGTTGAGAAAAGTATTGTTTTCAACAATACATGTTAATGTTATTTAAAGGGGGAGATTATTGAAAATAATACTCTATCTATTTATGATAATTTTGATGGTCACAAATAACCTTAGTTATTTTCTAATTATTTTATTTAGTATTTTGTAAGAATTTATTAATTTATTTTACTCTTGAGAAAACGATAATTTATTACATAGTGTGGAAACTGCTTTATCGCATTCTGGAACCACTGTTCACATCTTACGTAGATGAATATAGCACGGAATCTACTTTAGCGCATTCTGAAATCATTTTTCATACCCTACGTGGATAAACGTAGCGTAAGGATGAAAAGCGTGTATACTTTTTGAGATAAGAGAATAGTATGGTTAAACAACCATACATTTTCAGCAAAGTATGGAAGAAGAACCATACGTTAGGAAGGAACCCTACGTTTTGGTTATCAGTAAAGTATGGAAGGTGAACTGTACGTTAATTCTAAACGTTACGTTTGTTTCTCAAATGTATGCTTCATCAACCTTACTATTTAAACAACCATATGTTCTTTGAAAAGTATGGATCAAGTAAAAGTATGGATCTTTTACCACACGTTTGAGTGTTGAAGAAAAAGTATGGATGATCAACCCTATGTTTGTGTTCAACCTTATGTTTTCAACCTTACTTTGTTAACCTTATGTTTGAAGACTATGTTATTAACCCTATGTTTGGAGGCCACGTCATTAATCCTACGTTTGGTGTCAAAAATTTTGACAGATGATATTTATGTGCAACGATCAGTAAGTTGATTTCTAGGCGGATTTCAAGCTGGATTTAAAGTCATTTTTAAAGTATGACTTTGACTGATTGAATGCCTTTTTATTAATGGATTTAAGAATGAATTAAAAGGATATTTTTATGTCGAGTCTTAAAGGAAGTTACGACTTCTCTGTAAATGAAAATTTTTAAATATCGTGAATCAGAAGATGACTTTTATGGATCTAAATATTCAGGAGATATGATTTATTATATATGTTCTCTCTGAAGCACCAGGTACATAAGGATGTGATCGATCTATTATGGAAAAAGGTGGAAAATAGATATTGCAACTATTCACGATTCATCTGCTGATTCAAAAGGAGCATAAAAGATCTATCTGTTCAAGAAGAAGGAACATGATAGAAGATTCACCTGTTCTACATCAAATATCTACTGTGGATCTACTACTTCTGAAGTTGTGGACTATATCTCTATATCTACTGCAACTGGATCAACTCAGAACTACTTCATCTTGAAGATCAATATTTCTAGAGACTTCGATCCATCTGATGTCAATTGCATTCTGTTGCAATTGTGAAGATCAACTGGAAATTTCGTTCTGAAATTATTTTTATTCTTGAGTAACCATCTTCTCGTTCTAAGCTATGTAGGTTCATGTTTGAACCAGAAAGCTTTGTTTTTGCCTTGGATTGTAAAGGTGTCAACTTCCTGTACTCAGTTGTGAACCGGTCGGTGGAAAAGTGGACCAGATAGTGAAAATCACCAAGCTCATGGAGTTGAGCATTGGTGGAGTGGACTAGGGTCCTTCTGTTCCCTAAACCACTATACATCCTTGTGTTCTTGTTTTTAATTTTTCCGCTTCTCGATCAAATCTAATAAAGTATAAAGGACAGAACTCGTTCAAGAAAAGAGTTATTGAAAAATTGCAAAAGACACAATTCACCCCCCTCTTGTATATAATCTGTAGATTCAGATCCAACACAAAGACTACCCCAAAAGCATCAAGATATTGATGGAAAATCTTATTCATAAAATCCATAAATGCAATAGGAGTATTGGTTAAAAATGGAATGAAAATGTATTAATAATTGTCAAACCTTCTCTAAAATGTGGTTTTATGAATTCCATATTCTTTTATCCATAATTGAGGGTATCCAGACTGATGATCAATCATCGAGAACCACTTCGCCCATTTAAAAAGAATCAATAGATCATAAATCATTAGAAACATATAGTTTTTCTTTATCATCACTCGATTGAGATTTCGATAATCAAAACCTAGGTGAAGTGAACCATATTCTTTCTTAGAAATGAGAACATGCGTTTCCCAATGTGACGCAAATGGGTATTTAAATAATTTCTCTATATTATCATCTAACTGAATCTTTATCTATTAAATTTCAGCTTGTTTTATTTGGTAAGAAGGAATAGAAACTGGTTGAGTATTAGGTACCAAGAAGATAGAAAAATATGCATCCCTTATCGGTGGAAAACCAGAGAATTCATAAGGAAACACATTATGAAACTCAACAACCACTACAGGTATAACACCACACAAAGATTCCTACTCTAGATCAATAGAAGACCCATATATCAGTTTTACCAACTCTAGATAAGAAGTTATTTCCCTCCTTGACCTTGGGTATCATTCACCTTAAAATACACGACACACACCATTGGGAGCAGTAAAGAAGACCCATCAAAGGTAAAAATCATTCTTGGAATTATTAATAAAGAGAAAATCCATCCTAAATATGAAATCAAGTGGTTTAATTTAGAGACCTAGAAAAATACATGAAATATCTAAATATGGTAGAGATAAAACACTAGTATGGCTATAGAGACCCTACTCTCTCTTTATTCCAAGGCGTGTAGTAATATCCATGACATAGAATAAAATCTCTATAAAAAGATTTAGAAGATCAAAAATACAAGTTGAAATAAATTAATGGGATGCATTAGTGTCAAATATAGTGGACACTAATGATGAAGATATAGTAATGGTACCTCTCACAGTCACTCTACTCATATCTACTTAAATTAGAAAATCTTACACTATATAAAGAAGCTTCATTATGGATGCCTATTTCTAGAACCCCTTTGTCCACAAAGAATCTGATTTTACCATAGCTTGGTAGGCTTTGATGAGCCTGTGCCACTAACAGAAGTAGAAAAAAAATGGAATAATTTATGTCAATTTCATGACAATCCACAAGAACCACATACCATGGGTGACTCAGTGAAAACCCTATTTAAATTCCCTAGCTTCCCACACACATAGAAAATTAGTGGACTACTTCAGGTACTATAGGAGGTCTAGAATGACCCTACTGTCAAGAACCACCATGAGAGTCATCATGATTTAGCTTTACCTTAAAGTAACCCACACTAAAACTAGGAGAGAAAGAAACTACTGATAATTATAAAATGTCAGCTAGGTCCATCTCAACCATCTATGTTCTATCCAACACATCATCATAAGAAGGAATCTTCCACAAGAAAACAATATAAAAAATATCATATCGTAGTCCCAACTGAAACCATCAAGCCTCGGTCATATCATTTGATAATATATCATGTTTGAAATGAATGTTATTGAAAAAATGGTTGTCATACTCTATTATGGTCCTTTCATTCTTCTTAAGTTTGAAAAACCTCATAGCCTTGGACAATAGCATTTTTTCTAGATAGAACTAGTCTTTGAAAATAATTTTAAAGTCCCTCCACTCTAAGACCCTGTGATTCTTTTCTATCACCATAGTGTCCCACAATCTCTTAATCGGTCCTTCCAACATGAAGGTGTCACACTTCACCTTGATTACATAAAGTGTCTCCAATAACCCCAAAAAATGTTCCATCATGTTCAACCATTACTCATCATCTTGAGGATCATTTGATCCTTTGGACACTACTGAATTATATCAAAGTAACTCTTTTTAATTTTTTCATATATCATCCCTTCGAGTTTCCACAGCAATAGACTAAATGGGAACTACTGGTGGTTCATGTCCCAGATCTTGGATAGTATACATGATCACTAAAACCAAGCTCGGGTCCACAAGAGGATTCGCTCACTAAGGTACATTAGCATGTACTTCATCGATCTAATTCACATGACTTCTTGGAGCCATGATGATAAAAAAATTATAAGACAATAATAAATACATCAAAAGAACACTCAAATAGATCAACATGGGAAATAAATATAAACAGATATCATAATCGACTTTTGGATTTCAATCTATCCAAGTCAAAAGATGGTAAAATACTATAAATAATCATCAATAAGTCTTTTCCAAACCACCCCTAGTGAGTTAAGGTTCATTGTGGTGAGAAATTTTGAGGAACTCAATCAAAAATACCTCCTATGTCTCGACAAGATAACACATAACATACTGAATTCAAGATAAAATCTCCACATTTAGCTCAGATACACCTTTTTCATGAACCATCTCAGGTACTCTAGTAACCTGATCCCCATAGTTTGGTGACTATCACCTTGAATCATACAAAATTAATGTGGGAACTAATTTTCCACAAACATTTTATAAATAAAGTCAAACAAATCAGTATATAGAGAAAATGAACTCCATAGAGAGAATTTTATAGTAATTTAAAAATCCAAAATAAACCCAATGTACTATAGAAAAGTAACATAAAACTGAAAGAATAGCCCAAGTCCCAATGGATGAAACTCCCCATGTCTATAGATAAAAACCTAAAACCATATCTAATTGGTGTTTTACCCCTGCTCGAACCTAGAAAGAGATAATCTACAAAAATTTGAAGGCATAGGTAGGGTTCATCTAAAATCCAAGTAGGGTCTCATCAAGGATTTCATAATAAGATGCCAATATTTTAATAAAAAAATACCATTCAATTTTAAAATAAATAGGTTTGTAGTTTCAAAACGTTTATTATAAAAAATCATGCTATACATTTATAATGATGTAATACCTTTTAAATGATTAAAATAATTTAAATTAATGTCTTAAATAAACACTGTTATATAAAATTGTTGTTATAAATTAGAAGGCATGTAACATAGTTTAAAAAGAATCGAAGATATTTATATCTCAAATATAAATAAGTGAGAAACATGGTCATCTTATAATTGGTATGATAGTTCTAGGTTATAAGATCATCACATACTCATGTGATAATAACCACAATGTGTACACACGTCCCTTGGAACTGGAAAGAGAGTACTCGTCTATATCCCACTGGGGAATAAAACTTTCTTAAAAGTGTTTTTTAGAGTTGTAAAATGTCAATTCAGTTCTAGGGCATCCACATCCTAGAATTTGTTTCCATAATAACTCACTAACTACCTAGGCCTTCATGTGTTGTTGTAGGAATCAATGATAGTAAATTTATTTTAAGACTGTTTAAAAAAATTAATCACATTCTCCCATTTCAAGAATTCCAATTTTCTATTTAAAACCATAGTGGGGTTTTAATCAAAACATCCCTTTTTGAAGATAAAACTCAAAGTTTAATCAAAACCATTTTTAATCCTTTTTTCATAAATAAGAATTTGAAATAAATTCACAATTTAATTTCACAATTCAATTCCAACAATTAAATTAAACTATTTAATTGACAAATAAATCTATCAAATTTGACAATTTGATTTTAACAATTTAAATGTACACAATTTTCCATCAATTTTTAAATTTACCAAAATTTGATATAATTGGGTGTTTTCTAAATTTCCATCCAAAATTGAATTTCCAAAAACCCCAGATCAATGGAAGTTGGTTTTTAATCAATCAATTGAAAACAATTTCTTTTCTAACTATAAATGAATTTAATTCAAAAATAAATAAACTAAGGGTTAATTAAAATTGGTCATCATGATAGAACCACATACCTCGGTATCACTAGATCACATAACTCTAAACCCTAATTGGGATTCAGTAATGAATAATGATGACATTGGAGTTATAGGATCATGCATAGGTTTAAGATCCAAAATAGAAGGGATTAGATCCTCCTACCAACACATAGAATTAAAAAACCATAGGGATGAAAATAGAGATAGAGGGAGACCGAGAATTGGAAGAGGAAACTTACAGGAAGGGGATCGACTGTTGTTCTCCAACTTCGATCCACTTATGCGAGGGTACAGAGGGTCCAAAAACTACTCTTGGGGGCTCTCAAGGAATGTAAAATAATTAATAGGTCATATAGTTCCTTTATAAATCTAAAAAGAGGGGTTCATGAATTTTAAAACAAAAATACTAATTAAAAATCTTGTACACTTGGTTAGTTGGGTAAGGCTGAATAGTTAGAAAAAACTATGTGCCCTGGTCATGTTCCCATTTAAATGTGACTCATGTCTTCTCCTAATATGGTGCATGTTTTTCCAAACCATGTACCAACCATGTAAAACACCACTACCTTGGTTTTCATAGTTTTCCTTGAGAGGGCTCACAGATTGGGTAAAATGTGTTCCAACTATGCATTAACCCAGAATTTTTAAAACTTTAAAAATTGATCTAGAAACAACCATACATGAAACCCAACAAAATAATGATTAAAAATGGAGATTTGTGAATAACTAAAAATAGTAATATGATGTTATAATCCCTACACATTATTTCTCTTATTGAGTCTTATTCCACTTTTGGTAGCCTCTGGTCCCTGTAAGTATGTCTAAATACTTCCTTCCAAAGGAACCCACATTGAAAATGAGAAAATTCATTAAAGTTAGTGCATAGTTATTTACCATTAATTTCAAATGAATTATCATTTACACTCTTTATTATTCTTATTTTTCACTACAATGATTTGATATTAACATCATTATGCTTCTCATCCTTATATAATGATATTATATAGCTTTACACTCTTATTCATTCATTAAAGTAAAATGTTCTTGCTTAGATCGGTTCGACCGCCAAGATAAACGATGTTATACTATATTAAGATTATAAAAACAATTATTATTATTATTATTATTATATTAATAATATTTGATATTAAGGAGTTATTTATGTTATGAATATGTTTCTAAAAGGTTGAGACACATATGGTTGATTAATATAAAGTAGCTTGTTGTTATGAGTAAATTTCCTTAAACAAAATTAACAACGATTCAATTATCTTGAACCATATCCATAACATATATAAAATAAATATGGGACTAAATAAATCATTGAAAATAAAATTACCCACTACCTTGAATAAAATATTAATGATGCACATAGTATCAAATAATGAGGATCAACATCTCCATTTTGGAACCTATATAAAATTCATAATTACTGGAATATGATTATGAAAGATTACATAACTAATATATGTGTAGGGAATAATTATAATAAGATCATATAAATGGTAATGGGTACACATAAGTTTCTTAAAATATTTGTTGAGAAAGTTGTGTATTGTATTGTGTCTTTGGTGGAGTGACACACATTTGATATTCTAATCTTTCTATGTTATGATCATAGAGAACTATAATGAGATATGTATATAGAAGATAAAACCATAGTTCATGGATGATGTGATATTTATTTCAAATGAAAATTTGATCTAAGAATGGGGTTTGATTCTAATTTCATATTAACACTTAGGTATGAGTGGTATGGAAACATCAAGTTATTTAATATTGTAATGGTTAGAGTATGGGTTGTGAAGGTATAACACCCCCCACCCATTTGATAGTATATGGAAGTAGTATTGGATTTAATTTTTGAATTACAATTTTTCTCAACATGGTTTCTGAGATGATAAAATGGTGTTTTAGATCAATGATGTTTTGGTTCCTAAGGTTGTTGCATAAAGTCTATTTTGGTATTATGGTTCCCCAAATGTGGAATCATATCAAGAGTTGGGTTTTAAATTTGGTTTTGAAACTTAGACAATATCTTGGTGCCTCTATATATTAAGTAATTATTATTAGTGAATTATCTAGTATGATGTGGGTTTTAGACAAAAGTTCTTGAGAATGTTAAATTAAAGGAAAATCGACCGATACTTTCACATGACATTGAATTTGGTGAGATAGAAACAACACCGAACTTGTATTTAGATTGATGGAAGTTAAAATATAATACCAAAATGTATTTCATTATTGGATAGAAACATGGGTTTTTATTTACATTTATGATATGAGTCTTATAGTGGGGATAACCGAGATCCTTAATTTAAATTTATTACCAACACCATGGTGTCTCAGGATAAATGAGTATTGGTGAGAACTGTCTTGTAGATTCAATGGAGGTAATGAGTGATAGATTAGTTTTTTTGAGTAGTGGACCTCATGTTTGGAATTGGGTAGAAGAATATTGGATCCTATTATATATTAGAACCCAATGAGTTGGTTATAAATTGATGGTCATGAGAGGTATTGGATAATGGTCTAAGTGTTGATGAGTTTTCCTAGTGATGATAATTTCGATATTGGAGAGACTGTAAAACCATTTCCCATTTAGATTATTAAAATTACAATGGATTTTTAATTTTTTATATTTATGAATGAAGTTTTTTTAGAACATATACAGCCCAACCTTATTTTATTATATAAACCTATTATTTTTTATTTTATGCTTATTTTTTCCCATGATTTATTTCTGAGCATTTTAGTTAAAGCGGTTTAGAGAGGTTGTTTAGCTATTTTGAATGTTTTTTGAGGCTATAGAATGGGATTGAGAGGATTGGGAGTCACCTGGGGTTCTTGAGGTGCCTAGAATCCCACCACAGCATTGGCTATGATAGGGTGACCCTAGTGTTTCTATTATGGTTTAACATAGGTATCGTTATATTATGGAGCTTATCATGGTGCCCAATGGGTGGTTCATCTATGAAATAACAATGAGGCACCTCATCATGGTGCCTTCCCATGTCCATTTTGGTTGTGAACTGAGTGTGTTTCCTAGACCATGGTAACCAAAATTCCCAGTACGGGTGTTTGGATAGTCGTGGTGTATGGAAGTTTAACATGTAAAGTACAGGTCAACCAAATTAACCAATATGTTTGTTTGATAGACTATGGTGGCCATCCACATGATAGAGGTTATTTAGAGTAAAATGAAAAATGGTTATGACATGTTACCCATCCACTAGCCATTATGGATTATAGCCCTAACTATGAGAAATTAAAAGGGTGAAACACACATCATGGAAGATACTTTGGACGTTTAACATAGTGATGTAGATAACACTAAGGTTGGTATACCATGTGAATTTTGACCTCAACCACAGAAAGTACTACATAATGGTCTTAACCATGGTGAGCTATGGTTATCCCACATAAAATTTGTGGTTTTATTATTTTACTCTTGTTTTATTTAAGAGATATAAGGATTATTTTTCTTCTTTTTCTCATCCTATTGCCCCTCATGAGTTCCCTATCCCATTATCCCCGTGGTTTTCTCATTCAACCCTCAATTATTAGTGACATCGATCATTGTTCCTTTCTTGTTTAATCTAAAAGTAGGTATGTATCTCCATCCTCAATATTTCTTGGTTTCACATCCTTTGTATAACTTGGTTGATTCATATAGGGTTTGGTGATGATTTTCACTAGATTATCATGTAAATCAGCTGATATGATGCTGATTTTCTTAGTGTATGTAAAGGGAATCCCTAGAGGATGAATATGTTTTATTGAATCTTTTTTTATAAATTTATTTCATGGTGTGAATTTATTTAGAGTTTTTGTTGTCTTTAATTAATATCTAAACTAAAATGATTTCAGGTGGTATGGAATTGTCCAAATATAGTGTCAAATGTCTATTATGAACTCTCAATGGGTGGTTGGTCATGGATTTCTCATGACATGGTAGCTCAATGAGTTATTAAGTCATTATTCCTAATCCCAATAAATTGTAAAATTAATTATAATTTAAAATTGATTTACATTTGAATATAATTAATTAATTTGGGAATTGTGGATTGAGATATTTTCTTGGGAAGTTGATGATAGTTTGAATGAGATTTTTAGAGATTATTAACTTTCTTTAATAGTTAATGACTATGTATTGATCTAGGTTGTCCTTCAAACATGTCCCTTTTAGTAAATGAAATTTAGTTATACTAATTTGTTATGGGGAATCTTTACTTAGGGAGATTGAAAATTATATTTAGATAATTTTTTTATGAAAATAAAATGCTTGTGGACTGAACAAAGTTCCAAAATCCATGATAGGACCTTTTAAACAAGCTTGATACCATAGCCGCTAAAGGTCAAGATATTTTTCTATATTTGTATACCTTGAAGTACATGAACCCTATATGGGGTATGGATCCATATAAGTGGTAAACAAAGTTTCTCAAAGCATCGGTGTCAATAGACACTCTTTGTAATGGATGGTGTTCATAATTGTATTTTTTTCTTGGGTAGGGATTAATAGAACTTTAGATGACTTAGATAGATTGGGAGACTATGGTTAGCATGAATTAATGGTTTATTCATTTCATATATGTGAACTCCTAGGTAGATGTGATGGGTATTCCATGATAATCTAATGAGAACATATTGAATAAGACAACCCAAAACATACACAAGTCTATCAATAGGATGACAAAATTTAAATAAAATTTTAAATAGAGTACCAATAATGGTTGAATAGTAGAAGAATTAATTTTCCTTCCATCAAGAGTGTTTGAGGAAGATCATAAGGTTCACTAAATGTATGAACCATTCCTCTAAGGGAGTAAATTTAAAAATAGATCCCTAATCATACCATGAGGATACCTAATATTCTTAGGGGTTGTAGTTCCTTCATGAATGGGATAAGTAGTGTTTTAAGGGGAATAGAATTAGAAAATTCTAACAATCATCATACACCACACAAACCAAATAGTAGTATATTATACTCTTATATAAATAAATCTCAATGCTCTTCCAACACATCATATGTCTTTCATCCAGTTGGGGTGTAATTCAAAGAAGATTTTCAATGAATCTAATACATTGAATTTAAACCATTCAAAATGTTTTGTAACTAATGAAACAAATTATTATAAAATAAATATTAAATATATTTAAATATATATATTATATTCATGTATCACATGAAATAAAAATACATAAACTATATTCATATATTAAATGTACACTATATATAATATGAAACATATATATATATATACATATATATCACAGGATCGTATTCATGTGTACATGTGTATCATTCATGTATATCATAGTCCACATCCAAAAATATCCCACATAAGCTAAAATACCATATAGACATTATGGAAAACTTCACAACTCTTTGTGAATTAACCCACCCTCTTTTGAATATGGTTTTTTTTTCATCAAACTGTGTTCATTTGAGCAAGTAATTTTTCCAAAATTTTATCATCATCTGTATGCCTGATTTTGTCACGATACAGAACTTAATAATGTTGAAAAAATATAAAAATACTAATTTAATATATGTATGAAAAGGTTTCCATTTAGAAAAATGTTACTAATACTTAATTTATTAAGGGTTCTGGTGTGATCACTATCAAACATAATCATATCTCTATATGAAGGTATCCACTAGAAGATGTACCATATAAAACATATGTATACCTATATTGTCCCTCTTTAATTTAAATTTAGTGACCTCTAGATATGTAACATGTAATTCTAGTATTGGTCTCTCGTTATTTCATTATTCTTTAAAAAAGGCTGACCAAGTTGATGAATATATCACATGTTATTCATCTATCTGATGATAACATCATATTTCACTTATCCAAGTAGCTGAAAACATCTTATGTGAAAAAATTGTATGTCCATTCATTTCTTAAATATATGTAAATCAAGTTTCGTATGTATTTTCTTGTCATACTAGTGGAAAATCCCATCTTGGTTTCACTCTAATCGATGACATGATCAAAAATATACCCAACCACCCCTAATTAGATAAGTTCATCTGTTGACTTGAATAAGTATGGTATCAATTTATTAGGTTTCTCATACTGTGTATCTCACCAAACTCAGGTTAAAAGCATTGATAATAATAATACATCCTTTGGTATATCAATTCATGTATCACATTACATTAGATATACTTTATTGGATAAATCCAAGTAATATGTCTATACTTATTACCTAATGAATATATTCTTTATATCTCGTAAATAATTCCCTTCTACAAATGGATGATTTTATATGTTATAGACTTTTAATATAATTACAAACCATAATATTTAATAATGATCATCGATTAGGGAAAACTCAATGTCTTAATTTGAGGGTATATTATCATTCGATTTTTTTCATGCAAAATAAAATTGTAGCATACATGAATGAATGATAATAAGATATTTCATTTATTATAATAACATAATACATTTACATCCATTACAACTACTATATCATGTTTATAACACATAAAAATTCTATATAAATCTATTTTTTTTGATGTGATAATGTTTTCATCAATGGATCTACTATATTCCCATCTATAGCCACCCAACTAATATTCAAATATCCCTCTCAATGATCTCCCAATAAATATAGTATTTGCAAAGAATTTGTTTAATCCTTTGATGATACTAGGGTTCAATAGCGTGAGGAAAAACCCCATTTTTTTCATAATATAGATTTATTTCTCCCTCATGTTTAAGAATAATTCCATGTTTAGAAATGAACTGTTTTATCTAAAAAACTTCTCTCATATCATCTAGTGCAATGATATATCTGAGAACTATTTTTTATTCCACTATAGTGTCTTATTTGGAACCCTTCCAACTAATTTCTCCACCATTTTGAAATAATATGATTATAGATTAATATTTCATATCATATTTATTAGATTATAAACTAGCATTTGTGTAACCATTTATAGAGATATCATCCTCTCCTCTAAATACAAAGAACATAAACTTAGACCTTCCCATGTACTTAAGTATGTTCTTGACATCATTATAGTGAGTCTCACTAGGAGTGTATTTTCATCTACTTTTTATACTCAAACAACATGAGACATCGAATCAAGTACACAAAATAGAACACATGATAGATCCTATAGTGAATTCATATGGAATCCAATCCATCCTTTCGAACTCTTAAGAAGGATAATGAATCTTCCTAATAATCGGGCAATTAAATACTAGTAAAGACCCAATTTTGGTGTTCTCTATGCTAAACCATGTTAAAAAATTACCAATATAGAAGTTTTTACTCAGTTAGAGT
Organism: Viscum album; assembly: GCA_963277665.1. NCBI lineage: Eukaryota > Viridiplantae > Streptophyta > Magnoliopsida > Santalales > Viscaceae > Viscum > Viscum album. Next base: position 1,661,461,548 of record OY728153.1, read on the forward strand.
AACTTATTAGATCTATCCCGATAGATCCTCATATAGAGTATGTAAGTTTCATCACCCATGTATATCTTAAGAATCATTCCCCCATACACATCATCATTGAGTGACATATTAGGAATTCATTTCCAATAAGTAGTATTTCATCGACATATAGTATTAAAAAATTACTATATTTTCTCTAAGACACTTTTATATATAGGAATAACCAGTATTTTTAATGAACCCAAACTGGTTCATTTTATTATCAAACCGGATATTCCAATTCCAAGAAGTGTCCAATAGCCCATAAATAGGCAGTTTCAAATTTCAAACCTTAGAATTATCATTTAGAACTTTGTAACCCTTTATCTGTTTGATATACTCGTCATCCTATAAATTCCTATTGAGGAATTCATTTTTCAAATCCATTTTTTATATCTAAAAATTATAATGAGCTTATATGTCTAGAAAAACCCACATGGATTTTATCGTTATAATTTGTAGAAATTTATCTTCATACTCAATACAATGAAAATTTCTATAACCCATATCCACTAGTAAATCTTTATATATATACATTATACCATCCATGTTAGTTATCTTATAGAAACCCCAATTTCACCCTATGGATATCACCCCTTTAGGTGTATCCACCAAGTTGTAAAATTGGTTATTATAGAAAGATTCCATCTCAAATTCCATGGATTTTAACCATTTAAAAGAATTAAAACCCTCAATGGACTGTTATTAGAAATTAGATTCATATTCAATGAATATTACATCAATATAGTTATCCATGAGAAATATATATCTCTCAAGTTCCTAGAAAAGATTACCATACCTTAGAGGATCTTGGGTAATATGAGTCTATTCATCTTCCACAACTTTTTTTATAACTATAATGGATTATATCTCAGAAACACTTTATGTTTTATGGACTTAAAACTCTCCAAGCATAGTTTTCCTCCCACTGACTCCTTGGCATATATAGTCCTTAAAAAATGTACCAGTTTTAGACACAAACATGTTGTATTTATTACGGTGGTATAAATAATATCCCATATTTTATTTGGGTAACCAACTAAGAAGAACTTATTTGATCATAATATTAGTTCTTAATACTAAATTTTAATAAAACACATTTTGGGATATTTTTTAACCCATATATCATATTTTATTTTCATGACTACTTTATATGGAATGCAGTTTATTTTGAACGCAACTGTCAGTATATCATAAAAACAATATGATATAAGAAGGTCACATAAACTCATAATTTATTGGACTAGGTATAATAAGGTATGATTCCATATTTAGATACTCATTTCCATTGTAGTGTTTTTAGGTGGAGTGAGATGTAAAAAAAATAGCACAAGCTCTTATATGAGATTTGAATTCATGGATCAAGTATTCACCACCCTAATCCAATCGGAGGATTTTAAAAAAAATCAAGTTCATCATATAATTTTTTCTAAAAATCTTTTGAAATTTTCAAAATATTCAGAATTTTTCTTCATCAAAAACACATATCTATACCAACTAAGGCCAACTGTAAAATTAATGAAGTTACCAAACCCACTATTTACTTGTGTACTCATTGTTCCACATAAATCACTATGTATGAGATCTAATAGCCCACTATCCCTCTAAAAATTTAACCTAAAAGGTTACTTTTTCATTTTTCACAATAATAAAGATTGAAATGTATAGAGACCACTCTTTTTATTACATTACTATTGCAATTTTTTAAATATTAACAATATAACAGTGTTACAAAACCAAGATCCAAAGGATTGGTGTCTTGGGAAAATTAAGACCACACAAAATTTAACATAATAAAACATAAAAATTATTTTAATTCCTTCTTCTATAGATTATTTTTTTCCCCCATGATCTATTTAGTATAAATATTCTCCTGTGGATATACATCATAGAAAGGGGTGAGCTAAATGTCGAGTAAGAGGATAGATAACAACCTGAATCAATATAACAAGGTGTGACAATAATCATCATCATCATAACATAATAATAGTATCAACATAATAATCCTGATAAGAATAATTATATAAGGGAATGGAATATGGGAATGCATAAAAATTAAACATCATGTCTTACTGGTGAACTACCACACACAATTGTGAACAAAGATATAATCATATTGACACATAACATATGTTCATAATTATAACATAATAATTTTGAAAAAATCTAGAATCATGTTCATAAATATTTCACCTTATCTTAATAGATGCATCACATTACCCAGTCCATTGTAAAAATATATAATTCTAGGTGTAATGGTCCCATTATAACATTTATATAATATGACATGCCACATCAAACATGTAAAACTAATTTGTATAAAATATCCCATGGAAAATGAAAGGGTTTCATGATAATTTCTTATATAATACTTTCATGAATAAAAATTGAGGTTCCCAAAAAAAAATGGGATAACATAAATGGTATAATAATAATAAATCTTGAATGAAGAAGAAATAGTCTCAAGAAATGTAAAAGATGTGTTTTTTATAAAGAAGAGTTCTTTTGGAAAAATCATTGAATTTCTCAAAAAACATATTAGAAGCATGTGTATACTAGAAAAAATATAATAACCATGAAATTATATTTTAGGAATATTAAAATAACATCCGCATTGAAATTTGGCATGAAATAGGAAAAACCAAAAGAAAGGAAATTAGGTTTGAGAATTCCCTTACCTTATGTCTGAATGATTTCATCACTTTAATATCATGGATAAAAAAATTAGATTAATTATTTAATAAATATAGAACTAATTATTTATCTATTTGATTAATTTTAGTTTAATTGTAGTTTTATTATGTTTATTTATGACCATTTTTATCAGTTATAGTGTCCAATTTCATCATTCGAGTGTATTCATTTTCTTAGTTTTCATGATCGGTTTACATGTATATATGTATTGAAGATCATGTAAAATGGGGATAATTTAATAGATTTTAGATTATATGATATTAGTGAAATTAAATAAGATTAAATGATCTTATATATCAGTTTTTTAAGGTATTAGTATGAATCATTATATAAAACATTAATGATAATCATTTAGTTTAAGTTGGCAGTTTTCGATCACAATGAACTCATTTTGTTTTATTATTTAATATTATGTATATAAGTCAGTTAAAAAACATAAAAAGGTTATAACATAAATTTATTAATTTATTTAAATTATTATAATGCTTTTAAGACCATCCTTTAAGGTTGTAAAAGAAATTTAAAACTTTTCATCCTTAAAGGCGATAAAACAACACCTCACGGATGAAGTTTCCATTTTTAGAATAAAAGAGAGGGTAGAATAGTCCTAGAGATAAATTATTCCATAAACAAAATATAATTACAATATATAAAAGATACAATATTTATCATCCCACTTGGATAAGTTTATTTGAGTATATAATAATAAAATAAAATAAATTGAAATGAAATTAAATGAAAAGAATGAGGATTTTACCTCTTGAATTCTTCTCTTGGAGAACCTCCATAGAGAAATTGGTTTGAGTATTTTTTTTGAGAAAAATAGATCCAAAAGTTGGGTAAGAAGCATGGGACGATTATTGTATAGTAAATGTACAATCTTAATGCCTTTGATAGTGTTAGGAGAAGAGGTGGTGAGGAGTTTTATTTATAGAGGGTGAGGGGTGTTTTTTGATTATTTTATTCATTAGTTTATTATTTTGGCCTAAGAATATTAATATATTTAACCTAATCACTAAATATATTAAATTAATGAATAATTATTTGATATTATGATTATTAAATCATCTATGGTACAATAAATAGTGAATTTAACTTATTCTATTTTATACGGTAAATTACTATATTTCACCATTCATAAAAATTCAAATATTTTAGAAAAATATCAAAAATTCTCCCTAAAAATTTTTCAACATGAATAATTTATAAAGTAACACCATTTTATCAAAATAATTTTCTATATATGAGAAATTTAATTTTTAATTAAAATCATTGTTTATATGGAAAATACCGATTTAAAAATTATAACTGATTTTATAATACATTGAACATTTAATTAAGGTCACATAAAATTATACTATAATAATTAGAAAAAAATATATTTATTTATGAATATATTTTATGAAAATAAAATTTCTTTTAAATTATTTTATTAATTATATAATTAAAAATAAACATTTATGTTTTACAAAAATACCAACCATTAATTACTAATCATTAAAACATTTATTTAATTATACTATGTTATAATTATATATTATTATCGCATATAATATAACTAAATTCTATTTATACTTTAATATATGACTTTACTACTCTACTAGCAGGAATACTATTCGTAATGATCATATTACTATTCCAAGTGTCAAGTTACCATTAAATAGTTGCAAGTTCCTTAACATCTAGAAATACATATTATTTCATTATTTCATCATTTATAAAGTTTATATTGTTTTTCTATGTGATTTTATGTGATTTATAACATTTTTAATAATTATAAGAAGGGAGTTTCAATTGATAAAATTATGGGTTGTTACATTCTTCCCCTCTTATAAATTTTCGCCCTCAAATTTTGTTTTTAAATTGTTGGTGACGGTACTTTTCCTTCATTTCTTCCACCAGTTACAATGTTTCCACCTAAAACTTATGGTTCCACCATAGTACATTTACTAGTGTTGTAGTCATGTTGTGTAGAACATTATCAATATGGTCTAATATCTTCATTGACTGATCCTTGTAAGAGAGGTCATTTTCTAACTGTACCACTTCTAGATTCAGTACATGTGAGAGATCTACTATGTACATCATCAATAAAGATACATTGAACACATCAGTTAATTGAAACATGGTATGTGGAAGTTCCAGTCAATAGGCCACAGCTTTAACATGATAATAAAACTCAAATGGGCAGATGTGTAGGTTTTGGGAGGAGCAAAATCATGCGATGGATCATGATTAATTTTTATTTTTATCATGATAGATGATAAATATGATAATTACAAAATGATTAATTTTTTGATCTAGGGAATTGGATCAAATTATATAGATATGGGATAGAACACTAGAATATAAAGATGATCATCACATATTATTTATAATTAATTTAATTAATTAATGAATTACCTTGATATAATTCTTTCTTCATTGATGAATCTAAAAATTTATCTTCATTTTATGGTCATTGAGTTATAGGAATCAAAATATATTCCCTCTAGCAGTGATCCACATGTGTTCTGAAAATCTCCCAACAGCACTATAGGAATCTCTTGGTGCTAGCATGGAAGATCATATCGCATACACTACCACCTTTGATCGCCTCGAGAACAACTTCCAAATCATTATCCATGATCTCGGTTAACATTAGAGTGAGAGTTTGAGGATGATTTATCTATTTTCTTGGGAGTGCTCTTGGATAAGGGAGATCTCTAGGGCTTGAGAAAATTCTCCAAATCCTTTATCCACAACTAAACAAACAAATTGTCTTATTGAGAAAATAATATAATTGGGTTTATTTATCATAAGGGTTAGCAATAAATAATTTCACAAGTTTTCCTTTTTATTTATTTACTCCATATTGAACCCCATGTAAAATAATAATATTGTTATTAATTCTCGACATGTGTTTATCTTGCGAATTAAATGAAATTTAATATTATTTAATAAAAAAATATTTAATATATAATATCTCCCACTAAACCCTTAAAATTGTTCTTAAATTCCTCCATAATATTTCTTAGGCCATGAATAATGACTATATATTTATTAAAAATATTCACTTCATTATTCTCTGATAAATAAATAAATACTATATTCACAAAATAGAAAATAAATATTTACTAATTATTTTACTTGCATTATATTGTCCTCAATAACTGGTGAAGGAATATATGTGATCAAGTAAACCTGAATAAATTTTAAACCATATTTGGGAATAATATTTATTCTTGTTGTTAAAGAATAAATAAGAATATTATTATGTAACTGAGATTCTGGATACACTTAGTGTCTGACTTTCTCGACCTCTTTCTCAGTGGCATTGGGCGAAGCAGCCTAAAGTCCAATGATAGAATCTATTAGAAAATCAAGGAACCCATATAGAAATAAATTTATGTTGTAATTACATAATACCTAATACAGAAGCTTACTTTGTAGTATAATGACTTTAACATGATATATCTAATCATTCAGGTTGTATGTTGGTGCCATCAACCTATATACTCAATTTCTCTTTCTTTGAATTCATAGAAATTGAACATGCCTATATAACACCATATCCATTGATTTATTTAGGCTATATCATTTGTTTCAAGGGTAATGAGATATCAACTTCCATTAAAGAACATAAGGGAAAAATCATTTCTCGCATTATCCATTAATGCAATATTACTCATGGCACATCCAATGTATCCTACCTCACCGTGAACATATCTCATCATGGTTTTCATCAATAAATCGAAGTATATAAATAATAATACTCGTTAATAATAATCTTAAAGTATAAAAATCAATACACACATCTTCATACATGAACATCAAATGGCACATATAAATGTGGATTTCCTTCTGGCAGGTGTCATTTTCATAATATCATACAATGTATATTACTAAGGGTGTACACCATGAGAAGGTACCTCAATGTCCTATGAGTCTCCTCCTCTAATATCATGTATCATTTTTGTCTGTAAAATGATATCATTAGGCTATAGAACATATATTTTAGAATTGTATCATAGTATTTCGTGGATCCCATCATAGTGGAGAACTGGTAGGAACTTCTAGTGTGACAACTACTCTGAGGAAATTTTCATAAACTATGTTACACATAAGTACAATCATGATATGATTTTTAGTTTATTAATATTAAAAAATATGAATACAGGTTATCATAAAGTAAACATAAGATGGTTCTAGGGAACCAACTCCAATAGACTCTCACTTGTACAAGATCCAACCACTAACAACCTTCTATATTCTAGCTCTCACATGATACTATGGACTCTGCTGAGATAGACCCTTAGTCAAGGGGTCCACCACATTTTCTTTCATGGCTACACTGCTTTGAGAAAAATCATCCCTCTAATCAAAATCTTTTAAGAGGAGATACTTCTAGAGTATGTTCATTGTTTATTGGTGTGACCTTGGCTCTTTTATAATAGCCACCACATGTAGTGTTATAATAATAAAATGTGATAGGTTCCTTACTCCTATGTACCACATCAAACACTATTAAAAATTCAATTGTAAAAATAGATTCCTTGGTTGTATAATAATCTGCTATATACTCAGACTCCAATATAGAATCAGTGAAAATAGCTTCTTTGAACTCTTTTAGATCACATCTTTTCCATTGAGACAAAATACATATCCTGACTATGACTTCATATGTCTATGATCATTCTGAAAATTAGCATCAATATAACCCCTGATGACTAACTCATAATCTCCTCCATACACTAGGATCATATCCTTAGTTATTCTCAGATACTTAAGGATATCCTTTACAACAGACCAATAATACCCTCCTAGATCTTCATGGTATTTCCCTAACATGATCAATGCATAGTCAACATCAAGTCTCGTAGATAACATTTCATACATGAATGATGATATCACTAAAGCGTATGGGATCTTACTCAGTATCCCTTTCCAATGTTGTGTCAGAGGAAACATTTTGATAGAAATATGTAAACCATGTGACACTATAACCAATACCCACTTTGATTATTCCATACTAAATAAAATTAGTATCTATTAAATATATATACCTTGAATTAGTTTGATAATACTCTTGGATTTATCACGAATGACCTTGATCCCAAGAATGTAGGCTACATCACTTATTTCCTTCATAGAGAAACATTTTTTAACCATTCCTTAACATAATTTAAGACAAGTATGTAATTTCCAATAATTAATGTCATTAAAATATATTGATATAATAATAACTACATTCCCACTAAACATTTTGTGAACATACATCTCACGTTTGTTTTTAATGAAACCAAATTCATTTATGGCTTCATCGAATCGAATGTTCAATGAACTAGATGATTTAGTCAATCCATAAATAAAACTCTAGAACTTGGAAATCCTTTTGGCATCACATGGAGTCACAATACCTTCTGGTTTTGACATATATATATCTTTATAATGTTTCCCATTAAAGAATTATGTTTTGACATTCATCAACGAAATCTCATAGTCATTGTAAGATTCTACAGCAAGTATAATTCAGATGAATTTAAACATTGAAAATAGTGTTAAGGATTCATCATAGTCAATTCCTTGACTATATTTAAACCCTTTATCCACTGGACTTGATTTATATGTATTTAATTTACCTTTCATTTCTTGTTTTCTATTTAATACCCATTTTTAACTAATGGGATTTACAAAAATGGTTGCATCAACCAGAACCGAAACGTTGTTTTGATACATGGGATCCATTTCAGAATTCAAGGTTTCATTCCATCTTGTAGTTTATATGCTATATACTACCTATTTTCAGGAGAGAGGTCCATTATTGTTGTCTAATAATGATTCACCGTCATTGGTGACAATAAAACCATATCTCTCTAGTTCTCTAAACTCTCTTGTGCTCCTATACAATACTTGTTATTCAGGAACTACTTATTCCATGGGGACCCATGGAACTTTTTCCCATACCAACTCAAGTTTATCTTGAGCATAAATTTCATCGATGTCAATCTTTCTCCCACTATCCTTTTTTATGTTGTGCTCCCTCTCAAAAAAGTTAAAATTTATAATGATATTCCCTTTCTTATCTAAGGGGTTTTAAAGCTAATACCTCTTTATATCCTTACGATTCCCTATAAATATGCACTTTGTGCCCCCGAACAAGAGCGTGTTTCCTGATATGGCCTTAACAAATTCCCTGCAACCACGTACACATGAATGTGAGAAAATAAGTTTCCTTCCACTCCATAACATGAAGGGAATGGAAGTTTTCCCCTAATTTGGCACTCACTTTAATGTGTATATTGAATTTTGTAATGAATATCCCAAAAAGGATAATATAATAACTTCATAACTCATTAGAGACCTTACTATGTCTAATAATGTATGTTTCCTCCATTCACTAACACCATTCAACTGTGGTGAGTTAGGTGGAGTGAGTTGAGATAGAATCCAAAACTCCCATAAAAATTCAATAAACTATTCATTCAGATATTCATCACCTCAATTTGATCGAATATTCTTTAACTCATACCAAGTTGATTCTCTTATTCTTTCATTAATTCCTTGAATTTCTCAAAGGACTCGAGCATATACCACATTAAGTAGACATATCCATATCTACTCATGTAATCAGTAAAAGTTATGAATTAAGAATATCCACTTATATATTCTACTATAAATGGTTTGTACACATTAGGGTATACCAATCCTATATTCTCTATATCCCTTTCACCCTATCAAACAAATGGTGTTTTGGCCATTTTTCCTTGCAAACAAGCAAGACATATTTAAAGTGGTTTTCGCTCAGAAGAGTCTAAATAACCATCTTGATAGATCTTTTTCAATCACTTTTCATTTACATGACTAATATATTGATCCCAATGATAGGTGTTATATGATTCATGTGAACATGATTCATTATCAATTGATAATACATTGTTTTCATAATTTAATACATAAAGACCATTATTTAAATGTGTCATACAACAACATATGTTGTTTTCATTAAAGAAACAACTTTTATTTCCAAACATGAAAATAAAACCATCTGTATCTAGGAATTATACATAAATTATGTTATTAGTAACCATTGGTACATAATATCAATATTTGAAAACCAAAATCATTACTATTGGATATGAAAGATGGTAGTCTCTAGTTGCTTGAGTGGCCAACCTTTCACCATTAGCGGCTCTCATATCCACCACTCCTCTTGAAATTATTTGAAATCTACTTGGTTTCTTCATTTGGATATAGATGTGAGGACCACAAGCTACATATAATACCCAATGTGTAGATATTAAAATATTACACTTGATAATTAATGCTCCTTTAGCTTCCCTTTTCTTTTAGGTGAATTTCCTCTTTTAATAGCCATGAATTACACATGAAAAACGTACTACCTCATTTACCTTATCCTGTATATAGATTTTCGTCTTCTTGGAAGGATGATGCTCAAGAGATTTAGAGTTGTTTTGAGTCTTGGTCCCCTTTTCCAAGTCCTTCATTTTTTTATTCACCATAAGGCCAGTAGTTTTATCACACCCCATGTCCTTATCTACTTGGTGAATTAAAATATTAAAATCTGAATGAATCTTCTCACATATTATAATTAACAAACAAAACTAGAGAAGGTCTTGTGAATATATGAAAGTATGATATTTTTATGCAACTCATCAATGAATTTAATCCCAAAAATGTCTAAGCATTCAATGTAGCCAATAATTCTGAACACTGGAGGAATATTTGGAACATACTCTCCAAGATTAGTTGTAAATAAAACATTAATGAATTCAACCACTCCTCTCTATCCTTATCCTGATAGAGATAACAAGGTGATACACCATGTTATATGCATCCATATCTTAATGTTTCTTCAAACGCTTATTGGTCATGGTTGATAGAATGAAAAACTAAACATATATAGAATCATTCAAATTTTTCCCATAGAGATTTAACTATTCACTTTCCTCATTACTAGGATAAATAAGAATAAGTTCTTCCAGCATATATAATTTCCTATCATGATAAAGTATGACACGTAGGAACTTTTTCCATTCCTGGAATTTTGTGTCAGTGAGACGATTATTGTTCTCAAATATGTATCGTAATGATATGTCTAATTTCATTTTATTGCTTTTTATAAAAATGAGATGATTATAATTTTAGTACATTATCTAATGAAAATTAAGATAAATAAATATATATTATATTTGTTAGTCTCCAATACTTTTTTCAAAACCCAATATCCTTCACCATTGGCTTTGTAATGTGCTATTTCTTAGACATTCTAGTGGAATAGAACCGTATTCCCCTTTTTATTATCCAAAATTATGTTGGTAAAGAAACATTAAAGGTTTAGGTAGGCATTCCAAAAACAAATTGTATTAGCTCATAGTTCCTTGATCTGTTGAGTGGACTCCCCTATCCTAAAATCCATAAATTGGATTACCTCAACCCTTGGATCTCAGTTACACCAAGTCATACTTTGGCATTCAACCCTTAATGTGAACTACATTAAGTCAACCCAAAACATCATGTTAGAATTCATTACAAATTTAAAGCACCCCAAATTTGGCTGCTCAAAAACAATGAACTATGGTTTGATTTATACTAAATAAATGGAAGGTTATACATACTTAATATATATTAATGAGGGATTTTATCCTATTATGTGTAAATCAAAAATTATTATCTTTATCACATGTTTGTTAATATTAATTGGATTTACATAAGTGATTAACCATGTCTTAGATAACATTTACTCATTTTCCAATTTATGTTAGTTCTATCAGGAATTCCCATTAATTTCATTAATTCACATGATTGTGAAAAAACATCCATAATTAAATAAACATGAAACATGGTAGAAATAAAATAATAAAGTGATATGATCATGATATTATATTAATGGTTAGTTTATATAGTGCTTGATAACCAAACCATTGACCTAGGGAAAATCCTTAAACTAATTAACGTTCATGTTAAATCTTTCCACTTGTTCACCTATATATCTCTCTTGGATTGGTTTTCCCTTGACTCCAACATGAACCACATCCACTATCTTGTGATCTCCATCCATTACATATGATTTTACTCACACGCAAGTGAGGAAAACAAGGGGTTTACATAAAATAAACAATGGGAATGAAGGACCATACATAATAAGTGGAGGTAAGGAATGCGGGATAATAATTTAATTTTATAATAAATTAAATGAAACCAATTACATACAAAAGTATGGTCCATTTTCATGATCATCCACATGTTGAAAATGAATTTTTAATTTAATAAAAATCGAATTCAATTCGTAATCATTATTATTTATAATGAATTGAACTCGAATAAATTAATTATCTTATTTAATTAATATATTCTTTGATATTAATTTTCAAATGAAATTCCTTGATATTGTAATTTTAAAGAAATTAAATAAGTTTATTTAAAATTAAATTTTCACTTAAATGTACCTTAGAGGAATCATGGTGAATGAATTTTCTATTCTACCCAACATGTATTATACTTGTATATTGTTTGCCCATGTGACATATGAAATAACACGCCTTATCCCGTACATTCATGATGTGTACTATCAACTCAATTATTACAAGAATTATGTTATTTTTTGGTAATGTGTTATACTTAAATGCACATAGAGTAACATTTTTAATATAAATCATACATGATATAAGGATCTGAAATTTACATAGATATTAATTAAATATTTATATATTTATATTAATAAATACATATCACATGGAATGTCCAAATAACTTAATAAACACACACAAGAACATGTCGGTAAGGTTTACAGAGAATAATAAATACAATTTAAATCTTCATAATTTGGTATATTACATTACATGTATATGAGAGATACATGGTGTGTATATATCTCGCAACAATATGAGGCACGTTCCTAGGGACACATCATGTAAACTGTCACTCATAAAAAATGGAGTACACAGCATGTATAAGAGATGTCACAGTATGTGTTATCTGAGTTAAATAGTCACTAGTTAGGTAGTCCATGCATGGTAATACGCAGCCCATCTATGACTCCAAGGGACTACACGCCTTATACATGGGCTACATGATGTGTACTACATCTGACCCATGTGCTAGTCTATCCTAGTCAAAACATGTTTTAAGTGAAAAATTTACAGTGTGTCATCAATTCACATGGTTTGAATTATTTTCAGAATTAATTAATTATGCATTAAAAATAAGTACATAGCATGTAACTCCGGTTACACGATTTTTAATCTTATATTACCCTTTAATAATCCTTGGTAGGTCCAGATGATATATTTGATTTTATTTTGTTAATAAAATTAATCATATTGATTATATTTATGTTAAATGAAGGAGGAAGAAGTATATCTCACAATTCTAATTAAAATAAAGATTAAACATGAATTGAAAACCTTATCACTAATGTATAAATCAATCGATGATCATTAAAAATTTATAAATAATTATGTGATTGCTCTAAGACAACATGTTTGTTATAGAAAATGTAGAAGTGTATGATGGGTTGTGCCTAACTATGGTTTTTTTCATGATCGATGATCAATGTAAGATTTACAGAATGATAAACATCATGATCTAAGGAATAAAATCAAAGAAAAAAGACAATGGATAGAACACTTTAATTAGAGATAGGATCATCACATATTATTTAGAATTAATTTCATTAATTAGTGAATTACCATAATGGAATTATTTCAACATTGAATAATATAACAACATATTTTTATTTTATAGTCATTCAATTGTAGGAATTCAAGAAGATTCCATGTAGCGGTGATCCATACATGTTCCAAAAATCATCAAACACCACCATAAGAATCACCAGGTACTAGCAAAGAATCTCATATCTCTTGTGTCATCCAACATTGATCAACTCGATAACCACTTCCAAATCGTTCTCCTTAATCTCCCTTGACTTGAGAGAGGGAGGGGAAGGAAGATTTCCCTCTATTATTGTAAGTGTTCTTAGATGAGGGAGTTATATAGGGCTTGATATAATTCTCCAAATCCATTGTGATAAACCAACAAAATGAATTAGATTATTACAAAAATAATATAATTGGTTATTTATATCCCTAGGAATATAAATAAATTATTTCATAGGCTCCCCTTATTATATATTTAATCCATAAAAAACCACATGTCATATAATAATAATATTATTATTTCTCAACATGTACTTAACTTGTTAATTAAATTTAATTAAATAATATTCAATTAAATAATGATTTATGATTATTATTTCTCACCAAACCATTAAAATTGGTATTCTATTCCTCCACAATATTTATCAGGCCTTAAATAATGACCATTTTTTATTAAATAAATATCACTACACTATTCGCTATTAAATAAATAAATATTAAATTCTTAAAATAATAAATAAATATTTATTAAATATTCTTATCACATTATATTATCTCAAAAAACTAGTGACATAATATATCTGATTAAGAAAACATGAATAATTAATAAACCACATGTGGTAATAATATTTATTCAACATGTTAAATAATAAATAATATTATTATTATTATACTAAGATTCTGGATACACTTTATGAGTGAACCTCTTGGCCTTTTTCTCAGTGTCATTAGGATAAGAAGTCAAAATTACAAGTTTGTCATACATCAACATGCCAAGGCATCCATTGAGAAAGTAGTTAATGTCCCAATGACATAATACCTCAAACGGATGCTTACTATGTAATATAATCCATTTTTCATGATATCTTTAATCAAGTAGGTTGCATATTAGTGACATCAACCTATGTTCTCTATGTACCTTTCTATGATGTTCCAAAAAATGAAATTTCCTATAGAACACCATTTATATGGATTTATTTATTCTATATAATTTCCTTAAATGGGATTGAGATATCAACTTCGGTTCAATAACATAAGTGAAAAATATTTTCTTTCATTATTCATTAATGTAATATTACTCATAACGCACACAACGTATCCTACCTCATCATGAACATATGTCATTATGGATTTCATCAATATATCAAATTACATGACTCATAATAATCATTAATAATAATCTTAATGTCTTAGGATCAATACACATGTACACCGATAGAAACATCCAATGGAACATATAAATATGGTTTTCCTACTAATGGGTCTCATTCTCATAATATTCTACATTGTATATTACCGAGGGTAAACACCGTAAGAAGGTGACTCAATGTCCTATGAGTCTCTACCCTTGATAGACTATATCATTTGTGTCCCTAAAATGATATATTTTTCCTATACAACATCTATTTGAGAATTGTATTGTATCACTTCTGGGTTCCCATCATAGCAAAGATCAACTATGAGATTTTAGTGTGACATCTACTCATAGTAAATTATCACATAATATGTTTTGTAGAATAATAATCATTATGTGATGAGTAGTTTACTAATATTAAAAACTATGAATACATGTTATCATAATGTAAACATAGGTTTGTTCTATGGAACCAACTCCAACACAATGTACCTGGGACTCAGCCTTCCTTTCTTCCCAAATCTCATTATCCTCTTCCATGGAGATACTCAGAGTAATACCATGTCTCCATCCTTAATCTATAGGTCCCATTGATGATTTCATACAAATATATTCTTTTTAATTTGGGCTGCCTTGATGTGTTGTTGAACAGTTTTGACTTTCTCTACAGTTTCTTCCACCATTTCAGGTCCTACTAGCTTATTCTCATAGAATTCACCCCAGCATGTCATTTCAGCATCTTTTACCATAAAGGGATTTAAGTGGATCCATTTGGAAGCTCATGTAGAAACTAGTGTTGTAAGATAACTAATTCAAAGATAGATGTTGGTCCCATCCTCCTTTTAAGACCATTGAACATTTTGTTATAATTTCTTCCAATGTATAAATATTTTTTTATGATTGGACATCAAATTAATGATGATAAACTGTAATGAAGTTCCTATCAATTATTAGAGCATGTTAGAGGATTTTTCAAAACCTTGAGGTGAATCACATATCTCGATCAGATTGAATTGATAGTGGTTCTCCATTTATCCTTACCACACCCGTAATGTGTATCATTTTATGTTGATCTAGTTAGAAGTCCTATCAAATTACGATAAAGTGAATCATATTTGTTTTATTATCCTAAAAAAATATATATAATTGTTTCCTCATGATAAATTTTGATGTTTGGTGACAAATACCTTGGTGATTTTCCATCCATTTCCATTTTTTATAGGTATTGTTTGCATTGTCCCCTTGAACTTTTTGATTTCATCTTTATCTTGATAACATAGTATGACTTTTGAAATATATTCAATATCACCTTATTCATGTTGTCCCCCTAATAGTTTTCTCAAATATCTCAATATTTTTTTTCAACATAGATTAATAGAGAAGGTTGACATATGTGTCTAATTAAATGTATCTTTTTTTATCTCTTGATTGGATGGTACACATAGTTGTGACCCAAATATCATGACTACTTCATCATCCATTTTCATCTCTATGGATTCCCCATTTCTAAAATCTTCCATCTTTTTCTGAATCTCTACATCATTTCTTTGATTATCCTTTATTTTCTTTATGAGGTATGATTTAAAACTATTTTGAGAATGGATTGATGATGTTCCATCCTTAATTATTCTCATTTTCATCTTTTGAATGTCTAATAATAGTGGATCCTTCTCAATTCTCATCATTGGTAATGTTTTAGGATCCTTTCTTCTTAAATCAACTCCCACCTTATCTTCTTTAAGAGGATGGTAGTGGATTGAGAAATCGTAATCCTTAACAAGCTCTAACCGTATTAACTGGCGCATATTAATCTCATTATGTGTGAATATATATTTTAGGATCTTATTATCAGTATATATCTCATAAATATCCCCATATAGATAATAAATCCATATTTTTAATGTGAATATCACAGCTACCAACTCCAGATCATCTGTATGATAGTTTTTCTCATGAATTTAAAACCGCCTTGAGTCTTAGGATATAACATTATCATTTTTCATCAGTACACAACCTGATCACTTCATTGGAGAATCATTGTATACCACAAAGAGTTCCCCACTTTTTGGTAGTGTGAGTACTAGCACGGTGTTTAGGCTCTTTTCCAACTCTTTAAACCAGTCTTCACATTTACTTTTCCCAACAAACATTTCCCTATTTCATGTCTACCTAGTTGGTTGATTTTACAATCATGTGAAATTACTCAAAAATAATTGGTAATAGACATCTAGACCAAGAAAACTACGGACCTCCGTTACTGATGTAGGCCTAGGACACTCTTTAATTTCCTTTTTTCTTGTAAGGGTCCATAGATATTCATTTGATGGTGATACCATTCACCAAGAATGATACTTATTCCATCTGTAACACTCATTTATTGTACATGGAATATATATATTATACCTTTTCAATGTCTTTAACATAGTATTCAAATACTCCTTCTGTTCCTAATTGCTCATATAGAATATTAGAATATCATCAATAAAGAGTACCACAATTTTTTCGAGGTAATATCAAAATAATCTATTCATTAAGTCCATGGATATTGATGGAGTATTAGTGATTCTTAAAGTAATCGCTAATAACTCATAGTTCCCATACCTCATTTCAAACATTGTCTTCAGAATATCTTCCTTCTGTACCTTTAATTGGTGATATCCCCACTGAAGAGCCACCTTATGAAAATACCTGGCCCCATGCAGTTGATCGAACATGTCAACTATCCGTGGAATGGGATACTTGTTCTTTATCATGATTTTGTTGAGAGCGTAATAATCAATGTAGATGTGCATTGATCCATCCTTATTATTAAAGAAGGGGATGGGATCACCCCATGGGGAAGCACTCAAGCATATAAAACCATAGTTTAGATTCTCTTGTTACTACTTCTTCAGTTCCTCCAACTCAATAATGGACATTCTATAATGTGTATTTGATAAAGGTAGAGATCCTAGAATATGTTTAATTTTGAACTCAACCTCTCATTTAGAAGGAATATTGAGAATTTCTTCATGGGACGCATCACTATAGTCCCTTATAAGGGCCATGTATTTGTTCATGATTCTTACATTTATTTCAATCATTTGAGTTAGATATTCCTGCTAAAATTACAATAATATCCACACATGAGATGATGAATCCAAAGGATATTCATCCTCCACCAGAAACATGTATATAATATAAGGAATACTTGGTATGTGAATAGTTATCTCCCTTTACCAATATTTTATGCTGTATTTTTTAATAGATGGTCAATCCATGCCCAATATAGCATGAAACTCCACCAAATAAAGTATGAAAAGATTTTCTGGGTGGTTTATCCCATAAATATTAATTGGGGAGGAGGTATATAATTTAGATGCAATAATTTCACAATTTTTTGTTCCAGTAGATAATTCAATCTTCAAATTTTGAGGTGGTGTTTGAATTATTCTACTAAATTTGTAAGATATGAAAGACTGTGTACAACTAGAATCAAATAGTAAATTCCATTTGATTGAATGAATAACCATCATACCTTTCACCACATCATTATCAGGCTCCACATATACAATTGTGGTGGAATAAGATTTCCCTTTCTCCTTTGGTTTTGGTGGTTGCTGTTGTTGATTACCCTCAAGGACTCAAGGTTTGGTGCACTAGCTTGTAAAGTTCCCTTTCTCCCTACAATTGAAGCATTGAACCATAGGTGGTTCTCTCCTCTCTTCCATCGCATTTTCCATCTTCCCTATATATCTTCTATATTCATGATCTTTGTGTCATCTCCCACACTTGAAGCTTTTCCCCATCCCTTTGTGACAATTACCATTACGCTTCTTCCAACATTTTTGATATATGAGTGGATGAGTTTTCTTTCCACTTTTTCCACTACATACCCCCTCTTAAAACTCCATATTTCATTTATTATCTCTATATCCATGATACAACTATCCAAACTCAATCTCCTAATTGAAATCAAATCGAAAAACTTCTTAATAACTTCCAAAGTTTATAATTTCTAGAGCCTTGTTAAGGTTTTATATTAAACCAATAAAGAATATATCTATTTTCTATCTTTTTTTATAAAAAAACCCATGGAGTACATTAAAATCCTTGTAGAATTTGCTTCTTAATCCAGGGAAGATTCAACATCCTTTTACTTCATCTCTATAAATTCTCTCTCTATCGTCGTATAAAGAGTTTGAGGGAAATACATGATGAGAAATATTTTCTTAATGTATTCCCACTCCATCTATTCTATTTCATTATTCATCTTGGAATTCATAATCAATTACCACCATTGATCAGCCTCTCTTTATGAATGATAAATGGACAGATTCACTTTCTTCATCTTAGAATAGTGAATCATAGAAAATACTTTCTCCATTGATTTGACCAACTATTCTATGACTAGTGGATCGAAAGATCTACTAAATGTTAGTGTCCATTACCACATAAACGAATCAATAGCAAGTTTCTCCCTCTTAGGTGAAGGGGGATGTTCCACATTATTCATCTTATTATTCATATCCTGAGATAGCTGGGTAAGAATCACCATTGAATATTGAACTCCACCCCTAATGAACTGGGGTTATCGTTCAGCCAGTCACTACATAGTACCTTGCATGGGTTGTTATCTCGATTTCTCCTGGTTCCAACCATTTTTTAAAATAAGAATAGTTTGAATAAAACATAAGCCAAAAATTCATGATTAAGTAATTTATTCCGTTGTGCAATTAACTCAAAAAGAAAATCTCATGGGATCCCATTATATTGCTTTTTTCTAAAATAATGATTCTTGGATTATTACATATAATTAGTCTCATACTAATGTTTTTCACTATAGTTCTCTAAAGATAATTCCCAAATTAACTAAACCATGCTATGATACCAACTATATCAACCTTTCATTTTTTACATTACTATTACATTATTTTAAAGACTAACAATATAATAGTGTTACAAAACTAGGATCCAAAAGTTTAGTGTCATTGGTAGATTAGGACCATACAAAAATTTTACATAATAAAACATCAACATAAATTAAATTCCTTCTTCTATAGATTCTTATAGTTCATTATGATCTCCTTAGTATAATTTTTCACCTAAGGATATACATTACTGAAATGGGTGAACTAAAATCCCAGTAAGCGGATAGATATGAAAATGAACCAATATAACATGGGGTGATAATATTCATTATCAACATAAAATAAAAAAGTATCATCATAATAATAATGATAGGAAATAATAGATAATGGAATGGAAAGTGGAAATATATAAAAACAAAACATCATGCCATAGTGGTGAACAACCACACATAGTTGTCAACAAATATGGCATCATGTTCATGCATAAAATATGTTCATAATTCTAACATCATCATAGTGAAAAAGGATATAATCATGTTCATTATTATTTTACCTTATCTCATGAGATATATCACATTACCCAGGGCATTGGAGTGTTGTATAATTATGGGTTCATTCATCACATCATTAAATTTACATAATCATACGTGCCATATTGAACATAAAAAATCATTGACATAAAATAACCCATTAAAAATAAATGGGTTTCATGAAAATTTAACAAAGTATAAATTCATGTATAAAAATTGGTCTCTCCAAATTAAAAGGAGAATAATATACTTGGTATAAGAATCACCAATCTTGATAGAGGAAGAAACAATATCAAGATAAGTAAAAGATTTGTTTTTTGGAAAGATGAGTTCTTTTGTAAAATTATTTACATATGTGATGAAACCAGATTGGGTGAATGTGTAAACCTGAAAATAAATTTTAATAAAAATGAAATATTATTTTTTGAATAATAAAATAACATTCACACTGAAAATTGGCATGAAAGAGGAATAACCCAAAGAAAGAAAATTGGGTTTGTGAATCCCCTTAGCTTATGTGTGAATGATTTATTAACATTAATAATCTGGATAATCAAATTAGATCCATTAATTAATAAATTAAGAACCTATTATATATTTATTTAATTAATCATAAATATATTATGCTTTTAAATGGACGTTTTTATGAGTTATAGTGTTCAATTTGATAGTTTGGGAATATTCATTTTCTTGGATTTCATGATTAGTTCACTTGTATACGTGTATAGAAGATCGTGTAAAATGAGGATAATTTTATAGATTTGATATTATATATTATTAATTAACTCCCATAATATTAAATGATCTTATATCTCATTTAGTTATATGGTATGAGGATGAATTGTTAGATAAAATTTTAATGATAAACGTTTAGTTTAGTTTTACATTTTCAATCACAACGAAATAGTTTTGTTTTATTATTTAATATTATGTATATAAGTTAGTAGCAGAATAAAAAAATGTTTATAACATAAATTTTACAATTTTTTTCAACCATTATAATGTTTTTAAGACCAACAATGAATTAGGTAAAGGATAATGAAAACTTTTCATTCTTGAAGGTGACAAAACAACACCTCGCGGATGATGTTTCAACTTTTAGAATAAAAGGGTGAGGAGACAAAGATTGATGGTAAATTAATCCATTAAAATTACAAAATTATAGTATATAAATGATAATTGTGTTATCATGACACTTTTATTAGGGTAGGTGATGAGATAATAAAAAAGAAACTAAGTTGAAAAGAAATTAAAAGAAAAGAAAGAGGATTTTACCTATTTAATTATTCTCCTTGAGAAGCTCCTTAGGGAAATTGGTTTTGGTATTTTATTGAGACAAAATCCTCATAGATGTGGAGAAGAGGCTTGGGAATATGATTGGGTAGAAATTGGAAAAGCATCAAGTCTTGGATGGATTGAGGAGAAGAGGTGGTGAAGGGTGGTAAATATAGGGGAGGATAGAGGTTTTTTTTATTGTTTTATACATTAGTTTAATATTTTATCCCAAGCTTATGAATAGTTTGAACCTTAACAGGTATCCATTCTAGAGACAATATAGACATGAACATTCTCAATAGGTAATTCTAGGGAGTTGATCATGTGGGCCTTGGGATGAAATCGAGGGATCTAATTATCTGTGTGGAATACTAGTGTTTATGGAATGCAAGATGCATCATTCGGTTTGAGGGAGGTGTGTTCTTGAGAAGGACTCTGGTTATCAGAACTAAAAACATTATTCTCCACATGACCTAGATTACTAAGAAATAGAATGATGCTCCCACATTAAGACCCTTTTTCACTGGAAATACCTCTTCTGAATCGATTTGTGGTGCTCTGCTGGGGCACTGGGTATGCTGGAGTCTACATGGTTTAGGCTACAAGCTCAATAAATATGTTTTTTCTCCAAGGGATTCATTCTTGGTGTTAGAGGGGTTCGTGACCCAAAAGGAAGATTCATCATTTAATACTCATCATTCTTTGGGGCAGTTCACTCCCTCAAATATGAGGTAATGGCTATACTCTAGGGAACCTGTATATGCAGATAGATGGATGTTATCTAATGGAAGTTGAGAATGATTATTTAATCCTATATAACTCCTAGATGAATACATGTGACACTCCATGTTCAATTTTTTATATAGTCTATAGGTTTAAGAGCATCATGTTCATCCAAATAGAAATTCAATATACTTGTAATGAAGGCAACAAGGTGGAGGACCTCTTCAATATCCAATATGATGGTTGAACTTACACACTATCAAAATGAGTATAATCTTATTCTTAAGGGTTTAAATCTAATTAGAGGTGACTCTCTAGAGAATCATCACTACAGAACACCATAATTGTAATTTTTCTTATTCTCTACCCTATTTCCCTTTCTTTTTGTTGGTGTTCATGTATTTTCTCTTTAAATAAACTGTCACGGCCTGACCCTACCTGGGCTCGAGCCGCAACTACCCCAAGCCCGCCTCCATAGGCCAGGGGCTGGCGACCAGTGCCGAAGACACAATAACACAGGGAGGCCTTTTCCTAAGTACCTGTACACACACACGCATCACACACAATGAAAAAGTGTTGAGTAAAGGAGAAATGACAAGTAATGTAAAGAGACACTGCTATAAATAAAACACAAAGTGCATAGACCTCTAGAAGTACAAAGCAAGTGCTGAAAGTAAACTGAAAAGAAAAGGGGAAAAACACACGCCCAGCCAGAAAAGTGCCACAACCTAGAAATAGGTCAACAAAAGCAAAACAGCTGGAAGGGTCCCCCACCTGGAACCCAACTCCGACCACCGCACATGGTCCAAGCTCTCTAAATCCTAAGCTCCACTAAAGACATGACCAAACTGTCCTTCGTCTGCAAGGGCACACCAAGTGTGGGCAATGCCAAAGCAGGGGTGAGTATAAAAAATATACTCTATAGGATACCCCGAAGTCTCGAGGGAGCAACAAAGGAGGTACCGAAGGCTGAGTAGTAGATCAAACAGGGGAAAGTAAATGATTATAACCGAAAGTGTAGCAAAGAGTATAGTAAAGAGTCCAGCTCATCCCAACAAGAGAAAGGAGGTAGACTCGTCAAGACACAAGGAGCTAGAAACAGTTAGAAGATGAACTTCCCATTGAGTTTTAACTACCTATAGTCAGAGAGTAGACTTGTCCAACCATGAGAAGCTAGACATGGAAAGCACGTGGCATACCCCACACGTCTTCACCTCACCTGGAGGGAGAGTAACCAAGCCCAAAAAGTGGGTACTAGAACAAGGTATATACATAACAATATGCTCAATCAAGAAGCCCGAACAAGATCGTAAGGGGATCTCCATATCGTAGCTCAGCCCAAGGAAGTAAGTAGCCAACTGTCCCAGAAGTAAACACCATCGATGCCCAACATCCCACACGTCTGCCCCGAACTTCAAGTCAAGGGATCAAATCACTACACCTTGATACTATCCTCTTTGTGTGGAACTAACTCTCCCTCACGGTTTTAGGTCGTGTCACAAGGATGTGTCTTGGTGGGTAAAGTGCCCCTTGTACTTGAGAGTTCTGGGGGAACATCAAACCACACCATGTCATTGCCCCGCATTTGAGAGGTTTGCTCAAAGTTGACAGGCAACCTCCTGCCCAGCCCCGCGAGAGGGTCCCTAGAAGTCGACGGGTTCCCACTATAGGGAGACCGAGAAAGAGTCGACGGGTGCCACACTGCCCAGTCCCGTAAAAGGATAATCCACTAGAGGGCGGCCCGGATAAAGTCAGTGATGGTACCACTTCCCAGCCTAGCTGGAGGGAACCGGGAATCGGGGACCACTGCCCAGCCCAGCTAGAGGTAAGCCCGGTATCGGGGACCACTACCCAGCCCCACTAGAGGTAAACCTAGAACTGCTATGGCCATCCCTGTTGGATGGTAACCCACTGGCCACCCCTGCTAGATGGTAACCCATTGGCCATCCCTATTGGATGGTACAACTGGAGAGCCCTGCTGGAAACAAACTCAGCCCTGCTGGAAACAACCTCAGCCCTGCTGGAAACAACCTCAGACCTGCTGTAAAAAAACCTCAGCCCTACTGGAAACAACCTCAGCCCTGCTGGAAACAACCTCAGCCCTACTGGAAACAACCTCAGCCCTGCTGGTAAAAAACTCAACCCTGCTGGAAACAAACTCATCCCTACTAGAGACAACCTCTTAGGTAGAGGATCGGTGCCCGCGCAATGTTTTTGTCACACCGAATCCACAAGAACTCTACCAGGGATTGTTGAGTGACGGGAGAGTCTCCCCAGGCCTCATAAGGCAATCACACTCTAATCCGCTGAGTCACAGTCGAAGAAGACCAAGACAACTCATCCCAGAAAGTGGGGAAAACACCAACACTATATGAACACCCGTAGTCGCAAACGGTGCCGCAATCCGGTGAAAGGGCCACAGTACTGGAACCCCTCACAGTTGAAGAAAAGGAGGAACCGAACCATCTTTGTCGGCTAAAGGAGAATAGAACCAGGGGAAAACTCAACCCTGCTGGTCAACAAATGAGAACCGAAGTAGTGGAAAACTCAACCCTGCTAGTCAACAGAAGAGAACAGAACCAGGGGAAAACTCAACCCTGCTCATCAACAAATGAGAACAAAGGGACCGTCTACGTCACGAGAGGTCAAAAGTACGTAAAGCAGAACATGGAACGCACATGGGTCCCACACGACGTGTGGCCCCAAGTCAACCCCAACCAAGTGCACAAACATTCTCATGTACAAAAAACCACATGTACCTCCAAGTGTTCTCATATACTCCCAGACTATACCACATTCCATCCCAAACGCTATCACACACCAAGGGTCCGCTACAAACACGGTAGAAGAACCACCACCAGGGCACCTTCATATTTCCAAATTTAATAAGATCAGGTAAGAGGCTCTGCCCGCCTAAACATATTACACCGTTGTAATCCTTGTGGAAAAACACATGAGATAGACTACCTACTCCCCTCAAACGAATATCCGACAGAAAAGTCACCGACACCACCTTACGCCTGAACGGCATCCCGTGATCCCAAGCCTCGGTCCCAAAAACAGTCGGGCGCATTGCACCATTGCGATCTCCTCGGAAAGACACGTCAAAAAGACTTCTCGCTTGAGCACAAAGCATATCCGGAGAAAAATATGCATTCTGACACACCGCACACGAGTAGTGCTACGTGGTTCCCGCATTTCGGTCCCGAAACACAACGAATGGATCGCATTGTTGCGATCCTCTCAAAAAAGTACATAAGGTGGACTATTCACTTGTCCAAAATGATCTCCCAGTGATAGAGATGGAAAATCACTGTCAACGCCCAAACAGCCCTCATGGGGCCTACCCCATCATGTGGAATTAGAGTGGGTGGATTGCACCATTGAAATCCCCTCAGAAACACATCCAGAATTGATTGCTCGCATGCCCCGAACGGACGCCCGATGAGAAGGTCGCTAAACACTACTCGCAGCTCAAAAGATGGGTCGTGGATCCCATGCCTCAACTCCAGCATCAACGCCCGAAACCACACTGGAAAACTTCGCCCCAGCGCCAGGGTCCCAACGCCGCTTACGGCGCTCAAAATGGATGTCGGATGTGTCTGCACCATCCAAAACAAGAATCCCCGAAAAAAGCGCCCAACCACTTGATGGCGTGTCGCACTTCCGAGGCCCCTGTCTCAGGGATTAAAATCACCCAAAACCATCTCAAATTATTCCTCTCATTCCAAGGCACACGCCGCTGCAGACGGCTCACGTAACCGACTCTCGGTTTATGATTTATTAACGTATAAATCATTTTATAATAATAATAATAATAATAATAATATATTATTAGTATTATTACCATATTATTATTATTATTATTATTAAACTAAAACCAGACTGTCCATTCGGTCGGTCTTCTACTCCCAACAAAACCTAGAAAAGGCGTGTCTTGGTTTCCTCCCACAACCCCTGAGGTCGCTGCCTCGGCTCCTCCACTGACCGCGCCAGGCCGGCGCCCGCTTGCTGCCGACGACCCGCCACGCTCCGTGATCGTCGTCCGCACGCCCCGGCCGACCGCCTCCACCTGGCACCTCCGCTCGACAGCCAAAGCCCCGCGGCCGCCTATTTCGCACACCCTCAGACGCCCCCTCGCCCGGCAGAATCCGTTGCCGCCCGGCCATAGCCCGCACCGTCGTCCTCCGCGCTCCCTACTCTCCTGGAGGACCCCCGTGACTGGCACCAACTAGAACACCCCCCCCAGAAACAGTGGTTTTTGGCTGGAAAACATTCCAAAATCTGCTCACCTTCGGCAGACATCTGTGATCACCTCAGAGCTTGGAATTTCGATCCGAAATAGGCATAGGAAACCATATAAAATCTACTACACGTTTATGGGATTTGTTCGAAGACTCGACATAGATTCGACACAAATTAATCAATTTAAAGAGGGATGTAGGAATTAAAAATTCAACAAAACCCTACCTCTTGGGTGTAGCCCGTTGCTTCGCGACGATCCGCTGGCCACCTGCAACACCTTGGAGAAGAGAGGATGGAGGAGGACAGGTCAGCCTTGGTTGATACTTCATTCGCTAGGAGGTGCAAGCCAAGGAGAGGGGAGGAGGAGAGTTTGGTTTAAGTAGGAAATAATTAATTAAAAACTTTAATTAATTAAAACTCCCAATTTAACTTGCATTTGAAACCTATGATAGAGTCGAGGTTAAGCCTCACCTAGTCCAAAAACCACCTCCCGAGCACAACAACGGTCTCAGAAATTTAATCCGAGACTCCATTCAAATGTTATAAAACTGAACGCCCAAAGCCACCAAATTATGAAAACGCCCCGGGGGCCATTTTTCACAGAGGGCTTGTGCCCGTGAAACATACACCTCTCCTAGGGTAAACGGCACACTCCAAACCCAACGGTTCCCTCGGGTTTCCAATCTGAGCCACTGTTTAAGATATAGTTGAGTTTAACCATTCAATGCATAAATTTATTATTTAATTTATCTGTTTAACATTCTGGAAGCAAGAGAGGGGTCCAAACGCCCCGCACTAACACACTTTATGTTGTTCCTAGGGTAAACACCCCATTCCATACCCATCCGTACATTCAGATTTAGTATCTGATGCACCTTTTAGGAGTTATCCCATTTATTTGGCGTTCCCAGTGTGAATGCACTAAAAAGATAATTCCGGCCACACCGGGGCTCGGAATCGCACGCCGTCTGAAGGCGCTGCTCTGGAATAACATCAAGAATATTCCAATGTCTTTTACAAAAAAAACTGAGTTCTTACATCATTCCCTCCTTCATGCTTTTCGTCCCTGAAAAGAAAAACCAGGGAACAACTCAGGGTACCCAGCACAGACCTGGCTCTTTCGTACCCCGAAGAACTCTTGTACAGTCCCGTGTCACCGCACACAGACCAAAGGATTTGATCTGTTCATGCGAGGTCAGACCTTTTTGATGTTGTTCATAGGAGCATGCACACTTCTTCTTGGGTGAGTCACGTGGGAAACCCCATGCAACCAAACCAGCCTTTGGGGTTAGGGAAAGGCTGTAGGGAACCTCTCCATCCCTCTGCACAGTCTCAAACGGTCCGAAGGAACGCGGGGGTAGCTCACATCCCTAACCAAACCTCTATGTCGCATGTCGCGACTGGAATCACCACTCGCACCTGGAACAAGTCCTGGTGATTCCCTCCTTTAGAATATCCATATGGTAAAACACCTAAGGATATCTAGTCACACAAGGTTCCACAGTCGATGTCCCACAACCAAGGATCTCTTACACACTCAAAAGGAGAAGGATTCGACACCATTGACTAGAGAAAAAAGGTCCCACACCTTTTACTGTACCAACACAGGGTTACACCCGACGCCCTGCGTCACCCTAGTAACACCTCAAACAAGGAGCAGGGAGAAAAGAATTTCATACACAGAGTCTAACAATTCTACTACCAAAAGTAGAAGAGCTATAGAGTGTACCTCTTATCACCTCATGCTCTGTAGGGTCGTAGACATCCAAAGCTTGTGGCTATCTGTGGCCCCAACTGTCATCTCCTAGAGCCTGACATGGACCGCCTAGTGGTAATGAGAAGACCTTGTGAAGTTGTCCCCCACTACCATCTCCTCCCGCTCCTCGGCTAGCACCACCTCTATTGGTACTACTCTGATCACGGCGCTACCTCTGTCGTGGTGGTGCACCTGCTGCCTTCCCGAAGCTCTCTGCATACCTGGTCAGGCAGTCCTGTTCCAGGTGACCTCACCCATCGCAAGCATAGCACCGAATCTCTTTGGGCTAAAATGGTGCCATCCGGCGCCACTTTGGTGTATGGCCACGCCCATGAGTCCTGTTGTCAGAAAGCCACCTACATCGAGGTTCTGCTTGCCGACGCCCGCTAGCTACGACTAACGTCTCGGCTCCAATGTACCTCCGGCCACCACCAACTCTAGAATGTGACAAGAAGATCTCTTTCACCAGCGCCTGCTCTAGAACCCCGACATATGTGGAAATTCCCAAGGGCTCTATGACAACACGAATATCTCGGCTGAGACCCTACTCAAACTTTCATGCTCGGATGTTGTCGTCATGGACCAAGTCCGGGTAAAAGTGTGCACGGTCTGAGAAACTAGTTGCGTACTCCGCCAACGTCATCCCTCCCTGTTGAAACTGCAGGAGCTCCTGAATCAGAACAGAGCATAAGAAGGAGGGCCAAAACTCCTCACAAAACATCAACTGCAAGTCACCCCACGAAAGCAACGAATTGTCAAGAAACTGAGTCACCAGACTCCACCAACGCCAAGCTACTCTGCGGAAACTTTTGGCTGCCAAATCCACTCTCTGATCTATCAGCGTCTGCACAAGACTGAAAAGGAAAACCACTATCTCTAGCCAGACCTCTGCTGCTTGAGGGTCTAGCTCACCACTAAACCTTAGCGGTCTCTGCCGCTGGAACTCACAGACCATGCTCAACCTGTGATCAATCTCAGTCTTCTCTGCTAAAGCTTACTGTTGCTCACCCGGTGGGGGTACTGCTTCCGACCCACCCGGAGAAAGGGGTTCGCATGATGGGTTCTTGACTGAGGCCTCGTAGCTCACAGGCTCATCATCACAAACCAAAGCTGGTATCCTGGCTAGCTGTCTTCGCGGAGACATCCTGAATATTATCAAGGAGTGTCGCGGTCAGATGAGCATATATTTATATAACCGTAACAACAACAACACAGGGGAGATGACTCAAGAAGGAAAGTCAAGACTCAATTCTATGTGATGCAAAAACCAATTTTCCCTACAACGAGTGTCTCGGTATGCCGAGTCAACAAGTGGGTTATCAGGATCCTGGTGAACAGATACGTCGGACACCGCACCGTCACTGGACTTCCTGGCCTGAGAGCCGCTCTTGAGACACGTTTAAAACTGTTTCCCTATATCCCAACCAATTCCTCTTTTAGGGAGGTCCACACAATGTCCCAAGGAATGAACCACCTTTGATACCACTTTGTCAGGACCCAACCCTACCGGGGCTTGAGCCGCAACTACCCTAAGCCCGCCTCCATAGGCCAGGGGCTGGCGACCAGCACGAAAGGCACAATAACATGGGGAGGCCTTTTCCTAAGTACATGTACTCACACACGCAGCACACTCAATGAAATAGTGTAGATTAAAGGAGAAAAGACAAGTAAAGTAAAGGGAAACTAGTATATATAAACCACAAAGTGCATCGACCTCTAAAAGTACAAAGAAAGTGCTGAAAGTAAACTGAAAAGAAAAGGGGAAAAACACACGCCCAACCAGAAAAGTGCCATAACCTGGAAGCAGGTGAACAAAAGAATAAGAGCTGGAAGGTTCCCCCACTTGGATCCCGACTCTGACCACCACACGCGGTCCAAGCTCCTGAACTCCTAAGCTCCACTGAAGTCATGACCAACCTGTCCGTCGTCTGCAAGGGCACACCAAGTGCGGGAAAAGCCCAAGCAGGGGTGAGTATAAGAAAATACTCAGTAGGATACCTCGAAGGCTAGAGGGAGCAACAAAAGAGGTACTGAAGGCTGAGAACTCGATCGAATAGGGGAAAGTAAAGGAGTACAACTGAAAGTGTAGCAAAGAGTACAGTAAAGAGTCCAGATCAACCCAACAAGAGAAAGGAGGTAGACTCGTCCAGACACAAGGAGTTGGAAACGGTGAGAATATGAACTTCCCATCAAGTATTCACTACCTATAGCAGGAGAGTAGACTCGTCCAACAATGAAATGCTAGACGCAGAAACCACATGGAATACCCCGTGCGTCTTCGCCTCTCCTGGAGGGAGAGTAACCAAGCCCAAAAAGTGGTTACTGGAACAAGGTATATACATAACCATATGCTCAATCGAGAAGGCTTAATAAGATCGTAAGGGGATCTCCATCCCGTAGCTCAGCCCAAGGAAGTGAGTATCCAACAGTTACAGAAGTAAACACCATCGATGCCCAGCATCCCGCACTTCTTCCCCAAACTGCAAGTCAAGGGCTCAAATCACTGCACCTTGATACTATCCGCTTTGGGCGGAACTAACTCACCCTCATGGTTTTAGGTCGCGTCACAAGGATGCGTCTTGGTTGGGAAAGTGCCCCTCGTACTTGAGAGTTCTAGGGGAACGTCAAACCACACCATGTCACTGCCCCACAATCGAGAGGTCTGCTCAAAGTCGACAAGCGACCCCCTGCCCAGCCCTGCGGGAGGGTCCCTGGAAGTCAACGGGTTCCCACTATAGGGAGACCAGGCAAGAGTCAACGGGTCCCACACTTCCCCATCCCATAAAAGGGTAATCTACTAGAGGGCGACCCATCTAAAGTCGGCGATGGGACCACTACCCTGCCGAGCTAGAGGTAACCCGGCATCAGGGACCACCGCCCAGCCTAGCTGGAGGTAAGCCCAGCATCGGGGACCACTGCCTAGCCCAGCTGGAGGTAACCCCGACATCTGGGACCACTGCCCAACCCCGCTGGAGGTAAACCCGGAACTGCTCTAGCCATCCCTACTGGTTGGTAACCCACCAGCCATCCCTGCTGGATGGTAACCCCACTGGCCATCCCTGCAGGATGGTACAACTCGCGAGCCCAGCTCGAAACAACCTCAACCCTCCTGGCAACAACCTCAGCCCTACTGGGAACAACCTCAGCCCTGGTGGAAACAACCTCAGCCCTACTGGAAACAACCTCAGCCCTACTGGAAACAACCTCAGCCCTGCTAGAAAAAACCTCAGCCCTGCTGGAAACAACCTCATCCCTACTTGTAAAAAACTCAGACATGTTGGAAAGAAACTCAACCCTGCTGGAAAAAACCTCCTGGGTAGAGGATCGGTGCCCTCATAATGTTTTGGTCACCCCAAATCCACAAGAACTCTACCAGCGATCACAGAGTGATGGGAGAGTCTCCCTAGGCCCCACAAG
This sequence comes from Viscum album, assembly GCA_963277665.1. Classification (NCBI taxonomy): domain Eukaryota; kingdom Viridiplantae; phylum Streptophyta; class Magnoliopsida; order Santalales; family Viscaceae; genus Viscum; species Viscum album. The sequence goes on from OY728153.1 coordinate 1,661,493,068, forward strand.
GCAATCACGCTCCAATCTGCTGAGTCACTGTCGAAGCGGACCGAGACAACTCATCCCAGAAAGTGGGTAAAACACCCACACTGTACGAACACCCGTAGTCGCAAACGGTGCAGCAGTCCGGTGAAAGGGGCACGGTACTGAAACCCCTCACAGCTGAATAAAAAAAACCAAACCATCTCTTTCGGCCAAACGAGAATAGAACCAGGGGAAAACTCCACCCTACTGGACAACAAACGAGAACCGAACCAAGGGAAAACTCAACCCTTCTGGTCAACAGATGAGAACTGTACTAGGGGAAAACTGAGCCCCACTGGTCATCAAACGAGAACAAAGGGACCCTCTACGTCACGAGAGGTCAAAAGTACGTAAAGTAGAACACAAAATGCACATGGGGCCCACACAATGTGTGGCCCCAAGTCAACCCCAACCAAACGCACAAACATTCTTAGGTACAAACAACCACATGTACCTCCTAGCATTCCCGTATACTCCTAGAGTATACCACGTTCCAGCCCAAAGGCTATCGTGCACACGGCACACAACGTCAAGGCAAAGGCTAAACGTAACAACTCCAACCTGCCACCTCAACGGCTGAGGCACAGCCGACCATATCTCTTCAAGCATTTACATCACTCACACTGGAGTGCACGCGATCACACGCCAAGGGTCCGCTACAAACATGGTAGAAGAACCGCCATCGGGGCACCTTCATATTTCCACATTTAATAAGATCGCGTAAGAGGCTCTGCCCACCTGAACAGATTACACCATTGTAATCTTCATGGAAAAACACGCGAGATAGACTACCTACTCGCCTCAAACTGATATCTGATAGAAAAGTCACTGACACCGCCTTATGCCCGAACAACGTCCCGTGATCCCGAGCCTCGGTCCCAAAAGAATTCGGGCGCATTGCACCATTGCGATCTCCTCGGAAAGACACATCAAAACGACTGCTCACATGAGAACAATGGATATCTCGAGAAAAAGACGCATTCTGACACACCGCACACGAGCGGTGCTACGTGGGACCCATATCCCGGTCCCGAAACACAATGAACGGATCACACCATTGAGATCCTCTCGAAAAAGTACAGAAGTTTGACTATTCAATTGTCCAAAACGGTCGCCCGGTGATAGAGATGGAAAATCACCGTCAACGCCCAAATAGACCTCGTGGGGCCCGTACCATCGTGCAGAATTAGAGCGGGCGGATTTCACCATTGAAATACCCTTGGAAAAACATCCAGAATCGACTGATCTCACACCCCGAACGGACGGCTGATGAGAAAGTCGCTAAACGCTGCTCACAGCTCAAAAGACGGGCCATGGGGCCCACGCCTCAACTCCATCTTCAATGCCCAAAACCACACTGGAAAACTTCACCCCGACACCAGGTTCTCGACACCACTGACGGCGCTGAAAACGAACGCCGGATGTGTCCACACCATCCAAAACAAGAATCCCCAGAAAAAGAGCCCAACCGCTTGACGGCATGTCGCACTTCCGAGGCCCCTGTCTCGGGGATTAAAATCGCCCAAAACCATCTAAAATTATTCCTCTCATTCCGAGGCACGCGCTGCCGTAGACGGCTCGCGAAACCAATTGTCGGTTTATGATTTATTAAGTTATAAATAATTTTATAATAATAATAATAATAAAAATAATATATTATTATTACTATTATAAACTTATTAATTATATTTTTTTATTTTTTTTATTTTCTTAAAACTAAAACCAGACTGGTCATTCGGCCTATCTTCTTCTCCCAACAGGACCCACAAAAGGCAGGTCTTGGTTTCCTCCCGCAGGCCTAGAGGTCGACGCCTCAGCTCCTCCGCTAACCGCACCCGGCCAGCGCCCACCTGCTGCCGACGACCCGCTGCAAGCTGCGCTCGCTGTCCGCGAGCCCCGTCCAACCGCCTCCGCCTGGCGCCTCCGCTCAACTGCCGAAGGCCCACTGCCGCCTACGCCGCAAGCCCTCAGACGCCCCCTCGCCCGACCGAAGCCATTGCCGCGCGGCCTTAGCTCATGCTGTCATCCGCCGCGCTCCATGATCACCCAGAGGACCCCCGTGACTGGCACCGACCAGAACCCCCCCCAGCCCCCCCTCCCCCGGAAACACTGGTTTTTGGCAAGAAAACATTCCAAAATCTGCTCACATTCAGCGGACATCTACGCTCACCTCGGAGCACAGAATTTCGATCCGAAATAGGCGTCAAAAACCATATAAAATCTACTACACGTTTATGGAATTTGTTCGAAGACTTGACAGATATTCGACGCAAAATAATCAATTCAATGACGGATGTAGGAATTGAAAACGCAACAGAACCCTACCTCTTGGGCATAGTTCGTCGCTTCGCGACGATCCTCTATCCGCCCGCAACACCTTGGAGAGAGAGAGGATAGAGGAGGAGAGGTCTACCTTGGTTGAGACTTCATTCTCTAGTAGGTGCACGCCAAGGAGAGGGGAGGAGGATAGTTTGGTTTATGTAGGAAATAATTAATTAAAAACTTTAATTAATTAAAACTCCCAATTTAACCTGCATTTGAAACCTTCGAGAGAGTCAAGTTTAAGCCTCACCTAGGCCAAAAACCACCTCCTGAGCACAATGGAGGTCTCGGAATTTTAATCTGAGACTCCATTCAAAAGTTATAAAACTGAACGCCCAAATCCGCCAAATTACGAAAACGCCCCTGGGGCCATTTTTCACAGAAGGCCTGCGCCCGCGAAACTTACACCCCTCCTATGGTAAACAACATAATCTGAACCCAACAGTGCCCTTGGGATTCCAATCCGAGCCACCGTTTAAGAGATACTTGAGTTTAACCATTAAACACATAAATTAATTATTTAATTTATCCGTTAAACGTTCCGGAAGCGAGCGAGGGGTCCAAACATCCCGCGCCAACATGATTTATGTCATTCCTAGGGTAAAACACCCATTCTGGACCCATCCGTACACTCAGATTTAGGATCTAAAGCACCATTTAGGAGTTATCCCATTTATTTGGTGTTCCCAGTGTGAACGCACGGAAAAGTTAATCCTGGCCACACCGGGGCTCGGAATCGCACGCCATCTCAAGGCGCTGCTCTGTAATAACATCAAGAATATTCCAAAGTCTTTTGCAGAAAAAATTGGGTTCTTATATAAATAAATAATGATGATGACCATACTTCACTATTCACCAAAAATTCAATTTTTTTATAAAAATACCAAAAAATAACCTTATCCAATTTTAATGTATAGAATTTAAAAATAAACTCCATTTTATGAACATAATTTTATAAATATGATAAATTTAATTTTTAATTAAGATTTTCATTTTATCATAAAATACTAATTTAAAAAATTTAACTGATTTTATAATACATTTAAAATTTAATTAAAGTCTCATAAATTCATTTTATAATAATCATACAACAAAATATAAATTTATGAATCTATTTTATGAAAATAAACTTTTTTAACTTATTATATTAATTATAAAATTGAAAATGAAAATTTAAGTTTTATAAAAATAACAACACTTAATTAATAATTTTTAAAACATTTATTTACTTTTTATATGTTATAATTATATCATATTATCATTTATAAGATACCTAAATTTTATTTATAAATTCAAAGATAAGGTTACTATTTTATTAGCTAGATTACTACTCCTAATGTTTATATTAATATTCCAAAGATTATGTTTCTATTCCATAGGTATGGGTTCCTTATCTTCTAGAAATACCTTTTATTTCATTCATTCATCCTTTATAAATATTATACTATTTTCTATATGTTTTTTATGTAATTTATACTAAATTTAATAATTATAATACTAGAGTTTCCATTGATAAAATTCAAGGTTGTTATAGAATGTAACAAATTATTCATAATCGAATGAGTCCAACAATATGTTTCAATAGAGTCTTTGAACACATTTTTCATTTAAATGTCTATGGAAACAATGCCGATGGAGGGTGGGATTAGAATCAACCCTGACCTAATTATTAATAATGTAATAAAAATATTCTCTATATCTAGAATATATAAATGATTCATTATATTCCAAATTCAATAAAACATTTCATTCTTATATATGGAAAAACTTTTATTCTAAATAATGATTTAAAATCCCATTTTTTTCAAACATGATACAAAAATAAAATTAAAATTTATTATAGGAACTTAATAAATATTTTTCAATTCTATGACCAATACACTTTGTAAAATCAGATCATAAGTTCCAAACTCTAATGAAATAACTTTTTCTCCATTATTAAAATGACGATATACTTCACCCTCCAACAATTCCCTCTAATCTATAAGTTATCATTTGTCATAAAAATCGTGTAGAGTACACCTAATATATAATACCCATGATACATAGTTGGAAAAAATTATTTTTATATAATAAAAATTTTGGTACATTGAATACTTCTTCTTGAGAACACTTCTCAATTATATGTACTAATATTTACTTATTTTATTGTTCAAACCCATTAACAGTCTAAATAAGTCTAGTTTGAAGTGTTCCATAATCAATAATAAATACAACCCATATGTGGGTATCATGTGTTATATATTTTCATCAAGGTATATAAATGAATCTGATCCCAGTCAATTTTAAGTCCCCATAAATCATATCTATTTCTTAAGATGAGATCCATATTTAATTAAGAAATTATTCCTCATGGGAATTCATCTCATTGATTAGATGTTTAGGGAGTGAATCATCCCAATCACAATAGTTGGGACTCTTTGATAGTTGATCAAATAACTACCTTTCCAAATCCATCATATGGATTCACTCAACTCTATTTCTCTAATATTCTAATCGTTATGTCTTCCAAAAAATTTTATTCCAAAGAAAACATCAAAAATAAGCTAACCAAGGACAATCCCAAGGTAACTAGATTTATAAGAAAACTACAAAACAAGATGATCCAGATTAACTTATTACTTATTTTATTTACATGAGATAATATTGGGGCACCCGGTTTTGGAAAAAAAAACTACTCTATTGGATGGTTGAGGTCCATAAAAGTGTTTCCTTAGAATGAATTAAACACTTAGTATTTTTGGGTTTTTAGTCTCATAAATTCAATAAATATCATATTCATATTATGTTTATAACTATTAAATCATGTTTATTAAACGTCTTTTCATTTTTTTAATTCATTTTTTGTATGAATGCTTTTAACAATTTGGTTTTGGAAATACCTATTCCAACCACAAAATTAATTTTCACATGCCACATTAAGGTGTAACTCATTACTCAAAAAAAAGACAATGTTAATTAAGAAAAAGTAGAATCCATGTATATTAATCATATTCAAATTCATTATATGAATAAGGTTCATTTACACATCATTTAAAACTATAGAGTTACATGAGATCTAAAAATTCCACACAAGAAAAAACAGAGTGATAGATAGCCATCACCATTTAACTTTCTAGCCAAGGAAAGCCTTCAGTAAAGTATGTGGTCTAACCCCAAGTGCCTCTACCCAGGGATATTTTACTCAGGATAGAATTCAATTGATTAACACTCTAACTCATTATATGCACAAGCTATTCCCAACAACTATTCTTAATATCGTAAATAAAACTACAAATGAGGTAAAGGTAGATGAATAATAAATTTGATGATATCAATCCTGGAATGATATTCAAGGGTATATCTAGGAAACAATTATCATATAAATGGAAATTTGGAATATTAAAATTTCTTAAAAAATTACAAAACATGAATATCAAGGAAATTTTACAAATAAAAAAATTAATTTCCAAAACATTAGGCATTTATGAACTATTAATAAATAAATACTAGTTATAATAATTTTATAAATTGGAAATAAGATAAAAAATTTATATTCATTTTAATATTAACCACATTATATTTTATATTAAATGAAATTTATATGATATTTCTTGACCTATAAACATTTTTTAATTAAATATCCATTATATAAACATTTATATAATCTATATATCATATATATTTTTATTTATAGACAATTTATATATAACATCATATCGTTTCTAAATAAACCATTTATTTATAGAACATAAGGTATTCTATTTAATTTTTCAAGATGTATTTAAATATGTTAAATGTTAATATTTAAGAATATTATCTCTTAAATATTTATTTAATTAATTTTAAATTATTTATATGTATTTAATTAATACATAAAATCCTTATAAATTAAATGATTACATAATACCTTATTTTATTATTTATAAAAATTATACAAACAATAAAATCAATTTAATATTTAAAAAATATGTATATTTCCTTATTACCCTTACATAGAATCCCTATTATTTGTAAGGTTATCCTCCCTTTACTCTTACATAGGTGCCCTACATAAGGGTAAAGATGTTTTTAGATATTGTGTAATGGTAATACACATATTATCATTACATGTATCCCTCACATAAATGAATCACCTTTTAAAATCTCCATTATGTAAGGGTGCTCTCTAGGTTTCATATGATGCATAAATATAAACATCAAAGACTTTTCAAAAGAATAAATCATTAAACATAAGGGTAAATTACCAATAACCTAAATGAAAAACCCCTTGTGTAAGGGTACTAGCATTATTCAATTCCTTTTAACAATGGAAAGAATGAGATTACCCTTACATAAAAAATCGGTATAATGGGATCACATAAGAGTGTCATGTAAGTGTAAATCATATTTACCTTTTCATAGAACTATTGTGTAATGGTACTACCACTATGAATCCCATTTTTATTTAGGTGATATTGATGTTACACTTACAAAGACCTTATTCCTAATTGTGTGACCTTTATATAACCGGCCTATGAAAGGGTAAATCAAACATACCTTTACATAGCTTATGTATGAGTCTTAAACCCTCTCTAGTTTTATGAAAATGTTGTTATTTGATTTTCTTTGAAAACCAATGATTCAAACACATTTAAAAAATAAATATATTCAAACGGATACCACTGATATGGTGGATGAATCTATATTCCTCATATGAATACATAAAATGTGACATCCATGTGAACCTATAAAAGGAATCCATTGCCTCAATTTTTTGGTTAGGCAACACTTTGAATCATAATGTATCACCTCCATGGAGAGCCACACTTCAACTCCATTAATGTGAGAGACTTCCTAGGAATCAGATAAACCTTTAGCCTCAACAATGATACCACTATTGAGTTTCATATGATCAACTAATGAATATATGTATTGTAGAAAAACCAAAAAAAACAATCAAATATATCTTCATGAAATCATTTTGTAAATAAAATGGAAAATATAGTACCTGGAAAACATGAATAAAAGAAACTTCCATGTTCCTTTTAATTAGAGTGTTTGAGGTAGATCATGGGGAGTGGTGAATTTAAGAAACCTAAATCTGATTGATTTTACAAGATATTAGATCCATGGTCATATCATTAGGATACCTAATATATTAAGGGGTACTAGTACCTTCTCAAATGAGATAAATGGTCTTTACAGAGGATGATAATTATAAGAGGATGGAAATTATCCCACTCCATACACACCCAATGGGAGTATCTCATCCACTTATCTAACCGAAGATAGAGGAACTTCCAACACATCATATGTGTTTCTTCAGGTTGGGGTATAATTTATTGAATGTATCAAATCAATTTAATGCAAATGTTAAACCATTACTAATGGATTGTATCTAATGAAACCATTTAGGTGAAAATAAATAATACATATATATATATGTTATTCATGCATCGCATTCTTCAAAAATACATGCATCATATGAATATATTTTATTTAAAATATATATAATATACAATATTATTTATATATATATATAATGTATCACATGAATGTGTACATGAATCTCATGAAAATGCATTTTAGTGCACATCTAACAAGATGTGCCTTTAGTAATATTTATATGGGTTTGGTGCAAGAGGAACAAACTAGTGTTTACTTGGTTATTGAGATGGTATTTGGTCCATATCTCTATAGATTTTCTGGAATGCTTTTCCTCGGAGGAAAATGGGGCCATGAGATGATTATGAATAGTCATAGTTATGTTATTCCTTCTGATTTATGGGTGATTATGTGGTAATTAAGGTTAAGATATATGATCTGAGATAGGGTGTTTGTATTTGGTGTAACCTAGGGGACCCTACTAGGTACCCCCAATGATATAAAAAATTCCCTATGAGGTTCTGTGTAGGAATTGGTTGTGATACTTTTTTTCACTATAAAAGTTGAATTGGTGGTGTGATCTTATTATTACTATGATGATGATAGGTCTTACAATTGATAGGATGACCTCAAATTTATGGGATAGGTTATGTTAGATGTATATCCCCTGTGATGTGTGTTATATTAGATGATTCAGGTGGGACTCACTATCTATTAAGATGTATTTAGAAACATGGGATTCATAGGACATGATCATAGGATATGATCATTGAGAGGAACACCATAAAATGTCCCAGCCATTATCCTGAGGTCCATCTATTAATCCTGATACTGAATTAATTCCTTGTCAAATCACCTTGGCTTTGACCTTTAGGTCTATATAGCATATAAAGAATGTTGGGTTTCAAACATGTGGTCCATATGATTTCCTTGGACTAGCTAAATGGAAACTGTAAGAACCTGGATCTTCATTTCAGGTATAGATCTTGATTTTGAGTCATTTTGAGGAAAAAGGAAAAAATGGGGTTTTTCTTAGTACACGTCATGTACTTTGGTGTACACGTTGAGTACCCAGTTTCTGCATACATCCACATATTGGCCCTATAACGGCCAAGTACATGGTCTTGTGATGACCTGCTGGACCACTTATGTCAGGGGCCTGTTGAGGCTAATACACGGCATGTAGTATTAATGAACACGATGTGTACTTTTGTTTTTATTTGATATATATGAGTGGGTACATGTCTCATGATCGGAACTATCTTCTTCTATCCATCGTTCATATAAGAGAACTCAAGAATTATGAATGAAGAAAGAATCCCCTATTATCTATCCAAGCTATGATTGAGACAACATCAGGTTCATTGGAATCCCACCAGTGAGTTCTCAAATACCCTAGATCTTTTCTTCCTAATTCTCCTTCTCTTGTGAGTTTTTCAATGATTGGATTTTTCATTTTGTAGATCTACACTGATCTTGGACGATTCATGGGCCTACCTTCTAGTATGTAGATCATACGACATTGAGGTGGTTGGTTTGTGCCTTTCTTTTACTATCTTTGGATTATATAAGCTAAAGGTTCTGCATACACAAGTTTTGGGTATTGCTTTATTTGGAAATTATCCCTATTTATTACCTTCTAGGGTTTGATTCATTGAAAAATGGTTTTCTCTTATGTGTAAGGTTAGAAACCTTATTTACAGGACACCCCATGGGTGTGTTTCCCTTGATTGATAGTTATGGATATTTGGTCTAGGATTCCTTGAGGCATACCCAGTTTTCCATGCCTTGGTTGATTTTGATGGAGTTTGATTTATTATATGAAATGCATGTGATATTATTTGTAAATTTTTATCCATGTATTAGTTATATATTACATGTGTTGTTTTGATATGATATGTGTGTTGTTTTTCCAATGGACCTTGAGAGCCTTGGACAAAGAAGACTTAGGGGACTTCTAACTTATTTACACAGAACCGTGAGAGCTAACTAGGTGGTTGTTTATAATTTATTGATGTTATGTTGAACGAGGGGTATTTACCATGAGAGCTAACCATGTGTTCATTTGTAATATATTTTATACTATGTGGGACCAAGGGGGATATGCTGTGAGTGCTTTCCCAGAGGGTTGTTTATGAATGATTGAATTATTGAGATGAGTTTTCCAATCCAAAGCATAGTCTTGGACTTGGTCTTACATGATTTTTTAGATGGTCATCTAAGACATCTGTTTGTTACTATTACATCAGGGATATAGAGCATAGGCTATTTCCCAAGGTTTACATGATTCAACAGATTGAATAATAATTATAAATGAATGTATTTGAAAACTATAGGATTGTTTAATTTTGAGTACTTTGTAGTTTATTTCATCATTTCTGCATATTACCTACTATATATATTATAACGACACAGTGTTTTATCGATGGAAATTTCTTTCTTATAAAATGTCATATAATCACATGAAATCACAACACAACGAACTACTAAGTACTATGTGTCCTTTAAAGATATGTTTATCACTTATGTGTTTTGAAATCTCAAAAATGGTCATCTAAAATTGTGATCAGTAAGTTATTTAGAGTCTCATAAGATAAACATAATTTTTTGATGAATAATAACATACCTTTAGGAATAGTAACAAACCTTTATGAATACTAATGAATATTAATCAGACAAAAAAACAAAAACATCACCCATGAATGTATAAATACAATTTAGACATCTTAAAAGTGAAAACAAAATCATAGTATAAGAATTAGTATTTTTCTATGTCAAATATATTTTTATTTAAATGTTTATGATTAATTTAATAATTTAAAATGGAAATTTATTTTCATAAAATTTAATCATAAATGTTTACTTTATTTTCTTATCGTTATAAGATAATTTTATGGGACCTTTATTAATTTTTCAATGTGTTATAAAACGAGTTCTAGTTTTAATGTTGTTTTTGTTCAAAAAAATTATGATTTTATTTAAAAATTAAATAAAAATTATTTAGAAAACTATTTTCAAAAAATTCAGTTCATTTTTAAATTCTACACATTGAAAAATGGCTAGGGTGGATTTTTTGGATTTTTCTAAAATACTTGAATTTGTTGTGAATAGTAAAAATATAGTTTTGAGTTTTATGTATGTTTAATGGCATCATAATGTTGTAATAATTAAAATAAAATGTCAGTAAATAGGTGTACAGTAAAATAAGACATTAGGTGTCCCTATTGGATAATACCATGGGAAAACACCATGTTCAAGTCTGTGGTTTTTAAAAAAATCACTAATGAGATGTCCTTTGAAATTAAAAAAAACTCTCTTTTACTATAAATACCCATTCTTTATTTCGTTTTATTGCATCCCATATCCATATTCTTCTATGATATAGTGTTTTTACCTCCATAGTATCCATTCTAAGGTTTCCTCAATCCCCCAGGGTCACAGCCTTCATGTTTTAGGAGTTACTTTACAAGGTAAGGGAACCTTTCACCCTCCTCTTTTAGTCAACACTTCTTTTATGTTACCTCTTTGAATTTCCATTTTCATATGTTGGGGTTTGATATTATGTTTACCTATTATTGTCTTTTTTATTTCCATATTATGAGATACCCTTTTTAATCTCATAAATTCATTTTATAATATTTTAAGTGACGCCGTTAGGTTTCTAAATTTTCATAAGGGATCTCTCACCTTTTGTTTTGTTTTCAACTTCATTTCTTTTCTTTTTTATTTTCTCAGATATTTCATCCAAATGTTTTGATTAGTACATTAAATTAAATTTATTGGACTGTTTTTAGTATAAATTAATAATTCCTCATTATCTCTCATTTCCCTTTCTTTAATACTAAATATGAAAACACCATATGAGATGTGCTGATTTACCACATTCAAGGACGATGGGTTTTTAATTTCTATTATCATCTACAATTCTATTCATGAAGCCATTTTCATGATTTAACCATACCATAATATATTTATTATGTCTCATACATGATTCTAGAATCTTTTTGTACTCATGGTTTTGACTTATAAAGGCAAATGAGTTCATTGTGTTCAAAAAACTGCCAATTAACCCAAAAGGTTATCACTAAAGTTTTACATAATGATTAATCATCACTCCAAGTAACCAAATTAAATTTACAACCATGTAACCTTATGGTTATTCAATAATATAATATAAATCCAATTTTTTACAACTATCCCCATTTTACATGATTTTTGAACATGAATACAAGTGAACCGACCATTAGAACCAAGGAAATAAACGGTCTCGAACAGTGAAATTGAACCTCATAACCAATCAAAAATTTAATGAATGAACTCAAAAATGTTGTAATAAATAATTTTAATATAGAATAATTTATATAATTATTAATTAATGATCCTTATTTTATTATTCAGTTCTATAATATCATGTGGAGAAGACCATCAATCTTAAGGTAAGAGATTCTACCTGAACCAGTTTTATTCCTTCGGGTTGATCCAAAGTTCCTTTTACGCAAATATAGTTGTCCTTTATTTTTATGTAAAACTTCTACATACTGTTAATATTCTCTAAACTCTTGTTACAAGATCAATCACTCACTCTCTTTCATGGATATACACGTTTTAATGTGATTTCTTCCTTAATTCTTCTCAATAAGCAAACCTATTTTAAGGGAACATCACAATTTCATACCCAATTTCAATTACACTCAATCATATGTTTTCTGCCAGTATTGTCTTTATAAAATCATTCTTATTATTATGAAAAAATTCTTGTTTCACTTCTGGTTTTATATAAAATATTTTTTCCTTTTTTCTTTTAAATGCTCTTTAGTATTTTCCTTAAAACCACACTAAAATGTTTTAATGTTAATAATTTCCTAAACACTCTTCTTAAATGTTGTCACTTATATTTTACATCACTTAACATGTTATATTCCTATTTTACCTTATTAAAGCCCATGTTTGTTTTATTTCCTTACTCTCATGGAAACTTATGATATTCCCATTCATTATGCTTTATGTCATGAATGTGATACCATTTCTCTCCATGATTTCCCTTATGTTCATGTATGATTGATTATGTATGATTATTTATGTGGAAAGAATATTCATTAAAATGTTAAGATTGGTTCACCCATACATCACTCCAATGCATTGGGTAATGTTAAGTCTCATGATATGTTATGTGTGATGATCATGGCAGTTAGACTTGTCTTGTGATACTATGTGAAATGAACTTGGAGGTTATCCTTGACTCATACTAAAGTCAGATTTTATTTTGCTACCACATTACTATGATTCCTTGTTTATATGATCCCTTTTTATATGTTATTATTACATATGTTCCATGCTTCTGTTATCATTATTTCATACCTTCTAACCCATGTTCTAAATCCTTATTCTTATGTATACTACCTTGTTGGGATTTTTAGCTCATTCCTTTGTTCATGTGTTCCCCAGGGTATCCTAAGTAGATGTATGAGAATAATGGAAAACATGAGCTCATTTTGGAGTTTAAATAAGAATTCAATTTTATAATGTGTGATTATGTACCTAGTCTTCCAATACACTAGACCTTCTGATCCTTGTCTTGTACTCTGATGTATAATTATTCTTAAAGTCATATAATGTTATGTGTAAAACGCTAGGGTTTCTAATGTTGGTATCAGAGGATGGTCTAGGTTTTTTTGGAGATATGGAATATAGAACCTTATTAATAACCTTAAGGATGATACTAAGTATAAGAATACATCCCTAAAATTTTTGTAAGAAATTATTAAGTGGTTTATCAATAAAATATGTCCATGTTTGGATACAAACAGGTAGAGGTGGCTCTGACACAGATGTACCTAGGAGTAAAAAATCCAAAAAGGAGTTTCAGGTGTGACCCAGGGTATCCTGGTACACAAAAATGGGTCATGTTTCACTCTTAGTATTGACACTCTAGGGGATATTCTTTATTAAATTCATGAGCTTAGTATAAATCATTATTAAGGGAATAAAAAATATCATAAGAAGATAAGTTAAGATCGAGGATACCCTAGATTTAAACTCAAAAAATCACAGCTTAGGATATAGTTCTTCTTTATAAGTTTATCCTTTTATATTAAATGTTTAGTTTTTATGATCAATAGCTATATATTCAAGACCTCTAATTGTACATTATTTTTATTAGTTAATGGTAGTAAATATAATAACACATTATAATAACCAATGTGATAAGAAATGTGAAGATTTCTCTAATGATATGCCTGGTATGATTGGAATGGGTGCTCAAAACATCATGAGAGTACTTTCTCAATTGACTTGAGTTATGAATAATAACATGAATCATGTGGAACTCCCTCCTCCTCAGAAAAAAGAACAAGTTTTCATAGAATCCTTCATGATGCAAAGGCCTCCCATGTTTAGTGGATCTTCTGATCCCCTCCTCATGGAATAGTGGATTAACTACTTTGAAAATATATTATTTATCATCTAGTGATCAGAAGAAGTGAAATTTGTATTGGTAATCTATCGTTTTGATGGGGAAGTTGATCAGTGGTGGAAACTAATCTAGAATAAAATGTCCCAAGAGTAAATTGGGTCCATGGATTGGGATGAATTTAAGAGGATGTTTTTTAATAAATATTTTCTTTGAAACCTCCATCTCAATATGGAAAGAGTGTTCCTTGGACTCAATGAGAAGGAAGATGAGTCCATCGGGGCATATTAAGAAAACTTCACAAGGTATACAAGGTATTCCTCTGACTTTGTCATGAACACTAAAAGAAATGTGGATCACTTCTTTATCTGACTTAATTAGAATCTATGGAAGGTGTTGGAGATATGAGAGTTTGACAGTTATGAAGAGATTTTTCATTGTTCCCTCAAGGTTGAAATGGAGATCGGAGAATCTCAGTGGTCTTGTGGGCCCAGTGAAAAGAAGCAGAAAATGGAGAACAACATGGGGGGTTCAACGAAAAAAATCCCATGATAGAATGAATCCCAAATATTCTACTTGTAAAATTTGTCAGAAGAATCATCTAGTGAACTATCTAAAGGGAACCAGGAATTTTTTCAAATGTGGAAACTAGGACATCAGGCCGAGAATTGTAGAAGGGATATGAAAAATCCCACTAATGTTGAAGAAGAAAGGAAGGTTCAGATCAATGCTCAGCCAGTGGTGTAATGCCACAACTGCAAGGAGCATGGTAATTATGGAAAGAATTTCCCTAATCCAAGAGTTGTCTGAGAAAATCAACCAAATCCTACGAGGTAACAGGGGATTATTTTATCACAACTAATGATGTAGAGTCAGACAATGATGTGGTGATAGGTATGAAATTTATTCATTCAAGAATAGATATTGTACTATTTGATTTTGGTTCAATGCATTCTTTCATATCTTGTAAGTTTAGTAAAACTATTCAAACACCACCTCAAAATTCGAAATAAAATTTCTCTATTATAATATCGAATGGGGAAATTATTGCATCCATGGTCTATAGATCCTCCCCTATTAATGATTGTGTACTAAACATCCCTGTAAATATTTTCATACTTCCTTTAGTGGAGTTTGATGCTATGGATTGGTTATCTTTATACAAGGCCAACATCAACTATCGGGAAAGGGAGATCACTCTTCACATCTTGAAGCATTATCTAACTCTTTACAAGTGTAAGGAGAAAGATTAATCTCCTTTGGAATAGTGTCTCAAGTGTGGATCTTAATTCGTTATGAGAAATCATTTATAGAAAAAATGATTTATACAAAAGATAGAATCATTCTTGAAGACATGCCCATCATGAGGGATTACACTGATGTATTCCATGAATAGTTACATGGTCTTCCTCCTGGATGAGAGGTTGATTTCTCAATTGAACATATTCATGGATCTCTAACTTTATCAAAGTCTCCTTAAATAATGTCCACCTTAGAGCTAGAAGAGTTGAAGAAGCAGTTACAAGAGAATATGGAGATGGGTTTTATATGACTGAGTGCTTCACCGTGGGGTGTGATAGTCCCCTTATTCAAGATGAATGATTGATCAATTTTCCTCTGCATTGATAATCATGAGATAAATAAAATTAAAATAAAGAACAAGTACCCCCTTCCATGGATAGATAACTTGTTTGATCAGTTTTGTGGGGTCAATTGTGTAACAGCCCGAGATTTTATAAAAAAATAATCTTTTTAATTTCATTAATGTCTTGTGTTGTACACTACACCCAAAGGAGCTTGCTCAACATGCATCCTTGACTTGCCTTTCATTACACGCAATCGCGACCTTCCTCGATAGCGTGTGTATTATGCAATACCGAGTTTCACTAAACAACGATATGCTATTAAAATATTATTAAAACTAGTCGTTATGAATAGTAATAACCACCTTTTAAAATTTTAGAAATTTTATCCCTCAAAATGGACTTCATTTTTGGATTCGGAGTATCAAATTTAGCCTAAGGTGAAATTTTGGTACTTTACGGATAACTTTCATATTCTGATGAATAGTGAAAATAACTAAATTTTAATTAAAAACAACCTTTTTAATCAAAATAATTAATAGTGATAAATTATTAATTTGAGTGGTTTTAAAGTATATTTACAATATATTTTTACAATTTAATACAATATTTGTCATTGGATGTAATTTCACATTTAAACCAGTTATAAACAAGTATCAATCTTTTGATAATTATTATCTCTTAAAAACACGGCATTTGTTTTGACGACAGGAATTAATTTTTTAAATTAGTTAATCTAACTTATATGTTTTGAATTTGGTAAAATATACATCATTTTTGAGTTCATAATATCAAATATAGTTTAGGCCTAATTTTTGGTATTTTTCTAGAAACTATCATTTTTTGATGAATAGTGAAACCACTAAGTGGTAGTAAAAAAATGAATTTTTCATAAAAATTAATTTTACCGCTTCTGTGAGTGGAATTTCAAAAATCCGAGAGACGCGGTTGATTTCAGAAAGTAAAATGTGGTTCAATGAGATGAAAATAATATTTTGGTGAATAGTAACTTTTTACTTTTTTTACCACGGTTAAAAGTAAATAGGATAATTAAGGGTAAAAATGATATTATTATTACCCCAACACATGTACTAAATCTATTGGACAAGTGTAATTAGACCAGAAACAACCTTATAAATAAAATATGACCATTTAGGCCCACTTGGATTAGATTAGGACATTTATTATTAATTTATTTAAAGAAGGGTCAAAATAGTTAAAATCAATGTTTAATAACTAAATCATTTTTAATATAAGGTTATACTTAAGATAAATTCTAATATAAATATCCATTAGAAATCTAAAAAGATTTCCTACATAATGATAGTTTATTTGTAATTTTTAGACTTTAAATAATTTAATTTATTTATGACACAATGATGATGCAGTAATTACCATAATAGTGAAAAATTAGAATAATTGATATTATAAATACTTATATAAGTATAATTTGAGACTTTTTATGAATTAAACTAATTTTATAGGTTAATATGGCATGTTAGGATTAATTTAATTAACTTTTGTCGAAGTAATCATTCTGTTATGAGTTTCAAAAAAATCAACTATTGAATAGTGTCTAAATTGACATAAAATAGTTTTCAAAACAAATATTATATTATTAATTGTTATTTTATTCCTAAAAATATAAGGTTCGGCCAAATGACTTAGATAAGGATATATATATTAATTATAAACAACTTATGGGTTGCTTGGATGTATATGGTATGTTTATAAACTATATAATATAAAAATACAAAGTGACATGGTAAATGTCAATCTAATTAACTCAGAGTTAAAACTAAAAGATAAGGTTAATATAATGACCTAAACTTGTCTAAATTCTATTGGATGAGATGATTTCGACCCATGACCACCTTATCTTCTAAATAACTCAATTTGGAGCTATTTAAAACCGAACTTGACTTTATAATAAAATAATATTTTTAGTTATTCCAAAGGTGCCCCTCTCCTCCCTTATAAAATGGCACCTCCTCCCTCTCTTCCTCACACCACTTTGAGCCTTCAAGCTCCGCCAACCCCTGAAAATTATCTTCTCCACTTCCCTAGAAATATCCTAGAGGTTCTGGTCTTCCTCAAAGACCAATTTTAGTGCCCTAAAAGGAGATCTCAAAGAGGCACTTCAAAGAAGAGGTAATGTTCATTTACGATTCTTTTATCTTTATTTCTTCTTCCACTTCTGCTTCTTAGGTTGTTTCATTATGAAGTAATAACATAAGTATCACTCATATAATTATATGTTATTATAAGTATGAAACAACCCTATTTCACCATCTATCCATCCTACGGAAAACAAAATCACCGCGCGGGTACGTACGGAAGACCGTCTCCACGCCGTGGTGAAATCTATTTTCCACCACCACCTTACTTGGATGTCTATAATGATGTAAATAATAACTATATATGATTATTTTAAAGTGATATTTATTCTAAAATATTATACATACACTCCAACACAATTCAACGATCATGAGAATGATATCATCGCTCGTGCGTACGTACGGACTACCGTCTCCACGACGCGATGAGATTCATTCTCCACATTAACCATTCATGAATGATTATAAAGTATATATAATAAGTAATAATGAAATATATGACATAATAATGATACTGGATTTATGTATATATATATATATGTCATCTACTTAATTCCATTCAACTCAATAAGGAAAATAAAACAGCGTTCATGCGTACAAACGGTCTACCGTCTCTATGAATGGTGTATTTCTTTCCATTTACTGATCTATTATATATATGTATATTCTGAATATATATTATATATAAATCATGTTTTATATTCTGGAATTAATTAATCACGATCTAAGTAATCATATGAATAATTACAAGTCAAAACACAGACGACAAATGAAACGATTTTACCCAAAACGCTCTTTAACATGGAATTTACAAAAGAACGGGTAATATAAAGCCATAAGTGAACCATATATGATATCATAAAAATAAGTATGATTCTTTAATAAGTCAATAACATTATTTAAATCATTATACAGGAAGTTTCTGACACTTACGAGGAAAATCGGACCTAAGGTAAGGGAAATATCACAATCTCATTTTTATCCGAGATTGTTTATACTTTGGAATTTACTGGGATGTATTTAATCATCCACATACATGTTTCCTCAATATGTAATATTATTTCCATCCACCTACCATTGTTTAAATCGAATTTTACCCTTCGGTGAGTGTTTAGTAAAAGATATGAAAGGAATATTTCGTCATTTTTCGTACGAGGTACTTTTTTACTTTTCCAACAAAAGTACGAGAAGAATGTTTTTTTTAACTTATATGACATGAATAGATTTTTAAAACATTATTTCCAAGAATCTTCCTTTACAAGTTTTCTAGTTTATTTTTAATCAACTTATTTTAGTTTAGAATTGTATGACATGTTAAGAAAGGAAAAGTGTTTTTGAAGTAGAAAGAATATTTTCCTCAAGAATGGAGTTCAAGTGTTTTATCAAAATTATTTTCCATCTAAGATAATAAAGGGTTCTGTTTCTATCCCTATTATTACATGGATTTTATTATTTTGTGATGGAAATATTTTTATAAATTCTTTTATCCTATATGAATTGTTTTATGATGTCATGATGTTTAAGATTCCCATTTTTATTACATGGGTTATGCAATGATGTATGATTTATGATTTTGTGGCACACATAAGAATGGTATCATTATGAGATGGGTGGGACCTATATCTCCATCCAAGGAATTGGGTAAAGATTTTATATCTCATGAGATAGACATGGCTGGAATGGTAGGTTATACCGGTTCAGTGAAACATGACTGAAACAAGGGTGACTCGATTCAGAAATGGACTTTGTCCACTAAGATAGTCTTGGCAATGAGTCTTGACTAATAAGATATGATTCTCTATGATTATGTGTGTATTCCACAAAGTTTCATGTTTTAAGTTATGATTATTGGGATTTCATTTCACTGCTATGATTTATCCCATGTTATGAAATTATGCTCTCTTTTGCAGGTTAAGATTTCCAAAATGTTATGTTCTTATGAAAATGATGTGATTGATATTTCTTTTGTTTACCCTTACTGAGCATTTGAGCTCACCCTTTTATGTTTTCTTTTCCCCAGGATATAAAGAAAGGTTTAGGTAAAAAAAGGAAGGTATTTATGGGATATGTTGAAGATCTTTCACCACGATTAGAAGATTATATTCCGAGTTTTCAAAGACACTAAACTATTACGATCCTTGTGTGTGTGTTTTTGTTATGTACTAAGTATTCCACAAAAGTAATGTAATGTCCATGTACGTCAAGCTTCGGGTCTCTACAGTTGGTATTAGAGGAAAAGTTTAGTCAACCTTTGGAAACTAGGATGAGAAAACGTTAGTGAGATCCCTAGAGATATTTCTAAGGTATGTCTAGGGATGTCCCTAAGGATAAGTATACGTATAGGATATAGTCCTAGAACTATGGTAACGATATTAGATTAAACCAAAGATGTTAGATATTGATGTTAATCCCCCTTTATTATGATTTTTTCCTCCCACACTATTCTTTTTGGGTTTTAGAAAATGGATGGAAACAAGATGATTCACGATAATGGAGGATATGATGGACAATGGAATGATATTCTTCATAAGCAACCAAATGAAATGGGATTTGGAAGTCCAAACATCATTATTATGCCGAATCATCAATCTCATAATATGATCAATAAAGTAAAATTTGGTAAGTTTCCTGACTCGGATAATAAGAGAAAGATGGAGTTTCATGATGATCATAGAGGAAAGAAAGTTCAATTTCCCCTATGTAAATCATGTGGGAATATGCATCAAGGAGAATGTTTCAAAGGAACTGGAAGATGCTTTGGGGGTGGAAAAGAAGGACACAAAGCCAGTAAGTGCAAAGGAAAAGGTTCAATTAACACCAGGGATGAGGATAATGGTATTGCTACGACATCAACAATGGTTAAATGTTTTAAATGTGGAATGTACGGGCATTACGCAAACCAATGACCTAAGTGAAAGTCTCATGAAGAGAACTAGTATGGTCGTATGGGTAGTATTTATGTGGATGATGATGAAGAGACTACAAATGATATGTGAGATGAAAGAATTGTTGAATCTCGGTCAATGGTTTAAGAATGTAGTGGAATGATTACATGTTTATCATGTGTAATGTTGTATAAGTAATCTCATGGTACTATGGAATAAAGAGACATCTAAGGATTGTTACACTATTGTCTTTCCTTAAGTTTTGAAAGTTTATGATTAATTGTACCAGTAACCATGAAAGGTTATTCAGATATTTTTGGAAAGCAGATGATATGCGCATATTGAAGGGATAAGGAGAAAATGAAATGTTTGACAGTATTCATGAGCTCATGATTGATATAATGACTAAGTGATATCATGGTTTGAGGATATAGAATTTTGAGTATTTTTGTATGTGGAAAGTGTTAACTTTTAACTTCATTCATGTTTTCACTAAGGTTCAATGGATATTCATTCTTCAAGATAATACATGATTAAGGTATTCACATGTTTGTAATTTGACCAACAAGATATATCTTATGATATATGGGGGATAAATGATGGCATTCACGTGATCATTTTCTTTATACTATGAGCTTGGACCGAATTATTTTAGATAATCCTAAAGATTGGAATGGATTATGTTAACCATAAGCTAGTATTGTTTAAGGATAGAACTTTTTTTGATATTATTTATGTGATGTTATAGTAATGTAGTTTTAGAAAAAGGACAACCTGCAGGACGGGCGACAGCCCATCGCGTCGGACAAGGCTGTGGGAATCGAACCCACAACCGAAGTGCGACTGGCCTTTATCGTCTACCACTGGCCTATAGGAAGACCCTGTTTAGTTGAAACTAGTTTTGTTATATTAAGCAGTATGATATATGAAGTATAAGTCCATTTTAGGAACCATATATGATTAGTCTCACTATAGATGGACTTATGTATTTTTTGATAACTTTTCCAACCTTTTGTTTGAGACAGATGGAATGACCCATCATTATATCACATGATCTGCTAACACATCACGAATGACAAATTCAACTTCATTTATTTAAGAGATGAAGTGGAAATTGTCCAAAGAACGACAAACGGAGAGACTATACCAAAATGATGAAAGTATTTCTTCTAATTCCAATTTCATCAACTTTAGGGAAATGATCTTGAAAACCAAAAATGTTGTCCTAGTGATCTTATATATGATGAATCAGATGGTACCTTAGATCGTCACAAATTTATGGCTTTGTGATTATTGGCTTTTCCATAGCCATGTTCTCTACCACTCTCCATCAGAACATGATGGTTAGATTTCTCTTCCATATCCATATTTTCACCTATGTGGAAACCCAGTGATTCGTTTATTTGGGTAATTGTTACATTTCATACTTTAGTTTATAAAGCCAAGTTTTGGTATTCCTTTTTACGATGTGGGTTTCTATTAAAGAAACTTTTGAGTAGTAAACCATTTATAACCCCGAAGAATTTCGAGGGCGAAATTCATTTTAAGGGGGGTAGAATGTAACAGCCTGAGATTTTATAAAAAAATATTCTTTTTAATTTCATTAATGTCTTGTGTTGTACGCTACACCAAAAGGATCTTTCTCAACACATATCCTTGACTTGCCTTGAATTACACGCAATCACAACCTTCCTCGATAGCGTGTGTAGTACGCAATACCGAGTTTCACTAAACAATGATATACTATTAAAATATTATTAAAACTAGCCGTTATGAATAGTAATAACCACCTTTTAAAATTTTAGAAATTTTATCTCTCAAAATGGACTTCATTTTTGGATTCGGGGTATTGAATTTAGCCTAAGGTGAAATTTTGGTACTTTACGGATAACTTTCATATTCTGATGAATAGTGAAAATTACTAAATTTTAATTAAAAACAACCTTTTTAATCGAAATAATTAATAGTGATAAATTATTAATTTGAGTGGTTTTAAAGTATATTTAGAATATATTTTTACAATTTAATACAATATTGGTCATTGGATGTAATTTCACATTTAAACCAGTTATAAACAAGTATCAATCTTTTGATAGTTATTATCTTTTACAAACACGCCATTTGTTTTGACGACGGGAATTAATTTTTTAAATTAGTTAATCTAACTGATATGTTTTGAATTTGGTAAAATAGACATCTTTTTTGAGTTCATAACATCAAATATAGTTTAGTCCAAATTTTTGGTATTTTTCTGGAAACTTTCATTTTTTTGATGAATAGTGAAACCACTAAGTGGTAGTAAAAAAAATCAATTTTTCATAAAACTTAATTTTACTGCTTCTATGAGTGGAATTTCAAAAATCCGAGAGACACGGTTGATGTCAGTAAGTAAAATGTGGTTCAATGAGATGAAAATAAATTTTTCGGTGAATAGTAACTTTTTACTTTTTTTTACCACGGTTAAAAGTAAATAGGGTAATTAAGGGTAAAAATGATATTATTATTACCCTAACACATGTCCTAATTCTATTGGACAAGTTTAATTTGACCAAAAAAACCTTAGGAATAAAATATGACCATTTAGGCCCACTTGGATTAGATTAGGACATTTATTATTAATTTATTTAAAGAAGGGTTAAAATAGTTAAAATCAAAGTTTAATAACTAAATCATTTTTAATATAAGGTTATACATAAGATAAATTCTACTATAAATATTCATTAGAAATATAAAAAGATTTCCTACATAATTATAGTTTATTTGTAATTTTTAGACTTTAAATAATTTAATTTATTTATGACACAATGATGATGCAGTAATTACCATAATATTGAAAAATTAGAATAATTGATATTATAAATACCTAAATAAGTATAATTTTAGACTTTATATGAATTAAAATAATTTTCTAGGTTAATATGACATGTTAGGATTAATTTAATTAACTTTTGTCGAAGTAATCATTTTGTTATGAGTTTCAAAAAAAATCAACTATTGAATAGTGTCTAAATTCACATAAAATAGTTTTTAAAACAAATATTATATTATTAATTGTTATTTTATTCCTAAAAATATAAGGATCGGCCAAATGACTTAGATAATGTTATATATATTAATAATAAACAACTTGGGGGTCGCTTGGATGTATATGGTATGTTTATTAACTATATAATATAAAAATACAAAGTGACATGGTAAATGTCAATCTAATTAACTAAGAGTTAAAACTAAAAGATAAGGTTAATATAATGACCTAATCTTGTCTAAATTCTATTGAATGAGAGGATTTAGACCCATCACCACCTTATCTTATAAATAACTCAATTTGGAGCTATTTAAAACTGAACTTGACTTTATAATAAAATAATATGTTTAGTTATTCCAAAGGTGACCCTCTCCACCCTTATAAAAGGGCACCTCCTCCCTCTCTTCCTCACACCACTTTGAGCATTAAAGCTCGGCCAAACCCTGCAAAATTCTCTTCTCCACTTCCCTAGAAATATCCTAGAGGTTCTGGTCTTCCTCAAAGACCAATTTTAGTGCCCTAAAAGGAGATCTCAAAGAGGCACTTCAAAGAAGAGGTAATGTCCATTACCAATTCTTTTATCTTTATTTATTCTTCCACTTCTTCTTCTTAGGTTGTTTCATTATGAAGTAATAACATCAGTATCACTAATATACTAATATGTTATTATAAGTATGAAATAAACCTATTTCACCATCTATCCATCCTATGGAAAACGATCTCACCGCGCGTGCGTACGTACGGAATACCGTCTCCACGCCGTGGTGAAATCTATTTTCCACCACCACCTTACTTGGATGGGTATAATGATGTAAATAATAACTATATATGATTATTTTAAATTGATATTGATTCTGAAATAGTATACATACAATCCAATACAATTCCACGATCATGAGAACGATATCATCGCTCGTGCGTACGTACGGACTACCGTCTCCGCGACGCGATGAGATTCATTCTCCACATTAACCATTCATGAATGATTATAAAGTATATATAATAACTAATAATGAAATATATGACATAATAATGATACTCGATTTATGTGTATATATATATGTATGTCATCTACTTAATTCCATTCAACTCAATAATGAAAAGAAAACAGCGTTCATGCGTACGAACGGTCTATCGTCTCTATGAACGGTGTATTTCTTTCCATTTACTGATCTATTATATATATGTATATTCTGAATATATATTATATATCAATCATGTTTTATATTCTGGAATTAAATAATCATGATCTAAGTAATCATATGAATAATTACAGGTCAAAACACGGACGACAAATGAAACGATTTTACCCAAAACGCTCTTTAACATGGAATTTACAAAAGAACGGGTAATATAAAGCCATAAGTGAACCATATATGATATCATAAAAATAAGTATGATTCTGTAATAAGTCAATAACATTATTTAAATCATTATACCGGAAGGTTCGAACACTTATGAGGCAAATCGGACCTAAGGTAACGGAAATATCGCAATCTCATTTTTATCCGAGATTGTTTATACTTTGGAATTTACTGGGATGTATTTTATCATCCACATCCATGTTTCCTCAATATGTAATATTATTTCCATCCACCTACAATTCTTTAAATTCAAATTTACCCTTCAGTGAGTTTGTAGTAAAAGATATGAAAGGAATCTTTTTTCGTTTTTCGTACGAGGTACTTTTTGACTTTTCCGACAAAAGTACGAGAAGAATGTTTTTTTAACTTATACGACATGAATGGATTTTTAAAACATTATTTCCAAGAATCTTCCTTTACCAGTTTACAAGTTTATTTTTAATCAACTTCTTTTAGTTTAGAATTGTATGACATGTTAGGAAAGGAAAAGTGTTTTTAAATTACAAAGAATATTTTCCTCAACAATGGATTTCAAGTGTTTTATCAAAATTATTTTCCATCTAAGATAATAAAGGGTTCTGTTTCTATCCCTATTATTACATGGATTTGATTATGTTGTGATGGAAATATTTTTATGAATTCCTTTATCCTATATGAATTGTTTTATGATGTCATGATGTTTAAGATTCCCATTTTTATTACATGGGTTATGCAATGATGTAAGATTTATGATTTTGTGGCACACATAAGAATGGTATCATTATGAGATGGGTGGGACCTATATCTCCCTCCAATGCGTTGGGTAAAGATTTTATATCTCATGAGATAGACATATCTGGAATGGTAGGTTATACCGGTTCAGTGAAACAGGACTGAAACGAGGGTGACTCGGTTCAGAAATGGACTTTGTCCACTAAGATAGTCTTGGCAATGAGACTTGACTAGTAAGATATGATTATCTATGATTATGTGTGTATGCCACAAAGTTTCATGTTTTAAGTTATGATTATTGGGATTTCATTTCACTACTATGATTTATCCCATGTTATGAAATTATGCTCTCTTTTGCAGGTTAAGATTTCCAAAATGTTATGTTCTTAGGAAAATGATGTGATTGATATTTCTTTTGTTTACCCTTACTAAGCATTTGAGCTCACCCATTTATGTTTCCTTTTCCCCAGGATATAAAGAAAGGTTTTAGGTAAAAAAAAAGAAAGATCTTTATGGGAGATGTTGAATATCTTTCACCACGATTAGAAGATTATATTCCGAGTTTCCAAAGACACTAAACTATTACAATCCTTGTGTGTGTGTTTTTGTTATGTACTAAGTATTCAGCAAAAGTAATGTAATGTCCATGTACGTCAAGCTTCGGGTCTCTACAAATTGTTTCTCTAAGGTGTACCTTTGGTTTGGATATCACCAATTAAAATTAAGGAAGTAAGATATTCCCTTGTTTACCTTTTGAACGCTGTATGGACACAATGAGTTCATAATGATGCCCTTCGGACTCACTAATGTTCCCAAAATTTTCATGTATTTAATTAATAGAGTCTTTAGAGATTACCTCGGCAAATATTTGGTAGTCTTTATTGATGATATTTGGATATACTCCAAGGGAAAGGAGGAACATGAGGAGCATTTGAATACTGTGTTAAAAACATTGTGAAGGGAGAATATGTATGCAAAGTACATTAAATGTGATTTTTGGATTAAGGAAGTATCATTATTGGGGAATGTTATCACCAAAAAAGGGATATTTGTGGACCCTTCTAAGACAAAGGTTATTGAAGAGTGGCCCATTCCAACATCTATAACGGGGATCCACGTCTTTTTGGGTCTATCCGGGTATTATCGACAATTTTTGAAGAATGTTTCATTATTTTCAAACCCAATGGACATGATGACATGGAAGGGAGTAATGTTTTTCTTGACTCGGGAATGTGAAAACTGTTTTAAGGAGTTTAAAAAGACACTAATCACTACACCAGTACTCACTCTCCCAGCAAGTGGATAAATTTTTGTTGTGTATGTTGATTATTTTAATAAGGGCTTAGGTTGTGTGCTGATGAAAAATGATAAATTGATAGCATATGCCTCAAGGAAACTCAAAATCAATGAGAAAAACTATCCCACGCATGATCTGGAGTTAGATACTGTGATCTTTGCTTTGAAAATATGGTGGAATTATCTCTATAGAGAGAAGTGTGAGATATATATAGATCAAAAGAGCCTGAAATATATATTCACACACAATGACATTAATATGTTCCAGAAAATATAGATAGATATTGTCAATTATTATGATTTCTCAATCCACTACCATCCTGGTAAGGCAAACAAGGTGGCAGATTCTCTAAGTAGAAAGGATCATGTAACTTTATCAATGATAATAATTGAAAAGAATCTGATATTCTTATATTTTTAGAGTGTGGAAATGGGAATCATTAAGGGAGGAACATCATCAATCCTTTCTCAAATTATTGCTCAACCATCTCTCATGGAGAAAATAAAGGATGCTCAAAGAAAAGATGTGAAAATTCAGAAAACGGTGGAATCTATCAGAAATGGGAAATCCTTAGATTTCAAAATTGATGAGGAATGATTTTTATGATTTGGATCACAATTATGTGTACCATCTAATATAGAGATAAAGAAGTATGTTTTGAATGACATGCATATCTCAACCTTCTCTATTCACCCAGGGAGCACAATGATGTGTTGAGATCCCTGAGAAAACTTCTGGTGGGACAATATGAAAAGGGAGATTACTAAATATACATAAAAGTTCCAAGTATTTAAACATGTAAAGGTTGAAAGACATATTATAAGGGGATGATGCAACCACTTCCCATACGAACATGGAACTTGGAGAACAACACCATGGAATTTCTAACTGGACTTCCAAGGACATCCAAAAGAAACAAAGCTATATGGGTCATTGTGGATCATCTTATAAAGACAGATCACTTTATTGTTATTTGAGAGGAATTGTCATTGGATCCACTTGCATGGATATATATCAAATAAGTGGTAAGGTTTCATGGAGTACAACTATCTATTATATCAGCTCAATATCCGAGATTCACCTCGATGTTCTGGAAAAGTCTCCAACATGCTCTAAGCACCGAACTAAACTTCAATATAGCCAATCATCCTCAATTTGATGGACAATCTAAGAGGACTATTCAAAAACTAGAAGATATGATAAAATCAGGTTCTTTTGACTTCAAAGGAGGTTGGTACCAACATATTCCACTAGTTTAATTCTCCTACAATAATAGTTTCCACTCGGGCATCTGAATGGAACCATATAAAGCCCTTTATGGGAAAAGGTGCATAACACTGGAATGTTGGGATGAAGTCGGTGAGTGTATTCTTCTAAGACCTGAAATGGTTGATGAAATGATGAAGATAGTGAAAACCATTTAGTATCATATCAAGGAATCCCAAATTAGACAGAAGAGTTATGCATATAATCGTCAAAGAGACCTTGAGATCAAATTTGGAGACATGGTATTTCTCTGCATATCTCCATAGAAGAAGGTCATGAGTTTTGGGAAGAAATAGAAGCTAAGACCAAGGTACATCGGCCCCTAAAAGATCTTGGATCGATTCGGAGCTTTGCCCTATCGACTAGCACTTCCACCTACCATGTCCAAATTACATGATGTATTTCATTTATTTTTCTTTAGGAAGTACATACCAGACTCTTCACATGTACTCTCTTCAGAGGTAGTATAGTTGGAGGATGATCTTTCTTATGAGTAGAAGCCATAGAAGATCTTGGATCGTTGAGATAAAGTTCAACATAACAAGACTACTCACCTGGTTAAGGTACTATGGTGGAACCATAAGTATGAAGAGGCGACATGGGAACTAGAGGAAGCAATGAAGGAAAATTATATGCACCTGTTTATAGCCTAGAATGAAAAATGGAATTTTGAGGGTTAAATTTATTAAGGGGGAAGAATGTAACGACCCAATGTTTTATCAATGGAAATTCATTTATTATAAAATTTTATATAATCACATGAAATCACAACATAATGAACTATTAAGTACTATATGACCTTTAAACATAAGTGTGTCACTTATGTGTATTGAATTTCAAAAAACGGTCATTTACAGTTGTGATCAATAAGTTATTTGGATTCTGATAAGATAAAATTATTTTTTTGATGAATGGTATCATACCCTTATGAATAGTAACATACCTTTATGAATAGTAATGAATAGTAATCAGCCAAAAAAATTTGAAACTTCACCCATGAATGTATAAATACAATTTAGACATCTTAAATGTGAAAGAAAATCATAGTATATGAATTAGTATTTTTGTATGTCATAAATATTTTTATTAACAATTTTATGATTAATTTAAAAATATAAAATGGAACTTTATTTTCATATAATGAAATCATAAATGGTTACTTTATTGTATGATGGTTATAAGATAATTTTATTGGACCTTGATTAATTTTTCAAGGTGTTATAAAACGAGTTATAGTTTTAATGTTGTTTTTGTTGAATAAATTATGATTTTATTTAAAAAATAAATAGAAAATTATTTGAAAATTAGTTTTAAAAAATGGAGTACCATTTTTAATTTTACACCTCGAAAATTTTTTAGGGTGAATTTTTGGGATTTTTATAAAATACTTGAATTTTTCATGAATAGTAAAAATACAGTTTTGAGTTTTCAGTATGTTTAATGACATCATAATGATGTAAAAATTAAAATAAAATTATGGTAGACTTTTTTATAGTAAAATAATTTATTAGGTGACCCAAGAGGCTAATACCATGGGAAAATTCCATGGTAAATCCCATGGTTTTGAAAAAAATACACTAATGAGGTTTCCTTCGAAATTTATAAAAAACTATATCTCTTTTACTATAAATACCCACTCTTTCATTCATTTTCTTGCATCCCATATCCATCATCCATAACTATATGGTGGTTTTACCTCCCTAGTATCCATCCTAAGGTTTCATCAAGCCCCCAATGTCCCAACCTTCATGTTTTAGGAGTTACTTCACAAGGTAAGGGAACCTTTTACCCTCCTCTTTTAGTCAACACTTCTTTTATGTTATCTCCTTTAATTTACATTTTCATATGTTGGGGTTTGATATTATTTATCCATAGTACTGTACTTTTGATTTCCATATGATAATATACCCTTTTTCCTCTCATAAATTCATTTTACGAAATTTTAAGCGACGTTGTTAGGCTGCCGAAGTTTCATAATGGATCTCTCAACTTTTGTTTCGTTATGAAGTTCATTTCATTTAATTTTTTGTTACTCACCTCCATTCATTAAAATGTTGTGATGAATAAAGTAACATAAATTTACTATAATTTTTTCTATGAAAAAGGAATAATTTTTCATCATCTCTCCTTTCCCTTTCATTAATACTAATAATTAAAACACCATCCAAGATGTGCTAATTTACCACTTTCAAGGACGATTGGTTTTCAATTTATGTTACCATCTTCAATTCTAGTCATGAAACCATTTTCATGGTTTAACAAAACCATAATATATGTATTATATCTAATACATGATTTTGGAATCTTTTTCTACTCATGGTTTTGACTTATAATTCCAAATGAGTTTGTTGTGTTCAAAAAAACACCAATTAAACCAAAAGGATATCACTAATGTTGTACATAATGATTAATCATCACTCCAAGTAAAAAACTGAAATTTACAAAATATTAACATTATTTTTACTAAATAATATAATATAACTCCAATTCTATACAACCATCCCCATTTTACATGATTCTCTAAAGATGAATACAATTTAACCAACCATTAGAATCAAAGAAAACAAACGGTCTTGAACAATGAAATTGAACCTCATAACCAATCAAAAATGTTATGAATGAACTCAAAAAATTTGTTCTAAATAATTTTCATATATAATATTTTATATAATTTTTAAATAAAAAACCTAATTTGATTATTTTGGTCATTAATATGGAGTGGAGAACACCATCATACTTGAGATAAGAGATTCTACCTAAACCACTATTTTTTTCAGGTTTCTCCAAAGATCATTTTACCCAAATGAAGTTTTACTTTATTTTTATATTCAATATATATATATTTTATATATTCTCCAAACTCATTCTACAAGAACCATCACTCATTATCTTTTGAGGATATACATGCTTTTAAGTGATTCCCTTCTTAATTCTTCCTGATAGGAAAACCAATTTTGAGGGAACATCCCGAATTCTTACCCAATTTCATGTGCACTATATCCTGAATTTTAATCCACCATTTTATTTATAATATCAATATTATTATTATGAAAACCTTCTTGTTTCACTTCTAGTTTTATATAAATGATTATTTCCTTTTTGATTTTAAATTCTCTTAAGTATTTATTTTATAACCGTACTAAAATGTTTTAATTCTAGGATTTTTTAAATACACTTATTTCATTTTTTTCACTTCTGTTTTACATCCCTTACAATGATATATTTCTATTTTACCTTATTAATGTCCATGTATGTTTTATTTCCTTTTTCTCATGGAAACTTTTATGATACGCCCATTCATTATTCTTTATGACATGAATGTGCACATTTCTCTGCATGGGTTCTCATATTTTGAAATATGATTGATTATGTATGATTATTTATGTGGCAATCATATTCATGAACATGTTAAGGTGGGAGTGCCCAGATTTCACTCCAATGCATTGGGTAATGTTATGTCTCATGAGATGTTATGTGTGACGGTCTTGGTGGTTATCCTTGGCTTGTGCTACTATGTTAAACAATCATGGTAGTTAGCCTTGACTCGTACTAAAGTCATGTTTTATGTTGCTTCCATGTTACTATGATTACATAGTTATGTGGTCCCATGTTTATATGTTATTATTCCATATGTTACATGATTTTTTTTATCATTATTCCATAATTTATAACCCATGTGATAAAGAATTATTATTATGTATACCCCCTTACTGGGATTTTTAGCACATCAATTTGTTCATATGTTCCTAAGGGTATCCTATGCAGATGTATAAGCACAATGGAAGATATGAGGTCATTTTGGAGTATATATAAAATGTTGTTTTTATAATGTTAGATTGTGTACCTAGTCTTCCAAGACACTAGACATTATAATCCTTGGCTTGTACTCGTATTTATAATTATTCTTAAACCCATGTAATGTTATGTGAAAAAGGATAGGGTTGCTATATATATTCACTGATAGTTAGGCATAGATATTTTAAAGGATGCCTACAAGGATTCATCTCACACCTTATTTGGTTCAAGCTATTAGACCCAAATAGATTATATGATTGTAGGTATAGATAAGGTAAAACACCCTTATTCATTAGGTACATGATTGATATTAAAGATGGGGAGCATGAGACCAAGCTAAGGCCTGCGATGCTATTGGAGTTTACTTGTTTATTTTGTACTTTGGTTTCTATATTTCTTTCGAACATTGTGACTTGATTGACTATTTTATATGATACATATTTCATTCATCAAATATATATATATATATATATATATATATATATTGTGTCTTATATTGGATTTACTTTTAGTCTTCTACTGTTATTACTATTTGGTATTATTGTTTCTGTTATTGTTTACTATTTCTTTTTCCACTATGCAGACTCTTCCAATGAGGGAATAGTTTCACAAATATTACACCTTGTCCCTCGCTTCTAGTTAAAATCATATAGAGTTTGGTAAAATTTGGTTGAGTTTATGTGACCAACTAGTTTTGGGGCACCGTTGGGCGGCACCCAAATCTGGGATGTTATATAAACATCTATACACCTAATAATAATTGATTGCCTGTGATTACTTCATAGGAATTAGAAATGACTCATTATAAATATTTATTTTCTATAGTCTCCTTTTATGAATCATTGATGATGTATAATAACAATTTATTACCTAGGACCGCCTCTTAGGAATTGGAGATGAATCATGATCACTATTGATTACCTTGGATCGCCTCATATGAATCACCAATGATGCTTAATGACTATTGATTCCATAAGGTAACCTACTACGAATTAAAGAGGAGGCTTGATGACTATATAATGACAATTATGTCACTTAGGGTTCAGATGGTGAGTCTAATATCTATGAATCTCTTAGGATAACCTCTTTGGAATTAGTTTTTTAAAAAGGTGGTGACATGAATTGGCTTCCCAATTCATGCCCCCATAGGAATTTATTAAAATCAAAATGTAGCATTACAAACACGAGTTGTAAAGAACTTACACCAGTGGGGAGTTATCAGGAAAACAAGGAAGGTAGATCAAACCTGCCAAATTCAAAAATTAAATACTGTAAAAAAGTTGGTAGCATAACCTTCCCTCAAACAAGTAGGTGTGTCATCCATCTCTAGCTTACCTTACCCTTCAAATCCAAAGGATGGCCTTCCTTGAGCACCTCATTAAATTCCTCAGCAAATTAGAAAATACATCAGAAAACAGATTGTTAAAAAAAATACCAATCCATGTAAATAGATTGTGGAGCAGTTAAGTAGCACTACTCAGCATGGAGAAAAAGCCAGCAGCAAGTCCAGAAATCAGCAATACAAGAGCGAAGCAACTGAAGAAGAAAAAAAGGTATGTTGTCTCCAAACATCATATAGTTAAACCATATCATATGCAGACCGAAATCAACCTCACATAAAGAATAATATCCATCCAAAGTATATCATGATCAAGAAGATATTTAGATGACAGCCTGGAACAAAATCCAGTCAGAATTTAGCTAGCACCACTCAGCTGAACTTCAAAACCCAAAACAGGATTCAGTGCATTAAAAAATCCAAATCTGGAACAACAAGAGAAGGAGACCAACTTGAAAGGGGAAGATCTTCTCAAACTATAAAACAATCATCAATCCATACAGAATCATACTAGCAAAAATCCCACGGATTCATCTTCAAACCAAGATCCAACACGAAAAGAAAAAAATATCCAAGGGCCAATTGAAGAACAAGTGTACCAAACTCATGAACCAGCCCAAACATAGGTGATTCATCTCATAGAGTCAAAAACAATCAAATGATTAAGATATCCAGTCCAAAATGAAATAAAGTTAGAAATAACCAGACAAATCAGAAGTATCTGAAAATCTAAAAAATCATAGAAAAGAATTGTGATAAAATAGCTGCAACCGCATTCCAAGGAGACTAAAATTACATCATAGATTTAAAAAGGACAACAATGGAGTCAATAAGAATAAATAGATATCTTCATCCTTTTGTTGAAAATGAAACGTTTTATGTTGAGATATTGTTCAGTAGAGATCACACCCTTTTGAAGTTCTTGTTGGGAAATTTCTTGTTGCATTTTCATATGGTTGTTCCAATCCTGGATCTCTTGCTCTGTGAAATGCTGAGAGAAGTAATATAAAAGGATGTTTGAGTAATTAATCAGAGGTTTTTCTTGCACTTTTTTAGTATATTCCATCTTGGAAGAATCCAATGATCTAGTAATAATGGTCCTTTCTGTATTTGAATAATCTCTACATCTTATTGTTTTCTTCAGATTTGGAGTGTTAAATCCTTCCGCATCCACCATAGGTTTTTTTCCTTTCTTGTCCATATACTTTAAATAGGAATCCTTAGTTTGGATAGTTTTATCCTCTTTGTCAACTGAGGAGTCACTGGAATCTGAAGCATTAATACGATCCTTACGTTCATCCTTTTGAGACTTTATGTGATCCTTCTTTTCTTCAAGATTAATTGAATCAGGGCAATCTATTTCCCTATTTTCATTTGAGTGAGAGGGATGATGCTTAATGGGTTCTTCCTTAGTGAGGGGAGGGACAGCATTTCTGTCAAGGAAGGAGGTTATGAAATCTGAAATTTGATCCTTAGGGGTTTGGGTTTGATCCAATCCAATCTTATTTTCAATGTCTTCCTTTTTATAGTTATTAGAAGGGACATATTTGGTACTCTTTTCAATCCAAGTGGGATTCCAAATCTTAGGTAAAACATTACTTTTACCAAAATTGTTAGTTGGATGGCCAAGTCTAAGGAATTTTTTCCAATAATCAGGCTGCCTCTCATAGAAAATCTCATGAGAGAAACCAAGTTCACTACTTTGAGCATTTCACATGTCCATACACTACATTTTCGTTTTTTACACGACTTCATCAATTGTTCCCTACTATGTTGTACTCACTCCATGATCATGAGACTATGGCACTTGGGTACCTGATAATCACTCAATATTCATATATTCAGGTTGGGAAGATGCATTATATTAGATCTTTTAGCTATAGAGCTTGAACAGAGTCAAGAGATGGATAAAGTACCAGTCAGGAATTTAGTAGATCTTTATGAATTTTATTACTTTTTATATTTCTTTATGATCATATCAAGGGGTGACCATTTATTGAGTGTTGATATGATCATGATCTTTTATAAATATATGATTTTTCATTAATTTATTATTTATGATTCTTATTTATTGATTAGTATCCATCTATTAATTCATTATACATGATTTTTTATTATTTTTCTATTATTTCAAACTTTGATTGGGGGTATAGTCTCTCATCAG
The DNA here is from genome assembly GCA_963277665.1 of Viscum album. Taxonomy (NCBI): domain Eukaryota; kingdom Viridiplantae; phylum Streptophyta; class Magnoliopsida; order Santalales; family Viscaceae; genus Viscum; species Viscum album. The sequence goes on from OY728153.1 coordinate 1,661,528,706, forward strand.
TAATGATTTAGGCCTCCTCTCTAGTCAAAAACCAAAATCATAAAGAGATGGGTTCCTAAGGTCATATAGAGACCTTGGTATCTTACTATAGAGTGAGATGAGTTAGTGAAGTTACAATGGTATATTTCATGTTTCCATGATGATCATTTAGAGGATGTATGTTCTTATATCATGCCATATGATAAATACTTATGACTCTATATTCTTTTTAGTCTAATATTTATCCATTTTTAATGTTTTATCTCATGGATTTTGATCTAAAATTTATTAGGAATAATTTTTATATGTTATATTCCTTAACCAATATTATATTATCCTACATAAATTTCCATCTTATGTCCATTTATTTCCCCAACTATTATATCTTTTTTTTTACCCTTATTGAACATTTCCAATCACCCATTTATTATGTTTCTATTCCCCTAAATATAAGGAAAATTATATCAAATGATATGTTGAGAAGGGGGTCTAGAGTGGTGTGACTATGGAGAAATGGTTTATAAGTTATAGAATATGATATATATATATATATAGATATAGATATCTAATATCAAATGATATTGAACATATAGGATATGGGGTTTGATTTGTTGTGATATGTATTGAATATTTCTATGTATGTTTTTTATAGTGGTATAATCTCACATGGTATCAAGGATATGGTATAGAGTGTTTTTTATCATTATATTTGAAATTGTGGGTCTATAGGGGCATTAGTTGGTATCAAAACTAGTGTGCATGTATTCTTGGCTCAGAATCCAGATTTTTTGGTCTGGATGTCCATAATTGGTATTAGATCATTGTATTGTTTTTTTATATTATTTTATGAAGAATAAGAAGAAATAACTTAAGAAATTATAAGTGAATTAGGATAAAAATAAAATGTAATGGTTTTAATGATGGTGTAATAATTTAGAACATTTAAATATTAATTTACCTTATCATATGATAGCTTAAAATTATTATTATTTCTTGATACTCATAATAGTCTATTCTAACTTTGAGTTAATGGATCTAACTTGGAGTAACTAAGTAAGAAATTGTTTCAATGGGATATATAATGATTTTCCTAATGAAAATCCAAATGGTATTGGATATATTGTTGAAAGTAAATATTTATTTTTTACCCATAAATCTCATGTTATGATTTACAACATGACCCCTTAAAAACTCTCAAATTCACCAAATTATAGAAAATTTTAGTCTCGTGGTTGTTTAAGTGGTAAAGTTTAATGAATGAATGAATATTCAAGTTCTGACATGTCAAAAATAATGTTAGAATAACCCTAAGAAATGCATCAAAGGAACTAAAATATGTTTTATGTAAGGTTAATAAAGACATAAATAAATATACATATAAAAGAAAATAAAGATAAAAATTATGTAGATGGAGGTAAATAAATTTATTCTTATGGTACCACTAACAATTCATTGTTTTTTATGTAATTATGTATGACACAATGAGAAAACTACACTATGCTAAGGGTTAATGAGGAAAAATAAAGTTGAAAACATCTTAAGATAAGGGAGAAATGGGAACACCAATCCCAACCACTGATGTGTTTCCTGAGAAAAAAGTTATTGTAAGGTATACTCATCATTAAATCAAGAATTGAAATTTCCTATTTTATTATTTTCCTACCTACTCTCTTATATTTATAATTTTTACTAAGATAATCTATTATTATATACAAAATTATTTGAGAAAACGCATATTGGTTTGATTTTTTCACCACATGTCTGTGACTCCCATATAAAAAATATTATTGGGATTTTGATTCCTATAAATCTTATTATACTCCCAATGGTGGAAGTTTATGCCATTTTGGGAATTTATTAGCTTCTTATATATAGATCACATTTTAATTACTAGAATGAAACTACATTTTATATCCAAAATCAACTATTGATCATCTATCAGTGCAAGACTGAATATGAACTCCAAATGGGAATTATATCCATTATATGGGTTTTAATACCTTATAATGAGGGGTATGTAACACAAACTATTTGGTAGAGACTCATTATTGGGTATATTCATAATATGAAGGAGAATATGAGTTTTCAAGATTTATATAAAATAGTGACGTTGATAGATCATTATAAATTATATCTTGAGTCATTTCTATCATATGGATACACTTATCTATTTTTTCTTGTGAGTGATAATTCAAATTGTGAAGAAATAATTTTTTAAGGGGGAATTTACAACCCTGGATTCAATGAAACATTTTCCTTCCCTGAAATATATAAATATTATTCATAAATATGTTTTCTTATTATTTATAATGAATTAAACTTGAGTAAAAAAATAATTGAAAGATATTAATCAAAAATAATTTTATTCATTAATAAAAGAACATTACAACATAAATACATTAAAACATGAATTACATAGAAAGGATTATTACATACCTGGATGATTACATCCCATACAAGTGAATAAATTAAAATTGAAAAATAAATTGAATTAAATAGAATCCTTAGAACTATGAAATCATTGAGATCATCTTTACTAATGAGAATCTACATTAGTAAAACTAAACCTATATTGAAAGAAAAAACTATGAGTGTATAAATCATTTTGTAAAACCCTAAAGTCAAATTAATGGAATTATAGGTGACTTCTATAATGGTAGAGTGGAATGAATATTTTAGGAGATAATGGGGATAATAGAGACCTTATATGACCATTATAAAAGGGTTATGTAGTATTCATGTATAATACTAGTAAACATGTTACCATTTTGGGATTATAATATTATAGTTAATATAAGTAATGTTTATTTAATTGTCAAAAAATTTCATTTCCATTGTAAATAATTAACTCAAAATTAAATAAATTATTTTGTGACTATATTAAAGGATACTAATTTTTTTTAGATTCTATTTAGTTTAAGGAGATTACTTATTTTTAAAATACCCATATTATTAAATTTATTATTTTTAAATTATTATTGATAAATTATAAATAATAAATATGAAAATAAATTAATATGATCCAAGAAAGAGTTAAGGAATTCAAATTTAATTATTCATGTCTCCATAGAAATATTTTATTTAGATATATATTTTATAATATATTATATGATTCTATTTAAAAGTTATGTTTCTCATATTTTGATAACAAAATATAATAGAATATATTATTTATAAAAATAAATTAATAATAATTCATTCATTTTTTTTTATTAATAATGATAAAAATATTTTATTTTGAAAACTTTTTAATAAATTTAAATGGTAAATTAAATTGAATTATTTTATTAAAATTTATTGTTTATATGTATAAAAAATAATTTAACATCCAATATACTATTATTACATGGTAATGAATAGGATTAAATTCATGTTTATTATTAAAAATACAGTTCTCAAAATATTGTTTTTATGTATTATGAACTTTTACAAATTGAATGTAATAAAATGGTTTCCATATTCTGAATCAACATGTAATAAATAATAAATATGGTAAATTTAAATTTTATGCCAAAAATAACTTGTCGAGGTAAAAGTTAGTTACCATGATCAAGGTAATGGGATATATTCAAAGAATATTATTTTCTGTGTCTTCATTTTTTATTTAATTTAACTATTTTAAATAAAAATTATAATGAATTTTTAAAATATATAAACATATATATTTTCATTCATTTAAATATTAATTGATAAGAAATATGAAAAGTAATATAAAATGATTGAAAATTCATTTTTCTATAAAAATTATTATTTTAAATATCATATGTTTTAATATAATTGTTAACTTGTAATGACCTGTGCTTTTTACCCAAATGAAAATCCAGAGAAATTATAATTTTTTTTCATTTACCAGATGGTTCTTTTTAAAACTGAGGTTTTGAACTTAATTCTGAGAGTTGTAAGCTTTCAACGTGATGTTTTTGGGCTTGGTTAAAGGAACAAGAGATACCTCAGAGATCTTGTTGAGTTTTGGGAGCACAAGGCTCTTGGACCTAATGGTTTGGGTTCTCTGAAAAAGGTGTATAATTTCTCTAAAACTATATATCCCTCTATAGAAAACCAAGTGGCCTTATATAGGTGGATAGAGGATATAAGCACCATTTGTGCACGGTTTACAAAACTCTACACCTAGCCTGCATGGTTAGTGGAAAGAGGGAGAACCTAAATACTTTTCACCACATGGTTTGTAATGCCCCGACCCTAGTTACCCAAAGCCGATACATTATTTTAATACATTGGCATGATTACAAGGAATCAACTCCCAAAAGACCGATAAGTTTAGCAATCTAGGAAAATAGATTTCATACATGAACATTACATTGCAATTTATAACATAACACACCAAAAAAAATTCTTTCAGAATTCCATTATTCCTTCAGCTTAACCCTGTATCTCAAACATAAAACACTTCTTAGGATCCTGGGAAAATAAAACATAAGAAAGGGGTGAGCTCAGATGCTCAGTAAGCGTAAATTATTTAGCGGAAGCTATAAACTTTTATGGAAAGATGTGTAATAAAAAAATATCCTTTTAAACATAAACTTGAACATAATATGGAAAAAATAAATCAAACATTACCATATAAACATGCAAATAGATATTCTACTACCAGAATAAACACATGTAATAACTAATTTCATAATGAGGGAATGCCTAACGCCATACATAATTAGCACATAGTCAAGGCCTTATTCCAAGACTACAAATAAAATTTTTGTCAAAGACTTATGCCAGGACACTAGTTTGTCTCATGAGAGCTACCGATGCATTGAGGAGATATAAGAGGCTCCACCCGTCACTTACTAAGTACACTGTATTCTTCATATGAAAAATTTGAATCATAACATAAACATTCATATTAAAACTAGCATACAAAATGTCAATACATTAACCATAAACCATGAATCGTATACAAATAGAACTTTTACATTCAAACATATCATAACTCATTCAGTATAATATGGAAGATTGTATTATACTAAATAAACCTCAATCAAAAATATTATCCTGTAAAAGATGCTGACAAAGTTGAAAATGATGTGTAAAACGTTTTAGAGAGCAATATACTTTTTTTAAATCATTTAAAAGTCACAAATTTATAAAGGAAGTAATTTAAAAGATATTTTTTAATAAAATTGTCTCATACCACTTTGAAACTTTTTAAAATTCTTATCATTTCAAAAAATTCATGTCCATATAAATAAATCTGTAAAATCATTTTGAAAACATGGACATTAATTAAAAATATTTAGAAAGACAAATCATTAAAACATTTAAAATTCTGATCTTGATAGATAGTACCTTTCACAAATCCTTGAAATATTCATTTTGAAATCATTTTTATGAAAAAAGTACATGGATGATAAAAATTTCCCGTTAAATAATTACACATAAACAATCTCGGATAATAATGAGATTGAAGAATTAACCCTTACCTTGCAATTTCCTTTAGTCGCGGGTATGATTAACCTCCTGTATAATAACCATTTTATGTTATTATATTATACCATAACCATATTCATATTTATTATATCATACAAGATTCATTTATGACTTTATACTACCCATTTAATAATAATTTCCATGTTAAATTAACATATCGGGTAATAATTGTTTTCTTTATTGTACATGTTTTAACTTGTTACTGTTGATTGTATCCCTTAGATCAAGATTTAAATAATTCCAGAACATAAAACATGATTTATATATCATATATATTTTGAATATGAATATGCATAATAGACATATATGTGAAATGAAAAAACACTGTTTATGGAGATGGTAGTCAGTACATACGCATAAACGTTGTTTCCGTTTTTATATCGTATTGAACAGAACTAAGTGAATAAGATATATGTAAGTACATATATATATATATATATCTCCTGTAGAATTATTATATCACATATTACATACTTAATAGTACTATATATTTTTATAATCGTCGATGAATGGTGAATGTGGAAATGAATCTCATCGTGTCGTGGAGACGGTAATCCGTACGTATGCACGAGAGACAATATCATTTCCTTAAAGATGTAGAATTGGATGGAATATTTATTTTACAAATAAATTATCATGTTATTTTCATTATTTATATACATATTACTCATCATTATATCCATCCAAATAACATAGTGTTGAATAACAAATTACACCACGACGTGGAGACGGTAAGTCGTACGTACGCACGCATGGTAATATTATAATTCATAATATGGATAGGATAATGAATATAGTTGGTCCATATTTATAATAAAATCATAGTATATAGAATATACTTGAGTTGTTATTTTAGAATTGAAACAACAAAGAAAGAGTAAGTGGAAGAATAAGAGAACTTGAAAGAGGGTGGTGAAATCATTACCTCGTCTTCGGGTTCTTCCTTTTGATTTGATCAAAAGGGCTCCTTAGGTTACCTTTCTGGCCAAAGTAAGGCCTCTAGGATAAATTTAGGATAGTTATGAGGATATTTGGGCAGGGTTTGGCCGATACAAATGGCTTTTAAGGTGTGAATTAGAGTGAAGGGTGGTTCCCTTTTATAAGAGGGGTGAGGGGCACCTTAGGAAAAACATAAACAAAATTTTTATAATAAAATTATTTTCGGTTTCTAATGGCTCCAAAATGTATTATTTAAATTATATGCTGGGTATGGGTTGAAAACCACTCAACCAATTAGTTTTAGATAGGTTTAGGTCACCATATTAACCTTAACCTTTAGATTTAACTCTTAGTTAAATAGTTTGACATTTACCATTTCTCTTTGTATTTTTATATTATATGGTTAATAAACTTACTATAAAATTCCAATGAAACCCAAATTGGTTCATTAATGACATATATATTATTATATAAGTTGTTTTGCCGAACCTTGGATTTTTTGGATTATTACATCAATTAATAATATAATATTTGTTTTAAAAACTATTTTATGTCAATCTTGACACTATTTGGTATTTGTTTTTTTGTTAAAATCATAACAGCATGATTACTTCAAAAATAATTGATCTAAACAACCCTGACATGTAATAATAACCTATAAAATTAGTGGAATTTATAAAAAGTCTCATATTACATTTATTTGGATATTTATAATTTCAATTATTTTAATCTTTCATTAATACAGTAATTACTGCATCATCATTGCGTCATAAATAAACTTAATTATTTAATGTCTAAAAATTATAAATAAAATACCATTATGTAGGAAATATATTTAGATTTCTAATTAATATTTATAGTTGAAGTTATCTTATTTATAACATATTATTAATAATGTTTTATTTATTAACCTTTTAATTTAACACTTTTAACTATTCTTTGAATTAAATAATAATAAATGTCCTAATCAAATCCATGTGGACCAAAGTGGTTCATATTTTATTCCTATGGTTGTTTTAGGTCTAATTATACTTAACCAATAGAATTAGGACATGTGTTAGGGTAAGAATAATATCATTTTTACCCTTAATTATCCTATTTACTTTTAACCGTGGTAAGTAAAAGTAAAAAAGTTACTATTCACCAAAAATTATTTTCATCTTATTGAACCACATTTTTCATACTGATGTCAACCATGTCTCTTGGATTTTTGAAATTCAACTCACAGAAGAGGTAAAATTAAGTTGTATGTGAATTTGCAAATTCTCCTAGGATGTAGGTAAAAGACGGTGAAAAGTTCAATAAAAATTTTGTATATCTAATATTATTACAAAATGACGCCAATGAATTAAATTGAAAATATATAGCTATTATGTATCTATTTTGACCTAAAATAAATTTAAATAAAATAAATAATTATTTAATTAAAAATAAAATTTTAAATAATAACTTAGTGTTTTTCACTATTCATCAAAAAATTGAAGTTTTCAAAAAAATACCAAAAAGTCACCCTAAGGTAATTTTGATATTCCGAATTCAAAAATGAAATATATTTTACCAAATTCAAAATATATAATTTTTATTAATTAATTTAAAATTAATTTCCGTTGTTAAAACAAATAGCGTGTTTTTAAGAAACAATAACTATCAAAAGATTGATACTTGTTTATGTCCAGTTTCAATGTGAAATTTATTCCAATAAACAACATTGGATTAAATGGTAAAAATATATTATAATTACACTTTAAAACAAATTAAAAAGATAATCTAACCGTATAAAAAATTATATTAAACGGCACTTTTGAATTAAAATACAATATTTTTCACTATTCATTAAAAATTGAACTTTATCGGAAATATTCCAAACAATTACACAAAGTAAATTTTCATGTCCCCATTATAAAGATAAATTTTATTTTGTCAAAATAGATATATATAAGTTTAAAATATTGGATTTAAAAAGGGTTCTCCATTAAAAGGTGGTAAAATTGCGTTTTTTTTTAAAATACTTTTTTATCTGAAAAAAATAAATTCGTTCTTACAATATGTCTAAGAAACTCATATTATGGATTCTAAAATTTTAAGTATTATATAAAGTTCAATATTCAGTTAATACTATTCATAACCGCTTTTGAACAGCTAGATTGGTAAGTCATGGTGCGCTTGAACTCGGTGTTGCGTGTAGTGCAAGTTATTGAATTAATTTGAAGAAATATCATACAATGAAATCTTGGGGTGTTACATTCTTCCCTCCTTCAATAAATTGTGTCCTCGCAATTTAAAATTGTTCTTAAAAAATAAAAGGATGAAAATAGAAAATACCTTCGTGGAGAACTCATATTGGAAATTGGGTTAATAAAATTTAGTCTTAATAAGAGTGAATATATATATATATATACTTGATAAGAAAAGTTACATCCTTTAACTAATTCCTACCACAAACACATATTTCACTCCAAAAATATTTCAAAAAAATATTCTATTTATCCTAAGGGTTCCAAAAATAATGAATTTATAATTCACCTACCAGACCCTTAAAAAACTACATTATTCAATCCTATACATCAAGTGGGCCAGTGGTAGGTGATTCCCCCCTGTTGCCCTTCGTTTGCAAGTTTAAGTCTTGCAGCCTTGTCGGACGCTACGGGTTGTTGCCCGACCTCCGGGTTGTCCTTTTTTTGGGAAATCCAAAAATAATCTCAAACTAGAATTATCCATAATAATTATGTCTAAACTCACAGTCCAAAATTTATAAGGAAGGTAAACACAATGAAGATCCTTTTTCCACGTAATAACATGTGAACACCTTTATATTTTATTCTTTTAAAACATGGTAACACCCTGAATTACCATAAAACCTTATTGATTACATTCATGCTCCCTTATCCTTTATATGATACTGGATATATTCCTTATATCCAAAAATTTGGAATATTCCAACAATCATGAAATAAAAAGAACATTAATCAGTTCCTAGATAGTCAAGAATATCCAATATAATTTATCCAAATCAACCATTTCTTATTCCAAAATTACTACCTTAGTATCAGGACCATATAATCTCAAATTCCAAATGAAATAGTGCTGTAGTAAAATCCTTATTTATTTCCATAATTCATATAACCAATACATCATTAATACAACACTCAAATGAAACAATACATTAATAACAACAAAAGAACTCTTAATCATTTCCCTTTGTCTTTGGTAGTATCATAACTTGATTCTTATCCAATAACAACATTTGGGGTATACTTTGATTATTGATTCGCATAGTGTCCCAACTCCTAGCAGATGAAGCATTGTAAATTGGAAACTTTTTTCTTACCCATGTAATCACGTAATTTTTTTCCTTTTTCACCACACTTATAACAAACTCCCATTCCCTCCAAGAATTTACCAAGGTGATTCTTTCCACAGTTATTACATATGGTAAAATCGTTCTTTTCCCTCTTCTTTTTATCCATCTTTATCTCTTCCATTCTTTTCTTCTCTTGCTTCCCTTCAAAGCCATAGGACACATAGAATTCTTTACTTATCTTATTAACACATGATATTATTTTTTTCATATGTTGAGAATACATGGGAGACTATTTCCCTTCTAAATGTTGGCTTAATACCATGAAAGATATGATCCATCTTACTCTTTGGATCATATGTATTGATGGAGTTCACATTCATTCTACTGGGTGCCATTTCTATACAATGGCATACTCTAGGTCAGTTTATGAATTGCAATGAAAAATTCAAAACTTTAAAATTACCAACGGTAAATTGAACAGTTTATGGATATAATCTGTAAAAATATTTTCTTTGAGGAGGTATATACACATAAATCCTTAATAATTATTAGTAAAGAAAATGAGAATTAACCTAAGCATATCCCTAGGGAGTGTTGTAACCAAGATTGCAGCAAGGCCCATTGTTGTGCACCAGTTCCCATTTGAGTCCATCTCAAAGCGGTGTTTTTGGGTTTTACCCCGAGGTACATTTGTGCCAGAGCAGCCTTTACCTACTCGTATCCAGACAGGGAAGTATTTTCTTGGAAAACTCGTAAAATCTCTACATTACTAAAATTCTACGAAGTTCCTCAATACTAATAATCAAATTCTATATTAGGGTAATGTGCTCTAATCAGAGTTTATCTAAATCTAGTTTCCAAGGTTATTGCTAAACTTCCTCTAATACCAACTATAACGCCCCGACCCCAATTACCCAGAGCCGATACATTATTTTATTACATTATCATGATTACAAGGAATCAAGTCCCGAATGACCGATCAGTTTAGAAATCTTGGAAAATATATTTCATACATGAACATTACATTACACTTTCTAACATAAAACACAAAAAAAATCCTTTTAGAATTCCATTGTTCCTTTAGCTTAACCCTGCATCTCTAACATAAAACACTTCTTGGGATCCTAGGAAAATAAAATATCGAAAAGGGGTGAGCTGAAATGCTCAGTAAGGGTAAATAATTTAGCGGAATCTAAAAACATTTATGGCAAGATGTGTAATAAAAAGAATATTCTTTTAAACATAAACTTGAATATAATATGTCAAAAATAAATCAAACATTACCATATAAACATGCACATTAATATTCTACTAGTTGAATAATCACATGAAGTAACTAATTTCATAATGAGGAAATCCTTAAAGCCGGACATAATTAACACATATTCAAGGCCTTGTGCCAAGACTAAAAATAAAATTTTTGTTAAGGACTTGTTACAAGACACTAGTTTGTATCATGAGACCTATCGATGCATAGAGGAGCTATAGTGGGCTCCACCCCTCACTTACTAAGTCCACTGCATTCCTCGTATGAAAAATTTGAAACATAAAATAAACATTAATATTAAAAATAGCATACGAAATGTCAATACATTAACCATAAACAATGAATGGTATACAAATAGAACATCCATAGTCAAACATATCATAACTCATTCAATACAATATGGAATATTGTATAATAATAAATCAATCTCAATCAAAAATAATATCCAGTAAAGGATGCTGACATAGTTGAAAACGATGTGTAAAAATTTTTGGAGAGAAATATCCTTTTTTAAAATCATTTAAAAGTCACACATTTATAAAGGAAGTAATTTAAAATATATTTTTGAATCAAAGTTTCCCATAGCACTTTGAAACTTTTGAAAAGAATTATCATTTCAAAACATTCAAGTCAATATAAATAAATCCTTAAAATCATTTTAAAAACATGGATATTAATTAAAAAGATTTAGAAAGACAAATCATTAAAAAATTTAAAATTATGATCTTGATAAAGAGTACCTTTCAAAAATCCTTAAAATATTCATTTTGAAATCAATTTTTATGAAAAATGTACATGGATGATAAAAATATCCTAGTAAATAATTAAACATAAACAATCTTGGATAATAATGAGATTGAGGAATTAACCCTTACCTTGCACTTTCCTTTAGTCAAGGGTACGATTAACCTTCTGTATAATAACCATTGTATGTTATTAGATTATACTAGAACCATATTCATATTTATTATATCATAAACGATTCATTTATGACATTATACTACCCATTTAATAATAATTTCCATGTTAAATTAACATTTCCGGTAATAATTGTTTTCTTTATCGGACATGTTTTAACTTGTTACTCTTGATTGTATCACTTATATCAAGATTTAAATACTTCCAGAATATAAAACATGATTTATGTATCATGTATATTTATAATATAAATATGTATAATAGACATATATATACAATTAAAAACACTGTTTATGGAGACGGTAGTCTGTACGTACACATAAACGATGTTTCTGTTTTCATATCGTATTGAACGGAACTAAGTGAATAAGATTTATGTAAGTACATATATATATATATCCAGTAGCATTATTATGTCATATATTACATACTTATTAGTACTATGTATTTTTATAATCGTCGATGAATGGTGAATGTGGAAATGAATCTCATCGCATTGTGGAGACGGTAATCCATACGTACGCATGAGCGAAAATATCATTTCCATAAAGGTGTAGAATTGGAAGGTATATTTATTTTACTGAGAAATTATCATGTTATTTTAATTATTTATATACATATTACTCATCATTATATCCATCCAAATAACAGTGTTGATTAACAAATTACACCACGGCGTGAAGATGGTAAATCGTACGTATGCACGCATGGTGACATTATCATTCATAAGATGGATAGGATAATGAATATAGTTGTGAAATATTTATAAAAACATCACATTATATAGATTATACTGTAGTTATTATTTTATAATTTAAACAACAAAGAAAGAGTAAGTGGAAGAATAAGAGAACTTGAAATAGGGTGGTGAAATCATTACCTCTTCTTCGGGTTCTTCCTTTTGATTTGATCAAAAGGGCTCGTTAGGTTAGCTTTATGACAAAAGGAAGGCCTCTATGATGAAGGTAGGATAGTTGGGAGGATATTTGGTCAGGGTTTGGCCAAGAAAAATGGCTTTGAAGGTTTGAATTAGAGTGAAGTGGGAGTGCCCTTTTACAAGAGGGGTGAGGGGAACCTTATGAAAAACTTACAAAATGTTTTATAATAAAATTATTTTCAGTTTATAATGGATCAAAAATGTATTATTTAAAGTCTAAGGTGGGGATGGGTCGAAAACCACTCAACCAAGAGGTTTTATACAGGTTTAGCTCACCATATTAACCTTAACCATTAGATTTAACTCTTAGTTAAATAGTTTGACATTTACCATGTCTCTTTGAATTTTTATATTATATGTTTACTAAACATACTATAAAATACCAATAGAACCCAAAATGGTTCAGTAATTACATATATATTATTATATAAGTCTTTTTTTCAAACCTTATATTTTTAAGATTATTATATCAATTAATAATATAATATTGGTTTTAAAAACTATTTTATGTCAATCTTGACACTATTTGGTGTTTGTTTTTTTGTAAAGATCATAAAACTGTGATTAATTCAAAAATAATTGATATAACTAACCCTAACATTTCATAATAACCTAAAAAAATAGTGGAATTTATAAAAAGCCTCAAATTACATTTATTTGGATATTTATAATGTCAATTATTTTAATAATTCATTAATAAGAGAATTACTGCATCATCATTGTGTCATAAATAAATTTAATTATTTAATGTCTAAAAATTATAAATAAAATTCCATTATTTTGGAAATCTGTTTATATTTCTAATTGATATTTATAGTCTAATTTATCTTATGTATAACCTTATATTAAAAATGTTTTAGTTATTAAACTTTTAATTTAACACTTTTAACTCTTCTTTGAATTAAATAATAGTAAATGTTCTAATCTAACCCAAGTGGACCAAAGAGGTTCATATTTTATTCCTAAGGTTTTTTTGGGTCGAATTACACTTAACCAATAGAATTAGGACATGTGTTAAGGTAATAATAATATCATTTTTACCCTTAATTACCCTATTTACTTTTAACCGTGGTAAATAAAAGTAAAAACATTACTATTCACCACAAATTATTTTCATCTTATTGAACCACATTTTTCTTAATAATGTCAATTGTGTCTCTCAGAGTTTTGAAATTTAACTCACAGAAGTGGTAAAATTAAGTTTTATGTGAATTTGCAAATTCTCCTAGGAGGTGGGTAAAAGACGGTGAAAAGTTTAATAAAATATTTTTATATGTAATATTATTAAAAAATGACTCCAATGAATTACATTGAACATATATAGGTATTATGTATCTATTTTGACCTAAAATATATTTAAATAAAATAAATAATTATTTAATTAAAAAGTTGGTTTTAAATAATAATTGAGTGTTTTCACTATTCAACAAAAAAATTGAAAGTTTTCAGAAAAATACCAAAAATTCACCCTAAGCTAATTTTGATATTCCAAATTAAAAAATGAAGTCTATTTTATCAAATTAAAAATATATAAGTGTAATTAATTAATTTTAAATTAATTCCTGTTGTTAAAACAATTATAGTGTTTTTAAGAAACAATAACTATCAAAAGATTGATACTTGTTTATGTCCAGGTTCAAAGTGAAATTAATTCCAATAAAAAACATTGGATTAAATGGTAAAAATATATTATAATAACACTTTAAAACCAATTATAAAGAAAATATAACCATATAAATAAATTATATTAAAAGGCACTTTTGAATTAAAATACAATATTTTTTACTATTCATTTAAAAAAGAAACTTTATCGGAAAAATTCCAAAAAATTACACAAAGTAAATTTTGATTTTCCCATTCTAAATAGTAAATTTATTTAGACAAATTAAATATATATAAGTTTCAAATATTTATTTAAAAACGGTTCTCCATTAAAAGGAGGTAAAATTACATTTTTTAAAAAAATACTTCTTTTATCTGAAAAAAATGAATTTGTTCTTTAATTATGTCTAAGAAACTCATACTATGGATTCTAAAATTTTAAAGATTATATAAAGTTCAATATTTAGTTAATACTATTCATAACCGCTTTTGACCAGCTAGTTTGGTAAGTTGTGGTGCGCTTGAACACATTGTTGTGTGTAGTGCAAGTTATTAAATTGATTTGAAAAAATAATGTACTATAAAATCTTGTGGTGTTACATGGTTTGCATATGATTTTTCCAACTATGAAACCAACCCGTGAAAGGTGCCTCAGGTACCCAATAAAGGGTGCACGGTTGGCCCACAATTTGATAAACCATGTGGCTTAAACTATGCTCTAAGTTCCTATTTTAAAAATTGAATTTTATGAATTAAAATCAAAATAAAACTAAATTAAATGAGATGAAATGGAAAATAAAAAAAATTGAAATGATTTAACAATATTATTACTATTTTTTTATCATCATTATTATTATTATCATCTTTGTTTTATTAAAAATCCATAAGAGGCTTCGCATCCCCTTACTCATGTGATAAAGCCTCCCCAAACCTCAATAGGCACACACGACCCCCTCCCTTGACTCATCATTTGTGCACCGATTTCCACTCGATCTTCCCCAGATTCCTCTTCTAATAATCAAGGTATGACTTGTGTCTCCCTCTTCTACCATTTTCTGATGTTTTTTCCATCTTACTTCCACCCCGTAATGTGCGGTAGATCCCTCGGTTTTAGGTGATAATCCAAAATTCGTTTTTCATCCATTGTTAAGTTATTCTATGGGTATTTGAGGACTCCTTTGTGAATATTCTGAAAACTACTACTAACGATGAAGTGGTTTGAATAATCTCAGCATACCATCGTCAAATATTTGTAAGGTTTTCCTCAATTATTCATCACGGTACAATTTATTTCTGTGGATTTCTTGGTTTCTAATGTTCTAGTATTTTTCCTTGAGTGTGTGGACCTTGTTGCGGTAGTTTAGAGTCGCCATACTCTAAGAAGACATACCACATATGAAAATGGAGGAATATTTATATATAATTCTCCCTGTTATATGTATATTCACTCATGTAAATGAATATACATACATATATATATATATATATATTGGGCTAGGTATGCTTACGTATAACATGATAAATGCATGTGGGTGTAAGTAGAGGTGGGTGTATTCATATAAGAATGTATTTAAGGATCCCCTAGTATATATTCATGGCCACGTGAATATCTGAATAGGGTCTAGGTTCCCTTATATATATGTGATGGTTCATATTCTAGGAGTGGTAGCAGCAGTTTCGAGTGGTCGCTCGTTAAAAAGACAAGTGTCAAAGTGTTCATCTTGGATTGGTCTTCCCCTGAGGTAGGATCTCTTTCCATTTCTCCTTTAAAATTAATAATGATTTATTTACTTCTTTATTCAATTTCCTTTATTTTAATTTGTGATGAATTATGATTCTTAAATAAAGTTTTAAATGTTCATAAATGAAATTTTTGATAAACAATGTCTTTATTTTATAATAAAAACCCTCCAATTGAGGTGTGTTTTTATTCTAAACCAAAAAAGTGCTGATATATATTTATATCATGCTTGTATATATTTATATTTTTGCCTTATTTAAATATATTTCTTGTTTTTTTTTAGTTATTTCATCTATGTTCATAAATGGATTATCCCCCCCTTGGGATATTTTTTTTATAACCCCCCTTTCAAGGGATGAGGGGGAACCCTTACAAGGCCCGTAGGCTCAGATATTACAAGGCTCGTAGGCTTAGGAGATAACATGACCCGAAGGTCTTATAAAATCATGGGATTTCCCCAGAAAAATAAATTAATTTCCCTATTGATCATGGAACCCCTCTCAAGTAACTCATTGAGCATTGATAAATGAATTCCCATGATTCTTTAAATTTAATGGCATGTAATTTATTAAATGGTTGATAAAGGTCGTAAGGCCACACCTATTGAATTTTCTAGTTTGAATACTTATTCATGATAGATTTGTGTATTTAAAAATTATTGATGGGATGTGATTAAATATATATAAATTTTTTGACATGTTGTGATATTTTCCTTTCATAAATTGGTACATACGACATGGGTCGGGGGAGAAAATGTGTTTTATATTAAGGACCTGTGGATAGACTCTATGTGCCTGATGGGTTACGACCTGATGTATTAGAGAGGATTCTTTGTCTTGACAGGCAGGTATTCCTAGGTAGTTTATTATACTTCTAAGTGATACCAGTTCCCTATGGGAAAAATTATAGATATACTAGTTAGAAATATGGCTATATGATGCTTTAGGTGATATGTGTTCCCCTATGTGAGATAACTGGGATGGAATCGGAGTTACCATGCCTTGTAGTGATGTCTGGGATGTCGTATGGGCCTATTTGGATAGTCTTGGTGGTATTTTTTATTGGATGTTCCCATTTAAATACATGGTATTCTATTATATCTCCTTGTATGGTCATGATACTCCACCACATTGATTTTAAGTATTGGTTGGTTTCTTGTTTAATGTGGATAGCTTAATTAGCTTGTGGTATTAAAATGGTTATTCAATAGCTTGTGATTTTATATAAATGATATTCCCTACCTTGTTATATGTCATGGATAATTAGAAAATTTGATAGGGGTTGGGAGAGAACATGGGTTTAATATAAAGGATCCATGGATGGACTCATCATGGTTTTTGTGTTGTGACATGATGTGCCAAGAGTGATGCTTTGGCTTGCCAGGAAAGGGATGCTCAGGTGGTTTCTTATACTCTTGAGTGATATCAGTTCCCTAGGGGAGAAACTATGGATGGACCCATTGGAAATATAACTACATTATGACATGGGTGATTCTCGGACTCCAATTTGAGTTACCTAGGATGGAATCAAAGTCACAAAGCCATGAGTGATACTAAGGACGTCTTATGGTTCATCTAGGATGGACTCAGTTGTATTGGATTATATTTTATTTACCATAGAAATACCTGGTATTCTTCTTAGATCACCAAGGATGGGCTCAAACTCTACCAATGGATTTGATGGAATGATTAATTAGTTTTTTATATTTGATATGCATCCTTTATTATTGTTATGATATGCCTATGCCCAAGTGATGTTTCTCTTTATTTTATTATCATACTTGTATAATGACATAGAAATGTGACCTCTAAGCTAAATCATAGTTTTGGGCTCTTATTATTCTACTACATTGACTGGTTAATCTATATTTGCCTTGTATACATATTATTCCTTGCATAGGTACTTTATTCAAACATTTGGAATAAGGTGAAGGAAGAGATATCGTATGGGTAACAGTATGGAGTCCCAGACCTAGTTGTTATTATTTCATTTGTTTTTCGTCTCTTTTACTTATGTTTGGAACACAGTGAATTATTATTGCATGATATAGATTGGGCTTCACATCATGGGTTCCATCCTACTAAGATTTATATCTCACACCCTTCTTGGGTACCATTGTTACCTAAGTGGACATTATCTATGTAGGTAATAATAAAGGGAAGCATGCAGTATACAATTCATGTTTTATTTTCTACATTAGGATTTATTTTGTAGGAAGAGGACTGATCATATGCTCAATATTTCTTGGTAGCGGTTTTCGCTGTTTTTATTATTTTGAAATAATGTGTTATATGCTGGTATCATGTTCCCTTGCACTTCCATTTTGTATAGAATCTTTCCATTCCATTCTTATCATTGTAATATTTATTGATATTCAACTTCTTCTAGTTGATTGCTTATATTTCATATTGATTACATTACTATTATTGTTGTTTGTTTATCATTTATGTTTCCACTATCTATTATCTATCGTTCATCACTATGAATATTGGGATCTATGAGTGCGTAGTCTCCCCATGGACACACCCTGGTCCTTCACTAGTAGTCATCAATCTATTGCATTTGGTAAGATGTGCATGATTCCATGTGGCGATCAGTCTGGCTACTGGTTTAGTGTTCAGTTGGGTTGGTACATTACAAAGTGGTATAAGAAGTTATTTTTCCTTTTTCTTACTATTTTTGGTTGGTATATAAGAGACTAGGAATGTGTCAGCACTTTTCATATATATGTTCATGGGACTGATGACCCCACATATAGAAAGATGACCAAGTGGACGGGGTTGAGATTATTGTTCATGTCGTTTGGTATAATGGTTGATATGATTTCACCTTTAGTGATTGTTGTACTTTTCATTACTGAATGATTTGTCAGATTCCAGTATTTTACCATTGGCCTAGTAATGCATGTACGTATCATTTCATGCAATATTATAGGAACATAGAAATTCAAATTCCATACATATGTCATTCCATGCAGTTGCATTATTATAATTCCTACTAGTTTTTTTTGTTCCGTAAGTGTGATTCTATTCTTTTTATTTCTTTTAGTATGCCTATCTATTTATCATGTTAGCTACTTCCATTATTAGTGTATAATGTTTTATATTTTCTATTACTTAGCATGTTTTCTATGATTGTTTTTTGTGGTAACATGATCGTTTTTTTCTAAAATAAGTAATGTTGGTTTCATGGTATGAAGCTATTGGTTGGGAATTAGATGGGATAATTTTTTCAATTGTATGGTGTATAGGAACCTTATATTATTTAAAAGGTAACTTATATACTTGAACCATATTTATACCTTTAAAATATATATATACACCCTTGTTAAAATGTGAAATCTATTATGTCTTGAACTTAAATGAATTGGTTAACATCTAAGATGAAAAAATGGACCCAAGTATTTCATTCCAGGAATGTTTTTTATATGATAACATGTCTTGGGTGTTTGAAACATTAATAATTATAAAAGTGCTATTGGATTGAATTTTGATGAACCCATTTTGGATTTTGGGACCCTTGCAGGTCACCTTATCTATTAAAAGTAGTTTATTTGTGATGTTTCATAATTTTGATAGGATGTCAAAAATTGTTAAATTTTTTAATAGGGTGTCCTATGAGACTTTCATTTTATGACATGGTGCATTAATTTAGCCTTTTACCAAGTTATTTTTCTTTAAAATTTGTACTTGATGTTTTGAATGAATCTTTTAAATTCTTAAATATGAAAAGTGAATTAATGTAATATTCATAAAATGGAACCTTAGTGGTTTGCTTAGTTTAAAATATCACATAAATTTTGTTTAAACTTCTCATTGATTTTCCTTCTAATGGAATCATGAGAACTTTCCAAAGTTCGTTTGCTTTTAGAAATGGATTAAATGACTGAATGTTGAGCTTAGTGACTATTTTTCACCATGACCACACTATGGTTTGGTGCTTTAGACTCTTGTAAGTGGCTATCATGTGGTAGTTATCACCCTTAGAGATTTATGTCTTGCCCTTTTTTGTGAGTTTGTGACATTTAGTTTCATTCTGGTGTTGATGTCCCTAGTAGGACTGCTATTCATTTACATGACACCATTGTTTATATAGGTGGTCATGTCATTATTAGCCTTTGATATATGTGTGAGCATCATTTAATTCTCAATTTGTTTCTAGTTAGACATCTCTTGGGCATGGTTCGCCACTTTTTAGGTCTCTTGGCCCTTTATTTTCCTCGATGATGGCCAACTTGGTATGGCATCATCCAGGATGGTGGTCATATGGGGAAAAAAATTCAGTTAAATCTCTTTTATGGCCCATTTGTTACTTGAATTCATAAAGAGTAAAAAATATGGATATTTTCAGTATGTTTTTTCTTGCTTCTAGAACCTCAGGGTATCATTTTTTTATATATGTGGTTCCCATCGAGTGTTAGGTGATGTATTGAACTAGTTGAGTTTGGTAAAAAATAGTTGGTCTATGAGTTGTTAAGTTTGTAATCAGGTCATCTACAAGTAGAGTGACCTAGGAATCTAGGAATCAGTTTTTTTTCAATTCATAGGATTTCTTTCTACACGGTCGAGTGTTATGACACACCGGTCAGTTTGATTTTGGTTTTCAAACCAATTTCTGAAACATTTGTGGTTGTGGCAGTTCTGACCTAGCATGGCTTTGAGAAGCTAGCCTATTTATTTTCTTGCAATTAATAGGAATATTTTAAGGTGGTGAGCATCATTTTAGTTCTAGTGAATGTGACATTCCAAGTAGAAGGATCACAACCAAGGTGGAACTTTTGGAAATGGTTGGTTTTTCTTGAAATCCCCTAGGGAAATTGTATTTTATAGATATCATTGCTTTCTAAGTACCACACTGTAGAAATGGTTGGGTTTTTATAAAATCTTTGGGAACACTGTTGATCTTATATGGATATCAGTGGTTTATCTTTAACAATTATGGAAATATATTAGGTGGTAAAGACATGGTGGTTGGGTTAGTAATGATACATCAGTAGGTGAAGTTGAGCTTATTCTTTGAAGTCGACCAATTGTTTTTTAACTATTTCTATTTCAATTAATTGGGTAAGATTGATTGGAAGCTATTAAAACCCTATTATTGTACTTTGGATTAGTGAGGAGCATGTTCCCTATCATGACATCGTCCTTGGGGAACTAATAAATCATCAGTTATATGCCACGTTGCAGTTTAAAATGTTATTAGGCTTATTTAGGTGGGTTTCTCAGTGTTGAACGATGGATGCATAGTTATTTTCCATTCTTGGTTAGTATAGAGTGACCCAGGTATTGTCATGTAGGAATTCCTTGGGAAGACTCTTATACACCAACCATTTTTTCTGACTCAACCTCCTGGAAGATATCACTCTAGGATCAATCAATGATTTAATGTGGAAATTTTGGCTTGTATTGACATCCATATTGTAAATAAGGGAAATGGACTCCATTATGTCAGTTCATTATACTCCAATCATTTTAATATGAGTTTCTCCAGGACATTTATTCGGACTCAAAGGTGAATCATAAAAAAGGGGGTGACGATTCTAGTGGGGTAGATCTGGATTTAACCTTTTTTCATGTAGAGGCATGAAAATTTAAAAGGTTAGGTGATGGTTTGACTAGGGAATCTCACTGAATGTCGGTTATGGGATTTATTGAGTGTGGAAATTTTAAATGTGAGGTTCCTTGGGATAGGGCATCACAATTCAGTTTATAATGCATCGGTCATCTAAGCTGAGTGTTTTTTTTTTGAATGGTCAGATAGGAGTGTCTCAACTCTTTTCCTTTCATGTTAAATAAAGCGGTCAATGGTAGGCCATTTATGGCATGTTGTCAGGTGAGGCGAGTGCAGTTTGTGTTGGTTAGGTATTTTTATAACAAGTTGGATTGACCTGGATAAATATGGTTGGTGGAGAATAAACCACTTGACCATCTTGAAATCACGTTAGTAGAATTGTTAAAAACACTTATGGGCATCATTTTTCAGTAAATTCTGATGGTGGTAGTGTTGTGGATTATAATTGGCCCCTTTATAATGTTAAATCCTAATGTAGTAAATACCTTTAGTTAAATATTTAATAATATGACAATGTGATCATGTCTCTAGTAAAATATGTCTGAGTAAGCTTGGTCTGAATGTTTTAAAGGAAAAAAAAGTGTTGGCTCAGGTGTCGATGACTTAATTGTTGAATGCTAAAATGAATTATTGAAGGTGCATTGGGTTTTTGGAAATCCAACGCAACAATTTAAAAGTGACTCCATGAACCTAGTAATTTGGGTGGTGTTTTTTTGTTCTATAAGGCTTCTTAGGGATGAGAAGTTCTAAGGTGGTGAGGATGAAAGGACCCTTTCTTTTCAACTAGAAGAAAATCAAATGAAAGTTGAATTTCTTTCATTTAATGGATGGTATTTTTTAAAAATGATCCTCAAAACATAATTATGAGAGTTTTAACCTTTCAATGTGATGTTTTTGGGCATGGGTAAGGGACTGAGAAATAACTCAGAGATATTGTTGAGTTTTAGGAGTGTTGGGCTCTGAACCAATATGGTTTGGGTGGTCTAACATAGGTGCATGGTCTTTCAAAAATCATGAATCCCTCTATAGAAAATCATGCATCCTTAAGAAGGTGGATAGAGGCTATGCACATAGGTTTCACATGTATTACAAAACTGTGCACCTATCCCACATGGTTAGTCGCAAGAGGCAGCACATAATTAAACTTCACTACACGGTTGGCGCATGATTTTATAGACATGTGGCTAGCCTGTGTGGGATGCCTCAGGATCCCAGTAAAGGGAAAACAGTTTTCACACAGTTTGATAAACCATATGGGCTAACCATTGGTTGAGTTTACATTTTAAAAATTTAATTAATTGAATAAAAATATAAATAAAAATAATTTAAATGAAGGGAAATGGAAAATATTTAAAAAAAATAAATATATCACTTAATAATAATATTCTTTTTGTTGTTGTTATTACTGTTATTATTATTATTTTCTAGGTTTTAAGGAAAAATCCATAAGGGGTTTCTCATCCCCTTACTCACACGACAGCGCTACCCTAAACCCCCTAGGCACACGCCACCCCCTCATGTTGCTCCTCCTTTGTGTGCTGATTTCCACTCGATCATCTTTGACTTCATCTTAGAATATTCAAGGTAAGACTTATGGCTCCCTATTCTACCCTTTTCTAGTGATTTATCATTCTTTCCAACACCCAGTGATGTTCGGCCGAGCCCTGAGACTCTTTCATGCGAAGGGTATGCAAAGGGTATGTGAAGGGTTGAGCCCAGTGATGGGCGGCTGAGCCCTGGGACTCCTTCAGTTTTTCTCCATTTTTATGGTATGAAAAGTGTCCCTCAAGACTTCTTCATGCATATTCTGGTAGCCTCCACTGAATGATAAGTGGTTCAGATCATCTCATCCCCCCATCATAAATTTAGGGTAAGTTTTTCCTCTATTATTCATTATTTCTCAATTTATTTTTGGGGATTTCTTTGTTTCGTTAGTTCTTGTATTTTTCTATTAGGGATTGGACCATTACATGGTAGCTTTGATTCACTGGAGTCTTGGGAGACATACTGTATATCCCTAGGTAGGAATATTAATATATAAGTTCCCCCATTATATTTTTATTAACCCATGGTAGTGAATATATATATATATGGGGCAAGGTGTTCTTACGTATAATATCAAAAATGAATGCGGGTGTAAGTGGAGACGGGTGTATGTGTATAAGAATATATGAAGTGATCCCCCTTCACATATTCAAAACCACTTGAATATGTGGATAGAGGCTATGTTTCTTTATATATATGAGATGGTGCATAGTCTAGGAGGGGGTAATAGTAGCTTCAAGTGTTCATCGCATAAAAAGAAAAGTTACAATTTTTTTGTCTTGGATTGGTCTTCCCATGAGGTGGGATTTGTTTTCTTTCACTCCTTTAAAATTAAGAATTCCTTAATGAATTCTTTCCAAACCTTCCTTTATTTTAATAATTATTGAATTATGATTCCATAATAATTGTTTAAATGTGAATTAATGAATTTTTTAAAGAAAAATTTCATAATTTCATAATAAAACCCCTCAAATTGAAGTGTGATGTCTTTTAAACCAAAAAAGTAGTGATAGATATTTATATCATGCTTTCTTGTCTTTCTTTGATGTATTTTTTAAATATATGGAATTTTTTGTACAATGATTTCATCCATCATCAAAAATTTAGTATCACTCCCTTGGGGAGATGTTAAATAATCCAAATCACCTTCTAGATGTTTGGTTGTCCTATAAAATGAATGGCCTAGCCTAGATAAATAAATGAATTTTCCTCTTGATCATGGAACCCATCCCAATCACCTCATTGATCTTTGATAAATGAATTTTCATGATTAGTTAAATTTAATGTCATTTCATTAATTAAATGGTTGATAAGGGTGGTAATGACACACCTATTTCTTGTTCCCTTTTGAATCCTTATGCTTGAAGCTTGATTTATATAAATGTCATTGATGGAATGTTATTAAATATATATAAATGTTATTCCATGCTATTTCATGTTCCATACTTGAATTAGTTCATTTGACATAGGCCAAGGGAGAACATGGTTTCCATATTGAGGACCCATGGATGTACTATCCATGCCTAATGGGTTATGCCCCGATGTGATGAGGGTGATGATTTGGATTGCAAGGCAAGGGCTTCCCATGCAGTTTATTATACTGCAAAGTGATACTAGTTACCTTGGGAAGCAACCATGGATGGACCCATTGTAAAGATGGCTACTCCATGCCTTGGGTGATACTCATCCCCCTATGTGAGATACCTGGGATGGACTCGATGTTACCTTGCCTCGTAGAAATACTTAGGACACCATATGGGTCACCTTGGATGGGAATGATGTCATTAGATTATTGAAAGTCATCATAGAGATACTTGGGATTATTTTAGATCAATGTGGTTCGGAATGGTACTTCACCACTTGGATTTGATGGACTAATTTATTACTTATGAAACATGGATGGATTAATTATATTGTGGTAATTAAATTTTTATTCTACAACTTTGGATTTTATATAAATGTTATTCCTTGCCTTGTAATGTTCCTTTTATACCTGATTCACATGACATGTATCGATAGAGAACATGGATATTGTATTAAATATATATATATAGACTCAATGTGCTCATTGGGTTATGACCCAATGCACTGGGAGCGATTCCTTAGCTTTCCGGGCAAGGGCTCCTTGATCAGTTTTATATAGTTCTGAGTGGTACTAGTTCCATAAGGGAGAAACTATGAATGGAACCATTGGAAAGATGGTTACACCATTCCATGGGTGATACTCGGTCCCCTATTTGAGATACCTAGGAAAAACTTAGAGTCATTATTCCTTGAGTGAAACCAATGATTCCATATGGGTCGCCTGGGACAAACTAGATGGTATTGAATTATATTAGATGTATTGTAAAGATACCTGGGATCTTGATTAAATCACCAGGGATGGGATCAAACTCCACCATTGGATTTCAAGGAATGATTGATTGATATTTTCTATGAGATGAAACGTTTTTATTTCTATGATCATCTTATGCACATGTGATGTTTCTCTTTGCTTCATTAGCATACTTGTACAATGACTAGAAAATGTGACCTCTAAGAATTGACTGGTTCATCTGTATTGGCAGAGTATACATAGTATGCCTTGCCCAAGTAATTTTCCATACTTATGACTTATGGAAAAGTAGTTTTTATGATAAGGGTGTTTATTTACAAAACCAGACCATGTTCTTATTATTTAATTTGTTTTTTCGTTAATTTTTTTCATAATTACAACTTAGGGAAAAGTAGGTGATATAGGATGGGTGTTTGTTTAAAAACCCAGACCAAGTTCTTATAATTTAATTTTGTTCCCATGCACTTCCATTTTTTAATATAATCTTGACATTCTATTGTTATCATTGTACTCATTATTGATATTCATCTTCCACCAATGTTTTACTTATATTTCCTATTTGTTACATTACTTGCGATGCTGGTTGTTTATCATTTATTCTTACGATGTGTATTATCTATTATTCATCATTGTAAACATTATGATCTATGAGGGAATAGTATGCCCATGGACACACCATAGGCACTCACATCTAGTCGGTAGCCTCTGGCATTCAGGGATATGCACTTGATGTTATGTGGAAACCGCTCTGCCTACCGGTTTAGTGGTTAGTCCTGCTAGGATGTTACATAATCTTTTACAACCAATAAATTGAATTAGATTAAATGATTTCCAAATTTAAAATCATATAATTGATGTTAGGTATGAATGTTCAGCATATAATTTTTTTGAAAATATTATCTTCCAGGTAAATAATTAGATAAGATTAAAAGGGGTAAAAGGGGGTAAAAGAGGTAAATTAAGTTGCTCAAATTTTTTGATAATTAAAATAATATTTATAAATTTTATAAGTCCCTTGTATGGTTGGTGGGTCATAACTACATGACTCTCCAATATTTACCTACCTAACACACCTAACTCCAATGTGATTATATATTTTCCCTTCACCTAAATTAAGATCCAATGGAAATGGACCACATTTTCACGTACAAAAATATCTCTCTACATCTCACAAACATCAATAACCATTATATTTTCTAAATAATTAATACCCATTTTTACTCTCATTAAGTACATAGTGATGTTTGGTATCCCTTGTTCCTAGTAAGGTGGAATAAATCCTTCATTCTGATGGAATCCATATTGAGAATTATGGAGTTCATCAATGTTCCAAGTTCATTACCATTATTTTGAATTCACTTCTCATCTCCATTATTTCTAAATATCATTATCCACATTAATGATTCTACATAGAAATTATTTTTCTAACATGAAAATGATATTACTATTATATAATTTTATACTCATACACATTGATTAGTGTAACATGTTCTTGTTTGAGTCAGTTCAACCACCTATATTGACAATGTTATACTACTATCACTTTTTCCAACATGATTGAGTTATAATTTATTAATATAGATATTATATGATATTAGAATGTTATTTTTTTATAAATATATTTTAATATTCATAAAACAAAAATGTTATATCAATACCAAAAACCTTTTTTTATCAATAAATTACCTAAATCATGCTCGAAAAAGATTCTATTCTCATAGACCATACACATAACTTTCATCGAATGTACATGGGAATGAACCAAGAAGTGAAAAAAATGATTACACTTACTTTTATAATATTATAGTGTTGAAATTGGTATCAATGAACAAGGATCAATTTCTATATTTCAAAACTTGAGAAAAATATTGAAAATCACTAACATAAAATAGTGAAAATACACAATATATAACTAATATATGAGTAAGGAATGATTACACATGAAATGTATAGTGGATAAAGGATAAAATTGTTTTTTTAATTATGTAATTATTATAGTTGTTCTTATTATACAGCCTTCCTAAATGGTGTAAAGGCCTTCATATTTTTATTCAATTTTGATAATCCTTATTTTAAGGGTTGAGGGGGAACCCTTACACGGACCATAGATTTTGTGAAATTACATTAGCTAAAGGACTTTGAGGAATTCATCCTGAACAATGAAAACATGGAACTACCCCTTCTGAGCATCTACATCATGATGTAATCTCCCCACATTTGCATGGTTGTTTGGTAGCTATCTTTTTCAAACATGCATGGTACTGAAGAAAATTTTCATACCCTCTTATTCTTTCAATCCATGATTTATACTCTAGAGAAAGTTTCTGATCTGAATCTTCATCTAGAGCATGTTCCTTGTAGTCTTTCTGGTTGAATCTGTATGTAATGTGTTCTGAAGGCCTTGAGGTGGCCTAAACTCCTTAATGTCCTGATGGCCTTGGGTTCCCTGAAGGCCTTGAAGGACTTGAGGACCAAAATGTTGGCCTGAAGGGAAATTGAATAAACATTTTCAACTTCTACAGTACCTATTACAGTGTATGCTACAATACTGCTATAGTAAGTCCAAAATATGCCTCTAACCAGATTTTTTCTTTGGTCTCTTGGATGAACTTGAAGGTTCCTCACCATCTATGATGAGGTTCATGGTTTATTTATTATATAAAAGTTTATAACACTTTAATGGATGTTAGGAGTAAAGACAATGATTTTCATTTAAATATTCATTCAATGATATATGTTCAGTGTTTACCAATTATTATTTTTTTGCGTATTTTATATACATCCCATGGATATATTTTAATTATAATTATCATGAATATATTTTTATTTAAAAATATATATATAGTTCTCTCATCTAATGGGTTTTGATTTAAAATTTACCAAATTCACTGGGGTTTTAATTATAATCTCACTTATAAATAGATATTTTTATGCTTAAATTCATATTTTAGAAAATTGTATTTTCATTATTCCTAGAACCACATATATCTTAATAACTTATGGTTATTTCAAGGTTTTTCATTTCCTCATAACATTTCCCTACATTTTGTTTAATAATTTACCTTATGTGATGAGTGTAAGTGATACTGACTATATCTCTTCTTTTTGATCGGGAATCATTCTCCTCTATATCCATATTCTAAAAAATTTATTACGGTTTTAGTTATATATTATTATATGATTTATTAATTTCTTTCTCAATGTACATGATTATCATTAAAAATTTAATCTTCTTTTAATATTTTTGGTACAATCGTTTTTCTTCAACTTTGACTCCATTTTCAAAATTTTAAAAAATGGCTTCCTCTTTAATATCATCCAAATGAACACATTTTCCCACTATCCTCACTAAATTTTTATAAAAATTGTATGCTTTATGTCTTAATAATTTTTAAAAGTGATTTCTACTCATTTTTAAAAAATTATTTTCCTTAATATAAATGTTATCAAACATAAATGATATATATTATTATTTCTCAAAATCATTTTCTAATGACCTTATAAAAAATTACATCTTATTAAAAATCCATTAATGTTTAAAATTATTTACTAATGATATTATAAGAATGATACAATTCACCTCCTTTCTCTATATGGATTAATATATTTACTTATGGATTTTTTTCGTGAAACATGTTTCTTTCTCATGGATTAATTAATATATGATGAAATTATGAATGTTTTCAAATTCTTTGGGCACACATATTTATGGTTTATCATCAGGTGATGTTTTTAGCCTATATAACCCTCCATCACATTGGATAAGGATTTATATTACATGGGATGATGTATATATATGATTTCAGTTATTTATGTTCATTAGATATTTTTAGACATGATTTTAATTATTTATCTTCACTAGATGATGTGTGGAATTGATTTTAATTATATATATTCTCAAGGTGATGTGTGGACATTATTATGGTAAAATATATTCACAAGATGATGCATGAACGTGATTATTGTTAGAAATGTTCACAAGATTGTATATTAAAAAGGTTGTGATTTTTTATGTTCATTAGTTGACATTGTTGCAATTAGGTATATCCACAAGCCGATGCGAAATCATTAGTCTGATTATCTATGATCTAAATATGATCCATGGGAATTATTATGGATATATATATATATGTTTTTATAATGAATAATAGAAATTATTTTGAAGAAATATGTTCCAAAGATAGATTTTTTATGTGACATTCCCAACTCGGTTCAATCATTAGTAATCGAGAAGAAGGGCCATGTAGCCTCAATTGTGTTTCACCAACACTAAAGGTTGTTGACTAGCAGTGAGGGTCTAATGATGATACGGTGGGGAGACTGCACCCTCTATATCAGTTCTAAGAACTGTGAAATGAAAAAAATGGCATTCATGTTGATAATAATAAACTAACAAACCAACAATTTATAATAAATTCTAACCATGCATGAACGTAAGATGATTCATGTATTGGGAAATCAAAACCAATAGTAGATAATACATATAGTAAGGTGGATATATAAATAATTAATTAAAACATTACCCAACTCTTTTATAAAGTTTGAGTACATTATCGTTCTATAGATCCCATGACAAGTCCTACCCCATTCATGTAACGACAAAGAGGCATGATCCAAGTTCATAACATACTACCAAGATATATACTTGGGTACCAAGCAGTGGCATAAATAGGGTGTGAGTAAAAACCACTAGTCCACCTTTAATAGTGTCTAATTCATTCTAATAACTGAATATGAATCACAATATTGTTTACTATATAAAAAATGAAATATGTGATGAGAAGATGAACAAGGTAATACCACTTGTTTTGACCTAAACTAGACTATATATTAGAATAGAAATAGTATTTTTGGAATAGAAATTTTAGATATAAGCCTAGGATTCAATGTTCAAGTATCCTGGTATTTCCAAAAATCAATTTTGGACATTCCCATGTATCAGAACCATGTAAGTCTGGGGATTAATCCAAGGAATTTTAATTTCTAAATGGGATCTAACCGAACCCAAAGAATAAGTCAAAGGTAATCTTGGGGTAGGATTGATTGGAATCAAATGACGTAATTTGAGGCATTCTATGCCTGAGTAAATAAACATGAATCCTTGGATCTCATCCCAGGCATTATAAAATTCTATTATTTATAGGAAAAATGTTGGTTTCACTCTACGGCATTCACGAATGTAATATATTGATAGGATCAATGGTAGGATTAACCTTGGAATTTTCATCATTAAATTGTGTGCCATTCATTGGGTATGCATTTTTCATTAAAAACTTTACTCTATTTCTTACCCATTTAATGACTCATAAAAAACATAAATAGTATCATTATATTAATAAGATCAGTATTGATATAAAACAAGAATGTGTTAATTAAGTAGTGCTCTAATTTTCAAATCGTTTCAAAAAAATTATAACAAATCCTCAATTAATTATATCTCATAGGTTCCATGGAAACATTCTATAAAATTTCTTATTCAAAAAAAGATTCATACAATTTAACTATAACCTTTAATTTTAGTATTAACTCTAAGGTTCCCACAAAAATAGACCATATTTTCAAAGGTATTTCAATAAGTGAATACAAGTAATTAATAATATAAGTTTTAATGCCCCATAATTTCCCAGTACATATCCCTTTGAATAATTCAATAGCTTGCATTGTACGAAACTTCGAGATTCTAACACACCATGACCAAACAAACTAGCCATTATGAATAGTAATACACACTTTTTGAAATTTTATAAATTTTATTTTTCAAAATGGACTTCATTTTTGAATTCATAATATCTAAATTAGCTTAGGGTTAATTATTGGTATTTTTCTAAAAACTTTCAATTTTTGAAGAATAGTTAAAAACATTGTGTTGTTGGTTAAAACCGAATTTTTTTTAAATAATTATTTATTTTATTTGAATTTATTTTAGGTAAAAATAGACAAATAATACCCATATAAGTTCAATTTAATTCATTAGATTCATTTTATAATAAGTTTATATATATAAAAATTTTATTGAACTTTTTACAGACTTTTGCCCACCTCCATGGAGCATTTGAAAATTTGCATAAAACATAATTTTACCGCTTGTGTGAGTTGAATTTTAAAAAATAAGAGAGACATGGTTAATATCATAAAGTAAAATTTGGTTCAATAATATGAAAATATTTTTTTGGTGAATAGTAACTTTTGACTTTTATTTACCACAGTTAAAAGTAAATAGGGTAAATAAGGGTAAAAATGATATCATAATTAACCTAACAAATGTCTTAATTATATTGGATAAGTATAATTAGACCAATAAATACCTAGGAATTAAATATTACCCCCTTTGGTCCTCTTAGATTATATTTGGACATTTATTATTATTTTATTTAAAGAAGAGTTCAAAGAGTTAAATTCATAGTTTAATAACTAAACCATTTTTAATATAGGGTTACACAAAATATTAGTTAGACTATAAATATTAATTAGAAAGATAAAAAAATTTCCTACATAAAATTATTTTATTTATAATTTTTATAAGTTAAATAATTTAATTTATTTATGACATAATGATGATGCAGTAATTACCTTAAAAATGAAATATTAAAATAATTGATATTATATATATCCAAATAAATGTAAATTGATACTTTTGATAATTTAAACTAATTTTATAGGTTAATATGAAATTTTAGGGTTGGTTAAATAAATTTTATTTTAAGTGATAAAGTTTTAATGGATTTCAAAAAAAACAAATACTAGATATTGTCAAATTAACATAATTGAGTTTTTAAAACAAATACTATATTATTAATTAATATAATATTCTTAAAAATCTATGGTTTGGCCAAATAACATAGATAAGGCTATATATATTAATAATGAACCACATAGGGTTCCCTTGGATTGTTATAGTTTGTTTATTAACCATATAATATAAAAATACAAAGAGACATGGTAAATATCAAACTATTTAACTAAGAGTTAAATCTAAAAAATAAGGTTAATATGGTGACCTAAACATGTCCTAAACCTATTGGCTGAGAGGTTTTCGACCCAACCATACATTATCCTTTAAAGACATAAATTTTTAGCCATTAGAACATGAAAATTATTTTATTATAATATAATATTTCAAGCTTTTCCTAAAGTGACCCTCACCTCTCTTATAAAAGGGTACTTCCCTTATCTTAATTTCACACCTCCAAAGCCATTTGGATCGGCCATACCCTACCCAAATATCCTCCCAACCTTCCTCCATTCATCCTAGAGACCTTCCTTTGGTCCTAAAGCCATCCTAATGATCCCTTTTGATCAAATCAAAAGGAAGAACCGGAAGAAGAGGAAAATATTTCATCACCTCTTTCAAGTTCTTTTCTTCTTTCACTTCCTCATTAATTTATGTTTCCATT
This sequence comes from Viscum album, assembly GCA_963277665.1. NCBI lineage: Eukaryota > Viridiplantae > Streptophyta > Magnoliopsida > Santalales > Viscaceae > Viscum > Viscum album. The sequence continues at coordinate 1,661,561,677 of OY728153.1, forward strand.
CTAAAATAATAACATAATAATATTATATATACTATGATGTTATTATAAAAATGGCACAACCATATTCATTATTCTATCCATCATATGAATGAAAAAGTCACCATACATGCGTACGTACGACATATCGTACGTCATGGTGTAGTTTGTTATTCAAACACTTCATTATTTGGATAGGTATAATAATGATTATGGATAATTTAAATTATAAATAAAACATTTTAATAATTCTATATATATATGATATACCATCCAATTACATATTATTTCACCATCAATATAATGATAATGTCGCTTGTGCGTACGTACGGATTGTCGTCTCCACAAACGTGATTCATTCGTCATCATAATCATTCAAGAATAATTTTTATTTTATGTGTAAAAATAATGTTTAATAACTTAATATCATTCTGTATATGAATAAAATACATTCTATCCATAACAAACATGGCTTACGTAATTGATCAAATAAAGTAAAACAGATCAGTTAACACCCGAGACGAAGATACAACTAAAATATTATTAACAAGTCAATATTATAAGATCATATATGATATCATATTTATGTATATTATTCTTGTATAATTTAATAAAAATGTTTTAACTATTATACAGGATTTTAACATATGATCTACTAAGGAAAAGTACAAGGTAAGGGTTAATTTCACAATCTCTTTATTATCCGAGGTTGTTTTTACATAAGTATCTACTGGGACCTCTTCATCATCCACATCCATGTTTATTAAAAATGTATTTGAAAACATTTTTAATATTTACTAGACAATGGTTTAAATTTATTGATACCCTTGTATTAATTTTTATAAAATGGTTTGAAAGCAGTCTTTCCGTCATTTTCCAAACAAGGTACTTTATGACATTTTCAACAAAATTAAGGTAAAAATGTATTTTTTTTAACTTATATAACAGGTGTGGCTATTTTCTGCCATTATAACATCATTGAAGCTTCCCATAAAATCTTATAAGAATATTTTCATAATAAATGTTTTCTTTTATAATTATATGTCTTTTAAATGATTTCAAAATAGAAAGAGGAATTTCTCAACAAAAAGTTTTGATTTCATCTATCTCAACATCCTTTGATGGATTTTAACCTTTTTTGAAGTTGATTTTTTATGATACAAATCTTACATATTTTATAGAAGGTTTTGTGATATGTTTGATTGTGGATGTTTTATGTTTACACCATTCATGGTTTATGGATAAAGTACTAACATTTCATATGATAGTTTTAATATGAATGTTTATATTATGTTTAAACCTTTTCATATGGGGAATGCATTGGACTTAGTAAGTGATGGGTGGAGCCCGTTATAGCTCCTAAATGCATTGATAGGTCTCATGAGAAAAACTAGTGTCTTGGAACAAGGCCTTGACAAAATCTTATTTTTAGTCTTGGCACAAGGCCTTGACTATGTGGTTATGAAATCTGGCATTATGCATTCCATCATTATGAAAGTGGCTATTGATATTGCATGTGATTATTCGACTAGTATAATACCCATGTGAATAAGTAAATAGAATTATTTGATTTTATCTTTTCCATATTATGCTGAAGTTTATGTTTAAAAGGCTTTTGTTTTAGTCATATACATTTCCTTAAATGATTATGCTTATTTATGAAAGTTTCTTCTATATTGTTATCCTTACTGAGCATATGAGATCACCCATTTTTATGTTTTATTTTTCCCAGGAGGTAAAGAAATATTTTATGGTTGACCTATATGAATATTCTAATAATATAAGTCTGTTCAATAGGGACAAAATGTTGTTGATGTTTTTATTTCATGATGTAATGTAAAACTTATGAATTTATCTAGTACTTCCATGGATACTATATTGATCGGTATTTTGGGACATGATTCCTTGTATCATGACAATGTTATGTAATAAGGCACTGAATCTGGGTAACAGGGGTTAGGGAATTATATTTGTTATCATAAGAAGTTTAGTACAAACATTGGAAACTAGATTTGCATCAACTCTGATTAGAGCACATTACCCTAAGATAGACTTTGAGGATTGGTGTAGAAGAACTTTCTATAATTTTGGTAAAGTACATATTTTGTGTATTTTTCAAGAAATACATCTCTTTTTGGATATGAGCAGGTAGAGGTAGCTCTGGCACATATGTACCTAGGAGTGAAAACTCTGATACGGAGTTTCAGGCTTGACTGGGGTATCCTGGTACACGACAACGAGCATTGTTGCACTCTTGGTTATGACACTCCTGGGGGATATGCTTAGGATAATTCACATTTTCTTTAAAAACCATTATGAAGGATTTTTGAGTATATACCTCCTAAAATAAATTTTTTTATGATTATGGATTATATCCATAAATTTTTCTATTTATTTTAAGTGTTTTACAAGTTTTGAATTATGTATTTCGATTCAGAAACTAATCTAGTGTATGACATTGTATAGAAATAGTGCCAAGTGGAAGGAATGGAACCCGTATCAATGCAATTTATCCATGTAGGGATTTCCCTCCTACTCAATATAATTATATTGGGGCTGGTGATGAAACTAGTGTTGATCAGCTTGTCACCATACTGTGACAACTCACTCAGGTTATGAATAATAACCTTACCCGTATGAAGCACCCTGTTCCACAACACATAGGATTATTGTTAAACCGCTTCATGAGGCAAAAACCACCAAAATTAAATGGGAGTACAAATCTATTAGTAGCTGATCAATTGATAAATTTCTTAGAGAAAATATGTCATGATTTGGGGAGTAGTGAAAGGGAAAATGTTGTCATGGTAGTTTATCGCCTCATGGGAGATACAGACCAATGGTGGTCATTAATCCAAAACAAAAAGGTAGATGAACAAGTATAGAACAAGGAATTGAAGGACTTAAGATATATTTTCTTAGAAAAATACTTTCCTCATGACCATCGAGTGGATATGGAAAGGCAATTTCTGAGTCTGAGGAAAAAGGAGGATGAGAATTTTGAAAAGTATGAGGCTAACTTTACAAGGTTATCAAGCCATGAAGAAGATTATATACATAACAAAATGAGTAATATTGATCGATTCTTTGATGGGTTAAAACCATTTCTCTATCGATAATTAGTCTCACAATCCTTCTCATCGTACGAAGATATTGTCTCATGCACTATCAAGACAAAAAAGGAATTCTCTAAGTCTTATGAATTCAAAGAAAAGCAAGAGAAGAAGAGATCTATTGATCACTATATAAATTTAAATAAGGGTAAGAATGGAAAATTTGAATATCCATCCTGCAGTAAATGTGGGAAGAAACACCCCGATACTTGCCTGAATGGAATGGGATTCTATTACAAGTGTAGTGAAAAAGGACACCAAGCTCGTGATTGCAAGGGAAAGAAATATGTTGTCAATATTTAATGCTACAATTGTAGAGAAAAGGGACATTATGGAAATGAGTGTCCTATGAACCAAGGTAACTTACCTCAGAAAAGGAAAATAAATCAAGGCTAAGATTATACGATCACAACTACTGAGGTTGAAGCTCTGAAAGACGTGGTGGCAGTTAATTTAATGGTTTCCTCATGTTTAGCCAATGCTTTATTTGATTATGTATCATCGCATTGTTTCATAAATTCCCGGATTGCTATGAAAATTAGATATTTTCAATTTGACTTAACAAGGGAGTTTTTAGTCAAAACTCCTAAGGGAAGTATCATCACAACAATGTTTTTCGAATCAGTTCCCATTAGGGAATATAAATGTTCTTTATCTGCTGATCTCATCATCATACCTATGATTGAATTTGATATAATCCTCATAATGGATTGGCTTTCAGAACATGATGTGAATATTTTTTGTAATAAAATGAGGTTATAATTTTTGATGATGATAAGGAGTACCTTATCATTATACTAGAAACGTCACCACCTAATTCTTATCTTGATCCACCCCTAAAAGCCCTATCCATCCAACGTTACAATTTTTATTAAGGAAGCAAGGACAACAAATAGAAAAAAAAGGGGGAAACAGAGGGGCCCACCTAGGGGGGCGAAAGTAATGTAGGCCAAGGGAATCACCCCGTAAAAGGTCCTCCCCCTCTAGATTAAACTGAGACACATTGTAAAGGAAACAAACCAGGGAATCTAGAGAAGCAAGAGAGGACAGATGGTCAGCCACTTTGTTCCCCTCTCTCCACGTATGAGAGACTCTCACTTGGTTGTTGAGCAGGAGCTTGCACTTCCTCATGGTATAGGAAATGGACCAGGGAGTGATGCCTTTACCTGTTAAGGCATTATGGACAATCTTGGAGTCAGTTTCCACCTCGCTGATGAGAATTCCTCTCTCCTTGCAAAAGATAAGGTCGGATAGGGCCGCATTAGCCTCCGCCCGAATCAGAGAGCCACTTCCATAAAAAACCGAAAAAGCTAGCACCACTCTCCCCTGGCTGTGCCACACGACCCCACCTCCACGCATCATACCCATCCCACAGGAGCCGTCTGTGTTCAGTTTGAGGCCATCCCTAGGAGGTAACCACCGGATCCAACTCCCCAAGAGGTTAGCAGTGTTCTGTGCACCTGCATTCCTCAACCCGTAAAGAGCACCCCAGGACGAAGCATCCTTCCTGATGTTTCCAAGGCCAACCAAATCATGCAAAATCCACCTGGTTCTGGCCACAACCACCTTGTCTGAGGATTGGAACCCCTCATACCTGGCACGGTTCCTAGCCTGCCATAACATCCAGCACCCCACAATGAAAATTACACGCCTCATTGCCAGGTCAGTGCCGGATCCCATGGCCCCCTATACCTAATGCTCCATGAAGACTTCGATGTTACCACCTGGATCCCAATAAGTTGGTAGAATACCGAAGGAACTCCAAATCTGGCTAGCCCAACCACCCGTGAAGAAGATGTGGCTCAAGCTCTCTTCATTTTTGAACACACAACATTGGCAGCAGGAAGCCATGTTGATCCCCAACCGTTTAATATTATCGTCAAATGTAAGGGCATTGTTCCGAAGCCTCCATGAAAGGAAACTAAACTTAGTAGTCACTCCGTTTCCCCATACCAGATCACTCCATCTTTCATGTTGTCCTGGAAAGGCAACCATTCTCCAGAACTCCTTCGAGCTGAACAGCCCCGAGGGAGAGTGGGTGAAAACGCACATGTCCTGCTCATCATTCATGCAAATATCATCGAAAACCACTTTCTGGTTTTCATGAAACATATATCTGAAGAAATGGGGATATAAAATCGCCTCTCTGAATGTGATGGTGGGGGCTGGGAAACCCGGATACCCCAGCACAGAACCCGACCAATTAGTCTGCCAGAAGTAGATAAGACCCTCCCCGATGATCCATTGGGACAACGGGAGGAGCATTGGTATGATATTACTCACCGAAGACTATAAAGACGACCCATTATTCAAGGCACACGAACCCCCATCCTTGTACCTTTGCATCATGATCATACCCCAGAGGGTGCGACCCTCAATGATTTCCCATGAAAGCTTCGCCCGAATGGAATGAGTCGTGACCTCCAGACTCATGACGTTTATTCCACCTTCGCCACTGGGTCGCGCCATCCTGCACCACGACACCCATTGCCTCTTCCCTTCATCCGCAACATCCCATATGAACCGTGCAAGGATATATTGATGTGCCTATTATGAAAGAATATATGGATGTGTTTCTAGAGGATTTATCTGGACATCCTCCAGAATGAGAAATTGAGTTTTCAATTGATTTAATTCTTGGTTCAAGGACCATATCGAAAACCCCTTATAGAATGGCCATTGTGGAATTAGTGGAACTAAATAAACAACTAGAGTAATTGAGTAATATGTGATTCATTCACCCAAGTGTTTCTCAATGGGGAGCCCCTATCCTTTTTGTTAAGAAGAAAGACGGGTCTATGAGGTTGTGTATTGACTATAGGGAGATCAATGATATAATAATAAATAACAAGTATCACATACCTTCGCATTGATGATTTATTCAACCAACTTCATAGAGCTCAATATTTTTCAAATATTTACCTTCGATCTGGATATCATCAGTTTTGTGTGAAGAAGGAAGACATTTCTAAAACAGCATTTTGAACTAGGTATGAGCATTATGAGTTTATAGTAATTCCTTTGGGATTGACTAATGCACCCTCTATCATCATTGATCTAATGAATATAGTTTTCAAGGAATATCTTGATGAATTTTTAGTGGTATTTATTTATTATATCTTGGTATACTCAAAAATCTACAAATATCATGGGAATAACTTGCGCGTTATTCTAAAGACTCTTAGAAGAAATAAATTATATGGGATGTTTAGAAAGAGTGAATTTTGGATTTAAGAGATTTATTTTCTTGGCCATATTGTCTCTAAGGATGGAATCTCTGTTGATCCTTCAAAGACAAAGGCAATCCATGAATGGCCAGTACCGATGAGTATAACTAAGGTACACAGTTTTATTTTTTTAGAAGGTTATTATCAATGTTTCGTCCAGAATATTTCCCTGTTGTCTAACCCATTAACCAAGCTCACAAGTAAAGGGGTTAAATTTTTTTGGAAAAAAGAGTGTGAAGAATGTTTTGAAAAACTGAAGAGAAGATTAGTCAGTTCTCCTATCTTGACTCTACCATTAGGGAACGATGGGTTTGTTATTTATAGTGATGCTTCAAAGAAAGGACTTGGATGTGACCTTATGAAGAATGATAGAGTTATTGTCTATGCATCATGACAGCTAAAAATTCATGAGAAAAACTATCACACTCATGATCTTGAGTTAGAAGTTTTAATATTTTTTATGAAGATATAAATACACTATCTCAATGGTGAAAATGTAAGATTTATACTAATCACAAGAGATTGAAGTATATTTTATCACAAAAATAACTCAACATGAAGCAATGGATATGGCTTGAACTACTCAAGGATTATGATTTCACAATAAACTGCCACTCGGGGAATGAAAATAAGGTGGTAGATGCTTTGAGAAGAAAGGATCATGGAGTTTTGAACAAGATGAGAGTTGAAAGGGATATTATTTTCATGGATATAGTAAACATGGATATAGGAATAACCATAGAAGGTGAAACATGAATACTTTTTCAAATGTTTTCTAAACCATCTTTACTAGAAATGATAAAAGGTTCTAAGACTAATTATGAGGAGTTTCAAAATAATATTAAAGCTTTAAATGATGGGATATTGAGTGACATCGTATATGAATATGGAATTTTAAAATTTGGGAAGAGACTTTGTGTTCCTGATATACATGATCTAAAACAATAATTTTTGGATGATGCTCATAGCTCCAATTTCTCTATACACCCTCAGAGCACCAAGATGTATAGATATTTGAAGCAACATTTTTTATGGGACAACATAAAGAGGGATATTTCTGATTTTTTGTCAAGATGTGTGGTTTGTCAATAAGTGAATGCTGGAAGGCAACATCTGGGAGGCTTTATGAAACCTCTTCCCATACCTGAGTGGAAATGAGATAATATTATGATGGAATTTGTCATGGGGCTACCAAAGACTCTTAGAAGGAATGATGCAATATGGGTCATTATTGATCATCTTACCAAGTTAGTACATTTTCTTGCTATAAGAGAAGAGTTACCACTTGAATTTCTAGCAAGACTATATATTAATGAAGTTGTAAGACTCCATGGTGTACCCCTATAGATTGTTTCTGATTGATATCCCCATTTTACATCAAGATTTTGGAAAATTATTCAGAAGGACTTGGATACCGAACTTTGTTTGAGCACTTCCTACCACCCTCAAACTGATGGAAAATCAGAACGGACTATTCAAACCTTAGAAGACATGTTGAGGTCTCGCTCACTTAACTTTCAAGGTATGTGGGATCAAAATTTACCTCTAGTAGAATTTATCTATAACAATATCTTCCATTCAAGTATTCAGATGGCAACATATAAAGTGTTATATGGAAAGTGATATCGCACACCAACTTATTAGAATGATTTTGGTGAAAGAAAACCCATAGGCCCAGAACTTGTTGAGGAAATTATGGAAATAGTGAGGGTTATTCAAACCCACATCAAATAAGCTCAAAGTAGGCAGAAGATCTATGCCGATAACCGAAGAAAGGATTTGAAATTTCATGTAAGTGATCATGTTTTCTTGAAGGTATCTCCATGGAAGGGAGTTATATGATTCAGTGAGAAGGGTAAACTAAGTCTCAGGTACATCGGACCTTTCAAAATTCTATAACGAATTGGGGTTGTATCTTACCGTTTGGAAATGCCGCCAAGTCTCTCCAAAGTTCCCGATGTGTTCCATGTATCACTATTGAGAAAATACATGTCTGACCCAATGCATGTACTCACCTATGAGGAAATTGAACTAAAACCTGATCTATCTTATTGTGAAGATCTTTTCAAGATTCTTGATACCAGAGAACAAGTGATGATAAATCGTATGACTCGTCTGGTAAAAGTTCTATGGAGAAACCATAAGATGGAAGAGGCAATGTGGGAACAAGAGGAACTTATGATGAAGAACCAACCAAATTTTTTTGTGCGATAGTATTCTAGAAATTTCGAGGAAAAAATTATTTGAAGGAGGGAAGAATGTAACACCCCAAGCTTCCACGGTATGTTTTCCTTTGAATAATTCAATAGATTTCATTATACGCAACTTCGATATTCTAACACATCACAACCAATCAAACTAGCCATTATGAATAGTAATACCCACTTTTTGAAATTTTATAAATTTTATTTTTCAAAATGGACTTCATTTTGAACTCGGAATACTGAAATTATCTTAGGGTGAATTTTTTTTATTTTTCCGAAAACATTCAATTTTTGAGGAATAGTGAAAAACACTGCGTTATTGGTTAAAACCAACTTTTTATTTAAATAATTATTTATTTTATTTAAATTTATTTTTAGGTAAAAATAGAAAAATAATACCTATATAATTTCTATTTAATTCATTAGATTCATTTTATAATTAGTTTATATATAAATATATAATTTATTGAACTTTTTACCATCTTTTACCCACCTCCTCGGAGCATTTTCAAATTTTCAAAAAATTTAATTTTTCCGCTTCTATGAGTTGAATTTCAAAAATCCAAGAGACTTAGTTAATATCAGTATGTAAAATGTGGTTCAATAATAAGGAAATAATTTTTGGTGAATTGTAATTTTTGACTTTTATTTACCACGGTTAAAAGTAAATAGTGTATTTAAGGGTAAAATGATATCATAATTACCCTAACACATGTCCTAATTCTATTGTATAAGTATAATTAGACCAAAAACAACATTAGAATAAAATATTACCCCCTTTGGTCCACTTGGATTAGATTATAACATTTATTATTATTTTATTTAAAGTATAGTTAAAAGAGTTAAATTTAAAGTTTAATAACTAAACCATTTTAATATAGTGTTATACACATTATAAATTAGACTAGAAATATTAATTAGAAATATAAAAATATTTAATACATAATTATATTTTATTTATAATTTTTAGATGTAAAATAATTTAATTTATTTATGACACAATGATAATGCAGTAATTACCTTAATAATGAAATATTAAAATAATAGATATTATAAATATCCAAATAAATGTAAATTGAGGCTTCTGATAAATTAAACTAATTTTATAGGTTAATATGACATGTTAGTGTTAGTTAAATAAATTTTATTCTAAGTGATAAAGTTTTCATGGCTTTCAAAAAAAATTAAATACTAAACAGTTTTCAAATTGACATTATTGATTTTTTAAAACAAATACTATATTATTAATTGAGATAATATTTATAAAATTCTAAGGTTTGGCCAAAGGACATAGATAAGGTTATATATATTAATAATTAACCACATGGGGTTCTCTTGACTTTTAATAGTAAGTTTATTAACAATATAATATAAAAATACAAAGAGACATGGTAAATGTCAAACTATTTAACAAGAAGTTAAATCTAAAAGATAAGGTTAATATGGTGAGATAAACCACTAAAAAACCTGTTGGTTGAGATTTTTTCGACCCATCCCCACCTTATCCTCGAAATAAATCATTTTGGATCCATTAGAAACCAAAAATGATTTTATTATAAAATAATATTTCAAGCTTTTCCTAAAGTGACCCTTACCTCTCTTATAAAACGGTACTTCCCCTTATCTTAATTTAACACCCCCAAAGCCATTTTTCTCGGCCAAACCCTTACCATATATTCTCCCAAAATTCCTCCATTAATCCTAGAGGCCTTCCTTTGGTCATAAATCCAACCTATGGATCCCTTTTGATCAAATCAAAATGAAGAACCTGAAGAAGAGGTAAATATTTCATCACCTCTTTCAAGTTCTATTCTTCTTACACTTCCAATTTCTTTTTGGTTTCCATTCTAAAATAATAACTCTAATATATTATATATATTTTGATTTTATTATAAAAATGGTACAACCATATTCATTATTATATCCATCGTATGAATGACAATGTCACCATACGTGTGTACGTACGGCTTACCGTCTCCACGTCGTGGTGTAGTTTCTTATTCAAACACTTCATTATTTGAATGGGTATAATAATGAGTTTAAATAATGTAAATAATAAATATAACATGTTTATGATTCTGTATATATGATATACCATCCAATTACATATGATTTCACCATCAATATAATGATATTGTTGCTTCTACATACGTACGGATTACCATCTCCACAAACGTGATGAGATTCATTCCCCATCATAATCTTTCAAGATTAATTTTCATTTTATTAATAAAAATAATGTTTAAGAACTTAATATAATTATTTATATGAATAAAATAAATCTTATCCATAACAAAAATGGCTTACGTAACCAATAATATAAAGGAAAACATACCAGTTAACACCTGAAACGAGGATACTACTAAAATATTATTAACAAAGCAACATTATAAGATCATATATAATATAATATTTATGTATATTATGGTTGTATAATTTAATAAAAAAAATTTAACTATTATACAGGGGTTTAACATACCATCGACTAAGGAAATGTACAATAGGGTTAATTTCACAATCTCTTTATTATCCGAGATTTTTTTACGTAAGTATCTACTAGGACCTCTTTATCATCCACATCCATGTTTCTTAAAAATATATTTCAAAACATTTTTACTATTTACTAAAATATGGGTTAAAGTCATTTATACCCTTGTTTTAATTTTTATAAAATGTTTTGAAAGGAATCTTTCCATTGTTTTCCAAACAAGGTACTTTATGACCTTTTTGACAAAATTAAGGTAAGAATGTCTATTTTTAACTTATATGGTGGATGTGGCTATTTCTTGTCATTATAACAACATTTAAGCTTCCCATACAATATTATAAGAATATTTTCAAAATAAATTTTTTCTTTTATAATTATATTTCTTCTAAATTATTTCAAAATAGAAACAGATATTTCTCTACAAAAAGTTATGATTTCATCTATGTCAACATCCTTTGATAGATTTTAATCTTGTTTGAAGTTAATTTATTATGATACAAATATTCCATATTTTATTGAAGGTTTTGTGATATGTTTGACTATGGAAGTGTTATTTTTAAACCATTCATGATTTATGGATAAATTATTGACATTTCATATGCTAGTTTTAATATGAATGTTTATGTTATGTTTAAACCTTTTCATATGGGGAATGTATTGGACTTAGTAAGGGATGGGTGGAGCCCACTATAGCTCCTCAATGCATAGGTATGTATCCTGGGACAAACTAGTATCTTTCCCTAAGGCTTTTACAAAATCCTATTTGTAGTCTTGGCACAAGGCCTTGACTATGTTGTTATGAAGTCTGGCGTTATACATTCCATCATTTTGAAAGTGTCTATTGATATTGCATGTGATTATTCAACTAGTATAATATCCATGTGAATATGTAAATGAAATTATTTGATATTATATTTTCCGTATTATGATGAAGTTTAAGTTTAAAAGAATTTTTTTTAATCTTATACATTGCCTTAAATTTTTATTCTTTTTTATAAAAGTTTATGCTATATTGTTATCCTTACTGAGCAACTGAGCTCACCCCTTTCTATGTTTTATTTTTCCCAAGAGGTGAAGAAATATTTTATAGTTGACCTGTTGGGATGGGCTAAGGATAAAAGTGTGGTCAATAGGGAAAAAATGTTGTTGATGTTTTTATTTCATGATGTAATATAAAACTTATGAATGTATCTAATACTTCAAAGGCTACTAAACTAGTCAGTCTTTTAGGATAGGATTCCTTGTATCATTCCAATGTTATGTAATAATGCACCTACTCTGAGTAACTGGAGTTGGGGTGTTACATAGTTCATAGGTACATATAAAGTAATCATATGAAGGAATTAAGTTAAATTAAACCACAACCTTGGATTAATCTCCAAAGGTTTCCCATAATGTACCATATCATTTGATAATTAAATTGTTCTATTTATTTTAATGGGGAAAATAACCAGAAAAGAAATTGAGCTCTAGAATTTACTCATGGCATTCCTATTGTCCATCTGAGTGTTCTATTATTTATTTAACATTTCAAACACACCTTTAATGGTGGTTTTATTATATTTTGGAGGGATAAATTGGGGATTTAGTAGGTGTCAATAAAAATACACTTTATGATGTGGTTTGATTTCATAAAAATATGTAAGGTGATTATAGGAATTAATCCAAAATCACCCTATGGGGTGGTCTAAGTTGAGATTTTCAACCTTTAATGGTTGAAGGAAGGTTTTTACTACATATAGTAAAATATATAGGTGAAAAAATAAAGGGAATTAATAATTTGAGAGTTAATACATGGAGCTACTGGTGTGCATCACAACAAAACATTTTATAAACAACATATATTTTAGGTAAAAATGTAGTGACCACCTAACATTATTTTAGGAATCTTAACTCATAAATTATCAACCTTCGATTATATATAGAACTAAATTAATTTATGAAATAGATAGAATCCCTAAAAAAGGGTGTAACCAACAAAAACAACATGATGAAACTTAACACCAAAAAAATTGTGAAATGAAGCTAATTAAGAGAAATATTTACCAAGGGATCTTGATCGCAAGAGATATAATTTGAAATAGAACATTAATGAATGAGATATCCCATAGTGTAAGGGGGAAGGGGATAAAATTAATAGGAAATATGCTAGGGAAATGATATATAAAAAAGGCATAGAAACTTATAAGAGAATATGGAAAATGGTAATTTTTTCAATTTTAAGGAGGTGCATGGTTTGGTCATATAGTTAAAAAAACATGAACCAACCATGTAGAATCATTTTTCGACGAAACTCCCACCTCTCATGATTATAGCACATGGTTTGAATAACTGTGAACCAAACCTGTGGGTCCCTGTGACCTTCAATATACCAACGCATTGTTAGCTAGTGTCTCTCAGGCTACTAAAACTAACTGTGTGCCTTAAAAATATAGGCTTCTTGGTTTGGAGTTCATGGTATGAACTAACCATGAATCTTAGTCTATTTTCTCATGGAACTGTGATCATGATGCCTAAAGATCCCAATGCTTATTTTTTCTTCCAAGGAACCTTTCAAGCCTTAAGAACCTTTTTAAAACAACACTTTTAGGTGTTATAACTCTCATAATTCCATTCTAATGTTCATATTTAAACACGGCCCATCGACCATATTTAAAATTAAAAATTTCTTTGGAATTATCAACATGTATATAACATGGGATCTTAGAGTGGATATGATTATGTTCATAAATTTATGATTTCCTATACCTATGTTATTCCACATAAAGCATGATTATTGTCACATATTTCTGAAATCTTACTTTATGGTATATTTTATGTTTCCATGATGATACTTTTTATGTTATATGTTCCTCTATCATGACTTTTGGGAAATACTTATGATTATATATTATTTTCAATCATATAATTATACCATGTTCCTGTTTTCAATCATGATTGATTATCTATTTTTTATAGGGAATTATTTTCTTATGTAATGCGCATACACACTTATTATGTTCTCATAACCATAATCTCATCTTTTTCTCACTTATGATCTTTGATAGAAATGTCTTATATTTACCTTTACTAATTATTTTAACTCATCCCTTCTTATGTTTCATTTACCTGGGATATGAATAATGGTATAAATTATGATATGTATGGAAGGGGTTATAGCATAGTGTGACTATTGAGTAAAGTTCACAGGATATAAAAAAAAATATTTTAACATACCTAATGTCTAAATAAATAAATTATAAAGGTTCTAGGGTTATATTTATTATGTAATGTATTGAGTATTCCTATGTATGTATGTTATGGTTTTATCTACTCACTTAGTATCATATCATATCTATACGTTATGTGTTATTATGACTATATTTGGATGTAACGATCTATGTTTCCTTATTTGGTATCAAATATTTTGTGTAACATTTTTTTAATAACTTGATCCAAAAGTACAGGTTAAGGGAATCTAAATGAAATAAAGAGTGGGAAACAATCACTATATTAAGTATTACAAAGAGAAATCACTTATTTTTCTTATATATATAGACATTCTCATTTTCTATAGATATGAAGAAAGTGTTTTTGAATGGTTTTATTTATATTTCGATGAGTTATTTGAAATTTCTATGATTAGAGGAATGTGATGTTTTCAAGGATTACAAATATCTCAAGAAGCAGATCGCATATTTATTTATGAATATAAGTATCCTCTATAACTTATAATAACATTTGTTAGGGAGTATTTAAAACCAGTTATTATACCAATATTTGTGGGAACAAAACTATCAAATTATGTGAGAGAAAAATAATTTAATACAAAATAATTGAATAAGCTTATTGGAAAATAATTTTTTTCAACAGATTAAATATTTGATATTGTATTTGTTATTGCCTAATATTACAAATATCATATTGCATCAACAGAGTGTCATTTTTTTGTTGGAAGGATAATTTTCATGTATATTAATGTTATAAATGATTGTATATTCAAGTGTGATAGTAGTAGAAAGCTTAATCTTTGTAGGCATCTTGATGTAGGCAAGAAGGAAATATTAATGATAAATTGTCTACATATTGTGTTTTTTTTAATTTTTGGGTGATATATGTCTATTATTTCACACAAAGAAATAATTTCTTATAATATTGAGTATTTCTATAAAAGAATATATGGATGAAGCTCAAGATATAACTCAATTGGTGTGGATGAGAAATTAATTGAAATATAAAAAGGTTTATGTAAGGTTGTGACTGATTGAGGGTATAATAATAAAAGGACAATCAATTTATTAATAAATCATGTTCACTATTCAAGATCAAAACACATTGATATAGAATATAACTTCCTCATGGATCCTATAGATGAACATATATTCAATTAGTAATTTTTTCCAACAAAGGATATAATATGGGATTTGTTTCACTATACTATTGTTTAATGATACATTTCAATGATTTATTTTGATGGTGTGACTTCAACCTTATTCTTATCAAGGTTATGGTTTTTTTATTAATCCCTTTATTCATCTCTTCATTTGAATTATTATGGTCAATATGGGATAAATAAAACATGAATTTCTTATTTTTAATCCCCTTGTGATATTAAAAATGTGGAGAATTCCTATATTTTGGGAAAATAAATTGATATTTATTTTATAAAATATGATAATGATATATTATTTGGGGGAGAATTCATATATAGAGTGCCATTAAAATGGGAAAGATGTGGGGTCAACATGTGGGTGACTGATTTTAGGTGATTTGTGAATTATTATAAAAGTTATTTTGAGCATAAATTGAAGAGAATATTATTAATATGTTCTCATAATATTTTTTAGGTATTGAAAAATAATTTTCTTGAAGATTCTGAAGGTTATATCAAGTGGTATCTAAGGATTAGAATATTTTAATTATGAATTAGTATAAATTGGATTAATATCTTTGAAGAGTTGGTTCTAATTCACTATTTTATGAACAACATGTTATCATTATTCAATTTTCTTGATAAATACATTTTTCTCTCTCAAGTCAGATTATAAATATTGAATAAATATTAATTTTAAATTATGATTTGTTTGTAAAATGGTTTATGCTTACTGGATGGTAAAAAATCCGAAGGGGGATTGTTTTGAGACTGAGATATGGTTTTGAAGATGTGGATATCCTAGGGTGATGTTGAGACCAAAATAAAAGTTGTTACAACTTGGTAGTTCTTAAGTAATCATTTCATGTGGTATTTATCTATTGAATATTTTTTTAAAAATTTAATAAGTGGGTGTGTTTATGGTGTTGTATTTTAATATCAATACATAAAACATATTAAAACTAGCATGAAATGATGTTATTTTTTGTGGTCAATTTTTTTATGTTTTTTTGATTATTAAATCAATTCTAGTGATTTTTTTATATAATGTAAATTTTACATTGTAGTTTAGTATTTTTTTGAAAAATGTCTATGTCTATATATATTATGGTTGACACTATAAGATTATGATAAATACTGATATAAGGAATTAGTTCATAAGGTTAGTTTCATGAATTTGTATCATTAACACTTAGTTTTTAAGGTTGATTCTAGAACATAAAGTGATTAATTTTAATTTTATTTGATTCATTTCTAGACTAGGTAAGAGTAACTATAATTTTTTTTATACATTCCTCATTTCATAATATACATTCCAAAGACAATAAAACATCACAATATGTTTTTCCAATTTGGTAAGATACATTCATTTTTTTATGATTAACTAATTTTTTCTTAAGATTAACTCATAATTAATATGATTTGTATAACCATTTGAAATTATTGATGTCTGAGAAAATAGAAATCATGTGAAAATGTAAGATACATTCATTATTTCATAATATTAATAAAAAGTTCATTGTGTTCTGTACATATAAATTTTTTTAAGTTTGATAGGATTTGAGAAATGTATAAAAATGACTATTCAGAATTGATGTTATATGATCTATATGAATCATATTGAATCTAGGGCCATAAAAAATATCACATAATAAATTATTGGTGATTTAAATGGCTAATATGATCTAATATTTTATATTTTAATTTGATGATGTTATAAAATAATTGGGAGTAGTTAACTATCTATAAATAAAGTAAAATTTATAATTTAATAAAAATATATATATTTGTTTGAAATGTTTAATAATACATTTTTAGGTTTTTTATGTATTTATTAAACATCAAAAAATGAACTTTTAATTCAACCATTTGAAGAGTGGTAATTGTGTCAGAAATAAATATATTTTTCCATGAGGGAAGTTTAAGTTGATTACAATAGATGTACTATTTTGGTATCTATAAAGTTGTGTCTTGTTGACCAATGACATTCCAAAAAAACCTAGAAAATTACTTTCACTTGGTAATTTAGTGGGAATATATGATGATTAATTTTAATATAGTTAAAATGAAGTCAGTAGTTTTATTCTGAAATTCAAATTCAAAATTTGTGAAAATTTTATTATTTTTCTGGAAATACATATTTTTTTATGTCAAATTTTTAGATATAATGGATATCAACTGAAAAAGAAAAAAAAATATATTTTTTAGGAGATATAAGATGTCAAAAAATAGATAATATTTGTTATTGTGGAAGTATAAACAGAAAAAAAAAGATATATAAAGAAGATAAAGAATAAGAAGAAATAATACATAGATATATCGATGAATGTTTGATCCTATCAAAGACTCACTTATTATTTAAAATAAATATCAATATCATTGTATTAGTGTGAATAATATTTAAAAATAATATTAATAATGTGTATCTTGAGTATAAAGATATATAATGATCATTTACAATCCACCATATGATATTGGTGGCTTATATAGTGTTTGATGAGTTTGGATCATACCAAACATTAGCCTTATCCTTTTGAGAGGTGAACCATTTGAAAATTTATTATACCTATTGTGAATTAGTTTGGGTGTTCGAGAAATAAATAAAAGGATTCAATTGAATATGCGATAAATTTATTTTCATAAATGAAACATAAAACATAATTGGATTAACAAGTTTTTTCCCACCTATCATGGATTTCTCACTAATATTGAGGGTTATTTTTAGAGTTTTCAAGAGGTTGGTAATGTGATAAAAAAAATTTAGATGGAAAACTACAAAAATAAGTATTTACCATTTATTTCTTCATTTATTCATATAAATAATAAATTTATCTGGAATAGATTAGAATGGAGAAACATGTAAAGATTCGTTATGTTTCTAAAATAGGATATACCATCTATATTATGTTAGATGCTTAGCTCTATTTATTTTATTATTTGAGAATAAAAAGTAATTTTCAATTTGATCTAGTTTAGATTAACTATATTAGTTTATATAAAATTAATAATTAATTAAAAATAAATAAGGATATTATATTGGTGATTGAATTTTAAGAATATATAATTTTAAGGGTTTGTATTAATGCATGCTTTTAAATCCAAAATGTTGATATGAGATCACAATATGGGTTTTTTACCTAAATAGTGGGTTAATCTATTATAATAGTTACAAATAAACCACTACGGCTACCTTAAAATTATTTTATTATTAATCGTGTTGTGATTACTATAAGTTTTTATGTAATTGGGCATTAGTATGAAAATGTGGGAGCTACTTCTTAATATATGTAATTTTAAACCCAATAAATGACTAAACACATCCTTTTCAAACACCATCTCATTTATGAAATCATTGTGATTGGTATTGAAAATTTCGTTTGGATGGATATATAGTAGAAATTAATATATATATTATGAATTTCATTAATATAATTGAATCATTAGGGTTATATAAATCCTTTGGTAATTAGATACTTTTGAGATTGTATGTAAGTGTTATTATCAATAAAGATGTTTCATGGTTTTACAATAATGGAAATATTTATTTTTCATCCATTAATTTGTGTTACATGTTTCAAATAAATATATTAATTATAAAAAACCCTCATATAATTAATTTTATTCTTCCTTAATAATTGATAAAAAATTAGTATTATGGGTTGTGATGATATGTTAGGATTATCATGATTAGAATGCTTTTATAAAATTTAGATTATTCTTAAGAGGTAATCAGTGTAGGATTACTATATATACGATCCAATTAAAGTATAATATCTAAAATGTAATATAGTAAATGATATACTCAGTGGTGTATACATCATATAAGTTCTTATTACATGAGGCACAAAATATAGAAAACATGTGAACCATCAAAAGTTAATATATTTCTTACACCATCCTCAGTGATGGGAGAATCTTAGGTTGCTTAGGTATGTTTCATAAAATTAATTTAATTGTGTTTAACAATGTAGTATTTTTTATTAAGAATAAGAATTATAAAATATTTACCATAATTTTAATTAGGATGAATAAATATATATCGATTCTTAGATCTGTGACATATAATGTAAATATAAATTAGTTTACAATACATTTGATGGATTCATTTAATCTGATTAGTATATTTCTAAAAATTATGAATAAATTTTTCATCATATAGTAGATTGACATGTTCCATCTATTGTCACCAATCGATGTCTTAGATAAAGGGATTATAAAATAATTCATACATTGTATAGAGATATATTTTATATCCATCTTTTCATATGGATATATGAGTTTATTCGATCAACTTCCAACTAGAAACCATTATAGACTTATTAGTTTTCAATTTTTTCTAAAGGATATTATTTTCATGAAATTATGTGATTGTGAAATCATAATAATTTTCAACAATAAAAAGTATTGGAGGGTCACATTATTGGATTTACTATAAGGGTTAATTTTATTTTTTTTTTTAAAAATCAATGATTTTATATGATAACATGTAAAAGAGATTTTAAATTAATTATAAAATATTTTCAAATTATTTTTTAAAGGTTTTAGGTATTTTTTATAATATTTATTGTAAAAACTATAACTAGTGTATATTAGTGTATATTTAGAAAACCATGTAACCAAGATAAAGGAACCACGATATTTATAAATTCATGAGTTCATATCGAGATTTTCTTTTTTTAGACATGTTATAAATGTTTTAAAGGTTTTTTTAAAGTGAATTATTTTTTGAAAGTGATCAAAATAGAATTGGTGTTTTTTGGTAACTTAGTAATAGAGAGAGGTAGCTATATAGATCCATTTATAACCTATTTGGGTGGAACTAACTTCTAAATTAAGAACCATGGAGTTCATTCTCATTGGGACAACTTAGTGGTGGAAGATTTGAATTGGTTTCCCAAAGAATATTGAAGTGGATAGTGAAGGATTAACGAGTACCAAATAGGCCAAGGATTAGTTTTTTAAGGAGGGAAACATGTTCAGTTTATCATTTTATTTTATCACCTTTTTCATGGGTGCACCACCCTATAAGGTTAAATAAACAGGGTGACAACTTCCCATTCAATATCATCACCCTTCTCTTCCTCTATTTATTTGGGAAATTTCTAAATCATTCAGTCATCAATTAGGCAATGTTTTTATACTATTTTATACCTTTTGGATACTCTAATCCATAATTAATGATTCAAGTATATAGGAATTTGGTATTAATTACTGATTCCTATGAGGTATATTAGAATCTCAATGTTATGACAAGTTTATAAATCATCATGGATTGAGAAGTATTGAATGAGTTGAATGCATAAAATTTCATATTGTTCATTGGGATTAATCAAATGTGTTTAATTTTTTATCTTTTATTTAATTATCAGGAATTTTTTTGGTAAATCAATACTTATTGGTTGGAATTTTATTCACAGTGGATTTAAGTGTGTGGCAGAATTTTACAACACCTTGTTTCTTGATGTTTTAGTGAGGCTATATAATATGGTAAGGTTTAAAATTATTATCACTAAATTAAAAGGATTTATTTATTAAGTAAATTAATTATATATTAGTGATAATTAATTATGAATCCTCTTTGATGAGTATGGGGATCACTAATGATGTTAGTGTTTTATAATTTCTTAACTTATTATTCAATAAACTCATTTAAATAGATATCTCCTTAATTGAAATATGTTTTCTCGGATATTTCCTCAGTATATTTTTTAATAATTTATAAAAATAAATCATTTTTCAGATTGTGTGAGTGAACCAAATGAAAGTTCTGAATGGTTTCCATTTTTTAGTGTTACTAAAGAATACTGTCTAGATTATAAAAAACCATTGGTATTCTATGTTAATTAAATAAATAAATATAGTTAGGTATCTTCTATGAGAAGATTGTTTTAGGTTGAATTTGAACATAATGAGGCTTTCTATTTTTAACATGTGGCTCTAATGTCCTAGGGAGGTTTGGTTCAACATGTGATTCCATCCTAAGGTGATGGATAGGGTCAAGAATATTGATATTCCTAGTACTAGACACATATTTATTGAGGATGGGATGTTATGGGAGGATGAACTTGAATAGAAAAAAAAATGGATTCATTGATTTTTCAAGGATTAATATGGACTCACTATACTGTGATAGGTTCCATAAATCATAGGCATTTATAAAATGGACACTTTGTAGTATATTTCCCTTGGAAGTGGTGAGATAATTAGTGAATTGATTCATAAGTGATTTACTTGTCCCTAAAATGAGTTGTAATCTCTGTATGGATTCATTGAGTGTTTCTTACTAATGGGAGATCGTGTAATTGTTTTGATATTTAGTAAAATTTCTTTTGGGATGGGAATTTGGTATGGAGTGTATTATCTATAGCCTCACCCATATTGTTTGGATACATGGTATGGGATCCTAATATATGATAAGGATGGTCGAACATGGTGCATAGGTTGTGGAACTATAACATTATGGGAATGGTTTTCCTATTCAATAAATTAAAGATCAGTTATACTAATGCCTTGTGTATTGACTCATTCATTATGTTGATATATTTATTATATTTATCAATATGGTTGTTGACATTCATATATATATTATTTATATGTTATTAATATACCTTTTAGTGATAAATGATTATATAATACTAATAAACCTAATGGAATAGGGGGATATGGGTTTATCTCAATTAAGATATTTTAAAAATGTAATTGATCTTACACTAAAGGATTGAGTTATCTCACAACCATTATTCTATCACATGGTGAGCTGTTTAAATGAATTACTTAATATAGGAATGTTATGAATTATATGAAATACATTAATGTGTTTGGGAAATTTTATGTTGTAATCATTATATAATTTATCATGAATGATTTGGTGGATCTTCAGAGTTTAGTGAAGATGTGAAAGAATTAATGGAATATCATTATACCATTAAAAAACCACGATATAAATGAATGGTGGTGATAAAAATAATGAGTATAATGTAATATCATGGTGGTTATGATTCAAAATAATGAATGGTGGTGATCACGTAGCATTATGGATGAGTTAATGTCATGTTAAAATTGAATGTAACGTATATGAGAAGGAATCACACCAAAGATGTTTCAATAACCTCATGAGGATACCAGTAAAGGAATGGGTTAATATTATGTTAGAATCATGTAACATGATGTTAATTAGATTTAATAATGGAATATTTCAAATGAAAGAAGGATATCACCACTACTAGATAGGTCACAATAAAAGGGTTCATCTGAGTAAATACTCTAGATTTCACTATGTTGAAAAGAACATCCTTCTTGAATTTAGTATTGTGCTGGTTTAGGTGTCCTGTAGTATTATATTATGAGACAATTTTTCACACCATAAGGTGTTATTAAGTGAATAATACCCCAATGGAAAATGATGAATCTTATTTCTATAACCTATAAGATGTAGTTTTATTAAATTTATAGTTCTTTAGGATTGAGGCATGCCACACATTGATAGATATTCAAGGTCACAATTATTATGGATATAAAATATCAATGTATTATTATTATTATTTTGGAAAAATTGAATATTCATTACATTAATATAGTTATTACACCACAATTCTAGTCCATTGGTTTATTTAACACTCTATGATCTTTGAGATTTAGTTTTCCATGTATTTTAGATATGAGTAGCACACAATAGATATATGCATCACATCATAATGAAAGTAAAATCTTTAAATATATGGTATCCCTCCTAGATAATTTTCCATCATTACAAAAAGGAATTGTATAGTTATTGAAGATAAAACAAATGGTGCACATTGAGTCCAAATTCTGGATGCAATTGACATATGGGAAATAAATGTCATTAAACATGATGATTATGTATTTTCATCTCATAATTGGAGTTCATGACAATCCTATTAGACCATTACTTTTTTTTCTAAAAATTTTTAATGTGGGTAAAATGATCCCGACCATTTCTTGCAATGTATTAGAAACCAGATAATATGGTTGAGTGAACCTTGTGAAAACTCTTATTCTCATGTCTATTCATTCCCAGTCAATGTTTCATCATCGTGTCATCACCATTGAGATCTATTTTTACTAACCAGTAATAGGATTCTTATATTTTAAAATTTAGTTTTTTTAACGACCAAAAGTTAACCCCCCTCCCCCACCTGCCTATATTGTAGTGGAATAATCTATACTGGCTCTCTTAATTGATAAAAGGGAAATATTACCTAAATATCATCTTTGAAACTATTGTAATAAAAAAATTCAATTGGTATTAGAGTATTCTTGATAAAAAGTTCTTGGTATGATTTCTATAGATCTATGTTTTATTTTAATTACATGTATATTTGATCGATGAGATCTATAAAAACTATGAATTTGGTCATATATAATAGTGTCTCAATGTTCAAGGTAAATTGATTTCATCAATGTAGAGATAGTACGGTTATATATATTTTATAACTTCCCTTGAAATATCTTGATATCAGAGATAATGATTTTAATTTTTTAAATAAATTAATGTAATATTCATTATATGAAATGAAGGACGTTTTAGCTGGTAGGATACTATGTAATGGGATACTTTTGTCACTCATAGAGAAATATTTGAAATGTGTTGCATGAATTATGTTTAAAAATAAAATCTAGAGGAAAGATCATGGTATCCGTGAATTATAAAATAAGGTAAAATATTTTTACTAAAAAATATATTGGGAAATATTAAATTGTCATAGAATAGGAGAAGATGAATATGTATAATATTTCAAAATTTTAGTAAAAAAAGTTTTCTCAATTCAAAGTTGTGGTGAAATTATTGAATATTGTTTCAACATAAATAAGCTAATTAAAATCTCCTAGAAAACTTTTTGATGACTATATCCTACCTTTAGGATCATTCATTTGATTAGTTGATAAATGATAAATTCAATAATATTTTAATCACATATGATATGTGGAGAGGATTAGGCTTAAGTGGAAAAAGAAAAAAATAAGGATATTGAATTCAATGATTTTAAAAACTGAAATCAGGTTAATGAAAATAAGTATTAAGTTAATGAAATCAATATCAAAGTTTATTCCTTGGATTATTAATATTTTATCTACTTATTCTCAAATGTAACACATCGATAAAATAATAAATATATGGGTATTATCCATTTAGATTCAGTACTTTTGAAAAAAATTGGATACTTTTTAACAGGATTTCCTGATGACGAATATGGGAAGGATGATAATCCCAAAAGATCATTCAAGAAGAATAATATTTTTAGAGGATTAACTGGAGGAAAAAATTAATGTAAAAGTAAAATAAAATAAAACAAAGAATAAAAATATTTTCACATTACATGATTTTATATTTTGTGATAATGAATGTTAAATTAAAAATTAAAAAATTATAGATAATGGGAATACATCCTTATCAAAAAATCAAAACACTAAAAACATTTATTGAGTGAATATGAGAAAGAAGAGGGGGGAAATAAAGATAAATAAGGTGATGAGGAGCACTGAATTAGTTTCAGAATATTATAAAGTTAATAGTGTTCTGGAAAGATATTATAAAATTTGAAATAGAAAATTTGAAATAGAAAATATAGAATTTACAGTCATAAATAATTCATCAAGGAATATCCTTGACGAGTCGAAATGTTAAGATATTATGGTGATGGAGATTGAGTTTAAAAAATAATGGGATACATGAACTCAAATCTTGAATTATGGAATATGATGCAAGAAATTATTAGTAAAAATATCATTTCCATGGTTTAAGTGGGGGTGGATCTTGATGAAAATTCTGTTAAAGATAAAAATTCTATGAAAAATTCCAAATATATGGAATTAAAAAATTAACTGCATAAATTTGGTGAATTATATAAAATATTATGGAAATTTATTGATGTGTTTTAGTGGATTGAAGATTGTTATAATGAACTATTAAGAATTTTATTGGAATCATAGACACTTTATTTAAGCTATGAGAGAAATTAAAAATGATAAAAAAATATGATTAACTCACCTAGGAATATAGATACACCCATTACAATTTATGATGATGGTAATATAGATTCCCAATGAAAATAGGTGTAAAAAGAAAATATTATTGGGAATAAAATGAAAATAAAGGACAATGAAAAAATGAAAATACTACTAAGCATTACATTATTATAAAATTACACTAAATAATAAATCATAAGTAATATCAATGGGTATATTTTGAAGAATCAACTTTCTATCAAAGGATACTTTTCATTGAATGAAGATATTGGTGTTGTGTAGTATATGGAAATAGACCCGATGTGATATTGTAAAATCATTAACTCTTACACTCAAATGGTGGTTTTGAATTGGGAGGAGTGTTTTAAAATATGGAATTTTGAATGGTTTTCAAATAAAACAACTATAGGATAACTTTAAATTGAAAATTTTCAATTAGTCTCTTAAGGAGACTTTTGGGAGGTGTAATAAACTATGACACAATAATAATAAATAGAATTCAATGATATATATGATTTTAAAGTTTAATTTATGTTCCAAATAACTTATATGGGAGACAAATCAAGATCATATAATGGGGTTTGAGGTGTATTATAGTGATGGAATAGAAGAGAAACTATTTATACATTAAAGTAATTTCTCATCACATGTTACAAATAATATAAATATCTTGAATAATTTAAAAAGTTATGATCGAAGAGGATTCACATTACCAAATGATAGATCACTTGATGAGAAAGTATTTCTATACAAAAATACTATTGAGAATAAGTACATTGTTTTTTTCTTTATAAGAAATTTGATGAATAATACTTTTAGTATTTTATACTTTTTAGTAATGGGAATGAGTTTATATTTTAAAAGAATAAATGTTTCAAAAATATTTTTAATGATGGAACAATTATTATGAAGGGAAAAAACAAAGAAACATTTTCCATATTTATATTTCTCATAATTATTTATTCAATATCATTATAGAGAAAAAACATCCTTTTAAAAGAACTCTTAGCCATTTATAGAAGATTAATATAGCTAATATTTCCAAGGATTATGTTGAATAAACTATTATGAAAATATAATTCCATAGAATCAACACATGAGTTAAATTTTAGAATATAAATATGTTCAATACGAGTTACAAGATAGTGGAAATAAAAACAATGAATCCACATGAGTTAGTAAACTTAGAGGTGTATAGAAAAATGAGTTGGAATTCATCCAATGTAGATAAGTGTTTCATAACTACTATTAATGATTTATATCATATTATAAATATATATTTTATGCCACATAAATTATAATCTCTTGAACAAATTAGACACTTTCAAAGAATTTTTAAAACACAAATAGGGTATTTCATCAAATGATCATGATCTGATAATAGATTTTAATAATATAACGAAAGGATTTATGAATAATTGAGAATACTGAAATAAGGGATGGATATAAAACTACACACACACACCAATTAAATGATTTTATTGAGTGGTTTAATCAATTCATGGTGGTCATGGGAATGACAATGGTATTAGAGCATGAAACATAAAAAAAATTAGAGGTAATCCACAATAGTGACTATCTAATATCTAAATCAATGCACACTGTAACCCAATTTAGTTGATAAATAATATGTTTTTTGGTTCAGAAATAAATAAATATTGAAGTGATTAAATTTATTTATAAGCCCTTTCACTCTAAATAATAAAATAACATATTTAGTAAATTTAATGAAAAGTGTAAATGATAGTCTATTTTCATGGTATACACCCAAGAGAGGAAGTGATTTTTTCAATTACATGAATCTAAATAATATAATCAAAAACATTGATGTGGTCTTAGAAAATAAAAAATCTTTCATGTGATTTATTACATGTAGATGAAAACATAAAATCACCTAAAAATGATGGGAAATATGAGACTATTCTAGATGGTCAAGAAAATTTATATAACTCTCAGGATGATTCTAAACAATCCAAACATGAAGGATTCTTAGATTAATGGGGTCCTAAGATCCAAATATTTCAAAAACATATTAACATATAAAATATTAATAGAGATAATGAAAGTGGGTAATACAAAAAGTAGCTTGAGAATTTCTAATCATAAATGCATATTCCGGTAGGATGAAGCAAAGAGTGTTGATAAAGCCTTAAAAACTGATTATTATTTTTAAGAAGGGGGTGATGCATTGCTCTAAAAGGACTAAACCACAATTATTATTGAAAGAGAGTTTAAGGAGACTAAAATACAGGATCATATTACAATATTTTACATTTAAGTAAATAAGACCAGAGGGGAGGTCTTCGAACCAGGTGATCTCTTGATTTACTCCCATATTGGCCAGGCCATCTGCAACTGTGTTTTCCTCTCGATAAACATGTGTGATGATATAGTTAATCTTGATGAGTGAACGGGTTCATTCCATCCAAAAGGTAGTAATCGGCCAAGTGAGATGTGTTATGCCATTCCAAATCACTTACACAATGGTCGTCGAGTCACTTTCCATATAGAGGTTGTCCCAACCAAAGAGTCTGGAAAATGCAATGTCATGTATCAAACTCATCAATTCAGCTTCAAGAGAGGTTTTAATGCCACAACCACCCATGAAACATACAAGGATCTGACTGAGGTGATTCTTAAAGACAGTACCACACACTACAGGGTACATATTTTCTTTGGAGGTGCCATCAATATTTATTTTCATCCATCCAGGAAGAGGGGATCTCCAGAACAACTCTAGAGTGTGGTGAGGTTGACAGAAATTTCCACTAATCTATAGACATATTAGGATTCGAAATTCATGCACTGTGTTGTGGCAATGTCCCTTTTGCATCAAAGTAGCTTCATATATAGTAATAAAGATCTGCATTCGGTCTGCATTATGATTGAGTGAGTAATTGATATGAATAATTTCATTCCAATCATACTAGATCACATGGTTGAGCGTAGATACTATAATAAAGAAAATGTTATTGATTTGGTGAGAGCCCTTCATTTAGTAAAATTTCATTAGATGGTTTTCTATGGAGTACATAAGTAACTATCTGCTATCAAAAATGTCAAGAATATTGTAAAAAATAGCAGAAGCAGTTGAACAAGAAAGGAATAGGTGGTTAATATCTTCTTTCTGCTGATTACAGATTTTTCACTTAGATAAAAGCTGAATCCCAAAATATTTAAGGAAAATCTCAAGAGGAGCTCTATTTTGAGCTAGATGTTATATGATATTGAATCGTTAAGGCTTTAACCAAGGTATTTTGAAAAAAAATCACTTGTAATTGATTTCATCCTTATAGATATAATTATTGTAGAAATTATTTGAGTTAAGAATACCATTGTGAGAAAATTCCCAAATTAAAAAATCATTCATGCAAGAGAAAGATTAGTTTTAAATGATATATAGAATAGAATTAGGGAGGTTATCATGTTGATATCATAGAATTTCTCTGATAGAGTAGTTGGTACTCTGAGGGGTTTGAGAGGTATATATCATAAAAATTAAAGGAATTCCAGCCCAGTTATCCAACCAAAATATCATGGATGTGTCTCTGGAGACCATCCATCTGGAATTTTTATAATATTGGTGAAGGATTTTTTTTATGGAAGTCCATATGGATGAATTAATGAAATTTGAATTTCCCATCTCAGGTTTTTTAATAAATCTATTTTTGAGAAAGGTGATAGATACATAAGTATTATATAAATGGTTCCAAGTGAGTATTTCATGAAGAGATTAATTAAATTACTTTATATTTTTTATACCAATACCACCATTCTCTATGTGTTTGCAACAATTTAACCAAGGAACACTCATAAGTTTTCTTTTAAGGATACTACCAGTCTAGATAAAATTCATTATAGTAGTGTTCATTTTTTTAATAAGTACAACAGACCATTTATACGCCATCAAGGAGTAAACCATGTGGGAGTCAATAGTGAATTTTATAAGGCAAGTCATGCCTGCCATTGAAAGAGATTTACCTTTCCAAGAAGAGAGCTGGTTTAGATCATGGTCATCTATAGACACAAAGTTGAAAGACTAGGGCCTGCCCCAAAATATGTGGACACCAAGATAAGTGAAAGGGAGAGAACCTTCTTTTATACCTAACTAATTGATAATGTTATATTTTCTACTGGGAGGAAAGTTCTTCCCAAAGAAGATGCAAGATTTTTCTAACTAATGGTTTCCCCAGAAACCGATTCATATTGTGAGAGTTCAGTTTTAAGGTTAAGAATGTTTCTTTTTTCACCTTGAATAATAAGTATGACTTCATCAGCTTAAAAAGGTGAGAATAAGCATTCATGTTCCTACAGACATGGATAGGATTCAGCTTATTCTATTCCACCAAACAATTGATTAGACAACTAAGGTAGTCTTCCTCTATCAAGAAGAGAATAGAAGAGAGGGGTGACCCTTTACTGACACCTTTGGTGCATTTATAATATCCCTTGGGAGAGTCATTGATCAAAATGGAGACATACACTAAGTTGAAAAGAGTTCTGACTTCAGTGATAAAAAATATACTAAAACCAAATCCTTGAAGAACTTTGATGATAAATACCCAATCCATGGCGTTATAAGATTTTCTGATGTCAATTTTAATAGCTATGTAACCTCCTCTCTTGTCTTTATTCAAGTTATTAACACACTCAGTAGCAAGACAGATGTAGTATTTAATGGTTCTACCCTTAATAAATCAAATTTGGTTCCAGGAAGTAATTTTTCCATGGTAGTTGAATATCTGTTAGCAATGATTTTTTTGATGATTTTTTAAAGAGTATTAAAATGAGAAATGGGACTAAATCGGTAAATCTCATATGAATTTTCCACTTTTGAAATCAGGTTGAGAAATTGGGCATTAATGGAATTAGAAATCACACAATTGGAAAAAATGATTTTACAAGTTTAGAAACATCGACGGGAATCACATCCCAATAATGTTGGAAGAAACCATTATTGAATCCATCAAGACTCAGAGCACTATTGTGGTTCAGACTAAAGAGAGTGTCTTTGATTTCATGATCCATATGATTATTGAGAAGGAATTTATTTTCCTCATCAGTTATCACTAATGGAATAACCTCAGAAAGGAGGTCTTTGTAGATATTAGGTTCATTGAATATGGATTTATTGTAGGAGACAATATGGTGAGCAATGTCATATTCATTGTTAGGAATCTTTTCCCCATCCTTTAGAAAGGTTAGTGGCCTACAGGATTTCTTAATTATTTGAAGAGAGTTATAGAATTTAGTATTTCTATCACCAGATAATAACCAATTAACTTTAAATACTTGTTTTCTCATATTATCATTGAACATGAGAAAAGAATTCAGTTTAAATAGAATATTTATTTATTGAATAGGATTAGTGTTGAGGCCATAGATGGTGTTTCTGGATTGTTATCATTGAGTTCTTCTTCAAGAATCATTATGTCGTTGTTATTTTTTTGGCTTTGGAGTTGCACCATGTTTTGAGAGTTTGTTTTAGATGTTATAATTTGAAATTATAGCCAAAGGGTTCATTGATATGTTTCATTGAAGACCAAAATTTTTGGATGATATTAGATCATCCATCATTATAGAACCACACATTGTTATATCTAAAAGGCAACCATGGTTTCATATCTTTGGTAGAGACATTGACTAGGATGGGGTGATTATCAGAGTTTAGCTTGTGAAGAGAGGTGTTGTAGATTGTGTCCCATTTATCAAAAGTTGGGGCATTCTTGAAGGCTCTATCTATATTAGAAGTCACCAAATTATCATAATTTCTTCTATACAAAGTTAATTTCGCACGAATGAGATTAATTTCAAAAATATTGTTTTCTTTGATTGTGGCCTTAAATTATCTCATGGAGATAGTGGCGTGAGATGGACCAATTTTTTCACTTAAGTTGAGAATGGAATTAAAGTATCCAATAAGAAACTGGGGATCATTAATATTTGTGTTTAGATATGAAATTTCATTCCATAAAGTTCTCCTTTCTTGGTATATATTCTTATAATAAACAAAAGAGCAGAAAATATTTGTTCCATCAATATAAAAATCGGATCTGGGATATTTAAGACACTATCATTCTGTAACGAGGAGTGTGAAAAAATTCATAAATATTAAAAATTGAAGGTATTTTTGAATGCATCAGTAAACACATAATTATGCTGGAACAAATGAGAGTATTTTTAAGATAAAGTAATTTTTGGATCAACAATAGAATATAACAAAGGATGGATAGTTTTAACCATTATTTTTAGAACAATGAATGTGTCAAAGTTTGTAATATTTTGACAATTCTAAAATAGGATCTTCATTTAAACCTGAATTTGGAGTTAGAACTCCCCTTTTTCTTTTTCCTAGAACCTTTATTTCTAGAATACCTTCTAATGTTTTTAGTACTATTAGTTTTATGTTCGTATTCATTGTTAGAAATTATAGGATACTTCTTAGTAGGTTAATTGATGGGGGAATTCATAGTTGAGTCTGTATAATTCATCTAACACATCAACAAAAAATTCGCATTTCGGTTGGATATCAAGTTTATAAGCTGCCTAGAACCGTCATGGTGTTACAAATTAATGTGACGATAAAATTTCTTAATGGTTAACATAAAAAAGATTTCTAAATTAAAAAAATAAATGTTTTATCCATTACGGTGATGATTCCATAGTTTTCAAGTTAATAGAATCATTATATCAGCTCAAACAAGGACCTAAATCAGGGTATTTTAAGCTCTACAATAGTTTAATGATAATTCAATTCAAGAAAGATAGCATGTCTTAAAATATCTATTTCAAGGTAGATTATATGAAGTCACTAATTTTAGTTTCGTATGTCAATGAAAATATATTTTTTTAGAAACAGATAATGAATTTATGGGGCATTTTCCACCAAAATTAGGAATTCATTGAGATGACTGTGATTTGTGCGAAGACATTTTTCTTTGGTTTGTATGTAACTAATATAATGGTTTTTAACTATCTATCATAAGAAAATTATGATAATGATTTAGTTTAAAAGAATGAAATAAAGGAATAAATTGATATTTAGACTCCAATGTACTTGGGATAAAAATTTCCTTTAATTAAGACCAATGTTGTGTGAATCAAATGCTGTTTTAAAGGATTATTGATAATCTATTATAATTTATAGTTTCAATACCATGAATTGTGTTTCTGGTTGAAATGTTTTTGCAATAACAATGAATTATAAAATAGGCTCACCTTATAGAATTAAAATTTATCATGTGTTATATCAATGGAACTCATGATTCATTCATGAGGTATAAAAAACACTTCATTGTAATTTTTTAATTTATTGATGTGAATTTGGTAGAATAATTTACTAATATAAAGTCAATTTTTTGGTGTGCTTACTTAATTGAAGGAGTATTTTTTCATTTAAACCTATGAAAATAGATTTAGTAACTTTTATATCAAAAAAAACTATTAATGTGGTGAAATCTCAATCCATAACTCAACTAAAAAGGATAAATTCATAACTAAAAGAAATTATGGTTGACATTTCATTCCCATCGTTTCTCATGTGTGATAATAAATTTAAAATAAACACGTAAAATAATCTCTTTCAATAATCGTGGTTGGTGTGTATTTGGATACAGTACCACATTATCAAGGAGAAGTTAGTGAAAGGATAGATTTACATATAATATGATTCAATTAAAAAGAATATCAGAAAATAAAGAAAATGAAACCTTTAATTGATACTTTTAAGTACTTGGGTGTGTTTTTGGGATTGTATCATACCCTAAAAAACATAAAACTTTTCATCATTACTATCCCACCTTCATTTCTTTTCATTTTTTTGAAAATATGAGAGGATAAAAATGGAAACTTCTCAGAAATTGGGGGAGGATCTATTTTATTTTATAGGTTATCATCATGTGGGAAAGAAGTGATGATGTCTTTTATATATTGAGGATTATAAGGTTTTTGTTGCTGGATTTTGGAGAAGATCTCATGTATTGATTTTCATGTTACCAAAAAATAAAACCGGGGATATTGAAGAGCCATTTTAGGGATGTAAGATTAAATAAACCTCATGAAGTGAGTTTAAAAATGGGTATTAATGTTGATCTGAATTGAAACCTGTTTAATATAGCATTAGTATTATATAAAGAGATAAATTCTCTGATAATTATTATTTAATCCTCCAGTGACATGCTTGTGTTTCCTTTTTATTTGATAAATTATTTACCATTTTCCATGAGAAAATTAATTTAATATTATGGTATGTTCTCTTATTTAATTCCTTATAATCACTCTCATGTATAAGTTGAAGTCTCTTTTTATTTTATTAAATATGAAAAAATAATAACTTAATTATGTTCTAATGTAAATGAAAAAATGCAATGTGAATAGTGGTGATTAAAGAGTATCATGATTGAGTTAATATTACATGATATGTGAATTTATCTTAATTGAGAAATAATCACACCATAACTATTTTGTCCATTTCATGATGATACTAATGGAGGATTGAATGAATCTTTTGTGAAAATTTTATGTGTGAGAGATAATCTTATGTGTGAATGGAATTATTCAATCATAGGAAGTAAAATTTTGTATATGGACTTTTTGCACTATAAGGGCTCATTTATAGAATTTATATGGAATTTAATATATAGTTCATACAATTTTGGGAGAATTTATTGTTTGATTGGTTTGGAATATAGGATTTATTGAACCGTGAGACAGTGGTTTACACCATATGGTGTGGTGAAGTGATGATGACCACAACATAGTAAGAGAAATTGTGTCTCTATATCTTTTTTGAATTTTTTTTAATGTTTTTTAATAGATTTAAGGAAACCCATTCAATGATAAATATTCCACATCCCAATGATTCAAACTAAAAAATATTGTTAGATTATTGTTTATATAAAAATCAAATACAATAAATTTTAATTGACTTGTCTTTTCAAATAAAATTTCAAATATATTACAGGATTCCTTTACATATTTGGGATTTAGTCATCCATATATTTTATATTAAACTATCACACCACAATTGGAAGTATCAGACCACATTATTGGTTAAATATAAAAATATATAGTGACCCACCTAGAGAAAAGTATATGTGATGAGAGAAGGGGGCTCTAATAGAATCAATCCTTGTTCCAAGATGGATTTAGTAGGCTAATGAGGAAAAATAGAATTGTTCACTCCATGGGTATATTTATATCCACTTGATGTATGATACAAAAAGTTAATTTCATTTTTTGATTCTTGTTTTTCATCTTGTAATTGGAGTTCAACATAATCCTCTTTCTATATTCCTTATTCCTTTGATAATAAATTGGATCATTGGTTGTGGTATCACAACTAGTTTAAAAAAATGATTGGCCACTTAATAATGAGGGTGATTGAACCTCATGAAATCCTTTATGTTCAAGTGTGTAATATCTCCCACAATCTCTCATTATCTCATCATCACCATCAAGATCACTTCAAAATAAATAGTGATGAGAGTCACATAGTTTGATAGTTTTTTTCATTGAGCACTGATTCACTCGACATCATTGTTGTGGTATATTTTCCCTTGGGCCTATCATTGTAATATATTGTTTACCCATGATCATGTTGTGTGCTTATAGATTATTCAACTTATTTATTATATTGTTGGTTTATTGATCCCATTAGTTGGTATGGTGGGGGTATATCATCCACCATTGGATTTTATATTTGTTTTATATTGTCTACCCATCATATTTGTTTAGTGGTACATCATCATCTATTATTTATTAGTATTATGGTATGTAATCCACCCATATATTTGATTTATGGTACCTAATACACCCTCACTAATAATCCTAGATATGATCAATTCACCTTAGACACAATTCATTTATATATAATTCACATTAAATAGTGTATTTGGTGATGTTTCAATCACAATGATTTTTTAGAGTGAAACCTTATTCATTGGATGATACATCATTCACCTTTGTGTGTAATATTACAATACCACATTCATCATAAGATAAGTTATTCACTATATTTCTTATTGGTAACATAACCTGGAGATACTAGTTCCCTTTGTACTGTATTTATGTGGTGATATATCATTTACCAAGAGATGCCTCATTCACCCTTGGGAATGTTACCATGATATATTATTCACCATTATTTATTAGAATGTGGTTATATATCCTTAATCAAGGATTATGGTGTTTTTGATGTATCATTCACCTAGATTAAGAGATTTAGTTATATTTATTGTGTTGGTTATACATCATTCACATTGAAATTTTTTAGATTATGGTGATATATCCTTATCATGGTGATGTATCATTCATCTTGATTGTTTGAATTACATCATTCACCTATATATATTTTTCAGGATCATTTTTAGTGGTAGTGTGATATATTATTCTTTAGTAAATTCCATGTTTTCTATTATGGTATATATAAGGGTGACTTCACATTAACCCAATCTACCCTTATTTTGATATGTGATAACTGAAACATTCACAACTTATGACTAGACCATGGGAGCACAACCCAAATTTTTAATTTCCAAAATCATGTATGATTTTAATATAGAGGTAGTTTTTTAAGTATTTAAATGTGAAAGATGTTTATTCTTGTAATATTTATATATTCCTTTCATTTTATACATTCATGATCATATTTACTAGTTATTGTTTTGAGCACCAATGGTGGTGGAATTCTAACTTTTCTACCCACACATTCGTAAAAAAAATATTCCCATTTAGACCTTATGGATTAAATTTTTTATTAGATAATTATATCATTTATATTTTTTCATCTAAAATAAATCAATAATTATGATATAATTTTTTATCTTCTTGGGGATGTTGTGATATTTATCTATTATTTATGTAATGATGCGAGAGGTATAATCTCCCCATGTAGTTTTTTCATATCCTTGATATTAGTTTACAGCCTTTCGGATACAAAAATTCACCCTTGTTATCATATGGTGCTCCAATCATTTATATTTTAGGTATGTGGGGTTGTGAAAATTTTAGAGGTAATTGAAATATACACTAATTCATAAACAATAATGTGGTTAGTTTCACCCTAGTTCAATTACTGTTTTCTCATACTTTATGATACCTTGTCATGGTGAATATGATGAATGGAATTGGATATCATTCTATGGACTCTCCTATAATGATTATCTTATTTGGTTCAGCTTGTGATACATCATATAATGATGTATTTTTTTTATTGATAAATGATTTTAAAAATTACATATATAAAAGAGGAGTAATTATAACTATAATAGTATTGAAGCTAAATATTGAAACATATCATAATGAATGCAACATTAGAACTACAACGAGGTATTTTAATTAGTGAAGGGTTTCTATAAATAGTTTTCACAGACATCATGTGTCGACACGAAAGTTCATTCATTGAAGATATAATGTTATCTATAATCAATTACCATCAAGGAAGAAGTGTTAGAAAACCATTGAATGAGAAGGGTTACAACTAAACTCTTTTGTTATTATAGTGGTCGATAAATGAAATACGATTTTGGGAAACATTATTCCTTACTAAGAATTTCAATAAAACACTATATTTTGTTGGGTACATCATGAAAGGTGGGGTATTATTAGTTTTATTTTTTTCATTTCATTTTATTCATTATTATCTCAGTGGATCTTATATATAAAATATGTCAAACTAAAAGGATTTAATATGATGAAATGTTACAATTAAATTAGAGATTAATTATGGATAAAATGCTTGGTTAGTTCATGAATTATCATTTCATTTTTTAGGAATTACTAAAAATTAATTTATTAGTTCAATGGAATTAAAGAACATACAACCTTAATAAAGAGTAAAAAATATTTCAAATAAATAAATAAAATATAACATCATAGAAATGTCTCAACAACAAAAATTCATTGATTTATATTGGGTAACATTTTATTATTTCTTCTTTACAATGATTTTTATGGAAATTTTTGTCTAAAAGAGATAAAAAAAGGAATTTATTTGAGGTAAACCAATAATTTTTTATTTTAAAATGAATTTGTTTTTAATATTTTATTTTTTTACAATTTTTAATATATTTTTTAACTAACCTTATATTATTAATCGTAAATGGAAATGATCTAGAAAAATCACTTGTTTATTTTTATTTTGTAACCCTATATTCAATTTGGAATGTATAATATAATGAATGATAATATTATGAGATTCATGAATAATGTATTTTTTTTAAAATCCTTAATATTATTAAATTCATTATATTTTAATTAAATAAAAAATTTAGTATTAAAAAACTATATTCCACGTATAAACTAATTCAATATTTTTTATTTATGATATAATCAAGAAAATAGTATCCATAAAAGATGTTTTAAGGCCTAAAATATATTCTAATATATAAATTTTTCATTTTTAAAAATATAAAGTAATACAACCTACTTAATTTCAATAGGTTGAATGGATTCCAAAAAATAACCCCTCAAGTCTACACCCCATTTGAAAAGATGTCTCGAGCTTTATTACCTTTCTTGAATGTATGTGACACCAATAATTTGATATTCTAACAATGTTCCAAGAAATCATTTCATGATACTTCTAGTCACCAAGATAGAGACCCAATACTAAGCTTAAGATCCTATAAAAGGAAAGTGGAATCAACATCAATCTAATTCATAATACACTACTTTTATTATAAAATATTAATCTCTTCAAAAATAACCCCAATATTAGTTTCATAAGAATTTCTGAGGTTGTAGTCTTTATAATAGCATGAAAAATCACCCCATAATGATCTTTAAAAATTTGGCCACGTCCCACTAGAACCAGGATACCCTTATATTCTCCATCCAGATAAATAATAATCCAACCTACATAAGGAAGTTTCTAAATAATAGTTATATATCAACTATATCTTCTATAGTTATCACATATTCCAAATCTATTAAAAATAGTCATTCCATATATGTTATTCCTAGGTGGGTATGACTATAAAGGTGTATTCATCCTAATTTAAGAGATTATAATCCTTATGGAAACTTGAAGACTAGTATCTTTATCATTGAATAATAAATGTTTTCTATTTTTCTAGATTATATAGAAGGATTTATCAACTTACACAATGAATGAATTCAGAAACTCTATAGAACCAGACATGTTGTAGCAACCAGTAGCTAGGATGTCCACGGTAAAAACCCTTAAGTTATCCACTTTGTTGAGATTAAATAAAAAACATAATACAAAATAAGAAATTATGAATTTTAAAAATTCATTCTCAATAGAATAATCCCCATGTTTGAAATAGTCACACATATGATAAAAGTCAGGTCTAGTTTTAATTATGCAGACATCAATTTGTAATTTGGAATAAACTACTTTCTATAGAAAATATATATCGATGTAGGAATCCTTCAATTTCATGATCGATTGATCGATTATAAATAATCAATGGGTGTTTCCGTTAAGAAATTTTGGAATATATTACCATAAAGGGACCCATTTTTAACTTGTTTCTAGATCATAAATTAATTTTCAAGGAAACATTTATACCTGTTAACCAATTCCCATAAAAGACTAGGGGCTAATTTAAAGGGGTTATATTTTAACCCTTATCTCAATACATGGGTGAATTATATAAACGTTAATTCCACCAAATAAAGGGACATTGATAAAATTATTAAATAATAAAATGAGATATCAATGTTTAAATAATAAATTTATCTATAATTATTCATGAAAACATTATACAGTTTCATAAGAGATGGACATACTGATGAAGGCATGTAATGATGTTTTCTAGACTACAAACTATTAAAAAATTGGTATTTTAGAAACCAAATCTCCTTTTTCATACTCATTGAGTCTCTCAAAATAATGTGACCAAGGATTTGAACATTTTTTGATATCATTTTTTGATTCCTAAACCTATCTCACTGTTAAGGTTTCAATGGATTCCTCATTTAATAGAGACATAATTTCTCTCAATGTTTATTCTACACAAGATATAAATTAAAATTATTAGATTCAACGTCCTAACAAGGAAAATATGAAATATATAAACCATAATTAAGTAGATAAAATAGGTTATAACAATCCATTTAACAAGAGGTATCTCTTCAATATGATAAATACCCTTTCCTTCCCTATAAATAAGTTAATCCTTGAAGTTTTCAATAATATCACTGTTGTAATAAATTTTTGGCCTAACCAAAAATACTAAAATACTACTCTATTTAAAATTAGTTTTCCCCCATCCCTATTCAGGTACCTCTTGATGATAATTCTACTTTAAATATTACTATTTTAATTGGAAATGTTGAGTGATTTACACTGACTTATAAGAAGTCCAAAAATCTTCCCATAATGGTTCAAATAATCTACAGTAGCTTCATGATTTCCAATACACATTTGATAGAAGATTATAAAATCATTTGTATAAAAAAAATGAGTATGATCTTGTAAAACTCTTCCAACCTGGTTTAGCAAGATTCATCATTAATAATAAAATATAGAAATTGATCTACTGAGATAGTATTTATAAATTCTAAATAAAGCATTATAAATAGGGTAAAATTTTCTGGCCCCACAAGAAAAAACGGATGTAATGATAAGGGAATTATACATCTAGATTACCATTAACAAGGATATATATCCTGACATAGTTGAAGAAAATTTTAATATAGCCATTGAATAACTCACTAGACCCAAACTTGTGAAGGAATTAAAACATTAAACCATTTTTAGTAGTGTAAAAATTATATTTAATATCAATCATAAGATAAATTCTTCCAATATTACTAGGTTTAATTAGTAGGTTAATTCTCTCTGAAGTTGTGATAATGAAATCATGTATTTTCCTATCATGGCCAAATCTATGGTAATATTTTAATATCGCCTACCCAATGACTATGGAGACTCCAATAGGAATAATTTTTGTTAGTATCTTATAGAAACTATTTCCAAGATCCATAGGATAGACCTTTCATATATAGTCTACATAATTAGCTTTAGGTAGAGGAAAATAAACTCAGTGTTTTCATCTTTTTTGATGAATACCATTTTTGAATAAAATATTATCCATTTATAATAAAAAATCATAATATCCCAATATTCCAAGATA
The DNA here is from genome assembly GCA_963277665.1 of Viscum album. Taxonomy (NCBI): domain Eukaryota; kingdom Viridiplantae; phylum Streptophyta; class Magnoliopsida; order Santalales; family Viscaceae; genus Viscum; species Viscum album. Next base: position 1,661,602,127 of record OY728153.1, read on the forward strand.
AATGGGTTGGATAAATAATCATTCCTATGATAACTATAAGGTTTGATATAAAATACAGTATCTATAACCTCCATTCTAGGTATTTGATTGATAAATCTATTGTCCAGTTAATCATCAATCACTAGGATAACATCTAACAAGTCCTTGACATTTAAATATCATCTAGTATTGAAAATATCTTTGTAATAACCTACTATATGATCCCTTACCTCTTTCTTATAATAGATTAATTTATATCAATTTTTCATCTAGGTTATGGTATTTTTATCCTTCCAAATCATATGTAGTTTATCAAAGAAAAAATAATTCATATTCTTTGAATACTTTTACCCATTTGAATAGGAAATTTTCTTTTTGGATAGATTCCATCAAGATGAATCAATAATTCAATTTAGAAGATAAATAAACTTTTATTCTCAATATAGGGAGTTTAAAACCATCCCAATAGATATTATTCAGGTTCGTAATCTCTTTCCACTAGACATAGATATCACTATCAATAGTAATAAAATATTCCTTGCTTAGAACTATAATTTTGATAATTAGGTTCTATAGTTTCAAGATGTAGGTTTAAATATAAATAAAATATACAGTCCAAGACCAAACTTCATGTTTAATAATTCTACAGTTTGGATGCTACACCCAACAATTTTTGAACCTGAACTATAAAGGACCTATATACTTCCCTTTATATATGGTATAATGAATGGGATGGTGACCTTAGTTAACCTTCAAATGGTTTGAAATTTATGTTCTTCCCATTAATTCAAAGCATAAAAATTAATAGTACTCATATCACTCATCCTTTTCATGACTATGTTAAAATATTATTTGTTCCTAGTGTGATTGTCTCTATGCAAAAAAATATACACCAACTAATTAGACTAAATAAACTTTGATAAGTATTTATTGAAGATTACAAATGATTTCCCCCTATACAATTAATGTGTTTACATAACAACATTAAAATCCTTTTTGAGTTTTTGGAGACCTTGGATATATTAATATAGATTTCCATTTTCCATACAAGGTTTTATGTTGTGTTCATAATTGGTCAATCCATTGAATAAAAAACATTAAAAAATTATGCATTTAACGCTTACATTGATATTCAACATTTACTAACACATATGTTTGACCATGAATATTATCTCCTTATTGAAAACAAGGTCTAAAATGCTTTCCCCTATAGTGGCATTATAATAAATTCTTACATTATCATAACTATGTGAATTAAAATTTATAATTTTATATAATTTAATTTGGTCTATATTTTCAATAATTCCAACCATAATTTTTTGTAATTTTTAATCCTAATGTTTTTAATGTGAAATAGGTGGATGAGTGGTCCTTCCTCTAATATTTATATAATAAAATATTTCTATATATGATTTTTTACTTATAATCACCAGAAGGTATATTGTTTATACCAGTTGAGACCTTGGGCTTTCCTTTATTAGCTAAATGAGATGTTAGGGATGAGTTAACCTCTTTTCTTGGACTTAATTTAGCTGGAGACATTAGTGACAACTTAGAATGTTATTTTAAACCCATTATGGATGGATAGAGATAATGTTCATTATTAGTAAGTTTTGGAATAGCAATGTGAATTAAAATATTAAAATCCATTAAGGGAGAGAGATTCTTTAAATCCAAAAACAATAATGGGTATACTTAATCATGGATAATATAATCAAAAATGAAATAACTTTATTTCTTACCATTTATTTAATCATTTGTATAAAATAGATCATAATAATAGTATTATTCCCCTTTTGAGGGTTTATAGTGGATATAGGTTACTTATTGTTGTTACAAAATTCATCCCTTCCACTATTTTACTCATCACCATTCCTGATATCAAGAGGATTTCATTTAGACTTAGGGCCTTCGATAAAGTCCCAATCTTATGGGTTCTCTCATTTCAAGATTTATTCTTCATTATCCCATACACATTTTTATATGGGGATCCTTATTTTTTAGATTTAATTTTCAAACATTCATTAAACATATTACAACTTAGAAAAAAATATTATACTAGTTTCAAAATGATTTTATGAATTTATATTCATAATCCATGCCAATTCTATATCCATTAACCACCAAGGTAACCCTGAAGTGTATAGGATGTTCAATATTAGCATCCACAACCACCCTGTCATAATTACATATCATCCTTTCAATTAATTCGTGTTTAAAAAAGAAAAAATTCATGAGGATATTTCATTAAATATTTGAGGATACAAAAAACCCCAACTAATTCCATTAAACCTATCCCAGATCTGGGAATTGGTGTGCCTATAATTGTGAGGGTTGAAGTTGATGTCCTAAATTGAGGTTCTGAAATTTTAAAAACTAATTTTGTAGATTATAGAATTAATGGTAGGATATCATTGGTAATTCAATTTGAAAACTATATGGAAATAAAAATTACCAATAGGAATGATCCTCTAGTTTTAAAATCTAAAAATTCAATCAAATTTAACATCTAGATATTCTAATTTAGTAGAGTATACCCCTTATTAAGGACAAATTGACCTATTAGAGATTAAATGTAAACATCAAGTATCTTCTTTAATACATCTTTATTAATATATATATATAATTATTTTTTCAGATCTATAGATATGTGAAGGAACCTAATATGAAGATATTTACCCTTGACTTCCTTTCTTTTTCAGCTCCACAATGAAGGTAAACCTTTTTTTAGAATGTTTCTTGAGCTTACACTATTAATAAACATCCAAATTTGGTTCTATATACATGATATTCAATAAAAAATGGAATTCAAACACAAATCACTACAACATATCCATTGTCTAACACCCATATTAATTTCACCCTATCAATAATATAGAAACTATATGTTTTCTTGATAAAATGAGTCGATTAAGAAAAAAATGATATCTTATTTCAAATGTATTTTTTGTTAAATTTCAATCCATAAGATGAGGGTTGAATCAGTAAATAAAATAATTTGAATATTTTTTATGATATATGATTGGGGGAGGTTTATTAATCTATGCACACAGAATTTATCAAATTATAAAATTTAAATTTATTAATATGGGCATCAAATAAAGTGATTTATGATGTATTGTACATTTTTAATTTACATATATGGTTGGGAATGTGATTTTTTAAAAACATTATGTTTTTATAAATAATATGGAATTACTTTAGATTGACATGTTTCTAGTACATTCTATCTTAATATCATAACTATAAAAATAGTATCAGAAGTATATTGATAGTTGGATCAGAGTGAAAAAATTTATTTGAATTCAAATTTCATTTTAAATTCATTAATGATCATATATACTAAAAATGTGACCATTCTATAAAAATTATAATTAATTTTATGTGTTGATCAAACAAATTAATATTAGTGGATGCGAAACTAGATCTATGCATTAATTCCATTTGAAAAAAATATTATATTTAAAAAAAGAAATAAATATGATTGTATGATTTTTGAGTATGATTTCTAATGAATATCAAAAAATAATTTCTCAAATAGAGAATTGGATGTCATATTTCTAGCTAATATTAAGTTGGGATTATGAAGAAAATATAAAATTCCTGGTTGTATGGTCTTCATGAAAAGTTATGAGTTAAAAATATGTTTTCATGTAGTTGTTTAAAATCTACCCTCATAAAAATTGATTTAATATTTTGAATAATAGGGGTAATGTTTGGTTATAATGGATTTTTTAAATATTTGTGTAATGTTATATCCTTAAAGACAATAAAGTTATAATGTATAGGGTTTTTGATATCTTCTTGATTACATTAAATTATGGATGTATTTTTAAGATAGTTTAAAATTAATTAATCCTTTAAAAAGTATAATTATTAGTGTAATACTATATAGTGAGTAATATTATATTAAAAAATTTATTACAGTGATAATATTTTGATTTAATTGTTTATATATTATTTTATTTAACAGTATTAAATTGATAAATTTGAATTTTTTGTAGGATTTATAAAACAACTCTAAAATTGTAAAGAAATACATCATGGTTATTATATATTATTAAAATTTAAATACATAAGAATTAATTGTGGCCTGCAGAGTATGTTCATGATTTAAACAGATGAATAAAATAAGGAATGGAAAAAAATCCTTAATGGTTATTTCATGGTGCATATATCATGTTAAACAAAGTGGATAACAAGAAATAATGGGATATAGACAATTTCGTATTGTATTCGTCATTGAAGAAAGAATATGACCTAATAAAACCATATCATGGATGATATTTTTAGTGTTGTGGTGAATTGATGTGGTGATCTTAAATTCAAAAAAATATTTAAAAATATCATTCTCATGGTTAATTTAGACTTGAAATTCTATCATAGAATATTTATAAAAACTTGCACTAATTAAATGTGATAGATAATGATTTATAAAGGTCTAATTATTATTAGAGAGGATAATGTTTCTACTTGACATAACACAGAACTGTAAGGCAATTTTGGTTGGATTAGAGTATTATTCAATGAATTTCTCATTTTCTATAACATTGAAATAAAACCTATCTTTACTACGTATTTTTAGTTAGTAATATAAATTGTCATTATAAATTTATAAATGTAATTCACCAAAATAATTTATGTAACCTTTTAGAGGAAAATAGTTTTTGGAAGTGTTTATAGAAAACATAGTGAACCTCTAATAATTAAATATTCAATATATTAATATTATTCATTCTATACAACTTTTGTTCTCTAATTTATTTTTTATTCTTGGTCTCCAAATGCTATGTTTTTAAGGTAATCATTATTTTTACATGAACACTAACCTTGTAAAATGGTTAATAAATTAGGAAAGAATCTTCTAGAATACGACCCTAAGATAGAAAAGAGATTGAGGAAGATAATGAATTAAACAATGATGAATAGTTTTGATCATGTTCAAAACATTAAGAAATATATTAAAAGAGTACGACTAGTAATAATAATGTTAACGGTGTATAGCTTATCATTGAGTATTGGGTAATAACCATGATTCTGCATACCATTAATTATCTCCAGAAAATATTTGTAAAAAATCTAATAATTAAAAAACAAAATTAATGAAAATAAAACTTTTAGTCTACCACATTAGTATTTAACTTCACACAATATATTTTTTCCTGAATTTTATGATACATTACAATTTATTTATATATATTATAATGTAATGAGGCCATGATTTTTAAAAGAATAATGAATTCAAACATACGAATAATGTATTTAGATCTTAGGAAAAATACATTTCTACATGGGATGAGATAAAATGATGTTTCCAAAAAATATAATTTCCATCCAGGATGTCTGGTAAAATTCATATATAAATAATAAATTTAAATATATTTGAAACATAATTCATTTAAAAATTATTAGGGTGTTTTACGTATTTTTTATGGAATAGTTATGAATATTTAATAGAGATATGGTTTCAAATCCAAATTTAATTAATGAGTTTTTCTCAAATAAATGGGTTTATTTTTTATGTTGTAACAAGATGATTGTTACCAAATAAATTTTCATGGTGAAGTTTAGTTATTAGAAGATATTTCTAGATATAGTTTTATATATAGATTAAAAATGGTAAAAAAATGGAGGGGATTTTATATGTTGGGTTCCAATGGTTGGATGGTTGCACAGTTAGAAGATTTAATAAAAAAATATTTCATGATTATATATGTCATCCAATAAGAAAATACCTCTAAATAAGGTCTAAACTATATTTATTTTAATACATAAAATCATTTTATGGATGGATGCTTTAATAAAATCAAGGTTTGAGTTGAAAAACAATTAATAAGGGGATTCACTCATTGCCTCTTATAACAAATATATAAATTTTATTATAATTATATATCATCAAAAAACATTTTAATAATTTATGATCATTTTTTATGATCCTCTACAGAAAATATATTTTGATTATAAAAATATAGAATCAATAATTATAAATATTGAAGTTTTGTTTTGGATAATTTTTTATCAACTCCAGGTGATATTAAGAGTAATTATTCCAAGTGACATAGAGGATAACTAATTTGGTGAAGAAATGGATATTACCTTAGAGAGTGTAAAACCATATAAAAAATAATAAAATATAGTGTAGACAATAAGGAGAGAAATAAAAGTAAGATATAATATAGAAGAGGAAATGATTAAGAAAAAACCAAGTTGTTATGTTTTATATATCTTGAAATTAGTGATTTATATTTTATCTAATATAGGATAGCTTTATCCTTTAAATAGATTATTTAGTGGGTACATATTGTGAAATTATTAACATTATTATTATCACATTATTATATGGTTAAAAAGTTAATTTATGTGTTTTAATAATTCTTGTTTTAATTATGATAATTTAGTAGTTTTTTATTAATTTTATAATACTTGGATAACCACAAAATAATGGAACAAACCTATAGTGTTGTTATTATAGAAGACTGAAAAAATATTACTCCAGAAAAAATTATATTGTCAAGAGGATAATAGTGATGGATAGAGTTGAACATAATTAGTAATGAAAACCCATGGATGGTAATTATTCTATGGGTAGGGAATCATTATAGACTAAGTGGATATATTAAAATTATTAGATTAAGACTACATCATAATGTATTTCTCATGGATGATATAGGAAAGCCTAATGAAACTGCTTCATGGTTGATTATTTTTATAACATGGTTGTCATATATGGGGATATAAAATAAAAAAAACTTGTCTAAAATATTATATATTATCATATAGACATAAGAAAATTTAAATTTTATCATAAAATGTATGGAATTATCATTTTGATAAAATCTGCAGCAATGTGGTTTATAATAGAGAAAGTTTAAAATTTCATATTGTTGCTTAATGATATGATATAATAGTTGGATGTATTTTTATGAATGATTTAAAAGTATAATAGATAATTATTTTAAATATATAAGATAATATTTCAATTATCATTATTTTTATCATGTCTACCATGAATTTATTTCTAGATTTGTATGAAACCGTAGAAGGGTAAAATTCATTATTCGTGTGAATTTATAATTAAGAGTGGTTGAATGGTTATTTCCTTCTAATTTAATGATATGTTTCCTTGATTCATTATTTGACTAATTATTCTTTATAATTATACTATTTAAAACATAAAAAACTTATCATTGAATGAGAAATTAATTTTTATTCTATGAATTAGATTTATCCATGCTTTTGATCATGGAATGATTTTATATCATCATGGTTTATACATGGAATTTAATGACCTAATTTATAATAAATTAAATCAGTTGATTATATGAAAATATATTTTTAGAAACTATTAATAAAAAACTATATTGTGGATTTTTTTAATATTAAATTCTAATGACTACAAGGTTATTTATAAAAAATAGTGAAATTATGATAATTCTATAAGACTGGATTTATAATTTCTAGTATACATTCATTAATAGAATTCATTAATCTAGATTAAATTAATTTTCAATCAATAATTTAGTCCTTATAAACATTTGAATTGAAATTTTAATCTAGCGATCAAATGTCTTTGTGTATTCAACCATGGTCCAACCACATATTATGCCTATATAGATAATGATTTAAAAGATTATTTGCAACACCCCAACCCCAAAATCCCCGAGTCAGTGCACTAATTTAATACATTTCCATGATTATGAAGATTTGATTCCCAATGGACAGATCATTTTATCAGTCTTTTAATACTATATTACATTCATGATACCCCTAATACAATGGGAAAAGAAATTATAACATTATACATGATAAAATGAAATAAAATGCATCCTTACAAGATTATTCAATGTTTTCCTCTTTATAGCCTGGATAAAGGAAACATGAGAAAGTGGTAATATCAAATGATTAGTAATGGTAAGTAATATAGTGGATGTTATAAAAAACATAAACACTGGGCACAGTGAATAACTGAAAACACATGCCTTTAAAAATATACTTAATCATAATATGGAAGGAATGAAAGTTGACTAAATAATTCCATAATAAAACATTACTATGGATATTAAACTAGTATAATAATCACATGGAATATCAATTACTATTTTCATAATGAGGTAATGAATAATGGGGGACATCATAAACATATATTTAAGGCATAGATCAAGTCTTCAGAAAATACTTGGGCGAGGCCTCAGCCAATAACTAATTTTGTTTTGTCTCATGAGACCTGCAGATGAATTGAGGGGATATAGTAGGCCCCAAACATCAATTAATAAGCCAAATACATTCCTAATATGAAACATTTGATACAAAGACAACATAAACATTCATATTATAAAACTAGTATACTAAATGTTAATACATTAACTATAACCCATGAATGTTATCAAATAAGCACGTCCACAGTAAAACTAATCATAAACCCTTCAAAAAAATATTGTAGATAATATCATAATATATAAACCTCAATGAATTATAATATTCAACTAGGATGTTGATATGGATAATGATACTTCTAAATGAGTCCATTGAATATTTCTTGAGGAAATATTCATTAAATATTCTAAAGTATCCCACACCACTTCGAAAAATTAAAATCATAATACCATATAATATCATGAAAATAAAGAGACACTTAATATGATATATAAAAGGTTGGTACATACACCACATACATGGAATAATTGGTGATCAATTCATATAACTCACAGAAGTAAATGTGATATGAGAAAAATACTTTTTACTTTGGAAACATGGAAAACCATTTGTATTTGTCATAAAATCAGATTGTAAACATTTATATCCCAAAAAATAATAGTTGTGTATATTGAAATTATATTTGAGTAATAATTAAATTCCCACTAATGTGAAATCATGTAAAAGAAAAAGTTTTATGATGCTTTATAAATAAAACATTTTAGTGCGGTTTAAGGAAAATATTAAATAGATTTTAAAGATAAAACGAATTGTTTATTTTCATAAAACCAAAAAATAAACCAAAATAGTTTTTCATGATAAAATTTTACATTTTATGAAAATAATTATGGATTAAAACATATTACATAGTACACTTCACAATGTGTATGAATTTGGGAAGTTCCCTAGAATCGGGCTTGTTTATCGGGAAGAATTGAGAAGAGAACCATTTTAAAACATGTATATCCACATAAAAGAAAGATCATATGATATAGATATATTATTATGAGACTTATAAACAAAATTTATAAGAAATATATAAAAAATAAGCATTAAATTTGATTAATCATAGAGAAAGAGTAACTTGAAGGGAAAATAGTGGTTTTGGGAGATTCCTTTACCAGTTTGTAATCGATCGAATCATATGCCCCAAAAATTAATAATAATAAGATGAAAAATTTAATATCATGATAATAAATAAATTCATGATTTTTTAAATCAATGTATAGAATACATAAACTATAAAAAATTAAAAGTGGTGAATAAGGAATATCTCACAAAAATGGAAGTGATATGAGAAAAATCATACCTTATGTCTTAATGTGTTCTCCACTTGACATTATGGTCCTGGAATATGAAATTAGACTCATAATTAATTTAATTAAGAAACTATTTGAAATTTATTTAGTTTTTTTAAAATTTTATATGTTCATTTATGTCCTATTTTATTAGTTATAAGATACAATTTTATCGCTTGGGAGCGTTTGTTTCCATGGTTTTGATGATCGGTATACTTGTATATGGGTATGGATGTTCATGTGGAATGGGTATAACTCTATAGAATTTATTTTATATTATATAAATATAAAAAATAAGTGTAATTGGTATTATTTATTATTTTATTCCATATATGAGGATGGATCATTATATAACATGTTAATGATAATCATTTCGGTTAAGATTAGCCATTTTTTATCACAATGAACTAGTTTTGTGTGATTATTTAATATCATATATATAAAATTTTTCCAGAAAAATATATAAGATATAATAAATATTTTATAATCTTTTTCAAACATAAAAATCATTTCATTACCATCCTTTAAGGAGAAATTAAACAATGAAATTTTTTCATCCAAAAAGGTTGTAAATCAGTTCCTCCCAGACGATGATTTCATATTTAAAATAAAATATAGAGACTATGGAGATTGATGATGAATATTACATTAACATGATATAATTCTAGTATATAAATGATATTAGATCTATCATTCTACTTGGAAAAGGAATAGTGATGATAATATAAGAAAATAATGAATGTGAAAAGAAATAAAAGAAAAAACGGGATGTTTACATCTTGAATTTCTCTCCTTGAGAACCTCCTTAAGGACTCTGGTTTTGGATTTTTGGTGAGACAAATATGTATTGAACGTGGATTTGGGTCTTATAAAGATTATTTGGTATAACTTATGAATTTTTCAAATCATGAGAGGTGTGAGATGAAGTGGGGTTGGGTGGTGGTATGTACAATAGAGGAGAGGGGTCATTTTTGAATATCTTATTCATTTTTTTATTATTTTTATAAAGATAAGAAATAGTGTTGATTAATGTGAACAAAAATAGTAATAAGTGCATGTGATATGGATCCATGTGTTCTTACATTAGTTCTTACTTGAGGAATAGTTTCTTTTGCTTATCATTTATTTAAACTGCAAATTACCGTATTTTCTTATTCACAAAAAATTTATGTATTTCAGAAAAATCACAAAAATTAAACCTAACCATTTTTATTTGTGTAGAATACAAAAATGAAATCCATTTTATCAAAATAATTTTCTAAATATGTGAAATTTAATTTTTTTTAAAAAATAATCATTATTTACTCAATAAAATACTAATTTTGAATTTAAAACTTATTTTATGACATTCTGAAAAATTAGCGAAAGTCTCATTAAATATCATATAATAATACAATAAAATATTAATTTATTTATCTATTTTACTAAATTAAATTTTCTTTTAAATGATTAAATTATTTATAAAATTATATATAAACATTTATGTTTTATAAAAAAACTAATACATAATTAATAGTTTATCATAATTTCATTTATAAGAGGCCTAAATTTTATTTATACACTCATGGGTGAGGTTACTATTAATTTGTCTAATTAACTACTCATAAGGGTTATATTAATATTCATAATGGTATATTACTATTCCAATGGGTCAAGTTACTATTCACCAAAAAATTAAGTTGATTCTATCAGACTCTTAATATCTTACTGATCGCAACTGTGTATGTCTATTTTTTGGAAATTCAATTCAAAAAAGAAACCAAATTATGTTTAATTATTATCCTACAAGTGTGCTAAGAAGTCGTGAAAAAAGGATGTTAAATTTTATATAAGTTTTTATACCTAATTTCAATATAAAATAATGGTTCCAATGATCTACATTGGATTAATATATGTATAGTTGATATATTGGAACATTAAAAATCAATTTAAATTTTAATAATTATTTAAACTAAAAACACAGTTTTTTATTTATAATGTAGTAATTTTCACCATTCATTAAAAATTAAACTTATGATAAAAATACTAAAACTTCACCGCAAATTAATTTTGAAATTCCAAATTCAAAAATGATATTTATTTTAATAATAAATACATATGTCTTAATAAATATGTTCCATTTATTCATAACAATTGATAATAAATTTTAATAGTAGTTATTACTACTCATATTACTCTGTTTAACATCTAAATTATAAATATCTTATTTAAATAATTATAAAAAAGTGTTTTTTCGAAGATAACACGGTGTTTCTTGCATTACATTCTATATTAAATTTATTTTTAAATCCTTGGGGTGTTACATTCTCCCCTCCTTCAATAAATTTCATCCTATCAATTTGAAATTAAACTTCAAATGTTAATGGTTGATACATGTAAATTCCCTTGTGGGGAACCCACATAGAAAATAGGGTTAATAATATATTCTCATAAAAAGTGGTTAAGGTAAATTCATAGGTTTCCACAAAACTACTCATTTGAATAGGATAACATTAGTGTGTTGTGGAAATATATAAATTGAAGAATAATCTAACCATTAATTTTTTATGGAGAGTGTTAGAGGGCATGGTCATTAGAAAGTTAATCATCGTAAAACCATAAATATTGTTAAAAGGCCACAGATCAATATGTAAGTAATGTAAATGGATAATTTTTTTATTTAATGATCCTTTCCCTCACATTATTTCATTCTAAAATAATTTAAGGAAATAAGAGTACATGATACATTTCTATAAAAACAATATTTTCATTCAGTTGTCCCTTTAACCGGTCCTACATCATTTCATGGAATATGATTTCTCAGACGGTAAAATAATCTCTAAAAACTTGTCCAAAGATAAAATTAAATCATTTCATAAATTCTAAAAAATTATAAAATATCATGATACAACACTTTAAATAAAAGGTCACTAAACTTCTATAATGAACTTATTATACAAAACTAAGTTTCTCTTAATCATCACATATAAATATGTGAGTACATTCTCCTTTTATTCTCTTGAATCATGGTAATAACTTGAATTTCCATAAAACCTTATGGAAAAAATTCATGATTCTTTAATACTTATATAAAGAAAAGGAATTTGGATATACTCTTTAAGTACAAAATGTGGTTGACTCTACCACTTTATTGACACTCCATTATTGAGATCCAATATAATAAGTGCAACCCAATTTACGTTATCCGAATGTATCATCTCATTATTTAAAAATTGATATCTCAATTTTAGTAACATATTAAGGGTTAAATTTCCCTTAACCATCTTTTTTTCAAAATATTAACTTGCTACTAAGTCATTTTTTGGTACCATTTGACATACAACCTCAAATCCATAAAGAAATAGTACTTGAATAAAATCTTTATATTTTCAATAATTCTATATAAGAATAATATCATAACATAGTTCTTGAATCCAAAAGAACAAATAAATTAATTATTATACTTAAATCATATTAGCATCATAATCTTGACTATGATCCCTTTTAATTTTCAGAGCCATATTTCCTTGATTCTTGGGACATTCATTTGCATAGTTCTCCTTATCCTTATAGTTGAATCATTGAATATTGGAAAATTATTTCTTTCTATTTCAATGATGAGAATTTTTTTCTTTTTATCCACACTTGAATCAAATTTATTTTCCTCTTAAGCATATACCAAATCGTTTCCTTCCACAATTATCACATGTGGTAAAATAATTCTTTCCCTTCTTCCCTTTATCTATCCTTTTCACAGTTTTCCTCTACTTTTCTTGCATCCTTCTAAAACCATAATATATAGAAAACTGTTTCTCCATCTTGTTAGGACATGATACTATCTCCTCATATGATGAGAATATTTGAGAGAATAGTTCCCTTCAAAATACTAGAATAAACCCATAGATGAATCGATCATTCTTACTCTTTAAATTATATCCATTGATGCGGTTCCAATTCCTTTCGGTAGAAACCCTTTCTAAATAATTGCATACAATATATTAGATCATAACATTATTAAACCTAATGTATGATCCCAATACTAGTGGAATACTTTACAGAAATTGAAATATTTATGCATAGCTAATCTCATAATCAAAAAAATTGTTTCTTTGAGGACATTGTTACATTTAAATCCTTAATAATGGTTTGTAATGTACATGTAAATTATCCCAATCATATCATATTAGAGTGTCAAACTAGGTGCACATTAAGGCATGTTTTCATGTACCATGATACCCCAAGTCAGCCCCAGGACACCTTGTTGTAGTTCTTACCCTTAGGTACATCAGTGCCAGAACCACATCCACTTGTAGTATCTAGATAGGGATGTATTGCTAGGAATACCCACATAATATCCACCTTACCAAAATTTGAGGATATTATTCTATAATTATAAACAAATTCTATCTTAGGTTTATTATCTCTAATATATTTTTTCTAAATGTACTTTCCAAGGTTGCTGCTAAGCTTCCTCTGATACCAACTGTAACACCCCAACCCTAGAATCCTTGAGTCAGTAAATTAATTTATTACGTAGGCATGATTTCATGGAATCAAATCCCGAAGGACCAATCAATTTAGTAGGATTGGAATACTATATTACATTCATGATACCCATAATATATTGGGAATAGAAATTAAAACTTTATTCATAATAAGATGAAGTAAATTGTATCCTTAAATTATTATTCAAATTTATCTTCTTCATAACCTGGATAAGGAAACATGGTAAATGGGTGAGCTCATATACTTAGTAAGGGTATATAATATAGTGGATTTTATCAAAACCATTGTAGAGACCCAAAGCTTGACGTACATGGAAATTACATTACTTTTGTGGAATACTTAATACATAACAAAAACCAACACTCAAGTACCGTAATAGTTTAGTATCTTTGGAAACTCGAAATTTAATCTTCTAATCGTGGTGAAAGATCTTCAACTTATCCCATAAAGATCTAAACATTTTTTTCTTTCCTAAAACATTTATTTATATCATGGGGAAATGAAAACATAAAAAGGGTGATCTCAAATGCTCAGTAAGGGTAAGCATAGAGAACATAAAACAATCCATAAACATTTGAATGCAAAATCTTGAACATAAAATCTAAACATCAAAATATTGATCAAGGACATAAATCTTAGAAGTACGTTAGGCATATATCATAAAGGAACATCAATATTGATAAAATATCATGGGAACAAATCATTTAATTGTGTCAACCACTCAGCACTTGTTATCATTTCCATAGTATCCAAGGCATTGCTTCCAAGACCATCTTAGTGGACAAAGACCCATTCTGAATCGAGTTTACTCCTCATTCTAATCCAGTAACACAGAACCAGATTAACTTACTATTCCATACATGTCAATATCATGAGATATAAATCTTTAACCAATGCATTTGAGGGATATATATGTCCCACCCATCTCATAATTAAATCATTCTTACATGTGCAATAACATAAACATAAATCATTCATCATAACCCAAAGAATAAAAAATGGGTTTCATAAACATAATTCAATCATAACATAATCCATATAAAACAAATGGATATCATTTCATCATAAGAAAATTGAAACCATGTAAATCATAGAGACATTATACTTGAAACATACACATATTAAATAATGTCATCTTAGATGGAATATGGTTTTGATAAAACACTTGAAATGAATTCTTGAGGAAATATCCTTTCTTCTTCAAAATCATTTTCTTTTCACAAAATGTCATGAAATTTTAAATGAAAAAGATTTTTTTTAAAATATTCATGATATATTTTGGAGGAATATTCATGAAAATAAGGCTTTATAAAACCGTAAAAATCCTTTCATTCCGTATAAGTTAAAAAACAATTCTCCTCATACTTTTGTTGAAAAAGTCAAAAAGTACCTTGTAACGTAAACAAAAGAAATATTCCTTACATACCATGTAGTAAAAGTAAAAATGGGTAAAAAATACATTATACATACATAAAAACACTTTTATAAAATATGGACATGGATGATAACAATAACCCTATTAAATACTTACGTATAACCAATCTCGAATAAAAAAACGAGATTGGAAAAGTCATCCCTTACCTTAGGTCGGATATGCTTCGTACTTATCCGAACCTCCTATATAATGATTTAAGTAATTTCATTGACATATTACAGAATCATTTTCATTGTTATGATATCATATATGGTTCACTTATGACTTTATATTACTCGTTCTTTTGTAAATTTCATGTTAAAGCAGCGTTTTGGGTAAAACTTTTTATTTATTGTACGTGTTTGGACTTGTTTTTCTTGATATAATTACTACTTATATCATGATTTAATTACTTCCATAATGTAAATCATGATATCTAAATCATATATATTCAGTATATATATATATAAAATATATAGATAAATGAAATTAAATACACCGTTCATGGAGACGGTAGGTCGTACGTATGCATGAACGTTGTTTTCTTTTCCTTATTGACTTGAATGGAAGTAAGTAGATGAAATATATATATACATATACATAAATCCAGTAGATTCATTATGTCAAATATTTCATTGTTATTAATTATATATACTTTATAATCATTCTTGAATGGTTAATCATGGAAAATAAATCTCATCGCGTTCGTGGAGACGGTAGTCCGTACGTACGTAGGAGCGATGATATCATTCCCATGATCATGAAATTGTATTGAAGTGTATGTAAAATATTAAAGAATCAATATCACTTTAAAATAACCATATATAGTTATTTATTTACACCATTATACCCATCCATGTAAGGTGGTGGTGGAAAAACTGATTACACCACAGCGTGGAGACGGTATTCCGTACGTACGCACGCGTGGTGATTTCGTTTTCCGTAGGATGGATAGAAGGTGAAATAGGTTTGTTTCATATTCATAATAACATATCATTATATTATTGATACTGATGTTATTACTTTATAATGAAACACCTAAATAAGAAGGAGTTGAAGAAGAATGAAACTTGAGAGAATCGAAAGAAGAGATTACCTCTTCTTCGACGCACCTCCTTTAAGCCTTCTCTTAAGCAAGTAGAGTTGGTCTTTTGAGAAGACTATAACCTCCAGAATGCTGATAGGGAATTGGAGAATAGAAATGGGTAGGGTTTGGACGAGCTTCAAGGTTAAAAAGGGTGTGAAGAGAAGAGGGAATGGGTTCCCTTTTTATAAGGGAGGAGAGGGGAAGCTTTGGAAAATCTCAAAATATTATTTTATTATAAAGTCATATTCGGTTTTTAATATCTCAAAATTAATTTATTTAGAATCTAAGGTGGGGATGGGACGAAATACTCTCACAAAATAGAAATTAGGCAAGTTAAGGTTTCTATTTTAACCTTATCATTTATATTTAACTTTAAGTTAAATAATTTTACTTTTACCATGTCTTCTTGTTTTCTTACACTATAGGGTTAATAAACATACTATAAAAAGCCAAAATAACCCCAAGTTGTTTATTATTAATATATATAACATTATCTAATTCAATTTCCCGAACCTTATATTTTTAGGAATAAAACAACAATTAATAATATAATATTTGTTTTAAAAACTATTTTATGTCAATTTTGACACTA
This sequence comes from Viscum album, assembly GCA_963277665.1. Classification (NCBI taxonomy): domain Eukaryota; kingdom Viridiplantae; phylum Streptophyta; class Magnoliopsida; order Santalales; family Viscaceae; genus Viscum; species Viscum album. Next base: position 1,661,619,175 of record OY728153.1, read on the forward strand.
TTTTGTAATTGATTTTTGTGAAAATCATAATAGAATTATTAGTTCAAAAAAAGTTAATTAAATCAACACTAACATGTGTTATTAACCTATAAATTTATTCTAATTCATAAAAAGTCTCAAATTACATTTATTTGGGTATTTATATCATCAATTATGTCAATATTTCATTAATAAAATAATTACTGCATCATTATTGTGTCATAAATAAATTAAATTATTTAATGTCTAAAAATTATAAATAAAATACAATTATGTATGAAGTCTATTTAGATTTATAATGAATATTTATAGGTGAATTTTTCTTATGTATAACCCTATATTAAAAATGATTTAGTTATTAAACGTTGATTTTAACTGTTTTAACCCTTCTTTAAATAAATTAATAATAAATGTCATAATCTAATCCAAGTGGGCCTAAATGGTATTATTTTATTCATAAGGTTGTTTTTGGTCGAATTACACTTATAAAATAGAATGAGGACATGTGTTAGGGTAATAATAATATCAGTTTTACCCCTAAGTACCCTATTTACTTTTAACCGTGGTAAACAAAGTAAACAGTTACTATTCACCAAAAATTATTTTCATCTCATTGAACCACATTTAAGTCCTTGATATTAACCGTGTCTCTCGATTTTTCGAAATTCCACTCACAGAAGAGGTAAAATTATGTTTTATGTGAATTTGCAAATTCTCCTAGGAGTTGGGTAAAAGACAGTGAAAAGTTCAATAAAATTTTTATATAACTAAAATTATTATAAAATGACTCCAATGAATTAAATTAAGCTTATATAAGTATTATGTATCAATTTTGACCTAAAATAAATTTAAATAAAATAAATAATTATTTAAATAAAAGGTGGGTTTTTAAATAGTAACCCAGTGTTTTCACTATTCATCAAAAATTGAATGTTTTTAGAAATATACCAAAATTTCACCCTAGGATAATTTCAATATTCCGAATCCAAAAATGAAGTCCATTTAAAAAGATAAAATTTATAAAATTCCAAAAATTGGGTATTACTATTCATAAAGGCTAGTTTATATAACATATCATTGTTTAGTGAAACTCGGTATTGCGTATAACACACGCTATCGTGGAAGGTCACAATTGAGTGTAATGCAAGCCAAGTCAGGGATGCGTGTAGTGAAAGATACTTTTGGTGTATCATACCACACAAGACATCAATTAAAAAGAATATTTTTCTTAAAATCTCAGGGTGTTACATTCTACCCCCCTTAAAATGAATTTCACCCTCGAAATTCGTTGAGGTTATTAATGGTTTACTACTCGAAAGTTTTTTTAATAGAAACCCACATCGTAAAAAGGAATACCAAAAAAATCTTTAAAAACTAAAGTATGAAACGTGATGGTTACCCAAATTAACTAATCACTGGGTTTCCACATAGGAGAACTTAGGTGAAAATATAGATATGGAAGAGAAATATATCCATCATGTTCTGATGGAGAGTGGTATAGAACACGGCTATGAAAAAGCCAACAATCACAAAGACATAGATTTGTGATGATCTAAGGTACCATCTGATTCATCGGATATAAGGGTACTAGGACAATATTTTTGGTTTTCAAGATCATTTCCCTAAAGGTGAAGAAATTGGAATTAGAATAAATACTTTCTTGATTTTGGTACAGTCTCACCGTTGGTCATTCCTTGGACAATTTCCACTTCATATCTTAAAGAAATGAAGTTGAATTTTTCATTCGTGAAGTGTTAGCAGATCATGTGATAGAATGATGGGTTATTCCATCTGTCTCAAACAAAAGGTTAGAAAAAGTTATCAAAAATACATAAGTCCATCTATATTGAGATTAATCATATATGGTTCTTAAAATGGACATATACTTCATATATCGTATTGCTTAATATAATAAAACTATTTTCTAATAAACAGGGACTTCTTGTAGTCCAATGGTAGGCAATAAAGGCTTATCGCACTTCAGTTGTGGGTTCGATTCCCACAGCCTTGTCCGACATGATGGGGTGTCGTCCGTTATGCAGGTTATCCTTTTTCTAAAACTATACTATCATAACATTTCAGAAATAAAAAGTTATATCCTTAACCAATACTATATGATGTCCATTCCAACCTTTAGACTTATCGAAAATACTTCTGTCCGATTACTAGAAATTTCATTTACCGAGCTTGTGAATTCCTTCATTTTTCCCCCATATATCATAAGATATATCTTTTTGGTCACATTCCAAACATGTGAATACCTTAATCATGTATTCTTTTGAAAGATTATTACCCATTGAAGCTTAGTGAAAACATGAGTGTTGTCAAAAGTTACCTCTTTCCACATACCAAAATCCCATAATTCTATATACTCAAACCATGATATCACTTAGTCCTTATAACAATCATGAGCTCATGAATACTATCAAACATATTATTTCCTCTTTATCTATTCATTATGTGCATATCATCTTCTTTCCAAAAATATCTGAATAACCTTTCATGGTTACCAGTTAAATTTAACATATACTTTCAAATAGTTTTGTAAAAACAATATTGTAACAATCCTTAGATGTTTCTTCATTCCATAGTACCATTAAATTACCTATACAACATAAATCTTGATAAAAATATAATCATTCCACTACCTTCTTAAACCATTGACCAAGATTCAACACTTCTTTCATCTCATATATCATTTGTAGTCTCCTCATAATCATCCACATAAATACTACCCATATGACCATGCTGATTCTCTTCATGAGATTTTCCCTTAGGGCATTGGTTTCCATAATGCCCATACATTCCACATTTAAAACAACTAATAATTGTTGATGTCATAGCAATACCATTATCCTTATCCATGGTGTTTACTGAACCTTTTCCTTTTCACTTACTAGATTTGTGGTCTTCTTTTCCACACCCAAAGCATCTTCTAGTTCCTTTTAAACATTCTCCTTGATGCCTCTTTGCACATGATTTTCATGATAGAAATTGAACTTTCCTTCCTCTATGATCATCATGAAACTGCATCTTTCTCTTATTAGATGAGTTAGGAAACTTACCAAAGTTGAGATTATTGATCATATTATGAGATTACTGATTAGGCATAATAACGATATGTGGACCTTCAGATCCAATCTCATTCGGTTGCTCATAAAGAATATAATTCCATTGTCCATCATATCCTCCATTATCGTGAATCTTCCCATTCCCAGCCATTTTCTAAAACCCAAAAAGAAATAGTGTGAGAGGCCAAAATCATAATCAAGGTGGATTACCTTCAATATCTAACATATTAGGTTAAATTATAAGATAGTTACTATAATTCTTGGATTATAAACTATACTTATACTTTACCTTAGGGACATCCCTAGACATACATTAGAAATATCTCTAGGGATTTCACTAAATTTCTCACATCCTAGTTTCCAAAGGTTGACTAAAACATTCCTCTAATACCAACTGTAGAGACCCAAAGCGTTACGTACATGGAAATTACATTAATTCTGTGGAATACTTAATACATAACAAAAACCAACACTCAAGGACTGTAATAGTTTAGTGTATTTGGAAACTCGAAATTTAATCTTCTAATCATGGTGAAAGATCTTCAACTTCTCCCATAATGATCTTCCCCTTTTGCTTTCTTACCCTAAACCTTTCTTTTATCCTGGGAAAAAGAAAATATAAAAGGGGTTAGCTCAAATGATTAGTAAGGGTAAGCATAGAGAACATAAAACAATCCATAAACATTTGAATGAAAAATCTTGAACAAAAAATCTAAACATCAAAATCTTGAGCAAAGACATAAATCTTGGAAGTACATAAGGAATATATCATAAAGGAACATCAATATTGATAAAATAGAATGGGAATAAATCATGTAATTGTGGAAACCATCCAGTACTTGTTATAATTTCCATAGTAGCCAAGGCATTGCTTCCAAGACCATCTTAGTGGACAAAGTCCCATTCTGAATCGAGTTCACTCCTTGTTCATGTCCTGTAACACTGAACCGGATTAACTTACCATTCCAGCAATGTCTATCTCATGAGATATAAATCTTTACCCAATTAATTGGAGGGAGATATAGGTCCCACCCATCTCATAATGAAATCATTCATACTTGTGCCACAACATAAACATAAATCATTCATCATAACAAAAAGAATAAAAAATGGGTTTCATAAAAATCATTCCATCATAACATAATCCATATAAAACAATTGGATATCATTTCATCATAAGAAAAGTGAAACTATGTAAATCATAAAGACATTATACTTGAAACATACACATATGAAATAATGTCATCTTATATGGAATATGGTTTTGATAAAACACTTGAAATGAATTCTTGAGGAAATATCCTTTCTTCTTCTAAATCATTTTATTTTCACAAAATGTCATGAAATTTTAAAATAAAAATATTTTGTTTAAAATATTCATGAAATATTTTGGAGGAAGTTTCAGGAAAATAAGGCTTTATAAAACTGTAAAAATCCTATCATTCCGTATAAGTTAAAAAAAAATTCTCCTCGTGCTTTTGTCGGAAGAGTCAAAAAGTACCTCATAACGTAAACAAAAGAAATATTCCTTACATACCATGTAGTAAAAGTAAAAATGGGTAAAAAGGAAATTAAACATACATAATAACACTTTTAGAAAACATGGACATGGATGATAACAATAACCCCAGTAAATACTTACGTATAAGCAATCACAGATAAAAAAACGAGATTGGAAAATTTATCCCTTACCTTAGGTCTGATATGCTTCATATGTATCTGAACCTCTTGTATAATGATTTAAATAATGTCATTGACTTATTACAGATTCATTTTCATTGTTATGATATCATATATGGTTCACTTATGAATTTATATTACTCGTTTTTCTGTAAATTTCATGTTAAAGCAGCGTTTTGGGTAAAATGTTTTCTTTATCGTACGTGTTTGGACTTGTTGTTCTTGATATCATTAATACTTATATCATAATTTTATTTCTTCCAGAATGTAAATAATGATATATATATCATATATATTTAGTATATATATATATATAATATAGATAAATGAAATTAAATACACCATTCATGGAGACGGTAGGCCGTACCTACGCATGAACGATGTTTTCTTTTCCTTATTGACTTGAATGGAAGTAAGTAGATGAAATATATATATATATATAAACATAAATCCAGTATCTTCATTATGTCATATATTTCATTTTTATTCATTATATATACTTTATAATCATTCTTTAATGGTTAATCATGGAAAATGAATCTCATCGTGTTCGTGGAGACGGTAGTCCGTACGTACGCACAAGTGGTGATATCATTCCCATGATCATGGAATTATATTGAAGTGTATATATAATATTACAGAATCAATATCACTTTACAATAACCATATATAGTTATTTATTTACACCATTATACCCATCCATGTAAGGTGGTGGTGGAAAAACTGATTACACTACGGCATGGAGATGGTATTCTGTACGTACGCACGCGTGGTGATTTCATTTTCCGAACGATGGATAGAAGGTGAAATAAGGTTGTATCATATTCATAATAACATATCAGTATATGAGTGATACTGATTTTATTACTTTATAATGAAACAAATAAATAATAAGGAGTTGAAGAAGAAATAAACTTGAGAGAATCAAAAGAAGAGATTACCTCTTCTTCAACGCACCTCTTTTAAGCCTTCTCTTAAGGAAGTAGAGTTGGCCTTTTGAGAATACCAGAACCTTCATAATGATTCTAGGGAAGTGGAGAAGAGAAATTGGTAGGGGTTTTCTGATCTTCAAGGATCAAAAGGGTGTGAAGAGAATAGGTAAGGGGTGACCTTTTTATAAGGGAGGAGAGGGGAACCTTTGGAAAAACTCAAAATATTATTTTATTATAAAGTCATATTCGGTTTTTAATAGCTCCAAATTGATTTATTTTTAAGCTGAGGTAAGGATGGGTCGAAATCATCTCTTCTAATAGAATTTAGACAAGTTGAGGTCTCTATTTTAACCTTATCATTTAGATTTAACTTTAAGTTAAATAATTTTACTTTTACCATTTATTCTTGTTTTCTTATAATATAGGGTTAATAAACTTACTATAACAAGTCAAACGAACCCTAAGTTGTTTATTATTAATATATATAACCTTATATAAGTCATTTTTCCAAACCTTATTTTTTTAGGAATAAAATAACAAGTAATAATATAATATTTTTTTAAAAAACTATTTTATGTCAATTTTGACACTATTTGGTAATTGATTTTTGTAAAAATCATAACAGAATTATTAGTTAGAAAAAAGTTAATTAAATCAATACTGACATGTCATATGAACCTATAAAATTAGTGTAATTCATAATAAGTCTCAGATTACATTTATTTGGGTATTTATAACATCTATTATGTCAATATTTCATTAATAAGATAATTACTGCATCATCATTGTATCATACATAAATTAAATTATTTAATGTCTAAAAATAATAAATAAAATACCATTATGTATGAAATCTTTTTTTCTTTTTAATGAATATTTATAGTCTAATTTATCTTATGTATAACCCTATATTAAAAATGATTTAGTTATAAAACATTGATTTTAACTATTTTAACCCTTCTTTAAATAAATTAATATTAAATTTCATAATCTAATCCAAGTGGGCCTAAATGGTCATATTTTATTCCTAAGATTGTTTTTGTTTGAATTACACTTATCCAATAGAATTAGGACATGTGTTAGGGTAATAATAATCGCAGTTTTACCCTTAATTTCCCTATTTACTTTTAACCGTGGTAAAAAAAAGTAAAAAGTTACTATTCACCAAAAATTATTTTCATCTCATTGAACCATATTTTAGTCTTTGATATTAACATTGTCTCTCTAATTTTCGAAATTCCACTCACAGAAGCGGTAAAATTATGTTTTATGTGAATTTACAAATTCTCCTAGGAGGTGGGTAAAAGACAGTGAAAAGTTCAATAAAATTTTTATATATCTAAAATTATTATAAAATGACTCCAATGAATTACATTGAGCTTATATAGGTATTATGTATCAATTTTGACCTAAAAAAATTGAAATAAAATAAATAATTATTTAAATAAAAAGTCGGTTTTTAAATAGTAACCCAGTGTTTTCACTATTCATCAAAAAATGAAAGTTTTCAGAAAAATACCAAAATTTCACCCTAAGATAATTTCGATATTCTGAATCCAAAAATGAAGTACATTTTGAAATATAAAATTTAAAAAATTCCAGAAAGTGGGTATTACTATTCATAATGACTAGTTTATATAACATATCGTTGTTTAGTGAAACTCGGTATTGCGTACAACACACGCTATCATGGAAGGTTGTGATTACGTGTAATACAAGCCAAGTCAGGGATGCGGGTAGTGCAAGCTCCTTTTGGTGTAGTGTACCACACAAAAAGAGTACATGATATTAAATAAGGACATTAATATAGATGAAGACGCTTTAAAATGAGACCGTAGAAAATTTCTTGAGGAAATATTCTTTAAACCTTCCAAAGTGTCTCGTACCACATTGAAACATTAAAATCATAATCCCATATAATATCATGAAAAAAGGAGTCTCATGATATGACATATAAATGGTAATTACATACACAATATACAAGGAATATGTTTTTATTAGGCCATTTATCTCATAGAAGTATAAGTGAGATGAGAAAAAACCTTTTTCTTTGGAAAGAAGAGTTCTTTTGGAAAAAACATTTATATTTGTAATAAAATAAGATTTTAATCAATTATATCCTAGAAAATAAAATTTAAGGACATTTAAATTATATTTTCATCATAAATGATGTCCACTTAAAGTGAAATCATGTAAAAGAAATGGTTTTTAAGATGATTTAGAAATAAAACATTTTAGTGCGGTTTAAGGAAAATATTAAAGAGATTTTAAACATGAAAGGACTTGTTTGTTTTCATAAAACAAGAAATTAACCAAGATAGTTTTCCAGGATAGAAATGTGATTTTCAAAGACAATTACTTCTTAAAATAGATTACATAGTGCACTTTAAAGTGTGTAAGAATTCAAAAAGTTCCCTTGAATCAGGCTTGTTAATCAGGAACAATTCAGAAAAGAACCATTTTAAAACATGTTTATCCACATAAAATAAGGAAGATATGATAAGGATATATGATTTATATATATATATACATATAAGTTTTAATAAATATACAAAAATAAAGAATCATAACATTTGATTAATGGTATAGAAAGCGTAACCCAAAGGAAAAAATAGGGGTTCGTGTAGAATCTTTTACTTGTTTTCAATCAATCGAATCATATCCCAAAAAATTAATAATAGTAAAATGATACATTAAATACCATTAAAATTAATATATTAATGATATGTTACATAAATTAATAGTATATGTACACCATACACAAGTAATAGTGGTGAATAAGGAATATTTCACAAAAATGGAAGTGAGATGAGAAAAACCTAACCTTATGTCTGAATGTGTTATACACATGGCCTTCATGTCCAAGAATATAAATTTATAATCATTATTATTCTTATTAAGAAACTATTAAACATGTATTTAGTTTATAATAAATTTATTATGTTCATTTATGTCTTTTTGATGAGTTATAAGATTCGTTTTTATTGCTCGGGAGCGTTTGTTTCCTTGGTTTTCATGGTCGGTATAATTGTATATAAGTGTAGAAGTTAATGTGGAATTTGTGTAACCCTAAAAATTGAATTTATATGATATTAATGAACAAAAATATTTTAAATTTGTATTATTTATTATTATTTTTTCCATATATGAGGATGAATCGTTAGATAACATGTTAATGATAATTGTTTAGCTTAAATTTAGACGTTTTTTATCACAATGAACTAGTTTTGTTCTATTATTTAATGTGATGTATATAATATTTTTAAATAAACATAGATAATATATAATACATAATTTATAATATTTTTCATCCATAAAAATGGTTTCATTTCAATCCATGAAGTAGAAATTAATGAACCAAAGTTTTTCGTCCACGAAGGTTATAAATCGGTGCCTCCTGGACGATGATTTCATTTTTAAAATAAAAGAGAGAGTTAAGAGATTGATGGTGGATATTGCATTAACATGATATAATTACAGTATATAAATTATATTTTATGTATCGTTCCACTTATACATGTAAAGGTGGTGAGAATATAAGAAGAGAAATAACTAGAAAAGAAATAAAAGAAAAGAAGGAGGATGTGTGCCTCTTAAATTCCTCTTCTTGAGAACATCCTTACGGGCTTTGGTTTTGGCCTTTTGGTGAAAAAATAGGTATTGGACATTAGAGAGGGGCTTGGGACGATTATTATTTAGAAATTAGTCAAGGATAAAAGCTTGATAGGCGTGAGTGTAAGAGGGGGTGAGGGGTGGTGTTTATAGTGGAGGAGACGTGGGATTTTTAAAAATCTTACTCATTATTTTATTATTTTGCTCAAGTCAAGTGATAGTGTTGACTCTTGTGACCAAAAATAGTAATAAGCTCATGTGAGGTCTAACCAAGTGTGATTACATCAGTGACGACTTATGGAATAGTGTGTTTAGCTTCTAATGTATTTAAACCTTATATTACCATATTTTACTATTCAACAAAAATTGAAGTATTTTAGAAAAACCCCAAAAATTTACTCTATACATTTTTAAATATGTAGAATAAAAAATTAAATATATTTTATCAACATAATTTTTTTAAATATGTGAAATTTAATTTTTAAATAAAATCATTTTTTACTCAAACAATACAGATTTTAAATTTAAAACTAATTTTATAACATTCTAAAAAATTAATGAAGGTCTCATAAAATTTTCCTATAATCATAAGACAAAAAATTATAATTATATCTATCTATTTTATGAAAATAAATTTTATTTTAAATGATGAAATTAATTAAAAACATTTATGTTTTATAAAAATACTAATACTTAATTAATAATTTCTAAAACCATGATATAATTATATCAAACTTTCTTTTATAAGATGCTTAAGTTTTATTTATACACTCATGGGTGGTGTTACTATTCATTTGGATAATTTACTATTCATAAGGGTCATATTACTAATCATAATGCTACATTACTATTCCAAAGGTTAAAGTTTCTATTCACTAAAAATATTAACTTGATCCTATTAGACTCTAGATATCTTACTAATCTCCACCATGTATGTCCATTTTTGAAAATTTAATTCACAAATACATCCAAATTATGTTTAATGCATATCCCGTAAGTGGGGTAAGATGTCGGGTAAAAATAACTTTTAAATGTTAGATAAATTTTTATATCTAATTTCAATATAAAAGAATGATTCTAATGTTCTACATTGGATTAATATTTGTGTAATTGATATATTATGATAATAAGAATCAATTTAAATTAAAAAAATAAACTAAAAACATAGTTTTTTAACTATAATGTAATAATATTCATTATTCATCAAAAAATAAACTTCTTATAAAAATAATAAAAATTCACGCCAAATTAATTTTGAAATTATAAATTCAAAAACAAAATTAATTTTACCAAAAAATATATATTTAAATATAAATTTTTTTCATTTTTTTGAAGCCATTGATAATAAAATATAATAATATATATTAGTATTGATATTACTATGTTTAACTATAGTTGGGGTTTGGCTTAGTGGTAAGCACCCCGTAATCCTACATGAAAAATGGGGGTTCAAAACCCATTGGGCGTAGGTACTGTAGTAGTACTATAGTGTACTGTAGCAGCAGTGGCACTGTAGCAATGGTGGGCACTGTAGCGGTGGAAAATCACTGTAGCGGTAGTGGGTACTATGTTGTACTGTAACAGTGGGTACTATAGCAGTACTATTCATATAATGGGCCTTGGGTCAAAAAATTAGGCTTACGGGCCATGTAATGGGTTAAATGCCCACTGGGCCTTCAGGCTATGTAATGGGTCTCTCTCTACCCAGTTAAAGAGGTCTTTGCTTTGATTTAATAATAAATGAGGCTTTCGCCCCAAACTTTTAAAAAAAATTACTATGTTTAACATCTATGTTATAACTATCTTATTTAAAAATTTATAAAAAAAAAATTTTACAGTGACTCAATGTTGCATGAATTATATTCTATATTAAATTTATTTTTTATATTCTTTGGGTGTTACATTCTCCCCTCCTTCAATTTCATCCTCAAAATTTGAAATTACACTTTGAATGTTAACAGTTAATACTTAAAAATTACCTTATGGGGAACCCTTATATGAAATAGGGCTTATAATATATTCTCTTAAAAATATGTTATGGGAAATGCATAAGACACCACAAAACTACACATTTGAATAGGATAAAATTAGTGAGAAGTGAAAATATGGACATTTAAAATTAAAACAACCTTCAAGTTCTGATAGAGAGTGATAGAGGACATGGTCATTAGAAAGTTAATCATCACAAAACCATAAATCTTGTGATTGGTTATCATACATGGATCTCTTAGTATGTATAGTTAATGGATAAATTTTTTGTTTCAAGATCCTTCCGATAAAATTATACCACTGTAAAAAAATGTAAGGAAATATGTGTACTTAATACGTTTCTATAAACACAATCTTATCCTTTTGTTGTGTCTTTAACTGTTCATACCTCATTTCATAGATCAAGTTGTCTTATAGGGTAAGATAATCTCTAAAACCATGTACAAAGATCAAATTCAACAATTTCATAAATGTTTAACTTTTCCAAAATATCATGATCCGACACATTAGAAATACGGTCACTGAATTTCAATAATAAACTTATTAAACAACATGATGTGGATCTTAATCATCACATGGAAACATGTGGGTACATTCTACTTTTATTCTCTTAAAGCATGGTAACAAATTTCATTACCATAATGCATTATTTAATACATTTAGGATTCCTTATTTCTTATTTAAAACACATGAATTTTTCTATACTCCTTAAGTAAAAAATGTTGTTGACTCTACCACTTTATTCACAGTCCATTATTTAGATCCAAGATAGTAAGTACTACCCAATTTAAATTATCCAAATAAATCATCTTGTTATTCCGAAATCGATATCTATGTATTAGTAACATATTAAGGGTTGTCTTTACCTCAACCATATATTTTTTCAAAGGTTGAGCTTGCTACCGAGTCATTTTTCTTAGTACCATTCAACATAGGACCTCAAATCCTTAACGAAATTTTGCTACAATAAATTCATTATAAATTTCATAATTATATATAACAAAAATATCATAACAATGTTCTTGAATCCAAAAACACAAAAAAATAATTATTCTACTGCAATCGTAGTAACATCATAAACTTATCCATGATCCCTTTTCATTGTCAGAGCTATATTTCCTTTATTTTTGGGACATTCATTTGCGTAGTGCCCTATATCCTTATAGATTAAGCACTGAATATTGTATAATTATTTATTTATCATTAAATTATTATTAGAGTGGCCTTTTCCCCACACATAAAGCAAACTCATTTTCCTCTTAATCATATACCAAGGTGTTTCCTTCCACGATTATCACATATGGTAAAATACTTCTTTCCCTTCTTCCATTTATCTATATTTTTCCCAATTTTTTTCTTATTCTCTTCCTTCCTTACCTATACATAATAATTATAGAACTATTTTTAATTCCTTTTAGTACATGATATTATCTCCTCCTGTGATAATAATGTTTGAGAGACTATTTATCTTCGGAATATTGGCTTAAACCCATCGATTAAGTAACCATTCTTACTCTTTGGATTATATCCATTTAAGAAACTCACATTCCATTAGTTAGGAGCCATTTATAAAAAAAATCATACACTATATTAGATAATAAAATTATTAAACATAATTTATAATCCCAATAAAAGTGAAATACTTAGCACAAAATAAAAATTTTATGCCTAGATAATCTCATAATCTTAAATATGGTTTATTTGAGGGCATGTTTACATTTCATCCATAATAATGGTTTTTAAGGTACATGGAAATTATCCTAAGAATATCCCCTGGGAGTGTCAACCCAGGTGCACAGTATGGTTCATTTTCTCGTACTAGGTTACCCCAAGTCAGGCTTGGGACACCTTGTCATAGTTGTTACCCATGGGTAAATTAGTGCTAGAACCACATCCCCTTTTAGTATCTAGACAGGTATGTATTTCTCGGAATACCCACATAATATCTACATTACCAATATTCTTGGATGTTCATGTAAATTCTGAGCGCAGTAGAGATGCAGGATGGGCATGTACCCAACTTTGAAAATTTCTATAATCAATGATTAATATGGGGTCCACATGATGATAAACTCTAGTATCCACAGAATTGAATCAAAGATAACATTCAAAGAAGAGAACTGGGAACTGAGAATAAAGTATTGACATATTTTGTTAATAATTAATTTAATTAAATTATATAAATTACCTCCAAGGTGATTCTTTCTTCGTTGGTGCTTCCTACCACGAGTCTAAGGTGCGACTTCATTGTAATGTATAATACAAGGATAGGAATCCCCTTACAGTGATCCAAACGTGCTCTTTGTATCTCTAGACTTCGTTGAAGAATTATATGGGCGATAGCGTGGTAGACCCATGTGCATGTGATGTCCTCCTTCAAGTGCCTTGAGAATCGCTTCCAAAGCGTTCTCCTTGATCTAGTGGAGGAGGATCTCTCTCTTTCTTGATAGTGTTCTTTGAAAGGGAAAAGATCTCTAGGTTCGGGATTTTTTCTCTCTCGTTTAGATGACGGTGCATTCATCTCTGTTGTATTGTGTGGAAGAGTCCAAGTTGGGAGATCTAGAGGTGGAGGTTTGAGAGACTGAGTTGTCGAGGCCCTGACCAAGACTTCTGAAAATACTAGGGTAAGGCCTCATCCAATACCCAATTCTATTTTGTCTCATGAGTCCTACTAATGCATGGAGGGGATATATAGGGACCCACATATCACTTACTATGTATCATGCATTTCTCATAGGAAAATGGTGATACATATACAAGATAAACAATCATATTGAAAAACTAGCATAAAAATTGTGAATACTTTAACTATAACCCATTAATGGCATCAAATTAGCACATTCACAGTCAAATTGATCATCAACCCCTAAAAAATATGGTAGATTATATCATGATAAATTTAAATTATGTAAAATATTAAACAAGGACATTGATATAGATGAAGACGCTTTTAAATGAGACCGTAGAAAATTTCATGAGGAAATATTCTTTAAACCTTCCAAAGTGTCTCATGCCACATTGAAACATTAAAATCATAATCCCATATAATATCATGAAAAAAAGTAGTCTCATGATATCACATATCAATTGGATGTACATACACAATATACAATGAAAATGTTTTTATCAGGCCATTTATCTCACAGAAGTATAAGTGAGATGATAAAAAACCTTTTTACTTTGCAAAGAAGAGTTATTTTGGAAAAAACATTTATATTTGTAATAAAATAATATTGTAATCAATTATATCCTATAAAATAAAATTTAAGGACATTTAAATTATATTTTTATCATAAATGATATCTACTTAATTTGAAATCATGTAAAAGAAAAGGTTTTTAAGATTATTTAGAAATAAAACATTTTACTGCGGTTAAAGGAAAATATTAAAGAGAATTTAAACATGAAAGGACTTGTTTGTTTTCATAAAACAAGAAATTAACCAAGATAGTTTTTCAGGATAAAAATGTAATTTTTAAAGACAATTACGGCTTAAAATAGATTACATAGTTCACTTTAAAGTGTGTAAGAATTCAGGAAGTTCCCTTGAATCCGGCTTGTTTATCAGGAACAATTAAGAAAAGAACCATTTTAAAACATGTTTATCCCCATAAAATAAGGATGATATGATAAGGATATATGATTTTGAAATATATATACATATAATTTTTAATAAATATACAAAAATAAAGAATCATTACATTTAATTAATGGTATAGAAAGCGTAACCCGAAGGAAAAATAGGGGTTCGTGTATAATCTTTTACTTGTTTTCAATCAATCGAATCATATCCCAAAAAATTAATTATAGTAAAATGATACATTAAATACCATTAAAATAACTATATTAATTATATGTTACATAAATTAATAGTATATGTACACCATACACAAGTAATAGTGGTGAATAAGGAATATTTCACAAAAATGGAAGTGAGATGAGAAAAACCTTACCTTATGTCTGAATGTGTTATAAACTTGGCCTTCATGTCATGGAATATGAAGTTATAATCATTATTATTCTAAATAAGTTCCTATTAAACATATATTTTGTTTATAATAAATTTATTATGTTTATTTATGGCTTTTTTCAGTTATAAGTTTCAGTTTTATTGCTTGGGAGCGTTCGTTTCCTTGGTTTTCATGATCGGTATATTTGTATATAAGTATGGAAGTTAATGTGGAATTAGTGTAACTCTTAAAATTGAATTTATATGATATTAATGAACAAAAATATGTTTAATTGGTATTATTTATTATTATTTTTTCCATATATTAGGATGAATCGTTAGATAACATGTTAATGATAATTGTTTAGCTTAAACTTAGTCGTTTTTTATCACAATGAACTAGTTTTGTTCTATTATTTAATTTGATGTGTATAATATTTTTAAAGAAACATAGATAACATATAATACATAATTTATAATATTTTTCATCCATAAAAATGTTTTCATTTCCATCCTTGAAGTAGAAATTAATGAACGAAAGTTTGTCGTCTATGAAGGTTATAAATCGGTGCCTCCTAGACGATGATTTCATTTTTAAAATAAAAGAGAGAGTAAGGAGATTGATGATGGATATTCCATTAACAAGATATAATTATAGTATATAAATTATATTTTATGTATCATTCCACTTATACGTGTAAATGTGGTGAGAATATAAGAAGAGAAAGAACTGGAAAAGAAATAAAAAAAGAAGGAGGATGTGTGCCTCTTAAATTCCTCTCCTTGAGAACCTCTTTACGGGCTTTGGTTTTGGCCTTTTGGTGAAAAAGTAGGTATTGGAAATTAGGGAGGGGATTGTGATGATTATATTTCAGAAATTAGGCAAGGCTCAAAGCTTGATAGGTGTGAGTGTAAGAGGGGGTGAGGGGTGGTGTTTATAGTGGAGGAGACTGGTGATTTTTGAAAATCATATTCATTATTTTATTATTTTGCTCAAGGCAAGCGATAGTGTTGACTCTTGTGACCAAAAATAGTAATAATATCATGTGAGGTCTAACCACGTGTGATTACATCAGTGATGACTTAAGGAATAGTGTGTTTAGCTTCTAATGTTTTTAAACCGTTTATTAACATATTTTACTATTCACCAAAAATTGAAGTATTTTAGAAAAAACCCAAACATTTACTCTATCAATTTTTAAATATGTAGAATAAAAAAATTAAATCTATTTATCAACATAATTTTTTAAATATGTGAAATTTAATTTTTAAATAAAATCATTGTTTACTCAAAAAATACAGATTTTATATTTAAAACTAATTTTATAACATTCTAAAAAATTAATGAAGGTCTCATAAAATTTTACTATAATAATAAGACAAAATATTATTATTATATCTATCTATTTTATGAAAATTAATTTTATTTTAAATGATGAAATTAATTAAAAATATTTATGTTTTATAAAAATACTAATACTTAATTAATAATTTCTAAAACCATGATATAATTATATCATACTTTCTTTTATAAGATGCCTAAGTTTTATTTATACACTCATGGGTGGTTTTACTATTCATTTGGATAATTTACTATTCATAAGGGTCATATTACTATTCATAATGCTACATTACTATTCCAAAGGGTAAAGTTACTATTCACTAAAAATATTAAGTTGATCCTATCCGACTCTAAATATCTTACTAATCTCCACCATGTATGTCCATTTTTGAAAATTCCATTCAAAAATGCATCCAAATTATGTTTAATGCATATCCCGTAATTGGGGTAAGATGTCGGGTAAAAATAACTTTTAAATGTTCAATAATTGTTTATATCTAATTTCAATATAAAAGAATGATTCTAATGATCTACATTGGATTAATATTTGTGTAATTGATATATTATGATAATAACAATCAATTTAAATTATAAAAAAAATAAACTAAAAACATTTTTTTTAACTATAATGTAATAATATTCATTATTCATCAAAAAATAAACTTCTCATAAAAATAATAAAAATCCACCCCAAATTAATTTTGAAATTCCAAATTCAAAAAAAAAATTAATTTTACCAAAAAAATAAATTTAAATATAAATTTTTTTCATTTATATGAAGCCATTGATTATAAAATATAATAATATATATTAGTATTCATATTACTATGTTTAACTTTAGTTGGGGTTTGGCTTAGTGGTAAGCACCCCGTAATCCTATATGAAAAATGGGGGTTCAAAACCCATTGGGTGTAGGTACTGTAGTAGTACTACAGTGTACTGTAGTAGCAGCGGCAATGTAGCAACGGTGGGAACTGTAGCGGTGGAAAATCATTGTAGCAGTGGTGGGTACTGTGTGGTACTGTAGTAGTGGGTACTATAGTAGTACTATTCACAGAATGGGCCTTGGGTCAAAAAATTGGGCTTACGGGCCATGTAATGGGTTAAATGTCCACTGGGCCTTCGAGGTATGTAATGGGTCTCTCTCTACCCAATTAAAGAGGTCTTTGCTTTGATTTAATAATAAATGAGGCTTTGGCCCCAAACTTTTAAAAAAAATATTACTATATTTAACATCTATGTTATAACTATCTTATTTAAAAATTTATAAAAAAAATTTGTTTTACAGAGAATCAATGTTGCATGAATTACATTCTATATTAAATTATTTTTATATTCTTTGGGTGTTACATTCTCCCCTCCTTCAATTTCATCCTCAAAATTTGAAATTACACTTTGAATGCTAACAGTTAATACTTAAAAATTCCCTTATGGGGAACCCACATAAGAAATATGGCTAATAATATATTCTCTTAAAAATATGTTATGGGAAATGAATAAGACACCAAAAAACTACACATTTGAATAGGATAAAATTAGTGTGAAGTGAAAATATGGACATTTAAAATTAATCTAACCTTCAAGTTCTGATGGAGAGTGATAGAGGACATGGTCATTAGAAAGTTAATCATCACAAAATCATAAATCGTGTGATTGGTTATCATCCATAGATCTCTTAGTATGTATAGTTAATGGATAAATTTTTTGTTTCAAGGTCCTTTCCATAAAATTATACCACTGTAAAAAAATGTAAATAAATATGTGTACTTGATACATTTCTATAAACACAATCTTATCCTTCTGTTGTGTCTTTAACTATTCATACTTCATTTCATAGATCAAGTTGTCTTATAGGGTAAAATAATCTCTAAAACCATGTACAAAGATCAAATTCAACCATTTCATAAATGTTTAACTTTTCCAAAATATCATGATCCAACACATTAGAAAGATGGTCACTGAATTTCAATAATAAACTTATTAAACAACATGATGTGGATCTTAATCATCACATGGAAACATGTGGGTACATTCTACTTGTATTCTCTTAAAGCACGGAAACAAATTTAATTACCATAAATCATTATTGAATACATTTAGGATTCCTTATTCTTTATTTAAAACACATGAATTTTTATATACTCCTTAAGTAAAAAATATTGTTGACTCTACCACTTTATTCATAGTCCATTATTTAGATCCAAGATAGTAAGTGATACCAAATTTACATTATCCAAATAAATCATCTTATTATTCAGAAATCGATATCTATGTATTAGTAACATATTAAGGGTTGTCTTTCCCTCAACCATATATTTTTTCAATGGTTGAACTAGCTACCGAGTCATTTTTCTTAGTACCATTCAACATAAGACCTCAAATCCTTAATGAAATTTTTCTACAATAAAGTCCTTATATATTACATAATTATATATAACAAAAATATCATAACAATGTTCTTGAATCCAAAAACTCAAAAACTATAATTATTCTACTTCAATCGTAGTAACATCATAAGCTTGGCCATGATCCCTTTTCATTCTCAGAGCTATATTTCCTTGATTCCTGGGGAATTCATTTGCATAGTGCCCTATATCCTTATAGATTAAAGACTGAATATTGTATAATTATTTCTTTATCATTAAATTATTATTAGATTGGCCTTTTCCTCATACATGAATCAAACTCATTTTCCTCTTAATCATATACCAAGGTGTTTCCTTCCACGATTATCACATATTGTAAAATACTTCTTTCCCTTCTTCCATTTATCTATATTTTTTCCAATCTTCCTCTTATTCTCTTCCTTCCTTACCTATACATAATAATTAGAAAACTATTTTTAATTATTTTTAGTACATGATATTATCTCCTCCTATGATAATAATGTTTGAGAGACCATTTATCTTCGAAATAGGCTTAAACCCATCAATTAAGTGACCATTCTTACTATTTGGATTGTGTCCATTGATGCAACTCACATTCCTTTAGTTAGTAACCATTTCTAAAAATATCATAAACTATATTAGATAATAATATTATTAAATATAATTTATAATCCCAATACAAGAGAAATACTTAACATAAATTAAAAATTTTATGCCCAGATAATCTCATAATCTTAAATATGGTTTCTTTGAGGGAATGTTTACATTTCATCCATAATAATGGTTTTTAAGGTACATGGGAATTATCCTAAGAATACCCCCTCGGAGTTTCACCCAGGTGCACAGTATGGTTCATTTTCTTGTACTAGGTTACCCCAAGTCAGGCTTGAGACACCTTGTCATAGTTTTTACCCATGGGTACATTAGTGCTAGAACCACATCCCCTTTTAGTATCTAGACAGGGATGTATTTCCCAGAAGTCCCACATAATATCTACATTACCACGATTCTAGGATGTTCATGTAAATTCTGAGCGCAGTAGAGGTGCAGGATGGTCATGTACCAAACTTTGAAAATTTCTATAATCAATGATTAATACGGGATCCACATGATGATAAACTCTAGTATCCACCAAATTGAATCAAAGATAACATAAAAAGAATAGAACCGGGAACTGAGAATAAAGGATTGACATATTTTGTTAATAATTAATTTAATTTAATTATATAAATTACCTCCAAGGTGATTGTTTCTTCGCTGGTGCCTCCTACCACGAGTCTAAGGTGCGACTTCATTGCAATGTATAATCCAAGGATAGGAATCCCCATAGAGTGATCCACATGTGCTCACTGTATCTCTGGACTTCGCGGAAGAATTCTATGGGTGATAGCATGGCAGACCCATGTGCATGTGATTTCCTCCTTCAAGTGCCTTGAAAATCACTTCCAAAGTGTTCTCCTTGATCTAGTGGAGGAGGATCTCTCTCGTTCTTGACAGGTTTGTTGGAAATGGAAAATATCCCTAGGGTCGAGAGTTTTTCTCTCTCATTTAGATGAGAGTGCATTCATCTCTAGTGTATTGTGTGGAAGAGTCCTAGTTGGGGGGATCTAGAGGTGGAGGTTTGAGAGACTGAGTTGTCTATGGAGAGTCCCTTGATGGTTGGTCTTAGGATAAACAACACCAAGTGATGCATCATGGAAGTATTTTTGTTCCTTTGGCATTGCACACAACGGTTCTCAGAGAGTTCCATAGATCAACTTCAGTGGTGCATCATGGCATGACAAAGATGTATCGAGCCTTGAGGAGTCAATTTTGGTGGAATGGGGTAAAGAATTTAGTTGTAGATTTTGTGACTTTATGTTGGGTTTGCAAGAAGTTGAAGGTCAAAAACCATGTTCCTGGTGATATTCTCTAGCCATTAGATGTTCCACAGTGGAAGTTGGAGGACTTCTCAATGGACTTTGCTACTCGTTTAACTTGAGCTCAGGGAGGACATGATGCTATTTGGGTGGTGGTGGATCATTTAAAAAAATAATCCCACTTAATAGCTATCAAGGAGTAAAGACTAGTGGATGTTTTTTCATGGAAGTATCTGGAGGAGGAAGTGAGACTTCATGGAGTCCTAAGAACAATCATTTCTTGTCAAGATCCTCATGTTACATATAGGGTGTGGAGGGGTCTCCAACATGCTTTTGTTTCTAAGATATGACTTAACACTGCTTTTCATCCTCATATGGACGATCAGAGAAAGTAGACTATCCAGAATCTTGAAGACATGTTACACTCTTGCGTCCTATATATTGGAGGTTTCTGGATGAGGTACATACCTTGGTGGAGTTCTCTTACAACAATAGTTTTCAATCCACCATCAGTATGGCTCCGTTGGAATCCTTGTATGGACGGACTTGTAGTTCTTTATTGTGATAGAATTGTGTCAGATAGATAGAAATTCTTGAACCAGAATAAGTGTAGAATACAACAGAGATGGTTCATTTAATTCGTGAGAATATAAAGACAATGAAATATCGTCAGAAATCATATATCGAGCAAAGAAGGAGACCCTTAATGTTTGATTTTGTGGATCACGTGTTTCTGAAGGAGACTCCCCATTATGGGCAGTGAAGGTTTGGTCATGGGAGTATGCTTTCTCCTTGGTTTGCTAGGCCTTTTGAGGTATTAGATTGTGTTCGAGCTGTGGCATATCGACTAGCACTTTCCATGTAGATGAGCTTGATACATGATTTTTTTCATGTTTCATTGCTCCATTTTTATCTTCATGATGGCTCTCATGTAATCAATTGGGTAGAGATTGATGTTTATGATGATGCGACATTTGAGGAGTAACCTGTGGAGATCCCAGACAGCAAGAAGATGGTGTTGTTTAGGTGTTTTATCCCCTTGGTTCATGTCTTGTGGTGACACGGTGACATGGAAGAGAGTACCAAAAAACGGGAGTTGAAGATACGTTCTCTGTACCCAGAGTTTTTTATGTTTAACTCTTTGTAAAGACCCGTAAATTTCAAGGGAATTTTTTTTCTTAATTTTCTTTGGAATTTTACAAGAACGCAGTTTCTGACGACATCTGATTCTGAGGCCCGGTGTGCCCGAAATCATTTTCTGAAGTTTGGCTCGGGTACGTTCAGTGAATGAACGAGCAGGTTTTTCTAGCTTTTGAACCGGTGCTCAGAATCAAATTCTGCGGGCACTGATGGAATCGCAGTGCCGGTATTTTCTTAGAAACGCCTCTTCCGGAGTTGCGTTTTCTCGGGTGTGGTTTTTAAATTTTTGGGGTTAAGTTAATAAATAAAATAAAGTGTGTGACAACTTTATTTTTATTTCACTTAAAGCCACTTAAAAGCCACTTAAAGCTGCTTAAGCTGAGTTGAAGCAGATAGGGTGCAATTCAAAATATCCTACCCTCTTGGTAGGATATTAGTGAGGTGGGGCCCGCACGAGCCCCACCGTTTCTTTTTCACTAAGTAACGCACCCGCGAAAACCCCTATTAAATGAAAGTCAACTGACGCATTTTCTAAATTCTTAACACCCCTATTAATTGGGCGGTTAGTTTCGTTACAATTAATTCTATGAATTAATTCGTTCATTACTTTTTTTTCATTTGTTAGCATGTTAATAAAATAAGACCAACACACCTTTTTCTTGGATGTTGTGTTAAAAGTTTGGAGAATCTCTAAAGATCTTCGTCCTCCTTCGTGAAGAACATGAAGAACACGAAGAACGCGAAGAACGTCGGCCTCCAATGAAGGGCGACGAAGAACGCCAGACCCCCGGAGATTGATGACGCGACGCCGAGTACCGTGACACTGATGCTTCTTCCGCGACGTTCTTTCCCTACGACAAAACTTCGATCAACTGCTTGAGGTAGGAGTTTTCAAATCCTTTAAATTCCTTTGTGGATTTTATCTTTAACATGAATTTAATTCATGAAATTAAATCCGTGTGTTTTCTTTAAACCTCAGAGATCGTCGATGCGACGCCCTTCCGCGACGACGCGACGCCCTTCTGCGACGACGCGACGCCCTCCTGTGATGCGACGATCATCTTCTACCGCGACGGTCAATTCTGCGAAGAACTCGTCCGACGACTATGACGAGGTAGGGGTCATTTTCAAAATTTTATTACCCATGTTTGTTTTCCTCCAAGGAAAGAACGCGGACCAACCAATTAACAATTTAGTCCGCAGATTATTATTGCGGGACATGGTTTATCAATTGCTGGGATTTATGGTCTTGTTTCAAACCGCTAACGCGGTGGGTGCGGACCAACAAACAAGTCCGAACTCACCGCCCTTTTTTTCTTGGTGTACGGAACAAAGGACGATGAAAAAATGGGCTGCAGAGACAATTTTTTGATTCCTCAGTGAAGAACGGGACCCGGGATGAGCCACGGCATAGAAGGAAATAGAATCGGACCACCGGAGCAACTCCGGTGGCCCACGGACTCCACCAGCGGCGCCTCGGCGCGCCGTCGGATGGAGCCGTCGCGGCTGAAGTTGCGGCGGCAGCAGCCGACCAGACCCGCGACCGCGCGGTTCCGGCGAGACACGGGATGCGGCTCTGCCGCGTCCGCTGACCAAGTGTGGCCCCACGTGGGGGCGCGGCTCCTCTTCCCGAGGGGACAGCACGCCCCGCGGCCTCCCTTGCTCGGCCGCTCGGTCGGGCCGAGCCGAGCCGACCCGCCGGCCGGGTCGCGCCCAGGCCGGGCCGGGCCGCCATGGCTGGGCCGGTTCACGCCCAACCAGGCGGACCCGGACCCGGGTCAGGTTGACCCGGTTCGGGCCGGCCAGGGGGGGGGGGGGGGTCGGGCCAGGTCGGTCCGTGCCCAGACCCCCCGTATCCGGACCTTTTCGGTCTTTTGCTCATAACATGAGCTACGGGCCTTTGAACGACACGCCGTCATCGACGATGCGATCCTTGGATCGATACGGTCATTTTGGTATATCGCACTCAAAGTTTTGGAATACTTTGGGTTCGGCCGGGTTGGTTCGTACATGAAACCAACAGGGGCCTCGGAGTGGAAATGCTCAAATCTTGAGCTTCAGACGTCTGATTGACGTGTCGTCGACTTTGTTGGTTTCATCTAAGTTAAAAAGATCTTTTGGCTTACTCCGCCTGAGGTTTGGACGCAGGTGGAGTACGGTCGGGTTGGTTTTGACTTAAAAACCAACCGGGCCCCTGGGACGAAAAAGCCAATAACTCTCAGTCCGGACGTCTGATTTACGCGCCGTCTGCGTCATTGAGTTCCTGTTGACAATACAGAACTTTTGGATACATCAACTCTGGAATATGTGTCAGT
The DNA here is from genome assembly GCA_963277665.1 of Viscum album. Lineage (NCBI taxonomy): Eukaryota > Viridiplantae > Streptophyta > Magnoliopsida > Santalales > Viscaceae > Viscum > Viscum album. Next base: position 1,661,643,430 of record OY728153.1, read on the forward strand.
TGATGTATTAGCCTCTCGGATCATGGAGCGGACCCTCCCGAATGAGCTTGCTGTGTGCGGGAACCCTAGAGCTGGCTGCGACTGCTACTGTGACGACGACAACTGTATAGAGATCCTTAGTGGATTCGACTGCGACAATAATGAAAATAGTACGGGAATCCTCCGTGTTTTCGGCAGTGACCACTACAGTACATCTTGGGATACGTCAACTCTGGACTACCTGTCAGTTGATGCATCGACCTCTTAGCTCGTGGAGTGGACCCTCTCGGAACGAGCATGCTGTGTGCGGAAACCCTAGAGCCGGTTGAGACTTGACAACTGCTGATCGAACGACTCGGTGTGTTACGGATATCCTAGTGGGAAGCGCTTGGTTTTAGTAGCAGACCCACGGTGGAGGATCGCTTGGTTGTAGCGGAAGATCCATGACGGGGGGAGCGCTTGGTTGTAGCAGCACGGGGGAGCGCTTGGTTGTAGCGGAAGACCCACGATGGAGGAGCGCTTGGTTGTATCGGCTGACCCGTGGTACTCTATAGAAGGAGTACCTCTAGAGGCTATGAGGGGGAGCGCTTGGTTGTAGCGGGAAACCCATGGTGGGAAGCGCTTGGCTGTAGCAGCATGCCCATAGTACTCGATAGGTGGAGTACTACAGCAGTCCAAGGTTAGAGAGAAGCGCTTGGTTGCAGCGGCATAACCACTATACTTGATGGAGAAGGAGTTTCCCAATAGCTATGGTTTTCAACTTCATGATCGATCCTATGTGGGTCATTGCAGGGGGTAGTACCTACCGATCCTTTTTGGGTCCGATAGCTTAGATGAATCATTGGCTACATCTGATCATCTCTATCGTCATTCAAGAAGTATTCCTGTGTGAGCTTAATCCTGTTTTTCTTTCCTATGTGGATTGTGTTGTGCTATCCAGTGTGGATTTACGTTTTTCTTTCCTGTGTGGACTGGATTGTACTTGGGTTCAGATGTTGGAGCCGAACGAGAATTGATTACTTAGGTATATGTATGGGCATATACCTAAGCAGTGTCGGATGTTACTTCGTGATTATATCTTTTCTTTGTGGTTTATCCTTTGTGGATTTTGGGAGACCTTGGGTGGGGTCTCGGGGTCCCTACTGAGTAGCTTATACTCACCCCTGCACGGGCTATGCCCGCACTACATTGTGTTGGTTGCAGATGACGGACAGCGCTGATCGTGGTTAAGGCTTGTGGAGTAGGATGGTACCTGGAGGTGGACCACTGGGCGGGACGTACTCGGATCGGTCGGCTGGACCCGAGGAGCAGTGGAGGCTATCTGTACCCACCCTTCAGGTGGGATTCCCAGTGGACAGCTCGACGTTGCGGCTTTACTTTTCAGTTGCTGTTTTCCCTTTCCAGTTGTACTTTACTTTCAGTTTGGGTTTGTATTCTGGCCCACTTACTTTCCGCACTTACTGTTGTACCAGTTTTTACTTAGTGTTTACTTCTGCCTGCTTACTCTGTGGTGTTTTTTGTTTACTTTAAAAAGGCAGTGCCTTCCCTTTTTCCGGGATTTACGCCTTGGTGCTAGTCTCCATCCCCTGGCCTATGGAAGGCGGGCTTGGGGTAGTCACGACACGGGCCCCAAGGACGGGTCGTGACAAAATTGGTATCAGAGGAGTTCGGTTCTACCGCAGACTCTGATCTTTTCTATGTGAAGCAATAGTGTTTAGCGTATTCGGTGTGGTTATCAGTCCAGGGAGTCCAGTGTTGGTGCGGCGGCCGACGTATCCGTACACCAGGACCCTGACTTCTGATTTCCGACTTAATGCACGAAAGCATTGATTGTATGTGTGTTTCAAGTTTTATTTGTGATTACTTGTATTAACTCACCAGACATACTGTTCTGACCGTGGCACACCTGTTTGCTTTTCAGGATGACCCCACGATGACAGCCAGCTAGGGTTCCGAGAGTTGTATGTGACGACAGCCCACTGAGCGATGAGGCCTCGGTATAGGGCCCTTTGACAGCTGAGGCACCGGCGGTACCTTTACACGCCGAGCCACCGATGCTTCTAGCACCAGCCGCTGACGATGCACGTCGCCTCAGTGCACTGCATGAGTTCCAGCGCTAGAGACCGCCCAGGTTCCGCGGGGAGATGGACCCCCAGGCAGCCGAGGACTGGCTGGAGGCAGTGGTCCGAGTTTTCCGATTAGTGAGGACACCAGCAGACCTTATGGTGGTCCTTGCAGCGAGCCTCCTGCATGCGACAACAGGCAGATGGTGGAGCTTGATGCTCCAGGTGCACGACGAGGCATCACTCCTTTGGACGGACTTTGAGAGCCTTTTCGCTCAGAGTTCATCCCAGCCACCCTCCAAGCGGTACGCATCCAGGAGCTACTACAACTGCGGGAGGGGCAGCATGATAGTAGCCCAGTACGCGGCGAGGTTTTCCGATCTCTCGCGCTATTCCAAGGACATGGTACGGGACCCATTATTCAGGGCCCGAACCTTCGAGCAGGGGCTCAGGCGAGAGATCAGAGCTTCAGTTGTTTCTCACAGCATTTTGACACAGACAGGGGTGTTTGAGAGAGCCCTCTTAGTGGAGAGTTTCCTTGCTGAGCAGTCTCCAGTAGCAGGACCCACCACTAGCCGACATGCGGTAGAGTCTTCTGCAGCGGGTAGTAGACAGATGACGCAGGGGTCCAAGAGGGCTAGACCTACCGGTGGTCGACCGCGTGACACAGGATCGTTTGTGCGAGGCACCCGGGGTGGACAACGACTTACCATGAGCGGATAGTGTTACTCCTATGGCGGGGTTGGTCACATGGCTCGTGACTGTCCGACCCACCATACGGATGACCAACAGATGAACGAAGGACCTCCTAGGCATAGGCAGAGGTTCGATCGAGGCAGATCGCATGGAGCAGGAGACCATGGTAGGGGAGCTGGCCATGGAGTTGGAGGTGGACGACGCTTCGAGGTGTTGCCACCACCACCACCAGGAGGTCCACCCCGACCGCAAGGAGCTGGTGGACATGGGAGAGCTCAGCTTCAGGCAGCTGAGGCCTACGATCATGGATCTCCGAGAGCAGATGGACAGGAGTGGGACTAGCTCCAGACCTGGAGACTTTTGTTTATGCTGCTTCTAGTGTTGTTGATGTTTGTTTGTAGATGTTTTGTGTCTTTGTACTTTGAGCTGCAGTAATAAAAGACACTTTTCTTGTGGCATTTACCTTCATGTCCTCTCTTTTAGTTGTTACTAAGAGGTTCCGGTTTAAAAACCGTTGACTTGACCCTCACTTTGAGATACCTACTGGAGCAGACCGAGTGACCACACACTGATGCCGACAGTGTGACTCAACCCTTAGAGGCGAGATTAACGGTTGGATCTCTTGGTAGTAGAATTGAGGCCTTACGACGTCATACTTGCTATGGGTTTGTATCATCCATGACGGGATTGACTGTATTAGGAGAAGAACGTGGTTCATCCAGGGGATGAGACTGGATTTCTCTTCTCGGAAAATAAGGAATCTCAGCAGCTCGAGCAGGACTAGAAAGGTCCAAGTCATCCAAGAGTGGATGAGGACAACTCAGAGCTGGCAAAAGTCTTGTGCTAACAGGAGGCGGAGACCACTAGAGTTCGAGGATGGCGACCACGTTTCCTTACGGGTCACACCTCGACGTGAGTTACGGAGATTTGGCCAAGGCGGCAAGTTGTCTTCATGCTTCATCGGACCATTCCAAGTCCTCAGCAGGTTGGCGAGGTGGCTTATCGCCTGGCTCTACCACCTCAGTTGCACCGGGTGCACGACGTCTTCCACGTATCCCAGCTGAGGAGATACGTGCATGACCTGACACACATCATTGACCATGGGGAGCTAGACGTGGATGATGGGGAGACTTTTGCAGAGGTCTCGGTGGAGATCAAGGATCGACAGGAGCGGGTCATATTTGGATGATTGATTCATCTTGTGCACATCAGATGGCAGCACGGGAACCTCCAGGAGAGCACTTGGGAGCGGGAGGCTCAGATGCATGCTCAGTACCCACATTTTTTTCCCTAGTTTATGATGTATCTTTACAGGGACGTAAATCCCTGAGGTGGGAGTGATTTAAAGACCCGTAAATTTCAAGGGAATTTTTTTTCTTAATTTTCTTTGGAATTTTACAAGAACGCAGTTTCTGACGACATCTGATTCCGAGGCCCGGTGTGCCCGAAATCATTTTCCGAAGTTTGGCGCGGGTACGTTCAGTGAACGAACAAGCATGTTTTTCTAACTTTTGAACCGGTGGTCGGAATCAAATTCTGAGGGCACTGATGGAATCGCAGCGCCGGTATTTTCTTAGAAACGCCTCTTCCAGAGTTGTGTTTGCTCGGGTGTGGTTTTTAAATTTTTGGGGTTATGTTAAGAAATAAAATAAAGTGTGCGACAACTTTATTTTTATTTCACTTAAATCCACTTAAAAGCCACTTAAAGCTTCTTAAGCTGAGTTTAAGCGGATAGGGTGCAATTCAAAATATCCTACCCTCTTGGTAGGATATTTTTGAGGTGGGGCCCGCACGAGCCCCACCGTTTATTTTTCGCTAAGTAACGCACCTGCGAAAACCCCTATTAAATGAAAGTCAACTGACGCGTTTTCTAAATTCTTAACACCCCTATTAATTGGGCGGTTAGTTTTATTGCAATTAATTCTATGAATTAATTCGTTCGTTACTTTTTTTTTCTTTTGTTGGCATGTTAATAAAATAAGACCAACACACCTTTTTCTTGGATGTTGTGTTAAACGTTTGGAGAATCTCTAAAGATCTTCGTCCTCCTTCACAAAAAATGCGTAGAACGCGAAGAATGCGAAGAACGCCGGCCTCCAACGAAGGGCGACGAAGAATGACAAACCCCCGGAGATCGACGACGCGACGCCGAGTACCGCGACGCTGACGCTTCTTCCGCGACGTTCTTTCCTCGTGACAAAACTTCGATCAACTGCTTGAGGTAGGAGTTTTCAAATCCTTTAAATTCCTTTGGGGATTTTATATTTAACATGGATTTAATTCATGAAATTAAATCCGTGTGTTTTCTTTAAACCTCGGAGATCATCGACGCGACGCCCTTCCGCGACGACACGACGCCCTTCCGCGACGACGCGACGCCCTCCTGTGACGCAACGATCATCTTCTACCGCGACGGTCAATTCCGCGAAGAACTCGTCCGACGACTACGACGAGGTAGGGGTCATTTTGAAAATGTTATTACCCATGTTTGTTTTCCTCCAAGGCAAGAACGCGGACCAACCAATTAACAAGTTGGTCCGCAGATTATTATTGCGGGATGTGGTTTATCAATTGCTGGGATTTATGGTCTTGTTTCAAACCGCTAACGCGGTGGGTGCGGACCAACGAACAAGTCCAAACCCACCGCCCTTTTGTTCTTGGTTTGCGGAACAACGGACGATGACAAAACGGGCCGCAGAGACGATTTGTTGATTCTGCAGTGAAGAACGGGACCCGGGATGAGCCACGGCGCAGACGGAAATGGAATCGGACCACCGGAGCAACTCCGGTGGCCCGCGGACTCCACCGGCGGCGGCGGCCGACTAGACCCGCGACCGCGCGGGTCCGGCGAGACACGGGACGTGGCTCTTCCGCGTCCACTGACCAAGCGCGGTCCCACGCAGGGGCACGACTCCTCTTCCCGCGGGGACAGCACGCCCCGTGGCCTCCCTTGCTCGGTCGCACGGCCGGGCCGAGCCGAGCCGACCTGCCGGCCGGGTCGCGCCCAGGCCGGGCCGGGTCGCCCTGGCTGGGCCGGGTCGCGCCCAACTGGGCGGACCCGGTTCGGGCCGGCCCGGGGGGGGGGGGTGGGGGGTCGGTAAAGGTCGGTTCGGGCCCAGACCCCCCCGTATCCGGACATTTTCGGTCTTTTACTCATAACATGAGTTACTGGCCTCCGAACGACGCGCCATCAGCGGCGATGCGATCCTTGGATCGAGATGGTCGTTTCGGTATATCGCACTCAATGTTTCAGAATACTTTGTGTTCGGCCGGGTTGGTTCGTACACGAAACCAACCGGGCCCTCGGAGCAGAAATGCTCATATCTTGAGCTTCAGACGTCCGATTGACGTGTCGTCGACTTTGTTGGTTTCCTCTAAGTTAGATGGATCTTTTGGCTTACTCCACCCAAGGTTTGGACACAGGTGGAGTACGGTCGGGTTGGTTTTGACTTAAAAACCAACCGGGCCCCTGGGACAAAAAAGTCAATAACTCTCAGACCGGACGTCTGATTGACGCGCCGTCTACGTCGTTGAGTTCCTGTTGACGATACAGAACTTTTGGATACATCAACTCTGGACTATGTGTCAGCTGATGTATCAGCCTCTCGGCTCGTGGAGCGGACCCTCCTGAACGATCTTGCTATGTGCGGGAACCCTAGAGCTGGCTGCGACTACTACTGTGACGACGACGACTGTACAGAGATCCTCAGTGGATTCGACTGCGACGATGATAAAAACAGTACGGGAATCCTCCGTGTTTTCGGCAGTGACCACTACGATACATCTTGGGATACGTCAACTCCGGACTACCTGTCAGTTGATGCATCGACCTCTTAGCTCGTGGAGTGGACCCTCCCGGAACGAGCATGCTATGTGCGGAAACCCTAGAGCTGGTTGAGACTTGACGACTTCTGATCGAACGACTCGGTGTGTTATGGATAGCCCAGTGGGAAGCGCTTGGTTGTAGTAGCAGACCCATGGCGGAGGAGCGCTTGGTTGTAGCGGCAGACCCGCGGTACTCAACATAAGGAGTACCTCTGGAGGCTATGAGGGGGAGCGCTTGGTTGTAGCGGCAGACCCACGACGGGGGAGCGCTTGGTTGTAGCAGCATGGGGGAGCGCTTGGTTATAGCGGCAGACCCACGACGGAGGAGCGCTTAGTTGTAGCGGCTGACCCATGGTACTCAATAGAAGGAGTACCTCTAGAGGCTATGAGGGGGAGCGCTTGGTTGTAGCGGCAAACCCATGGTGGGAAGCGCTTGGCTGTAGCAGCAGGCCCATAGTAATCGATAGGTGGAGTACTACAGTAGTCCAAGGTTAGAGGGAAGCGCTTGGTTGCAGCGGCATAACCACTATACTTGATGGAGAAGGAGTTTCCCAATAGCTATGGTTTCAACTTCATGATCGATCCTGTGTGGGTCATTGTAGGGGGTAGTACCTACCGATCCTTTGTGGGTCCGACGGCTTAGATGAATCAGTGGCTACATCTGATCATCTCTATCGTCATTCAAGAAGTATTCATGTGTGAGATGAATCCTGTTTTTCTTTCCTATGTGGATTGTGTTGTGTTATCCTGTGTGGATTTACTTTTTGCTTTCCTGTATGGACTGGATTGTACTTGGGTTCGGATGTTGGAGCCGAACGAGAATTGATGACTTAGGTATATGTATCGGCATATACCTAAGCAGTGTTGGATGTTACTTCGTGATTGTATCTTTCCTTTGTGGTTTATCCTTTGTGGATTTTGGGAGACCTTTGGGGGTCTCGGGGTCCCTACTGAGTAGCTTATACTCACCCTTGCACGGGCTATGCCCGCACTACATTATGTTGGTTGCAGACGACGGACATCGCTGATCGTGGTTGAGGCTTGCGGAGTAGGACGGTACTTGGAGGTGGACCACTGGGCGGAATGTACTCGGAGCGGTCGGCTGGACCCGAGGAGCAGTGGAGGATATCTGTACCCACCCTTCAGGTGGGATTCCCAGTGGACAGCTCGACGTCGCGGCTTTACTTTTCAGTTGTTGTTTTCCCTTTCCAGTTGTACTTTACTTTCAGTTTGGGTTTGTATTCTGACCCACTTACTTTCCGCACTTACTGTTGTACCAGTTTTTACTTAGTGTTTACTTCTGCCTGCTTACTCTGTGGTGATTGTTGTTTATTTTACAAAGGCAATGCCTTCCCTTTTTCTGGGATTTACGCCTTGGTGCTAGTCGCCATCCCCTGGCCTATGGAAGGCGGGCTTGGGGTAGTCACGACACGGGCCCTGAGGACGGGTCGTGACACTCTTTTCATGTAATGACTTTGTCTTTGTGGTTATTGAAGTTTCGTGTTTATGAGATGGATTTCTTTGGTTTCTTATTGTGGATTGATATCTTTTGAGAAGTATCTCAATGGGTGGTTGTTGAGACTTATTTTCTATTACTTTTTAGGTTGGTTATAAATTATCAAGGATGAGAATGTTTTGAGAGGTATCTAATGTAATTTCTTGGTCCTCTATGGTACCTTCCATTGAAAAAATCTAGTGTCTGAGGTGTTTTGGGAGGTCAAGGTGACTAATCCCCAACACATCTAATTTTCCAATTCTGTGAAAAGTTCCATCAGTGACACTGATGTGAATAGTTCCATCAGTGATACAGATGTGAATAGTTCCATCGGTGAGACTGATGTGAATAGTTCCATCATTGAGACCGATGTGAATAGTCACATCAGTGAGATCGGTGGGAACAGTTCCATTGGTGAGAACAGTGTGAATAGTTCCATCGGTGAGACCACTGTGAATAGTTCCATCTGGGAGACCTATGTGAACAGTTTCATCGATGAGACCAATGTGAACAGTGTCATCGATAACCTACTGTGAACAGTGCAATGGTGAGGTTCCAATGGTGAGGTTCTAATGGGGGCCACATTCCAATGCCAAATTTTGAGTTCATGAATAGTGTTTCTAGAATGGTGAGGTTCCAATGGTGACCAATTTTCTTTGAAAATTTCTTGTTTATGAACAATGTTTCTAGAAAGGTGAGGTTCCAATGGTGACCTCTTTCCTTTTCCAAATTTTGAGTTCATGAATATTGTTTCCAGAACTGCGAGGTTCCATCATTAACCTCTATTTCCTTTTACAAATTTTGTGTTCGTGAATTGTGTTTCATGAACGGTGTGGTTCCATTGATAATCTCTATTTCTTTTGCCAAATTTTGAGTTCGTGAATAGTGTTTCCAGAATGGTGACATCCATCGTTAACCACTATTACCTTTGCCAAATTTCAAGTTTGTGACCAGTGTTTCTAGATTCCTACAGTTTTTCCCCTTTGAAATTTTCTTTGACATAATATGTATTTAAATCCTTTTTTTAAGAACTCTAAGGCAGATGCAAAGGCCATGAATCCTAGATTAATTTCCTTAAGTCTTGGAATACTTATACTTTGTCAAACTGCATGGTTTAATGTGATCCTATTTTAATAGAAAATCCAGCATATCTTAAACCACTACTCTGTTAAATCATTTAAATGGACGATATATATTTCTCTAAAGTTCTTCATTCATGTTCTTAGATGTGAGATGATCAGTCATAATCAAACATTCCTCCTTGGATTGGTACCCCTCTATTTTGATGCAACCAAGCACTATCAATCAATCTTCGATATAAGGTATGTTCTATAATCATTCTTTTGGGTTCATCTACATTTTTTCCCTCTCCATTTTATATAATTCAATCTCAATGATCATAATGGGTTTTTCATGGGTGTTGACAGATGTGGTGGTGTCTCGACATCCTTGGGTGGATAAAGTTGTCACGGGGGAGGAGATCGTAACCCGTTGTGCGGCTCGTTGTCATATAAAGAACGTGAAGAACCATGTAAGGTAGGGGATCCATGGATTCTTTTTTATTTAATGTGAAACTGTATAGTTAGCATGTTTTATCCCACTGGATCATAATGGAATTGACATAATACATATTTTTACCAGAAAAATAAATTGATATCAACCCTATGTTATTGGATTTTATTTTGCTAGATATTGGGATATCTCTACTTTCTTTGTGTAGCCTTTAATTCTTGATGGAAATTGGTCAAGAATGTAAATCCATAAATAATTGATAATTTTTTGTCTAATGATAATGTGGCATGAAAATGAATCTAGTTCTTCATGTTTTAATTTGATATCAATCAAATTGGTGCAGTAAGAATGTTTAATTATTTGTGATAGCTTACTGGTTAGGTTTTCAGAATTTCTTACTAAGAAATAATAAATCTGTTAATCCAATATGGATTAAAGAACTAGTTTTTTGATTAAAGATAATTCCCTGTTGGGTTTAGAGTTACCCTCCTGATTGTTTAATGGCCAAGAGCCCAATTGATATGATTTTTTTCCTCCTGCTTGTGTTGTGATGTGAGCATGGATGGCTGTTGGGATATGTGGGGGCAGGGAGTCATAGTGGTTGTGGTAGTAGTTGATTCCTAGAGTGGTGAGATGCATTGGGTTATGCATGTGGGTGTCGGGGAGGACACCAAGGATGATTAAATGGGTTGGATTTGAATGTTTGGATTCTTACTGATTCTTATTGGTTGTTTAACTTCTTTACATTACCCGCTTTTCAAGGTGGCTAGTCTTTCTTACCATTATCCTGAAATTGGCTATGATTCTTGGTGTATTCCATGTTCTTTCCATGTTTAGATTCTCAAAGGTAGGATTCGTCTACACTCTTTCTATAGGTGGCAAAGACTTGACGGGTAGTTCATTTACTCACTATGTTGATCCCCCTTGTGTTTAGTAGATTATAATTCTTTTCTAGAATTCCTGGGAATATGGAATGGTAATTCTATAAATAAATACTTGAATAAATGATGTTAACTCATTGGGTTGGAGATTTCTAGGGAGAAATTATGAGGTTGTAATATAAAGGAGTAATGGAATTTGGGTATGATTCTATTAAAATATAACGTGTAATTGTTAATGGTTAATTAATGTTTATTTAATTAATTAACATAAAGTGAATCTTAGGAAAATAGAATGAAGTAGTGTATTAAAGCTATTTAAATGGTTGTGTTCTTATAAGATTCCTAGTATTAAAAGTGGAAGCAGAGAGTCTGAGAGGTGTTAGCTACAGTTGAGTCTGAGACTAGGTTAAACCCATAGTGTGGTTATGAGCTATAGTATATTCTGTACCTTTTTGGGTTTCTATATGCTACTCCACCCTGTTAGTAAGGGAAAATAACACCCCAAGGATTTTGTGCCCTAGGGGGTGTTTTCCCCAATATTCTAGTGGGAGGATGGATGACAGACTACCCCCTTTGTCCATTCTCTCTCCTCTTGGTAGTTAATTGTGATGATAGGCATAGCGGTTAGTTTTCCCTATATATGTGTGTAAAGGGCTATAATGGATTGTGGTTATTCACACACATATATTCTAGATATAGTATCATATAGACTACTATAGGCGTAACGTGTATAAGCTGTGACGACTTGACGATTCATACTCGGTGTGTGGGCTGTAATGTCTTGAGGTATATTTCCCGACATATGATACCTGTTATGTAAGTTTTGGAGGCTCCCAAAAACAACTTTGTTACTTTCTTGTGTGGACATGGTGGTTTTGTTTCACGAGTTGCATGTTATCGTGCTTCACCTAGGTGTCTGCGGGCAATCCTTTTTTGGAGAGAGATGCATAGTATGTGCGACATTGGGGAAAAGTAGAAAAACAGTGGGGAATTAGTAATTGGGTACCCTGGATATTATTTATTATTTTATATACTCTTATATGTGTCACATGCTGAGAGTAGCCATGGTGAAGTTGGGAACATAGTATACCTAATTAGGTGACATGTTAGTTTCCATTGTTGTTCACTATGATTTAGAATGATTTATTTACTTTTGAACAAGAGGGTTTAGGGAGGATCCTACTAAGTATATAGTTATATGCACCCTATATATATATAAATTATTTTTCATGTCACTTGGAGTAGGTTGTAGATCAGGATGATTTCTACTAGCATGGGGTTGTAGGAGCTGTTCGGTCTTGTTCTTTCTGTTTTTTTACTTTATTTTGGGTCATTGTAGATTTCCCCCTTAATTTGTTTTAGTTTTGCATGACATTACATATATGTGCTTGGAATTTCATTTATATTTTTGTATGAGTTGGAGTTGGTTGGTGTATATCTTAACTCTCGCTTTTTCATGTGTTCTCTTATAGGGCACTGCCTCCCATTTGTGAGTTTACTATACCCTCAGTGCTAGTCGCCAACCCGGGGCCTATAAGAGGTAGGACTCGTGGGTCATTATCCCCCTTCTCACATTGCCGACCCAGTATGGTTATACATTGTGGGGAGGGAGTCGTGAAAATGACAATATAACTTCTATTAATAAATAAATGTCATTGGCCTTAAATAAAGAGTCATGTAAATTTTCTCATGAATTTTTAGTTAGAGAGAGACATAATCTATTGACATATATATCTGTATAATAGAACATATAAATAACATTTCTGATGAACAACTATATATCACAAACTCCTATTCATTTCTAGGATGGGTAAGCATTTTTTTTCTAACCATCCATCACTTGTATTCTTCAAAATTATTCATTCATTAATTTTCAATTAAGAACTCATATCCTTTTCATGTAAGCTTAGTGAGTTTATTATATTGTTTTGGGAAATCATTCACATTGTACCATTAGTATTAATCCATCCCAATAATATAGAAAGTATTGATTATCCATGTTAGTCTAGGCCATTTATCAATATCTTTTATCTTTAATGGATCCACTAATATAACCTGCCTTGAGATTACATGAACCAAAAATGAAACATTCTCTATATAAAATTCACTGATTGTAAATTTTTCATAATAATTATATTTTTATAGGGTCTTCAAATCAATTTTTATGTGATATTTATGTTCTTTATCAAAATTTGAATATATGAGAATATTATCTATCAATACTACCATAAAATGAACAATGTAATCCCTAGATGATGTATAATAATTACATTTATATAGCTTGATTGGTAGGTACAAATGGAATTTCAATATATTTATACTTACCATACCTCACACATAAGTTTGTCTTCGGTATATCCTCCTTCTTTACCCATACCTAGTGATACCCAAATCAATGAAAAATATTGAAAAATATTGAACTACCTATACTTGTTCAAATAGAACATTGATATTATGTAGAAGATTATCATTATTAATACATAATTTGTTATGTTTCTAATAGTAATTGAAATGACACATTATATCATCTTTTAAAATAAAAAGGTTTATGTGAACCCCAAGGGAGGCATGAGGCCAAATGAATCCATTATATTGATTAGTATAGAGTTTATTCTACAATTCCTCCCCCCAACAAGGGACATTATATAGAGTCTTTGAAATTGGTTAATCACAATGTATGAGTTCTATTGAAAACTGAACTTTAGGATATAGTGGAAGATAATGACAATATTCCTTAAATATATCATAAAACTAACATACAATGGATGTATCATCATTAGTGTTTCTTCCACTAACCATATGAGACAAATATCCCACATTAATAGGTAATAAATCCAATATAATATATTTAATTTACCTTATCATTTCAACTGCATCCTCACCTAGATAGACAATCATAGATTGATTTGGATTATTAAAACCAACTTCCCATCCGCAAAAATTGATATATTATTTATATTGAGAGAGATAGCATTCCCAAAATTACCTAATATTCAAATATATGAATATTAAAAATATTTCCAGGAATCACATTCACAAAAAACATCTATTGGATAAGAGATATAGAGTTAAGACAAGATTCTTGTACCATAAAAAGTTTTCATTGATAATTATGCATTTAATTGTTAATGTGGTGATGTGATAACCTAATAAATCTCTTCATATATAATGAAATTTGTAGAAGGGGAATCAAATAAAGAATTTTCACTTATAATTTACATGATAAGTTTACCTTTCATCACACCACATGGAACTTCCAATATAGTTGTTTTATATAGATATTCTTGGAGTTATCACATTGGTTTAATTTTTAGAATGATTCCTTTATGATTAGGGAACATTTTTTAATAGTTCCCCATCTCATTATAGTTGAGTAACTAAATTGTAGTTGTTTATTTATTTTCTATACCTTAATTTTTTTAGATGACCCATTTCAATGAAATTTCAACAAACTATAATGACCATAATAATTTTTACCAGAAGATTCATTCCACATTATTTACATGATTTAATATACACATGTACATGAGTTTTATTTTGGGAATTCCCTTTTTATTAATGATCTACCAACCAATTCTTCTCTTGATTTATCATAAATGTGGTGGATCAAGAGAATTTGTTCTTTACATTACTTTCCATTATAATATATCCCCTAATCAAGACTGAATTATAGAAACTAGTTCCTTCAGAGACTTTGATTATGATCATCAAATAAATGACCAACATTACTTTCTAGATTATGTTTATTGTCAACAACATGCATAGCTAATATAGTTATGTTATCATGATACATTTACACACAATCTTGTTCATACTACATTAAAGGGAAGAACTTTTTCTCCATTTAATATCACTATAATCATGGAAATTATTTCTTATATAATTTCATGTTATATGTTTTTTCATTATATTATTTATATTTATTCAGCCTCTTTAGTGTTCAGGATCAATGAACACCAATTATTGAGATCCCCATTCAAAAAATATAGTATTAGAATAAGTGTTCCAATTTCCATACACTTGAAATATATGAATATATTTTTGTGTGACTTAATATATTCATCTATAATAAATGTATCATAACCCAAATTGTAAAGACCCCACCTAGTCTAGAAGAAAGACAATGTTGACACCACAACCCCACCCACATTGGTCCATAGGGTGTAAAAAAGTAAAATGTTTGAATATTTATAATATTGGAGGCCTTAAACAAGTATACCTATACTCACACATTAAAAAAACTCAAAGAAATATTTCAGATATATATTATAATAACAAAACATATAGGGTTTAGATAATCCATTAAACAAACTATAGGAAACACATCAATGTGTAGTAAGGTAATACCAAAGATATATAGTTGGAAAATACACTCCCAATTAAAAATGATGTTCTATTCTAAAAATGATTTTAAAATGGGAAATTTAAGAGAACTAGACTCATGATATCCATGGATAACCACTGAAGACATCCCCCACCTCTATGTACAACTATGTCCCTCCAAAAACAGGTCCACCAATGTTACTTCATAATGGAATGTTATTAGAATAAGTCAAAACAAATGAATAAATAACCTATACATGTGTTAGTATATACATACCAAATAGGATGTAGGGAAAACATGAAGGATGTAGAAGAATTAAATAGTCATCTCAATCCATAGAGAAAAAGGATTATAGAAAACAACAATAAATATTTTTAAAATGAACCCAATATAAGGGATAAAGGGGATATCCATATTCGAAACTAGCTAAGAATAATGATTCAGATTATAGATCCTAAAGGTCTATCTTTGATTCTGGGAACCACATGAAACATCACAATAAACAATGTGGTGGGACCTCACCTCACCATTGTGCTCCACAAAGTGGAATACTAACTCCCCATTACATATCAAAGTCCATGGATTAGTAATCTGTATATAGAAGGACTTTATTCCACTTTTATTTAGGGGAGTACCAACTCTTAATATGTGAAGAATATGAAGAAATGTAGCTTGATGTGATAGGGTAGTTTCAACCTCGACATCTCATTGGTGAATGACCTAATCTATACCATCAGAAAAACATTGAATAACTTTTCCCACTTGTAACACCTTAATTCATATATATGGAACCAAATTGTAAGAAATCATTACATCATATGTGGAAAGCTACATAATACAGGCAACTCGTCAGGCCAAATCCATGTCTTGAATATAGATAATCAACATTTATAAGTTCTTGTGGTAGGTAAACGTTGATTACATAGGGTTACACTATGTGTGGCTCAGCTTGGGCAACTGGGCTTGTCCTCCCCTAGACAAAAAAAATTTGTGTGTCTCAACATGGTGTTTACATAGGATGAAAATAATCTAACTCTTCCTAGACAACTAGGTATATCATTCCATAAAAAGGAAATAGAGAAACCATGTCTCACATCACATCATTTTCCAAAAGGTAAAATCATATGTATTCTCAACTACAGTCCTAGGTGTGTGTTTTTGGAAGATAACATTAGTATTGATATCCCTCTACATGGTAAATCCCATGCTGGAGATATTGTGTCTTTTCAAAAAAGGTTTAGGCTATGTGGTACTAAAACACAACTTTTTTCCCTTGTGGGGTCACAAAACAAGTTGGTCTGGCCACAAATCCTATGATTTTTTACTTCCCCAAAGCATAAGACACAATTAGAACCATTTACACGTAGTCTGTGTTCCACAAGTATACTTATATTGTATTTGGGGGTTTTACAGATAGTGAATTATTTCATCATGAGGATGTCAGGTCCCCCATTCTCGCCACCTTCATGTCCTCTGACAACTGTAATCAAACAAAATTAATGGGAAATCCTATGATCAATTTCGTATGACCTATAGTATATGGAAATTGGAACACTGATCTCCCATGGTTTAGTTTTCCCACCATCTGTCATTGTTTGATGGTGCCATTCCATGATTTTTTCACCCTCATCCAATAAAACACCTTTATGCATCTGCAAAAAAAATACAATTTTTTTCGTGCATCTATTAAAAATAATGGGGTTTAATCATGCTCAAACATCTCTCAGATATACTCTATACCCAATTATTTTGGAAAATAATGATGAAAACTAATAATAGTTGTGGGAAAATAAATAGGATCTTGTATTATCACCATTGGGCAATGAGATCTTGGACACTGACCCTCAATTATTGAATTGAAGGGTATGAAATAAAGAATAACAATGATAAACTATAGGGTTTAAGGAAAAAAAGTAAAACCAGGCTCATGTGGACAATGGAAATAACATAAAAGTAAGAGGGTATGTAATACCTAGTCATAAAATAAGTCAATGGGAGAAAACCACATAATAACAAGCCCTGCTTATGAATAGATTGATCGCTGATTAAGAACATGAACTCTAGTAAATTAAAAAAATATAAAAAATCATTAAAAGATCATTTTTCTTGCTAAACAAAAATTTTATTTTTCACATTTGTAATAAACTATCTTCTATTTTAAATTCCTTATATAAATAACACATTATGCATCGTTATTTAAAATTTCTTGAAATGGAAACATAAAAAGAGTGGGCTCAGATTCTCACTACGAGTATACATAATTATTAACAATTAAATTCCATCAATTGAAATAAGAGTGCAGAAAGGTATGATGACATAATCAATGTGAATGATCGAGTCATAGAATAAATCATACCCATCCGTACCTAGATCCTAAAATATTAAAATTGATATTATAAAATGTTATTATAATTAATAAAGAAAAATATTATAAAATTAATCTCGATCATTATAACCATTATAAATACTTAACACATATAAAGAAAATATATTGGTATCTTGGAACATAATCTAATTTAAAAAATATAGAACCCCTATAGAACACATTCATAACACTATAAAATTGGAATAACCATATGGAGAAATTCAACATGTTAAATAAATAAATATTCATCCCCAATATATTATCTCAAATAACTAGTGACGGAATAAATGAGATCTGGAATAATTGAATAATTTTTAAACCAAAACCTGAAATAATATTTATTCAACATGTTAAATGAATAAATTATTTAACTGAGATACTGTCTATACTTAGTGTGTGACACTCTAGGCCTCTTTCTCGTCGACATTAGGTGGGATTTCCTAATGTCCAAGATTACTATCTAGCAATGGGTCAAGGAACCCATGGGAAAGAATTTGATATCATAACAACATGTCACCTCATACGAACACTTACTGTATAATATAATCCCTTTGTCCCGATATCTCTAATCATGAGGATTTCATGCAGGTTCCATCAACCCATGTGCCCGATTTTTCATTATTTGACATCCTGGAATAGAACTTGTTTAGAGAACACCATGTACATGGATTTAGTTAGGATGTATCATTTCTATCAAAGGGCTTGAGATATCTACTTCCATATAAGTAAAAATACATTATAGCATTATTCATTAATGCAATATTACTTATGATGCACCCAACATATCCTACCTCACTGAAAATATATATCATCATGGTTTTCTTCAATACATATAAGTGTGTGAGTCATATTACCCATTAGTATTAATCTTAAATTACAAGGAACAAAAAACACATCCATAGATAGGAACATCCACTGAAAGTTATGAATTTGGATTTCTTACCGGTGGGTCTTGTTCTCATAATATCCTACTGGATATTACCAATGGCGCACACCATGAGAAGGTACCTCAATGTTTCATGAGTCCCCACCCATTATAGCTCGTATCATTTCTATCCCTTCAAATGAAATCATCCATCCATAGAACATATATTCAAGAATAGTGTCATGGCACATCCTATTTCTCATCATAGTAGGGATCCTCTATGACCTTTTAGTGCAATAGAAATTCTTAGGACAATATCATATATTATGTCATGTAGAATAAAATTAATGATATGATAATAAGTTTATTAATATTCATCCAGTGAATATTGGTTTATCATAAAGTGAAAAGAAGTTGGTTTCTAGGGAACCAACTCCTATAGACTCCCACATACACTAGATCCAACTATTAACATCCTTCATTACACTAGCTCTCACATGATATTCATGATTCTTCTGAGATATGACTTTAGTCCTGGGATCTACCACATTCCCTTTTGTAGACACTCTACTCAATACAACTTCACCCCTTTGATATAAATACCTCAAGAGGTGATACTTTCGGATTATGTTCTTTATCCTTTGATGTGAGCTTGTCTCTTTTACAAGAGCCACTATTACATTATTATCACAATAAAATGTAATGGGATCTTAACTAATAGGCACAACATCAAGCTCTTGGATAATGTTTCAAATCCATACTGCTTCCTTGGATGCATCCAAAATCACTATATATTCATACTCTACTTTATAATTAGCAATTACTTGATGCATGGAAATCTTCCAACTCACAGCTCCTTTGTTGAGATAGAAAACTTATCCAAATTGCGTCTTTAGATCATTGTGAACTGTCTAAAAACTAGCATCACCATATCATTTTATGACAAGATCCTTTTCTCCTCCACACACCAGGAGCATATCTTTAGTTCTTCTTAGATACTTAAGTAAAGTCTTGAAAGTAGTCTAATTATATCATCATGGTCTTCTTGATATCTACCTACCATGATCTGTACATAGGAAATATCACATCTGGTACATAACATGGAATACATGATAGATCATATCACTGATGTGTATGGAATCTTACTTGTCATATCATTCTTATTTTGTGTCTAGGGAAACATTTTCGTAGAAAGATATATACGATGTGACACTAGAACCAATCCCCTATTTGATTGTTCCATACTAAATATATTTATAATATTTTCAATTTATGTACTTTGACATAGTCTAGGAAGCCTCTTGGATCTATCACGAATGATCTTGATCCCTGGAATATAGGTTGCTTCACCTAAGTTCTTCATGGAGAAGAACTTTTTCAACTATCCCTTGACTGACTACATGACTGGTATGTCTTTCCAATAAGAAATATGTCATCAACATACACTACTAGGATAATGACTACATTCCCATTAAACCACATGTAAACACATGGCTCATATTCATTCATCATGAATCCAAATTCTTTTATGGGTTCATCGAATCTAATGTTACATGACATGGATGCATACATAAATCTATAAATGGATCTATGTAACTTTCATACCCTTTTAGCATTACCTGGTGTCACAAAACCTTTTGGTTGTTTCATATAGAAATCTTCCTAAAGGTTCCTATTAAGGAATGTAGTTTTTACATCCATCTATCAAAATATCATACTCATGGAAAGCTTCTATATCACGTATGATTCTTATGAATTTAAACATGGAAATTGGTGAAAAGGTTTCATCATAGTCAATTCCTTGATGTTGTTTAAAATCATTAGAAACTAGGCTTTCTTTATAGGTACTAACTTGACATTCCATGTCCAGTTTCTTTTCAAATAACCATTTACACCCAACAGGCTTTACATCAACTGGTACATCGACTAGAACCCAGACATAGTTATGATACATGGAATCTATCTCATAATTAATAGCTTCAAGCTATCTTGTAGCTTCTAAGATCTCTATTACTTCCTTTTAGGAGATAGGTTCATCATGTTCCAACAATAATGAGTCACCATCCATAGTGAAAAAGAAATTATATCTCTCTAGTTCCCTTACCTCTCTTTTCCTCCTAAACAATACTTGTATTTCAGAAACTACCTCCTCTATAGGGACCTATGAAACTTGATCCTGTACCAAATCCTATGTATATTGAGCATAAACTTCTTTTAATTCATTCCTTCTCCCAATATCCTTTTTGAGGATGTTCTCCCTCTCATGAAATATATCATGTCTAGAAATTGTCAATTTCTTTTTTGAGGGGTTGTATTTGTAGTATCCCTCTGTTTACTTGGGATACTTAATTAAGATACACTTCGTGCGACAAGTTGCTAGTTTTTTTCCAAATAAATCCTTAACAAATGCCTTGAATACCCATACATGTGTATGCGACAAAGTGGGTTTCTTTCCACTCCATAGCTAGAAGGGAATCCCATTCTCCCCCTTAGTTGGTACTTGGTTTAATGTGTATTCTGCAGTTTGCAATGAATATCCACAAAAGGATAGTGGAAGATCAACATGACTCATCATAGACCTTACCATGTCCAACAAGGTATAGCTCCTCCTTTCACTAGCACCATTACACTATGGTGTATAAGGTGGAGTGAGTTGAGATAGAATCCTAGACTCCTATAAAAGGTTGATGAACTCTTGGTTAATATATTCTCCACCTCGATCCGATCAAAGTTTCTTTATGTTCTTACCAAGCTGATTCTCTATTTCATTCTTGAACTCCTATAATTTCTCAAAGGACTCAGACTTATACCTCATTATGTATACATATCCATATCCACTAAAGTCATCAGTAAAAGCAATAAAGTGATAATATCCACCTCTAGCTTCAACTAGAAATGGTCCACACACATCAGTGTGTACTAAACCTAGAAGCTCTTTTTCCCTTTCACCCTATCCACCAAATGCTGGTTTGGTCATTTTCCCTTATAAAAAAGTGTGGCACATATCAAGTGCTTTTATCTTGGAAGAGTCTAAATAACCATATTGACAGAGATTTGTTTGGCGCTTCTCATTTACATGACCAAGGTGGTGATCCCATAATTGGGTGTTGTGTGAGTCATGGGAACTTGGTTCATTATCAATTCCCAACACTTGGTTCTCATAATTTAATACATACAGAACATTATTTAAATGATTTATACCGTAACATATGTTGTCCTTATAAAATTATCAAAATTTATTTCCAAAGATGAAAATGAATTCATCTGTATCTAAACTCGATATAGAAATTATGTTCTTGGTAACACTAGGTATATAATAATATCCATGTAAAACCTAAATCATTCCCATCGAAAATGTGAGGTCATAGTCCCCAATAGAAAGATAAACCATACCTGAACTATTGGAAGCTCACAGATTCACCTCTCCTCTATAAATATTTTGTAATCTACTTGGTTCAATCTTTTGAATACAGATGTGATTCCCACAATCAGTATCTAATACCCAATGTGTAGAAATGGAAACATTTCACACGATATTTAATGCACATTTGGATTCACATTGCCTCTAGGATTAGTTTCCCTTACAGTGGCCTTACATGCCTCATGAAAAGCATACTTCCTCCTTTACCTTTTCCTTCCTCTGGATCTTCTTCTTCTTGGTAGTACAGTGCTCAGAGTCTTTATATTGTTTATAAATCCTAGGCCTCTTTTCCTTGTCCTTCCTCTTACTATTCACCATAAGGACTACAGGTTTTTCATGCCCCATTTCCTTATCAACATGGTGAATTAGGGTAAGAATATTTGATAGAATCTTCTCATTATTTCTCATATTATAACTAATAATAAAACTAGAGAATTTCTCAGGTGGTGATGATAGTATGAGATTTTTACCCGACTCATCGGGGAATTTAATCCCTAATATGCCTAGATTCTCAATGTAGCCAATAAGTTTGAATACATGTAGTCCATTTGTTGTAGACTCTCCAAGATTAGTAGGGAACAAAGCATTGGAGATCTCATACATGTCATGTCTCATTTTCTCTTGATAGATACCCCGAAGGTGGGACATCATGCTATATGCATCCATTTCCACATGTTTCTTCAAGAACTCATTGGTCATGGATGATAGAATGAGCCACTAAACATCTATAGCATCATTTAGATATTTATCAAACATATATAGTTCCTCACCACTCACCTCAATTATTTTCTCCACTATTAAAGGCTCTTTAATCACATAAAGTTTCTTCTCATGGAGAAGGAAAACCCAAAGGCGCCTTTTCCACTCTTGGAAATTAGTACCGGTGAGAAGTTTTTTCATATCAAGTATGGATCACAATGATGCGTTTGATTCCATTTTGATTACAATTTCTAAAAATTAATATGAACAAAGATTTAGTAGTTTATGTAGATAAATATCGATAAATAAATTAATTAATAACTATTAGTCTCCCACTATTTTGTCAAACCCAATAGCCATCACCATTGGCTTTGGAATATCCTATTGCTTGGAAATTATAATGGAAAGGATCCATATTTACCTTCACATTACCCCAACTAGGGTTTTTTATTAAACTTAAAAGGTTTTAGGTTGGCATTCCAAATGTCAACTACATTAACTCATATCTCCTTGATCTGTTGAGTGGAATCCACAATCCTAAAATCCTTAATTTTGGATTTACTCAACCTTTGCCTCTCAGTTATACCTATTCCTACTAGGGAAGTCAACCCTTGATGTAATCTAAGTTAATTCAACCCAAAAAATCAAATTATAATTCCATATTAATTGAAATCACCCAAACTAGGGTTGGCCCAGTGGGCCAAATTCCATGTAGTCTGGCTGACCATGCGCCAGTCTTTCATTGTTAAATCATGATGCAAGAATTAATTAGACTGTGTGTCATTAATGCACACGGCTTGTGTAATTTCCGAATTAATACTAATGCATTGAACAAAAATACATGACATTTAGATCCTACTACACAATGTGTATTATTTTGTTATTTGGAAAAAACCATCAGCACCTTCTGATGACATCCTCGATTTAATTTCAATGATAAAATTATTTATTTTGTGATAGAATTGTGAGAAATGATAAGGGAGGAATATATCTTGAAATTGTGATTAGAATAATGATAAATATTAATTCAAATACTAAATTATTAAATCATAAATCATCATTGAATTATTTAAATAATTATAAACAAAAATATGACCCCTCTAATACCACTTGTAGGTTTTGGGAACAGTGGAAGCGAAGAAAGGGTGTATACATAACTTTTCAAATTTTTGTATCAATGTTCAATACACGATAAATAAAATGATGAATCCCAATATCTACAAAATTGAATTAAAGATAAAAGAAAAATAAGAGAACCCAGAACTGAGAAGAGATGATCAACATATTTGGTTTATAAATAATTAAATTAAATTATAGAGTTACCTCTAAGGTGATTCTTTCGTTTTTGATTCATTCAACCAAGGGACTTCGGTGTGTCTTCGTTGTGATGTAGAATCCAAGGATAGGAATACCCTAGCGGTGATCCAAACATGCTCGATGTATCTCCAGACTTCACTAAAGGAGTCTCCAGGTGCTAGCTTGGAAGACCCTTGCGCTTGCGATGTCCGCCTTTGATTTCCTTGAGAATCGCTTCCAAAGCATTCTCATAGATCAGATGGAGGAGGATATATCTAATTATTGAGAGTGTTCATGGAGAGGAAAGAGTTCTCTAGGCTCGATATCTTTTCTCCAAGTATTTTTTTCACACAATGATTGGTTAGCCGGTGGAATGACCACTTAGCCTATCTAGATAATAATAACATAACAGGAATTTAATTCACTAGGTAATAATAAATAATTAGCACAGGTTCTGTTACTTAATTTATTATTCCATGAGAAACCCCATGTAAAATAATAATAGAGATATTATTTTTTCCATTACATGTTATTAACAAATTTAATTCACTGGGTAAAAATAAAGAATTATCACAGGTGTTGTTGCTTAATTTATTATTCCATGTGAAAACCCCTTGTTAAATAATAACAGCAATGAAATTATTTCCATGAAATGTGTTAAAAATTCATGATATATTTAAATAATATTTAACCAAATAATATTTAAAATTATTTCTCACTGGACCCATAATTGGGTCCGCCAATCCTCCTCAATATTTACCAAGCCTTGAATAGTGAATATTTATTTATTAAATAAATATAAATGAATTATTCACCGTTAAAGAAATATTATGTCAACAATATATTCTCTCAAATAACTAAATATGAAATAAATGTGATCAATCGTACATGAATAATTATTAAACCACAACTGGGAATAATATTTATTCAACTTGTAAATAAATAAATTATTTAACTGAGATATTGGATACACTTACTGTGTGACCATCTAGGCCTTTTTCTAATTGGTATTAGTATGGCTTGCCTAAATTCCTAGATTACTAGCTAGAAATGGGTCAAAGAACCCAAGAAAAGGAAGTTGATTTCACAAGAAATGTCACCTCATATGAATTCCTACTGTGTAATATAATCCCTTTTTCTCGATATCTCTAATCAAGCGGATTGCATGAAAGTGGAAACAACCCATGTGCTCGATTTCTCATTTTTTGAATGCTTGGAATTAAACTTTCCTAGAGAAAATAATGTGCATGGA
This sequence comes from Viscum album, assembly GCA_963277665.1. Classification (NCBI taxonomy): domain Eukaryota; kingdom Viridiplantae; phylum Streptophyta; class Magnoliopsida; order Santalales; family Viscaceae; genus Viscum; species Viscum album. The sequence continues at coordinate 1,661,668,103 of OY728153.1, forward strand.
TTTAGTTAGGATATATAATTTCCATCAAAGGGATTTAGATATCTACTTTAGTATAAGTAACAAATCCTTTCTCGCATTATTCATTAGTTCAGTATTACTTGTGACGCACCCAACATATCCTACCTCTCTATGAACATCTGACATCATTGTTTTTGTCAATACATCTAAGTGTGGTATCCATTATGCCGATTAAGAATTATCATAAATTCTAAAGACCAATACACATGTTCGTACATAGTAACATCCAATGACACTTATGAATGTGGATTTCTTACTGGTGGGTCTTGTTCTCACAATATCCTCCTAGATATTACCAAGGGTGCACACTATAAGAAGGTACCTCAAAGTTTCATGAGTCCCCAACCCTGATAGCCTGTATCATTTTTTTCTCTTCAAATGATATCATCCGTCCATAGATCATATATTCAAGAATAATATCATGGCACTTCTGATTTCTCATCGTAGTAGGGATCTGTTATGACCTTTTAGTGCGACCATTATTCTTAGGACATTATCACATACTATGTCATGCATAAGAACAATAATGATGTGATAAAGAGTTTATAAATATTCATCAAATAAATACAGGTTTATCACAAAGTTCAATGAAATTGGTTTCTAGGGCACCAACTCTAACAGTTCATATATACTTATCCTCAAATTATATCTTGGGGTTATGTTCTTTAAGATATGTTTTTTAATATAGTTTTCAAGGTTGTTGATAAAATTCCTATGATACCAACTGTAACACCCCGACCCCAGAATCCCAGTGTTAGTTAAATTATTTATTACATTAGCATGATTATAAGGAATCAAATCCTGAATGACTGATCTATTTAGTAGTCTTGGAAGACTATATTAAATTCATAATAACCATAATACATTGAGAAAAGAAATTAAAACATGGTACATAATAAAATGAAATAAACTGTATCATTGAAAGATTAATCAATTATTTTTTCTTTATAACCTAAATAAAGGGGAAAAATAGATGGGTGAGCTTAGATTATTAGTAATGGTAAGTAATAAAATGGATGTTATCAAAAACATAAACACTAGTCCCAGTGAATAACTAAAAACAAATTCTTTAAAAATATAATTGATCATAATATGGAAGGAATGAAAGTTACCTAAATAATTCTATAATAAAATATAACCTTTGAAATTATACTAGTAAAATTATCACATGGAATACCAATTACTATTTTCATAATGAGGTAATTAATAATGTAGGATATCATAAACTTTTCATCGAGGCCCCTCCCAAGACTTCTGAAAATACTAGGGTAAGGCCTCAGTCAATACCCAATGTTGTTTTGTCTCATGAGACCTAAGGATTCCTTGAAGGGTTATAGCTGGCCCCACCCATCACTTAATAAGTCCAATACATTCCTCATATGAAAAAGGTGATAATATACAACATAAACATTCTTATTTAAAAACTAGCATATGAAATGTGAATACTTTAACTATAAACCATGAATGGTATCAAATTATCACATCCACAGTGAAAATGATCATCAAAACTTAAAAAAAATATGGTAGATTATATCATAAGAGATAAACCTAAATGATTTACAATATTCAAAAAGTATTTTTACATAGATAAATATACTTTTAAATGAGACCACTGAAAATTTCTTGAGGAAATATTCTTTAAACATTCCAAAGTGTCTAATACCACTTTGAAACATTCAAATAGTAATCCATTAGAATATAATGAAAACCATAATATTTGTGATATGATATATCAAAGGGAATTACATACACCACAAACAATTAATAAATTGTGATCAAGTCATATACCTCATATAAGTAAAAGTGAGATGAGAAAAATCCTTTTTTACTTTGGAAAGAAGAGTTCTTGTGGAAAAACAATTGTATTTGTCATAAAATCATATTGTAAAAACTTATATCATAGAAAAGAAAATTTAAGGACATTGAAATAATATTTGAGACATAATTTAATTCCTAATGAAGTTAAATCATGTAAAATAAAGAGTTATTAATATTCTTTATAAATAAAACATTTTAATGCAGTTTAAGAAAAATATTAAAGAGATTTTAAAAATGAAAGGAATTTTTTGTTTTCATAAAACTAAAAATGAACCAAGATTGTTTTTCAGGATAAAATATGTGATTTTATAAAAATAATTATTTCTTAAAACATATTATTTAGTGCACTTGAAAATGTGTAGGAATTCAGGAAGTTCCCTTGAATCGGGATTGTTTATCAGAATAAATTAAGAAGGGAACCATTTTAAAACATTTATGTCACCATTAAATAAAGATGGTATGATATGGATATATGATTTTTAGACATATAAATATAATTTATAAAAAATATACAACACTAAAGATGCATTATATTTGATTAATGGTAGATAAACAAAAACTCGAAGGAAAAAACAAGGGTTCAGGTAGAATCCTTAACTAGTTTTCAATCTATTGAATCATATGCCCAAAAATTAATAAGCATGACATGATAAATTTAATACCATTAAAATAAATTTATTAATGATATTTTACATAAATGGATAGTATACATAAACCATATATAAGGAATAGTGGTGAATAGTGAATATCTCACAAAAATGGTAGTGAGATGAGAAAAACCTTACCTTATTCTGAATGTGTTCTGCACTTGACCCTAAGGTCCTAAAATATGAAATTATACTCATTAAAAATTTAATTAAGAACATATTAATAATATATTTAGTTTATTATAAATTTATTATGTTCATTTATTTCCTTTTTAATGAGTTATTAGATACAATTTTATTGCTTGGGAGCTTTTATTTCCTTGGTTTTCATGATTAGTATACTTACATATGAGAATGGAAGTTCATCTGGAATGGGTATAACTCTATAGAATTGAATTTATATTATATTAATGGAAAACAATAATTTTAATTGGTAGTATGTATTATTTTTCTTCCATATATGAGGATGAATCATTAGATAACATGTTAATGATAATTGTTTATCTTAAATTGAGTAGTTTTCGATCACAGTGAACTAGTTTTGTTCTATTATTTAATATCTTTCTTATAATTTGGTTTCAAAACCTTAGATATGATATAATACATATTTAATAATTTGTTTCAACCATAAAAATGGTTTCATTAACATACATTAAGAATAAATAAAAGAATTAAATTTCTTCATCTACAAAGTTGTAAATCGGTGCCTCTCGAATGATGATTTCATTTTTAAAATAAAAGAGATAGAGTAAGGAGATTGATGGGGTATATTCCATTAAAATTATATAATTATAGTCTATAAATGATACTAGATTTAAAATTATACTTGGATAGGTAATGGTGATGAGAATATAAGAAAATAACAAACTTGAAAAGAAATAAAAGAAATGAAGGAGGATGTTTACCTCTTGAATTCCTCTCCTTGAGAACCTCCTTAAGGCCTTTGGTTTTGGCCATTTGGTGAGACCATAAGGTTATGGATTGGGTGATGGGCTTGGGAAGAGTAATTTTTTAGTACCTAGGAATGTCTCAATGATTGGTAGGTGTCATGGGAAGAGGGGGTGAGGGGGTGAGGGTGGTATATATAGTGGCGAAGAGGGGGGATTTTTGAATATCTTATTTATTATTTTATTATTTTTCTAAAGACAAGAAATAATGTTGGTTATTGTGACCAAAAATAGTAATAAGTTCATTTTATTTCAAACCAAGTGTTCTTAAATTTTTTATGACTCAAGGAATTGTGTATTTAGCTTCTAATGTATTTATATCATAAATTATCGTATTTTACTATTCACCAAAAAATCAAGTACTTTATAAAAATTTTAAAAATTCACCCAAAACATTATTTGATGTTTAGAATAAAAAAATTAACTTCATTTTATCAAAATAATTTTCTAAATATGTGAATTTTATTTTTTAAATATAATAATTATTTACTCGAGAAATACAGATTTTAAATTTAATATTGATTTTATAACATTCTAAAAAATTAACTAAGGTATCATAAAATTATCCTATAATCATAAGAAAAAAATTATTTCTATATTTATATATTTTATGGACATAAATTTTTTTTAATGATTATATTAACTAAAAATTTATAAATAAAAATTTCTATTTTATAAAAATACTAATACTTAATTAATAGTTTCTAAAAATATGATATAATTATATCGTACATTCCTTTATAAGAAATATAAATTTTATTTATACACTCATGGGTGAAGTTACTATTCATTTGTCTGATTTACTATTCATAAGGGTCATATTACTATTTATAAGTGTACATTACTATTCCAAAGGGTCAAGTTACTATTCACCAAAAAATTAAGTGTGAACCTATCAGACTATAAATATCTTATTGATAGAAAACATGTATGTCCATTTTTGGAAATTCAATTTTTAAAAGTGGAAAAAATATGTTTAATTCTAATCCCACAAGTGTGCTATAAAGTAGGGTAAAATGAATGTTAAAAAGTTCAATAATTTTTTATATCTAATGTCATTTTAAAAGAATGATTCTAATGATCTAAATTGGATTAATATATTTATAATTTATATATTGTGACATTAATAATCATTTAAATTATAATAATTATTTAAAATAAAAACACAATTTTTTAACAATAATTTAGTTATTTAAACTATTCATCAAAAATTATTCTTCTAATAAAAACACTAAAAATTCACCCAAAATTAATTTTGACATTAAAAATTCAATTTATTTTACTAAAAATATATATTTCATTATAAATTTGTTTTATTTATGTGAAACCATTGATAATAAAATTTAATAGTAATTATTAATATTCATATTATTTTGTTTCACATAAATATTATAACTATCCTATTTAAATAATTATAAAAAAGGTATTGTTTCACAAAGTCTTAGGGTTTCATGCATTACAATCTATATTAAATTTATTTGTAAAACCTTAGGGTGTTACAGTATTTATTAATTTCTATAAATTATTCACATGTGGATTTAATTTCAAATCATGGTAATTACTAATATTAACATAAAATAAATATAGATAAGAATCACTAACAATATATAAGACACCATTTTCATTATCTATGTGAATTAAATAGAGTAGAGTAAAGGAAAAAATGAGTATTATTCTAGATGTTTTTGAGAAACTTCACATTAACATTATTTTTATAGATTGTGTAAATAAAATTACCACATATACATTATTCATAAAAGTGTATACTTAAATAAATAAGAAATTTATATATTATTGGTATAATTACATTTCCATTTGTGTCAACCCATATCATTACTGGTTGGAAATTCCTAAGGAAATTAGAAATTTTTGTTTTGTTGGTGGTTATTTTTTAGAATGGGAACTCGAGTTTGAAATATGAGAGTTTGATTGCCCATAAATGATGTTCTTAAGAAAGGATAGATATCTTGGGTTTTAATAGAGTTAGAAATTGTTAATACATAAGGGCTCCTATAATATCATGGAACTGTAGGAATGATTCATGGTATTACATATTTCATCACATTGTGAATTATTGGGGTCAGGCCCCAGATGAGTTATGTCCCATATTCTCAAAACGTGAAACCATGTTTCCCAACATGAACTTCACATGGGTTGTATTTTAGGTGTTTTAAATTATGAGTATTATTTTATAACCCTGTTATTTTATTCCCTCGAATCACTTTAGTGATTTTTGATTGGATTTAAGGTTTTGGGCCTCCATAAGATCCTCTAACCTTGTTTCCTTGTCGATTGAATCATTATTTATTGTGATGGATACCTCTTATTAAATTTTTGATGTTGTAGTCCCTATATTTACTTGATTTTATTCAAATTCTATTTAATATATTGATCTATTTCTTGGTTTTGATTAGATAATCAGACTGATATTCCGCTATATCTTTGGTGTAATTTTCCAAGAATGATGGGGATTTCAATCGGCATTGTGAGATAATATTCTCTAATAGTGAACATGTGTCATTGATGGGTGTTTTTTGAAGGTAAAACCCTTGGTTTTTTCCTCTATTGTTTTTGTTGAAATTGAGTTTAACTGACCATCATATCATGGGATTAAACTATGGCATCTGGATACCTTAGATTTGAGAATGTGCTAGAAGTTTCCTAACTTTGTTGGATAATGGTGAGGAAAAGGTAAGTTTCCCGATTGATTATCCCTAGAGAATAAAATTTAATTATATTTAATTGGAAATTTAATTTCTTCTATGAGGTATAGATTTTTCCTAGGATGATTTCATATTATTTTCAAGGATCTTCTATGGATGGATGGTCACTGTTTCATCTAGGAAGTGATACCGAGTATGTTATTTAGTTGGAATGCTCTTCACATTTGGTTATTATATTTATTATAATCAAATATTTAATTATAATTTAGTTATAATTAATTATATTTTAATTCATATCCATGAGTATAGACTAGGTGTAAATTGATGGAGGCTGAATAGACATGGTTGGACTCAAAAGAAGCTACCAGAATTTTCTTGGATGGTAGTTGACTTCTTATTGAGGTATGTGGTCGCATGTACTAAAACCCATGAGATTATGCATAGTTTATTGGATTATCGTATGATTTCCTTCTCTTTTAAAAAATGAATTCATAATTTTGTTATGAAATTCATATAATTATTAATTAGTTTAATGAAATCAATTTCTTAGCTAAGGAAAGAAACTGTACCCAAAAAACTGAACAATGTTCCATTGGCCATGATGGACCCCACTACACTAGATTGATGTCGGCTAATGATGTTTTAGGATTGATAACTATATAGTTCCTTATATTATAAACACTCCCTCAGGTGTGTGATTTTGTAAGATGAGACCATGTTTGATGGTTGATCATGTGTTTGTGTGTGTGTGTATCCCACAAGACAATGTTAGATGTTTGAACACATATTTATTCATATGTAGATTATATCACAATGTTTTAATTTTGATCACATGTGTGTGTGTGTGGACTATGAGGTTATGTTTTATGTTGGATACATGTGCACGTACATGTATCCCATGTGACCATTTTTTATGTTCTATCACATGTTTGTGCATGTATAGACTATGAGACCATATTTTATGTTGAGTTTCATGTATTTGTATATAGATACTAATAATAATTCTTGTTTCATGCTATGTTATTCTTTTATATGTAGTTTTTTCATAGCCATAAAAGATTTTTCTTTAGTTTTTAGGTTGATAGGTGGCCCTAAAAGACTTAGTTATCCCATTATATAGGAAGCATGGATAACATGCCTTATTTGTGATGGCCTTGGATGGGATGTTTAGTGCCTTAGATTATCATGAACATGGAAACAACATATAACCTTTGGAAGAGTGTCTATATAATCAGTTGTGATCTAACAGTGGGGAATTTCCTTGTTTATGAGAGAAAGTTCACAATACAGGTGTTTCGAGCATGCATTCTATCATATAAGATAAAGTAGGCATGATTCATGGGGACAAATTTCCCTTAAATTCATGTATGAATTATTTCTTAATGGTGGAATTTGTATTTCCCATAATGGAAGTCATATAATAGTTCCTTAATGTTATAATTTGAAGTTTTTCTTTAATGGAAGAACATGTTTGTAGATAAATTAATAGTGAATTTAAATAACAACATCTAAGTAACATGATTACTACTTATGAAATTCTTATAGCATAGCACTGAAGTTGGTACAGACTGGGATCATGGAATCTCGGTTAGTATATGAACACTCAATATATGGTAAATTATTTTTTTATTGTTCATTTGTGAATATTTTTTTATGATTATGTAGACCATGTAATTCTCGTATACTATCTTATGAGAATATCAAATGCATGTGTACTGTATTTTAACTGTTAGGTACTAGATCTCATTAGTGTTTCCCTAATATATTTTACTCACACACTATTTTGGTGTTCATGGAACATAGTTACTAGATAATATCACACAAGTTACTGGTATTAGGTGGAATGATTTCTTGGTTTGATCATTGGGTGGTATAGGTCACCATGTGTCTAGAGATCAGGTGGTGGTGAGGCCTAGAGATGGGTGTATAGCCTCTTTGTTCTTTTAATCATTTACTGTCTTGTATATGTTATTTATTGGGTGTGAGAAGATTGTCCTTATATTCATACCTTACTGTATGATTCTTTTATTTTAGAATTCATATTGGATTCCATGGACTCTTTTTTTTATTGTTACATAATTGGTAATTTATCTTTTATTTTTTATTTTGATTGAGGTTATAGTCTCCAGAGGATTTCCTGTAGACTCATACTGGTAGTTGAAATCCTCTAAAAATAGTGAGGTGTGCTAGAGGTCATGTGGAACTCTGCCTTGCACCTGCTGATTTAGGTCGATGTGTTACAAAATGGTATTATAGGACATTTTTTCAAAATTTGGGGATTTCGTAGATATGTGACATAGGAATGTGTCGAGGCTTATGATAAAACTCGGTCTTTTCTATTGTGAACACCTATCCTGATAGAGTAGTAGATTACTAGGGCATGGAACTGATGTTATTGGTTTACACAATAATGGATATATGATTTCACCGTGTGTAATAGACATGAATTTTTTAGGTTTGTGATTTCATATATATTTGACTCTTGGTTATATCAGTAAGAGAAATCACATACATCATATTCACTACTATAAAGACTCTGGTTTTTCTATATAAGAATTTACAATATTCCTAGGAATATTTTTGGATCCAAGCACTAAGACTGTGTGTGATTACTAGGCCCGGAGAGCCCATAAATAATTTTATAAAAATATTAAATATATTTTAAATTACATGTGCATAGTTTTCCTCAAAAAGTGGAATAACTTCTAAATATATTCTTGAATCGGTAATCTGAGACTGTTTAAATATGGAATGCAGGGTTTACCCAAGGTGAAACCTAAAGTAGGTCGGCGCGGGATGTTAAGATGAGGAAGTCGTTGGCGAGTACATTTAATTTAAAAAAAATAAGTGAATAAATTATTTGTTTTATTAAATTACACAATTAAATCCTTTATAAGTTCTCCCTTATGATGGATTGTTAAGGGTTAGCTGCATAAAAAATTATAGATCTGATAGGAGGAGGAGAGCATTCTTTATTTGAGAATCGACATTAAATGGCGAACGATGATCAGATCAAGTATAATCCTAAAATGAATGGTGTACACATTAGGATCATAACATTTATCACTAGTGGTTGAATTCTTCGCTAATGATCAATCCATAATTGGGGTAGGACTTGTCATTTTTGTTTTTTTATTTCTAATTAAATGTTGGAGCATAAATTTTATCTTTTTGTTATCTATGATAATTTTTCTTTGTATGAGACCTACAATTTAATTGATTGTATTGATCTGGTATGATTATTCCCTTGTTTCACATGTTACCACCCTATTTATATAATTTCTGACCAAGAACGATTGTCCAATGATGGTTCAATTTTTCCCCCTTTCTGTTCATTTTAATCTTCAACATTGGGTAATGAGGCCATGATTTGACTTTTCCAGGGTGGGTTCATGTTCGGTCTAACCCCTAGATTAATTGTGGTAGCCCAAACAACACATTGATCAATATTTTGTGGACATATTGATGAACGACCATGATGGTGTTTTGTGAATGGATCAAATTTCTACCATGGGTGTGGGTTTGTGATTGATGATGCGATCGAGGTGTGATGAGGATGGCGGGTGATTGGTGGTGGTTCGGGATGAGATCAGATATCCCTATTTTCTCAGTTAACATGTAGTGATGACATTCAAAGAGAAAAGATTTGTTTCGAGTGGAGGTTGTGTGTGAGGTATCATTGTCGTGGCTGTTTGGCATTAACGTGGTGGAGGTTGAAGGTATGAGGGTCGTTGGCTGGTGTGGAGCGCGGTCAAAGCCAAATCTAGAAATGATTAATTGAATTTGTATTATTATTATTATTATTATTATTTATGCCGTGTTATTATATTTATTTTTAATGATAATAATTTTTAATTATTATTTTTTTTAATAATGATAATATTTCTATTATTATTAATAATAATATATTAAAATTAAAATAATAAATATGGATCCATGGTTGGGAACCACTTGAGGAGTGTGGGAAGGAGTTATGTGAGGAAATTAAAAAGGATTTAATATTATTATAGTGAATTGTTAAAGTAAGGAGAAGATTTTAAGTGAGTTATGATCCTTAGAACATGTACACCAATTAGGAGGGGGGGTTGAGCATGGCTCCCTCATCTTTTTGAATAAATATTAATAATATTTTTATTACAATAAAATGATAATATTAATATTATTTTCATAGAATCAAATACATTATATAACATCTTCATATGGTATCTGATTGATGAATCCTCATTGGCAGCGTGACCCTGAATTTGTGATGGTCATTTCTAGATCAATGTCGGATACCTTTTTTAGGATCATGTATTGGGTCCCCAAAGCACCCAATTATAATAATAATAATAATATACTATTTTTATTTTTACGAAATCTCGTATCTAGCTTAACTCTTTCATATAGTGACAAAATGAAAAAATGTCTTAGGAATTGTGACGCTGATATTGAGGAAGTTATTTTGAGATCAATATCTTGTGTTTGATTTGGAATCATGTAATGGGACCATGAAACACCATTTGAGCATGATGTGGTGAAATGTTTCTTAACCACTCGTTGTCTGATTTGGGAAAGTAAATAGCCTATCCAAAGAGTTTTTCAATGAGGATCACAATGGTGTGATTCATTTTCCCATTCATGGATTTCTAGAATGATATATCAATGGTTTTAATTTTTTCCCATAGAACTAATGATGATCCTCCTACATTTTTTAGGCTTTGGTTGAGATATTTCATGTAGTAACCTTTTATGTTGTATAGTACTACATGTTCAGCATTCTATGTGCTAGTAAGGACATGGCCAGGAAGAGGAGTGTGGCCACATGTCATGATGACCCCTTAAATTTCATGTACTTATTTAGAATAGTATTCCCCACTTATCACCTTCGTTTGGAATTGTATTTTGGTCCTCAAGTATACTATCCTATGTTTCTTCCACCTAGAACATGATTATGGACATCGTAGTGGATTCGGAGATATGATGTGAGATGTTCCAAGTTTGTTGATTCTTTAGGCAGTGCTCGATGATGGAAGTTATTATACAGGGTCATCAGAGAGTGGTCGGGGTTAGAACCCCCCTCCCCATTTTATTAGGGTGAGGGTCCCCTATATCCCTTTCTTTTCTCATAATGGTACCCCTTTAACACACTAGGGTGCAGGACCTCTACCTATCGAGTGGTACCCCCTGATGCAATAGGGAACGGGTCCTATACCTATTGAGTAGTACTCCTTGTAGTAGTATGAAATGGGTCTTATATCTACTATCGGAGTGGTACCATCCTACTGGGAAAGGCATGGGTCATTGACCATTATAGTGGCACCCTCCTAATGGAAATGTCGTGATTCCTCTATCTACTATTAGAGTGGCACCCTCCTGTTGGGTAGGGAATTGGACCTCGACTATCAGAGTGGCACCCTCCTACTGGGTAGAGAATGGGTCCTTAAAAAATAGAGTGGCATACTCTTTCTATATAGGGAATGGTTCTTTAATCTACTAACATAGTGGAACCATCCTACTATGTTGGTCATGGGTCCTCGACCATCTATGTGGCACCCTCTTATTGGGAAGTGGATGGGTCTTTGACCGTTAGAGTGGAACTCTCTAGCTGGGTAGGGAATGGGTCCTCTATCTACTATCAGAGTCATGCCCTCCTTCAATGTAGGGAATGTTTCCTCAACCATTATAGTGGATCCCTATTGCTGGCTAGGGCATGGGTCCTCTATCTACTATCAAAGTGTAAGCCTTCTAATGGGCAGGGTATGAGTTCTTAACCATTATAATATAACCCTCCTATTGGGAAATTCATGGGTCCTCCATCTATTATTAGATTTTAATCCTCATATTAGGCAGGGCATGGGTCCTTGTCTATTAGAGTGGAACCATCTTGTCGGGATAGGGCATGGGTCCTCTATCGACTATCAGAATGGAACCCTCCTATGGAGATAGGGGATGGGTCCTCTGCCATCATAGTAGTACTCCCTTTTCACATCAATGTGAGAGTCCTCCATACCTTAGATATTGTTCCCCCAAGACTATACATCATATTGGTGAGGTGTGGTTCCTTCACATGGTTACTTATTTTCAGACATGCGGGATTTTGGGAATCAGATATTGTCCCTTTTTAGAGCTTTAAGAGGCCTCATTGTTATTAGCTACTCTTTGGATATGGATATCCCTTTTGTCTCTCTTTTGGGCTGCTTTCTGACCATATCTAGAGTTTTTTCATTATGGTTGTTGTCTCATATGCTTATTGATATACCTTGGTTATGATGAGATGATTATATCTATTACTTCTTCTATCACTCCCTCTTCAGTTTTGAGGGAGTCCTGCTAGATATGTCTATACATACCCTATCATAGTCATTTCCCACATGTTTCATTTATTATGCAGTAAATGTATAGGTATTCGGTGGAATTGGTGGATATTAGGGATACTTGGGTGCATTTAATAGTGCATGGTAGTTGAGGCTTGGAGATCAGGAGTTGGGACCTCTTCTCTTTCTTTAATTTCTATTTTTTATCATTTTGGGATATCTTTTTTGGTTGGGAATGTATTCTTTACCTTTACTTTTTAGATTATTTTGTCGTACTCTTTTGTATTCCCTAGAAGTTAATACATGAACAACTTTTATTCTATATGTTATATTCTTTTATTATTATTTCTACATGATTATTCATGGATATGGTTGGTTGCATATATAATTGTACATTAGGAAAAGACCTTCAATTTTAGTTATGACATTCAGCACTAATCGCCAGCCCCTAGCCTATGAGGGTGGAATTGGGGTAGTTTTTTCTTAGGCTTCCGCCAGCGAGTAGGGTGCCAGTGGGTCAGCTCATGAAAGTTCTATATAAGAGGTAATACCCAGTCTTAAGTGTAATAACACTACCTAGGTTTGAGGTTTATGTTTTTCCTCAGGTTGGTGTTTGGAGTTTGACCCATGATGAGGATTTGGATAGGACTTGGGGCAGAAATATCAAAGTATCTCAGGTTTGTCTCTCAAGATGAGGAACCTAGTGTTTTTTTGGTGGATGATGTATCCACACACCTAGAATATAACTACCATCTAGTCAAATTTCCATACTAAGACATCGGATGAAGGGATTAATGGTTCATACATCATATAATATTGAGTTCTTTAACTATAATTCATGATTTAGCTCCCCAAAAATACTCTTTGACCATGGAACATATTGATAAATTTCATGTTGAATCTTTGATAATAGATAATTAGGAATTTTAGATAGTTTCATGAAGACAACCTATTTGGTGATGAGGATAAGTTAAAAGATGCACCCATGAGTTTATATCTCTAGGAGGGAACCATGTAATGATACCGCCTATTGGGAAATGCATGGATCCTTAAATAGATCAAGAAGATGATCATACATGTGTTGAGAAGTTTATATCTCTAGTATGATAGGATGATGATACAAATAGGATTATAAAATTATGTGAGTTCTAGTGATGGAAACCACTAAGGTTTCATGATGGGATAGACACTCAGGTTGTAGATGTTTGAATCTAATGAGTAGTCTGGGTTTTCTTCCCTATGTGGACCCCAGCTGATTAGATGGTAGAATTGGAGTCCAATATTCATCGTGGAGTAGTTGTTTTATCTGGAGGTATCAATAGATGATGAACCTATGTTGAGTGTGCATCATGGGTTTCAGAGATATATATCACTAAGGTTTCATAGTAATATAGGCTCTCCCTTCTCATGTGTTGAGGATTGGTGTAAGATTGAGATGTGAATGTCCCATATGGATAGGACCCTTTTATATTGTGGTCCTGGTGGAGATACTTTTCTATGGTGACATGGGGCATCATTAGTGCCATGTTTTTGTGATGTTCAATGTGGATTCATACATTTGGTTAATATGGAAACCTCCCCCACTAATACATGTTCCTGTGACACTATCTAAAACTGTGTGGCTGAGTTATTTCTTTCCTAAGGAATATAATATCAAGGTGTGGTGGATGAGTTCATTTGACATGTTTTTTTAGGTCATTATAATGTGATATAATGTTAGATTGATAACTAGTTGAGTAAAACATGTGGTAAAGTGAATGTATAGCTTCAAGTGGTAGGATCTTTTATCTTATTAGCATTGATTGTGGTTTGGGGTAAGACATATGTCTCTACTACTCCAACTATATTTATAGAACAGATTCATGAGACACATTTTCCAGGAAATATCCCATGTTCAAGACCTAATGATACTAGTGGAGGCGGTTTTTTATTGACCCTTGTACTGGAGGATCGTACAGAGAGGATTTATGATCACCCGTTTTTATTAATGGTGTCACCTGACTCTGTGAATATGGAGAGTACCTTGCATAAAACCACCCTTTAGGGGTAGACAATGTTTTCCTCAGCATGTATTTCTTATCTACCATCCATGAATAAATGATAGCTACTAGTGAGTATGGGAGTGATTCTAGTTTATGGGAAATATTTATCCTCCTTTGATAAGGTTTGGTCCCCGAGTAGGGAAGTATAAGCTCATTCGTACAAGGTTACAACTAATTTATCAGTTGGATTGTATTACCCTTGGATTAGTGTTTTTTATGATATCTCAACATCCTTCAATGATGGTGAGGTTTGATAATCTATTTCTTGAGGACATGTCGGGTTTACCTCTCCACCGTGAGATGGACCTCTATATATAATTGTTGTAGGGATGTCTCGATGTTTTCACTATCATATCAGATAACCCAATGTAGCTATGAGAGCTGATGGTGTGGTTTGAGGAGTCTGTAGAGTGGGGGATTCGTAATACCTAATGTTTATTCCTAGGAATCCCAATTGTTTTCTCCTAAGAGGTGTATTAGAGGTTGTTTTTTGGTGTGGATTAAAATCACTTAAACCAGGTGATGTAAGGAAGATTATCCAATCCCAATATTAGTTATGTTCTTTGAGCGGTGGTATAGGGTTAAGTTTTTCTTAGAGTTTTTCCCCAATATGGGTTATCACTAGATCTTTGTTCGATATGTGGATGTATCGAACATGGCTTTCTATATCCATTACGATTACATTTAGTTATTGGTGATACCCTTTTGCATGTTTATGGCCTTAATAGAGTTCATAAGACTTATGATTGAGATAATTAACCTTTCTTGGGTTGGTTCACATAATATTTTTTTGATGGTACCCTCTTATACTAGGTATTATAGTGAGAGAAGAGGATACACAAGAGTATGGTGATATACATGCTCCGGGAGTGCTAGTCATATGGTATCTTTTGTTGATTCAGCTCTAGATTCAAAGGTACACTTTTCAAGATATGTATTCTCAGACATGGGAGTGATGGTGGACCTTGTATATGAGGAGGTGATGTGATAATTAGGGACAATGAGGGTGTGTTAATGGAAGAAAATGCTCACAATGAGGTCCTCCTTTCACTATTGTTGAGTGAGATGATGGATTAATTGACCTATTTTCAGTTTGACTGGCTACCAGGTGTTCTCCACATACCACAACTAAGATGGTATATGGATGAATCATTTTATTATACTGAACTAGGTAAGCTATTTCATGATATTAGAGTTTAATTTTTCAATGATTTGGTATTTTTGAGAAATGGAAGATAAAAACTCTTCATTGTAAAGTGTTTTCCTTGTGTGTGTGGGTGTGTGTGTGTGTGTTTTGGGTGTATAAGAAACCATCAGGGAAGCTTGTGGGAGTAGGAGATCCATATATGGGATTAGTATCCCCACATTTTTCTTTAGTTTGTTCTTTTCGTGGATTAATGGAATTTAATAAGAGAAAAATGTAGATACTCTAGTTTTTTGTGTGTGACTTTGGAATATTCTTAGAAATATTTTCAGAGTTAGGTGTCAAGATGGTGTGTGATTCTAAGGCCCTATAAGCCCATAATTAATTTTATAATTATATTAAATATATTTTATATTACATGTGAAAATCTTCCATGAAATAGTGTAATAAATCCCAAACAGAATTCCAAATCATAAATTTGAGACTATGGGTGAATCCAAAACACAAGGTTTACCCTAGACATGACCAAATGTTTATCAGAACAGGATGTTCATATGAGGTAGTCATTTACGGATATATTTAATTAAAATAAATAAATAAATTACTTATTTATTTTATTACATGGCTTAATTAAATCCTCTATAAATAACAACTAATAACATATTGTAAAGGGATAGTTGTATAACGCTTTATAGATCTGAGAGGAGGAGGAGATCATCCTTCATTTGAAGATCAACATTGAATGATGAACGACATTTGTATCGAGGATAATCATGAAATGAATGAAATATGTAGTGGGGTCATCACCTCCATCACTAGAAGAAACATTATTCACCAATGATCAAATAGATAATCAAGGTATGACTCGTCATTTTTTGTATTTTTCATTTTTATTAATAGGTTAACCATGGATTTTATCTTCTTTTGATCTATTATAATTGTTCGTCGCATGTTCCCCATAATTTAATTGATTATATTTATATATTATAATATTTCTCTTCTTCCACATGTTGTCACCATTTTTATATAATTATTTTCCAATAACACTTGTCCAAAGTGGTTCAATTTGTTCTTATGTTTTCCCCTTTTTGTTCATCGTGTTTTTCATCGTTGGGAAACAGGGCCACTGATAAACTATGTCATGGTAGGTTTGAGTATGATCGAACCCCTAGATTTAGTATGATAGCATGAAAAATACATTGGTCGATGATTTTTGGACACATTGATGAATGATCAGGATTATTTCTTGTGAATATATCATATCAGTACTGCGAGTGTTGGTTCATGATTGAAGATGTAATCGAGGTGTGACAAGAATGAAAGATGATTAGAGGTGGTTCAAAATCTGATCGAGGATCCCCATTTTCCCAGTTTATGTAAGGTGATGATGTGCAATGCAACAGGATTGGTTCAGAGTGGAGGTCGCACATAATGCCTCATGGTGGTGGATGGTTGGCATAGACATGGTGATGGATGCTCAGCATGGACATGGCGGCAGCTCGAAGGAGCGAGGGCCACTTCCATATGTGGTGTGCGATTAAAGCTATATCTCATCTTGATTAATGGGGGTTTTATTATTATTATTATTATTATTATTATTATTATTATTAATTTTTTGTTATTATTATAATTACATGTGATAATAATGTAAAATTATTTTCATTGTTTTTAATAATCATAATATTGTTATTATTATTGTTATTGTTAATAATAATAAAATAAAATGAAAATAAAAAATATGGATCCATGGTTGGGAACCACTTGAGGCATTGTAGGATCGATTGTATGATAGATATGATACTAATTGTGGTATCAAAATAATGATGTAGATACTCAATATACAAGAGGGGTGAATTGTATATTTTAAAAAATATTTAAGGAAATTTTCTATAAACAAAATTCACAACACCTATAAGTTCTACTAACATGCTTGATTCTGGAAACGTGATTCCGAAAAAGAGATTTCGGAAATGTGGTTCCAGAAATGAAACTTAACAAAATTTAAAACAACAAAGATTCTACCTTAAAGCATATAGAATCCTATTTATCAGAGTACAAGTATAAGGAAGTATAAGATAGTTATACTTTCCTCAACAACCAAAATTACAGCGGAAAACAAACTTAAAAAAATATAAGTAACAAGTAGAGAAATATTTTAACCCAAAGTGTAGGGTATCCAACAAACTTGGATAAAGGTCCCTTGATTTATACTTTCAAGAAATTATGTCTTACCCAAACCTAGGTAATCCCTCAATCCTAAGATCAGTATCTATCTTTCTATCCCTACAAGCCCTCAATTTGTAAGGAAATCAATACCTATGACATCACAACCCAAACTCTCTAATTTTAAGGAAATCTCACCTTCGCATGAAGAAATTATGCACAAATCAAGTCTGAACAAGTTGTTCTCCCCAAAACAAGTTGTTCACAACATCCGCATGAAGCACTGAGAGTTTAAAGAGCCTCTCTCTCTAAAAATCACTTCAACAGCATGTAAGTAAGTTCTACCCAAGTAAAGGTTATAAGCTCGTTAAAATGAGATCCTATTTATAGGTATAACTTCAACGGTCGACTTCCTCCCCCAATGGTCATACATTCCCTTGAATTTTGGAGGGACCTGTATACGTGTCACTCAATTAATTATTAGTTAGTAACTTAAAGAAAGACATCATTTTATAACCAAAACATGAGTAAGAAAAAATATGGTTGCTTAACCAAATTCATCTTTCAGAATGTAATGAAAATAAAAGTTTGGAGTCTAAAAAAATAGAATTTGGAGTCTAATAAAAAATATCCTTCAGAATCTATAATAAAATAATATTCTATTTCTATTTCTCAAGAATTCAGAACCTAAATTCTATATAATTATGGAGTCTGAATTTCAAGGAAATTTGGAGTCTGAATTCAGTAGAACTCAGAGTTTGAACTTAAAAAGTTCAGCATCTGAATTCATTAGAATTCGGAGTCTTAAATTACAAAGTTTGGAGTCGAAATTCAGAGAACTCAGAGTCCGAACTTAGAAAGTTCGGATTCTGAATTCATAGAACTCGAATTCTGAACTTAGAAAGTTTAGAGTCTAAATTCAGAGAACTCGGAACTGGAATTCGGAAACTAAAAATAGAATACTCTATATCTAATTATTTATTGGATTCTGAGTTTTTAGATGTGAATCTGATTTTTATACTTAGAGATAAAATGAGTTAGGTTATGCAATGAAAAAATATGTAAGGATATATTTTTCTTGGGGAAGGAAAAGTTTCCTTATCAAGTGATATCTTAGGGAAAATGAAATTTTCCTTATGATTGGGTGTTTGAGATTTTCAGGGTGTTTGTGATTTTCGATGCATGAAAGAATGGAGAAGTCATAAAGAGAACTTATTGACTCGTTAATCTCCCCAAAACATATAGGAATGGAAAATTCATAAGAAAACCTTATTCACTCCACAATATCCCCCATTTTGGAAAGCACAAACATCCTTACAAAAAAGAGAAAAAGAGGGGAGAAAAACAATATAAGGACTTGTAAATAAAACTTATATCCCTTTACACATATGGGAAATGATGAATACGACTAACTCCCCCTTAGGATTTAGAAACACTAAGGATCGTATTCTTGATTTCTAGATTCATACTTAGCATTTTATTTCATATATAAATCTCCTTGTATGAGAACTCCCCCTTAGATGAACTCCCTCTTTCTTAGGGAAATTTCTTCTTTTTCTTTTCCTTCTTTTTCATTCCTTTATTTTTCATTCCTTTATCCCCCTTTTTTGGTTTTCAAAAATAATTAAAGGGAATGGAAAAGGAAATGTGGTACATAAAATATTAGTACAAGACAACCAAAAATATACGAAGAGCAACAAAAAATTCATTACGATTGGAAAATTTTTACAAGGGAAACAACAAAATGTCAGATTTAAACAAGGTTATACTTCCTTTTCCTTGTGAATCCTCTTATTCACTATTGTCTTAAGCTTCTTGATCTCCTTATGGTCTTCCTCTGCTCATTTGAGAATCTAATCATGATCCTTGGTTCTCTTCTCTAAGGCTTTGATCCTTTCTTCTTGATCCTTGAGAGATTCTGCCTGTGCCTTTAGAATTTCTTCTTTTTTGCCAAGATTATCTTCTATATCAATCATGATATCTCTTTATCTCTTCCAGCTTTGAGCAACTAAATATAATTTCCCATTAATATCTTTTACTTCTTGAATCCGAGAATTTTTTTCTAGGGTTAGCTTCTGCTCAAAACTTTTTGTTAGATCCTTGATCTTACTATCTTTGGTGTCAAAGACATCCTTGACACTCTCTTGAAATTAATCAAGAATATGCATATCTTCAACTATATTTCTTGACCAATAGGTCATCTTCTTGCATGACCTTTTGTGATATTCATAGGTAATAAGAAAAGATTTGAAGTCAGCCTCCAGTTTTATACACTTATCCATCACCATGGATACTGAATCTAATTTTTGATTCAATGTGTGTTGAAGCATTTGACATCTCGAGTCTATGCTTGGAAAAATTGGAATGGTCACAAAAAGATTCTTTAAAGACTGAACTATGAAATCGTATCCAAGGGAGGATGATTCTGAATATGAGACTTTACTTGGTGAGGGATCTTTCTCTATTTCAACTACCTTCCTCTTTGATAATCCACCAACTTCTATCTTCTTCACACCAGTTTTACTAGGTGTATCAACAACCACCTATTTTCTTTTTTCAGCTTTTGGAATGGGTTCCTCTTGGTAAGGAGATTCATAGCCACTATCAGACAACTGAACGATTTTTTCTTCATCTACTTATTCTTTCTCTACTCTTGCATCAGCTTCCTCTGGATAAATGATGTCTCTATTGATACTTTCTTCTTCAGATTTCTCATTTACTTCATCATCATCCTTTCCTTCAACCTTCCTAGGAGTAGAAATATTTTATGATTCAGCTTGAGAAGTTCATATTGAAATCTTTTCAGATGGACTTTCCTTTTCATGAAAATATTCTACTTGCTTAATGAGATCTTTAGTATCACCATTACCAGCTTCTTCTTCTTCTTCTTCTACTGCTCCTTCTACTACTTTTTCATGGTCTTCTTTCACTTGGACTTTTTCCAGAGTCACAAACTTTTTTCTCGGAGTCTCACGAAGTGGTTCTTGAAGAAATGACTCTAGTAATTGAATATTCTTAGAGGCTTTCTCAGCGGCCTTAAAAAGAGATTTCACCACCTCTGTTTCAGTCATCTTGTTTCTTTTCTTCTTTTCTCTTGCTTGCTTTTCCAGCTCATCAATAGCCTTCTCTTTCTGGGATTTTTCTTCAGCAGGATCCAAGCCAAACTATGGATCCCCTTCCTTTATATTTTTCTTATCTTCCCTCCACTTAGACACAACCTCATCTGGATAGGATTTTTGATTTTTAGGCTTTGGAGGTGTATATGGGGTTTCCTTAGCCTTTGGGGATTTTTCTTTCTCTTATACTTCCTTCAGCCTCCTCTTCTTTCCTACCTTCTTATAGGTCTCAGCCGCTTCTTGCTTCTTTGTAATAGCTTCTACCTCTTCCTCAGGCAAGTCATAAAATTCTTCAAATTCTTTAGAAAATACAACATTCAACCTTCTTAGGGTTTTATCACTTATCAGCATGACTTTTCAATTTCTTGTCTTATAACTACAAGGAATTTTTAAGGACTCTAACCACCGAACAATCATATTTGAGAGAATGGCTGCATACATGATAATCTTAGCCTTCAGATTTCCATTCTTTATATTCTCTATTGTAATCAGAATATGCTTGACCAAGTTAAGCTTCCTTAGATTCACCAAAAAATCCAGGATATATATGTCTCTCTTCTTCAAATTATCCTTATCCCCTTTTCTTGAAATGATAAATCCTTTCACCCACAACTCAAGGATCTGAAAATTTATAGATAGTTTAATGATCTTTGGAGTCTTTACATCTGAAAGTCTGAGGAAATCTATATCCTTCACCTTAAAAAAGATTCATTGGAAATTCGGTAGATTATGAGAGAAGAACTCAGCCTCTCCATCATATGGGACACCAATCAAGCTAGAAACATTAGTATAAGATAAATAATATTTCTTCCCATAGCACTTAAAGGAAAATTTGTCTCTGCCTTATTCCTTTAAAAATCTTGCTGACTCATAGAACTCAACCAACAGATCCAGATACACCGGATCTTGAGCTCCTGGTTTCAATACGGAACCACTCTCCCATCCATTCAACTTGATGTTCTTTGATATTATAGAATCATACTTAGTAAAGAAATTTGGATGTACCAAACTTTCTCTATAAATCTTCCAATCAGAAATCGGCTTGATAGTCGACGTATCTTTCAGAGATGAGACTTTGGTAGACAATCGGAGATAAAAAAACCTGAAAAGTTTGGAATGGACTTTTGTGGGAGGGCAGGGCTTCATCACGCATGATCTTGAGTTTCGATGTGGGAAGACCTTATAGGGTTCCTTTATATAGTCATTTGAGGTAACAGTTCAACTTCCATAATCAATCCAGTGGTTGGAAACCCGTCAGATCAGATATGGTGGTTTAAATGATTGGTGAAAGGAAATATAGGTAGGATCTGATCTTTTGAGGTTATTTTTAATAAAAACATTTGGATTTAAGAAAATGAGAATATGATAATTTAAAAATAGAGAGAAATGCCAGAAAGTAAAAGATGATTACAAAAACTTAAGAAAGGAAACATACCTTTCAGATTGCTAAGAAGGTTATTCGTAATGAGGAAAATACTTCTTTAAGAACTTTAGATTCCGAAAATTTTAATTACGAAAACTTTGACTATGAAAAACTTAATTACGTAAATTTTAAGTGAAAAAATCTTCATTACGAAAACCTCATTACAAAAATTTTAAGTACAAAAATCTTTATTAAGAAAATTTTAAGTAAAAAAATATTCATTATGAAAAATTCATTATGAAAAATTTTAAAGTATGAAAAAATTTAGATTATGAAAAAATTTAGACTACAAAAAAATTTAGACTACGAAAAAATTTAGACTACGAAAAATATTAGAAAACTAAAAAACACATGTACTCCCCCTATGAAAAGGAGTTCCTTAATATAAGAAGATTATTTCAACAGGAATTTAACATGGAATATTACCTTACAGTTATCATTTCTAACTTCTGTTTAATGTATACAAATCTATCAGAGGGTAATGATTTTGTGAAAATATCAGCAATTTGATCTTATGTTCTGATAACTTGAAGAATGATATCTCTTTTTTGTGTGTGATCCCTAAGAAAGTGATGCATAATAACTATACATTTTTCATGAGAGTGATGTGCAGGGTTTTTTCTTGGGGAAATGGAACTAGTATTATCACACAAAATTTGTGTTTTGGTAAAACTCATGTCATAGTCTGTGAGTGTGTGTTGTATCCACAACACCTGATCACAAAAACTTCCAGCTACTACATATTCAGATTTAGCAGTGGAAAGTGCTACTGAGTGTTTCTTTTTGCATGACCAAGAAAGTAATTAATCTCCTAAGAAATGACAAGTTCTGGATGTTCTTTTCCTATCCATTTTACATCCACCAAAATCAGCATCTGAAAAACTTTTTAGAATAAAATCATTTCCAGAAGTGTAAAAGAGTCATAAATCCATGGTTCCCTTTAAGTAGTGAAAAATCCTTTTCACTGCCTTTAACTGAGATTCCTTAGGATTGGATTGATATAATGCACATAAGTATACTAAAAACATTAAGTCTAGATGACTAGCTGTCAAGTAAAGTAAACATCCTATCATACCTCTAAAAGATGTTTGATCTACTGGTTTCCCAACTTCACCAAGATCAAGTGAATTTTAGGTACCAATGGAAGTACTTATACTCTTAGTGTTTTCATATCCATACTTTTTAAGAAGATATTTAATATAATTATTTTGGGATATATAGATTTCTTCTGGTTTTTGAGAAATTTTAAAACCAAGAAAAAATGTTAACTCACCCATCATACTCATTTCAAACTCAGATTTCATTAGATCTACAAAGGAATCAGTTAAAGATTGCTGAGTTGAACCAAATATAATGTCATCAACATAAATTTGAACAATCAAAACATTTTTCTTATCTTTATTTATAAAAAGGGTTAGATAAGCATTTGCATTAACATAATTATTTTGATGCAAAAATCATGCAAGTTTATCATACTAGGATCGAGGAGATTTCTTGATTCCTTACTAATATTTGGAAAGTTTAAAAACATGTTCAGGATGTTTTTTATCTTCAAAACCAAGAGCTTGTTCAAAAAAACATCCTCTTGAACATAACCATTAAGGAAAGCACATTTAACATCCATTTGAAAAATTTTTAAATTGAATAATGCTGAAAATGAAAGTAGAATACGAATAGACTCAATTCTAGCTACTGGAGGATATGTTTTTTCATAGTTTATTCCTTCTTGTTGATTATATCATTTAGCAAAAAATCTAGATTTATTTCTTACGATGATTTTATTTTCATCACATTTATTTCTGAAGACCCATTTTACTCCAATAATAGATGTTTCCTTAGGTCTTCCAATCAAAGTCTAGACTTTATTCATTTCAAATTCATTTAGCTCATCTTGCATGGCTTTTATCCAATCATCATCACCTAAAGCTTCATCAGTGATTTTTGGTTCTAATTGGGAAAGGAATGATAGATGTTCTACTTCATTCCTTAAGGAACTTATATCCCTTATAGGATGATTTAAATCACCAATGATTCTATCACTAGGGTGATCCTTAAGAAACAACTGATTTGTGTTTTGTAAAACTTTTTCATCAACATAGGGTAGGAATTCTTCTGGGGTGAATACTTTAGAAATATTTTCTTGAACATTTTCCTTATCATAAGGATCTTCTAAAAAATGTTGATAATCAGTTTTTGAAAACACATCGGAAGATGTAGGTTGAGGTTGTTTAAAAACAAAAGGATCAGTTTCATCAAATTTGACATGTACTGTGTCCTCAATAGTACTGGTGTTTTTATTGAAAACTCTATAAGCTTTAGAAGTTGTGGAGTAGCCTAAGAAAATTCCTTCATCAAATTTGGTGTGAATTTGTGTAGATTATCTTTGGTATTCAGTATGAATACTTTGCAACCAAAATCATTGAAGTAGGAAAGTCTAGGTTTTTTACCATTATATAACTCATAAGGGGTTTTATTAAGAAAAGTTCTAATAAAAACACAATTTATAGTATAACAAGAAGTACTTATAGCTTCAGCCCAAAAATGTTTAGCTATAGAATATTCACTCAACATGGTTCTTTTATCTCCTAAATAATTCTATTTCTTCTTTCAATAACACCATTTTGTTGAGGTGTTCTGTGTACTGAGAAGTAATGATTAATTCATTTTCTACTAAAAAAAGTTTCAAAATCAGAATTTTGAAATTCTCTTCCATGATCACAATGAATAGTTATCAAAGGAAGGTTTTTCTCATTTTTAACATGGTCTCTAAAAGTTTTTAAATAAGAAAAATCTTCAGATTTATTTTCTAGAAAATAGACCCATGTAAATCTAGTGTAATCATCAACTAAGACAAATACATAATATTTGACTCTAATGATTCTAGTTTATGTTGGACCAAAAAGAACCATATGTACTAACTATAATTCATTAGTGGTTGAGACTTCACCAAATTATTTAAAACTTGATTTATGTTTCTTTCCATATTGAGAAGGATCACAGACTTTTGAAGAATCAAATCTACGCTCTGCTTGATCCTTAACTAGTCTTTTCTTAGAAATTTTGCATAGGTTCCTAAGATTACAGTGTCTTAACCTTATATTCCATAACCAAGAATGATCTTCCATTACACTAAGGCAAGGTAGATCCTGGATCCTAAGGTCTTCTAAGTCTAGTGTGAAAACATTCTATTTCCTATTGGCAGAAAGAATAAACTCTTCTTTAGAATTTTGTACTAAGCATTTATCATTCCTAAAATTCACAAGGTAACCTTCATCACATAATTGAATTATGCTAATGAGGTTGTTCTTAAGACCTTTAACAAATAAAACATTTGAAATCAATGTTTTTTCAAGAATAACAATGTTATCTATACCACTAATTTCTCCCTTAGCATTATCTTCAAAAGTTATTTTTCCTCCTTTCATATTGATAATATTTTCAAAGAAGTTTTTGTTACCAGTCATATTTCAAGAACATCCATTATCCATGTACCAAGTATTGTTGTTGGTACATTATTTATTTTCTTGAAAATAAGAAAGTTACACTTTCGGAATCCAAAATTTCTTGGATCCGGAATTTTTGGACAACAAAATTTTGGGTATCCACATTTGTTTAGAAAAATAAGCTTTATGAAACCCAAGAGATTGAACATTATTCAAGGAATAATTTTTCTTCCAATGCCCACAACTTTGACACTTAGTACAAAAAGGGGCTCTTGATGGCATAAAATAGTGGTTTTTGAAAACAGGTTTTCTGTGAGTATATCCTACTCTAGAATAATTTCCTTGAGGTCTAATTTGAGAATAAATCTTGTCAAAATTTTATTTACTAGAAGAAAAGTTTTCACGAAGTTTCTTAAGGGTGTATATTCTGAATTTAAGTCTTATGAGTAAATTCCTATCCTCAGGAATTATTTCTTTAGATTTATATTTTTCTTCAAAAACATTTATTTTCTAAACAGCATTCGTAAGATCTTTAAAAAGTTTTTCTTTTTCAAAATTTACTTCCTCAAGGTCTTTAGAAATCTTTTCTAGAGGATTATCCTTATCCTCAAGATCTCTAGAGAGGTCTAAAATCTCTTTTTAAAGAACTTCTTCTCTAGTATTTTCCTTGTCTAATTTCTTAGAAATTTTACAATTTTTTTCTTCTAACAACTTGGAACTATAGATACTTATTCATAATAAGGTATTTCTTCATTATCTGAAGATGAATTATCTTCATTAGAAGTAATATCTTCTGAATAGTAATTCTTATCAAGAGATAAATTTGTTAAAGCTATGGCAGAGCGTACCTTGGCCATAAGACATGTATTTGAGAAATAAGTAGTAGTAATGAATCCAATATTTTTCTGTGCTGATTATTCATATTAAGAAGATTCACTTCCTGAAGAGTCTCCACAACTAGCACTCCAAGTATCGTTTGCTTTAAGACTTTTCTTTTTATTAGAACGATAGAAATTATTTTTTTTTCTCTCTGAATTCCATTCCTTCTTTTCCTTATTTTTTCAAATAGGGCAATCAGGTCTGATATGACTTATTATTCTACATTCAAAACAAGTAACTTCCCCATATTTCTTCCCTTTGTAGTCTCTATTCTTGAACTTATTTTGATAGTTCTTCAATGCTGCTATCTTTTTCATTCTTCGAGCAAGATTAGCTAATTCATTCTCTAACTTTTCTGTATCACTAGATTCTGACAGAATAGTAACTTTCTTTGACTTTGATTTGGTAACTCTTTCTGGAGTCTTGGATTTCATATGTTTAGAAGTAGTTGTAAAAGCAACTCCTCTATTCCCATTCTTCTTTTTAACATTATCATCATATCTCTTCATTCTAGTCTCGTGTTGAAGAAGAGTCACAAACAGCTCATCTAAGGAAATCTTGGTGACTTTCTTGTTCTAATCAATTGTTATCCTCTCTAACTCCCACTCATTTGGAATGATGTATATGATCTTATCTACAAGAGCCTCATCATCCAAACCATTTTCTCCCATAGACTGTAAGCTATTCACAATTTTCATGAGCCTTTTCTGAAATTTGCTTATGGGTTATCCATAAGGAAAGTTAAAGCCATGTTATTCAGATCTCAACATAGCTCTTCTTATCTCTATAACATTAGAGGTACAAAAACGTGTGACTTCAAGTTTCTTCCAGATACTATTTGAAGCTTCACATGAAGATATTTGACTGTAGATATTCCTAGTCATGGAACATAGCAATGTATTTCTGACTCTAAAATTTGCTTGATATTCTAATTTCTCCTGATTAGTAAAAGTTCTATATTTTTTATCAGGAATATTATAGTCTCCTATTAAAATCAGGTAGTTATCAACTCCAGTGTTAATAATGAAAGTCTTCATCCTATCTCTCTAGTACTCATAATCATTTCCATAAAAAATATGAGGTCTGGTAGGATTTATATTATCGATAGAACCAACATTTATTCCTTCCATCTTAAAGAAAATAATTCCACACAAAACTTGTTAGTAATAAAAGTTTGTAAATGAGGAAAAAATTTCCTAAGCAAGGAAAATATAGAGAAATATTTTAACCCAAACTTAAAACAATATAAGTAAAAAGTAGAGAAATATTTTAACCCAAATATTAGGGTATCCAACAACCTTGGATAAAGGTCCCTTGATTTATACTTTCAAGAAAGTTTGTCTTACCCAAACCCAGGTATGCCCTCAATATGAAAATAGATATATGTCTTTATATCCCCAAAAGTCCTCGATTTGTAAGGAAATTGGCACCTCTGACTTCACAACCCAAAGTCTCTAATTTTAAGGAAATCGCACCTCTGTACGAAGAAATTCTGCACAAAGAAATTCTGAACAATCTATTCACACCTGAAAAAGTTGTTCACAACATCCACATGAAGCACTAAGAGTTGAAAGAGCCTCTCTCTCTCTCTATGAAAAACACTTCAATATAATGTAAGTATGTTCTGCCCAATTATAAGTTCTGATCTCATTCAAATGAGCTTCTATTTATAGCTAAAACTTCAACGGTCGGCTTACTCTTCCAACAGTCATATGTTTCCTTGAATTTCAGAGGGACCTCTATAATTTTCACTCAAACAATGGTTAGTTAGTAACTAAAAGCATGACATCGTTTTATAACAAAAACATGAGTAAGAAAAAATATGGTTGCTTAACCAAATTCATATTTCAGAATGTATGGAAAATAAAATTTCAGAGTCTAACCAAAAATGGAATTTGGAGTCTAAGAAAAAAATATCCTTCGGAATCAATAATACAAGAATATTCAGATTCTGTTTCTTAGGAATTCAGAACCTTAATTATATAGAATTCTGGAGTCTAAATTTCAAGGAAATCCTGATTCTGAATTCAGTAGAACTCGGAGAATAAACTTACAAAGTTCGGCATCTAAATTCATTAGAATTTAGAGTCTGAACTTACAAAGTTCAGAGTCTGAATTCTGAGAACTCAGAGTCTAAACTCAGAAAGTTCAGAGTCTGAATTCAGAGAACTCAGAGTCTAAACTCAGAAAGTTCAGAGTCTAAATTCAGATAACTCGGAACTGGAATTCAAAACCTAAAAATAGAATACTCTATATATAAGTATTTATTAGATTCCGAGTTTTTTTATGTGAATCTGATTTTTATACTTAGATAGAAAATGTGTTAGGTTATGCAATGAAAAAATAGTTAAGGATAAGTTTTCCTTGGAGAAGGAAAAGTTTCCTTATAAATTGAAATCTTAAAGAAAATGAAATTTTCCTTATGATAGGGTGTTTTCGATTTTCAGGGTGTTTTTGATTTTCTAAACATGAAAGAATGGAGAAGTCATAAGGAGAACTTATTGACTCAACAATCTCCCCAAAGCATATAGTAATGGAAAATTCATAAGGAAACCATAATTACTCAACATGAATGTGGGAAGGAGTTATGTGAGAAAATTAAATGGGAATTAATATTATTATAATGAATTTTTAAATGAAGGAGAGGAGTTTATGTGAGCTGGTCTCCTTGGAGCATATGCAGAAAGTTAGAGGAGGGGGTTGAGCATAGATCCCATGTCCTTTTAAATAAAGATTAATAATATTATTATTATAAAATGATAATATTATTATTATTATCATGGAATAAAATAAATATTTTATCATCTTCATATGATATCTGATTCCAAAACTATCAGCAGTAGCATGACCCTATCACTAAGAATGTCATTTCAATACCATTTTTGAACACCTTTTTCAAGCTTTTGTCTCATGTCCATGAAGTTCCCAATGATAATAATAATAATATATTATTATTATTATTACAGAATCTCATATCTGACATAAATTTTTCAAATGGTGTAAGAATGAAAAACCCATCTTAGGAATTGTGATCCTGATATTGAGGTGGATGTTTTGAGACCAATATTGTGTGTTTAATTTAGATTCATGGAATGGGTGCATAAAAATTAATTCGAGCATGATGTGGTGAATTTGGTTTTCTTCATTGGGTTTTTAAATTGGGAATTTGAATATCGTATCCTAGGTGTTTTCCCATTAGGATAACAATGATGTGATATGTTTTTTCATTCATGGAGATTTGGAATGACATAATAGTGTTTTGATATATTTTCCATCAGAATAAGGATAATCCTCATGAATTCATCAACCTTTTGGTCAAGACACATTGCGTAGTTCCCTTACATGTCATATAGTACTATATATCTAGCAATCCATGTGTTGGTGAGGACATTTCCTTGAAGTGGAGCGGGTCCACATGATATGTGGACCTCTTACATATCATGTACTTATTGAGAACCTTATTCCTCTCTTATCACCTTCGTTTGGACTAGGATTTTGGCATGCATGTAGCCTACCATGAGACTTTCTTAGTGTGACACTTCTTTAGGTGGTGGTTGATGATGGAAGTGATCTTGTAGGATCATCATAGAGTGGTCAAGGATGGAAACCCCCAGTTGTATCAGGGTGTAGGTCCCCCATACCACATTATTTTATTTGAGTGGTACCCCCTAATATATTAGGGTGTGGGTTTTTTGGCTAAGGATTTGTACACCGTAGATGCATGAAGGCATGTTTCCTCTACCTATTGAGTGGTACCCCCTGGTGTAGCAGGGCACAGGTCCTCTATTTACTATCATAGTGGAACCCTTCTGTTGGGAATGGAATAGACCCTCAACCATTATAGTCAAACTCTCATAATGGGAAGGGAATGATTCAAATATCTACTATCAAAGAGGTACCTTCTTATTAGGTAATGAATGGGTCCTAATCTATTATAGTGACACCCTCCTGCTAGGTAGAGCATAAGTCCTCAACCATTAGAGATGCACCCTTCTGTTGGGTAGGTAATGATTCATCTATCTACTATCAAATTGGACCCCTACTACTGGACAGGGCATGGGTCATCGACCATTTTAGTGGAACCCTCTTGGTGGGAAAGGAATGAGTCTGATATCTACTATCAAAGAGGCACTCTCTTTCTGGGAAGGGTATGGGTTCTCAACCATTAGAGTGGAACCATTTTATTTGGTGGGCATGGGTATTCTATCTAAAATTAGAGTGGCATCCTCCTACTGCGTAGGTCATAGTCCTCGACCATTTGAGTATCACCATCATATTGGGATAGTGAATGGTCCCTCTAATGACTATCAAAATGACACCCTTCTGTGGAGTCAGTCCATGGTTCCTCTACCATCAAAGTGATACTCCCTTATCACAATAAGGTACAGGTCCTCTATACCTTGAAGATTGTTCTCCCTTTGTTGTGTGGAACAGTGGCAAGTCATGGGTCCTCCACATGTTTTGTAAATACCCAGACCCAGCCTTTTGGGTTCATCACATGAAAATGTTGCATATTTATATATATATATACATATATATATATATATAAGAAACTAAAAAAATAAACAAAATTCAATAAATTCTAGGAAATTTTATCTGTCTAGGTTTTGGATATTTAGATACATGTATTACAACTTAACAAATGGTATAAAATAAATTAAACAAAAAAATTTTGTGTGCGCTCCCTCCTCAAAGAAAATTATACTCAACCGGTGAAAATAAATTTTAAACATAGAATGAGCAATTATTTTTCCTAGTAAGGGGATTTTATAAAAGTAAAATAAAATTAATTTGGTAAAATACCCTTATAAAATATTATAATGATTTAAAACTAATTATACTTTAAAAATGATTTTAAAAAATCTAGTGATTTTTGGAAAACATTAAGCAATATTTTCAAAACAAAACCATGCGGTCACTTGAAATATTGAAGGTTTTATGGGCCTACCCACTTTCTTGAGGGGTGGGTTTACTCCCCACTCCCTATCATGTTTTGATTGTTCAATTTAAAATTTATAAAACATTTTGAGCATTCTATATATATATATATACATTTTTTACCATATTTATTAATTTAAAAACAGTTCAATACATTAAATACACATACACACTTATTCACATATATATAAATATATAGATTTATAAATATAATCCTTCATTATAAATCACTTGTTATACTTGATAAAACAAAATATCTTAATACTTGTAATTTTCACATTTACATGAAAGTATAATTAACATCCGCGTACTTAATATTTCATTCATAATCTAATAAAAACCATTTTTTTATGTAGTTACGATAAATGAAAAAGTTTATTCTTCTTACATGTATATAAAAATATATGCACATATACTAATGTATGAAATGTCATGATGTATCAATGATGTATGGCCATAATCATTATTTATAAATGACATGCATATGACATGATTCCATTTCATAAAATTTTGGAATTATTAACCATTATAATACTCATCAATAAAATATTTATGAATTATAAACGCGAATCTAGAATTTAAATGAGCATGACCATTGAATAAAACATACATATAACTTATAAATATAATACTTTCATAATTTTTAAATAATAGTGGGATAATTCTTAAATATGTGAAAAAATAAAATTAAAATTTACACACACATATATATATAATCATGTATTTTAAAAAAAACCTGAGTTTTCCCATAATAATCACCTATATATATATATTATGTGTAATTTATAATACACCTAATCGAATAATAAATTTTTATTTAAACAAAATTTCAATAAAAATAATCCTTGCAACAGAATCATGAATTCAAATTAGAACATAAAATTGAATGGTACATATCCTCTACAAAACCATATATTATTAATTGAATATAGAAAAAAATATCCATTACAGTAGATTTATCATGAATTCTAAAATAAAACATAATTTTGATAAATGAAAATATCTTAAGAAATATAATTTCCAAAATAAAATCATTGTAATAAAATTTTTCAAAACAAATTCAAATTTAAATATATTTTTTTTGAAAATAAATATAATCCCTTTCTAATAAAGAAATTAAGATCCATAAATTGAAAATAAGTAATTATAAAATCACCATTAAAAAATACTATTATAATATACCTTACAAGTGAAACTATTTTTTGTATAGATAATTTAAAATGAATAATATAATTTCAAGTAGAATTTTCTCTAACTAAAGATTATTTAAAATAAAATAGAATAATTTTGAGAAAATAAATAAAATTTTAAGAAGAATAAAAACACTCAAAATTCATAAATTTGAAATTTATAAATAAAAAAATAAAATCAATCCATTACATGATTTTTAAGATTCATTATATTAAGATGCCACCTTCTCTTATTCCTCATTTCTGATATTTTAAAACAATTAGTTTATTCATGAAGAGTTACTTTTATAGTCATTCACATCACTGTGTCCAAAAAATGATGAAATATATATATGTATTATATTAATTGGTCATAGGAAGAAATTGATTAAAAAAATATGTTGTGTAGACTGATAGATTTCCAAAAAAATCTGAGAAAGATTCGATTTAAAAAAATAGAAAATAAATGAAATGCATTGACAGATTCATCTAATAAATTTTAAAATATTAAATTTGATTATACCACTATAAGGACATCAGAAAAAACCAAAACCAAAAATCATATGTTCCTAGCCAAAAATAACATCAATATTCAACAAAGGAATACAGTAGGATCAATATGAAAATAATAAATAGTCGGGCTGACAGTGATCGAGGTAGAAAAAATAACAGACCAATAGATGATGACAGAGATTGATGAGCATCAATTCAAAAAAGATTCAGATACCTAAAAACGAATGAATACCTACCTTGAATAGAATTAAAGATGAAGAACAAGTTATCCTTCCTTGAAAGTAACCCAAACCCTAAAAGGGTCAGATCCCCTTCACTAGTGCTCAGTCATATTCTTTATTTGTTGTCAATACCTCGAATCAAACACTCCTACCAGCGGTCAATCTTCCTCAGACAAGACCCCTGGTGCTTGACCCATCGCTCTCGGCTCAATTTCCACTCCCTCAGAAGCAGTCAACTTCTCCTTTAGTGGCTTGAGCCCACAATGCTTGACACCATGGGGAAAGGAATCCCTAAAACCTCATTTTCTCCTTACCCAAAAATGATCGATTCCAACCCTCTAACCTAAACACATTTTTTTAGTTTTTTATTCTCCTTTTTTAATCGTTTCATTCACATTTTTTTATATATAAATTTAGTTTTCATGATAATTTAATTATCATAAATATATATATATATATATACAAATTTTAATAGAATAATTTATAATTATAATTTAGTATTTTTATTATATTTATAAAATAATAAAAATTCAGAATTTTGTAAAAATAATTAAAAATAATTATAAAATATAGTACATTAAAAATAATAATAATTTTCATTTAAACAAAAATGTTTCACCATTAATTATTATTATTATTATTATCAGTGCCTATAAAATTGTAATAAAAATTATGATTGTCACATTTATAGAAAAATGCCTCAGATGTTGTGGTAAATGTTTCATTATAATTAGTATCTTGGATATATTCATTTTATATATGTTATATTTAAAAACATTGTTCTTTAAATAATAATTTACTTTCAAACATATAAAGTTTTTCATATATTATATATTTTACAAAAATAATTAGATATTTATATTAAAATTTTATGAAATAGTATTAAATAAAAAAACAAATCTTACTTCTTAAAACTAATATTATAATGTAATATTTAGAAAATGTAAGTTTTTCATAAAATATAAAATAAAATTATCTATAATAAAATTACTATTCAAAGTAATATTAAGTATTATAATTTTCAATTAACATATAATAATATTTTATTTTGATAAATTAAAATTCTTAATTTAAATTATTATATTCACAAAAAAGTTTATTAAAAAATATAAAACTAATTACTAGATATTTTAATCTTTCTGGGATATTAAATTCTCCCCCGTTATAAGAATTTTTCACTTACAATTTTTTCGTCGAACTCATGAAAATTATGAATTTTCACCCTTAAAATTAAGAAGTATTACAACTACTAAAATTTTTATACTCTTTCACTTAGATAACAACATCTAATCTCTAATTTTGTCTAGATCATTTCTCTAATACCAACTGTAAAGACCTGAACTCGCACTTCTGGGTTTAACACAAGAAAATGATGTGTATTTTTTATATATATAAATGAAACTGAACAAATACACAACATTTAATACTTTTTGAGAACATTTACCGATCTAGGCTTTTGAGAATTAGACGCATTCCTTACAACATAAAAAAACGTTATAAAATAAATTAAAAAACATTTTGTGTGCTCCTCCTAAATGAAATTATAATCAAGCTATAAAAATAAATTTTAAACATAGGGTGAGAAATTAGTTTCCCCATAAAGGGGATTTCTAAATTTAAAATGAAAGATACTATTTCAAAATATCCTTATAACATATTATAATATAATGAAATTAATTATACTTTGAAATTGATTTAAAAGTAATCCAATGATCTTTTGGAAAACACTAGGAACGAATTTGAAAAAAGAACCATATGGTCACTTTAACCGTTGAATGATGTCTGGGTCTAACCACTTTATTGAGGGATGGGTTGACTCCCCACTCCCTATAATTTTTACCATGTTCAACTTCCAATTTTATAAAAACATTTTGAGCATGCCATATATATATACACACATTTTTCACTGATGTTTTTTATTTAAAAACATGTCAATGAATTTTATACACATATACACTTATTGACATATATATAAATATATAAATATAATACTTCATTGGAAATAACCTTTTAGACTTGGTAAATTAAAATATCTTGATACTAAGTATTTCATATTTACACGGACGGTTAATTAATAACCATGTACTTAAAATTTCATTCATAATCTCATAGAAATCCATTTTTTAGGTAGATTTGATAAATCAAAAAGTTTATTTTACTTACATGTATATACATATACATGTATATGTACAAATGTATTAAATGTCATTTCTAATCAGTGATGTATGTCTATAATATTGATTTATGAATGACATGCATATTGCATGATTCTATTCCATAAAATTTTAGAATTCATAACCTTTAAAATAATCTTCAATAATTTATTTATGAATAGTTATAAAGGTGAAACTAGAAGTGAAATGAAGTTTTTGAATAAAACATACATATGACTTATAAATATAATACATTCAAAATTTTAAAAAAATAATGTAATAATGCTTAAATATGCGACAAACAAAAGCATAAAATTTACTTATATATATATAATCATGAATTTTTATAAAAAAATAACCTGAAGCTTCCCATAATAATCATATATATATAAGTCATGGAACTCATAATACACTTAATAGTATAATAAATTCATTTTTAAACAAAATTTCGATAAAAAAATCCTTGCAATAGAATCATGAATTCAAATTAGAGCATAAGATTTAATGGTACATATCCTCTACAAAACAATATATTATAAATTTAATAATAAAAAATATATGTTACAGTATATTTGACATGAATTATAAAATAAAACATAATTATGATAAATGACAATCTATTAAGAAATATAATTTCTAAAATAAAATCATTAGAATTAAATTTTTCAAAATAAAATCACAATTAAAAATAATTTTTGATGAAAATAAATATAACACCTTCCTAATTTGGAAATTGAGAACCACAAATTGAAAATAAATAATTATTAAATCACCATTACTAAAAAATATCATTATAATATACCTTAAAAGTTAACAATATTTCATATATAGAATCTAAAAATTAAGAATATAATTCCAAGAAGAATTTTCCCTTACTGAGGGTTATATAAAATAATGTAACACAATTCTGAGCAAATAAATTAATTTTTAAAAAGAGTAAAAAATGTATAAATTAATAAATTAGAAAGATTTTAATAAAAAATAAAATCAATTTCTAACTTGATTTTTAAAATTCATTATATGAATAAGATTCCTTCTCTTATTCATCATTGCTCATGTTTGAAAACCGTTAGTTTTAGTCATGAAGAATGGATTTTGTAGCCATTCACATCATTGTGTCTGAACAATGATGAATAATATATATGTATTATATTAATTGGTCTTAGGAAGAAATAGATTAAAAAAATATATTTGGTGAATATTGATGGATTTCCAAGCAAGTTGAGATAGATTCAATTTTAAAAATTAGTAATGAAAAACAATACATTGACATATTCATCAATAAAATGTTGACAGATTAAATTTGATAATTGCACTATAGGGACATCTGAAATGACCAAAACCAAACATATTATATTCATAGCCCAAAATTAAACAAGTATTAAACAAAGGAAAATAATAATATCAATAGGTAAATGATAAATAGTCAGATTAATAGTGACTGAGGTTGAAAACTAAAAAGTCCAATAGAAGAAGATGAAGAATGATGAGCATCAATCCAAAAAAGATTCAGATACCTAAAAAGGAAACCAAACCTACCTCACATAGTTTTGAAGATGAATAATAGGTTCACCTTCCTTCCTAGAAACCAAACCCCTAATTGGATCAAATCACTTTTTTGGTGCTTGGTCCTCTTCCTCATCTGTGGTTTAGACCTCAAATCGTACACTCCAACCAGCAGCCAATTTCTCTCAGATGAAACCCCCGGTACTCAACCTGTCACTCTCAGCTTGATATCCTCTCCCTAAAATATTCTTTACTTCTCCTTTGGTGGCTCAATCCCACACTTCTTAACACCCCAATGAAAAGAATCCCAAACCCGTAATTTCACACTTACCTAAAAGGGTTGATGCCTCATCTCTAACCTAAACCTGTTTATTTTATTCTCTTTTTTTCATCATTTTTTTTCATTTATATATATATATATATATATATATATTATAATAATTTAATTATCATAATAGATATATAACCAAATTTTAATATAATATTTTTATAATAATAATATAGTGTTTTAAATATATTTACAAAATAATAATAATCCCAAATTTTCTAAATAAAATTCTACAATTAATATAAAATATATTACCTTAAAAATAATAATAATTTAATTTTAAGTCAATTTTTTTACCATTAATTTTTATTATTATTATTATTATCATTACGTTTAAAAAGATAATACCACTTATGGTTATCACATTTATAAAAAAATATGTCAAATTTTATGGTAAACTTTTCATTATAATTAGTATATATGATATATTCATTTTATATATGTTATATTTTAAAAACAATATTCTTTAAATAATCAATTTAATTTTCAAACATATAATCTTATTAAAATCTTATATATTTTACAAAAATAATCAGATATTTATATTAAAATAGTATAGAACATTATTAAATAAAAAAATAAACTCTTATTTCTTGAAACTAATATTATAAAATATGATTAAAAACTATAAATTCATCATAAATTCAAAAATATAATAATTTATAATAAATATATTTTACAAAGTAATATTAATTATTATAATTTTAAATTAACTTATAGTAATATTTCATTTTGATTAATTAACATACATAATCTCAATTATTATTTTCATAACATAGTTTATTTAAAATTATAAAAAATAAGTTACTAAATATTTTAATCATTCTCGGATGTTACATGGTTACTTATTTTTAGACATGCGAGATTTTGGGCATTAGAGATAGTCTATTTTTTTGATTTTTTGGTAGAATCATTATTATTAGTTGGGCTATGGAGATAGACATCCCTTTTCTCTCTCGTTTGGGATTCTTATTGAGCATATCTGGGTTTTTCGTTATGGTTATTGTCTCATATACCAATTGGCATACCTTCATTGTGATGAGATTTCTACTTTTATCATGTCTTCTATCACTCCCTCTTCATTTTTTAAGGATTCCTAATAGATATGTATATACTCACCCCTGTATGATATTTTATCACACGTGTCGTGTATTATGAAGACAACGTGAAGGTCAGTGGAAAAATTGGCAGAGCTTAGGGATACTTGGGTGAATTTAACTGTGTATAGTGGTTAGGGATTAGAGATTAGGAGTTGGGCTATCTCAGCTTTCTTTATTTTCTAGTTTTCATCTTTTTTGGATGTCTTTTATAGTTGGACTTGTATTTTCTCACTTTACATTCCAGATTACATTGTCAAACCCTTTTTTATTTTTTAGAGGTTATTACATGCATGACTTTTATTCTATATGTTACTGCCTTTTATTATTATTCATGTTCACTTATACATATAGATGGTTGGGAGAATATATAATGGTACATTATGAAAAGGACTCTCATTTTAGTTATGACTTTCAGAACATGTCGCCATCCCCTGGACTATAACAGTATGCTTGGGGTATTTGTGGCTTGGACTTCTGCTGGTCATGCCGACCCTGGTGCATTAGGTCATGAAACGAAACTTAGTTTACATGATATATATTCTTCTTGTGTGTTATTGTATTGATGATATAGGACTCAACTTCTTTTTGGGTCAACATCTTGTACTATGTTTTCATGTTAAAAATATTAGTGGAATTATATTTGATAGAACCCCTATATGTTTACACTTAAGATAGTATATCATGTTGGACTATGGTGGGATGAACCTAGGAGATAAGGATGATGTTGATTTTTTATGTACAGACAGTGTAGTAAACATTGGTAAGTCATTGTTGGGGTTTTATATTCTTCGTAAAGAAACTTTTTTGAGTGTTTGTTATATGGGTTCCATTAGTTGAGGTGTTGACTACAAACCATATGGAGTTATCCATATATCAACTAGTGGCATTCAATTTAACTAAACTATGTATTTATGGTCCCTTGATATGTATTATCTTGACTGTTACCATCATGGGATATCCAGAGATTTAAATAGATGAAATTTTGGGAGTTAGAACTCATAATGAGACCATGTTTTTGGTTATGTGGTCGTACCTGTGGTCTTAGATATGGAAATATGATTACTACTGAGTTGGTTCCACATGCTTCATGTGGGTAATACTAGTGACGATATTCCATGTAAAGGGATAATCAAGGTTATTAGTACCTTAGGGGTATTTTTTTTAACAAAATTACCCAATGCATATGAATAAATTTTAAAGGTCTTGTGAGTTTCCATGAAAACATGAAGTATATATCACCTTGGGTGCTACCCCTCATGATAAAATGTTTGCTTATAGAGTTAAATGAAACTAGTGACATTGAGGATATGATTAGTTCATTCTTGGATTGTTAGTTCCGGATGTGATTCTCATTGGATGGTGACTGAAGATCCTAGGTGTTTGCACCCAGGAAAGATACAACATATGTGGATACTCAATGATTTTAAATTAATAGCTATGTTATCAGTGATGTGTGGTGAATATTCCCAATAAATTAGTGTTGATTGTGAATAGAATCATCAAGGATTCTTCTGGAATGATATAAATTGAATGCATGGGAGAATGGTTAGTGTTTAGTCAGATGAGAGAATGTTGTTGAGACATGACTCACATGAGTTTGATTAGGGGTTGCATGATTAGGTTCTATGAGAGAATACAACCATTGGGTTCGATGAGAATGAACAAGATACTGAATGAGGACAATGAGTGTTCATTTAGTAGTGTTTTTCATGGAATTCAAGTATGAATAGATGGTCACATTTATTAATCATGTTTAGTGATGAACTAGTCATAGAATAGGAAGACTGATGCATACATTGAAATGGGATGATAAGGATACCCCAATGGTGGGGGAATCGATATAGTCATGATTGGATAACCCAATTGTGGGAAGGGACATGGAAGGTTGAAAAGATGACCATATGATGGTTTTAATGACTCTTAAATACTGATATGTAATGGAATAGAGAGTATAAAGTTCCATTAAAAAATCATGATGTTTGATTCATGTGTTTTTTTGGATGGGTACCATATATGGGCATAAAAATTAGAGCATAGTTTGTACGATTCAAGAGTGTTTCAGATCAGTGGTGTTTTAGTTTGCAGTTTAGAACCATGTGAGTGGTGTTAGTGGTTGGTTAATCAATCATAAAGAAAAATTAATTTGAATTTTATTCAGATTTTAGTAAAGAAGTTAGATCAATTTAACCATTCCTCTGATAATTACGACATCATGAACAATGTCTTCATGGAGTATCACTTTTTTAGGATATTTATCTTTATAAGAATTTAGATTGAAGATTACCAACTGATGTTTCAATGTCAAAATAAATGAGGTGGGTTGGAACTACATTATTCTAGTCATATAGGGTATGGAAGAGATGTTTTAGGATCAATCTGGACCTACTAGGAATGGTCAGCATGTTTAGGTTTCAATTGGTTAGTAGATACTCATTCCTTCATTTTGGAATCAGGAATTAGGTTTTAGTATTTTATTTTGACCAAGTTTTGTTTCATATTTTATGGGCTAAATCATGTAAAAATGTTTCTTTCTAGGTTTCATAGGGTCAAACGCAATATATTTTCATGTATTAGTGGGTGAATCATGTGATGAAGTTCTTCATGACATGTTTTAGGGGATGAAGCCCAGTTTCACCAAAAGTTTTAAGGCATGAAACATGTGATGGAATGTATTGAAGGTTCCTTTTGGGTGAAAATGATTTTAAATCAATGGAAGCTGGTGTAATGGTTCAGGGTATGAGTGGGGACCTACACATGGGTTCATTGTTAGAGACATTGGGTTGGATGTAGGAGTTTCTATTTTTGGATCATTTGTGTAACGACTTGGTATTTTGGGAAAAATCATCCAGAGGAGTTATAAATAGTGTTATTTCTTGAGTTTGGTCATGGATAGTGGGGAACCATGATAGGAATGTCTTATAGAACGTGGTTAGAGGTCCCGCGTATTGTTGGAAAGGTATTTTTTATAGGATATTCCTAGTGTGTATGACACCATGGTTTTGGAATCGACCAAGTAAAATGGAATGTTATAGTGGATGTACCATGAGATTTAAGGAATGATAATAGTAGACATTGTAGAATAACAAAAGAGATGGTTGTGGAATGAATCATCACATTATTTGAGTGGGAGAAGATAATTTGTCTTAGCAATTTGTTTTTAGTATACCTTTTTGGTTGGTTATGTGAAATGGAAGGTATTTTCATGTTTGAAGAAGGAACGTGGAAAATTATCAATGATTAGAAGTCTTAGAATGTTGAGGGATAAGGTTTGTAAATTTTCAAAGATTCTCAAGTATGAGAATAATTATGGTGGGGA
Organism: Viscum album; assembly: GCA_963277665.1. Classification (NCBI taxonomy): domain Eukaryota; kingdom Viridiplantae; phylum Streptophyta; class Magnoliopsida; order Santalales; family Viscaceae; genus Viscum; species Viscum album. The sequence goes on from OY728153.1 coordinate 1,661,709,946, forward strand.
GATTATGATGACCTAAGTTGTTATGGGTTGTAAATTCCTAGGGAAATTTGACATTTCCATTTAGTGAGTAGTTCATTTTCAGCTCTAAAGCTCGAGTTTGTAATCAAGGGCTTTGATTGACTCTAAAGGATATTCTTAAGGATAGAGATATTAGGTGGACTGAGAATGAGAATAGGTGAATCTGAAAGGGTTATTGAAGTAGCTTGGAACTGGATGATGGATTCATATGGTGGTAAATTTTTTCACACTGTGAATTATTGGGGTCGGGCCTTAGAGGAGTTTAGAAAAAATTCTAATGATGTGAAACCATGTTTCATGACATGAATTACTAATAATAAATGTTTATAGTGTTTTAAATTGAAGTTCTAAATTATTAACCCCATCATTTCATTCCCTTGAATCACATAAATGATCTTGTATGAGGATGTAATGTTTTCCCCTCCATGATCTCCTCTAAATTTGTTTCCTTGCTGATTAAAGCATCATTTTTTTGATGGATTCATCTGGGTAATTATTAGTCCTTATGATCCCTTGATTTAACTAATTCTATTTGATATATCCATTATTTATATATATTTTTCTTGATTATAATTACAGAATAGGATGGAAATTCCACCAGATCATAGTGGAATTTCCATCATATTCTATAATTGGAATCAATAAAAATATATATAGATGAAGGAGATATCAAATTTTCCAAGAATGATGGAAATTTTGATTAGTATGGATAGAGGATATTCTATGATGAAAAACATGTTTCATTTATAGAGATTTTTTTAAGGTTCATCTCTTAGTTTTTTCATCTATGATTTTTATTTGAATTAATTTCAACCTACCATCATATAAATGGATTAAATTGAATGTTTTTTATTCCTTAGATTTGGGAGTGTTCCTGGTGTGACTAAACTACATTAGATGGTGTTTTAGAAAAGGTTAGTATCTCAAATTAATTTTCCTAGAAATTTTAATTTAATTAAATTAAATTATAATTTTAATTGTTTTATTGTGATTGTGATTTGGAATGGGTTGATTTCAGAAGAGGGTTGTAGACCTTCTATGTGTGGTTGGTCATGCTTGTTTCTAGGTGGTGATACCTATTGAGACATTAAGCTTGTATTCCATTAACCATTACTTTTAATTTTTCTTGAAATGATTTAATTAATTATAATTTATTATAATTTATCACATTGGAATCCTTAGTAATGATTTTGGAACTCCTGATGATTGACAAAGGCGGAATAGACCTAGACAAACTTGAAAAAAGTTGCATGTATTTTCATATATATGAGTTGACTCTATATTGAGGTATGTGGTCCCACATCCTCTACCCTAGGGTATTATTCATAGTTTTTTGGTGTCTGTTATGAGGTTCTCCACTTTTTATGAACAAACTTATATTCATAATTGTGTTTTGAAATACATGTAATGATTAATTGGTTTGTTGAAATCAATATCATAACTAATTAATGGAACTATTCATAAATAACTAAATAAAGTTCCATGTTTCATGATGTACCCTTGTGAATTGTCTTAATAGAGGTTGTTAATGGTCAATGATTGATCAGTAAAGATAACATTAGATTACAATACCCCATAGGTGTGTGATTTTGTTATGCGAGACCATGTATGATGTTTGATCGTATGTGTGTGCATATGTATCCTATGAGACAATGTTTTATGTTTGATCACATATGTGTGAATGTGTTTCCCATTAGACCATTTTTTATGATTGATCACATGTATGTGTGTGTGGCCTATGAGGACATTATTTACATTTGATCACAAGTGTGTTCATTGGTGACCCATGAGACCATGTTTTATGTATTCCCACTATTTTATTTATATGTTTACTAAAACACATGATTTTTCATTGATATATTATTAATTATATGTGTATTAGTTCATTTCATGTATAAGTTATACTTTATTTTTTAATTTAATAGGTTTACATAACAAACATAGTTGACTTGTTATAGGGGCGCCAAGGATGACATGACTCACTATTTAAATCCTTATATAGGATAGTTATATCTTTAGCTTGGACTACAAGGTGAAATTCCACATCACATTTAAAAGAGTTTACATATATGTTGATGTGATCTACTGATGAGTAACATCCTTTCATAATTGAGAGATTCCATTATAATAGTGTTCCAACTATGTGTACCATTATAGGAGAGTAGGTAGCCATGATTCCTATGGAATAATTTCTAGAAAAGGTGGTTTTGAATTGTTTCTGAAGGGTGGATAGAGTATTTTTATTTAAATGGGGAATATATTTATTATTTAAAGGAGTAACGTGAAGTTAATTATTAAAGGAATAATTTCATTTTCCTTTAAATGTGTGGTGAGGTTGTATAGAAATATCTAAGTCATGTGATTACTATTTTTGACATTATTCTAGCATGGAACCAAAGTAGGTACGGCTAGGTTATGTGGTATCTTAGTTAGTACATGAAAACTTTGAATATGGTTTATTTTTTCTTTCATATGCATTGATGATTATTTTCATGCTTTCTCCATTCATTTATTTCCCATATAATTTATGCTAAGATTGTCACATACATGTACATTGTATTTTACCATTTAGATAATGGACAGTGCTAGTGGGGCCCAGTTAAGTTCTAATCACAACCTTCTCGGGTATCCATGGCACATGGGTACCTTAGTATCTCTAACTAATTGTAGGTATAGGTTGGTCTAATACTCACGTTTGATCATTGGATGTAATAAGTCACTATGAGTTTTAATACTAGGATGTGGTTTGGCATGGAGTTGGGTACTGAGCCTCTTTTTTCTTTTATTCATTTACTATCTTGTATATATGATCAGAGCAAAGGGAAACCAGTGTCCACATATTCAGACCTTACAAATTGAGTCATTTATTTCCGTATTCATATTGGCTTCTGTCTAATCTAGTTTTTATTATTTCACATTTGATTATTTATTTATTATTGTGTACTCTGATTTAGGTTATAGTCTCCCCATGATTTCACTTATACCCTCACTTCTATTCGGCATCCTCTGGAATATAGGGAGGCACACCTATAGTCATGTGGAACCTTCTCGGACCCAATTATTCAGGTTGGGTTGTTATACTAGTAACATTCATAGCAATGTATTCATGTAGTTTACTAAATAATCTATAATATTTTGGTAGTTTATCAATTCCTATTAATATTGAATCATATAAATTTTAATTAAAAATAGTTTTTATATGAGCATTAGAGGGACTAATATAGGAAGGCAAGTAATGTTTTTCAATTTACTCAAGGTAAATTTAGGTTTAAGTAAAAAACTAAAAAAATACATCTTGAAAAGTAATGGAATTAAAATTTATTATCCTATATCTGTAACGCCCCGACCCCAGCTACCTAGAGTCGGTGCATTACTTCGTAACATTGGCATGATCACAAAAGATCAAGTCTCGAAAGACCGATTAGTTTAGTAGCCTTGGAAACACTAGATACATTCGTAAACATTACATTACATCATAAAGTGAAAAACTACAATAACAAAGTCTCCATAGACCACACTCATATCCTCTTTTGACAATCCCTGCAGGTCATTCATAAAATACTTCTTCACATCCTGGAAAATATTAAAACATTGAAAGGGGTGAGCTCAGATGCTCAGTAAGGATAACAATATAGCGGAAGCTTTCATAAATAAACATCAACATTTAAGGCAATGTATAACTAAAACAAAAGCCTTTTAAACATGAACTTCAACATAATATGGCAAAAGTAAAATGAAATAATGCCATTACTTACTCACATGGATATTCTACTAGACGAATAATCACATGAAATATCAATAACAACTTTCATAATGAGCGAATGTATAATGCCAGACATTCTGAAACATTTTGTCAAGGCCTCGGCCAAGACGTCTAAAATGATTAAGGCCTCGGCCAAAACCATAAATCAAATTGGGAAAGGGCCTCGGCCAATTCCACGTCTAGTTGTCTCATGAGACCTACCGATGCATCGAGGAGCTATAGTGGGCTCCACCCGTCACTTATTAAGTCCAATACATTCCTCATATGATTAGGTTTAAACATAACATAAATATTCATATTAAAACTAGCATACGAAACGTCAACAATTTCTCCATAAACTATGGATGGTATAAAAATAACACATCCACAGTCAAATATTTCACAAAATGTTCAATGGGAGTTTTGTATCATAAATCAATTTCAATTAAACTTAAAACCCATCAAAGGATGTTGACATGGATGAAATCAAAGCTATTTGAGAGAAATATATCTCTTTTTGGAAATCATTTAAAAGTCCCATAATTATAAAATAATACATTTACTTTGAAAATATTCTTATAAGCTTGTAAGGGAAGCTTCGACGAAGTTATAATGGCGGAAAATAGCCGCACCCGCCGTATAAGTTAAAAAAACATTCTTACCTTAAATTTGTCAAAAAGGCCAAAAAGTACATTGTTTGGAAAACGACGGTAAGATTCCTTTCAAAAACGTATAAGGGTATAAATTACTTTAACCCATTTTCTATTTAATAGTAAAAATGTTTTGAAAGACATTTTTAAGTAACATGGATGTGGATGATAACGAGGTCCAAGTGGATATTTACGTAATAACAACCTTGGATAATGAAGAGGTTGTAAAGTAAACCCTTACCTTGTAATTTTCCTTGGTTGGGGTAGGTTAACCTCCTGTATAATGGTGAAATAATTGTTATTAAATTATACAAGAATCATATACATTCATATGATATCATATATAATATCTTAGATTTATCGTTGTTTCCGGTGTTAACTTACTCGTTTTCTTTTATATGTTTTGTTACGTAAGTCGTGTTTTTCGTGGATAGGTTGTATCTTATTCATATCCAGAATGATATCATGTCCTTAAACATTATTTTTAAATCATCAAATGATAATTATACATGAATGGATACGACGGAGAATGAATCTCATCGCGTTCGTGGAGACGGTAGTCCGTACGTACGCACGAGCGACAATATCATTATTTTGATATTAAAATAATATATAATTGGATAGTATATCTTATATACAGAATCATTATCATGTTATATTTATTATTTACATGAATTACATATCATTATTATACCCATCTAAATAATAATATATTGAATAACAATTACACCACGACGTGGAGACGGTAAGCCGTACGTACGCACGTATGGTGACATGTCATTCAAATGATGGGTAGAATGCTGAATATGGTTGTTCCATATTTATAATAACATCACAGTATATATAAGATACTGGATTTATAATTTTATAATTTAAATAATAAACAAAGAGGGAGTGGAAGAAGAAAGAAACTTGAAAGAGGGTGATGAAAATGTTACCTCTTCTTCGGGTTCTTCTTTTGATTTGATCAAAAGGACTCCTTAGGATGGCTTTCTGACTAAAGTAAAGATTCTAGGATTAAGGGAGAGAAGTGGGGAGAGTATTTGGGCAGAGTTTGGCCAAACCAAAAGGCTTGAAAGTGTGAATAAGGTGGTAGAGGTGGGAGCCTTTTATAAGAGGAGAGGAGGGGCTCTTTTGGAAAGATTGAAATGTTACATTATTATACAATGATTTTCGGATTATAAAGGTCCCACACTTATATAATTCATATATAAGGTGATAAGGTTTCGAAATCTCCTCATACAATAGGCTTTGGACAAGTTTAAGCCTTGGATTTTTCATTATCTTCTCATTTTATTTAAATCGTTAAATAATGAGGTCATTGTTGAATCATAATGATGTCATAAATAATTTAATTTATTTAATGTCTAAAAATTATAAAAAAAATACTATGATATAGGAAATATTTTTAGATTTCTAATGAATATTTATAGTCAAAATTTGGACTTGTTTAACCCCACTTAGAAACTGTTTTAGTAAAACAACTCATGTTTGTGTCAATTTAATTTTAACATTAAATAAATATATATTAATGTCATTTTCCAACTAAAGTGGCTCCATGGGGTCCCCAAGTTGACCCATGGGTTGTCTTGGTCGGCCATGACTCATCCAATAGTAGTAGGACAAGTTTCATGCTCATCTCATATTATTAAAACATTATTTGTACCTTAAACTACACTAATTACCTCTAATCGCGATTAAGAACTTAAAAGTTACTATTCACCAAAAAATTATTTTAATCTCATTGAACCACATTTTACTTCTTAATGACAACCATGTATGTCGGATTTTTGAAAATCAAAACACAGAAGTGGTAATATTTCATTTAAACGAAAAATCAGTTATTTAACTACCACTTAGTGGTTTCACTATTCATCAAAAATTGATGTTTTTCAGAACAATGCCAAAATTTCACCCTAAGCTATAATTGATATTACGAATTCAAAAATGATGTCTATTTTACAAAATTCCAAACATATAAGTTGCATTAATTAATTTTATAATTAATTCCCGCTGTTACAAAAAAATAGCGTGTTTCTAAGAAACAATTTATATCAAAAGATTGGCAATTGTTTATGTCCAATTTCAATGTTAAATTAATTCTAATGACCACCATTGGATAAAATGGTAAAAATATATTCTAATTATACTTTAAAACCACTAAATAGTATAATTTATCACTATAAATTATTTTTATTTAAAAAGTTGTTTTTAAGTATTTTTCACTATTCATAAAAAATTAGAAGTTCTCAGAAAAATACCAAAAATTCAACATAGGCTAATTTCGATATTCCGAATCCAAAAATGAAGTCCATTTTGATAAATAAAATTTATAAAATTTCAAAAAGTAGGTATTACTATTCACAACGGCTAGTTTAATTAGTTTTGGTGTGTGTTAGAGCTCGAGGTTGCGTACAACACACGCTATTGCATTATTCGAAGGGAAACGTACCGTGGAAGCTTGGGGTGTTACATTCTCCCCTCCTTCAAATAATTGCGTCCTCGCAATTTCTAGGGTATTACTGCATAAAAAGACTCGGGTGGTTCTTCATCATAAGTTCCTCAGGTTCCCACGTTGCCTCTTCCATTTTATGATTTCTCCACAAAACCTTTACCAGACGAGTCGTCCGGTTTCTCAGCACCTGCTCCCTCACCTCAAGAATTCTGATGGGCTCTTCACAATAAGATAGATCGGGTTCCAGTTCTAATTCCTCATAGGTAAGTACATGTGTTGGGTCGGGCATGTATTTTCTCAATAGTGATATGTGGAAAACATCGTGAACTTTGGAGAGATTTGGCGGCATCGCCAAACGATAAGCTACAGCCCCAATACGATCTAGAATTTTGAAAGGTCCGATGTACCTGGGACTCAACTTACCCTTCTTACCAAAACGTATCACTCCCTTCCATGAAGATACCTTTAGGAAAACATGATCTCCCACCTGAAATTCCAAAACCTTTCTTCTGTTATCGGCATAGCTCTTCTGCCTACTTTGAGCTGATTTGATATGGTTTTGGATTACCTTCACCTTTTCCATTGTTTCTTCCACCAGTTCTGGTCCCACAAGCTTTCTTTCACCAACGTCATCCCAACAGGTTGGTGTACGACATCTCTTTCCATATAACACTTCATAAGGTGCCATCTGAATGCTTGAATGGAAGCTATTTTTATAGGAAAATTATACCAGTGGTAAATATTGATCCCACATACCCTGAAAGTCAAGAGAGCATGATCTCAACATGTCTTCTAAGGTTTGAATAGTCCGTTCTGATTGTCCATCTGTTTGAGGGTGATAGGCAGTACTCAAACGAAGTTCAGTATCCAAGGCCTTTTGAAGACTTTTCCAAAATCTTGAAGTAAAACTAGGATCACGATCAGAAAAAATCGATATGGGTACTCCATTAAGTCTTAAAACTTCATTAATATATAGTCTTGCTAGACGTTCAAGTGGTAGATCCTCCCGTATAGCCAGAAAATGTGCTGACTTAGTAAGACGATCAACAATGACCCATATTGCATCATTCCTTCTAGGAGTCTTTGGTAGTCCCATGACAAAGTCCATCGTAATATTATCCCATTTCCACTCAGGTATGGGAATAGGTTGCAATACTCCACCAGGATGTTGTCTTCCAGCTTTCACTTGTTGACAAACCATACACCTCGACACAAAATCAGCAATCTCCCTCTTCATATTGCCCCACCAAAAATGTTCCTTCAAATCGCTATACATTTTGGTGCTCCCAGGGTGTATAGAGAAATTGGAACTATGAGCATCATCCAGCAATTCCCTTTTTAGATCAAGTATATCGGGAACACAAAGTCTCTTCCCGAATTTCAAAATTCCATCCTTATACACAAAGTCCCTCAATCTTCCATCATTCACATCTTTAATCTTCTTCTGAAATTCTTCATCATTGGTCTGAGAACTCTTAATCCTTTCTAGTAGTGATGGTTTGGCAACCATTTGAAAAAGCATTGATGTTTCACCTTCCCAAGTTATTCCCATGTCCATCTTCACTAGATCCATGAAAATTGGATCCCTTTCAATTCTCATCACATTAAAAACTCCATGGTCTTTTCTACTCAAAGCATCTGCCACCTTGTTTGCCTTCCCCGGGTGGTAATGTATCGTGAAATCATAATCCTTGAGTAGTTCAAGCCATCGCCTTTGCCTCATGTTGAGTTATTTTTGTGAGAAAATATACTTCAAACTCTTTTGATCAGTATAAATCTCACATTTTTCACCATAGAGGTAATGTCTCCATATCTTTAAAGCAAAGATCACAGCTGCTAACTCAAGATCATGAGTAGGATAGTTTTGCTCATGAATTTTTAGCTGTCGTGATGCATAGGCAATAACCTTATCATTCTGCATAAGGACACAACCAAGTCCTTTCTTCGATGCATCACTATAAATAACAAACCCATCATTCCCCGATGGTAGAGTCAATACAGGGGCATTGACTAATCTTCTCTTCAGTTATTCAAAACATTCTTCACACTCTTTTGTCCAGACAAATTTAATCCCTTTACGTGTGAGCTTTGTCAATGGGTTAGCCAATCTGGCAAAATTCTGGACGAAACGTCGATAATAACCTGCTAAACCAATAAAACTGCGTACCTCAGTTATACTTGTCGGTGCTGGCCATTCTTGGATTGCCTTGGTTTTAGAAGGATCAACGGAAATTCCATCCTTAGAGACAATATGGCCAAGAAAAGAAATCTCCTGAATCCAGAATTCACACTTGCTAAATTTCCCATATAATTCATGTCTTCTAAGAGTCTTCAGGATAATGCGTAAGTGATTTTCATGATCTTCGTGGATTTTGGAGTATACCAAGATATCATCAATAAATACCACTACAAATTCATCAAGATATTCCTTGAAAACTCTATTCATTAGATCCATGAAAACATAGGGTGCATTAGTCAATCCAAATGGCATTACTGTAAACTCGTAATGCTCGTACCTTGTTCGGAATGCTATCTTTGGAACGTCTTCCTTCTTCACACACAACTGATGGTATCCAGACCGAAGGTCAATCTTTGAAAAGTATTGAGCTCCATGCAGTTGGTCAAATAAATCATCAATGCGAGGTAGGGGATACTTGTTCTTTATTGTTATAGCATTGATATCCCTATAGTCGATGCACAACCTCATAGATCCATCTTTCTTCTTAACAAAAATAACAGGGGCTCTCCAAGGAGAAACACTAGGGCGAATAAATCCCTTATTACTCAATTCCTCTAGTTGTTTCTTTAGTTCAACTAATTCCACAGTGGCCATTCTATAAGGGGTCTTCGATATGGGCCTTGATCCAGGAATTAAATCAATGGAAAACTCAACTTCTCGTTCTGGAGGATGTCCAGGTAAATCTTCTGGAAACACATCAACATATTCTCTCACAATAGGTACATCCTCTATTTGAATATTCCTTTCCTCACCCTCAGTAATTTCCTTCTCTTCCTCCCCAATAATTGAATTTAGTTGAGCTACTGGGGGTGGATCTAGATAAGAATTATGTGGCGACGATTCTGCTCTAAAGATAAGGTGTTCCTTATCATCATCATCAAGAATCGTAACCTCTTTCCTCTTACAATAAATTTTTGCATCATGGTCCGAAAGCCAATCCATACAGAGGATTATATCAAATTAAATCATGGGTATGACGATGAGATCAGCAGGTAAAGAACATTTAGGTGCTCTAATGGGAACTAATCGACAAAACTTTGTTGCAACAATACTTCCCTTAGGAGTTTTGACCGACAACTCCCTTGTTAAATCAAATTGGAAATATCTAATTTTCTTAGCAAACTGGGAAGATATGAAACAATGCGATGATCCAGAATCAAATAATGCATTTGCTAAACTTGAGGAAACCATTAAATTACCTGCCACCACGTCTTTCGGAGCTTCCACCTCAGCAGTAGTGATAGCATAAGCCTGGCCCTGATCCCTTGGCCTCTTCTGAGGTATGTTCCCCTGACGCTTAGGACATTCATTTGCATAATGTCCCTTCTCTCTACAATTATAGCATTCCATGTTGACAGCCGCTTTCTTTCCCTTGCATTCATGAGCTTGGTGGCCTTTTCACCACACTTGTAACATACTCGTTTTCCTTTTAGACAGGCACCAGGGTGCTTCCTACCACAATTATCACAAAGTGGAAATTCATTTCTACCCTTCTTCCCTGTTTTCTTATTTCCTTTCCCAGAGTTTTCAGCGGATCTCTTCTTATCTTGCTTTGATTTAAAGTAATAATACTTAGAGAATTCCTTTTCCATCTTGATAGCGCACGAGACGATACCTTCGTATGAAGAGAAGGTTTGTGATACTAAAGCTCGACGGAGAAATGGTTTTAACCCATCAAAGAAACGATCAGTCTTACTTCTTGGGTTACGTATGTAATCTGCATCATACCTCGCTAACCTTGTAAAGTTAGCCTCATACTTTGTGACATTCTCATCCTCCTTCTACCTCAGACTCAGAAATTGCCTTTCCATATCTGCTCGATGGTCTCGAGGAAAGTATTTTTCTAAGAACAGCTCTTTGAACTCCTGCCATTCCATGTTTGTTAATTCATCATCTTCCTTTGTGTTTTGAATTAGTGACCACCATTGATCGGCATCTCCAGTGAGGCGGTAAACTGCCATGACAACTTTCTCCCTTTCACTACTCCCCAAGGCTTGGAATATTTTCTCTAAGGAATTTATCCATTGCTCAGCTACTATAGGATTTGTACTCCCATTGAAGGTTGGTGGTTGTTGCCTCATGAAACGGTCTAGCATTGATCCTCCACATTGCAGATCAGGGTGCTCCATACGAGTAAGGTTGTTATTCATAACCTGCATGAGTTGTCCCAGTACGGTGAGAAGCTGATCAGCACCAGTTGTATCACTAGCTCCACCATAATTTTCTTGAGCAGGAGGGCAATCCTTATACGGAGTGCGTGCATTGATACGGTTTCCATTCCTTCCACTAGGCGCCATTTCTAAATAATGGCATAAACTGGATTAGTTTATGAATCAAAATACATAATTCCATACTTGTAAAAAACTTAACATAAATTGAACTAATTATGGATATAATCCATAATTATAAAAATGTTTTCTTTGAGAAAGTATATACTCGTAACCCTTCATAGTGGTTTGTAAAGAAAATGGGAATTATCCTAAGCATATCCCCCGGGAGTGTCGTAACCAAGAGTGTAGCAAGGCCCGTTGTCGTGCCCCGGTTCCCGTTCGAGTCTAGCTCAAAGCGGTGTTTTCGGGTTTTACCCCTAGGTACATCTGTGCCAGAGCCGCCTCTACCTGCTCGTATCTAGACAGGGATGTATTGCTTGGAAAACTCACAAAATCTCTACAATACCAAAATTTTCAGGAAGTTCTTCTATACTAATCCTCAAAGTTCATCTTAGGTCTACGTGCTCTAATCAGAGTTTGTCTAAATCTCGCTTCCAAGGTTAGTACTAAACTGCCTCTGATACCAACTGTAACGCCCCGACCCCAGCTACCCAGAGTCGGTGCATTACTTCGTAACATTGGCATGATCACAAAAGATCAAGTCTTGAAAGACCGATTAGTTTAGTAGCCTTGGAAACACTAGATACATTCGTAAACGTTACATTACATCATAAAGTGAAAAACTACAATAACAAAGTCTCCATAAACCACACTCATATCCTCTTCTGACAATCCCTGCAGGTCATTCATAAAATACTTCTTCACATCCTGGAAAATATTAAAACATTGAAAGGGGTGAGCTCAGATGCTCAGTAAGGATAACAATATAGCGGAAGCTTTCATAAATAAACATCAACATTTAAGGCAATGTATAACTAAAACAAAAGCCTTTTAAACATGAACTTCAACATAATATGGAAAAAGTAAAATGAAATAATGTCATTACTTACTCACATGGATATTCTACTAGACGAATAATCACATGAAATATCAATAACCACTTTCATAATGAGGGAATGTATAATTCCAGACATTCTGAAACATTTTGTCAAGGCCTCGGCCAAGAAGTCTAAAATGATTAAGGCCTCGGCCAAAACCATAAATCAAATTGGGAAAGGGCCTCGTCCAATTCCACGTCTAGTTGTCTCATGAGACCTACCGATGCATCGAGGAGCTATAGCGGGCTCCACCCGTCACTTATTAAGTCCAATACATTCCTCATATGATTAGGTTTAAACATAACATAAATATTCGTATTAAAACTAGCATACAAAACGTCAACAATTTCTCCATAAACTATGGATGGTATAAAAATAACACATCCACAGTCAAATATTTCACAAAATGTTCAATGGGAGTTTTGTATCATAAATCAATTTCAATTAAACTTAAAACCCATCAAAGGATGTTGACATGGATGAAATCAAAGCTATTTGAGAGAAATATCTCTCTTTTTTGAAATCATTTAAAAGTCCCATAATTATAAAATAATACATTTACTTTGAAAATATTCTTATAAGCTTGTAAGGGAAGCTTTGACGAAGTTATAATGGCGGAAAATAGCTGCACCCGCCGTATAAGTTAAAAAAACATTCTTACCTTAAATTTGTCAAAAAGGTCAAAAAGTACATTGTTTGGAAAACGATGGTAAGATTCCTTTCAAAAATGTATAAGGGTATAAATTACTTTAACCCATTTTCTATTTAATAGTAAAAATGTTTTGAAAGAAATTTTTAAGTAACATGGATGTGGATGATAACGAGGTCCAAGTGGATATTTACGTAATAACAACCTTGGATAATGAAGAGGTTGTGAAGTAAACCCTTACCTTGTACTTTTCCTTGGTTGGGGTAGGTTAACCTCCTGTATAATGGTGAAATAATTGTTATTAAATTATACAAGAATCATATACATTCATATGATATCATATATAATATCTTAGATTTATCGTTGTTTCGGGTGTTAACTTACTCGTTTTCTTTTATATGTTTTGTTACGTAAGTCATGTTTTTAATGGATAGGTTGTATCTTATTCATATCCAGAATGATATCATGTCCTTAAACATTATTTTTAAATCATCAAATGATAATTATACTTGAATGGATACGACGGAGAATGAATCTCATCGCGTTCGTGGAGACGGTAGTCCGTACGTATGCACGAGCGACAATATCATTATTTTGATATTAAAATAGTATATAATTGGATAGTATATCTTATATACAGAATCATTATCATGTTATATTTATTATTTACATGAATTACATATCATTATTATACCCATCTAAATAATAATATATTGAATAACAATTACACCACGACGTGGAGACGGTAAGTCGTACGTACGCACGTATGGTGACATGTCATTCAAATGATGGGTAGAATATTGAATATGGTTGTTCCATATTTATAATAACATCACAGTATATAGAAGATACTGGAGTTATAATTTTAGAATTGAAATAATAAACAAATAGGGAGTGGAAGAAGAAAGAAACTTGAAAGAGGGTGATGAAAATGTTACCTCTTCTTCGGGTTCTTCTTTTGATTTGATCAAAAGGACTCCTTAGGATGGATTTCTGACTAAAGTAAAGCTTCTAGGATGAAGGGAGAGAAGTTGGGAGAGTATTTGGGCAGAGGTTGCCCGAACCAAAAGGCTTGAAAGTGTGAATACGGTGGTAGAGGTGGGGGCCTTTTATAAGAGGAGAGGAGGGGCTCTTTTGGAAAGATTGAAATGTTACATTATTATACAATTATTTTCGGATTCTAAAGGTCCCAAACTTATATAATTCGTGTCTAAGGTGATAAGGGTTCGAAATCTCCTCATCCAATAGGCTTTGGACAAGTGTAAGCCTTGGATTTTGCATTATCTTCTCATTTTATTTAAATCGTTAAATAATGAGGTCATTGCTGCATCATAATGATGTCATAAATAATTTAATTTATTTAATGTCTAAAAATTATAAAAAAAATACTATGATGTATTAAATCTTTTTATATTTCTAATGAATATTTATAGTCAAAATTTGGACTTGTTTAACCCCACTTAAAAACTGTTTTAGTAAAACAGCTCATGTTTGTGTCAATTTAATTTTAACATTAAATAAATATATATTAATGTCATTTTCCAACTAAAGTGGCTCCATGGGGTCCCCAAGTTGACCCATGGGTTGTCTTGGTCGGCCATGACTCATCCAATAGGAGTAGGACAAGTTTCATGCTCATCTCATATTATTAAAACATTATTTGTACCTTAAACTACACTAATTACCTCTAATCGCGATTAAAAACTTAAAAGTTACTATTCACAAAAAAAATTATTTTAATCTCATTGAACCACATTTTACTTCTTAATGACAACCATGTATGTCAGATTTTTGAAAATCAAAACACAGAAGTGGTAATATTTCATTTAAACAAAAAATCAGTTATTTAACTACCACTTAGTGGTTTCACTATTCATCAAAAATTGAAGTTTTTCAGAACAATGCCGAAATTTCACCCTAAGCTATAATTGATATTCCGAATTCAAAAATGATGTATATTTTACAAAATTAGAAACATATAAGTTGCATTAATTAATTTTATAATTAATTCCCGCTGTTACAAAAAAATAGTGTGTTTCTAAGAAACAATTTATATCAAAAGATTGGCAATTGTTTATGTCCAATTTCAATGTTAAATTAATTCTAATGACCACCATTGGATAAAATGGTAAAAATATATTCTAATTATACTTTAAAACCACTAAATAGTATAATTTATCACTATAAATTATTTTGATTTAAAAAGTTGTTTTTAAGTATTTTTCACTATTCATAAAAAATTAGAAGTTCTCAGAAAAATACCAAAAATTCAACATAGGCTAATTTCGATATTCCGAATCCAAAAATGAAGTCCATTTTGATAAATAAAATTTATAAAATTTCAAAAAGTAGGTATTACTATTCACAACGGCTAGTTTAATTAGTTGTGGTGTGTGTTAGAGCTCGAGATTGCGTACAACACACGCTATTGCATTATTCTAAGGGAAACGTACCGTGGAAGCTTGGGGTGTTACAATATCGATAATACCTTGTCTTTTATTGTATTGAATATGTTAAATCTTAGTAGGATTAATAAATGGTGGAGATTGAGGTTTTAGGATTGGTTATACTTCTAAGGGTGTTTTGGTAACAATAAATATAAATGAAACTAATCCAAAAATTAAATTTTAATTATTATAAATAGTGTCAAGAGGTGATTAAAAATTAATATTGTTAGATGTAAGGCATCTTCCTTGAATGAAATCATTATGGAAAACAATCATGTGAAAGAAAAATGGAAAAATAATAGTTTAAGTTAGGTTCCAAAGTATGAGTTGGAATAAAAATTAGAAGACAACTATATTCAAATGAATAATTAGATATCTTGTATGAAAATAAAATTATGTATAAAAATTAATGTAAATTAAAATACATAGTTTATTATTTTTCTAAAAAATTGATGGGTTTAAAATCTTCGCATGTGATTTTATAAAATTTAACAACAATGATGATTGTTTTATATCCATTATCTTTGATAATAAATATAAGCAATGATTGATTTTCTTAATAATTATGTGAACATATATTATTTAGGAACTTTTATATTTTATCTATGCGGATATTCTATATATATAAATGGACACCAATTGAAGGATTAGTTTTAATATAATTAAGGTGATTCTCTATCTTTTTTTAATTTTCATTAATATACCAAGGTTTTCCCCTTTAAAAAGTGAGGTATCTAATAAAATTTTCATTTTACACATAAAAAGGTACTATTTAAACTTTTAACATATTATTTTAGGTTTTTTTAGTGTTTTCATTTTTTTGTTTTTAATTACTATATTTTTAATAAAATTATTTCTTATGGTGGAAGTAAAAACCATGATGTGGTAGAGAATAGGCACCTCGGGTTCTCTATACAAATAGTACAGATAAGGAAGTCAAGATAAAAGTATGACTTAATAGGTTATCAATTTTGATTAGAGATAAAATAATTATAGCAGAAAAAACCATGAGACATAACCACTTCATAGTGTATAAATCATGGAATGAAGTGATTTGGATCATTTTATAGTGTTATGTCATGGTGGGATTCTCATGGTTAGCATAATTTGAGAATCATAAAAAATAATGTTTTATTAGTAAGTCTTGGTATTTTGGATAAGTAAATATTTTAAATTAAAATCATTCACAAAAATATAATATTTTAAATCATTATTTCTAGGGGTCGTAAATTCAAATATAATAGATATAAAAAAAATATTCATTATTTTCCTTGTTATATTGTGTTTTTTTGGGGAAATTTTATATAAAAATTAATTTTGTTTCATAAAGAGTATAATTTGATGGAATAGGTACATCAGAAGGTAATTATCTAGAGCCTAGTGATAATCGGTTAGTAATAGATATGACATTGAATAGACCTACCCTCTGTTAAACATGATTATTCTCATTTTGTTTTTGATAAAACATAGAGAGGTTAAAAATAATATGTGATGATAGTTCTTAATAAAGTGTTAATGGCTATTTATTCTCATTTATATTTTATAATGATTTTTATTAGTTAATATATTAATTTTTTTCTTTAAAATAATCAATTTTAATTGTTGTGATAATTTTTTTTAATCCACGGTGTTTTGTTTAATGTATCATTGATGTTACTTGCATTTATTCTTGATCATGGAATTAGTTTTTTCATTTACAGTTAATTTTTTTGGAATATTCTAATTTATAAATTAATTAAAAATTTTATTCATAGGAAACAAAATTGATTTATTATTTTTTGAAAAAATATTTACACATGGATTTCATTATACATGTTTCTAATGACAGTTAGTTATTTACTAAAGATAATGTGACTCTGATTATATCATGATCCTAAATTAATAATTCTTAATTGTTTTTTTCATTATATATTGATATCATATTAAATAATAAAATCATTAAAGTAATTTATATAGAATTATAAATCAAATTATTATATGGTGGTGTAGAACATTCTTTTTTAATTGGTCTTAAACATCCATTTGTTATTCCTTAATTGTTAGAGTTATAGGAAGTTATTATAATTTTTTAATCATGATTCACCATAAAAATTAATGCCATCTCACATGTGTTCAAAGCTTATAGAACCATTATTAGGGAATGTAGTGAACTAAAAATAATTAAGGAATCAATATAATATGAAACAAATGTTATACCTTTTCTATTTTCATTCCTTTTGTTATGATTAATTTTTTCATGCTTGGAATCTTAGGGTAAACAAAAATGATTCACGGAAAATAAACTATGGATAAAATAATTTATTTGATAAAAACATATTATTTAATATGATTTGAAGACCAAAAATATTTTAAGGAAGAAAAAAATTGAATCAAACATGGTTGTAGTTGATCAATTTCATGAAGTGGAACAGGTTTTTCAAGGAATAAAACCATGGTAAAAAATTAGTAATGGAGTATAGTATACCTTCATGTGTTAGGGTGTAATTAAGCATTCCTGGATAATTAGTTTTCATAAAAAAATTGTTATAAATCTAAATAAACATTCAATTGATTTATAATTAATTTAATTCACCAGTATTTTATATTTGGATATAAATAGACACTCTAAAATTTTTATGCAAAATTTTGATTCTTTACAATTTAATGGTTTCTTGAATAATGTTATAATATTATGTTTGTTTAAATTTTCATTAATTAAAAAAACAAAATAATTGATTCCACATTTTTTATCATGTTCTATTACAATATGTGAATTTATAGAAATTTATTTCTTAATAAGATTCAGTCCTCCATATAAATCAATGAATATCCTATAGAATTATTAAATTTCAATAAAATTAACATGGAATAAATTTATGAAGCATGATATATGTTTATATAATCATTAATAATGTATCCTAGTTGTGTTTTAAAGATATGGTTTCTAGTTTAATCATTTATATTTTTTTCTCAATGAAAAGGGTTGATTTTTTGACACATCCACTAGATTACTATTTATGAATAAATTATTGGGATATAGATTAGTTTTTTTTGGAATATATTACTAAAAATGGTCATGGAACAATGTTTTTTATTGTAATAATCATTGGATAAATTAAAGGATGTGATAACCATGATCTCATGGATGGATAAGTGTTCTATTTTTTCATTCCAAGGCTATAATTTGAGTGAAATATATTGGTTATTGGATAAACACTATAGATTATTTTATCAAGGATAATAGATTAATAGTGAAAATGTCTTTATATTTTCATAAATACTGGTGAAAAGGGTAAATTGAAGTGAAGAATAATAATTTTAGGTTATGGTTAGTTATTCATTCCACAATGGAGTCAATCACACTATAGAGTTATTAATCATGGTATAAGGATGACAATATGAAATTTTTGGTGGGGGATATTTTGAAAAAATATATATATCATGTTGAAATATAAAATATTTTATAATAACAAATGAAATAATGTTTCAAAATAATTAATTATTGAAGAAATAATGTATCTCCATCTTTTATTGATTTTAAAAAAACATCATAACAATGTAGAACATGTTGAAGACAGTTGAGATTTATATATGTTTAGAGGATAATGTGGTAGTTTAGATGAGTTTTAAATAAGTCTTGGACAAAATTTTAGGGATCTAAAATTGAGTATTGGTTAAATAAAAATATTTGACCTCACTCATGAAATGGAAAAGGTTGAATATTTTCACACTGCAATTTTGGTTGTCACGCCATGATTTTTTTTTGGATTATTTTGATGCTTAATTTTTTTTGAATTAGGAAAGATTCAATTTAATATTTATCTTTATATCATGACTCAAAGAAATTTTTTTTGTGAAAATAAATATATGGGATGTTAAAATTTTAATGTGAATACATTTAATATTCTTTGGGAGAGGAATGGAAGAGTGCAGAGGAATAGCATTTATTAGAGAGAATCAGTACGTCTAGAATTTTTTAGAGAATTAATTTTGTAAAAAAAATTAATATTTGGATATAAAAGAGGATATCCAATCATAGTGGAATAACTCTCATTAATTTCATGTTTTTTAACTATTTATATATAAAATTACAAGAAACATTTGTTTTATCATTTCTTGTACTCCACATCTTAATGTAATGTGTGGAGAAGTAAGTAGAGGGAGTGATCATTAGATTAGTAGTGATCCCATTATAAGCATTGTAATCACATAAAATGAGTACTAATTTCATTGGTACATTAAAAAATCATCATTGTATACTACTTGGAGTATCCCTAAGTATTGAACAATGTAAAATAACGGTGTCACCGTATTTAAATTTCAAATATGGATGTGTTGAATGCATGGTTGGTTATAGTAGGAACATATTCTTTATTAAAAAAATAAAAATATGACCTATTTTATATTAAGAATAAAATTTATCTCTTATTCACCCCTGATCGGGTTTATTTGAGAAAGTTTTGTTTGAATAAGTGGTATCAGTGCCACAAGGTTGTTCTTTGTGAGTTTTTATTTAAAATTTATTAATAAGGAGAATGTTATAAATGTGATTTGTGTTTTATTATTTAATGGATATGGTTAAAAATAAATAATAATTGAAAGATATTTTATTTATTTTATATTGAATATGATATTTCTTTGTTACTATTAATAGAATGTATGTGAGTTATGTTAGAGAGATGACTATTACTAAACTGAATAGAAAATTTCTCAACAAAAACATAATGGAAAAAAGGACATATGTTTAATAATTATGAACTAAATGTAAATAATCTAATCATTTTTATATCTATTAATGTGATATAAGAAAAATAAATTGATATTTATAAAGTTTGTAGTAAAGTGATGTAGAAAAAGTTATTGATTCATAATAGAATTTTGGATTATTTCAATATGAGTCTTAATGAAAGAATTGATTTGATGTTCAAGAAATTAATTAAGGTTTTTATATATATTCATGGACATGGTGATGGGGTTAATGATGAAAACATTAATAATAAATGTTTTTAAGGATCATCAAATTTCAAAAATATAGAGGTATCAACCCTTAAATAAGGAAACATTTTGGTATTGTCTCTTGATTATTTACACAATAAAAGAAAAACAAATGATATGTGTACAAGGAAATAAAAAAAGATTCATTCACATAAATAAATAGATTTTAGGCCATGGAGAAACATAAAATTCATAAATCTGATAAAGGATAAATGAATATATGGAATAAATTTGTATTACTTGTGCTAATAAATTTTAATAAAGGAAACGGAAGATTTTATGGTATGTTTCCAAAGTATTTTTTTAATTATATAATAGTTGGTCACATTTTCTGAGGTTTCTAAGGAAATTTGAGGCAAAATATAAAACAAATACCCACAAATATATCTAAGGATATTTTTCTATAAATGAAATGTTAAATATAGAAACATATCAAAAAATAAGTTTCAATGAAGATCATGGAGGATAAGGAAGGGGTGATGATAAATATTATTTGGAAAAATTGAAACTAAATTCAAATCATATTCAAAGGATACAAATATTAAAAGGGTTTTAAATATCAATATGAAACTAAGGAATAAAATCAACTGAAAGGTGTTGTTAATCACTTGGAAAAACCATATGTTATTATTGAGGAGCTTGACATACAACATAAAAAAATAATATGATATATGGGTTGTTTAAATAATCATTTGAATTTCATGGCCAATTAAAAGGTGATATTTCTTGGTTAGAGAAGGTTGTGTAAAATTGAGAGGTTACTTATGAAAATCCTATAGAAGTTATATATTTCATGATTAAGTTTAAAGAAAAAGTTAAGTGAATCAATAGACATATTTTTTTAGGATTGGGTGAATAGGATCAAGATAAATTAAAAATACTTGATGAAATTGAGAAATAAATTAGAATATAAAGTAAAAAAACTAGTGTTTTTAGAAATTAGTAAGATTTTATAATGAATAGATTAATGGGGATGGGGATTTTCAATTAGGTAAGAAATGATCAAAGGACTAACATCATGAAAAAAAATAGTAAATCACTTAAAGCATAAAACATATACATCTAGTGATTTTATCACAGTTATTAATAGTGAGAAAAAATGGAGATAACTAATTGTCATTAGGGATTTATTAAAATTTAATTAGTTATCCAAAGGTTAAAAACATGTTTATAAAATTTTGTGACAACTTATTCCAACTAATAAACTGTAAATTAAATAGATATTTAAGCTACCAGATAACCTATTATGAAGAGTTGAAAATCTATAAAAATTAAGATGCACAGAAATGTTAGAAAATGAGAAAGGTAATGATTTCTTATTCTAAAATAAAAAAAATCTTTTTATGGATATTTTTTTTATTTCTCTTACAATTATTTGAAGTAAATTGATCCGAAATAATTTCTATGTTAAGACAAAGAAAATGGAAATAATATTAATGAATATTATTCCTATAGGAAATTATTTTTACCCATTAAAATATGTATAATATGTTGAAACTACTTATTAAATTGATAATTAGGAGAGGTCATTATATTTCTCAACTCAATTATTTATTCCTTAAATGGAAATAAATAAGTAAAAGAAAGTTATCCTAAATGAAATCATATTGAAAGAAACAAGGAATAGTAGAACATGGATACATGATTCTGAGTACTCATTCCACATGACTATAAATATTAATATTTTGAGAAATATGACAGTTTTTTAAATGGTATAATCTGGTCTACTAAAAATTTAGCATTAAATAATAATATATGTAGAAAAATATGAAAATATGGTTATGACTTGAAAGATATAGATTTGCATTATATAAATGGTAATTAAAACAATATATTCAGTGTAATGTAACTATATAAATTTACATTTTAAGGAAAATTAATCTCGAAGGGACTCCTAATCAAAGTTAAAACTGGGAATTCCTTGATGAAGGATGGGAGAATGAATGGAATGTTTTATCAAGTTGGGGGAAAGGGGAGACCATGTCTATTTAATATGGGAGAGGAGAATAACATATGGAATCAAATTAATAGGAATATATATAAAAAAAAATAAATAATCTATTTGAGATAAAGGTTCTATTTATCTTCATAATTTGAAATTAGAGAGGCAAAACAAGGGGTGATTGCATGATTAGGATGGGGTGGGAAATCGATATCGACCAAAAAATAAAATGGAATTAAACATATAATATTGGTTTATATTGATGTGTTTGATATATTGAAACATATTATAACTTATATTAATGGTTATTTTTTTAATAATTATTTTGTATAATTAGTTTGTATAATTCTGATTAAAAATAATAAAAAATTAACCTAGTGCATCAAGTGTTTATAATGGAAAAATGAATATTAAATTGTATAATAAATAAAAATTCATTGATCAAATATTGGAATTGAATACAAATCCTTTGATGATTGAAAAAAATTATCAATTCATATTATTATTCCTAATCATTCACCCTTGAATGAACTATAATAAAATGGTCTTATAGAAAGAAAAAACCATGTGATAATAATATCGAAAAGGAAAAACTTCAAAAAAGTTAAATCTTAATTTTTTAATGGAAATATGTGGTTTAATATGCATTTTATAAAAAAAATTATGATTTTTTAAGTTATCAAGGGAATAAAACATTATACAAGATGTATTATGAAATTAATCCAACCCTTAAATACATAATAGTTTTTTGAACTAGTGAAATGTTTATAATAATGAATAGAACCAAGGAAGACTTGATGATAAAGATGATAAAGGAGATTTCTTAGGTTGTTTAGCCTTTTTTTAAATCTTATAAATTATTTTAGAATATGTTGATAAAAATTAGAGGGAAAATATATTAATTTTATCAAATAAAAATCTAGAAATAAATTTATAAATTCATATTTTAATGGATTTTGTATTGATTGAGAAGATAATAATATAAATTATGGAGACTAATAAAATATAAAACGTGATGGGGATTTTGAGGTTGAGTTAAAGGAGTAATTAACCACTCTAGAGAGTTAACTATTGATTCAAAGTAAAATAATATGTTCTAGAACTGAGGAATCAAACATCATTACTGACAAAATTATATAATCAAAATCATTGATGATGATGAGTATTGGGAACACATATCTATTTTTATAAGATTAAGCATTATAAATTTTTAGAAGTAATAAATTAAGAATCAAGGGTAAATTCTATTAATGAAGAGTTGATCCAAATTGAGAAATATATGGGTTCACAAAGAGTGAAAAACTATTTATAATTTCAGTTGAATGAAATGGGTGCTAAAAAATATATGTGATGAGTATATGAGATTCTTCTATAAAAGGAAAATATTGGTGTCCAGGGGATATATTGAAATTTAAGAAATCTATTTAAGTAAAAATTCACACCTATGGCTAGACTTGAGTCAATAAGACTCTTTTTGGAAGTTTTATTTTAAAAAGGGTTGATAATGTATCAAATTCAGGTTTACATGAAATTACTTCATGGAGTTATCAAGTAAAATATTTATATTATATAATAAATGGTTTTTTCAGTTGGTGATGATTAAAAAAAGAGTGAAAATTTAAAACAATTATGTATTAATTGATGTAGACACCTCAGGAAAGGTATACTTGGTTGGACACATTTGTGTGGAAGTTTCAATTTAGGATAGACAGTTATTATAAAAACCCCAAGGTAAAATTATTTATGGATGAGAATCTTATATCACTTATAAATGATTAAGATATCATATTTGGAATATTCAAGAATAAATTTGTGGAAGAATATAGTAATTTTATGAATTCATATTTTGAAATGTTGATTATTATAGAGCATATATGTTTTTTATGTCTATAAGTGTATCAAATAAAGTACACTTTTATTTTTCAAAAAATGTATACAAGAGATTTGTTGAATAATTTTGAGATGAATTAAAGTGAATCATATTTACCAAAAATTATTGTTGGAATCATATAGTTAAAGTAAAAAGATATAATGGTTTTCAATATTACACTATACTAGTGAATTATGGGATGGTATGGTAATTGATAGAAAATATAATGAATATTTTTTTATTTATTAGTTTTAGAGAAAACTAAGGCAAGAACACCTCATTTCTATTAAAGGAACCATGATTTACTTTCATGATAATCTAAATTATAGTTTAATTATTGATATAGTAAGTGATATTTAATTTATTGCATATTTGAATGTGAACTATGTTGGATATAATATATAGATAAAATCTATAAGTTTATGTGCATAACTTTTGGTAAATGGATTAATTGTAAAGATTGGTGGGAAAACAATAATCACATCTCTTAACATGATGGAAGTGGAATTCATAGTAGCTCGAAAGTCGTGTACATTTTTTAATTTGATGAAGTGGAAACTATAGGATATTTTTTAAGATTTGTATGTTCTGATGATGATTTGTTATGATAAAAAATATTTTCATCGAGTTGACAATGAATCATAAAAAGTACTCTCATGAGGTCAACATTGAAATTTATTACTATTTCCTTTATAAAAATGTCTATCCATGAATTATTAATATGGTTTAGGTTGTAATGAATCAAAAAGTAACATATATTCTCACAAAACCATAGGCTTTATTGGTTTTTAGGAAACACTACTTAAACCCTGGTCCTCAACCACCGCCTTTGGCTATGGGAGTTCATGAAAATTACTTTATCCCCATATGCATTTATTTTCTAATTTAGAAATTAAAATTGAAGATCCCATTAGTTTATGTTGAATAATTATTATATTTGTTTTCAATGCTTTTTTTGACTATTATAAAATATTTCAAGAGTCAAAAAGTAAAATTAAATTTGAATAAGAAGATAGTGATACCAAAAAGTATTACTAATGTAATTCCCTTGTAATATGGAACACAGGTGCACCAGAATATATAACATAGTTAGATACTAATTCTACAACTGAAATATTCCCACTAATGAATTTTGGATGATCAATTCATAAGATATGATGAATAAGATCACCTGAAGAAATGAAAAAGGTTTAAGTTTATATAGATAGCAATGGAAGATAATTTTACTAAGACAACCCACCAGATGAAACATGGATATTTGAAGATAAATAAACTAAAAATATGTTAGAATTCATGAAAAAATTATAATTTTTAAAGGATAACTATCTAATAAATATTTATTTATAGATAAAATTTTACTAGAATTGGAGAACCAGAAGAGAGGATGAGGATTGGATGTTATCTTTAAAGTGTATATAGATGTAGAGTTCAATAGAATATACAACATGGATATTTTACAATTTATATTACAGAATATGTGAACTCAATGATATATCATCATATGATACAAATGTTATGTGATGGAAGATACATATGTTATGATGGATTTTTGTTTTCATCAGAATCTGCACATGTGAATCTTAGACTGAAGACTACTGGATTTTGGTTTCTTTGAATATAGTCTACTTGAGAATATTTATATATGACCTTACTCACTCAATGAAAAATAAATGAATCTAGGAATACTGGAATATAGGAGTGGATCAATCTCATTGAAAAAACTAAAAAACCCATGATGGATGGAATGTTATCATTGATGAAATTGGAAAAGGCATGAAATGCATGATAAAATTAGGTCATGCCTATAGAATAAGATCTACTTGAAGATACAGTGAAGCTAATGAGATATAAAATATCTAAATTAATATGATGATAAATAAATCTATAATAATGAGATCAAATTAATGATTAAAGAAAAAATTTATATGATCCTATGGATTTCTCTTAATGCCACAAAAATCACTTTGATGGGAAAAAAATTGTGATTCAAAATGAGTTGTTCATAACTGAATTCAATTGGAAGAATTGTCATTATGGAAGCTCTATAAGAAGGAAAGAGAAGTATTACCAATTGTTATTAGAGAATAAAGATTTGGTCATTCATTATACAGAAAAATAACTAGAATTCAAGTTGGTGCTAATGATGTTTGAAGCTATGATAATTAGAATATATCTTGATAAATTGTTGAAATGATTAAAAGATGAGAAAACCAGATGCATTAAATTTTAATTCAATAGAATTTCCATTCAAAGGATTATTGAAATATAAATGATTAAACACGTATGAGACTGATAGTTGAAGCACCATAATATGAGGTGGTCAGTTATGCTAAGAATATTATATGATGATAATAAAAAATAATTCATTTGAAATTGAATGATCGAGTTCTAAATGTTTCTAAAATAAAAATTTATGGTTTAATGATTCCCTAAAGAATAATGCTATTGTCTCACATTTATAGAAGACTAGAAGTTGATTTCTTTGAAATATAGCCTTATTGGTATAGAGGAAAAATTAATAAATTCCACAGTTCTTGTGATTGGATGGTGATTTTGAGTACAAGATGAGATTATCGAAAGGGTATAATAAAAAAATAAGTTAGAAAATTATGTTTGTAAAATAGATAAAGATAAATAGAAGTACATAAAACATTATAGAGTTTATTTAAAAAACTAAATGCGATAAAAAATTTATTGATGTAGCAATAAAGGGAGAAGTATAAAGGGTAGATTTATTTCTATAAAAGTAAGCTTACCAGATGATACTAAGTGACATAAAACTATCTTTTTGAATTTCAAACCAATTTTATGATTCTTAGTTAGATTTTCAATGATTTGAATATCCTGAAGATTTTTTTCATTATTCTATTTATTATTTTTATAAAAACTTAAAAGGTTAATGTTTTGATTTATAAAAAAACTTACATTATAAAATATCTTATTTATTCAGAAGAATTTATGGAATATTATCGCAAAGTTTATCTTTTCAAAAAAAATTGGAAAGGATGAGTGTATTAAATAATGAGATCATTTAGAGCTCATTAATGATACAAGTCAATAATATTCATCTAAAATTATGATGTGCATATGATATAGAGAATTCAACTTCCAATTTTTAGAATATCAAAAGTACTAAATAATTGAGGATCTAGAAAATTAGGTGTTTTCAAAGTAGGGTGATGTCTTTAAATTCTTCATTCCAAAAGATACAAGTAATTGATCAAGATTGAAGTTAATAAAAGAAGATAAGAAGTCTTACATACATGTAGTGATAATTGGAGAAAAGTTATAAGTTGAAGACATGTTCATGGTTGTTTCAATTAGTTTAAACTAGTGGAATCTAGTACAATAATTTTTTTGGATATAGTTTTTATTTTTAGGAGATTACCACTTAGACTCTAGAAAATCATATCCCAATCCACTTATAATTGATAATATGGTTGTAGTAGAAAATATTTTTCTTGAGATAATAACTAAATGTAGTAAGGAGTATATTCATGCATTGAATATGATACTTGTAAAATCCAAGTGTTATAATTTCCGGATTTCATTTACTATTTATCATGTGCTGATTTTTGTTTGGGAGTGCATAAGAAAGATCTATACTTCTTAAATGAGAGTGTGGTTTGAAAAACATCATGGTGTAATAGTTTATAATGGATTGATTTATTAAAATATTATTAGACATGATTCACCCCAATCCCCAACTTAGTGTGACTATATGATCACCTGAGAATATTAATTTGTGTAAGTGAAAATGATTCCTTAGATTGGATAAACATTTTTTCCTAGATTTTTTATAGCTTTAAAAGAATTGTAGATTTTCATAATATTCATAGATAGTTCTTGTATAAGATAGGGATGTTAAAAATATGTTGCCAGTGAATGAGATGGAAGTTACCCTGGTTAACTCCAAAAAGGAAGCTTCAACAAGAACATTGGAAAACCAGAAGAAGAGAGGGGATAAAAATTTAAGAAAATTAACTTCTCCACACTAGAAGAAAGATAATTCACCACTACCTAAAGATAATATGAGTGTTAATAGTTTAAATAAATCCATAGATTATGATTTCTGTGATTCATCTATTTCAAGCATTGATGATGATAATTTTATTGAACCACCTAGTGATTTAAATTTTTAAATTTAAAATTAATTGATGAAAATTCATGCTAAATTTGTTGCATATATATTTTCATACATATAGATGATACATGATGATAAATATTAAATAGAATTAGCATCCATTACATAGAAGATCCATTAGATAAAAAGGAATGAAAGTTTCAAACACTCAAAACACATGTCGATACTATAGAATAATTGGTATCACTTATTACAAAAATTGTTCATTTTGGAGGAAGAATAATTGAAAAAAATTATTATTAGATGTTTTTGTTAACCTAAGTATTTCAAAAGGAATATCATGACCCTATAGGTATGTTAAAAGTCAATAAAAATTGTTTGGAGGATAAATACAAGATAATAAAAGAATATGAAAATATATTCATGAAGATAGTATGAAATATAATAATAATCTTTAGAAGATGAAATATGAATGTAAAGAATAGTAACAAATCTTAAAGAAAAAACATTAAATTTAATGTATCTTGATATATAAGTAATGTTTATAAAATTGGATGTAACTCATGTTAAATCTTCACATTATTCTAAGAGAAGATCCTCTTTCTAATTCCTATAGATATTGTTTCTTATTATAATTCTAATTTTTAAAAAAGAATAATCTTTAAGTAATAAAAAGATACAACTTATAAAAATATTTAGAAGATGTTAGATGCATGATTTTGAAAATCCACATGAACTAATAATGATATTTTTAAAAATATAGGATAAAACTTAAATTATAGAGCATTATGGATGATGAAATGTTTGGATGACCCCAAAAAATATGTAATGGTGGAGGATAGAAATAAATCCTGAAGATATTGCCCATAATTTACCTCTAAGTCAGAAGTTTACATAGGAATACCAAAAGATACTTCCACTATCTAGATCACATGGAAAATTAAGAAAATCATATTTATTGGTTACTAGTGGTGTTATGGAATGATCAAAAAATAATCTATTGATTACTTGAACAATATGTAAATTATTATAAAATTGATATATCATATTTTAAGAGGGAGTATAATGAATGTCAAAATTATTCTTCATAGTAGAAGAAAATTGCTTAACATAGGGAAAATCTATTTACATCCATCTCGTTTCAATGTATCTAAAACTTCTATTTAACTTAATTTTACGACTCGTCCCAGAGGGGCCTGCGCCGTGACTCCCCAAGCCCGCCTCCAATAGGCCAGGGGCTGGTGACTAGCACCGAGTAGGCATGTCACTAACATGGGAGGCATTGCCTACGTACCTGTACACACACACACATCTCCAAGCCCACAAATGCTGAAATGTAAAACACTAAGGAACAAAAATGCATGCATACAACTAAACCCAACCAACAGAGTACGATGAAAGGTAGAGTACTGTAAAAGTAAACTGGGCCAGAATACAAGCCCACCAAAAGCAAGAGTCTGAAAAACTGCAAAGTCCAACCTGTAAGCACAAAGGTACTGAGACTGTCGCTCCTAGCCGTAGGAATGCATCGGCCTGTAGGGAACTCAGAAAGCTCGGTCCTGTCCTGGTCCACCCTAGACTCTGTCAAAATGCTGCTCGTCTGCACAAGACACCAGACATGCGGGCAAATCTCGTGCAGGGGTGAGTATAACAATACTCAGTAGAGGAACCCGAAAACCACAAAGCAATACAAAGTAAAAGTACATTCAACTATGCACAGTATATGTTTACAGAACATATAAAACAAACTAGATATACTCAAAACCCAGACACGTGGTCTAGAGACAAGTCACGCAACCGCATACCCCCGCAAGGGATTCCGTTCGAAGATTCCGTGATGCACTCATTCTGGGAGAACACACTCCATGAGCCTTATAGCTCTGATGACGTCTTTCCGGGAAGTGTTATTCGTCGGGAACCATCACGAGAGATAGTTACACTCATTACGGGAGACACACTCCTGAGTGGGAAAGATTTTGATACACAGATGAGGATCACTGCCAGGGCCATGGCGGATACTGCGACTCATCCGGAATTCACCTTCTAGGTAGAGGATCAACGCTCGGTAAAGTTGATCACGCCGATGCCTGACTCTACCTAGGGTCTGGAATGGATAGAGGATCTCGATCTGGGCCTCTCGGATGGATGCCTAACTCTATCACAGAAAATTCCTGCTGAAGGGATCATAATCTTGCATGAGGGAATGATGCCTGACCCTCAGGGGATCAAGAATAAGGGGCACTAACCCAAATTAAAGATGTTCAAGGCACGGTGAACAAAAGGACCAAGCCGTTTTCCAAAAAGTACACGGCGTGCAAAAATGATACATGTCGTGTTGTCCGACCCCGGGTACTGCTCGTGTACAACGGCCCGTGTCATGAGGTTGGTCATGTAGAAAATTTAGTACACGGCGTGTAGTACGGAATACATGCCGTGTCTGGGTAACTGGGGTTGGCTCCGTGTACTCTGGCCATGTGCCCGTACACGGTCACCAACCCGTGTACTCCAACCCGTGCGATCTGCACATGGGGTGACCCGCGTTGTTTGCCTCGCCTGACCGGTTGATGGAGTACATGGTCGTGTACTCCATCCTGTGTCCATGTATCCCTAGGATACACGTCGAGCTCCGCGTAGCCGCCTCTGCCGAGATGTACACGCCGTGCCGCCTGAAGCCGTGTAGACCATCCCGTGTCCGTGTACTACCCAAAGTACACGCGGGGCTTCGGGGAAGATCTAACACACCGTGTGACCGGGGTCACCCGCCTTGTGACCCTTATCTGACCCCAAAACCCTAACTGCCACTGTCAGAACTACACGGCGTGTTCTTCAGAAGTACACGCCGTGTATTCTGGAAATTTCCAGAAACGGCGCTCTTCACTAGCGCGCCTCCCGTGCTGCTCCAATCATCAATCTGGTCGTCCGATCGCTGCAAAACATCCAGGTTCTGGTTTCCCCGACCCCACGAATCCACTTATGTCGCTTTCGGGCCTCCGATCGGCTCCAAAAATGTGATTTGATCTTCTCGCGTGAAGAACGCTTGAAGAAGGTCCTTTCTCGATCCGGTCTGATTCATCAGCCGCCATCGTCGCCGCACCTCCACAAGGTCGTTTTGGTGTCGAACCTTTGATTTGGGATCGTTGCATCATGGAACAGATGAGCAACGATCCGTTGTTCGTCGCCCCACGAAGAACGCGAAGAACATGCGAGAAAGAATGGGGAGGAAATCTAATAAACAAATAAATTGAGGAACTAACCTCCACCGTCATTCGTCATGGCATTGATCCGCTCCCATTAATCAGTTTAAATAGAGAAGAGATCAACATGAATAAAAAGCATTGATTAATTCCACAAAATCATCCTAAAGAAAACCCTCCCGTAAGAACCTACGAATCCGCAGATCAACTTGTTCGTGGTTGATCTGCGTTCGTCATTTAAACTCTAAAATGGGGGAAAGGAATTGAAATAACAAACCCCTACCTTTTGAAAGGATTGATCGTTGAAAAAAGGTGGCGCGCTGTCGTTGTCGTCAAGATCCTTCAACGTCGGTGCAGCGATCCTCGATCTTGATCTGTTGTCGTTCGTCGTCGATAATTTTCTCCAACGCACCGTGGATTCTACAGAGGTTCCTCTCTCTATGTTTCCAACGACGTACAATTGCTTAACCCAATAAAAAGGGAAAACTTTTGTCATTTAATTACGCGGCAGCATTAATGACATTGACTTTCCATTTTGAATTCATTAAGACGTGTCATTAATTTAGGAAACAGCAGCACCATTGCCACGCTGCAGCGGATGTTTCCTTAAATGAAATGAAATAAACCGGTTCATTTATTTTATTTTATTTTACTTAAAATGTCAGAAAAAATAACTTTTTCCCTCGACCCACGCTGGTCGAGGTTAGCCTCATTCTTAGGCAAAGTCGTTATCCCAGATGCAACGGTGCGCTTAGATTTTTAATCCGGGCATCCATTTGGAAACTGCCACAACCACGCACAAGTGCCGACTCACTTAACAACAAAAAAAAGTTCAAACCACCATTTCGGGCTCACTGGACCTCAGGATGATGTGTCGTCTCCGCGCCCGGTCTCGAAATAATTCCATATAATATTTAAAAATAATAAACGGAAAATCTGAGACATTACATTCTCCCCACCTTGGGGCTTTTACGTCCCCGAAAAGCCAAAACAAAGGCTACATGAAAAGATGAGGGTACTGGGCACAGATCTGGGCCTCCCGCTCCCACGTTCTCTCCTGAAGATTCCCGTGCTCCCACCGGACGCACACTATGGGAATCGATCACCCACGAAGGATCCTCTCTTGATGATCCTCGATCTCCACCGGGTACTCAGCAAAGTTCACTCCATCCTCAATGTCCATCTCGCCCCTGTCGATGACGTGCAATGGGTCATGCACGTACCTCCTCAGCTGCGACACGTGGAAGACATCATTTACCCGATGCAACTGTGGTGGTAGAGCCAGGTGGTATGCCACCTCGCCAACTCTGCCCAGGATCTGGAAAGGTCCAATGAACCTCAGAGATAGCTTGACGCCTTGGCCAAATCTCTGCAACCCTCGTCAAGGTGAGACCCGAAGGAAGACGTGGGCTCCCTCTTCGAACTCCAGAGGTCTCTGTCGCCTGTCAGCATAAGACTTCTGCAGGCTCTGTACAGTCTTCATCCACTCCCGTATGATCTGCACCTTCTCTATAGTAGCTCGCACTAACTCTGGACCCATGAGTGCTAACTCTTCAGGGTCAGTCCAGCAAAGCGGTGACCGGCAGGTTCTCCCGTACAAAGCCTCAAACGGTTCCATATCGATGGTGGAGTGGTAGTTTTTGTTGTACGCAAACTCCACTAGTGGTAGGTGGTCCTCCCAACTGCGACCAAAGTCCAAGATACAGGCCTGAAACATATCCTCCAGAACCTGAATGGTCCTCTCCATCTGACCATCTGTCTGGGGATGAAACGTTGTGCCCAAGCGCAGCTGAGTCCCAAAAGCCACCTACAATCCCTTCCACAACCAGGTTGTGAAGCGGGCGTCTTGGTTTGAGACTATAGTTGAGGGGATGCCATGAAGACGAACTATCTCCTGTAAATAGAGGCGTCCCAAGCTTTCTACGGAACTCTTCTCCCTAATAGCTAGAAAGAAGACCGACTTGTTGAGTCATTCAACGATCACCCAAACGGAATCGTGCCCCTTGGACATCCGCGGTAAGCTCGTCATGAAGTCCATATATATCCCATCCCACTTACACTCCAAAACTTCTAGGGGTGAGCTAACCCTGTTGGAACCTGGTGCTCAGCCTTCACCTGCTGGCATGTGAGGCATCGAGAAACAAACTCTGCCACTGTCTTCTTCATGCCTGACCACCAGAACTGATATTGGAGGTCCTGGTACATCTTTTCCACTCCAGGATGTACCGCCAAAGGGGATGTATAGAACTCCCTCATGACCGCCTCCTGCATCGCCACTGGTACAACAGTGCATCCTCTGAAAAGAATTACGTGCTCCCCACCTTGCGAATATCCATCAGGAGCATGTCCTGTGGATAACTGAGCACGTAAGGTCACACCGTCGACACCCCTAAGTTGTGCCTCCCTAACTCGTTGTAAGAGTGGAGGGGTGAAAACCATCGACTGTAGGTAAGCTTTATCCTCTCCATCAATGAAGGATAACTGTAATGTAGCTAACTGTTGTGTCACCTAACTCAACAGCTGTGAGCTCGACCTTCTGCTAAGAGCATCCTCCACCTTGTTCCCCTTCCCATGAGTATAGATGATCCTGAAATCATAGTCCTGAAGGAACTCTAGCCAATGCCTCTGCCTCAGATTCAGATCTTTCTATGAGAAGATGTACTTGAGGCTCTTGTGGTCAGAGTAGACAATGAACCGCTCGCCCATAAGGTAGTGTCGCCACATCTTCAATGCGAAGACTACTGCTTCTAACTCAAGATCATGGGTTGCATAGTTCTGCTCATGCGGACTAAGCTCGCGTGAACCATAAGCAATCACCGCGTGCCACTGCATCAGGACACAGCCGAGCCCGGTCCCTGATGCGTCGTAGAAAACTATGTTCTCAACACCCTCCTCCGGCAATCTCAAGACTGGGGCACTTGTCAAACTCTGTCTTAGCTTCTCAAAATTCTTCTGGCACTTTTCTATCCACATGAAGGGTTTCCCCTTCCTGGTCAAGGCCGCCATCGATACTGATATCCGGGAGAAATCAGGGATGAATCTTTGGTAATATCCTGCCAACCCAAGGAAGCTTTGCACCTCTGTCATGCTCTGAGGTGGCTCCCATGCTAACACAACCTCCACCTTGGCTGGGTCCACAGCTACTCCATCTGCTGAGATGACATGTCCCAGAAAGTGGACCTCCTGAATCTAGAACTGACACTTTGAGAGCTTCCCATAAAGTTGGTGCTCCCGAAGTACATCCAGAACCATCCGCAGGTGTCTCGCGTGCTCCTCCTCTGATGCCGAGTACACAAGGATGTCGTCGATGAAGACTACTACGAACCAGTCCAAGTATGGTTAGAAGATCCGGTTCATCACCCCCATGAACACTGTGGGGGTTTTCGTCATGCCAAAGGGCATCACCAAGTACTCATAGTGACCGTAGCGACATCTGAAAGCCATCTTTGGTATATCATCGTCCCGCACTCGTAGTTGGTGATAGCCTGATCGAAGGTCAACCTTTGAGAACCATTATTCCCCTCTTAGCTGATCGAAGAGGTCATCAATCCTTGTTAGTGGATATTTGTTCTTTACCATCACCTGGTTCAGGTGTCGGTAATCCACGCACAACCTCAGACTCGCGTCTTCCTTCTTGGAAAACAAGACTGGGGCCGCCCAGGGTTAGATGTTGGGTCTTACGAAACCCTTTCTCTGCAAATCCTCCAACTGCACCCTCAGCTTTCGAAGCTCCGTGGGAGACATCTGATAAGATGATGAGGAAATAGACGTCGTCCGGGGGTGTAAGTCGATGCAGAAGTAAATTTCCCGGTGGGGAGGTAGTCCTGTAACATCTTCGGGAAAGACGTCCTCATACTCCGCCACCACTACTGGGAACTGAGAGCTCACAACATCCACTACTCTGAGGGTAAGGCTAGGCAACTCATGAGTGATCGGCTGCACCCTCCTATGCATGAGCCCATTTTGTACTGCCTGGGTTTCCTTTTCTCAGACAAAGGAAAACCATGTTCCATCACGGCGGACACACTGCACCCTTCACCTAAAACAGTCAATCTGGGCATGGACTGAAGACAACCAATCCATACCGAGAATGACGTCGTAACTCCTCGACGCTACCACCAAGAGGTTCCAACCGAAACTCTCGCCTCTAATGTTAAGATCACACCATCTGCAAAGTTGTGTGATCATCGAGTCTCCTCCCGTAAGTGTCTCCAAGTGTAAGGATCGAGTCAACGGTTCTACCGGAATCTCGAGGTTTTGTACAAGACATGTGGCTATAAGGGAATGACTGGAACCTGTGTCTATGAGTACGGAATCTAAGGTAGAAAAGACATAGATCGTACCTCGAATCATCCCTGGAGCCTCTGGGTCATATTCCTCGACCGCATGCAGCTGTCCCCATCCCTGTCCTCCAGCACCCTGAGCCTAGTGCGGACCTCCTGGGGGTGGTGGTGGAAGTAAGTTGAAGCGTCTGCCACCACCTGCAGCTCTCCCTGCTCCTCTGCCACGTCCGCCGCCTGGCGGATCTGCCTGCTCCATTATCTGCCTCTTCCTTGGTGGTCCATCCACCACTTCCCTGTTAGCAGCTCAATGTGTCGGGCAATCTCTAGCGAGATTCCCCCTACCATCGCATGCATAGCATCACTTCTCCCTAGGCTGACTGGATCCATCCTGAGAGCCCTGGACTGTCGATCCCTTGTCCTGGGTCCTCCTATGACGTCTCCCACGTCCAGATCCCTGTGCCTGATGTTGGCTCCCTGCTGTCGGTGTCTCTTCACCTGTCTGCTTGCTACTGACTGTCGGCGGCTGTCTCTAGTCTGCCAAGAAGCTCTCGATCACCAAGGCCCGCTTGAGCACTCCAGCATAAGTCAAAATGCATAGAGGCGTGACACTAGATCAGATGTCACTCCATAGACCTCTCTTGAAGGTCCGAGCTCTAAAGTGATGATCCTTGACCATATCCATCGAGTACCTGGCGAGGTTGGTGAACCTCGATGAATAGTCATCCACCGTCATACTACCCTGCTGGAGCTGAAGAAGCTCTTGGATGTGCAGATATCTCGGCGTAACCGGAGAGAACTCCTCCCTAAAGAGTCACTCAAACTCTGTCCACGAAAGAGTCTCCTCGTCGTGAGTCTGCGTGGTCAGACTCCACCATTGTCCCGCCGAACCCCGAAGAAGGCTCGCTCCTAGGACCACCATCTGGTATGTCGGTGTCTTCACTAGATGGAAAACTCTGGTCACCGCCTCAAGCCAGTCCTCAGCCGCCTAAGGGTCGGGCACACCTCAAAACCTGAGGGGTCTCTGTCTCTAAAACTCATAGAGTTCTCTAAGCCTGTTCTCCTCACCGGTCGGTACTGCAGGTACCACTGGCTGCTCCACAGGCGGTATAGCAGGTGCACCACCTGGTGGCAACGCCTGGGGGACTGGTCCCTGTATCGAAGCCTCGTCACTAAGGGGGTCATCCTCGTGATCGTGCTGCTGAATCCTAGCGGGTACGCATCGCAGAGGCATCCTATAAAGAAACAAGATGTGTCATGGTCAATGAGTATATCTGGATAGCTGACACCAAGGGTATGGAAGACACAACCCATTCCTATATGATGCATGTACCTTTTATTTCCCCACAACCATTGTTTTCGTGAACCGGGTCGAAAAGCAAGTTATCATAGTCCTGTTGTATGGATACGTCAGCCGCCGTACCAACAGTTGGGTCCCTGGCCTGAAAGCTGAACCTGAAACACTTAACACTGTTGCCCTAAACCAAACTCACAGACTCTCGGTCCTAAGGTAGAACTGACTCCTCTGATACCACTCTGTCACGACCCGTCCCAGTGGGGCCTGCGCCGTGACTCCCCAAGCCTGCCTCCAATAGGCCAGGGGCTGGTGACTAGCACCAAGTAGGCATGTCACTATCATGGGAGACATTGCCTAAGTACCTGTACGCACACACACATCTCAAAGCCCACAAATTCTGAAATGTAAAACATTGAGGAACAAAAATGCATGCATACAACTAAACCCAACCAACAGAGTACGACGAAAGGTAGAGTACTGTAAAAGTAAACTGGGCCAGAATACAAGCCCACCAAAAGCAAGAGTCTGAAAACTGCAAAGTCCAACCTATAAGCACAAAGGTACTGGGGCTGCTGCTCGTAGCCATAGGAACACCTCACCCCGTAGGGAACTCAGAAAGCTCGGTCTTGTCCCGGTCCGCCCTGGACTCTTTCAAAAGGTTTCTCATCTGCATAAGACACCAGAAGTGTGGGAAAAGCCCGCGTAGGGGTGAGTATAACAATACTCAGTAGAGGACCGCGAAAACCACAAAGCAATACAAAGTAAAAGTACAGTCATCTATGCACAGTATATGTTTACAGAACATATAAAACAAACTAGACATGTGTTCTAGAGATAATTCATGCAACTGCATACCCCGCAAGGGATTCCGTTCAAAGATTCCATGATGCTCTCGTTCTAGGAGAACACATTCCCCGAGTCTTATAGCTCTGATGACGTCTATCCGGGAAGTGCTGTTCATCAGGAAGCGTCACGAGAGATAGTTACACTCATTACGGGAGACACAGTCCTGAGTGGGAAAGATTTCGATATACAGATGATGATCACTACCAGGGCTATGGAGGATACCGCGACTCATCCAGAATTCACCTACTAGGTAGAGGATCAATGCCCAGTAAAGTTGGTCACGCCGATGCCTGACTCTACCTAGGGTCTGGAATGGATAGAGGATCTCGATCCGGGCCTCTCGGATGGATGCCTGACTCTATCAAAGAAAAGTCCTGCTGAAGGGATCATAATACTGCATGAGGGAATGATGTATAACCTTCAGGGGAACAAGAAGAAAGGAAACTAACCCAAACGAAATATGTTCAAGGCACGGTGAACAAAAGTACCAAGCCGTTTTCCAAAAAGTACACGACATGTAAAAGTGATACATGTTGTGTTGTCTGACCCCGAGTACTTCCCGTGTACAACGGCCCATGTTGTGAGGCTGGTCATGTATAAAATTTTGTACACGGCGTGTAGTATGGAGTACATGCCATGTTTGGGTAACTAGGGTTGGCTCCGTGTACTCTGGCCATGTGCTCGTACACGGTCACCAAACCGTGTACTCCAACCCGTGTAATTCGCACATGGGGTGACCCACACTGTTTTCCTCGCCTGGCTGGGTGATGGAGTACACGGCCGTGTACTCCATCTCGTGTCCCTGTATCCCTAGGATACACGCTGAGCTCCGCATAGCCGCCTCTGCCGAGCTGTACACGTCGTGCCGCCTGAAGCCATGTAGACCATCCCGTGTCAGTGTACTACCCAAAGTACACGCCAAGCTTCGGGGAAGGTCCAACACGTTGTGTAACCAAGTTCACATGCCGTGTGACCCTTCTTTGACCCCGAAACCCTAGACACCACCATCAGAACTACATAGCGTGTTCTTTGTAAGTACATGTCATGTATTCTAGAAATTTCCAAAAACGGCGCTCTTCGCCAGCGCACCTCCCGTGCTGCTCCGATCATCAATCCGGTCGTCCGATCGCCACAAAAATTCCAGGATCTGGTCACCCCGACCCCACGAAGCTTCTTCCGTCACTTTCGGGCCTCCGATCGGCTCCGAAAACATGATTTGATCATCCCGCATGAAGAACGCACGAAGAACGCCCTTTCCTGATCTGGTCTGATTCGTCATCCGCCATCGTCGTTGCACCTCCACAAGGTCGTTGCGGTGTCGAACCTTCGATTTGAGATCTTTGTGTCA
The DNA here is from genome assembly GCA_963277665.1 of Viscum album. Lineage (NCBI taxonomy): Eukaryota > Viridiplantae > Streptophyta > Magnoliopsida > Santalales > Viscaceae > Viscum > Viscum album. The sequence continues at coordinate 1,661,749,189 of OY728153.1, forward strand.
CGGAACGGATGCGCAACGATCCGTTGTTCTTCGCCCCGCGAAGAACACGAAGAACGTGTGAGAAAGAATGGGGGAGGAAATCCAATAAACAAATAAATTGAGAAACGAACCTCCATCATCATTCGTCACGGCATTGATCCTCTCCCATTAATAGGTTGAAATAGAGTAGATATCAACATGAATAAAAATCATGGATTAATTCCCCAAAATCATCCCAAAGAAAACCCTACCGTAAGAACGTATGAATCCGAAGATCAACTTGTTCGTGGTTGATCCACATTCGTCATTTAAACTCTAAAATGGGGAAAAGGAATTGAAATAACAAACCCCTACCTTTTGAAAGGATCGATCGTTGATGAAAGGTGTCGCGCTGCCGCTGTCGTCAAGATCCTTCAACATCGATGTTGTGATCCTAGATCTCGATCCGCCGTCGTTCGTCGTCGAGAATTTTCTCCAACGCGTTGTGGATTTTGCAGAGGTTCCTCTCTCTACGTTTCCAACGATTTACAATTGTTTAACCCATTAAAAAGGGAAACATGTTTTCATTTAATTACACGGCAGCATTAATGACGTTGACTTTCCATTTTGAAGTCATTAAGACGCGTCATTAATTTAGGAAATAGTTGCATCGTTGTCGCACTACAGTGGATGTTTCCTTAAATGAAATAAAATAAACTGGTTCATTTATTTTATTTTATTTTACTTAAAACGTCATAAAAATAACTTTTTCCCTTGAACTGCGCCGGTCGAGGTTAGTCTCATTCATAGGAAAAGTCGTCGTCCTGGACGCAACAGTGCGCTCAGATTTTTAATCCAGGCATCCGTTTGGAAACTGCCACAACTGCGCACAAGTTCCGACTCACTTAACAACAACAAAAAAGTTCAAACCACCATTTCGGGCTCACTAGACCTCAGGATGATGTGTCGTCTTCGCGCCTGGTCTCGAAATAATTCCATATAATATTTAAAAATAATAAACAGAAAATCCGAGACATTACACTTATGGTATATGTGTTCGAGGAAATAATGAGTTCTTTTTTACATCTACCATTTATATCATAGAAACAAATAATATAACAATTCTATATTAAAAAATTAAAAAATACTAATGGGAATTCAACCATGGGATGTGGATAATGTAATGTTTTCTTTAAAAATGAACCCAAGTGAAATGTAATGGAATATGATATACCAAAGAAGGGTTTCTTCTTTTGAGGAAGGAGGGGCTACATCAAGGAAAGATACAAGAAATCTATGACTATTGAAGTTGATAAATGCAAGATTGATAAACCAAGAAAATAATTCTATGAAATAATTAAATAGATTAGTTTTGTAGGAGACATGTCTGATGAAAATATTGAAGGTGAATAATGGCTAAAATAAATGGGTGCCTTAATATATGTTAATAATTTTTGTAGAAGGTGTAGGAAAAATTTTCACACTCCTAAAATATGAATGAAAATGATACCAGGTAAAGAGAAATTTATAAATAATGGAAATCATATTGTGGGTTATAAATTTTCTAGAAAAAATTTATTGAATTGGAAGGAATATCTGTAATGCCCCAACCCTAGAAGCCCAGAGTCAGTGCATTATTTTAATACATTTACATGATTAAAAGGAAACATGTCCCGAAAGACTGATCAGTTTAGCAGTCTTGGAAAATAGATTACATACATGAACGTTACATTACACATTAGAAAATAAAAAACAACATAAATTATCCTTTGAGAATGCCATTAATCCCCTAGCTTAACCCTTCTTATCAATCAAAATACACTTCTTGAAATCCTGGGAAAATTAAAACATAGAAAGGGGTTAGCTCAGATGCTCAGTAAGGATAACAATATAGCGGAAACTTTCATAAATAATCATAAACATTTAAGGCAATGTATAAGACTAAAACAAAATCCTATTAAAATTAAACTTCAGAATAATATGGAAAAGTTACAATAAAATAATTCAATTTACTTATTCCCATGGATATTCTACTAGTCGAATAATCACATGAAATATCAATAGCCACTTTTATAATGATGGAATGCACAATGCCAGACTTCATAACCACATAGTCAAGGCCTTGTGCCAAGACTAAAAATAAGATTTTGTCAAAGCCTTATGACAAGACACTAGTTTATCTCATGAGACCTATTGATGCGTTGGGAAACTATAGCGGGCTCCACCCATCACTTATTAAGTCCAATGCATTCCTCATATGAAAAGTTTTAAACATAACATAAACATTAGTAATAAAACAAGCATATGAAATGTGAATACTTTATCTATAAACCATGAATGGTATAAAAATAACACATCCACAATCAAACATATCACAAAACCATCAATAAAATATGGATGATTTGTATCATAATAAATCAACTTCAAACAAGTTTAAAATCAATCAAAGGATGTTGACATAGATGAAAATGATTTGTAAAACTCTTTGAGAGAAATAACCCTTTTCATGAAAACATTTAAAAGTCACACAATTTAGAAAGGAACACATTTAAATAAATTTTTGAATCAAATTTTCCCATAACACTTTGAAACTTTTGAAATGAACTAAAATTTTAAAAACATTCATGTCTATATAGATAAATCTTTAAAAACCATTTTGAAAACATGGACATTAATGAGAATGATTTAGAAGAATAAATATTTAAAACATTTAAAATAATGTTTTAGTAAAAAATTACCTTAATAGAATCCCTTTTAAAACCAATTGATGAAACATGGACATTGATAATAAATATGTCCCAGTAGATACTTATGCAAAAACAACCTTGAATATTAAAGAGATTTTGAAATTAACCCTTACCTTGCACTTTTCTTTAGTCGAGGGTATGTTAAACCTCCTGTATAAAGACCGTAGAATGTTATTAAATTATAATAGAACCATATTAATATTTATGATATCATACATGATTCATTTATGACTTTATACAACCCATTTAATAATAATGTCCATGTAAAATTAACATTTCAGGTAATGATCGCTTTCTTTATCGTATGTGTTTTAACTTGTTACTCTTGATTGTATCACATAGATCATGATTTAAATACTTGCAGAATATAAAACATGATTTATATATCATATATATTTATAATATAAATATGTATAATAGATATATATATATATATGAAATGGAAAACACTGTTTATGGAGACGGTAGGTCGTACGTACGCATAAAAGTTGTTTCTGTTTTCATATCGTATTGAATGGAACTAAGTGAATAAGATATATGTAAGTAAATAAATATATATATATAAATATATACAGTATCATTATTATTTTATTTATTAAATACTAATTAATGATATATATTTTATAATCATCGTTGAATGGTGAATGTAGAACTGAATCTCATCGCGTCGTAGAGACAGTAATCCGTACGTATGCACGAGCGACAATATCATTATATTGATGGAAAAATCATATGTAATTGGATGTTATATCATATATACAGAATCTTTAACATGTTATATTTATTATCTACCTCAGTTATACTCATTATTATACCCATCCAAATAATTAAGTGTTTGAATAACAAACTACACCACGGCGTGGAGACGGTAATTCGTACGTACGCACATATGGTGACTTTGTCATTTATAAAATGGATAGACTAATGAATATGGTTGTACCATTTTTATAATAACATCACATTATATATAAGATACTGGATTTATTATTTTATAATATAAACAACAAATAAAGATGAAGTGGAAGAAGAAAAGAACTTGAAAGAGGTAATGAAATATTAACCTCGTCTTTGGGTTCTTCCTTTTGATTTGATCAAAAGGTCTCTTTAGGTTGGCTTTCTGACCAAAGGAATGCCTCTAGGATGAATTTAGGAACTTTGGGAGGATATTTGGGTAGGGGTTGTTTGAGCCAAAAGGCTTTGGAGTTGTGAAATTAAGAGAAGGGGAAGTGACCTTTTATAATAGGGGTTAGGGTCACTTTAGGAAAAGATTAAGATATTAATTTATTATACCATCATATTCGGTTTATAATGCCTCAAAATGAATTTATTTATATCCTTATGTAGTTATGTGTCTAAATAATCCCAACCAATAGGTCTTAGACATGTTTAGGTTACCATTTTAACCTTATCTTTTAGATTTAACTCTTAATTAAATAGTTTAACTTTTACTGTGTCTCCTTGTACTCTTACACTATATGGTTAATAAACTTACTCTAAACTTCCAAGACAACCTAAAGTGGTTCATTAATGACATATATAATATTATTTAAGACTTTTGGACAATCCTTAGATTTTTATGAATAATATATCAACCAATAATATAGTTTTTTTTTTAAACTCAATTATGTCAATTTTGACATTATTTATTAAATGATTTTTGATAAAGTCCTAAAAAAATTATTACTTCAAAATAAATTCATATTTTCAATACTAACATGTCATATTAACCTAAAAAATTAGTTTAACTCATAAAAAGTCTCAAATTACATTTATTTGGATATTTGTAATATCAATTATTTTAATATTTCATTATTAAGGTAATTACTACATCATCATTGTGTCATAAATAAATTAAATTATTTAATGTATAAAAATTATAAATAAAATATAATAATTTATGAAATATTTTTATCTTTCTAATGAATATTTATAGTCGAATTTATATTATGTATAACCCTGTATTAGAAATGTTTTAGTTGTTAAACTTTGAATTTAACTCTTTTAACTCTTCTTTAAATAAAATAATAATAAATGTACAAATCTAGTCCAAGTGGACCAAAGAGAATAATATTTTATTTATAAGGTTTTTTGTGGTCTAATTATACTTATCCAATAGAATTAGGACATGTGTTAGCATAATAATAATATCATTTTACCCTTAATTACCTTATTTACTTTTAACCGTGGTAAATAAAAGTCAAAAGTTACTATTCATCCAAAAATATTTTCATCTTATTGAACCAAATTTTTCTTACTGATGTCAACCGTGTTTCTCTAATTTTTGAAATTTAACTCACAGAAGCGGTAAAATTATGTTTTATGCAAATTTGCAAATGCTCCTAGAAGGTGGGTAAAAAAACGTTAAAAAGTTCGATAAAATTTTATATATCTAAATATATTATAAAATGACTCCAATGAATTATGTTGAAAATATATAGATATTATGTATCTATTTTGACCTAAAATAATTTAAAATAAAATAACTATTTATTTAAATAAAAAGTCTATTTTAACCAATAACACGGTGTTTTTTCACTATTCATAAAAAATCTGAATGTTTTTAGAAAAATCCCAAAAATTCACCCTAAGATAATTTCGATCTTTCAAATTCAAAAATGAAGTCTATTTTACCAAATTAAAATCATAGAAGTTGAATTTATTAATTTAAAATTAATCCTCGTTGTCAAAACCAAAAAGTAGGTTTTTAAAAAGTAAAAACTATCAAAAGATTGACATGTTTTTATGTCAAATTTAAATGTGAAATTACTTATAATGACCTAAATTGTATTAAATGATAAAAATATAATATAATTATACTTCCAAACCATTCAAATGAATAATTTATCACTATTAATTATTTCAATTAAAAAAGTTGTTTTTAATTAAAATTTAGTAATTTTCACTATTCATCAAAATATGAAAGTTATCAGAAAAGTTCCAAAAATTTATCCAAACTAAATTTTTATGTCCAAATTATAAATAATAATGTAATTTCATTAAATTGAATATATAACATTTTCAAATATTGCTTTTAAAAAGGGTTCTCCATTAAAAGGCGGTAAAATTTCATTTTTTTAAAAGTACTTATTTTATCTGAAAAAAATGAATTTGTTCTTATATTATGTCTTTGAAACACATAATATGGATGTTAAAATTATAGAGTATATAAAATTAAAAATTCAATTAATACTATTCATAAATACTTTTTGAATGGTTAGTTTAATAAGTTTTGGTGCGCTCGAACTCGGTGTTGCGTGTAGCGCAATGTATTAAATTGCTTTAATGAGATAACGTACTATGAAATATTGGGGTATTACATTCTCCCATACTTCAATAAATTGCATCCTCTCAATTTGAAATTTTTCATTGAAAATAAATGGTTAAAAGAAAAAAAAATACCTTTGTGGAAAACCCACATTGGAAATTGGTTTAATAAAATTTACTCTTAATAAGAGGGAAAGAGAAATGAAAAAATTACCACCAAATTATGATCACGATTCGGAGAACATTGCTGGAAATTAGAGACACATGATTTTAGGGAAAATTTAAATATTTATAGAGAGTGATTAAGGCCATCAATCACAAACAAGTGTAAAATTGAGGGTCTCAAATCCATCAATCTATGATGATTTAAAATATAGTTAGTTCAACAAAACATAAGGTATTAGGATAACACATTCTTGGTTTTAACATCCCTTCCCTAAAGTTTAAGAATTAATTTATTCATTGAATAAGAAGAAAAAAATATATTTGACAGTTAGAGTTTCATCCTTCAACTAATTCCTACCACAAACTCATCTTTCAGTCAAAAGATAATAGAATTCAAAAATATTCTATTTATCATAATCATATAGGGTTAAAAAAATAATGAATTTATAATTCATTTTTTAGACTATTTAAAAAAACTACATTATATAAACCAAGACATCACATATGCCAGTGGTAGGTGATCCACCCTTGTCGCCCTTCAGTTGTGGGTTCAAGTCTCACGGCCTTGCCAGACATGACGGGTTGTCGCCCGACCTCCGGGTTGTCTTTTTTATGACAATCCAAAAATAATCTCAAGGAAATATTTATCCTTAACAATAGTATCCAATGTCAAACTTAATCGATTCCAACCTTTAGACTTATCCAAAATACTTCTGTCCAAACTCACAGTCCAAAATTTATAACGTAAACAAAATGAAGATCCTTTTTTCCACGTAATAACATGTGAATACCTTCATCATTTATTCTTTTAAAACATAGTAACACCCTGAATCATCATATAACTATATTGGTTACATTCATGGTCCCTTATTCCTTATAGAATATTGGATATACTCCTTATATCCAAAAATGTTGTAAACTCCAACAATGATGGAATAAACAAACCATTAACCAGTTCCAAGGATGTCAATAATGTACAATATAATTTATCCAAATAAATCATCTCTTATTCAAAAATCAATACCTCGGTATCAAGAACATATTAAAGTTTTTTCTTTACTTCAACCATGTATTTTCCAAAAATTTTAACTTTCCATTGAGTCACTTTTCTTGGTTCCACAAAATCTCAAGTCTATAATGAAATAGTACTGTAGTAAAATCCTTATATACTCTATAATTATTATAACATGTACATCATTAATACAATACTAAAATGACACAATACTTTAATAACAACATAAGAACTCTTAATCATTCATCTTAATCTTTGGTAGTTTCATAACTTGATTATTATCCAATAGCATCATTTGGGGTATACTCTGATGATTTGGACATTAATTCGTGTAGTGTCTCAACTCCCTACAGATGAAGCATTGTACATTTGTAAACTTTTTCTCACCCTTGAAATCACGTACTTGTTGTCCTTTTTCTCCATACTTATAACAAACTCTCATTCCTTTCAAGCATTTACCATGGTGATTCTTTCAACAGTTATCACATATAGGAAAACCATTCTTTCCCTTATTCCCTTTATCCATCTTTCTCTCTCCAATCCTTTTCTTCTCTGGCTTCCCTTCAAAGCCATAGGACTTAGAAAATTCATTACTTATCTTATTAACACATGATACTATTTATTCATATGATGATAATATGTGGGAGACTATTTCCATTCTAAATGTTGGCTTAATACTATGAAAGATATGATCCTTCTTACTCTTTAGATCATGTGTATTATCGGAGGTCTCATTCCATCTACTGGGAGTCATTTCTAAACAATGGAATACACTAGGTTAGTTTATGAATCGCAATGCATAATTCCAAACTTGTAAAATAGTTAACAAAAATTGAATAGTTCATTTATATAATCCATAATCATACAAATGTTTTCTTTGAGTAAGTATATACTCATAAACCCTTCATAGTGGTTTGTAAAGAAAATGAGAATTATCCTAATCATATCCCCTGGGAGTGTCGTAACCAAGAGTACAACAAGGCTCATTGTCGTGCACCAGTTCCCATTTGAGTCTAGCTCAAAGCGGTGTTTCTGGGTTTTACCCCTAGGTACATCTGTGCCAAAGCCACCTCTACCTGCTCGTATCCAGATAAGGATTTATTTCTTAGAAAACTCACAAAATATCTACAGTACCAAAATTCTAGGAAGTTCTTCTATACTAATTCTCAAATTCTATCTTAGAGTAGTGTTCACTAATAAGAGTTTTTCTAAATCTAGTTTTCAAGGTTATTTCTAATCTTCCTTTTATACCAACTGTAACATCCCGGACCCAGAATCCCAGAGTCGATGCATTATTTTAATACATTGGCATGATTACAAGGAATCAAGTCCCGAAAAACCGATTAGTTTATAAGTCTTGGAAAATATATTACATACATGAACATTACATTGCACATTAGAAAATAAAACACAACATAAATGATCCTTTGAGAATTCCATTAATTCCCTAGCTTAACCCTTCTTATCAATCATAATACACTTTTTGGAATCCTATGAAAATTAAAACATAGAAAGGGGTGAGCTCAGATGCTCAGTAAGGATAACAATATAGTGGAAACTTTCATAAATAATCATAAACATTTAAGGCAATGTATAAGACTAAAACAAAAGCCTTTTAAACATACACTTCAGTATAATATGGAAAAGATACAATAAAATAATGTCATTTACTTATTATCATGGATATTCTACTAGTAGAATAATTTAATGCAATATCAATAGTCACTTTCATAATGATGGAATGCATAATGCCAGACTTTATAACCACATAGTCATGGCCTTATGCCAAGAATACAAATAAGATTTTGTCAAGGCCTTGTTCCAAGACAATAGTTTGCCTCATGAGACCTACCGATGCATCGAGGAGCTATATTGGGCTCCACCCGTCACTTACTAAGTCCAACGCATTCCTCATATGAAAAGGTTTAAATATAACATAAACATTCATATTAAAACTAGCATACGAAATGTCAATAATTTATCCATAAACCATGAATGGTATAAAAATAATTCATCTATAGTCAAATGTATCACAAAACCTTCAATACAATATGGAAGATTTTTGTCATAATAAATCAACTTCCAAGAAGTTTAAAATCCATCAAAGGATGTTGACATAGATGAAAATGATTTGTAAAACTCTTAGAGAGAAATATCCTTTTTTTCATGAAAACATTTAAAAGTCACACAATTTTGAAAGGAAGAAATTTAAAGACATTTTTGAATCAAAGTGTCTCATACCACTTTGAAACATTTTAAAGTAATTAACATTTTAAAAACATTCATGTCTATATAGATAAATACTTAAAAACCATTTTGAAAACATGGACATTAATAAGAATGATTTAGAAGAATAAATATTTAAAACATTTTAAATTATGGTTTAGTATAAAATATTCCCTTTAAAGAATCTATTTGAAAACTATTTCATGAAACATGGATATGGATAATAAATATGTCCCAGTAGATTCTTATGAAAAACTACCTCGGATAATAAAGAGATTGTGAAATTAACCCTTACCTTGCACTTTCCTTTAGTCGAGGGTATGTTTAACATCCTATATAAAGACCATAGTATGTTATTAAATTATACCTGAACCATATTAATATTTATGATATCATACATGATTCATTTATGACTTCATACAACCCATTTAATAATAATGTCCATGTTAAATTAACATTTCGGGTAATAATCGCTTTCTTTATCGTACATGTTTTAACTTGTTACTCTTGATTTTATCACTTAGATCAGGATTTAAATATTTCAAGAAAGTAAAAATGATTTATATATCATATATATTTAGAATATATATATTTATAATAGATTTATATTTATATGAAATGGAAAACAGTGTTTATGGAGACGGTAGGCCGTACGTACGCATAAACGTTGTTTCCATTTTCATATCGTATTGAACGGAAATAAGTGAATAAGATATATGTAAGTATATATATATATATATATATCTGGTATCATCATTATGTCATATATTACATACTTATTAATGATATATATTTTATAATCATCATTGAATGGTGAACGTGGAAATGAATCTCATCGCATCATGATATTGATGGTGAAATCATATGTAATTGGATGATATATCATATATACAGAATCATTAACATGTTATATTTTTTATTTAAATCAGTTATACTCATTATTATACCCATCCAAATGATGATGTGTTTGAATAACAAACAACACCACGATGTGGAGACGGTAATCCGTACGTACGCACGTATGGTGGCTTTGTCATTTATAGAATGGATAGAATAATGAAAATGGTTGTGCCATTTTTATAATAACATCACAGTATATAGAAGATACTGGAGTTATTATTTTATAATGGAAACAACAAAGAAAGAGGAAGTGGAAGAAGAAAAGAACTTGAAAGAGGTGATGAAATATTTACCTCTTCTTTGGGTTCTTCCTTTTGATTTGATCAAAAGGGATCCTTAGGTTGGATTTATGACCAAAGGAATGCATCTAGGACGATGGAAGGAAATTTGGGAGGATATTTGGGTAGGGTTTGGCCGAGATAAAATGCCTTGGAGGTGTGAAATTAAGAGAAGGAGAAGTGCCCTTTTATAAGAAGGGTGAGGGTCACTTTAGGAAAAGATTAAAATATTAATTTATTATACAATCATATTCAGATTATAATGGATCCAAATGAATTTATTTAGATCCTTAGGTGGTTATGGGTCTAAATACTCCCAAACAATAGGTTTTAGATAAGTTTAGGTTACCATTTTAACGTTATCTTTTAGATTTAACTCTTAGTTAAATATCTTTTACTGTGTCTTCTTGTATTCTTACACTATATGGTGAATAAACAGACTCTAAACTTCTAAGACAACCTAAAGTGGTTCATTAATGACATATATAATATTATTTAAGCTCTTTGGCCGAACCGTAGATTTTTAGGAATATTATATCAACCAATAATATAGTATTTGTTTTAAAAACTCAATTATGTCAATTTTTAAATTATTTATTAAATGATTTTTTAAAGCCCTAACAACTTTATTACTTCGAAATAAATTCATATGTTCAATCCTAACATGTCATATTAACCTAGAAAATTAGTGGAATTTATCAAAAGTCTAAAATTACATTTATTTGGATATTTATAATATCAATTATTTTAATATTTCATTATTAAGGTAATTACTGCGTCATCATTTTGTCATAAATAAATTATATTATTTAATGTATAAAAATTATAAATAAAATATAAATATGTATTAAATAGTTTTATATTTATAATTAATATTTATAGTCGAATTTATATTATGTACAACCCTATATTAAAAATGGTTTAGTTGTTAAACTTTGAATTTAACTCTTTTAACTCTTCTTTAAATAGAACAATAATAAATGTCCTAATCTAATCCAAGTGGACCAAAGAGAATCATATTTTATTTCTAATGTTGTTTTGGATCGAATTATACTTATCCAATAGAATTAAGACATGTTTTAGGGTAATAATAATATCATTTTTACCCTTAATTACCCTATTTACTTTTAACCGTGGTAAATAAAAGTCAAAAGTTACTATTCACCAAAAATTATTTTCATCTTATTGAACCAAATTTTTCTTAATAATTTCAACTGTGTTTCTTGGATTTTTAAAATTCACCTCACAAAAGCGGTGAAATTAAGTTTTATACAAATTTGCAAATGCTCCTAGAAGGTGGGTAAAAAACGTTAAAAAGTTCGATAAAATTTAATATATCTAAACATATTATAAAATGAATCCAATGAATTAGGTTGAAATATATAGGTATTATATATATATTTTGACCTAAAATAAATTAAAATAAAATAACTATTTATTTAAATAAAAAGTCAGTTTTAACCAATAACGTAGTGTTTTTTTCACTATTCATAAAAAAATTGGAAGTTTTCAAAAAAATACCAAAAATTCACCCTAAGATAATTTTGATATTAAAAATTCCAAAATGAAGTCTATTTTACCAAATTAAAATCATTGAAGTTTCATTTATTAATTTAAAATTAATTCCCGTTGTCAACACCAAAAGGCGGGTTTTTAAAAAGTAAAAATTATCAAAAGATTGACATGTGTTTATGTCAAATTTAATTGTGAAATTACTTATAATGACCTAAATTGTATTAAATGATAAAAATATAATCTAATTATACTTCCAAACCATTCAAATTCATAATTTATCACTATTAATTATTACGATTAAAAAAATTGTTTTTAATTAAAAATTAGTAATTTTCACTATTCATCAAAATATGAAAGTTATCGGAAAAAGTAACAAAAATTTATCCAAAATAAATTTTTATGTCCCGATTCTAACGAATAATTTAATTTCATTAAATTGAATATATATCATTGTCAAATATTGGTTTTAAAAATGTTTCTCCATTAAAAGGCGGTAAAATTGCATTTTTTGAAAAATACTTATTTTATCTGAAAAACTGAATTTGTTCTTATATTATGTCTTTGAAACACATAATATGGATGTTAAAATTATATAGAGTATATAAGATTCAAAATTCAGTTAATACTATTCATAACTTCTTTTTGAACAGTTAGTTTAATAAGTTGTGGTGTGCTCGAACTCGGTGTTGCGTGTAGCGCACGCTATTGAATTACTTTAATGAGATAATGTAGTAGGAAATCATTGGGTGTTACAATATCCCAATAATAAAAGACAATGTATTCCAAATATTTGTATGATTTTATGTTCACATTAGTTCTAAGAAGAATGGAAATGGTAAGAAAGTGGAAATAATACTTCATGTTCCTTGCTAGTGGAAGTTATGTAGAAATATCCAAACAAAGTGAAAGTGAAGGTAAATAAAAGAGTTCCATGCTTTATATAAATACTTTAATGGGAATTTAATTTATAAAATCATGAAAAAAAATATTACCTTAAGAGATTTTATCGATTGAGAAACAATTCTCAACCCAATTTGTATAAATAATTTTCAAAGTAAACCCGCCTTATTCTCTTACATATTCAGATAAAAATAATTGAGATGGGAATTAAAGGTGAATCTATTGATGGGGGACCATAAAAAGTTATAAAAACATTTTAGAATTATCAGAATAAATTCATAATGTTAGAATTTATCTTAATTATAATCAAACATATCTCAATTTGTATGGGATGTGATGAGGATTGATGCAACTCACCCTTTTAGGGGGAGTAAAGATGAGAATATTGGTTCTGGAGACATGATGTGTTGTGATGAAAAGGATAAATTATATACAACCAATGAAATAAGAAACTAGATACTGAATTTCTAGTTGGTTGAATATGGAAGAACCTATATGAAAAATATTTGGACGATGATGAAGTTATGGATTCTAAAAATATTAAAAATTGAAATTATATCATCATGAGTTATGTTGATATCATTGATAATCAATGAAAAATTAATTCTACATTTCAATGGGGGTGAATTTTATCATTTGATGAAATATATAAAATTATCCTGAGAAGGTGGAGAAACCTACTTTTTAAGAGTGAATGTTTTTAATACGTTTTTTAGATAGATGCTATATTTTTTTATAAGTCCATTGAATTACCCTAAAAGTAAAATAATATAGTGACTATCAATTGATAAATTTATTATAGATATCATCAGGGTTCAATTTAATCAATTTTTTTCTACACTAATTATATCTCATATAGACTAAGAGTTGGTTAATTGTTTTATCATTATTTTACGTAAATGGACACCATACTTATATTAATAAATATATAGATTATATTTCATTCAACAAATGATAATGGGGATAATAAGAAAAGTGAGAAAGTATGTGATGGGTTTTTTCCTAAGTAGTATGACATTTAATTTATTATCAATAAGGGCAAAAGTATTAATCAATTTATGTTCAACTAGGTATTGACAATGAGTCCAATGGGTGATATTAAAGAGACTATTGCGTTATGATGAAGAGGTAATGTATTTTTCAATGAATGATTGTTGGAAATAAAGTATTGTTAGAAATCTATGATTTTTTTCAACCAATGATTGTTTTCAATAAGAGGGATAAATATAATTAACATTAGTTCTGATTAGTTATTGAAAATAAATTCAACTAGTGAGATTGAATATCTATTTGATTTATTATAACGAATTATTTAATGTGTTGTCGGTGATTTTTTCCAAATGTTTTCAATGATACTAGATTCAATGTGTAAAATTAAAATTAAGAAGAAGATGGTGCTACCTAAGAATGTTCTAGATGTAAGTCCACTAGAAAATCGAATACATTTTTATCATAAGATACAACACTAGTAGATGAATGTTTTACCACCAGTTGATTCCAACTAATGAAGAACAAATGATTATCCTTCATTATATGAGGAAATATTTCACCATAAGTAATAAAAATGTGTGTAATTTATGCTAGTAATGGTGGGAGATGAGTTTTCTAAGACAACCTAATGAAATAATCTTGGATATCTGATGATCAATGAAGTAAAATTAAGCTAGAATTCATGATATGTGTAGATGGTTGAAGGAGAGTTGTCTACTATATGTTGAGTTCTTGATACAAGTTCACAAGAATTATTGAACCATAAGGAAAGTTGAGGATATGTTGTGAAGATTAAAGTGTGTTATGAAGATGATTTCATTGGTGGATATACCATTGGGATTTTTTAGATGATCTATAAGAATATGTTTTCTCCCTGATACACCATTAGAAGTTAAAAACACTTTGTAAGTGGAAGATACACAATTTCTAATGGATTTTTTTCTTTTAATGCTACACATGTGATGCTAATTTTTTAAAATACTAGATTTTTATTCCCAGAATACATTCTACATGGGAACATATTAAGATGAATGGTAGACATTTAATGAATAAAATAGGAATCTAGGATCACTAAAATATGGAAGAGGCTAAAGCTCACTAAAAATTTGAAAATCCAATGATTGATGAAAGGTGATCATTGGTGAAATTATAAATAGAATCCAGTTCATAAATAAATCATGTCAAATATGTGAAAGTAATTCTACTATAATATATGTTAGATAAAATTGTATTAATTATGTTTAAAGTAAAAATATTTAAATTGTATCAATAAGACTAAACTATCATAAATTTTTGAAGAAAAAGTCCCATGATGAAACGTTGTTCTCTCAAATTCCTAACCATCATGTTAAAAGAAGTATGAATGTAATTCATGATATTTTTTTCATATTTCAGTTCAAACCTAAGAAAATTCTTATTTAAATACACAAAAGAAGGAAAAAAGAATAAATATAATTTATTAATAGATGAGGAAGCAGTGGGAGTTGAGGCTTAAGAAAATGCACCAAAAGATACGGTGGTTCCAAATATGTTCAAAGATATGTAGAGAAAAATATGTCATGAATATTTGTTAAACTAGATAGAGGATTATAATCCCTATATGTATACATGTTTAAGTCATCAAAAGTTAGAGGTTGTGTTCCATCAGAATATAGAAGACTTTCCTTTAGTGAAACTGATGGATGATGCATCGAATAATGAGAAAATCAGTTATAAAGATAACATAGGTAGATGATAATACAAAGTACATGAAGAGCAATTGACTCTAGGAGTTCTTAATATGTTTAAAATTTAAATTTAATTTTTAAGGATTCAATGAAAAAGAACTCTGAATACATAGATTCGTGGAAGAATATAAGTTGATTTGTTCATGACCTAGCCTCACCAAAATAATGGTAACAAAAATAAATGATTTTTTGTAACTGATAAGATATTGGAGATGATCATATGATTATATTGTCATAAGATGAATCCATAAGAAATTTTTTTAACTATATATTGGTGTAATGTATGATAATCACTGGAATCATAAGATTCATTCAAGAGTTTTTTTAAGAAATAAATGTGATAGAAGTTTGAGTGGTGTAGTGATAAATTCAGAACTAGAAGGATAAGACTTTTGTCTATGGATGTAAGTTTATTAAAATATGTTGAGTAACATCACATTATTTCTGTGATGCCAGACCATTGTGAAAACACTGATCTAAATTTTACATGATTCAAATATAAAAAATGTTGAGTTTATGATTCTGGCCAAGATTTTCAGAAGAGTTGAAAATACTGATGTTGGGTTTTTTTAGGATATTACTAGGTTATGTCTCTAATTCATTCATAAGCTTTAAAGTTAATTGATATCAATGATTAAATTTCTTCAATTTTATGTAATGGTTGATCATATAGATTACTAAGATCATTTGTACCTTTATACTGAGAAGATTTAATGAGATTACACTAAAAGAAATAAGTGTATAATATAGGGGAATCCATCCTAAAGTTATCATAATTTTATAAGTTCTAAAGAATTGAGGATCTCGAACTTCAGGTTCTGATAACATAGATTCATGTCTCTAGATTCAAGAGACTGGAATATAAAAATTATGATCTTGATTCATGTTATTATAAGAATATAAGAAAGATGATTTCCAAGATTTTTTATTATGAGATAAGTTGGTAGTGGTAGTCCTTGTCATGAATAGGAAGACCATTATAAACTAGAAGGAGCTAATACAAAGACACTTTCAGGAGATAGTATAGTTTTTCAAAATATAACCACTTGTGTTCAGGATAATACTTGACCAATCCACTTGTAATAAATTATATGTTTATAGTGGAAAATATGTCTCTAGATTATAAATTAACACAATAAGGAGTAGGTTCTCGCATTGAGGATGAAACATGTTAAAAATAAAGAATTGTGATTTTACATATTCATTTACTTTTTTTAATCTAGTTATTTTGGTGAGTGTATAAGAAATATTCATACATTCTAAAATATACAAGGCTTATAATAACATAAAAATGGTAATATTTTGATTTTTACTAATTCTATAAAAGGTTATCTTAGTTAATTCCCCTCCCCTCTCAATGTGACTCCATGATCCATTAGGATTCCCCACTATATTACAAGAACTCATAATTTATGTTTATTTTTAAAAAGGGATAAATCCAAGATTTAAAAATTTGTATAAATTGGTATCAGTGACACAAAAGATATTTAAATCTAGGGAACAATGTATCCATTAAGTGGAGATATCATGTTGATAAAAACAGGGGTGTAAGTAAATAATTTTAATCTCAAGGTAATTATTTCAACAAATGATATGTAAAATACAATCAATGGGGTGATATTTAATAAGATCAATACATATGATGATAGGTTCATCCTGATAAACTCCAACATTTTAATAAAATGTTTTTCTTTGAGATGATATTAATATTTTTTCATGGTAAGAATTTAAATTTTTTATTGATCTCTTATTTTAAATATATGGAATTGGTGATATAATCCAAGATTGATGAAAAAATTATTATACTACTCTTTAGTATTTTATAGAATATATACATCTAAAATTCACTTAGGTAATTTAAGACACAATGAATTTCTAAAAAACCAAAATAGGGAGAATGTTGGAAACATAATTGTTTATAATAAAAAAATTGATGTGTTTCTATATTTTGTAATCTAGATTTAATTTTTTTAAATGTATAATAAATATTGTCAATTATAGACTATAATTTTATTGATTTCTATTAGAGGTTAATGATTATTTAAATTAAATTTTATTAAGGGTGATAGAAACTTGAAACAACATGCATGACCACACTATGAAGGAGGTCGTGTCTATGTAAACTAATGTGATGGTTAGGAGAAGGATGTTATGGTTAATCAATCTTGAAATAATGGATTGTTTCATTTAGTAGGGGCATTTTCCATTCCATAATGAGGACCTTATAAAATATTTAGTTTGTGTCATTTTCACGAACCATTTTTCATTCCATAATTCATGATATTATACTGTAATGAATAACATCATGCCATAATGACTAGACCCCATGAAAAAATGATTCAAAAATATCTATATCAAGTTAAAAGAGTCGAGACACAATATAATACATCATGATATAATGAATTCTAGATTCATGTATATTTATAGTATCATGTATAATTTTTTTATGGAGTTTGAAATTAGATTAAGAGTGGATTTTATGGATTTGTAATTGACACATATTCTCAACACACCGTCAAATTTCACACCCTAATATGGTCTTAGTTAAGAAGTATCACACCAAAAAAATTGGTTTTCAAGCATGATTTGGTGATTTATAAATTATTACAACGATTCAAATATTTTTCAAAATGATTGAGACTAGAATTTTATTTTTTTGGTTTATACATGATGAAAATAGACAGTTTTATAGAAAAAATGGGACATTTGAAAGAATTAACCGTGATGAATTTGATGTTTATTTTAATAGGAAATATTGAGTAGTAAAGAATAACACATATTGAAGAAAATTGATATATCTAGAATTTTTAGGATAACAACTATAATTTTTGAATAACTATATTGATTATTTTGGTATGATATAGGACGTTTAAGTATAATAAAACCAACCTCAATGATTTACTATATTTTAATATCATGTTTATTGAAACGCACGGCCGATTGTCGCCTATCGACCGGTCAAAGTTCCAGTGCTCTGCTAATGTGTATAGCAGCACTCGGGTCGAATCCTCGGCGATGATACTTTGTAGTAGTTGTTTGTTTTTAGTTGATTGTATTTTGATTAGGGGGTTTGTTGCAGAGATTAATTGAAATGATTGATTGACTATAATTGATTTAACAAATTGATAAATATTGGGGTGAGTTCATTATTAGGGAGTTAATCTTGTGATATCCTTGAGCTTTTCTTTATATTTCATTTAAATTAACACCCATTTCACAAGTTGACGTCGATTAGAATTCCTAAGTGTTAAAGCTTTAATCCAAGCCCTAAATTAAATAGGATTCTAAAATCAATCAGTACTTGTTTATGGTAGTGTATTTATGGTTCCAATAATCCATGGAAACCACATTCTAAACAAAATATGTCATTAATCCATGACATATTAAGTCCAACATACACAATGTTAAATTAACGAATACTCATCGAGAAAATACTCTCAATCACTTAACATCCCTAAATTTTGACTCACCCCAATGAGATATTTACTCAGACATTTGGGTGTTTAATATTTTGGTTATAATACTTATGATGATAAATTAATAATAGAAGAAAAATAAAGGGATTAGAAAAGAGTGGTACGTTGAACACACACACACGAACAATGATGATAATTAAAAACAGATTTTCGATTGAATGAGGAAGCAAAAGAAGGGAAGGGTATTCAACTGAATTTAAACTATTTTAATAACATTAATATTAAAATACAGAAGGTGGAGGAAAATAAGAGTTATTGAAGAATAAAATTCCATTAAAACAGAATTACAAAAGAAAGGACTTGCAAAATTACAAAAATGAAAAACACAAAAGTAAGTGAAAAAAAAGAGAGGAGGAAAGGTCTCTCAAGTGAAAACTTGAGTATGGCAGGTCCTCCCAATCCTTTGGAAAAGCTTTGGTCGTGACAATATGATCTCCTCTCTTTTGAAATGCCAACCCCTTTCAAGGAGAGAAGGGGAGAGTATTTATAACCCAAGGAGTGGACTATTTGCATTCCTAATCTGTCCCTCCACTTTCATCGCCAATTTGGCTATTCAGACGGCCGAATCTCCAAATATCTCCTTCTTCAAAGTTTTAGATAATAAAGTTGGTCGACTAATTTAAAAATATGGAGGCATTTGGACACGTGGAGCCAAAGTTATGGCGGTTTTATTAAACAAAGGTAAACTGTCCATTTCTATCCATGCTTTTTCGATGGCCAAAATGTGAATGGAGTTTTTAACAGTAATATGCATTCAAATCCGAATGACTTCTTCAACAAAGTCGGCCGCATATATCGCCTCTTTCCCACTGAAAAATCTCAGCTCGATGTCATGCTTACATCATGAGATATGTCATGAATAGTATACTGATTTTAATTCTCGGACAGAATGGTGGGCTCGAATTCAAAGCTTCATTTGGGACCCTTGTACTTGGATTTGGGCCATGAAATTTGTATCCAAGATGACATGTAGTGTACCCAGAATTATGGTGGAGAGTTAATGGTTTTGGACTTCTGTATTGAGCCCAGTAAATCAATCTTCAAGGCTGGTCCAGTTTGTTCACAGATTCTTTGGTCTTGTTTGTGAGGACCCTATGACCCTTCAAATGGCAGAATTGGATCATGGTTCCTTCTAATGAAATGTTGTAGATTAAGAGAAGAATCCTAAAAAACAAGAACCACACAATTTGTATCAGTATAGTGACAGTTATAAGTAAAACATTAAACTGAATCAATTGGACTACTTCTAAAAATGCTCAAATATTATACTTAATATTAAAACATTAATATTTCACACAAATTATGCACATTTCATATAAAATAAGTAAAGGGGGAATATAATAAGTCATGAAAATATTAATAACATCAACTCCCCCACACTTAGATTTGCGTGTGTCCTCATGTTCAATAAATATAAAAACATGACAAAATCATTTTCACTCATCCATATTGAATTCCATCACAAATTTGGTTCACAATAATGCATCAGAAAGAATTCATTTTTTCATGTTCAAGGTTTGAATTGGAAAATGTAAGCACTCAAAACATACTCCTCTCAAGATGATAAAAATTTATTTTAGGAGGTTCACTCATTCACCAACAAAAAGTGAAAATCAAGAGTTTGTAAGAGCTCTCAGCTTCCATTCCCAAATCTAATGTGTACAAGAATCAAGAGGTCTTTTAAGGGGTTTTTCAGGGGATATGGGACGGTAGGTATATAATGTACAAAGAAAAAGAGGGGTTAAAAACACCAACATGGAAAAATCAATGCACATTTTTTTGAAATTTGATTTGAAAGGAAATAGAAACACATATTTACAAGGGCATGAATGTGTGATGAATGAAAAGTGAGGGAGATAGAAAATGGAATAGGGTGAGATGATGGAATATGTACAACATGGAAGACTTCCAATAATGACACAATACAAGATGATTCAAGTGTTCTTTTTTTCTCTTTTTGCTCTTTTTTTTCGAAATTTGTGCTTGAAACAAGTCTCACAGTCATCTCCCAACCCATGTTTGATCTTCTCATGGAACTAATTTTAGTAGTTATAACACGATCAAAGGTTGATGATGAATGATTTTTGACCCACCCAAGAAAAAACCCATTCCTTTTTTTCATTTTTTTTAATATAATTTTTTTTCATTTTTTTGAACACTTTTCAATGACTTTTGTACAAATGAAAATTACACATATACACCCCAAAGCTCACAGAATTACAACCTCTCCCCCACACTTGAATGGATGATTTCCCTCAAGCATATGATGACACATTGGAAATCAATGAAAGTACGCCCAAAAATGAAGTCCATTCCCCCCACACTTAAATTTCAATAAATTGTATAATGAAAATCCTTGAAGATGTTGGTTGGTACAAGGTATTAGGCTTGTAATGTGGCTATCAAAATAAAGGTTTCCATAGGCTCAAAGGGGATTTCAAAAGTAGGATCAATGTAAGGGTAACGGGAGGCTATTTGGCTATTCTGATTCTCATGTGGCTTAGAAAATGCCTCTATCATATTAATGCACAGAAAAGAGGGAAATTCATCTCGAAGGTCCACAAACTCAAGACTCACAATCAGTGGTGAAGACACACAATGAAAAAGATGGCCATATATGACCTTGGCATGAAGGCTAATGTTATTCCTCACGGTAGGGGAAAAGCATTTTCCAAATCAAAAATTGAGCATTCAAAATGTGTTGGTTTTGACAAAAAAAAATTTATCCAAAGTCATGATGAAAATACAAAATTTTTGAGATGAAAATATGTCTGTTAACTCCCCAAAATGGTTGGAAAAATTTTCAAAACTCAATGGTGAGTAAGCATGACTCTTTTTTTGTAATTTTTTAAGTAATTGTGTTTTTTGGTTTTTTTAGTTTTTAAGGTTTTTTTAAAAATACACACCCACACAAGAAAGATAAAAAGAAAGGGTTTGATGAATAAAGTGGTAAAAAAATGAAAGAGAGAGGAAGAAGAAGAAAGAGGTAGAGAGAGGAAGAGATAGAGAGAGAGTTAAAGGGAAAGAGGTGCCCCCTGGTTTGGATTTGGCGGGTCTCCATCCAGTGGTGGTTCTATTGAAGTGGATGGGGTTTCGATGGAAGTCGACGTGGATCTTGGATTGTGAGACCTCTCATGGTGATGCTTTAACCGATGTCCGTTAACCGTGAATGTCCTTTTGGAAGAGGGGTCTTGGACTTGCACTGCACCAAATGGGTAAACGTTAGTAATAACAAAAGGACCTTCCCAACGAGAATTAAGCTTACCTGGGTGAAGTCAAAATCGAGAATTGAAGAGCATTACCTTTTCAACTTCATGAAATACCTTTCGAAGAATGTTCTTGTCATGGAGTGACTTTGCCTTTTCTTTGTAGAGAATGGAGTTCTCATACGAATCGAGTCGAAGCTCCTCCAATTTAGTCAACAGCAACAATCTTTCTTCACCAGATTTTTCACAATCAAAATTACAGGTTTTGACAGCCCAAAATGACTTATGTTGGATTTCAACTGGTAAATGACAGGCTTTACCAAAAACTAGCCTAAATGGAGACATCCCAATGGGTGTCTTATAGGTTGTTCGATAGGCCCAAAGTGCTTCACCAAGTCTATCGGGCCAGTCTTTTCTTGTGGGCTTAACAATTCTTTCAAGCACTCTTTTCACTTCTCTGTTAGAAAGTTCAGCCATTCCATTTGTTTGAGGGTGATATGTAGTGGATGTTTTATGTACAACCCCATTCTTTTTTAAAAGTGACTCCATGGTTCTATTATAGAAATGAGTTCCTAAGTCACTTATCAAAGCACGTGGTGTTCCGAATCGATGGAAGATATGGGTTTTGAGGAACTCACTCACAGTTTGAGCATCATCTATCCTAGTGGGTTTGGCCTCGACCCACCTAGAAACATAGTCAACAGCAAATAGAATGTAGGATAATCCATTGGAAGGGGGAAAAGGTCCCATGAAATCGATGCCCCAAACATCGAAAAGCTCACATAAGATTAATGGCTTTTGAGGTATTTCGTTTCTTTTGGAAATTGTGCCAAACTTTTGGCAAGTGGGACATGATTGACAGAACTCGTGTGAGTCCTTGAAGAGTGAAGGCCAAAATAATCTAGAATCTAGGACCTTTCTAGAAGTCCTTTGTGGTCCAAAGTTTCCACCTCCCGGCATTGAGTGGCAGAATTCCAAGATGGAGGATTTTTCAGTTTCATCAACACATCTCCTAATTACCATGCCAGCCCCAGTTTTCCAAGGTTTATTATCTTCCCAAAAATAATGCTTTGAATCACTTTTCATCTTTTCTTTTTGTTATTTTGAAAAATAGTCAGGGAAAACACCAGAAACCAAGTAATTGACAATTGGGGCATACCATGGTAACTTTGTAGGGAGAGATGAGAGGTGTTCAGTTGGAAATTCAGGATCAATTATTTCAGAATGAGAAGAATTAGAAATTCTACTCAGGTGGTCAGCCACAGGGTTTTCTTTTCCAGGTCTATCTTTTATCACAAGGTCAAAATCTTGGAGCATTAAAATCCATCTTATTAGCCTTGGTTTGGAATCACTTTTCTTAAGTAAGAACTTTAATGCTGAGTGGTCCGTGAAGATGATGATTTTGGCACCTAAGAGATAGGGCCGGAATTTATCCAAGGCAAAAACCACAGCTAAAAGTTCTTTTTCAGTCACAGTGTAGTGTGATTGAGTTTCATCCAATGTTTTTGAGGCATAAAAGATGACATGAGGAATGTTTTCTCTTCTTTGACCAAGAACAGCCCCAATGGCCCTATCAGAAGCATCACACATTAATTCAAATGGTAAGGACCAATCTGGGGGTTGGATTATTGGAGCATATGTGAGAGTAGATTTGAGTTCAATGAAGGCTCTCTTGCAAGCCTCATCAAAATTGAATGTGACATCATTTTGAAGTAAACGAGTGAGTGGGAGGGAAATCTTGCTAAAGTTCTGAATGAATCGCCGATAGAAACTGGCATGACCAAGGAAGGACCGAATGTCTCGAATTGATTTGGGTTCAGGAAGTGATTGGATCACCTCAATTTTGGCTGGATCAACTTGGATACCCTCTTGAGAAATTATGTGCCCTAGAACAATCCCATTTGAAACCATGAAGTGACATTTTTCAAAATTCAGCACAAGGTTGCACTTGACACACTTTTGAAGGACCAGAGAGAGTGAATGTAAGCAAGATTCAAATGAATCACCATAAATGGTAAAGTCATCCAGGAAGACCTCCATGCAATTCTCAATGAATTCAGAAAAGATACTCATCATACACCGCTGGAATGTTGCAGGAGCATTACAAAGGCCAAAAGGCATTCGCCTATAGGCATAGGTTCCAAAGGGGCAAGTGAATGTGGTCTTTTTCTTGGTCTTGAGGTGCGATTGGAATTTGGAAGTAGTCGGTGTAACCATCAAGAAAGCAATAGTGTGACTTTCTGGCCAATCTCTCAAGAATTTGGTCAAGGAAAGGAAGTGGGTAGTGATCTTTTCGTGTTTCAGCATTCAATTTTCGATAATCTATGCACACACGCCATTTGTTTTTCACTCGAGTTGTGACCAATTCTCCATGTTCATTTGTGACAACTGTTATCCCGCCCTTCTTAGGAACGACTTGAATTGGACTAACCCATTCACTATCATAAATTGGGTAGATAATACCAGCTTGAAAAAGCTTGGTAATCTCTTCCCTAACTACCTCAAGTATGAGTGGATTGAGTCTTCTTTGAGGTTGCCTAATTGGTTTGGATGATTCCTCTAGATGGATGTGATGCATGCAAAGGGCAGTGTTGATTCCTAGAATATCCTCTAGGGTCCAACCTAAGGCATTTTTGGTTTCCTCTAACACTTGAACAATTTGGGACTCCTCAGTTTCAGAAAGTGAAGCAGAGATAATGACAGGGTAGGAGGGATCATGGAAAAGGAATGCATACTTGAGGTGTGAAAGAAGTGGTTTTAGATCAGTTTCAGCCTTGATTTGAGAGCTAGACAAGTTAGGAGTAGGAGAAGGTATTCCAGATGGGTTTGGATCATTTTCCTCAACACTGTCCAAGGTGGAGCAGTAGAGATCAGAGTTGATGTGGGATTCAAGAGAGTTTTCAAGTTCCTCTAGATTGATGGAGTCTATGAATTAGAGGTCCACATCAACTTCACCATTTATGACTTTGTTAATCATGGTGCAGATTTCACAAGATCCTTTATCATTAGAACATGAAGAACATGGTGGATTGGGGTTCGATTGAATCTTAGAAGTGTCCTCAAAAGCATGGATTGAGAATGCAGAGTGATCCTCAGATGGGTATCGCATGGCTTGGAAAATGTTGAACTTGACCAGTTGGTCACCGAATTCCATGGATAAGATGCCTGAATGGAAATCAATCTTGGTTCTCGCAGTCATGAGGAATGGTCTTCCTAGAATTAGGGGAGATCGAGAAGAGGTCGTCTCACCTTCCTTGTCAAGGACATAGAAATCAGCATGGAAGATAAGATCATTGACTCGGACAAGGACATCCTCAATTATTCCCTCAGGACTGGTTGTGCTTCGATTGGCTAACTGAATGACAACACCCGTTGGGTGCAAGGGACCTAGACCAAGGTTGGAGAATATGGATTTGGGAATGACATTAATTGAGGCTCCTAGGTCTATGAGTGCATCATCAAAGTTGGAACTTCCAGTTTGGCATGGAACTGTAAAGGTCCCTGGATCTTTGCACTTTATGGGAATAGACTGCTGGGTGGAAACATTTTCGAAGGTCCTAAGTTTCCTCTTATGGGTGAACAATTCCTTAAGAAACTTGGAATACTTAGGGATTTGTTTGATGGCATCTAAGAGGGGGATGTTCACTTCTACACGTCTAAACATGTCAAGCATTTCAGGATCAGGTTCAAAGGACTTCTTAGGCTTGGAGATGGCTTGAGGAAAAGGAATTGGGTTCCTTAGAAGAATGGAAGGAGGTGAAGGAGTGGATTCAAGTTCCTTTTCCAGCTTTTTGTTCTTTTCATTTTCTAGATCAACATCGAAAGGGGAGGTAGAGCAATCAGCATAGGGTATAGCAATTTGCTTTCCCGATCTAAGTGCAATTGCACTTACATTACCCTTAAGGTTGGGTAATGGTTGAGCTGGGAGTTGGGATGAATTGGATAGTTGTTGCTGGCTAAGGTGGGATGCAAGTTGACCTATTTGGGTTTCAATGTTCTTGAGGCTAGAACGGGTGAAGGAAGCAAGATCCTCTACAGCACTTTCCCATGGTTGTTTAGAAGAAGATGCTTGTCCCAAATTGGGTTGGCCTTGATTTTGGTTTTTGGGAAAGTGATTGTATTGGGTGGGGAATTGGGAAGGCTCGTTAGGATAGTGGAATCAAGGAGGAGGATTGTTCCTTTGGGGTTGAGGAACAAAAGGATAAGGTTGATGGATGTTACCACCACATTGACCATATTGGAACTGGTTTGGATTTTGATGAGGGAACTGAGGAGGATGAGAAATGGGATTACCATACCTCAGAGGTGGGTTAAAGGTAGAAGAGAAGGTCTCAGAGTGGGGTTGGTTGAAGTTTCTAACAAACTGACCTGGTTGTTGAGGGTTGAAGTTTCGCTGAGCATATGCCTCATTGAGCTCTATTAGACTAGATGAATCAGATGGATCATCTTGAAGTTGTGGACATGTGTCAGTCGGATGAGATGGAGAGTTTCAGATTCCACAATTCTTGATAGGTCCAGGTAATAGTGACTGTGGAGAAGATGAGGTTGGGGCTTTGGTAGCCACCGCTAGTTGACGCACAAGACCTGTAAGTTCACTCATCCACTCAGTCATCTTGTTGGGCTCTATGGATTGATTCTCTTGGGCTTATTTCACTTGAGCATGTGCTCGAGTATGGAATTGTTGCGTGTTTGTAGCCATGTTTCTTATGAGTTCTCGTGCAGCTGCAGGAGTTTTGTCAACAAGATCACCGCCACTTGCGGCATCAATGAGAGTTCTCTCCATAGCCAATAACCCCTCATAGAAGTATTGGATCAGGAGTTGGTCAGGGATTTGATGGTGTGGACAAGTTTCCACAAGCTTTTTGAACCTCTCCCAATACTCATGGAGTGATTCATTAGGGAATTGACGGATGCCGCTTATTTCCTTTTGGATAGAAGTTATTCGGGAAGCGGGAAAGAACTTCTCAAGGAAAAGTCTCTTCATGTCAACCCATGAGTTTATGGAACCAAGTGGGAGGTAGTAGAGCCAAGACTTGGCAGAATACGCTAGGGAAAAGGGGAAAGCTCTAAGATTGATTTGTTCTTCAGAAACCCCTTGAGGCTTCATGGTAGAGCATACTACTTGGAACTCTTTAAGGTGAAGATGTGGATCCTCACCGGCTAGCCCGTGAAAATGGGGGAGAAGATGAATCAAAACCGATTTGAGTTCGAAGTCAGCTTCAATGTTTGGATGTTGAATACCAAGAGGTTGGTAATTCATATCAGGGGCAGCAAGTTCTTTCAATGTTTGTTCCCTAGGATTGGTCATGTCTAATTCAATTGGTAGGGAAATGATTGGTTCTTGGGTGATTTGGTTATCCCTAATGATCCTCCTAAGACGACCAAGAGTTCTATCAATTTCAGGGTCAAACAAATCCTAGGGATTGTTTGGGAGGCTGCGGGGCATTCATAGAGATTTAGAAAGGATGAGGAAGATGGGTTTTCCTTTTTATTTTTTCAGTTTATGATTTTTAAGAGTAAGACGAGTTTTTCTTTGTGTTTTTTTTTTCAATTTTTTTCAAAAATTTTGATTTTTTGGTTTTTTTTTACAATAACCAGAAACTAATGACTACTTAAAGCATCATCCCCGACAACGGAGCCATTTTAAATGCACGGCCGATTATCGCCTATCGACCGGTCAAAGTTCCGGTGCTCTGCTAATGTGTATAGCAGCACTCGGGTCGAATCCTCGGCGATGATACTTTGTAGTAGTTGTTTGTTTTTAGTTGATTGTATTTTGATTAAGGTGGTTTGTTGCAGAGCTTAATTGAAATGATTGATTGACTATAATTGATTTAACAAATTGATAAATATTGGGGTGAGTTCATTATTAGGGAGTTAAGCTTGTGATATCCTTGAGCTTTGCTTTATATTGCATTTAAATTAACACCCATTTCACAAGTTGATGTCGATTAGAATTCCTAAGTGTTAAAGCTTTAATCCAAGCCTTAACTTAACTAGGATTCTAAAATCAATCAGTACTTGTTTATGGTAGTGTATTTATGGTTCCAATAATCCATGGAAACCACATGCTAAACAAAATATGTCATTAATCCATGACATATTAAGTCCAACATACACAATGTTAAATTAACGAATACTCATCGAGCAAATACTCTCAATCACTTAACATCACTAAATTTTTACTCACCCCAATGAGATATTTACTCAGACATTTGGGTGTTTAATATTATGGTTATAATACTTATGATGATAAATTAATAATAGAAGAAAAAGAAAGGGATTAGAAAAGAGTGGTACGTTGAACACACACACACGAACAATGATGATAATTAAAAACAGATTTTCGATTGAATGAGGAAGAAAAAGAAGGGAAGGGGATTCAACTGAATTTAAACTATTTTAATAACATTAATATTAAAATACAGAAGGTGGAGGATAATAAGAGTTATTGAAGAAGAAACTTGCATTAAAACAGAATTACAAAAGAAAGGACTTACAAAATTACAAAAATGAAAAACACAAAAGTAAGTGAAAAAAAAGAGAGGAGGAAAGGTCTCTCAAGTAAAAACTTGAGTATGGAAGGTCCTCCCAATACTTTGGAAAATCTT
The DNA here is from genome assembly GCA_963277665.1 of Viscum album. NCBI lineage: Eukaryota > Viridiplantae > Streptophyta > Magnoliopsida > Santalales > Viscaceae > Viscum > Viscum album. Next base: position 1,661,778,164 of record OY728153.1, read on the forward strand.
TGGTCGTTCCAATATGATCTCCTCTCTTCTAAAATGCCAACCCCTCTCAAGTAGAGAAGGGGAGAGTATTTATAGCCCAAGGAGTGGACTGTTTGCATTCCTAATCTGTCCCTCCACTTGAATCGCCAATTTGGCTATTCCGACAGCCTAATATCCAAATATCTCCTTCTTAAAAGTTTTAGATAATAAAGTTTTCTGACTACTTTCAAAATATGGAGGCATTTGGACAAGTGGAGCCAAAGTTATGGTGGTTTTATTAAACAAAGGTAAACTGTTCATTTCTATCCATTCTTTTTCGATTTCCAAAATGTGAATGGATTTTTGAACAGGAAGATGCCTTCAAATCCGAACGACTTATTCAACAAAGTCGGCCGCCTATATCTCCTCTTTCCCACTGAAAAACCTCAGCTCGATTTGATTCTTACATCATGAGATATGTCATGAATAGTATAATGATTTTAATTCTAGGACAGAATGGTGGGCTGGACTTCAAAGCTTCATTTGGGCCCATTGTACTTGGATTTGGGCCATGAAATTTTTATCCAAGATGACAGGTAGCTTCCCCCGAATTATGGTGGAGAGTTAACGTTTTTTGACTTCTGTATTGAGCCCAGTAAATCAATCTTCAAGGCTGGTCCAGTTTGTTCACAGATTCTTTGGTCTTGTTTATGTGGACCATATGACCCTTCAAATGGCAGAATTGGGTCATGGTGCCTTATAATGAAATGTTGTATATTGAAAGGAGAATCCTAAAAAAGAAGAACCACAAAATTTGGATCAGTATAGTGACAGTTATAAGTAAAACATTAAACTGACTCAATTGGACTACTTCTAAAAATGCTGAAATATTATACTTAATATTAAAACATTAATATTTCACACAAATTATGCACATTTCATATAAAATAAGTAAAGGGGGAATATAATAAGTCATGAAAATATTAATAACATCAACTCCCCCACACTTATATTTGCGCGTGTCCTCATGTGCAACAAATATAAAAACATGACAAAATCATTTTCACTCATCCATATTGAATTCCATCACAAATTTGGTTCACAATAATGCATCAGAAACAATTCATTTTTTCATGTTCAAGGTTTGAATTGAAAAATGTAGGAACTCAAAACATACTCCTCTCAAGATGATAAAAATGTATTTTAGGAGGTTCACTCATTCACCAACAAAAAGTTAAAATCAAGAGTTTGTAAGAGCTCTCAGCTTCCATTCCCAAATCTAATGTGTACAAGAATCAAGAGGTCATTTAAGGGGTTTTTCAGTGGATATGGGACGGTAGGTATATAATGTCCAAAGTAAAAGAGGGGTTAAAAACACCAACATGGAAAAATCAATGCACATTTTTTTGAAATTTGATTTGAAAGGAAATAGAAACACATATTTACAAGGGCATGAATGTGTGATGAATGAAAAGTGAGGGAGATAGAAAATGGAATAGGTTGAGATGATGGAATATGTACAACATGGAAGACTTCCAATAATGACACAATACAAGATGATTCAAGTGTTCTTTTTTTTCTCTTTTTTCTCTTTTTTTTCGAAAGTTGTGCTTGAAACAAGTCTCACAGTCATCTCCCAACCCATGTTTGATCTTCTCATGGAACTAATTTTAGTAGTTATAACATGATCAAAGGTTGATGATGAATGATTTTTGACCCACCCAAGACACAACCCATTCCTTTTTTTTTCATTTTTTTTAATATAATTTTTTTTCATTTTTTTGAACACTTTTCAATGACTTTTGTACAAATGAAAATTACACATATACACCCCAAAGCTCACAGAATTAAAACCTCTCCCCCACACTTGAATGGATGCTTTCCCTCAAGCATATGATGAAACATTGGAAATCAATTAAAGTACGCCCAAAAATGAAGTCCATTCCCCCCACACTTAAATTTCAATAAATTGTACAATGAAAATCCATGAATATGTTGGGTGGGACAAGGTATTAGGCTTGTAATGTGGCTATCAAAAGAAAGGTTTTCATAGGCTCAAAGGGGCTTTCAAAATTAGGATCAATGTAAGGGTAACGGGAGGCTATTTGGCTATTCTGATTCTCATGTGGCTTAGAAAATGCCTCTATCATATTAATGCACACAAAAGATGGAAATTCAGCTCGAAGGTCCACAAACTCAAGACTCACAATCAGTGGTGAAGACACACAATGAAAAAGATGGCCATATATGACCTTGGCATGAAGGCTAATGTTATTCCTCACGGTAGGGGAAAAGCATTTTCCAAATCAAAAATTGAGCATTCAAAATGTGTTGGTTTTGACACAAAATTCTTTATCCAAAGTCATGATGAAAATACAAAATTTTTGAGATGAAAATATGTTTGTTAACTCCCCAAAATGGTTGGAAAAAATTTCAAAACTCGATGGTGAGTAAGCATGACTCTTTTTTTGTAATTTTTTAAGTAATTGTGTTTTTTGGTTTTTTTTTAGTTTTTAAGGTTTTTTTAAAAATACAAACCCACACAAGAAAGATAAAAAGAAAGGGTTTGATGAATAAAGTGGTAAAAAATGAAAGAGAGAGGAAGAAGAAGAAAGAGGTAGAGAGAGGAAGAGATAGAGAGAGAGTTAAAGGGAAAGAGGTGCCCCCTGGTTTGGATTTGGCGGGTCTCCATCCAGTGGTGGTTCTATTGAAGTGGATGGGGTTTCGATGGAAGTCGAAGTGGTTCTTGGATTGTGTGACCTCTCATGGTGATGCTTTAACCGATGTCTGTTAACCGTGAATGTCCTTTTGGAAGAGGGGTCTTGGACTTGCACTGCACCAAATGGGTAAACGTTAGTAATAACAAAAGGACCTTCCCAACGAGAATTAAGCTTACCTGGGTGAAGTCAAAATCGAGAATTGAAGAGCATTACCTTTTCACCTTCATGAAATACCTTTCGAAGAATGTGCTTGTCATGGAGTGACTTTGCCTTTTCTTTGTAGAGAATGGATTTCTCATACGAATCAAGTCGAAGCTCCTCCAATTCAGTCAACAGCAACAATCTTTCTTCACCAGATTTTTCACAATCAAAATTACAAGTTTTGACAGCCTAAAATGACTTATGTTGGATTTCAACTGGTAAATGACAGGCTTTACCAAAAACTAGCCTAAATGGAGACATCCCAATGGGTGTCTTATAGGTTGTTCGATAGGCCCAAAGTGCTTCACCAAGTCTATCGGGCCAGTCTTTTCTTGGGGGCTTAACAATTCTTTCAAGCACTCTTTTCACTTCTCTGTTAGAAAGTTCAGCCATTCCATTTGTTTGAGGGTGATATGCAGTGGATGTTTTATGTACAACCCCATTCTTTTTCAAAAGTGACTCCATGGTTCTATTAGAGAAATGAGTTCCTAAGTCACTTATCAAAGCACGTGGTGTTCCGAATCGATGGAAGATATGGGTTTTGAGGAACTCACTCACAGTTTTAGCATCATCTATCCTAGTGGGTTTGGCCTCGACCCACCTAGAAACATAGTCAACAGCAAGGAGAATGTAGGATAATCCATTGTAAGGGGGAAAAGGTCCCATGAAATCTATGCCCCAAACATCGAAAAGCTCACAGAAGATTAATGGCTTTTGCGGCATTTCGTTTCTTTTGGAAATTGTGCCAAACTTTTGGCAAGTGGGACATGATTGACAGAACTCGTGTGAGTCCTTGAAGAGTGAAGGCCAAAAGAATCCAGAATCTAGGACCTTTCGAGAAGTCCTTTGTGGTCCAAAGTGGCCACCTCCCGGCATTGAGTGGCATAATTTCAAGATGGAGGATTGTTCAGTTTCATCAACACATCTCCTAATTACCATGTCAGCCCTAGTTTTCCAAAGTTTATTATCTTCCCAAAAATAATGATTTGAATCACTTTTCATCTTTTCTTTTTGTTCTTTTGAAAAATATTCAGGGAAAACACCAGAAACCAAGTAATTTACAATTGGGGCATACCATGGTAACTTTGGAGTGAGAGATGAGAGGTTTTCAGTTGGAAATTCAGGATCAATTATTTCAGAATGAGAAGAATTAGAAATTCTACTCAGGTGGTCAGCCACAGGGTTTTCTTTTCCAGGTTTATCTTTTATCACAAGGTCAAAATCTTGGAGCATTAAAATCCATCTTATTAGCCTTGGTTTGGAATCACTTTTCTTAAGTAAGAACTTTAATGCTGAGTGGTCCGTGAAGATGATGATTTTGGCACCTAAGAGATAGGGCCGGAATTTATCCAAGGCAAAAACCACAGCTAAAAGTTCTTTTTCAGTCACAGTGTACTGTGATTGAGTTTCATCCAATGTTTTTGAGGCATAAAAGATTACATGAGGAATGTTTTCTCTTCTTTGACCAAGAACAGCCCCAATGGCCCTATCAGAAGCATCACACATTAATTCAAATGGTAAGGACCAATCTGGGGGTTGGATTATTGGAGCAGATGTGAGAGAAGATTTGAGTTCAGTGAAGGCTATCTTACAAGCCTCATAAAAATTGAATGTGACATCATTTTGAAGTAAATGAGTGAGTGGGAGGGAAATCTTGCTAAAGTTCTGAATGAATCGCCGATAGAAACCGGCATAACCAAGGAAGGACCGAATGTCTCGAACTGATTTGGGTTCAGGAAGTGATTGGATCACCTCAATTTTGGCTGGATCAACTTGGATACCCTCTTGAGAAATTATGTGCCCTAGAACAATCTCATTTGAAACCATGAAGTGACATTTTTCAAAATTCAGTACAAGGTTGCACTTGACACACTTTTGAAGGACCAAAGAGAGTGAATGTAAGCAAGATTCAAATGACTCACCATAAATGGTAAAGTCATCCATGAAGACCTCCATGAAATTCTCAATGAATTCAGAAAAGATACTCATCATACACCGCTGGAATGTTGCAGGAGCATTACAAAGGCCAAAAGGCATTCGCCTATAGGCATAGGTTCCAAAGGAGCAAGTGAATGTGGTCTTTTCTTGGTCTTGAGGTGCGATTGGAATTTGGAAGTTGCCGGTGTAACCATCAAGAAAGCAATAATGTGACTTTCCGGCCAATCTCTCAAGCATTTGGTCAAGGAAAGGAAATGGGTATTGATCTTTTCGTGTTTCAGCATTCAATTTGCGATAATCGATGCACACACGCCATTTGTTTTTCACTCGAGTTGTGACCACTTCTCTATGTTCATTTGTGAAAACTGTTATCCCACCCTTCTTAGGAACGACTTTAATTGGACTAACTCATTCACTATCAGAAATTTGGTAGATAATACCAGCTGGAAGAAGCTTGGTAATCTCTTCCCTAACTACCTCAAGTATGAGTGGATTGAGTCTTCTTTGAGGTTGCCTAATTGGTTTGGATGATTCCTCTAGATGGATGTGATGCATGAAAAGGGCAGGTTTGATTCCTGGAATATCCTCTAGGGTCCAACCTAAGACATTTTTGTTTTCCTCTAACACTTGAACAAGTTGGGACTCCTCAGTTTCAGAAAGTGAAGCAGAGATAATGACAGGGTAGGAGGGATCATGGAAAAGGAATGCGTACTTGAGGTGTGAAGGAAGTTGTTTTAGATCATTTTCAGCCTTGATTTGAGAGCTAGACAAGTTAGGAGTAGGAGAAGGTATTCCAGATGGGTTTGGATCATTTTCCTCAACACTATCCAAGGTGGAGCAGTAGAGATCAGAGTTGATGTGGGATTCAAGAGAGTTTTCAAGTTCCTCTAGATTGATGGAGTCTATGAATGAGAGGTCCACATCAACTTCACCATTTATGACTCTGTTAATCATGGTGCAGATTTCACAAGATCCTTTATCATTAGAACATTAAGAACATGGTGGATTGGGGTTCGATTGAATCTTAGAAGTGTCCTCAAAAGCATGGATTGAGAATGCAGAGTGATCCTCATATGGGTATCGCATGGCTTGGAAAATGTTGAACTTGACCAGTTGGTCACCGAATTCCATGGATAAGATGCCTGAATGGACATCAATCTTGGTTCTTGTAGTCATGAGGAATGGTCTTCCTAGAATTAGGGGAGATCGAGAAGAGGTCGTCTCACCTTCCATGTCAAGGACATAGAAATCAGTAGGGAAGATAAGATCATTGACTCGGACAAGGACATCCTCAATTATTCCCTCAGGATTGGTTGTGCTTCGATTGGCTAACTGAGTGACAACACCCATTGGGTGCAAGGGACCTAGACCAAGGTTGGAGAATATGGATTTGTGCATGACATTAATTGAGGCTCCTAGGTCTATGAGTGCATCATCAAAGTTGGAACTTCCAATTTGACATGGAACCGTAAAGGTCACTGGATCTTTGCACTTTATGGGAATAGACTGCTGGGTGGAAACATTTTCGAAGGTCCTAAGTTTCGTCTTATGGGTGCACAATTCCTTAAGAAACTTGGCATACTTAGGGATTTTTTTGATGGCATCTAAGAGGGGGATGTTCACTTCAACACGTCTAAACAGGTCAAGCATTTCAGGATCATGTTCAAAGGACTTCTTAGGCTTGGAGATGGCTTGAGGAAAAGGAATTGGGTTCCTTAGAGGAATGGAAGAAGGTGAAGGAGTGGATTCAAGTTCCTTTTCCAGCTTTTTGTTCTTTTCATTTTCTAGATCAACATCGAAAGGGGAGGTAGAGCAATCAGCATGGGGCATAGCAATTTGCTTTCCCGATCTAAGTGCAATTGCACTTACATTACCCTTAGGGTTGGGTAATGGTTGAGCTGGGAGTTGGGATGAATTGGATAGTTGTTGCTGGATAAGGTGGGATGTAAGTTGACCTATTTGGGTTTCAATGTTCTTGAGGCTAGAACGGGTAAAGGAAGCAAGATCCTCTACAGCACTTTCCCATGGTTGTTTAGAAGAAGAGGCTTGTCCCAAATTGGGTTGGCCTTGATTTTGGTTCTTGGGAAAGCGATTGTATTGGGTGGGGAATTGGGAAGGCTCGTTAGGATAGTGGAATCTAGGAGGAGGATTGTTCCTTTGGGGTTGAGGAACAAAAGGATAAGGTTGATGGATGTTACCACCACTTTGACCATATTGGAACTGGTTTGGATTTTGATGAGGGAACTGAGGAGGATGAGAAATGGGATTACCATACCTCAGAGGTCGGTTAAAGGTATAAGAGAAGGGCTCAGAGTGGGGTTGGTTGAAGTTTCTAACAAACTGACCTGATTGTTGAGGGTTGAAGTTTCGCTGAGCATATGCCGCATTGAGCTCCATTGGACTAGATGAATCAGATGGATCATCTTGAAGTTGTGGACATGTGTCATTCGGATGAGATGGAGAGTTGCAGATTCCACAATTCTTGATAGGTCCAGGGAATAGTGACTATGGCGAAGATGAGGTTGGGGCTTTGGTAGCCACCGCTAGTTGACGTACAAGACCTGTAAGTTCACTCATCCACTCAGTCATCTTGTTGGGCTCTATGGATTGATTCTCTTGGGCTTGTTTCACCTGAGCATGTGTTCGAGTATGGAATTGTTGCGTGTTTGCAGCCATGTTGCTTATGAGTTCTCGTGCAGCTGCATGAGTTTTTTCAACAAGAGCACCGCCACTTGCGGCATCAATGAGAGTTCGCTCCATAGCCAATAACCCCTCATAGAAGTATTGGATCAGGAGTTGGTCAGGGATTTGATGGTGTGGACAAGCTGCCACAAGCTTTTTGAACCTCTCCCAATACTCATGGAGTGATTCATTAGGGAATTGACAGATGCCGCTTATTTCCTTTCGGATAGAAGTTGTTCGGGAAGCAGGAAAGAACTTCTCAAGGAAAAGTCTCTTCATGTCAACCCATGAGTTTATGGAACCAGGTGGGAGGTAGTAGAGCCAAGACTTGGAAGAATCCGCTAGGGAAAAGGGGAAAGCTCTAAGCTTGATTTGTTCTTCAGAAACACCTTGAGGCTTCATGGTAGAGCATACTACTTGGAACTCTTTAAGGTGAAGATGTGGATCCTCACCGGCTAGCCCGTGAAAATGAGGGAGAAGATGAATCAAACCCGATTTGAGTTCGAAGTCAGCTTCAATGTTTGGATATTGAATACCAAGAGGTTGGTAATTCATATCAGGGGCAGCAAGTTCTTTCAATGTTTGTTCCCTAGGATTGGCCATATCTAATTCAATTGGTAGGGCAATGATTGGTTCTTGGGTGATTTGGTTATCCCTAATGGTCCTCCTAAGTCGATGAAGAGTTCTATCAATTTCAGGGTCAAACAAATCCGAAGGATTGTTTGGGAGGCTGCGGGGCATTCAGAGAGATTTAGAAAGGATGAGGAAGATGGGTTTTCCTTTGTATTTTTTCAGTTTATGATTTTTAAGAGGAAGACGAGTTTTTCTTTGTGTTTTTTTTTCAATTTTTTTCAAAAATTTTGATTTTTTTGGTTTTTTTTTACAATAACCAAAAACTAATGACTACTTAAAGCACAATCCCCGGCAACGGAACCATTTTAAACGCCCGGATGATTATCGCCTATCGACCGGTCAAAGTTCTGGTGCTCTTCTAATGTGTATAGCAGCCCTTGGGTCGAATCCTCGACGATGATACTTTGTAGTAGTTGTTTGTTTTTAGTTGATTGTATTTTGATTAAGGGGGTTTGTTGCAGAGCTTAATTGAAATGATTGATTCACTATAATTGATTTAACAAATTGATAAATATTGGGGTGAGTTCATTATTATGGAGTTAATCTTGTGATATCCTTGAGTTTTGCTTTATATTGCATTTAAATTAACACTCATTTCACAAGTTGACGTCGATTAGAATTCCTAAGTGTTAAAGCTTTAATCCAAGCCTTAACTTAACTAGGATTCTAAAATAAATCAGTACTTGTTTATGGTATTGTATTTATGGTTCCAATAATCCATGGAAACCACATGCTAAACAAAATATGTCATTAATCCATGACATATTAAGTCCAACATACACGATGTTAAATTAACGAATACTCATCGAGCAAATACTCTCAATCACTTAACATCCCTAAATTTTGACTCACCCCAATGAGATATTTACTCAGAAATTTGGGTGTTTAATATTCTGGTTATAATACTTATGATGATAAATTAATAATAGAATAAAAAGAAAGGGATTAGAAAAGAGTGGTACGTTGAACACACACACACGAACAATGATGATAATTAAAAATAGATTTTCGATTGAATGAGGAAGCAAAAGAAGGGAAGGGAATTCAACTGAATTTAAACTATTTTAATAACATTAATATTAAAATACAGAAGGTGGAGGATAATAAGAGTTATTGAAGAAGAAACTTGCATTAAAACAGAATTACAAAAGAAAGGACTTACAAAATTACAAAAAAGAAAAACACAAAAGTAAGTGAAAACAAAGAGAGGAGGAAAGGTCTCTCAAGTGAAAACTTGAGTATGGAAGGTCCTCCCAAGCCTTTGGAAAAGCTTTGGTCGTGCCAATATGATCTCCTCTCTTCTGAAATGCCAACCCCTCTCAAGGAGAGAAGGGGAGAGTATTTATAGCCCAAGGAGTGGACAGTTTGCATTCCTAATCTGTCCCTCCACTTGCATCGCCAATTTGGCTATTCAGAAAGCCGAATATCCAAATATCTCCTTCTTCAAAGTTGTAGATAATAAAGTTTTCCGAATACTGTAAACATATGGAGGCATTTGGAAAGGTGGATCCAAAGTTATGGCGGTTTTATTAAACAAAGGTAAACTGTCCATTACTATCCATGCTTTTTCGATGGTCAAAATGTGAATGGATTTTTGAACAGGAAGATGCCTTCAAATACGAATGACTTCTTCAACAAAGTCGGCCGTCTATATCTCCTCTTTCCCACTGCAAAATCGCAGCTCGATTTGATGCTTACATCATGAGATATGTCATGAATAGTATACTGATTTTAATTCTCGGACAGAATGGTGGGCTGGACTTCAAAGCTTCATTTGGGCCCCTTGTACTTGGATTTGGGCCATGAAATTTGTATCCAAGATGACATGTAGTGTCCCCCGAATTATGGTGGAGAGTTAATGTTTTTGGACTTCTGTATTGAGCCCAGTAAATCAATCTTCAAGGCTGGTCCAGTTTGTTCACAGATTCTTTGGTCTTGTTTGTGAGGACCATATGACCCTTCAAATGGCAGAATTGGATCATGGTTCCTTCTAATGAAATGTTGTATATTGAAAGGATAATCCTAAAAAACAAGAACCACACAATTTGGATTAGTATAGTGACAGTTATAATTAAAACATTAAACTGACTCAATTGGACTACTTCTAAAAATGCTCAAATATTATAGTTAATATTAAAACATTAATATTTCACACAAATTATGCACATTTCATATAAAATAATTAAAGGGGGTAATATAATAAGTCATGAAAATATTAATAACATCATTTATTCATTGTAAGTGGCCATTATGTTGTCATTTATTTTATTCCTTACATTTATGTTGTGGGTGGAAAAAGAGATAAAAGTGTTGACTTTAGGTTCAATAGTGATCCCTTCATAAACATTCTAATCACATATAGTACATTATGGTATCCCTAGTACATTGACACATCATAGATGTATTGATCTTGTAAAATCCCTTAATGTGGAACCAAGTAAAATATATATGAAGCTGTATTTAATTTTCCAACATGAATTTTTGGCTGCATGGTTGAATGTGACAAGTTACTGTTGTTCTTTCCAAAGCATAAATAAGACACATTTGGTGTTGGTAATTAATTTATACCCTAATCTACCTGACATCATAGAGTATGTTTGGGATGTTGTGGTTGTAAAAAGAAGTTTATTTTAAAAATAATAATGTGGAAAATAATGGTAATGATTTTACATGGTCAATGAGTACATAGTTAGAAAGTTTAATAAAGTAAATATACATGAATAAACTGAGGCTTCGGCCTCAACTTTTAAATGTACATAATGATGTATATGAATAAACCCCAATTTATGTAAAACTAGGATTTAAATTATATTAATTTTTGTAGAAAAATAATTTTCAAGGATGGATACCTTATGGAATTAATGGATGGAATGGAAAAACTGAAAAGGTGGTGTCACTCCACTATACCTGTCATAGAGGAATTTTTTTTAAAATATCAATGTTCATTGGATGAATCCTTGAAATCATTCAAGAACAGTAATAGAGTTAGTATTAACAATTTGTACTCTATTTCAAGAGATTGTAAAAGTGGGTTCCCTAGACCCAACTTGATATGTACTCTTAGATTATCATATGATGAATACAGAGGGTTATGCATGATGTATACTTATCATTTTAGTGTTGATATCCCTACATCCACTATTTATAGGGAAATGTCCTTATATTACTTTTCATATCAAAATGTTATAACAGTTCTAAGGATATAAGGAGAACATTGAGATACTATAAAATTAATCTTAAACATTTATCTCATGGTCAAGATACATTATACTCACAAGACATAGATTATATTTTACGATCATGTGTTGGGGGATCATAAACATTTTGGATTCTTCTCATGAAGTTCGCACTTGACGATATCGAGTAGATGAGATCATGAGGACTGACTCTCCAATAAGAACACCACTTGTTTCAGGTATCATTGCTTGTTCCTATATGTGAACATGTGTAATGGTATCTTGAATTGATATTATTATCATTTTATTCAATTTGATATCATACATTGATGTAAGTAAAAAACTCTGATATTTAAGTCCTCGCAAGGTAGGTTACATTGGGTGTGTAATTCCGTTATTCCATTTATTTTTGTTAATTAAATGCATTTTTTTATATGATGGTTTAAAGGTGTTACACAAAGATGGAAAAGGGGCACCGACCTTTCCTTCTACACTGTACATGCGGCCTTGCGGTTTCCTTTTGCTTATCTTGTTTTAGGGATTTGTTTCCGCCTCTTCACCATAGGATCGCAACTCCACCTGGCCGAGAGAGAGGGATTTTAAGCGCTACCATCCTTGTTCACTGTAGGTGTTCAGCGAGGGATTCGGGGAAATAAGCTTCACCCGTTTGAGACCGGAGATAGAGATGCGCCTTATTGCAGCCCGATCAGACGACGCAGTCCAGTTCTCGGGGTGAGATCCTCGGCAAGATCAGATATTTTGACGATCTTCCTTCTCATGTTGCCCCTATGCGGATATTTCTTCAGGACTTGTGATCCTGGACTGCGATGACGTTGGAGGCGACAGTTCTGATTCTTGGATTAGCCGATTGGAGGTCGATCGACAGTATTGGTTGGGGGAGAAAACCAAATAGGTACAACAATCACCATGCATCTGGACAATGACGAGGGTTTTTTATAGCAGTACCGGCCTTGGAGCAGCGGAGGCGACACGACCGTGGAAGCCCCTTTGACAGCATAGTCGTTATTGTTCTTGGACATAGAGAGCGCGTCATTCTACAAGACAGAGGAATAGGTTCATGGTGACAAACCTGGACAATGTTGATCATGGAGGATCAAACATGCTGGACTCCACATCGACAATTTCAGGGGCACCTTCGACCTATTTCATTGATGAAGGTTAAACCGAGCGACCGTAAGGGGGTCTCGGTTCTCTTTGATTTTCTTTCCTTTGTCATTTTTTTGGGGTGTCATGTTTGCTGCCTTGTTTATTGGTCGTATGTGTCCTCATCCAGTCTTTCTTTGGTTTTGTTGTTCTCTTGTATTGTGTATCCTTGCATGGTAAAAAACCATGATGATCCTGCCCTGTGGATGTAGACCATATGGCTGAACCACGTATATCTTCTTGTCCTTTTTCCACTTTCGTTTCTGCTTTTGAATTTAAATGGTTTATTAGAAGCTGTTTGAGGCTGGTTTTTCTCTCGGTTTGTCATTGTTTTCACAACCTTGTAAATTCTCGAAATTAATTCTCATGTTGCTTGATTGTGTATTAATTGAATCATCACACATAGAGATTAAGTTTCCTTTTATAATGAGAAATATTTCATGTCTTGAAATGGTGTATTAGCCACTGTCATCTTCCATGTATTCATTTTATTTATTCCTTATTGTTGGAATGCAATGTGAACATGTTCGTTTTTATCAGTTTACATGTTATAAATTGTTAATAAACATCATTTTAGTATTTCAAATTTTAACGATCCAAAACACCAAATAGATTTGGGCTATTCTGTGGAAACCGTATCTCACACGGGGAAATTCACCGCAACAAAGTTGTCACACCTAGATTTCTAAAAAAAATTATTTATTATTTTTATTATTTTTATTCGCTTTTGTGAATCTTTGTCAAAGTGCAGGCCGAGCCTGATCAAACTTTTACATTCTACTGATAAAAGAATATTTTGGGTGTGGCAGCGTCTGACACACGGGCGGAGGGCGGTCAAAGCCGCGCGACTTTACCCGGGCCGCCGCACGACCTCGCCCGGTTCTCCGCAGGACCTGTCTGACATTCAGGGAAAATAAATAAAGTGAAATGAAAATAAATGAGATTAAAGTTTAAAGAATTATTTTAATAATAATAAAATGATAATTTCTATTATTATTATTATTATTTTCATTAATATTTTAATTAGGTTATAATTGTTAATTAAGTTATGATTATAATAAAATTATTAACTTATCATTATTGTTATAATATATATATATATATATATATATATATATATTAAGTGGCCTAAACTATTTTTTTAGGTTCTATTTTATTTTTATTTTTAGTTTTATTTTCCTTTTCTTTTTTTCTCTTTTTTTTCTCTCTTCTCTTTTTTTTTCTTCCCTCCCTCTTCCTCCCCACTCTCTCTCACGTCGCACCCCCTAACCCTAGCGCCCCACACCCCTTGGTTCGACCAGCCGTCGGACCATCCACCTCCCTCCTGGTCGGCCTTCTTGCGCCGTGCCCCTACCTCTTCCGCCGAACCCACCTCACGCCACGCCATCCTCCCTCTCTCAGCCAGCACTGTTGTCACACCCATGCTCCTTAGAAATCCTCCGTCACACCCCTACTCCCCGGAAACCCGATGTCGCACCCCTGCTCTCGGCCATTAGCCTTGCCGGCTTGGCTCCCCCACCGGTGCCTCGCCCTTCGTCCGCGCACGCAACCCCTGGTTGAATCTCTTTTTCATTTTTTTGTCTTCTTCTTGGGTTTTATTGGTGGTTCAGCGGGCATGAGTTCATTTAGGGGTCATTTTTTACTCTTGGTTTTGTTCGAATTCTTATTTTAGGATCCAATTCAGTTCGCATGTGGTGCGCATTAGGTGTGATTGGAGATTCACACAAGTTTTGGGGATTTCTTCTCTCGAGGTAGGTGTTTCCATGTCATCACATCATTAGATTAATTTAATATGTTTGTTTAAATTATTAATGTATTCTTTGGTTTTATTATGTGATGCGTTTGGTGTTTTCGAAATGGTTTGTGTTTGAATATTGAAATCGGATTTCTAATATAGAGATTGGCTTTGCTTTGGTGTGTGCTTTGATGCAATGTTTTTAAAAATTGGTTCTAGGAGTTTTTTCGGTGGTACGAAATGTCCTCAGAAATATTTTTGACATGCACATGTGATATTGGGTCTACCTTTCATATGAGTCTTGTTGTGAGAGTTCTTGGAAACATGCAATTAATTATTTTAGGTGTGCAAAATATGTTTTGATAATAGTTTAATATGTATCTGAGTTAGAAATGTATTATTCCTGAAAATAATTGCTTGTGTGTTGTGCGTATCATATTGTAGTGTTTCTTCAAAAGGGTTTCGGGTCCTATCTTACAAGTGTGAAATATTTTCTAAAGCAATTAAGGTGTGAGCGTATAAAAAAATGGTTTAAAGGAAAAAATTATTTATTTTGGCATGCTGAACTTATTGCGCACCTTTTTATTTAAATTTTAATTAGTTGGATTTGCAGAAAACATGTTTTGGAACGGTTGTGTTGTACATTCGGTTTTAAAAGTGGTGTTTTGGCATGAGATCAAGTGTGTTTTGGGTGTAAATTGTCGTGCGTTAATCTTAAATGTTTTATAAACTGTTTACTTGAATTTATTTAATTTGATGGGATGTGCGGATGTGGTGTTTGATAGGGTTAAATGTTGGGTCGGAAACAGTTTGGTTTCAAATATAAACTTATTTGTGACAACAACAATTTGTGAGAATCACAAATGTAAACGAAGCGCCAAACCAAACAGCAGAATAACAAATGGGGACAAAAAAATTTACGTGGAAAACCCTCCTTTTGAAGTATTTAAAACCACGGGGCAACTCCGAGAAAATTCACTATGAATCAGAGAGTACAAAAATCCAAGTTAAACCCGAGACTTGAATAAAAAATACAGCATAAAACCTGTGTGAAATACCACACCCTGATATGTCTTTGTCGCCTCTCTGATAATAGTTCGTGACAATATGTCACCCTTCGAAGATCAAAATCGAACTCGTGGCATCATTGCAGCACCTCGTTGCACAACCTGATTTGTCGATGCTCGCTGCTGCCCACGCCCTAGAAAACAGTCACCCAAGTATCTGCTCTCCTTGGGTTGTTGCACACCACCAAATTATTTTCTTCCTTGATTCGTTGCTTCCCCTTTAATAGGCTACCATATGCCACATATCTTGATTGAAAAGGAAATCTGAAAATATCTCAAAAAAGATATCATGAGATATCACCTGAATCTCATGGTGTCAGATACACAGTGGAAGAATCTTGAATTTCCAAAAAATATATCTTCAAATCGCTGTTTCCTTTTTCAAAATACAGATAAGATATGAATTATAATATCTTAAATCTCCAAATCATCATGCAGCCTTATATGTGTGATATGATAAAGGATATCTCAAATTCAAAAGCATATATTATCTCAAATATAGAAACACTCACGTGCGGGCTGAACCCTAACAATCTCCCCCTTTTGCCTATCGAAGAAGGAGATCGCATCCAATAAACTCAGTTGGAAAGAAAACCGGTTGGTGTCGTACCATCCGCCATCGTCTGCAGAAAATATGACATCCCTCTTTTGCATCTCTGACGGAAACCTGAAAGCTCCCCCTGTAAAAGAAATCCAAATGCCAAAGTCTTCTTCATACTTATGTCTGCACCGCTAATACCAGAATCAACAATATCTGGCTCCCCCATAATTGTGATCGCCACATAATCTGGAGCACCTGCAGGAATTACTTGCTCCCTCTGCTCAACATCCTTCGAGTAGTCAAAAACT
The DNA here is from genome assembly GCA_963277665.1 of Viscum album. NCBI lineage: Eukaryota > Viridiplantae > Streptophyta > Magnoliopsida > Santalales > Viscaceae > Viscum > Viscum album. Next base: position 1,661,794,287 of record OY728153.1, read on the forward strand.
CTCAGCGCATCACCTCAATCTTTGATTTCCATTCTTTCTTCAATAGTGGCACTCTCTGAAGAGAAAGAATTTGGTGTAAGATCTGAAATACTGCCATGACATGCTTCAGCTTCCAAACCTTCTTCAACTTAGTCGATGGTTTTCGACTCATGCACAACAATCGCATGTGCCACAAATCTGACAAAGTCCTCTTCGCAACTGGATTCATCACATCACTGCACGCCTTTACATCTGTCCTGTAAAGCGTGTCATCCATTTTTCCTCGTGCATAAACCATCGATCCTCTGGATAAATTCCATCTTCCACCGCCAAATGAACTCCTGAATCCATCAGTATCAAGAGAACTAGCAGGTAACAAATTATGGCGAATACCTGACACATGTCGCACATCCTTCAATGTCAGTGAACAACATGCATTCGTAGTGATACAAATATCACCAACACCAATGACATCAGCAAAATATCCATTTCTCATCTTCAATCTACCAAAATCACCTTCTTCATATGAAGAAAATAGTCCCTTCTTTGGTGAAATATGGTATGATGCTGCTGAATCAACCACCCATTCGGTGTACAAATCTGACCTGCGACAATCAATGCCAACTGAAAGTAAATCTCCCTCACCCTGAACAAGACTTACGCCAGTATCTTCAAAATCAGTGTCGTGCGCCTTCTTTTCCTCAAGATTTTTCAATTTATAGCAGCGTCTCTGTACATGACCCTCCTTGTTTCAAAAGAAGCACTTGACCTTTCTTCTTGTCTTTGACCGACCTCTCTGACTACCGCGTCCATCTGCCACAGCCAGAATACCACTATTACCTGAAGATTCACCAACATTTTTCATTCACCGATTCTCGTTCATCAACAATGACGAAATCACATCATCCAACTTTAGTGTATCCTTCCCAAACAATAGTGTGGTGATGAGATTATCATATGAATCAGGCAACGAACCCAAAAGAAGCAAAGCCTTGTCTTCTTCTTCCATTTCAATAGGTACCGCGTTACCTTTATCATCAATCTTGAGCACTACTGAGGATAGCTCCGTTAGAAGTTTGGTGAACTTGTCCAGATGGTTACCTAAATCTCCATTCTCTGGCATTCGAAAACGATACAACCGTTTCTTCAAATATAAACGATTTGTGAGGGATTTTGATTTATACCAGCTTTCAAGCTTCACCCAGATCTCCTCCGGATCTGTCAGATTCATCACTTCCCACAGTGTATTATCACCCAAATACATCTGAATCGTGTTTGTCGCCAACTCTCGCATATCCTGCCAATCACCATCACTCATCGTCTCCGGCTTCTCTGATTTTTTCATCAACACCTTTGCTGTCTTCTCATAGACCAAAATATTTTTAACTCTTTGCTGCCAAATTGTAAAATCATTTTGCCCGTTGAACAGTTTAATGTGAGTAGAAATCCCACAGCGTGAATCCCCCATATTAATCATCAAGAAAACACGGATAACCTCCTCTGATACCAGATGTTGGGTCAGAAATGGATTGGTTTCAAATATAAACTTAGTTGTGACAACAAAAATTTGTGAGAATCACAAATGTAAATGAAGCGCCAAACCAAACAGTAGAATAACAAATTAGGACACAAATTTTAACATGAAAAAACCCTCCTTTCGAAGGATTAAAAACCACAGGGAACTCTGAGAAAATTCACTATGAATCAAAGAGTACAAAAATGCATGTTAAACCCGAGACATGAATCTTAAATACAGCATAAAACCTGTTTGAAATACCACACCCTGATATGCCTCTGTCACCTCTCTGATAATAGTCTGTGACAATACATCACCCTTCAGAGATCAAAATCGAACTCGTGGCGTCATTGTAACACCTCATTGCACAACCTGATTTGACACTGCTCGCTGCTGCCCACGCCCTAGAAAACAGTCACCCAAGTATCTGCTCTCCTTGGGTTTTCGCGCACCACCAAATTGTTTTCTTCCTTGATTTTCTGCTTCCCCTTTAATAGGCTCCCATATTCCACATATTTTGATTGAAAAGGAAATCTGAAAATATCTCAAAAAATATATCATGAGATATCGCCTGAATCTCATGATGGCAGATACACAGTGGAAGAATCTTGAATTTCCAAAAAATATATCTTCAAATCACTATTTCCTTTTTCAAAATACAAATAAGATATGAAATATAATATCTTAAATCTCCAAATCACCATGCATCCTTATCTGTGTGATATGATAAAGGATATCTCAAACTCAAAAAGATATCTTATCTCAAATATGGAAACACCCACGTGCGGGATGAACCCTAACATTAAACATGTGTTGAATTTCATGTGTCTTTATTGTATAAAAATTAGGCATCTTTCATGTGCAACCCTTTATGTGCCAATTAGGAATGTTTTATTAGTTTAAATAATTTATGAAGTCATGCATGTGATGTGATTTATGACGTTAAATGGATTTGGTGTGCATTTGGTCTAAAAAGGGGTATTTTGAACATGTCTTTGGGTGTAAAGTTTTGTGGTGCCTTTGGAAATTGTTTTGGAAACTTTTTTTATGAACTACTAAATTGCATAAGTGGTGCGAGGCATGTTTATCAAATGATTTGGTATGTGTATGTTTTTTTTACAGTGGGGTTTGGGTGTGCAAGTGGTGGCACACTATGTGTACCTTGTTTGGCTTGACTTGTGGGTGTTAATGTGTTGTGTTAGTGATTTGTGAATGTGAAATTTGTTTGAGCACAAAAAGGGAACCCTGGGTACCTAGGTGGGCGGATTAGGACTAGTATGCTAGATGACACGTAAGTGGTTCATCCCAATTTCTTCTACCAGGATTGGCGTTACAACACTAACTAAGCTTTTGTGATGATTGGAGACCACTATGTTATGTATGTGTTTACCTACAACTGGCTCGTGCACGAGATCGTGGATTATTGTGGTTCCTATGGCACGTTTACACCAAGGTACGATGTTTCTAACGCACCACACATACTAGCTACCTTAGGGGATTTACCTATATTGCTCTACTATTCATGACGTGGTGCCTTCTGTTGGCATACAGAGGACCACTTGAGTATGTGCATTTTCTTTACAAATTTTCTCTTCCATTTTAAAGTAGTATTTGTGAAATGGTTTTTCTTCCAATGCTCTTTTCTTTTTACTTTCAGCCATTAAATGTTTATCATAAAATCATTTTAAAAGTATGGTTTTAAATAAGCATGTTAAATTATCTTTTTGATGTTGTGGCATGGAACCTTTTATTTGGTGGTATCCTACTGGGCCTTTGGCTCACACCATGCATACACCTTTGGGTGTATGGAAACTCTATTGTCTCTTTGTTTCTGGTTAAGGAAAGATGTGACAGATTGGAAGTTCGTCTTTTTTTTTCAGTGGCTTGGTTTTGGGGTCTTGGCAGCGGTGGCTTGAGGATGTCACTCCTATTGTTGAACGAATTTGTTAGGGTTTTTTTGTTTTTCCTTATTGTAATTTTCCTTTTTGGAATTTGTTTAGTTTAAAATTTTAAATTTCTGAATTTATTAAAGGTGATTTCAGTTACATTTTTCAGATCTGGTTTTTGGGTTTTATTTGTTATTTTAGCATGTTAAATATGGTAAAATAATTCCCAAAGCATTTCAATTGATACCCAGACACTTGTGCCAGCCCGTGAGGATCAGGAATGCCCTTCAGGCCATGTCACAGACTAGGTTGGGCACCGGGTCAGATGGCGACCCAGCCTGGTTCGTGACAAGATGGTATCAAAGAGGTTTTTTGTCTTGGGTCATGTACTTTTGGGGTTGAGTCAAGGTAGAAAAAATTTAAGGGTGTTAGAACTTGGTGTTCTGGCTATGATCAATGTGCTTGGCTAGCACACCTCGTGGCAGGACTCAAGTTACCAGAGTAAGTTGAGGTGTGTCTAAGTCCTTGGTACTCGTGATTAATATTGTTTAGGGGAAATGAAAAGGGAGTAGGGTCAATGGTCCCAATGAGCTCACAGGGTCTGGCAAGCCATGTGGAGTTGGGGATGATGTTCAAGAATACTCTCTGTAGCGGTGGTGTGATTGGCGTATGGTCGCCAACCATATGCCTCAGTCACCCTCCGACACTAGTCTCCTCTTGCATTGTTCCCCGTCTCTTTGTTTGGATTCATGGAAATCTGGTTTTTATGTAAAAATGATTTAGTCTTTTAATAATTGGTGGTTGTGTGGTGTGTCCTTGTATTTTGGAAATGTTGGATGTGAGGTGTTTCAAGCTGAGAATCCTTTTTGAATGATTTGTGTCCTGAGTTTGAATTCTTATTTTTAAGTTGGTGTGAATGTGTGTGGTTTGTAGTTTCTTTTGAAAAATGCTTTGGGAAGCCCTTGCAGTGCCCCCCCTGCACGTTTAGTGGTTTCTTATGGTATGTCTTGTCCATTGCATTAGTTTGATTGAGTTCATGGTTTTCTTTCTTGACTAGTGCACCCCCCCATAAAACATTAGCATGTGATTGAAGTGCGGCCATGGGTAATTCGTCGTTGGTCGACCCTCCAGTTGATTAAAGCAAGGACTCTCTCTTTTTGGGTGACAATTCTAAGTCTATCCATTTCTCCTTTTCAGTTAAGCATATCATCTCACAGCGGGATGACGAACGTGAGGGGAGTTTAAGGGATTTTTGGTCTCCTTTATTTGTATGAGTCGTCGGGTATGAAGTTTGACACCGTTGTGTCTGAAGGTCCCCCTACAAACGGTGAAGGGAACTCCAGCGGGGAAGGGTGAAGGCGGTTCAGAATTATTGGTGTTGACCGATGTTTTGAAATGCTTGTAGTGCTTTCATCAACTGTGTGGGTCATGTTTGGTGACGTTTTTTGGTGTGAGTTCTCTTCGAAGAGCAAAGGTGGATTTAGTAGAGTCCTTCAGGAATCCCTGTTTTAATGGGAGTTTGTCCTACTCTTAGGGAGTTCTATTTTTTCTGTTCAAGGGGGGGGGGGGGTGTTCGTCGTGAATCCTTCTTAAGTTTCTTAGTTAAGGTGAAGAGGTGATGCATGCACATCATCTAAATCCCTATTTTGGGCGGACTTGTCATGAGGGAGTAGGTGGATGTTGGAGTGTGTTGTGTCTGATTGGGTTGTCTCGATTGCAGTGTGGTTGCTTGCAGCACCAGGAAAAGGAGAAGCTTCATTTGGGACTGCGACATAGAAGATGATTCAAACATCAGGGCTCCATCCATATGACTCAGAGTGAAGTCGACGCGTGGTCAGGAACCCCAGTAGTGTATGGGACCCAGAATTTATTTTTGTCATCGGTGCTGAAAGAAAAGGCAGTTTAAATTGTTTTCTGTGCTTATTCCATTCCTAATGGACCACATGGTGCGTAAGGATTCTATGACTAGGTGGAGGCATGGCCATCTTGTTACCTTAAAGTCCTGGTGGTTGTGTCCCATCAGATGTAATCGCTTTAGTGGTCCTTATGGGGTTTGTTGTGTAAATCGGTCTCAAAATTGAATAGCGATCAACTAGGGATGTGTAGATGTTGGTTTGTCTTGGGTTGTGGTTTTGACACCCCATTAGTTGGTCCCCACCCCTTGTGGTGGGGTGTTTGGTCACCGTCGGTAAATTTTCATGTTTTGTATCTTCTGTCAATTCTAATGGTGGGGATACCCACGATGGGTCTCGTGCAATTGTCTCTGAAATGAATTAGTGTTGGACCTTCTTCATAATGGTGGGGAGTCCACTCGGGCCTCCTCGTGTCAGATTTCGAGTTTTGCCTCGGGCATCAGAAAGTTTCTAATGGTGGGGAGCCCCTTCGGGCTTTCCCCATGTTGGCCTTTCAGTTTTGTTCATAGAGATGATTTAGTGGTAGGTGATGAGAGTGTTCCTTGGATGTGTTTAGTCTTGTTTGATCGTTTCACTCAAACGGCGTGGTTCTCGTTCCTTGGTGATCTAGGTGTTTTGGTTTTTGAAGTTGGCTTCTGTGGCTATGATAGTTCCTTTCCTTGATCAGTCCACTGGAGGTGTTATAGCTCTTTGGGGCGGTCGTCACATATCAGAAAGACTTTTTACGAGTTTCTTGAGGTGGTCATGTAAGTCACTTTCTCTAAGCATGATGTGTTTGCCTCTATTCACTTACTTTTCATATGGATCCTTTTTGAACCCCAAGGAGGTATCAGTTGCTACTACGGGGGTTCCGCCTTAGTTGTGGCTTTCCGGGGACGAAAAGAGCTATGGTGGGGAGAACTATCACAGCCGAATTTCTAAAACTTTTATTTATTTATTATTTTTATTATTGTTATTCACTTTTGCGAATCTTTGTCAAAGTGCAGGCTGAGCTTGATCGAAATTTTACATTCTACTGATAAATGAATATTTTGGGTGTGGTAGCGTCTGACGCACAGATGGGGGATGGTAGAAGCCGCGCGACTTTACCTGGGCCACCGCGTGACCTCACACAGTTCTCCGCAGGACCTACCTGATGTTTAGTGAAAATAAAGTGAAATGAAAATAAATGAGGTTAAAGTTTAAAAAATTATTTTAATAATAAAAATGGTAATTTCTATTATTATTATTATTATTTTCATTAATATTTTAATTAGGTTATAATTGTTAATTAAGTTATGATTATAATAAAATTATTAACTTATCATTATTGTTATAATATATATATATATATATATATAAGTGGCCTAAACATTTTTTTAGGTTCTATTTTATTTTTATTTTTATTTTTCTTTTCTTTTTTTTCTCTTTTTTTCCTTCCCTCCCTCTTCCTCCCCCCTCTTTCTCACATCGCACCACTATAACCCTAGCGCCCGCACACCCTACTTTGACCAGTCATCGGACCATCCACCTCCCTCCCGGCCGGCTTTCTTGCATCGTGCCCCTACCTCTTCCGCCGAACCCACCTCGCACTACGTCCTCCTCCCTCTCTCAACATGCACTGTCGTCGCATCCCTGCTCCCCAAAAATCCTCTACCACACCCCTGCTCCCTGGAAACTCGTCGTCGCACCCCTGGTCCCAGCCATCAGCCTCGCTGGCTCCGACTTCCCCACCGGTGCCTCACCCTTCGTCCGTGCACGCAACCCCTAGTTGAATCTCTTTTCCATTTTTTTTCTTATTCTTGGGTGTTCTTGGTGGTTCAGCAGGTATGGGTTCATTTAGGGGTCATTTTTTACTCTTTTTTTTCTTCTAATTCTTATTTTAGGATCCAATTCAGTCCGTATGTGGTGCGCATTAGGTGTGATTGTAGATTCACACAAGTTTTGGGGATTTCATCTCTCGAGGTAGGTGTGTTCAGGCCTTAACATCATTGGATTAATTTAATATATTTGTTTAAATTTATTAATGTATTATTTAGTTTTATTGTGTAATGTGTTTGGTGTTTTTGAAATGATTTATGTTTAAATATTGAAATCGGATTTCTAATATAGAGATTGGCTATGATTTAGTGTTTTCTTTGATGCAATGTTTTTAAAAATTGGTTTTAGGAGTTGTTTGGGTGGCACGAAATGTCCTCAGAAATATTTTTGACATGCACATGTGATATTGGGTCTACCTTTCATATGAGTCTTGTTGTGAGAGTTCTTGGAAACATGCAATTAATTATTATAGGTGTGAAAAATATGATTTGGTAATAGTTTAATATGTATCTGAGTTAGAAATGTATTTTTCTTGAAAATAATTGGTTGTGTGTCGTGCGTATCATATTTTAGTATTTCTTGAAAAGGGTTTTGGGTCCTATCTTTAAAGTGCGAAATATTTTCTAAAGCACTTAAGGTGCGAGTGTATAAAAAATGGTTTAAAGGAAAAAAATTTATTTATTTTTGCACGTTGAGCTTATTGCACATTTTTATTTAAATTTCAAATAGTTGGATTTTTTAAAAATATGTTTTGGAATGGTTTTGTAGTACATTCGGTTTTAAAGTGGTGTTTTGGCATGAGATCAAGTGTGTTTTTGGTGTAAACTGTCGTGTGTTAATCTTAAATGTTTTATAAATTGTTTACTTGAATTTATTTAATTAAATGGGATGTGTGGATGTGGTATTTGATAGGGTAAACATGTGTTGAATTTTATGTGTCGTTATTGTGTGAAAATTAGGCGTTTTTCATGTGCAACCCTTGATGTGCCAATTAGGAATGTTTTATTAGTTTAAATAAAATTATGAACTCATGCATGTGATGTGATTTATGGTGTGAAACAGTTTTGGTGTGCGTTTGGTCTAAAAAGGGGGATTTTGAACATGTCTTTGGGTGTAAAGTTTTGTGGTGCCTTTGTAAATTGTTTTGGAAACTTTTTTTAGGAACTATTAAATTGCATAAGTGGTGCGAAGAAAGTTTATCAAATGATTTCGTATGTGTATGTTTTTCTAGAGTGGGGTTTGGGTGTGCAAGTGGTGGCACACAATGTGTACCTTGTTTGGCTTGACTTGTGGGTGTAAATGTGTTTTGTTATTGATTTGTGAATGTGAAATTTGTTTGAGCACAAAAAGGGATCCCTAGGTACCTAGGTGGGTGGATTAGGACTAGTACGCTAGATGACACGTAAGTGGTTTGTCCCAGTTTCATCTAGCAGGATTGACGTTACAACACTAACTACACTTTTGTGATGATTAGATACCACTAGGTTATGTATGTGTTTCCCTACAAGTGGATCATGCACGAGAGCATTGATTATTTTGGTTCCTATGCCCACATTTACACCAAGGTACGATGTCCCTAGCGCACCATGCATACAAGCGCCTTAGGGGATTTACCCGCAGTGCTCTACTATTCATGACATGGTGCCTTCTGTCGGCATAAGGAGGACCACTTGAGTATGTGCATGTTCTTTATAAATTTTCTCTTCCATTTTAAAGTAGTATTTGTGAAATGGTTTTTCTCCCTGTGCTCTTTTCTTTTTTACTTTTAGCCTTTAAATGTTTTTCTTAAAAGCATTTTAAAAGTATGGTTTTAAATAGGCATGTTAAATTATCTTTTTGATGTTGTGGCATGGAACCTTTTATTTGGTGGTATCCTACTAGGCCTTTGGCTCACACCCTTCATACACCTTTGGGTATGCAGACTCTGTTGTCTCTTTGTTTCAGGTTAAGGCAAGATGTGACAGGTTGGAAGTTCGTCTTATTTTCAGTGGCTTTTGTTTAGTTGAAAAATTTAAATCTATGAATTTATTAAAGGTGCTTCCAGTTACATTTTTCAGATCTGGTTTTTGGGTTTTATTTGTTATTTTAGCATGGTAAATACGGGAAAATCATTCCCAAAGAATTTCATTTGATACCCGGGAACTTGTGCTAGCCCGTGGGGATCGGGAACACTCTTTGGGCCATGTCGCGAACTGGGTCGGGCACCGGGTCGGATGGCGACCCGGCCTAGTTCCTGACAAAGTGGTATCAGAGCCTAATTGGGATTAAGTTTTTCTTCATTAAAATTTAAATTTCCTGTTCATTTCTTTCAAAGGATTTTTTAGTGGCTTTTACATGTTGCAGCATGCATTGATTTTTTTTTCATCTTGGTCATTACCTCTCTTAGGCTATAATTTCATTCTATTGTTAATATTTTTCTTCCTCATTGTTTCAATATTTTATTTTGCCTATCTGAACCTCAAATACACCTCTTGGTTGTTGTTATCTATGTTTGTTTATGGTTTTGGGGTAGGATTGGGTTTTGTGTGAGGTTATCCTGTAGCGAGTTCAGTTCTTAGGGTTGGGTAGTTTGTGGGTGTAGTGTCACCTGGATGATCACCAAGCTTCTTTGTTTACTATTCGACCCTTGTTAGCAGCTTTGTTTGGTTTCTTGGGAACCATGCGCCCTTAGTAAGTATAGACTAGGATGTGTGACACTTTTTTGGATTGTTTTCCCCTAGTTTCTAGCTTGCTCCCAAAATTTTGTTCTCATGTCTTAGAGTGTATTGGGATTTTGGGACTACTTGCTGGTGTCCTTGCAGTTTCCCTTTTTTTAGGATGTATCCTTTCAAATTTTGTTTAGGCAGTCGTCTCCTTGGGTGGTGGTTCTGAATCCATTTTTTGAAGATCTTCTGGTGCCTTGCATCAAGAGTCTTCCTATTAGAGTTTTCAGGTGGCGTATCTTAGTTTTAAAGCCGGTGTTGCTTGGTGTTTTGGTCCTGTTATGTATTTGTGGGTTTAGGTGGAGACCTCTTTGGGTTGTTTCATTTACTATGTATGTAATCTCTCTCTCTCTCTATGTTTCTATCTATGTTGTTTCCTTATTTACTTCTATTTGAAATATTACATTGTTTTATACTGAGCTACATTATATGTGAATTTCTCTGAGTTTTGTTTTTCTATGTTTTGTGTGAGGATGAATACTGCTCTGTTTATTTATGTTTAGTAGGCACATATGAGCTGGTTTGTGGACCTGTTGGCTTGTGATTTGTTGGTCCATGATTTCCTCATTGGAATCATCTCAGAGTGCGACTCGGGTAAGTGCAGGTATGACATTTTATCATGAAATTGTTCCGAATTCTTTAATTCTGATTATGTTTAGTAGCTTTTTATAATATCATTCAACGTCAGGCGACATGTGTCACATTGATACATGGTAGGGGGACTGTTTGGGTAATACCATGTAGGTTGTTTCCTATTTAGGATATACCCAAGTTGATGATGTTAGGTGGTGCAGAATCATCATGTGGTTTATGTTTTAATTTGCAAGGTGGAGATTGTTGTTTATCATATTAAAATTGTACATGCCTTTAATTTCCAAGGTGTAGATTTCTGAATCCATTATTCCTTTTATTTTCTTCAATTAAATACCTTTTTGTAATATTCCTGTATAAAGTTGTTATGTAGAGCTAGAAAAGGAGGAACCAACCTTTCCTACTACACTATACCTATGGACTTGTGGTTTCTTTTCCCTTATCATGTTTTATGGATTAGTTTGCACCCCTTCACCGCAGGATCGCAACTCCGCCTGGTCGAGAGAGAGGGATCTCAAGTGGCACCATCCTTATTTGTTGTAGGTGTGAAGTGAGAGATTCATGGAAATAAGCTTCACCAGAGAGAGACTGAAGACAGATATCGCCTTCTTGGAGCCTGATTTTCATCGGTGAGAGAGGCGAAAAGGGTGACATGTCTATGAATTCTGGTGACGTTGATTGTGTCGGCTTCACCGACGGTCTCATATTTTTTTCCCTTTTTGAGGATATGGATCTCTTTAGATCAGAAGATGCATTCCTATCATTGGGATGAGATCCTCTGCTGGATTAGACGATACAATCCTATTCTTAGGGTGAGATCCTCCATTAGATCATATATGTCAACGATATTCCTTATAAAGTTTCTATTATGCGGTGATTTCTTCTGGATGTGTGATCTTGGACTGTGATGACGTTGGAGGTGACATTTTAAATTCTTGGATCAACTGATTGGAAGTCGACCAAAAATCTTAGTTTGGGGAGAAAACTGAAGAAGCACAGTAGCTGTAGTGTATCTAGACAACAACGAGGGTTTTAGAAAGCAAAACCAACCTTGAAGAAGAAGAGGCGACTCGACTGTGGAAGTGCCTTTGACAGTGGCATCATGTGTGGATAACCATTATTGTTCATGAAATTATATAGCACGTCATTCTTTAGGAAATTTGAATAGTTTCATGGTGAAGAACCTGGAAAACATTGATTATGAAGTATCAAACTTACTGGACTCCACGTCGACAATTTCTACAGCACCTTCGACCTAATTCTTCGATGAAGGTTAAACTGAGCCCTAGTAAGGGGGTCTCAGTCCTCTTTGATTATCTTTTCTTTTTCTTTCTTTGGTCTCAGGTTTTCATCCTTGTTTACTGATCATATTTGTCTTGTTATATTTTCCTCATTCATCCTTGATCTGGTCTTATTGTTCTCTAATACTATTTATCCTTTCATAGTGAACAACCATGATGATCCAACCTTGTGCACATATGTCATATGACGGAAGCACATAAATCTGATTGGCCTTTTATTGCTTTCATTTCTGCTATTAATTTGACCTTTAAATGTTGAATGTTCACTGCTTATTAAATTTTAATTTGAATTCTGATTTTATATTTAAATAGATTATTAGAAGCTGTTTGAGCTTGTTTTTTGTCTTTGTATTTCATTGTTGTCCCTGCCTTGTAAATTCTCGAAATTAATTCTCATGTTTCTTGGTTAGAGATCGTGCTTACTGTTATAATGAGAAATATCTCATTTCTTGAAATGGTTTATTAGCCACTATCCACTACCATGTATTCATTTGATTTATTCCTTATTGTTGGAATGTAATGTTAATGTGTTCTTTTTTTATCAGTTTTCATGTTATAAACTATTAATAAACATGATTTTAGACTTTCAAATTTTAATGAACCAAAACACCCAATAGATCTAGAATATTCTGTGGGGACCATCTCTTGTGCAGGGGCGTTCCCCGAAACAATGTGGTATTAGAGCCTAATTAGGTGTAAGTTTTTCTTTGTTAAAATTTTAAATTTCTTATTCATTTATTTCAAATGATTTGGTAGTGGAATTTACATGTTGCAGTATGCTTTGACTTTTTGGTTCATCTAGGTCATTAGCCCTCTTAGGTTATAATTTCATTCTATTGTTGATAGTTTGTTTCCTTGTTTTTTCACTATTTCATTTGCCTTCCTGAACCTCAATGATTCCTCTTGGTAGTTTCTACCTATGTGTGTATATAGTTTAGGGTAGGATTGGGTTTTGTGTGAGGTTAGCCTATGTTTGAGAACTGGTTAGTAATAACGGTTTAACAGGATCTGATGTCTCTTGTCTCTGCCTTTTTTTCTAGGAGATATGCTTATGTCATCTCTATTGTGTTCCTATGCATCCTTTACAACTATTTGCTCCTGGTATAGTCCTATAGCATGTTCAGTGATTAGTATTGGGTAGTTTGTGGGTGTAGTGTCTCAAGGATGATCACTAAGAATCTTTATTTACTGTTCGACCTTGGTTAGTAGCTATTTTTGGTTTTCAGGGAATCATGTGCCATTAGTAAGTCTAGAATTGGATGTGTGGCCCTTTAATGGATTATTTTACTCTATTTTATAGCTGGTTCCCAACCATTTGTTATCACATCGTCGAGCTACCCTAGGATGTTGGGACTGCTTGAATGTGTCCTTAAATTTTCCCTTTTGTGTGAGGATGTATCCTTTTGGATTTGGTTTAGGTGATTGTCTCCTTGGGTGTAGATTTTGATTCCATCTATTGAGGATCTTATGGTGCATTGCATTGAGAGTCTTCCTGTTTGAGTTTATAGGTGGTGTATCGTGGTTTTAAAGCCGATGGTGCTTGGTGCTTTGTTTATGTTATGTCTTTATGGGTTAAGGTGGAGACCTCTTTGGGTTTTTTTCATTTACTATGAATTCTCTCTCTCTCTATTTCTCCCTATGTTGTTTCCTTATTTAATGCTCTTTTAATGATTACATTGTTTTATACCGAGTTACATTTTATGTGAATTTCTATGAGTTTTCTTTCCATGTGTTTGTGTGAGGATGGATATTTCTCTGTTTATTTGTGTTTTGTAGGAATATATGAGATGGTTTGTAGACCTGTTGGCATGAGATTTGATGGTTTGTGATTTCCTTATTGGCATCGTCTCAGAATGCGACTCAGGAAAGGGTAGGTATAACCTTTTATCATGTAGTTGTTTAGAATTGTTTTATTCTGTGCATGTTTAGTATTTTTTCATAATATCATTCAACTTCGAGTGATATGCATCACATTGATACATGTAAGGGGGATTGTTTAGTTCATACCCCATAGGTTGTTTCCTATTTAGGATATTCCCAATATGATGATGTTAGGTACTGCAGAATCCACACATGATTTATGTTTTAATTTTCAAGGTAGATATTGTGGTTTTTCATATTAAAATTTTTCATTCATTTAATTTCCAAGGTGTACATTTGTGAATTTGTTATTCCATTTAGTTTTTTAAGTAAAATCCTTTATTTTATTTAATATGTCGGGTTAATGTTGTTACACAGAGCTGGAAAAGGAGGCACTGACCTTTCCTTCTACACCGTACGTGTGTCCTTGAAGTTTCTTTTCCCTTCTCCTATTTTAGGGATTTGTTTGCACCTCCTCACTGAAGGATTGCAACTCTACCTGGTCAAGGGAGAGAGAGCTCTCAAGCGGCACCATCCTTGTTTGTTGTTGGTGTCCGCCGAGGGCTTTAGGGAAATAAGCTTCACCGGGAAAAGACCAGACAGAGAGTTGTATATTCTTGCAGCCCGTTTTTCACTTGTGAAATAGGAAAAGAGGTGGACACATCTACGATTTACGGCAGTGTTGTTCCGGATGGCTTCACTAACAGTCTCAACTTTTGTTTCCTCTTCCGAGATGATGGATCTCTTCAGATCAGATGATGCAGTCTTGTCCTTGGGCTGTGATCCTCCACCAGATCAAATGTTGCGGCCCTACTCTAGGGTGAGATCCGCCTCCAGATCAGATATGTCATCGATATTCCTTCTCATGTGGCCCTTATGCAGTGATTTCATCGGTACGTATGTTCTTGGACCGTGATGATGTTGGTGGTGATAGTTCTGATTCTTGGCTCAGCTGATTGGTAGTCAATTGGAAATCTTGTATTGGGGAGAAAACCAAAGAGGTATAGAGGCTGTAGTGCATGTGGAGAACAATGAGGGGTTTGGACAGCAGTACCAGCATTAGAGCAATAGAGGCAACTCGACCGTGGAAGGGCCTTCGACAACATCATCGTGTGTGGATATCCATTATTGTTCTTGGATCTAGAGAGTGTGTCATTATCCAGGACAGAGGAATAGGTTCATGGTGATGAACCTGAACAACGTTTATCATGGAGGATCAAACCTGCTGGACTCCGCATCGATAATTTCAGCAGCACCTTCGACCTACTTCTTCGACAAAGGTTAAACCGAGCCTCATTAAGGGGGGTCTCAATCCTCTTGGATTTTATTTCCTTTGTCATTCTTTTCGGGTCTCATGTTTTCTAATTTTTTATTGGTTGTATGTGTCTTGTTATATTTTACTCATCCAGTCTTGATCTGGTCTTGTTGTTCTCTTGTACTATTTATCCTTTCATTGTGAAAAACCATGATGATCATGCCCCGTCCACGTTGGACATATGGCTGAAGCACGTAAATTTTCTTGTCCTTTTACTTCTTTCATTTCCGCATTTAATTCGATATGTAAATGTTGAATGTTCACTACTTCTTGAATATTAATTCCAATTCCGATTTTGAATTTAAATGGTTTATTAAAAGTTGTTTTAGCCTTGTGTTGGATCAGATTTTCATTGCCGAAACTGCCTTGTAAATTCTCAAAAATAATTCTCATGTTTCTTGATTCTTTTTTAATTAATCATCACAGTGAAATATTTTTTTTCTATTATAATTATAAATATTTCAAGTCTTGAAATGGTATATTAGCCATTATCCACTACCATGTATTCGTTAGATCTATTCCTTATTATTGGAATATAATGTGATTGTGTTCTTTTTTTAATCATTTTTCATGTTATAAATTTTTAATAAACATCATTTTAGTATTTCAAATTTAACGAACCAAAACACCCAAGAGATTTGTGTTATTCTGTGGGGACTATCTCTCACACGTGGGTGTTCCCCACAACAGTGGTATTAGAGCCGAATTGGGTTGATGTTTTTCTTTGTTAAAATTTGAAATTGCTTGTTCGTTGCTTTCAAATTATTCTCTAGTGGCTTTTACACGTTTCAGTATGCTTTTATTGTCTTGTTCAGCTTGGTTGTTAGCTCTATTAGCCTATAATTTCATTCTATTGTTGATAGTTTGTTTCCTCATTATTTCATTATTTCCTTTGACTGTCTGAACCTCAAAGATGCCTCTTTGTAGTTGTTAGCTTTGTGTGTCTATGGTTTCGGGGTAGGATTGGATTTTTTGTGAGGTTGGCCTATGTTTGAGAGTTGTCTAGTAGTAAGGGTTTCAAAGGATCCTATGTCTATAGTTTCTGCCTTTTCCTAGGAGATAAGCTTATATTAGCTCCGTTGTGTTTCTATGTATCCTTTAGGACTATTTTCTCTTGGTATGGTACTGTAATGATGTTTTGTGTTTAGGTTTGGGTAGTTTGTGGGTGCAGTGTCGCTTGTTTGATCACCAAGCCCCATTGTTTATTAGTCGACCCTAGTTAGCGGTTATGTTTGGTATCCCATGAACTGTGTGTCGTTAGTAATTCTAGACAAAGATTTGTGGCCATTTTGTGGATTGTATTGCCCTAGTTTCTAGGTGGAACCCAACCTTTTGTTCTCACATCTTAGAGCTTTCCTTGGATGTTGGGATTGTTTGAATGTGTCCATGCAGTTTCCCTTTTGTGTGAGGATGTAACCTTTTGGATTTTGTTTAGGTGGTCCTCTCCTTGGGTGGAGAATATGAATCCATCTGTTGAGGATCTTCTTGTGCATTGCATCAAGATTCTTCCTGTTAGAGTTTTCAGGCAGCGTGTCTCAGTTTTAAAGTCAACAGTACATGGTGCTTTTGTCCTGTTATGTCTTTCTGGGTTCAAGTGGAGAGCTCTTTGTTCATTTACTATGCATGATATCTCTCTCTCTCCCTCTCTTTCTATGTTTTTTCCTTCATTTATTCTCTTTTCATTATTACACAGTTTTATATTGAGTTAAATTCTATATGATTTTTTTTGAGTTTTTTTTTCCATGTTTTGTGTGAGGATGGATACTGCTCTATTTATTTATGGTATGCAGGAACATATGAGCTGGTTTGTGGACCTGTTGACATGTGATTGGCTGGTATGTGATTTCTTTGTTGGAATCGTCTTAGTGTGTGACTCAAGTAAGTGTTGGTATGACATTTTATCATGCAGTTGATTACAATTGTTTAATTATGAGCATGTTTAGTAGTTTTTATAATATCATTCAACTTTAGGCGACATGTGTCACATTGATACATGGTAAGGGACTGTTTGGGTCATACCCCATATGTTGTTTCCTGTTTAGGATATACACAAGTTGATGATGTCAAGTGGTGCAGAATCATCATGTGTTTTATGTTTTAATTTTCATGGTGGAGAATGTGGTTTTGCATATTAAATTTTTTGTTGCATTTAATTTCCAAAGTGGAGATTTGTGAATTCATTATTCCTTTTATTTTCATTAATTAAATGCCTTTATTTTTTAAAAAAATATTCCAGTTTAAAGTTGTTACGTAGAGCTAGAAAACTAGGCACCACCTTTTCCTTCTACATCGTACGCGTGGCCTTGCGCTAAATACTACAAAAACGACATATATCAACACTCAAAATGGGCTTTAATAGTGCTAAAAAGGAACTGTAAAGCTCATTGCTAATATAGGGGGGTCCCTTTTATCAGTGCTCTAAAAAGCGATGATAAAGTTCAAAAAAAAAAATAATAAAAAAATAAATAAGAATTAAATAATATGGGGAGTGCTTTTATCAGTTCTTGACGCCCCCTTTATCAGCGCTAGGAGGTCTCCCGCGCACTACCCTTCCCGCGCATCCTCATACATGTGCACCCCCTTCACTTCCACCCGAACTCGAACCCACGACCACCCCCCTTTCGCAGCTGCACCTTACCACGAAGCCATTTCATTTTGTTCTCTATTTAATGATATATCTATATATATATAGCTATATTTATTCGTATATTGATATAGATTCATATTAATATAAATATATTTATTCATATATTAGTATATATATATTCATTCGTATATTATTATATTTATATATATATTTAGTTATAATTTTTTATACATATATTTATTTGTATATTAATATATACTTATAAGATTAGTTTTAAATACATTTATGAAAAAATATATTTTTTATGCGTGTTTATAAATAAATAAATAAATACATACATACTTATATATATACAACACACAGACACACACACAGACACACACACACACACACACATATTTACGAATAAATACATATATATGTGTGTATTTGAAAAGCCGTAGAATGTTAAAACGACCAAAACTTATAAGATTAGTTTTAAATACATTTATGAAAAAATATGTTTTTTATGTGTGTTTATAAGTAAATAAATAAGTAAATATATATATATATATACAACACAAATACACACACACAGATACACACACACAGACACATATATATTTACGAATAAATACATATATATGTGTATTTGAAAAGCCATAGAATGTTAAAACAACCATAAAATATAATCTAGAAACCCCATTCAACTCAACATCCATTCAGATCGAAGAAAATGAAACAATCTTTGACATGATATGTGGTACCGGCCAAACAGATATCCAGATCAGAAGTTATACTTGTTTGAATGTTAAAAAATCGGGGTATCCCGACTAAAAACTCAGTTTTGGAGGAATTCTGGGCCTTTTTTGGCCCTAAAAATTGTGAAAAAGGTTTTTCTTGGTCACCAACGCGTAGATCTCGTCGCAGGCTTCGATTTGATATACTGTAGAGCTCAAACGGACACCCGGATCAAAAGTTATGGCCGTTTGAATTTTGAGTTACATTTTCAACTTATTTTAGATCTTTTATTAATTGTTTTGATTTTTTGTGTCCTCAAATTTTTATTAAATGACTTTTAATCGATAAAAATTTAAAAATTATAAATTAATTATTTTTTCTAAAATATTTTAAAGCCATTTCACTAAATTTATTATACATTAAATGTAATAGTCTATTTATTCATATATTTAAAAAATATATATTATATTTATATCAATATAAATATACTTATATAACAATATATTATTTTTCATGAAAAATTATTATTTTTTGAAACTTAAAATTTATCAGCTTTAGGGAAAAGCGCTGATAAATCCCCCCTTTATCAGTGCTACTAAAAGAAGCACTGATAAAGGGGTCCCCTTTAACAGCGCTAAAAAAACACTGATAAAGGGGGGCCTTTATCAGCGCTTAAAAAAGCACTGATAAAGGGGGCCTTTATCAGCACTTTTTTTAGGGCTGATAAAGGCGCCCCTTTATCAGGGATTTTTTTAGCACTGATAAAAGCATAGCGCTTCCCTTGCCCATTTTTGTAGTAGTGGGTTTCTTTTTCCTTGTCCTATTTCATGGATTTGTTTGTGCCTCCTCACCAAAGTATCGCAACTCCGCCTAGCCGAGAGGGAGGGCTTTCGGGAAATGCCATCCTTGTTCGTTATATGTGTGCAGTGAGGGATACAAGGAAATAAGCATCACTAGAGAGATATTGGAGACAGATTTGTACCTTCTTGCAACCTAGTTTTCACCGGTGAGAGAGGAAAAGAGGACGACGTGTCTCTGATATCCAGTAGCGTTGTTCATGTTGGCTTCACCGATAGTCTCAAATTTTGTTTCCACTTCCAAGGCTATGGATCTCTTTAGATCATATTATGCAGTCCTATCCTTGGGCTGAGATTCTCCACCATATTAGATGATGTAGTCCTGTTCTTGGGGTGAGATCATTCGCCAGATCAGATTTTTCGATGATCTTCCTTCTCACGTAGCCTCTATGAAGGGATTTCTTCTGGATGTGTGATATTGGATCATGACAACGTTGGAGGTGACAGTTCTAATTCTTTGATTAGCTGATTAGATTTCGATCGAAAGTATTCGTTTGGGGAGAAAACTGAAGATGCATAGCAACAGTAGTGCATACAGACAATGGCTAGGGTTTTGGACAGTAGTACCGGCCTTAGAGAAGCATAGGCGACTCGATCGTGAAAGTGCCTTCGACAGCGGCATTGTGTGTGTATAGTAATTATTATTCTTGGAAATAGAGAGTGTCATTCTCTAGGATTGAGGAATAGGTTCATGGTGATGAACCTGGATAAAGTTGATCATGGAGGTTCAAACCTGCTGGACTCCGTGTCAACAATTTCAGTGGCACCTTTGACCTACTTCTTCGACTAATGTTAAACTGAGCCTCGGTAAGGGGGTCTCGATCCTCTTTGATTTTCATTCTTTTGTCATTTTTGAAGGTTCCGGGCGTAGCGGAAGCACGTGAGTGGATGTGCCCACTTGGATTTTTGTCATTAACAATGATCAATCTGGGATCAATACGACGATAAACTCCAGTCTCCACAGATCGAATCACAGAAATTGACAAAGAAAAAGGTTTGCACTGGAACCACAAACAAGGATCGTTACGAGTTGATTATAATTAATTTATTTGATTATAAAGAAGTACCTTTTGGGTGTCCTTTATTCGTTGATGTTCTTGATCATGTTCTGATGTGATTTGTCATTGAGTCTTAGAAGCCAAGTGTAGACTTCCTCTAGCGGTGATCCACATTGCACCTCGTATCTCTGGACGTCGCCAAAGGAGTCTCCGGGTGCAAGATTGGAGAAACCTTTGATTGCGTTGTCCGCCTTAGATTTCCTTGATCCTATGGAAGAGTATCTCTCTCGGTCTTGAGAGCGTTCTTGGAGGAAGAGGTTCTTTTGGCCTTGAAAGAATTCTCCAGAATTGTTGTGCACAACGATTCTCTTTTTTTTGGTTAGGAAAAGAGTTGGGGTTGTGAGGATATTTATAATCGGGTTTGAGGTTGTAGAGTTATGACAATAAATAAATGCGTTACGTGTTTTATTTATTTCATTAACTCCCTTTTAAAAAACCCCATGTCGAATCATTAATTAGTTGACATGCACCCACACTGATTATAATAAATATCATTTAATAAAACGATATTTCCTCAAAATCCTGACAGGAAAAACTACACGGCCTGTATTAATAAATACAAGACGTGTACTTTTTTTTCATTGAAAACTACACGGAATGTACATTAAATGTACACGGCATGTATATCTTGTTTTCATTTATTCATTTCCTTTCCAAAATGAAAACTACACGGCGTGTATATTTAATAATACACGACATGTACTTTTCAAAATAAAACTACACGGCGTGTAATCAATGATACACGACATGTACTTGTTTTATTTTATTCTTCCTCCAACATTAAAATGATTTAGGCTTCCTTGAATAATTATTAAACCACATACGAGAATAATATTTATTCTACTTGAGATACTTGAATACACTTAGTGTGTGACCCTCAAGGCCTCTTTCTCGTTGGCATTAGGCGGGCTTGCCTAAAGTCCAAGATTATTGTCTAGCAATGGGTCAAGGCACCTAAGAGAAAGAAGTTGACGCCGCATTGACGTATCACCTCATACGAACGCTTAATGTGTAATTTATTCCATTTGTCTCAATATCTCATCAAGCAGGTTTCATGGCAGTGTCATAAACCTATATGCTTGATCCGTCGTTCTTTGACTACCTGAAATAAACTCATCGTTTACACCATGACCATGGAATTTAATGCGATAGTTCTATTTCAATCAAAGGGCCGAGATATAAACTTCCATAAATGGAAGGGACAAATACTTCCTCAACTTATCCATTAACAACATGTCACTCGTTACGCACCCAACATACCATACTTCCCACCAACTGTCTGCGTGGTGGTTTTCGTCAGAAAATCTAAGTGCGCGAGTCATGACATGAGTTAATGATAATCTTCCAGTCTAAGGACCATTACACACGCTCTTAGATAGCAATGTCTGATGATACCAAGACATGCAGAATTGCTATTGGTGAGTCTGTTCTCATATTCTCCCATCTTGGATATTACCAAGTGTGAACTCCATGAGAGAGAGTCTCGTCTTCTTACGAGTACTCGCACATGACGGTCTGTATACTATGTGTCCTATCATAGTATGTCATCCAACTGCAAAACTTTATTTAAGAATATTGTTATAGCATTTCAAGGTTCTCATCATAGCGGGGATCTGCCATAACCTTATAAATGGAACAAATATTCCAGGACCTTATTATATTATAGTCATGTAGAAGAATGAACAATATATAATAAGTGAACATTCATGTAATCAAAGTACAGAACAGTTGGTTCTCAGGACACCAAACCTTACAAACTCTAACTTGGACTAGAGCCAACTGCCTATGACTTTTAGTCCACTAGAACTCACATGATGATCTTGTTTCTGCTAAGTCAAGGCTTTACTCAAGGGGTACACCACGTTGTCTTCTGTGGAAATATTGCTCACTCCAACTTCATCTCTTTGAGAAAAATACCTCAAGAGATGATACTTCCAAAGTATGTGCTTTTTCCACTGATGTGACCTTGGATCTTTTGCAAGTTCCACCGCTGCATTATTATCACAATAGAGTGTGATAGGATCTTTATTGCTCGGTACTAAATCTAGCTCTTGGATGAAGCTTCGCATCCATACTACTTCTTTAGCTGCCTAATAAGCTGCGATATACTCGGACTCTGCTATAGAATCTGCCACTACACTTTGCTTTGAGCTCTTCCAGCTCACTACACCTCCATTCAAACTGAAGATGTATCCAGTCTGCGACTTCATGTCATCTTGATCAGTCTGGAAACTAGCATCTAAATTTCCTCTGATGACTAGTTCCTCATCTCCTCCATAAACCAGGAACATATCCTTAGTATGCCTCAGATACTTAAGGATAGTCTTGACTGCCATCTAATGGCGATCTCCTGGATCGGCTTGATATCTGCCTACCACACTTAATGCGTAAGCAACATCTATCCTCATACATAACATAACATACATGACTGACCCAATCGCGGATGCATAAGGGATCCTTTCCATTCTTTTTCTTTCCTCATGTGTCTGAGGACACATTTTCTTGGAAAGATGAATGCCATGTGACACTGGCAACAATCCCCTCTTGGACTGTTCCATACTGAATCTCTTTAGTATCTTGTCAATGTATGTACTTTGACTCAGGCCCAGCATTCTCTTGGATCTATCACGATGGATCTTGATCCCAAGAATATATGATGACTCTCCCAAGTCTTTCATGGAGAATCATTTATGCAACCATGCCTTAATTGACTGTAAGACATGTAATTCATTTCCAATTAGTAATATGTCATCAATATATACTATTAGGAAAATGATTGCACTTCGACTAAACAACTTGTATACACAAGGTTCACATTCATTCTTATCAAAGTAAAATTTTGTTACAGCTTCATCAAAACGAATGTTCCATGACCTTGATGCTTGCTTTAATCCATAAATGGATTTCTGTAACTTGCATACCTTCTTGGCATCCTTTGGAGTCACAAACCCTTCAGGTTGTGTCATGTAGACATCTTCCTGGAGGTTCCCTTTAAGGAAAACTATTTTGACATCCATTTTCCAAATTTAATAGTCATGGTATGCAGCAATGGACAATAGGATTCTGATGGATTTAAGCATTGCAACCGGTGAAAAGGTTTCATCATAGTTAATTCCTTGACGCTTTCTAAAACATTTTGCAACCAGTTGTGCCTTATATGTGTTGACTTGCCCCTCCATGTCCAGTTTCTTCTTGAATACCCATTTATTACCAATAGTCTTTACATCAACTGGAGGATCTACCAAAATCCAGACTTGGTTTTGGTAGATGGAATCCATTTCAGAATCCATGGCTTCTTTCCACTTGGCAACGTCTGTGCCTTCAACTACTTCCTTGCAGGTAAAAGGATCATCATTGTCAAACAATAATGAGTCACCATCCTTAGTGACAAGAAAACCATATCATTCTGGTTCTCTCACCTCTCTCGTGGTCCTACACAGTTCTTGTGTCTCTGGAACAGATTTTTCTTTCACGAGGCTTTGTGGAATCTGTTCTTATACCAACTCCTATGACTCTTGAGCCTCGACTTCATCGAAGTCTATCTCCCTCCCACTATCTCTTTTAGAGATGTGATCCATCTCAAAGAATATGGCGTGTAATTCCACTTTAACCTTTTTGTCTGAGGGGTTGTATAGGTAATATCCCCTTGTTTCCTTGGGATATCCTATAAAGATGCACTTTGTGCCTTGGGGTGCAAGTTTGTTACGGAAAGAGGCCTTGACAAATGCTTCCCTACCCCACACATGTAAATTCGATAACATGGATTTGCGTCTACTCCACAACTCGTATGGAATACCATTTATCGATTTAGTTGGCACTTGGTTTAATATGTGTGTTGCTGTTTGTAATTCATATTTCCAAAAGGATAATGGAAGACTCGCATGAATCATCATTGATCTCACCATGTCCAACAGGGTACGGTTCCTCCTTTCACTTACACCATTCCACTGGGGCGTGTATGGAGGAGTGAGTTGAGATAAAATCCCAAACACCCATAAGAAATCAATGAAGTTGTGATTAAGATATTATCCTCCTATGTCTGAGCGGAGTTTCTTAATCTTCTTACCAAGCTGGTTCTCAACTTCATTCTTGTATTCTTTGAACCTATCAAAAGAATCTGACTTATACCTCATTAAGTAGATATATCCATAACTACTAAAATCATCAGTAAAAGTTATGAATTATGAGAACCCACCCCTTGCATCAACTGGAAATGGTCCACACACATCTGTGTGAACTAATTCTAGAATCTCTATAGCCCTTTCACCATTCCCACTAAATGGGTCTTTGGTCATTTTGCCTTGTAGACATGCATGACATACACCAAGTGGTTTTAGTTCGAAAGAATCTAAATATCCATCTTGATGTAATTTTGTCAAACGTTTTTCATTGACATGACCTAGCCGGTGATGCCAAAGTTGGGTGTGGTATGAGTCATGTGAATTAACTTTCTCATCGATTTCCATTACTTGGTTTCTGTAGTCTAACACATAAAGGTCGTTATATAAATGTGCCCTACCAAAACAAATTCTATCTTTATAAAAGTATCAAAATTCATTTACAAACTTGAACATGAATCCATCAGTATCTAATCTGGATACTAAAATAATGTTTTTAGTACCAGAAGGTACATAATAACAACCCATTAACACCAAGATCATTCCAGTTGTCAATTTGAGGTGGTAGTCCCCGATAGCTACAACAACAAGTATGGCTCTGTTGGCTGCTCGTAGATCTACCTCACCTCGATCAATCTTCCTAAATCTACTTGGTTCCTATATTCGGATACAGATGTGAGCACCACAAGCAGTATCTAATACCCAATTATTAGAAACAGATAGATTTCATTCAATAACAAACGCACCTGAAGCTTCCCCTTGCTTCCTTGGTTGGGTGTAGTTTTTCTTCCAGTGGCCCTTCTTGCCACATGCGAAACAAAAAGTGTCCTGCTTCCTTGCCTCCCCTTTGATATTCCTTTTCATGGAAGTACTTGAAGAATCTTTGGGCTTAATGCTCTTTACCTTCCCTTTACTTTTATTCACCATGAGGACAGAAGGATTTTCACACTTCATGTCATTGTCCACTTGGGGAATAAGGATAAGAAGATCAGACAAAGACATCTCGATGTTATTCATGTTTAATTTCACAACAAAGTTTGAGAAGCTCTGGGGGAGTGATGCAAGAATGAGATCGGTACCCAGTTCTTCGGGGAGTTTAAACCCTAGAACCTCCAAGCGCTCAATGTAGCCAATGAGCATGACTACATGAGGCCCATCTGGGGCACCCTCTTCAAACTTTCTCTGAAATAGATCCTTGGAAATCTCAAACCTTTCCTATCTAGCTCTCTCCTGGTATAGACCACAGAGGTGCTCGAGCATGCTGTAAGCATCCATGTCTTCATGAGACTTTATGAGCTCACTAGACATAGATGACAACATCAAACATTGAATGTAGAGTGCATCGCTCAAATGTTGATCATAGACGAGGAAATATTCATCAATCGCCCCTTGGGCAGGGGGATTAGGAAGTGAGGACTCCATCACGTAAAACTTTTGTTCATGGCGTAGGATAACCCAGAGGCGCCTAAACCATTCTTGAAAGTTACTGCTGGTGAGGATATTGTCTTTATCCAGAATTGATCGCAGAGAAAATGTGGTTGATGAGTTTTTCATTTTGATTCTACAAATTAAAAGAGAAGATTTATCAGTACTTTCTTGATTACATTTTATAAAAAATAATAAATGAATTTATTAGTTCTCCCACTATTTTATCAAGTCCCAATGGCCCTCACCATTGAACTCAAAATGTCCAGTTGCTTTGACATTCTAGTGGCAAAGATCCATATTCCCCTTCGCATAACCCCAACAAGGGTTGGTCAAGATATTTGAAGGTATTTAGGTAGGCAGGTCTTTGCCAACTATGAGCTTACAGTTCCTTGATCTGTTGAGTGGACTCCCCAATCCTGAAATCCTAACTTGGATTTCCTCAACTCTTGCCTCCAATATTACATCAAGTCTAGACAGGGCTACTCCTCTTTATTTAATATGGTTAAGTCAACCCAAAACCTTTCATAAGGGCTACCTTTATACAAGTAAGTGTCCCAACAAGGGTTGGTCAAACACATAGTTTTATTGAGTCTTTCCCTTAATCAAGTAACGGAAGGCTTGGTCTGACTTAATATGATATTTGAGGGATTTTTTCTTTATGCATAGTTTTGCATTATCACATGCTTGTTAATATTAAGTGATGCTTGATTAAGTGATTAACCATGTTCTAATAATGTTTATGCATAGTACGTTTTTTATTTTATTCCATCTTTGCATGCTTGTTCATTTTATTTATGTGATCACGACAACACATACATAATAAATAAACCATGAAATCAGACAGAAATAAAATAAGATGGCATGATCATGAGATTCTATTGGTTAGCTCATCTAGTGGTTTTGATAAGCTAACCCTGACCTAGGTAAAACACCTTGAACCTGATGGTTCATGTTTTGCAGCTTCCACCTGTCCACCTTTGTATCTTCTTGGGCTGGTTTCACCTCAGATTTGGATTTCGAACCGTCTCCTCTAGTTTGAGAGATCCTCCATTAAACGGGGTTTACATTAAAGAAACCATGGGCACGCATGCCCTTCATTTTATTGGAAGAAGGCTTGTAATCCAATGAATTTAAATTAAACAAATTTAAATGAAACCATACACACATACAAGGGGTCTTTGGTCTATCTCATGATCATCCATAGCATGCAACGACATTTACGCATATTTAGAATTTAAATTCTTTTAATCGTTCTATTATTTAAGATAAGTTACGCTTGAAATTAATTAATTATGATCTTATAATTAATCAATTCTTTATCTTAAATTCCTTTATAAATTTCCTTGAGATTCTTCTCATCCATTTTCCCTGTACAAGTCTTTGTACATTTGGAGGAAACCTGGTGAAATTTCTGGAAATTACACGGTGTGTAGTTTATATTTACATGGCATGTATTTCTTTTCACCCTTTATCCAAAGTACACGCCGGGGGCTTTGGCGTGTTTTCCGTAATTTGGAAATTTTGGAGTACACGACATGTAGATAAATCATACACGACGTGTACTTGTTACACGGTAACTGGCCTGGCGATCCCGTGTATGCAGTACACGACTTATCCTTGTAAACGGTTTCACCTGGGTCGGAACGGACTACATGACGTGTTGCTCCAACATACATGCCGTGTATTCCGGTTTCCACATGCCGTTCATTTCTGGTCAACATGGCGTGATTAATACTTAGGAATATTCAATTCACACGACATGGTTTGGCGGACCAGTGCTGGTTTATTGAACCTAAGTACACGACGTGTAGTTTTAATTACACGCCGTGTAATCCCGTGTTGTACAGAGAGAAAGAGAGGCTCCTCCGGATGAGTTCCTTGTTTTTATTTTAATCAAAAATTAAAATTAAAAGGTCATTTCTGTGATATGAATCGAGAAACGAAGGAGGATGAATAGATCTCGTTTATTCAGATTAATAGAACGATATATTTTGAATTGAATCAAATATAAATGCGTAAATTATCAATGGAAATTTAATAACTTAAATCAACGTTGTAACCTCGCTCTGATACCATTTTAAGGTTCCAGGCGCAGTGGAAGCACGTGGGTGGATGTGCCCACTTGGTTTTTTGTCATTAACAATGATCAATCTGGGATCAATACGACGATAAACACCAGTCTCCACGGATCAAATCATAGAAATTGACAAAGAAAAAGGTTTGTCCCGGAACCACAAATAAGGATCGTTACGAGTTGATTATAATTAATTTAATTGATTATAAAGAAGTACCTTTTGGGTGTTCTTTCTTCGTTGATGTTCTTGATCACGTTCTGATGAGATTTTTCATTATGTCATAGAAGCCAAGTGTAGACTTCCTCTAGTGGTGATCCACGCGTGCACCTCATATCTCTGGACGTCGCCAAAGGAGTCTTTGGGTGCTAGCGTGGAGAAACCTTTGCTTGTGTTGTCCGCCTGAGATCGCCTTGATCCTATGGAAGAAGATCTCTCTTGGTCTTGAGAGCGTTCTTGGAGGAAGAGGCTCTTTCGGCCTTAAAATAATTCTCCAGAATTTTTGTGCACACCAATTCTCGTTTTTTGGTTAGGAAAAGAGTTGGGGTTGTGAGGATATTTATAATCGGGTTTGAGGTTGTAGAGTTATGAAAATAAATAAACGTGTTACGCGTTTTATTTATTTCATTAACTCCCTTTAAAAAAACCTCATCTTGAGTCATTAATTCATTGACATGCGCCCACACTGATTATAATAAATACCATTTAATAAAACGAGATTTCCTCAAAATCCCGACTGGAAAAACTACACAGCGTGTATTAATAAATACACGACATGTACTTATTTTTCAATGAAAACTACACGGCGTGTACATTAAATGGACACGGCGTGTATATATTGTTTTCATTTATTCATTTCCTTTCCAAAATGAAAACTACACGGCATGTATATTTAATAATACACGGCGTGTACTTTTCAAAATAAAACTACACGGCGTGTAATCAATGATACATGGCGTGTACTTGTTTTATTTTATTCTTCCTCCAACATTAAAATGATTTAGGCTTCCTTGAATAATTATTAAACCACGTACAGGAATAATCTTTATTCTACTTGAGATACTTGAATACACTTAGTGTGTCACCCTCTATGCCTCTTTCTCCTTGGCATTAGGCGGCCTTGCCTAAAGTCCAAGATTGCTGTCTAGCAACGGGTCAAGGCGCCCACGAGAAAGAAGTTGACGCCAAATTGACGTATCACCTAATATGAACTCTTACTGTGTAATTTAATCCCTTTGTCTCCATATCTCATCAAGCAGGTTTCATGGAAGGGTCATAAACCTATATGCTTGATCTGTCGTTCTTTGACTACCTGAAATAAACTCGTCGTTTACACCATTGCCATGGAATTTAATGCGACAGTTCTATTTCAATCAAAGGGCCAAGATATCAACTTTCATAAATGGAAGGGACAAATCCTTCCCCGACTTATCCATTAACGACATGTCACTCGTGATGCACCAAGCGTACCCTCCTTCCCGCCAACTGTCTACGTGACGGTTTTCGTTAGTAAATCTAAGTGCACGAGTCATGACATGAGTTAATGATAATCTTCCAGTCTAAGGATCATTACACACGCTCATAGATAGCATTGTCCGATGACACCAAGACATGCAAAATTGCTATTGGAGGGTCTGTTCTCATAATTTCCCATCTTGGAGATTACCAAGTGCGAACTCCATGAGAGAGAGTCCCGTCTTCTTACGAGTACTCGCACATCACAGCCTTTATACTATGTGTCCTATCATAGTATGTCATTCTACCACATAATTTTTTTTAAGAATATTGTTATAGAATTTCAAGGTTCTAATCATAGTGGGGATCTTCCATGACCTTATTAATGCAACAAATATTCCAGGACATTATTATATTATAGTCATGCAGAAGAATGAACAATATATAATAAGTGAACATTCATGTAATCAAAGTACAATACAGTTGGTTCTCAGGACACCAACCATTACAATTTTTTAGGGTCACATATTTTCTACCTTGTTTATTGGTTGTATGTGTCTTGTTATAGTTTTTTCTCTTCCAGTCTTGGTCTAGTCTTGTAGTTCTTATGTAATGTTTATCCTTGCATAGTGAAAAACCATGATGATCATGCGCCGTGCAAGTAGGACACATGACCGAAGGATGTAAATCTTTTTTTCCTTTTATTGCTTTCATTTTGCTTTTAATTTTTCTTGTAAATGCTGAACATTCACAGCTTCTTGAATTTTAATTCGAATTTTGATTTTGAATTTAAATGGTTTATTAGAAGCTGTTTATCCTTGTTTTGGCTTGGTTTGTCATTATTTTCGCTGCCTTGTAAATTCTTGAAATTAATTCTCATGCTGCTTGATTCTTTTTTAATTGAATCATAGCACTTAGAGATTTTGTTTTTTTTATAATGAGAAATATTTCAAGTCTTGAAATGGTTTATTAGCCACTATCCACTGCAATGTATTAATTTGATTTATTCCTTATTGTTGGAATGCAATGTGAATGTGTTCTTTGTTTATCAGTTTGAATGTTATAAACTGTTTATAGACATCATTTTAGTATTTCAAATTTTTACCAACCAAAACACCCAATAGATCTAGGATATTCTATGGGGACCATCTCTCGCGCATGGGTGTTCTCTACAACAGGGTGTGTCATTGGTGGTATGAAATTGATTGAATAATCAAAAATGAATTTGTTGCTTCCCGCACTATGGGAAAAATCAATATTTGCGACGGGTTATTTGCGATGGGATTTTGTCTCCCGTCGCAAATAATTTGGCGCGACTTGCGCGCCAGACCGTGCGGCTTGCACGCCAAACCACGCAAGAGTATTTGCGACGGTACCCGTCGCAAATACCCAGCGGCGGTACCCGTCGCAAATACCCAGCAGCGGTTAATAGCTTTTGGCGACGGGATGTCGTCCCGTCGCAAAAAGAGTGTCGACAGGAAATATTTGCGACGGGGCCCGTCGCAAATACCATTTTATCCGCCGACAGTAATTAATGCGGGCGAGGGTATTTATGACGGGGCCCGTCGCAAATACCACTATTTGTGACGGGATACCCGTCCCAAATAACCCCGTCGCAACTAATCTAACCTATATATACCCCACCAGTTTTCCCCCAAATTACTCAGATCTTCCTCTCCCACTCTATTTTTCTGTTTCAAGGAAAAAATTTACTTTAGTTGAAATTTTTTAGGCGAGAGCAATTGGAAGGCTCTAACACCTTCAGAATATCAAAGTTTAAGGTATTGATATTTTATTTTTTAATATTTATTTTATTTTTTATGTTAATTTTAATTGTTGTTTATTAGTTGAAATTAAATTAGATTTCAATTAATTTTTATTTATATTTATTTTTACTAAGAAATTGATATTGTTAGTGATAATTATAAATAATTAGTCATAATTAGTATTAATTAGATATAATTAGATATAATTAGTAATAAATAGATATAATTAGGAATAAATAGATATAATTAGCAATAAATAGATATAATTAGCAATAAATCGATATAATTAGCAATAAATAGACATAATTAGTAATAAATAGATATAATTAGTAATAAATAGATATAATTAGATATACTTAGTAATAAATAGATATAATTAGTAATAATTAGTAATAATTAGATATAATTAGTAATAATTGGATATAATTAGTAATAATTAGATATAATTAGTAATAATTAGATATAATTAGTAATAATTAGATATAATTAGTAATAATTAGATATAATTATTAATAAATAGATATAATTAGTAATAAATAGATATGATTAGTAATAAATAGATATAATTAGTAATAAATATAATTAGTAATAATTAGATATAATTAGTAATAATTAGATATAATTAGTAATAATTCGATATATTTAGTAATAAATAGATGTAATTTGTAATAAATAGATATCATTTGTAATAAATAGATATAATTTGTAATAAATAGATATAATTTGTAATAAATAGATATAATTTGTAATAAATAGATATAATTTGTAATAAATAGATATAATTATTAATAAATAGATATAATTAGTAATAAATAGATATAATTAGTAATAAATAGATATAATTAGTAATAAATAGATATAATTAGTTATAAATAGTAATAATTAGTAATAATTAGTAATAATTAGTATTAATTAGTAATAATTAGTAATAATTAGTAATAATTAGATATAATTAGTAATAATTAGTAATAATTAGATATAATTAGATATAATTAGATATAATTAGATATAATTAGATATAATTAGATATAATTAGATATAATTAGATATAATTAGATATAATTAGATATAATTAGTAATAATTAGTAATAATTAGTAATAATTAGTAATTATTAGTCATAATTAGTAATAATTAGATATAATTAGAGATAATTAGATATAATTAGATATAATTAGATATAATTTGATATAATTAGATATAATTAGATATAATTAGTAATAATTAGATATAATTAGATATAATTAGATATAATTAGATATAATTAGATATAATTAGATATAATTAGATATAATTATATATAATTAGATATAATTAGATATAATTAGATATAATTAGATATAATTATTAATAATTAGTAATAATTAGTAATAATTAGTAATAATTAGTAATAATTAGTAATAATTAGTAATAATTAGTATGAATTAGTAATAATTAGTAACAATTAGTAATAATTAGATATAATTAGATATAATTAGATATAATTACATATAATTACATATATATAGATATAAATAGATATAATTAGATATAATTAGATATAATTAGATATATTTAGATATAATTAGTAATAATTAGTGATAATTATAAATAATTAGTAATAATTAGTAATAATTAGTAATAATTATAAATAATTAGTAATAATTAGTAATAAATAGTAATAAATAGTAATAATTATTAATAATTAGTAATAATTAGTAATAATTAGTAATAATTAGTAATAAATAGAAATAATTAGTAATAAATAGTAATAAATAGTAATAAATAGTAATAAATAGTAATAAATAGTAATAAATAGTAATAAATAGTAATAAATAGTAATAAATAGTAATAAATATTAATAAATAGTAATAAATAGTAATAAATAGTAATAATTAATAATAAATAGTAACAATTAGTAATAATTAGTAATAATTAGTTTTAAAAAAATTATATTATTAGTATTTACGAAAAAACAATATTAATATTATTAAAAAAATAGAAAATTTATAAAATATTAAAATTATCAATATTCGCAACAGGCTTTGCTCTATTCTTAACATGTTCAAATCTCAAAGGGTCACCAATTGTCAGGTCATGCGCAATAAAAAGTTTGTGTCAGCCATGTCCAATGTAAACTCTATAATTGTCCTTGCATGGTTGATCACCTCGCAAGTAGTGTTGTAATAGGACAACCCAAGTCATGCCCTTCTCATCTATAAGAATTATCTCACACGACCCTTTACGTAGACAATTCTTCCTTGAAAATATAAGGGAAAGATACTGATATCCCCTCAAATTTTTAAGGAAGAATGATCTATGTAAATGGTCATGTGAGATGATTCTTAGAGATGAGAGCACCATTACTTTGGTCGTATTATTACAACTCTACTTGCGAGGTGATCAACCATGCAAGTACAATTTTAGTGTTTACATTGGACATGGCTAACACAAACTTTTTATTGCGCATGACTTGACAATTGAAGACCCTTTGAGATTTGAACATGTTAAGAATAGAGAAAAGTCTGTTGCGAATATTGGTAATTTTAATATTTTATAAATTTTTTATTATTTTAATAATATTAATATTGTTTTTTCTTAAATATTGATAATATACTTTTTTTATTAGTAATAATTAGTAAATGAAATCTTCTTGGATAATGAAGGGAAATTTTTTAATCATACCCATAATGATTATTACCAAATTTCCTTTCATTATTCAAGCAGTTTTCATTTTGATAAGTATTGCTAAGTATTGATAAATTAGTAATAAATAGTAATAATTAGTAATAAACTGTAATAATTAGTAATAAATTGTAATAATTATTAATAATTAGTAATAATTATTAACAAGTAGTAATAATTTGTAATAATTAGTAATAATTTGTAATAATTAGAAATAATTAGGAATAATTAGGAATAATAAGAAAAAATTAGCAATAATTAGAAATAATTAGTGTGCGAAAGATGCAATTAAATGAGCCGTCGGACAAAAGAGTAGCCATCAATCCACTAGAAATTGTGTCGCCCTTAATTAATAGTAATTATTAAGTAGATGTAATTATTTATCTTCTTTTTTCAAATAGTGTTTTTATAATTTCAAATTATTCAAAAATAGAGATGATTTTATATTTTATGTAGAAAAATATGGAACAAGGAAGTCGACATCAGTCATTATTAGATGATCGAGCTTGGATAAATCAGCGTAGAAATCCAAATGGTTCTAGTTTAAATCCCATATATATTGAGGGTGTTGAATCTTTCTTAGAATTTGCATCATCAAAACCAAAATATGTTTCAGAAGGCCCAATTAAGTGTCCTTGTAAAAAATGTGCTCTGAGAACGTTTGAAACATTTGACAAGGTTAGGGGACATCTCTTACGGTTTGGTTTTCAACAAGATTATGTTTTTTGGTATCAACACGGTGAACACAGTTCCAGAGAAGATCTTAATAACTTGATTCTGGATCCATCAAAGTTTCAGAATTTAGTACATGATGTTGTAGGTCCATCTGTGCAAAAAACTGAAACTCACGATGATATTGATTTTACTCCTGAGTTGGCACCATCCGAATTTTATGAGTTGTTGAGGTCTGCTGAGGATGAATTATATCCTAGTTTCAAGATAAGAAAATTATAAGTGATTTCAAAATTTATGGCTATTAAATCAGATAATGCAATGTCAAACAACTGTTTTTATCAGATATTTTCTTTGGTTAAAACACTGTTACTTGAAGGAAATGTGTTGCCTGCAAATTACTATGAGAGCAAGAGGCCGATTCGTAATCTAGGCCTTAGTTATCAAAAGATTCATGCATTTCCAAATGATTGCATCTTATATTCTGGTGAAAATGATTCATTGGATATTTGTCCCACATGTGGACAATCGAGGTATAAATAATCTCAACGAGGGAAGTCTAGATCAATTCTAGTAAAACAGTTGAGATATTTTCCCCTTACACCCAGGTTGCAGCGTTTATTTATGTCTCAGAACATAGCGTCAATGATGTCATGGCACAAAACCAAGATTTCAACTGATAAAAGCTTGAATCATCCATCTGGTGGTGATTCATGGAAACATTTTGACTGTCTGCATCTGTCTTTTTCTATAGAAGCCCAAAACGTGCAATTGGGTCTCTCTACTGACGGTTTCTGTCCATTTGGTTCTTATGGTAGTCAGTATTCATGTTGTCCTATCTTTATAACTCTATACAATTTGCCTTCATGGATGTTGATGAATGAGCCTTTTATGTTTTTGACTCTATTAATCCTAGGACATCTGAAAAAGAATATTGATGTTTATTTGAAACCATTGATTTATGAGTTAAATTCATTGTGGAGTGATGGTGTTAATACATGTGATGTTTCTGTGAAACAAAATTTCACATTAAAAGCTGCATTGATGTGGAAGATTAGTAACTTTCTGACATATGGCATGTTATCTGGTTGGAGTACACATGGTCCGAAATCATGTCCTTACTGTATGAAATAAAACAATGCCTTTATGCTCGTCAATATAAAAAAAAACCTTTCTATTTTGATTTTCACCTTAGATTTCTTCAAACCGATCATCATTTTCGGAGGAACAAATCTCATTTAAAAAAAGGTAAAATTGAAAGGGATGAACCTCCAACGATGATCTCAGGTATAGAGTTATAATAAATTTTATTTTTATTACCCCCATCACATTTGGACCAACAGTAAACCAACAGAAAATTCATGGCTTTGGGAAAAAACATAATTGGATAAAAAAGAGCATTTTTTGGGATCTTCCGTATTGGTCTGATTTGTTGGTTCACCACATGTTGGATGTTATGCATATTGAGAAGAACTGTTTTGATAATTTATTTCATACAGTTTTGGATACACCAGGTAAGACCAAAGATATTGTAATGGAACGATTAGATCTTGCCCAAATTTGCAGGTGACCAGAACTTGAACTATTTGAAAATGTCAGATCACAGAGGTTAATGAAGCCAAAAGCAGCTTATACACTGTCCAAAGAGAGTCGCTTATTATTTTTTTCAGTGGATTGCAGATTTGAGACTTCCAGATGGTTATGCTTCTAATTTGGCCAGATGTGTTAAGAATGGTTATATTACTGGATTAAAAAATCATGATTGTCATGTTATAATGGAAATAAATATGCCGATTGGATTCTGAGGTTTGTTGAATTCTATGATTTGGGATTCGATAACAGACATATAATATTTTTTTCAAGACATTTGTGCAGTGAAAACATACTACGATGCGCTAAGAAAACTGGAAGAATATGTTGCTGTAATTATATGTAAACTGGAAAAAATATTTACGCCGACTTTCTTTGACTCAATGGAACATCTGATATTACATTTTCCACATGAAGCTAAATGTGGAGGTCCAGTACAGTTTCGATGGATGTAACCATTCGAGAGATGCATGCAAAAATTGAAGAAAAAAATATATAATAAAGAATCAGTTGAAGGCTCAATTGCTGAAGCTTATTTTCAAGTGGAAATATCTTTTTTCTGCTCTCATTATTTTGAATCTCAATATCCCTCAAAACACAATCGCATGGGACGAAACAAGGGGAATGTTAATGGAGAAATGGAAAATCAATTAACAGTTTTAAATTTGCCAAATCTTGGTTTCGGTGGAGTTCATGAATGATGGCTTTCAGATGATGAACATCACAGAGCTCATACATAAGTTTTGCTCAACTGTGAAGAAATGGCATCATTTTTCCTGTGAGTGCTTCTATCACTTATTCTATAATTTATGTTATAGAATTTAAACTTATTTTATTTATAGGTTATATGATAATCATATCAAGAAACAACTTCCACAAATTACAGCAGTTTCTCTTGAAGAACGTAGACAAAAAACATTTTCTCAATGGTTTTAAAAATTGGTAACATAAATTATTGATGGTTTAATATCAATTCCATTTATTATTTATTATATTGATAATTATTTTACAAATTTTTAGGTGTCTCAACATGCTGATAAAATTGATAAGCGACTGTGTATATTGAGTAACCCACTATCCAAAATAGTTAAATCTTATAATGCATATGTGGTGAATGGTTTTCGATTTCATACACATGCATACGGAGAATCAAAAAAACAATGAACAGTGGAGTTTTCTTGAGAGGATCACATCATAGAGAAACTAAAGTTGACTTTTATGGCATTTTGGATGAAATTATTGAGCTGTGTTATCTAGAACAAAATTACATAACAATGTTTAAATGTCGGTGGTTGGATACTGAGAGAGGCTTGCGTGTTCATCCGACTCATGGAATCGTTGATATTAAATATAAAAGTCTTTGTGCAGTAAATGAACCATTTTTACTGGCTCAATAGGCACATCAAATTTATTATGCAAAGTACTGTGCTACTTCAAGATACTTGAGTGATTGGTGGAGCATAATAAAAATGAAATCATAGGAAAATCAGTTTACTCAAAATGAATGTGGTTCTGCTGAAGTGGAAGGAATTTAATTTTTTCAAGTGACTTCTCAAAATCCATCTGATTCACAAAGGGACATGAATATAGATTATGACACCCCACAATTAAGGATCGATGGTGATGAAAATGTTAATGATGTTACAAATGAATTTGAAATGACAAGAGATGCTGAAACTGAAACTCATATGGATATTGATGATGCTGAGGAGGAAGATGAAGACATTGACATTGATAGCTATGAAGAAGAGGATGTAGATGAACATTGACACAGTTAAATGCTGGTTGTAATCATAACTAATATATATCTATATATAATAGTTATTTTCAAATATCTGCTAACAAAAATCATTTTGTGTTTTAGATAGACTCTGATCTATTGCGTGAGTTAGAGGAGGCTGAGCTACCTTTGGATGATGAGGATGTTGGATCATCTCACCCTCATCCTACTGGCGGTTTAGGGGGTACGCGGAGGGGGAGCGATCTTGCATGACTAATGATTCCTGACCATATCCCCGAGCGACGTCCACATCTTGGTTTCGATCCACACACACGGAGGTATGGTAACCTGTATATTTTAGTTAGCTTTTATTAAATTATTTATATATATAGTAATTTTTTGATTATTTATTCCTTTTTCATTGTTTTTTGCATGTAGCTATTGGACAGAGGAGCGCTATCTTGCGAAATTATTTTTCTCAGCCATGGATCACATGGGAACAGATTCCCATTGATGTGCGACGCGACATGTTCCATCATTGGATGGTACGTAAATAAATAATATTTATTTTGAAATTTATTTTATTAACAACTTGAAATTAAGAATTATTTATAAGGTTTATGGTATCCTATCATTGATAGCATGCGCGACGCTATCCACGCGGCATGGCAGGTTTCTATGCTTGACTGTTTCCGGTAGTTTTTGCACAATTTGAGAAGGACAACCATTAAGAAATCAGGAGTGATAGAATTTTATGACTCATGTAGAACCCACCAACCAGAGTACATTTCATCTCACGTTTGGGATGGATTATGTTTACACTGGTTGGGTGGTGGATTTCAAAGGAGATCTTCAGTGGGATGAAAAAACCGTGGGAGATAGGAGGTGACACATCGAGCTAGTAGCCGTACATTCAGTTCATATAGAGAGCATCTAATAAGTATATTTTTTAAATATTTTATATAAATTTAAATATAAACAGTTTATTTCATATTTATGTAGGCAGTCGAGTATCCCGATATTACAGAGTTCGACGTTTATCGGAGGATGTATAGTGATCCCGCCACTGGAGAGATTAGAGGTGATCGCCAACGTCAGATTGTGGTTAGTATTATTTTTTCAGTTTGACAATTAACTGCATATAATATTTTTACAATTTTACTTTTAAATTTGAATTGAAGGAGTCATATGAGGCTGTGACCTCTCAGACATAGGCTGAGGGTCAGGATGAGATGACTGAGCAGACCAGTGCTCACCATTTTGATGAGGCGGCATGGATGCAGGTGACTCAGTGTGTCTTTGAGAAGAGCAGAGTAGTTGGTATTAGCTCTCATTTGACTCCTGGTACTTATTATGGTACTGCTAAGATGTCAGTGTCCAGCTCAAGAGGAGCTCGTGGAGAGGCATCATCTTCTGGCTCACAGTATCAGGAGCAGTTGCGAGCTTATGCTGAGCTTATAGAGACTTTGCAGAAGCAGCAAGAAGACATGTATCGGCGGCAGTAGCAGCAAGAGCAGCATTACAAGGAGAAGATGCGTCGATGGAAGCAACAACAGTAGTATGAGGAGGAGATGCATCGATGGAAGTAGCAACATCACGAGAAGATGGAGTACATGCATCGTTTGACTCGTAGTTTAGGGATGAAGTTTCCTCCACCAGCTCTTTCAGCTCCTCCACCTCCTCCAGAAGACGACCCCCAATGATTTTGTTTATGTTACAAACATTTGAATTTAACATTTTAATATGAATTATTTACATTTTCTGTCTTTTATATCGGGGCGGATATTAAATAATTTAATTAATAATTTAATATTTTTTTATATTTTTTTTGTGAATATTGAGAATTTTAATATTTTTTATTTTTTTTATTATTTTAATAATAGTAATATTATTTTTTCATTAATCTTAATTTTATTAAATTTTATTTTTTTTAAAATTAATTTATTATTTGTGACGGGACCTTTTGTGATGGGACCCCGTCGCAAATAGTCTAACTAAATATTTTAAAAAACATATTTACGACGAGACTACTTGCCCGTCACAAATACTTTGTTGCGACTGGCCCGTTAAAGAACGTTATATATATATATATATATATATTGGGACGGGACAAGGGCCCGTCTCAAACACTATTTGCGACGGGCCCGTTGTGAAAAAGTTTATGTATATATAATACATATAATCGGAGACTTATTTGCAACGACGATGTTTCCCGTTGGAAATACGATTATTTGCGATGGGCCCATCGCAAATAATGGTATTTGCGACAACGTTTTCTACAATGAGCGATTTGTGATGGGACCCCATCACTAAAGCCTATTTGCGACGGGATCCTATCACAAATAACTCGTCGCAAATACCAAGAATTCTAGTAGTGTTGAAGGATGTGATATCTCAGGTCTAGTTGAAGAGATTGGTAGTAATTTCACTAAATACAGGGTCATTTTGGAAGAAGGATTGTCTATCTTGTTTGGTAAACAAACAATAAAGTATGAAAATATGATGACATAGAGGTCACACCTTGCTTTATGAGATGTCACTAGATAAGGAGATCATACTACATGATGTCTTTTCATTGGAAAGGTTGTCGCTGCTATGACTTTTGCTTATCTCCTTAGTGGTCTTGATGGGTTGTTAAACTTTGCTTCTAATCTATGATTAGTAGTCACTCCTATCATGATAAGGTTCTAGAGGGTCACACGTTAAGATTATTCAAAAGTCAGCCATATTTTGATGAATAGGTGAATAGGACATGGTGGGCCCCACCACATTTTCCGGGTGATACTTGAGAATATAATATCATAAAATAAGTCATAAGATGTTTTTTATAGCTTATTTAGAGAATAATATATATCTGGGGGTTAGGGAACCATTTTTTGGTATTTATAACTTTTCTATATAAGTGGGGGAGGGTCTCATTCATAGACACTATTGATTCTGTGAATTTGATAGCCTCTTTCTGCTCTCTCTCACATCCAAGAGAGAAAAAATCTTGATCGAATCCTTTGATCGATGTTCGGCTTCATAGATCGATGGATCAATGTGGCAGTGATCACCGAGATGTCAAAGGAATTATCAAATCTCCATACTATAATTTGAATTTGGACGATCGACACTCCCACAGACTTTCAAAGCACATGTGGATGATCTAGTGGAATCCGACTTCGTTTCCATCGTGCAATGCTCGCTGGTGTCAAATGGCTATCGAATGTGCCTTCAGATCGAATTTATACATAGAGATTACATTCATATTGATATTATGGTGTTAAAATTGTAACATTTTTTCAAAAAGTAATGTTATTTATAATCAAATATATAACAATATATACATATTTTTTATATATTCACGCATAAAATTTTAATTTTATAAATAAACAATTAAACATATTTACATATAAAATATATTTATCAATATATAAAGTTTTTCTAAATAATAATAATATCCATTGTATTTAAAATAAAAATGCATGAATATATAAATACATATTCATATACAATTAATGTATATATAATGTTTATATATATAAATATATTTTTGTCTGTATTGACAAACATATATATGTTTATCATTATATTCTAATATATGCATATAAATATTAATATATAATATATGTAAATAAATATAAATATGTATAATTATATTTATAGATGCACACGAATATATATATATATATATAGTTATAAACACACACACACACACACAAAACAAATATATGTATTTATAAACAAAAAAATTATATATGCATTTAAATATATATATATATATATGAATAAAAAAATGCAACAAAAAATATATAGATACATGGATAAAAAAATGTAATGAAATATATATAAATATATAGATATATCATAAAATGAAAAACAAAATAATATAGGTGAGTGGAAGAGTCTCAAGTGCATGAGGAGGAGATCAGAGGTTTGAAACCCAGTAAAGGTAAGGGCGTACGAGTAGGTAAGCAGGTGCCTATTGCTATTAGGGGGGGGGGGTCGAGCACTAACAAAAATGGGTTTGGTCCACCCTCTAATTTGTAGAAAAAAATTCTCTTTTTAAAAAATTATTTTTTTGATGTTTATCAACACTTTTTTAGCACTGATAAATGGGGTATTTATTAGAATTTTTTAGCACTGAGACCCCCTTTTAACAGTTCCTCGATTATCATCAACTTTTTAGCAATCATAAATACTTTTTAACAATGATAAAACCATATTTTGTAGTAGTGAAATATGAAAAAATATAATTTTGAATAAAATGAATGTAATACCACGCAAACATGGTGATTACTATTGTAAAAAGAATATGTACAAACTAGAACCTATTTCCAAGTTTAGTAATAGCACTTAATCAAAAAACTATAATATAGGAAATTTTCCAGAGCTCCCCCTACCTTTTAAGACACCTCTAGAAGCAAAGGTGAGAAAAATGATTACAGGAGACTAATGTATATCGTATTTGATGTTTAAATAATAATTCATTCACCAAAGTTAATTGTGTTAT
Source organism: Viscum album (assembly GCA_963277665.1). Lineage (NCBI taxonomy): Eukaryota > Viridiplantae > Streptophyta > Magnoliopsida > Santalales > Viscaceae > Viscum > Viscum album. Next base: position 1,661,836,350 of record OY728153.1, read on the forward strand.
GGATAAATCATTTGGGAAAGGATGATATCACATGTTGTCTCATCTCTAAGAAGTAGGTGTGGAGAAACTGAAGTGACATATGACTGATAGAATATTACACTGAATTGGTGATGATTACACTGAATAAATGTGAAATGAAATATGGAATTTTCTTTAAATATATCTCATTATTATATCTTTATTAAAAACTTTCTCCAATTTTTTTAATACCAAATAATGAACAGTATACAGATAATGCCTCATCACCTTTTTCGTAAGGTTCTCTATGAAAATAATAGCTTAAAGAACAATTAATCTTTAGTACTTATGGTCAATAAGTTGAAAGACAAGGTGAAAAGGCCAATGGAATGTGTGATTCCAAATGCACACTCACAAAGTATTTCAAAGAAAAAAGGAAAGACATTATACAGTATATTATTTTCTTTTGATGTAACAAGATAAATCTATGAATTTTTAAATACAATGTAATGAATTTAATATCAAGTAATCTTTTATTCTGTAGGTATATTCATCAATTTTATGTAATGTTTTTTTACATTTCTTAGGTATTTAATTAAATATTCCTATCACATATGTGTATTTAAATATAGTAACCAAGTCATAATCGAAACATTACATGAAGTAAGGTAAACTCTCTAAGAAGATGAAAATGGGTTATTCCTAGTTAATAGTGAGAAGTACACAACTTCTAACAATCAAAAATTATGTTTCTAGTTTAACTTTTATTGAGTATTATGAAAACATTTACCTCTCATTTCTATTTGAGACATGGTGGAATTATTCCATTTTTATAATAAACATTGTTTTTGGTGTCTAATAATCAATCAATAGTACAGTAATGTTTGAATCCATGGAAATACATGATGACTATAAAATATAAGACTCAATTATACCTTGTTATGGAAAGATAATTCATTTTATAGTAAAAATAAAAATTTGTTAATGATATACCTAGTATGGTTTTAGAATATATGGAGTTAAAGACCATAGGTATTATCCACATTTGTACTTTTTAATTGAGCTAGAGAGAGTGAAGTCTTACAAGATTAAGATAGTGGTAAATATACTTCATAAGACTAATTTAAGAGTTTTTTAAGGAATTCTAATTGAAGTATGTAATATGCATGGTTAGAAGATATGAGTTGCTTCGGGCTTGTGTGCCAAAGAATATATTGACCAAACATCATCAATCATGAAATATATAGAGGTTTTATTCCTAAACTCACATTTCCTTATTCACATCAAATCCATGATGTAAGTAAATGGATGGTTGATGGTGGGAATTAAGAGAAAACATTGATCATATAAAATATATCATGGGGGTAATTCCTAAATGCACATTTCCTTATACACATATGAGTTATGATGAATGTAAAGGGTGCATCAATTTTGAGACAAATATAATTTTCAGATACAACCATTATTTTTCAAGACATTATTTTTAAATAGCGGTGTTGACCCATAACCATATGACAATTATTATGAGAAATTAATGTCATATGAGTTATAATATGAAATAAATCAATTATTTCATAATCTATGTGTTTATATGAAAAATTATTTTTATGGATATTCCAAGAAATAAACACGCATCAAGAATAAAATAATGTGAATCCAAATAAATTATCCTAAAGGTTTATAAGGATATTTCAAAAATCCCTAAGATAGGAGAGTTATAGTCAAGAGATATAACACAATTCTATAAAATGTTTCACATCTCTATTTGAGATAGTGGTAGATAAATTTACATTGATAAAGTCAATACATGATATGTATATGAAATTGGAATAAGAAAAAGTTCCATAAGAGCTTGTGTAAAAAGGAATGTTCTAGAGACACATAATGCATGGAAAAGATAAAACTGTGGGAATGGTTTTACATTCACCAGGGTCAGTGATACTTTATTCACAAAAAATAATGAATCCTGAATGTAATAAGTAAATGGAAACAAGATAACAATGAAAAGACCAATTAGAATTCAGAAATGGAATCCATGTATCAAAATATAGGTGTTGATTATTTTGAATACTATGGTGGCTATTCAAGTGAGATTATACATGGGTTGTACACGAATATTACCAATAAGTCTTGGTTGGTAATACTGAGTATTTATTTCTATATAATTTATAAATAAAATTTTCATAGCTACATTTTATGATCATTAAATTGGGAATTGGATATCAATAACACCAATCATGGAAGGTGTCTATATAATGAAACTGGAAAGGGGTAATGACCCAATCAAATTCTAATACGGGTGAAAGTCACTAAAACCCAGTTTTAGATTAAAGTAAGACACAAGATCATAGAATATTAATTTGGAATTAATTTTACATGTGTCTACATGAATTTTGTTGGGGTTTCACTATTTTTAATGAAAAATATTCTTAATAACATAAGGGAAATAGAGATTAGCTTAACAGTTAGTTAATACCATAATAAAAGTTAATATTATGAGATTATCTTAAAGTAGAAACCAAATTTATAGGGAATGGGATATAATGAGGTAGATAAAATAGTTTCGTAGACCTAGTAAATAGTGTGTTTACTTACAATGTATTGATAAATACAAGTTGGATCAATTTGACAGAGAATTATTACCAATGTCTAATGAAATAAATCTATATGAGAAGACATGTATGAGACATATGATAAAATTAAAGCAGTGAGTAGAATCCCATAATCACTAGCAATTGATATATAACTTATGTTATGTTATGTACTAGATATGATATTCCCAACATATAATTTATTGAAGGAAAATATCTATATAATATAGGATAACATCATGGGAAGTAGTTAGAAATATCCTATTATACTTAAATAAGTATAAAGGATATGTAAATGGTACATGGATAGGAAGAGACAATAGTTATATGGAAGAAAAATAGTATTCCTTTGGATCAATATGTTCTAATATTGCAGTCAGACTAAGGTAATGAGCAAGAGAAGTTCATTCAAACCAATGGTATCAATATCTAAAAAATATAGAGTGTGTTTCATCTTATAATGAATTTAATGAATCATTTTAAAATATGCAATAATTTGTTCTAGATCTTGGAATCACACCTAGTAAGTAATGTTTTATCATTATATAAATTATGATAATACTAATACTTGTAATATCTAAGAAAGTGTAAAATGGAATATAATCAGGGATATCATCTCATGAGGAGTCTTACTCAACATCGTGAAGTCACAGATAGTAGAATAGATACACAACAAAGACATATAAGTCTATATGACTAAATCCAGAACTCAAAAAAAAAACACGATCTTATAATGTGGGTGCTAACAAGGATAGTTATGATGATAGTTCTAGTGTAACTAGGAGTGTTTTAAAAGTGGGTTTCATATACCAAACATGAACAATACATTTTGATTACTATATCATGAATACAATGAGTTAGGCATGTTGTATACCTACCATAATAGTGTTTATATTTCTATTTCCATTGTTTATATGTTAATGTCCCTAGATTACTTATCATATAAAATGGTTATAGAAGTTCCCAAGATACAATGAGAACCTTTAGATATTATGAAATTAATCTTAAACATATTTCATATGTTCAATATACATCATACTAACTAGACACAAATGATGTTTGAAAATCATTTGATAAGGGATCAAAAGCATTAAGTCTTCCTCTCATGAAGTTCACACATGGTGATCTCGAGAAGATAAGATCATGAGTACTAACCTACCAATAGGATCACCACATATTTTATGTGTCATTAGTAGTTAATTTCTAGGAACACGTCTAATGGACTCGTGACATGAGATTATTACCAGTGTATACATTTTGATCACATATTTTGATTCCATGAAAAAACTATCACATTGAAGTCATAGAGAGATAGTATGTGTTGGGTGTGTCATTGGTGTTTCAGAGTTGATTGAATACTCAATAAATAATTTCACTTTCAAAAGGAAGTGATATCTCTAGCCTAGTTGATCGAGATGGTAGTACCCTCACTAAATCTATGGACATGGTAGAATAAGGTAAGTCTCTCTAGTTAGGTCAATGAACAATAAATAAATAATGGATGATGACACAAAGTGTGTGTCCTACATTATGAGATATCATGATAGAAAGAGATTATATTACACAACGTGTATTCGTAGAATTGATTATTATTCCTATGAATTTTCTTTATCTCCTTATGGACCTTGATGTGTTTATAGAATCTGCTCGTGGTCTATGAATAATATTAACTGCTATTTAGATAATGGCCTTGACGGTCACACACTAAGAATATTAAAAAATCTATCCTATTTGGATGAATAACTTTATAGGAAATGGTGGGCCCCATATCGGTGTTCTAGAGATTTCTGAAAATATATGATCCCCATGAAATAAATAAATTCACATTATTTGAGTTTAGAATAATTTGTATTAAATTTATTAATTAAATGTATTTTAATATATTAAAGTAATTAAATGGGAAAATATTTAATGAATTAATATTATTTTAATATTCAAGGTTATTTAAATATATGCGGTAATATCAAGTAGATTCAGTTTATGAACTTTTTCATGTAAAATATTTATTACATTATGAGAAAGTGATAAAAATATAAACAGCGTTTATGACCCTAAAAAGTAGTCATAAGATGTTTCTCATAGCTTATTTAGAGAATAATATATATCTGGGGGAGGAGGATCCATTTTCAAGTATTCATAACATCTCTATATAAGTTTTATATCCTCACATTTCCACATACTCTTCATCAGAAAAAATTGAGAGCCTATCTCTCCTCTCTCTTGCATCATAAAGAGAGAATCTCTTGATCAAATCCTTTGATCAATGTTCAGCTTCACAAATTGATTGATCAATGAAAATTGATCATCAGTACATTGAATTCATCATTGGATCTCTGTACTAGCACCCTAATTTTGATGATTGATAATACAACATACATTTGAATCTTGTGTGGATGATTTAGAGGGATATAGATTCAGTTCCTTCAAGAAAAAATATTCGGCGATGAACAAATATCAAACGTGACTTGATTGAATGAGTTAATTTTCATTTTATGTTACATGCTTAAAAAATTCATCACATGGGGTCATTGAGCCTATGTATCAGACCACTCTTCACCATTTATTCCATAGTTACATTGATCACTGATGAAAGTTTTTAAATAAATGTGCCATTTTCTTTCACTGCATGCCCTGATACCTTCATAAACCCCCACCATATTCCCTTGATGGAATAATGACAAGGGTAATGGATACCTAATTCAGTATTTTTTTAGATTCTTTTACTAAATATAAAATTATATATTACATTTTTTGGGATTTCATAAAGATTACCATATATGAAAATTTCATTAAAGAGTCTATTAGAATAAAAAATAAATTAGGGTAGATGGGTATAATAACTATCTTGAGAGAATGGTCATTTATTAGTTTGAAGATTTTAATAAATAAATAATAAAATTTTGGTATTTTTAGATTCATGTTAACATTAATACCTATAAATTTGTATGCACCTTTTTTAAATTTAGGCCCAATTGGAAATATCACGACATACTCAATATTTAAAAGCTTTGGGTTGAATTAAATGAATCATATACTTGTTCCTCTTTAATTAGAATATAGAATAGTAAATATCAATGACATTTGATTCAAGATATTTTTGGTTAATTTTGATCAAAATTACATAACTTTTAATTTTCTTGTGTATGAGATAGATAAATAAAAAAACACTTGCAACTGATATGATGTTTTCAGTAAGGGTAACTACCTTTATTGACATTGATAGTGGGGAGTTATAATTATGAGATGGTGGTCAAGAATTGAAATTCAATATTCATTGGTTAACAAAAATTTTTGATGAATAAAATGAAGTTTGTAGTGGGTAAATAAATGTAAAAATTGAATATGCTTATTTTATATATGAAAGAGATGGTGAATGTGATTTTGCAATGATTAAAAATAGAGAAATAGAGGAAAATAAAAATATATTATTTAAATATAGATGGTGTTAGAAGTGTTAGATAGAATGGGGAGATAAAAATTATAAATTATTAAGATTATATCATCAATTATTTTTTTATTTCTCAAGAATAACTAAAAAATTATTTATAGGTCCTATGGAACTTGAAAGGATGTTACCTTGTAGAAAGTAAATATAGTTTTGTATGGGAGAATATGTCACTAATATATATAAAATAATCAATTAATACCATTTTTTGATCAATATTTGGTAACTTTTTTCCATCTTCAATAATAAGACACAATGAATTAAATAATTCATACATTTTCTAGCATTGATACTCTACTTTACCATATATTGGAAATTTCTATAAATTCATAAAAATTAGTAGGATGGGAGTTTAATCTTCATATTAAGGAGATTATCATTGATTCTAGGACTCTTATAATATTAATTCATGTTTATCAAATTCATCCCAATAATAATTTCACTTCCCCAGGCAGAATTGACCATTGATATGAGTGGTGAAATAGTGGATGATATTTTTTTATTTTTTTATTTTGAATTCAACCTATTGAACTTGTTGAGGTTATTGATCCACTTAGTGATATCTCATAATGTCACCTCATATAAAGAAATGATTATTGAAAACAAAAATCAATGTATTGAAAAGGATACATACAATGATCTACTCTATAGTAAACCAAGCCTTTTACACATTTTTTACATGATTTCTAACATAATTATCCATTAAACACAAAACAAGGATCAAACGGATTAGTGCATTTCAAATATTAGATACATAAAACATCAACATGAAAAAATTTGTTTATATTAATATCTATAATGAGCTCTAAAATTTCAATGATCTACTAAAACTACATAGGATAACCTAGGGAATACATAGACAATAGGGGTGGGCTAAAAATCATAGTAAGAGAATAAACATGATCTAGAATCATAACGTGTGTTTCAAAGGTATAACATAATATCATATAAGGGAATGCTCATGAGTGTCACATGGGAGGATAGCATAATGAAAATGGTTCCATAATATCATGAAACATGGGAAATGTGACAGAAACACAAAAAATGACATAAGAATAAGTCAAGTTTAACTACTATAATAACATCAAAAGGTGGATAGAGTCCCATTATGAAATATTCTTACTCCCTAATCCCATACATAACATCTCATGGGACTGAAACATTCCCAAATACAATGGAGCACTATTTGGTCGCACTAATGATAACACGAACATGCTTTTGTGTGCCAGAAAAAGAAATCAATCATTGGTTACAAACATAAGAATTACCCATAGATAAAAATGGGCTACATAATCTTGCCTCATATCATTGTCAAGGAGATTTCATAAAGTGTTTTATAAATAAACATATGCCATGTATTACCCCATCAAGGGAAGGTGGGTTTTGTAACAACCCATGTATTTATAGAATAATAATTTTTGATTTATATTAAATAATTATGAATAAGATATAAATTTTAGGTTAAATGGGATTCTTTTTTTTTCTGATAGCATACTCGACACACAACAAGAGGTTTCTTTGAAATCTTTTGTTGCACACAACTTTGAGTTATACCAAAATATAATTCAATAATAATATTACTATTTTAAATGGTAGTTAATGCCTAGCCATTGTAATTGTGGGAATGTATTGTATCAACTACTTTTTTCAATAGGATTTACACATGTTTAAATAGTCATTCTTTGGGTACCAAATTTATTAGAAATGGAAATAAAAACCAATTGAATATAAATGATGTGTTTTTATGAAAACCTATAATTGTGTTTTCATATCAACATTTTTGGATTTTAATTTAATGAAAAATATATTATATACATTAAATGTAATATTTTAATTTCATATTATATTTTTTCTAGATATGATATAGGAAAAAATTCAATTTTTCAGATAAAAGAAGTATTTTTCTAAAAAAGCAGTTTTACAACCTTTTAAAGGCGAACTATTTTTAAATATAGTTTTTTTTTCACTTTTATATGTTATATTTGACATAAATAAACTTATTTTATAGAATTGGGACATCAAAAATTACACTGGATGAAATTTCGGTATTTTTCTGATAAAGTTCATTTTTTAATGAATAGTGAAAAAATATCGCATTTTAATTCAAAACTGTCTTTTAATCTAATTTATATATATAGTTAGATTGTAATTTTAATTGGTTTTAAAGACTAATTAGATAAAATTTTAATCTTGTAATCCAATTATAGTCATTGGATGTAATTTTACTTTTTAATTGGAGATAAAAACATGTCAATCTTTTGATAGTTATTACTTCTTAAAAACCCACTTTTTGGTTTTAACAATGAGAATTAATTTTAAATTAATTACCGAAACTTATATGTTTTGAATTTGAAAAAATGGATTACATATTTGGTATTAAGAGGTCTAAATAGTGTAAATAGGTACCTTTTATTTTTATACATTATGAATAGTAACTTCAGTAAATATTTTATTTACCACGGTTAAAAGGTAAATTTGGTAAATAAGGGAAAACAATAATATTATAATAAAATTAAACTAACTTAACACATGTAATAACACTATTGGATGAGATATGTCTGACCATGGTCATCCATGGGTCAATTTTAGGACTCCATGGAGCCACTAGTGTGTGAAAATGACATTTAATTACTTTCAATTTAATGTAAAGGAAAATATAACCTAAACATGCATATTTTACTAATTTTTTTATATTTGGTTATATAAGTGATATATTCTACTATAAATATTACTTATAAATATAAAGAGATTTCCTACATCATGGTATTTTATTTATAATTTTTAGACATTATATAAATAAATATATTTATGACATAATGATGATGTAGTGATTACCTTATTAGTGAATGATTTAAATAATTGAGATTATAAAAATTAAATTAAATTTATTTTGAAACTTTTTATATCATCCATGAATTCTAGGGATGATTATGATTTGTTATCTTTTAATTAATGATGTTTTTTTTCTAAATAATCAAGTTATGAATTTTTAAAAATTCATGATATGAATAATATAAAAATTAACATAAATGAATTTTTAAAACAAATACTATTTTATTAAATGATATAATTGTCCAAAAAATGTAATATTTGGAAAAATGACTTATATAATGTTGGAAATGTCATTAATGAACCACTTTAGGTTCAATTGGCATTTTATGGTAACTATATTATCCATATAATATTAATATACAAGGAGACATGGTAAAAGTTAAATTAGTTAACTAAGGGTTAATGAAAAATGATATGGTTAAATTTGAAACCAAAACTTGTCTAAAACCTATTGGTTGAGAGGATTTCGAATAATACTCATATTATCTTTTAATTAAATGAGTTCTGGACCTTTTTAAAATCTAAATTTAGTTTATAATAAAATAATATTTCAAGATATTCCTAAAGTACCCCTCCTCCATCTTATAAAAGGCCACCACCTCTAACCCCTTACTCACACCTCTCAAGCCCCTTGTATCATCCAATCTATCCTCCAATAAGCTCCCAAAATATCTTTATTTCTCTTAAAAGCCTTACCTTGAGAATAATGAAATTCAATAAAGACTTTTAGCTTAACACTACTAGAAATTAAGGCTATAGCCACGATTTGAAACCATTGTTATAAGACCAAAAAATGTGTCTATAAGTTATATCCCTAGTTCCATGGACCGTGGCTGGTATTGGAATGTCTATAGGGAAAGACCTATATCCACGGTTTAAAACCATGTCTAAATCCCTATAGCCATGGTTTCAAACCATGGAAGAACCTTAATCCACACTGAAAGTATATCCATAGTTTGAAACCGTGGCTATAGGGCTGTAGAAACTTTTTCATACTGTGGAAACAGGCTTATAACAATGATTTAAAACCATGTCTATAGGCCTTCTAATTTCTAAAAAAACACCCACACCCCCCAAAACCCCACTCCCCTTATAACCCCTCACTTCCCCCCTAGACAGACCACTCTCCCCCTGGATAGACCCCCTTGCACCCCTTGAACACCCCTACCCCCTAGACACCCCTAGACACCCCTTGGATACCCCCTAGACACCCCCTAAACACCCCTCCCCCTAGAACCCCCCTAGACACCCCTAGACACCCCTAGACACCCCCTAGACACCCCCTAGACACCCCCTGGACAACTCCTCCCCCTAGACATCCCCTAGACACCCATCAATGTACACCCACTAGACACCCCCTAGAAACCCCCTAAACAACCCCTGGAAACCCCCCCCTTGGACACGCCTCCACCCTAGACACCCCCTGGACACCCACCACTGGACACACCATAGACACCCCACTTGACACCCCCATGGACACCCCTTGGACCCCCCAGACAGCCCCTGGACACCCCCTTGGATCCCCCTGGTCACCCCCTTGGACACCCACTAGACACCCCCCACTGGACCCCCCTTGACACCCCCCACTGGACCCCCTAAACACCCCCCCAGACACCCACACCCCTAGAAACCCCTAGACACCCCCACCCCCTAGACACCCCCATGCATGTATATACATGAAAACACGCATATTAATAAAATACAAGAAGAAAAAGGAAAAATGAAAACTGTAAACTGAGATAATGTATAAAATACTTTTTCTAAAAAAATATAAAGGAAAAATATTCAAAAGTTCATACCGGGGGATCAACTATCGAACCATGATACATAGTAATGACTAGAAGATCAAATATTTCACACAAGAGTAAACTCAAAATCATCAATTCTGCAAGCATGAGCTATGTTTTGTTGTTGGTTCTCTGCATAGCATGCATCCCTATCCTGAATGACAATACAAGTAATCAAAATCAACAAATTATTGAAAAGGAAAATCCACCAGGAATCCAATAATAGGGAAATTACTTTTACATTACTGTTTTAATCGATTAAGCGTTCTGCAACCAGGGAGGGTAATTTTTCCTGTGACACCTACACTGCATCAGAGTTTAAATTCAAGTTGTTTCTCATTATGAGAACATTTCCTATCAAAAATCTCAAAAAAGTAATTAAAATTAAGAAACAATAACATTTTCACCATGCACAAGACCAAGCCAACTTGATAGCGATATATTAATTTTCATATTCCTCAAGATTAATATAATACGTTTGATCAGAGGCCAATTCAAGAATAAAATCATGGGTAATTAGGTGGAAAACTATCGTATCTGATGGGATGAAAACATGATAATTTCAAAAATAATGTAATCATTCAGTTAAGAAGATATTGTAGATTTGAAGAGAAATCACTATCCCTATAAATAGATAAAGTGGGAGATGAGGGGTTTACAGATGGTGAGGAGACACCCCCCAGACACCACCTCTCCCCTAGAAACCCCTGGACACCCCTTGGAAACCCCCTTAGACACCCCCTAGACACCCCCTAGACACCCCCACTAGACACCCCCTCCCCCCTAGATAGCCCCCCAAACACCCCCTGGACACCCCTCCCCTAGACACCCCTCCCCCCTAGACACCCCCTGGACACCCACTACCTCTTGGACACCCCCTGGATACCCCCAGTCACCCCCTGGACACCCACATGCATGCATATACGTGCAAACATGCATATAAAGATAATTCTAGAATAAAATGAAAAAGGAAACCTATAAACTCAGAGAATGTATACAATATTTTTTATAAAAAATATAAAGGTACGAGATTAAAAACTGCATAATTGGGGATCAACTATCCAACCATGATATAGAGAAATGTCCATAAGATCGAATATTTCACACTTAGGAGTAAACACGAAATCATCAATTCTATAATCATGGTGTATTCCAAGTCAATTTGAATAAAAACACAACAAATGGTTATAAATGTCTTGAAAAAATGGTATATAATAACCATTAACTCCTGAATTTTATATTCACATCAATCCTGGTTGCAAGTAGTGAAAGAAAATCAATTGCATCAGTTATGTTTTGTTGCTGTTTCTCTGTATAACAGGCATCCCTCTCCTGCATACCAATACAAGTCATCAAAATCAACAAATGATCAAAAGGGAAAATCCATACGGAAGCCAAAAAAAAAGAAAACTACATTGACATTACTTTTCGAATCGATTAAGTGTTCTACAACAAGGGAGATAATTTTTTCCTATGACACCTACACTATGTTGGAGTTCAAATTAAATTAGTTTCTCAGTATTATAAATTTCCTATAACAAATCGCAAGAAAGAAATTAAAATGTAGAAACATTAACATTTTCACCGTATGCAAGACCAAGCCAAATCAATAGTGATATATTCATTTTCATATTCATCAAGATTAATATAATACGTTTGATCAGAGGCCAATTCAAGAATAAAATTATAGTTAATCAGGTGGAAAACTACCATATTTTTTGGGAGGAAAACAATTTAATGTCAAAAATAAATTAATCATGCAATTAATAAGATATTGGAAATTAGAAGAGAAATCAAGATCCCTAGAAATAGATAAAGTAGGAGAGGAGAGGTTTACAGATAGCGAGAAGACCCCCCTAGACACCGCTTGGACACAACCCTTGTAACATCCCAGGTAAATGAAGAATAAGATATTTAAATATTTTTTAATATTTTTTAATTAAATATTAATTTTAATTTAAAGGGGTTTCTATGTTCAATAGCATACCCAATACGCAACAACGAGTTTCTTTGGAATCTTACGTTGCACAGTAATAATATAATATTATTATTTTAAATGATAGTTAACTCCTAGTCGTTGTATTGGTGAGAATGAATGAAACTAACTGAAATATGATTATACATGTTTGTTAAATGTATTTACATTTATCCAATAAATGTGAGAAGCTTAAAATGTGAGTGAATCTAATTTTAAGCATAATTTACATTAAAAGGCCGATTTACCGCCTTTTAATGGAGAACCCTATTTAAATATAGTTTTGGTCAATTTAATACATTCTAATTGACCAAATAAAATCCTTATTTAGAATTGGGACATCAAATTTTACTTTGGATAATTTTTTGGTATTTTTCTGATAAAGTTCATTTTTTAATGAATAGTGAAAAATATTGTATTTTAATTCAAAAGTGCCTTTTAATCTAAATTATCTATATGGTTGGATTATCTTTTTAATTGGTTTTAAAGTGTAATTAGAATATATTTTTACCATTTAATCCAATGTTGGTCATTGGAATTAATTTCACTTTGAAATTAGACATAAACAAGTATCAATCTTTTGATAGTTATTATTTCTTAAAAACACGCTATTTGTTTTGATAACGGGAATTAATTTTAAAATTAATTAATTCCACTTATTTGATTTAAATTTGAAAAAATAGACATCATTTTTGAATTCAGAATATCAAATATAGCTTAGGCTGAATTTTTGGTATTTTTCTAAAAAAATTCAATTTTTGATAAATAGTGAAACCACTTAGTGGTAGTTAAAAAACTGATTTTTTCATTTAAATGAAATTTTATGACTTTTGTGAATTGAATTTTGAAAATCCGACATACATGGTTATTATCAAGAAGTAAAATGTGGTTCAATAATATAAAAATATTTTTTGGTTAGTAGTAACTTTTTACTTTTATTTACCGCGATTAAAGGTAAATAGGGTAATTCAAGGTTAACAATTTATGAACATGGGAATATATGGGTAGATATTGGGACCCCATTGAGCCACTTGGGAGTGATAATGACAATTTAGATTAATTAATTTAATGTGAAGACAAAATTGACATTAACAAAAATCTTTTAGTAATTAATTTTATATGGTGTTATATAAGTCCTATTTTCAAATATAAATATTAATTGGAAAGATAAAAATATTTCCTACATTAAAGTATTTTTATTATAATTTTTAGACATCTAATAAATTAAATTATTTATGACACAATAATGATGCAATATTTACCTCATTAATAAATGATTTAAATAAATAAGATTATAATGATTAAAATATTATCCAAAACATGTCCAATTCCTATTGGATGATTTTATTTCGAATATGAGTCATCTTATATTCGGCCTTAATGATTTTTGGACCATTAGAAACCAAATATATTTATATAATAAAATAATATTTTCACACTTTCCTAAAGTGCCCTCCTCTCCCTTATAAAAGGAGACCATTTCTATCCAATTTCTCACACCTCGCAAGCCATTTGGATCATCCAAACTCTGCCCAATTAAGCTCCCTACATCCCTATCCTTATCCTAGAAGCCTTACCTTAGGTATAAGGCATTTCAAGAAGTCTTTTGGTTCAAACCAAAGAGAGTTACCCAAATTAAAGGTAACAGTTTCTCTTAAATTGTTTTACTTTATTTTACTTCTCCAACCCCTAAACTCTTTTTATACCTTTATTTTATAACAACAAAAATATCCTCAATATACTAGTATGTTGTTATGAGAAGTATTCGAACTAAACTTACACACACCTCCATCTAATGGATGAAGAACATAATGTTTATGTGGATGGAAAACTAACACCTCACGAAATGATGATTGTTCAATTACATCTTACTGTCTCTCATGGTGGCCATTATGATGGTAGTATATTTATATATGATATATATTATGTTTATGATTTTCTTATTCATCTGTACTTCCCAATTATATCAATCCTTTATGGTTTCCATAGTTGGTAAATACGATAATCTCATTTGAGGAAGTGCAGACTACCGCCCCTCAAAGTGATGCGACTCGTTAATGCCTTATGTGGGATGTATAAAGTGTAAGGGTTGGTGTCTTGAAAACCAAATGTTTTGTACTTTGATTACATGAATGTTCTCTTATTATATATTGTTCATTTTTCTGAATGACTATAATATAATAATGTCATGGAATATTTGTTGCATTAATAAGGTCATGACAGATCCCCGCTATGGTGAGAAACTTGAAATGCTATAACAATATTCTTAAATAAAGTTCTACGGTTGGATGACATACTATGATAGGACACATAGTATACAGACCTTCATGTGCGAGTACTCGTAAGAAGAAGAGACTCTCTCTCATGGAGTTCACACTTGGTAATCTCCAAGATGGGAGATTATGAGAACATACCCACCAGAAGCAATTCTTCATGTCTTGGTGTCATCAGACATTGATATCTATGAGCGTGTGTAATGGTACTTAGACTGTAATATTATCATTAACTCATGTCATGACTCACACACTTAGATTTACTGACGAAAACTGTCACACAAACAATTGGCGGGAAGTAGGGTACGTTGGGTGTGTCACGAGTGACATGTTGTTAATGGATAAGTTGAGGAAGGATTTCCCCCCTCCATTTATGGATATTGATATCTCGTTCCTTTTATTGAAATAGAACTATCGCATTAAATTCCATGGCCATGGTGTAAACGACGAGTTTATTTTAGGTATTCAAAGAATGACAGATCAAGCATATAGGTTTATGATACTGCCATGAAACCTGCTTGATGAGATATCGAGACAAAGGGATTAAATTACACAATAAGTGTTTGTATGAGGTGATATGTCAATGCGACATCAACTTATTTCTCTTGGGTATCTTGACCCGTTGCTAGATAGTAATCTTGAAATTTAGGCAAGCCCGCCTAATTTCAACGAGAAAGAGGCCTAGAGGGTCACACACTAAGTGTATTCAAGTATCTCAAGTAGAATAAAGATTATTCCCGTACGTGCTTTAATAATTATTCAAGGAATCCTAAATCATTTTAATGTTGGAGGAAGAATAAAATGAAAACAAGTACACGCTGTGTATTAATTATTACACGCCATGTAGTTTTTATTTTGAAAACAAGTACACGTCGTGCATTATTAAATGTACACGCCGTG
Organism: Viscum album; assembly: GCA_963277665.1. Lineage (NCBI taxonomy): Eukaryota > Viridiplantae > Streptophyta > Magnoliopsida > Santalales > Viscaceae > Viscum > Viscum album. The sequence goes on from OY728153.1 coordinate 1,661,852,111, forward strand.
TAGTTTTCATTTTGGAAAGGAAATGAATAAATTAAAATAAGATATATACGTCATGTACATTTAATGTACATGCCGTGTAGTTTTCAATGAAAAACAAGTACACGCCGTGTATTTATTATTACACGCCGTGTAGTTTTTCCACTTGGGATTTTGAGGATATAATATTGTTTTATTAAATGATATTTATTATAATCAGCGTGAGCGCATGTCAAGGAATTAATTATTCGACATGGGGGTTTTCAATAAGAGTTAATGAAATAAATTAAACGCATGAGCATTTATTTATTGTCATAACTCTACAACCTCAAACTCGATTATAAATATCCTCACAACACCAACTCTTTTCCTACACAAGAGAATCACTGTGCACAACAATTCTAGAGAATTCTTTCAAGGACGAAAGAACCTCTTCCTCCAAGAATTAACTCAAGACTGAGAGAGATCCTCTTCCATTGGATCAAGATGATCTAAGGTGGACAATGCAAGAAAAGGTTTCTCCACACTAGCACCCGGAGACTCCTTTGGTGACGTCCCGAGAAACGAGGTACACGTGTGGATCACCACTAGAGGAAGTCTACACTTGGCTTCTGTGACACAATGACGAATCACATTGGAACGTGATCAAGAACATCAAAGAAGAAAGAACACCCAAAAGGTATTTATTTTCAATTTATTAAATTAATTATAATCAACCTGTAATGATTCTACTTTGTGGTTCTGGGACTTTCCTTTTCTTTGTCCATTTCTATGATTCGATCCGTGGAGACTAGCATTTATCGTCGTATTGATCCCAGATTGATCATTGTTAATGACAAAAATACAAGTGGGAACATGGACTCACGTGATTCCGCTCCTCCTGGAACCTTCAAATGGTATCAGAGTCAGGTTACAACGTTGATTATAGTTATTTTATTTTCATTGATTATTTACGCATTTATATTTGATTCAATTTGAAATATATCGTTCTATTAATCTGAATAAACGAGATCTATTCTTCCTCCTTCATTTCTCAATTCATATCACAGAAACGACCTTTTAGTTTTAATTTTTGATTAAAATAAAAATGAGGAACTCATCCGGAGGAGCCTCTCTTTCTGTCTGTACAACACGGGATTACACGACATGTAACTAAAACTACACGCCATGTACTTAGGTTTAATGAACCGGCACTGGTCCTCCATACCACGCTGCGTGAATTGAATATGCATAAGTATTAATCATGCCATGTTGACCAGAATTTAACAGCACGTGGAAACAGGAATACCCGACGTGTATGTTGGATCAACACACCGTGTAATCCGTTCTGGCCCAGGTGAAACCGTTTACAAGGATAAGCCGCATACTGAGTACACGGGATCACCAGGCCGGTTACCACGTAACAGGGAATTACATGCCATGTATGATTTATCTACACGCCGTGTACTCCAAAATTTCCAAAGTACAGAAAACACGCCAAAGCCCCTGGTGTGTACTTTGGATAAAGAGTGAAAAGAAATACATGCCGTGTAATTATAAACTACATGCCGTGTACTTTCCAGAAATGGAATTTCACCAGGTTTCCTCCAATGTAAAAAGACCTGTACAAGGAATATGGATGATAAAAATCTCAAGGAAATTTAGAAAGGAATTTAAGATAAATAATTGATTAATTATAAGATCAAAATTAATTGAATTCGAGTGTGACTTATCGTAAATGAAAGAACGATTAAAAGAATTTGAATTATAAATATGCATTAATGTCGTTGCATGCTATGGATGATAATGAGCTAGACTAAAGACCCCTTTTATGTGTATGGTTTCATTTAAATTTATTTAATTTAAATTTGTTGGCCGGTGAGCCTTCTTCCAATAAAATATAGGGCCTGTGTGCCCATGGTTTCTTTAATATAAACCCATGTAATGGAGGATCTCTGAAGCTAGAGGAGATGGTTCAAATCCCGAAGCCGAGGTGAAACCGACGCAAGAAGATACAAAGGTGGATAGGTGGGAGCTGAAAAACACGAACCACCGGGTTCAAGGTGTTTTTCCCTAGGTCAATGTTATCTTATCAAAACCACTAGATAATCTAACCAATAGAAGCTCATGATCATGCCATATTATTTTATTTCTATCTAAATTGCATGGTTTATTTATTATGTATGTGTTGTCACGATCACATAGTTAATAAAATGAAAAAACATGCAAAGATGGAATAAAATAAAAACTGGACTATGTGTAAACATTATCAGAACATGGTTAATCACTTAAGCTAGCATCACTTAATATTAACAAGAATGTGATAATGAAAAACTACGCATAAAAGATTAAAATATCTCAATACCATATTAAGTTATACCAAGCCTTCCATTACTTGATTAAGGGAAAGACTCAATAAAACTATGTGTTTGACCATCCCTTGTTGGGACACATACTTTTATAAAGCAATCCCCTATGAAATGTTTCAGGTTGAATTAACCATATTACATCAAGAGGAGTAGCCCTTGATAGACTTGATGTAATATTGGATGCAAGAGTTGAGGAAATCCAAGTTATGATTTCAGGATTGGGGAGTCCACTCAACAGATCAAGGAACTGTAATCTCATAGTTTGCAAAGACCTGCCTACCTAAATACCATCAAATAGCTTGACCAACCCTTGTTGGGGTTATGCGAAGGGGAATATGGATCCTTGCCACTAGAATGTCAAAGAAACTGGACATTTCAAGTTCAATGGTGAGGTCCATTGGAACTTGATAAAATAGTGGGAGAATTAATAAATTCATTTATTATATTTCATAAAATGTAATCAAGAAAGTACTGATAAATCTGCTATTTTAATTTGTAGAATCGATATGACAAACTTTTCAACCACCTTTTCTCTGCGATCAATTCTGGATAAAGACAACATCCTCACTGGCAGTAACTTTCAGGAATTTTTTAGGCACCTTCGGGTTATCCTACGCCATGAAAAAATGTTTTACATGCTGGAGTCCTAACTTTCTGACCCCCTACCCAATGGGCGAGTGATGAATATTTCCTCATCTATGATCAAAATTTGAGCGATGCACTCGACGTTCAATGTTTGATGTTTTCATCTATGTCTAGTGAGATCATGAAGTCTCATGAAGACATGGATGCCTACAGCATGCTCGAGCACCTCCGTGGTATATACCAGGAGAGAGAAAGACATGAAAGGTTTGAGATCTCCAAGGCTCTATTTGAGAGAAATCTTGGAGAGGGTGCCCCATATGGGCCTCATGTAGTCAAGTTCATTGGCTACATTGAGCGCTTGGAGGTTCTAGGGTTTAAACTCCCCGAAGAACTGAGTACCAATCTCATTCTTGCATCACTCCCCCATAGCTTCTCAAACTTTGTTGTGAAATTCAACATGAAAAACATCGAGAAGTCTTTGTATGATCTTCTTATCCTTATTCACCAAGTGGACAATGACATGAAGCGTGAAAATCCTTCTGTCCTCATGGTGAATTAAAGGAAAGGGAAGGCGGAGAGCTTTAAGCCCAAAGATTTTTTAAGGCCTTCCAATAAAAGTAAGATCAAAGGGGAGGCAAGGGAATAGGATGTTTTTTGTTTAGCATGTGGCAAGAAGGGCCACTGGAAGAAAAATTGCACCCATACAAGGAAGCAAGGGGAAGCATCAGGTGAGTTTGTTATTGAATGCAATCTATCATTTTCTACTAATTGGGTATTAGATACTACTTGTGGTGCTCACATCTATATCCAAATATAGGAACGAAGTAGATTCAAGAAGATTGATCGAGGTGAGGTAGATCTACGAGAAGACAACAGAGCTAGACTTGCTGCTGTAGCTGTCGGGGACTACCACCTCACATTGCCAACTGGAATGATCTTGGTGTTAAAGGGTTGTTATTATGTGACTTCTGGTACCAACAAAATTATTTCAATATCCATATTAGATACTGATGGATTCATATTCAAGTTTGGAAATGAATGTTGCTACTTTTATAAAGATAACATTTGTTTTGGTAGGGCACATTTATATAAAAACCTTTATGTGTTAGACTACACAAACCAAGTAATGGAAATCGATGAGAAAGTTAATTCACATGACTCATACCACACCAAACTTTGGAATCATCAGCTAGGTCTTGTCAATGAGAAACATTTGACAAAATTACATCAAGATGGCTATTTAGATTCTTTTGAACTAAAACCACTTGGTGTATGTCTTGCATGTCTACAAGGAAAAATGACCAAAGCCCCATTTAGTGGGAAAGGTGAAAGGGATAAAGTGATTATATAATTAGTTCACACAGATGTGTGTACACCATTTCCAGTTGAAGCAAGGGGTGGGTTCTCGTACTTCATAACTTTTACTGATGATTTTAGTAGATATGGATATATCTACTTAATGAGGTATAAGTGAGATTATTTTGATCGGTTTAAAGAATACAAGAATGAAGTTGAGAACCATCTTGGTAAGAAGATTGAAAAGCTCCGCTCAGACAGTGGAGGAGAATATCTTAATCAGGACTTCATTGATTTCTTACGGGAGTTTGGGATTCTATCTCAACTCACTCCTCCTTACACGCCACAGTGGAATGGTGTAAGTGAAAGGAGGAACCACACCTTGTTGGACATGGTGAGATCAATAATGAGTCATGTGAGTCTTCCATTTTCCTTTTGGGGATATGAATTTCAAATATCAGCACACATACTAAACCAAGTACCAACTAAATCGATAAATGTGATTCCATACGAGTTATGGAGTAGACGGAAAGACATGTTATCAAATTTACATGTGTGGGGTAGCAAAGCATTTGTTAAGGCCTCTTCAGGTAACAAGCTTGCATCCCGAGGCACAAAGTGTATCTTTATAGGATATCCCAAGGAAACAAGAGGATATTACCTATACAACCTCTCAAACAAAAGTTACAGTGGAAAGACACGGCATATTCCTTGAGAGGGAGCATGTATCCAAAAGAGATAGTGGGAGAGAGATAGACATCGATGAAGTCAAGGCTCAAGATACACAAGAGTTGGTACAAGAATAGATTCCACAAAGCCCCGTGGAAGAACAATCTATTCCATAGACACAAGAACTACGTAGGAGTACGAGATAGGTGAGATAACCAGAACGATATGGTTTTCTTGTCACCGAGGATGGTGAATCATTATTAGTTGACAATGATGATCCTATTACCTACAAGGAATCAGTTGAAGGCACAGACGTTGCCAAGTGGAAAGAAGCCATGAATTCTGAAATGGATTCCATGTACCAAAACCAAGTCTGGATTTTGGTAGATCCTCCAGTTGATGTAAATCCTATTGGTAATAAATGGGTATTCAAGAAGAAACTGGACATGGAGGGGCAAGTCAGCACCTATAAGACACAACTGGTTGCAAAATGTTTTAGACAACATTAAGGAATTGACTATGATGAAACCTTTTCACCAGTTGCAATGCTAAAATCCGTCAGAATCCTATTGGCCATTGCTGCTTACCATGACTATGAAATTTGGCAAATGGATGTCAAAACAGCATTCCTTAATGGGAACCTCCGGGTAGATGTCTACATGACACAACCTGAAGGGTTTGTGACTCTGAAGGATTCCAACAAGGTATGCAAGTTGCAGAAATCCATTTATGGATTAAAGCAAGCATCAAGGTCATGGAACATTCATTTTGATGAAGCTGTAACAGAATTTGTCTTTGTTAAGAACGAATGTGAGCCTTGTATATACAAAAGGTTTAGTGGAAGTGCAGTCATTTTCCTAATTGTATATGTTGATGAAGTATTAATAATTGGAAACAAAGTACCTGTCTTATAGTCAGTTAAGGCATGGTTGCATAAATGCTTCTCCATGAAATACTTGGGAAAGGCAAAATATATTCTTGGGATCAAGATCCATCATGATAGATCCAAGAGAATGCTGGGCCTAAGTCAAAGTACATACATTGAAAATATACTGAAGAGATTCATTATGGAATAGTCCAAGAGGGGATTGTTGCCAGTGTCACATGGCATTCATCTTTCCAAGAAAATGTGTCCTCAGACAAATCAGGAAAGAAAGAGAATTGAAAGGATCCCTCATACATCCATGATTGGGTCAATCTTTTATGCTATGCTTTATACGAGGCTAGATTTTGCTTACGCATTAAGTGCGATAGGCAGATATCAAACTGATCCAGGAGACCACCATTGGATGGAAGTCAAGACTATCCTTAAGTATCTAAGGCGTACTAAGGATATGTTCCTAGTTTATGGAGGAGATGAGGAACTAGTCATCAGAGGAAATGTAGATGCTAGTTTCCAGACTGATCAAGATGACATGACGTCGTAGACTGGATACATATTCAGTTTTAATGGAGGTGCAGTGAGCTGGAAGAGCTCAAAGAAAAGTGAGGTGGCAGATTCTACAGCGGAGTTTGAGTATATCGCAGCTTCTGAGGCAGTTAAAGAAGCAGTGTGGATGCAAAGATTCATCCAAGAGCTTGATGTAGTACTGAGCAGTAAAGATCCTATCACACTCTATTGTGATAATACTGCAGTGGTGGCACTTGCAAAAGAGCCAAGTTCACATCAGCGGACAAAGCACATACTTCGGAAGTATCATCTCTTGAGAGATTTTTCTCAAAGAGGTGAAGTTGCAGTGAGCAGTATTTCTACGGAAGACAACGTGGCATACCCCTTGACTAAAGCCTTGACTCAACAGAAACATGATCATCATGTGAGGTATAGTGGACTAAAAGTCATAGGTAGTTGGATCTAGTCCAAGTGGGAGTTTGTAAGGGTTGGTGTCTTGAGAACCAAATGTTTTGTACTTTGATTACATGAATGTTCACTTATTATATATTGTTCATTGTTCTGCACGACTATAATATCATAATGTCCTGGAATATTTGTTGAATTAATAAGGTCATGGAAGATCCCCACTATGATGAGAACCTTGAAATGCTATAATAATATTCTTAAATAAAGTTCTGCAGTTGGATGACATACTATGATAGGACACATAGTATACAGACCGTCATGTGCGAGTACTTGTAAGAAGACGAGACTCTCTCTCATGGGGTTCGCACTTGGTAGTCTCTAGGATGGGAGATTATGAGAACAGACCCACCAGTAGCAATTCTGCATGTCTTGGTGTCATCAGACTTTGCTATCTACGAGCGTGTGTAATGGTCCTTAGACTGGAAGATTATCATTAACTAATGTCATGACTCGTGCACTTAGATTTACTGACAAAAACCGTCACACAGACAGTTGGAGGGAAGTAGGGTACGTTGGGTGCATCACAAGTGACATGTTGTTAATGGATAAGTTGAGGAAGGATTTGTCCCTTCCATTTATGGAAGTTGATATATCAGCCCTTTGATTGAAATAGAACTGTTGCATTAAATTCTATGTCCATGGTGTAAACGACGAGTTTATTTTAGGTAGTAAAAGAATGATGGATCAAGTATATAGGTTTATGATACTACCATGAAACCTGCTTGATGAGATATCAAGACAAAGGGATTAAATTACACAGTAAGAGTTCGTACGAGGTGATACGTCAATGCGGCGTCAACTTCTTTCTCTTGGGTGCCTTGACCCGTTGCTAGACAGTAATCTTAGACTTTAGGAAAGCCCACCTAATGCCAATGAGAAAGATGCCTAGAGGGTCACACACTAAGTATATTCAAGTATCTCAAGTAGAATAAAAATTATTCCCATACGTGGTTTAATAATTATTCAAGGAATCCTAAATCGTATTAATGTTTGAGGAAGAATAAAATGAAAACAAGTACACGCCGTGTATTAATTATTACACGCTGTGTAGTTTTTATTTTGAAAACAAGTACATGCCATGTATTATTAAATGTACACACTATGTAGTTTTCATTTTGTAAAGGAAATGAATAAATGAAAACAAGATATATACATTGTGTACATTTAATGTACACACCGTCTAGTTTTCAATGAAAAACAAGTACACGCCGTGTATTTATTATTACACGCCATGTAGTTTTTCCAGTTGGGATTTTGAAGATATAATATTGTTTTATTAAATTTTATTTTTTATAATCAGCGTGAGCGCATGTCAAGGAATTAATTATTAGACATGGGGGTTTTTAATAAGAGTTAATGAAATAAATGAAACACATAATGTGTTTATTTATTGTCATAAATCTACAACCTCAAACTCGATTATAAATATCCTCAGAACCCCAACTCTTTTCCTACACAAGAGAATCGTTGTGCACAAAAATTCTGGAGAATTATTTCAAGGTCGAAAGAACCTATTCCTCCAAGAATGCACTCAAGACTGAGAGAGATCCTCTTCCATCAGATCAAGATGATCTAAGGCAGACAACGAAGGAAAAGCTTTCTCTATGATAGCACCCAGAGACTCCTTTGACGACGTCCTGAGATACGAGGTACACGTGTGGATCCCCAGTAGAGGAAGTCTACACTTGGATCTGCGACGCAATGACGAATCACATCGGAATGTGATCGAGAACATAAACGAAGAAAGAACACCCAAAATGTATTTCTTTTCAATTGATTAAATTAATTATAATCAACCTGTAACGATCCTACTTTGTGGTTTTGGGAATTTCCTTTTCTTTGTCCATTTCTATTATTCGATCCATGGAGACTGGCATTTATCTTTGTATTAATCCTGGATTGATCATTGTTAACGACAAAAAGCCATGTGGGCACATTCACCCATGCACTTCCACTGTGCCAGGAACCTTCATAAAGGATAGAGTTAATGATATTATATATTATATTATACTAGAATTATAATATACCTATATATCATTATGTTTTAATTCCATTAAAATAAGAAATAAAAATGAAAGTAGCGTTCATGCGTACGTACGGATTACCATCTCCATGAACAGTGCATTTCATTTATTACCTCCAAATGTTATGTAAATACATGTATATACTGAATATATATGATATATATGATATCTAAATAATGAATTTCATTCTGGATATAAAAGACTATTGACCACATGGACAACTTGTAAATATAAGGTGTTCATTTTTTACTCAAGTACCAAATATCAAAAAAATGAACGTTATTAAATTAAATGATTACATAATGTTTATAAGAAGGTAATAAGTGATATAAAAGGAATAATAAACTTGAAAAAGGTTCTTAAGCAAGTAGAAATTAAATTTAGATTATTATTCAGGATATTAAAGAACAATCGAGTCAAGTCAGACATGAGGTAAGGGACTTTGTCTCAACCTCCATTCATTGAGGCATATTGTATTTTAATACACGATTTTATTTTATACATTGTATGAACACCTTTTAATTTTCATTTCATTCAAAGGGAATCCTTTTATACAAATCATTTTACTAAACAACAAAAAGGAATGTCTTTTTTTTAAATGTAAGCGGTGACAACAACATTTCCGTCGCCACGAGTTTATTTGATCTTTGGCTTCCTTAACAAGCTAGAATGTTTCTAAAAGGAAAAATAAATACAATATACTCTTTTTACGTATTTTGGTATTGAAAATGATTTTTATAATGGATTTATTATTTCAATATCTTGAAATGATATTTTATTATTGCAATGTGGAAATGTTATCTTTCCTTTATGCTTATGTTATGTGTTATGATCATGTTATGGTTTTTGGGCCTTATTTATGTATACGAGTGGTTCTGTGATAAACATAGGGTGGCTGAGCCCGAGATTGCTCTCCAATGCATTGGGTAACGTGACGGAGGTAAACATGAATGTTTCTACGAACATATTTAGGGAATATACTATGATGGGTATTCCAAAGTAACTCCCTATGTAGCTGTGATAGCTATAATGTAAGTATGATATAGATGCCACAAGTTACCTTTATGATTTATGATTTCTATTTGTCTTTCATAAATATTATGATTTCATGAGGTAAGTAAAGGATTTCAAGTTTTTATGTATTTATGAACAAATGTTTTCATTCTTTGTTTTATAACCCCTACTGATCTTTTTATGCTCATCCCAAGTTTTGAAATGTTTTCACAGGACTTAAAGATGAATAGGGTCAAGGATGGGATCAAGGAAAAGTCATGCTGTCTAAAACATGGAACTAGACATGACTCTTTTTTTCAAGAGTTTTTGTTTTATGAAAAAATAGAGACTTCATAGAAGTGTCTACTTTGTAATCTTTTGATATGTAATAGTTATGTCCTAATTCTCGAAAACTCTCAACCTGAAAAGATCCTCAATGTGAATTATTCATTTAATTCAATATTTTGTAATGTTTAATTCTGGGTCCTTATAGTTGGTATCAGAGGTTGGTTTAGATAAATTTAGGATTTATGGTATTGTTAAATTAATATCCATAAAGTAATATTGATATCATAAAGCATTTACAGATTACCATGTTGCTTCACCTAAGATATTTCTTTGTTCAGAATAGTTTTTCGCAGAGAAAACATGGCAGCTATGTTGGGTCGACATCAGGAGGAAGACAACCTTCCAAATCAGCAACCTGAGATGTTCAGAATCGGAATTGAATAGTTTGATGCAGCAATGACATAGTTGACTCAGGCTATAAATGGTGGTGGTATCCATGCACGTGGTTAGCCAGATCAACCACAGAGGGACATGTCAGTAGTGGAGCATTTCATGAGGCAACGTACCCCATCATTCAGAGGATCAACTGACCCTGTGCTAGATGAAGGGTGGATTAAAGCACTGGAGAAGATTTTTGATTTCATGGGTTGTTCAGAACATCAAAAGGTTAGTATTACTGTTTACCATTTTGAAGGTGAAGCTGATCAGTGGTGGTCGATTGTGAAAAATATCAGGGATAGTGAGGAGATTGATTCTATTGATTGGGATGAATTCAAAGGTATGTTTCTTGAGAAATATATTCCTAAGGTGGTTCATCTTAGGATGGAAAAAAAATTCCAGGAATTGAGGTAGGAGGATGACTCAGTGGATGTTTATGAATAAAAATTCACTCGACTGGCAAGGTATGCTCTAAATTTCATACGATATATTGATAGTAAAATCAAAAATTTTTACTCAGGATTAAATCCAAACTATCTAAGGGCATTAGCTTCTCGTGATTTCAAAAGTTATGAAAAACTTGTTCATTGTGCGGAGAAGGTGGAAATGAGGTTTGATGATGATCAGGTATTCTTTGACAACAAATAGAATAAGAGGTCGAGGTGGCGGGCGAAAGGGAATAACTCTTCAAAAAATTATGATGGTAAGAAACTTAAGTTTACAGTTTGTGAAAATTGTGGTAAAAAGCATGCTGGGGAATGTCTTTTGAATTCTGGTAAGTGCTACTGATGTGGTAAAATGGGGCATAAGGCTTGTAATTGCACTGAAAAAGATCAGGGTAATGGTGGGACAAAATTTTATTTACAGTCAGTAAAATGTTTTAAGTATAATGAAATGGGTCCTTTTTCAAATGAGTGTCCAACAAAGAACTAAGCTTAAGGAAAGAATCCAGACTACAAGTAGAAAGGGGTGGTAAAATCCTTTACAACTACTTCAATGGTTGTTGGGCCATCAAATGAAGTAGTATCAGGTACACTGTTTGTTTGTTCAGATTATGCCAATGTGTTGGTTGATTCAGGGTCTAAACACTCTTTCATTTCTGAGAAGTTTTTTAGTAAATTGGGAATTCCATCTCATGATATGAATACTGAACTTATGGTAAAAAAACCTGGAAGAAATTTTGAGACAAAAAGAAACCATAAGAACATTCCTTTCCTTGTGTGTGGAAAGAATCTACTTGAAAACCTTATTAATTTTCCTCTAGTAGAATTTGATGTTATATTGGGCATGGATTGGATTTCTGTTTATCATGCTAATATTGACTGCAAAGCTAAAGAGGTTTCTTTTCAGAATGATTTTCAGTTTGTATTAAAAAATGAACCCTTGCTGTTGATAACATATCTGGAAGCTGAGAAACTAGTAAAAAATTGAAATTAATGTTACCTTGCACATATTTTTGAAAATAAAGGAACTGTTCAGATTAATGATGTGCCAGTGGTAAATGAGTAACTTTATGTTTTTTCTGATGAGTTTCCCGGTATTATACCTGATCGGAAAGTTGAATTTACTGTTGACTTAGTTCCTGATGCTAAGCTAATTTCAAAACCCCCTTATCAAATGTCTCAAATTGAACTTTTAGAGTTAAAGAAGAAATTATAGGATTTATTAGATAAAGGTTTCATTCAACCTAGCACATCACCATGGGGTGCTCTTATCTTGTTTGTTAAAAAGAAAGATGGTTCAATGAGACTATTCATTGATTATAGAGCATTTAATAACATCACTGTTAAGAATAAGTATCCTTTGCCTCATATCAATGATTTGTTTGATCAACTCCAGGGAGCTCAGTATTTTTCAAATATTGACTTGAGATCAGGGCACCATCAGTTGAAAGTAATGGAAGCAGACGTTCCGAAGACTGCCTTTCATACTAGATATGGACATTATGAATTTTTAGTTATGCCTTTTCAGTTAACCAATGCACCTGCTGTATTAATGGATCTTATGAATAGAATTTTCCTAAGTTCTTGGATAAGTTTTTGGTTGTGTTCATTGATGATATTTTGGTTTATTCCAAAAGTAAGGAGGAACATGAAAGTCATTTAAGTGTTGTCTTGCAAACCATAAAAGAAAAAAAAAACTATTTGGGAAATTCAGCAACTGTGAGTTTTGGTTACAACAAATTTCTTTCCTTGGTCACATTGTTTCAAAAAATGGCATAACTATAGATCCTACTAAAACAAAAGTTTTTGAAGAATGGCCAAGACCCACAAATATAACAAAGATTCGTAGTTTTCGTGGTTTTTTAGGTTACTACAGGAGGTTTGTTGAAACTATTTCACGGTTATCTAGTCCAATGTCTAAGTTAACTTGAAACGGTGTCAAGTTCATCTGGAGAAAAGAATGTGATGATTGATTTTAGGAATTGAAAAGAAGATTGGTGAATGATCCAGTTTTCGCACTGCCTTTCAGAAATGGTGAGTTTTTTATCTACAGTGATGCTTCGCTGAAAGGACTGGGTTGTGTCCTAATGCAATGATCAGGTAATTGATTATGCTTCATTTCAGTTGAAAACACATGAGTTAAATTACCCTACACATGATTTGGAATTACCTGCTGTTGTTTTTTATTTAAAAATGTGAAGGCATCATTTTTATGGCGTGATGTGTGAAATATATAATGATCACAAAAGTTTGAAGTATATATTCACTCAGAAAGAATTGAACATAAGACAGAGGAGATAGTTGGAATTAATCAAGGATTATGATTGAACAATCCTTTATCATTCGGGAAAATCAAATAAAGTGTCTGATGCTTTGAGTCAAAACAGTAATACATCATTAACCATGTTACGTTTGGAACGAGATCCTTTGGTTTTTGATTTGATAAAATTTGGTATAGAAGTTGTTGTTGTAGGAAATTCTTCTGTTTTGTTTCAGGTGTCTGTGAAATCATCTCTATCAGATAGAATTAAGCAAGAGTAGAAGGAAGACAGTGAGTTGCAGAAAAAGGTTGTGTTAGTTCAGAAGGGTAAGTTGCCTGATTTTAATGTTGATAATGATTGTGTTTTGAGATTTGGGAAGAGATTATTTGTGCCTTGTGATTCACAGTTGAAGAATGAGTTGTTATGTGAAGCTCATAGTTTCCCATTTTTAGTTCATCCTGTCAGTACTAAGATGTACAAAGATCTTCGGGATTATTACTGATAGGATGGAATGAAAAGAGATATTACTGATTTTACTGTGAAGTGTTTGACTTGTCAGCAGGTTAAAGCAGAGCGATAGTTACCGAAAGGAATGCTTCAGCCTCTATCGGTGCCAGAGTGGAAAGGGGAAAATATATCCATGGAATTCATTGTGGGATTACCAAAGACATATCGAGGTAATAATTCAATCTGGGTTATAGTTGATCGATTGACTAAATCTGCTCATTTCCTTCCTATCACAGATACTTTGTCTCTAGATCAAATTTCTCAGTTGTATGTTAAAGAGATAATCAGGTTGCATGGAGTTCCCCTATCCATTGTATCTGATCATGATCCCAGGTTCACTTCTAACTTTTGGAAAGGCCTTCAAAAGTCATTAGGTACTGAATTCAATTTTAGCACATCTTTTCAGCCTCAATCAGATGGGAAGTCAGAACAAACAATTCAGCCATTAGAGGATATGTTACGTGCTTGCTCGATGGATTATCAGGGAAGTTGGGGCCAACATCTTTCTTTGGTTGAATTTTCATATAATAACAGTTTTCATTCTAGTATACAGATGGCTCCATTTGAGGCATTATATGGAAAGCATTGTCGGACTCCAGCATTCTGGGATGAAGTAGGTGAAAGGAAGCTGATGGGACCAGAATTGGTAGAAGAGATAGCAGAGAAAGTTCAGTTGATTCAGAAGCACATGAGAACAGCTCAGAGTAGACAGAAAAGTTATGTAGATAACCGGATGAAGGATCTTTCTTTTGAGGTAGGTGATCATGTCTTTCTCAAAGTTTCTCCATGGAAAAGTGTGATGCGTTTTGGAATGAAGGGAAAGTTGAGTTCGAGGTTCATTGGACCTTATAAAATTCTGGATAAAGTTGGCTTAGTTGCGTACATAGTGGCTTTACCTACATGTTTATCCTAGGTACACAATGTTTTTCATGTTTTGATGTTGAGATAGTATATTCCAGATCCATCTCATGTTTTGATCCCATAGGTAGTTCGGTTGGAAGATAATCTCTCTTATGAAAAACAATGAGTCCAGATTCTTGACCATAGAGAGAAAGTGTTACAGAATAAGGTAATTCACCAGGTAAAGGTTTTGTGGAAAAACCTTATGATCGAAGAGGCAACGTGGGAATCTGAAAATGCTATGAGGGATAAATACCCCCACTTATTTTGATAATTGAATAAAAATTACGAGGACACAATTTCCAAAAGGGGGGAAGGATGTAACATCCCAGGTAAATGAAGAATAAGACATTTACATATTTATTAATATTTGTGAATTAAATATTAATTTTACTTTAAAGGGGTTTCTATGTTCGATAGCGTACCCGATACGAAACAACGAGTTTCTTTGGAATCGTACATTGCACACTAATAATATAATATTATTATTTTAAATGGTAGTTAACTCCTAGCCGTTGTATTGGTGGGAATGAATTAAACTAACTACAATATGATTATACATGTTTGTTAAATGTATTTACATTTGTACAATAAATGTTAGAGGCTTAAAATGTGAATGAATCTAATTTTATGCATAATTTACATTAGAAGGCCGATTTACCGCCTATTAATGGTGAACCCTCTTTAAATATAGTTTTGGTCACTTTAATACATTCTAATTGACCAAATAAAATTTTTATTTAGAATGGGGACATAAAATTTTACTTTGGGTAATTTTTTTGGTATTTTTATGATAAAGTTCATTTTTAATGAATAGTGAAAAATATTGTATTTTAATTTAAAAGTTCCTTTTAATCTAAATTATTTTTATTGTTATATTATCTTTTTAATTGGTTTTAAAGTGTAATTAGAATATATTTTTACCATTTAACCCAATGTTGGTAATTGGAATTAATTTTACTTTGAAATTGGACATAAACAAGTATCAATCTTTTGATAGTTATTATTTCCTAAAAACACGTCATTTGTTTCGATAACAGGAATTAATTTTAATGCCACTTCTATGCTTTGAATTTGAAAAAATAGACATCATTTTTGAATTCGGAATATCAAATATAGCTTAGGCTGAATTTTTGGTATTTTTCTGAAAAACTTCAATTTTTGATGAATAGTGAAACCACTTAGTGGTAGTTAAAAAAATTGACCTTTTCATTTAAATGAAATTTTACCACTTTTGTGAATTGAATTTAGAAAATCCGACATACATGGTTGTTATCAAGAAGTAAAATGTGGTTCAATAAGATGAAAATAATTTTTGGTGAATAGTAACTTTTTTACTTTTATTTACCACGGTTAAAGGTAAATATGGTAATTTAAGGTTAAAATAATATTATAATTATTTAAAATTACCTTAACACTTGTCCTAACCTTATTGGTTTAGTCATTTACGACCATGGGCATCTTTGGGTCAATTTTGGGACCCCATTGAGCCACTTGGGAGTGATAATGACAATTTAGATTAATTAATTTAATATGAAGACAAAATTGACATTAACTAAAATCTTTTAGTAATAAATTTTAATATGGTGTTATATAAGTCCTATTTTAGACTCTAAATATTCATTGTAAAGATAAAAATATTTTCTACATGGTACTATTTGTTTTATAATTTTTATACATCAAATAAATTAAATTATTTATGACACAATAATGATGCAGTATTTACCTCATTTATAAATGATTTAGATAAATAAGATTATAATGATTATAATATTATCCAAAACATGTCCAATTCCAATTTGATGTTTTTATTTCGCATATGAGTCATCTTATCTTCGACCTTAATGATTTTTAGACCATTAGAAACCGAATATCATTATATAATAAAATAATATTTTCACACTTTCCTAAAGAGCCCCTCCTCCCCCTTATAAAAGGATACCATTTCTATCCAATTACTCACACCTCTAAAGCCCATTGGCTCCTCCAAAATCTACCCAATTAAGCTCCCTACATACCTCTCCTCCTCCTAGAATCCTTACCTTAGGCAGAAGGCATTTCAAGAAGTCTTTTGGTTCAAACCAAAGAGAGTTACCCAAATTAAAGGTAACAGTTTATCTTAAATTGTTTTCTTTTATTTTACTTCTCCAACCCCTAAACTCTTTTTATTCCTTTATTTTGTAACTACACCAGTATCCTCAATATACCAGGATGTTTTTATGAGAAGGATTCAAACTAAACTTACACACACCTCCATATAATGGATGAAGAACATAATGTTTCTGTGGATGGCAAACTAACGCCTCACGAAACGATGATTGTTCAATTACATCTTACCACCTATAATGGTGGCCATTATGTTGGAACTATATTTATATATGATATATATTATGTTTATGATTTCTTTATTCTTCTGTACTTCCCAATTATATCAAACCTGTATGGTTTCCATAGTGGGTAAATACGATAATCTCATTTGAGGAAGTGCGGACTACCACCCCCTCAAAGTGATGTGACTCGTTAATTCCTTATGTGGGATGTATAAAAGAAAGAGTTAATGATATTATATATGATATTATACTGGAATTATAATATACGTATGTATCATTATGTTTTAATTCCATTAAAATAAGAAATAGAAATGAAAGTTGTGTTCATGTGTACGTACGACTTACCGTCCCCATGAACGGTGCATTTCATTTATTACCTCCAAATATTATGTAAATACATGTATATACTAGATATATCTAATATCTAAATAATTAATTTCATTTTGGATATAATATAATATTGACCACATGGACAACTTGTAAATATAAGGTGTTCATTTTTGTCTCAAGTACCAAATATCGACAAAATGAACGTTATTAATATAAATGATTACATAATGTTAATAACATGGTAATAAGTGATATAAAATGAATAATAAACTTGAAAAAGGTTATTAAGCAAGTAGAAATTAACTTTAGTTTATTATTCAGGATATTAAAGAAGGATCGAGTCAAGTTGGACATGAGTTAAGGGACTTCGTCTCAATCTCTTTCATTGAGGCATATTGTATTTTAATACACGATTTTCTTTTATACGCTATATAAACATCTTTGACTTTTTATTTCATTCAAAGGGAATCCTTTCATATGAAGCATTTTACTAAATGACAAAAAGGAATGTCTTTTTTTTAAAGTAAGCGGTGACAATGACCTCTCTGCCGCCACGAGTATTATTTGATCTTTGGATTCCTTAACAAGATGGAATGTTTTTAAAAGGAAAAATAAATACCATATACTCTTTTTAAGTATTTTGGTATTGAAAATGTTTTTGAGAATGGATTTATTATTTCAATATCTTGAAATGATATTTTATTATTGCAATGTGGAAATGTTATCTTTCCATTATGCTTAGGTTATGTGTTGTGATCATGTTATGGTTCGTGGGAATTATTTATGTATATAGGTGGTCCGTGATAAACCTATGGCAGGTGTTGTAATGGCCCAGGTTTTTGGGGGTCCATTACTTTATAAAAATCTGATGTTAGGTGTTCTGGGTAGTCTCGAAAAGTTATGGAGGCTTCTTGGTGAAGTTGACCCCCTAACGGTAGGCCTACTTGTAGCTGCAGCCTACCGGTAGATCGGCTACCGGTTGCTGTCAGCCACCGGTAGCTCTTGGCTACCGGTAACTGTAGCCTACCGGTAACTCGTATACCAGTTGCTGTCAGCCACCAGTAGCTCTCGGCTACCGGTTACTGCAGCCTATTGGTAGCTCTTGGCTATCGGTGGCTGCAGCCTACCGGTAGCTGTCGGCTACCGGTCGCTGTCTGCCATCGGTAGCTCTTGCCTACCTCATGGGTATTCTAGTAGCACCTCCTTTTTGCACAAATTGGGTTTTAAACACTATTTTACCCCGTTAAGCTTGTTATAATGCCCAGTAACGCCCATCAATTTGTTTAATTAAAGGTTTAAACTGCCCTCAAAGGTGAGGACCCCTTTAATGACATGTGGGGCCGTGTGGTCAACCCATAACCCCGCTCTTTATGCGGTTTCACGTTCTTATCTCAACCGTCATTGGCCCTTATAAACTAAAGGGTTCTCTCGGGGTTTCGTTTTCTCGATCACCCTCCCATCAATTAGTCTTCTCGTCCTTGAGTTCCCAAGGCCCCACCTCTGCAAATCGTGCATCTTCTGTTCCTAGCACGTGAAGATAAACTTCCATCATAGACCAATAAAGTAGGGATATCACCCTCTTCTCTCCTTTTTACGTATCATGCGGGGTGGGTACACTACTTCTTCTGTATAATTGGATGAACCAAACCGAAATGAAAGATAATAAACGGATTCTAAATAATGAAGGGGGAGGGGTGTGATCGATGATGCTGCTTTGTTTTTATGATATTTCATGGTTAATGTTTTTCTGAAATGTGCGGCTTACGCCTACTGAAAATCATGGCCGTTGGTGGCCTTTCTCTGTGAACTAATGAACCCTTACCGCTGGTGATGTTTAAATGGATTGTATTGTGGTTTTGAACCCTTGCTGTGTAAAGGAATTTGGTTTATTACGTATATTTGGCTAAATAAATTGAAAGAACCAGGATAAATCCTTTTTCTGTGATAACCCTGGTTAATGTACAGCGGAATTGGAATCATGGAGTGTGTTACATATTTTAAATCTGAAAATAACTGCATGGTCCCGCTTTGTGTTGATGGTGGTGGTTTGGTTGTTTTCATTCACGAGCCGATTGCTAGGTGATGTGGGTGGGGATGGGATCCCCTATTGTTATGGATTCATCAGTTATGAATTTTAGGCGGGGTGGTTACCTTGATTATATCACGAATTGGGGTGGGATCCTCTATTGTTGAGAAATTGTTGGCTTCTGGATCATAGGGACATGGGGTAGTATCTTGGGGTTTTCATTAGTTCCAGTACTTTGAGGGATCTCACTTATCCCTTTGTTGTTGTAACCTTACAAGAGAACCGGGTGTGAATGCCTTAATTGCTGTTGGGTGTATTCTTTCCTTCGCTTGTGCTTATGATTACTAGTTTCCTAAGTAGGTGCAAAAACTTATTTTAAACATTATTACTGAACATGAAACAAGGATGGGACAAATGGTTTTTGGTTTGGTGTGAGTTGTGACTTGGTCATGGGTGCTGATTGTGTTCTTTAGGCTGGCTGAAGAAAAACCTAGATTTGGGTGAGTGCTTGTTATTTATACATATACTTGTAGTTTTGTGTTTCTTATTCGCGCCCCACCCAAGTTGAGCACTTAGTGCCGAACACCCCCATTTCATGGGGGAGGGTGTTTTTTTCCCAACACTTCTATTAGTGGCTGGTTATTAGCTCCTTTCTGCTCCATTTCCCGGATAGCCCAAGTATCTTCGGGCATGCTGTGATAGCCTGAAGTCCATTATTAGCCCAAGAACCTTCGGTAAGGGTGGTGTGGTAGTTGGCCCAGGTGTGTGTGGGAAGGTGGTTTCCAAAGTGTCTTTAGGATGAGGCCCATGTGTCTTCGGGTGTGGTAGTGGTTTTTCTATCCTAGGTGTTTGCAGGTGTGGATACGTGTGACAGTTGTGGCCCAAGTGTTTGCGGGTGGGGTTTGGCAGTGGGATTGCGTGAGGATTTGGCCCAGGTGTGTGCGGCCAGGGTGTGGCAGTGGGACTGTGGTGAAAATGGAGGGATTGGTCTGATGCGTAGGATGTCTTCAATAACTAGTGGGAATGTGGCGCAGGGTACCCAAACATCGATGTGCTATTACTATATATTACTTGATTTGCGTTATTTGGGGAGTGTGCATTGGTGAGGCTTGGGTGGTTAGTTTCATTGTTAGGTGCTTGGTTATCTCTTTTCTCACAGGGCATTAGTATGCCTCCCCACTTGTGCATGAGAGTATTTGGTTTTTCCCTACTGAGTATACTTGTATGCTCACCCTACATATATAAAACTGCTTTCAGGTTTCCAGGAGGACTTCGGGGATCACACGGGACCATACTAGCGTGGACCTTTGGGACAGTTGCTGTTGTTACTTTTTCTTTTCTTGGTACTCTTTTTACCTTTGGGGTTTTGCGACTTGTATCTTTTACCTTTGAACATGCATATGAGAATGGTTTATCTTTAGTCGTTTTTGCACTTTCATTTTGGTGTTGTGGGATTTACTATCTTATCTCCTGATCCTATTAAAAGAAAAAGGGTAATGCCTTCCATTTAGTGTGTGATTTTATACCCTTAGTGCTGGTCGCCACTCCGGGACCTATTGAAGGCGGGTTTCAGGGGTCACTATCTCTCCTTTAACTTAAAGAAGGAAGGTCCTGGCAATCTGCCGACCTTTCCCGCCTTTTGGTGAAGGCGGGTCATGACATAATGGTATCAGAGCGAAGGTTTGAGAGATAGGATGGAGTCTGGAGTTAGGCACAGTAAGGATTGCATGGGATGGTAGGGAAACAGTGTTGGGGACTTTGGTGCGTGAATTAGGCCAGGGAAGACCAGCTAGGACATGAGATTTTATGGCCCCCCGTGATCTGATGCAAGGACTCAGGACCTAACGAATGACCAAGTGAGGTAACACTGATTGCAGGGTAGAGACCCTAGGAAAGGTACATGCGTCATAATGACTTGAGTTCTCGTGATTCTAGGGTGTCTTGTGAAATGGAAATAAATAAGAAGTTTAAGAAATTTTAAGAACAATATTCTGCACTACTTAGGCTTAGGCATTCCTTGTTTACCTTGAAGCTATGGAACCTGGAAGGCGACCACGTGTGGTGTGGGTGATCGAGGCCCAGGAGGCTACCTTGGCTGATCGGAAGAGATCTTATCGAGAGGAGGAGGATGACCAGTGGCAGAAGATACTTCGGGCCTTCCAGCAACAGACCCTCGAGAAGTACGAGGGCATCACCTCTGACATGAAGACGGAGAGATGGCTAGAAGAGTTGGTGAAAGCTTTCAGCCTGATTCGGGCCCCGAACGAGTACTTGGTTACTCTAGCAATCATCTAGATGCGGGGAGCATCACGTCAGTGGTGGACGCTTTACCTAGTGGAGAGGAGAGAGGTTGAGGTGGCATGGGCTGATTTCGAGGAGTTCTGGGCGGAATTCCTCTCTTCTATGATGAAGGCAGAGAAGAGGTAGGAGATAATCTCCCTCTATCAGAGGAATATGTCCTTAAGGGAGATGGGAATCAAGTTCAAGGACCTCCTACATTTTGATCCACCCCCTCTTTCCAGACGAGGAGTCTTGGGAAAGACTTTTAGAGGAGGCGCTCTGACCCTCCCTCCGGTACGTCGTTACCCCCTTCACCCTGCCAACATACTTGGAGGTCCAGAAGAAGGAAAAAGTGGTGGAGAGGATGCACACACTAGGAGGTGTATCATGAGAGGGGATCCAGCTGGGATCATTGATGGGGAAGGCTGTCAGCACCAGACCACCAGCATCAGGACCCTCTCGGTTCCGACCAGTAGGTAGCATGCCACAACAGTTCCAGTTCTGATCCCCTGGTCCTCTCCCATTCCTTTCGGGCCCAAGACCGAGGTTATTTGTCTGTGGGAGCCATGGAAATATCTGGAATCAGTGCCCGAAACTGATACAGTATGACGGTGGCGGACATGACCAACACCCGCCCCAGCAGCAGCTTCCATCTATGCCCTTCCAGCAGCAGCAGTAGGGGAAGCGAGCTCCCGCTCCTCCGAGGGTAGACGTTGCAAGAGGAGGCCGAACTCAGGGCGATCCTTAGGGACCTTGACCGGGGCGTGGTCAGGGAGGTGGCCGACAGCTAAGAGGAAGAGGAGCTGGGCGTGGGACGTTGCACGCCGTGGAGGCAGCAGTCCCAGCAGGACCAGAGGTCTTTTGAGGTACGATCAGTTTGTTTATCCCCCTTTCTTATGCCTTGCTTGATACCGGAGCTTCCCACTCCTTCGTTGCACCCAGTCTAGCCCGTGCTTTGGGTCTAGATACCGAGAGACTACCAGTGCCCCTGGTGCTGAGCACACTAGTTAGAGGTCAGACCAACTTGTTATATGTTTTTCGAGGATGCAGACTGATGATAGGGCCACATCAGTCAGTCAGGGATCTACTACTACTATAGATACAGCCATACGATGTCATCCTAGGCATCGACTGGCTGTTCATTGTGGGTGAAATCATCGACTACTTCTGAGGAAGGGTTGTGTTCTCATACTTGGGCGGACGACATTCTACTTTCACTAGCGAGCGGAGCAGTTAGAAGGGTAGTAGGCAAGAGGAACCCCTCCTATCCTTGTTAGCCGAGCTGTCAGTAGAGTCAGTGGATCCTGAGATGGTGGAGGTGCCAGGAATCATTAGTAAGCTTATGGAAGTCTTCCATGAGGAGGTTACTACTCTACCCCCTCGACGTAATATCGAATTTGGGATAGCTTTGCAGCCTGGTGGTCATCCGACTTCGATGGCTCCTTACCAGATGGAACCTTTGGAGCTATAGGAGTTGCAGATTCAGATTGATGATCTTATTAAGAGGGGTTATGTTCAAACAAGTGCATCACCGTGGGGTGCTCTGGTCTTGTTCATAAAGAAGGAAGATGGTGGCCTCAAGTTGTACATAGACTACAGGAGGCTGAATCAGGTAACGATCAAGAATCGCTACCCTCTTCTGAGGATAGACGATCTTTTCGACTAGCTGAAAGGGGTAGGGTGGTTCTCGAAGATTGACCTGTGGTCTGGGTATCACCAGTTGAGAGTGAAGGAGGGAGACATCCCAAATATGTATTTCAGGTGCAGATATACACACTTCAAGTTCGTAGTCATGCCCTTTGGTGTTACGAACGCCCCAGATGTGTTCATGGGGCTTATGGACTCCATCTTTCGGGAGTACCTAGATTGGTTCGTATTTGTGTTCATCGATGATATCCTGTTCTATTCAAGATCAGAGGAGGACCACATGGAGCACCTGAGGATGGTTTTGGAGGTCCTCTAAAAGCACCATCTCTATGGGAAGTTGTCAAAATGCACGTTCTGGACGTGAGAAGTGCACTTTCTTGGGCACGTAGTGTCCTAACAGGGGGTAGCGGTGGACCCATCAAAGGTTGAGGCGGTTGTTTCTTGGGAAGCACCAAGGAATGTGGCAAAGGTTTGTAGTTTCCTCATGCCGACATGTTACTATCGGAATTTCGTACCCAACTTCTCCTGAGTTGCAGCCCCTTTGACAGCCTTGACCAAGAATGACCAGGTTTTAGAGTGGAGTGAACAGTGTGAGGCAGCCTTCAGCTATCTGAAGGAGAAGCTGGTTAGTTCCCTAGGACTGAGACTACCAAAAGAAGGAGCGGTGTATGAGGTGTTTTGTGATGCTTCAGGGAAAGGACTCAGATTTTTGTTGATGAAGCGACAAGGGGTGATCTCTTATGGGTCTAGCCAGCTATTCCCTCATGAGCGTAATTATTCCACCCACAACCTGGAGCTTGCAACGGTCATTTTTGCACTAAAGTTATGGCGTCATTACCTCATCGGAGAATGCTTTGTGGTCTTCACAGATCATAAAAGCTTGAGGTATTTCTTCTCCCAGTGGGACCTAAACATGCGGTAGGGAAGGTGGGTGGAGTTCCTCCAGGATTACGACTTCATGGTTTCCTACACTTCAGGGATGGGGAATGTAGTGGCCGATGCCTTGATTAGGAGGTCGTAGAAGGATGTAGTCTGAGAGTAGGCAGATGCCTGGAAGGCGATGGAGGAGTTGGCTGCCTTGCACCTGGATGCGAGGACAGATGACGGTAGAGGTTTCCTGTATTAGATGACAGTGTAGTATTCTCTGTTGCAGCAAGTGGAGGAGTCTCAATAGAGAGACCCAGAGTGCTAAGTGATGCGTGACCGAGTTGACCAAAGAAATGCTCTGGAAGGGTGGACAAAGGATAGTCAGAACCGGATGCTTTTCTGAGGAAAGCTATTTGTTCCAGAGGTGATGCCTGGCAAGGTTCTTAGTGAGTTCCAAAACTCACCCCTAGTAGTGTACCCAGAAGTTTCCAAGATGTATCAGGGTCTGAAGAGATAGTTCTGGTGGCCCGGAGTAAAGTGAGCAGTGGCTGGGTTTGTGGCCAAGTGCCTAGTGTGTCAGCAGGTGAAGGATGAACACCGTGTTCCAGGTGGACTGCTGCAGTCTCTATATGTCCCCGAGTGGAAGTGGGAGGACATATAGATGGATTTCGTCATGGGACTACCCAAGGTTCAAGGGGGATACGATGCCATCTAGGTAGTAGTGGACCTGTTGATGAAATCAGCTCACTTTCTGGTGATGAAGGAGTCGAGTGTAGTGGATGCTTTGGCACGAAGGTACGTGGATGAGGTGGTGCGGTTTCATGGAGTTCTGAGGTCCATAGTCTCGGATAGGGATGCATGGTTTACCTCACGAGTCTGGATAGGATTTCAGCATGTTTTTGGCACCCATCTACGTCTTAGAACTGCTTTCCATCCTCAGACAGATGGACAGATAGAGTGCACCAGCCAGACCTTGGAGGATATGCTGTGGGAATGTGTTTTGGACTCAGGAGGATCATGGGTGTGACACTTGCCTCTGGTAGAGTTTGCCTACAATAATATCTATCACTCTACCATTGGTATGGACTCGTTTGAAGCCTTGTACGGGAGACTATGCCGCTCACCTGTGTGTTGGACCAAAGTCAGAGAGGCGGGCAACCTTGGATCGGAAGTGGTGCAGAGCACAACAAAGAAGGTTCAGCTTATACGGGAAAGGATGAAGGCGGCCTAGGACCGACAAAAGTTGTATGCTGACACCAGGAGAAGACCCTTGGATTTTGAGGTTGGAGACCATGTGTTCTTGAAGGTCTCCCCTTGGGGTGGACAACGAATGTTCAACAAGGGGGTAAGCTTTCTCCCAGGTTCATCAGACCCTTCTAAGTGTTATGGCGGGTTGGAGAAGTATATTATCATCTAGCGTTACCACCACTGCTACTGAGGATACATGATGTCTTCCATGTGTCCCAACTCCGTCGGTATCTGCACGACGATTCGCACGTCCTTGGCTGGGGAGAGCTGGATGTCGAGGATGACGTGACCTTTGTGGAAAGACTAGTGATGATCAAGGATCTTGAGGAGAAGGTTCTTCGTGCATGAACCATTCCCTTGGTTCGTGTGTTATGGATACATGGTGGGCTTGAGGAGAGTACGTGGGAGATGGATGCACAGATGCGTGCCCAGTACCCAGAGTTGTTTTGAGTTTTGTGATGTTCTGTTTATACTTGTTGTAGTGGAGCGTTTTACCTTATTGGCTATGAAATATGTGTTTTTTCTTTCCTCTCTAAATGTGTGTGAAAATTCCTGGCTATGAGGAGGGGGGGGGGATCTGACCCCTAATCAAGACACATTAAGTTGGATGAGATTAAACCCGTGCGGGCGAGTCATTGCCACCCAAAGTGGATAGTATCTTGACATGGGGGAAGAGACTCCCCAACCCAAATGAATGGGTAGTTTGACATGGTATATTTCTTGGTTCTTAAGAGGAAGGTGTTTTTAGTTTACACTGGGGTTCACTCCTGAGAGGTATCTTTCGAGGTGGTTGTTCGTACCCTCTCTTTCCTTCTGGTTGTTTTGATTCTCAAGGGCAAGAATAGTTTGAGAGGTATCTGATGTAATGGCCCGGGTTTTTGGGGGTCCATTACTTTGTAAAAATATGATGTTGGATGTTATGGGTAGTCTCAGAAAGTTATGGAGACTTCTCGGTGAAGTTGACCCCCTAACGGTAGGCCTACCAGTAGCCTTAGCCTATCGGTAGCCTTAGCCTACTGGTAGCCTTAGCCTACCGGTAGCCTTAGCCTACTGGTAGTTGCAGCCTACCTGTAGCCTTAGCCTACCAGTGGCCTTAGCCTACCGGTAGCAGGCCTACTGATAGCTTGGCTACTGGTCCCTGTCAGCCACCGGTAGCTCTCAGCTACTGGTCGATGCAGCCTACCGGTAGCTGTAAGCCACCGGTAGCTCTTGCCTACCCCACAGGTATTCCAGTAGCGCCTCCTTTTTTGCACAAATTGAGTTTTAAACCCTATTTTGACCCGTTAAGCTTCTTTTAAAGCCCAGTAACACCCATAAATGCATTTAATTAAAGGTTTAAACCGCCCTAAAAGGTGAGGACCCCTTTAATGACGTGTGGTGCCATGTGGTCAACCCACGACCCTGCTCCTTACACGGTTTCACGTTCTTATCTCAATCATCCCCAACCCTTATAAACTAAAGGGTTCTCCCTGGGTTTATTTTTCTCGATCACCCTCCCATCGATTCATCTACTCGTCCTTGAGTTCCCGAGGCCCCACCTCTACAAATCACGCATCTTCTGTTCCTTGTGCATGAAGATAAACTTCGATCATCGACCAATCAAGTAGGGATTTCACTTTCATCTCGTTTTTTTTGTGTATCTTGTGGGGTGGGTACGCTACTGCTTCTGTAGAATTAGATGAACCAAACCGTAATGAAAGATAATAAAAGGATTCTGAAGAATGAAGGGGGAGGGGTGTGATTGATGATGCTGCTTTGTTTTTATGATCTTTCATGATTAATGTTTTTCTGAAATGTGCAGGCTTACGCCTACTTAAAATCATGGCCGTTGGTGGTCTTTTTTATGCACTAACGAACCCTTAACTCTGGTGATGTTTAAATGGATTGTATTATGGTTGTGAACCCTTGCTATGTAAAGGAATTTGGTTAATTACCTATATTCAGCTAAATAAATTGAAAGCACCAGGATAAATCCTTTTTCTATGATAACCCCGGTTAAAGTACAACAGAATTGGAATCATGGAGTGTGTTAAATCTTTTAAATACAAAAATACCTGCATGGGCCTGCTTTTTGTTGTTGGTGGTGGTTTGGTTGTTTTTATTCACGGGCTGATTGCTGGGTTATGTGGGTGGGGATGAGATCCCCTGTTGTTATGGATTCGCCGGTTATGAATTTAAGGACGGGTGATTACCTTGATTAAATCAAGAATTGGGGTGGGATCCCTTGTTGTTGAGAAACTATTGGCTCTTGGATCTTGGGGACATGGGGTAGTATCTTGGGGTTTTCTGTGGTTTCCTTACTTTGAGGGATCTCACTTATCCCTTTGTTGTTGTGACCTTACAAGAGAACCGGATGTGAATGCCTTAATTGCTGTTGGGTGTATTCTTTCCTTGGCTTGTGATTATGCTTACTAGTTGCCTAAGTAGGTGCATAAAATTATTTTAAACATTATTAATGAACATTAAACAAGGATGGGACAAATGGGGTTGGGTTTGGTGTGATTTGTGACTTGGTCATGGGTGCTGATTGTGTTCTTTAGGCAGGCTGAAGAATAACCTAGATTTGGGTGAGTGATTGTTATCTATACACATACTTTTAGTTTTGTGTTTCTTATTCATGCCCCACCCAAGTTGAGCACTTAGTTCCGAACACCCCCATTTCATGGGGGAGGGTGTTTTTTTCCCAACACTTTTATTAGTGGCTGGTTATTAGCTCCTTTCTGCTCCATTTCCCAGATAGCCCAAGTATCTTCGGGCAGGCTGTGATGGCCTGAAGTCCATTATTAGCCCAAGAACCTTCGGGCAGGGTGGTGTGGTGGTTGGCCCAGGTGTGTGCGGGGAGGTGGTTTCCCAAGTGTCTTTAGGATGAGGCCTAGGTGTCTTCGTGCGTGGAAGTGGTTGTTCTGGACTAGGTGTTTGCAGGTGTGGATACATGTGATAGTTGTGGCCCAGATGTTTGCAGGTGGGGTTTGGCAGTGGGATTGCGTGAGGATTTGGCCCAGGTGTGTGCGGGCGGGGTGTGGCAGTGGGACTGCAGTGAAAATGGCGGGATTGGTCCGATGCGTAGGATGTCTTCAATAACCCGTGGGAAAGTGGTGCGGGGTACCCAAACATCGATGTGCCATTACTATATATTACTTGACTTGCGTTATTTGGGGAGTGTGCCTTGGTGAGGCTTGGGTGGTTAGTTTCCTTGTTAGGTGATTGGTTATCTCTTTTATGACAGGGTATTAGTATGCCTCCCCACTTTTGCGTGAGAGTCTTTGGGTTTTCCCTACTGAGTATATTTGAATTCTCACCCTATGTATATAAAACTGCTTTTAGGATTCTAGGAGGACTTCAGGGATCACGCGGGTCCATACTAGCGCGGACCTTTGGGACAGTTTCTGTTGTTTCTTTTCTTTTCTTGGTACTCTTTTTACCTTTGGGGTTTTGCGTCTTGTATCTTTTACCTTTGAACATGCATATGGGAATGGTTTATCTTTAGTAGTTTTTGCACTTTCAATTTGGTGTTGTGGGATTTACTATCTTATCTCCTGATCCTATTAAAAGAAAAATGGTAATGCTTTCCATTTAGTGTGTGATTTTATACCCTTGGTGCTGGTCGCCACTCTGGGACCTATTGAAGGCTGGTTTCAGGGGTCACTATCTCTCCTTCAACTTAAAGAAGAAAGGGCCTAGAAATCTACCAACCTTTCCCTCCATTTGGTGAAGGCAGGTCGTGATAGGTGAGCCCGAGATAGCTCTCCAATGCATTGGGTAACGTGACAGAGGTAAACGTGAATGTTTCTCCTAAGAGATTTAGTGAATATACTGTGATGGGTATTCATAAGTAACTCCCTATGTAGCTGTGATAGCTATAATGTAATTATGATATGGATGCCACAAGTTACCTTTATGATTTATTATTTCTATGTGTCTTTCATAAATCTTATAATTTCACAAGGTAAGTAAAAGATTTCATGTTTTTATGTATTTATGAACAAATGTTTTCATTCTTTGTTTTATAAACCTTACTGAGCTTTTTATACTCATCCCATGTTTTGAAATGTTTTCACAAGACTTAAAGGTGAATAGGGTAAAGAATGGGATCAAGGAAAAGTCATGATGTCTAAAACATGTAACTAGACATGAATCTTTTTTTCAAGAGTTTTTGTTTTATGAAAAAAATGGAGACTATGTAGAATTTTCTACTTTGTAATCTTTTAAGATGTAATAGTTATGTCCTAATTCTCTAAAACTCTAAACCTGAAAAGATTCTTAATGTGAATTATTCATTTAATTCAATATTATTTAATGTTTAAGGACGGGTCCTTATAACTCTATACCACCCCCTTGGACAGCCCCACTCCCCCTACACCCCCACACCCTCTTCCCCCCTCCCTGTCCTGAGCACACTTCCCCCTCACCCCCTAGACACCCCCTCCTGGACATCCCCCCTCCCCCTACACCCCACACCCCCTAACCCCCTACCCCCTACCCCCCCTCCACCCCACACCCCCTTCAAACTGCCCCCAACCCCCTTCCCCACCCTAGACATCCCCACCCGAACACCCACCCCCCAGAACCCCTAGACAGGACCCCTCCCCTGCACCCCCTTCCCCTACCCCCACCACCCTTAACGCCCCCCTGTGACACCCCCTACCCTCCGGGACACTCCCCTCCTAGACACCCCTCAACCTCCCCTGGACACCCCCACCCAACCCCCCGGACAACCCCTTCCCCTGGATACCCCAACCATACCTCCTAAACACCCCCCTTTACGACACCCCCTCCTAGACATCCCCTAGACACCCCCTCCCCTACACCCCCACACACCCTGCCCTTCCCTGCCCCACTGCCCCCTACCCCCTTCACCCCCACTACCCCCCTACACACTGCCCCCCTGCCCCCTTCACCCCAACATCCCCAAACCTCCACCCCACCTGCACTCACACTACCCACCCCCACCTACACCCCCTCTATATAGTAATCATCATAAGAAAAATATGATAGAAATTACATCAATGAATAGAAAGGTAATATAAAAGTATAAGGGGAAACATAATTTCCATAACATAATGGAAATGGATGCCTGAACCAAGGAACAACTATAAAGGAAATATAAGGGTAGATATTGGCTTAGGTTACCAGGATCTGACCACCAAACATGTTCAACACCACCATGAACTGCTAATCTCCAATAATACCAGGTCCACTAAATTCAAATCCAATATTTTTACCATATATAAAAGATATGAAATGTATAAGAAAATCCCATTTAGGTATGCATTTATACATACCCCATATGACACCCAAATAACTAATAGGTAATCAACAAAATAAAATGGTTGGATCAACCCATAATGTAAGATAGTAATGAAACCCAATTCCAAATCTGTCTAACATATAAAATCCAATGCCTAAATCATAACCATAATCTATCATGAATCCCATCACTAAGACTTAACCAACCCACTCATAAAAAATCCCACATATCTCTTAATGTTTTTTACACCTCATACTAAGACACATCTAAAAGATTTACCCTAAAATGAAACATTTGTCCCTCTCTTCTTCCCTCAAATGTCTCTCTACCCATCCCAAAACTGAAGGACATCATCCTAGGGGAGGAAAAAGGATTGAAAAGTAATGAATATTCTCAAGTGACTAATAAAAACTTCTAATCACACATAAATATGATAATTATACCAAATATAAACTAACCTTTTTAAAATTAAATAAAGGAACTGTCATTCTAAGAATGAACCAACCCTCAAATTAATCTCAAGAGAATGAGCCTTAGAAAAAAATTTCCATGTTATTGAATCACTAGTTCCTATATTTATTTTAATTTACATTATATTAGCATTATTAAATCTATTCTTGTTACACACATGATTCAATATAATATCATCAATGAAAAATTTCATCATATATTCAATAAATAATAGCTAAATTTAGTATAATGAAGAATCCAGTTAAAATTGCATCTTTCCATACACTTCATCATCATTCTAGATTTTAGTTCTTCAATTCCTTTTAAAAAATACTTCCCATTTCCCATAGGATAACACATAATATTGGTAGTATATATATATTCGTCATTTCATTATAATATATTGGTATAAGGATATCATGATTGTAATGAAAAAGTTAATGTAAGAAAACATTATAATAATAAATTCATGATAAAACTAATAATGTGGAATTAAAAAGAGTCATAAACACTCAACATCCACTACCATCGAACCAAAATCACAACACCAAACCCAATATAAGGGGGTTATACATGGAGTATACAAAAGAATTAAAATAATCCCATCCCCCATACCAAAACAAAACTATTAGGCCCCAGAAAATATTATGGTAATATAAATGAATAAATTAAATAGAAACACCTCCCCTCAGAATAAAACATATCCAATGAACTTGAGAGAAGAGTGTGATATTACAATTTTATAAGAAATTTTAGAAGTTCAGTGATGTGGTAAATTATCAAAGGTTAAAGTGGAA
Organism: Viscum album; assembly: GCA_963277665.1. Classification (NCBI taxonomy): domain Eukaryota; kingdom Viridiplantae; phylum Streptophyta; class Magnoliopsida; order Santalales; family Viscaceae; genus Viscum; species Viscum album. The sequence goes on from OY728153.1 coordinate 1,661,883,920, forward strand.
AAAGAATTCATTGATTATAAGGTTTAATTGTAGGTTTCAGGCATAGTGGAAGCGAATTGGTGGGTGTACCCAACATTAATTTTAGCTTAAACAACGATCAAACCGAGATCCTTCATGATACTAAAATGCCAAATCATCAGAATAGAATGAATAAATTAAAATAAAAGAGGGGATTCTCAGAACCATAGACATGATCATCACATGTTGGTTATAATTAATTTAATTAATTGACACGAATTACCTTGATGGAATTCTTTCTTCATTGATGTTTACAATCATGATTCGATGTGATCCATAGTTGCGTCGTAGAATCCAAGTGTAGGATTTCTATAGAAGTGATCCACATGTGCTCCACATATCTCTGGACATTGCTGAAGGGATCTCTGGGTGCTAGTATGGAAGAGCCTTCGCTTGCGATGTCTGTCTTCGACCGCCTTGATCTGGTTGAGGAGGATCTCTCTCTCGTAGCTTGAGTATGTTATTAAAAAAATGATTCTCTCTTGGATTGAGAGATTTCTCTAGATCCATTGTGCACAACCACAAAAAATGGATATGCTAATGAGAAACATATAATTGGGATTTTTAATTACATAGAATAATAAAATTAATTAATTACCTGAAAGAATTTATTCATTTCATTTAATTCTTAGTAACAACCCATGCCTAATAATAACAGTTGACTTTTATTTTTACCTGACATGTGCCTAACGAATTACACCTAATATTATTTAATTAAATAAATAATATTATTTCTCACAAATTCCTAGAAAAAAATACATGGCGTGTACTTTTGTTTTTCCATTTTTCTTTATTTTCACCACCACATTTATTAGACCTTGAATAATGGCTATTTATTTATAAAATAAATATCACTGCATTACTCACTAATAAATATATTATTTTGCCCAAAATATATTATCTCGAATAACTAGTCTCGAAATAAATGAAATCAGGCATCCTTAAATAATTATTAAACCACTACCGAGAATAATCTTTATTCAACTTGTTAAATTAATATTTAACTGAGATACTTGGACACACTTAGTGTGTGACCCTCTAGGCCTCTTTCTTAGTGGCATTAAGTGGAGCCTACCTAAAGTCCAAGGCTAGCATTTGGAAACACACCAAGGCACCAATAGGAAAAGAAGTTAACGCCACAATGACGTGTCACCTCCTACAAATGCTTATCGTGTAATATAATCCCTTTGTCTCGATATCTTGAATCAAAAGGGTTGCATGCTAGTGACATCAACCCATGTGCTCTATTATTCTTTCTTTGAATTTATGGAATTGAACTTTCCCATTCTTCACCATGGAGAGGGATTTATTTAGGCTATATCAATTCCATCAAAGGGCATGAGATATCTACTTCTGTTATGGAACAGAAGGGACAAATCCTTTCTTGCATTAGCTAGTAATGTAGTGTCACTTGTGACAGACCCAACATATCCTACCTCACTATGAACAATGTGTCATCACAGTTTCCATCAATACATCTAAGTGCATGAGTTGTAATACCCATTAATAATAATCTTATAGTCTAAGGACCAATACACACATCTGCAGATAGGAACATCGAATGACACTATGAAATATGGATTTCCTTCTCGCGGGTCTCATTATTATAATATCCTCCAAGATATTACCCTGGGTGCACACCATGAGAAGGTGTATCCAAGTTTTATGAGTCCTCACCCCTAATGTCTTGTATTATTTGTGTCCCTAAAATAACATCATCCAGCCATAGAACATATATTCAAGAATAGTGTTATGGGACTTTCAGGTTCTCATCATAACAGGGATCCTCTATGAAACTTTAATGTAACAGCTATCCTTAGGACATTATTACATGAATTTTCACATAGAAGAACAATCAATATGTGATAAGGTATTTATTAAAAAATAATGTACAAAGTAGTTAGTTCTAGGCCATCAACTCTAACAGACTCCCACTTGGACAAGAGCCAACTGCTAACAACTGTTAACCCGCTAGCTCTCACATGATATTCATGATTCTACTAAGATAGGCCTTTAGTCATGGGGTCCTCCACATTATCTTTTGTGGACACTCTGCTCACTGCAACTTCACCCCTTTAATATAAATCCCTTAATAGGTTATACTTCCATAGTATGTGATTTTTCCATTTATGTGACCTTGGTTCTTTTGAAAGAGCCACCGTTGGAGTATTATCACAATATAATGTGATAAGATCTTAACTTCTAGGAACCACATCAAGATCCTAGACAAAATTATGAATCCATATGGATTCTTTGGCTTCATCATAAGCTTCTATATATTCAGACTCTGTTGTAGAATCGGCGAAAACTAGTTGCTTTGAAGTCTTCCAGCTCACAACTCCTCCATTGAGATAGAAAACATATCCAGATTGCAACTTCAGATCGTTATGATCTATTTGAAAGCCAACATCAGCATTCCCTCTGATGACAATCTCCTCACCTCCTCCATACACCGGGAACTTATCCTTAGTTCTTCTCAGATACTTAAGGATAGTCTTTACAGCAGTCCAATTCTATTCTCGTGGATCTTCTTGATATCTGACTACCATGCTCAGTGCATAGGCAACATTAATAATGATACATAACATGGAATAAATGATGGATCCTATATCCAAAGCGCATTAGATCTTACTCATTCTATCTTTCTCTTGTTGTGTCTGAGGACACATTTTCTTAGAAATATGTAGGACATGTGACACTGAAGCCAATCCCCCGTTGGATTGTTATATACAAAATCACTTTATTATCTGGTCAATATATGTACCCTAACTTAGTCCAAGTAGTCTCTTGGATCTATCATGAATGATCTTGATCCCTAAAATATAGGGTGCTTCACCCAAGTCCTTCATAGAGAAACACTTGTTCAACCAATCCTTAAATGACAGTAATACTGGTACATTGTTTCCAATAAGAAATATTTCATTGACATATACTACTAGGATAATGACTGCATTCCCATTAAACCACTTATAAGCACCTGGCTCACATTCATTCTTAATGAAACCAAATTCTTTTATGGCTTTATCAATTCAAATATTCCATGATTTGGATGCTTGATTTAATCCATAAATGGATTTCTGTAACTTAAAAACCCGTTTAGCTTCACTTGGTGTCACAAAAACTTCTGGTTGTGTCATATAGACATCTTCCTTAAGATTCCTTTTAAGGAATGCTGTTTTGACATCCATTTTCCAAATATCGTAGTCATGGTAAGATGCTATGGAATTTATAATTCTTATGGATTTAAACATGGGAACTGGTGAGAAGTTTTCATCATAGTCAATTCCTTGACACTGTCAGAATCCTTTAGCCACTATCCTTGCTTTATAGGTTCTAAGTTGACCTTCCATGTCCAATTTTCTCTTGAATACCCATTTGCATCCAACAGGATTTACATCAATTGACTCATCGACCAGAACCCATACCTGGTTCTGATACAAGGAATCTATCTCAAAATTCATAGCTTCTAGCCATCTTGAAGCTTCTAAGCTTTCTACAGCTTCCTTATAGGAGATAGGATCATCATTTTCCAAAAATAATGATTCACCATTCTCGGTGACTAGGAAACTAAATCTCTCTAGTTCTCTTACCTCTCTTGAGATCCTACGCAGTACTTGTGTTTCTTGAACCTCTTCCATGGGGACCTGTGGAACTTGTTCCTATACCAACTCCTGTGTATCTTGAGCTTCAACTTCATCAAAGTCAATCTTTCTCCCACTATCATTTTTGAGGGTGTGCTTCCTCTCAAGAAATACTGCTTGTCTGGCGACAATCACTTTATTTTATGAAGGGTTATATAGGTAATATCCTTTCGTTTCCTTGGGATATCCTATATAGATACACTTCGTGCCACAGGGTTCTAGTTTGTTTCCTGAGAAGGCCTTAAAAAATTCCATTCATCCCCATGATTGTGTGTGTGACAAAATGGATTTCTTTCTATTCTATAACTTGGATGGAATTCCATTTTTCACCTTAGTTGGAACTTGGTTTAATGTGTATGCTGCAGTCTGTAATGCATATCCCCAAAAGAATAATGGAATATCTTCATGACTCATCATCAACCTCACCATGTCCAACTAGGTGTGGTTCCTCCTTTCACAAACACCATTCCACTATGTTATATAAGGAAGCGTGAGCTGATATAGAATCCTAGAATCCTATAGAATATTGATGAACACTTGGTTCAGATATTCTCCACCTAGATCTGATCAAAGCTTCTTTATCTTCTTACTAAGATGATTTTCTACTTCATTCTTGAATTTATTAAATTTATCTAAGGATTCTGACTTATACCTCATTAAGTATACATATCCATATCTACTCAAATCATCAGTAAAATTAATTAAGTAAGAATATCCACCTCTAGCTTCTACTAGAAAAAGTCCACATAAATATCTATGTACACCAATCCTAGAAGCTCCATGGCCCTCTCACCCTGTCCACCAAAAGGAAGCATGGTCATTTTACCTTGTAAACAAGCATGACATCTATCATGTGGTTTTTTCTTAGTAGAGTCTAAATATCCATCTTTACAGAGTTTTGTCAAGCGCTTATTGTTTACATGACTGAGATGGTGATTCCACAACTGGGTGATGTATGGGTCATGTGAGTTTGTTTATTTATCGATTTCCAACACTTGGTTTCCATAATTTAATACATACAAACCATTATTTAAATGCACCATACCATAACATACATTGTTCTTATAAAAGTAGAAACCCTTGTTTCTAAACATGAAAATAAATCCATCCATATCCAAACATGATACATAAATTATGTTTTTGGTAACACTAAGCACATAATAATAGTTATGTAAAAACAAAATCATCCTAGTTAGCAATGAGATGTGGTAATCTCCAATGGCCAACGTAGCCATCCTCGTGCCATTTACATCTCAAAGATCCACCTATCCTTTGGAAATATTTCTAAATCTACTTGGTTCCTACATTTGAATATATATGTGAGACCCACAAACTGTATCGAATACCAAATGTGTAGAAATGGAAAGATTACACTCGATAATGAACACACCTTTAGCGTCCCCATGCTTCTGGGTGCAATTCCTCTTCCAGTGGCCTGGATTGACACATGAAAAACATACCACCTCCCATTCCTTTCCTTGCATCTGGATCTTTCCCTTCTTGGAGGGATGATTCTTGGGGGCTTTAGACCATTTATAAGTCCTTGGACCCTTTTCCATGTCTTTTCTTTTCTTATTCACCATAAGGACTATGGGTTTGTCATACCCCATGTCCTTATCTACTTGGAGAATTAATGTCATAAGTTATGATAGAATCTTCTCATTATTTCTCATGTTATAGTTGACAATAAATCTAGAGAAGGTCTTGGGAAGTGATGATATGATGAGATCTGTACGCAACTCATCCGGGAACTTAATCCCTAAGATGTCGAGGCGTTCAATGTAGCCAATAATCTTGAATACATGAGGCCTAGTTGGTGCAGACTCTCCAAGATTAGTTGTAAACAAAGTGTTGTAGATATCATATCTCTCCTGTATCTCCTTCTCTTGGTTGAGATTCTTAAGGTGAGACATCATGATATACGCGTCCACGTTTTCATGTTGCTTCAAGAGATCATTAGACATGACCAATAGCATGAAACATTGGACATATTTGGAATCATCCATATGTTTTATATAGAGAGATAGTTCCTCATCATTGTCCTTTTTCCTAAGTTCAACTAAAATAGGCTCTTTCAACACATACAATTTTCTCTCGCGGCGTAGGATGATGCGTAAACTCCTCTGCCACTCTTGGAAATTGGTTCCGGCGAGAAGGTTTTCCTTCTCGAGTATAGTTCACAGTGTTATGTTTAAATTTATTTTTCTTTTCGTTTCTAAAATTTAATATGATAAAAGGTTTAGTACTTTATTATGATAAAAATGAGACAAATAATTAAATTAATACTTATTAGTCTCCCACTATTTTATCAAAATACAATATTCCTCACCATTGACTTCAGAATATTCTATTGTCTAAATATTATAGTGGCAAAGATCCATATTTCCCTTTGTATTACCCCAACTAGGGTTGTTTAAGAAACTTGAAGGGTTTTATTTAGGCATTCCAAATGCCAACTGCATTAACTTGTAGCTCCTTGATCTTCTGAGTGGACTCCCCAATCCTGAAATCCTTTTATTTTGGATTTCCTCAACCTTTTCCTCTTGGTCACACCAAGTCCTTCTATAGTAGTCAAACCATGATGAAAACAAAGTAAATTCAACACAAAACCTTTAATTAGAATTCCATGATAATTGAAAGCACCCCAACTGGGGTTGGTCAAGCACTTTGAACTATGGTTCGATTCTAACCAAGATTATGGAAGGCTATACTGACTTGATATTTTCTTTGAGGGATTTTATCCTCATACATAAATTTCCATTTTGTTATCTTTGATTACATTTTTTTAATATTAAGTGGGATATAATTAAGTGATTAACTATGTCTAAGATAATATTTTATGCATAAGACAGTCTTATTTTAGCTCCATCTTGTATGCTTGTTTAATTTATTAATTGTGTGATTGTGACAACACACCAAAAATAAATAAACCATGCAACTGATAGAAATAAAATAAATGGTATGATCATGAGATTGTTCTATTGGTTAGTTTTTCTAGCGTTTGATAAACTAACCCAAGACCTAGGGTAGAAACACCTTGAACCTTTTGGGTTCTTGTTTACAGCTTTCCACCTATCCACCTTTGTATCACCTTGGATTGGTTTCACCTTGGATCCCAACTTGAGATGCCTCCACTAGCTTGGGAGCTACATCCATTACATATGCTTTTATCTCAAATGTAGGTGAGGTGTAAAATGGGTTTTTACATAAAATAAACCTTGGTCATATAGGCCCTACATATTAATGAGGAGAAGGCTCACAGGCCAACAAATTTAATTTAAATAAATAAATTAAAAAAAACCATTCACATACAAAGGTCTTGGTCTATCTCATGATCATCCATGCATGCAACGATATTTATGCATAAATAAAACTATCATTCAATTATTTAATCATTCTTGTTTAAGATAAATCATGATTGAATTAATTAATTATCTTTAATTAATCAATCCTTTTATCTTAAACCCTTTTTCTGAATTTCTTTGAGATTCTCATCCATTATAATTTTTAAAATATAAATTCATTTAATTTTTTGTATGAAACTTGTACCCTAGAGGCATCCTGGTGAATTCCCGTTCATAACTACCCAATGAGTATAAATTAACATTACAAAGATATTAAATTAAACACACATATATAAAAAAACTATCGCATGTTGTGCCTCACCTTTACACCTGCACTATGGTACACGCCTCAAGGGTTTGTATAATATAATAATAAATTTTAATAAATTTTCAGAATTTGGATGAGTACACAATTTGTAGTTCTAGATATATGATGTGTACTTTTGATCACCATCCATCTAAAGTACACTCCTGAGGACATGGTGTGTAGATGTACTTCAGAAATATTTCGGAGTACATGACATGTTCAGTGGGACACACACCGTGTAGTATCCGCGTTACACAGTTTCTAATCGGGCATGCTGTGTACGAGGTACATGGTCCAGACCTAACCCGAAGGGACTACACACTGTGTTCAGTGGACCACACAGTGTGTAATCTAAAAACCATGTTCCACCTATTCCTAGTCAACACACGATATCATTTAATACTTATAAATACTCCAACACACGGTCTGATTTGCCAGACCAGTCCAATGGATTGAACCTAGACTACATGGCATGTATTTCCGAATACACACCATGTATTCTGGTGTTGTACGGCCAGGAATGCTTGGCACCTCCAGATGAGAACTTCTATTTTATTTTAATCATAATTAAAAGAAAAATTCCTTTTGTAAGGTGAAAGAGACACAATAGAGGAGGAACAAATATTAAGATTCAGATTTAAATAATGATTAACTTTAATTGAAACAACTAAATTATTAAATTCACAAATCACCAAAAATAAATAAATAATTATAATCAATGATATGACCCACTTTGATACCACTTGTAGGTTCCGGGTGCAGTGAAAGCGTGTTGGTGGGTGTACCCAACTTGAATTTTAGCGTTAATAATGATCAATCCGAGATTCTTCATGATAATAAAATGCTGGATGTTCAAAATAGAATGAAGAATGAAAAAGAAAAGAGGGGAGTCCTGGAACCATAGATAGGATCATAATATATTGGTTATAATTAATTTAATTAATTGACAAGAATTACGTTGATGAAATTAATTATTATTTTTTGTGTCTGATCATGATCCGAAGTGATCTATCATTGCATCATAGAATCCAAGTGTAGGATTCCTCTAGCGGTGATCCACACATTCTCCACGTATCTATGGATGTCACCGAAGAGATATCCAGGTGCTAGCGTGGAAGAGACTTCATTTGCGATATCCGCCTTCGATCACCTTGATCCGGTGGTGGAGGATCTCTCTCTCGTATCTTGAGAGCATTCTTGGAAAAAAGGATTCTATCTTATCTTGAGAGGTTTCTTTAGATCCATTGTTCCCAACCACTAAAAAATGTCTAGGCTAATGAGAACTATATAATTGGGATTTTTAATTACATAGAATAATAAAATGAATTAATTACCCTAAAGTATTTAATCATTTCATTTAATTCTTAGTAATACCTCATGTCTAATAATAACAGTTGACTATTATTATTACCTGACATGTGCCCAGTGAATTACACCTAATATTTTTTAATTAAATAAATAATATTATTTCTTATAAATTCCTAGAAAAAAATACACGGCGTGTACTTTTGTTTTTCTATTTTTCCTTATTTCCTCAACCACATTTATTAGACCTTGAATAATGGCTATTTATTTCTAAAATAAATATCACTGCATTACTCGCTAATAAATATATTATTTCTCCCATAATTTATTCTCTCGAATAATTAGTGTCGAAATAAATGCAATAATACATCCTTAAATAACTATTAAACTACAATCGGGAATAATATTTATTCAACTTGTTAAACTAATATTTAACTGAGATACTTGGAAAAACTTAGTGTGTGACCCTCTAGGCCTCCTTCTTAGTGGCATTAGGTGGAGCCTTCCTAAAGTCCAAGGTTAGAATCTAACAAAATTCCAAGGAACCCATAGAGAAAGAAGATAACACCGAAATGACGTGTCACCTCCTATGAATGCTTGCTGTGTAATATAATCCATTTGTCTCAATATCTCCAATCAAGCGGGTTTCATGCTAGTTCCATCAACCCATTTACTTGATTATTCTTTCTTTGACTTTCTGAAATTAAACTTAACCATTCCTCACCATGGTCATGGATTTAATTAGGCTATATCAATTCCATCAAAGGGTCTGAGATATCTACTTCTGTTATGTAACATAAGGGAAAAAACCTTTCTCACATTATCTATTAATGCCGTATCACTTGTGATGCACCCAACGTATCCTACCTCACTGTGAACAGTGTGTAGTCACAGTTTTTGTCAATACATCTAAGTGTGTGATTTTTCATACCTATTAATAATAATCTTAAATTCTAAGGACCAATACACACGTCCGCAGATAGGAACATCCAATGACACTATAAAATGTGGATTTCCAACTGACGAGTCTTGTTCTCATAATATCCTCCTGAATTTTACCAAGGGCGTACACCATGGGAAGGTGCCTCAATGTTTTATGAGTCCTCACCCCTAATGGCCTTTATTATTATTTTTAGATAAAGATGAGGTAAAATACGTGATATAATTTTTTTCTAAAAACCTGAACAGGGGAAGATGAAAATTCAAAGGCAAGATTCTAGTTGACTATTTCTGATGTCTCAGGGTAGGCCACCTCATTGCTAAGTGTTTCAAAAACGATCAAGATGATCATGATGCAGTGTTAATGAATATTTTTTTTATTAAAAGTGATTAAACTAAGAGATAACTGAAATGAAAATTCATCAAGAATAAAAATATTTCTTCTCATGAATATGGAAGTTTCGATGAGTCTAAAGTAGAAGAAGTGGATAATTTTAGGTACCATGGTTAAGATTAATTAGTGAATGTTACTGATAGAACATTAATTAAAAATAGTGATATTAATAATAATGATTTATTGGGGTGAGTTGATCTGAAAGTGTTGTTTGACGTATCCCTTCAATAACATCACAAATAGAGGGATAAAACCATGAAAAAAACTGTATTGTTTCCTAATCCAAATCTCTATATACAACAATACGAAGTTGAGAAATCATAAATGATAGCATATATTGAAAAATTGGAAATTGGAATTTTTGTTTACTTATAAAATGAGTGGATCTCAAGTTCAATGTGGAAGAATGAGTGTGAATCAATGATGGTTTGGCCAATACTATAAAATAATAGGTTTGGAGGGATTAAGAACATGATGTAGAAGTTAGGGTTTTGTGGTGTAAGTGTAAATAATGATAATGACTCTTTACACCAGACATAAAATTAGGTTACTCAAAGAAACAAGTTCTAGTTGGAGAAAAATATATCCCATGTGTTTTTGCTAATGTGAGTATTTCCTTTCCAAAGGGTTTTCACCATAAAAACAAATGTAAATATAATATATAATGTGATAAAATGGAGTATAAAAACACACCTCATGACAAAACATGGGCCTAAAATATATCGAGGAAATTAAAATTGGGATAATCTTAATAGCCTAAATATAAATCTATCAGAAGTGGGAGAATAACACAAAATATTAGGTGTTTTTATTGTAAAAAATCTAGCCAATCAAATATGATTTCTACATGGAAAATGAATTTTTTGAGAGAAAGATAACCAAAAAGTAGGAAATAGTTTTTCCATCATAATATTATTATTTTAACATTTATTGTATTTGGTGTGATGCATATAGACACAAGGATTCCTACTATGACACTAGGGTACACCGAGAGGTGACTTCTAAGAACCATAAATGGGGATATCAGTATCCTAAAACATCTTGAAACACATATTTTTTTTAGTTTTTCATGATGAGAGGGATTCTTCTGAACAAAAAGATCCTCATAAGTATTAAACATCAGAAGAACTTCATAAATGGTCATATAAGAATATGAAATAGTATCAGAAAAAATGTATCTAATTTTTCTTTGAATGATATATACATTCCCATTTTTTGGTTTTTGGATAGAAGATGTACTTCACACAACACCTGAAATAAAAATATTATTAAAATTATCAAATATAGTAAAGGTGGATTGGTTATGTTTTCCAGTGATGAATAAATCATGATTATTTGGTCTGAAAAGGCCAAATTTAGTGGAGCAAATCTTTATAATACAAGAGTGCGATTGAAATCATGATCATTTAGCCTATAGATATCTTTTTTCACAACAAGAGTGTGATTGAAATCATAAATAAGACCATAAAATACCATGGAGGGTGGAGTTGATTGGAAGAGTTGGGGGGGAGGGAACCATGGTGATAGAGGTCATAAGGGAGAATGTTGCCATAGTGAGAGAGGTATTTGGGGAGGAGGGCGCCACTGTGAGAGTGGTCGTCGGGGAGGAGGGCGCTGCTGTGAGAGAAGCATCGGGGAGGAGGGCACCATGGTGACAGGGGTCATCGAGGATGAGGGATCCATGGTGAGAGAGGTCAACAGGGAGGAGGGAACCACTGTGAGAGAGGTCATCGGGGAGGAGGGAACTGCTGTTAGAGAGGTCTTCAAGGAGGAGGAGAGGTCATCGGGGAGGAGGGATGCGTGGTGATAGGGATGTGGGTTGGGGGAGGAGGAGGAGCCCGATATAGATAGGGAAAAAATTACAACCGCATATACCCATGGAGTTTTAATTAAACCATGGAAATAAAAAATATATATCCACATACCTATAAAAATATGGCTATAGGTCTGTGGCTATAGCCTAAATTTCTAGTAGTGTAAATCAATAGGATTTACCCGATTTGAGGTAATGTTTTCTCTCAAGCTTCTTTCATTTATTTTCCTTATCCAACACCTAAACTCTTTTTATTCTATTCATTTATAAAAAAAATAGTATCTTAAATATAATAAGATGTTTTTATGATAATTATTCAAACTACACTTACACACACCTCCATCTAATGGATATGAATATGTTATTTCTCTGTACAGTGAACTACTGCCTCACGAAACGATGATTGTTCTATTTTCCCCTAACACCTCTCATGGTGGCCATTATGATTGCACTGTATTTATAAATGATATATTTTATATTTATATTTTCTCCAAGATTCTTTATTTTTTATTTACATTATACCCATATGATTTTCATGATGTGTAAATAATATAATCCCAATTGAGGAAATACGGACTACGACCCCCTCAAATTGGTATGACTCGTTCATTTCATACATGGAATGTATAAAGTATGGAATTAATGAATTTATGTAATATATATATAATATTCTATGATACTTTAATTATAATATATCTATGTATCATTATGTTTTCATTTCTTTAATATGAAAAATAAATGAAAGTAGCATCCATGCGTACGTACGGCTTACCGTCTCCATGAACAGTGCATTACATTTCTTTTATCCAAATGTTATGGTATATTATAAGATACATATATACTGGATATATATTATATTTATATAATTAATACTATTCTGGATATAATTTACTTTTGACTACATGGACAATTTGTAATTATAACAAGATCATTTTGGACTTAAATACCCAATATCGACAAAATGACTGATATTATCTTAAATAATTATGTAATTTTTATAACAAGTTAATAAGTGATATAAAAGGAATTATAAACTTTAAAAAGGTTCTTAATCATGTAGAAATTAACTTATGTTTATTATTCAGGAATAACAAATAACATACGTGATGAATCAAACTCAAGGTAAAAGAACCTTTCACCCTCGTCTTTTAGTCAAAGACTTCTTTTATGATATGTATTTTAATTTAAATTTTGAAATTCTGGGAAAGGTTCTCCTATATCCTTATTACTATCCATTTTATGTCCAAATTATTATATACCCTTATCGCTCTCATTAACTCATTTTTTTAATTTTTAAGTGGCGTCGTTAGGCTACCGAATTTTTGTAAGGGAACTTCTTAACCCAATTTCTATTCTTTGGGTTAAACTTCTACTTTTGATTATGTCATACTATGATTATGTTAGCAATAAATTTTGATACCCTATCATGTATTTATACTTTATTTATGTTCACTTATATTGAATACACATAATCGATCTATTTTATTTATAAAATGATCTTTGTAAGGGAGTTCATCTCAATCTACTTTCATGGAGATATATATAGATGTTTTTCCCCTTTATTAACCTATAAGGTGTATCTAAAACCATTTTGAAATGTTAAATCATGATTTTTTATGTTATAATTATATTTAATATATTATTTCATTTTATTACATAATTATTTCTATTCATGTTTTTCTCAAGTTTCAAGGGACTCATTAGCTAAAACATCATTTTAAATGTTTTATATATTTATTCTTCTAAAACATTCTATTTCATGTTCATGTTTTTAAAAATGGGTTATATGAATTTATTTATATGAAAATAAACATTTTAAAATGTTAAAATGTTCAAAGTAGTATGGGAAATTTTGATTAAAATGTATTTTTATTAAATGTTTTAAATAGTTTTTGAACTGGATTGAATATTTAAATATCATGAAATGATTTTTGTGATTGAAAATGAAATGCTATTAGTGAAATGTTGATATTTCTAATATTTCATGTGTTATAATTATATAATGGTACTTTTACATTTGACGGGTGGTTATGTGATAAACCAATGATGAGTGGTTACGTGATAAACCTATGACGAGTGGTTATGTGATAAACCAAATGATGGGTGGTTCCGTGATAAACTAAGTACAGGAGGTTACATTATAACATCCAATGCATTGGGTATGTAAGTTATCTGTATGGCTATTCCATTTTGTGATATGTGTGGAAGTTGACCATATGGTTATTCCATTTAAGTATTTTTATGTCTTAAGTAACCTTATATGCTATATGTTGCTTTATATGGGCTATATTGTAATCTTTTGGTTACAAAAGGGTAAACAATAATCTTATATTCAGTGAAGAATTTTTGTTACTTCTTTATGGTGAAAAGTATTAATTTATGATAAAGTATTCATGGTTTACATGTTTTTTTGAAAAACTAATAGTTTTCCTTCATTATGTATCCCTTACTGAGATTTTTATGCTTATCCCAAGTTTTGAAATGTTTTTTATAGGACATAATGAAGAATAGAGTCAAGGATGAGATCAAAGAAAAGTTATGATGTTAAAACATGAAACTATGCCATGTTTTGTTTTAAAGAGTTTTTGTTTTATGAAAAAAATGGATAGTGAGTAGAATTTTATACTTGTAATATTAAATATGTTATGTATATTTTATGACCTAATTATCTAAGGCTCTAAACTTGAAAAGATCCTCAATGTGAAATAATGTCAGATTATTGACTTATCTCAAGATTAAGTAATGTTTAAGGCTGGAGACTTATAGTTGGTATTATAGGTTGGTTTAGATAACATTAGAGGGTAGGGTGATATTTAAGCATAAGTGGAAATTTTTTTATAACCACAATGGTTAGCATATTAGAAAGAGTCATATTTATTTTAGATAAATTGAAATAGTTTAAGATAACATGAATAAGTATATCTTAGTGATTACCCTCCTCATAAGATAGTATATAATGATTTTCAGAAATAATCACACTGGCATTTTTGGTTTTAATAAATGGATGGATCTAGTAGGCACCAAAGTAACAATGGATATGAAGGAAACTATGGTGGTTTTATGAATGAGAAACTGAATAAAATGGGAGATGAAATGATAACTCTTGTGGTTATTCTTAACCAACTATATGAAGTCAGGATTGACCCCTTGAACCTTGGTGATTTTTTCTAAGGAATCATATATGTGAGAAATTAATACCTTTGGGAGTTCAGGTAATAATCTTAAAGGTATGTATATTAAAAAACCTATGTGTCAAGGATGTGGAAAGAAACACCTTGGAAAATTATTAAAAGTGAAAGGAAGATTTTATAGAGGTGGTAACAAAGGTCATAAATCAATAACCTTCCATGGAAAGAGGAAACATCCAATTGAATCAAGGAAATAGAAAGAATTTCTTTATGATGGATCAATTTAATGTTTTAAATGTGGTGTACATGGTCATTAAACAAATAGATTCCGTATGAAGAAGGTTCAATAATAGGATAAACAAGACCACACAAATATATGTTTACCAATACCTAATGCCATTCTAATTGAAGATGAAGAAACTAAAAATGACCAATGAAAGGTCTGGATTTTTTCTTAGCTCATGTTTTAACATTATTGATATATTAAGACATTATGCATGATTTTGTTTGTAGAAAATAAGTATTATAGAATAAGTTGAAAAACAATTGTTAAAGGATCATGAATGATGTTCGATGATTAATATGTCTACATTTTAAGAATTGAAGATTTATGTTGTATCAATAGATGATGGTATGCTTAAATGTATTAATGATATTATTACTTTGGAAGAATTTTTCTAGTATGTGTAACCCTGAATTTTGATATGTGAAAAAGTTATTCAAGGAAGAATTATATTTTTGTGTGTGGACATATTGGATAACCTTAGGGGCTCATGTGATATTTTGTTTTTGAGGCAATTATGGGTTATTAGTTTTTGTGATGAAAAATGTGAGGTATAAAAGAACCTTTGTGGTTAAAACATGTTATGGATATTTTTAGGGATTTTATCTCATTTTATTAGTGTTATTATAATTATACAGTTTTTGAAAAAGGACAACATGCAAACTGTGTGACAACCTGTCATGTCTGACAAAACTGTGGGAATCGAACCCATAACCAAAGTGTGACTGAGATTTATCGCCTACCATTGTACTACGTGAAGTCCTTGGTTAGTATGAATTATTCGTTTTAGTTAAATAATTTTATGGATCAAGAATAAGTTGATTTTGGTAACTTATGTTTTATCAAATGGATATCCTTAGTATAAGAAAATTAATTGGTGATTAATAGATAAAGGTTATTTTGGAAGAGGTTTTCTCTTTTGGGAAAATATATGCCTAAGGAAAATAGAATACTATAGGATTTCAATTGACAAGTAATGGTTGAATATTATTTTATAAGAATATATATTTTTCATTTTGGACTTAAATATAATTGGGTTATTTATGGAAATGATTAACCTATCATAGAGAATATGTGATTAGGTTCATTACTTTTATATATGATGCTTTAAGAGTATTAGATGTTATTTGGAGATAACTGTAAATATTTACCATGGAAGACTACGTGATCAAATCCTTATGAATTTTGGGTTTTAACTTTAGTTTGGATTATATTGAATAATTTTAAAGACAACTATGTATTGAATGAGATTTGTTGACCTTTGGGTACTGTTTGTTGAATTTTGGAAATTAATAGTAGTATTTCCTTTTTTAAAGGATTATCCTTTTTGGGGATTATCTGATCTCGCACTAACAATTTTTGTTTTGGTTAACATATAAAGACTTGGGAAATATATAGTTTATATTTTGTGGATTATGTGATTCTCTATATGTTTATTCTAATGCTTCAGGTGTGACCATGTCATCATGAATACTCATTGTTTGAAGGAAAGATGGGTTTATGGTAGAAATTTATTAAAGGATGAAACTCTAATTAAAAGTTAAGTATATTTCCTTATTTTTAAGTAAACATCATAAATTAATTCCTCAAATTTATGAAAATGAACTTAAAAAAAAATGTTTTCCAATTACTTTTCTTATTGTGAAATCAAAGACCGTTTAACCTATCACAATTTTGTGGTTTTCTGGTGGATAACTTTCTCATGATCACGTTTTCTATCACATTCCATCAGAACTTCATGGTTAGTTTTCTCTTACATATCCATGTTTTACTACATGGAATCCTAGTACGTGTTATCTCGAGTGACCTTTGTACATCTCTTTATTTCTTTTAATGTGATATTTTTATTGACTCTTTTTCTAAAGTGGGGCTTTCAATGAAGTTTCCCAGCACAATTTTAAAATTTCAAGGATGTAATTTCCAACAGGGGGAAGGATGTAACAACCCAAGTATTTATAGAATATTACTTTTTGATTTATATTAAATACTTATGAATAAGATATTAATTTTCCATTAAAGGGGATTATTTTTTCTGATAGTGTACTTGACATGTAGCAAGGGGTTTTTCTGAAATCTTACGTTGTAGACAACATTGAGTTATACAGAAATATAATAAAATAATAATATTATTATTTTCAATAGTATTTAAAACCTAGTTGTTGGAATAATGGGAATGAATAGTATCAACCAAATTTTGAAATTGGGTTTACACATTTTTATATAATTATTCATTGGTTACCAAATTTATTAGAAATGGAAATAAAAACCAATTGAATAAAAAGGATGTATTTTTAGGAAAACCTATAATTGTATTTTCATATCACCATTTTTGGATTTTTATTTAATGAAAAATATATTATATATATTCAATGTAATGTTTTAATTTTAACTTATATGCTTTCTATATATTATATAAGAACAAATTCAATTTTTCAGATAAAAGATATATATTTCTAAAAATATATTTTTACCGCCTTTTGAAAGAGAACCCTTTTTAAATCTAGTTTTTGTTACTTTTATATATTATATTTGAAAAAATAAACTTCTTTTATATAAGAGGAACATGAAAATTTACTTTGGAATAAATTTTGGTATTTTTCTGATAAAGTTCATTTTTTTAATGAATAGTGAATAAATACTGCATTTTAATTCAAAACTGTCTTGTTATATAAGTTATTTATATAGTTAAATTGTACTTTTAACTAGTATTAAAGTATAATTGGATTATATTTTTATAATTTAAATCAATTATGTTCATTATATGTAATTTCAACTTTAAATTGTACATAAACACATGTCAATATTTTGATAGTTATTACTTATTAAAAAACCGCTTTTTGGTTTTGAAAACGGGAATTAATTTTAAATTAGTTACTGCAAATTATATGCTTTGAATTTGGAGAAATGGATTCCAGATTTGAAATCATGTGGTCTAAATTGTGTAAATATATATATATATATATTTTTAGACATTATGAATAGTAACTTCAGTAACTATTTTATTTACCATGGTTAAAGGGTAAATATGGAAAATAATGGTAAAAAATAATATTATAATATTATTAAACTACCCTAACACATGTCCTAACCATATTGGATGAGATATGTATGACCATGGAAATACTCAGGTCAATTTTAGGACCTGAGGGATCCACTAGTGTCTGAAAAAGACATTTAATTACTTGTAATTTAAAGTTAAGGAAAATATAACCAAAACATGTATCTTTTACTAAAAAAATATTTATGTGGGGATATAAAATTGATAGATTCGACTATAAAAAATAATTAGAAATATAAAACTATTTCCTATATCATGGTATTTTATTTATAATTTTTAGACATCAAATAAATAAACATATTTATTACACAATGATGATGTATTGATTACCATATTAATGAATGATTTAAATAAATGAGATTATAAAAATTAAAATAAATTTATTTTTTAACTTTTTATTCCATAAACTAATTCTAGGCATGCATATTACTTGTTATATTTGAATTAATGATGTTTTTTTATAAAGAATCAATTTGTTATAAATTTTTAAAAAGTCATGATATGAATAGTATAAAAATTGACATAAATGAGTTTTTAAAACAAATACAATTTTATTAAATGATATAATAGTCCTAAAAATATAATATTCCAAAACATGACTTAGATAATGTTTTAAGTTTCATTAATTAACCACTTTATGTTTGATTTGAATTTTATGGTAACTATATTAACCATATTGTATGAATATACAAGAAGACATGGTAAACGTTAAATTAGTTAACTAAGGGTTAATGCTAAATGATAAGGTTAAATCAGAAACCAAAACTTGTATAAAACCTATTGGTTGAGAGGATTTAAAAATATCCACATCTTATCTTCAAATTAAATGAGTTTTGGACCTTTCTGAAAATTGAAATTTAGTTTATAATAAAATAATCTTTCAAGACATTCTTAAAGTATCCATCCTCCCTCTTTTAAAGGACCACCACATCTAACCCCTTACTGACACCTCTCAAGCCCCTTGTATCGTCCAAAATCTTCTCTAATAAGCTCCCAAAATACATCTATTACTTATATAAGCCTTACCTTAGGTAGAAGGTAATTTATGAAAGCCTTTTATCTTAAATCAAAAAGAGTTACCTGATTTGAGGTAATATCTTCTCTCAAGCTTATTTCATTTATTTTCCTTCTCCAACCCCCTAAACTCTCTTTATTACATTATTTTATAAAAAAACAATATATTAAATATACTATAATGTTTTTATGATAAGAAATTGAACTAAACGTACAGACACCTCCATATAATGGATACAATCATACTATTTCTGTGTACGGCGAACTGCTGCCTCACGAAACAATGATTGTTCGATTTTCCCCTACCACATCTCATGGTGGCCATTATGATGGCACTATATTTATATATGATATATATTATATTTATATTTTTTCTATGATTATGTAATTTTTATTTACAATACACCTTTATGATATACATGATGTGTAAATACAATAATTTTATTTGAGGAAATACAGACTACCGCCCACTCAAAGTGATATGACTCATTCATGCCATACATGGAATGTATAAATGATGAAGTTAATGAACATATGTAAAATATATATCATATGATATTATACTGTAATTATAATATATATATATATATATGTATCATTATGTTTTCATTTCATTAATATGAAAAATAAATGAAAGTAGTGTTCATGATTACGTACAGTTTACCGTCTCCGTGAACGATGCTTTTAATTTATTATCTACAATGTTATAGAAAATTATAAATAAAAATATAATAGATATATATTATATTTATATCATCAAAAATTTTCTAGAGATAATTTACTTTTGAGCACATGGATAATTTGTAATTATAACAAAATCATTTTCGACTCAAATACCCAATATTGACAAAACAAACAATATTAACTTAAAATAATTATGTAATTTTTATAACATGGTAATAAGTGATATAAAATAAATAATAAGCATGAAAAAGTTTCTTAATCAAGTATAAATTAACTTAAGTTTATTTTTCAGGACAAACAAGGAACATACGTGATGAATCAAACTTAAGGTAAGGGAACCTTTCACCCTCATCTTTTAGTAAAAAAATTATTTTATGATATGTATTTTAATTTCAATTTTCAAATGCTGGGATATGTTATTATATATAATTATTTTTATCCATTTTATGTCCAAATAATTAGATACCCTTATTGCTCTCATTAACTCATTTTATGAATTTTTATGTGGTGCTGTTAGGCTACTGATTTTTTTATAAGGGAACTTCTTAACCCGATTTCCATTATTTTGGGTTAAACTTGTACTTCTTGATTATGTCATGATAAGATTATGTGAGAAATAAATTTCTATATCCTATATTTTATTTATACTTGGTGTATGTGTACTTATAGTGAATAAACATAATCAATCTATTTTATTTACAAAATGATCTTTGTAAGGGACTGCATCTCAATCTCCTTTCATTGAGGCGCATATTGATGTTTTGAAACTTTATTAACCTATAAGGTGTATCTAAAACCATTTTGAAATGTTATATCATGAATTAGTATGTTCTAATCATATTTAATGTTTTATATAATGTTATTCTATAATGATTTTATTCAGGTTTTTCTCAAGTGGAAAGGGACTCATTAACTGAAACATCGTTTTAAATGTTTTGAAAATTTATTATTCTAAAACCTTATATTTCGTGTCCATGTTTTAAAAGGGGTTATATGAATTTATTTATATGTAAATAAACATTTTAAAATGTTAAATGTCTCAAAGTGGTATGGGAAACTTTGATTCAAAATTCTTTTTATAAAATGTTTTAAATTGTTTTTGAAATGGATTGAATATTTCAATATATTGAAATAATTTCTTATGATTGAAAATGAAATGTTATTAGTGAAATGTTTATATTAGTAATGTTGTATGTGTTATTATTATATAATGGTACTTGGAAATTTTATGAGTGGTTACATGATAAACCAATGATAGGTGGTTACGTGATAAACCAAATGACGAGTGGTTACGTGATAAACCAAGGGCGGGTGGTTACGTTTCCAATGCATTGGGTATAGAAGTTGGACGTATGGCTATTCCATTTAGTGATATGTTTGGAATTCGACCGTATGGTTATTCCATTTAAGTTTGTTTATGTACCATGTTACCTTATATGCTATATGTTTTTTTTCTATGGGCTATATGCTAATCTTTTGGTTACAAAAAGGGTAAGCAATGAGCTTATATTCATTGAAGTGTTTTTGCTACTTCTTTAAGGTGAAAAGTATTAATTTATGATAAAGTAGTCAATGTTTACATGTTTTTTTTGAAAACTAAATGTTTTCCTTATTTATGTATTCCTTATAGAGTTTTTTTATGCTAATAACATGTTTTGAAATGTTTTTCATAGGATATAATGAAGAATATAGTCATGGATGAGATCAATGAAAAAGTTATGCTGTTAAAACATGAAACGATTTTATGTTTAATTTTAAAGAGTTTTTTTTTATGAAAAAAATTTATAGTGAGTAGAAGTTTCTACTTATAATATTCAAGATGTTATGTATAAGTTATGTCCCAACTCTCTAAATCTTTCTCCATGAAAAGATCCTCAAGGTGAATTAAAGTCAAATTATAGACTTATCTAAAGATTAAGTAATGTTTAAGGATGGGTCCTGATTGGGTTTCATTGAATAAAACATGGAATCAGATAAATGAATCTGAAATATAAAAAAATTGTTATAGCAATGGGAAAAGTTATTGACAATGTATATGTTAAAATAAAACATTCTTTTTCCCTTAAAAAGTCAAAACATGCCATAAAAAGATTCATTTGGTAAAAATTTAATAGAAATAAAAATAAATGTCCTATATAATTCACTATTTTATAAATAATTATTTTTTAGAATATAGACATTGAATAAAAATAATAGGAAAAGAAATCATCAAAGATACTTAAAATGACTGTTTTAATGTAAAGTGTCCATAACATCGAGTATGAATCATCGCGTACATTATTTATTACCCTAAATAATAAAAATCCTATAATTATTTTGTTTATTAATTACCCTTTTAAATTTGACTATTTTTTCTTTTTTATATATTACCATGTTATATTTAATTACTTAATCAATTAATTTTACATCATACATTTAAATGATATTTGGATTGTGTGTCTAAAATGTCATCATAAGGGTTACTATGGTCAAAGAAGTCATTAATTGATAATATATTGAATAATAATAATTTCATAATTATCATTTTTATTCAAAAATTAGAATTTTATAAATAATCATGAAATATTGTTATTAAAAACGAACTACGTTTTTTGTGATCATTATGGTAAGTTGGTATGTATTATTTTATCTCTTCATAATTATCATTATATAATAAATATAGTATTTTTTCTTAAATACACTAATATATTTCATCAATTTTATTTGGTAATGAAAAATAAATCACATCACTTTGTAAAGGCTGTAATCCGAAAGCATGAAAAGACATCGTTATCATTTTTTAATGAATGGAAATGTAAAAAAATATATGATATATATATATATATATTATTTTTATAAAATGATAAATATGTAATTAATATCATATATATATATATATATATTATCCATTATTATAACTAGTGACGAGAGGCGGTGATTGAAAACCAATTACATCAGTTCATAAGGAGGTAGTTTGCCGTACATATGAATGATGGATTCATTTACCATTTGATGGAAGATGGGATGAATGTAGGTTATAAAATTAACATAATAAAATATTAGTATATTGGATATATTGATTTCATTATATAATCATTTTTAAATTATATTTTAAGGAGGTATATGAAGAAATAATACTAAAAAATTTGGTTAAAGACTCTAGCTCTTCTTCGGACAACTTACTGCACTTTACACCTAAACCCTATATCGATGATTTTATCTAAATTATAAGACCTATAAAATGTGAGGAGTTATGTTATGATGATATTTGTATTGGTATTGGATGCACTAAAAGTCATTTGAATTGTGAAAAACAGAGGAGGGGAGGTTCTCTTTTATAAATGAGGGGAGGGGTACTCTTGGAATTACTTAAAATATTAAATGAATATAAATTAATTTTCATGTACATAAGGCTGTGAACAAATAAAATTAAAATATATTATGAGGATGGTTAAAAATAATATCATTAAATAATATATGGACATGTTTAGATTAATTTTTTACCCTTATCTATTTTTTTAACCCACATTAACCCTTTTTGAAAATTACCACGATAACAAAGTTTTTATTCTTTATGAGTCAATATAGTTACTATAAAAGGAATATTTCTCCATAAATGGAACATGTTTGATATTATCAACTATATCCGAATCTATGTTTTTGAACACATTATTTTATGAATTTTAAATAATTTAATAAAATATTATTCATTATAAAACACAATTAATGCTCTTTCTGGAACTATTCAATTAGATTGACTTTGAAAACAATATTACAACAATGGAATTAAAATATAATCCATTATAACCTATATAATATGTTATTTTTATCTAAAAAATCACAGGTAATAATAAAAAATTCATATTATATAACTTATAATTTTTTTAAAATCATTTATTTTATTTTTTAATTAATTGAATAAATATTGTGTTGGAGTTGCGTACGAATTTATGGTAATTATTTCATCACTAAAAAATATAAATAAATTAAAATGATACGGAAAATAATTTAAATTTAAAATATCCCTATAATAAATGAACATTACCTCTTTTAATCCCTCTTTCAAAATTTTATAGATAATAAATCAATGAGAATGAAATTTGTAACTTTTCTTTAAATATAATAATAAAAAGGTCCAAATCAAAAAATATGGAACTAAGTAGCCATATTTTCAAAAAATTATTTTAAATGGATGAAATAAGCTCATAAAATATGATAATATAATGTTTTAGGGTCTTTTGTTAGTCGTTATCAAACAGTTTTAACCTTAATCACCCAATATACCCGTACTGTGGTGACAAAAATTTATTATGGTTACTATTCATAATAACAAAAAATAAAAGGGTCCTAATTACCAAATTTAGACATCCAAATTCAAATTATTGAAAAATATTTCAGGATTCAATTTCTAAAATTGTAATAAATTAATTTTATATTAAAACATAAAATGCAATGGAAAACAATTTTTTAGAAAATATCATTTTAATATAGAAACATTTTTATACAAAATTAAAGTATAAAATTAATTCCAATGAATATAATTATATTAATTTTAATTAAAATGAACTAAATAAGTTTTAAAACTAATAAAAAATATTATTTTACTTAGTAAATTATTTAAAATAAATTTTAAATTTCAATAAAAAATCAATACTCTTCACTAAAAATATTAGTTTTTAAAAAAATCAAAAAATTTCACCGAAATATAGTTTTGATATGATGATTTCAAAAATGAAATTGTTTTTATAAATTTTTTTTTATAAATTTTATAGAAATTAATTATGATATTTTCTCATAAAATGTAATGAAAAATAATTTTGAAAAAAACATATTGTTGAAGAATTACATGACTTTACTAAAAATTGAGTTCTTATTTTCTAATAATTAATGAATAAATTTTTATTATATATGATCATTATATATATTTAATAAATATTGTAATCTTATTTATTCCCACTAAATTAATGGCTTGGTCATAACGTTGAAATTAAAATAATAATATTTCATAGTTTGTTTAGGCTTGGTGTTGTGTGTCATATAATCTATAAAACATATATTTATTTTTAAAATATCATTGTCTTACATTCCCCCCACCACAATTAATAAATTGAATCATCTAAATTTTAAATTGATATTTTTAATTAATGTTTTAATATCTAGATGTACCTTTGTTTATATCACACATAAGAACAAGTGTTATAAAAAATCATCTTGAAAAGAATGAAAAGAAAATATGAAGGACATCTATAATAACACAAAAATAGGTTTCCAAATAAGAGAACATTAGTGGGATGTAAAAATATATAATTGGATTAAAATTTAATTTCTGAATAATGACGGAGAGTGATAGAGAATATTGATCCGAAGAATTTTGATGATCATGAGAAAGTCAATGACCACAAAACCATAAACCAAAGTTGTTTGAAAAGATCACCAATTCATCCGAATTGAAGCTAATCAGATTATATATTTTTTATTACAATATCCATTACATAGATTTGAGAAATTATTTTACCATACAGATTTATAACATAATAAAATTTACCTACTTAGAATGTATAATTTCACCCTTTAATAAAAATCCACCACAATACCAGTTTTTTAATCCAAATGATGTTTATTATAAATGAAATTTTAGTTCTTGAATCACTAAAATAAACATAAAATGGATCACATAACCATTAAAGGATACTAATATATTCCACCTATACCTATGCATTAAACAAAAATAAATTTTTTATCATAAGATAATTTCACAAATGAATAAACCATCATAATAAAAATACATTGTTATTCACTAAATATTTATCATTAATACCCAAAGTTCAAATTAGATCATTTAATAAATAAATAACCAAAAAATTATTCAAAATATTCCTAAACACATTTGAAACCAAAAAATAAGTAGAATTTGGTCATATATTCTTCTAATATAAATTTTACTTTTATCTCCAATCAACATTAGTCACTCAAAAAGTCATATACCAAAAACATCATATGCCCTAATAATAAAATATCCAAAATATAATAATCAATTCCATAAATAATATGTATCACCATAAATCCAAATTAAAATAATATATGATACCAAAATATAATTCAACCTTTATTAATCAAATAAAATCCCATAACATTATGTTTACCTTAGTCATTTAAGGTTCCCAAAATAGTAAACTTCTTCTAAAATATCATTAATCACCTTGAAATCCCATCACCAAAAACCTCAAAGGGGTGTTTAAGTCATTGAATATATGATCAAAATTAAAAATATAAAACTATGATGGTATAAATTACTCTTAAGTTATCACCACAAGAAAACATATATGCTTCTAAAAATGAACAAAATATATAGATGTTTCGTGATTCTTATAAGCAGAATATCATTAATATATCACTTTAAAAACATAATTTTTGAATCATAATACTAAATCATTTCAATAAATTCACATAATTGATTGTAATATACAAGATAATTCATTGAATTAGTTGTTAAACCATGGATTATGGCAATGATATAGACAATTCCCATGTTCCACATATAAGACTTTTAGCTATAAATGGTACCTTAGGATGTACTTCATATCCCTCTATTGAAATAATTAATTTTTATTGGAAACTACTTGGTATATACCTTTATTTTAAAAACAAAAAACATCTTATAATTCCTTTTATATAGCTACCTAATTTATTCTCCCCACATACATGACATTTAGGAAACTGAATCTTTCTCCCTCAATTGTATTCATGAAACACCTTTTTTCTCTTATTAGGTGTTTCAGTTATTTTGACTAAGTTGATGTTTTCAATGATATAACAAGGTATCTAATTACGAATAACCATAAGGTTTCCCATTACATATCCAATATAATTTTTATTTTCATGTGAAAAATCCATCCATTATACTTCACATTCAGCATTAACAGAATTCTTCCTTGTTCCATACATTGAAAAAAACCAAAATCATAGCATGAGAAAATATATTAATAGTGAGAAACCACATAATCATGAAAAATAATTTGTGGGATATCTAAATCTTTAAACCTTGTTTTCAATCTAAGGCACATTTTTTTCTTATTTAATTATCATTCATCATATATTCAAATCCATTATAATGGTTTATATAGAGTTTGTGAATATTCCAAAGCATATCCCCCAAGAGTGTCAAGCTAGGTGTGTATTAAGGTACCTTTATCATGCACCCGGTAAGGATCAATTTTATTCCCAATGTCCCATTTTTGGGGTTATTACCCCTATGTACCAATTTTCTAGAGACACATACACTTCTCATATCTAGATTAGGATGTAATTTCTTAGAAACCACTTTCTTAATACTTCACCCAAATTCTAGGATATTTTCCAGTACATAGACTTATCTCAAGAGTTCTCACTAAAGTATTATAGTAAAATCCCTAAAAAAAACTAGTACATGTTCTGATACTAATTATAGCTACCCAAGAATCTTTATATATATTATTACAATATTTTTAACATAACTATATATTAAACACAAAACAAGGATCCAAAGGCCTAGAGTCTTTTGAAGATTTGATACAAAAAGCATCATCTTGAAAATTTAATGTCCTTATTTTAATTTCAATATTAATATCCTAAATCCCTTTGAGATCACAAAACTATATAAGATAACCTAGGGAATTCATAGACAAAATGGGTGAGCTAAAAAACCCTCTAAATAAATAAACATGACATGGAAGCATAATGTGTGAGTCAAAGATATAACATAATATCATAAAATTGAAGGCTCATGAGTATCACATGGGAGCATAATATTAAGATCATGGTATTATAAGATCATGGAACATAGGAAATGTGGTATTAGTATAAAACATAACATAAGAATAAATCATGGAAAACTGCCAAGAAAACCTCACATGGTTGAAAAAGTCCCATTATGGATTAGATGTACTCCCTAATACCATACACAATGTCTTGTGAAACCAAAACATTACCCAATTCAGTGGAGCACTATTTTGTCATACCCAACATAAATTTTACATTCATATATGTTCTAAAAGAAACCATTCGGCATAAACTTAACAATTACTCATGGAATGAAATGGTTTACATAATCTTTCATCATATCACCATCTAGAAGATTTTATAAAGAAGGCATTTGATAAATGAACATAAGGCATGTACTACCCCATAAAAATATTTCGTAAAAATATTCCACTCAAAAACCATTGAAATAAAGAGGCATAAATTTAAATTATAATTCATTTATATATTAACAATTAATTTTATGAATTTTGGAACAAAAAAAAATAGTTTAGAAAATAAAGCTTTAAAATATTTAAAATGTGACTTTTAAAGTAAAATGTCCCTTACCTCTAGTACGACACATTAAAAACGTTATATATCATCCTAAATAATAAATTTATTATAATTTTTTAATTTCTCAATTTTTATCATGTTTATTTTTTATTTTATTTTATCTATGACCATGTTATTTTTAATTACTTAATCATTCAAGTTTAGGTCAAACATTTTGATGATATTTAGATTGTATATCCAAAATGGATTTGGTAGGTTTACTATGGTAAATGAGGTTATTATTACATCATATCCTGAATAATAATCCTGAAATAATTATAATTTTTATACAAAAATTATACTTTTAAAACAAATCATTAATGGTGCTTAAGAAAAATGAATTATGTTACAATCATGGAGATTGTAGGTCGTGCGTATGCATGAGTAACATTTCCATTATTAACTGATCATTATGGAAATAAGGTAAGAATTATTCTATATTTATAGAATGATAATAACATAATAAATATCATATTACCTTTTTAAATAAAATTATATGAACCATCCATGTGACTTATTAATAAAAAATTAATCACATCTCTTTATGTAGGTGGTAATCCACACGTATATGCAAGGAGTGTTATAGTTTTTCAATGAATGGAAATGTTAGAAAATATATGATATATATTAATTTTATAGTATTATAAATATTTCATGAATAATATATATATATATATATATATATATATATTAAATCAACAATTATATACAGTCATTATAGGTAGTGATGGAAAAAATAATTACATTGGTTCGTGAGACGTTAGTCCGCTATACGCACGAACGATTGTTTCATTTCCCATTTTATGGAAGATGATATAGATATAGGTTATTAAATTAATAAAATAACATATCAGTATATGATAGATAATTATTTCGTCATATCATCATGGTTTAATAATTTTTTTTAATAGGTGGATGAATAAATAATACTAAAACATTCAATTAAAGACTATACATATTTTTCAAAATACTTCTTTTCCATTACACGTTAAACTCTCTAAGGTTGATATCATGAAAAATCGGAGACCTTATGAATATTATGGAATATATTTTGAATGGATTTTTTTAGGAAATGTACAATATAAAAGGATTTTTAAGTGTGAATAAAAGAGGAGGGGAGGTACCCTTTAATAATTGAGGGGAGAGGAACTCTTGAAAATACTCAAAATTTTCAATTAATATAAATAAAATTTCATTTGAAAAAATCTCTAAACTAATATTATTTGAATATATGATGATTAAGTGTCAAAATAATATCATATAATTTAATTTTGGCTAGTTTTAATTATGTTTTTCCCCTCAACACTTTATTTTAAGCTGCACATACCATTTTTGACAATTACCGCCATAATGAATCTTTTATAATTTAGGGGTCAATAGTTTTACTAAAAAGAATAATTGGAATATAAATGGACCATGGATGATATTTTTAAGCATATAATAATCAGTTGGATGAATATGGATTTTTTATTATTATTAAATAATTTAATAAAATATTATTTATTATAAAATATCATTAGTGTCGTTTTGGGAAGTATTAATTTAATTTGACTTTTAAAACTACATATAAATAATAGAATTAGTGTATAATCTCTTTAAACCTCTCTAACATTTTATTTATAAATAAAAAATTCTCGAGACAAAAAAAATTCATTCAAATTCTATCGTTTTTAACACTTTCAAAATGATTTATTATATATTTCTATTAATTGAATAAATGTTGTGCCAAAATTATGTAGGAATTTAAGGTAAATATTTAATCTATAAACATTATAAATAAATTAACAATAAAAAATAATCTATATTTTAAATAGAAATTTTTAAAAAATAGCCTCTATTTATCCCTATTTAAACAATTTAGAGGTAATTGAACAAATAGAATGAAATTTTTTATTTTTCTGTACATAAAATAATATAAAGTTCAAAATCAAATAATATGGAACCAAATTGATATATTTTCAAACATATGATGGATTTTTTTGAAATCCAATCATCCAATTGGATGAAGGTAAATTTTAGGGTCATTTTATAGTCTATATCAAATTAATTTTATCCTTAATTACCCGAGTTACCGTTACCATGGTGATAAATATCTACTATGGTTACGATTCATAATGAAAAAAAATAAAATAGAAATATTTAACTAATTTGGAACTAATGAATTCAAATATTGAATAAATTTTTAAATATTCAATTTCTATAAGTTTCATAAATTAATTTATGAATAAAAGGAAAAATGAAAAAATAGTTTTTAAAAAAATGCCATTTTACGTTTAAAAATATTTTTATACCTAATTGTAGAATACAATTCATTCAAAATAATGTAATAATATTATTTTTAATTATGTTTATCTACTTTAATTTTAAAAATATTATATAATTATTTTTTTCTTTATAATTACTTTTAAACAAACAACATTTTTAAATAAAAATATATATTTTTCACCAAAAACAAAATCTTTAGATATATTAAAAAATTTCACCATAAGATAATTTTGATCTTATTATTTAAAAAGTTATATTAGTTTTTCAAATAAAATTTATAAAATTTTAGGAAATTAATTATAATACTTTATCAATATAATCAATAAAAATATTTTAGAAAAACAAGTATTTTTGAAGAATAATACGACTTTACAAAAAATTGAGTGCTTATTTCATAATCATTAATAAATAAATTTATATTGAGTATAACCTATATATATAGTTAATATCGTATTTAATCCTATTCATTCTCACTAATTTAATGGCTATCTTATAAAAATCATTTTTAAATAATAATGATTCATGGTTTGCTTAGGCTTAGTGTTGGGTGTGATATACACCATCTAACATAGCTTTATTTTTAACTTTTCTGGGTATTACACACTCGTTGACTTGTTGGATAAATCCCACACCATGGATTGTCCAATATAATTGTATTTTCAATTATAATAGTCGATATATATTCACACTATATCTTAACATTGGATTCCACATCAGAGGATCTTTACCTCGCTTAAAAAAGTGTTACCAAAGTCCACAGTAGACTTATCCTATTTTAAACAACAATTGAATGTCTTCCTCTGCTCCTAGCTCCAAATAAGATTATTATTATATATTCATCACCAACTAAAATACTTCATATTCACTCAACTCCAACTAAGAAACTTATTCCCTTTTTTGGGGTTGATCCATAGTTAGAATGATGTTCAACCTTCTAGATGACAGTTTTCATCCATAAGCCTACAAGATTAGGTTTTATCTTGTACACAAAAAAATAATTTATAATAAATAAATAAATGTTTCTAATCTTCCTCAAATATGTCTAATAACATGAAAATAAGCAGATAGAGATCAGGTTTCGGGGGGTGCGGGCGATACATGGTAATGGAGATCAGGCTTCTTCCTCTTAGGGTTTGTCATGCCTCTACTGCATTTTCTATATTATGTGCTTATGGTTGGAGAACTGGTTTTGTCATGGAATGAAGGCATGTCGCATCTCAGATGTCTTGTGGTGAATGATTCACATCCAGTTAAAAATCGAGATGATTAGACAGCTGCTCATCAGGATGGATTTTCAGATCTGCCTTCTGCTCCATGAGTTTTCTCCTCATCTTATGCTCACGATGTTTCCAGATCTAAGCCTTTAGATTCTACTGAATTGGATCATGAATATAGGGTTAATAACGTGATATTTTATGATTTTATGATGGAAGGGGATGTGTGGGATTTGTTATAGTCTATGTCCGATCTGTAGTCTGTTCCAAATAGGGTGATGCTGACCAACTTTCCCTCTGGTTCTATGATTTCATATCAACAGATGCTGAATTTTAAGGATTATTAGAGGGTCCAGAATGGAATTGAGAAGGATCTGACTAGAAGAGTTTCAATGGATAGTCCTACATCGACCCCCCTATTTTTATCGTTCATTTACTCCTTCTCCAGTATGATCATCCTAAAGGAGGAGTCAACTCATATTGATATTAGTGCCGATATTTTTGATCAGAGGATTGAAATTGGGAAGAATTATCTAATTAAAAATCTTGTAGCACTAAAGGGTGAGAAGTCCTCGAAGTTTGATGATTTGCTCAAATAGATTTCATTTTTGTAGGGTTCCTCTTATTGGAGGTGATTTTCTCTTATTCATTGCTTTTTTCATTTCATTTTCCCTTCAAGTGATTTCAAAATACATGCATAGATCATTGGATATCTATCTTTGAAACCTGTATGGCTCCACCTTCATGAATGGTCCTTGTATTTTAATTCCCCGCATGAAAGGAATGAATTATATCATGTTTGGGTCCATTTTCATGGGATTAATTGGGTCATATGGCATCCAAAGATTTTTCCTGACATTGGCATGGAAATTGGGTCTCCTATTCATCTAGATAAGGAAACCGAGGATGTTCGGTTTGGAAATTTTTCCAAAATGTTGCTAGAGATTGATTTAGGATCTACCTTGATTGATAAGGTAACTCTCTCTACTCACACTAATAATATCCTTATTGATGTTGAGTATGAAATAAATCTGTTTTTTTTTTTGTTCTGAAAGTATGGCCTTTGGGAATTATTTGGAGTTATGTCAGAGGAAAGTCTCTTATGAGAGATTTGGGATGAAGGGTCAGCCAACTACACCCTTTATAAGGATACTCAAGAGGAAGCATGTGGCTTCTCCAAATTCTTTTGTTCAATATAGATATTTTTTCAAAAAACCTTTATCTTCTAAGGTTGATATGTTGGCTTCTGATCAGTCTATTCCTCATGTGAATAATTTGGAAGACAAAGGACTAATGGTGGATATGTCCTCGATGATTGTTCCCTCCATTGATCAGGTGGATTCAGTCAAGTAGATTTCACCCCAATGATGGTTGTGATGTTAATTTCATTGGATTTGTTGAGACATAAGAAAATTATAACCTCTTTGTTTCTAGTTCTCCTACTTATAATAACCCTCCAAATATAGGCATGAATGATAGTCCTGGTGTGAATTTTCTATGTGATGAGACTGTGGAATTTGATTCTAACACTGGGGATCCTCAACATGTTTATTCATCAGGAAATCCAAAATCTATTGAACTCCTCTAGGATATATGGGAAGTGGGGTGACATCACTGATGAGGATGGGATAGTAGTGTGTAGCAGTGGTCCTACCTCTTTCAAATATGTTATCATTTCTGGAAAAGGGAAGGTTGATGATTTCTTGGACTTCACTCCTACTCCCTCGAAGAGAAGGCTGAGGAAGGTCTACTCTAATACACATTGAACTGTTTCTACCCGATCTTCTAAGATATCAGGAAAGTTAAATTCTATATTCTTAAGATACTCAATTAGGGTAAGTCCCAATCTGAATGGGAAACTACTGGTGTATTTGATTATAGGAATGAAATGTCCTATTATGATTTGTAACTTTGTGATTGATAGATGAGGGAAAGTCCATTTGTTTGACCCCTCCCATCTTCTCTATACTTTTTTCTTTTATTTAATAAATATTCAGAATCTTAGCTTCTCATGGGAATTTCTAGTTATCAAATCACATGTTTATAATCCGTTTCCTTAATGCAACAAATTCTCAGGATTGAATTATTCCTTCTTTAGATGAAGGACCTCATTTCAATTAATGTGTTCAAGTGGTTCACAAAAATTATTCAATATTTTATGAAAGAATCATATATCACAATATCCAAAAAGATTCATTCATGAATTCTCAATTAAATTATTTTAATTTTACTTTATGCAAACAGTGCATGGGATCTCAAATTCATAATCCTTTGAGCATAACAATTTATTATTGTTATTATTTTATGTGATATTTTTTTAGTTTTATTTATTTTTATCATTTTCGGTTACCTTATCAATACTTTCTAATTTCATGGGTATTTTATTTTCATGGATGTATCACATTCCTTGCTTCATCCACTATTTTTCTTAAACAAACCTAAACGGGTGTGAATGAAGCAACCCTTTTTCACAAGTATATCACACATGTTATTTTTTATTCTTTAATCAAAGAGATCAATCAATTACTTCTAGAATACAATATTATTATTAGCGAATCATAAATTATATGAATAGGTAGTTACTATTATATTCATGTTATCCAATAACCATTATGAAAAATAGTTATTCAAAAAACTCTTGAGTGTGAGATTAACAATTGAAGAGGGCATGACTTTTCCTTCTTCATGAAATCTAAGAGTTCTTTGCAGAACACCACCTTATGAAATAATATTTTGTAGAAACTATTTTTTTACATAATAATTAGAGATATCTCAAGATAAATCAACAATTCTTCTTTATTTTCCCTATCTATTTATATATAGGTCTCCAAAACCTATCTT
This sequence comes from Viscum album, assembly GCA_963277665.1. Classification (NCBI taxonomy): domain Eukaryota; kingdom Viridiplantae; phylum Streptophyta; class Magnoliopsida; order Santalales; family Viscaceae; genus Viscum; species Viscum album. The sequence goes on from OY728153.1 coordinate 1,661,918,478, forward strand.
CTGAGTTTGACACCGCATCAAATATCTATTAATTAAGATATGTAATGGATATTTTAATTCACCCAAATATCTTGAATTTATAAAATAATCCTATATTGAAAATCATGGTGTATTTGTGACACTTTCTTCTTCTGTGATGCTATAATCATGTGCATAAAATTATCACACGCTCCTAATATTTTTTAAATGCTTGAGCTCATCCTTACATTACATATTCATGAACAACCTCTTGTTTCTTAGTATAATCCTCATTGAAAAAAGTGTTCTTCAAAATATATCATGAATTAATTATATAGATTTTATGAATTGATTTTAATAACATCATTTATTGAAAATCATTGTCATTAGATCTTAACTTGATGACGGTAGTTACATCATGAAATAACTCTAGGAAACAGAAGCCTTTGAGTTTCAGGAGGTTGAAGACGATGGCCTGATCAAATATACACCGCACATGAGATATCCAATAGAACAGAGCATTTCAATCATATGTTTGATGAAATGTATATTTATATCAAAATGGGTGATCAATAACGTGGCACCCTGAACCCACATCACTTCTTCATTCAGTTATTCAGTAGCTCGATGTGAGTATCACATGGTCTGATCATAGAACCACACCTCACACACTACTCCATGCCACTATGCCTCCCTACATGGTAGATTTGGAACTTTCATTCACACTCATCCATGTGTTCACCTATCTTCATAACAAGGGTATCACCCATGAAATCCCTATCAGATCCATGCTTCCTCATCTATTGTTATGGGTTGGATGAGTTGACCTAGTTGGACACCGTAGAAGTTGTTTCATGGGTTCTTGGATAGCCTATGGTTAACAACTTTTTCAATAAGTGACACCTAAAAATAATACTAAGAATACTTTTAAGTATATAACCAAAATATTACATCATTACACTTGAAGTCAATTTCTTTTTCATGGTCTTCAAATAAGAGCTTCAGAAAATTTTCATTACCATATTCAACTCCTATTCCTCATCATTGTTATAAACACAATGTTATTATTGAAACATGTCATAAGAATTAGGAAAAATTCTATCAAAATCACAATTTTTAAATGACACCATAAACTCAAATCACCAAATACATATTGACACATCATTAAAAACAATTTAAACACCTGAGATCAATAATAATATTGATATAATTTTAATAAAATTGATTAATTAACATATATTCAATTTAAAAAGTAAATTATATAATGAATACTATTCTTATACATTCAAATAATGGGGTTAAAATAAATATTAGTTATGATATTTCTTAAATCTTTAATGAAATTAAATATTGAGATTTATTCTATCCTAGAAGAGGAATGGTGAAAAATAGATGGAATGTTTCATGATGGTTTGATTAATGTCATATAGAGGTTACTTGGAATCCCCCATCAAGAGGAATAAAAAATCATATAGATTGATTTAATAGATTGAATCAATATCCCAAATCACGCCTCTTATCCTTGAAAAATACTCTTTCATGTTTTAGTATAGTAAGAAGGCTTAACATGTAGTTTAATGACATATGATCAAGAATAATCATACTACATCACATTATATGATAATGATCAATACTACAAATAAGGAATCTAATAGTGCTACAAATAGCCTTTAGCAATTCTAGAGAAGCAATGACTACTAAAGAGAGACTAAAATCCCTTTACTTTTATTACCACTAAAAAGGTCCTGATAAGGGGTCCTTTATAATTACTAAAAAAGCGATGAAAAGGACTCTTTTATCACCATTTTTAGCACCGATTAAGGACCCATTTATCAAAGATTTTATTTAGAACTGATAAATGGAACTTTTATTAGTGTTTTTAATAGAAATTATAAAGGAACTATTTATTAATACATTCAAAAGTGCTGATGAAGATAGAATTTATTATCACTTTTAAAATCAATGATAAATAATCCATTTACCAATGCTTTCAAAATCACTGATAAAGGGACATACTGCAGTGTGTTGTAATAGCACATTGCCTCACCGGTATATTATGCTGTAACAATACACAATAATGCCCAAAATACCACATATATCAAAAAAATATAGTACCAATACAAATTTTGAATGAAATGAATTTTAAAACACAAATACAAAAAAAATATTATATATATTAAAAAAATTAGTTTATACAATTACATAAGTAAAAATTATTACATACATTCAAAAACAAAAAATTTCCTTATATATTTTTATCTTGACCCCAAATTATGCAAGTTCAACACAAAACAACTCTACTCAAGAAGAATAACACACTTGTATAAGAAAAAAAATTCTTATGTTAGTAATAATATAAAGAAATAAATTAACATAAATTGTTAATTTTAAACTAAACTTTGAGTCACACCAGGAAAATTGTGTATCAGATTGAGTTTTGGTTGATCCTTTTACATAAAACCATTTCATCTTTGTATTGAATCATTATATATATGAAAATTAATTAAATAAGTATAGGATAAATCCCCATGGGCACACCCTTGTAGTTGCGTCATGTGGTGGTGTTCTGGAGGTCTTAGTTTAGAGCCTCCCCATGTGAATTATGGTTGGTTTTCATTTGTTTATTCCCCCTCCACTGACCTATGTAATATAAATAAGTGTAAGATAAAAATAATAAAAAAATTAATTAATTAATAGGATATAGATTGATGAGAAAAAAATCTAGGATCATTTGCTCAGTTTTAGTGATGTAATGTGTGGTTTTAACTAAAATGACACTTATATATTGAAAAGACACACTTAGAGTCATACTGATCAAACCATGCATCATATTGAGGAAATAATGATTCCTAAATGTCTCAAATGAATTATGAATCATTTTACTTAAGTATCAAAACAATCTGAATGTGTTTTCTCAGTTTTGAGCACATCACTTCTATTTTTCTTACTAAATTGTCATTTTATACTAGAAATAAGAACATTGACTCATAACAATCACATCATGTATCAGTTTGATATGAGACCAATTCATACACATAAAAAATTACTTTTGAATTTATTTCCTAAATTATCAATAAAATTATAATGCATTTGATCAGTTTTCATTGAGTGACACTTTTTGAACAAAAATGTCAATTTTGAACTAATAACGGAAAATTTGAGTCAAATTGGGAATATCATGTATCAGATTGAGGTTTGAATAATTTGTAAACATAATAAATAACATATTGATAATTTATTTAAAGTATCAAAATAATATGAATGTGTTTTCTTAGTTTTGAGTACGTCAGTTGTCCATTTAACTAAAATTGTAGTCAATTTAAATAAAAAGATGCAATTGGAGTCATTGTGGTCACAAAATTCATCCTATTGTGGTTTGGATGATTACTACATGTCTCAGATGATATATGGATCATTTTACTAAAGTATCAAAACAATCCAAATGCATTTTCTTTGTTTTGAGTATGTCACTTGTCTTTTATACTAAAATGTCATTATAAACTAGAAACACACACTTTGACTCATACCGATAACATCATGTATCTTTTTGATGTTAGATAAATTCTTAAACTTAAAAAATGAATTATGAACTTTTTTCCTAAATTATAAATAAAATATGAGTGAATTTGATTAGTCTTTTGTGTGTGGCACTTTCTGAACTAAAAAGTTGATTTTAAACTGAAAACTGGCACTTTGAGTCATAATGGGGAAATCATGTATCATATTGAGGTGAGGATGATTCATACATATGAAAAATAACATAAGGACCATTTATATAAAGTATAAAAACAATAAAAAATTGTTTTATCAGTTTTTATTAGGTGTGTTGTCTATTTTATGAAATTTGATATAAATTTTAAATAAAAAGCAGCACATGGAGTCATACTATTCTCACCGTACATCATATTGTGGTTTTAATTATTCATAAACATCTCAAATGACATATGGATCATTTTACTAAAGTATAAAAATAATCTAAATGAATTTTATCTATTTGGAGTACGCCACTTGTCTTTTTTACTAAAATTTCATTTTGAACTAGAAATATATACTTTGACTCATACCAATCACATCGTGTATCGGTTTTACATGATACCAATTCATAAACTTCAAAAATTATTTGTGAATAATTTTCCTAATATTTGATTGGTTTTCATTGAGTGACGCTTTTTGAACTAAAATGTCCATTTTAAACTGATAACAGACACTGTGAGTCATATCGGGAACATCATGTATCATATTTAGGTTTGGATGATTGATACACATCAAAAATGACTTATGGATTATTGATATAAATTATCAAATCAATATGAATGCATTTTATTGATTTTGAATAGTTCAGTTGTCAATTTTACTAACATTTATGTCAACTTTAAATAAAAAGACACACTTGGAGTCATATTAGTCACACTGTGCATTAGATTGAGGTAAAAATGATTCTTACACATCTAAAATGAATTATGGATTATTTTACTAAAGTATAAAAACAATATGAATTAATTTTCTATGTTTTGATTATGCCACTTGTCTTTTTTACAAAAATCTCATTTTAAACTATAAACACGCAATTTTACTCAAACCAATCACACAATGTATTAGTTTGATGTGAAATCAATTACTACATGACACAAAGGTATAATTAATCATTATATTAAATTATCAAGAAAACCTGAGTGCATTTGATTGTTTTTCATTGGGTGAAACTTTTTGAACTAAAATGTGGATTTTAAATAGATAACGAACACTTCAAGTCTCAAAAATGACTTATGGATTATTTTTGTAAAGTATCAAAATAATCAGATTTCATTTTCTTGGTTTTTAGTAGGTCAATTTTCCATTTTACTAAAATTGATGTCAATTTTAAATAAAACGACACACTTGGAGTATTGCTAGTCATATAGTGCATCAGATTGAGGTGAAAAAAATTCCTGCAAATCTCAAATGAATTATGAATAGTTTCCCTAATATATATAAAAAAACAAATTTGTTATTTTGGTTTTGAGTACGTCACTTGTATTTTTTACCAAAATGTGATTTTAAACTGGAAACACACACATTGACTCATACTGATCATACCATGTATTTTTTTGATGTGAGAAAAATTCCTACACATCAAAAATGATTTATGAATCTTTTTACTAAATTATACAGAAAATATCAGTGTGTTTTATTTGTTTTTAGGGAGTGACACTTTTTAAACTAAAAGGTCAATTTTAAACTAATAACAGATACTATGAGTTATACCGAGGACATCATGTATCATATTGAGGTGATGATGATTCTTAAATTTCAAAAATTACTGATAAAGTTTTCTGAAAAGTATCAAAAAATCCCAATGTGTTTTCTTAGTTTACAGTAGGTAAGTTGTCCATTTATTTAAAATTAATTTCAATTTTAAATAAAAAGATGCACTTGTATTCATACAAACCACAACGTGCATCGGATTAAGGTGAGGATGATTTATATATGCATCAAATATCTTATTGATATTTATAATAAATTATACAAAAATATGAATGTGTTTTCTTAGTTCTGAGTATGTCACATGTATTTTTTACTAAAATTTCATTTTAAACTGGACACATGCACTTTGAATCATTCTGATCACATCATGGATCAGTTTGACATGAGACTGATTCCTACACATCAAAAATGAATATGATTTTTTCCCTAAATTATCAAGAAAATACAAGCTTGTTTGATTGGTTTTCAGTGAGTGACACTTTTTGAACTAGAATATTGATTTTAAACTGATAATGGAAACTTTGAGTCATACTAGGCACATAAAGTATAATATTTAGGTTAGGATGATTTCTATATGTTAAAAATTACTTACGGATCATTTCTATAAAATATCAAAACATAATGAATGTGTTTTATTAGTTTTGAGTATGTTAGTTGTCCATTTTACAAAATTTGATGTCAATTATAAATAAAAATACACACATGGAGTCATACTAGTCATACCATGTGTTAGATTATGTTTAGGTGAATCCCTACAAGTCTCAAATTACTTAGGAATCATTTTCATAATGTATCAAGATAATTGGAATGTTTTTGATCAGTTTTGAGTGTGTCACTTGTCTGTTTTACTAAAATATCATCTTAAACTGGATACAAAAACATTGACTCATACCGATCACGTCGTGTATAAGTTTAATGTGATACCAATTCAAAAATACCATAAATTACTTATAAATCATTTTCATAAATTATAAATAATATCCAAGTTCATTTGATTGGTTTTCAATGAGTGACATTTTTTGATCTAAAATATCAATTTTAAACTAATAATGGACACTTTGAGTCATAACTGGAACATCATATATCAAATTGAGGTGAGGATTATTAATACACATAAAAATTGACTTATGGATAATTTACTTAAAGTATCAAAACAATATGAATTCTTTTTCTTAGTTTTGAGTTCGTTAATTGTCCATTTTATTAAATTTTATGTCAATTTTTTTAAAATTGATGTCAATTTTAGATAAAAAGTTTCACATAGAATCATACTAGTAACACTGTGTATCATATTGAGGTGAGTATGATTCATAAATGTATCAAATAACATATGGATCATTTTCCTAAATTATAAAAATAACTTGAATGTGTTTTCTTTGCTTTGATCACCTCACATGTCTTTTTAACTAAAATGTCATTTTAAACTAGAAACACTCACTTTGACTCATAATGATCACATAAGGTATTATTATAATATGATAATGATTATTATATGTAAAAAATGACTTATGAATCATTTTAAGAAGTTATAATGAAGATCCAAGTGAGTTTGATTAGTTTTCATTGATTGAATCTTTTTGAACAAAAATATCAATTTTAAATTGAGAATGGAAACTTTGAGTCATAGAGAGCACATATTTCATTTTCCCTTATCCACATTTAAATCATTTCAAACCTATCCTTGATTCCATATTTCATTTTTCTAGGAAAATGTAGTAACATAATAATAAAACTAGCAAATACATTTTTTATACATGCATGACATCAAGAAAATGTCCGATATACAAAAAATTCCAGAAACATCCCAAGAAAATAAAGAATAATAAATTTTAATTTTAATTAATATTTTGTGAATTAAATATTATTTATACTTTAAAGGGGTTCCTATGTTTGATGGTGTACCCGATACACAACAACAAGTTTCTTTGAAATCTTACGATGCACAATAATAATATAATATTATTATTTTAAATGGTAGTTAATGCTTAGACGTTGTATTAGTGAGAATTAATAGGACTAACTAAAATATGATTATACATGTTTGTTAAATTTTTTTACATTTATCCAATAAAATTTAAGGGCTTAAAATTTGAATGAATCTAATTTTAAGCATAATTTACTTTAAAAAGTTGATTTACCGCCTTTTGATGGAGAACCCTCTTTAAATATAGTTTTGGTCACTTTTATATGTTCTTTTAAAAAAAATAAAATTCTTCTTTAGAATCGAGACATTAAAATTAACTTTGGGTAAAATTTTGATTTTTTTGTAAAATTCAATTTTTGATGAATAGTGGAAAATACGGTATTTTAATTCAAAACTTCCTTTTAATATAATTTATTTATATGGTTAGATTATCATTTTAATTGGTTTTAAAGTGTAATTAGATTATATTTTTACCATTTAATCTAATTTTGGTCATTTTATGTAATTTCACTTTGAACTTGGATATAAACAAGTGTCGATCTTTTGATAGTTATTATTTCTTAAAAAACAAGCTTATTTTGACAGTGGGAATTAATTTTAAATTATTTTATGCCACTTATATGTTTTGAATTTATAAAAATGTATTATATATTTGGAATCAGTATTTCCAAATTGTTTAAATAGTTAAATTTTATTTTTACACATTTTAAATATTTGCTACAATAAAAATATTATTTACCAAGGTTAAAGGGTAAATCTGGTAAATAAGGGTAAACCTATATTATAATAATAATATAAAATTACCCTAACATGGGTCCTAATATTATTTTTTGATACCATTGAGACCATGAGTATCCTTGGTTCGATTGTGGGACCCCATGGGGCCACATGGGAGTGATAATGACACTTTATTTTAGTTAACTTAAAGTAAAGACAAAAATGACATAAACAAATATATTTTAGTAAATTAATTTTTACATAGGGTTATATAAGTTATATTTTTGACTATAAATATTATTTGGAAATATAAAATGATTTCCCACATCATGGTATTTATTTTATAATTTTTATACATCAGATAAATTAAATTATTTATGACACAATAATGATGCATTGTTTACCTCATTAATAAATGATTCAAATAAAGAATATTATAAAGATTAAAATAATATCCAAAACCTATAAAATTATAATTGGATGATTTTATTTCGACCATGAGTCATCTTATATTCTAATTTAATAAGTTTTGGACTTTTAGAAACTGAAAATCATTATATAATAAAATAATATTTTTTAACATTCCTAAAAAGACCCTCCCCCCTTATAAAATGCCACCATTTCTAACCCATTATCCACACCTCTCAAGCCCCTTGTCTCATCCAAACTCTGGCCAATTAATCTCCCTACATCCCTATCGTTATCTTAGAAGTGTTAACTTAGGTATAAGTCACTTTAGAAAACCCTTTTGGTTCAAACCAAAGGGATTTACCCGATTAAAATGTAATGTATTCTTTTATGTTCTTTTATTTTATTTTACTTCTCCAACCACCAAAAATCTTATTATTCCTTTATTTTATAACAAAAACAGTATCCTAAATATACTATTATGGTTTTATGATAAGTATTTGAACTTCACTTACACACACCTCTATCTAATGGGTAAAGAACATACTGTTTCTGTGGAGGGAAAACTAACGCCTCACGAAATGATGATTGTTCAATTATCTCCTACAAACTCTCATGGTGGAAATTATTATGTCACTGTATTTATATATGATATATATTATTTTTATGTTTTATTTATGCTTCTATATTTTCCATTTATAAAATGCCTTTATGGTTTCCATTATGGGTAAACGTGATAATTTCATTTGAGGAAGTGAAGACTACCACCCCCTCAAAGTGATATGACTCGTTAATGCCATATGTGGGACGTATAAATGATGGAGTTAATGATATGATATATGAAATTATACTGTAATTATAATATACCTATGTATCATTATGTTTTAATTCCATTAAAATATTAAATAGAAATGAAAGTAGCGTTCATGCGTACGTACGACTTACCGTCTCCATGAACGATGCATTTCATTTCATACCTCCAAATGTTATGTATTACTATAAATACATGTATATAATGGATATATATGATATATATGATATATAAATCATGAATATAATTCTAGATATAATGAACCTTTGACCACGTGGACAACTTGTAATCATAAGAAGTCCATTTTTGACTCAAGTACCAAATATCGAAAAAATGACTGTTATTAATTTAAATGATTACATAATGTTTATAACATGGTAATAAGTGATATAAAAGGAATAATAAACTTTAAAAAGGATCTTAATCAAGTAGAAATTAACTTTACTTTATTATTCAGGAGATTAATGAACGAACGGGTCAAGTCGGACACAGGGTAAGGGACTTCATCTCAATCTCCTTTCATTGAGGCATATTTTGTTTTATTACACGACTTACATTTATACATTGTATAAATACCTTTTAATTTTAATTTCATTCAAAGGGAATCTTTTCCTACTAAGCGTTTTAATAAATGACAAAAAAGAATGTCTCTTTTTAATATAAGTAGTGACAATGACCTTTCCGCCGCTAAGAGTATTATTTGATCTATGACTTCCTTAACAAGCCGTAATGTTTTTAAAAGAAAAGTAAATACCATTAACTCTTTTTTACGTACATTGGTATTGAAAATGGTTTTGATAATAGATTTATTATTTCAATATATTTAAATGAATTATTGTGATTGAAATGTGGAAATGTTATATTTCCTTTATGTTTGTTTTATGTGATATGAATATGTTATGGTTCTTGGGAATTGTTACATATACGGGTGGTTCTATGATAAACCTAGGGTGGGTGACCCCGAGATATCTTTACAATGCATTGGGTAATGTGATAGAGGTAAATATGAATGTTTCTCCTAATATATTTAGGGAATATACTATGATGGGTATTCCAAATGTAACTCCTTACATAGCTATGATAGCTATAACGTTAGTAGGATATAGATTCCACAAGTTACCTTTATGATTTATGTTTCCTATGTTTTATTCACAAATCTTATGATTTCATGAGGTATGTTAAAGAGCTTATATTATGTATGTAATGATAAAATAATGTTTTCTTTCTTTGTTTTATAACCCTTACTGAGATTTTTATGCTCATCCCAAGTTTTGAAATGTTTTTTCACAAGACCTAAAGATGAATAGGGTCAAGGATGAGGTCAAGGGAAGTTCATGGTATCTAAAACATGGGACTATACATGACTCTTTTTTTCAAGAGTATTTATTTTATGAAAAAATGGAAACTGAGTAGAAGTTTCTACCTTGTAATTTTTGAGATGTAATGTAATAGTTATGACCTAATTCTCTAAAACTCTAAACCTGAAAAGATCCTCAATGTGAATTATTCATTTAATTCAAGATTATGTAATTTTTAAGGTCGTGTCCTTATAGTTGGTATTAGAGGTCAGTTTAGATAACTTTAAGAGTTAGGGTATTGTTAAATTAATATCCATAAATTAATTTATGTTAATATTGAAATGATAGAATTTATAGATTACCATGTTGCTTCGCCTATGTTATTTCTGTGTTCAGAATGGTTTTATGCAAAGTAAACAAGGCATCTATGTTGGGACAACATCAGGAGGAAGACAACCTTCCAAATCAGAAACCTGAGATGGTCAGAATCAGAACTGAACAGTTTGCTGTAGTGATGGCACAGTTGAATCAGGCTATAAATGGTGGTGGTATCCATGCACATGGTTATCTAAATCAACTACAGAGGCACATGTCAGTAGTGGAGTATTTCATGATCCAACATCCCCCATCATTCATAGGATCATCTTACCCTGTGCTAGCTAAAGGGTGGATTAAAGCATTGGAGAAAATTTTTGATGTCATGGGGTGTTCAGAACATTTAAAGGTCAGTCTCGCTGTTTACCATTTTGAAAGTGAAGCTGATCAGTGGTGGTCAATGGTGAAAAATATCAGGGATAGTGAGGAGATTGATGCTCTAGATTTAGATGAATTCAAAGGTATGTTTCTTGAGAAATATTTTCCTAAGGTGGTTCACCTTAGGATGGAAAAACAATTCCTAGAATTGAGGTAGGAGGATGACTCAATGGATGCTTATGAAGAAAAATTCACTTGACTGGCATAGTATGCTCCAAATTTCATATGAGATCTTGATAGTAAAATCAACTATTTTTAATCAGGATTAAAGCTAAAGTATCTAATGGATTTAGCTTCTCATGAGTTCAAAAGTTATGAAAAACTTGTTTAATGTGCGTAAAATGTGAAAATGAAGTATTCTAATGATTAGGTGTTCATTGAAAAACAATATAATAAGAGTTCAAGGTGGTAGGAGAAAGGGAAAAAAGCTTCAAAAAATACTGATGGTAAGAAACTTAAGTTTAGGGTTTGTGAAAATTATGGTAAAAAGCATGCTGGGGAATGTCTTTTGAATTATAGAAAGTGATACTGATGTGGTAAAATGGGACATAAGGCTCGTAATTGCACTGAAAAAGATCAGGGTAATGGTATAACAAAATATGATTTACAATCAGTAAAATGTTATAAGTGCAATGAAATGGGTCATTATGAAAATGAGTGTCCAATGAGGAACTCAACTGAGGGAAATCAACTAGACTACAAGCAGAAAGGGGTGGTGAATTACTTTGCAACTACTTTAGTAGATGTTGGGCCTTCAAATGAAGTAGTATCAGGTACACTGTTTGTTTGTTCATATTATTCCAATGTGTTTTTTGATTTATGGTCTACACATTTGTTCATTTCTAATGAGTTTTCAAGTAAATTGGGAATTCTATATCAAGATATGAATCTTGAACTTATGGCAAGAACACCTGGAGTAAATTTTGAGAAAAAAGAAATTATAATAACCTTCCTATCCTTGTGCGTGGAAAGAATCTACCTACAAACCTTCTTATTTTCTCTCTAGTAGAGTTTGATGTTATTTTGGGTATGGATTGGTGTTCTTTTTATCATGCTAAGATTGACTAAAGAGATAAAGAAGTTTCTTTTCAGAAAGATTTTATGTTTTTGTAAAAGAATGAACCCTTACTTTGGTAACATATTAGGAAGCTGAGAAACTAGTAAAATATGTAAATGAATGTTACCTTGCACATATTGTTGAAAACAAAGTAACTATTCAGATTAATGATGTGCTGGTAGTAAATGAGTATCTTGATGTTTTCCCTGATGAGTTTCCTGGTATTATACCTGATCGAGAAGCTGAATTTACTATTTACTTAGTTCCTGATGCTATGCCAATTTCAAAAAACCCTTATCGAATGGCTAAACTTAAACTTTTAGAGTTAAAGAAGCAATTGCAAAAGTTATTAGATAAAGGTTTCATTCGACCTAGCGCATCACCATGGGTTCTCCTATCTTATTTTTTAAAAAGAAAGATGGTTCAATGAGGCTTTTCATTGATTATAGATAATTAAATAACATCACGATTAAGAACAAGTATCATTTTCCTCATATCGATGATTTGTTTGATCAGCTCCATGGAGCTCAGTATTTTTCAAGGATTTACTTGAGGTTGGGGTACCATCAGTTGAAAGTAAAGGAAGCAGACATTCTGAAGACTGCGTTTCGTACTAGATATTGCTATAATGAATTTGTAGTTATAAATATTGGTTTAACCAATTCACGTGCTGTATTCGTGGATCTGATGAATAAAATTTTCCGTGAGTTCTTGGATAAGTTTGTGGTTGTGTTCATTGATGATATTTTAATTTATTATAAAAGTAAATAGGAGCATGAAAGTCATTTAAGGTTTGTCTTGAAAATCATAAAATAAAAGAATCTATTTGGGAAATTCATCAAGTGTGAGTTTTGGTTACAAAAAGTTTCTTTCCATGGTCACATTATTTCAAAAAATGGCATAACTATTGATCCTACAAAAACAAAAGTTGTTGAATTACGGACAAGACCCAAAAATATAACCAAGATTTGTAGTTTTCTTTGTTTGGTAGGTTATTACCCAAGGTTTTTTTGAAAATTTTGCACGGTTATCTAGTCCAATTACTAAGTTAACTCAAAAAGGTGTTAAGTTCGTGTGGACAAAAGAATGTGATGATTGTTTTCAATAATTGAAAAGAAAATTGGTGAATGATCCAGTTTTGGCACTACCTTATAGAAATGGTGAGTTTTTTTATTTACAGTGATACTTAATTGAAAGGACTTGGATGTGTCCTTATACAGAATGAACAAGTAATTTCTTATGCTTAACGTCATTTGAAACCTCATGAATTAAATTACCCTACACATGATTTGGAATTAGTTGTTGTTGTTTTCGATTTAAAAATTTAGAGGCATCATTTGTATGGATTAAAATTTGAAATATATATAAACCACAAAAGTTTAACATATATATTCACTCAGAAATAATTGAACATGAGATAGAGGAGATGGTTGGAATTAATCAAGGATTATGATTGCACGATCCTTAACCATCGGGGAAAGCAAATAAAGTGGATGATTCTTCGGGTCGAAAAAGTAATGCTTATTTAAACATGCTATGTTTGGAATGAGATCCTTTGGTTTTTGATTTGATGGAATTTTTGATAGAGGTTTTTGGTCAAAAAATTATTATGTTTTGTTTTAGGTGTCAGTTAAAACATCTCTATCAGGTAGGATTAAGAAAGCACATAAGGAAGACAATGAGTTGCAGAAAAAGCTAGAGTTGGTTCAGAAGGGTAAGTTGCCTGATTTTAATGTTGATAATGATTGTGTTTTGAGATTTGGAAAGATATTATGTGTGCCTTGTGATTCTCAATTAAATAATGAGTTGTTATGTGAAGCTCATAGTTCCCCGTTTTCAATTCATCCTGGAAGTACAAAGATGTACAGAGATCTTAGGGAGTATTACTGTTGGGATGGAATAAAAATAGATATTGCTGATTCTACTATGAAGTGTTTGACTTGTCAATAGGTTAAAGAAGAGAGGTAGTTACTGAAAGAGATGATTTAGTCTTTACCATTTTAAAAGTGGAAATGGGAAAATATATCCATGGACTTCATTATGTGATTACCGAAGACATCTCGAGGTAATAATGCAATTTGGGTTATTGTTGATCGGTTGACTAAATCTGTTCCTTTCCTTGCTATTCTAGATACTTTTTCTCTAGATCAAATTTCTTGGTTGTATGTTAAAGAGATAGTCCGGTTTCATGGAGTTCCCCTCTCCATTATATCTAATCATGATCCTAGGTTTACTTCTAACATTTGGAAAATACTTTAGAAGTTGTTGGGTATTGAATTAAATTTTAGTACAACTTTTCATTCGCAATCAGATGCTTAGTGAGAATGAACAATTCAGACCTTGGAGGATATGCTACATGCTTTTTCACTAGATTACCAGGGAAGTTGGGACCAACATATTTCTTTGGTTGAATTTTCATATAATAACGGTTTTCATTCAAGTATACAGATGGCTCTATTTGAGGCAATATATGGGAAGCGGTGTTAAAATCTAGATTTTTGGGATGAAGTAGGTGAAAGGAAGTTGATGGGACCAGAATTGGAAGATGAGATGGTAGAAACAGTTCAGTTGATTCAAAAGCACATGAGGACAGCTCAGAATAGGTAGAAAAGTTATGCGGACAATCAGAGGAAGGATCTTTCTTTTGAGGTCGGTGATCATGTCTTTCTCAAAGTTTCTCTATGGAAAAGTGTGATGTGTTTTGGTAAGAAGGGAAATTTGAGTCTGAGGTTCATTGGATGTTATGAAATTTTAGATAATGTTGGACCAGTTGCATACAGAGTGGATTTACCTCATGTTTATCCCAAGTAAACAATGTTTTTCATGTTTCAATGTTGAGAAAGTATATGCCAGATCCATCTCATGTTTTGAGCCCAGAGATAGTTTAGTTAGAAGAGAATCTCTCTTATGAGGAACAACCAGTCCAGATTATTTACCAAAGAGAGAAAGTATTGCGGAATAAGGTGATTTACCAGGTAATGGTTTTGTGAAAAAACTATATGTTTGAAGAGGCAATGTGGGAATCTGAAAATGCTATGAGGGATAAATACCCCTGCTTATTTGATAAGTGAATAAAAATTTTAAAGATGCAATTTCCAAAGGGGGGGGGGAGGATATAACATCACAAGTAAATAAATAATAATAAATTTTCATTTTAATTAATATTTTTTGAATTAAATATTAATTTTACTTTAAATGGGTTGCTATGTTTGATGGCGTACCCGATATGCAACAGTGGGTTTCTTTAAAATCTTACGTTGCACAATAATAATATAATATTATTATTTTAAATGGTAGTTAGCACCTCGCCCTTGTATTGGCAGTAATGACTAGAACTAACTACAATATGATTATAAATTTTTGTTAAATGTTTTTACATTTATCCAATAAAAGTTAGAGGCTTAAAATGTGAATGAATCTAATTTTAGACATAATTTACTTTAAAAGGTTGATTTACTGCCTTTTGATGGAGAACCCTATTTAAATCTAGTTTTGGGAACATTTATATGTTATTTTTGACAAAATAAAATTCTTATTTAGAATCGTGACATCAAAATTCACTTTGGGTAAAATTTTGATATTTTTCTGATAAAATTCAATTTTTGATGAATAGTGGAAAATGATGTATTTTAATTCAAAACTGCCTTTTAATCTAATTTATTTATATGGTTAGATTATATTTTTAATTGGTTTTAATGTGTAATTAAATTATATTTTTACTATTTAATCCAATTTTGGTCATTCTATGTAATTTAACTTTGAAATTGGACATAAACAACTATCGATCTTTTGAGAGTTATTATTTCTTAAAAAACACGCCTTTTTATTTTGACAGTGGAAATTGTGTAAATAATGGATTCTATAATGGTAAATAATGGTAAAAAAATATTATTATAATAATATAAAATTACCCTAACATGTTTCCTAATCCTATTAGTTTCTACACTTCCGACCATGATCATCCTTGTGTCTATTTAGGGACCCCATGGGGCTATTTGGGAGTGATAATGATACATTATTTTAATTAACATAAAGACAAAAATGACATAAACAAATATCTTTTAGTAAATTAATTTTTACATAGAGTTATATAGGTTATATTTTCAACTATAAATATTCTTTCGAAATCTAAAAAAATTTCCTATATCATGGTCTTTTTTTATAATTTTTAGACATCAAATAAATTAAATTATTTATGACACAATAATGATGCAGTGTTTACCTCATTAATTAATGATTTAAATAAATAAGATTATAAAAATTAAAATAATATCCAAAACCAATCCAATTATAATTGGATGATTTTATTTCTATCATGAGTCATCTTATCTTCTACTTTAATAAGTTTTTGACCTTTAAAAATTGAAAATAATTATATAATAAAATAATATTTTTAAACATTCCTAAAAAGCCCCTCCCCCTCTTATAAAAGGACACAACTTCTAACCCATTCCCAAAACCTTTAAAGCCCCTTGGATCATCCAAACCCTGACCAATTAATCTCCCTATATTCTTTTCCTCCTCCTATAAGACTTAACTTAGGTAGAAGGCGCTTTAACAAACCTTTTTGGTTGAAACCAAATGGAGTTACCCGATTTAAAGGTAACATCTTCTCTTATGTTCTTTTGTTTTATTTTACTTCTCTAACCCCATAAACTCTTTTTATTCATTTATTTTATAACAAAAATAGTATACAAAATATACTTGGATGTTTTTATGATAATGATTTGAACTACACTTACACACACCTCCATCTAATGGGTAATGAACATACTGTTTCTGTGGATGGAAAACTGACATCTCACGAAATGATGATTGTTCAATTATCTCCTACCACCTCTCATGGTGGCCATTATGATGGAAATGTATTTATATATGATATATATCATGTTTATGTTTTGTTTATGCTTCTATATTTTTCATTTATATCATTCATTTATGGTTTCCATTATGGATAAACGCGATAATTTCATTTGAGGAAGTGTGGACTACCGCCAACTCAAAGTGATATGACTCGTTAATTCTATATATGGGAATTATAAAGGATGGAGTTAATGATATTATATTTGATATTACACTGGAATTATAATATACCTATGTTTCATTTTGTTTTAATTCCATTAAAATAATAAATTGAAATGAAAGTAGTGTTCATGCGTATGTACGACTTACCGTCTCCATGAACAGTGCATTTCATTTCTTACCTCCAAATGTTATGTACTCTTATAAATACATGTATATAATGGATATATATGATATATATGATATCTAAATCATAAATATAATTCTGGATATAATGAAAATTTGAAAACATTAACAACTTGTAATTATAAGAAATCCATTTTTGACTCAAGTACCAAATATTGACAAAATAATTGTTATTAATTTAAATGATTTCAAAATGCTTATAAGATGGTAATATGTGATATAAAAGGAATAATAAACTTGAAAAGGGATCTTAATCAAGTATAAATTAACTTTAGTTTATTATTCATAAGATTTAAGAATTAACGGGTCAATTTGGACACAAGTTTATGGACTTCATCTCAATCTCCTTTCATTAAGACATTTTTTGTTTTAATACAAAACTTTATTATGTACATTTTATAAACTCCATTGAATTTTCATTTCATTCAATGGAAATATTTTCCCACTAATAGTTTCACTTAATGATGAAAAATAATGTTTCTTTTAACGTAAGTGGTGATAACAACCTTTCCGCTGCTGCAAGTATTATTTGATCTATGGCTTCCTTAACAAGCCGTAATGTTTTTAAAAGGAAATTAAATACCATTTACTCTTTTTAAGTATATTGTTATAGAAAATGGTTTTGATAATGGATTGATTATTTCAATATATTTAAATGATATATTGTGATTGAAATTTATAAATGTTATCTTTCTTTTATGTTTGTTTTAGGTGTTATGAATATGTTATGGATCTTGGGAATTGTTACATATACGGGTTGTTCTGTGATAAACCTATGGTGGGTGAGCCCGAGATAGCTCTCCAATGAACTGGGTAATGTGAAGGAGGTAAACGTGAATATTTCTCCTATGATATTAAGGGAATATACTATGATGGGTATTCCAAATGTAACTCCCTACGTAGTCGTGATAGCTACAATGTTAGTATGATATGGATGCCACAAGTTACCTTTATGATTTATGTTTTATATGTGTTATTCATAAATCTTATGATTTCATGAGGTTTGTTAAAGAGATTATGTTATGTATGTAATGATGAACTAATGTTTTATTTCTTTTTTTATAACCCTTACTGAGCTTTTTATGCTCATCCCAAGTTTTGAAATGTTTTTTCACAGGACCTAAAGATGAATAGGGTAAAGGATGGGATCATGGAAAAGTCATGCTGACAAAAACATGGGACTACACATGAATCTTTTTTTCAAGAGTATTTATTTTATGAGAAAAATGTAAACTAAGTAGAAGTTTCTACCTTGTAATTTTTGAGATGTAATGTAATAGTTATGACCTAATTCTCTAAAACATTAAACTAGAAAAGATCCTCAATGTGAATTATTCATTTAATTAAATATTATGTAATGTTTAAGGTCTTGTCCTTATATTCCCACATGGAAATTCAAATAAAATTGATCTCTTCATCCAACACAATTTTATGAGGTATTTCAAAAATATTTTACTAAAAACACTATCAATATAGTTTTCTTTATTTTACATTTCATAACCCACTACTGGAGATAGTATTGTACCTTGTTCAATATTCCCATTGAATTCTATCATCCATGATCGATATTTATGTCATCAAGGAAAAAATTTCTAATGTCCTAAACATAAAATCATTGAGGAAATTTTCAACCAAACATATAATATGAGTTTTACACATATGGGACACCCCAACATTCCTTTAATAATACATCCATATAAATTTCCATAAGAGGGGAAATCATTTATAGTCCTGTACAACATGAACCTCAATGTGAATTATTCACTTCTATAATAATCATACATTGTAACAACTTTATCCCACATTAATTTTAGAACTTCTATCAATAGAGCCAAATAGACAACAATATTATTATCAGGTTGCTTTGGTCTAGAAAGAAGGGTCAACATAATGTATTTGAAATTTAAGCATAACCATGGTTATAATTTATAATTTACTAACATGATGGTCCATGTATCATTAGTACTAATTTATACACCAAAAGGATTTATTCCCTCTATAGATTATACAAGATGAATGTTTCTCGAATCATTTCCAAATTTAGGATACTCGTAATCAATTTTCTTCCACTGAGGAGAATCTAATGGATAGTGTTGGTCCCCATATTTAATTCATGTATCTGTATGCCATTTCAATTGTCTCACGATTTACTAAAATCCATATAGTCTTCTAAACAATGTAATGATAGGAAATTACCATACATATTTTTAAGGACTTGATTCATTTATCTTGTATCAATATATGTCACACTAAGAGAATTTTTTAAATGATTCATGGTCCATGTGAAAAAATATGGAATCATTTGGACAACAATATATATTTTTAGAATCATTCCCATTGAACGTGACTTTAATTTAGCATCATATGTTTGATATGGTAGTTCATTTTCATCGAATATTATATAATTTAAGATACCAAATAGTTCTGTTAAATTTGTGTCACTCTATCTGCTTCCATATTTCAAATTATATAACTTCAAAACAGTTAGAAATGTTTTGTATTTAGTACAACTGATATACAATAGTATCTTGAAAAAATTATTTAACTTCTCAAACAACATTGGATAATCATGACGGTCATATTTAATTTCCATTTTCATTTCTTCAATGTGATCTCCATCATCATTTACACTGGTGTTCATATCAAATGATCCATAAATTGTAGTATAATACCAATCAGAATGCACATTTAAATTTTCCCCATGTTCAGTCTTATCAATTTTGTGACAAATCAAATATTCTTATAACTCTTCCAGACTATTTTTTCTTGAATAACAACAACTTAAACATGAACAAAGGATTTGAGAAGGGTTGTATGCATGCTCTTTTGAAAACTTTATGAACTCTTCATCTCCATGTTCATACACTATTTTAAAATGATTAGGGTGAATCTATTTTTGATTCATGTCCATCATATTAGGTTCATAAAATATTAAATTTGTAAAATAAATAAATAAATACAAAAAAGATATTCATTATCAAAGGTCAATGCTATAAAAAATTCTAATAAGAGAAACCTAACATTTTATCATTTCAAAGAATTTTTGTGTCCTTTGATGAAAATAGGTAATTAAATTTAAGAAAAGAATTACCCCACTATAGTTGGTGTTATAATCTAAATTAATTCAAAGGTGAGTGTTATAAACAACTCTCAAGGGAATCGGCTCATCTTCTGAACATTTATCATAGCAATTTTTTGTTTGACACACATCCTCTATATATTCTAGATACACACTTATGTTTCTTGAAATACTAAAAGAGGTAGTCATCCCTGGGATTAATACTACTTAAAGTAGTACAAGAAAAACAAAAGAGATAGGGGATAAGTCTCAAGCAATAAAATGAAATAACTATTTGGGAGATGAAACCGATGAGGATGAAAGTTTTCTATAAAGGATATGGGGGATGTGTCTCAAGAAAAAATTGAAATAATAACAATTTTTTGACACACATAACATCTTTATTAAGTTCCCTAAAAATTTGAAAATATAATATAGACAATTAAGGAGTAGTAAGAAACCCAAATATGAAAAATAATAATAATAAATTCTCATATAATTAACATGTAGATATAAAAAAAGTATTAATAAAACATTTTAATAAATAAAGAGTTATTTAATATACATGTATGGTAATTAGAGATTCCTTGGGGTGAAACCAATATATGTAGACCTAAATGATGAATACATAAAAATAATTTCTAATATATAGAATTTGATAACATCCATTATATTTTTTTGAACAAGTGATGTAACAACCTAAGGAATTATTTCTATTAATATTAATAGTATATCAAATATTTTAAAATATATCAAGAATATTGGGAAGTTATATCACCACACCGAGCTATCCCAGCGATTAGAGGGAGGTCATCACATCAGATTTACCCACATGAAGGATTCTTGGGAGCCCATATAATACACATTTACCCATACTTAATATTCCATGGAAGTCCATAAAGAAGTAGGAATAAAGCAATAATACACATCAACAAGATATATCACAAATAAGGGAGAAAAACGCACTAACCCTTACAACATTTATCCAATACACACTAGCCTCTACTAATACATAATGACTCCCATGAGTTTACATTTTCTAAGTGGACTACCCTTACTTCACTCATAAATCTTAGTAGAATCACAAAATTAAAAGATCTATAAACATAAATCCCCATTTAAAGTCTCTGCAATTTGTTTTGAAAAAAACAAGTTATTTTAATATGCCATGAAGTGGTATCATAGGCTACCCAACCAACATCATGGAAATTCATACATACAAAATTATATAGACAATGTAAAATAGGATGGTTCTTCTACTATATTGTTAATTCTATTATTTATCCAATGAAAATAAAGCATGATCCTTCAACACTTTCACATAAATGAAATAGTAGCTTAGAAATCCCAAATAACAATTCACAACTATAATTGAGAAGGAAGAAGATGTTCGTATGGCCTGGGAGCAAAGCTGGGAAGGCTCACAGTATAGGTGTTTCAACCTCTAAAAATTCAAATCATCAAAATGGATGATCTCCATGAATAAATACCAAAAATGGATAACTCACCACACTCAATGTTTCAAAATAACATCCACTATAGCCAAAACCATTGATGTTTTATGCCCCGAGTACCCCAAAAAAATGTAGAGAAAGGATTACATTCAAAATAAAATAGAGAAAGACTTACGTTTGAGCCGTAGATTCATTTGAACCATAAATATTTTGATCCTAGGATTTTTTTACTTGTAATTGTTCAAGCCTTGATTCAAAGTTCGATTCACTAAGGAGGAGTACCAGCGAGGGAGGATTATGTTGGAACTTTCAGATATCATGAGGAGTTCTCAACTCATTAGGGTTTCTAAAATTGACCGGTACACTTTTATCAATGATTGAAAAAAAATCACTAATAATAATAGATCATTTTCATTGCAAATGTTTTAGCACTAATAAAGAGAGATTTATCAACAATAAAGTTTTATCACTGATAAAGATGTATTTTATCAGCTCTTTTTTAGTGCTGATAAAGATGCCTTTTAATAGTGCTTACTACTTAAGCACTGATAAAAGATTTATAATTATAATTATAAATAATTTTTTTGTAAATATATATAATTATAATTATATATATATTTAATAAATATATATATAAATATAGTAAATATATTCTATATTTTAATATATTTATTATAATTTTGAAATTATTTAAATTTACAATTATTTATTTATAATTATATAAATATCAAAAAATATTTATATCATTAAATATATTTATATAATTATATAAATAAATAGAAATATAGTAAATATATTTATTATTTAAAAAAATTAATGATAAATTTATTAAATATTTATATATATATATATAATTATTTATTTATAATCCTATGAATACTTTAAAAAAAATAATATTTATTTATTTATAATTATAAATATATACATAAATAAATATTGTAAATATTAATTTTTAAATGTTTTAATATATAAATATTTTTTTATAAATATTTTTTTAAAAAATATTTTTTCACATTATTAATGAATATTTAATATTCCATGCATGCATGTTAAAAATGAGTGAAATTGAATACATTTAAAATAAGCACACATTAATAATGTTGAAAAAAATATAATTTGTGTTTGGGTGCATTGGATATAAAAATGCATGAATTATGTATATGTGAAATCAATATAACACATATTGGATCCATGTTAAATTGAAAAATCAAATGACATTAAATTATATAAATTACTTTGAAATTAGTGATTATTTTTAATTCATATTAATTTATAATTATAAACCATTACACATTAAATGTATGGCTATTTATTGTAAATCCTAAATAATTTGTAATGTATAAATCATATTTATATACATTCATAAATATCTGTATATTTAATATATAATTTTTATTAACATTATTAATAATTATTTAATTAATAAATTGTTTTATATTTTTCTCAATTTACTAATTTTTAATTTTTAGTTGTTCAATTTTCATTTTTCACATATATATATATTTAATATATAATATTTATTATTATTTATAATTTATATATAATATAATCAATTTATTTATTTATATATATAATTATTTAATTAATAATTTTTAATAAACTCTTTTTATATTTTTTATATTTTTTATTATTTTATTTTATTCAATCCTTTATCAATGCTAAAAATACTTTGATAAAGGATCCCTTTATGAGCACTGAAAATAAAGTGCTGATTAAGGGTAACCATTATCAGTGCTAAAAATGAAGCACTGATAGATGATACACTTTATCAATGCTAAAAATAAAGCACTGATAAAGGTAACCCTTTATCAATGATAAAACAAAAATATTAATGAAAGGTACAATTTATCAGTGTTTTTAGTACCGACAAAGGTTCCCTTTATCATCACTTTTTTCTAGCTCTGATAAAGGGAAACACTATTAAAGGCCAATTTTGTATTAGTGGATGTTAACTTATTCCTTTTAATTTAGCATGACAATGACCATTATTTTTAATTTAAGGTAATGAATGAAGGACCAATATTTTTGGTTTTAATATCATAAAATAATGACCAATTTGTCTTTATATTTAAGGTCATAGAACTATTAGCCTCAGAAAAAAGATTCCATGAAATTTTTTGAGTATAGGAGTTATAAATGAAAAAACCCTAACTTTAGTAGAATAGAGCTGTTGCCTTCTATAATAAATTGGAACTAGAAAAATGTGATCACATCCCAAAAGACGGAATATTTTAGTTGTATTATTAAACTAGATACATTTATTCTTCCATATGTACATTGGAAATAAAATATACAACATAGTGAAAGTCAATATTCTACAACTTTGAACTCATTTAAATATTATTTCTTAGAATAATGTGTAATGGAAAGAAATAAAGTGTGAGATCAGATGCTCGGTAAGGATTACATATAATGTAATCCCCCAGGTATAAATAATACATAATTAGTTTGTAAAAGTAAATTACTAAAAACACATATCATTTAATAAATAACTTGAGTCTAAAATGAATCCAAGGATAATATACATATAGAAATCACATTTCTAGTAATAACTAAAGTCTCAATGAAGTAAATTATTAATTTCAGACTTCATGATCCTATGTATCATGATATATTTACCATAATGGCCTTGCACTAAGATAGATTTATTTATGGGTAGGTATACACAAGAAACCAATTTAGTAAGGATATGCACCTGGTTTGTCTCATTACACCTATCAATGTATCTAGAACCAGGATTCACCCAAAAATTTATTTCCAATGCAATTTTCAAATATTTAATGGTAAATTTAATTTATAAAAAATATTCCTTATCAAAAAATGTCAATATTGAGTAAAGAATACATAATATAAATACTTCCCTTATAAATCAAATAACAATCAATGTAAAATACTGCTTGTAGAAATAGAATATGGTTTATGATATAATCATATAAATGATACAAAAAATATGGATATTTAATATAAATGTAATATCTAATGGTCATATTAAAGTGAATGTTTTAATAGAAAGTTAATGGATAAAAATTAATAAGGGATAAAAGATGACAATCTGTTCGTCAGAAATATAGTTTTTTAATAAAATCATGTCCTTTGGTGAAATAAACTTCTAGAAGAATCCAATTATCCAAAAATAGTTATGGGGGTGGGAAAATCTATTAATTCCTTATACATTAGAAATAAATATTCCTATTTAATTTTAATAAATGAAAGTGTAAACTTATCCTATTATAAAATATTGTAAAGATTATTTTTAAAATTTTTAAAAATTAAGGGATAACATAAAATTTATTTAAAAAAATATTTTTTAAATAAAAAAACATACGCAAAATAATTTTGAAAAATATGTATATGGAACAAAAATATAACCCATAAAGAGGGAAATAAGATCATTTATTATTTTAATGATTTATATGATTAATTCAAGTAAAAATGATAAGAAAAATTGAACAAAAACATATAACTCATTATATATTCACTGGATAATAAAATAGATCGATTTTATGAATAATATATTATAAGAATCCTTTAAGGAAAAATATAACCAATCATATAAAATGAGATTGTAAAATAAATTTTGACATCTTAAGTAACATATAAATTGAAACCCCTTGAAAGTGTAAATATGAATTTAAACATTAATTATAATTAATAAATAGATATTAATTTTAAATAAATAAATTTGGTAGTATAAACAGAAAATAAAATTAAATAGGTTCATAATACCAAATATGTCTTATTAGAGTAGAAATTGAGATAAAATCCCTTAAAAATATATCATTGAAGTGATAATTAATCAATAACGTAATTAAGTATGACAAATATAATTTCACACAATAAAAGTGGAAATAAATAATAGATAAATTAAATGTTTCTTTTATCATAATATTGGCATAACATAATCAACTAAGAAGTGATATAACCCAATGAATGGAAATAGAGTTAAGAAATCCCATACCTTGGGTACGAATTGAATTGTGAGTTCTGTTATCCTCTTATAAAATAAATTTATATTTATTATATCTACATAAAATAACCATATAAATATCTATAATAACATATATTTTCCAATTATAATATTTTATCACCCATTTGTTAACAATAATTTATTACTCTCATTATTTCTGGTGTTAATTGCTTCATATTTCATGTATATTTTGATTCAAAATTTTTAGTCCTGGCATATTTATCATGGTTAAATAATATAAATAATTTAATTAATGATATAAATATCATATTTATCCAATATATAGATATTTATATTCATCTATTAATGACAGATATAAAAAAATGAATTACGCTGTTAATGGTGACAATAGGGTGTATATACGCTTGAATGCTATTTTTACTTTTCAGTTGATGAAATTAAATAAAGGTAAAAAATAATTCACCTCTAAAAGATAATTTTTATATCATATATATCATATATATTCATAAAATCTATCCTTATTAAGATCAATGAAAAAATAAATGATAAACGAATCACATCCCTTTGTGGAGGTGGAAGTGAACAAGTACATATGAGCAACATTATCATTTTCCAAAATATTGGAAGGTAAAAAGGTAGATTTAATATTAATATTATATAAGAATAATTATTTAATAAATATCATATATGTTAATTAGTTTCATTATTATAATCATCTAGGTAATGTGGTGATGAAAAACAAACACTACTTCTTGGAGATAGTAAGACATATGTATTCATGAGCAATGTTTTTTGCTTTTTATAGGATAAAAATGAAATGGAAAATGGTTGTACAATAATAAAAATAACATATAATTATATTTATGAAAATATAATTATTATTTAAGGTTGTGTATAATATTTTTAGAGGAAGTAGAATAATAAATAAACTTGAATGACTCGATAAAGTTGATCAACTCTTCTTCAGTAGAATTCCTTTAGATCTCTTCTTAAATACCATTACAATGGTATTTTATGAAGAACCTAATCTCTAATTAATTTATATATAATTTTATAAGATATTTTGGTAGGTATTTTTCAATATATTATTCTAAATAAGCTTTTAATAAAAGAGAGAATATGTGTCTATTTATAAGTGAGGGGAGGGGCACTAGTTGAATTACTTAAAGTATTAAATTAATATAAATTAAATTTCAGAAAAAATAGATCCAAATTTATATATTCAGACATATTATTTGTATTATGTTAAAATAAAATCATCCAATAAAATTTTGAAAATTTTGGTTTTTTTAATCTTTTCTCTTAAGATCAATCCCCTTTAAATCCTTTTCACGATTACAGTGATAAAAAGATATTTACTCTTTAGGGGTAAAGAAAGTTACTTTAATAGGAAAATTGACACATAAAAAGAACATGGTTAATATTCTAAACCATATCTATTTCAATTGACCTAATATAATTTTTTAAAACTTTAAATCATTAAATAAAATACTCTTTATTATTAAATATGATTAATTTCATTTTTGAAAAAACATGAAATATTATAATTTAATATGTGTCAAACAAATTTTAAATGGTTCCAAAATGAAAATTATTAAATGATAAGGACTAAATGGTAATAATATAATCATCCAATACAATTTTTATAGGTTTATATTTAATTTTAATCCTTATCTTTTGGTCTAACCCATTGTTTAATAAGTTTTAACTATAACAATCGTAATGAATTTTTCAATATTAAAGGGTTATAATTTTAATTATATGGTAAAAATTGGAACTTAAATGGATAAGGGATGGATTTTCTTGAACAATTATCATCATTATTTTCCTATTTAAATATTTTTATGTTTCTCAAATTATTTAAGAATGTATTATTTAACATAAAATAACAATAATTTCATTTATAACAATATTTATTTAATATGATTTTAATGTCATAAAGATAGTAATGGAATTAGAATATAAAAATTTAAAATAAACCTAATATATTTTATATTTCTATAAAATTAATGGTACACTATAAATCAACCATAAAATATTACTTTTAGAGTTTTGAAAATAACTTACTTGATTTTTATACTTCTTGTATGTGCATCATGTGAGCATTGCTTAAGAATTTAAGGTAATTATTTAATTACTAAAGATTAAAAATAAATTAACATGATAAAAAAATTCATTCATATTTAAAATAATCATTCATATCAAAATATAAGTATTCTTAATCCCTTTCATGAAATATTATAGATATTTAAAGCATGAAAGTGACATTTTTTACCTTTTCTTTTACTTAAATATTATAATGGTAAAAATCAAAGTAAAATGGAAATGATAATATTTTGGAGGTTTTTATGAGTATTAAATAAATATAATTTTAATTTCAAATAAATTATGATTTTTGATTGAATTTGATTCATTAACAGAGTAGTTTTAAACCTTAATTACCCGATTTACCGTTTACTAAGGTGATAAAACTTATCACTGTTACTATTCATATTATGTAAAACTAAAAGGGAAATATTTATGAAATTTTAAAATCATGAATCAATATATGGAATAAATTTTATCAAATTTAAATTATATTATTTTCATAAATTAATTTAAAAATAAACCAGCAATATGAGATAAAAAATGATTTTCCATAAAAATGTATTTTTAAGCCCAAAAATTGACTAAATACCAATATCAAATAAATTTTTTATCTTAATGGAACTAAATAAACTATTTTAAATAAAATGGATCTTATATAACTTTAAATACAAAATATATTGGGACTTTTAAATTAATTCATTTACTGAAATGAAATGACCTTGTTACAAAATATATATTTTTCATTATTCACTAAAAAATCAATCATTTCAATGAAATAATAAAAATTCGCATTAAGTTAATTTTAATATTATTATTTCAATAAATATATTCATTTTATAAAATAAAATTTCTAAAATTGGTATATATTAATTTCAATTTTCCTCAAAAACTTCAATAAAATCATTTTTAAAGAAAATGAAATTTTGAACCATAAAATGGCTTCACTAAAAATTAAGTGTGTATTTACTAAGAGTTCATGAGTAAATTTTTATTAATTAGCACCATTATAAATATATTTTATAATGATTTTACTCATATTCATATTTACCAATTCAAAAACTAGTTTATCACATTAAGATAATAATTTTTTCATAACACATCTGAATTCCTTTAAAGATTGGTGTTGTGTGTTAAGAAATCCATTGAAAACATCAAAATAATTAAAGAGAAATGTGCCTTAAAATATTACGATTTACATTATACCCCCTTAAATAAATAATTCCCTCATAATTTTATCCCAGTTATCTAAAGTAGGACATTTTTTTAAAACCCACATCGTACAAAGAGATAATATAAATTATTATTAAAGGTTAAATTAGGAAACATATTGGTTACCTAAAATATCAAATATTCAGGTTTATAGATATGGAGAACATTTTTGGGATGTTAAAATATAGACATGGAGGAGAATACCAATACCCAATACCTCATAGAGAGTGGTTAAAAACATTATCATGATAATATTGAAGACCATAAAAAGATAGATCAATTAGGGACTAAATGACCATAAATTCATATAAAATTAAGGTAAAATTATAACATTTTAATTTAAAGACCCCTTTATTAAAGTTGAGGAATTATTTTACTCTAAATATATAAAAAATGAGAAAATGTACTTACTTGATTATTTCAATTTAATAAGCACAATTCCATCATTTGATTATGATTTGATGAATTTCCACATCATCAATTATTCTAATAAATAAATATTCATGGGGACCTTTTCTTTCCTAAATCACTGAAATTAACTTTTAATGGATCATAAGATCTAAAAAATAATAAAAATTAATTCTTTATTTCTATAAATATTTTAAAAACTAAAATGGTTAGCACCTGTTATCTAATATGGATCAATATACTACATTAATCTATATAAACTCACAAAAATACCCAAATATCAACATAATACATTCCATAAATATTTAACCTTAATACTCCACCAAAATATGTCTGACCAAATTCACAACCCAAAAATAATAAATACTTGATCAAACATTTATCCCCAGACAACAAAAAGTAGTACATTAATAAAATAGGAATACCTTGATCATATATTATAAAAAATATACTAAAAATTTATAAATATAACCTAAATCACCATAAAATCACTAAAAAGCATTTATGCATACAAAATTTAACTCTATATTTATCACTCAAATGAAATCCCATCCATGAAAATAATACTAACTTTACTTTAATCATATAATGTTCCCCAAAACTGTTGTGATATTCTTTTGAAATAACATTAACCACTTAGTCAACAAATCACATTTCAATCCCACAGTTATTTATAATAAAAAACATCTATTCAAAAATTGTAAAAACCCATAATTAGCTCAACTTTAATGATCATATTTACCCTTAAGTTTATTATTACCTTTTATCCCAAATTACCATAATCCAAATTTTCTAACCCTTCTATACAACTTCATTAAATTAAATATCAATAGAATAATCCATAAACATAAAAATACCATCAATGAATACCATTACATACTAATTTTCAAAAACCAATAAATAGGTACAAAAATCATTCATCTTCCTTCATAAAATTATAATCAATATTTGTTGTTTTATTCAATAATATATCATTTCTATAATTTAAAATATGAATCATATCTCAAATTTTCTCAATATCAATCTAATAATGTTTTTTAAGGAAAAATACTAAAATAATTCATACCTCTTATATGTTATACATAGATTATTTATCTCCAACTATATAAATTTCCAATCCTTTAATCACATGACCTTGCTAATCCTTATATTGAGATTTCATCCTCTAAAATTTTTGATGGGAATTTTATTTCTTGATTTTCTATTTATACACATGTAAAACATCTTCTTATTCCTTTAATACATTTCCCTTAGTAACTCTTCTAATATTCTTAACTTGTACGATGTTGGATACTTTTCTTCTCATAGTTCTTATCACCTAGAATTCTATGAAACTCTATCATTGCCTTATTTTCTATTTCAAGAAACTCTCCCAAGTTGACATTTTTGATCATATGATGATATAGATGATTAGTATTAATACAATTATTTTTCATTTCATCTCCCATTTCTTTTTTTGTATCATGAGGAAAATCATTCCATTTTCCATGAAATTCTACATTAACATGACACCTTCAAATTTAATCCATTGAATAAAACCTTGAAGCATAGTATAAAAAACAATAATCATAGTGAAAAACTACATAACCATTAAAATAATTTTTAGGATGTATAAATATTGACACCATATTTTTAATGAATGGAAATTTAGTTTAACCTATGTCATTAATGGACATTGTCTATTCAAATCATTGAAAATGGTTTATAATTATTAAATGAACTAACCCAAACATATACCCCTGAGAGTGTCAAACTAGGTGTATAATAATGGAAAACTCACCATTTTATAGAATTATAGCCTAGAAATATTTTACCAACTATTTTTATGGTTATTTCCTCTAAATGAATCTATACCAAAATCACTTCCACATATAGTATTCTGAAATGTATGTATTACTAGTAAATCCACAAAATCTCTAAATTACTAAAAATTTTATGATATTTTTTTATAATTATACATATCCTAAATTTTTTTCATAGGGTTATGTTCCATAATATATGTTTTAACAAATATTTTTACCAATGTTTCTACAGAAATTTCTTTGACAACAACTATAGAAACCCTAACTCCATTAACATAGAGACGATGTCTTATTTATTATATTAGAACTAGAGAAAAGTGATCACATAACAAAGGACTGAATAGTTTATTAGTCTTGTTAAAATAGATATACAAATTATTTCTATTTTACATTAGAGAAAAATATAAAACATAGTTAAAGTAAATATCCTGCTTCCTTAAACAGATTCAATGCTTACATATTCATATCCCAGTGAAAGTGAAAAAATAAAGGGAGATCCCAGATACTCATAAAGGGTTGCATATAGTGTAATATATCAAGAATAAATAATGAATAATTAATATGGAAAGATAAATACATATGAAACAAGTCATTTAATTAATATCTTGATCAGGAAATGAATCCATGGTTAATATCGATTTAATAATCCCATCAATAATAATAAATAAATTATCAATGAAAGAAATCATAAATGTTTGATGTCATGATCCCAAGAATCATGATCCCTCTATCACCTAGGCATTGTTCTAAGATAGTTTAATTGATGGGTAGGAATTTAGAAAAAATATATTTAGTAAGGCTATCTATCTGGTTTGCCTCATGAGACCTGTCGATGCATTGAGGGGATTTCAATAATCGTATGCCACAAAACACTTCATGTCTGATGAAATACTCATATATTGAATGATCAAATTAATTAAAAAACAACATATCTTATCAAATTTTTTTATTGAGTAAATAATACATAATATCAATATTACACCATTCAATCAAATAACATTCAAACTAAAAAATACAATATAGAAATGGTATGTGGTTTATAAAAAAATCATATCTATGATACAAAGAGCACATATATTTTTTAGAAATTTAATTTACAATGACCATACGACATTGAATGTTTAAAGATAAAGTTAATGAGCACAAAAAATAATAAGAGATAAAAGATAACCATCAGTTCATTTGAAATGTAGGTTTTGTAATAAAATCAATGTAACGTCCCGGTTCTGGAAGCCACCCAGAGGCGCCCCATACCCGGTTCGCCACATGACCTCAAGCGCGTTTCCCCAAACACCAGAGGCTTCTGACTAGCAGCGAGGGCCTTGGTGAGTTGGTGGGGAAACCATGCCCTCATTCGGTAAAGGATACAATAGAAGAACAACTAGACACAACAACGGAAACAATAAACATCATACAACAACTAAACTAAACAATGGAAGTAATGTATAAAATAATGATGTTGCAACATGGTACATATGTCTATGGAAAGCAGTAAACAAACCAACGTGCTGAAATACAACTGAGAAAACAAGGTGAAAAAGAAAACAAGTAACTCCTCAGCATCACAAGCCTCGGCTCAGTCCCATGCTACCCAGATCTAGTGCAATCAAGAACCTGAAGTAGAAGGGTGCTTGCCTTTATCTATACATTCAACAACGAAGTCTTCTTGGGCCCAAAAGCATGGACCAAATAGGGTGTGAGATATAATCCTAGTAGGCAATCACTCAAAGATTTGTGCCTAATAGTCAATGAATATAAGGCAAGTAAAGGTGCATGAAGCAGTAAACAGAAAGCACACAACAGCTACAAACCATGGTTCTAGCATATGAAGTACACAAGGAACAACCACTCAAGCAAGAAAAACAAAAAGGTAACTACTGGGTAGTTCTCACAGCCTAACCCCTAAGGTTCAACCTACATGTACTGGCAACCCTCTGGGAGGCACACACAGTCTCACCCCTCTGGTTAAGCTAAAGAATTAATAGACTCTTTGGGGAAGCACTCACCGTCAATTCCCCCTATAGTCTCGTATCGTGCAAATGACTCTCTGGGGAAGAACTCAACATCTATTCCCCCTGTGGCCTGTGTAGAGGAACTATAGACTCACTGAGGAAGCACTCAACATCAATTCCCCCTGTGGTCCGCATCGTAAATTAAGGACACTCTGGAGAAGCCCTTCCATCCATTATCCCTATGGTCTTCTACACTAGGTTCTCACAGCCCTCTGTAAAATATGCATGCATAGAGCATGTGTAATGTACAAGTAAACCTCAAGAACTACTTGGCTATCATTCTAAGGCTCAACAGCATAACAAAGCGATAGTTCCACTATCCAACAACTAGGCATGGAAACTGGAAAAACTGCATACAAGAAAAAAAAGCATGGAAAACATCCAGAGTACAGTAAAAACTACCATATTTAAAGGAAAATACATATACTCAATCAAAAAAGCAAAGAAGGCAAATAACTGGGGAAAAATAGGAACACACAATACCCTGTTCAAGGGTATTGGTGGAAATTTGCACAAAATACTCAAAGACTTTCTACAGAAAGGTACAAACCACCCACATGAAAGATAAGAGATCAAAATACTTGAGCCACACAGATGGATTCTCCCTATAATGACGAAGATCTACAAAAACACACAAAACTTTTAACCGATGATAACTTGAGAAAGAAGAAGAATTGGAAAACAAGGCTCAAGCCGAAGGGAGAACTCACCACTGCGATTCCAATGCAATAGACCGTGCTCGAATCGGTGAATGGGCAGGGAGGCGGGGGCTCGTCAAAGATTCACGAATCCTTGGCACTCTTGGATAAACGGGACCTAGAAGAATCCCTTTCTGTGCATCAGGCGTGACCCCAGTGCGTTTAGTGAAAAAACAAAGTACACGACGTGTAATTTTAGAGTACACAGAATGTACTAGGTATTTCCATAATCCTCTAAAAATGGCCTCCATGTCACCCCTACACACTGTGTGTGTGGCCCGGACATGGCTAGCACACAACTTCGAGCAAGAAAAGAGTACACGACGTGTACTCAGAAAGTACCCGGCGTGTACTTCAAAAATTTCCAGAAACTTTATTTTTTTTCCCAAAAACACCAGAAAAGGGAAAACATACCTGAAATGAAGATCAGGGTTCTTACAAACTTCCCCCCTTAAAGAAATTTGTCCCCTAATTTCACTAAGGAGGTGGAGAAGGAGAAACCCAGAACAGCTCCGGCCGCTACGATCGTACATCAGCCTCCCTATCCCAGGTCTTGTCTTGTACTCGCCCGTGCTACCATAGCACCCGTACCAGAGGAACAGACCACCCACTGAGAACCTTTGTACTGTGATCGACAATCTGGATAAGATGCTCCTCAATTGAGGCATCTGCTTCGAGCTCAACTTCCTCAGGCTGAAAGACATGAGATGGGTATGAAAAGTAATGTCGGAGCTGAGAGACATGGAAGACGTCATGCATGGCCTGGTACCTCTGAGGTAACTGCAACTGATAAGAAACCGGCCCCACTCACCGCAATAAATCAAACGATCGGACGTACCGTGGAAAAATCTTACCCTGTATCTGAATCCTCTTGTGTCCCAACCTCGGTGCGACACACAGGAAAACCTGATCACCGACCTTGAATTCCAGAGGTCATCTCCGCTGATCAGCAGAATACTTTTGTCGAGACTGTGCTATATCCATCCTCTTCTGAATCAACTCTATCTATTTTGAGGTCTCTTGAACCAGACGAGGTCCCAATAAAGTTGCCTCTCCTGCTTCCATCCATCATAAAGGTGATCAGCATGGACTACCATACAAAGCCTCGTAAGCTTCCATCTGAATAGTCACCTGAAAACAATTATTGTAGGAGAACTCCACCAGAGGGATATGCTTCTCCCAAGAACCGCCAAAGTCTATAATGCAAGCTCAAAGAATATCCTCAAGCACCTGGATCATACGCTCAGACTGGCCATCTGTCTGGGGATGGTATGTTGTACTCAGAAGTACCTGTGTACCCAAAGCCCTCTGAAGCACTTGCCCAAACCGAGAAGTAAAGCACACATCCCTGTCTGAAACAATAGAGTGTGGAACTCCATGCAGACGAACGATCTCTCTGATGTAAAGTTGTCCCAAATCATCAAAACTGAAGGTCTCTTTGATCAGTAAGAAGTGATTAACCTTCATAAACCTATCGAAAACAACCCAAACAACATCGTTCCCACGAGGCGACCTCGGCAATCTGGTCACAAAGTCCATCGCGACATTGTTCCACTTCCACTTCGGAATGGGTAACTGCTGTAAAAGTCTTGCTGGTCGCTGATGCTCTGCCTTCACCTACTGACTAGTAGAACACCTCATGACGAAACCAGCAACATCCTTCTTCATACATGGCCACCAGTACTGGTGATAAAGATCCCAATACATCTTGGTGATTCCAGGATGAACTACCCAAATAGAGGAATGAAAATCCCAAATCAGCTCCTCGCATATGTCTGCTGGAACCCATACGCGTCCCTATAAAGTCAAGATCTTATCCTCAGCCACTGTCCATCCAGGAAGAGGGTCCTCTCCTGACACACTCTCCCATAGGACTAAGCCTTCTGAGTCTGATAGCTGCCTCATTCGTACCCGATCAAGTAGTGTAGAGGTAACAGTTAAAGAAGATAAGAAAGTATGTCCCTATCTGTCGTGCACCTCCAGATGCATCTCAGAGAACAAAGCCATTAGTTTCCACTCACTGCTGGCCTCCTGAACTACCTGAATCTTAGTTCTCCTGCTCAACGCATCTGCCAATGCATTTCCCTTTCCCGGCGTATAAGCGAGCTCGAAGTCAAAAGACTTAAGATACTCGACCCACTTGTGCTATCTCAGATTCAGATCACGCTGAGTGAATATGTACTTGAGACTCTTGTGGTCAGTGAAAACCACAAAGTGCTCTCCTAGAAGACAGTGTCTCCAATAGCGTAAGTCATGAACAATAGCTGCTAAGTCCAGATCGTGTGTCGGGTAGTTCCTCTCATGTGGCCTCAACTACTGAGTCCCGTACACAACGACTCCATATCCCTGTATAAGCACAGCTCCCAGCTCGATACCTGAAGCATCACAGTAAACAATGTAGTTCTTGCCTGTCTTTGGAAAGACTAGTATCGGTGCTGACGTCAACCTCCCTTTTAGCTCATGAAAGGCTTACTCACAAGAATCTAACTATAAGAACATCTCCCCCTTCTTGTTCAGACCTGTCAAAGGTGCTGCTAGATGAGAAAAGTCCTGAATGAAGCGTCTGTAGTATCCAGCCAGCCCTAGGAAAATCCGTACCTTAAAAACATTCTTCGGATGCTTCCTGGAAACTACAGACCTCACATTCTCTGGGTCCACTGATACTCCTTCCTATGAGATGATGTGACCCAAGAAGTGTATCTGATCCATCCAGAAGTGGAACTTCGAGAGTTTAGCATAAAGCTGATGCTCTCCCAGTGTACTCAGAATGATCTCAAGATGTGTGGCAAGGTCGTGTCGAGTGTGAGAGTACACCAAGATATCATCCACAAAGACCACGATGAAGGAATCCAAGAAGGATGGAACACTCGGTTCATCAGTGACATGAAAACTACAGGCACGTTCGTGAGACTGAAAGGCATGACTGTATACTCGTAAAGACCATACCTGCTCATAAAGGCAGTTAGAGGTATATCTGATGGTCTAACGCGCAAATGATGATAACCAGAACTCAAATAGATCTTCGAGAACACCCGGGCTCCTCGAAGCTGATCGAAAAGGTCATCAATCCTCGACAAGGGATATCGGTTCTTGACCATCAACTGGTTCAGCTTTTGATAATCCACACAAAGCCGAAGGGTACCGTCTTCCTTCATCGCAAACTGGACATGCGAACCCCAAGGAGAAGTACTGGGTCAGATGAAACCCTTTGCTTGTAACTCCTCCAACTGCTTCTTGAGCTCCTACAACTCAGGTGTGGCCATCCTATAGGGAGGAATGGACACCAGTGCTGCTCCTGGAACGAGTTCAACAGAGAAGTCTACCTCACGCTCCGGAGGGAAACCTGAAAAGTCCTCTGGAAAGACATCCCTAAATAAATCCACCACTGGAGGAAAGTCCAACTGTGGGGTCCCCCGATCATCCATATAAAGACTAGCAATCTGGGCCGTCACCCCTCCTAGCCTGAGATGCTCAAGTCCCGCTCGAATCACCCAAACGTCCCATTCGCCTCTATGAAGAAAGGATTCACCCTCTGGTGAGATGAAACTGACCCTGCGGTGATAATAGTCAATGACTACCTGGAAGAGAACTAGCCAGTCCATTCTGAGAATGACATCATAGCCCGTCATCTCTAGGACGTAGAGATCCCATGAGAAACGATACACTGCAACATCGAGAGGGAACTCTATACACTGGCGTACATTAGATGTCCTCATACCCAAAGGTGTGTCTAGTGTCAACGAGTTGGCAGAAGAAAAGATACAAAGCCCGAGGCTCTCCACAACAACAACATAGATAATGCTATGCATATCACCATTATCGAAAAGAGATGAATATAAAACTGAGGCTACTAAAATCGTACCTCGAATGGTAGAATGTCCGAGATCCTGCTCTAGATAAGTTTGCTCCATCGCAATGGTCTGGCTTTCCCCGCAGCCCTGTGACCCTGCATGACCACTATGAGTAGAACCTCCCTATTGGTGCTGAGGGACTGGTGACTGACTGCCATGGTCTCGACCTCCACCTCAGCCCGAACGACCAGAAGAACTCCAGCTCCCCGACTGGTGTGAAACTGGTGGTGATCCTCCTGAACGAGGAGTCATGGAAGAACCCCCATCACCAGCAACTGGTGAGAAAACCTGGAAGAAATGCTGAATGTGGCCCATCTTTCCGCAAGATCGACACTCTACTGGGTCTCTCTAGCACTGCGACCTCGTGTGGCCTACCCTTCCACATTGGTAGCATATGACCTGGCTACCTGAAGATGTATCTCGCCTGCTCGGATCACCGTGCATAGGCTCCCTATGGTGCTTTCTGTTGTCAACTGGAGGAACACTATCTATGGAAGCAGAACCGCCCTGACTCGCAGCTCCAGAGTCTCTCAGATTGCGCTCCACAATCAGCACCTGGTTGACGATGGAAGTGACAGAAGTCCACTGGAAGATATTCACCTATGAGTAGATCTACCACCTAAGACCATCCTCAAACTTCCTTACTACGAACACCCCACTTCCATCCCGGAGGGGTGTGAAACACTACAGCTCAGTGAAACAAGAGGAGTACTCCATAACTGAAAGAGTACCCTGCTCTAGGCTCATGAACTCCTGGGCTCGATCTGGCCTTAGGGTCTCCGGGTAGAAGAAGTCATAGAACACGCGCTGGAACACCTCTCAAGACATAACCTGATGATGACCTGCCTGCGATATATCATGTCCCACCACCTCTTGGTGGAGTCTCGGAGCATGTAGGTAGTGAGCTTGACCTGCCTCTCTGGAAGCATCTCTAGATACTCGAAGATAGTCACCATGGCTTCCAGCCATGACTCTGCAGCCTGCGGTCCTCCTTCCCCCAAGAAATTAGGAGGCTGCTGCTACTAGAAAACCCACGTCAAGTCTGCCATAGTCGTGGTAGGAGGCAGCGCTCCCTGGAAGGTTTGCATCATCCTCATAAAGCATTCCCTGAACTGCATATCAGCACCCGCAATTGGGATGACAGCCAGTGCCAAGGCTGGCATGACTGTAGGATCAGCAGGAGGTCCCTGGTCGGCCATATCCGGTGTATGATCACCATCTAGCAACTGACGGACAACCAGAGGACGTCTCGAAGGCATAAATCTGAAAGATCAAAAGCACACCTTAGATCATGGTTAACAAAGACAGAGAAAAAAAGAGTACGAAATGGGAACATGAGAGAAAAACGGTTACAATTTACAAAACATGACTACTCGGCATGTATAGGAACTACACGGCGTGTGCACTTAAACCATAGACATGGGAGTGCAACACTGCCACCCCTGGTCGTGTAAAATCTCAGACTACACGGTGTGTTGTTCCCACACACGGTGTGTACTTGAACTATACTCCCCTGCCCGAGTCTCTTTACATGGATAACCAACACAGTTTTCTTAAACTGAGCCCACATGGGGTGTTCCTTGCAGACACGGCGTGTAGTGGATAAGGTTCCACGTACCATGTTGTTAGTTACACGGTCGGATACATGGCTGAGACGACACGGAGTGTTCTAAACAAACACTACGTGTACTCGAAGATTTTCCCAACCCGTGTTGTTGGCGACACGACCAAGTACACGACTGAACATTACATGGTGTGTTCCGAACAAACACAGCGTGTATAAGAGGAGATAAAACCGTCTCATTTTGTTCGTGACATGGTCGGGTACTGAGGATAAGGATACACAACGTGTTCATACAACACACGACGTGTATGAAACGAGCTTCCTCGACCCATGTTGTTAGTGACACGGCTGGGTACACGGCTCACAACTACATGACGTGTACCTACCGTACACGACATGTTCCTGAAGTTACTTCCACAACATTGTGTTTCTGCTCACACGGTCAGTGACACGACCTTAAAACTACACGGTGTGTATCCAAAAGTACACGCCATGTATTCTGGGTTTTTCTGGTAAATAGCTTAGAAACTACACAGAAGCCCAGAAACACTGAAAACAAGGCAAAGAGGTGCCAAATTCCGATCCGCGAGGGCCCATACTCCCCACGAATCAAAGATTGAAATCTGGTACAGTCATATACAAGAGAAAATAGGATCATGATCCACAAATTTCCGATTAATGAGGGCCCATAACACCTTAAGAACCAAAATTTGGATTTCATTTTAAACAAAGCACAAAACAAACCATTCTATAACATAACAATAGAGATTCTATCAAGCATCTATTACAACAGCATGCATAATCTACACAACGTCTATCACAACAAAATGAAATTGCTAATGCATCCTAGATGGCATGGTAAGAATGCATGGCATGTGATTTCTAACAAGTGTCTATATGATGCATGAGATGGCATACCCTCATCTCATTGGGCTGCGACCGAAATAGACCCGTAATATCAAAACAATAGCAGCACAAGTCATGTGAATCACTCTAGGTGAAATCATATCAACCATAAAATCTCAAAATCAGTAAACTACAATAATCGAGGTAGTATGGATTTTCCTTGTACACGGGTTAGCTACTCCCGAGCACAACTTAACACCAAGTACCAAATCTGTCCTATCCCTGGATAAAGGCTCCAAATAGTAAATCAAGATAAATGAAACTGATTTGATACCACTTTGTAACGTCCCGGTTCCAGAAGCC
Source organism: Viscum album (assembly GCA_963277665.1). NCBI lineage: Eukaryota > Viridiplantae > Streptophyta > Magnoliopsida > Santalales > Viscaceae > Viscum > Viscum album. Next base: position 1,661,959,137 of record OY728153.1, read on the forward strand.
ACCCAGAGGTGCCCCGTACCTGGTTCACCACATGACCTCATGCGCGTTTTCCCAAACTCCAGAGGCTGCCGACAAGCAGCGAGGGCCTTGGTGAGTTGGTGGGGAAACTATTCCCTCATTCGGTTAAGGATACAACAGAAGAACAACCTGAAATAACATCAGAAACAATAAACATCATACAACAACTGAACTAAACATCGGAAGAAATGTATAAAATAATGTTGGTGAAACATGGTACATATGTCTATGGAAAGTAGTAAACAAACCAACGTGCTGAAATACAACTGAGAAAATAGGGTGAAAAAGAAAACAAGTAACTCCTCATCATTGCGAGCCTCGGTTCGATCCCATGCTCTCCAGCTCCAGTGCAATCAAGAACCTGAAGTAGAAGGGCGCTTTCCCTTATCTATACCTGCAACAACGAAGTCTGATTGGGCCCAAAAGCATATCCCAAACAGGGTGTGAGATGCAATCCCAGTAGGCAATAACCCAATGATTTGTGCCTAACAGTCAATGAATACAAGGCAAGTAAAGGTGCAAAAAGCAGTAAACAGAAATCACACAGTAGCTACAAACCATGGTTCTAGCATATGAAGTACACAAGGAACAACCACTCAAGAAAGAAAAATGAAAAGGTAACTGTTGGGTAGTTCTCACAGCCTAACCCCTAAGGTTCAACCTACAAGTACTAGAAACCCTCTGGGAGGCACACACATTCTCACCCCTCTGGTTAAGCTAAAGAATTAATAGACTCTCTGGGGTAGCACTCACTGTCAAATCCCCCTATAGTCTCGTATCATGCTAAAGGCTCTCTGGGGAAGCACTCAACATCTATTCCCCCTGTGTCCCACTTTGAGGAACTACATACTCTTTGAGGAAGCACTCAATGTCAATTACCCCTGTGGGATCGCATCGTAAATTAAGGACACTCTGGAGAAGCCCTTCCGTCCATTGTCCCTATGGTCCGCTACACTGGGTTCTTGCATCCCTGTGTAAAATAAGCATGCATATCATGCATGTAATGTCCAAGTAAACCTCAAGAACTACTTGGCTATCATTCTAAGTCTCAACAACATAACAAAGTGATAGTTCCACTATCCTATAACTAGGCATCGCAACTGGAAAAACACCAAACAAGTAAAACAAGCATGGAAAACATCCAGAGTACAGTAAAAACTACCATATTCACAGGAAAATACATCTACTCAAGGAAAAAAGAAAATCAAGAAAATAAAAAAAGCAAAACAGGAACATGAAATACCCTGTTCAAGGGTATTGGTGGAAATTTGCACAAAATACTCAAAGACTTTCTATAGAAAGGCACAAACCACCCACCTGGATGTTAGGAGATCAAAATACTTGAGCCATGCAGATTGATTCTCCATAGAACAATGATGATCTATGAAAACACACAAAATTTTCAACCTATGATAACTTGATAAAGAAGAGGAATTAAAAAAAGGGCTCAAGCAGAAGGGAGAACTCACCGCTACGATTCCAATGCAATCGACCGTGCTCGAATCGGAGAACGAGCAGGGAGGCAGGGGCTCGTCAAAGATTCGTGGATCCTCGGCCCTCTTAGAAGAATGATACCTAGAAGAAGCCCTTTCTGTGCGTCAGGAGTGACCCCAGTGTGTTTAGTGAAGAAAACAAAGTACACAACATGTACTTTTAGAGTACACAACGTGTACTAGGTCTTTCCGTACTCCGCCAAAAAACGGCCTCCACGTCACCCCTACACAACATGTGTGTGGCCCAGACATGGCCGACACACGACTTCGAGTAGGAAAAGAGTACACGACGTGTACTTCAAAAATTTCCAGAAACTATTTTTTTTACAAAAACAGTAGAAAAGGGAAAACATACCTGAAACGAAGATCCGGGTTCTTAGAATCACGTCCTTTGGGAAAATAATGAAAATAGAATTGAAATATATCTATAATATTTTATTAAATATTTTTATGTTTAAAAATATTAATAACTTTTATAAGATGATTACATTTATGGAAGTGGTAATATCTATTAACACGGTATTCATTAAAAAGAATTATTCCTTCTGATTTTTTGTATAGGAATTTCAAAAAATAAACCTTTAATAAAAAATTATAAATATTTATTTTAAACCATATTTGAATTTAAGGATGAACTAAAATCTCTTTAAAACCATTATATTAAATAATATTTACTTTTGTAAACAAATTGTGAAAAATATGGATATGAAAGAAAAAGATACTCGATCAAAAATAGAAATAAGATCACTTTTCATTTTAAAAAATTATTTTCTTGATTCAAGTGAAAAATAGAAGAAATTTTGGAATAAAAAATCGAAAATAATTCAATCTATAGAGTATAATAAAATAGATTGAGTTTATGAATAAAATTTTATATGATTCCTTCAAATAAAAATATAAACAATACTAGAAAAATGATATTTTAATATAAATTCTTAAAACTTAAATTATTACTCCATGAAAGTGTGAAACTAGATTTAAAAATTTATGATCATGAATATATATAAATATATATTTATGTTGAATATATCAAAATAAAATTATATAAATCACATAAAATTAAATAGGTGCATAATACCAAATATTTCTAAATGGATTATAAATTGAGATGAAATATATTAAAAAGATCACATAGTTTATACGAGAATAAATAAATGAAGTAAATATTTTTTAAAAATTTAAACCAACATAATAAAAGTAAAAATATAACATAGATTAATTAATGGTTACTTATCACATTATTTTAGTATAAAAAAATCAACATAGAAGTGATATAACACAATGGATGAAAATTGAGTTATGAATTCCTTTACATCATGTTAAACTTGCATAATAAGTTCTTTAAAACTATTGTATAATAAATTTATATTTATTATAATCACGTAATGGAACCATATAAATATTCATAATTTCATATATTATCGTTTTATAACATTTTATTACCAGTTCATGAACAATATTTTATTATTACCATTATTTATGGTGTTAACTGCTTCATTTTTCATTTATGTTTTGATTTAATAATTTCATTCCTCCTGAAATTCTCATGGTTCCATAATCTCAAGAATTATATTCATGATTTAAATATCATATATATATATATATATATATATATAGAGTCATCCTTAAAACCTAGATATGGGAAAATGAATTACAATGTTCATGGAGATGGTAGGCCATATATACGCTTGAAGGTTGTTTTCACTTTTCAATAGTTGAAATGAAATAAAGTTAACTAATAATTTACCAATCCATTATAATTTCTTTATTAAATATATATTATATATTAATTATGTATTTCTATATTTCCATCCATGTAAAGTAGAAATGAAAAACAAATCACTTCACTTTGTGGAGGAGGAGCGATGTTATCATTTTCGAAAAAATTGAAAAGTAAAAAGGTAATTTTAACACTATAATTACATCAGAAAAATAATTTCATAAATATATTATATATTAATTCATTCCATATTTATAATAATCCACATAATGTGGTGATGAAAAATGAATTACACCGCTACATAGATCTGGTAAGCCGTACGTACGCACCAAATATATTTTCACTTTTCGTAGGATGAAAAATATTTGGAAAATAGATTTACCATAATAATAAAATTAAGTATATTTATAATACTAGAGTAATTATTTTAGGTATATTTAAATATATTTAGAGTAATTAGAAGATTAAATCAACATAAACGTGTCAGTAAAGATGATTACCTTGCTTTCCACAGACATACTCTAGATCCCTTATTAAAGACCCATATAATGTTCTCTTAGTAATAAAAAACCCCATAATTCATGTATAGAGAAGTTAAGAACATAACTTTTGAGTGTTTTCTCGATAAATTTTTCTCAAGAAGGTGTAAATAAAAGATAGAAGGGGTGTCCTTTTATATGTGATAAGAGAGGCACTCTTGGAATTACTTAAAGTGTTAAATTAATATAAATTAAAATTATAGAAAACTAGATAAAATTTGATATAATTAGAATATAATATGATTATTAGTTTAAATAGTCTAATTAAATAACTGTTTGACATGTTTTGATTATGTTTTAACCCTTTCAAATTAGTTTTAACCCCATATTAATCATTTCGACAATTACTATGATATCAATATTTTTACGCTTTATAATGCATGAAAATAACTAAAAAATGGAAAGTGAAACATAAATGGATCATGGTTGAAATTTTAAACCATACACCATTAAATTATCTAAATATAATATTTTTATGATTTTTAAATCATTTTATAAAATATTTTTTATTATAAAGTACCATTAATGTCATTTTTGGAAATACATGAAATATTATTGTATAATATGTTCCTATCTGATGTAACATTTTTGATAATTGTATTTTTTTGAATATAATGAATATATGGTATTTATATAATCATAAAATAAAAAATTTTCAGGATTATATATCATTTTAAAATTTATGTTTTGGCATAACCCCTTGGTTAACTAGTTTTAACATTAATGGTGGTAATGAATTTTTCCATATTAAAGGGTTATAATTTTACTTATAAGATAAAAATTAACTCCTAATTGGATATGTCATCAAATATTTGTCCATTTATCATTATAATTTATATATTTAATAATTTTTATTATTTTTCAATAATTTTTTTAAAATTTTATTTAACAAAAAATAACATTAATGTCATTTTTTAATATATTTATTGAATTCAAATTTAATTTCATTAGTACAGTAATTTCATTAGAATATAAAGATTTAAATAAATTCTAATATTTTTTATCTATTGGTAATTTTTTCCTACATCATAACTCACCCAAAATATATTACTTTTATACTTTTTCAAATAATTTACTTGATTTTTCTACTACTCGTACAAACACCATGTTAGTGTTGTATAATCATTTTAGGTAGTTATATCATTACTAAAAATAAAAAATATATTACAATTATAAAATAAAAAAATATTAATTAGAATAAAAATTTATAACATAATACTAGTCATTTTTATCCATGTGAAAAAATATTTTAGATATTAAAAGCATGAAAGTGACATTTTTTACCTTATCTTTTACTTAAACAAATAATAGTAAAAATAAACATTAAATGAAAAAATGATATTATTTTAGAATATTAGATGATAATGGACGAAATATACCCATTAAATAATGTAAATTCATGTATTTGAATGAAATTTAATCTTTATCACATTATCTTTTAACCTTAATTTCCCAATTTACCCTCTACTATGGTGATAAATTTTACCACTATTACTATTCATAATGTCTAAAAAAAATAAAACTATTTAAAAAATTTGATCAAAATAATTATTAATATGGAATATTTTTTATTAAATTAAAATCCTATATTATTCATAAATTAATTTCAAAATAACCACATAAAATGTGATGAAAAACTAATTTCAAGAGAAATGCATTTTGAAGACTAAAAATTGAGTTATATCAAAATAATTTAAAATAATGATCCTAATAAAATTAATAAAATCATTTTAATTAAAATATATCTTCTATAATATTAAATCTATTGTATAATTGGAATTTAAATTAATTTATTTAAATTAAAGAAATCACAGTTTTACAAAAAAATGATATTTTTTCACTATTCACTGAAAAATAAATTATTTTTGAAAATTTCCAGAAATAAAACACTATGTAAGTTTTATTTTGATGATTTAAAAAATTATGATCATTTTATAAAATTATATTTAAAAAATTACAATAAATTATTTATAATTTCCTCATACAAAATGTAATAAAAACATTTTTGAAGAAAATGCATTTTGAAGCACAAAATGACTTCACTTAGAATTGAGTGCACATTTCCTAATAATTCTTTAATAGATTTGTATTGAGTAAGAAAATTTTACATATATTTTATAATTTTTTTACTTATATTCATACCCACTAATTTAATTCCTCAGTTTTCACATTTAAATAAATTATCTCAATTACCATAAATCTCATTATTGTATGTTAAGGAAGCTATTGATCACATAAAATTATTTTAAAAAATATGTCTTAAAATTCCTGGATGTTTAAATAAATTTATTATCCAAGATAAATAAATTCTAAAAAATGGATATGGTTTCTAGAATTGGGAGCTCCATAAATAAAGGAACTAAAATGTGTGAATCCATGAAAGGAGAACATATAGGAGCTGTTTGGGAGTGTGTGTTATACCCGGTGTCGAGAAGAGTAAAGAAATTTTTGGGGTTATAAATTTTTATGTTTGGTGGATGGTTTTCTCGAGTACTATAATTTATAATGACATTAGTAGAGATTTAACATCCACAAAGGGTGTCTTTAGAAGTGGTTTGAGGATTATTAGGTGCCTAGGTTGTTTGGGGAAGCATCAAAGAGGTGAACTAGAGGTCGTGCTGCTAATAAATATTTGTTTTACGCCTTTTATGGCATTAAGGTTGTCTTTAATCATGAATGGATTTTATGGGGAATATCTTGGACATAAAAAGGGGTTGTACAAGATAGAGGGCCACTACCAAAGGGTTTCATGGAATGAACCTAATGATCATGCTATGAAGGTTCAATAAGTGTGTTTTATTAAGAAGGGGTAGTTTGTATTTTTCTAAGTCAAAGGATTTTAGTTTTTTGGGGGGTTTAGTTTTGGGGGAATTCTATTTTTTCTAACCTTCCCGTTCCATTTCCTATAATTTAATTACCTTTTAAGAGGATGGTTTCTTAGTTACATCATACCATGTTAGAAGTAAGATTATTCCACCCCTTCTCTTTGTTTTTGGTTATCCATACTCCCATATCAATTTTAATTCTTCATTTTTTAGTATTGGTTCTAATTTAAATGGATTATGGTGTAATTGACTATTTTATTTTGGTATTTTTCCCTACATTCATATTGGGAATCTTGAGATGAAATTTTCATGTAATTATATTTTGTTTTAGTATAGGTGCATCATCATACGAATTTAGTAAGGGTTTTTTAAAAAAATTAAAATAATTTGTCTAATGTACAATTTTCATGTATTGGTGATTATTCCCAGGATTATACTGGAGATATATTGAGGACCTTATACAAGTGTATGGTTTTGGTTTTAGAAAAAAATAAGTTCCTCTTGAGTTTTTTTCATCATTACTATTTTTATTAACTACAAAATTAAATAATACTAATATAATTAATTAATGATATTTTATTTAGGTTTTCATTCTTTTTGGCAGTGTTTGTACCCCATTTCTTACGGTTTCGGTGAGTGGTTTATATCAAGCGGGATTTTAGTTTTTATACATAATTATGTTAATTTTTGGATTAATTATAAATTTATACAATGAATGGAATAATTTATTATGAACTTTTTAAAATTCATTATCGGAAATTGTGCTCTCAGATAGGTGCTTGTGACATTGATGCTAGCTTATAAGGGCTTCATTAGGGATAGACAATGGTGCTTTTAAATGTGAATAACTCTATATTAAGGTAATTAGTATCTTGATCATACCACCATAGAAATTATATATATTTATATATTATTGGAATTCCATTTTTGGTCCTTTAATTGGGTGAAATTTACCTTACTAATTTTAAAATGATCTGTTTCTTTAAATAGAATTTCTAGGACTGAAAAAATTTATAATTTTCATGATGGAACCTTCCCTATTGACTTAAAACATGATATTTGATGATAAATTCCTTGATTATGGTTATATTCCTTGAATTATATATACTATGAGGTATTTTAATGAAATTAATTAAATAAATTAAATATAATGAGATGTAGAACCCCCAATGGTAGGTGACCTTAGTGACCTTTAGGTATATGGGAGTAAGGACTTGAGATTTACATCCTAGGTATTGGGAATGGGGGAAATTTTATATTCATTAAAGTTAATAGGCTATTTGAGATGATCCTTAGGAGAGTGGTCCTTTTCCCTTGATAGATGATCACCTGAGTATTTGTGTTTTGGGTAATAATAGTATCCTTCGGGTGTGAGAGGTTTAACATTTTCATATCTATAGTATTGGGATGGGATTTAATCCTTCTATCTTGATAGATCATAGTATAGATTTCTTTATAGTCTAATTATCCATTGATATTTCTAAAAATTATTCAAATGGATATGATTCCCTCTGAGTAATTACTATTTCCAAAATAACGAGAATATGAATATGGAGTCTATGAGGGGTATCCATGCTTGATGTGACTTAAGGGACCTTGGTAGATTCCCCTATGAGATGGTGACCCTAGATAAGGTGCTTATGAAAAACAAGTATTTTTGATTTTGGGTGTCACCTTCAAACCAAAATTAAACATGAAACATGATGACTATGAGGATTTTATTGGTTCATCACCCTTGGAATCCACAATTATACATGATAAGATTGATTAGAAAGGGTCACCCCTAGGAATTAATGAATATTTTTGATGTTATATGCCATTTACATGCTCGTTATATCTAGGGATGATTCTTAATAATTATTTATTACCTATGATTACCTTAGAGGGATCAAATTGATGCCCGATGACTATAATGATTTCACATGGTCATCACCTATGAATATGATATATGCATGATACTACATGACTTGTTTTCTTATAAGGGAAATACCATGTGTTTTTAGATGATATTGGATTCCTAGGATATTTGGATATGACCATTGAGGTTTATTTGAATTCCTTAGCTTTATAACTCTAGGAATTGGCTACAGATCCTAATGTTATTTCTATATTTCCTAAGTTCATCCACCTAGGAATTAGATTTGGTGGTAATTTATATTAATAGATTTTGTATGGTTATCGACCTAGAAATCGGCTGTGGATCCTAAGGAAATTATTATATATTCTATAATCATCCACCTAGAAATTGGATTTAGATCTTGATGTTATTATCATATGGCATAGGGTCATTCCCATGGGAATCATATTTTGAGCATATTGATACCATTGAATATCCTAATATTATTCCCAAGGAATATTCTTTAAACATAATAATCTGAATTTCCCAAGCTAAACATATAGGGGTTTTAGTTTTGACTAATTTTTTTTGGAATTATTACATGGAATGATTTAAGACACAACGACACTAGATAAAGTAGGTATGGGTCAATGCTGGGTGTTATGTAAGGCCATAATATCAACAATGGTTATTTATTTATCCTTCCATAAATTATTTATTTATTCAAATGATCATTTAACATGAATATTCACACAATTTATTGGTTATGTATGGGACCACTTTAGTAGTTTCCTACTAGGTTATAATTACACCCTTCTTAGGCTTCTTGTGGCACATGAGTACCTTAGTAGACATAACTTTTCATAGGTTCAAGTTAGGGTAATACCCAATGTTTCATGATTTAGTGATGTGGCTCTAATGGGACAAATAATTAGATGAGTTGAGGCTTAGGGATATTATAGTGCCTTTGTATATATATTTTATTCTTTTATTTATTTTGTATATATGGTCATCTCAATGTGTTTCCAATTAGTCTGAATGATTTATTTCTTTCTACATTTCATATATTATTAATGGGATATATTATTACTTCCACATACACTGATGTTTATTATTGTATATTATGTTTGGTTTATTTTTACCACTATTGTGTACTCACCTCCAATGGCCCGAAGGCCTTAATTTTTATTGATTTATGATAATCCACATTTCAAGGGTTGAGGTGGAATACTTACAAAGCCCGTAGGCATAAGTATTATATGGCCCATAGGACTTAGAGAAATTCATTTCCCATAGGCTTCAAACATTACATACAACCCAGACTAAGTACTTGGAACTGCTCCTCCTCAGAATCTTCATCATGAAATAAGCTCTCCACCTTCGCATGGTTGTTTGTATAGGCTTTCCCATGCTTGCACATGCTTTTCTTAATGGTAGGTTCCATACACTTTCATTATTTCAATCCGTTTAGCTTCTGCTATGGTGAAAGCTCCTTTCTCATCCTCCTTCGGGAGCTTGTTCCTTATAGGTTTTCTGGTTTGCATCTATACTTAAGGTGGCCCAAAGGCCTTGAGGTGGCCCAAAGGCCTTACTGACCCAAAGTCCTGGGTGGCCTGAAGGCCTTAAAGGACCTGGGGAACAAATCGGTGGCCCAAAGGCCCAAACGAGGGGATATTCCTAGCTACTACAGTGCCAAAGAAATACCTGCTACAATACATTCTACAATACTAATATAGTCCGCTACAATACCTACTACAGTCCTGCTACATTACTACTACAGTCCCGCTACAGTACTACTATAGTCCCATTCTAGTCCGTTACAGTACTACTACAGTCCTTATACAGTACTGCTATAGCCGGCTACAGTACTGCTACATTACTACTACAATGCTCGAAAATATGCCTCCCGCTGGATTTGATCCCAGGTCTCCTAGATGCACTTAAGGAGTCCTCACCAACCAAGCTGAGGCATATTTCTTGGGTTGAATGAATGCTGTTACCACTATTTTTTACTCTAATATGAAATATAGTCTCCCCCAAATACTACCCTAAACCCATAATACTTGTTGAAAAACTCTAGAATATGAGGACACACACTTGAAGTCTTAATGACTACTCTTCTAGTATAAGAACCACTCAGTGACCATAACCTAGGGAAGGATATTACAGAGTCATATTTTCTATTTTATTTGACTAATATCATTGATTTTATCAGATTTTTACTTTAAAATACTCTTTGGAGATATAATATATAGGTGACATGGAACTATATTATAGCTTTTGGTGGATATCATATTAGATCTATGAAAATAAATTCTCGAAAATAAGTCAAGGTTATAAGGGGTTTGGGGTTCCTGTTCATGGGTTTTGATATTATAGATTCTCGATTTCAAGTAGTGTGCGAGACATGAGTTATATGATTTATGATTTTTGATTTATGTGGTTTTGGCTCTTGGCCCCTTTGGCTAGAGGTTTATGTTCACGAATCTTATTGTTCAAATAGGATTAACATTACATGTGTGTGCTTAGTTGTTATTATTATAACTAAAAATAAGGAGTCAAAATGTTTAATGTTAAAGTAAAAAACATATATGTTGTTTTAACATATAACTTGTTGATGGAATTCTATTTAGCTGGACCACAATATATTTTCTTTTAATGACATTTCATGAGGATCTTATGGAAGGAAGCTTTTGGATGTTGACTATATAGTCCCTTGATGTAAGGTATGTACAATGAAACTAGTAGGATAATAAATTCATATTATTCCTTATATGTTAACCCAATGTGGGTTTCTTTGATTATTTTTCTTAAAATAAAATGAGATCATTTATTTAATGACTCGAAAAAAACCTATATGTTGTTTTTCCATATAGATTCTTAGTGGAATTATACTAAAACAAACCAAATGATCAAGGTATACTCGACAAAAATCATGGTACGGTGATATTATAATGTATGTATGTGTTTAAATATGAGAATATGATCCTCCAGTGAGTGAATCTATTTTCTTGAAACCTAGTAAGTATTAACATAAGATTGTGATTCTTGAGCGGGTTATCCCATATGAAGATTCCTAAAGAGATTCCATTCCCTAATAGGTTGAGAATTTGGCATCTGATTCCATATATATATATACATATGAGAACCTTAGAGTGAATAGTTTGGTATGTGAATTGTCATGTTATATTTAAGATAGAAACAAAGAGTTGTTACCCATGAATTATGACATATTTGAGATATCACAAATAGGTTTTGTGGGATAGCCTAGTTCTATTAAGATGTGGATTATGATATTAGTTAGTTGGGTATTATGGATGAGACACGCAATGATATATACAAGAGAGTAACCTATGATAGGTGTTATCCAACATTTGTGAATGTTTAATAAATTTGAAATAAGGGTAGATGCTTCGAGTCTGATATTGATACATGGATTGTGATACCAAATAAATGATATAGACATGTTAATGCCTTAGATGTTTTGAATATGGAATGAATTTGTAGGTGTATTTCCTTGAGATCAATGCATAATATTTAATACATTGTATGGTATAGAAATGACCTCACTAGGGATTTTTCATGGGAATATCCCCTTGAGTTCAATTGATATAGTGTCACAGTTCGGTTTTAAGGGAAGGACCAATCACATTCCTGACTCTGTTGATTCCTGATATAATTTTTTTGGAAGGGTGAGAGTGTGGTAAATGATTGTGATTTTTTAATGATGTATAGAATAATGAGTGATTGTTTGATTTACCTTGAAGTGTGATAAATGTTAATCTTGATGAAAATAAGCATAAATATTCTTTATTTTGATGAGTTTGGTGTGATATAGAGCATGGTGAGATAGTTAGACATGTGAGACTTTGTTGGATGATAATAAACTCATGGGATAATGAGTTGGTTTCTTTAATTCAAAACATGGGTGGATATTACCATAGGATTTGGATGAGTTTTATGTGTTAAATATTGGTTTTGTGAAGTATAATTTAAATAAGTCGAGGTGTGTGTCTATGTGCGGGAAAAGAACCATCATTTTCCATAATATACTTACAAGAATATTTTTCCAAATCATGACAGGAATGAAAAATATACCTTTATGGCGAGAGGTGACTTTGGGGTTGGATCAGGTATCATATGATGTTTTACCTAAGGTTGTTCCCTATTATATGAATCATATGGTTCAGAGTGAAACAATGGATACTTGGGGGTTTTGACCCTTCATACTGATTAATTTTAATGGGTTTCATGGACTATATTCATTTTGAGTCAGAAGAAGTTAGTAATTCATTACTCATATAGGTTCTTGTGTGTGAGTGTCTTTCTATTCATCCACGTAGGAGTTCCCTCGTGATGTAAGGGTCATTGTTTTTTAGTGAGACCAGCTGTTGGACGATTGTTATGGCACTAAGATTCTAGTGTGTATGCGAATATAATTTACATGGTTCTATAGAAAGTAATAGATTTTAGTTTTGTATATGATGTTTTATGGTGACTCTATTTTGTAATTTGGAACATTATATTTTATATGTGATCTATATGGGAGCCCGCTATAATTCTCATCATTACTTGGGTGAGAGCATGTCATCAGTTTTGGTTTTTTACAGATCGAATCATGGAATAACCTCAAAGGTCAGGTTCAAACATCAGTGTGGGTGTTTATAATATCATGTGATTCCTTTGTGAGTTCATTAATCAGTATCTGTTGATAATAAATCACATTAGATTCTACAAAAAAATATTTTTTAGAAAAATTCATCCATAGGAGGTTAGGTCAGCGCTTTTCATGTGATTTGATGTGGGGGGTTTAAAACACATCCAATATTTCATTTCATGTGAGAAAGATGTGTTTTACAGATCAAATATGTCTTTTAAATGAAAATACAATGTATTTGGGATTGTACATGAGTGATGGAGATCCACCTAAATTGGTTCATGTGATATGAGAACTGCATCGAGCATATCATTTGATAGATGGGTATTCTAATGGTGGGGAGAACTATTGCATGAAATTGTTACCTTATAAGATGAGTCTTATGGTGGGGATCACCATAATATGGATGATGAGTTTGTTGATGAAAATATGTTTTCCTTGAATACACTGATGTGGATATTCACTATTTTGGTGATTAGTTTGTGATGAAAAGTAGTGGATCCACATTTTAGAAGTAGCGTGCCTTGGTTTTAGAGTGGATCATTGGATGCTTGATTTTAATTCTAGAATATAATGTGGTGAATTTTAGAATGAATAGGTGTCTAAGTTTAGTCAGTATTGATGGTTGAAATGTCGACGATACCCCTCGGTGATAAGAAGTACTATGGTGGAGATATTATAATACACATTGTCTAGATTGTTTAAGAAATTCATGTGTAATTTGAATTTTAGAGTTTGGTGGGTGATTTATTTTGAGAACTCAGATATGAAATAATTTTCTGAGTACTTTAACAACTCTAAAAATTTCCTTTTGTTGCATTAAAAGGATTTTTAGGTACCCCATATGTTCAACGAATCAATGAAGTGGTGGTCAGGATGCTGAGAAACTAATGAATAGTATTTTTATGCCCTTAAATGTGAAAAAGATTCTTTACTCCATGAATGGATTTTATGGGGTGTGTTTTGGGCATGAAAATGGGTCTGGACAAGAGAGAGGGACACATCCCATGGGTTTCTTAGATTTAACATCACATTCACCCAAGAAATTTTTGGGTGTTTTTTTAGGTGGGAGTAGATTTCTGATTTTGTTGAGTACAGAGCAATTTGTTTTTTATAGGGATTGGAATCAGAAGATACCATTACATATTATACACCCATCCCAATTCCTCTCCTTTAATAACCCATGAAGGGATTAGATTTTTTTTTGTGATTTTTTGGAATCATAATAAAGATTAATCCTTCTCTTCTCTTATATTTTGGTTCCCAAATCTTTTCTCTAGATTTAATTTCTTCAATTTTAGGTTTTTCATTTCGATTCCACCAGATCATGGTGGAATTATACATTACTTATGATTATTTTACTCTAATTGCATAGTGGGAATATTTATATGATGTTTTCACATAACCTCATTTTATTTTGGTGAAGGTATGCCACCTTATAAATTTATTTAGGGGTTTTCCTTAATTAAATAAATTTATAAAATGAATCATTATCATGTTTAGGTCTTCATCTTGGGATGGTAATAAAAGTGTGCTGAAGACCCTCCACATATGTTGGGTTGAAATTTCGGTGAAACATGAGTTTTTAGTGTGGGTTTCAACATTTCTATTATTTTTATTAATTTGAAAATTTATAAATATTTATATAATTAATTAATTTGATGTCATGTACTAGGTTATATTTCATTTAAGGAGTGACAACACCCTGTTTCATTAAGATTCTGAGATTGTTTGATATCAGTTGATATTTTTGGATTTATTCCTAATTAAAATATTTTTTGAATTAATTAAAAATTTATGCATGAGTTAAATAATTAATTATAAATCATTTAAAATTAATTATTGGATATTTGGGCCTTCAGATTGGTAATCAAGATGTTGATGTGAGCTTGGATGTGATTCAACAAGGATGGTGGACCTTATTTTGAAAGGGAATAAATTTAGATTATGTTTGGTGGTCCCATTATTATACCAATTTTCTATTTTCATTTATTTATATATGATCTACATGTGGTTTTTGATCACTCTACTAAGAGTGATTCACTAATTTAATTTTAAAATAAATTGTGTCTTTACAATGAATTTCTTAGATTGAACAGAGTAACAAAGGCTATGATTAAACCCTATCCACTAGCTTGATGTCTCAATCACCAATTTATGAGGCCTTGATTGTTTATATATTAATTTAGAGACATGGACCCCGAGGGATATCAAAAATATTTATTAAATAAAATGAAAGGAATTAGATGTAGCATCCTTAGTGATAGGCACCCTTAGTGAAAACTAGGTATGGGGAGTGATGAACTGAGATGAATGACCTAAGGATTAGCCATGTGTTAACATTGATATGCATTGAAGACATCATAGAAGTTGATATGAACATGAGTTGATTAATCCTTTCTTCTTTATATGTGAGAACTAGAGTAGGTTTTCCTTGGGTATGATTGGGATAGGTTAGGTGTGTGAGGGATGACCTAGTGATGTCTTGGGTACAAATTTTGGCTTTAAGTATTCTCTCTAGGGAGGTGATGGTACATATTTCCATGGAGGGAAATGAGGTCTTGATATGTTTAAAACTATTTTAATGTATGTGATACCCTCTACATGATGAGTTTTGACCCTTGAAAAGAGACTTCAAATGAGGATCCCATATTAGGTTTTTGTGTTTGATGTGACTTAAGGGAACTTAATGAGTTCCCCTAGGATATATTTACCCAATATTGGGTACATATGGGAATATATTGTTATGATTATTAGTGTCACTGTAGAATCCAAATTTGAAAATAAGCTTAATGAAAATTAATATTTCCTAAATTCATCCCCTTAGAAGTTATGATAAATTTAATTAGGTTAGCAATCTTGGAATCCGTGATGACACCAGATACTGCTGGATGCCTTGGAGATGCTCCTTGGATATGAGGATGATTATTTATCACTATGAATCATCTTGTATTACCTTGTAGGTATGGAATATATACTTGATTACTGTGATGACTTTGTAGGATCATTCGTTGAGGAATCAACTATATGCCTACTATTATGTGACTTGTTTCCCAGAAGGGAAATCACCAATGTTATTGGATGAGATTAAATTCCATTGAAAATAGGATGTAGCTATTGATGAATATATATATCTCCTATGGTAATACCCCTATGAATTAGTTATTTGTCATAATGATATTACTCGATTACATAGGGTCATCAATCCTTAGGAATCGATTGTCGTGTATATTGATATCACTGAATTGCTTATCGATATCCCATTAGGAATCATCTATAAAGTATAATGATATTACTAGATTAACATGGGTCATACCCCTAGGAATAAATTATACATATTGATGATATTAATAGATTTATAAGTTTCATTCCTATAGGAATCATGTGTAGAGGCTAATTCTGTTACTAGATTGCCTACAATCACCCATAGGGAATTTTTTGTGGAACCTCTTTCTACTATTAGATCACCTAAGTTAATACCCCATATGTATTTAAATTATAATGACTACTATGGAACACTCAAGATAATATAATAGGTCTTGGTATTTTTATATTATTTTTTTCATGATTAAATTACATGATCAAAGATTCTCTGTCATTGACCAAGAAGGTGTAGCTTGATCCTGAGTGTTAAGTAGGACTCAAGGATTGATGGAGATTATTTATATATGATTATATAGTTTTTTATTTATTCAATTAAGAATGTGTAATTAACATACACTATATTTAATTTTTATTTATGGGACCAAATTGGTCGTTCCCTAATGTTTTTTACTCACACTATTCTTGGTTAGTCATGACACTTGAGTACCTAATAAAAATTTACTCTTTAGAGATTTAGGTTGGATAGAAGATAGATGTTATGTTGTCAAATAGGATGGATCATATGGGATGGATATTTGAATATGATAGGTTAAATTTTAGATCATTTTTGTACATTTATTTTGTTATTTTATTTATTTTGAGTATGTCGTCAACCCAGTGGACGTATATTGAGTCTATATGACTAATTACCTATTATATTTCATATATTATTTATGTATATGTTATTACATTAGTTTATAATGATATTTATTATTGTGGATTATGGTTGTATTTTGTTTATTATTACTACTCACTCTGATAGAGGGTATAATATTACCATGTTACTACCTTAAACCCTCTATACTAGTAAGAATCCTTTATCATAAGAGGATGAATTACTAAGGTCCCTATGACTAATCTAGTTTATACACCACAGAGTGGCCAGAACCTAGGGGATGAAATTACAGTGTGGTTCTTATACAAGTATGTTAGAAAAAGAATTTTATTTTATACCTCAACATCTATAATGGTATTCAAGGATATGAGGTATACTTTGGGATCACTAAATTAACGAGTCCTTCTTATCTAAAGGTATGAGATTAACAATACGTTCAACAATTATTGTAGGAGTATGATTTTCAAGTGGTAGGTCTTATACAAGATGTGAAATATAATTTATTAAATGTTTATATAATTTTATAATCCATACCAAAATGTAAACTAGTAAAAATTTGGATATAAAAATATAGAGGAAGCATTGAAAATTAAGAGACATCCAAATTGGTCCAAGACCCTGGTGAATGTTCGTCATTGAGGTTAAATAGGACAACTAGGGTAAACGAAGCAAATTTTCCAAGTAAAGTGACCATGGAATTTGGGACATGGAAGAACCTTGAGATCTAGGAAAAGAATAAGATATGATTAAATAATATTATCTATAAAAATCCTTAAAATTGTGTGAAAACGTATTGTATTAAAGGTATCATGAAGAAGATTCCCATTAATCAACCTTCTCTGAAATATCCCTTAATGAATTACATTTTACAATGTCTATATCCATGACCATGGTGAAATGGTTTTTATTTATCTTGTTATATATATGGATTGAATATCCTAAATTTAAAACTTTCATTGTTTAACATTTTAGTTATTGGTTTTGAAATCATAAATTGATTATTATGGGGTTTGTTTTACTAATCATAAAGGTTTCTCTCTCATTGGGGTCTCCCTTCTATATTAGGTTACCTGTATAAAAAATTTGGATTAGAAATATCTATTTATATGAAAAGAAACTTCAGTTTCTCATCCTTGATCCTGATGAATTATATTATTGGATCCAAGTATATACTTATCTTCCATGGAATGAACTAATCATTAATCATAGATTACACTAAATAATAACCATGGAGGTCAACCAATGTTGATCTTAGTGAACTATTTTTATTAAACATTAAATTCTTCAAACATTTTCATAAGATTCAATAAATATTATTAAAATAATTCAATCCCCTAAAAATGACTCCCCTTTGAATTGGATATATTCAAGATTAAAAGGATCAACTTTTATAAAACAATTAATGGAACTAGTTTAGTTTTTTTTGATTTATAATAATGATGTTTGGTAAGGGTATCTCTTCTCCATATAAATAAAGGGATCACCACTTGTGGTGTTCCCTACTCACTTTGGAGAATCTTGTTGTCCTTTCCATATCTTTTAACTTAAGTTGAACTTTACTGAATAATTGT
The DNA here is from genome assembly GCA_963277665.1 of Viscum album. Lineage (NCBI taxonomy): Eukaryota > Viridiplantae > Streptophyta > Magnoliopsida > Santalales > Viscaceae > Viscum > Viscum album. The sequence continues at coordinate 1,661,977,776 of OY728153.1, forward strand.
TTTAAATAGGTCTAGCTTATATATTACTTTATTTTATCTATTATGGATAGGGTTTTAACAAACAATGATTTTACACTATCAATTTTTTTGTCTATTCATCAATGTGGAAATTTATCCTTCCTTAATAAACTATAATGAATTTAATGATCTCAAAATCACATTATATATATATTTTATATATATTTGGATTATTATATATCATATTTTACACCAATTGATGTGTAAAAGTAATGTATTGATCAAATTTATAATTATATTGATCTGAAAAAACAACACTACTTCAATTATAAAATTAAATATCTAAAAATACCTTTGTTATAGATTTTATAAAACATCCTATTCTTATCATAAACCACAATATCATTTTGAATATCCTTTTAATGAAAAAAATTAAACTATAGAGACATAATCTACTTCAATTATGGGTTTCTCATTAAAAAATAATATATATAGAAGAAATATTAATTTCTGGGTCATATATTAAAGAGGACAATGTTGAAACCATAGATAGTATACTTGATACAATAGTAACCCCTGAGAGCCACCAAATTTTTTATTATCCTATGAAGCATAGTTATTAATAAATATATAATTTATTTTTTATAAATCAATATTTGTGATTGTGCTCAAATTGAGATATATAACACTAGTTGAGGAATCAATATTGACTAAATAAGGGAATATATATTGAGAAAATCCTATAATGAATATGAATAATTTTTAAAATGTGTAAGAATCAGTGAAGTTAGTAACATATATCCAAAAATTTCAATAATCCCTATATTTCCTCTTATATTCTCTTAATCAGACAGAGTCCCCTAACAAATATGTTCTACTTATTACATAGGGTAGAAATAATTTGAATCGATGATGTATTGAAAATTACATGAAAACCCATTATAAAGGATATGTATGAAAACATCTAAACATTTATTCTAACATGGTGGGATGTCGAGTGGTCTCAACCACTAGAACAATCTGCAATGGGGGAAGTGAAGAATTATATAGGGAATGATCCATGAATGGTAATTTCCATTAATTTTAATGTGTTGATGAAATTATTTCATGTGATGCATACAAAAATGTTATGGATTAACCAACCAAAAGAAGATAAAATTCATTATATAAGATAGGGTCATTGGAATATACTAAAATTATCTACAAAAGAGTCGATATGAGAACTGGGGCTATGTAGATCATTCCAATAGTATATCCCCAACTACATCTGGATAACATTATCACAATTTGGAAATACATGTATATTAAATCTATATAAAATTTTCATTCTAAAATATGGCACCGTACCTTTTTAATTATATCATTGCCAGTAAAAAGAAGAACAATCAACCCATTAGTTCCCATTTTATCATGAATTTATTGATCCCAATTACATGTGTATTATGTATAAGCCCATATTACTATATTTTATCCATTAAAACATTTTTGTGCATTGGTTGCTTCTTATTTTATGATGCATTACTTTTATAACATGTTAGAGGTTTCTCAGTTCATGTTTTATCCATATTTTTAAAATGCCTCTAGAATCTGGTTGTTAATTATTGATAGGCATGAAATTATCAAGAAATGAAAGATTAAATCATAATTCAATATCATACCATAAAGAGAGGTTCCATCAAAGATGATCATGGCCAAGAGATTTGTAAGAAAACTGTTATTTTTGAGGTATATAATATTTTACTTCTATCAATTTTCAGTTTAAATATATAAATACAGCCTAATAAGATTTCCCTTTGAGGTTATAGAGGTATCGAGGGTGTTCGAGGCATGTTCAGTGTCCAAAACAGAACTTTTGGGGTGAAATAGTCCTGGTTCATGGCTAGTTAAAATCATGCCGGAAGACTAGACATTTACTTATAACTAGTAAAGTATTGATAGTGGATTCCTACAGGATTGATAGTTAAAAAAACTGTGATATTTGAGTCACATGGCCATGCAAAAATGTCAGTAGTTTTGAATGTGGACGGAGACATAGTTTTTACATGGTTTGTAATACTATGCAAGAAAACGATGTGGGGTACCCCTCTCCTAAAACAAAGGGATCATGGTTGGGGATTTAGTTGGCTAATCGTGCAGCCAAACCATGTGACTCATAAATTCTTGGGATATTATGAAAATCTCCCTGAATAAATCATATTTATAACCTGATTTCTTCACATTTGATCATGTTGGACAACTATGTCTTGAGATCTCCCCTTTTGATGGATAAAATAGGAATTTCCATATATCCTCTATTTGGATTTAGAATCAATTGTTTTTCATCTCATTGGATCTAATTTAGTAATATATTCATTCCTTTTTTATCTGTTCATCATTTGGTTTGGTACCGATTACTCTATTTAGGTGAAAGGTGATATTCCCTATTTATAAGTTCCTCACCCATTCTTCAATTTTATCCTAATTTGAGTCAAATCAATAGTTGATACTAGATTAAATATCCACTAAAAACCTACTGTAGGTTGTCTCATGATTTTTATTCGAAGTAAAAATTTATATATATATGCCGTTGTGTAGAATTACAAATTATCATAGCGATTCCCTTGAAATAGAATTTAACCCAGTTGTTAAATTGTTAGGTGTAACATATGTAATTAACGGGACCATTGATAATTGATTAATTATCATAAAGCATGAATTAGAATGACCCCATGGATGTGTTGTTAATTAATTGGACCACAATGGGTGGCTTGACCTTGAATTACCTTTAAGGTGTGACATTTACCATTTCTATGGGATTTTAATTGATGAATTGAATTGTAAATTGTAATTAAATTGATTTATAAATTGAATTGAATAAAGGTAGGGAATTAAATGACCATGTACCTTGGGCAATTAAATTTAATGGATTGTTTAATCTTGATTTACCCTTTTATAATGAAATTCCCACTTTAGTAATTAAGAGGCAATCTGTATAAGAATTTCCTTTCCTTGAGCCACCTTCTAAGGTGAATTTGAATTGAATAGATTAGGGTGATGAACCTTGATATAATTAAGTGACTATTATTGAATGTTTTTATGTATTAGGGGACACATGGGTTCTTATATGAATGATAGGAACAGACTCGTTCGACATCTGTCTTACTTACGACTGAGTGACCCTTGGACTCCTTATATGAATTTCCATGGATGGACTCATAATGGATGACTATAATACACTGATTAATACTTGCACTCCCTATGGATTTACAAGAATTGACTCATAGGGAAGTTGATCATATACACCATTTGTGACACTTAGGATCCCTTAATAGAGCACTAAGGACAAACTCAGGGGGAGGTGATGTTATACCACACCTAGAACAATACCGGGATTCCTATGAGGAATGCCTAGGATGGGCTTGTAGGTTTCTTGGATTAATATAGACATAAATAAAAACCTATATTTAAAATTAAGAATTCCAAGGATGGGCTTAGGTTCATAAATGTGTAATTATTGAAATGGATTATATGCCACATCCTCTAAGCCAATGAACAACAATATATTTAGTCTGTTCCTTAAACATTCTAGATGGACTGTTTAGGAATCTATTGATCACTTATCTTCTTAAGAGATGCTAGTCTATGTTTAAGGACTCGATAATTGTTGATTTAAATGATATTAAATCATTAAATGACCATGAATATAAATTGAAACATGACTCATTCTTAATTTAGAGATATTACAGCTAGAATGAACCAAGTAGTAGTGGAAAGGTGTCCCTGGGAACCTGATCCTTATGGATTGTTTACTTTCAATACTTCTTTTATTTATTACAATAAAACCTATACACTATTTTTGTTGTAATATATATATATATATATATATATATATATCTATAAATATAATTACTGGATATAAATAGAACATGGGAGGTTGCCTACTGGCATTATATCTCACACCCTGTTTGGGTCACCGATGGGTACCTGAAAAAATTATGATTGCAGGTATGGAAAAGGGAATGTGCCCTGCTACAGGTTCTAGATTGTTGTTTCGGAGTAGGGGAGCATGGGACCGAGTTGAGTCTCATGACGCTAGTTGGAATTTTTTGTAATTTGTTTACTTTTGTGACATGCATTTTACATCTCCCATGTATATTTGTTTTTAATGTTTTGTAGAGACATAACATGTATCATCATTATCTACAGATCATATTCCTTTCTAGTAATGGTTATTTATATCTATTCCTATTGTTCATATGTTTTTTTTGTTGATTTACAGACTCCAAAACTTATCTAATATTATATTTCCATTATGCTACACTCTGATTAAGAGGGAATGGTCTCTCTATTAACACACTTAGTCCCTCACTGCTAGTCGGAAGCCTTTTGTGTTTGGGGAGATGTGCATGAGGGCATGTGGCCAAACGATATTGGGGAACCATTCACTGGAATTCATGTCTGGGATGTTACAAAGTGTAATAATATAATATTCTCTAGTATTCATTTCTATTTGGCTACAATAGATAGGAATATGGAGGAATGAGAATTTGGAAATGAGCTGTTCTTAGGTGTAGCTAACCCATGTATAGGAAAAATCCAAATTGCCTCGAATGAAATTTTTTTTTCTAGATTTTGGATATTATAGTTAATTTGATTCCACTTTTGGGTGATAAACTAGAATTGTGATGTTATTATTAATATGATTTTGGGTTCTATTCTATTAAATCCCAAAGAGATGATGGTATTCCATATCATGTATCATTTTAGGAAGTTATTAGAAATCACATGCCATGCATTATGCCATTCTATATAGGATGCATTGCCTATTTTCATGCTGTTGTGATATGTTCCAAGATTGATATAACCACACCATGATATATATTATTTCTTGGTAAGTAGACAAAATGGATGGTACTTAGAGTAACTTCCATAACCTAAGAAGTGTTTTCTTGATTAGGTTACAGTAGACACCTTAAGAATATAATTGTGGCACACTCAATCATGGATCATGAGCTTCATGGACTGGAACATGTTGTGTTGTAAATTAGTTGGATTCCATATTTTGGTTCATGAGTAGTATGGGCCCTTATTAATCAAAATTTTGTAGAACATTTGATTCAAGCTTTTAAAATGAATTGTGATAAAATTGGATTGAATATGGGAATAAAATGAAAACTTGGATTGCTCATAGAAGAGAACTTAACCTAGACCTGACCTTAGTAGTGAAAAGTAGGAAGTATCCCTTACTTTTATATATGATATGTGTGAAACATAGAATTAACTCAATGTGTAGGCAGTGGGGTGTGTTCTTATAAATTATGTATTGTACCTACCCTATTTTAGTATCTGAGGTTTGAGATATAAACTTTGATAATGTCCATTAAGAGGCATATGTTTGGAATCGTAGAGACGTGCCGTCACAATGAATTATCATTATATAATAGGAGGGTGGTGACGACCGTGCTCCATAGGTAGTGGGGAATGGGCTACTAGTAGATCCTCCTTTAGTGCCATCTTCGACACCAAAAATTTTATCAAAAAAACGTGCCAATTAATAATTCCATGAGGTATTTATGCAATTTTTACAAACCATTTAGTGAGCACCATGCCCTTCCATGAATATGGAAAAATTTACACATGGTTCTAAGAGTAGAATCCACCCATGTTTTCAAGGGATGGTGAACCAAAAGCTGTAGAGACATGGATAGAGGCCATGATATCTATCTTTGAGCATCTTGAGATGCCTCTTGAGAGGAGGGTCAAGCTCTCTATGTATATGCTGTGTGATTTTGACAAGAGATGGTGGCATGTCATTAATCAGATAGATAATTATTAGGAAATGGAAAAGGGTGATTTTCATACAACCTTATATGACTACATCTATCCTAAGATGTTGAGGTTTGATAGAGTTCATGAGTTCATGCACTTAGATCAGAGTGTGTTATTAGTTATGGATTATTTATCCTGTTTTGCAGAGATCCAGTGATTCACACCTATTTTGATGAGTGATGATTTATCTAAATCCTAGAAATTTGAGGATGGAATCATGTATGATAGCCAATAAATGGTGAATTAATTTTAGCATACTATCATTTCTAGAATAGTAAATCAGGTGCTTATCACAGAGAGTAAACAAAAAGAGGCTGGCGGTGAGAGATAGAGTGTTTTGAAATTTAGATTTAGTGCAACATATACCGGTAGTAGGAAGCTTCATCTAGTGTGTCTATGTGGTGATATTAGTATCCAAAAAATATACTCAAGTAGCGAGGCGAGTTTCCACCATTGCGGTAGGCCATGACTGCTGAGATCTCAGTGCATGATAGATCTAGTTGAGTGCCAATATTGAAAAATTATGGGCCATCTACATATCTTTTATAGAATGTTTCCTCCAGTTTTTAGCGAGAGGGGGTCTGGACCAAATCCATGTATAAGATTAGGTTCAACATGATCATTTTAGGTTGGGATATGGAGTACATCCAACCGATTAGGATGTGGAGGTGGTCATGACTATGGTAGTCAGACCCTAATTTTTCATTGTTAATAGAGCAGATATGCTCGATATAGCTAGATAATATCACATGACTGCATATCAGGCCTGATATAAGTACTTTAACTGACACATGAGGAGTAGAATCACGAACCTTATACAGTGAGGGTACAATTCTAGTAGCCTCTACATTACAATATTTTCTTTTCAATATAGGTGATTCTAATTGATTTATTTCTTGTCTCATTACAGAGAGCCTTGGTCTCAAATTGTTATGATGGCATTATGATTCTTGAAATTCTATTGGGAATTAGAACAAAGTATGTACATCAGTGTATAGAGTCCCCCCTTGAGATTGGGGGGAGTTACATCATATGGGACCTCTTTAGCCTCAATATGAATGGTTTCAAAATCATTATTGGGATGGAATGATTTGTTATTTTTTATTATTTCATTGATTTCTATCACTGAAGGGCAACCTTCATGTCACCAGAGGGTGGAGAGTTTAATCACAAGGGCGAATGGGATGTTTAGGCAAGCCAAGATGGACCCAAGCATTATGGGCTGGGTGGGATGAAAACCCATAATTTGAGTTTATATATAGATTATTAGGGAAAATATCCAGTATATTTCCCACCATTGGTTGATCATTTGAAGTTTGTTTTCTCAGATGACTTTTTAGGATTACCTCCAGTGAGAGAGGTAGAGTTATCTATCGAGCTAGTTCCAAGACCTGAACTGTAACAGTCCAAAATTTCATTAATGAAAATTTCTCTTGATCCAATTAAATGTCTTATTATGGTTATATAAAATGTGAAATTCATTGATTTTATTTTTTTGGATTTTAAAATACTGTTATTTTTTGTGACCATTGCTAATATATCCGTTGAATAGTGATCACCTAATTAGCATAAATATAGGGCTTTAACAAATCCTATTTACTCAGACAAAGGAAGTGATGGACTCATCTAGTAGACTTTCCTCATACGAAGCCCATTTTTCATAACTTGAAAATTAGGTGGCATCATTGGGCTTTATTCTTGAAAAATCCCAAGCTGAGCCTTAACACATTAAGCTTGAGCGGAACTGACTACGGGAGAAGTGGAAGTTAATATAGATTACCACCCGAGCGATGTTATCCGAGCCACCCCAAGATTCTATCACCATCTCACACCTTACCCTTTGGTCTTATGCAGGTGTTATAAGGGGTTATGTAATAATACAATAACACTATGTCTATGTACACTATTTTTGTATAAATAATGTGCATTCATTTTATTATTGTTACTTTTTAAATAGTTTTTAAAGAACAAATAGAATTTTTAGTTAATATTAAACTAAGAAATATATTTTGATGAATTAATGGATTTTTGAATTAAATAATATTTTAATAAATTAATATTATTATTAAATTAATTTTTATTAAATATAAATGATCATATAATTTTATGAATGAAATTTTAATTTTTATTAAGGTTTGAAAGCTGTTTTTGTCAAAACCCATGATTTTTTTTATAAAAGTTGGTTTTTATTTCAAAAGTAATAAAATTCACATACTTATAAAATGATTTAAATAAAATGAATATTATTATTGGAATCAGGATGTCAAAATTATCCAACGGTGAATATTTCATAATTTTCTAAGATAGTAGAATGTTTGGGTAAACATTAAATACTGTTTAAATATATAATGTGATTTATGACATCATAATGACCCAATAGTGTTGTAATAAAATAATATAAAAATTCTATTCGTCCAATATATGATTTAAAATTAAAATAATGTTAATTTGGGTTTGTTTGATTTATTTTACAAAGCATTAGTGGATCCTTCAAGGATTATAAAACATTTTGTCTTTTTAAATTGTTTTCCTTGAGAGTGTGACTCACCTCCATATAAGAAACCCTATTATTTTAAAAAGTTTGGCCATTGGCACCACTAAATATTGTTTTCCACTCCTGTTTTTTAAAATCCATGGGAAAAAACCATGGTCTGGTTTGTGGTATTGATTAGTTTAATGTGTGGTGACCCCAACCTTAATAATAAAGAATTCCCTCTCCTTTCCTATATAAACCCATCCAAGCTCCCACTTACTCTTCAATAAAAGCCTTTGGAGTTTGACAAACCCCTTCCCTCCTCTCTATAAAATCCTCCCAATGTGCCCCAAGCACCCAAGAAGCCTCTCTCAATCCTCTCCAATGCCTTTGGGATCACACTTCCAAGTATGGGATTTCTTCCTTTCTCATTTTTGTAAAATTTTCTTTAAGTAGTTATGCCATTTTTTTCAATTAAAAATGTTTGGGTATGATCTCTAACATCCCAAATACTTCTCTATTTATGTTTTGATGATGGGATACCCCTTTCTCTCTCATTAATGTGTCCCATATACACCCGTTACCAAGCTGAAATTCTGTGAGGGATTTGTCTCTCCTCTTTTACATCCAAGTAATTCATTTGTATTATGTATATAAATTATATTATTTTTGTTGGTACATGTATCTATATGACCCCCTTACTATAAATTTCATGTAAATATGACGAGACACCCCTTTCTCTCTCATCAACTATTTTTTATGAGTTCTTATTTCACGTCGTTATGATGCTGAATTTGCACTACGATTTTCTAAGCCAATGTCATTGTGTAGTGAATACCATTACCATTTATCTATCAAGGGTATTCAACTTTATGCACATTTACTCACTGATTATAAAGATTCATGTATTTATTTCACATCCCTTTATCATGGGATAAATGATGTTTATTGATTCCATTTTGTATGATCCATGTGACACACTTATGCATGAAATGAAGTGTTTAAGAAAGGGTGCACCCAACAGCTCTCCAATGCATTGGGTAAAGTATATTATCATGATATGTCATGTGTAATGAGTGTTGACTCATGATAATTCAAGTGAAATGAAGGTTTACTTGTGCTTCATGTGCAATGGGGGTTTATTCATGCTCCATGTGCAATGAGCCTTGGCTCATGCTAATTCCATGTTAAGTGTTGTTGCCACATTTCCATGTTTATGATTATCATGCTTTATCATTCCTTTACGTTCATGTTTCTCTTATGATCCATTGATATTCCTATTATCTAACATGTATTGTTTTACTCATTTTATTCCATGTTTATTCTCTTACCGGGCTTTATATCTCACCCTTTTCTTATGCATGTCCTCAGGTTATCCCATGAAATACTAAGTACGCAGGAATGTAGTAGTCATTTAAAGGAAGTTATTAATAAAGATGTTATATTTCATGTTTTATGTTTTTATATAATAATCGGAATCCCCAAAGACACTATACCTCTCTATCTTCAACGTTGTAACAAGTGAAGTTTATTTAATAAATCATGATTTAGTTTGTAATAAAGAACATGGTTCTCATAGTTGGTATCAGAGGATAGGTTTAGTTATTTTTGGGATTAGGATTAGAAAGCCCTAGTGAATCCTTAGACACAAGAATAAGTATAATAAGAACATCCCTAAGTTTTGGTGATTATTGATTAAGTGGTTTATCAAGAAAATACATCCTTGTTTGGATACGAGTAGGTATAGGTGGCTCGGGAAAGGATGTACCTAGGGGTGAAAACACCGATAAGGACCCAGGGTATCCTGGTATATGACAACAGGCCTTGATTGACTCTTGGTTACGACACTCCAGGGGGTATATTCATTGGTAAATTCAAAAGCATAGTATGAACCATTATTAAAGGAATTAAAAAAAGTTCCCCTAAGAATATATGTTAGAAAGTAGATCATGAATAGAATAGATTGAAGCCTATGGATTCATAAGTCAAGAAAATAAAAGTTATTTATAAGTCATTAGTTTTTCCCTTAGATTACTCTTTATGTGTTACCCCTAACTTTCCTTTTATTCCAACCAATGTCTTGTAATATGAGGACTCGTGCTAACAACTGATGTGAAGATCAATGTGATTACTGTTCTAATGAGATGCCCAATCCAATGGGAGTGGGAATCATGAACTTTTTCATGATTCTCTCTTAGTTAACTCAAGATTTGAATAAAAACATGGGTCATGAGGAACATTCAACCCACTAAGAAAAAACGAGTTTCTATCGAGAGCTTCATGAGACAAAGGCATCCTACTTTTAATGGATCATCTGATCCCTCAATCACTGACCAATGTATCAAATCCATTGAAAAGATATTATACATCCTTCAATGTTCTGAACAAGAGAAGGTTCTCCTGGATTCTTATCGTATGGAGGGTGAAGCCGATCAATAGTGGAAATTTATAAAAAATATGATGCCTGAGGAGTAGATCGAGGCGTTGGAATGGGAGGATTTCTTGAATATTTTTTTCGATAAATATTTTCAGTGCATCCTCTCACTTAAGATATAAAGGGACTTCTTTGACCTCAAGAAAAAAGACGATGAAGCTGTCAGAGCGTATGAGGAAAACTTCACAAGGCTTTCTTGATACACATCCATCTTTTTCATTACACCCGAATGCAAGGTTGACCGCTTCTTTGGTGGGCTGAAACCTAGCCAATGGAAAGCGCTGGAAATCCGTGACTTTAATAGCTATGTGGAAATTGTCCGATGTGCCCTCAAGGTCGAAATAAGGATCATAGAATCTCAAGGGTATCATGTTGATAATAAGAATAATGTGGACATCAATTATGGAGGTTCTATGGATAAATACAATAGTGCTAAGAAGATTTAGCACCCCACTTGACAAAGGCGTGGAAAGAAGCACCCCAGAAATTGCCTAAAGGGGATGAGGAGATGATTTAGTTGTGGAAGAGAAAGGAACCTAGCTGTTAAATATCAGCAAGAAAAACCCACAGCTACAACAGAGGATAGGTACGCTCCATTAAAACCTCAACACATTGTTCATTACTATAATTTCAAAGAACCTGGGCATCATTCAAATCAGTGCCCTAATCCAAGGGTTTTCGGAGGCAACCAACAACCTTCAATACAGTAAGGGTGAGATTTTTCCATCACTACTACTGATGTGAACCCCGATAATGAAGTGGTGATAGGTACGCTAGTTATTCATTCAATAATAGAGAATGTAATTTTTGATTCATGTTCTATGAATACTTTTATATCCAAAAAGTTTAGTAGAACAATCCCAGCACCACCACAAATCATGGATGTGAAGATGTTGGTGAGTACGAAAAATGGGAAAATCATTGCATCCCATGAATATAACTTCTCCCCTGTCATAATCTGTGGATTTAACTTCTCAGAGAACCTCATCATACTCCATCTGGTGGAATTTGATGAAATTCTTGGTAGAGATTGGATTTCCTTATATAGAGCGAACATAAATTTCCATGAGAGGGAAATCAATTTCTATTGGGAGAATCAACCCTCGATTCTATACAAGTGCAAGGATGAAGATGAATCTTATTTAGCTTCATCATCTCAAGCGTGGATATTACTACCCTATAAGTACATGTATCTGGATCAGATGATTGAGTCATAGAAGGCAACCATCCTTGAAGACATTCCTATTGTAATGGAATTCATTGAAGTGTTTCCCAAGGAATTTCCTGGTCTTCCTCCTAGAACAGATGTTGAATTATTAATTGATCTTATACCCAGGGCATTGAAAATATCCAAGAATCCATATAGAATGGCTGTTGTGGAGCTTGAGGAGATCAAGAAACAATTAGAGGAGAATCTAGTTAAAGGGTTTATACGCCCAAGTGATTCATCATGCGGTGCACCAGTTATCTTCATTAAGAAGAAATATAGGTCAATGCACCTTTGCATCGATTATCGTGAGCTTAACAAAATCACGATAAAGAACAAGTATCCTCTCCCATGAATCGATGACTTTATAGATCAACTTTGTGGAGCACAATACTTCTCCAAGGTGGATTTATGGTCAGGATATTATCAAGTAAGGGTGAAGAAGGAAGATATCTCCAAGACTTCTTTTCGTACAAGATACAGGCATTATGAATTCATAATAATGCCTTTTGGACTCACTAATGATCCAGCAATCTTAATGGACTTGATGAATAGATTCTTTAAGGATTACCTTGACAAATTTGTTGTAGTCATTATAAATGATATTATGATATACTCCAAAACCAAGGAGGATCATGAAGAGAATCTATGAATTGTACTAGAGACCTTGCGAAAGGAGAATCTCTATGCAAAGTACAACAAGTTTGTGTTCAAGTTGAAGGAGGTTTCATTCTTGGGCCGTATCATAAAAAGAAATGGGATATCTGTGGATCACTCCAAAATAGATGCAATTGGGGGATGGCCAAGGCCAACATCAGTAATGAATATCCATAGCATCTTGGTGTTAGCTGGATATTATCGATGATTTGTAAGAATTTATCACGATTGTACAACCCTCTTACCAAGATAACTCGGAAGGGAGTAAAATTTTCATGGAGTGATGAATGCAAAGAAAGCTTCAATGAGTTAAAAAGGAGGCCTATCACTGTGCCCGTGCTCACTTTACCCACAAGTGGAGATATTTTTGTGGTATTCAGTGATGCATCGAAGAAGGGCTTGGGCTGTGTGTCGATGTAAAATGAAAAATTCATTACCTATGATTCAAGGAAATTGAAAGTTCATGAGAAGACTTATCCAACACGTGATTTGGAGTTAGATACGGTGATCTTTGCTTTAAAAATTTGGCGGCATTATCTCTTTGGGGAGAAGTGTGAAATACATATGAACCACAAAATCCTTAAGTATATATTCACATATAAAGAGTTGAACATGCACCAACAAAGATGGCTAGAACTGATCAAACACTATGATTTCTCAATCCATTACCATCCTGGGAATGCGAAAAAGGTTGCAGATGCTTTAAGAAGAAAGGACCTTGCAATTCTATCACTAATGAGAATTGAGAAGGATCTAATCTTCTTATATTTGACGAATATATACATGGGAATCATAAAGGAGAGAACATCATCAATCCTTTCACAAATTATTCCTCAACCATCTCTTTTGTATAGGTTAAAGGATGCTCAATGGGATGATGTGGGAATTAAGAAGAAAGTGGAAGCTATCAAAAGATGGAAATCCTTGGAGTTCAATTTAAATGAAGAAGGAATTATGAGATTTGGGAAAAGACTATGTGTTCCATCAAGTTCAGAGCTGAAGAAGGAACTTTTGAATGATGCACATAGTTAAAATTTCACTATTCACATAGGAAACAAAAAGATGTATTGAGATCTCTGAGAGAATTATTGGTTGGATAATATGAATAAGGAGATCTCTGAGTATACATCAAAGTTCCGGGTGTGTCAGCAAGTGAAGGTAGAGAGGCATATGTCTAAGGGGATGATGCAACCATTACCCATACCAGCATGGAAATAAGAGAACATCACCATGGACATTGTCACCGAAATTCCGAAGACATCAAAAGGAAATAATGAAATATCTATTTTTGTGGATCATATTAGAAAATCTGTACACTTTATTGAAATTCGGGAGGATTTCTCATTGGATCAACTAGAATAGATATATATTAGGGAAGTGGTAAGGCTACATGAAGTACCACTATATATTATATCCGATCGAGATACAAGATTCACCTCTAAGTGTTGGAAGAGTCTTTAATATTCTCTGAATACTAAGATGAACTTTAGTATAGCTTATCATCCTCAAACTGATGGAAAATTTGAGAAGAATATTAAAAAACTTGAGGATATTTTGAGAGCATGCTCAATGGACTTTAAAGGAGTATGGTACCAACATCTTCCCTTGGTTGAATTATCCTATAATAACAGTTTCCACATGAGCATCCAAATGGAACCATATGAATTCCTTTATGGGAAAAGGTGCAGAACACCGATGTGTTGGGATGAAGTCGGTGAGTGTAATCTTCTAGGAACAGAAATGGTCGAAGAAATGGTGGAGAAATTGAAAACCATTCAGCAACATATCAAGGCAGCCCAGAGTCGACAGAAGAGTTATGCATATAACCATCAATGAGACCTTGAGTTTAAATTTGGATACATGGTATTTCTATAAATATCTCTACGAAAGAAGGTCATGAGGTTTGGAAATAAAGGGATGTTAAGTCCTAGGTACATCGACCCCTTTGAGATTTATGATCGTGTTGGGGCTGTGGCCTATCGACTAGCACTTCCACCTACCATGGAGAAAGTACATGATGTATTTCATGTATCCCTCTTCAAAAAGTACATATTGGACCCTTCACATGTACTATTTTCAAAGGTAGTATAACTAGAGGATGGTATTTTTTACGAGGAGAAATCGGTGAAGATCTTAGATCGTAGATAAAAAGTTCTACAAAATAAGACAATGCCCCTCGTCAAGGTGTTATAGAGAAACAAAAAGTTTGAAGAAGAAATGTGGGAATCATAGGAAATGATGAAGCAGAGTTACCCATATCTGTTTTAGTGTGGGAAAAGGAAATTTTGAGGGTAAAATTTCTTAAGGGGGAAGATTGTAACGACCCAAACATTCATTAATGGAAATTCCTCTTGATCCAATTAAATGTCTTATTATGGTTATATGAAATGTGAACTTAATTGATTTTATGTTTTTGTATTTTAAAATACTATTATGAATTGTTAGCATTGCTAATATAGCTGTTGAATAGTGATCAGATAATTAGTCTAAATATAGGGCTTTAACAAATCCAATTTACTCAGACAAAGGAAGTGATGGCCTCATCTAGTAGAATTTCCCTATATGAAGCCCATTTGTCAGAGCTCTGAAAAGAGGTGGCATAATTGCTCTTATCTCTTGACCAATCCCAAGCTGAGCTTGAATAAATTAAGCTTTAGTGGCACTGACTACGGGATCAGTGGAAGTTAATATAGATTACCACCCGAGCAATGTTATCCGAGCCACCCCAAGAGTCTGTCACCATCTCACACCTTACCCTTCGGTCTTAGGAAGGTGTTATAAGGGGTTATGTAACAAGACCCTAGAACTATGACAATATACATTATTTTTGTATAAATAATGTTCATTCATTTTATTATTTTTACTTTTCAAATAGTTTTTAAAGCACAAATAGAATTTTTAGTTAATATTCAAATAAGAAATATATTTTGATGAATTAATGGATTTTTGAATTAAATAATATTATAATAAATTATTATTATTATTGTTATTATTAAATTACTTTTTATTAAATATAAATTATCATACAATTTTTTGAATGCAATTGTATTTTTTATTAAAGTTAGAAAGCTGTTTTTGTCAAAATCCATGATTTCCCGATAAATGTTAGTTTTTATTTTACAAGTAAAAAATTCACATATTTAAAAAATTAATTAGATAAAATGAATATTATTTTTGGAATTAGGATGTCTAAATTACACAATAATGAATTTTTCATAATTTTCTGAGACAGTCAAATTTTTGGGTAAAAATTAAATACTGTTTAAATATATAATGTGTTTTATGACCTCATAATGACCCAATAGTGATGTAATAAAATAATATAAACATTATTTTAGGCCAATATATATTTTAGAATTAAAATAATGTGATTTTGGGTTTGTTTGATTTATTTTACAAAGCATTAGTGGACCCTTCAAGGATTATAAAACATTTTGTCTTTTTAAATTATTTTCCTTGAGAGTGTGACTCACCTCCACATAATCAGACCTATTATTTTAATATGTTCGGCCATTTGGATCTTAAAATATTTTTTTCAAATCCCTATTGGAAAAATACTTGGTCAAAAACCATGGGATGGTTTTTGGTATTGATTAGTTTAATGTGTGGTGACCCAAACCTAAATATTAAAGAATTTCCTCTCCTTTCCAATATAAACCCACCCAAGATCCCACTTCCTCTTCACTCAAAGCCATTAGAGTTATACGAAATGATGAAATCCACTCTATATAATCCTCTAAAGGTTCCCTATTCTCCCAAGAAGCCTCTCTCATTCCTCTTCCAAGCCTTTGGGATCACACCTCCAAGTAAAGGATTTCTTCCTTTCTCATTTTTGTCCAATTTTATTTAAATTGTTATCCCATTTTTTTCAATTAAAAAAGTTTGGGTATGATCTCTAACCTCCCCCATACTTCCCTCTTTATTTTTGGATTATGGGAGACCCATTTCTCTCTCATTAATGTGTCCCATATACACCTCTTACCATGCCGAAATTCCGTGATAGATTTATCTCTCCTCTTTTACATCCAAGTAATTCTTTTGTATTATACATCAAAATTACATTATGTTTGTTGGTACATGTATCTATATGACCCCCTTAATTTAAATTTCATGTAAATATGATGATACACCCCTTTATCTCTCATTAACCATTTTTTATGAGTTCTTATTTCACGTCGTTATGCTGCCGAAATTGCACTACGATTTTCCAAGCCAATGTCATTGTGTAGTGAATACCATGCCCATTTATTTATCAAGGGTATTCAACTTTATTCACATTTAATCATTGATTATAAAGATTCATGTATGTATTTCACATAACTTTATCTTAGAATAAAATATGATTATCGATTCCATGTTGTATGATCCATGTGGCATACTTATGCATGAAATTAAATGTTTAAGAAAGGGTGTTCCCTAATAGCACTCCAATTAATTGGGTAAAGTATAGTGTCATGATACGTCATGTGAAATGAGTGTTGACTAATACTAATTCATGTGAAATGACGGTTTAATCATGCTTCATGTGCAATGAGGGTTTACTCATGCTCCATGTGTAGTGAGCCTTAGCTCAAGCTAATTCCTTGTTAAGTGTCGTTGCCACATTTCCATGTTATGATTATCATGCTTTATCCTGCCCTTACATTCATGTTTATCTTGTTCTCCATTGAGATGCCTATTATCTAACATATATTGTATTCCTCATGTTATTCCATGTTTATTCCCTTACTGGGCTTTATATCTCACCATTTTCTTATGCATGTCCTCAGGTTATCTCATGCAATGCTAAGTACGAGGGAATGTAGTGGTAATGTAAAGGAAGTTTTCAATAACGATGTTGTGTTTCATGTTTTAAGTTGTTATGTAATGGTAATAATTCCCAAATAAACTAAACCTCTCGATATTCTATGTTGTAACAATTGAAGTTTATGTAATAAATCAAGATTTAGTTTGTAATAAAGAATAAGGTTGTCATATGAAGCAGTATTCATTACTCATTAATGGACGAATACTACTGAGATGTAAAAGCTTAAGAGGAAGCTATAGGATTGTGTGGAAATGTGTTTTATCTGAAACATGATTTCTCTATGGTGCTCTCCATTATTTTGTTTCAAAAAAAGGTGAAACAAACACAAATTATATGTGTGGATTTTCAAAAATTGAACTAGTTGATATTTAAGAACCATTATCCTCTATCATGGATAGATGATATATTTGACCATATCTGAGGATATTGGGTTTTCTCAATGAATAGTTTGAGGTCATGTTATCATCAGGTTCATGTTATACCATACTATATACCTCACACAACCTTTCATAGCTGGTAAGGTCTATAATAGTATTTGGTTATTCTATTTTGTCTCACAAATGCACCATCAGTCTTCATGAAACTGAGGAAACCAGTTTTCCATCCTTATCTAGATTTATATGTGGTGTTTTTTGTGGATGATATTTTTGTGTATTATCACACTCTACATGACCATTCCAAAAATCTAGATATCATATTGAATACACAAAGAGAGAATTAGATATATTCCAAGCTCACAAAGTGACACTTCTAGATGGATCAGATTCACTTCCTGGGTCACATTATCTCAGAGAAAATAGTATTAGTTGATATAGAAAAGGTGTGAGATGTATTTTTATGGGAGAATTATAATAATTTGTTTGAGTTATGGAGTTTCTTGGGGTAGACCATTATTATAAGAATTTCATATAGGACTTCTCACACCTAGAAACACCCCTTACGAGCTTAACAAAGAAGGTTGGGAAGTTTGTATGGTTAAATGATTGTAATTCATCTTTTCAAGAGTCTAAAGAGAGATTTAATTAATGGATGATACTAATTTTTCTAGAGACATGAAGGAGTTACACTATCTAATACGATTCATTAGGTATCAGGCTAGGAGAAGTTCTTATGTAGGGATATTGATTCGTGGAATATGGGTCTCGGTAGTTGATTCCATACGAGAAGAATTACTCAAAACATGATCTCGAGCTAGAAAAAGATGTTTACACATTACATTGTTGAAAAAATTACTTATTTGGTGAGTGTTTATTACTGTACATGAACCACGAAAGTATCAAGTACATATTTATATAGTTTGATTTCAATACGAGGCAGTGAATGTGGGTTGAACAACTACAGTCTTTAAACTTTTATCATTTCTACACATATGGGAAGGGAAATATTGTGCCTGATATACTAAGTAGGAGGAATTAGATACATGTATTTTAGTATGCCATTATCAAGTGGAAGCTTATGGATTTTTTTTGAGATGCACTTGAAGGTGCGGTAGAGTAAGGAGAAAAATTTTCTATCATCCTTAGCTATTACCTATACCCTTTTGGATATAGTGATGATGAAAAAGCTATCAGATTCTAAGGGCCTAGTCCTATAAGTGAGTGTAGTAGGTGGGGAACCTCCTCCTATATGGAACATAGGTGATTGATGAAAAACTTTAATGATTCAGTTTGGGCAGTGCATCCGAGAGTCACCAAGATGTATCGGGATTTACATCACCAATACTAGTGGATGGGTAAGAAAATTGATGTATCTAGTTTTGTCTTGAGATGTTCCACCTGTCATCAGGTGAAGTAAGAACACCAATAACAAACTATAATTTTACATCAGCTTCCCATTCTCAAGTGGAAATGGAATGTTGCCACGATGGACTTCATGATTGGTTTACTGAGGTCACCTTGAGGTGATGATTCCATATGGGTTATTTTTTCTAGGGTCACAATGTGTTCTCAATTCCAATCTATCAAGGAGACCTTTTTAGTTGATTATCTTGTGAGGTTGTATATATGTGGGAAAATATGACATCACTGGGCCCCCATACTATCATTTAAAATAGGGATGAACAATTTTCTTCACAGTTATGGAAAAGGATGTAGAGGGTATAACAACCTTGATCTTTTATTACACATTTAAACATAATTTATTACATAAAATTCACTTGACACAAAATAGAAGATCTAGAGGTATAGTGTCTTTGGGGATTAGGATCATTACATAACAACTTAAAACATGAAATAAAACATCTTTATTGAAAATATCCATTACATGACCACTACATTCCCTCGTACTTAGCATTGCATGGGATAACCTGAGGACATGCATAAGAAAAGGGTGAGCTATAAAGACCAGTAAGGGAATAATCATGGAATAAAATGAGGAATAAAATACATGTTAGACAATAGGCATATCAATATACCACAATAGAAGCATAAACATAAATTCATGATAAATCATGATAATCATAACATGGAAATGTAGCAACAACACTTAACATGGAACTAGCACGAGCCAAGGCTCATTGCACATGGAGCATGAGTAAATCCTCATTGCATGTGATGAATGAGTAAAACCTCATTGCACTTGAATTATCATGAGTCAACACCCATTTCAAATAATTTATCTTGATACTATACTTTACCCAATGCATTGGAGCGCTATAATGGTGCGCCCTTTTTAAACATTTCATTTCGTGCATAAGTGTGCCACATGGATCATATAACATGGATTCATAAAACATAATCATTTATTCCATGATAAAGGAATGTGGAATTCATACATGAAACTTAATAATCAATAAGTAAATGTGCATAAAGTTAAATACCCTTGATAGAGAAATGGGCATGGTATTAACTACTCAATGGCATTAGCTTGGAAAATCAGTGCAATTTCGGCACTGTAACGGCGTGACGTAATAATTCATAAAAATGGGTGATGAGAGAGAAAGGGGTGTCTCATCACATGTACATGAAATGGAATGTAAGGGGGGTCATATAGATACATGTCCCAATAATTTTAATGGAATTTAGATGTATAATACAAAAGGATTACTTGGATGTAAAAGAAGAGAGAGAAATCCCTCACGGAATTTCGGCATAGTAATGAGTGTACAAGGGATGAATTTATTGAGCGTGAAAGGGGTCTCTAATAATTAAAACATAAAGAGGTCAGTATGGGGGAGGTACGAAAGCATACCCCAAAATTTATAATTTAAATTAAAAGGGCATAACAATTTAGATAATATTGGACAAAAATAATAAAGGAAGAAAAACCCTTACTTGGAAGTGTGCTTCCAAAGGCTTGAGAGAGACTTGAGAGAGGCTTCTTGGGAGCTTGGTGAACCTTGGGAGGATTCTAGAGAGAGGATGTCAGAGGTTGGATGAATTCCAAAGGCTTTGAGTGAGGGGGAAGTGGGATCTTGGGTTGGATTATATAGTAAAGGTTATGGAATTAATTATTATCTAGGTTTGGGACCCTCACATTATACTAATCCAAACCCCAAACCAGCCCATGGATTTTGCCCATTTCTTTTGAAAAAAGTAAGTGTAAATAAATATTTTATAAGGAAAAATTACAAACTTCTTAAAATAATGGAGTTGCTTATGTGTAGGTGAGTCACACTCCCAAGGAAAATAATTTAAAAAGACAAGATATTTAATACGTATTGAAGGGTCCATTAATGCATTGTAAAATAAGTAAAACAAACCCAAAATCACATTATTTTAATGGTAAAACATATATTGTCTGAAAATAAGGCTTATAGTATTTTTTTACACCACTATTGGGTCATTATGATGTCATAAAACAAATTATATATTTAAACGGTATTTAATTTTTACCCAAAAATTTGACTGTCTCAGAAAATTATGAAACAATTCACCATTGGATAATTTCAACATCCTAATTCCAGAAATAATATTAATTTTATCTAAATAATTTTATAAATATGTTAATTTTTACTTTTAAAATAAAAACCGACATTTATCAAAAATTCATGGGTTTTGACAAAAATGGCTTTCAAACCATAATATAAATTACAATTGCATTCATAAAATTATACGATCATTTATATTTAATAAAAATTAATTTAATAATAATAATAATATTTTATTAAAATATTATTTAATTCAAAAATACATTAATTCATCAAAATAGATTTCTTAGTTAAACACTAACTAAAAACCCTAATTGTGCTTTAAAAACTATTTACAAGGTAACAATAATAAAATGAAAGTATATTCATTATTATATACAAAAAAATGTACATAACCGTAGTAATAGTGATTTGTTAAGTAACCCCTTAAAATAGCCACATAAGACCTAAGGGTAAAGTGTGCGATGCTGAAAGACTCTTGGGGTGGCTCAGATAATATTGCACGCGTGGTGATCTCTATCAACTTCCACTTCTCCCGTAGATAGTTCTGTTTGAGCTTGACATGATTAAGCTCAGATTGGGATTGGTCAAGAGCGAAGCCCAATGACTCCACCTCTTTTCCAAGCTCCGATAAATGGGCTTTGTATGGAGCAATTATAATGGATGAGGCCATTGCTTCCTTTGTCTGAGTAAATTGGATTTTTTAAAACCCTATATTTATACTAATCATGTGATCACCGTTCAATGGATATATTAGAAACGATCACAATTCATAACATAAAACCAAAGAAGTTGACATTTTATATAAAAAGTTTACTTAAAGAGACATTTAATTAGATCAAGAGGGATTTCCATTAATGAAGGTTTGGGTCATTACAATCTTCCCCCCATAAGAAATTTTACCCTTGAAATTTCCTTTTCCCACACTAAAACATATGTGGAAAACTCTACTTCATCATTTCCTCTGATTCCCATGTTGCTTCTTCATACTTGTGGTTTCTCCACAACACCTTGATGAGGGGCAATGTCTTATTTTATAGAACTTTTTCTCTATGATCTATGATATTCACTGGTTGCTCCTCATAATAAAGATCATCCTCTAGCTGTACCACCTTTGAAGAGAGTACATGTGAAGGGTTCGGTATGTAATTCCTTAAGAGGGATACATGAAAGACATCATGTACTTTGGCCATGGTATGTGGAAGTTCTAGTTGATTGCCCACAACCCCGACATGATCCAGAATCTCAAAGGGGCCGATGTAACTTAGACTTAACTTCCCATTCTTTCTAAACCTCATGACCTTATTCCACAGAGATATACGTAGAAATACCATGTCTCCAAATTTAAAATCAAGGTATCATCGATGGTTATCTGCATAACTCTTCTGTTGACTCTGGGATGCCTTGATATGCTACTGAATGGTTTTCACCTTGTCCACCATTTCTTTAACCATTTTTGGTCCAAGTAGCTTACGCTCACTGACCTCATCCCAACATGTCAGTGTTCTGCACCTTTTCCCATAAAGGGCTTCATATGGTGCCATTTGGATGCTCGAGTGGAAACTGTTATTATAAGAGAACTCAACAAGAGGAAGATGTTGATCCCATCCTTATTTAAAATTCATTGAGCACTCCCTCAATATGTCCTCAAGTGTTTGGATAGTCCGCTTGGATTGACCATCATTTTGAGAATGATAGGCCTTACTAAAGTTCAGTTCATTATTTAGAGCATGTTGAATACTCTTCCAAAACATTGAGGTGAATCTTGGATCTCGATCAGACATAATAGATAGTGTTACTCCATGCAGCCTTACCAATTCCCTGATATATATCTGCGCCAGTTGATCTAATGAGAAATCCTCCTAAAAGGAAATGAAGTGTGCATCCTTTGTAAGATGATCCAAAAAAACCCAGATTGCATTGTTGCCTTTGGATGTCTTCAAAAATCTGGTGAAAAATTCCATGGTGATGTTCTCCCATTTCCATTCTAGTATGGGAAATGGTTGCATCATACCCTTAGACTTCTGCCTATCTTCCTTAACTTTCTAAAACACCAGGAACTTTGATGTATATTCAGCGATCTCCTTCTTCATATTATCCCACCGATAATTCTCTCGGAGATCTCGATACATCATTTTGTTTCCTGGGTGAATAGAGAAATTTTAACTGTGTGCATCATCCAAAAGTTCCTTCTTCAGCTCCGAACTAGACGGGTCACATAGTCTTTTCCCAAATTTCACAATTCCCTCTTCATTAACATTAAACTCCAAGGATTTCCTTTTTCTAATAGCTTCCACTTTTTCTTGAATTCCCACATTATCCTTTTGATAATCCTTTAACCTTTCCAAAAGTGACGGTTGAGAAATAATTTGTGAAAAGATTGATGATGTTCCCTTCTTTATGATTCCCATGTCCATATTTAGGAAGTCTAAGAAGATTGGATCCTTTTCAATTCTCATCAATGATAGAATTACTGGGTCCTTTATACTTAGGGCATCTGCCACCTTGTTCGCTTTCCCAGGGTAGTAATGGATTGAGTATTCATTGTATTTGATTAGATCTAACAATTTTCATTGGCACATTTTCAACTCTTTCTGTGTGAATATACACTTGAGGCTTTTGTGGTTCGTATATATTTCACACTTCTCCCCAAAGAGATAATGTCGCCAAATTTTCAAAGTGAAGATCACTGTAGCCAACTCGAGGTCATGTGTTGGATAGTTCTGTTCATGAACTTTTAATTTACTTGAAGCATATGTAATTAATTTTTCATTTTTCATCAACACACATCCCAGGCCCTTCTTTGAAGTATCACTGAATACCACAAAAAGTTCTCCACTTATGGGTAATGTGAGCACGAGCGCAGTGATAAGCCTCTTTTAAACTCCTTGAAGATTTCTTCACATTCATCACTCCAAGAAAATTTTACAAACTTCCGAGTTAGCATGGTAATAGGGTTGGAAAATCGTGAGAAATTTCTCACAAATCGTTGATAATATCCAACTAACCCCAAGAAGCTATGGATATCCATTACCGATTTTAGCCTCGACCAACCCTCAATTGCATCTGTTTTGGAGAGATTCACAGATATCCCATTGGTTTTGATGATATGGACCAAGAAATAGACCTCCTTAACCAAAACACACACTTTTTGTACTTTTTATAGATCTTCTCCTTCTGCAATGTCTCTATTATAGTTCTTAGATTCACTTCATGATCCTCCTTGGTTTTATAGTATATCAGAATATCATCTATAAAGACTACCACAAATTTGTCAAGGTAATCTATAAAGACTCCATTTATCAAGTCCATGAAGATTGCTGGATCATTAGTGAGTCTGAAATACATTACTATGAATTCATAGTGTCCGTATCTTGTACAAAAAGCAGTCTTGGGGATATATTCCCTCTTCACCCTTACTTGATAATATCCCGATCGCAAATCCACCTTGGAGAAGTCTTTTGCACCACGCAGCTGATCGAAAAAGTAATATATTTTCGGGAGAGGATACTTGTTCTTTATTGTGATTTTGTTAAGATCACGACAATCGATGCAAAGGCGCTGTTGGCGCCAAAAATATGGCCCAAAAGAAAGGAACGAAGAAGGCCGGCGCGCTGCCTCGTGAAGCTCCGCCGCGAAGCCCCGCCGCGAAGCCCCGCCGCGAAGCACCCCCACCATGGCGGCACCGTGAAGCTCCAGAGGCGGTAATCCTCCGCGAACCCATTTGATGTTCGCGAGCAGCCGCGAAGCTCCAGAGGCGGTACTGCTCCGCGAACCCATTTGACATTCGCGAGCCGCCACGAAGCTCCAGAGGCGGTACTGCTCCGCGAACCCGTTTGACGTTCGCGAGCCGCCGCGAAGCACCAGAGGCTGTAATCCTCCGCGAACCCATTTGACGTTCGCGAGCCGCCGCGAAGCTCCAGAGGCGGTACTGCTCCGCGAACCCGTTTGACGTTCGCGAGCCGCCGCGAAGCACCAGAGGCTGTAATCCTCCGTGAACCCATTTGATGTTCGCGAGCCGCCGCGAAGCACCAGAGGCAGTGCGCGAGTCTTGCATCGCGGCTCCCCTTCCCTATAAATACCGGGCTCCCTCTGAGTCCAGGGGATGGACAATCCGACCTTTTGGCTTCTCCTCTCCCGAATCGCGAAGCACTCTTTGCCCCGAGAATCATGAGCTCCGTGAGGTACTTCTACTTCGCGAGACGACTCTGTTTTGTCTCGTTTTGAGCCCCCCTTCCTAGAGGGATGCCCTTCACGAAGCTCAAGGGCATTCGCGAAGGAAGGGGATTCCCAAGGGAACCCGGGCAGCCGCGGAGGACTTGTGCTTCGCGAAACACCCAACCCATATGAGTGATCCCTATGCTAAGGCAGGATCGCTCCACTTCGCGAAGCACATTGCTTTGCAGGACCCTGCTTCGCGAGACACTCCTCCTTTGCGAGGCAGTGCTCCGCAAACACAGTTCCACTTCGCGAAGCGCCTCCCACTCACACCTATGCCCCATGATAAGGCCAAGGCACCCCATCTTGCAAGGCACACTCCTCTGCTTAGCGATTCCTCTTCCCGTGCGACCCTCCAGGTTTTCACGATGTGATTTCAAAGTCCCATGGACAATACCACCCGTAGCGTTGCTTTGCCTAATGCTTCTTCGCATAGGCACGCTAACAGCTATTTCTTCTTCGCATAGCCACGCTAATGTGGACCCCCCGGTGGTTCGTTCCACAACCCCCCATGACCATGGCCTTACCGATACCTTCCCTTCCCCAAGGACCAGAGGGTACCAGTTATGTAAGCCCTAGGGGTGTAGAGTGAACCCACCTCGTCCGAGCTGCAGGACGTTAAACTGCCAAGCACCACGTCCTCAACACATGATGTTAAACTGTGACCCGACCTCATCTCCCTCACGAAGGACCCCCCCAGCTCTAACATTCGTTGCACCACTCGTCTCCACGGGAATGGAACTCTTCCGCACATGGAACGAGATCCTCCTTGTCGGAGTGGCGTATGTTCGCAGGGGAAGGGCTGCCTCATAGCGTAAGCCCCTAACCTTTAGTACAGATGATTGCACCCGTGCATCTCCGTACTTCCCCACTACCAAGGTCAGTGGAGGACGTGACAGGGAACGAGGCACCCCCCTCTGGGCCTCCATCCTGGAGTAAGTCCCAATATCATGGGCCGTCTAACGCGTAAGCCCCTCTTCGCTTCCCACGAACGCATCCTTCGCGGCGTGATCGTCAGGTCCCTGCTGCCTCTTGTTTCTCACACCGAGCATGACTCACGTGGGCTTAGAGTTGGCATTGGCCATGAAAATACCACGTCCAGCATGACGTTAAACTGTATGCCCCCCGTCCAGCAAAGACGTTAAACTGCACATTCTTTGAACTACGAGGTCTTTGATCCATGTCAAGGCATGGTACGTAGGAAGCCTCCCTGAGGTTCAAGCCCACCCATCATTCATTCACGTCGAGTTCATCCTCGTCCTGTAAGACGTTAAACTACATCCCAGTCCGACGATGAACCATTGTGACTCACCCTTTGAACTACGAGGTCATTGATCCATGTCAAGGCATGGTACGTAGGAAGCCTTCCTAAGGTTCAAACCCACCACCCATTGGACCAAGGTCCACCTTCACGTCGGTTCGCCGACAAATCCCATTCCGAACTACGAGGACTTTGATCCATGTCAAGGAATGGTACGTAGGAAGCCTCCCCGAGGTTCAAGCCCACCAATAGTGGACCAAGGTCTACTTTCACGTCGGTTCGCCGACAAATACCCCTTTGAACTACGAGGTCTTTGATCCATGCCAAGGAATGGTACGTAGGAAGCCTTCCCAAGGTTCAAGCCCACCAATAGTGGACCAAGGTCTACTTTCTCGTCGGTTCGCCGACAAATCCCCATCCGAACTACGAGGAATTTGATCCATGTCAAGGCATGGTACGTAGGAAACCTCCACGAGGTTCAAGCCCACCACCCGCCGCTCATTCATGTCGGGTCCCATTCCGGTCCAGTGGTAAACCACTGCGACCCATCAGCCATTCCGAACTACGAGGACTTTGATCCGTGTCAAGGCATGGTACGTAGGAAGCCTCACGAGGTTCAAGCCCACCACCAGTGGACTCACGAGTCTACTTTCACGTCGGGTCACGCCCGCGTCCAGCATGACGTTAAACTGTACACTCCCATCCCACATGACATTAAACTGCATTCACCAATCCGAACTACGAGGACTTTGATCCATGTCAAGGCATGGTACGTAGGAAGCCTCCACGAGGTTCAAGCCCACCAATAGTGGACCAAGGTCTACTTTCACGTCGGTTCACCGATGAATCCCCTTTGAACTACGAGGTCTTTGATCCATGCCAAGGCATGGTACGTAGGAAGCCTTCCCAAGGTTCAAGCCCAACTCCCATCGGACCAAGGTCCCTCATTTATGTCGGTTCGCCGACACCCATCGCCCGTCGCTTATTCATGTCAGGGTTCACTATCATCCCGCATGACGTTAAACTGTATTTCCTAAACTACGCAGACTTTGATTCCCTACCACGGGGATACGTAGGAAGCCTCGTCAAGGCTCAAGCCCAACTTCACTGTCGCCCAAGGGCTGGCTCCGGTATCGATATCCCTTCAAGAAGGATCCCTCAATCCGATCTACCCTGGCTAATGCTCTGGTTGGGTTGATCCGTCTCCGCTGGACGTTAAACCTGCGGCATACCCTATGTTGAGCACGGGAAGCTGAGGAAAACCTCAGATATGTGTCTATGACATATAATTCCCCGCACTTGATGTGGGATGCCTCGGGCCTCCATGCCCTCGAGAAGCCTTGTGGTCAAGGATAACAGACAGACATGCCAGGTACCCCAGCATCTAGACACGCTACTGATGCCTCAACGTGACTACTCCCCTGACCGAAGGTTTCTGCCCTGACTGGACCCTTTGGAATGTCCCGACAGAAGCAGTGTAATTAACCGGCATCCATAGAAACATGGCACTGGGAAGAGTTTCACGAACTACATATTAAATCTATAAGGGAGACCCGGACTAGGTGACGAGTTCTGATGAAGAATCCGCAGGAGGAAGAACCGACATCCCATCATCCCGTTTAGATCAAGGAGCAGACGTCCCTGAATAAGGAGCGAATGCCGCCCGCCTTTGGAAAGCGGGAATGCGGGGCAACAGCAGCGCCGCGCGTCCTCCCCCGCGGACGGATGGGCGCGCGCCCCTGCGAAAGCGTCGGAAACAGAAATGGTGAACCCGACGTGAAGGTCTTCTCCTCAGTATGGAGATTAGTAGCGTTCGAGACACCAGTAGATTGACGTGTCACCGAATCCAGATATCTGGTGCCTGGTTCCGCCAAGCAAATAGCGGGCCTATCGTGAAACTCACCGAAAGTCGGGGTAGTAGAACGTGGGGCACTCCGCTCTGCAGCGTGTTGGCGCGGATCCTTCTCACAGACATGGAGAATGGAAGAACGCTGGGGCACTGGCTGTCAATCCTTTTCCTCTCAGTACTGATGAGTTGATCCCTTCGTTTCTCAGGAACCAGGTTGCTATTTTAGAGATGCGGTCACCATCCGCTCCTCGCCCACGCAGGGGCAGGGGCAACACCACGACGGCCACCCCACATGGCGCCACTACCGCCACGACGACTGCCACGCCACGGAATACGGGACGCCCACGTCCCCTTTCCCCATCAGAGGTCATCCAATGAAGGGTGATCAACGGCCTCGTGCGCAGGTACGAGGAGGAAGGGGTCATCTCGACCAGGGATATGGCCCGCTTGGACCTAGAGGCCTCCAGGCCTCGCCGTCAACGCCGCCCTAACAGGCCGCGCAGGGAGCCCCTGCTCCCCACCCCGACATTCAACCGTTTCGGGAGTCTATCCCCGGAACGCCTTGACGACTCCTCGCCTTACGCTGAAGAGGCGGGCACTGTCCGGCTCAGTCCGCTCAGGACCCCGACCCGGGGGCCCCCGGCGAGAGCTCCCGTCGGGCCGCGTCAGCGCTGCCGTCCGGTCCCGCAGGAAGAGCAGGCAGACTACGTCCTTGCACCACCTGCACCGGCCCGCCTGACCCGACGTCAGCGTCGGGCCCGGGCTGAGGACGCTCACCTAGGCATGTCCACGTCGACAGCTATAGTGGCCCGAGCCACCGCCGATGTGCATCACGAAGCCCCCGCGTACATTGAGCAGGGGCACCCCTTCACCCAACCAGGATCGAGACCCCAACCGCCCTACGGGTAGGCCGGGTTGACTCTCCGGGTTGCAGGCCCAAGCGGTGATCGCCGCGGGCTAACTCGTGGTAATGTCACCCCGTACGGAGGTCCTCCCCATACCACTACTCCACAGAGCATGGGCCTTCCCCGCTCCGAGGTTCGTCATGGAGGCATGCCTCGTGCTACCCCCATCCTGCAGGAAGACCTGCCCCGCGGCAGTGACGCTCAGCGCGGAAACATTTCCCGCGCCCGCTGCACAGGGTACGGAGCCCATTCTCCTGCCCCCGACTGCCAATATGAAGGCACCGTCCGTCCGACCCTTCTTCAACATGGGGGTCCCCCCTACGTCCTCTCTGCGACTGGAGAAGGTCCTCCTCGTCCCAGCAGCTCAAGGAGTAAAGGTGTTCATGGAGGCTCTCCCCACGTACCCTTCGATATTTGCCCTGGTGCCCCTCGCACCTCGGGCATCTCGGTTGGGGGCCCTCCCCGCCACGACACCAGTGTCGCCCTGCGACTCCACGTCAGGGATCAACCCTGTCCCGAAGAGCCACCCCGGGGCAGGATAGCGGGTCATCTCCGCCACAAGAAGAATCCTGGGAAAGCCAGGGTGGAGATCAAACCTGCTCGTTTCTCCGACTCTGAAGTGGAGTACGACTCAGCCATGGAACCTTCTCCCAGCTCCTCCGTATCAAGGACCGGAGCAGGAACCAGACGCGTTAGCCTCATTCTCCCAGAACATGAGGTCCACCGGATCCCCATCTCCCTCCGCAGATACATCCAGGAGGAAGAGATTCTGGGAACTTCGCAGGTTTCGACCGCGCAGTCACCGCCATCGTCACCCGAAGCGCCCTCTACCTCTACTCGAGATCACGAGGAGCTATTTTGGGGGACAACGGTGGTAGAGCAAACACATGACCGGGCCCCGGTAATGGAGATTCCCGTACCCGAAGCAGTGGCTGTTAGCCCATCCTATCGTGAAATTGTGGTCAGGTCACCTCTCTCTTCAGAGGAAGGCCCAGAATTCGGTGGCCAGTCCGCTCGCTCGCCGTATTCTCCACCACCGAGTTTGCTATCCCAGAGGTCCGCCTCGGTACTGCTACCAGTCCCTCAGCTACCCCCGGTTGATGAGTGGGGTAATGCAGGGCCAAACCCCGAGGATGAACCCAGGAGCTTCTAGAGTATTCTTGCAGCGGACTACTTCCCAAAGAAGTTCTGGCCCACGGCGGCGCTGAATTTCCGCGTACCCGAGTCGCTTACCCCTGAAGAAGTGGGATGCTTTTGTTGAACCCTGTGGGAGACACACTTCCGCCTCCGCTGTGAACGGGTAGTATACCCCAGGAGTCGAGAGCACTTCGAGGAGATTGGCAAACAGTGCCGCTTGATCGATGCAGCGACGCTCCTTGTGGCCCAGCACCCCGAGTCGCCAGGTCACCAGAGTGCCCTTCAACGAAAATGCGTTCAGAGTTTTAAAGCACTCCGCAAGATCGTCAGGGAATCCACCCCCCATGTGCAAGTCCGTGGTTGGGGACACTATGCTGCCCTTCTTTTCGATCCTATTCGACGACAGCCTGATTCGCTATGCGACATCGAGGACATGCCCTCGAGAGGAATCGCAGTCCACATGGCCGACATTGTGGACAGGGAAGACGAACTGGAGCTCCTTGATGGAGACTTCCCCCCAGAGGGCACGCCGCCACTACTCGACCCATCAGGGAGAGTCACCCGTCAGCAGAGGAACCTACTAGGCCTGCCCGCACCCACAGAGTCGTTGGTACTCAGTCGAAACACCGGCAAGGGTAAAGAGCACGTCGGAACCGTCAAGCACTCCGACCCGTCCACTTCTATGCAGAAAACGGATGAGGATCCTGAGAAGGCCGCGTTACGCCAGCAGCTTGCTGAGCAAAAGAGGCTGGCAGAGCGGCGACCCGACTATGGTAATCCCAGGCCGGGGCAGCAGGGGTAGGAACAATTTCCCCCCGGTGAGATGCCTCCGGGAAACCCTGATCATGCTACTACCGCAGACAGGGCGGAAGCTGGAACGTATGGGAAGAGGGCGCGATACGTTTCGCCAACCCCACCGAGCGACGGGGCAATCCGAAGAGCCCAGTCCGGGTTCCCCCAGTCGCCCCGCAAGTCATTCCGCCAGTTGATCCACGAGCGGCCGAGGCAGTCTACCATGTTGAAGAACCCGGTAATGCACTTGTGGTTAGGGATCCCCGTCAAGACAGGGACCCTCATCGGGACGACCTTATTACGGCACTCACAGCCCGTCTCGAAGCGTTGGAGACGCGGCAGGTGGCGGTCCCACCGGATGGCAAGCCTTATCCCGCGTGGGTCGATGATATGCCCGCGCCTCCGGGTTTTGGGAATCCCACTTTCTCGCCCTTCAACGGGATAGGGGACCCTCCACAGCACTTGGCACATTTTTCTTCCAGGTGTGGCCCCATGTTGGGGACCACGGCTCAGCAAGAAGCCGCCAAGCTTCGATGCTTTGTACAGACATTGGAAGGTCCGACATTCGTCTGGTACAGCCAGCTCCCTACCGGATTGGTGACCGGATGGGAGGATCTCCTCCGGCAGTTCCTGTACCAATTCAGCTCTACCACGTGGAAGACCAGCATTGCAGACCTCTTCAAATGCAAACAGGGGCCTGATGAGCGGGTTGCAGATTTCATCGCCCGGTGGAAGGGACTTACGTATTCCCTCGATATGCCACTGACTCAGGAGCAATTACTGACGATGTGTGTGGGGAACGTCAAGACAGAGCTGGTACCCTCCCTAATTACCCAGAACTACCCTGGAGGGTTCAGGGATTTTTCAGATAAGGCTCAGCGCCTCGAGGAAGCCCTGCAACAGGCTAGCCAGGCATGTTTTTTGCCCCCTATGATCCCAGCCAGGAGGACCGCCAGGGCTGAACCCTCCGCGGTGGCTCAAATAGAAGCCCCGAGGCCACTGGAATTGCTGCCGGCGGCACCACCCCCGTAACCCCGCAGAGGTCCTCCACCTCAAGCACAGGCTCCCGCCCAGCAGCGACCGCCTCAAAACCGACAGGTTCCCCCGCGCAACGCGCCACCGCCACCTAGGCGAGACAACCAGGCGCCGCCTCCTCGGCAGGCCCCTCCGGTCCCTCGTCAGGACCAGGCTCCCAGGGCCCCCTATCCGGAAATAAGGTACCAGACCTATTCGTTCAACAAAAATCAGGTCCCTGGCTACTTCCGAAGTGCTCTAGAGCAAGGGATTGTACGTCTGCCTAAGTGCAGAAGGCCGGCATAGGCGCATCTCACCGATCACCCCAACTACTGCCCTTATCATCAGATCCTGGGGCACACCCTCAAGCGATGCTATGTGTTTAAAGACTGGCTTCAGGACCAGGTCAACAACAACATAGTCAAGTTGGGCCCAGCACCAGCCCAAGTGGCGGGTGTCTTTGCATGATCAGAGATCAGCGGAGACAGCAAGAGCGAGTGGCAGCAGGTCCCTAGCCGCGGATCCCAGAAATATGACGACTGGATGGCTCGAAAAACCATTGTCCGTGCCCAGGGTATCATCCGGGCGCGCCTGAAGTAGTTGGAACCCTCAGAAGAAGTAGCCGGTGCCTCCGCATCATCTTCACAGTCGACCTCTGCCCAAAAGGGCAAGCAGCAGCGACGCAAGAAGAAGCAACGTGCACCGCTGGTGCCGTCGTCATCCCTCACTCTCGGTGACTTTATACCCCCCGAAATGGGGATTCCTCCCAGGATCCGTCCAGCGGTGGATGACTCCTCGAGCGATAGCCAAGGGTACGCTTCGGTTAACACCTTGGAGCTGATAAAACCCTATATGACCCCCGACGAGGGGGAATGCCAGGCGGACCTCCCCAATGTTTCTAGCCGACGTCAACGTCAGCAGAATCGCAATCATGCCGGTCATCGAGGTACGTCAGGAGGCACTCGTGGCCAATCCGTGCACGCTACCAAGACCAGGCAGCAGGCTCAGCGCAGAGCTCAGCATGTGCAGCCCCATCTAACGCCCTCGGCTCTGCCACCACCGCCGTTTGTGCTACTGGATCGGGGAGAGCTGCCTCGTCCATATCATAGTCAGTCTTTCCCGGCTACATGCCAGCCTCTGCTGCCCGATCCTATCCCGGTGACCACTCTCCAGGCTTCTACTAGCAGGCAGCAGGATGTACCCAGTGCTAGCCGACCGCCAATTCAACCGGCAGGACCCGCTATGCCTCCAAATGCCGAAAAAACCCCTGTAAGCAGAGGTTCGCATTTGGCACGCAAGTATGATGTCCTAAAGCACCTGGACGGCATTCCAGCGAGGCTCTCCATCCTTGAGGCCCTGCGCCTATCATCTGAGATGCACGAGGCACTTGCCGAGGCCCTAAGGAGCCCCCTCCAGTTCGAGACAGAGGTAGCAGCTGCAGAAGCCTTCCATACCGAGATGATTGAAAACACCGAGTGTCAGGCAGTTATCTCGTTTTCCGGTAAAGATGAGGACCCTCCGATACAGGGGCACATTCGCCCGCTGTACATCACTGGCCATTTCAATGGCGTGGAAATCCGCCGCTGTCTCGTTGACACGGGTTCTGGAATCAATCTAATCCCGACCCGGACGTTGCGAAAGCTGGGTCTGTCTGAAGATGATTTGACCCCCTCTGACCTTAGGATCTGGGGGTACGACAGGACAGAGCAAACCCCGGTCGGCAAGATCCGCCTGAAGACTCAGTTCGGTGGCTTAATTGCCAGCACCGAGTTCATGGTTGTTTTTCAGGACACCGCCTACAACGCATTGATGGGTAGGCCATGGCTCCATCTGCATGCAGCGGTCCCCTCATCGTATCACCAGTGTCTCAAGTACTCGCTCAACGGTCGAGTAGGCGTGCTCCAAGGAGACGCGTCCCCTTTCGCTTCTTGTGAGGCCTGCTATCTGGATGCGGGTTATTACAAAAGTAAGGACAAGCAAATCCTGGTAAGCGAGGATGAGCCAGCCCCGGTCACAAGTGATCCCTGGGAAAGCATGGATGACGCCTACATCCTTCCGATCCACCGGTTGAAGGCCACGACCCCTGACATGGGGCAATGTTTTGTTGTTTCGGGTACGCAAGGAAGGCATGTTCCCGTGTCCAAGCGACGACAGAAAATCACCTCGTACTCCTACATCAACCAGGCTCGGGTCATCCCGGAACCTCCTACCCCTGTACGGTACCAGGACGTCAAACTCATGACGACGGCGGTACGCCATACGTGCCTCTTCCGTCGGGCTGGAATCCACCGACTCGGGCCGACATGTCACCACTGCTTTGATATTATCAAGCGTGGCCCCTTAGGTTGGAGGCCAGATGGGATAGGATCAAATGCATTCATTGCTATGGTCTCAACGAAAAGTGAGTCTCCTGATGTGATGACCGCTGCTGCCCAAGCCGGCACCAGCTGCCCCTCGGGTTTTGAGAGCCCAGAAGCATCTTCCGTCGCAAGAAGTCCCCCCACGGCTGGGGAGGAAGACTTGGAGGATGCTCCCCCAGCCTTTGAGGAAGGCGTCTCTACCACGGTTGATGAACTGGTACAGGTGAACCTTGGTAGCAAGGCAGATCCGAGACCCACATTGATCAGTGCGGCCATGTCCCTCGAGGAGCGGCAACAGTACGTAGACTTCCTCAAGAAGCACCGTGATGTGTTTGCCTGGAGTTACGATGAGATTCCAGGGCTGGATCCCCAAGTGGCCGTCCACCGTCTGGGCCTCCCGACAAAACATCGTGGGTTTAAGAAGCCTCCCCGGAAGATGCACCCTTCCCATGGCGCTATGGTTGAGGCCGAAGTTGACAAGCTTATCAAAGACAACTTCATTAAGGAGGTCCAGTACCCCAAGTGGCTTGCCAACATTGTGCCGGTCAGGAAGAAGAATGGGCAGATCAGAGTATGTATTGACTTCCGCGATCTTAATCGCCACTGCCCAAAGGATGACTTCCCACTCCCAGTGACAGAGCTGTTGATTGACGCCACGGCCGGGTTCCAAGCCCTCTCTTTCATGGATGGGTATTCCAGGTATAACCAGATCCGGATGGCCCCCGAAGACGAGGAGTCCACCGCCTTCAGGGCTCCCCAGGGTACCTTTTGTTACCAGGTAATGCCATTCGGTTTGAAAAATGTAGGTGCCACTTATCAAAGGGCCATGCATCGCATATTCAAACCGATTCTCGGGACGTTGGTGGAATGCTACGTGGATGACCTTGTAGTCAAATCATGCCAGCACCAGGACCATCTCAAAGACCTTGAGAAAGTGTTCGGTTTCCTCCGTTCCCGTTACCTGAAGGTGAACCCGCTGAAGTGTGCCTTCGGAGTCACCTCCGGGAAGTTTCTGGGCTTTGTTGTCAGATACCGAGGTATCGAGATCGACCCGGAGAAGATCAAGGCCATCAGCCAAATGCCTCCCCCGAGCAACCTTCGAGAGCTCCGAGGCCTTCAAGACCACTTAGCCTATATACACCGATTCATTGCGAATCTGGCCAGCAAGTGTAAGCCCTTTTCCCGGCTCATGAAGAAAGGCACTGCCTACAAATGGGATGAAGAGTGTCGGACCGCCTTTGAGGAAATCAAGCAGTATCTGCTCCAACCTCCGGTCATGATGCTACCCGTCTCCGGAAAGCCGCTGGTCCTTTATGTGACCGCCCTGGAGAGATCCCTCGGCGCGCTACTCGCCCAGAAGAATAAAGAGGGCACTGAGAACAGTCTCTACTATCTCAGCCGCATGCTTCTCGATACGGAGGTTAGATACTCCCCTATCGAAAAGAGCTGCCTTGCGCTCGTCTTCACCGTGCAGAAGTTGCGACACTACCTGCAACACCACGAGGTGCAATTGATCTCTCGGGTAGATCCGTTGAAGTACATCCTGAACCGCCCCATGCTGACTGGCCGACTAGCACGGTGGGTGGTGATTCTTCAGCAGTTTGATATCAGGTTCATGCCTTAGAAGGCCGTTAAGGGACAGGCATTGGCAGACTTTTTAGCTGCCCATCCAACCTCCGCGGATCACTCCCTGGACCTAGATTTCCCCGACGAGACGATCCTCTCGGTCGATCATGTTGTCCCGTGTTGGCAAATGCATTTCGACGGCGCCTCCCAGAGCCCCACCGGTAGAAGGCTCAACGACCCCAAGCTCAACAGAGTGGGTCTGGGTATTTTTTTCATTACCCCGGCACAAGCCGTCCTGCCGTACTCGTTCCTGTTGTCAGAAGGTTGTACGAACAATGAGGCAGAGTACCAGGCTCTCATCACCGGCCTCGAGTTGGACCTTGAGATCCATGTTCCCCATCTACATGTGAAGGGAGATTCCGAGATGGTGATCAAACAGGTGAATGGCGACTATGTCGTCAGGAAGCCAGAGCTCGCACCGTTGCTGGAGTACACCCTCCTCCTAATGGCCCAGTTCTCTCCTCGGCCAGAGGTTACCCATGTCCCACGGTCGCAGAACAGTCAAGCAGATGCCTTGGCTGGCTTGTCCGCGTCGCTCGCAGAACCCGAGCAAGATGACCTCATCATACGTGTGGCACACCGGAGAGTCATTACCCCCATCACCCAAGAGGACCGGGATAGCCTGCGGGTAAGTCACCTCACCACCGGACCCTCCATACCAGGGATCCTGGGCT
This sequence comes from Viscum album, assembly GCA_963277665.1. Classification (NCBI taxonomy): domain Eukaryota; kingdom Viridiplantae; phylum Streptophyta; class Magnoliopsida; order Santalales; family Viscaceae; genus Viscum; species Viscum album. The sequence goes on from OY728153.1 coordinate 1,662,014,824, forward strand.
CGTCAGACACAGTGGTGGAAGCCACTCCCGACTGGGGGGCGCCTTTTGTTGAGTATCTCCAAAATGGCTGCCTCCCGAATGACCGGGCCGAGCGCGAGCGAATCCGACGCCGCGTAGTTCAATTTACCCTCCAGACCGGCCCCAGTCTTGAGCGAATCCTCTATAAGCGGAGTTTCGATGGTGTCCTCCTCCGTTGCATCCAAGGAGTAGAGATACCTCAAGTTATGCAAGAGGTTTACGCCAGTTCCTGTGGCGCCCATCAAGCTAGGCCGAAGCTGTCCCATCAAATCCAGAGGTTAGGGTACTTCTGGCCCTCCATGATCCACGATTGCATTGGATACGCCAAGAGATGCCACTCGTGCCAAGTACACGCCAACTTCTTGCATCGGCCGCCGGAGCCCCTCCACCCCACCAAGTACTCTTGGCCATTTGCGGTATGGGGACTTGATGTAGTGGGAATGTATCCACCGGCGACAGCCCGCCAGTATAGGTTCATCCTGACTGCTACAGATTTCTTCTCCAAGTGGGAAGAAGCAGCTCCGCTCAAAGAGGTCAAGGCCTGTTCCATCGTCGACTTTGTGAGCTCCAACATTATCCACCGGTTTGGAGTCCCTCACGCCGTCCTCACCGATAACGGCACCAACTTCCAAGCAGCTAAATTGAAGAAATTGTACGCTAAGTACGACATCCGGTCGAACCACACCTCCTGCTACCACGCGCAGGCGAATGGACAGATCGAGGCGTTCAATAAGACCCTCTCTAACATTCTGCAGAAGATGGTTGGTCAGAACAAGAAAAGTTGGCTGGACAAGCTCCCCAACGCCATCTGGGCTTACCGGATGACGACTCGCAACTCTATCCAGGTGACCCCATATTCCCTGGTGTATGGAGCTGAGGCCGTCCTACCCATTGAGATCCAGCTGCCGTCGCTACGCACTGCGGTTTATGATCACCAGACACCAGATGAGGTGGCCGAGATCCGTCTAGCTGAATTAGAGGCATTGGACGAGAACCGGCTTCGTGCCCTGCATAATCTGGAAAGGCATCAGGACAAGATAGCGAGAGCCTTTGACAAGAAGGTTCGTCTCCGCTCTTTTCTACAGGGTGACCTGGTACTGGCCCTTCGAGCGCCAATGATTCCCGGTAGGAAACCGCCCAAGTTAGAACCCAAATGGGAAGGGCCTTATATCATCCATAAGGTTTACCCCAATGGAGAATACTCCTTGGTGACCATAGATGGAGAGCGTATAACCCCTCCCACCAATGCCAAATTCCTCAAGCGATACTTTGCCTAGGGCAAAAGTGGTCCTGCACGACCCTAAACTGCGAGGGGGTCCTGCACGACCCTAAACTGCGGCTTGGTCCTGCACGACCCTAAACTACGAGAGGGTCCTGCACGACCCTAAACCGCGGCTTGGTCCTGCACGACCCTAAACTGCGAGAGGGTCCTGCACGACCCTAAACTACGACTTGGTCCTGCACGACCCTAAACTGCGAGAAGGTCCTGCACGACCCTAAACTGCGAGAGGGTCCTGCACGACCCTAAACTGCGACTTGGTCCTGCATGACCTTAAACTGCATCTTCGTCCTCTTTGCAAGACGTTAAACTGCAAGCCAGTCAGGCCTTCCTGACCGAGGCCCAGCCTCAGGCCCCTTGGCCTCCTTGGGTCCCTGACCCCCCGTCTTCACCACGAGACGTTAAACCACAAGCTGGTCAGGTCTCCCTGACCGCGGTCTGGCCCCAGGCCCCCTCGTTTCTCCCCGACTTACCCTCTTACGGGATCGTACGGTGCGGTGTAGGACTACGTCCCCGTTCACGACGGGATCACGCACCATACCGTACACCTCCCCGAATGAAATATCCCTCGTCCCGCATGATGTTAAACTGCATTTCAAGAACTACGTGTGGATTGATTCCCATCTTCGTGGGATACGTAGGAACGCTCGGACGCCTCGTCTTGAGCCCGGCCCCAAGCTTTTCTCTTCCGCTATTCCCCCTTGGAATAGTCTCCTTGGAGGATATTTGTGTAGCAGGGAGTAGGCTTTCTTGACCCCGTTCATGCAACCCCACTCACGCAAAGATTGTAAAGGTCGCACCATGCGCCCACTCCCGTTCTTCTATCCTCCCATGTCCTCACCGCATGACGTTAAACTGCATGGCCTTCAAGAACTACGTATGGCTTGATTCTCATCCTTATGAGATACGTAGGAACGCCCAGACATTTAGTCCGTTGGCCCAGCCCAAAATCCGAGATCTTCCCTTCCGGTTAAGACACGACAGGGTGCATATTTTTGCCCCAACTCACCTCGAGCAAGCCTCGACCTGGCTGCACATTCCCCCCTGGAGGTGTTTTCCCCTTTCGTGGATGGATACAGCTATGCTTCACCCACTCCTTGACTGGGATTCCATCATTTTTCATACCCAGAGGGACCCCCAAGAACGGCCTGGATACTATTCCCAAGGGCTCTCCTACCGATACGGGCCAACGCCCCCGAGGGTTTTCCTAAGCAAAAAGTTGATACAAGTCCCGCGTTGCGAATTTGGTCAGCGGTCGATGCTCATTTGTTGCCCCCATACGGGTCACCATGGGAACGCTGTGTTTCGAACATGGTCAACAGTGTCCTGGATCTGCGGGTCCACCCCGAGATGTCCCAGACATCGAGTGCAGTGATTCATTCTGCCCCATCACGAGATGGAAAACTTCCCCCAGGGAGGTGCTAGCAATCGGGCCCACGGCTCTGTTTCCCCATAGGAGTGTACGGTGTGGTGTGGGACTATGTCCTCGTTCACGTCGGGATCATGTACCATGCCGTACGACTCCCCTTGCGAGGCTCAACCTCAGGCCCTTTGACCTCCTTGGGCCCCTGGCCCCCCGTCCTCATGTAAGACGTTAAACTACAAACCAGTCAGGCCTTCCTGACTGATGCCTGACCTTAGGCCCCTTGGCCTTTCCAGGCCACAGCCTAGGTCCCTTCTTACCTGGAGTGTACGGTGTGGTATGGGACTACGTTCTCATTCACGTCGGGATCATGTACCATACCGTACGACTCCCCTTACGAGGCCCAGCCTCAGGCCCCTTGGACTTCTTGGGCCCCTCCGCCCAATCCCTTGTAGGAGTGCACGGTGTGGTGTGGGACTACGTCCTCGTTCACGTCGGGACCATGTACCATGCCATACAACTCCCTTAACGAGGCCCAGCCTCAGGCCCTTTGGACTCCTTGGGCCCCTGGCCCCCCGTCCTCATGTAAGATGTTAAACTACAAGCCAGTCAGGCCTTCCTGACCGAGGCTCAGCCCCAGGCCCCTTGGCCTTTCCGGGCCGTGGCCCAGGACCTATCTTATAGGATCATATGGTGTGACGTAGGAATACGTCCTTATTCACGACGGCTTCTTTACCATGCCATACACCTCCATTGTTTAGGGGTATATTACTCCCCTCCTCGTCCAGTATGATGTTAAACTGCATTTCAAGAACTACGTGTGGCTTGATTCTCATTCTCATGGGAAATGTAGGACCACCTGGATGTCCAAGATTCGGGTCCAACCCCATCTCTCAGGAATCCCCATCCCATCTTGGCCCCTTGGCCTATCCTTCCTCCATGTAGGGATCATATGGTGTGGTGTGGGATTATGTCCTCATTCACGATGGTCTCGTAACGACCATGCCATGCTTCCCCCCCCTACTGAGCTGTTTCGTCGATCCTTTTTTTCGGCGGTTCACCAATGTTCTTAAGAGCACCCTGGTTTATTACCTGGAATGCCAAGCTTTACTCGGACACGTCCGCACCCGCTTTCTAGGCTTTGCGTATCCCCGCATCAGGGCTTTCATCATTTTTCACACCCAGAGGGACCCCCAAGAACGGCCTGGATACTACGCCCAAGGGCTCTCCTACCGATACGGGCCAGCGCCCCCCAGGGTTTTGGACAACAAATCGATAAAATCCCGCGTTGCGAATATGGTCAGCGGTCGATGCTCATTTGTTGTCCCCACCTCAGGCTAACGCGATACAGACGCTGTGTTTCCATCATGGTTAACAGTTTTCCTCTATCGCCACGCCAACCCATTAAGCCCAAATGCTGGATACACGATTCACACCCTTCGTCATTTCATCATGTCCGGGTAGAATATCAGAACTCTCGGTACTTTTCCTCCGTGCACGTCTGCGCGTTGGGAGAACAAGCTGCATCGAAGGAGTCCTTCGGGGCTCTCTATCAACTCCCATTTGGATCCCCCCAAGTATTGCGATGAGGATACCCCCCTTGTTTCCCACACCGAGTTTAGCTCACGTGGGCTTAGGGGTTGGGTTGGCATCTGTGCTTGCTTGGGAAGTTGCCACCGTTCACGGTCCGAGCTCTAAGACCCTAAACTAAGATTCTCATCTGGAACTACGCGTGACTCCCATCCTAACGGAATGCGTAGGAGTGCCCAGACCTCCTGTCTTTGGGTCCAGATTGAGTCCAGCTAATCCGCCTTTCTAGTCCTGCCTTCAGGACCTCGACTACGGGACTGCGTGGTGTGATAAGGGACTACGTCCTCATTCACGTCGGGTATGCAATAGCTGCACCACACACACCCCCATTCTGAGGTTCAGTCCTCCTATTCCTTGTCCTGCATGACATTAAAAGGCACCCTTCAAGAACTACATGTGGCTTGATTCCCATCCTAATGGGATACGTAAGACCACCTGGATGTCTCGACTCCGGGTCCAGCCCCATCTCTTGGTGATCTCCTGATCTCCCGGTCACCTAGGCCACTTGGTCTATCCCTTTCCAGCAGGAGGATGTGTAGGTATGATACAAGGTTTTGGGCACCGTGCCCCCTTTCCCCGGGAACCTGCCATCTCTCGGTCACCCTCAACTTGATCAAGTTCCTTCCACTTGTCAAGCTTCGTGTTCCCCTCCATTTGGATTTCCATCACCTTCCACACCCGGAGGGACCCCCGATAACAGCCTGGATACAATGCCCAAGGGCTCTCCTACCGATACGGGCCAACGCCCCCGAGGGTTTTGGACAAAAAATCGATAAAATCCCGCGTTGCGAATATGGTCAGCGGTCGATGCTCATTTGTTAGTCCTCATTTCAGGCTAACGCGACAGGATGCTGTGTTGCGAACATGGTCAGCAGTAATCCTCTGTCGTCACGCCAGCCCCTTCAGTCCTTGAATGTTGGTCGCATGATTCACATCATTTTCCACCCCATCATGTCTAGGTGGAATCTCGACACTTTTGGCGCTATCCCTCAGTGCACCATTGCATGCTAGGGGGACGAAGCTGCAATCTGGCGTCCTTTGGGGATCCCATGGTCCGAGCTCTAAGACTATAAACTGAGATCCATACGGGACTACGTTCAACTTGATTCCCATCCTCATGGGATACGTAGGACCGCCCAGACGCCCTGTCTCCGGGTACAACCCATTCAGGAAGCCAGTCTCTCTCCCTGTTTCACTTCTGTGTAGGCCCCTCGGCCTAAGGTTTCCCTCTCCGGATGGCGTACAATTTGATGTGGGATCATGTCTCTGTCAATTTTGTTTTATAACACTGCGCACATTTCCCGCCTAGCATCATCTCTGCTACGTCTGTGCTGCATGATGATAAAATGCACGCTTGGTCCTATCATACGACCCTAAACTGTGACATTATCGTCCTGGCTGCACGACGAAAAACGGCACCGCATTGTGGTAGCCTCGTTGTAGAGGACATCGCGTTGGGTATTGGTCACGTTCCATGCCATTTGTCAACGCCTATCACGGCTTGATTCTTGTGGCGACATCACGACCTACTATTCTAGGTCTATCGCTTCACAAAAAAAAACCATTCACCTTAAAGAACAAACAAGAGTTATCAAATTCTGCTTCTTTTAGTGCAAGGGCCATGCCCACACTTTCCTTTTCCCCTGGTACTGGTACCTTACCATGCCACCTCCCAGAACTATGTATGGCTTGATTCTCATCCTTATGAGATACGTAGGAGCGCCTGGGTGCTTCCCCGTGGGCCCAGCCTAACCCTTGTGTTTGGTCCCTCGACTCGAGAATTTCCTCAGAGAATGCGTGGTAAGTAGGACTATGTCCTCATTCACGTCAGGTCTCAATGCCATGCGTCCCCTGATCCCTTCACTCATCCATGGTCCGAATTCTATGACCATAAACTAAGATCTCCCCAAGGGAAAGGAATCTGCTCCCTCTCTCTAATACGTTTTGTTTCCGTATTCAGATGTGTTTTGACAAAGAGCCCGGAGCATGGGATTTTCACAGGGACATTCCCCTCATTCCATGACCAAGCTTCGTGAGCTCGCTATTTGGATCCTCATCCTCTTCCACATCCAAAAGGACACTCGGACGACGTGGATACTAATCTTAAGGGATCCCCATGAATGCTGGACCTAAGGGCCCTTCAATCGTTTCGGGCCAACGTCCCTATGGATATCTGACAACATTTGTGACATGGTCCCGTGTTTCGAACATGGTCAACGGTCGACCCTCATTTGTCTGTCCCCATTCTAGGCTAACGCGATAGGATGCTGTGTTGCGAACATGGTCAGCAGTAATCCTCCATCGTTACGCCGCCATCATTGTGATCCGAATCTCGAGCGCCATGATTCACACATTTCCACTTCCGCATGTTCAAGTGGAATTCCATCATACTCGGCTCTTTCTCTTCGAGCATCTAGGTGCACTAAATGATCGTGTTAGTGTCATTGGGCCGGTATTCACCAAGAGTCCCTTTGCCCTAACCTACCCCTTTTGTGTCAGGAAATTCTCGCCACTACTGCTTGTTTCCCGCACCGAGCACGACTCACGCGGGCTTAGTAGTTTTGGTAGGATGTGTGCCAATACAGTCGGGCTGTTCCTCGTCCTGCACGACGTTAAACTGCGCTTCCAGAACTACGTACGTCTTGATTCCCATCATCACGTGGGATATGTAGAGACACCTAGGCATTTCACCTAGGGTTCAGCCCCTGGAATCACAAAATCTTGTTCCTCCCCATTTCCAGACCTCTGGCCTGACCCCTCGGGGAGAACTATGTAATTGCAATTCCACCCTGAACAAGTTCAGGATGCCCCAAGATCCCATTGGGAAGTGACAGATCCCCTCGCCAGAGAGGCCCTATCTGGAAGAGAGAATGATCCATGATCAGACCGATGCGCCCATCTGGCGTACTCCCACCACGGTTGTGTAACTACCTAAGTGTTGGATTCTATTTGAACAAACCATCACTCCACATTCCACGCTTTGCGTGCCCCTTATTCAGACCCTCGTCCTCTTTCATGTCTGAAGGAACCCCCTAACGGCCTGGTCTCATGCCGCATCGGCTTACCTACCGTCCTGGGCCAACGTTCCGGAAGACGGGTCATGTCTGGAAGGACCCCCTAACAGTAGGGATGTCTGACCTATGGTCCACCAACTGTCCTGGGCCAATGTCCCGAAAGACTGATCGACGATAGATTGATAAAATCCCGCATTGCGAATATGGTCAGCGGTTGATGCTCATTTGTTGTCCCCATTTCAGGCTAACGCAGTAAGGATACCGCTTCTCCGCCACGGCTAACGGTTGTCCTTTATTGTCACGCCATCCCCACAGTGTTCCGAATTTGGGTATCGTGATTCACACTTCCCATTTTCATCTGTTTGGACCGATTTCAGCGCCCCTGGCGTTGCCCCATTCATGCATAAGAGCACGTTGAAGAAACGGTAATTCGGCTATCCTGGAAGTTCCTTCTCCGATCAAGCCTTCCTCATCTTTCGAGAATCTGGACTGGCATGGTGAATTGTCGTCAAACGTCCCGCAAACATTGTAGGGATGTGACAAGGCAATTCAACAGTGGAAATCGTGCGTGCTACGGCATTCAAAACAAAGGTAAAATTTGGAAGCACGAAAGTACCAATAAAAGGGTTTTGGATTTATTAAAATACTCAGGGGTTGACTTCCCCCATGGACGGGTTGACCCCGTCAAAAGAACGTTGCAGCTCCACCACCCGCTGACTTGCGGCGTCCAAAGCTTGTTGCCGATGATTCAACTCCCGCTCCTCTTCAGCAGCGACGGGACGTAATTCGTCAACTCTGGCCCTGGCCCTTTCTACCTCGGCCTGGACGGCAGACATCCTCCCAGAGGTCTGCCCCATATGCTCCTCAGCCTCTGCCAGCTGGGCCTTCAACCGTAAGACCAGCTCAGACTGTGTATCAAGAGTGGCTGAAAGCTCGTTGGCCCGGATCTACATCTGTTGGACCTCGTCTTCAGCCTCCTGGAGCTTCCTTATGCTGGTCGCCTTCCTCCGCTGCCATCCCACGCTCAGCCCACGATCATGCTCCCGGATCTTCTCAGCCATGAGGTCTCGGACGAGCGCGTGAGGGCATTGGGCATCCACTCCCCCGGCACACAGTTCGCGCAACCGCGAGCGGAGCCTATCCATTTCGGCCAGCCATTGCGCTTGGGGAGTGTCCCTGATAAAGTGCGTGATCAGCTTCCACGACCGGCGACGGACTATGCTGCTGTCCTCCTCATCGGAGGCCGTTTCGTCCCAATCCGCGCGGTTGGCAGGCTCGTACGCGGGATATGCCTGCAGGAATTCCTCAGTGGGATCTGCATCTGGTGTTGAATCTGGTACGACACCTGACGCCGACACAGGCACGACAAGACTGGGACCGAACGGTTGATCCTCTTCCTCAGAGTCCACCTCGATGACTTCAGGTACGGCCCTGCTGGTGGTCCCGGCAGTGATGGTGTGCGTCACAGCTTGAGGAGGTGGAGGGACTATCGCCACCATCACTGGCATGCCCCTAGGAGGGATGCCACCGGACATCCCGACCAGTCTTGCTGCAGCAGCCCACGCCAGTCGGAGATGGACGTAATCCTCTAGCTCACCCAGGTATTGCTCCGCCTCTGCCGGAGACACCATGAATCCAGCCCAAACTGGGCCTATGCCCGGCAATTCCATCCTGAGGCGGTTCAGGTGGGCCCACATCTCAGGTGGGCTGAGGAATTGCCGGTTGACATCCCAAATGTCCCAAGCTTCTGGAAAGACAACATCTTCTGCCATGTCGATGTGACGCAACCGCTTCCCCGGAGCCTGAGTGGATATCCGACGAAATCCCCTCAGTGGTCGCCCCTCCAAATGGCCCTTCTCTTCCGGAACCACCGGATCCACCATTGCTGCTATACCCTCGGCCGGTGTTGGTCTCGTCGTCATCACAGCCCCGCTACCGTGAGCGGCCCTAGCTGGCCTCCGACCCCGACCTCGAGATAGAGGAGGCCCACCGTCACCAACTCGGATCGTTGGCTGCTTCAGCATCTCCCCCGGATAAGCGGCCTCCCAACTGATGGCATACTCCTTCACTAATCCGAAGGCGGCGGTGGGTGGGGGCAGGACAATCCGCATCTTCCCATATTTGCGTGTGAACATGAGCCACATCTGCCTCATCACACACGGGTGCTCCTCGTGGTGCACCTCCCAGTAGACCTGCGGGGTCAGCCGCTGGAGGCACCGGAACTGCCTCGCAAACCGATGCAGAGTGTATGGTTCGCAGATTGACTCGCGATCTATCCGAGCCACCAGAACTCCACCCCGGAAGGCCAGAAGGTAAGCCCAATGTTCTTCTATTCCTCACCCATCGTCAGCAAATATTCCCGTCGGCAACGGGAAGGGATGGAAATTGAACTCATCCGCCCTCCACACCCGATTCAGCACCATTGGAACGACCAGCTTGAACGGGAAGCTCCCGACCGCGTTCAGGATGGAGGGGCGAAAGTTTGATCCCGACGGCGAAATGGGGTTTGGATACTCGTAAATCCCTCTAATATGCGCCGCGATCCTCCCATACAGGAGGTGGAAGGGCCCGCATATTCTTGGCGGCTTCTTGCCCTCGCTAATATGCCGCAGCATTCTGTACAGTTTGGCGAGCATTGGGATCCCCAGGTTGATCCGCTACCCCATGGACAACATCGACGCCCTGATGAACGAGCTGGGCCGTACCCCCATGCTTGTATCTCTCACCGGTAGGATCCACCCACAGATGAGAGCCGTGATGAACGCTGCCAGCCTGACTATTGGCTGTTGTTCAGTGCTAACACTGAAACCCCAAGTCTTCCATTGGATGTCCTCCAAGACCCGCCAGTACGAGTGCCCCTTGCCCCGTTGGGCCGCCCTCGGACAAGTTCGAGGCCTCGGCGGGAACTCTCGATCTTCTGGGAAGTTCAGGAAGCGTTTGAACCATCTCCTGAAGTGGACATCCCTCACGGCCTCCTTGTCCTCTCCAGGGACAAGTGCCATCAGCGCCGACGCCAGTCACGGCATTTGCTCCGGATCCCCCCACACACTGATGACGGGGAGGAATTCGTCATACATGGCCCCCAAGATCGGGACCCCGGAAATCTAGTGGACATCCCAGAGGCTGATTCCCACCTCCCCGTGATGAAGATGAAAAGTGTTGGTCCTGGACAACCATCTACTCAGCAGTTCCGGCATCAGCTGCTTTGGTTGGTAAATGTGGAATTGGGAGGCCCACGCCGCCTCATACAATCCCACTCTCCTCAGCTCGGCCACAAACTCCTCGCATGAGGTGCCTACCCAGTAGGCCCAGGCCCAGTCGTCGGTAAAATTGCCGCCTTGGCGTAGTTCCCACTCATCAGACCATCCCTTCTTCGAATCCTGCAAAGCCGCCTTCAGCATGGTGCGGTAGAGAGGAGGGGATGTCTCCGGTTGCAGTGGCCTCCCGTCGATGTCGTTCACATGATTGTAGAGGCAATCAGCGGTGACGAGTGTGAAATCCTCCCGCGCATGACCATCGGCCGCCCTGAACCATTGGTGCTGGCACGGTGTGCTCCTGAACCAGCAAGCTGGTTCATCCCTTCTTGCCTCAGGGATGAAGACGTCATCCCCCAGCCCGAAGCTATACAACGTCAGTTTCTTGCACTGCGGGTAATCCTTTTGACCTTCCGACAGTAGGTCTGTCAAAGAAGTGTGGTCCGAGTGGCTTCAAACCATTTCCCCCAAGCCTGGACGGTTGGCCATCTCATCTCGACGAGCAGTATCTGCGAGGACCCCCAAGACAGCTTCTTGATGGGCCATTTTAACTCTGGCCCTCAGAAAAGGATTCTTTCGGATGGATCGCGAAGCCCAACCGTGAAGCTCGATCGCGAAGCCGGATCGCGAAGATCGGTCGCGAGTTCAAGCCGCGAAGTCCGGCCAAGGTAGACAAGCAAAGGTTCGCTTGGCGCGGACGCGGAGTCGGAGACCCGCGGTTCGCCGCGAAGCTCGATTCGCGAAGGGCTATCGCGGAGTACGCGGAGCTTCGCGAAGTCGAGAGCGCAAAATGACAAGGAAGGCAGGTGAAGACAAAAGAGGTCGGACCCCCTATTTATAGGCGGCGACCGCGGAGCATCGCGGCACGCCTCATCCGCGCGAAGAATCGCGGCACGTCCGGATCCGCGGCCCCAACGAGCATCGCGGGGCCTCCTTCGCCATGCTGCATCGCAAACCTCCGACAATTTTGGTGATTTTCCCTCAGACTTCAACCCTTCGCCCTCCGCAGCTCCAAGTCTGAGGGGGGGCATTTGTTGGCACCAAAAATATGGCCTGAAAGAAAGGAACGAAGAAGGCCGGCGCGCTGCCTCGCGAAGCTCTGCCGCGAAGCCCCGCAGCGCAGCCCCGCCGCGAAGCGCCCCCACCATGGCGGCGCCGCAAAGCTCCAGAGGCGGTAATCCTCCGCGAACCCATTTGAAGTTCGCGAGCCGCCGCGAAGCTCCAGAGTTGGTACTGCTCCGCGAACCCATTTGACGTTCGCGAGCCACCGCAAAGCTCCAGAGGCGGTACTGCTCCGCGAACCTGTTTGACGTTCACGAGCCGCCGCGAAGCACCAGAGGCTGTAATCCTCCGCGAACCCATTTGACATTCGCGAGCTGCCGCGAAGCTCCAGAGGCGGTACTGCTCCGTGAACCCGTTTGACGTTCGCGAGCTGCCGCGAAGCACCAGAGGCTGTAATCCTCCGTGAACCCATTTGACGTTCGCGAGCCGCCGCGAAGCACCAGAGGCGGCGCGCGAGTCTTGCATCGCGGCGCCCCTTCCCTATAAATACCGGGCTCCCTCTGAGTCCAAGGGACGGACAATCCGACCTTTCGGCTTATCCTCTCCCGAATAGCGAAGCACTCTTTGCCCCGGGAATCATGAGCTCTGTGAGGTACTTCTACTTCGCGAGACAACTCTATTTTGTCTCGTTTTGAGCCCCTCTTCCGAGAGGGATGCCCTTCAAAAAGCTCAAGGGCATTCGCGAAGGAAGGGGATTCCCAAGGGAACCCGGGCAGCCGCGGAGCACTTGTGCTTCGCGAAACACCCAACCCATATGAGTGATCCCTATGCTAAGGCAGGATCGCTCCACTTCGCGAAGCACATTGCTTTGCAGGACCCTGCTTCGCGAGACACTCCTCCTTTGCGAGGCAGTGCTCCGCGAACACTGTTCCACTTCGCGAATCGCCTCCCACTCACACCTATGCCCCATGCTAAGGCCAAGGCACCCCATCTCGCAAGGCACACTCCTCTGCTTAGCGATTCCTCTTCCCGTGCGACCCTCCAGGTTTGCACGATGTGATTTCAAAGTCCCATGGACAATACCACCCGTAGCGTTGCTTCGCCTAATGCTTCTTCGCATAGGCACGCTAACGGCTATTGCTTCTTCGCATAGCCACGCTAACGTGGACCCCCTGGTGGTTCATTCCACAACCCCCCATGACCATGGACATACCGATACCTTCCCTTCCCCAAGGACCAGAGGGTACCGGTTATGTAAGACCTAGGGGTGTGGAGTGAACCCACCTCGTCCGAGCTGCAGGACGTTAAACTGCCAAGCACCACGTCCTCAACACATGACGTTAAACTGTGAACCAACCTCATCTCCCTCACGAAGGACCCCCCCCCCCAGCTCGAACATTCGTTGCACCACTCGTCTCCACGGGAATGGAACTCTTCCGCACATGGAACGAGATCCTCCTTGTCGGAGTGGCGTATGTTCACAGGGGAAGGGCTGCCTCAGAGCGTAAGCCCCTAACCTTTAGTACGGATGATTGCACCCGTGCATCTCCGTACTTCCCCACTACCAAGGTCAGTGGAGGACGTGACAGGGAACGAGGCACCCCCCTCTGGGCCTCCATCCTGGAGTAAGTCCCAATATCATGGGCCGTCTAATGCGTAAGCCCCTCTTCGCTTCTCACGAACGCATCCTTCACGGCGTGATCGTCAGGTCCCTGCTGCCTCTTGTTTCTCACACCGAGCATGACTCACGTGGGCTTAGAGTTGGCATTGGCCATGACAATACCACGTCCAACATGATGTTAAACTGTATGCCCCCCGTCCAGGAAAGACGTTAAACTGCACATTCTTTGAACTACGAGGTCTTTGATCCATGTCAAGGCATGGTACGTAGGAAGCCTCCCTGAGGTTCAAGCCCACCCATCATTCATTCACGTCGAGTTCATCCTCGTCCTATAAGATGTTAAACTGCATCCCAGTCCGACGACGAACCATTGTGACTCACCCTTTGAACTACGAGGTCTTTGATCCATGTCAAGGCATGGTACATAGGAAGCCTTCCTAAGGTTAAAGCCCACCACCCATTGGACCAAGGTCCACCTTCACGTCGGTTCGCCGACAAATCCCATTCCGAACTATGAGGAATTTGATCCATGTCAAGGCATGGTACGTAGGAAGCCTCCCCGAGGTTCAAGCCCACCAATAGTGGACCAAGGTCTACTTTCATGTCGGTTCACCGACAAATACCCCTTTGAACTACGAGGTCTTTGATCCATGCCAAGGCATGGTACGTAGGAATCCTTTCCAAGGTTCAAGCCCACCAATAGTGGACCAAGGTCTACTTTCACGTCGGTTCACCGACAAATCCCCATCCGAACTACGAGGACTTTGATCCATGTCAAGGCATGGTACGTAGGAAACCTCCACGAGGTTCAAGCCCACCACCCACCGCTCATTCACGTCGGGTCCCATTCCGGTCCAGTGGTAAACCACTGTGACCCATCAGCCATTCTGAACTACGAGGACTTTGATCCGTGTCAAGGCATGGTACGTAGGAAGCCTCACGAGGTTCAAGCCCACCACCAGTGGACTCACGAGTCTTCTTTCACGTTGGGTCACGCCCGCGTCCAGCATGACGTTAAACTGTAAACTCCCGTCCCACATGACGTTAAACTGCATTCACTAATCCGAACTACGAGGACTTTGATCCATGTCAAGGCATGGTACATAGGAAGCCTCCACGAGGTTTAAGCCCACCAATAGTGGACCAAGGTCTACTTTCACGTCGGTTCACCGACGAATCCCCTTTGAACTACGAGGTCTTTGATCCATGCCAAGGCATGGTACGTAGGAAGCCTTCCCAAGGTTCAAGCCCAACTCCCATCGGACCAAGGTCCCTCATTTACGTCGGTTCGCCGACACCCATAGACCGTCGCTTATTCACGTCAGGGTTCACTATCGTCCCGCATGACGTTAAACTGTATTTCCTGAACTACGCGGACTTTGATTCCCTGCCACGGGGATACGTAGGAAGCCTCGTCAAGGCTCAAGCCCAACTTCACTGTCGCCCAAGGGCTGGCTCCGGTATCGATATCCCTTCAAGAAGGATCCCTCAATCCGATCTACCCTGGATAATGCTCTGGTTGGGTTGATCCGTCTCCGCTGGACGTTAAACCTGCGGCATACCCTGTGTTGAGCACGGGAAGCTGAGGAAAACCTCAGATATGTGTCTATGACATATAATTCCCCGCGCTCGATGTGGGATGCCTCAGGCCTCCACGCCCTCGAGAATCCTTGTGGTCAAGGATAACAGACAGACATGCCAGGTACCCCAGCATCCAGACACGCTACTGATGCCTCAACGTGACTACTCCCCTGACCGAAGGTTGCTGCCCTGACTGGACCCTTTGGAATGTCCTGACAGAAGCAGTGTAATTAACCGGCGTCCATAGAAACATGGCGATGGGAAGAGTTTCACGAACTACGTATTAAATCTATAAGGGAGACCCGGACTAGGTGACGAGTTCTGAGGAGGAATCCGCAGGAGGAAGAACCGACATCCCATCATCCCGTTTCGATCAAGGAGCAGACGTCCCTGAATAAGGAGCGAATGCCGCCCGCCTTTGGAAAGCAGGAATGCGGGGCAACAGCAGTGCCGTGCGTCCTCCCCCGCGGACGGATGGGCACGCCCCCCGGCGAAAGCGTCGGAAACAGGTGCATTGACCCATCTTTCTTCTTGATGAAGAGGACTGGTGCACCCCATGAAGTACTTGGGCATATAAACCCTTTATCTAGATTCTCCTATAGTTGTTTCTTCAGCTCCTCAAGCTCCACAACAAACATTATATATGGAGTCTTGGATATTGGAAATTTCCCAGGTATATGATCAATTGAGAATTCAATATCTCTTCTAGGAGGAAGACTAGACAATTTCTCGGGAAATACTTTAGTGAATTCCCTCACAATAGGTGTGTCATCAAGGATTGTTGCTTCCTTGGACTCAATCATCTGAGCCAGATAGGCATGCTCCTAGGGTATTAATATCCACGCTTGAGATGATGGAGCTAAAGAAGGTTCATCTTCCTCCTTGCACTTGTAAAGAATCAATTGTTGATTCCCCTCATGGAGAATGATTTCCCTCTCACGGAAATTTATGTTGGCTCTATATAAGGAAATCCATTCCATGCCAAGAATTACATCAAATTCCACTAGAGGGAGTATGAAGAGGTTCGCTGGGAAGTTCAATCCAAATATTATGATAGAGGAGGAGTTATATTCATGGGATGCAATGATTTCCCCATTTTCCGTACTCACCGACATCATCACTTCCATGATTTGTGGTGGTGCCAGGATTGTTCTACTAAACTTTCGAGATATAAAATAATGTGTAGAACCTGAATCAAAAAGTATGTTCGCTATTATTCAGTGAATAACTTGTGTACCTATCACAACTTCGTTTTTGGGGTTCAATTTGGCAGTAGTGTTGGAAAAATATATCCCTTGCTTCCTTGGAGGTTGTTGGTTGCCTCTGAAAACCCTTTTCATAGGGAACTGATTTTCAAGATGCCTTGGTTCTTTGCAGTTATAGTAATGAACAACGCGTTGAGGTTCGAATGGAGTGTTCCTATCCTCTATCGCATCCACGGGTCTTTCTTGCCAACATTTTACAGCTAGGTGCCCTTCTCTTCCACACATAAAGCATTTCCTCGTACCCTTCAGGCAATTTCTAGGGTGCTTCTTTCCGTACATTTGGCAAGTGGGGTGCTAGATGTTCTTAGCACTGTTGGATTTATCCACCAGACCACCAAAATTTAATTCCACCTTATGCTTCTTATCCCCATTACACCCTTGAGATTATACGATCTCTATTTCAACCTCGAGGGCATATCGAATAATTTCTTAATTGCTGTCGAAGTCACGAATCGCCAGTGTTTTCTGTAGGCTAGGTTTCATCCCACCAAAGAAGCGGTCAACCCTACATTCAGGGGTAATGACAAAGCCGGAAGCATATCGTGCAAGCCTTGTGAAGTTTTCCTTATACACTCCAACAGATTCATCATCTTTTTTCATTGAGGGCAAGGAAGTCCCTTTCCATCTTAAGCTAAAGGGTGCACATAAAATATTTATCAAAAAAAATCTTTCAGAAATCCTTTCATTCCAACGCCTCGATCTCCTCCTCTGGATTCGTATTTTTGAACAACTTCCACCATTGATCAGATTCACCCTCCACATGATAAGCAGCTAAGAGCCTTCTCTTGTTCAGAACATTGAAGGATGGAGGAGATCTTTTCAATGGAGTTGATTTATTGTTCAGTGATCGAGGGATCAAATGATCTATTAAAAGTAAGAGGCCTTTGTCTCATGAAGCTGTTGATAATGACTTGTTCTTTCTTGGGGGGGGGGGTGAATGTTCTTCTTTTCCCATTTTCTATTCAAAACTTGAGTTATCTGAGAGAGAAGCATGACAATGATTGCAATTCCCGCTCCCATTGGATTGGGCATCTCATTAGTATAGTCATAACATTGATCTTCACATCAGTTTTTAGTCTGAGTACTCCTATTATCGGCCATTTGCTGGAATAAAAGGAAAGTTAGGGGTAACACATAAAGGGTAATCCAAAGACAAAAGTTTATGACTTATAAATAACTTTTATTTCTTTAACTTTTGAATCTATAGGCTTTAATCTATATTATCCATGATCTACTTTCTAACATATATTCTTAGGGGAAATTTTTTAATTCCCTTAATAAGGGTTCATACTAAGCTTGTGAATTTACCAAAGCATATCCTCTGGGAGTGTCATAACCAAGAGTGTAGAAAGTTCCATTGTCATGTATCAGGATACCCCGGGTTAGGCCCAAAAATCCTTGTCAGGGTTTTAACGCCTAGGTACATTTGTGCCAGAGCCGCCTCTACCTGCTCGTATCCAGATAGTGATGTATTTTCTTGGAAAAACACATACTCAATACTCAACAAAACTAAGGGATGTTTTTATTATACTTATTCATGTCTCTAAGGCATTAATAAGGTTTTCTAATACTAATCCCAAAAATAACTAAACCTATCCTCTGATACCAACTATAAAACCCTGATCTTTTATTACACATTTAAACATAATTTATTACATAAACTTCACTTGATAAAACATAGAATATCGAGAGGTCTAGTGTCTTTGGGGATTAGGATTATTAAATAACAACTTAAAACATGAAATACAACATCTTTATTGAACAATTTCTTTACATGACCACTACATTCCCTTATACATAGCATTGTATGGGATAACCTGAGGACATGCATAAGAAAAGGGTGAGCTATAAAGCCGAGTAAGGGAATAATCATGGAATAACATGAGGAATACAATACATGTTAGACAATAAGAATATCAATAGAGAACAATAGAAGCATAAACATAAAGGAATGATAAATCATGATAATCATAACATGGAAATGTGGAAACAACACTTAACAAGGAATTTGCATGAGCTAAGGATCATTGTACATGGAGCATGAGTAAATCCTTATTGAACATGAAGCACGAGTAAAAAATCATTGCAATTGAATTAATATGATTCAACACCCATTGCACATGACGTATCATGATAATATAATTTAGCCAATGCATTGGATCTCTATAAGGGCGCACCCTTCTTAAACATTTCATTTCATGCATAAGTGTGCCACATAGATCATATAACATGGATTTATAAAACATCATCATTTATTCCATGATAAAGGAATTTGGAATTCATAAATGAAACTTTATAATTAATAAGTAAATGTTCATAAAGGTGAATACCCTTGATAGAGAAATGTGCATCGTATTCACTACACAATGACATTGGCTTGGAAAATCGGTGCAATTTCGGCAGTATGATGACATGACGTAATAATTCATAAAAATGGGTGATGAGAGAGAAATGTGTGTCTAATAAAATTTAAATGAAATGGAATGTAATGGGGGTCATATAGATACATTTTGCAACAATTTTAATGGAATTTAGATGTATAATACAAAAGGATTACTTGGATGTAAAAGAAGAGAGAGAAATCCCTCATGGAATTTTGGCATAGTAACAGGTGAACATGAGAGGAATTTATTGAGAGTGAAAGGGGTATCTCATAAATCAAACATAAAGAGGGATGTATGAGGGATGTGGAAAACCATACCCCAACATTTATAATTGAAATTAAAAGTGAATAACAATTTATAGAATATTGGACAAAAATAAGAAAGGAAGAAAAACCCATACTTGGAAGTGTGCTTCCAATGGCTTGAGAGAGGATTCTAGAGATATTGGGGAACCATTGGAGGATTATAGAGAGAGGAGTTTAGATTTTGGATGAACTCCAAAGTATTTGAGTGAGGAGGAAGTGGAAGCTTGGGTGGGTTTATATAGGAATGGTGAGGGAATTATTTATTATTTAGGTTTGGGACCCTCACATTAAATTAATCCAAAACCCAAACCATCCCATGGGTTTTGCCCATGGTTTTTGGAAAAGGGAAGTGTAAAAAAATATTTCCTAAGTCCAAAGTCCGAACATCTTAAAATAATGGGGTTGCTTATGTGGAGGTGAGACACACTCCCAAGGAAAACAATTTAAAAAGACAAGATGTTTAATAAGTCATGAAGGGTCCATTAATGCATTGTAAAATAAGTCAAACAAACCCAAAATCACATTATTTTAATGGTAAAACATATATTTTTCGAACATAAGTCTTATAGTGTTTTATTACATCACTATTAGGTCATTATGATGTCATAAAACACATTATATATTTAAATGGTATTTAATTTTTACCCAAAAATTTGACTATCTCAGAAAATTATAAAAAAATTACCGTTGGATAATTTCTATGTCCTGATTCCAGAAATAATATTCATTTTATATAAATAAATTTCTAAATATGTTAATTTTCACTTTTAAAATAAAAAACCAATATTTATTGAAAGTTCATTGGTTTTGGAAAAAATGGCTTTCAAACATTAATATAAATTACAATTGCATTCATAAAATTATACGATCATTTATATTTAATGAAAATTAATTTAATAATAATAATAATAATATTTTATTAAAATTTTATTTAATTCAAAAATAAATTAATTCATCAAAATATCATTCTTAGTTGAACACAGAATAAAAATACTATTTCTGCTTTAAAAACTATTTACAAGGTAATAATAATAAAATGAAAGTATATTCATTATTATATATAAAAATAATGTACATAAACATAGTACTAGGGATTTGTTACATAACCCCTTAAAACAACCACATATTACATAAGAGTAAGGTCTGCGATGGTGAAAGACTCTTGGGGTGGCTCGGATAACATTTCACGCATGGTGATCTCTATCAACTTACACTTCTCCCATAGACAGTTCCATTTGAGCTTGACATGATGAAGCTCGGCTTGGGCTTGGTCAAGAGTGAACCCCAATGATGCCACCTCTTTTCCGAGATCCGACAAATGGGATTCATATGGAGAAATTCTACTGGATGAGGCCATCACTTCCTTTGTATGAATAAATTGGATTTGTTAAAACCCTGTATTTAAACTAATCATGTGATCACTGTTCAATGGCTATATTAGAAACAGTCATAATTCTTAATAAAAAACCAAAGAAGTTGACATTTTATATAAACATTTTACATAAAGATACATTTAATTTGATCAAGATAGATTTCCATTAATGAAATTTTGGGTTGTTACAGAGGGATTTAGGTTCATAGGTGGTTCTAGGCACAACATACTACCCTCAGACCAATGGAATAGCAGAGCAGATGATGCATGTTATTGAGGAAATGCTGTGAGTATGCGTCCTGGATTTTAGCGGGTCCTAGGAGTGGCACATATCCTGTGTTGAATTTGTATACAACTATAGATTTAAGGATAATATTCATATAGAACCTTATGATTATTTATATGGTAGGACATTCTGATCACCCCAGTCCTGGTTAGAGGTAGGAGTGGTAGTTTTCCTCGTACCCCGTCTTGTTCAAGAGACTATATAGTTGCCTCAGTTGATTCAAAAACGAATGAATACTATTTGGTCTCGACAAAAATCATACACTGATCACTGCAGATGACCAATAGAGTTTGAGTTTAGGGAACATGTCTTTTTACATGTAACACAAAGTCTAGGACACAGAAGGATTAAGATCAGTGTACATTATCATCGCAATATGTCAGACTGTTTGAGATTATGGAGAGAGTCATGATGGTATCCTATCGGTTGTAGTTACCTTATAGGTACTGATCCATGCACAATGTCTTCCATATATCTCAAATAATCCATTATTATTTAGACATATATCATGCCTTTCAGGATGATGAGGTTGAGTTATAGGTAGATGCATCCTTTGAGGAGAATTCGATACATATTGTGGATCGTAGCATGATGGTTATCTAAGGCCTCTTAATTCTTTTTTATGGTTGATATGGAAGCACTAATGTTTATAAGATGAAACCTTGGGGAGGGAGGAAAATATAAAAAAAAATGGATAGAGTTTTTCACATATTATGATTTTCCAACCTTGTAACAACAATTTGGGGATGAATTTGTTTAAAGGGGGAAGTTTGTAAGAACCCGGTTCTCTCTTGAGGTACATAATATTTTACTTCCATTGATTTTCTATTTAAATAACTAAATATGGTGTAATGAGAATTCCATATTAGGCCGTGGATGTATTTAGGGTTTTCAAAGCTTCTTTGGAGCCTGAAACCCATCTTTTGGGGTAAAATAGGCCTAGAGAAAGGTTTGTACAAACCTTACATAGCATGATAGAAAATTACTTATAACCATACAAGGTTGGATAGTGGGGTCCTATAGGAAGAAAAATTAGAAAAAATGAAGCGATTTTATGTGCATGACCATGTGAGAATGTATATAGTTTTGAAAGTGGACTAAGAAACTATTTGTGAATGGTTTGTCAAACCATGCAAGAAAACCATACAGGGTTCCCCTTTCCTACAACAAAGGGAGCACAATTGTCACACTGTTTGAAAAACCATGCAATAAAACCATGAGACACAAAATTATCGATAAATTATGAAACTACCCCCCAATTTAATCTTTTTTCCCTAATATCCTTACATATCGTAATGTTGTACAACCATGGATTGAGATCTCCCCTTTTGAATCCTAAAGTAGGAATTGATATATCTCCTTTACCTGGACTCAGAATCAAGATCAATTCATCTTTTTAGATATGCTTATGTAAGATCTCCATTCCTTTTTTTTCTATTACATTGTTGATATTTACTGCACTATTAAGGTGAAAGTTAATATGCACTATTTATGAGTTCTTTGTCCATTCTTGGATTTTCTCCCGATCCGTGTCGAATCAGGACCTGATACTGGACAAGTTATCAACTATGAAAGTATGGTTTCTGGTCTCATTTTTTTCTGTCAATGTTGAAATGTATATATATATATATACACCATTGTGCCACATGCCCAATTATTAGATCAACGCCCTCGAAATGGAATTTAACCCTTGAGTTAAAATGATTGGTGTAACCAATGAAATTAATGCAACCACAGATAATTGATTAAAGGTTATAAAACATTAATTGGAACCACCCCTTGTTTGCATTGTTAATTAATTGGACCACTATGGGTGTCTTGATCTTGAATTACCTTTGAGGTGTTCCATTTACCCTTTCTTTGGGATTTCAATTGATTAATTGAAATGTAACTTGTAATTGAATTGAGTTATAAATTGAATTGAATGAACACAGGGAATGGAATGACCATGACCCTTGTCCACTTTACTATAATGTATTGTTTAATATTGATTTACAATTTTATAATGAAATTACCATGTGAGTAATTATGAGGAAATCTTTATAATATTATCCATGCCTTGATCCACATTATAAGGTGAATTTGAATTGAATTGAATAGGTTGTTGACCCTTGATATAATTAAATGACTATGATTTAATGTTTATATTCCTGTCTAAAAAATGGGTTGTTATACGAATTCCATGGACACACTCATTTGGATTCTATCTTGCTTACACCTGAGTGACACTTAGACTCCTTATATGGATTTCCACAGATGGTATCATAGGGGATTACTATTATACAAAGAATGATGCTTGGAATCTTTATGGATCTAAAAGGATGGAAATAGAGGGAAGATGATCATATATACCATAAGTGGCACTTGTGCTCCCTTAGCTCACCACCAAGGAAAAACTTAGTGGGTGGTGATGTTAAACCACAACTAGAGTGATACCAGGATTCCTATGAGGAATTACTAGGATGGGAATATAAGGTGCTTGGTTAATGATACACCTAAAGGGATAACTGGATTCCAAATTAAAAATTCCAAGGATGCGCTTAGGTACTTAAATGGTTAATTAATGAAATTACTTATATGACACTTATTATAAGAAAAAGTAAGATCTTGGATAAGATAAGTGACATACACTTTCTATATAGTATTTTTAGGAATCTATTGATCACTTATCCTCATTGGAGATATTGGTCCATGTTCCAGGTATCAAGAAATTTTTATTTAAATGAGATTGAATAATTAAATTAATCTTAATATAAATTGAAATATGACTTATTGTTAATTCAAAGATATTATTTCTAGTTTGAAGCAGGAAGTAGTAGATGATTGTCCCTGGGAACCCAATCCTTATGGGATTTTTATTTCTAGTACTTCTATTACATATTCCATTTCTTCTTTCACATTTTTGTTAATATATATTCATTGATTGGATAGTGTTAGACCTTGGGTGGTTTCCTACTAGAATTATATCTCCCACCCTGTTCGGTCCACCAACAGGTACCCGAACAAACTCTATGATTGCTGGTATGAAGAAGGTAAATCAAACAACTATTTGTTCTTGATTTATAATTAGGAGTAGGGGAGCATGTGACTAAGATGAGGATTGTGATGCTAGATGGATTGTTTTGTGAATTTTTGACTGATTGTTAAATGTATTTCACATCTTCCATGTATAATTGTTTTGGATATTATTAAAATAAATAACATGTGTAATCATTATCTGTATATGATATTACTTTATTGTATTTGTTATTTATATATATTAATTCTATTAATCTATTATTCAATTGACTTATGAATTCTAAAAATTATTTGATACTATATTTTCACTATGCTACACTATTGTGATGATGAAATAGTGTCCCCACTAAAACACCTAGTCCCTCACTGTTGGTCGGTAGTATGACATTTTGAGAGATGAAATTAATGCCATGTGGCCTACATGGCTTAGGGAACCTTTTAGTGGAATCCGGGTCTAGGACGTTAAAATATATGGGATTTATGTGGAGAAATCATATAATATTTTTCTATAATATTTCATTCTTCTCCCATATATTAAAATGATATAATATTTGAGGAGTATAATCCCTATCATTTGGGACATAAATTTTAATGATTAAAAAGATAAATACAATCCACATTTTATAAGCAAAGGGGAAAATAACACCCAATGATTCCTCAACAACATTGGTAAATAATGATATTAGAGGATAATCATGCTCAAATCACACTATATTTGTTGGATTCTACCCTCGACTATGTATATATTAACTTAAATAATATATCAATTCCCATTATAAGTGATTCTAATAGAGAATATAGCTATAGTTGAAAGCCCTCCAAATATAGATAAAGGTCAGTGAGGACCCAAAATAAAAGAAGGAATACAATTTCAATAATGGTTCTACTTAATTATCGCCAAAGGAATATATATTCCCTCTCACAAGTGAGAATTTATAAACTACAACTGATACAAATTGGAGTGAGATTATTTATTGGAAGGTTATAGGGTGGGGTAGAAACAAAGAGTGAAGTAATGAGTACATTCAGGAATCATATGGAACTATCCACTTAAATTTTTGTTGACCCTGTAAATCGCATCCCCAAAATTTTCCAAATGTTCCCATAAATGATCCTAGAGCATATATCATTACACAAGCTTAGATTTGACTGTCCATGGAGCCCAAACGAAGTTACAGATTAGAAGTTATGGCTGTTCGAAGTCTGGCTGCAGGTAATGGCCATCCAGGATGGTTTTGGGGCGAAGTATGGGTTTGTGTGTAAAAAAGGAGTTTCACGTGGAAAACCATTTGCACGCGTGGAATATTACACACCCTTCTTTGAGAGTGCGGAATATTACGCACCCATCTTTGCGCGCACGGAATTTTACGCCCACTACCTTGTGCGCGTGCAATTTTACGCGCACCACCTGGCGCGCCAAAAAACATTTGCACGCGCGGAATTTTACGCACACGGTTGCTTGCGTTTTTGCCTATAAATACAAGTGCATGCCCTTCTTCCAGGGGGACCCCCAAGGCTGGCCGCCGCTCTGATGCACGTAAGTCCGAATTTTCTACGCCCGCGTGGAAAACCCCCCCTCTGGCATGCAAAACATTGTCTGTATGCAGAAAAGGGACAACCTGCCTGGTTTTCCATACAACACATACTTTTTGCGCGCAACAATGCCACTAGGACCATTTTTTTGCGCACCAGTGCTACACCAGTCCATTTGTGCACAAACCTTCCATATTGCGCACACCACTTCCTTTTACACGCAAAACATATTTATTGCATGCAATTCCTCCCCTATTTCATGCCCGCGTCCTATATTGCATGCACACTGCCCCTTTTTGCATGCCTAACTCCCATTTTGTGCGCACCGCTCCATTATTGCGTGCCTATATCCTATTTTGCACGCCCAACTCCCCTATTTCACGCCGACCTGGTGTTTTCTGCGCAACGACCTCAATTGCGCGCACGCTTGCCTTATTTGCGCGTAACGGTATACAGGCTCGCGCCCGCTAGTCCATACCGCGGGGGTTGTGCCCCCTACACCCCCGCTCAGGGTCAGTTCCTAGCTGTGGTCCCGGCCCTTAGGGTTGGTCCCTTCGCTACCGTCACTGACCCCCATGAAAAATGGAGAGTCGCACTACGAACGTTTCTGGCCGGGACATCAGGATTTTCCTTTGCGCCCTTATGCGCACCCATCTTCCACCCATGTAATAACATGATTTGAGATACTCCTTCACACACCATGAAACACCTTGAGTCGACATATTACTCTTGGTTTGTTTCCCATGTCATGAGTTGAGATTCTCATAATCAATTCCCCGAGCACCTTGAGTAGAACCATTCCTCAGGAAACTCCTCCAAACCCTATCACTTGGATCCTATGACAGGTCGAACTAGAAAGGGAAAAACCCTTTCATAAGCCCCATTAACCCTTGCCACTACATATTGGCACCAGGGCATCACCCTTGTGTAAGCACCATTCACCATTGCCGCTACATAGAGGCACCAGGGAAGCACCCTTGCGTAAACCCCATTCACCATTGCTGCTACATAGAGGCACAAGGGCAGCACCCTTGCGTAATCTCCATTCACCATTGCCGCTACATAGCGGCACTAGGGCAACACCCTTGAATAAGCCCCATTCACCATTACAACTATATAGTGGCACCAGGGAACCACCCTTGCATAAGCCCCAATCCATCCCAAACTACATGGACTTTGATTCCCTGCCATAGGGATACGTAGGAAGCCTCAACGAGGTTCAAGCCCACCAATTGGTCATTCCGACCCCATTCAAGTCGGTTCACCAAACACCATGGGCCGCCTCAGAGCGTAAGCCCCATACCACCATGGGCCGCCTCAGTGCATAAGCCCCATACCACCTTGGGCTTCCTCAGAGCGTAATCCTTATACCCACCTTGGGCCATCTCAGAGCGTATGCTCCATCCATCCCAAACTATGGGAACTTTGATCTGTGCTAAGGCATGGTACGTAGGAAGCCTCCATGAGGTTCAAAACCCACCATCATGGGCCATCTCAGACCATAAGCCCCATCCATCCCAAACTATGGGGACTTTGATCCGTGCTAAGGCATGGTACGTAGGAAGCCTCCACGAGGTTCAAGCCCCACCATTATGGTCCATCTTAGAGAGTAATCCGCATATATCCCAAACTATGTGGACTTTGATCTATGTCAAGGCATGGTACATAGGTAGCCTCCACGAGGTTCAATCCCACCATCCATCAGGACCCCAGGTCCACCTTCACATCAGTTTATCAACACCGTGGGCTGCCTCAGAGCGTAAGCCCTAGATGCCTCCGAACTACGTGAACTTTGATTCCCTACAACGGGGATACATAATAATCCTCCATGAGGTTTAATCCCAACACATTTATCCCATCATGATCTCTCCCTTGAGCCCACGTGTCTTGGGAAGCTCATTCCCTAACTCGGAGGTTCCACTTCCTCTGAGTCCCATCCACACATACATTCTCACAGGTCGCCTCCTCAGGTGTCCCATCGTCCCACCGAACTACGCGGACTTTGAATCCCTGCCACAGGGATACGTAGGAGGTCTCTTAGAGGATCAATCCCAACTTCATCATCTCCCTTACGATGGTCCCGTTACATTCCCCCTCCACTTCATTCATCCACCCATCACCCATCCTGAATATTACCCAGGCCGCCACATTCTAGTGAGATCATGCCATTTATCCCAGTGCCGCCCCATGTGGCACCTGGGATGCTATCCACATGTAATCCCAAGCATGTCTCCGGGTCGTTGTCCTTTGTGTACACCCCGATTCATCATTCCTTTTAACTACATGGGTTTTAATCCCTATCCTCTACATAGGGTACTTAGGAAACATATATGAGGTTCAATCCCAGCCAATGGTAAACCATGGTGTCCCCCATCCTGGGGTGCACTCTCCCTGATCCGCCATCAGTGGTGTTCAGATCATCCATTACGGTGTGACATCTCCCCTCCATGGGGAACACTACCTCAGATCCATCCACATTGGGCATTCCTTCGAATTATGTGGGTTTTGATCCCTGTCCTCTACACAGGGTTTGTAGGAAACCTCCATGAGGTTCAATCCTAGGCAATGGTAAACCATGGTGTCCCCTATCCTGGGGTGCACTCTCCCTGATCTGCCCTCAGTGGTGTTCATATCAGCCATTACGGTGTGACATCTCCCATACATGGGGCGCACTACCATGGATCCATCTAAATTGGGTGTTCTGATCCATTCGTCTTCTAGGTGTTCCTTCCTCAGGATGTACCAATCTGATCCATCTCTAGGGGATGTTCTAATCGCTCTCATACCGTCTCTACAAGACGTTAAACTCACAGCCTACCTCATGATAAACATGAGATTCCTGAGGAAAATCTCCAAAGACACTCCCTTGGAGTTACCGTCTCTGCAAGACGTTAAACTCACGGACTACCTCGTGTTAAACATGAGATGCCTGAGGAAAAAACTCAGAAGACACGCCCTTGGAATAACCATCTCTACAAGACATTAAACTCGCATCCTACCTCATGTTAAACATGAGATGCATGAGGAAAACCTCAGAAGACATGCCCTTGTTGTAACCGTCTCCACAAGATGTTAAACTTGCGACCTACCATGTGTTAAACATGGGAAGTTGGGGAAAACCTCAGAAGACACGCCCTTGGCATAACTGTCTCCGCAAGACATTAAACTCGCAGCCTAACCTGTTTTAAACATGGGAAGCTGAGGAAAACCTTAGAAGAAACACCCTTGGAATAACCGTCTCCACAAGATGTTAAACTCGCGGCCTACCTCGTGTTAAACATGAGATGCATGAGGAAAACCTCAGAAGACACACCCTTGGCGTAATCATCTCTGCACGATGTTAAACTCACAGAGTACCTTATGTTAAACATGGGAAGCTGAGGAAAACCTTAGAGACATGCCTATGGCATATGATTCCCCACATTTGATGTGGGATTCCTCGGGCTCTACACCCTTGATATGCCCTCTTATGAGGAAGAACACAAGTTCCCCAATGTCCACACATCCATAGATGCCCCGACATGCCTAATGTTGTCATCTACTACGACCAAAGGTTGCTACCATGTGAGGACCCCATGGAATGTCCTAATAGAAGTAGTGTAATTAACTGACATCCCTGAAGATATGGCACCGAGAATGAGATTCACGAACCACATTTTAAATCTATGAGGGAGACCAGGACTAGGTGATGAGTTTCAAGGAGGAATCCACCGAAGGAAGAAACGACATCCCATCATCCAGTTTCAATCAAGGAGCAGACGTCCCTGAATAAGAAGCAGATTCTGCCAGCCTTTTGAAAGTAGGAATGCGTGGAAACAGTAGTGCGTCCTCTATGTGACAGATGCACCCACCCCGATGAAAGTTTCAGAAACAATTTTACTCAAGGAATCCTGTTAAAAAAAATTCATCTGATTACATGTACCCTTAGGGTTTATATCTCTATGAATAATGGATCATATGGGAAAATTATCTAAGATATATGGATTATTATTTTGGTCTATGTAATAATCCTATAGGTTAGGAAATTTAAATCACCTATAAATAAAAATTACGAAGATAATATTGACAATATCAATGTATGTATCAAAGATTTGGAATGATTGATATATGTAATAGATTATAATACTTATTTTTGAATTTGGATTTAAACCTTATCAATATTAGTCCTAAAAAAGAATGTGTTTATAAATGAATTTTAGGATTAGTTGGAAAAATATATATATTCCATAGTGTTATCATGATATTTTCCAAATGTTCACTTCCAAATTTTTAATATGATTGAAATGTTTAAATTTCATCTTTTTAGATGTAGATGAAACCATGGGGAATTTAATAGTCTATATTCAATATATAGAGTTAAGCTAACCCATTAGTGATGAGGCAGAGCAACATAAAAAAATGTCCACAAATCCATCATTGTTGTGTATTCCATAACTAGAGTTATTAAAAATGGGTCAATTATGGATTTTCCCCATTACATGTGAATTAGATTCTAATACAGAAATAATTCTATAATAAATGTGTTGTTGTGAATGAGTTGAGAGGATGGTTATTCATATTCACACAAGAAATATAGGTTAGATTCTGTGTATATTATTAATCTATATGATAATATTTTTCATTCATAAATCAATAAAACTACTTCTATAATATAATTAATTAATGGAAAAACAATTTATGTTCTTGTACTTTTTTAATTTCGGGATATAATCTATTTTACCTAATATCGATATATTAATAATTAATTTAGTATTTACTTCTTCAATTATATAGGTAAAATATTATATTCTTGTTTTGGTGATTGAATAAGAAGAGTGATCTATGGCATCCATATTGAACATTGGGAACTACATGGTGGACTATGACTCTATTCATAATATACTTAAAGAAATTCACTACAGATCATGACTTCTTTCATAGTATAACATGATCCTCACGTATCAATACTATATTTATATCACTATTCATTTAAATATGGAAGATAAATATACATATAAAATCACACATAAAATTAATTTAACATACATCAATGGATATTCCAAAAATAAAGATAGATAATTAAAAAGATTTAGTTGAGTCATGGATATTATCTTGTGTAATCATTGAATATGTGTAGAGACTTGTTAGAAAAAAAGATAAATAATACATAAATAACTAACCAAATTAGGTAAATCATTAACATGATTTCCACATAGAGGAAGATATTCAAATCCATATTTTTCATGTCTTAACAAATTAATATTGAATTATCTAAGAAGCATCATCTATGTGTAAAGGCTAAAACCCCACTGTATACAACATTAAATGATCCCAATATGAATAAGATGAGTATTAATAAAATAATTCATGATTAAAGTAATCATCAAAGTAATAAATGAGAAATTGAAAAATGTATAGACTTGAGATACACTATATAAGAGACTTTATGGATTAGGGCTATGACAAGTGAACCATGGATAGGAATTGTGTATATATTTCATATATAATCTCATATAGATATAATGAGAATTATTATCCCATTATCATTATTTATATATATGATTTCATCCATAATCAGTCATGTACTATAACAAAATTAAATGTAAATATATTATAACTACTTAACTGAGTGTACAATCTTTATGTATATGGTATCCATTTGGCCTCTTTATTCTAAATTCTCATTCATTTAACCAAAACATGAAATAATTAAGTTGTAATATAATGTAATAAGAGTTTATGTTCACAAAAAAATCTATGAAACTGATCCCATTCATTAAATTGAATGTATCGTGGAATGAAAACCCATACATGTATTTATTTAAAACCAATACACATGAAACCCAAATCCATGTGTAAGTCTAAATAAAAAACACCCCCGATCAACTAGGATTTATTTTCCAAAAGTATATCTTTAAATGAAACCTTATAAGGGCCCATAATAACATTTGAAAGATATGGGAGTGACTAGAGAAAGATTTGTTTTTAGAATTTTTTTGGATTCATGATAATAATTATGATGTATTTTATGAATTTATATTATCATTTTGGGTAATAATCCCCTATATGTGTAAGTTATCTTTATGAAATTGAGCTCCCTAGTTGTAAATTACTTGTTGGGTATATCACAATTAAACCTGCCAATATATACCAAGTGTGAACTTTAACACTCAATATAACCTTTTAGTATCCCATTCATTGTTTTCCACATAAAATTCAACCATAGACAATAGTTTTTATGAAATATTTTTTTCAAATAAATTTAATTTTTCAGCAGTTAGTGTTACACGTGACACAAAGTTTTAACCAACCGAGATATACTATTAACATTATTATTTTAACATGAATGATATAACCTATCCATTAAATTTAGTGGCATGAATATGAATAAACATATTTTAGATATAAAATATAATGGTTTTATATAAATAAAAAATATTGAAAAAAGTACATTATTTTTAGTAAAGTCATTATATATTTTGAAAATACTATTTTCTCAAAAAAACAATTACAACATTTTATGAATGAATATTAAAAGTAATTTACTCCAATTTTATAAAATATATTTTTAAAAATAAACATAATTTTTTAAATATACATACCAAATATTATCTTTGTGTCAATTTTTATGAGTTTTCAGTAATGATCAAACTTTTAATGAATAATAGAAAAATGTCTTTTATTAAAATATGATTTTTTATTTTAAAGTATTGACAAGATAAATTTTTTTTATAATTATTTTAAAATATAATTTCTTCCATTATACATTTATAAATCCAACAGAGGTAATTTAAATCAATTTAACATTGAATTTTGGGATTAAATCATTCTAAAATTATGAATATTTTCTCTTTGGAAAAATGTTTTTTCATAGCCTATAAATATTTAATTTTAAATTAGAAATTTCCATTGATATGAATTTAATTTTTAAAAATATATTGAATATTTTTAATCATAATAATTAATATTGTACAATAAGGCCAACTTAATATTTTTTTCAACTTAATTTTGCTGGCTCTCCTGTATTGCTGATCTATTATCCCACGATCTGCATAGGTACATGCTTTATTCACTGTTTTTGTAGCATAATTTACTCACCTCATATGGTGGTATCACACTACCATTCATTATATTGGGAATCCACTTTTATTGAGGATGGTATTGAAAGGGATACTTGTATCCATCAGGAACTCTAGTGCGACACGTATGTGATTATGTGATAACAGTGTACATGACTTCTATACTTTATTAAATTTGGGTGTCTCTAAAAATTTCAGGCCTGTAAAGGGTAACATTAAAGTTTTTAGGTTCCCCCATTCCTTTAATGGATCAAAATTTACATGGATAGTTCCTCCAAAGGAAACACTGGACCCTCGGGTTGTGGCGCCATCATTTGTGGTCATGAGAAATTATTGAAGGCGATTTTTATGGTTCTTGTGGAGTAAATTATTCCTTGGATATGAAGATTATTCTTATCATTAATTTTTCCTCTTTTTTAAAAGAATAAGAGATGGAACAACGTTTGGTTAGAGATTTATTCTTCCACCCTTGTGAAATATATCAGTAATAGTAAAGCTCATATTTCATGTAGATTTACATATAAATGTATGGAATGTACAAATTCTCTCATGAGTTTAAACTACATCATCATGCATGTATTTAGGGTAGAAAACATGGTTTTTTATGGACTTTCTAATAAGGTAATAGGTATCACTGTCACATGGTCAGATCCACTCCCTGATGTCTTGATTTCTCTTGATGAAAATGATTGTAACAAGATCTCATTCCATCGAGTCTTGTAGTATCTTTTTTTAAAATAAATAATTATACCTTTTGGTTGTGGGAATCTTTTAAAAAAAGTTTCACCATGGGGTTAATTTAAAAAGATAAGGGTTTACATGAATAAAAATCGTTCTAACTCCCATTTTTTATGCGAAATTTCCTTCTTTGTGACATATGTTTTATTATGAACCTATATTCTATTATAAGGTATATATACAACCACATTAACATTTAATATCATTAATATACTTCTTTTAATTATATTTAATGTTACATTTTATTTTATTCATTAATTTGTCTTATGATTCAATGTTACCAAAATTGTAATATATTTTCATCTCACTTTTTTTTATGTGGAACTCATTCCTTAAAAAACACTTGTTTCTTTTTTTGGGTGTATATCCATCACATGATTGTTTTTTTATTATTCATCCCATGAAAATTATAGGATATAAATATCCATAAAATATTATTTCTTTCTTGTGTCTTATGATTAAAAAGTTACCAAAGTGTTATATGTTATGTATTACAATAATATTGTTTATCATGATTGTTTATGAATAATTTTTGATGATAAAAACTTATGTTCAATATCTAAATAAACTCATGAATTTCCTCCTCCTTTGATTATTTCAGGAAAATACCTATTTTCCTTTTATTTCACTCTATTTATGTACTTATGATTATAAAATAATATTTCATAGGAAAACCAACCATATTTTTCTATTCGGTTGAAAATACTTTTTCTTTCATGTTTTTGTTTTCTAATAATTTTTTAGGGATGTTTTTTATTTACAATTATTTTTTAAAGACATTCTTACCCCTGTTTTACAATTTATAAAATATTTAAAAATGAATCTTACTATATATTTTTGAATGTGGCCATTTTTACTTTTTAATGAAAATGTGAAATGAATATTTATTTTAAAATGAATGATATTAAAAAAATTCCAACATTATGAGCCAAAATAATTTTAATATCCCTTTAAAATTTTTCAAGGATCTATTAAAAAGATTTTTCTGCTTAAAATTTAGGATTTTTTTTTTGATTTTAAATAATTTATTTAAAGATAAAAAGGATACTTTACTTAAGAAACGATCAAAGTGATATTTTATAAAAATTTTCCATTTTAGATGACATACATTGATGTTACATATATTTTACCAGTGATATAATTCAATTACAACATACTTATTATTTCTCTGGATGATTTATGACTATGCTAAAATGATGAAAAATTTATGAAACCATTTTCAATTTCATGGGTTATGATATGATAAAATGATGATTTTTTATGAAGTATATTTCCTTTCCATGGGTTATTCTATGATAATATTTTTATGAAACCCATTTAATTTCATGGGTTTTTATATGATAAATATTTTATGATCTATTGGAACACATATGTATTATTTTCATTTTCTTATAGGTGTGAACTATATCTCCCTCCAATTCATTGGGTAAAGATTGATATATAATGAGATAAACAAGACTAGAATAGGGAGTAAACCCAGTTCAGTAAGGGAAACTTTTCACTTTGATATTCTTGGGAGTGAACATTGACTACTATGATGATTTGGTGTGTGAATCCATTCCACTATGATAGTTTGAAAAATGAGCCTTCTCTAATGAGTAAATTATTTTCAATTCTAATGTGTATACCACAATTCAATGTATTATGACAATGTTATGCTACCATGGATTATGTTCTTTGATTATTTTATGATTCATATCTTATTGACTACAATTATTTATTCCAGGAATCATGTTCATGATATATGATTTTAAGGGTATGGTTAAGAAATTATATTCCCATGTTTCCATGACCTTATGCTCTTGTTATATTGATATGTTCCGTTTATACCCTTATTGTGCATCTGAGCTCAACATTTCTTGTGTTTCCTTGACCCACGTTATGAAGAAAGATATTATGCATGATATATCTAAGAAAAGTGATATTTTTGAATAACTATGTGGTAGAAAATATAGAACTCTTATGAACGAGTTGTTTATATTTCCAGGTTTCCAAAGGCACTAGAAATAAATTAATCTAGCATGAATATTTATGTTATATAATTAATATTCATTTAATAATAAGTTATATCTATATATAAAATGTTTATTCTATAGTTTTAATTATATAATAGTTTATTTATCCTTTGGAGACTTGGATAATATAAATTTAGTGAGAATTAGAATGATATGTTTATGTATAGGAAAATATCCTATAATTTTAGTATAGGATAGAGAGAGTGGTTTCCAAAAAATTACATCCCCATATGACTACTAAAAGATAATTTGTATTAGGAATAATTATACATAGGGTTAATAATGCTAAAAAAGGTGTATTGTGATGGACTCAATCATCACCTAGTGCATGATAATGATCTTACCGCACTCCCCATTTGACACTACCAAGGGATATACATTGTACATTAACAAACTCATTACGATCCATCATGAAGTATTTGAATAGATGATGATAATGAATGAGATAGATTAAACCAATGGTTTCATTTATGGAAAATAAGGTGTTAAGGTTTATGAATTTTATGATTGATTTTTCATGATTTATCACTATGATCAGATATGACTAATTTTTATGGTAACCATTTTTGTTTTTATAAGGGAATAAATATAGAATGATGAAGCTGGGGTGGTGATAATTATTCTAAAATATTATAGTATCTTATATAACATTGACTATATGAATTACCTTATATCATGATGAGTTTCTATGAATGATTATTCTTATCCTAAGTGATTAAATGTTTAATTAGCAATAAAAAAACCCTAATGGTATGATGATCACGTATCATGTCTATGATTCTTATCTAGTTGAAGTTTGTGGGAATATTATTCATGTGAATCTTTTTATCACCATTTGGTTGAATTTTATTTTATCATAGGAAAGGATTATCATTTAATAAATAATGCCCATATCAATTTTCAAGTGATGAAACTCATTTTTCATATACCAAACCAACCTAATATCTTCTTTAAGTAAGATGATAAAAGTGAACTTACAATGGAAACCACATTCATTGAATGTGTATTTATTCATATTTAAAAGGGTTTTTTTATATCAGATGGCTATAGAGAATATCCACATTAAATATATGTATATTTTATGGTAGATTATTAATTACTTTATAAAGGATTTTCCTAGTCTTAAAAAAACCTGAATTTGGGTTCTCAATAGAACTCATACATGGAACTAAACCTATTTCAAATAATCTCTATAAAATTACACATATTAAGTTGTAAGAATTAAAGAATCAACTCTAGAAGAATTTTGAAATTGGATTCATTCTACCAATTATTTCACTTTATAGCGGACCTTATCTTTAAAAAAATAAATACGGACCAATTCCACTATTAATTGATAACCAAGAGATGAAAAAATAACAGTCATGAAAAAGTATCCTTTACCCTCTGTTGATGATGTGTTTGATTAGCTATGCAATGATTAATATTTTTCCAAGATTGATCTTCATTATGGATATTATCAATTGAGGGTCAATATTGAGGATATACCCAAGATATCATTTCATAAAACGTATAGAAACTATGATTATATAGTGATTTAACCTTGTCCTACTAATTCCCCTACTAACTTCATTTATTTAACTAATAAACTCTTTATAGTTTACATTGATCAATTTATGGATGTATTTATAATCAATATTTTTTTTATTCAAAGAGAAAGGAAGAGCATGGATATCACTTTATTATTATAATAAAGACCCTAAGTAAGGATAAAATGTATGAAAAATTTATAAAGTGTGAATTTTGGCTATAATTTTTTCATTTTTATATCATATAATCTCAAGATAGGGTATATTTGTGGATCAATAAATGGAGTTAAAGAATGTTGGCCTAGAACAAATACTATGAATGAGATCTAAGGTTTTATTTATTTGTTTAGATATTTTTAATGGTTTGTGGATAATTTCTCAAGAATATCTAATCCAATAACCAAGTTTAATCGAAAGAGAGATAAGTTCCTCTAGATAGATGATTGTGAGGAAACTATCAAGGAACTAAAGAGAAGAGTAGTAAGCACACCTATGATTATATTACCTTATAGTTAAGAATGGGTTGTAATCTATAACGATTCCTAAAATATGGGGTTATGATTAATTATCACGAAAAATGACATGGTTATTCCATACGACTCATGAAAATTGAAGGTTCATAAAAAAATTACCCAACTCAGAATTTGGAGTTAGCTGATGTATTTTTTTCATTAATTATACAGAGGAATTATTTATATGATGAAAATTATTATATATATACTGATCAAAAAGATGTAAAATATATATTCACATAGAAATAGTTCAACATTTTCTAAATAAAATTGTTAGAGTTGATTAAGTATTATAATTTATCAATATATTACTATCACGAGAAAGAGAATACGATGGTCGATGCTATGAGAAAAATGATCATGCTAGATTTCCCATGATGTAGATCACAAATGATTCAATATTTATGGATTTTCAAAGGATTGATCTTGAAATCTTGAAGGAAGTGTAGAAATCTCATGATTATTAAATAGATTTTAAATAATATATACGCGTGAGGACAAAAGATGTGTGGAAGTATGATATGAATCTAATAAAGAATGTGAGAAATGTACCTGGGTATAACCTCGATCATGATGGAATGATAAGGTTCAAGAATCTTGTTTTGTGTTCCATGAATACCGATTTTGAATAAGGATCTGTTAGAAGTGGCTTATAATTCTTCATTTTATATTTGTCCTGGAAGTACATTGGTGTATATATATTTGAAGGAGTACTTATGGGTGGATGTAATTAAGAGAGATATTTCATAGTTTGTATATTGGTTCTTGGTATGTCAGAAAATTAAGGCTGAGAGAAAAATTTATAAGGGTATGCCACAAACATTACCCATATGTGAATGGAAATAGGAAAACTTCACCATTTATTTTTTCATTGGACTACCCAAAAAATATAAAGGTCACATGCTAAATGGGTTATATTTGAGAACATTATAAATATATCACACATAAATTCTATTAGAGAATATTTCTCTCTAGATTAGCATTCAATAATATAAATTAATGAATTGGGAATGTTTAATGTAAGATCGCATTTAATGGTATCTTATTGTGATCTGATGTTAACCTCAATGTTCTTGTGTAGTATTCAGCAAGCTCTTGATATGAAGTTAAGTTTTAGCACTATGTATCATCCTTAGAAATATGGTCAGCCTGAGTGAACCATTCAAACACTATATGTCACATTTAGATATTATTCTAATGATTTAAAAGGTGGTTGGGATCAAAAACATCCTCTAGATGAGTTTTTTTACAATAATAGATTCCACTAGAGTTTTTAGATGGATCCTTATGAATCCCTCTATGGAAGGATGTGAATAACTCTAATGTGTTGGGATGAAGTTGAAGAAATAAATCTATTGGGACTAGATGTAGAAAAATAAATTTTATAAAAGGTGATACACATTAAGAACCACATAAGTGCATCACAAAGATGGACAAAAATTATGCTAATAATCGTTGAAGTGATCTAGAATTTTAAGTTAGTGAGAAGGAATTTCTATGAATTTATTTATAAAATAATGATATGAGATTTATAACTAAGGGAAAACTAAGCCCTTTGTATATTGGTCCCATTGAAATTCATGACCGTATCGGGATAATAGCTTCTCAATTGGTGCTTCCACTATACCTATCCCATGTCTAATATGTGTTCTATATATCTCTCATAAAGAAACACATGCCTAATCCTAGAAATAATCTAAATTCAAAGGTCCTCCCACTTGAGAAATAGAATTTTCATGGGGAACAATTAGTGTAGATTTTGGATCATACAATGAAATTTCTATAAAATAATACCAAGGGCCTGGTCAATTTATTTTTTCCAAAACCATCAGCTTTAAGAGTCTATTTAAGAACCTGGAGATATAATGTGGTGCATTGATCCTCAATTATTTTTAAAAAAGTGACAAAAATTAAATGGTGAAATTAATTTTAAGGGGTTATAATGTAACACCCTAAAATTTTATGAATTTTTTCAAATAAATTTAATTTATTTGGTAGCTTGTGTTACACACAACACCAAATTTTAATGAACTACAATATACTATTAATATTGTAATTTAAATTTGAACACTATAAATTAGCTATTAAATATGTTAGTATGAATATTAATAAATAGGTTTTTAATAATAATTATAATGTTTTTATATAATGTAAAAATATTTATAAAAATCTACTTCATTTTTAGTAAAGCTTTTATAGGTTTCAAAAATACTATTTTTTTTAAAAAAAATTTTACTGATTTTTTTGAAAAAATATGAAAATTAATTTTTTACATTTTTAGATTTTTTTTAAAAAATAAACAATTTTATAAATCTATGTTAAAAATATATTTGATTGATTTTTTTTAAATATCTATGAAGAATAAATTTTGAATGAACAACATAAAATATCGTTTTTTATTAAAAAATGCTTTTCCAATTAATTCATTTGCGAAAAAAATATTATATAATGATTATTTTAAAAGTAAATTTTTTTCAAATAAATATTTATAAATACAATTTAGGTCATTTGAATCAATTTCATACTAATGTTTTATATTAAAACTTTATATACTTGTGAATATTTTCTCTTTGGGAAACCATTTTTTCATGACCTCTATGAGATTAATTTTTATTTAGTATTTGTTGCTTCTATGAATGGAATTAAAAAAAAAGATTCCATATTTTTAATCAAAATAATTAACATATTGTAATAATTAAAAAAAAATTAATCAAAATTAATAGTAAAAACAATAAAAATAAATTATGGCAATTAAGGTTAAAGGTGTTTATGAGGGGTTCAATTAAAAATTTATTGGGGTAAATAACCTAAAAACATGTATAAATTCCATTGGATGTCCATATTTTTACATTTTCACCACTAATATTTGACAATGACCCATTTTATATGTTTTTTGAATGTTTAATGTATGATTATATATTTTAAATTTAAAAAATTATAAGTGCATCATCTCCCCCATTTATAAAATCACACACACTCTCCTCTCATTTTCATACTTAAAAACCCATTTGGATGGGATAATAATTTCCAAAATAGATTATTTAATACCATACCCACATCATACAATCCTTATTATTATAATAAAACCATCCTAAGAATGATTTAGGTGTAAATTTAAAGGGGATCTCCAAAGAAGAGGTATAATCCTTAACCATGAATTATCATTTTATTTCCTTACATACATTCTTAAAATATTCTTCGACTATAATAATATAAAAATAATAGTATATAATAAATAATTAAGTGATATTATATTAATGGAATTATCTACATCAATCTAATATTCAATCATGCGGTAAATTAAACAGTCGACCGTGTCTATGACAGACTGTCACCTATTGAGACGATGTAATTTGTCTTCCATCACCACAACTCACGACAAGATAAAATAATGGATTTAAATTATTTATATTATATTAATATAATAATTATACTTATAGAATTATAATATCATATATTAAATCTTATATTCCATTACTTCGGAATATGATAATGTTTCTCGTGTGTACGAAAAACTACCGTCTCACAAAGCGATGCAATTCATTTTTCAATTGATTTTAAAATAGAAGTTAATAAGGATAAATTTAATAA
Organism: Viscum album; assembly: GCA_963277665.1. Classification (NCBI taxonomy): domain Eukaryota; kingdom Viridiplantae; phylum Streptophyta; class Magnoliopsida; order Santalales; family Viscaceae; genus Viscum; species Viscum album. Next base: position 1,662,055,152 of record OY728153.1, read on the forward strand.
ATATATGTGATATATATGATATCATAATTACTTGATAATGCCGATATATCATTTTCCTTCCTTTCATTCCATTCACCGAGAAAATGGAAATAGTATTCATGCATATGTATGACCTACCGTCACTACAAATGGTGTAATTTATTTTCTATCAAGAAATTTTGTGGATTAATATAAATAAATATGTCATAAATTTATATAATTTTTTTAAAATTATGTATATTATTGAACCATGGTCAATGTAAAAGGACTATAAAAACCAAATAAAAAACATACATGAAAAATATGTTATTACCTAAAACATTAGATTAACAAGGAATTGTCAATAAACGGGTAATAAAAGGTCATAATTAAATCATATTCAGTATGATATATATATTAGTAATATTTTTTTAATATATTTAGAATAATTCTATATTTACTATATAGGATTTTTGATCAGGTATGGAGGAATTCGAGACTTAAGAGAATTAATTTCTTTCTTAAACTATTTTCTTTGTGACTTATGTTTTTAAGAACCTATCTTATTTTATGAGATGTATATACCACCCTAGGGAAAAGTTATATAATAAATATCATTAATTTAATAATATTAAATTTTCCATTTTAGGATATTCTTTAATCGGTATAACGATTCAAAATTTACACAAGTGTTAATGGATCTTTGTCTCACTTTTATTTGTTTAGGACACATTCCATATACACAACTTGTTTCTTTTTTATGGTTTATATAAAACCCATGAATTTATTTTAAGATTATTATCAAAAATATTATTTGATATACATATATATATAACATTATTTCTTTCATGAGGGTTACTATTAAAAATATATCACGGTGGTAAATGTTTTATGTTACAATCCCATTATTTATCATGATTATTTATGATTACGTTCTGATGATGAAGTATTATGATCTATATCTCAAAGAAATCATATATTTTATTCTTCTATGGTTATTTCATTAAATTAAAATTTCCATTTAATTTTTCCTCTTTATTTTTTCAACATTCCAAACAATGCTTTCATGGAAAACTGACCTTTTTTCTCTCTTATGTTGAAAATCATTTTTCATCTATGTCAATGTTTTATAAAAATGTTTTGAAGAATGTTTATATATTATCCAATGATAGATGAATTAAAATTTTACCTATTTATACCTTTTTATAAAATGTTTTATATGTAATATTCTTATCATTTTCTGAATAAGGTAATTTTGGATTATTACCATAAAGTTGAAAGGAATCATTTTTTTAACAGGTACGACATGAACATAATTTTCCACCACCATGTACACTCAATCATTTGAAGATTAATTTAAAAAATTTAAAGTTTATTTTTAATTAAAATTATTTCCTTAATATTTGAGAAATTTTTATATTTTTAATAAGTTATTTCAAAATGAAAATGATATTTTCCCTAAGAAATATTACAAGCAATCTTTCAAAATCAATTTCTATATAAGATGGCATCCTTTGAAGTTACTTATGCTTTACTAAGGATATAATCCATTGATTTCATCCTTATTATTTATTAGTATGGTTTATGATTATGTTGAAATGATGAAACATTTTTGAAACCCATATCTTTTCCATGAGTTATGCTATAAAGAAATGATTAAATATTTATGATACCCATATGTTTTCCATGGGTTATGATATGATGAAATGATTATGAAACCCATTTATTTTCATGGGTTATGATATGATGAATGTTTTATGGTCTTCTGGAACACAAACATATTATTTACATTTTGTTATGGGTGTGACCTATATCTCCCTATAATGCATTGGGTAAAGACTGATATCTAATGAGATAAAAAGGACACAAATGTGGTGTGAACCCAGATCAGTAAGGTAAATTGTCCACTATGATAGTAATGGGAGAAAACCTCGAGTACTATGATGGTTTGGGGAGTGAACCCTTTTCACTATTTTAGTTTTTTAAATGATCCTTTACTACAAAAGAAATTAATTTCAATTCTTCTGTGTATGTCACAATTCAATGTACTATGTTTATTTGTTTTCTTCCATGGATTATGTTTTTTGATTACTTTATGATTTAAGTTATATTAAATATCATGATTTATTTAATTGCTAAATTTTATGATATATGATAAGGAGGGTAGGGTTTTCAATTTTTATTCTCATGTTATCATACCCTTATTCTCTTATTATTATCATATCTCCCTTGTTATCCTTACTGAACATATGATCTCTCACATTCTTATGTTTCCTTTACCCAGGTTATGAAGAAAATTATTATGTATGATATGTATAATAAGGGTATCAATATTAATGATTGAAGTGGGAGATGATGTAGACCTTTTATGAACTAGTTTTTTAAGTTTACATTTTTCTAGAAGAACTCGACCTTTACAATTCTAGATAGACCGTTATGCTATGTGATGGAAATTCATCTAATAAGATGTGATATCTATATTTGAAAAGTGTGGGTTTTTATACTAGTAACCCAAAAAATGTTCATGTTTTTAAACATAGTTATTCACTAGAAATATCTATGTTATCAAGGACCCTAAGAACATGTAGGTGACATAAAGTTGTTTACTACTAATATCACATGTTATTAATACATTCTGACATAATTTATTTATAATTCTAATATCTATATTTTTAGAGGTGATTATTTATAAAATAAGGGTAGATAATAACAAAATATATTCATTTGATATCATGACCTCATCTAGTGAAAAAGTTGAAACATTAATTTTATAACAAGATATGCCAACATATCATATTTTTTATTCTATTTTCACCATAGGGAACATAAATAGTAGTCTGAACCCACTAATAGTAAATAAATAGTTTTTTACAACTATGGAAGAGACCATAGATGTTTAAATTGGATCATCAATAAGGGAAGAGTGAAATATACTCATTACATCACCAAATGTTCCCCTTTAGTAATAGTAAACTCTTATAAGGGATCCATAAAATTAGCTATTTAACATTTTTCAAGAATATGATCATTAAGCCATCATAGAAACTATAAAATGATCTAAAATGATGAATAGGGAAATACATCACAAATATTACATAAAGATAATAATAAAGAACTATCATATATCATCAATAGAATATTTTGACAACATTTACTATCATATAAGAGTTGAGTACAATTCACAAAAACTATCTCTCTAATTTACTAATAACATGGGATTTAATTCAAAACACTAATATTTCTCACTTCTTCTTAAAATAATATATGTTGGTTTATTAATTATATATATCAAGTAATTCCATGTATTTATAGGTTTAAGTTAATCAACAAGAAATTATAAATGAATAACACTATATTAGACAGCGTGTGTGATTGGAAACACTAATATTAAAAAACCCAAAAAATATATTTCTTTATATTTAATCTGTTCAATAGATTGTGAAACACACAAACCTGAGTCTAAATAAACAGTAATATAATATACCATTATAACCTAGACATTAAATATATGGTTTTGAATAATACTAACTAAATCATAAAAATTATATGGTTTACACATGTAAAAATAAATTCATTTCTTATCTATTTATTAGAAATAAAATAAATATCAGTTAAAGGAGAATGAAATGTTTTATGAAAACTTGTATTTTTTCTAAAAGAAGGATTCGTCTCCCATTGTGCTAATAATTTAAAAATTTACCACTTTTAGGTAATTTATTTGAAAAAATAGAAATTATTTTTTAATTCATCCTATGAAAATTATTTTAGGGTGATTTTTTTTAATTTTTTTTGAAAAGCATCATTTTTTGATGAATAGTGAAAAATACTGAATTTTTATATAAAATTCCATTTCAATTAAATAATTTATAATTTATAATTATATTTTTAATTATTTTTCAAGTATAATTAGTTAAATTTTGTATCAATTAACCTAGTTTAGTTCATTGGAATAATTATATATTGAATTTTGATATAAAGCAGTGTAAACTTTTGAACATTTTTTCTTTGAAAAACAGATATTTCGTCGCCTCTATAAGATTAATTCAAATTAAAAATTTATACTTTTATGATTTTAATTATGAAAAATGAATTCCATATTTTTAATCAGAATAATTTATATTATATAATAATTTAAACATATTTTTTTACCATAATGAATAGTGAAAATTATAAAAATTAATTATCACTGTCCTGGTAAAATTGGTTTTACCGAGGGGTTAAATTAAAAATATAAGGGTTAAAATGACATAAAGACTTATCTAAAATACAATTTATGGACATATTAAGACATTATAATGTATAATCCTCAATAATACATAATTTTGGATGATTTTGGAATGTGAAAAACAAGGGTACACCTTTTTTTCAATTATAACAAGTGTGTCACTCACATCACTTATAAAAGGAAACCCCCTCTTATCTATTTTTTAAAAATTCTTATTTTTTAAATGAAAATTCCTAAAACAATAATTCTAAAAAAATAAACACATAATATAAGCCTTGGTTTTGGAATAATTTCAACATAGGAAGGATTTTGGTGCAAGCCTAAGGAGGTTACCGGAAGAAGAGTTAATATTTATCAACGATTGTTTTTATATTATTTGTGCCTCCACCTATATTAATTATTATTAAAACATAATTATATATTAAATTAAGTATATTAAATATACATATATGTTTTTATATTAAGTTCATAACCTACATCCATCCCTAATTCCATCAAATGGGTTATAGAATCATCTTTCCTGTGTATGGTGGGCTAACGCCTCCAAACCAATGTCCTTTGTTTTTACATTACCAACTCTCACAGTTGGGTATTATGATGGATATAAAGTATATATATGATTTTTATAACATAAATATACTTATTTAATCATTATATCAAATATAAAGTTTTTTACTAATCATTCCATAGGAGATACGATAATGTCACTCGTGTGTATGATGGATTACCGCCTCATTAAGAGACGTGATTCTTCTTTCACTAACGCTTTACATGGAAGGTGATAAGAAAAAAGTTAATGATTATATGTAATATAAATTACATAATTATAAAATTAATTACGTATTTATCATTATAAAAAGATAATATATGAATTTATTTTCACTCACAAAAATATGATAACATCGTTGGTGTAAGTGTGGACTACTGCCTTCACAAAGTAATGTGAATCTATTTTCATCACCACACCACATGGAAAATATTTATAAATACTATAAATATATATATATTTAATTTATTATATATTTATAATTCTTGAATGATAAAATATTACTTACCACCTTTCCATAAATATCATTGAAAAATTCAGACGTTACCCCTGTGTATGTACGACCTACTATCTCCATGATCTTAACATACTTAATTTCTAAAAACTAGCCTTCATGATTTGTCTTCAAAGTATAATTTATGTAAATATATGATTATTATTTCATGATTATTATTTTTTATATAATAGAACTATATAATATTCACATGAACTAGGACATTCATGACAAAGTATGAATGAGAAAACAAAGCAATTAACAACCAAAACAATGAAAATAATAAAACATTATTAATTAACGGGTGATAAGTAATTATCAAAATATAATATATCATATTATAAATATTAATATGGTTCTTTTAAAACCACTATATAGGAGTTGAAATCAATTTCAATCCAAAGTAAGCGTAATGTAAGGCACATCCTCTCAATTTCCCTTCTTTGAGGCATATTGTTATGTTTTTCAGCTAATTTATTTTATATAGTGTATATAATGGACCATTTAAATATAATAAAATGATTCCATAAAAATAATTTTATTTTAAATTTCAATTTTAATTATTTCATTTAAAGTTATTTTTAATTAAAAGATACCAAGTGGTAAATAATTTTATAACTCAATTTATTTTCATTGGGTTATATGACTTCTTTATTATATTTGATATTATCATATTATGAGCTTAATGAATTTTTATCAGATTATGTTTTATTTACACTTATTTAATGTGGATTTAAATTTGATAAACATAATATATTAATTGATAGATTCTCACATTTATGTTATGATATTTACAAGGGTTTATTTCACAGTCTCATTTTAATCAAGATTATTTATTCTTGAATTTCCATTGTATGGATTTTCTTGACCATTTTATAATTGAAAAAATTTAATTTTATTCCCCTATAGATATTTAAATTTTTTTTAAGTAACCGTACCATTTTTTCTATTGTTTAGTACTTAAAATAATTGATAAATATTTTTAATAAAATATAAGTTCATTTATCTCTTTTATAAAAATCTATTTTCATCCAAAACCATGTTTTCTAATACTATCTTAAGAAATGTTTTTCGATGTTTTAATTGTAAAAGGTGATTTTCAATATTAAAAGTACATTTTACTCAATTTTTTTATATTTTAATGGTATTTCTATTCATGAATGATGAGAAAACTTTATTCAAACTCTATTGGGGATATGTTGTATCGATACCATCATAATTCTTCCTCTCGATGGTTTATCGTCACTTTTATTAACGAAATTATTGAAATTCTATTTATTGATTCATTTTTCTATCATTAACATTCCCTTGAAATATTCACTTTACTATGATCATTAGTAGTTAAAATTTTCCATATATATATATCCATGTCATTTATCATGGATATGATTATTTTCTAAACAATATACCATTTTTAAATATGATGTTTTCATTTGAATTCATTTGATTTACTATTAAAATATTAATAATATATATTCTTTATTAAATATAAAAATTTAATGATTTGGCATGTTGATTCAAGAATTAAATCGATTATTAAATATGTGAGGAATGATTTGGACCTATATTGATTGTTAGAGATCAAATATTATATAGACTATTGATACATCCATAGTCTCATGATACAAATCAATTGGCCAAACCAGATGAGTTTTACCGGGTAATTTTAAACAAATTTAACAAACTAGATGAGTTTGTACCAAATAGTTTTAAACCATCTTGTGAATGGTCTTGATGGTAGAGGTATCATGTTCATGAGATAGTATATCCAATAATTATTCATTTCAATTATTGAAAATTTAGTTATTATTATCATTTATGAGATTTTCACCATGATATTATATCTAGATGTAATTCATTAGCAGTTATTTTTTAAATGAAATATATTTTCAGTTATTTACCATTCCATATATATCATGACACATCTTATCATGATAGTTAGGTTATTTAAATGTAATGTAGGTTTAGTTATTTACCATTCTCTATTTATTTGTCTTATTAACTAATGATAGATTCCATTTTACTTAACCCTTTCTGAGAATTTGAGATCACCCTTATTTTCCCCCTTTCCTAGGAATCCATGATGTGTACTATGATTGATATACAAGAATATTATAGAGGTAATAATGTTATTCCTGAAAAAAAAATGTTTTAATTTTTGTTTTAAAATGTAATACAAGACTCAATTATGTATCTAGTTTACCAAGATTACTAGAATATTCAATCATTTAGGATTTTATTCCTTGTATATTATGCCATATAATAAAGTAATACACTAGATTTGGGTTACTAGATTTCGTTCCATTATAGTTGGTATCATAACAAGTTTAGTAGAAACAATTGGAACTATATTTATGAAAACATATATTATATATAATAACCCTATTATATACTTTAAGGATAATTATTGAAGAACATTATAATATTTTGGTAAGGTAGAAATTATGCAGTCTTCCCTAGAAATAAATCCCTATCTGGATTCTACAGGTGGACGTGTTTCTAGAAGAGATATACCTAGAAGTGATAACTCTGAAAAGGGCACATTGGCCTTGATCCAATCATCACCTGGTTCATGGAAATGAGCCTTATTGCACACCTAGTTTAATACTCCTAGGGGATATTCTCAGGATAACTCCCAATTTCTTTACAAAACATTATGATTTATTTTAAATATAGATATCCAAAAATAATCCATGTCTAAGATTATAAGATTATATATGCATAAAAATTTCAATTTATGTTAAATATTTAACTAGTTTTGGGATTATTCATTATATTTTATAATGATATGATCTAATCTAGTATATGACATCATTTAGAAGTAACACCTAGTAGATGGAATGAGAAATACATCAATTCATGTAATCCAATGAGTTTGAATGGTCATTTCTTTAATGGGGTTAAGCCACTATTTTGTAGGGAACTAGTCTCCCAAACATTTTAATCATATGATGACTTAGTATCATGTGATGAAAATACAAAGAAATAATTATTAAGTATTTTTTCTTCTAATGGAACCTTGAGAATAATACATTGGTTGGAAAAATATGGATAAAGGGAATAATGAAAAGAAGGATTTTCCCACATGTGATAATTTTAGAAAGAAAAACCATGTACTATCTTAATAGGAATGAGATATTTCTACTAGTGTATAGATAATGGCAACCACAGTTATGATTGAAAGGTTAATAAAATAGTTTCCAATGTGAAATTAGTCTAATATAAAGATATAGGGCACTAAGAAAATGAATATTTCAAACGTTATGGTAATACCTTAGAATAAGCTAAGGAAAAAAGTCAATCTTATGATATTGATACAATAAAAGTGGAATTATTATTTTTATTGTGTATTTTGATATAAAAATATATTTTAAAATTATTTTATTGATAATATTATATTTATTATAATAATGAACGTATATAGACTGTATATTACTCCCGTTTCTTAAAGTATTTGAAAGCAAGTGTTGAATGGTACTTTGAAATGTGATTTAGTGGCTTATTGATTTTTTTGGACAACACATGATTAAGAGAAGATAACACTTAATATGTTCTCTATATTGAGATAATAATGACAATGTTATATTTATTGGATAGTATTGGTGGCCATGACGTTGAATTATAAAAATCCATTTTTTTGTTATTATTAAAAGTCACTTTATGGAAAAGTGGTAACCTCACATCCACCGGACTAAAAACCAAACAACCCAAATTAAAAAAAGCCACCAGATTTCCGTTGATAACCAGAATAAAAAAAATCCAATTTGTGAAGGAAATCAAAATTCAAAATATTCCCCCAAAAATCCATAATCCAAATTTGAAATTCAAACATCGAACCACCCCCTCAAGAAGTAATCTGCCTTGAGCCACGCCCCCAAACAACATCATTTACACCACTATGCCTACGACACCCACCAGCCATCTTCCATCGGAGCTTGAATCCAAGACATGAAAAAACACCTCGGTCATCACCACTAAATCATCAGCATCATTATAATAAGGGAATAGAACAAAACAAAGACCTCATCGACCAGATTCCCTCCAATCCTTAGAGAACATCATCGGTCGCCTCTGGGAAATAAAAATTAGAAAACCTCTACAAAATACACACCGTAAAAAAACCAGTACACTATCCACATCTAGGAAAAAACCATAAAGAGTCCGATTTTATGGAATACCATCATCCACCCGAATAGAACATCCCAAAGACTCTCTGAAGACCACCTCACCATCCAACCAATTGGAGAGGTAGAAACAAGAAGCTAGAGCAGATTTTAGCAGAACAGGGCTTCAACAGAGAGTGAAAGCCTTCGATTAGGGATGTAATACCTCAGAATTTATCAATGAACCCAGGGATAGGGAGAATGAAATACACAATCACAACCCAAATCAAATAAGATAAAATTAAAAACAAAAACCAAAACGAGATTTAAAACCTATAAGAAGGGACCACCAAACACCGTAGAAGAAGAAACTGGGATTATAAAAAAGGGTAAACACCCAAAACTGAAGGAATAAATCATATAGTAGAAGGGGAGGTCTACTGGAAAGGTAGAGGAGAAAAGGATATCGACTGAAGATAAAGTGTGATATCAACTTCCAGTGGAAGAATGAAACCCTAGATTAGGGTAAGAAGAATGTGTGAGAGCTCAAGAGTGCCGGAGGAGTGAAAATCCATTCCAACCGACATTAAACCAGAAAAACCGAACAACCACAAGAGCAGGTGTGAAAGAAAAACAAAGGGGGAAATAGAAATCTCCTCATATGGAGAAGAAGTGAAAGATGATATGGAGAGGACCAGAAAATTATGAGATATTGTAGCATAGAGGATGAGAAGAGGAACCTGAGATGGTGAATAAGATGGTGGAAATAGAGAAGGAACCCTAGAGCCTAAGAGCGAAAGCTCCGTTTGAGAAGTCCACCATCCCAAGAAATGGTTTGGAATGCATTATGAAGTTGAATTTTGATTTTATGGTTTACGTAATCTTTGCTAGAGTTTACTATATATTTATATCAATGAAATTTATTCAATAAATTTGGATTTTATTTTTCCATGAATTCATGTTTTAATTAAGATTCGATGGTGATCAACGTGTTCCAATATTTTGAATGTTAAATTAATGAAAAAATTTTATTTTTGGGGGAATATAATATTGATTTAGTGAAAGTAATTATAAATTTGGCCTGATATATTTTGGATGAGCCTTAAGGTAAAATATTTATGGAATATATTAATTTGATCTTTTGGTGTTATTAGGTAACTTTTTATAACCATTTTTAATTAAATACAAGATGAATATCTTGTTACTATTATATGTATCATAGTTACTTAACACAATTTTTTTATTACCTATAATAAATATTAATAACTAAAATTTTGAACCAAGAATCCAAAAAGTTGTATATCATGGTTATCCGTAGCTTTCAATGTGGTATTCATTGATTATTGACATCATGTTCTCACATGATTCAACCTCATTTTATATTCCATAATCATTATATGAATACCATTACGAGATATCATTTCATAATTACCTTATTAAATAGTTGAAACTATCATATTGTATAATAGTTGTATTCTTCTATTTGTTTCCTTCCCTTCTTCTAGATGATTCCATTAAAATTTAATTTCAGGGCTCCATACATAAAAATAATATATTTGGATATTCATTTCTTTGTGTAAGATATGAATTGGAAATTGATCGAAGCACAACCAAAGGATGCCATTTTTCATATGAAATAAAAATATATCTACTATCTATATTTCATTTTATTATTAGAGAGTGAAATAATTCCTCAAATCTAAGAAAAGGACATCAAATCAAATATTTTGTCTCATTATTTTCATTTTTTATGATATCAATGACCCTTTTCACACCTCTGGTTTATAGATTTGTGGTTGTTAGCTTCCTCATGAATATGTTCTCTTCCACTATACATCAATAACTAGGTGTTATTTTTCTCTACTATGTCTATGTTTTCACTTATGACCTTTGGAATATAATTCGGAAACCTTGTATGTGTTATTCCAAATGACCTTTGTACTTACATTTTTTCATTATTAAGAGAATTTTTTATTGACTCTTTTTATATTATGGATTCTAAACAAAAACATTTCCAAAAATGAAACCCTTAATTTATTAGTGTATGATAAAACTATGAAGACACAATTTCTTTATGTTGAAAAAATATAAAACAATAAAATTATAAAAAAATAACAATTTATTTGATTTCATATGCAACATGAATCATAGATCTTAAAAAAACCCTCAAAATATAATTATTTATATTTAATCTCTTTGATAACTTATAGAACATGCAACCTCAAGTCTAAATGAACTGCAATATAGTATACCATTATAAACTAGCCATTAAATTGTTGTGTATAAATAGAAATAATATAAGGACATGGCCTTAAACATTACATATTCTTGAATTAAATGGATAATTCACAGTGAGAATCTTTTCAGGTTTAGAGTTTTAGATAATTAGGTCATAACATTTACATAACAACATTATTATTACATGTATTCAGTTCTACTCAGTATCCATTTTTTTATAAAATAAAAACTCTTAAAAAAAGAGTCATGTCTAGTTCCAGGTTTTAGACAACAATACTTTTCATTGATCTCAGACTTGACCCTATTCACCTTTAAGTCCTGTGAAAAACATTTCAAAACTATGGATGAGCATAAAAAGCTCAGTAAGGGTTATAAAATAAGAAAGAAATCATTAGTTCATCAATACATACAAAACATAGACTCTTTTACTTACATCATGAAAACGTAAGATTTATCACAAATCATAAAAGTACTTATAGCAATCATATCATACTTACATTGTAGCTATCACAGATATATAGGGAGTTACGTTTGAATACCCATCATAATATATCCCCTAAATCTCTTAGGAGAATCATTCATATTTACCTCCATCACATTACCCAATGCATTGGAGTGATATCTCGGGCTCACCCACCATAGGTTTATCACTGAAACACCTGTATATGTAAACAATGCCCATGAACCATAACATATTCATAACACATTAAATAAACATAAAGGAAGGATAAAATTTCCACATTTCAATAATAATATATCATTAAAATATATTAACATAAAAAATCCAGTATAAAAGACATTTTCAATACCAAAATACGTAAAAAGTATATGGTATTTATTTTCCTTTAAAAAAACACTACGGCTTGTTAAGAAAACGAAAGATCAAATAATACTCACAGTAGTGCAAAATGGTCATTGTCACCACATACATTAAAACAAATTATTTTTTTCATCTAGTAAAACACTTTGTCAAAAAAGATTCTATTTTAATGAAATGAAAAGTTATAGGTGTTTATACAGTGTATAAAATAAATTCATGTATTAAAACAAAATATACCTCAATGAAAGGAGATTGAGACGAAGTCCCTAACCTCATGTCTGACTTGACCCTTTCGTTCTTTAATCTCTTGAATAATAAACTAATGTTAATTTATACTTTCTTAAGAACCTTTTTCAAGTTTATTATTCCTTTTCTATCACTTATTACCTTATTATAGACATTATGTAATCATTTAAGTTAATAATGGTTGTTTTGTTGATATTTGGTACTTGAGTAAAAAATGAACACCTTATAATTACAAGTTGCCCATATGGTCAATAGTCCATTATCTTCAGAATGATATTAATGATTTAGATATCATATACATAATATATATCCAGTATATATATGCATTTACAACAGTACATAACATTTTAGAGATAATAAATGAAATGCACCAATCATGGAGATGGTAAGTCGTACGTACGCATGAATGCTACTTTCATTTCTATTTAGTAATTTAATGAAATTAAATAATAATGATACATAGTTATATTATAATTATAGTATAATATAATATATATAATATCATTAAATATATCCTTTATACGTCCCACATATGGCATTAACGAGTCATATCACTTTGAGGGGTCGGTAGTCCGCACTTTCTCAAATGAAATTATCGCATTTACCCATTATGGAAACCATAATGGTTGGATATAAATGTAAAATACCGAAGAGTAAAGAAAACATAAACATAATATATATCATATATAAATACAGTTCCATATTAATGGCTACCATGAGAGGTGGTAGGATATAATCGAAAAATCATCATTTCGTGAGGCGTTAGTTTTCCATCCACAGAAACAGTATGTTCTTCACCCATTAGATAGAGGTGCATGTAAGTGTAGTTAGAATACTTATCATAAAAAATATGAGTATATTTTGGATACTGGTGTTGTTATAAAAGAAAATAATAAAAATATTTTAGGGGTTGGAGAAGAAAAATAAAAGAAAAGAAGGTAAGAGGAACTATTACCTTTAATTTGGGTAACTCCCTTTGGCTTGAACCAAAAGCATTTCTTGAAGTAACTTATGCCTATAGTAAGGATTCTAGGAGGGGGAGTGGAATCTTGAGAGCTTATTTGGGCAGGTTTTGGATGAGCCAAGGGGCTTGAGAGCTGTGTGGAATGATTAATAAGTGAGGACTTTTTATAAGGGGGGAGGAGGGGTTCATTAGGAAAGTGTGAAAATATTATTTTATTATATAATGATATTCAGCTTCTAAAGGTCCTAAACTAATTAAAGTCAATGATAAGATAACTCATGGTCGAAATATAATCATCCAATAAGAATTTTACTTGCTTTGAATGTTATATTAATATTTATAATCTTATTTATTTAAATCATTTATTAATGAGGTAAATACTGCATCATTATTGTGTCATAGATAATTTAAATAATTTTATGTCTAAAAATTATAAAAAAATACCATGATCTAGGAAATAATTTTAGCTTTACATTGAATAATTAAATTTGAACGGATAATTTGTATAAACCCTTGTAAAAATTAATTTACTAAAAGATATTTGTTTTTGACATTTTTGCCTTTAGTTTAAGTTAATTAATCTAAAGTGTCATTATCACTCCCAAGTGGTTCAATGGGTTCCCAAAATCGACCCAAATATTCCCATGGTCGTAAATGACTCAAAAAATAAGGTTAGGGCAAGTGTTAAGTTAATTTTTTATTATTATAATATTATTTTTACCCTGAATTACCCTATTTACCTTTAACCACTATAAATAAAAGTCAAAAGTTACTATTCACCAAAAATTATTTTCATCTTATTGAACCAAATTTTATTTACTAATAACAACAATGTATGTTGTATTTTGGAAATTTAATCCACAGAAGCGGTAAAATTTCATTTAAATGAAAATGTCAGTTTTTAACTATTACTTGGTGGTTTCACTATTCATCAAAAACTGAAGTTTTTTAGAAAACTACAAAAAATTCATCTTAAGATATATTTAATATTTATAATTCAAAAATGATGTCTATTTTACCAAATTAAAAACATATAATTCGAATTAATTAATTTAAAATTAATTCCCGTTGTCAAAATAAATAGCATGTTTTTAAGAAACAATAACTATTACAAAATTGATACTTGTTTATGTCCAATTTCAAAGTGAAATTAATTACAATGACTAAAATTGTATTAAATGGAAGAAATATATTCTAATTACACTTTAAAACAAATTAAGAAGATAATATAATTATATAAATTTATTAGATTAAAATTCACTTTTCAATTAAAATATAGTATTTTTCACTATTCATTAATAAATGAACTTTATTAGAAAAATACCAAAAATTTACCCAAAGTAAATTTTGATGTCCCGAATCTAAATAAGAATTTTACTTTGTCAAATAGAACATATAAAAATGACCAAAACTATATTTAAAGAGGGTTCACCATCAAAAGGTGGTAAATTGACCTTTTACTGAATATTAGAGTATTTATGCTTAAAATGAGATTCATTTATATTTTAAGCCCTGAAATTTTATTGGACAGATGTAAAAACATTTAACAAACATATATAATCATATTTTAGTTAGTTCTATTAATTTCCACCAATACAACGGCTAGGTGTTAACTACCATTTAAAATAATAATATTATATTATTAGTGTGCAACATAAGATTTCAAAGAAACCCGTTGTTGAGTATAGGGTATGCCATCGAACATAGAAACCCCTTTAAAGTAAAATTAATATTTAATTTACAAAATATTAATAAAAAAATAGAATGTATTATTTCTTTATTTACCCGGGATGTTTCATCCTTCCCCCCTTTTGGAAATTGTGTCCTCACAATTTTATTCACTTATCAAATAAGTGGGGGTATTTATCCCTCATAGAATTTTCAGATTCCCGCATTGACTCTTCAACCCTATGGGTTTTCCACAAAAACATTACCTAGTGAATTACCTTATTCCACAACATTTTCTCTCAACTGTCAAGAATCTGGACTGGTTGTTCCTCATAAAAGAGATTCTCTTCCAACTAAACTACCTCTGGACTTAAAACCTGAGATGGATCTGGCATATACTTTCTCAACATTGAAAAATGAAAAATATTGTGTATCTCAGATAAAATTGGAGGTAAAGCCACTCTATAGGCAACTGATCCAACTTTACAAGGTTTTCATAAGGTCTAATGAAACTCAGACTCAACTTTTACTTCTTACCAAAACGCATCACACTTTTCCATGGAGAAACCTTGAGAAAGAAATGATCACCTACCTCAAAATAAAGACCCTTCCTTCGGTTATCCGCATAACTTTTCTGTATGCTCTGAGCTGTTCTCATGTTTTTATGAATCAACTGAACTTTTTCTGCCATCTCTTCTACCAATTCTAGTCCCATCAACTTCCTTTTAACTACTTCATCCCAAAATGCTGGAGTTTGACAACACTTTGAATATAATGCCTCAAATGGAGCCATCTATATACTGGAATGAAAACTGTTATTATAAGAAAATTCATCCAAAGAAAGACGTTGGTCCCAAGTTCCCTGGTATTCTAGTGAACAAGCACGTAGTATATCCTCCATGGTCTGAATTGTTCATTATGAATGCCCATTTGATTGAGGATGAAAAGCTATAATAAAATATAATTCAGTACCCATGAATTTTAGAGGCCTTTCCAAAAGTTATTAGTAAACCTAGGATCATGATCAAATACAATGCAGCGAGGAAATCCATGCAACCTGACTATCTCTTTAACATAAAACCGAGAAAGTTGATCTAGGGACAAAGTATCTCGAATAGGAAGGAAATGAGCAGATTTACTCAACCGATCAAAAGTAACCTAGATTTCATTATTACCTCGAGATGTCTTTGGTAATCCCACAACAAAGTGCATGGATATATTTTTGCATTTTCACTTTGGCACCGGTAAAGACTGAAGCATCTTATTCGGTAACTACCGCTCTACTTTAACCCACTGACAAGTCAAACACTTCATAGTAAAATCAATAATATCTCTTTTCATTCCATCCCACCATTATTACTCCAAAAAATATCTATACATTTTAGTACTTCCAGGATGAACTGAAAATGAGGAACTATGAGATTCACAGAACAACTCAATCTTCAACCATGAATCACAAGGCATGCTTAATATTTTTCCAAACCTCAAAACACAATCATTATCAATGTTAAAATTAGGCAACTTACCCTTCTGAACTAGCTCTACCTTTTTCTGTAACTCACTGTCTTTTTTCTGCGCTTTCTTTATTCTGTCTGATAGAGATGATTTCAGTGACACATGAAACAAAACAGAATAATTTCCTACACCGATAACTTCTATGCCAAAGTTCATCAAATAAAAAACCAAAGTATCTTGTTCTAAAAGTATCATGGTTAATGAAGCAGTACTTTTTCAACTCAAAGCATCTTATACTTTATTTGCTTTTCCTGGATGGTAAAGGATCATGAAATCATAATCCTTGATTAATTAAAACCATCTCCTCTATCTCATGTTCAATTCATTCTGAGTGAATATATACTTCAAACTTTTGTGGTCCGTATATATTTCACATTTTACTCTATAAAAATGATGCCTCCAAATTTCTAAAGAAAAAAATTGTAGCTAATTCAAAATCATGTGTAGGGTAGTTTAACTCATGAGGTTTCAAATGATGTGAAGTGTAAGCAATTACCTGGTCATTCAACTTAAGTAAACAACCAAGTACTTTCAATGAATCATCACTATAGATAAAAAACTCACCATTTTTGGAAGGCAGTGCCAAAACTAGAGCATTCACCAATCTTCTTTTCAATTCCTGAAAACAATCATAACATTAATTTGTCCAAAGGTATTTAACACCTTTTCGAGTTAACTTAGTCATTGGACTAGATAACCGTGAAAAATTCTCAAAAAACCTCCGGTAATAACCTGCCAAACTAAGAAAACTAAGAATCTTGGTTATATTTGTGGGTCTTGTCCATTTTTTAACAAATTTTGTTTTAGCAGGATCAACCGTTATGGAATTTTTTGGAACAATGTGACCAAGGAAGAAAATTTTCTGTAACCAAGACTCACACTTGCTGATTTTCCCAAACAGTTTCTTTTATTTTAAAGTTTTCAAGATAACCCTTACTTTCATGTTCCTATTTACTTTTGGAATAAACCAAAATATCATCAATGAACACAACCACAAACTTATCTAAGAACTCATGAAAAATTATATTCATAAGATCCATGAATACAGTAGGTGCATTGATTAAACCAAAAAGAAAAAGTAAAAATTCATAATGGCCATATCTAGTATGAAATGCGGTCTTCAAAATGTATGCTTCCTTTAATTTCAATTGATGGTACCCTGACCTCAAATCAATATTTGAAAAATACTGAGCTCCCTTGAGCTGATCAAACAAATCATCGATATGAGGCAAAGGATACTTGTTCTTAACAATGATGTTTTTTAATTCTCTATAATTAATTCAAAGTCTCATTGAACCATCTTTCTTTTTAACAAATAAGACAGGATCACCCCATGATGATGTGATAGGTTGAATGAAACCTTTATCTAATAACTCATGCAATTTCTCCTTAACTCTAAAAATTCAATTTCAGCCATTCAATAAGTGGGTTTTGAAATTGGCTTAGCCTCAGGAACCAAGTCAACAGTAAATTCAACTTCCCGATCAGGTATAATACCATGAAACTCATCAAAAAAACATCAAGGTACTCATTTACCACTAGAACATCATTAATCTCAACACATCCTTTATTTTCAACAATATGAGCAAGGTAACATTAATTTCCATCTTTTATTAGTTTCTCAACTTCCTGATATGTTATCAAAATGAAGGGTTGATTCTTGTACACAAACTTACAATCATTCTAAAAAGAAACCTCTTTATCTCTACAGTCAATCTTAGCATGATAAACAGAAAGACAATCCATACCCAAAATAACATCAAACACTACTAGTGAAAAAACAATAAGGTTTGTAGGTAGATTCTTCCCGCACACAAGGACATGAAGGTTCTTATAATTTCTTTTGGTCTAATCATTTCCCCCATTGTTTTTACCATAAGTTCAGGATTCATATATTGAAATAGAATTCCTTTTTTTTCTAGAAAACTTCTCAGAAATGAACAAATGTGTATACCCTGAATCAAATAACACATTGGAATAATCTGAACAGATAAATAGTGTACCTGATACTACTTCATTTTATGACCCAACATCTACTGAAGTAGTTTCAAAGGATTTCACCACCCATTTATACTTGTATTTTGGTTGCTTTCCCTCAGTTGAGTTCTTCATTGGACACTCATTTTCATAATGGCGAATTTCATTGCACTTAAAACATTTTACTGACTATAAATCGGATTTTGTCTTACCCTTAACTAAATCTTTTTCAATGAAATTTTGATCCTTATGTACCATTTTACCACATTAGTAGCACTTACCAGAATTCAAAAGACATTCCCTATCAATATTTTTACGACAATTATCACAAACTGTAAACTTAAGTGTCTTACCATCAGACTTTTTTTAAGAGTTCTTCCCTTTAGCCTACCACCTTGACCTCTTATTCTGTTGTTTGTTAAAGAACACCAGATCATCGAAAGACTTCATTTCCACCATCTCCGCACACTGAACAAGTTTTTCATAAATTTTTAACTCACAAGAAGCTAAAGCTGTTCGATACTTTTGATTTAATTATGACTAAAAATGGTTGATTTTTTATCAAGATCTCGTATGAAATTTGGAGCATACCATGCTAGTCGAGTGAATTTTTTTCTTCATAAGCAGCCACTGAGTCATCCTCCTACCTCAATTCCCAGATTTTTATTTCCATTCTAAGACGAACCACCTAAGGAAAATATTTCTCAAGAAACATACCTTTGAATTCATCACAATCAAGAGCATCAATCTCCTCATTTCCCTAATATTTTTCACCATCGACCACCACTGATCATCTTCACCTTCAAAACGGTAAACAACAAGACTAAACATTTGATGTTCTAAACAACCCATGCCATCACAAATATTTTCCAGTGCTTTAATCCACCCTTCTGCTAGCTCAAGGTCAGATAATCCTCTGAATGATGGGGGATGTTGACTCATGAAATGTTGCACTACTGACATGTTCCTATGTGGTTGATCTGTCTGATCTCATACTTGCATACCACCACCATTTATAGCTTGAGTCAACTGTGCCATCACTACAAAAAAATATTCAGTTATCATTATGACCATTTGAGGTTGATGATTTGGAAGGTTGTCTTCCCCTTGATGTCATCCTAAAATAGATGCCCTGTTTCTTTTGCGGAAAACCATTCTGAACATAGAAATATCTTAGCTGAAGTAACAAGGTAATATGTAAATGCTATATCATTTCAATAATAACTTAAACTAAAAAAATTAATTTATGTATATTAATTTAACTATATTCAAACTCATAAAGTTGTATAATATGACCTCTGATACCAAGTATAAGTAACCGACCTTAAACATTACATATTCTTGAATTAAATGGATAATTCACATTGAGGATCTTTTCAGGTTTAGAGTTTTAGAGAATTTGGTCATAAAATTTACATAACAACTAGAATATTACATGTAGTCAGTTCTACTTAGTATCCATTTTTTTATAAAATAAAAACTCTTTAAAAAAACAAGTCATCTCTAGTTCCATGTTTTAGATAGCAAGACTTTTCCTTGATCCCATCCTGTACCCTATTCATCTTTATGTCCTGTGAAAAACATTTCAAAAACATTGGATGAGCATAAAAATCTCAGTAAGGGTTATAAAATATAAAACAAATCATTAGTCCATCAATACATACATAACATAAACTCTTTTACATACTTTATAAAAACATAAAATTTATGAATAAAACATAGTAATCACAAATCATAAAAGTACTTATGGCATTCATATCATACTTAAATTGTAGGTATCACAGCTACATACGGAGTTACATTGGAATACCCATCACAATATATTCCCTGAATCTATTAGGAGAAACATTCACGTTTACCACCGTCACCTTACCCAATGCATTGGAGATCTATCTCGGGATCACCATCCCTAGGTTTATCATGGAACCACCTGTATACATAAAAAATTTCCAAGAACCATAACATATTCATAACACATAAAATAAACATAAAGGAAAGATAAAATTTCCACATTTCAATCACAATATATCATTAAAATATATTGACATTAAAAATTCATTATAAAAACCAATTTCACTACCAAAATATGTAAAAAGTATATGGTTTTTATTTTCTTTTAAAAAACACTACAGCTTGTTAAGGAAACCAAAGATCGAAGAATACTCACGGCTATGGAAAAAGGTTGTTGTCACCACTTAGGTTAAGAAAACATTATTTTTGTTGTTGTTTAGTAAAACAATTCTTAAAAAAATATTCTCTTTTAAGGAAATGAAAATTAAAAGGTGATTATACAACATATATAATAAAGTTGTGTATTAAAACAAAATATGCCTCAATGAAGGGAGATTGAGATAAAGTTCATTACCTCGTGTCTGACTTGACCCGTTTGTTCTTTAATATCCTTAATAATAAAACAAAGTTAATTTCTACTTGCTTAAGAACCTTTTTCAAGTTTATTATTCCTTTTATATCACTTATTACCATGTTATAGACATTATGTAATAATTTAAGTTAATAATGATTGTTTTGTCGATACTTGGTAATTGAGTAAAAAATGAACAACTTATAATTAAAAGTTATCAATGTGGTCAATAGTCCATTATATAAAGAATGATATTAATGGTTTAGATATCATATAAATCATATATATCCAGTATATATATATGTATTTATAATATCACATAACATTTTGTAGATAAGAAATGAAATGCACCGTTCATGGAGACGGTAAGCCGTACGTACGCATGAACTCTACTTTCATTTATATTTCATACTTTAATGGAATTAAAACATAATGATACATAGGTATATTATAATTCCAGTATAATATCATATATAACATCATTAACTCTATCCTTTATATGTCCCACATAGGGCATTAACGAGTCATATCACTTTGAGGGGGTGGTAGTCCGCACTTCCTCAAATGAAATTATCGCGTTTACCCATTATGGAAACCATAAAGGTAGGCTATAAATGTAAAATACATAAGAGTAAAGAAAAAATAAAAATAATATATATCATATATAAAAACAGTTCCATCTTAATGTCCACAATAATAGGTGGTAGGAGATAATCGAACAATCATCGTTTCGTGAGGCGTTAGTTTGCCATCCACAGAAACAATATGTTCTTCAGCCATTAGATGGAGGTGTGTGTAAGTGTAGTTAGAATCCTTATCATAAAAACATAATAGTATATTTAGGATATTGGTGTTGTTATAAAATAAAAGAATAAAAATATTTTAGGGGTTGGAGAAGTAAAATAAAAGAAAAGAAGTTAAGAGGAACCGTTACCTTTAATTTGGGTAACTCCCTTTGGTTTGAACCAAAAGGAATTCTTGAAGTGACTTATGCATAAGACAAGGCTTCTAAAAGGAGGATAGGGATCTTGAGATCTTATTTGGGTAGGGGTTGGTCAAGCCAAGGGGCTTGAGAGGTGTGTGGAATGAGTAAGAAGTGAGAGCTTTTTATATGGGGGAGGAGGGGTTCTTTAGGAATGTGTGAAAATATTATTTTATTATATAATGATATTTGATTTTTAAAAGTCCAAAACTAATTAAAGTCAAATATAAGATGACTCATGGTCGAAATAAAATCATCCAATTTTATTGTATAGGTTTTGGATTTTATTTCAATATTTATAATCATATTTATTTAAATCATTTATTTATGAGGTAAATACTACATCATTATTGTGTCATAAATAATTTAATTTATTTGATGTATAAAAATTATAAAAGAAATACCATGATGTAGGAAATCATTTTATCTTTCCAATTAATTTTTATAGTAGAATAGATAATTTAAATAACCCCTTTTGAAAATTAATTTATTAAAAGATATTTGTTTTTTTTTTCAATTTTTGCCTTTAATTTTAGTTAATTAATCTAAAGTGTCATTATCAATCGCAAGTGGCTCAATGGGGTCCTAAAATCGACCCAAAGATGACCATGGTCATAAATGACTCAACCAATAAGGTTAGGAGAGGTTTTAGGGTAATTTTTTATTATTATAATATTATTTTTACCTTGAATGACGCTATTTACCTTTGACCACAGTAAATACAAATCAAAAGTTACTATTCACCAAAAATTATTTTCCTCTTATTGAACCAAATTTTTCATACTAATAACAACCATGTATTTATGATTTTCTAAATTTAATTGAAAAAAGCGGTAAAATTTCATTTAAATGAAAATGTTAGTTTTTAACTACTACTTAGTTGTTTCACTATTCATCAAAAACTGAAGTTTTTCAAAAAACTACCAAAAATTAAACCTAAGCTATATTTGATATTTTGGATTAAAAAATGATGTATATTTTACCAAATTCAAAACATATAATTTGAATCAATTAATTTAAAATTAATTCCCATTGTCAAAACAAATATCGTGTTTTTAAGAAACAATAACTATCAAAAGATTGATACTTGTTTATGACCAATTTCAAAGTGAAATTAATTATAATGACCAAAATTGGATTAAATGGTAAAAATATATTCTAATTACACTTTAAAAAAATTAAAATGATAATATAATCATATAAATAAATTTTATTAAAAGGCAATTTTGAATTAAAATACAGTATTTTTCAGTATTCATTTAAAAAAAGACTTCATCAGAAAAATACCAAAAATTTACCCAAAGTAAATTTTGATGTCCCGAATCTAGAGAAGAATTTTATTTTCTCAAATAAAACATATAAAAATTACTAAAACTATATTTAAAGAGGGTTAACCATCAAAAGGTGGTTGATCGACCTTTTACTGAATATTATAGTATTTATGCTTAAAATTAGATTCATTCATATTTTAAGCCTCTAACATTTATTGGATAAATGTAAAAACATTTAACAAACATTTATAATCATATTTTAGTTAGTTCTATTCATTCCCTCCAATACAACGACTAGGAGTTAACTACCATTTAAAATAATAATATTATATTATTAGTGTGCAATGTAAGATTTCAAAGAAACCCATTGTGGCGTATCAGGTATGCCATCGAACATAGCAACCCCTTTAAAGTAAAATTAATATTTAATTTATAAAATAATAATAAAAAAATAGAATGTATTATTTCTTTATTTACCCAGGATGTTACAAGTAAATATATTATAAAAATTATATGATTTACACATATAAAAACAAAATAATTGGTTATATATTGATTATAAATAAAATAAAATCATTTAAGAAAAATACATGTTTTATATAACAACATTTGTTTTCTAAAAGATGGCTTAGTCATGATTTAAAATAAAAATTTATAATTATGTTTTACCATATTTTGAAAATTTATTTTAAAAAATAAACTTAAATATTAAATTTATTATATGAAAATAATTTTATGGTTAGGTTTTTAGTTGTTTCTCAAATGTTTTTTTTGAATAGTGAAAAATACTTAATTTTAATTGAAGACAACCATTTCATTTAAATGATTTAAATTATTAAATTATATTTTGGATTGATTTTAAATAAAAATAAGTTAAATTTTATATCAATTAATCGAATTTTTTTCAATGGAATAATTTTAATTTTGAATTTTGATATAAAAATGTTGTAAACTTTTGACCATTTTCTCTTCAAAACCCCCCTTTCAGGTCACAACTAAGAGATTAAATTTAAATTAAAATTTTGCCCTTATATAAATGAAATTTGGAAAAATGGATTCCATATTTGAAATTATAATATTATATATTATCTAATATTGAAAATTTAATATTTTACCCTAATTAATAGTGGAAATAATAAAAATTAATTACCATGGCTAAGATAAAAATGGATTTATCGGAGGGTTAAAAAAAAATATAAGGATTAAAATGACCTAAAACTTGTATAAAATATATTTTATGGTTATATTTTGACATTATAAAGTCTAATTGTAAATAATAATATATTTTGACCCCTTTTTAGTGTAAAAATGTGGATACACTATTTTTATATTCAAAAATTACAAGTGTCCCACTCACCTCACATATAAAAGGCCACCCTGTTATCTCTCTTCTTTAAACATTCCAAACCATTTGGTTTAGAAAATAACTACCCAAATAACTATATAAATTTCATATTCTAATTCCATAAGCCTTATTTTGGGTATAAATCCAACTTAAGAATTCTTTTGGTGTAAACATAAGAAGGTTAGCCGAAGAAGGGGTAACATTCTTCAACGAGGGTTTTTATTTAATTTATACCTCCACCTCCTTTATAATTATAAAACCATGGTGATATAATAAAATAATTGTATTATATAAAATGATATGTTTTTATGTTAATTTTATGACCTGAAACCATCCCCAATTCCATCAAATGGGTTTCAAAAACACTATTCGTGTGTACAACAGACTACCACCTTAGAAACTAATGGCATTTGTTTTTACATTACCACCTCATATAATTTACTATGATGATGAATATTAATTATATATATGATATTTATAAAATAATTATAATTATTTTTTCATTATATTATATATATATATAGAAATTTAATTTCCATTCCTTATAAGATATGATTATTTTGCTTGTGTGTACGACTATCTACCGCCTCGTGAGGTGATGTGATTTGTCTTTCACGAATGATTTACATAGAAGGTGATAAGGATAAATTTAAATATTATATGTGTTATAAATGAAATAATTATGATATTTGTGACATATATATCACTATTAAAAGTTAATTTAGCATTTCTTTTTCACTCACTTAATGATGATAACATTGTTCATGTATGTGTGGACTACAGCCTTCACGAAGCGATCTGACTCTCTTTTCATCACCAAACTAATGGGATGAAATATATTAACTATATTTAAAGAAATAATATGGTATTTAACATATCATTATTATTATTTAGAGTTTAACTATTACTTACCTTTTTTCATAATGATCGTTTAAAAAAGGAAATGTTACCCATCTGTGTGTACGAACTACCATCTCCATGATCATAAAGTAATTCATTTAAAAAATAAATATTTAATGTTTTGTATTATAATAATAATTTATATATAAATATGATAGTAATTTTAGGAATATTATTCATTATATGTAGGAATAATATAATATGGACAAGAATCATAATTTTCATTGAAAAGTACGAGTGAGAAAAGATGGAAATTAACACCCAAAATAATAAAAATAGTGAAATATTATTAATGAATGGGTTGTAAGATGTCATAAAATGACCATATATGTTATTAAAAAATATTAATATAGTTTTTATAAGTTAATATCATGATTAAAACAACTGTATAAGAGTTTAAAGCATGTATAACCAAAAGGAAGCGCAAGATAAGAGACACTATCACCATTTACCTACATTGAGGCATATCATAATGTTATAAACCTAATTTATTTTATATTGTGTATATACTTCCAATTGTATATGTAATATCACGATTCCTAAATAATTCATGTTATTCTATGATTGAATTTTATTTATTTCATTAAAATATATTTTTAATAAAAATTTACCAAGTGGTAAAGTATTTCATATCTCAATTTATTTTTATTAGGTTATTTCAATTTCTTGCTCCCTTTGATATTCTTAGATTATGTGTGTAATGAAATTTTATTATCATATTTTGTATTTAAACTTGTTTTTTATGGAAATAAATTTTATTCACATATTCAACATATTTGTGGTTTCTAACATTAATGTAATGATCTTTGTAAGGGTTTATTTAATAATATAATTTTTATTAGGATTGTTTATTCTTGGATTCCCATTATAGGAAATTATTTGATCATTTTATAATAAACCCATTTAATTTTATTATCCTCTAGTTATTCATAAAATTTTCAGGCAATAGTACAATTTTCACCCCATGTGGTAAATAAAATTAGTGGGAGGATATTTTTAATAAAACATGACTTCTTTCTCTCTTCTGTTGGAAATACATTTTCCTCTAAAACCATGTTTTCTAAAAAAATCATTTTTTGAGATGTTTCAGTTTTAGACAATTATTATTATAATGAAAATAATATTTTCTGCAAGAATGTTTTAAATATATTTTTATGGTATTTTTATTTATTAACTACAAAAAATACTTTATTCTTACTCCAATGGGGATATGTTGTATTAATAAAGTTCATTATTCTTCCTTCGGATGGTTTATAGTAATTTTAACTATGGAATGTATTGAAATTAAATTTATTGATTCATTTTTATTTTCCTTAAATTGTCCTTGAAATATTCACTTTCTTGTGGTCATTTTACATTACATTTCCAAAAAAGAACTATAATATTTATCATGGATACGATTATTTCATAAACTATACACCATTTTTCACATAGTGTTTAATTTAGAAGTTATTTGATTGAATAGAGAAATTTTGATAATCTGCATTCTATATTGAATTTCGATATTTAATGGTAATGAATTTTATTAATGTATTAAATCTATGATTAAATATAGGAGGAATTCGTTTTACATGCAGTGATGGTTGGGGCTTAAATTCTATATATCCCCTCAATTCATTGGTGGTCTCATGAGATAAACTAGTTGGTAAAACTAGGTGAGTTTGTAACCATTAGTGTTAAATCAGTTGGCCAAACCAGATGTGTTTGTACCCATTAGTTTTAAATTCTCTTGTGAAAGGTATTTCTGATAGAGGTATCATGTTCCTGAGTCATGAAATCAAATAATTAATCATTTCCTTTATTGATAATTCAATTATTATTATTATCCATGATTTTTACTGTATCATATTATATTCGGATGCATTTTATTATCAGTTATTTATTAAATAGAATGTTATTTCAGTAATTTACATTCCCATATTGATAATGACTTATATTATCATGATATTCATGTCATTTAAATGGAATGCGTGTTAAGTTATTTACCTTTACATGTTTACTATGATTTTTTAATCATGATATATTCCATTGTAATTAATCCTTATTGAGAAATTGAGGTCAATATTATTTTGTTTCCTTTCTAAGGAATCTATAATGTTTACTATGATTGATATGAAAGGATATTTTATAGGGAATAGTGTTATAGTAAAAAATATATTGTAATTTGTGTTTTAAAATGTAATTAGAGGCTCAAGTATGTATATTGTTTTCCAAAAATACTAAAAAATTTGGTCTTTTGAATGAAATTCATTATATATTATGCTATCGTAATTAATTAAGACAACCAGATCTTGGTTACTGGAGTCAGAGACATTACATTAATTCTATACTTCCTATGGATTATTTCATGCTGAAATATCTTAGGAAATGTAAATAGTATCTACAAGGGTCTTAATAAAGAATCATTTCAAGTATGTGTCCAGTATGATTTAATTATCGAATTAATAGTACAATTATATTCCTATTTTTTAGTAGATAATATTGAGTATCCATAATATATCATAACATTTTACCATGTATTTATAGACTACCATTTGATTCTTGATGTTGTTCTGTAGTAATATTACTTGAATTGGCCAATTAACAAGAAGGTTTACAACACTCTTATAGTCACATATCTCTAGGTTGGTCAGATAAATCCCAGTTTAGGGTTATAATACTCATGTACTATCTATAAAATGTAATGTAGTCGAGGCATCACCTTTTTTGAGTGATCTTGTCCAAGTGAATATTCATGGTCTTATGGTATATATATATATATATTTTTACAGGATATCATTTTTAATCATGCGATGAGACAGATTCTATGATGAAATATTTAAATTTTAACTAATTAAATCCCTCTAGAAGAATTTTGTAGGAAATGATAAAACCTTAAACACCTTTTCATCACCTTCTCATTTAGTGTATTTTATTTCCATCAAATCTATAGATATAAGAGAGATATAATGAAAAAACATGAGTAAGTGATGTTGTGATCTTACGATCATTAAACAGTAGAAAATGATACCCTTTTTATAAAATACTATGACTTAGTTTTCTAGGTGAAATATTTTATAATGTACTAGTGACTGAAAACTAAACTTTAATAAATAAAGGGGTAGTTATTATATATTTCCTCAAGGAGAAAATAGCATAGAATCTATAAGTTATTAGGGAATCTTTCAAATGTGAAAAAGGTATTGATAAAATATCATAGAAAATACATATTGATATATAGTATTAATCTTTGAAATTAGTTTATCATCAACAATATGCTATATAATTTATGAAATAATATTATTTTCTTCAAATTTCAACTATACATACATTGTTATAGTTTTTAGAACACATTTTTAATTATAAATAACATGTTTTAATGTATGGATGTTAAATCCATTATGATTCATAAAAAATTACCTTCGTTTTTAATTTTATAAATATACATCACATTATATAAATATAAGTGCAATAATTTATGTGAGATATCAAGAGCGTGAACATTAAAAAACTATCTAGTGTGATACATAATACAATACCTCATTATTCATAGTATATACATATTTTTATAAACTTCAAGACATATAATATTGATAATACCAATTTTAATTAAATAATTTTAGACTTTATATGGAAATAATTCTACAAATCATGATTGTAAATGATAAATTGAATGATGGAAATGGTTTTATTGATCAATTAAATTATAGGATGCATGTAGATGAATATATATAAGTGAGTCATATTGTTATTTATATTCCAGCAATATGAACTAAGGTTGATCCCTTCAAATAAAAATTAAGATGGATTTGATTCCACTGGGACATGTGAACTTAGATCTATATCATTATTCTTGATTATTGGCCATTGTTTCATTACTATAGACCAATCATTCCACATTTTTATATAGAATGGTAGAAAACGCATGTCATTTTAAAATATAAATCCAATTTAATGGAATAAAGGGTATTTTAATGGAGGGATAAAGAACCTATAAATTATATCAATGTGTTTTCAATAGGTTATTTAAATTGATAAATGAAATGGATGATGAGTTTCTCCGTTTTGTTTCTAAATTTGTAAATCATCTAGGCATAACATTGACCTATTTTTAGTGTTATAGTTAAGTATATAAAATATTTTTTATTGGTTTTTTCAATAATCATTGCTTAATACATAAAAATTATTAAACATATAAAATTGATATATGACTTTTTCTTAGGTTTTCCTTTATGAATTTTCCTTTTTTAATGTTTTTTTATTTTTTACAGAGAAAACAATTTAGATTAAAGGGATCTTTTTGATTTGGGTCATATTGATTTGAATAAATTGAGTTATTGAAGATCTTGATAAAACATATTTATCTAGTTTTGGTGCATAAATATTAATGTTATAAAGATTTAATGATATTGAATTAGTGTTGTTTATAGTCATATATTTATGATTATATTGATCACATAATATTTAATGACTTTAAACATTGTTATAAGTAATATTTAATTTATTTTAATTGAACATGATTTACAATTTAATAAGTTTGGTATGTATATGAAAAGTGAATAATGTTAACCTAATAAAACTAAAGAATAATTCCACTGTGAAAGACCTAGGATGAAGAAAATTTGGTGTAATTTTTTTTGAATTATTTTGATAAGGTTAAAACTATATGAAGTAATGAAATACTCTTATACTTTCAACACCATGAACACATGAACATTTTATAATGAAAATCAAGCATTGTAATATTTAAATTGGATATAATTATATGATAATTTTTAAGATAGAACAACAACGGACATGTTTAAATCACATGTTCACTATATTACTAATAGATTAGTAAATTGAATATTGACACCATCCATTATTTAATTATAGGATACAAAAAAATTTTTTAAATAAAGAATAAGATCAAGGAATATTCACCATAAGATAAATATCTACAATTTTATAGAAATAGATGGGCTATACTATGGGTGCATGTTTCATCACCATGCCAACGAGAATCATTTTAGTTCATACTTATTAATTACCAATATCCATATAGGGATTATGTTAATCCAAATATTTGACACATACCTTTAATATATTGGGAAAATATAATTTTTCAAATGGGATTTAGAGTATTCTTACATTACACCATCATATATTATGTAATTTAGTAAAAAAAATTAATAATACACTTTTAAAGGATTATAGAAAAGGGTAACTCTACTGATAAAAAGGTTATTTGGAGCCTAATGTGGATTCGTAAGAATGTAGTACCAAGAGGGTTTACGAAAAGGTTGTAGACATGGATGAAAACAGGAGGCTAATATAATGATATGAGATATAGGCATCACTATAACACCCCTGGTCTTAAGAAAAACTTTCATTACATAAAATTTATGTCTATCATAATAAAATGTGTTTCCTATTTTTTCAAAATAATTAAACATGTATATAAAATAATTCATCCATAATATCAATCAGTCAAATAAAAAAATTATTCGTTCATTATTTTAGCTAATAATAAAATCAAATTAAACCATGTTATGAATACCATGAATTATTACAAAACCTAAAAAGATATAAATTAAAATTCGACAAAAAAATGAAAATAATTATATTTTTACAATAATGTAATACCTAGGTCCAAATTAATCCTTTAGATTTACCATTATTATTACTAATCTTGTATTGAGAAAAAAAATAATTGTTTTTTATGCTTTCCCTTTGGGAACACCCACATCTTCGTTTGCTCAGGATGGATGGGCCTCACTGTAGCCCCTCATTCTAGCATTCAAAAGGCATAATGGATTCCGCCTTGGAATTCATCACCTAGTCCGAGTCTCCCTTATAGATTAACATTTTATTCTAGAACCACATTCCTAGTGCCGTATGATTGTGGATGGTGGTTAATTTTTCTACTTTTGTATGGAAATTCCAATGAATCTAGTTAGGTTAGTGACCTTTGATCATGGAAGTTGTCACATTAGGCATCACTAAGTATTTCTGGGAACTAGAACATTAGATCACATGCAATCTTCTTCAAAATAGGGATTCTCGAGGGAGAGGAACCCGATGCATCCCATATCGATGATGGTGAATCCTATACAGAGGCATGTACTTCGATGTTTTCCTCAGCAGTCCCATGTTTAACATGGGTTATTATGTGAGTTTCACATATTGTGGAGATAGTTACACCGAAGGCATTTCTTTTGAGGTTTTCCTCAAGAATATCATGGTTAACATGGGGTATGCTGTGAGTTTAATGTCTTATGGAGATAGATAAATGGTTGATTATGACAACTAGTAGAGGTTGATTAGAGAGGAAAATCCCTATGATGAAACACCTATAAGGTTTATTGAATGGATTAATGAATTAGAATACCCAATGAGAGTGGACCAGATTTGGTGTTTCTTATAAAGGGAAGATATCACATCATAATGGGGTAAACCCCTAGGAGGTAATCATTGAGGATTAATATTATATTGGTGGGAATTCAACTAATGATGAACCTAGGTGATTTTTCCCATAAATAGAATATGTCACATCATTA
The DNA here is from genome assembly GCA_963277665.1 of Viscum album. Lineage (NCBI taxonomy): Eukaryota > Viridiplantae > Streptophyta > Magnoliopsida > Santalales > Viscaceae > Viscum > Viscum album. Next base: position 1,662,087,284 of record OY728153.1, read on the forward strand.
AGGTTTATCTGGATACCCCTCTGTATGGATGAATGAGGTGCACCCCAATGAGGAGGGGACCAAGGTTTAGCATTGGTTGTGATTGAACCATGTGGAGGATTCTTATGTACACTATGTATAAGAGAGGGATCAAAACCCACTTAGTTTGAAGGGTTGGTTGGGGTCTTATGCATGTTTAGTGGCCGATCATTAGAGGAAAACTCTTGGTTGGGGATATGGATTTTGTGGTGATTATGCATGGTTAGCTTTCTGAGTGCTTCTAGGAGTAGTGATGATGTGGATTACATGATCTCACTAAGATATGTTGGATCTATAAATAATCAAGACATAAATTGAAGAAATGTTAATAGAATGGATGGAGTGTGGAGGTTGATGGGCTTAAACCTCAAAAAGGCTTCCTAAGTATTCCAGTGGATGAGAAACAATGTCCACATAGTTCAGGATGGGGTGGTGAGACACAAAAGGAGGTAGCCCATTTGGATGGAGAACATGTATAGGGAACCAACAGAAGTGTAACCTTGGGTTAGGAAATGATCCTCCCAAGATATAGTGACACGAGGGGAAGACCATGATCAGAATGGATGATGGGCATTAAACTTGTTGAGGATTCATACGTACCCTGTTTTGGAGAAATGGATCAAAGTCCACATAGTTACAAACTACAAAAGGTATTACACATGGATAACTACCCTTTGACATGTAGGGGGTTACACATGGTTTGCAGCTGAAATGGATGGATCAAAATGCCTTAGGGAGGTGAATCTGGAGGATGTGTCCCAAAGGGGAAGATGTCACATCATGAGGGTACATCCCTATGATAGAGCACAATAGTTTACTAGCTGGATGGATTGGAAGGATTTCAGAGGTGGATCTTGGGTGGTGTGTCACAAGAAGAATATATGTCACACCATGAGGGCTGATTTGAACACCGCTGGTGGTGGATTATTGAGGGTTCACCCTAGGGAGGGGGAAATAAGGTTTACCTTTGGATGGATTAGAATTCCTGTGGAGGCAGATCCTAGTTAATTTTTTCCATGAAGGTAATATGGTACACAATGAAGGATGATTTGAACACCATTGGATGTAGATGAGTGAGGGTTCACCCTTAGGAGGGGGCACCTTGGTTTACCATTGGTTGGATCATAACACATGTGGAGGGGGATCCTGGGTGGTGTATCCCATCAGGGTAATATGGTACATTATGGAGGCTAATCCGAGCACTACTGTAGGAGGATTAGTGATGGTTCACCCTGAGGATGTGGCACCATGGTTTACCATTGGTTGGATTAAAAATCCTATAGAGGTGAATCCTAGGTGGTGTGTCCCATGAAGGAATGATGGAACACCATGTAGGCTAATATAAAAACTACTGGAGGTAGATCAATGAGGGTGTTATCCTAGGATGGGGGGAGGGGGGAACCAAGGTTTTCCATTGTTTGGTATTGACCCTCATGGATGAATCCTACATTAACTGCCTGAGATGAAGGGATCAAATCCCACGTAGCTAGAGAGTCTTATGCAGTTTAATGACATACAGTGAGAAAGAGAGTGAACCAACATCAAACATATTGAATGTATGTATTTTTGGGATTGAACCTCAAGGAGGATTCCTCCATAACCAATTTAAATGGGGATCAAAGTCCACATAGTTCTGGAATAGGGGAATTAGGGCATAAACTTGAATAGGTGTCCCAAGCATGTAGTTTAGGGCTTAATCATTAAAGCTTCTCGGGTGCTGCTAAGAAGAGGAAATGGAGGATAGAGAATATACATGGAAGATCCCTGGGTATAGCTAAGTAGTGGAAATAGTGGATGGTTCTTACACGAATAAGCTTTCTAAGTTCCACTAAAGATAAGAAATGGTGGATGGGGCTTACACGTGGAAGATAACTAGGTGCCTCTATGGAGCAACAATGGGGGATGGGACTTATGAATGAAATCTACACATAATATCTTCATAATGTATGGCCATGGGGGCATCTCCACATGATGATTGGTTGAGAGAAAACCGTTTGTGTCATGCACCTTAATAGGAGTCCCATAATGGTTGATTTTTATTCATCTCATAATGAGGAATCTTATGCTTGATGCATAAGGAATCATATTCTTGAACAATAGGTTATGATACAGTATAAATCCATGTAGTGGGGACTATTTTAATATAATTCTTGGTGTATAGGGTGTCCTATTCATGAGTGATATGGTATGATACAGTTTAAATACTTATAGTGAGGGCTACTAGGTAGAATATGCCCAACAATGATTAGTATGGGGCATACACAAGAGAGTCCATTTATGGTTCAACCTGGCATTTAAGCCAAGTGATAGGGTTTGAGGAGTTTCTTGAGGAATTATTTGACTGAATGTACTTATGGAATCATAGATTAGAAGATCAACTCATGACATGGTAAAGGGGCCAAAAGGAGTAAGTCGAATCAAGGCATTTCATAGTGTGTGGAGGAGTATTTCAAATCATGGTATTCTAGGAGTGAAAGTTGGGGCTTCATAATGAATCAAGAGAAAAATTCCATAACCCATCACAAATATTTTGTGGGGAAACTCTCCATTTATCATGGGGGTCAATGAAGATAGTGAAGGGACTAGGATGGAGGCTCCAAACAGAAGCCTAACATTGATCTCGAGCAAGGGTGTGGGGCTGCAGTCCTCACAGTATGAACCTATAGGCACGAGCTTGTACATTATTGCATGTAACATGGAAAACACATAGGAAGGGATATGCGGCACTAGTGTTCACAAGATTGGGTTTGTGTGCAATACCATGGTTCCGGGAAAGAGGAGATATTGAACTCACATGACATAGGATGAAAAAAGGATGGGTGAGGATTAAACCACTGTGGCCCAACATGAAGACGGACCCATGGGTGACCTATCGTGGAAGATATCTATATGGAGGGTTCAATTCTTCCACTTTGGTATGGAAGATCATTCTTACGTGTAGTAGAGAGGAATCCGACCTCCAGAAAATCACTAAAAATGGGGGTTCACTTCTATATATAGGAAAAAATATTTAGTGGGAGTGTGTAAGATTCCAGGCACGAAAGAGTTCGTCTGCGTAGAAATGTACGGAGCTGGGGTGGGTTCTCGTGTAAGGGGCCACTTGACATCACATTGTGTTTGTAAGAATCTTGTGCGTGGATTCCAATCTTTCATGCACATCTTGAAACTTGTGTGAACATTCCTTATTAGTGTTCCATGGAAATCATGGAAAATTCCAGGCATATGCCACATTGAGTGCATAAGACTATTGTGAACACTTTTTGGAATCATGTGCGCACTTCCATACTTTTTCACAAAATTGATTTGGATTAATACTTTTAGCAACCTTTCTTCAAAAGACCATAAATTCTAATATATTTCTCCATTCAGGCTTTATGACTAGTCAAATCGAAGCCTTTATAATGGGATATTATCTTGGATCATGTATCAAAGAATTCTTTTCATTCATTGGACATGTTTTTTAGTGAAAAAATTCATGAATGTGAAAGAGTGCGATAAAATTAAAAAAATATAAGAGTTATATTTTTTATTTGTAATGTTAGAATGGGGTGAAATTATAGGATGTAACGGGGAAAATATAATCATTATATGTCTATTATAAAAGTAAATATATCCATTGGGTATACTAAAAGTAAACATGATAAAAAATTTGAATTAGAGGTATAATATTAATATATATAAATTTAATTTAGAGATCATAATATATAAATTTTCATTATAAATAATCTATTTTAAATTAAATATGTGATTATGTAATAAGGATTAAATTAAATTAATTCATTTAGGGAAATACCATTTAATATAAAACTATTTTTGGGAATTACATTTTTTGGTTAAATATATTACTTTCATATAATTATTTCAATTAAATGTATTCATAAAATTCATATAATTATTAATAAAATTAAATAATAACATCAATTAAATAATTAACTATAAGTAATAATACTATAATTATCCATTAATTAATTTTTTTTCTATTTTTAAATTTTATTTTTATTACATAATAAATGATATTATTTGGATTTATAATTTCTTATATACTATAACATCCCAACCTGAGATCCCATAAAATGGTTCCCAATATTGGTTAGTCACATAGTATTAAGCATACATCCCTATATGTTATAATCTTCTAACTAGCAATGAGGGTCTAAAGGTGGAATATTGGGGATACTTTACACAATAGATCATAAATAAATAAAATAGAAGCATAGATAAATAAAGGTATTGGAATATAATAATAACTGATAATAATAAATAATTGGGTAAACTTTTATGCATGAATATGATACCATGTACAAGAGAAAAATATACAACATGGGAACATGGATAAACTAAAAAAGAAATTTAATAAATATATGATTCAACAACTATCTCAAATAACATTCATGAGAACTAGATCAATCCCTTTCTTCCATACACTATCCAAGTCCAAACAAATAACTACATGCAAGCACAATCCATGATCCTAAACCTGCATCAATTAGGTTTGATCGAGTACCAAACGGTAGCCTAAACAATGTATGAGATATATTGAGTAGGCCCTACCATCTGTGTCTAATGAATATCCAGTCCTTAAAAAACTATGAAATTATATCAATAAGACATTAAATAAATAAGTAATAACATTTTGAATGTGAGTTCCACAAGGGACAACTGACTGGAAATACCTGCTTTTTCAAAAGATAAAAAATATACAATGACATGTCCCCATATATATATATATATAAGTACATATATATATATATATATATATATATATGGACTAGATATGTAGTGACATATGTAGCCATATGTATAGATATTAAAGCAAGACATGAATCAAGGTGTAACATTAGCATCCATGCATAGTCATAGGAGTCTCATAGAATGACAAGGGATACCAAGCCCAAATATCACAAATCACGATGGATGTCATGCCTGAGAATCATAAGTCATGAGGGACACCATGCCTGAGTTTCACAATGAGGGATTCCATTCTCAAGTATCAAAATTTATAAGGGTATGCCATGCACAGGATAAAAAGGGATGTTATGCCTATAATAAAATGGGATGCAACGACTATAATAATAAGGGTCTCCATTCCCATAAATAATAGTGTACTCCATTCACATAATAATAAGGGAATCCATGCCCATAAATAATAAGGGATGTTATTTCCATAATAATAAGTGACATCATTCCCATAAATAATAATGGATGTCCTAGGCATAATAAAGATAATGATAATGATAATTATTATAATAAAGGATTCCAAGCCTATTTATAGTTCAATAAAAAACATATTAACATTTCATTCATAACTTCCAATGAATGGGGGTAAGTGAGATGGTATTACCATTCACTCTTTCTTTAATCCAAATAACACATTCTGGTTCAAACATTAATAATGGAATGGTACAGGTATATGATAATTCCATATTACAATTTAATTATAAATAATCATTGGGTTATTTACATAACATTCCTCAAAATACTTCTTGTAATATAATTTTACTATCCCTTCCATTAGCCAAGACACCACACTTCAAAGGCAGGTATTTTAGAAAATTGAGGCCTGATCGTACAATTGATTTAAAATTTTTTAATCATATCATTTTGTGAAGGATGGTCAAGCCTTCTAGAAAGGGTATTCAAAATGTGGATAGAGAATTATAATCATGAACATAAGATGGAACACCCTAAGGGGTGGTTTATTTGTATTAAAAACATTGGTTTTATGGATATTGGTTGATCTCAGCATATATAGTAGTTCGGGATTAGGAATTTGACCCCCATAGGTGTAAATGGGTTTCATAACATGTCTAAATAATGACTAGGTAATTAATTTAAGGAATTTCATAATTTAGGAGCAATGTGAGGAAAGGTCCAGTATGTGACATAGAACCAAAACATTATAAATGATTCAACTTTGAGTGAAGAGTATATATTCCACCTACCTCACGCTAAGGATGGTCCACTCATCCAATACTGAACTATGATTCTAGATAGAAAAAGAGAAATATGAAGAATCACAAAACTCACAAAAATTAAGGAGAACTAGATTACATGATGATAATAGAAAATATGGAAGGATAAATGAAGAAAGGAAGAAGGAAGAGTTTTAGACATACCACTACACATACAAATTTCCTTTTGAATATTGATTCAAATATCAAATGAGGGAGATCCACCAAAGGAAGAGGAAGTGGAAGGGGTTCATGCATAGTGTCTTGGGAAAATAATGGTGTGAAAATGGTGAAAACCCTTTAAATTCGAAAAGGGAAAATCAATAAATTTTACCATTTTAATGAGGATCATGGTTAATCAACCCAGTTTTTATAAAAGTATGAAGACCCAGAAGCTCACAATAACCAATATCAATACCCCACATGATTTAGTTTCACAGTTAGGGATTTTGGTGTTCCAACCATACGCGGATATTTATTTAGTTTAACTGACCATGTAGGCCAGGTGAGCAGTACGAAAAACCATGAACATCCTATGTAGACTCCTCTATAATTTATTATATAAATCAATCATAGCTATGTCCCCCACCTTTAATGATTTTAAAAATGTTGTGATATTCCCTAAAGGGGTGTAATTTTTGTTCTAGAGGGATGCACAGTTTATAAAAATTCATGTGTCTAATCATGTTTCTCTTATAAAGTGATTTTTTTGAGATAAAATCTCCCAAAACTAATCTAAACTCCTGATACAAATCTCAAAACATAAACCACATTTAAAATAATTTTTAGTGTCCCAATATAGATTTACATTCCACGGAATAGTTTAGGATTTAATCCATCAACCAAATTGAAAATTTTTATTTTCCTTTTTGTGTTAAATAGTTCCAAAAACATGGGACCTTATAGTCTCCCCTCCTTGGTAATTCTCATTCCTAGGAATTCTTGTGGGAAAAAATAAAAAAACAACCAACTTAATCTATGCCCAAAGTTTCATCCAAACTGTCATAATGAATTTCCAAACACTCAACACATGTCCAAGAATAAATTAAAATACATGGTAAATAAGATGCTAAAACATGATCCATCACTCAAAAATAATATTGAAACATTAATATGGAAGTAATTTGAGCCATTAATCCCTATGAAAATATCCTTATATCTTCTCATTCCATCAAACACCCAATGGAATTCCCCACCATAGGTTCTATAATTTATCATGGACAACTGTAAGTCATGGTGACCCTACCATAAGAATGGCCTATTTTAGCACACCCATGACATCCTAGAAAAACTACTAGTATATTGATCACAAGATACATGATGATGGTTCCTTCTTCCTTGATTTTATCAACATGGTAAGACTTCAGTCGAACAATATTATACCGGACGTGCCATCTTTTCCTTGAAAAACCCAAACAAACCTTAAATTCGCACCCTTATCATCCCAATATCATGATTCTTGTGGTTCCTCCCCAACCACATCAATCTATTTGGTGAAAAATGAAGAATAACCGACTCTATCCTTCTATTTTTGAAAATGCTCAACTACTATGCTCAGTGTGTCATAAAAAAGAGATTTCTAAATCCTTGTCCCAAGGCACACTAAGATCATTCCGACCACACTCACTAAATCACATACCTAACATCAGATTACATCTCATTCCCATGATATGCCTCTCTTAAAATAATCACCATGTTATAACCCTATAAATGAGGATACCTAATATGCCCCTGGATTTCCACATTCCATTTCAATTCTAACACCCGCACTTGGACTTCACCAAAGTCCCCATTCAAACCTCCACCAATAAAATTAACAAGAAATAAATACATTGATTGATTTATTTAATGTAATTATAGTTCCAAAATGACCATCAAATGAATGATCTCAAGGTCCCATGACCCTAATATCATGAGGTACTCCCACTGATGAATTAATTTCTTCTCTTCACCCAAGAAGCACACATATATTTGCTTTAATGAATAGAAAAATAATAACCACATCCCATTATCAATCTTCACTAGATGTAACAACTAAAATGTTTTGGAATCTTCTCATATCGAACGATAAAAAAATAATCCTCCATCACCCATTCCTACATCCCAAGTATAATTTCTATAATGATTTTCCAGTTCCTCAGACATTACTGGGGTCACCATCCTCAAACGACGAAATTTTTAATAAGAAAATTTTAAATTAATTTCATACAACTATTAGATCATAAAATTATAAAGGATAGATGTGTAGCTAAACATATAACTTATTCTATCTCAATGTACTTAGAACTATGTCAAGATATTGGTAATAATAACCACTAATATGGATTACACCATAATTCCATTAACAAGCATGTAAATCTCTCTCGATTCAATATCAAATAAACTAGGGGATATTTTCTTTCACCACAACCTAAAACCATGTCTCCTGACAATGCGTTTCAAGGTTCAAACATTGTTTAACTATTTAATGTCACTCTAATTATTCTAAAATTATTCATCATAAATAGTAACTCCCTTAAGTTAACCAAATATTTGGGTCACCCATCCCATAGGAATCACTTCCTTGAAACCATCAGTCATATTCCCACACCCAACCATTCCTAAAAGATCAATTTTTAAACAATTACCACATGAAACTAGTGAAAACTAATTATCATTCACAATGGGTGTACTATCTCATACCACCTAGTTGATGACCTAACTCACTCTTCTATGGGTCATCCATCAACAAATCTTTCTAACCATGATACTCAAGATATCATTTTTAAAATCATAAATACCTCTCATACAACTCCTCTTAATAATCAAGAAGATTTATGTGCCATAATTTATCAAATGTTTGCTTTCCTCAAGTAGAATTTTTTGAAAACTAATGTGTAAACAGTGAACAATATGGTCAAATAGGATAAGCTCCTGAATATTCAGTCCAATTGAATCAAATTTTGATATATAATCAATAAAGGTTATCCTTAAAAACTCAGGCATCACCGTACCTATAGCACAAAACCTAATCACCTTATATTCATTGGTCTCGAGACAAGAAGAAAAACAATGACCACTCCCTAAGGAAAAATTAAATATCGGCCAACATGTCTTGAAATATCCCCTTGTTAAAAGTAATAAAACTGGCTTACTAGGGTTTGAATCGATGGAAAAGGAATTAATATAACAAACTTGCCCTTTAATACATATTTAAACATGATTTATTACATAAAATTAACTTAAGACAAATATGATGATTGAGAGGTATAGTGCCTTGGGAAATTAGAAACAATACATGAAATCTTAATACATAAAAATAAAATATCTTTATTGAAAACTTCTTTTACATGATCATAAAATTCATTCCTACTTATCATTTCATGGGATAACTTGAGGACTTCTATAAGAAAAGGTTGAGATATAAATACTATTAAGGGATTAAACAAGGCATAACATGAAGAATACAGTACATGTTAGGAAATAGGCATATCAATGGAGCACAATAGAAACATGAACATAAAGGAATGATATAGCATGATTATAATAACAAAGAAATGTGTCAACAACATAAAACATGATATTAGCATGAGCCATGGAAAATCGCACATGGATTAGCATGAGTAAACCCTTGTTACATATTAATTAGTATTATTAAACACTAATTTCACACGAATTATCTTGAGCAAACTCTCATTTCACATGGCATATCCTGATACTAAACATTAACCAATGCATTGGAGTGCTATCAGGGCACACCCTTTATAAAAATATAATTTCATGCATAAATTTTCCACATGGATCATATATCATGGGATCATTCAACATCATACTTTATTCAATGATAAATGAATGTTGAATACATATATTCAATTCATTAATCAATAATTATTGATGCATAAAATTTAATACACTTGATAGATAAATGGGCATTTTATTCACTACATGGTGATTTTAGCATGGAAATTTGCTGTGCAATTTCGACAGCCTAATGCCATGACATAAAAATTCATAAAAATGTTTGATAAGAGAGAAAAGGGTATCTAATAATATTTACATGAAATAGAAATTAAGGGTGGTTATATAGATAAATTTCCAAAAACATGTAATTTGGAAATAGAATGCATAACAAAAATAAAGAAACTTGATGAAAGAGGATAAATTGAATAACTCTTATGCAATTTCAGCATGGTAACATGTGTATATGGGAGGGATTAATGAGAGATAATAAATTCTATCATCATTAAAACATTAGTAGGGTAGTATGGGGGATGTAAGAAATCATACCCCATCTTTTTTAGTTGAAAATAAAATGGTATAACAATATAAAGAAACCTGGAAAAAATTAGAAATGAAAGAATCCCATATGAAAATTTGGCATGGTAACAACATAGGTAATGACCAAAATGAGGGAGGATAAATAACCCCACATTAAAATAAAATCAAATGGAAGGTATCATAATTATTATAAATTATTGAAAATATAACCATTATTAATTATAATAATTTCTTTTAAATAATATTCTTGAATTTGAATAGAGGAGAGGAAACTGAGGATCCCTTACTTGAGTGTGTGACTTCAAGAGGTTGAGGAGGGGATTATTGAGAGATTGGGGTGCCTTGGGAGAATTATAGAGAGATGAGGGTATATTGGTGATGTTATCCAAGGATTTTGAGTGAAAATAAGTGGAAGAATTGGAGGGTTTATATAGGAAATGAGAGGAGAATTCTTTAATATTTCACAAACATTGGTTTTGGAATCTATATAATTAAAATTCAAAACCAAAAACCTTTCCAAGGTTTTTGACCAATATTTTTTCCAAATGGGAGTGGAAAAAATCATTTTATATGGCCAAAGGCTGAAATTATTAAAATATTAGGCTTGCTTATGTCGAGGTGAGTCACACTCTCAAGGAAGTGATTTTAAAATGTTAAAAAAAATTATATATCTTGGAAGGTACACTAAATAATTATAAAATTAATCAAAAAATAAAATAAAATAATTTTAAATTTATGATATATGTTTGCAGAATATCCCATTTATTGTATTTTTTACATCACTATTGGGTCATTTTGAGGTCATAAACCACATTATATATTTATACGGTATTTAATTTTTACCAAAACATTTGGTCATCTCGGAAAATTATGAAAAATTCACCATTTGATAATTTGGATGTCATGATTACAAAAATAATATTCATTTTATCTATATAATATTATAAATATGTCAATTTTCACTTTTGAAATATAAAAAATTATTTATTTAAAATTGATGGTTTTTGAAAAATATAGTTTCCAAACCATAATAAAAGTTACATTTGACTTCATAAAAATTATATAATCATTTATATTTAATAATAATTTTATAATAATTATTATTTTTTAAAATAATATTTATTCCAAAAAATCATTAATTCATCAAAACAAATTCTTTATTTAAAAATACAATTTTATTTTTATCAAATGAAAATTTAATTCTTATCAAACTAAATACATTATCATTTATAAAGTAAAAACAATAAGGAATAAATATACTAATAACATATAATTAAAATGATTGTTCATATAACACTATTATAATAACAATATTAATAAAACCGCAATTTAATATAATAATTGATATATTTCTAAAAATTAACATTTTACATGAAAATATATTCATCTAATTCAAAATATTTTTATGAAAAACTATTCTCATAAAAGAATTAACTGAATAATAATTTTATTTACAAAAATGGTATTACATAATAAGTAACTAATGCCTTATTACGTAACCCCTTATAACACCCACATAAGACCTAAGGGTAAGGTGTGAAATGGTGATAGACACTTGGGGTGGCTCAGATAACATCACCTAACTAATAATCCCTATTAACAAGAACATATATCATAGGCGATTCCATTCATGCTTAGAGTTTTAAATATCATCTGGGGATTTGTCAAGAGTGAAGACCAGTAACACTACCTTCTTTCTGAAATCCGACAAGTGAGCTTCGTACTGGCCGAGTCTACTAGATGAGGCCATCATCTCCTTTGTCTGTGTCGAAAGTATTATTTTTAAAAACCATAAATTTATATCAGTCATGTGATCACTGTTCAATGGCTATATTATCAATGGTAATGATACTTAATGGTCATTTAAACAAAATAATAAAAAGAGTTCATGTGTTTTCTATATCCATAAGAGATTTATTAGATAAAAGAAAGGGAATTTTATTCATGAATGTTCGGGTCGTTACAATATTCCCCCTTAATAAATTTCACCCGATAAAAATCCTTTTTTCGCACTAAAATATATGTGGGAAGATCTACCTCATTACTTCCTCAGGTTCCCACATTGCTTCTTCAATCTTGTGGTTTCTCCACAACACATTGACAAGGGGCATTGTCTTATTTCGTAGAACTTTTTCCCTATGATATAAGATATTCACACGATTCTCTTAATATGAGAGGTAATTCTCCAATGGTACCACCTATAGATTGAGCACATGTGATGGGTCAGGTATGTACTTCCTTAGGAGGGATACATGGAATACATCATGTACTGGATACAATTTTGGTGTGAGTGCTATTCTATAGGGCACTGCTCCAATGTGATCAAGGATCTCAAAAGGGCCGATGTACATTGGACTAAGATTTATCTTCTTCAAAAATCTCATAACTCTCTTCCACAATGATATGAGGAGGAATACCCTGTCTCCAACATCAAACTAGAGGTCTCGTCAATGATTATCAGCATAGCTCTTTTGTAAACTCTGAGCATCTTTAACGTGCTGCTGGATGGTCATCACCTTCTCCACCGTTTCTTCGACCATTTATAGACCTTGGAGTTTTCACTCCCCAACTTCATCCAAACATGGTAGTGTTCTTCACCTCTTACCATAAAGGTCTTCATAAGGAGACATTTCTATTCTTGAGTGGAAACTATTATTGTAAGAGAACTCAACCATAGGAAGATGTTGATCCCATCCTCCATTTAATTCCATTGAGAATTATCTCAACATTTCCTCAAGTGTTTGGATAGTCCACTTAGATTGGCCATCAATTTGTGGATGATAAGACAAACTAAAGTTCATCCCAGTATTCTGAGCATATTAGAGACTCTTTTAGAACATAGAGGTGAATCTTGGATCTCGACCTGATATAATCGATAGTGGTACTCCATGCAGCATTACCACTTTTATGATTTACATATGTTCCATTTGATCCAATTAAAAATCCTCTCGAATTGGAATGAAGTGTTCATTATTTGTGAGATGATCCATAATAACCCATATATCATTGTTTCATTTGGATGTCTTCATAAGTCTAGTGAAAAAGTCCATGCTGATGTTCCCCATTTTCATCATGGTATGGGTAATGGCTGTATCATCCTATTAGACTTCTACCACTCATCTTTCACTTACTGACATACCAGGAACATTGATATATACTCAATGATCTCCTTCTTTATGGTATCCCACCAATAATGCTCTCAGATATCTCGATACATCATTGAGTTTCCTGGATGAATGGAGAAATTTGAACTATATGCATCATCAAAAAGTTCATTATTTAACTGCTGATTTGATGGAACACATAGTATTGACACCAATCTCACAATTCCTTATTCAATAACATTGAACTCCAAGGATTTACATTTTCAGATTCCTTCATTTTATTCTAAATTCCCACATCATCCTTTTGAGAATCCTTTAGACTTTTGGAAATAAATGGTTGAGAAATCATTTGTGAAAGGATTGATGGTGTTCCCTTATTTATGTTTCCCATGTCCATCATCATAAAATCTAAGAAGATTGTATCTTTTTCAATTATCATCAATGAATGAATCAGTGGGTCCTTTTGACTTCGAGCATCCTCCACCTTGTTCAGTTTCCTAGGGTGGTAATTGATTTAGCCTTCATAGTCTCTGATAAAATCTAACCATCTTTGTTAGTGTATGTTCAACTCTTTCTGTGCGAATATATACTTGAGTCTTTTGTGATCCATATATATTTCACGAAATTATACTTGAGGTAATTTCACTAAATTTTTAAATTGAATAATACAATATCCAACTCTAGATCATGTGTGGGATATTTTTTCTTATGATCATTCAATTTCATTGAATAATAGGAAATGAATTTTTCATTTTTCATTAACACACAACCCACACCCTTCTATTAAGCATCACTAAATACTAGGAAAAGTTCTCCACTTGTGCGTAGTGTGAGAACATGCATAGTGATAAGCCTATTTTTCAAATCCTTGATTCTCTCTTCGCATTTATCACTTCATGAAAACTTGACTCCCTTGTGAGTTAGTTTGGTAAGAGAGTTTGAAAATTGCGATAAATTTCTCACAAATCTGCGATAATATCTAGATGACCCAAGGAAGCTACAGATATCCGTCACAGATGTTGTCCTCATCCATCCCCCAATTACATTTTTCTTGGAGGGATCCACAAATATCCCATTAGATGGGTTGATATGACCCAAGAATGAGACTTCCTTTAATAAAAACTCTAACAATCAGTACATTTCGTAGATCTTATCCTTTATTAATGTCTCTAGTACAATTCATAGATTCTCCTCATGATCCTCCTTGGTTTTGGAGTATATTATAATATCATCTAGAAAGAGAACCACATATTTGTCGAGGTAATCTCCAAAGAATCTATTCATTAATTCCATGAAGATTTATGGAGTATTAGTGAGTCCAAAAGGCATTACTATGATTTAATAGTGCACATAACTTGTATGCAAAACAGTCTTGGGGATATCCCCCTTATTCACCCATACTTGGTAATATTGTGACTACAAATCCACCATGGAGAAGTATTGTACTCCACATCGATGATTGAACAATTCATCAATTCATGTCATAGGATACTTGTTCTTTATCATCATTTTGTTAAGATCACTATAATCAATTGAAAGGCACATTAACCATCCTTCTTCTTGATAAAGAGACTGGTCTACCCCAAGGTGAAGCACTTGGGCGTATAAACCCTTTATCCAAATTCTCTTATAGTTGTTTCATTAGCTCCTCAAGTTCCAAAATAACCATTCTATATGGGGTCTTGGATATTGGAAAATCCACAAATATAAGATCAAATGAGAGTTCAACATATCTTCTATAAGGAAGACCAGGAAATTCATTAGGAAACAGGTCAGTGAATTCCCCCACAATAGGCATGTCATTGAAGATGGTTCCTTCCTTAGAATCAATCATTTGAGTAAGATACATTTGATCATAGGGATGTAATATCCACAAATGAGATGATAGTGATAAAGAAGATTCATCCTCTTCCTTGAATGTATACCGAATTAGAGGTCAGTTCTCTATATGGAGAGTGATTTCCCTATAACGGAAAATTATATTGGCTCTATATATAAAAATACAATAAATGCCAATAATTGAATCATATTCCACCATATGGAGTATGATGAGGTTCACTAGGAATTTCAATCATAAAATTGTGACAGGGGAGGAGTTATATTCATGGGATGCAATAGTTGCCCCATTTTTCATTCTCAATGACATCTCTACTTCCAGGATTTATAGTGGTATTTTGATTTTATCTAAAAATCATTTAGGATATAATAGAATTTGAAGAAATAGAATCAAAAAGTACGTTCTCTATTCTTGAATGAATATCTAGCGTACCTATCACCACTTTGTTGTTGTGATTCTCTTCAGTAGTAGTGATGGAAAAATCTCATCCTTGCTGCCTTGGAGGTTATTTGATGGATCTGAAAACCCTTGTCTTGGAGAACTGGTTTTAAAAGTTCCCTGGTTCTTTGTAGTTGCAGTAATGAATAGTATGTTGATGGTTAAATGAAGTGTTCCTCACCTCTGTCATAGCAGCGTGTTTGTCTTGTCATCATTTAATGACCAAGTGCCCTTATGTTTCAGAACTAAATCATTTCCCCATATCCTTCAGAAAATTTCTATAGTGCTTCTTTCTGAACCTTCATTAGGTGGGGTGCTGGAATTTCAGAACCCCATTGTATTTATCTATCAAACTGTCAAAATTAAAGTCTAATTTACGCTTATTATCCCCATGATACCCCTGTTATTATCTGATCTCCATTTCAACATTGAGGGAACAGCGGAAAATTTCTTCATAGCTATCAAAGTCATGGATCACTAAGGCCTTCCATTGGCTATGTTTTAGACCACCAAAGAATATTTCAACCCTGTATTTAGGGGTAATAAAAAGCTAGAGGAATATTGTGAAAGCCTTGTGATGTTTTCTTTATATTCTCTGATGGATTCATCATCTTTTTTCTTGAGGGAATGGAAGTCACTTTCTATCTTATGTTAGAGGATGTGAGAAAAGTATTTATCAAAAAAACATTTTTTGAAAATCATTCCATTCCAATGAATCGATTTATTCCTCAGGTATCATATTTTTTATCAATGTACACCATTGATCAGATTTACCCTTTATACAATAATAATCTAGAAGCTTGTTATTGACATTGAATGTTGGAGAAGATCTTCTCAGTTGAGTTGATGCATTGTTTAAAGTTTGACGGATCATATGATTTATTGAAAGTAGGAGGCCTTTGTATCATGAATATCTCAATTGCAACTTGTTCTTTCTTGGGAGGGGCAAGGGGTTAGATGTTTCTCTTTACCCATGTTTCAATTCAAAACATGAGTTAAATGAGAGAGTATTATGAAAAAGTTTGTGATTCCCAGTCCCTTCGGATTGGGAATCTAATTAGAATGGTCGTCACATTGATCTTCACATCTGTTGTTTGCCCGAGTCCTCATATTACAAGCCATTAGATAGAATAAAAAGAAAATTAAGGGTAAGTATTTTGACATATTAAACACATAAGTGGAATCCAATGAAAAAAGGGATTACTTATAATTTACATTGATTTACGTAACTTATAAATTTATAATATTCAATATAGGTTATCCATGATCTATTTCCTAATGTATATTCATAATGGAATTTTTATTCCCTTAATATTGATTTATACCAAGATTGTCAATTTACCAAATAATATCCCCTAGGAGTGTCGAACCAAGAGTACAGGAAGCCCCATTTTTGTGCACCAGTTCTCATTCGTGTCTAGCTCAAAGCGGTGTTTTTAGGTTTTACCTCTAGATATATTTGTGCCAGAGCAGCCTCCACTTGTTCGTATCCAGACAGGGATGTATTTTCTTGATAAAAAAATTAATCTATAATCACTAAAATTTAGGTATGTTTTTATTATACTTAGTATTATCCTTAAGGCTTTCACTAGGGTTTTCTAATCCTAATCCCAAAAATAACTAAACAAATCCTCTAGTACTAACTATAAAAACCATGCTCTCTACTACATATTTAAACATGATTTATTACACAAACTTGCACTTAAGACAACGACGCGAATTGAGAGGTCAAGTGTCTTGGTAAATTAGGAACATTAGATAAAAAAATAAGACATAGAATACAACATCTTTATTGAAAACTTCTTTTACATGACCACAAAATTATTTCCTACTTAGCATTTCATGGGACAACCTGAGGACATACATAAGAAATGGGTGAGCTATAAATCCTAGAAAGGGATTAAAAAAGTATAAAATTAAGAATAAATTATATGTTAAGAAACATGTATATTAATGTAGAACAAGAGAAACATGAACATAAAATCATGGTATAGAATGATTATCATAACATGGAAATGTTGAAACAACATAAAACCTGATATTAACATGAGCCAAGGCTCATTGCACATGGATTAGCATGATTAAACCCTCATTGCTCTTGAAATAGCAGGATTAAACCCTAATTTCACGATAATTAGAATTATTAAACCCCCATTTCAAATGGTGTATCATGATACTAAACATTACCCAATGTATTGGTGTAATGGCCCAGACCTCTCCGGTCTATTACTTTGTGGAATTTTGGTGTTGGAGGTGTTTTGGGAGGTCAAGGGGACTTATCCCCAACACTTTGCCAATTTTCCAGTTCGGTGAACAGTGTTTCCAGTTTTATGAACAGTAACAGATCGGTCTCACCGATCGGTCTGACAGATCGGTCTCACAGATCAGTTTCACAGATCAGTGTGACAGATCGGTTTCACAGATCGGTCTAACAGATCGGTTTCACAGATCATTCTGACAGATTGGTTTCACAGATCAGTGTGACAGATCGGTTTCACAGATCGGTCTGACAGATCGGTTTCACAGATCGGTGTGACAGATCAGTTTTACAGATTAGTGTGACAGATCGGTTTCACAGATCGGTGTGACAGATTAGTTTCACAGATCGGTGTGACAGATCAGTTTCACAGATCGGTGCGACAAATCGGTTTCACAGATCGGTCTGATAGATCGGTTTCACAGATCGGTCTGACAGATCAGTTTCACAGATCGGTGTGACAGATCGGTTTCACAGATCGGTCTGACAGATCGGTTTCATAGATCGGTGTGACAGATCGGTTTCACAGATCGGTCTGATAGATCAGTTTCACAGATCGGTGTAACAGATCGGTTTCACAGATCGGTCTGACAGATTGGTTTCACAGATCGGTTTCATATATAGTAACAGTGGGTGAACAGTGTTTTCAGACTCCTACAGTTTTGCCCTTTTGACGTTTCCTTTGATGTAAAATACATTTAAAGCCTTATTTTAAGGGCTCTTAAGGCTGTTTAAAAAGCCATAAATCCTATATTAATTATTCCTAAGGCTTGGAATGTTTTACTTGGTCAAACCGTGTGGGTTAATGCGATCCATTTTTAATGGAGAATTAACCGGATCTTAAATCGTCGCCCCATTTAACCTTCAAAAAGGGATGAGATATCATTCTCCCTTGTTCTTTCCATTTGTTCTCAATTAAGAGGCACTAGAACCTTTCAATCCTTTCCGTAGGAGTTTCACAATCAATATTTACTCCTAGGATTGGTTCTGCTCTGTTTTGGATGCAACTGAGCCGTGTCGATCAATCTTCGATATACGGTATGTTGTATCGTCGTTCTTTTGGGGTTCATCTTCTCCTATCCTCTTTTCCATAATTATACCATGTAATTTCCAGGATTCTAATGGGTTTTCTTGGGTTTGGTTGGTACTGTCGTACCACAGCATCCTCCGGTGGATGCAGTTGTCGCGAGGGGAGGATCGTGACCTGTTGTGTGGATAAAGAACGTGAGGAACTGTTTGAGGTAGGGGATTCATGGCTTCTCTAATTGTATATGTGCAATCATAGAATTAGCATGATTTATCCCTTTGGATCACAATGAAATTGACCTAATTAAATACTTGAACCGGATTAAGAGAATTGGTTGCTCGCATGTTGTTTCTTTATACCGTGATAACGGTTGCCTCATGTTTTGCTAGATAGAGTGTTATCTATGTTTTCTTTGATTTGTTGTTCGTTCATGATAGAAATTGATAATGAACGTAAATCCAGAATTAATTGTTAATTAATTGGGCAAAGATAAAGAGGCATGTAAATTAATCTGGTTATTTCCATTGTTGTAGTTGTTCTAATTTGAGTATAATCAAATTAGGGAAGTAAGCATGGTTATTTAATTGTGATAGCTTTCGGATTAGGTATCTGTGATTGGAACCTACGAATAATAAATATACCAATTCAATATGGATTAAAGAATAGATTATGTGGGAATTTCTAAAGGGGTTCTGAGTTACCCTCTTGTTTGCTAAAGGGTCAAGGGCCCATGGTTGTGATTGTTGTTTTTCTGCTGCTTGTGCTGTGATGTGAGCCTGGATGGTTGTTGTGATATGTGGAGGCATGGAGGCCTTTTGGTTGTGGCAGCGGATGACACATAGTGTGGCAAGATGCATCAGTTTATGCATATGGGTGTCGTGGAGGACACCAGGGGTGATGGAATGGGATGGATGTGGTTGCTGGTTGCTTGCGGTTTTCTTGAATGTTAATCTGCTTTGCTTTTCCCCACTGCTCAAGGCAGCTGGTCTTGCTACCATTCTTCTGAAGGAGGCGAAGACGCGTGGGGTATGCCACGTGCTTTCCGTGTTTAGCCTCTCGAGGGAGAATGGGTATATGCTCTTTCTATAGGCGGCAAAGACTCGACGGGTAGTATATCTATTCACCGTGTTGAGCCTCCTTTGTGTTTAGAAGCATAGGATGTTTTTCTAGAATGCCTGGGAATGTGGAAAAGTAATTCTTTAATGAATGTTTGATTAAATGGCGAAAGTCCACGGGGATGGAGATGCTGGAATTTAAAGGTGATGTGAATCCTAAAAAGGAGCAGTTTTTGAATGTCATGCTAATTCAGTTTAATGTTGAATTGTTCATTCTTAATTAATGTTTAAAGAATTAATTAACGTACAGTGGAACTGATAAAATGAGAATGGAGTAATCTAATAAATCTCTTCAAATGTATGTGTGCTTATAGGATACCTAGTCTTAGAAGTAGCAGCCTGGAGTCTGAGAGACGTTAGCTGCAGTTGTATCTAAGACTAGGTAATGCCCATAGTGTGGATGTGAGTTACTTATATATTTTGTACTTTTTGTGTTTCTATATGCTACTCCACCCTGTCGGTAAGGGCAACTGACACCCCGGGGATTCTGAGCCCTGGGGGGGGGGGGGGGGTGTTTTCCCCAACATTCTGATGGGAGGTCGAATGGATGACTACCCCCATTGGCCCCACTCTCTTCTCTTGGTAGATACTTGTGCCATAAGGCACAACGGTTAGTTACCCCATATATGTGTTTAGAGGGCTGTAATGGCTTGTGGTTATTCACACACATATATTCTGGATATAGTATCCTATGGACTACTATAGGTGTAATGTGTATAGGCTATGATGGCTTGAGGATCCTTACTCGGAGTATGTGCTGTAATGGCTTGAGGTATTATACCCGACGTATGATACACGTTAGAGCTGTGGTGGCTCCCGGAAATTACCTGGTTACTTTTGGTTGTGAGGACGGTGTGGTGCTTCGCCCAGGTGTCTGCGGGCAAGCCTTTTTGGTGCACGAGGTGCAGATTGTGGAGCTTAGCCCAGGTGTCTGTGGGCAAGCCTTTGGAAAGAGATGCACAGGACGTATGTCATTGGGGAAAAGCGGCAAACCAGTGGGGAAGTAGTAGCGGGGTACCCTTGATATTCTTTAATATATGCTATATTCTTGTGTGCGTTACTTGGTGAGAGTATCCATGGTGAGGTTGGGAACATAGTATACCTGTTTAGGTAACGAGTTAGTTACACTTGTTGTTCACTGGGCTTTAGCATGCTTTCTTTACTTTTGCACGAGAGTCTTGGGGAGGATCCTACTGAGTATACTGTTATACTCACCCTATGTATATATAAACTATTTTTCAGGTCACTTGGAGCAGGTTGGAGGTCACGCTGGTTACTTCTAGCTTGTGGTTGGAGGAGGAGTTGTTCGGGCTTGTGGGCGCTGTCATTTTACTTTCTTTTGGGTACTTTTAGTTTCCCCTTTTAGTTGTAGTACTTTTTCATGACATTTCATATATGTACTTGGTTTCCTTTTATATCTCAGTTCTAAGTTGGAGTTGATTGGAGTCTATTCTATCTCTCTCTTCTGCATGTGTTCTCTTAGAGGGTAATGCCTCCCATTTGTATGTTATTATACCCTCGGTGCTAGTCGCCAACCTGGGGCCTACTGGAGGTGTGACTCGGGGGTCATTATCTCCCTTTTCACATTGCCGGCCCAGGAGGGGTACACTTTGTGGGGAGGGGGTCGTGACAGAGTGGTATCAGAGGTCTGGATGAGGGATAGGATGGAGTTTGGAGTTAGGCACAGGTGAGGATGCATGGGATGGTAGGGAAACGGTGTCATTCATGTTTAGCAAGTGGGGTAAACACTGGAGACCGGCAGATACATAGGCGTTTAGGGCCCCCTATGATCTGTTGCGTGGACCTTTAAGTTTACGATGGCTACTAAACAAAGTGATACTCGTTTCAGGGTAGAGACCTAGGAAAGGATCATGCATCATTATTATTTGCGCCTGTGTTTGAATGGGTAGACCTTGGGATAGGTAACCTGAAATTAATAAAACAAAAACAATTAATTAATTAATGTTTCGTCTTCCATATTCCATGCTTAGGAGCTCTAACAGTTGTTATTTTACAGGTATGGCTCCAGGTCGACGTCCTCGTCAGGTTTGCACAGAAGATGCCCAGCAGGCTGTTCCAGCAGATCACCGCTGAGTAGAGGTTGACGAAGATGACACTTGGAGGAAGACACTTTGATAGTTTTAGCGCCAGAGTCTACAGAAGTACGAGGGCTCCCTTTCAGATGCAGTCACAGAAGACTGGTTGGAGGAGGCCGAGATAGGCTTCAGTTCGATTCGTACTCGGAAGGAACACTGGGTTTCCTTGGTTGTGATGATGCTGTGTGGAGCAGCGAGGAAGTGGTGGTTCTTGATCCTTGGGGATCGTGAGGAGTCAGCGATCTCATGGGAGGAGTTTTGAGATAGTTTTAGAGTCGAGTTTCTTTCGTCGACTGCGAAGGTGTCCAGTTGCTAGGAGCTTCTCACCCTTCGACAGGGGAGCTCCAGTGTTTGAGAGTTTGGAATCCGTTTCACGAACCTTCTACGATATGCTTCAGACCTGTTACCAGATGATGAGGCTAGGGCGAGGCATTTCGAGGAGGCTTTGCATCCAGAGATCCAGCGCCAGGTCACCCCATTTATGTTGAAGACATATCTTGAGGTGCTGGCGAGGGCAGAGGTTGTTGAGAGGACTTTGGCTAGGACCGGATCGTCATGATAGGGGAATCGTCATGATTCCTCACGAAGCAGAGCTGTGGTCCGGGGTTCCCGATTTTCAGGATAGAAGAGTTTCCATTCACCTGGGGGTAGGTCCCAGCCCTTCCCATCTCGTTTCTCCGGAGGCAGAAACTCTCAGGCCTATGCCAAGGGATCAAGCGCTTGTTTTTCTTGTGGTGGTCGTGGTCATCAGCAGCGGGAGTGCCCGACTTTTCAGAGCAGTCATCATGCACCAGGCGCTCCACTCCAGGTTCCTCCTTTGAGGCAGTTTCAGCTGAGGCAGTAGCAGCAGGTTGCACCAGCTTTAGATCACTAGAGGGTAGATGGAGCAGGCAGAGGACAACCCCATGACGCTCCCCGTCCTCAGAGAGCAGAGTGCGGCCATGGTGGTGGTCGTCATCAGGGTCAGAGAGGCTGTGGAGGTGGTCGTGGTCAGCTTCATGCTCTAGCGTTGCCAGCTCCAGGTGAGCCAGACGTCGTCCGAGGTACCCTTTGATTGTTTTCTACCTTAGTGAATGCCTTGTTTGATTCAGGAGTGACACACTCCTTTATATCCCATACCCTTGTCCACGCTTTGGGACTTGAGGTAGAGAGGCTTCCAGTGCCCTTGGTGTTGACTACGCCAGTTGGAGGTCGAGCTGACTTGTTTGAAGTATGTAGAGACTGTGAGCTAGTGTTGGGGAAACACCGCTCTTGGGGAGATTTCCTATGTTTACGAATACAACCATATGATGTCATACTTGGCATGGATTGGTTGTATTCAGTGCATGCTATTGTGGATTGCTACAGGAAGAAGGTCATTTTCTTTGATGAAGATGGAGAGGAAGTGGTGTTTGTTGGTGAGAGAGATCCGTGAATGAGTCATAGACGAGTTCCTTCCTTATCATCCATGATGGCTGAGATGATGTTATGTTCTTCAGAGGTTGAGCAGTTGGCGTTTCCTAGGGTTGTGGAGGTGTACCCTGATGTATTTCCCGAAGAGGTTGTAGCATTACCCCCTCGACGAGAGATTGAGTTTGGGACCGAGCTACAGCCAGGAGTGTCTCCTATCTCTATGTCTCCGTATAGAATGGACCCTTATGAGTTACGAGAGCTACGTATACAGCTCGATGGTATGTTGCAGTGTGGTTTTGTTCGGCCAAGTGTGTCACCGTGGGGTGCACCAGTTTTGTTTGTGAAAAAGGCTGATGGCAGTTTGCGGTTGTGCATCGATTATCGTCGATTAAACAAAGTGACAATAAAGAATCGCTATCCTCTTCCACGGATTGATGACCTATTCGATCAACTGAAGGGTGCAAGTTGGTTTTCAAAGATCAACTTGCAGTCAGGATATCACCAAATGCGTGTAAAGGATGAGGATATCCCAAAGACTGCTTTCCGTTGTCGTCATGGAAATTATGAGTTTGTTGTAATTCCATTCAGTGTAACGAATGCTCCAGCTGTTTTCATGGGGTTGATGAATGCTGTGTTCCGTGAATTCCTGGACAAGTTTGTTGTGGTTTTCATTGATGACATCCTTGTGTACTCCACATCTGAAGAAGAGCATGCAGAGCATCTACGAGCCGTTTTGGGAGTTTTTCGCCAACATCAGTTGTTTGGGAAGTTGTCCAAGTGTGAGTTCTGGGATCGAGAAGTTCGTTTCTTAGGGCATGTTGTGTCCCAACAGGGAGTAGCTATGGATCCTTCTAAGATAGAAGTAGTGGTGTCATGGGCATCCCCCAAGACCGTGTCAGAGGTGCGAAGTTTCCTTGGTCTCGCAGGCTATTATAGGAGGTTTGTAGCCAATTTATCCCGAGTTACGACTCCTCTGATAGCTTTGACCAAGAAGGATCAAGCGTTCATATGGACTGATCAGTGTCAGGCAGCTTTCGAGTATCTAAAGGAGAAGTTGGTAAGTTCTCCTGTTCTTTGTCTTCCAGCTGAGGGAGTCCAGTTTGACATCTTCTGCGATGCGTCACATCTGGGTCTAGGCTGTGTACTTATGCAACAAAGGTCAGTTGTTTCTTATGGGTCCCGACAATTGAGTCCCCATGAACGCAACTATGCCACCCATGATCTTGAGTTGGCAGCCATGGTGTTTGCGCTGAAGTTGTGGAGACATTACCTCATTGGCGAGCGCTTTGTGGTTTTCACCGATCATAAGAGTTTAAGGTATGTTTTATCTCTACGGGACTTGAACTTGCGGCAACGTCGGTGGATGGAGTTCTTGCAGGAATACGACTTTAAAATATCGTATACACCTGGGAAGGGAAATGTTGTTGCTGATGCGCTGAGCCGAAAGTCACGTAGTGATGCTGTGCGTGAATCCGGTGATTCTTGAAGAGTAATGGAGGAACTGTCAGCATTACATCTTGATATGGAAGAGGTTGGAGGTAGAGGTTCTCTTTTCAAGATGAGAGTGCAGTCATCTCTGATGCAGAAGGTGGAAGAGTCTCAGTTGGGTGATCTAGAGGTGGAAGTTTGGAGAGACAGAGTTGTTTGTGGAGAGGCCCCTGATGGTTGGTCGGAGGATGAATAACACCGAGTGTTGTATCATGACAGGATTTTTGTTCCCTTGGAGATGCATGATACAGTTCTCCGAGAGTTCCATAGCTTGCCCTAAGTAGTACATCCTGGTGTGACAAAGATGTACCGGTCCTTGAAGAGTCAGTTTTGGTGGCCTGGGCTGAAGCGTGCAGTGGTAGAGTTTGTGTCTCGATGTTTAGTCTGTCAGAGGGTGAAGGCCGAACACCGTGTTCCTGGTGGTCTTCTCCAGCCATTAAAGATTCCTCAGTGGAAGTGGGAGGACATCTCAATGGACTTTGTTACAGGTTTACCTCGAGCTTCGGGAGGACATGATGCTATATGGGTTGTAGTGGATCATTTAACTAAATCGGCCCACTTCATAGCAATCAAGGAGTTGAGCTCAGTGGAGGTTTTGTCGAGGCAGTATCTGGAGGAGGTGGTGAGGCATCACAGAGTTCCTAAGACGATCATTTCTGATCGAGATCCTCGTTTTACCTCTAGGGTGTGGAGAGTTCTGAAGCATGCTTTTGGCTCTCAACTGTGCCTTAGCACTTCTTTTCATCCTCAAACGGATGGTCAGATAGAGCGAACCATCCAGACTCTTGAAGACATGCTGTGTTCTTGTGTTCTTGATTTTGGAGGTTCATGGGTGAAGCACATACCCTTGGTAGAGTTTGCTTACAATAATAGTTTTCACTCTACCATCGGCATGGTGCCGTTTGAAGCCTTGTATGGCCGGCCATGCCGTTCTCCGTTGTGCTGGACTGGGGTCAGAGAGTCAGCAATTCTCGGACCAGAACTAGTGCATAATACAACAGAGATGGTACAGGTGATTCGTGAGAGGATGAAGACAGCACATGATCGTCAGAATTCATATGCTGATCAAAGAAGGAGAGTACCTGGGAGCTTGAGTCACAGATACGTGCTCAGTACCCAGAGTTGTTCAATGTTTAACACCTTTCATGTAATGATGTTTCCACTCTAGTTAGACCTTTCATGTTTTATTTATGTACTTTTCATGTGATGTTATGAATGAATTGTTTGGGTATGGATTGTTTGTTCCCATACTCACGGATGTTGTAGTTTTGTTCCAGATTTCGAACAACTCATGGTGGTTTTTCCCCTGAGAGGTATCTTATGGGGTGGTTGTTCGGACCCCTCTTTTCTTCTGGTTTGGTTTTAAATTCTCAAGGACGAGAATGTTTTGAGAGGTATCTAATGTAATGGCCCAGACCTCTCCAGTCCATTACTTTGTGGAATTTTGGTGTTGGATGTGTTTTGGGAGGTCAAAGGGACTTATCCCCAACACTTCGCCAATTTTCCAGTTCTGTTAACAGTGTTTCCAGTTTTATGCACAGTAACAAATCGGTCTCACCGATCGGTCTGACAGATCGGTCTCACAGATCAGTTTCACAGATTGGTGTGACAGATCGGTTTCACAGATCGGTCTGACAGATCGGTTTCACAGATCGTTCTGACAGATCGGTTTCACAGATCGGTGTGACAGATCGGTTTCAAAGATCGGTCTGACAGATCGGTTTCACAGATCAGTGTGACAGATCAGTTTCACAGATCAGTGTGACAGATCGGTTTCACAGATCGGTGTGACGGATCAGTTTCATAGATCGGTGTGGCTGATCGGTTTCACAGATCGGTGCGACAGATCGATTTCACAGATCGGTCTGACAGATCGGTTTCACAGATCGGTCTGACAGATCAGTTTCACAGATCGGTGTGAAAGATCGGTTTCATAGATCGGTCTGACAGATCAGTTTCACAGATCGGTGTGACAGATCGGTTTCACAGATCGGTCTGACAGATCAGTTTCACAGATCGGTGTGACAGATCTGTTTCACAGATCGGTCTGATAGATCGGTTTCATGTACAGTAACAGTGGGTGAACAGTGTTTCCAGACTCCTACAGTTTTGCCCTTTTGACGTTTCCTTTGATGTAAAATACATTTAAAGCCTTATTTTAAGGGCTCTTAAGGCCGTTTAAAAAGCCATAAATCCTATATTAATTATTCCTAAGGCTTGGAATGTTTTACTTGGTCAAACCGCGTGGGTTAAAGCGATCTGTTTTTAATGGATAATTAACCGGATCTTAAATCATTGCCCCATTTAACCTTCAAAAAGGGATGAGATATCATTCTCCCTTGTTCTTTCCCTTTGTTCTCAATTAAGAGGCACTAGAAACTTTCAATCCTTTCCGTAGGAGTTTCATAATCAATCTTTACTCCTAGGATTGGTTCTGCTCTGTTTTGGATGCAACTGAGCCGTGTCGATCAATCTTCGATATAAGGTATGTTGTATCATCATTCTTTTGGGGTTCATCTTCTCCTATCCTCTTTTCCATAATTATACCATGTAATTTCCAAGATTCTAATGGGTTTTCTTGGGGTTGGTCGGTACTGTCATACCGCAGCATCCTCCGATGGATGCAGTTGTCGCGAGGGGAGGATCGTTACCTGTTGTGTGGATAAAGAACGTGAGGAACTATTTGAGCTAGGGGATTCATGGCTTCTCTAATTATATATGTGCAATCGTAGAATTAGAATGATTTATCCCTTTGGATCACAATGAAATTGACCTAATTAAATACTTGAACCGGATTAATAGAATTGGTTGATCGCATGTTGTTTCTTTATACCGTGATAACGGTTGCTCATGTTTTGCTAGATAGAGTGTTATCTATGTTTTCTTTGATTTGTTGTTCGTTCATGATAGAAATTGATAATGAACGTAAAGCTGGAATTAATTGTTAATTAATTGGATAATGATAAAGAGGCATGTAAATTAATCTGGTTATTGCCGTTGTTGTAGTTGTTCTAATTTGAGGATAATCAAATTAGGGAAGTAAGCATGGTTATTTAACTGTGATAGCTTGGGAATTAGGTATGTGTGATTGGAACCTATGAATAACAAATCCGCCAATTCAATATGGATTAAAGAACAAATTATGTGGGAATTTCTAAAGGGGTTCTGAGTTACCCTCTTGTTTGTTAAAGGGTCAAGGGCCCATGGTTGTGATTGTTGTTTTTCTGCTGCTTGTGCTGTGATGTGAGCCTGGATGGTTGTTGTGATATGTGGAGGCATGGATGCCTTGTGGTTGTGGCAGCGAATGACGCATAGTGTGGCGAGATGCATCAGTTTATGCATATGGGTGTCGGGGAGGACACCAGGGTTGATGGAATGGGATGGATGTGGTTGCTGGTTGCTTGAAGTTTTCTTGAATGTTAATCTGCTTTGCTTTTCCCCACTGCTCAAGGTAGCTGGTCTTGCTACCATTCTTCCGAAGGAGGCGAAGACGCGCGGGGTATGCCACGTGCTTTCCATGTTTAGCCTCTCGAGGGAGAATGGGTATATGCTCTTTCTATAGCCGGCAAAGACTCGACGGGTAGTATATCTATTCACCGTGTTGAGCCTCCTTTGTGTTTAGAAGCATAGGATGTTTTTCTAGAATGCCTGGGAATGTGGAAAAGTAATTATGTAATGAATGTTTGATTAAATGGTGAAAATCCACGGGGATGGAGATGCTGGAATTTAAAGGTGATGTGAATCCTAAAAAGGAGCAGTTTTTGAATGTGATACTAATTCAGTTTAATGTGGAATTGTTCATTCTTAATTAATGTTTAAAGAATTAATTAACGTACAGTGGAACTAATAAAATGAGAATGGAGTAATCTAATAAATCTCTTCAAATGCTTGTGTGCTTATAGGATACCTAGTCTTAGAAGTAGCAGCCTGGAGTCTGAGAGACATTAGCTGTAGTTGTATCTAAGACTAGGTAATGCCCATAGTGTGGATGTGAGTTACTTATATATTCTGTACTTTTTGGGTTTCTATACGCTACTCCACCCTGTCGGTAAGGGAAACTGACACCCCGGGGATTCTGAGCCCTGGGGGGTGTTTTCCCCAACATTCTGATGGGAGGTCGAATGGCTGACTACCCCCTTTGGCCCCGCTCTCTTCTCTTGGTAGATACTTGTGCCATGAGGCACAGTGGTTAGTTACCCCATATATGTGTGTAGAGGGCTGTAATGGCTTGTGGTTATTCACACGCATATATTCTGGATATAGTATCCTATGGACTACTATAGGTGTAACGTGTATAGGCTATGATGGCTTGAGGATCCTTACTCGGAGTGTGGGCTGTAATGGCTTGAGGTATTATACCCGACGTATGATACACGTTATGCGAGCTGTGGTGGCTTACGGAAATTACCTGGTTACTTTTGGTTGTGAGGACGGTGTGGTGCTTCGCCCAGGTGTCTACAGGCAAGCCTTTTTGGTGCACGAGGTGCAGATTGTGGAGCTTAGCCCAGGTGTCTGCGGGCAAGCCTTTGGAGATAGATGCACAGGACGTATGTCGTTGGGGAAAAGCGGCAAACCAGTGGGGAAGTAGTAGCGGGGTACCCTTGATATTCTTTACTATATGCTATATTCTTGTATGCGTTACTTGGTGAGAGTAGCCATGGTGAGGTTGGGAACATAGTATACCTGTTTAGGTGACGAGTTAGTTTCACTTGTTGTTCACTGGGATTTAGCATGCTTTCTTTACTTTTGCACGAGAGGCTTGGGGAGGATCCTACTGAGTATACTGTTATACTCACCCTATGTATATATAAACTATTTTTCAGGTCACTTGGAGCAGGTTGGAGGTCACGCTGGTTACTTCTAGCTTGTGGTTGGAGGAGGAGCTGTTCGGGCTTGTGGGCGCTATCGTTTTACTTTCTTTTGGGTACTTTTAGTTTCCCCTTTTAGTTGTAGTACTTTTGCATGACATTTCATATATGTACTTGGTTTCCTTTTATATCTCAGTTCTAAGTTGGAGTTGATTGGAGTCTATTCTATCTCTCTCTTCTGCATGTGTTCTCTTAGAGGGTAATGCCTCCCATTTGTATGTTATTATACCCTCGGTGCTAGTCGCCAACCCGGGGCCTACTGGAGGCAGGACTCGGGGGTCATTATCTCCCTTTTCACATTGCCGGCCCAGGAGGGGTACACTTTGTGGGGAGGGGGTCGTGAAAATTGGAGTGCTATCTGGGTGCACCCTTTATAAACATTTCTTTTCTTGCACAAGTGAGAAACATGGATCATATAACATGGAATCCTTCAACATAATAATATATTCCACGATAAAGGAATTTGGAATACATACATGAAATTATATAATCAATAATTATATGTTCATAAATGTGAATACCCTTGATTGAAAAATTGTCATGGTATTCACTACATGATTTTTTTGGCTTGGAAAATTGCAGTGCAATTTCACCACCCTAACGATGTGACATAAAATTCATAAAAATGGTTAATGAGAGAGAAATGGGTATCTCATAATATTTAAATGTAATGAACTATGAGTGTTTTATATAGATAAACTTGCCAACACAAGGAATTTTGAAATAGAAGGCGTAACAAAAATAAAGAAACTTGAAGAAAGAGGAGAAATGGAATAACTCTGACATAATTTCAGCATGGTAACAGGTGTACATGGGAGGGATTAATGAGAAAGAAATAGGCCTATAATCATTAAAACATTAGGATAAAAGTATAGGGGAGGTGTGAAATCATAACCCAATATTTTTAATTTAAAATAAAAGGGTATAAAAACTTAAATAAACTTTGTCAAAAATGAGAAATGAAGGAATCCCTTACAAATATTTGGCATGGTAACAGCTTAGGTAAGGGTCCAAATGAGGGAGGATAAATAAACCCTAATTAAAATAACATAGAATGGAAATTAATATAATGATTATAAAAAGAATGAAAATATAACCATTCATAATTACAAGAACTACTTTCAAATAAGATTCTTGAATTTGAAAGGAGAGGAAAGTGAGGATCCCTTACTTGAGTGTGTGACTTCAAGAGCTTGATAAATGGATTCTTGAGAGTTTAATGCTCCTTGAGAGGATTATTGAGATTGGAGGGTAGATTAGGGACGTTCTAAAAGTATTTTGAGTGATTAAAAGTGGGATCTTGGGTAGGTTTATATAGGAAATGAGGGGGGAATTCTTTAATATTTCACAAACATTGGTTTTGGAATCTATATAATTAAATATTCAAAACCACAAAACATCCCATGGGTTTTTCCCATGGTTTTTGAAAATTTGGAGTGAGAAAATTATTTCATAAGGCCAAAGGCCTAACTTTTTAAAATATTAGGCATTCTTAGGTGGAGGTGAGTCACACTCTCAAGGAAATAATTGTAAAATGATAAATTATTTGTAAGTCTTGGAGAGTCCACTATGACATTATAAAATTAATAAAAAAATATAAAATCACATTATTTTAAATCTAATACATATATTAACTGAATATAACTTTTATAGTATTTTATTAAATAACTATTGGGTCATTATGATGTCACAACACACATTATATATTTATACAATATTTAATATTTACCAAAAAATTCGATTGTCATTAAAAATTATAAAAAATTCACTATTCGATAATTTTAACATCCTGATTCCAAAAATAATATTAATTTTATTAAAATAATTTTATAAATATTTTAATTTTCACTTTTAAAATAAAAACCTTAATTTATTGAAAATTGATGGGTTTTGACAAAATCAGTTTCCAAACCTTAATAAATGTTACATTTGACTTCATAAAACATATATGATCATTTATATTTAATAAATATTATATAATAATAATATTTTATAAATATATTATTTATTCCAAAAAATAATTAATCCATAAAATAAATTCTTTAATTAAAATTAAAATTTATGTTTTATCATATGAAAATATAATTCTTATCAAATTGAATACTTTATCATTTAGAGTAAAAACAATGGGGAATAAATATAATAATTGCATATAATTAAAAGGAGTGTTCTTATAACACTGTTATAATAATAATAATAAAACCTCCTTTTCATATAATAATATATACATTTTTAAAAAGTACGATTTTATGCGAAAATTGTATTTAACTAATTCATCATATTTTTAAGAATACCTATTCTCATAAAGGAATTGATGGAATATTAATTTTATATTGAAAAAGTGAAATAACTAATATGTAATTGATACCTTATTACATAAACCCTTATAACACCCACATAATACCTAAGGGTAAGGTGTGCGATGGTGACATACTCTTGGGGTGGCTTGGATAACATCGCCCAAGTTGTAATCTCTATTGACATGAACTTATCTCGTAGGTGATTTCGTTCAAGATTAACATGTTGAAACTCATATTGGGATTAGTCAAGAGTGAAGCCAGTGATGTTACCTCTTTTCCAAGCTCTGATAAATAAGATTCGTATGACTTGAGTCTATAGGATGAGTCCATCATCTCCTTTTTCCATATCGAAAGGATTCATTTTAAAAACCTTAAATTTATATCAGTCATGTGATCATTGTTCAACAACTATATTATCAATGGTAATGATACATAACAATCATTTGAACCCAATAGTAATCAAATTTTCATGTATTTTCTATATCCATAATACATTTAATTAAATAGGAGAACAATAATTTTATTCATTAATGTTTGTTTTGTTACAATCTGGATCTCTCACCTAATCCTATGGATCAAGATGAAAATCGGTTTACTAGGTATGAGCACCTAAATTTAAATATTTCACTAATGAGAACTATATTCCATTTATGTTAATTTATTACACAATGTATAACCTTCCTAAAACACTTGTTTAGAAGAGGTTAAGCTAAAAAAGATATGGAAGCACTGAACTAAAAATGTTAAAACCTATCAACATCCGCATAACAACAGTATCTGCCAAATATTAGGCTACCTGTCCTTAATCATCAATAAGAATTTGAATAGGGGAGAACTCATTTATAGGTAAAAATACTTACATAATAGATAATGAGTTGAAACTCATTGGTATATGTATATAGGAAAACACCTTTCATGTTTCACTTAATAGACAACAACATGTCCACCTGGGGTGTCATTTCACTATCTAAGAGGCATACTTGACACTGATTGATGAAATTTGTAGCAAATACCATTACTAGAAACCTGTATAAACGTTCTATTACTGTATTATCTCTTATGGTGTTACCTCAATAGAATAAAACCTCTTTTTCACAAGTCATGTAATTTTAACACTAGAGTCACACCTATAAAGGTCACAGGGCTCTACCACCTTTCCATTAAATTCAAGATACAGAAACAAAATCCCACTAAAATTGACTTTAATACACATGTTCATCTTCAAGGATTAGGAAAAGGAAAGGTAAATCTAACCCTTACTTGAGGTTTCATTATATAAAAACCTATACAATGTTTCATTTTAATCTATTACATTAATTCATATTTATTATAATGTTTCAAATGATTATATTTATAAAAAGAGAATGTGCTAGTTAAAAGGGAGAAAATTACTCAAACTTTAATTATCACATTATCCAACTAACACCATGTATAATAATAGTAAATTTATATTATAATTTCCTATTTAACAATTTTAAATCATCTATAATTCATTACAACTGGCTTAATTAAAGAAAAGTTAATTTTTTAATTTTTAGAGGAAAACAACCTTTAGGTTATAATTATAATTTCAATTAAAGAATTCCCTATATATATAAATCTCAAAAGAATATTAAAATCAATTTTGTTAATTTAAATGGAAAGTTCAAGTAAGATTCCACCATAAATTTATTTGTAACACCATTTAAGTTACTACAGACACTTTAAATAACTAGCCCATAATTATCACAAACATAGCCCCATTATGTTAATAATCACAGAATATGAATAATAAAGGCAGCCTACTAGGATCCAGTGAAGATAATATGGGTTTAGTAAAGTGATACCCATAACAGTTGAATTATTAAAATTTTAAGACACCCTTATAGGGTTTATCTCAGAAGAAACATGCCCCAACTAACCCACATAGGTATATTTGTGAATTTTATGATTTATATTATATGAAACATGACCCAAATAACCTACATGGGTCTAGTTGTGCCTTTTAAGATTTAGGTATACAGGTCATCATGCCCAAATGATATTGGTAAAATCATTTTTAATTTACAATAACACTTTATTTTCTGACAACCATTGTTCTATATGAGTAACAATTACACACACACACACATATATAATCATCTTGGTTCATCTAGATGAATTACCATTCCCATGTTATAAATGTACATTCTTTTATAAGATACAATTGGGATTCATGTAACTATAACCAGGTTCTCACCTTTGGTTTCAAAATATTACCTGTTCATATATATATATATATATATATATTTATGGTTTTATTATAGGGGTTACCCTTCCAAATTTATAAAGGACCATACACTTTATAAATTGTTATTGGAACCGAATTAATCACAACCATAAATGTTTCATCCCATATTACCAATTTTCCATGGCTCAAAAATGTTGTAATTGGTTAATTAAGGTTCCATCATTAAAATACATAGGAAAAGTTATTTTGGAAGATGCAAAAACTTTAATAAAAAATCATATATCATAATTATAGAAAGCATTATATCATCAAAAATTAAGGAGAGTACACATGTCAATAAACCTCATAATAAAAGAACATAGGTAACATGGTAAAAATGACTCAATAATTATATATAGGTAATCATTTTATACAATCATATAACTAGGTATATGAATAAATGTGCTAATAAATCACACATTTAGGGTATAAAAATCATTATGTATTGGGAAATCAATAATCAACTTTACACGAAATAATATATAAAGTAAATTTAAATCTTTATGTTCCCAAATTGATGCATTTATTAATATATAATTTACATTCTAGTCAAAGGGTAAAATAAAAAAATAATTAATCGTCATAAATAATCCAATCACTTGGGGTGAAATATCAATAAACTATAGTACCGATTAGTATAAAAATCAGTCCCATCCATGGTACCTTGATCTTTCATTTAGGCGAAGATTAAACAGACCTAGACACAGGATATTCACCATGTCTCAACAAATTTTTACTCTCCTATATACCAATCAAACTGGTAATAAAAAATGTAAATAAATATCTAATAACACTTTGTAACATATCGACATGGGAGCCACACAAATGTT
Source organism: Viscum album (assembly GCA_963277665.1). Classification (NCBI taxonomy): domain Eukaryota; kingdom Viridiplantae; phylum Streptophyta; class Magnoliopsida; order Santalales; family Viscaceae; genus Viscum; species Viscum album. Next base: position 1,662,122,510 of record OY728153.1, read on the forward strand.
TCCCCAATCCAGTTGGTCACATGGACTCAAGTGTTCCTTCCCATATAATAGAGGTTGTCAACTAGAAGCAAGGGTCTAAAGGTGGTATACTAAAAACATAGATATAATTAAAAAATAGAAAATAAATTCAACAGAAAATAATAATAATTAAAAATAATAATAAATCAACAAATGTTTATGCATGAACATGTTACCATAACAAGTGACAAGCATAAAATAGGAACACATGGCCAGAATAATAGGGAAAATAAATAAATAAAAAAATCATTATCTATCTCTAATAACATCATGAGTAGTAACTCAGTACTCTTCTCCCATACTCCATACTATCCAAGAAGGAAACCTGTATGAAATCACAATCCATGATCCTGAACCCAAAACAATGAGGCATATTCAAGTACCAAATGTCAACCTGAATAGGGTGAGATATAATCAGTATGTCACCACCAATAGTGTCTAATAAATACCAATTTGGTTAATATAAAGTACAAGAGTGTGAAATTATATCAATAAGATAGTAAATAAATAAATAAAAATATGTTTAACTGAGGTTACCCAAGGTACACCCATCCGACAATACCCTTTTCAGCCTTATCCAGAATATCTCAAATGATGTGTCACCATATATATATATATGTATATATATGTATATATATATATTTATATAAATGGACTAGATAATTGGTGATTGTTGAATACTTATAAATGAGCAACAAAAAATTCACAATAAAATAATTACTTGAACATGGGTATTATATTCCTCGTAAAAGCAAAGAAGGAGGAAGGAGGAAAAGATCTTGCAGATCACATGAACCCCCAGAAGACACATGAAAACATGACCAATGTAAAGTCATGTGGATGGCCACGTCCAGTACATAGCCTATAGAAGGCCCCATGAACTCCCTTGGATAAGTTCTTTTTCTCTTATGAATGTTCCCAAGACAATCGCTGATCTCATGACAATAGCCAGATAAGCTCCTCCAGGTCACACAACTTGTCAACCAGTGGATGCATGATGAACCATACAAAAATATTTGGAAAATAAAAGGTAAATATGAAAAATCTGTGAGCCTCTTGTGGTCGTACCACTCACTTAATGCATCACTAATGGGGATAATTATTTTCCATGGCCACATTTTTACAACCTAACAAGATCCCCAACCATTGGAATATAAAGAAAGGAAATTTTAAGTGGATAAGGAGGTAGAATCTTGAGGTAAACAAAATCAAATGATGAACCCTTGGAGATTCATAAGACACCACAAGCACCCAATAAAATGTTCAATTCACCTCACTAAATCCCACTATCATGGAATATTTGTCATGTGAGGGGCCTTGGACATATCTAGGAAACCTCACACTCCCCCTTTGGATCTATAAGAATAAAAATACAGAATTGTCTGTGAAATGTTATCACATCTCCACATGACATTTTATTGTTCATATGATGTATAACCTAGATGTAGGGTGATTTTCTTCAATAAAACTCATTAAACCTCATTAAATCCCCAACGTTTGTAAAATTAAATGAATGAAATAAAGAGAGAAATGATGGGAGCCTCCTGTTTTCATAAAATATCATTACATGCATTAGTTTTCCATAGAATGGTATCTCAAGACCCCTTGAAATGATGTTTTAATTTATTGAAGGCCCCCAGTTAAGTCATCCTTATCTCACAGAATGTCCCAAACAAGTCGCATGCGATCAATCAAAGACCTTTTGACAAGCCGCCCTAATATTGTGAAGGACTTGGACATGTAAGTACGATAATGTGAAATTCTCTTGGTATTTCCACCTGAAAAAACAAGACTCAATTAGTTATATATAATCCAATAAATGGAGAACTGATAATATGGTCTTGCTGTAGATGAAAATCATGCGAGAAACCCATAATTACCTATGGTAGGCCCTCATGAATACGTGTAACACTAAATCCCTCCATTGAATCCACCCTAGATTTGTGAAAAATGCTCCATGAAAATCGAAGAGTAGCAGGGTTGGACAGACCTATAAATCCCCATCTCTAGCATGAAAATGTGACCCTACATGTATAGATATTGAAAAACTCAGGGAACCTCACACCATCACACATAGGCACATATTCATATTTCTTGGAGTGACTGATCTCATGCCCAGAAAGGATTCCCATATGGTCAGATCTGGGGAACGACCAGAGCGATCATGCATCATGAATAATCACTTCTGGTGATCACTCATAGATCATAATATAGACTTCTGGTATCTTATAAAAAATACATCCCCCAAATTTTCTAAAACATGAGGAACTTAAAACATGCTGACACTGAACAAATCTATGTCATTGGAAATAAAAAGTTGGATCATGGAATAAAATATGGGATAATTATGTGAAGAATGTATACACTAATCCTCATATGCTTTATATAAACCAACCAAGCCATCTGAAATCATTATGAAATGTCTCCTAGGTCATGCAACACTCCTTTTAATTACTATTTGGGTCATGTGAAGTCCCCTTGACATGCCATAGAATGTAAATGGAGCCCCTAAATCATACCACTGTAGTTTCATGAAACCCTCTGAGATCACCCTCGAGGCCTTAAAATTTCATCCAATCATGTCCCCCAGGTCATATGGATACATCATGACATGTCAGATAGGTCTTTTGATGGCACAAGGGCATGTCAACTGGATCACATGGCATCCTTCAGGCATGATAGTCATAACTAGCGATGTCCCCTATACATGTTAGCTGGATTTCATGGCACCCTCTAGACATGTCATGGATCACATGTCACCCTATGAGACATGTTATACCAACTCTCACAATGCCATCCAAGCATGTCAACTAGTTTTTGTGATGACATAAGGGCAAGTCAGCAGGATCATGAGACACCCTCTAAGCATGGTAGTCAGGACCATGCGTGGAATTCTAAGAAAATCCATATAGGTCTTCCGATGTCCTCCATACATGTCATCCTGAAAAATGATGTTAATTTCAGAAATTCTATATAGGTCATCTGACATCCCTCAGACAATTTTAAAAGATCATGCGATTTTCTTTCGACATGTTAGGAATACATCCTTCGACATGTCAGGAAGATATTCATGGAATGTTGAGTGAACAATCAACTCATGATCAGAGGACAAGCATGCCAGGTCAATGGGAATCGTAGGATATGAAATCCTTTTCCATCATTAGTGTGTAATCAATTATTATAAGGTAAACTCAAGTTTGTATGACCCAATCAAATGATCTATGAGAACTCATATTTCTTCTATAAATAGGATAAATTAGAACCCTTCCTAAGGAATGGGCTCTATATTAAACATCCAAAGGGTTGTCCCAGAACAAAAGTATTGATTCCATAAGAAATGAGACTGATTATTTTCCATCCCTTGTTTCTCACAATGATCATATCTCACATGGATTTTGGGAGTTGTGATGATTATATCATTTGTGTCATCATCCTCTACAAAGAAAAGTGAAATGTCAGCTTGTAAGCGTCGACTTGAAACATAATATGATATGTCCCATATAAAAGGGAAATGGAAGTGTGTAAGCCCCAACCAATTGAAATATGAGGACTCTAATTCCAACCATAAACAAGATAAATTGGATATATTCCTAACTCCCAATCCCAAACTCAAATGGCCATCCACTTTAGTGTACTTCCCTCTATGTCTCCAACATTTCAACCCTTGGGGCCCAGTCATTCCCATGGGGTGATCATATTACCTCATCCACAAATTGATTGAAAACCAATTGAAATATGAGGAATCCAATTCATACTATAACCAGGATATGTAGGACTCCATCCTATATCCTAATACCAAACTCAAACAGGAATAAACTTCAGTGTAAGTCTTTCCGTGTCTTTAATATTTCAACCATCATAACCCAATCATTCCCATGTGATGACAATCTTACCTCCTCCACTAATGAACTGAGAACTAATTGAACTACAAGGACTCTGATTCATTATGCAACCTGGATATGCGTGACACCTTCCTAAGTCTCGATTCCAAACTCAAATGGGCATCGACTTCAATGTAAGTCCCAACATGCCTCTGACATTTCAACCATTAGGGCCTAATAATTCCCTTGAGATGATCATTTGACCTCATCTTCGAGCCGATTGAGAACCAATTGAACTACAAGGACTTTGATTCATTCCATAACCATGATTTAGAGGGATCCTTCCAACCCCCATAGATCCATATTAAATATCCCAAGGGATTTCCAATTACATAAGTCCCCCATCCACTTGCAGTGATACTGACTAATTGTTATCACTAGGTACTCACGTTGAGAATAAATCACACGGGCTTGGGGAGGTGTAATAGTCATATCATTCACATAATGAATCGCCACTATCTAGGGTAATCTCAGTATGTAATCCCTGGTGAGTGGAATGACATAAACACCCCCACATAAGAGAAAATGACTTCGGGACATTCCCAATGGCATGATTCAACTTTGATAACTCTAATTAATTCTATAACCAAGATATGTAGGATGTCACCTTGAGACCTGAGTTAAAATATTTGGTGCCTAAGTGATTGCATATATATATATATATATATATATATATATATATATATATATATCATTTTCACATGATATTAAACTGCATGAGTTTAAAAAAATACATGGATTTTAATTCCTTTAATAAATATGATATATTTGATTCCTTATAATAGCTCAATCCCCTCTTTAGAATATTAACTTCCTCCTTTCACAACATCAGATTTTTTTTACTTAGTTATGTAGCTTCATCATATAAGTAGCTATTCATTATAGGGAAATGGATGAAGAACCCTGAATACTGAAAAATGGATTAAATAATGGGATCCCATTATTATGTGCATAAAAAGGGTTGACCAATTTTCATTTTTAAGGTTAACCAGTATTATATTAAGATTAGTTATAGATTCATGAATATATCTTCAATCTATAAGTGATTCCTCGAGTAGGAAACAATTCCCCCAAGAAAGGTGTTATGAGATTGACCTCCCATCCTCTCAACAATTGTGATTCCCAATGTTTCATTAGTAATGAAACCCCAACTGGCCACCAACGATTGGAAAGTAGGTTTGCACTTGGTTATAGTTGGGAGAACAATTTGGAGTTTTGGTTACGAGTGACAATTGTGACATGGCATCAGTGACAGTGAATGAAATTTAACCCCTCACAATCAATCAATAGTCCAAATTGAATTCTCCTCATCCAACCTGTTTTCCATCAACATAAAAGATGGGGAAATAGTCCTGAACTTATTGAAACAATGAATTTTCTTTACAATTTAAAATGGATAGAATACCAGTTCTCATCAAACCATTTTTTTCATCTAATGTGGGATCCTAGTGAAACAAGAATGAACTTATTGAAGCAAAAATGATGAACTCAATGTGAATCTATAAAATAATAGAATGATCAGTTAATCATGTATCATTATATTTTTATTTTCATATTCTATGGAAACATAGACAATTATCCCAATACAAAACCCTCAAATAATAGGATGGTTGGTTTTCCATATATCATGTCACATTATTGGTATATAAAAAAAGTTGATAAAACATGCACAATTCATATAATTGATCCTCTATAATCTGGGTTCCAATGAAATAAGTCCATCCTCCCTTTTAAAAGTCTATGTGAGTAGAATGTCTGGATAAGGAATAAAATAATAATTATTTTAACCATGCACATCTAATTGATCACATCATGACTATGATATTGCACTAATAGGTTAACTTGTTCCTTGTTATCTGCATGACTGTATATATTTCTATTGTCAACAAAACCATGATTTGAGATCATGTCATCATCCATTGACCATTCCAACAAGTTATCTATGGCTATATCCCCCACATGTTGCAAAATAATCTCACCAACATGACAAATTCAATCTCAGGTGGAAAACACAATGGTCTTAGATTATTGTTGAATTTGTACAATATAGGATCTCAAATCCTCCTGTGAGGGTACACAAGTACCGAAGACAATGATTTAAAATCATCCAAGGAAAGACAGATCTAATCCAGTGGCACTCATTGCCACAACCAACCACTTCAAGATCATATCCACAGAGTGTGACAATCCACACCTTCAGTATTTGATGAAGGTGTACTAGGAAGTCATATAAGGATCCATTCCAGTTTATGGGACACCAAGGAGGGATCCATTCAATCATTTCTTCTAGCACCATCTCACTAGTTCCCATAAGTTCCTTACTCAGGGTACCAACCTATACACTACCACCTCTGACACCCATGCGCTGGAAAAAAGGCAAACACATTAGGTGAGGAAGGTGATGGATATCAATGGGTGAGCAAATATCCCAACTCTCACTGATAATGTCTTCTGTCTAATTTTGATAGTAACCAGTGAGGATTATCATATCCTTGCCCAATGAGAAAACGACTTTTGGAATATTCCTACAACAATCACGGGGGAGGTTCATATCCCTACCCCCATGTATAAAGTTCATCAGAATATTCCATTCATGCAAGGATTACAGAAGTGGGATCATATCCCCACTTTAATATAATATATATTCTAACACATAGTGGAGATGGAAAATGTGAAGGCTTATATCCCTATACACACTTTCCTAAAATTTCATTACATATTAGAAACAGATGAATATGTCATATGAAGTATTCAGAAACTAGTACAATTATAGGGATATGTACATATTCAAATTCATATAGCTAAGGTAGCTCAATAGTCTAATCATTATGAAAAAGTGGTTTCTACGGAGCAAGACCAAATTATTTTTTCTATCTAGTATGATTATCATCATATTCCGATAAAAGATGTGGTGTCATACCAGGCTCATATTCCCATTCCAACCAGGGCTCATAAGGTCAGATCGACACATGCCTTGGGATAGGGGCACATGCCTATCAAAATAGTCTGGAGGTATATTAAAAAGGCCCATGATCAGGTTCATATCCCCGTTATGGTAGGGATCAATAAGTGAGAGGGGAACATGCCTTGGAAAAAGATCATATTTTTTTTGAGAAGACCAACAGCAAACTCCAAAGGCCCAAGATTAGGCTCATATCACCGTTATGGACTGGGCTAACCAGGAGAGAATGAAACATGCCTCAGGACAAGCTCATATTATTATTAGTGAACTTAACTATTATATTCTAGTAGATCAAGGAAGCTAGAATCATATAACTACTTCAACCAATGAGAGAATGTGACAACATCCTTATGAGGAAATCCATGAGGAGGATCGTATCCCTTATACCATTTTAGAGATCTATCATCATATTTCAATGGGGAATTCATATTTGGGATATGGTTATATTCCTCTTACAAATGTAGATTTCCAAGTGAGAGTGGAATATTCCTTGGGGAATGCTCATATTCCCACCACAATATTCTAGCTACATATTCCAAAGGTTGAAGATCGGGCACATACTCCCATTCTGACAGTGGCCCATCAAGTGATAATGACACATGCCTTGGCATGGGATCATATACTTATCAATAATGAATAATATCTTTGAAATATTCCAAAATATTATTAGAAATAGGCTCATACTACTTCATCAATAGATGATTATCAACACGTTCTAGTAACCATCATACAAAAGGATCATATACATTCAAAATTCCAAAAGGCGAATCAAAATATTCCAAACACGATGTAGAAAGAGACCTATATTCCAAATCTTGTCAATTCCAGTGTCCTTGAAGACATTAAATACAAATTATCAACACCCCAAAAGTCTATCCTCTCTTCAACTGATGTATAATATAACCATTACCATGATAGTTATCCTCATGGTAGTGTGGAGATGGATCAAAGGGAGTATACTCCAGACATTCACCATGGTTAACCTCCCCATAGTGATATATCCCATGGACAAGGAAATCCTACCCTTTCCCAAGAAACTATATATAAATAGGTGTTTAAAAATTATAGGCCTTTGTATAGAGTGGTACTTGAAACATCAAGGTCATCCACATATATTTCCCCATCAAATATCATCAACACTCCACTCCAGTTAGTAGAAGACCCCATGAACTGTCTTCTGTGGTCTGATCGAATTGAGGTATATAATTCCAATGAAGAGGAGGTCTAAATTAACATATAAAGAGAGTTTTCTAGAAACAAACTCTCCATCATGTTCTGGCCCCTCACCACTTTTGACCATGAGGACATAAATGGGATAGAAAAGAAGTGAATGCCTTATCTATGCGAAAATATATGGGCTAATAATCTGCAACTATATGCTAGACATTTCTCTTATCCAGGGTATGAGTATCACATTCATTTGATCAATACACTTTGCTTTCAACTAGATATAGACAGCTTTTCCATAGCATGGAACTCCATAATATAGAATCATGATAAATTACTCTACAATGTTTTTCTATGCATTGCTAAAAATCTCTACCGAATGATTTCTAGATCATCACCAGATGTTCATATCCAAGGATGGTTGAAATATGGATTATCTATCTTCACTATGTACCTAGAACAATAGAACCCTTTTGATATGGCATCCAATAATTCCATAGACTCTGTTGAAATCAGAGGACTGGTAACCAATGAGCCATTTGGTCACTACAATAGAATCCCTCCACTCCAACGATGCCCAAACATCAGGAATAAAGGAAGAGTACAGCCTTAAGAGCATTGAAATGGGCCCCTCAATGCAATACAAATTAATTTTAGACATGGAATCCAAAGTTTCGATCAACCGTATAACATACCATAAATAATGATTCCCATAATGGGATGACATCACACCCATCTGCTACAAGAGAACAACTACACCGCATCAGATGGGCTGTAGTAGCAGCTACCATAATATCCATTAAGAAGAAAAAAAAACTTGCTATGTTGGGGGAATATCTACCACTACCTCCAACCCTCAGGTCATCAATTACTGAGAGCATTCATGACATATCGACCGTAGATGCAGAAGAAAACCATCCCGCTGAGCTAAATAAATTTCCATGTCAATCACTATCACCAGGTTCATCATCCCCTAAGAGGGTCCTTAAGAAATTAATGGTTATTCTATATTAACCATAGACCACTGGGATGCGGGAATTTATACCCCAATGTCCATCCTAGGGTTTATTAAATCCCCGACTGAATCATGGGATCCTTAACAAAAGGATCGATCAATTAAAATTGCGACCCCGAACAACCCCCAGTCTGTAGGATTGGGAGAAGTTTAATCATCATCATCACCATATAGAGAATTAGTAATATCTAGGTTGTTAGGTTAATATTAAAGATCAACATACCATTAGTTCTTCCCACTTCCAGAAAAACTTATGCTATTTATGGCCCATTCGTTAATCATGACCAAAAACACCCAAAATGTCACTATTTATAGTCTAATACGAGAGGTGCGTACGATAAAGGAAATTAAACCCCACCTAATTCGCAATCCAAAATGTTCCAGTTTTTCAAAGGGTTCATTTAATGACCCTGATGAGGGCAATGAAGAATTATCTTGTTGCATCAAAAGTAATGGGACAACCACCATTAGTTGATATGCCTCTTTGAATTTTTTCACTATCAATACAATAGATATGGTGAATCAATAATCCAATGATAATGGTTTAAACATGGAAAATATACTTTGATAGGAGAATGATTTGGATTCCCTAAGTAAGGCTACATTAACCAAGAACCAAATAAGGCTCCAAAATCTAGCACCTCCAAATATCTAGTTACCACCTCTCTGGTGGAACATGTCTGATGAAAAAGGAAACGGTGCAGATACACCCCAATCACCACATAGAAGAATTGAAGTTACTTACATGGAGGAACATTTTTCACAATAAGATAGTGAGATATAAACTCTCAAACAAATCAATAAGGGGCTACTCTTGGGAAATATTCCCTCCATGTATCATCTTCAGGTATATATGAATATTATCCTTCCCAAGGTTTTATCCCAGAAAGAGTGGTATATAAGAGTCAAACTATCTCTAGATCATGAAAGCCTATCTCTATAAAGGAGGATGTCAAAAATGATCGCTAATTTATTCCATTTCATAAAAATACTCTCCCTAACCAAGTAAATCATTCAGTCTTAGGTTGAATTGAGAATCCGTGGGAGATGAAGGTGGGTCCACATCATCAACCCCTTCTCGCTCTCTATAGAAGAGAGGTGGCTCAGACAGTAGTACCCTCATAGTTTTTTTAACATCATCAATTCCCTGGTTACTTTAATGGAATCCATGGAAGGGAGATACTCACCTATATAGATTGAGAGGAAGCCATGTCCTGACTGTTTGTATGATAATCTACCCCCACCCAATTTCAAAAATCCAACATTCTTTACCTTTGACAGTGTAGGTGACCTTGAACAAAATATCACACAATTCATATCCCGATATGGGATGATGATGGGCCCTCGAGATCAATAGGAGGCAACAAAGATGAGGTGTTTTTTATAGACTCGGATAGGTACATCATTTTTTGGTACAACATTATGCCCGCAAGATCCATTGAAGGATGGGAATAACTTCATCATAAATTCCTTTGTCACATTTGTTCCTCCCTAAATAAATGACTATATTCAGCCTTAATAATTGAATACAATGTAAAAATGAGAGAGGGTATGATTTCATAGAAATATGGAAAGGTTTAACCTATTCATCCAGAATACCTCTCTATTAGGAAAAAGTACTAAAACTCTATGATGAAAATATCAGAGATAATTTGTAGACACATTTGATCCCAATGAAGTATCCAAGTGGGTACCATGAGTTCATATATATAGAACATCATCTGGAGGACTCCATTTAGTGAACCAAATAAAAATATCGACTCATTCCCTCAGCACATGGGAAAAGTTTAGGAAAATAAGAAGATGCATCTATCACTCTCAAGCTAGCAGTAGTTCCCATACACATAACATGTTAGGTTCCTAACCACCCAACACCTCTATCAAGGGGTGAAAACCACAAAATCACCCTTGGTTAGAAGAACATAAAAATAATGGTTGCCCAATATTTGATAAACAGATGAATAATGCATACTATTTCCAAAAAGAACATGTCCCTCTTATTTCTTGGAATCCATGGAAAATAACCATTTCAAGGTACCATAGCCCAGGAAGCCTATTGAGGTCAACCTCACTGACTCTCCTGACTACTGACATTTCTATAGAAGGCCAGTTCATAATATCTAGGACTAATTCATTTTCATAGAAGTCCATTAAGCATGATCGATTTAGGATAATTGGTATTAGATTAATATTCAGATAAAGTGGAATGCATAAATGTTTCCCACTCAAAAGAAGATGGTGATTGAAAGACTATTTTGGACTACCGTTAACATAAGTTCAACAATTAGGTGATTCAGAAAATAGTTGACCGAACTCATGCAACATTGAGAGAATAGCTACCTAGACCCAAAATAGATCCACCACCTAAGAAGGTTACATATGATATGTCTACCAAAAGTGGGAACGACCACCAAAATATGAAAGAAAAAATATAGGAGGAGTTGTATTATTCTCCAACGTAAGCTTTGACTCTTGAAGATTTCTTCCATTCAACATTTGAAGCATGGGAACAACACAACCAAACAAAACCCTCATTAGATAAAGATATCATTTTTGTTTATTTCAATGTGGTACACTTAGAATACCCCTTATCCATCATTTAATATGTCTCATAATATGTGTTTCCTACACATAACTTGGGAATAGGGGGATGCATGCATAAGAATCGAGGATACAGGGGATACTACAAGCATGGTCAGACTCAACATTTTAGAAATGTCCCCACCTTGGACATGTATATAGCTGAATCCATTGTAAAATTTCTCCATAAATCCCAAAAAAGACATGGAGTTATCTCATAACTCTCCAGTGGTCATCTAAACCCAATTGTATTACATGAATACCTAGAGATGATTCGATTATGGGATTATCCTAGGAAATAGGGAAGGTCGACACAACTCATGCTAATGGAAGCAAATGATCCCATGACCACTGCACAATGTATTAGGCCCTTCTACCTCAAATGCTTCAATTCATGAGACACATGTCTAGAAGAAACCCCACCTCATGATGTTCCTTCCTTTGGTATATAGGTATGGAATTCTTATATAGTTGGTCGTTGTCCCAACCAATCTCTTAATTCATGATGCACTTCATGTTTCAAGAGAACTCATAAAAGCACTTGTAAAATACCTCCAAACCCCATAAGAATTTGAGATAGAATTCAATACATCTGAGGTCTATCAAATAGAGACCATATCAATAGAATTCCATGTCACCATATCTTTCCACAAACGATGATCGGTATGAGGTCATCCAAGGACACATCATACCCTTATATGTTTTCGATAGACTTGATAATGTCGGTATCTGACATTCTCTAATAAAAAATCTCTCCAAGATCAATCCCATCCCAATTCAAACCCTCAAATATTTGGGATATAGTGAAGAGGATTTCTATCTTAAAAAGACGAACTTTCAAGGGAGTGATAAGTATGAGAAAATACCTCTTGTGAAAATCAAAATCAAAGATCATTTTGGGGATATAACATTTGACATTGATTTTATGGACATCCATCAAGACACCATATACTATGTCTAACATGGAAGACCATGTATCTCTGGACACATGAAGGTACCTTCAACATTCAATCAGTGTATGAAATACCCCATCGATGGAAATGTTACCATACATCATAGTGATAGTTCGCCCTATGAGAGTTGAAAATACACATATGCAGAAGTGGTATTTTATAAAAATGACAGAAAAGAACCAACAATTAATGATGGTATGCAGGATGAAAACCTAACAGATTAGGTATTTCCCATGAAAATCGTAGGAGTATACTTGAAAGTGACTATGTGCTCCCTATAAATCTAGTTGAGGTTATAGACCTGAGGCCAAAAGTCTGAGCCCCACTTGTCCCTAGTGATAATGTAAAAACAAATCTTCTTTGGAATCTCTTTACAATGAACTAGGCAGCGTGGGATGATATTGTCTCTCCTTATGTCCTCTCTCACCCTAATATTGATAGAAAAGTTTCTATATTTACAAATTCATATAAAAATGTCTCAACCAACTCATAGATGGAATAAGATGAGGATAACCTCAGGAACTCCCCTTCAACATTTGAGGAAGGTGTATCCACCACCATTGACATGATCAAGTAGGTGAATCTGGGAATATAAGAAGACTTGCGACCTACATCGATTAGTGCCACCCTACTCCTCGAATTAAAATAGATTTATATTATATTTAAAAATAAGAACCAATATTGTTTTACTAGAAAATGTACATAAACTCTAAAACTGAATCTAGATGTAGCTATTCACCATATTTTCTTACCCAATGAGCATTGAGGATTCCATTTTGTATACAAGAGTATGCATCCCTCTCATGAAACTATTATAGTGTTGAAAGGTGTTAACATGATTAAATAAAACTTTTTAAGTGAAGTGAAATACCAACGATGGATCACCAAAATCATCCCTATCAAGAAAAATAATGGGAAGATTAGGGTATTATTCGATTTTAGAGACATTAATCAACACTACCCAAAAGAAGTTTTCAAATTTTTGATCACATAAACATTGATCGATGTAACAACAGGCTTCGAAACACTTTCGTTCATGTATGAGAATTCAGGTTACAATAAAATAAAATTTCCCCTGAATATAAAGAGGACACCACCTTTAGATCACCTTAGGGGACCTTTTACTAACTATTCACGCCCTTTGAATTAAAGAATGCTAGAACCACTAATCAACACACCATGAATCATATATTTAATCCATTATTAGGATTATTAATCAAATGTTATTTATAAGACCTAATGTTCAAATACTGATAGTAATTCAATCACTTCATATATATCCAAATAGTATTCAATAATATATGACATTAGTCTGAAGATGAATGCACTGAAATGTGCCTTTAGGGTAACAATAGGGAAGTTCCTTGGATTTGTGGTATTCCACTATGATATCTAGGTTGAACCAGAGAAGGCTAGTATTATTTTAGAAATGTAATCCCCTATAAATATCAAATAACTAAGGAGGATCCAAGGGAACCTCATCTACATTAGACATTTCGTTTTCAAACTGGCCGATATCTCTCCACTTCGCTGGGATTATGAAAAAGGGGATCACATATCAATGGGATGCAGACTGCCAAGAATCCTTTGAATGTCTCAAGGACTATTTATTGTAACCACCAGTTCTGATGCCTCTAGTGGAATGGAGGCAACTCATCTAATATGTTTCCACCATGTAACTCTCATTAAGAACCCTCCTTGTATATAAAAACGATGTGGAGAGTAAGAACAATATCTTTTACCTCAGCTGAACAATTCTAGGAACTTAAACCTGATACTCTAATATCAAGAAGAACTTCCCTGCACTTCGCTTCATTGTAAAAACGTTGAGGCATTACTTGTAGAACCACAACATCCATCTAGTATCTCATATTGATCCTCTCAAGTACACCCTTGCATATCCCATACTTACTGGGTTCTTAACACAATGCATAGTCATCCTATAGCAATATGACATTAAGTTCATATAACAGAAATCAGTGAAAGGGAATGCCCTAAATGATTCCTTCACATTACATACTACCCTGGAGAATTTACCAGTGGAAACAGTGATTCCCAATGATGTGTCCTTCTATGCCCATGACACTCCCCAGATATGAGATATGTTTTTTGATGGTGCCTCTAGAAGAACTATTGGAAAATAATGGAAAATATATATTTCAATCGGGTTTTATTATGGAATTTATTTATATATATAGATATAACATTTTCCCCTAACATTTATAACTACTGAATAGATTCAAAAATAACAAGGCATAATACCAATCCATCATCACTGGGTTAGAACTAGACCTACAACTTCAAAAACCCTATCAGAATATCTAGGGGGAATCCAAACTAGTGATAAAGAAGAACAAAGGAAGATATTTCATAAAAAAGGAAGAACTAGTCCCTCCTACTAGCTATGTTAGGGGATTAATATAAAAGTTCCATCTTGAGACTACATTACATCATGTTCCCTGATCACAGAATTCACATGCTGACATGTTGGATAATACAACCACATTCCGGGACAACCCTTATCAAGAAGAAGAAATAAATCATATCAATCACTGAAGAATGGTCTCGTCAATCTTTATCTATGATATAGAATAAATTAATCAGTTAAACACTTTCCAATATTGTTATAAACATGAATCCACACCTTTATAGATGACGCCCATAATCAATTATCTTCGAAATAGGACTCTCCCAACAGAAGAGCTGGAAGGGAACATATTTTGTGTCATGTAGTGAACTTCACCATACTGGATGATCCAAATGAAAATAAATCCCTCTATAAGGAAGGATGTGATGGAATCCTCCTTAGATGAATAGTAGAAAGATAGATTCACACTATCATGGAAGAAGTCTATGCGGGCTGCTATAATTATCATCAGTCTAGGACCAGGCTCCCCTAGTAAATAGGAAATTAGGTTATTACTAAAAGAACATGATACATGAATATTATTAATTCAATAGAAAATTTCATTCACACTAGATCTATGAAAAATTTATCCATCAACACTAGAAATTTCTATATACAACAAAATATTTCTGGCATTTTTTCAATTTGGGGAATGAATGTTGTGGGAACATATCCCCAAATGAAAACTAAGTAGTTCAAGTACATTCTTACTGCAACAAAGTTCATTTAGAAATGGGATGATTCAATAACCATCAAAGAAGTCAAGATGAATAAAATCATCACATTTGTAATGTCCCATATCATAAGTAGGTTTAGAGTCCCTTATAGAATATTGATGGACAATGACACCAACTTTTGTTCCATGGAGTTTTAGAAACTATACCAATAGTAAAATTTTTATTCCAATCACTCCTCTCAATACCATATAATATAAAATGGAAAGATAGGGGACTTAAATAATACTTTGTCAAATATACTCTATGTGATGGTAAAAAAAGATAATAATCACTGTATAGACAACATCATCTTTGCTTTATGAGAATTTCATACCACCATGTGTACTGCTACATAAGAAACACCATATTCATTGGTGTACAAGACTGAGGAATTAATACCTATATAAGTCTAGCTACCTTATCTTTGAAAATTGTTTTGTGGAAAACTCTTATATGATGATCCTTTGTAAATCAGCTGGATGAATTAGAAGGGATCAATGAGAAAATGATCCATACATTGCACAACCTTGAGGTCCATGAAAATCAGATATGCGTGACCCTTTAATAAGAAGGTTCATGTTCATTCTTTCCTCTATGGAGAACTAGTGTTGGTTATATGGACCACAATGATACAAATAAAAAATATACTGAAGTTGGAACCAAATTAGGAAGGCCCTTACACCAAGCCTATGTTCTATCACAACGAGGCTTACTCATTAGACACAATAGATGTGGAGCATGTTACACCCCCACCAATGAAAGGTTTCTCAAGAAAAATTTTGTATAGATCATTCCATGATCATACGACTCATCCAAATGATGTTAAACTATATATCTCTATATTGGTTATGCGAAGTTCACTATGGGAAACATGTTTTTTTGCAACAGGGCAATTGTGACGGGAATATATACCATCACAAAAGGTCCGACGGACTACATATTTGTGATGAGAGTTTTTTCCCATCACAAATAGTAGGTTAAATGCGATGGGAATAGGAGACCCATCGCAATAGGTTTGGCGTGGTTTGCCCGCCAAAACGTGGGGGGTATTTATGATGGGGACAGGAATAGTCAGTGCAGGATAAGGGGTAAAATGAAATCTATCAGATCGACTCATCACATTTGTAACCTTATCAGAGCTTAGTGACATAGCCTCAACCACAGATATGTCTAGAAACCTAGGAGGAGATATGGAATTTCGGATCCTGGGGGAAATGTAGTATTCTTAGAAATGGAAATGATCCCCTATCTAGTAATATAAAAATTGAATGGTCCGCTGATCCTATAGTGGTTATTTCCTTATTGAATGTGTGAAAAGAGTTGGTAATGGTGTTAAATGGTCAAAACTACCATATTAAGTCACTATCCCAATGCAAGATGCACTTTCATTACTAGCATACTCACCTAGATCATAAAACGTGCATCCCCAGCTGGGAAAAGCCATACATTTTGGAACATGTCCATAAATCCCACCAGCCTAACACTCTGAGAGATATATAACATCACTCGATATACGCATGAAGTATGTTATTTGGCTTCCAAAATTGGCCAATATGAGCTGGTACTATCATGAACATCCTGGGAAGGGAACTGATGGGGGTGTATAACAGTTGGACTAACCCCTCTCCAATAAAGGAAAATGTTGATCTAGTATTTAAAATAGATAAGGGAGAACATAGTCATATCCTTTATCATCTTCTCATTTCTAATGGTGATAATGTCCATCGCCATGACTGGAGTCTTCAAAGGTTCATCCTTGACATCTATGGTAGGGAGGAACTCTTCATAAATCTCTCCGATAGGGGGGATCTCTCCCAGTTCATAGAAATCCCATAGGCTGATTCCCACCTCACTATGGGATAGATTAAATGAGTTGGTGTAGGGAACCAATATCTAATCAATTCTTGAAGAATATCAAATAAGCGATAGAAAATAAATTGTAAAGTCCATAATTTTTCATAAATATGGACCCTATATAATTGTTCAGCGAACTCTAAGAATCCTTTTCTAACCCTAAATAGCCACATACATGAATAGACAAATATACTCAATTCACTCTGAGAAATAGGATAATGAGGGAAATCACAACCATCTGTGTAACACCCCAAGATTTTATGAAAAATATTCATTTTAATTTCATTAATGTCTTGTGTTATACGCTACACCAAAAGAAGCTTTCACAACACACATCTCTGACCTGGCTTTAATTACACACAATCGCGACCTTCCACGATAGCGTGTGTTGTACGCAACACCAAGTTTCGCTAAACAACGATATGCTATTAAAATATTATTAAAACTAGCCGTTATGAATAGTAATAACCACTTTTTTAAATTTTTTAAATTTTATATTTCAAAATGGACTTCATTTTTGGATTTGGAATATCAAAATTAGCTTAGGGTGAAATTTTGGTAATTTTCTTATAACTTTCATATTTTGATGAATAGTGAAAATTACTAAATTTTAATTAAAAACAACTTTTTCAATAAAAATAATTAATAGTGATAAATTATTAATTTGAGTGGTTTTAAAGTATATTTAGAATATATTTTTATAATTTAATAGAATGTTATTCATTGGATGTAATTTCACATTTAAACCAGACATAAACAAGTGTCAATCTTTTGATAGTTATTATCTCTTAAGAACACGCTATTTGTTTTGACGACGGGAATTAATTTTTAAATTAATTAATGCAACTGATATGTTTTGAATTTGGTAAAATAGACATAATTTTTTAGTTCATAATATCAAATATAGCTTAGGCCTAATTTTTGGTATTTTTCTGGAAACTTTCATTTTTTGATGAATAGTGAAACCACTAAGTGGTAGTTAAGAAAAATGAATTTTTCATAAAACTTAATTTTACCGCTTCTGTGAGTGGAATTTCAAAAATATGAGAGACACGAATGATGTCAGTAAGTAAAATGTAGTTCAATGAGATGAAAATAATTTTTGGTGAATAGTAACTTTTTACTTTTTTTTACCACGGTTAAAAGTAAATAGGGTAATTAAGGGTAAAAATGATATTATTATTACCCTAACACATGTCCTAATTCTATTGGATAAGTGTAATTCGACCAAAAAAAACCTTAGGAATAAAATATGACCATTTATGCCCACTTGTATTAGATTAGAACATTTATTATTAATTTATTTAAAGAAGGGTTAAAATAGTTAAAATCAAAGATTAATAAGTATATCAATTTTAATATAGGGTTATACATAAGATAAATTCGACTATAAATATTCATTATAAAGCTAAAAATCGTTCCTACATAATGAGTTTTTATTTTTAATTTTTAGACTTTAAATAATTTAATTTATTTATGACACAAAGATGATGCTGTAATTATCTTATTAATGAAATATTGACATAATTGATGTTATAAATACCCAAATAAATATAATTTGATAATTTTTATTAATTCCACTAATTTTCTAGGTTAATATGACATGTTAGTATTTATTTAATTAAATTTTTTCGAACTAATCATTCTGTTTTGATTTTTTTTAAAAATCAATTACTAAATAGTGTCAAAATTGACATAAAATAGTTTTTAAAACAAATATTATATTATTAATTGTTCTTTCATTCCTCAAAATATATGGTTCAGCCAAATGAATTATAATGTTATATATATTAATAATAAACAACATGGGGTTCGTTTGGCTTCTTATAGTAAGTTTATTAACCTTATAGTGTAAGAACACAAAAAGACACGGTAAAAGTAAAATTATCTAACTTAAAATTAAATATAAATGATAAGGTTAAAATAGGAACCTAAACTTGTCTAAATTCTATTGGATGAGATGATTTCGACCCATCCCCACCTTAGCTTCGAAATAACTCAATTTGGAGCTATTTAAAACCGAATTTGGCTTTATAATAAAATAATATTTTTAGTTTTTCCAAAGGAGCCCCTCTCCTCCCTTATAAAAGGGCACCTCCTCCCTCTCTTCCTCACACCACGTTGAGCCTTCAAGCTCGGCCAAACCCTGCCTAATTCTCTCTTCCACTTCCCTAGAAACATCCTAGAGGTTTTGGTCTTCTTCAAAGAACAATTTTAGTGCCCTAAGAAGAGGACTCAAAGAGCCGCTTCAAAGAAGAGGTAATGTCTGTTACCGATTCTTTCAACTTTATTTCTTCTTCCACTTCTTCTTCTTAGGTTGTTTCATTATGAAGTAATAAAATAAGTATCACTAATATACTGATATGTTATTATAAGTATGAAACAACCCTATTTCACCATCTATCCATCCTACAGAAAACGAAATCACCACGCGTGCGTACGTACGAAATACCGTCTCCACGCCGTGGTGTAATCTATTTTCCACCACCACCTTACTTGGATGGGTATAATGTTGTAAATAATAACTATATATGATTATTTTAAAGTTATATTGATTCTGAAATAGTATACATACACTCCAATACAGTCCCACGATCATGAGAATGATATCATCGCTCGTGCGTACGTACGGACTACCGTCTCCACGACGCGATGAGATTCATTCTCTACATTAACCATTCATGAATGATTATAAAGTATATATAATAAGTAATCATGAAATATATGACATAATAATGATACTGTATTTATGTGGGTATTTATGTATGTCATCTACTTAATTCCATTCAACTCAATAAGGAAACGAAAACAACGTTCATGCGTACGTACGACCTACCGTCTCCATGAACGGTGTATTTCTTTCCATTTACTGATTTATTATATATATGTATATTCTGAATATATATTATATATAAATCATTTTTTATATTATGTAATTAAGTAATCATTATCTAAGTAATCATATGAATAATTACAAGTCAACACATGGACGAAAAATGAAACAATTTTACCCAAAACGCTCTTTAACATGGAATTTAAAAAAGAACGGGTAATATAAAGTCATAAGTGAACCATATATGATATCATAACAATAAGTATGATTCTGTAATAAGTCAATAACATTATTTAAATCATTATATAGGAGGTTCAGACACTTATGAAGCAAATCAGACCTAAGGTAAGGGAAATATCACAATCTCATTTTTATCCGAGATTGTTTATACTTTGGTATTTACTGGGGTGTATTTTATCATACAAATCCATGTTTCCTCAATATGTAATATTATTTCCATCCAAATAAAATTGTTTAAATCCAATTTTACCATTCGTTGAGTTTTTAGTAAAGGATATGAAAGGAATATTTTGTCGTTTTTCGTACGAGGTACTTTTTGACCTTTTCGACAAAAGTACGAAGAATGTTTTTTTAACTTATACGACATGAATGTATTTTTATAACATTTTTTACAAGAAGCTTCCTTTAAAAGTTTTCTTTTTTATTTTTAATCAACTTTTTTTAGTTTAGAATTGTATGACATGTTAAGAAAGGAAAATCGTTTTTGAAGCAGAAAGGATATTTTCCTCATGAATGGAGTTGAAGTGTTTTATCAAAATTATTTTTCCATCTAAGATAAAAAGGGTTCTGTTTCTATCCCTATTATTACATTTATTTGATTATGTTGTGATGGAATTATATTTTTATGAATTACTTTATCTTATATGAATTGTTTTATGATGTCACGATGTTTAAGATTCCCATTTTTATTTCATGGGTTATGCTATGATGTATGGTTTCTGATTTTGTGGTACACATAAGAATGGTATCATTATGCGATGGGTGGGACCTATATCTCCCTCCAATGCATTGGGAAAAGATTTTATATGTCATGAGATAGACATGGCTGGAACGATAGGTTATACCGGTTCAGTGAAACAGGACTGAAACGAGGAGTGAACTCGGTTCTGAAATGGACTTTGTCCACTTAGATAGTCTTGGAAATGAGTCTTGATTAATAAGAAATGATTCTATATGATTATGTGTGCATGCCACAAAGTTTCATGTTTTATGTTATGATTATTGGGATTACATTTCACTACCATGATTTATCCCATGTTATGAAATTATGATCTCTTTTGCAGGGTAAGATTTCCAAATTGTTATGTTCTTATGAATATGATGTGGTTGATATTTCTTTTGGTTACCCTTACTGAGCATTTGAGCTCACCCTTTTATGTTTTCTTTTTTCCAAGATATAAATAAAGGTTTTTGGTAAGGAAACAAAAAGTGTAAGATCTTTATGGGAGATTTTGAAGATCTTTCACCACGATTAGAAGATTACGTTCCAAGTTCCCAAAGACACTAAACTATTACGGTCCTTGTGTGTCTTTTTTTGTTATGTATTAAGTATTCCGCAAAAGTAATGTATTGTCCAAGTACGTTAAGATTAGGGTCTCTACAGTTGGTATCAGAGGAAAGGTTTAGTCAACCTTTGGAAACTAGGATGCGGAAAAGTTAGTGAGATCCCTAGAGATATTTCTAAGGTACGTCTAGGGATGTCCCTAAGGATAAGTATACGTATAGGATACAGACCTAGAACTACGGTAACTATCATAGAATTTAACCTAAGATGTTAGAAATTGAGGATACTCCCCCTTTATTTTGTTGTTTTCCCTTGCATGATTTTTTCCTCTCACACTATTCTTTTTGGGTTTTAGATGATGGCTGGAACCCGAAGGAACCGTGTTGATCAATGTAATGGACAATGCAATGATTGTCCTCCTGAACAAACAAATGTTATGGGAGATGGAGTGCAAAATATTATTGCTATACTTACACAACTATGAATCACTCTGGACTTCCAAATGAGCAGAGAAGGGAACAATATTCTATTGAGTCCTTCATGAGGCAACGTCCACCTTCTTTCAGTGGGACTTCTGATCCACTTGTTGCTGAACAATGGATCAGTACTACTGAAAAGATATTTTCAGTTCTTCAATTTTCTGAACATGATAATGTCATCTTAGTAGTATATCGTTTGGAAGGTGAAGCTGATCAATGGTGGAATCTTATCAAGAATACGAGGCAAAGAGTTAAAATTGAGTCCATGGAATGGGACGAGTTCAAGAACTTATTTTTCAATAAGTACTTCCCTCGTATTCTTTGAAAAAAGATGGAGAAGGAGTTTCTTGAACTAAAGCAAAAGGATGATGAATCTATTGGTATATACGAAGCGAATTTTACAAGGCTTTCAAGGTATGCATCTGGATTTATCATCCAACCTGAAAGTAAAGTTGATCGATTCTTCAGTGGCTTAAAACCAAATCTTCGAAGGGCATTAGCTATAAGAGACTTCAGTAGATATGAAGAAATTGTGCGTTGTGATATAAAGGTAGAAATGGAAGTTGGTGTTACTTATCCATCTCATAGTTTTGACAAGAAACGAAAGATGGAGTTCAACGAGAAATCTCAGTATAATGGTGAAAAGAAGATGAATGTTTCCTTATGCTCAAAGTGTGGAATGAAGCATGGTGGAGATTGTCTTAAAGGGACTAGAAAATGTTTTAAGTGTGGAAAAGAAGGTCATCGAGCAGCTGAGTGTCGAAGTAATGGAAAAAGGGTTTCTAATGATGTGAATAAAGAAAAGACTGCAGAGAACACACCAACAACACTTCAATGCTTCAAGTGCAAGGAAACGGGGCATTATGCTAAAAAATGCCCTAATCCAAGGGTTAGTGATGATCGACGTGAGCAACCACTTAAGGCAAAGGAAAAAAGGAAGTCACATGTGAGCACCATTGGCGATGTTGAATATGACAACGATGTGGTGGAATGATTAAGTGTTTATGTAATGGGATTCCAGAATAATGTTGTATATAGTATAGTGGAATATTGGAATATTTATGTTTTGGTCTATTGTGGTTTTCAGTAATTTTATGGCATCGGTAACCATGAAAAGTGATTGAAATATTTTTGGAAAGTAGATGATATGCACATAATGAAGGGATAAAGAGAATCAAATATGTTTGATAGTATTCATGATCTCATGATTGATATAAGGACTAAGTGATATCATGGTTTGAGGATATAAAATTTTTAGGATTTTGGTATGTGGAAAGTGTTAACTTTTAACTGCATTCATGTTTTCACTAAGGTTCAATGGGTATTCATTCTTCAAGAGAATACATGATTAAGGTATTCACATGTTTGTAATTTGACCAACAATACATATCTTATGATATATGGGGATCAACGATGGTATTAAATATCTAGTAATCATTTTCACTATATTATGAGAGTGTACTACAGTATTATGGATAAGCCTAAAGATTGGAATGGATTATGTTGGACATAAGTTAGTATTGTTTAAGGATAGAATTTTTTACGGTATTATTGATGTGATGTTATAGTAATATAGTTTTAGAAAAAGGACAACCAGCAGGACGTGCGACAGCCCATCGCGTCAGACAAGGCTGTGGGAATCGAACCCACAACCGAAATGCGACTGGCCTTTATCACCTACCACTGGCCTACAGGAAGTCCCTGGTTAGTAGAAACTAGTTTTATATTATTAAGCGGTATGATATATGAAGTATAAGTTCATTTTTGGAACCATATATGATTAATCTAACCATAAGATGGACTTATAACTTTTGCTAACCTTTTGTTTAAAAGAGATGGAATGACCCATCATTCTATCACATGATCTGCTAACACATCACAAATATCAAATTCAACTTCATTTCTTTAAGGGATGAAGTGGAAATTGTTCAATTCACAAACAACAGTGAGATTATACCAAAATCATGTAATTATTTCTTTTAATTCATCAAATTTAGGGAAATGATCTTGAAAACCAAAAAAAATGTTGTCCTAGTGCCCTAATATCCGATGAATCAGATGGTACCCTATATCATCACAAATTTATGGCTTTGTGATTGCTGGATTTTCCATAGCCATGTTCTCTACCACTCTCCATCAGAACATGATGGTTAGATTTCTCTTCCATATCCATATTTTAACCTATGTGGAAACCCAATGATTAGTTTATTTGGGTAACCGTTACGTTTCATACTTTTGTTTTTAAAGATTGGTTTTGGTATTCCTTTTTATGATGTGGGTTTATATTAAAGAAACTTTTGAATAGTAAACCATTTATAACCCCGACGAATTTTTAGGGCGAAATTCATTCTAAGGGGGGGTAGAATGTAACACCCCAAGATTTTATGAAAAATATTCTTTTTAATTTCAATAATGTCTTGTGTTATACGCTACACAAAAAGGAGATTTCACAACACGCATCTCTGACCTGGCTTGAATTACACGCAATCGCGACCTTCCATGATAGCGTGTGTTGTACGCAACACCAAGTTTCGCTAAACAACGATATGCTATTAAAATATTATTAAAACTAGCCGTTATGAATAGTAATAACCACTTTTTGAAATTTTGTAAATTTTATTTTTTAAAATGGACTTCATTTTTGGATTCGGAATATCAAAATTATCTTAGGGTGAAATTTTGGTAATTTTCAGATAACTTTCATATTTTGATGAATAGTGAAAATTACTAAATTTTAATTAAAAACATCGTTTTCAATCAAAATAATTAATAGTGATAAATTATTAATTTCAGTGGTTTTAAAGTAAATTTAGAATATATTTTTACAATTTAATACTATGTTGTTCATTATATGTAATTTCACATTTAAACCAGACACAAACAAGTGTCAATCTTTTGATAGTTATTATCTCTTAAGAACACACTATTTGTTTTGATGACGGGAATTAATTTTTAAATTAATTAATGCAATTGATATGTTTTGAATTTGGTAAAATAGACATAATTTTTGAGTTCATAATATCAAATATATATTAGGCCTAATTTTTGGTATTTTTCTGGAAACATTCATTTTTTGATGAATAGTGAAACCACTAAGTGGTAGTTAAGAAAAATGAATTTTTCATAAAACTTAATTTTAACACTTCTGTGAGTGGAATATCAAAAATCCGAGAGACACAGTTGATGTCAGTAAGTAAAATGTGGTTCAATGAGATGAAAATAATTTTTGGTGAATAATAACTTATTACTTTTTTTCTACGGTTAAAAGTAAATAGGGTAATTAAGGGTAAAAATGATATTATTATTACCCTAACACATGTCCTAATTCTATTGGATAAGTGTAATTCGACCAAAAAAAACCTTAGGAATAAAATATGACCATTTAGGCCCACTTGGATTAGATTAGGACATTTATTATTAATTTATTTAAAGAAGGGTTAAAATAGTTAAAATCAAAGTTTAATAAGTATATCATTTTTAATATAGGGTTATACATAAGATAAATTCGACTATAAATATTAATTAGAAATATAAAAATATTTCCTACATAATGATAGTTTACTTGTAATTTTTAGACTTTAAATAATTTAATTTATTTATGACACAAAGATGATGCAGTAATTATCTTACTAATGAAATATTGAAATAATTGATGTTATAAATACCCAAATAAATATAATTTGAGACTTTTTATGAATTCCACTAATTTTATAGGTTAATATGACATGTTAATATTTATTTAATTAACCTTTTTAGAACTAATCATTCGGTTATGATTTTTTACAAAAATCAATTACTAAATAGTGTCAAAATTGACATAAAATAGTTTTTAAAACAAATATTATATTATTAATTGTTATTTTATTCCTAAAAATATATGGTTCGGCCAAATGACTTATATAAGGATATATATATCAATAATAAACAACATGGGGTTTTTTTGGCTTCGTATAGTAAGTTTATTAACCTTATAGTGTAAGAACACAAAAAGACATGGTAAAAGTAAAATTATCTAACTTAAAGCTAAATATAAATGATAAGGTTAAAATAGGAACCTAAACTTGTCTAAATTCTATTAGATGAGAGTATTTCGACCCATCCCCACCTTAGATTCTAAATAACTCAATTTGGAGCTATTTAAAACCGAATTTGGCTTTATAATAAAATAATATTTTTAGTTTTTCCAAAGGAGCCCCTCTCCTCCCTTATAAAAGGGAACCTCCTCCCTCTCTTCCTCACACCACTTTGAGCCTTGAAGCTCGGCCACCCCCTGCCTAATTCTCTCCTCCACTTCCCTAGAAACATCCTAGAGGTTCTGGTCTTCTTCAAAGACCAATTTTAGTGCCCTGAGAAGAGGACTCAAAGAGCCGCTTCAAAGAAGAGGTAATGTCCGTTACCGATTCTTTCAACTTTATTTCTTCTTCCACTTATTCTTCTTAGGTTGTTTAATTATAAAGTTATAACATCAGTATCAATCATATACTGATATGTTATTATAAGTATGAAACAACCCTATTTCACCATCTATCCATCCTACGGAAAACGAAATCACCGCGCGTGCGTACGTACGGAATACCATCTCCACGCCGTGGTGTAATCTATTTTCCACCACCACCTTACTTGGATGGGTATAATGGTGTAAATAATAACTATATATGATTATTTTAAAGTGATATTGATTCTGAAATAGTATACATACACTCCAATACATTCCCATGATCATGAGAACGATATCATCGCTCGTGCGTACGTACGGACTACCGTCTCCATGACACGATGAGATTCATTCTCTACGTTAACCATTCATGAATGATTATAAAGTATATATAATAAGTAATAGTGAAATATATGACATAATAATGATACTGGATTTATGTGTGTATATATGTATGTCATCTACTTAATTCCATTCAACTCAATAAGGTAACGAAAACAGCGTTCATGCGTACGTACGGCCTACCGTCTCCATGAACGGTGTATTTCTTTCCATTTACTGATTTATTATATATATGTATATTCTGAATATATATTATATATAAATAATTTTTTATATTCTTGAATTAAGTAATCATGATCTAAGTAATCATATGAATAATTACAAGTCAAAACATGGACGACAAATGAAACAATTTTACCCAAAACGCTCTTCAACATGGAATTTACAAAAGAACGGGTAATATAAAGTAATAAGTGAACCATATATGATATCATAACAATAAGTATGATTCTGGAATAAGTAAATAACATTATTTAAATCATTATACAAGAGGTTCGGACACTTATGAAGCAAATCAGACCTAAGGTAAGGGAAATATCACAATCTCATTTTTATCCGAGATTGTTTATACTTTGGTATTTACTGGGGTGTATTTTATCATCCAAATCCATGTTTCCTAAATATGCAATATTATTTCCATCCACCTACAATTGTTTAAATACAATTTTACCCTTCAGTGAGTTTTTAGTAAAGGATATGAAAGGAATCTTTTGTCATTTTTCGTACGAGGTACTTTTTGACTTTTTCGACAAAAGTACGAAGAATGTTTTTTTAACTCATACGGCATGCATGGATTTTTATAACATTATTTACAAGAAGCTTACTTTACAAGTTTTCATGTTTATTTTTAATCAACTTCTTTTAGTTTAGAATTGTACGACATGTTAAGAAAGGAAAAGTATTTTTGAAGCAGAAAGGATATTTTCCTCAAGAATGGAGTTCAAGTGTTTTATCAAAATTATTTTTCCATCTAAGATAATAAAGGGTTCTGTTTCTATCCCTATTATTACATTGATTTGATTATGTTGTGATGGAATTATATTTTTATTAATTCCTTTATCTTATATGAATTGTTTTATGATGTCACGATATTTAAGATTCCCATTTTTATTACATGGGTTATGCTATGATGTATGGTTTCTGATTTGGTGGCACACATAAGAATGGTATCGTTATGAGATGGGTGGGACCTATATCTCCCTCCAATGCATTGGGTAAAGATTTTATAACTCATGAGATAAACATGGATGGAACGGTAGGTTATACCGGTTCAGTGAAACAAGACTAAAACGAGGAGTGAACTCGGTTCAGAAATGGACTTTGTCCACTAAGATAATCTTGGTAATGAGTCTTGACTAATAAGAAATGATTCTCTATGATTATGTGTGCATAACACAAAGTTTCATGTTTGATGTTATGATTATTGGGATTACATTTAACTACCATGATTTATCCCATGTTATGAGGTTATGATCTCTTTTGCAGGGTAAGATTTCCAAATTGTTATGTTCTTATGAATATGATGTGATTGATATTTCTTTTGGTTACCCTTACTAAGCATTTGAGCTCACCCTTTTATGTTTTCTTTTCCCCAGGATATAAATAAAGGTTTTAGGTTAGGAAACAAAAAGTTGAAGATCTTTATGTGAGATTTTTAAGATCTTTCACCACGATTAGAAGATTACGTTCCAAGTTTCCAAAGACACTAAACTATTATGGTCCTTGTGTGTCTGTTTTTGTTATGTATTAAGTATTCCGCAAAAGTAATATAATTTCCATGTATGTTAAGATTCAGGTATCTACAATCTGGACTCAAGGGAGTGTTTTCTAACATATAAGAAAACCCCTGGGATCGAACTATGACCATATGATCATCCTAAAAAATTCTAATCATAATACGGCCCAGAGAAGTGTACAACCAACAAGAAGGAAAATTGAAATTTCATGGAGGAATGATAACATATTCTAGGAATATGAATCTATATAGAGGAATCCAGTGTGATAAATGGTAAGTTTGAAGCTCAAATAGAAGAGTCTATTTTAGAACCTTGTTATCAGAATCAACATGGTATTGAGGGTTATAATTTTGGTTTATAGAAATCCTGACCCTTTGATTAACCACAATATAAGAAATTTGATGAGGTCTTGAATCAATCAGAATCTAAGTATGTGGAATATAATATATAGATAAAATAAAATATTATCAAAGGAAAGGCCAAAAAGCACCAACATCATGCGCATCACATGAACTAATATAGAATTCACAAATTTCATAAAGACATGTGAATCTCTAGATTCCCATAGTTGTTAAGGATCATATAAACCCACAATGCATTTCATAACCACATGAATTCTTAGACCAATCACAATTTTGTGACCCTAAAATGGTCACATGAGATGTAAAATATTCAATTGATAATGTGATCAAGGCAATAAATCATATGAATCCCTAAATAAAATCATGATTCCCCATAAAAAATTTCAAATAATTACAAAAAAATGAGTCTGCTGGTTGATTTGATAAGGTCACCTAGGAAAACTTAATGTCACAAAGTGGTTATCACAAACTAGGATTACATCTAAGTCTTATAATGGGTTCTTGTACGATTGTCTTCTGACCAGGTCACACAATTGAAGTAGTGTGATAGAGATCTTGGGAAATGAGTAGCCGATGAATGAATCACTCTATGCCCTCTATTTATATGGAATCCCATAGAATCCAAAACTTTTGTCGGAAGAAAAAGAATCACCCAAGAAACAGATTGGATATAACACCAAAGCCCTAGGTAGGCATTTAATCTCCTTTAATCATAGCCTTTTTTCCATAGACATTTTTCCATAGGGGGGAATTGTTAGCACCTGCCAAATGGTCATCAAAAAATTTATAACAGAATAAATACCTAAACATGGGAATAATTTTCCCTAAAAAACTAAAGAAAGAGTATGGTGGCCATGATCATGCTGATCATGTGAACCCCCAGAAGATAGGTGACCTCTTGACAAGTGGAAAGTCATGATAACTACCATGCACAATGCATTGCTTTCATAAGGACCCCTGATGTACCTTTGAGAATTAATAATCTTGTGAAGGATCCCCATAAATAGATGATCACAAAAAGGTATCTAGATATTCTCTTGTTTGTAACATAGCTTTTAAACTGGTATAATACCAACAAACAATCCCAAAATACATGGAAAATAGGACGAAAATATCCAAAATATGGGATCCTCTTGTGGTTGTACAACTCATGTGAGACATCATCGATGGGATGAATTATTGTACTCGACAAAATTCTTAAAATCTCATGAGAACCCCATACTTTTTAAAATAAAAAATGTAAATAATAATTGGAGAAGGTGGGAGCCTCTTGCAGTTATAAAAATAACATGATGCACCCTTGGTGATCTACAAAACACTAAAAGAACCCAACGACCTATCAATATCACCTCACAAAATCCCACTAGCATGGAATATTTGTCATGCATGGGGACTCATACATGTCCAAGAAACATTATGCTCCACCTTTGGGTCCATAAGGATAAAAAGATGCAAAGTTTTATAAAATTATCACACATCTACAAATGAACTTTTATTGGTCATGTGATGCATCACCGATATGTAGGGTGATTGTCTTTGAGAACACTCATACAACCTTATAAAATCACTATCTTTGTAAAAACAAACAAATTAAATAATGAGGGAAATAACATGAGCCTCTCACAGTCATAAAACACAAAAAACACGCCTAGGCTATCTGTAGCACAGTCTCACAAGAACCCCTAAAATACCATTCTAATTTCATGATGGATCCCATATAGGTCATCCCTATCTCATGGAAATTCCTAGATAAGTCACCTGAGATCATTAGATGATATTTTGACAAGACTCCCACTATCACGAAGGTCCTCAGACATTTCACTATTAAAATATAAAAGTACCTTAGAATGCTAGCGTGAGAAAACAAGACCCCATTAGTTAGATATAATCCAATAAATGGTACATTGATGATATGGCCTTTTGGTAATTGAAAATAACATGATGCACCTGATATAACCTGTGATCAGACCTTATAAAGATGTGTAATTCTAAATGCTTCCACCAAATCCATCTTGGATTTGCGCGGTATGTATTGTGCAAGGCAACAAATAATATGGGAGGTGAGGCCTATAAATTTTCCACCCCAAAAGGAAAAGGGATTATTATATGCATATATATATATAATAACTCTTGGAAACTTTTACCGAAAAACTCAGGAACCCGAGAAGATTTCATGGAGAGGTTGATCTCATGACCAAAAAAGATTACCATTAGGTAAGATATAGAAAATGGTAGGAGTGATCATGAAACATGCATAATCACTTTTCATGATCACACTTAGATCACGTGAAGGGGTTATAGTTGGTTACAAAAAAGAAATCTAAAATATTTCCTAAAACACAGGGTAATTCAAATAATCTAACACTGAATAAATCTATGGAATTTGAAATAAAAATCCCTAAAAAATACTAAAATATGGGAGACTTATGTGAAGAACATATAATTTGATTCTCATGTTCTTCAAATGAACCACCAATGTAATGAAAAAATTTGAAAATATCACCAAGTTCATGAGATTCCCCTTAGGTATAATATTTGGATCATATAAAGTCCCCTAGAATCATCAAAGCAATTCACACAATGGCCCTATAGCATTCCACCATAGTCTCGCGAAACCCTTCGGGCTCTCCATACAAGCTTCAAAATATTTTTTGGAAATTTAACTCATATCATATGGTGAAATAAATATGTGTTAGATAAATATCAAAAAAGAACCAAGGCATGTCAAATAGATCTCAAAACATCCTTCAGGAATGCAAGTAATAACTAATAATGTTCTTCGGTTATGTCAGATGGCTTTTACGGTGCCATCCAAACATGTCATCTTGGATCATACGTCACCCTCCAAGCCATGTCACACTATCTCTCAAAATTTATTCTAGGACTGTCATACAACATTCACTATGAAACTAGAAGAATTTATTTGAATCATGAGACACTGTCTAAGCATGTCACCCTGGACCATGCACTAGCTTCCAAGACAAGATGTCCAGGACTTGCGATGTCGTCTGGACAAGTCAGTCTTGATCATGAGTAAACATTCAGAAATACTATGAAATTCATGAAATGTACCTCAAAAAATTTTAACAGATCATGTGATTATCTTTGTACATGTCAAGAAGAAATCCTATAACATGTCAAGTAGAATATCAAGGCATGTCGAGTGAACAATCAACACATGATAGGCAGTTAAGCAGGCCAGATCAAAGGGCATCCTCAGATTTGAAAGCCTTGTCAATCCATAGTGTATAATCCTCGATTACAAGTGAAACCCTAGTGTGTAATCACCATTCAAATTAACTATTGGAACACTAATTCCAACCATGGACAAGATACTTTAGACACCTTCCTAAGGCCAGATCTCTATATCAAACATATAAAGGGTTGTCCTAATACAAAAGTCCCACATACATAATTAAAGAGACTGATTGTTTTCCATACCATGTTTCTCACACTGATCATAACTCACATGTTCATTTGGATTTCCAATGATCACATAATTAACATCATAAGCCTCTATAAAGACTTGGGAAACCTTAGTGTGTATTCCCCAACCAGTAGTATAATATGATATGTCCCACATATATGTGGAAAATTAGTGTGTATTCCCCTGACCAATTGAAACATGAGGAAACTAATTAATTATATTATCTAGGATATATTGGACACCTTCTTAAAGACCAAGCCCAAACTAAAATCGGAATCTACTTCAGTTTACCTCCTACCATGTCTTTAATATTTCAACAATAGGGACTCAATCATTCCCATGGGCCGATCATCTTACCTTATCCTCTAATGGATTACAAACTAATTAAACTATGAGGAACATCATTCTTTCTATAAACAAGATATATAAGAATTTTTTTTTTGGCCCATGACC
Organism: Viscum album; assembly: GCA_963277665.1. Taxonomy (NCBI): domain Eukaryota; kingdom Viridiplantae; phylum Streptophyta; class Magnoliopsida; order Santalales; family Viscaceae; genus Viscum; species Viscum album. Next base: position 1,662,155,655 of record OY728153.1, read on the forward strand.
AAAATAAAATGGGAATACACTTTGTTGTATTCCCTACTATGTCTCTGAAATTTAAACAATCATGAACCAATCATTCCCATGGTATGATCATCTTACCTCATTCACAGAAGGATTGAGAAACAATTTAACAATAAAGAATATGATTCCTTCCATAAATAAGATACACATGAAACGTTCCTGAGGCTTTAGATCTATATTAAATATCCTAAGTGTTTTCCCATTACCTTAGTACCATATCAATATGAACTGAGAATGATTAATTTTCATCTCTTGTCTTTCATTCAGATCACAACTCACTGGGTCTTAAGGAGGAGCAATAGTCACATCATTCACCCCATGAATCTCCACCATCTAGGGAAATCTCAATATGTTAGCCCTCAAGAGTGGCGTGATATAAACTCCCCCGCATAATGGGGTCTACATTTGGGGTAGTCCCAAGGGAATGATCGATCTATGATAACTATGATTCCCACTATAACCAATATACGTTGGATATATCCTCAAGACTAAATCTAAAATATTTGGGGCCTATGTTCTCATAGTTATGTTCTTTACGCATGCTGTTAAATTATACGGGTTGAATAAAATACATGAATTCTGATTCCTATAAGGACAGATCATAATAGATCAGTACCCTGTTAGGAATATTGACCACCTCTATGCAAGGCATCCAATTCTGAAGTACCTGGACATCTAGCTTCAATATATAAGATGATATCTATTATTGGGAAATGGGTGAAGAACCTTGAATACATACAGATGGACTAACTAATGGGATCCACTTCTTTTTCAAATAAAAGTGTTTAATATATGATAATTTTGTTAGGTTAACTAGTCCCATATCAGAATTAGAATGTGAATTGTGAAAATATATTAAATTTAAAGGAGAGTACCAATGTAGGAAATAATTCCCCCAAAAAATGGTGCGATGAGAACAAACTCCCATCCTATCGACCTATGTGAGTCCCTAAGTGTCATTAAGACCAAAAACATGAATGAGCACATAACTTTGGAATGTGGGTATATACCCGGTTATTAATGGGTGAACCATTGGGAGTTTCATGTAAGGGATACAATGGTGAAACAAAATTAGTGGTTATGAATGAAATTGAACCCCTTATAATCATTCATCATACCAAATAGAATTCACCATAGCTAAACACTTTTTCTTTGAATAAAAGATGGTGAACATGATGTGAACTTATTTGAAAACAACGTATCCTTTAAAACATAAAAATTATTGACTGCTAGTTCTCCTGAAACCATTTTATTCATCCAACAAGGGATCTTCATCAAATATTCTTCAACAAAATATGGAGATATATATCCATATATATAAATACTAATACTAGCCATGAATTGAGGTATAACTCAGGTGTCTATGCATAGTCATAAGAGTCTCAAATTTTAATAATGGATATAATTCCTGAATATCATAAATCATGAGGGATACCATGCCAGAGTATCATATGTTAAGAGGGATTCCATGCCCGAATATAAAAATGATGCACTTTGTTTCTGAGTATCAAAATTTATATGGGTATTCTATACCCACAATAATTATGAAAACCATTCCCATAATAATAAAATATTACATTCATATAATAATAAGGGATTCAATGCCCATAAATAATAATGGATTTCATGCCCATAAAAATAAGGGATGCCATGCCCATAAAAAATAATGGATTCCACACCCTTAATAATAAGGGATTCCATGCCCATAAATAAAAATGTAATTTATTCCCATAATAATGATAATAATAATGATAATAATAAGGGATTATATACCCATTTACAATTCAAACAAATACTATTTAACATTTCATTCATATGTTCCATGTAAGTTGATAAGTGATATGGTATTCCAATTAACTCCTCGTCTAATCCAAATGAAACAGTTTGGTTCAAAAATTAATAATATAAATGTCAATGTACATGATAATTACATTTTAAAATTTTATTATAAATAATCAAAGGGGAAATGTACATATACATGACTAATACTGATTCATGTACTCCCATTTTACTGTCCATTGCATTAGATAAGAAATCGGACATCGTAGGGTTTTTTATTAAAAAATAAAGGCATGATCAACATACCAATAATTTAAAACAATATAATCTTATAGTTTTAAAAAGGATGGTCAACCCACCAAAAAAGGGGATTCAAAACATGGATAGAGAATTATAATCATGAACATCAGATGACATACCCTAAGGGGTGGCATATTTATAAGGAATCAGCCTTAAAACATTACATAATCTTGAATTAAACGGATAATTCACATTGAGGATTCTTTTAGGTTTAGAGTTTTAGAGAATTAGGCCATAACTATTAAATTTCATCTCAAAAATTAAAAAGTATAAACTTCTACTCAGTTTCCATTTTTTCATAAAATAGAAACTCTTGAAAAAAAGAGTCATGTCTGGTTCAATGTTTTAGACATCATGAATTTTACATGATCCCATCCTTGGCCCTATTCATATTTAAGTCCTCTGAAAAATATTTCGAAACTTGGGATGAGCATAAAAAGCTCAGTAAGTGTTATAAAATAAGGAAATAAAACATTAGTACATCAATACATACCTGACATAACCTCTTTAACATACCTCATAAAATCAAAAGATTTATGAATAACACATAGTAATCACAAATCATAAAGGTAACTTGTGGAATAAATAACATAATTATATTGTATCTTTCACAACTACATAGGGAGTTACATTTGAAATACCCATAATAGTATATTCCCTAAATATCTTAGGAGAAATGTTCACATTTACCTCCATCACATTACCCAATTCATTAAAGAGCTATCTTAGGCTCACCCCCTTGGTTTATCACAGAACCAAACGTATGCGTAAAAAATTCCCAATAACCATAACATATTAAAGACACATAAAATGAGAATAATGGAAAGGCAAAATTTTCACATTGTTATCACAATATATCTTCTCAAGATATTTACATATTCAAGGTTTTATCAAACAATTTTCAGAACCATTTAAAGCATTTAATATAGATATTTTGGAATCAAAGTATTCCATAACACTTTGAAGCTTTTAAAGGGATTTACATTTTTAAACATTAATGTCTATATAATCAAATACTTAAACCCTTTTGAAAATATGGACATTAATGAGAATGATTTAGAATATTAAATATTTGAAATATTTAAAACAATGTTTTAGTTAAAGCATTCATTACCACTTAAAAAATACTTGAATAAAAATAATTAAAGAATTACATTAAAGAAAACTTATTATAACATGAGAATAATGAGAATCATGATATAATATGTCAAAGGGCAGTATATACACCATATCAAAGTGAATTGGTGTATAACAAAAAATAAGTCTCAATGGAATGTAAATTTAGACAATGTCCTTTGCAAAGATTATATCCTTAGATTAAGGACAAACCAATGACATAATTATGTGTGAAAATATATGAATAAACCCAATATAAGTGGATATTAAGTGAAAAATAATCATAGGGAATTCACACATATTCATATCATGACATAATCAAGAAGTATAAGTTTCAACCAAAGAATTGAAATTTGGTTAAGAAGTTCTCTTATAGAAATTCAGCATCGCTTTAAAGTTTTGAAAATGAGTTGATGCGAGAGAAAATGGTCTCTAATAAAAAGGAAATACAATTTACATCATTAAGGATATATAAGAACATATCCCAACATATGATTATCTAAGTTAAAAGGCATAACAAAAAATAATTTTTTTAAAAAGATGAGGGTGAGAGGTTCCCTTACCGATTTGGTAACTTACGAAACATACAACCCATGAAAGTAGGGCCAAAAAATGAAGATGAAAATACCCATAAATTAAATTATATTACAAAAATAATACAATAATGGTTAGTATATACACCACACAAAAGGATATAGTGGCAATATAGCATTAATCTCACAGGAATAAAAAGTGAGATGAAAACCCCTTACCACGTTGTAATCAATCGAGTCGTATGAACAAAAGTTAATAACCACAAAATGAATCACAGAATAACATAAATATAAAGATAATTATGATAATATATATAAAATGGAAGTATAAAATACACCATATTCAATAAATAAGTGGCAAACAATGGAAATCTCATCAAATTAAAAGTGAGATAAAAAACTCCTTACCTCATGTCCGACTTGATCATTTCATTCTTTAATCTCTTGAAGAATAAAATAAAGTTATTTTCTACTTGATTAATAATTTTTTTAAAGTTTATTATTCGTTTTATATCACTTATTCCTATTTATAAACATTATTTAATCATGTAAGTTAATAATGGTCATTTTGTCGATATTTGGTATTTGAGTGAAAAATGAACTTCTTATATTTACGAGTTGTACATGTGGTCAAAATTTCATTATCTACCAAATGATATTCATGATTTAGATATCATATATATCATATATATCCAGTATATATATATTTATTTATAATAGTACATAACATTTGGAGGTAATAAATGAAATGCACCTTTCATGGAGATAGTAAGTCGTACATATGCATGAATGCTACATTCATTTCTCTTTTGTATTTTTAAAGTTATGAAAACATAATGATAAATAGGTATATTATAATTACAGTATAATATCATATATAATTTCATTAACTCCATCCTTCATACATTACATGTATGTCATGAACGATTTATATCACTTTGAGGGGAGGTATTCCTCACTTTCTCAAATGAAATTATCGCATTTACCCATTATGAAAACCATAAAATTATGATATAAATGAAAAATACAGAAGCATAGAGACATAATAAATATAATATATATCACATATAAATATATTTCCATCAAAATGGACACCATAAGAGTTAGTAGGAGAATATTTAACTAGCATCGTTTCGTGAGGCAATAGTTCACCGTCTACATAAACAGTATGTTCTTTACCAATTAAATGGAGGTGTGTGTACGTATAGTTAAAATAAATATCATAAAAAACCTAGTATATTTATAATATTGTGTTTGTTACAAAATAAAATAATAAAGAGAGATTAGGGGGTTGGAGAAGTAAAATAAAAGAAAAGAACATAAGAGAAGATGTCACCTTTAAGTCGGGTAACTCCCTTTAATTTCGACCAAAATGATTCCTTGAAGTGAATTATGCCTAAGTTAAGGATTCTAGGTGGAATATAGGGATCCTGGGAGATTATTTGGGTATATTTTAGATGATCCAAGGGGATTGAGAGGTGTGAGTAATGGGTTAGAGGTGATGTTTTTTTATAAGGGGGAGGGTGGGATCTTTAGGAAAGTTTGAAAATATTATTTTATTAAATAATGATTTTAGGATTCTAAAAGTCTAAAACTTTTTAAATTATAATATAAGATGAATATTCTTCGAAATAAAACCATAAAATAATAATTGGACAGGTTTTGGATATTTATTTAATATTTATAATCTTATTTATTTAAATCATTCATTAATGAGGCAAACACTGCATCATTATTGTGTCATATATAATTTTATTTATTTGATGTATAAAATTATAAAAAAATACAATGATTTAGGAAATATTTTTATAGTTATAATGAATATTTATATTCAAATATATCAATTATATAACCCTACAATAAAATTGTTTTAGAAAAACAATACATGTTTATGATTTTTTTTACTTTAAATAAAAGGTTTTTAATATCATTTTCTTACCCAATTATATTTCAAAGGCCAAACATCTGACCCAAGGATTGTATTGGTTGTCCATTTCTCATACAATAAGGGTAGAAAAAGTGTTAAGGTAATTTGATATTATTATAATATTGTTTTTACCTTGAATTACCCTATTTACCTTTAAAATGGTAAATAAAAGTCAAATGTTACTATTCAAAAATAATTATTTTTATCTTATTGAACTATATTTTACTTAATAATAACAACCATGTATTTTGTAATTTTTAATTTCAACTCACAGAATTGGTAAAAGTTCCTTTAAATGAAAAATTCAGCCTTTTAACTACTATTTAGTGTTTTCACTATTCATCAAAAATTGAAGTTTTTCAGAAAAATAGAAAAAATTCATCCTAATATATATTTGATATTTTGAATAAAAAAATGATGTATATTTTACCAAATTCAAAACATATAATTTTCATTAATTAATATAAAATTAATTACCATTTTCAAAACAAAAAACGTTATTTTAAGAAATAATAACTATCAAATGATTGACACTTGATTAGGTCCAATTTCAGAAATTTATTCCAATGAACAAAATTGGATTAAACGGTAAAAATATAATCCAATTACACATTAAAACCAATTAAAAAGATAATATAACCATATAAATAAATTATATTAAAAGGATGTTTTGAATTAAAATACAGTATTTTTCACTATTCATTAGAAATTGAATTTTATGAGAAGAATAACAAAAATTTACCCAAAGTAAATTTTGATATCCCAATTATAAAGAAGAATTTCATTTTGTCAAATAGAACATCTAAAAGTGAGAAAAAATATATTTAAAAAGGGTTATCCATCAAAAGGAAGTAAAACAACCTTTTAAAGAATATTAGAGTATTTATGCTTAAAATTGGATTCTTTCTTATTTTAAGCCTCTAAATTTTTTTAAATAAATGTAAAAAAATTTAACAAACATATAAAATTATTTTTTAGTAATTTTTGTTCTTTCTTTCCATTAAAACTATTAGGCGTTAACTACCATTTACAATAATTATATTATTATATTATTTTTCAGTATAACTCTATGTTGTGTGCAACGTAAGATTTCTAAGAAACCTGTTGTTGTGTATTATGTATGCCATCAAACATACCATCACCTTTAATGTAAAATTAATAATTAATTCACAAATATTAACAAATATGAAAATTTCATATTCTTTATTTACCTGGGATGTTACATCCTTCCCCCCTTTTGGGAATCACATCTTCACAATTTTATAATTGGGCTCAGAAACTACATTTAATGTCCCAAATCGGAAAAAGAGTCAATAAAAATATCACTTTAAAATAAAGGAAGAGAAGTACAAAGGTTACCTGAGAAAACAGATACTAGGATTTCATAAAAACATAGTTATAGAGGATAAATTAAGCCATCAAGTTCTTATGGAGAGTGATAGAAAACCTGATTAGAAGAAAGTTAACCACTAGAAAATCACAAACTTGTGATGGGTTAAACAATATTTGATTCCACAATATGAAATATTAATAGACAACATTTTTTCTTTAAGTTACTTTTTATAAAGCTGAGTAATTTATTTATGATCTTAACTAAGAACAGAAGAAAACATACTTACTTGTCTTATAGACATTCGTACGTTACTCAATTTCTACCATATACTCATATTTTCTATAAATAACGAGTATTAAAACTGACTTGGTCACATTAAATGCGCTAGAATTAACTTCTAGAGTATCACATAATCCACAAAAGATGAACTATATATTTCCCTTATCTTTAGACATCAACCAAAAGCACAATTGTTAGTATGAGATTAGATAATTCCCAAAAAGGATAATCCTTCATAAAAAAATACTACACTTAATATCCAAAATTCAACAAATAGTACCCAAAGTAAAACAAAGAACATTGAATACACAATTGTATGTAAAATTATTTAATATGATCCAAACTAAGATTGAAACCCAAAACTCAGAAGAATTTGATCACATAGTCTTCCATGATAAATCTTAACATTTATCTCCAAATAACATCGACTACTCTTGAAGTATCATATTAAAGTGTAATTAACCTAATAATGTATTCTCTATGATTGGTTAATCATTTACATAAATAACACAAATTTTCATATGTCTACAATAAAAACACATATTCTTCCAAAATAAAATTTCAACCTTTACTCTACAAATAATATCCCTTAATATTCTATTTCCCTTAAGCATATAATGTTCCCGAAAAGAGAGAACATCTTCCAAAATAACCTTTATCACTTAATCACCAAATCATTTTCCTATATTAAGGAATTCCATTTTATAAAACAGAAGTTCCCAACATCAACTTTTTCTTGATCCATAAAATTGTTTAACTAAAAAAATAATAATTCATACTAACCAGGGAATTCACATAGGCTAGTGGTAGGAGATGCACCCTTGTCACCCTTCAGTTGTGGGTTTGATTCATGTGGACTTGCCGGACACGATAGTTTTTCACCCATCTTACGAGTTGTCCCTTTTTATAAAACTCAAAAATTACCCTAACATGTTTTAACCTCAATGGTTTTCTTATACCTTTCATTTTCATCCCAATACATTATGACCTCAACATCTAAATTCATGAAGCCTTATATATATTATCCTTTTTTCTTATTTCACCTCCACATGATAAAATAAATCTATTACTAATAGAAATAACAACATACCTTCATCATGGTGTCCATATGGTTTCATCATCATCTTATTCACATAGGTAGAAGGTTCATACATTGCAACAATAATTTATACAACCTTAAAAATCATTTGATTCTTTATCCAAATACACCTAGTATGACATGGGTCATATGGGTGTTTGCAGAAAAATAGTTTCAGAAAATAATCATGTATGACATATAATTTCAAAACATCTGACAAAAAATGATTTTTATAAAATAGTCAGATTGAATTTGAGTTGAAACTTTCAATTAATGTTCCTTTTAAAATACCATAAGCATGTGCTGAGAGAATATATTGTAAAAGAAAAAATAAATAGGTTGCATAAGGGTCTCCTTCTATAGCACATTTTTCAAAATCATAATATTCCTCAAAATCTTGAGATAAGGTAAAATATTTTAAAATTCCTTGATAATATTTACCTTTCATGAAAATATGAGAATATTGTGAAAATAGGATTTGATTAAATACAACCCATGATTCATGATGATATAGAGGTATAATGGAGGTGTTTTTGAATATGACTTTTCAATAATTATTGCAAGCATGTCATCTTGAAGTGATAGGAATTTGGTTTGAGATCCTCCTCCTTCCTTTTGTAACCAACTTTCCTTGATCTTAAAATGTTATAAAACAAGGATTTATCTAAAATAATAGACATAGGGACTAACCATGTATTGAACTAAAAATCATAATGTGGCATCCCAGGTAAATAAAGAATATGACATTTTCATATTTATTAATATTTGTAAATTTATTATTAATTTTACTTTAAATGTGATGGTATGTTCTATGGAATACCCAATACACAACAACGAGTTTCATTGAAATTTTACACTATTGGAATGTGGGGTTTTCCCCACACTTCCATACTAACGGTTTCATGAAACCATTGGTAAAGGATGGTTTAGGGAAGCTTTTACCAACGATTCCTTAGAACCGTTGGTATATGTGTGTTTGTGGGAGCTTTTACTAACAGTTCTAATGAACCATTGGTATAGATGTGGTTTAGGGGAGTTTTACCAACGGTTCAAAGAGAACTGTTTGTATAAGTGTGGTTTAGGGGAGATTTTAACAATGGTTCTAAGGAACTGTTGGTATAGGTTTGGACTGAAAATATATTCCAACGGTTTTTAAAAACCGTTGGTAAAACTTTCCCCCAAATTCAAAACGGTCCATCCTCTCCCCCATTCGCGATACAGAACCCTAAATGGGAGCAGTTTGGCGATCTTGGAGCTCCTTCAGCTTCCTCTTCCTCCATCCCATCCAAGGTGCTGAATCTCCTGCCGACTCTTATCAAACCCATCCTAAATTTGGTATTTTCTTAACTGGTACCTTATTTTTATTGAAATTTATCTAATATTTCAATTATTAGTTTTGATTTTGATGTGTATATGTTTTTTTTGTTTTGATTTAACCTATATGTGATGAGCTTGTATCATCATTGAGATGTGTCCAATGGTTCTTTGATCATTGTTTTGGGGAGAATGAATGGTTTAGGACCTGCATTAGAAGTAGCTTCCAGTGAGACCATTTTAGTATAAGGGGAAACAAGATTATGATCTACGAGGGGGTGATTGAGTTTGGTAGAGACCAAACATAGTTTGTTCATAGTGTTCAGGATCCATAAATAGAGTGTTCCAATTAGGTGTTCATCAGTAAAGACATAGGTGAGATTTCCAGGTCTTGTTTCATGAAGTTTAATATGTGGCGCTATAGTGGTTTTGGATTGTTTGAGGTACTCTTAGTGTATTGTAAACCCTCATTTGTTCCATATTCATTTAAATTAATTTAATATCATTTTTTCACACACTCCATTATATCCCCTCAAACTATATTTAGAGTGTATTTTTATTCTTATGGTGTTAAATATTTTAGTAAATGTCCATACTAGCTTCTTTTATGTGTTCTAGGGGTTTAGACTGATGACAGGGCTGCATGATTATTGTGGAGGTATCCTTTTCATATAAATATACCTATACTATGTCATCAAATGAATCAACTAGTTATATTCCTTACAGATTTTTATCAAATGATTCTGAAGGAGGGTTGTGTAATCATATGGGGATAGAAAAATGTAGTTCTTGTTATTGAGTAGGAGTTTTAGGTGGGAAGTTGATATGTGGACCACCTAGTTTATGTGATTGTTCATACTTTTATATAATAGATTAAAGCTATTGTGTTAGAGGATACCAAGGTTGTTAGGGTTTTTTGTTTTTTTTATGAGGTGGTTGTGATGATACCCTCTTGACATGATGTTGAGATTGAGATAGACCAAAATACTGGTGCTTCTCTAATTTCAATAGCTCTTAGTCTGTTTTATCCAATATTGACATAGAAAATTATTTTTATAAATCAAATTTTATTGAATTGTAATCATTAATATGTCACAACATCAATCATTAAAAAATAATTTCATAATATATATTGTCATTTCATCTATAAATTTAATGATTAAAGAGACATTATATGGATGAAAAATCATATTCATGATATCTATGAAGAAAATTATAGTGTTTATCAACCCAAAAGTCATGGAAAAAATAATAAAAACCATATATACTCCTAAACTCAATATTGGGAATGATTATTTATATGACACACTACTAATGGTATTTTTAAGGATAATAATCCATAGAAAGCAACAAAATGTCCTGTAATAGATCAATCTTTCCTAATATTTGTTATAGAGAACTTTTTTATCTCTATTAACTAATTAAGATTCATTTAGTCCAAAAAATACATAAAATACCATCTTACATCTATAAAAATATAATTTTACACCTTATAGACATGTTCCCTATATGATAATTATATTTCCCTAAAACATTTCATAATACATTTTATATACTCAGAGGGACCATCCCACTCTAAGAACCTACCATGATTCCAATCCATCCTCATAGGTATTTCCTCATCAAACTATAGGTGTACAATTTCCACACCTATCACTACCCTTGTTGATAGGCCGCCCACCCCACCCCTCGGACACCCGCCCACCACCTTAGACAGCCCGTGCCCCCTGGAAAACCCCCTACCCTTGTTGACAGCCCGCCCACACCACCCCCAGACACCCACCCACCACCCCCGGACACCCCCATCCCCCTGGATGCCCCCACCCCTTGGAAAGCCCTTCCCCACCCCCTGGAAAGCCCCCCACCCCCTTGACACCACGACCCCACTGGAAAACACCTCCACCCCCGTGGATAGCCCAACCCCCCCCCATGGATAGCCCACCCACCCTCCTGGATAGCCCGCCCACCCCCCTTGACACTCTAGACCCCCTGGATAGCCCCGCCACCCCCATGGGCAGCCCGACCACCCCTTGGACACCCCATAAACCCTGGACAGCCCCACCCACCCCCTGGACACCCCGATCACCTCCTTGGACAGCCTGACCACCCCCTGGACTCCCCCCTACCCCCTTGGACACCCTGACCACCCCCGCAGACAGCCCGCCCACCTGTACACCCCGATCCCCCCAGACAGCCCCCACCCCTGGACACCTCCGACCCCCCAGATGGCCCCACCACCCCCTAGACACCCTGCACCCCCTGGACACCCCACACCCCCCTTGGACAGTACCACCACTACCCTGATCCCCTTCCTACCCCTCATCCTGATCTCCCTGAAGAAGCTAAAGTATAAAACTCATGTACTCCCAACAAGACCCTTAAGGATTATGTATTCCTTGATCCACTTTCAATATCTTACTGGGAAATCCTGGATATAGGCATAAGAAATTATGTATCTTATTTTCTTATATACACTGTATTTTTTTTGTATTTCATAATATGATTCTCATATAGAGTAATGTGTCAGTTATGCTTTTATATATAGTAAAAAAATTTCATTTACCTAAATATTTTTTTGATTAATCTTAAATATTATTGAATTGCTTTGAAATGACTTATTGCAATTTTTTTACAGAATGGATAGAAATTGGATGTACGAAACTGATAGGATTTCAATCGATTTTAAAAATAATTTGAACAGCTTTCTAGATTTTGCATTTGAAAAGGCTTCAGATAGTGGTCGCATACACTGCCTAGGTTTTAATTGTGTTTGAAGACTGTGGATGAGTTCTGAAGCAGTTAGCTATCATGTAACCAAATATGGTTTCCAAACAAACTATTATGTGTTGTATCACAATAGAGAGAAAATGGAATCTCAAAATTTTGATGATCCAAATGATAGGACTGAATTGGAGTGTTTGATATATGATCGGTTTCCATTTATTCGGCATCATGAGAAGGAAAGGATTTCCAACCAACAAGATTTTCATACAAGCACACATGATGCGTCCACTGAAAATGATGATGTTGATAGGGTGGAAAAATATAATGACGCTGTGACGACTCCAGTATATCAGCAATGTGGAAAAATAAAAAATTTGGAATTTTTAATTCGATTCTTTCATGGGAAAACTATGTATGGGATATCAAATACTGCAATTTATTACATTATTACCTTCTTGAAGGACTTAATTCCAGATGATGCAGATTTTCCCTCAAACCACTATATGGCATGGAAGTTAGTTGATGAACTTTGATTCTCAAAAAAAATTCATGATTTCCCAAATGATTTCAGCTTATTTTGTGAGGAAACTGCTGAAATAAATGATTGTATCAAATGTGGAACCTCCCAATGGAAGCCAAAAGATGATGGAACACTATCTCGTGTGCCACAAAAAGTAAGGTGGAACTTCCATTGATCCCCAGATTACAGAACCTTTTCATGTCTGATGAAATATCCATAAAAATGCGATGGCATGATACCGAGATAAAAATAATAATGAAGAGTTGGTTCACCCTGTAGATGGATTTGCATGGAAGAGATTTGATGCTTGATATCCTAAATTTACAGCCGACGTGCGTAATGTGAAATTGGGTCTTTCATGTGATAGTTTTAATCCATTTGGGCAGATGCTTACTTCGCATAGCACATGGAAGGTTTTCATACACATTTATGACCTTCCCCCTTGGTTGTGTATGAAAAAGCCTTACACTTTCTTGAGTATATTGATATCCGTCTCTTCTGATCCCGTCAATGATAGAGATGTATACATGCAACCTTTAATAAAAGAGTTGAAACTTTTTTGGGATGTGGGTGTTCCCATATACAATGCATGTTCGAAAGAGATATTTTAGATGTGTGCTGCGCTTATGTGGATGATCAATGATTTTGATGCTTATGCAATGATGTCTGGATGGAGCAAAAAAGGAAAATTGTCATGTCCTGTTTGTATGAAGAATACTCAATTGAGAAGACTAAAATATCGTCGTAGTTTTAGTTTTATGGGACATCGATGATTCTTTCCAATGAACCATCAATATAGAAACATCGTCGAAGATTTGACAATACCATGTAGAATGGCGATCCACCTCATCATATGTCTGGAACTGATGTGCTTAATGAATTAAAAGATTTTATTTATTCATTTGGGAAGGGTGTAATGAAATCTAAAAAGAGGAAAAATGTTTCCAATGATACTTGTTACAATTGGAAGAAGAAGAGTATATTTTTTGAGTTGTCGTATTGGTCAACCAACTTGTTACGTCATTTCTTAGATGTAATTCACATTGAAAAGAATATATGTGAAATGTTTCTTTTGATTCTTCTAAATGTCTAGGGAAAGACGAAAGATGATTTATGATCTCGGTGTGACTTGGTAGATTGGGGGATCAGACCAGAATTGCATCCTGCCTGTATAAGTGAAAATAAATGGAAAGTTCCATATGCTTCTTATGTGATGACACCAGCTGAAAAAAATAACTTTTTGGAAGTTCTAGAGACTATTAAAGTTCCCGATGGCTATTAAATAAATATATCAAAATAGGTCAACAAAAAAGAGTTGAAGCTGAAATCTTTGAAGACGCATGATTATCACGTCCTTTTGCTTGAGTTGATTCCAATAGCAATCCGTCATCTCTTATCCAATAATGTTAGAGTCTCAGTTATTCAGTTGTTCTATTTGTTTAGAGATCTTTGTGCTAAGAGGTTTTCCAAATCCTTTTTACAAAAAATATTGGCAGAGACACCATTAATTTTGTGTGAGTTAGAGAAAATATTCCCTCCATCATTTTTGACATGCATGTTGCATTTGACTATCCATATTCTGACAGAAATACTTATTGGAGGACTCGTTGCTTTCAGTTGGATATATCCAACTGAAATAAACATGTGCACATTGAAATCATATGTTCAGAATAGGAATTATCCCGAAGGTTCTATTGTGAACGGTTACTTGTCTCAATAATGTATGGATTTCTGCTCAATATATTTGTCTGATCTTACTACGAGAATAAACAGACCAATGAGAAATGAATAAGAAAAGTTTGGGAAAATTGAACCCAGTTTTTCATCACTTCCTCAGACATGAGGAATTCCAGAATCATATACCTTGAGGACATTAAGCCTTGAAGAGTGAGAGATGGTACATCACACAATGTTGTTCAATTGTGATTTTTTTTATGAGTATATCAAGTAAGTAAATATTACATATATATCTTATCTTATCTCTTGTAATTTTAAATATTTGTTAAACTATTATTTTTATCTACAGGGAACATAAAGAATTGATATATAGAAAGCATCATTCTTTATCTTTGAGAAGGAAAGAGTCTTTTCATAGAAAATGGTTTTCTGCTTGGTTGAAATTGAAGGTAAAAATATTTTTGTATTAACTAAATAAAAATAATATTTAATTAAGTTTACTATTTGCTTATATTTCAGGTATCCAGTTTTCCTGCAGACTATGTTTCTGAGGAAATAAGAGCTTTAGCTTTTGGTCCAAATACCATGGTTCGTGCTTATAAATCAATTTTGATCAATGGATACAAATTTATTATCACTGAACAAGCAAGAAACATGATAACACAACATAATGGTGTTATGATAACTGCCACAACAGACTGTTATGCTAGTTCATCGGATACTAAACCTCATCCTGAAAATGTTGCTTTTTATGGAGTCATGGAGAAAATACTAATTTTGGATTATTACTCGCATGGTTGAGTCACAATGATGAAATGTCAATGGTTTGATTCAATGACCAGGAAAGGCACATTTATTGATGATTGTGGATTTCGAGTTATTGACATGACTCGTACTCTTTCCACTGATGAACCATATGTATAGACATCAATGGTGAAAAAAGTTTTTTATGTTAAAGATCATCATCATCCTAAATTTTTTGTAATTATTGAAGTAAATCCCAGACATGTTTTTGATGATGGTGATGATGAAGTTGACACTATCCCTACTGAAATTGGAAGCAATCCGTTTATTATTTATGATGACTCCAATAGCTCAATTTTCAGAGTTGATTGTGAACCGGATGTTGTGGTCTGAAATATATAGAATCATAAAGTCATGTTCTCACCTATATGTTTCACCTACATCATTCAGAGTATGTATCCTAGTACTTACCTTAAAACCACCATAAATCTTCTGTTTCTTTTTGTTTTATTTATTAGAATGGTTTTTATATATTTTGTTTTTTGGGTTACACATTACTTATCTGTTTCTAATTACTTCAATATTTGTTTTCATTGCATGAAATGACACCCATTGAAGAGAGGCGGTGAAAAAAGATGACAGAAAAAAATCATTGCATGGTACAGATGGGTGTTCCTCCACTCATCCCTGTTGTAAGTATTTTATTTCAAATATAAATATTTCAATAACTTATAATATCAAGTGTCTAATTTTGTGATAAACTTTTTTTTCAGGATCCATCCCCTAGACGAGAGATATCTGATGAGGAGATTGATATTGCTCCCAGTAGAGAGGCTGGTGGTAGGAGGGGGGTGGTGTCAGAGATGGAAGATAATCTAGTGGTCCAGGTACTAAGGCCGGTGGTATGAGGGCTCGTGGGGAGAGAGTTAGATGATCCACTACCACAGACGTATCTTCTACACCCCATTTTGATCCTAGCGTGTCATCAAGGACACACGAGATATTTAGACCTCCGATGCTTACACTACCATTTGACCAGACGTCTATGCCATCATCTTTTGATTCTGGTTCATTATCTCTGAGCTATTATATTCCACCTTTTTCGACTCCTGCTGAGACATAGTATGTGGCTGAGGAGCATACACTGAGGGACACTCCACCTGTACAGGATATTCCTTCAGCTTCTACACATCCAGTGACGCCCATTGATCCGACTACCACAGGTATATTTATATAACTCTATCAAATTTTTATACCAAATTTTTTTTATAACTTGTACTGATATTATTTTTCTTCAATAACATATTGATCTACAGATGGGAGGAAGGGGAGGGGGCGTACTCACTTAAGTGCAGTATGGAATCGCTAGACACAGTTGATTGTTGAATATAATGTTGATGGACAAATGATTGAGAAATCTGGGCAGCAATGTCAGGGTTTTTTGATGATGCTAGAGAAATACTCCGATATCATTCCGGTCAGCCCTCTCTCTTGGAGACATCTGCCACACAAAGTCAAGGATAACGTGTGGGCACAAATATGGGTAAAAAATATATTGAATTTAATGTAGTATTTTTTTGTATTTATATGAACTAATCTACTGGGTTTTATATTCGGTTTAACTTCCCTGATGGAGAAGGTGCATGACCAGTGCATTTAAAAGAGCTTGGAGAGATTTGGAGAGATTATAAGAATGAGCTGTATTTTGGCTGGTGTGATATATTGGCAAGGAGTTAGAGACATTACCTATCATGGATGATTTCCTGATAGAGAAATATCTCCAAATGATTACCTATTTGGATACCGCCAAATTTAAGGTATTAATCTCATTTGAGGTATCTAAATGAGAGTTTTAATATTATTCATTAATATAATATTATTTATTATTAAACATTATTTACAAATCTTCTGAAAAGAACAAAAAAACATTTATTTAAAGAAATACCTCCCCACTTTGGGGTGCACAACTATGTCAGATCATGAGAGGCAGCTAGTACGATATAGTTGTTTATAATTTTTCTTTAGGACTTTCCCTTTTTATTGTTTCCTACTTAAATTATGTGATTTATTGAATATTGAATATACGATTATACTTGCACTTTATATTTTTTCAATGTCATTATAGAAGCACAATTTGTATATTTAAGGACGTATCCCTCAAGAAAAATTGTTTTGCTGGAGTAGAAGAAAAAAAGATGGAACTGCGGTAAATGAACCAACCCAAGAAAATATTGTAAGTTTTAATTTGATTATTTCAAAGTATAATATCTATTTTGAAATTTAATAATATATTAATATTTTTAATAGGATGCTTTAGTGGCTCTTGATGCCCAGGAGCTGGACAATTTTGGGCCACACGATCATTTATATCAGGTTTTGGGAGATGAGCACTCTGGTCAAGTACGCTACCGACCTGGTAAGAATATAGTCCCGATGAGGTATTGGTCTTATCCAAGTATCCATTCTAGTACCACCGAGTTGGAACAGGTCAAGGAGCATGCAAGACAGTATGATATAAGGTTCACAGAGTTGGAAGTACATGTTCAAACGAGGGAAAAATAATTTATGAAACTGATGAAAGATTTATCTTCATCACTTCCACCAGAGGCTAGAATGGCTTGTCAGACATTTATGTCATCGATGGGTGCATTATCCAATGCACCAGGCGGCAACTCTAGTGGCGGTCGAGATGATGAAGTTCCTGGTGATGATGAGGATGCTGAAGAGGAAGAGGGAGAGGATGAGGATGAGGACGAGGGCAAGGATGAGGCTGAGGGAGAGGATTGGGCCGAGGTCAAGGATGGGGCCGAGGATGAGGATGAGGTCGACGATGAGCATGGAGACGATGATGAGGACAACGACGAGGACAGAGATGGTGGCAAGGATGATGCCGATGATGACAGTGGTGATGATGATGGTGATTAGGGGCATATTGATCAATTATATTTTTGAATTCTGTACAACTCTTTATTTTTGAACCTGGTTTTCCACTCTGGTGTTTTCTTCTGCTTCATAGGGATATTGTTATCAGATCTGTTTTTTTCACTTGATTCTTATTAAATGATTAGTCTACTACCTATACATTTAGTATTCCTTGGTACTGTCATACCCAATTTTCTATTTTGTTTTACTTAGCTTTCATAGTTAGCCATGTATTTCATGTTTATGCATGTGTAAAATGATATGGAAAATGTGCTTTGAAGTAGAAGGCATTTTGAGTGGAATTGATATGATATTATCTCTAATGAAATTACAATTCCATGGTTATTTTATTCACACCATGACCAATTTTAATGAGGTAATGAGATATATACTGGGAGTGGTACCCAAAATCCAACAATAGAGGATAAGAACATATAACACTCAATAATGAAGCCATGTTTTGTGGATATATTTTTAAAAATAATAATTAATTTCATGAATCCTATAATTATAGGAAAGTAAGGTTTCAAAACTATGTTTCAAGGATGATTGAAAGGTGATAAATAAACTCAAGCCATCTGAGATTTGTTTATCAATTTAAATAGGTCCATGCCTATATTCATTACATGATCAATCATTTGTGATGTGTACGAGTCAACCCCGCCTCAATACAAGGCGCGGTGTGACTGGTACCACTCAAAGTATCTCTCTTTTGTTTAAAATGGATACGCTTTTAAGTAAGAACAACCGGCATACGGGAAACCAGAAAAACACATTCGGATTGTGTTGATACTTTAGGAAAATGATTCATGGGTCATTTTTAACTTTTAAGAGTCAACCCTGCCTTAATCCGAGGAACGGTGTGGCTGGTACCACTCACAGTGTCTCAATTTTATTTGAAATGGACAGGATTCTAAGTGAAAACAACAATTGGCATATAGAAAACCGACCAAATGCCTTAATTTTCTTTTGAAACATTAGGAAAACAATCCATGGGTCATATTTGACGTGTAAGAGTCAACCCCGCCTCAATCAGAGGGCCGGTGTGGACGGTACCACTCAAAGTGTCATTCTTTTGTTTAAAATGGATGCGCTTTTAAGTAAAGAAAATGACATACGGATAGCCATCCAAACACATTCATATTGTGTTGATACTTTAGAAAAATGATCCATGGGTCGTTTGTGATGTGTACGTGTCAACACCGCCTCAATATGAGGTGCGGTGTGACCGACACCACTAAAAGTGTCACACTTTTCTTTGAAATGGACAACAGTTTAAGTAAAAACTGCTACTACCATATAAAAAACCGACCAAACAGATTCAGATTCTGTTGATACTTTAGGAAAAGTATCCATGGGTCATTTTTGATGTGTATGAGTCAACCCCACATCAATCTGAGGCATGGTGTGGCCGATACCACTCCAAGTGTCTCACTTTTATTTGAAATGGACATGATTTTAATTGAAAACAACAACTGGCATACGGAAAACCGACCAAATGCATTTGGATTCTGTTGAAACGTTAGGAAAACGATCCATGAGTCATATGTGACATGTAAGAGTCAACCCCACCTCAATACAAGGGCCGGTGTGGCTGGTACCACTCAATATGTCTTTCTTTTGTTTAAAATGGATGCGCTTTTAAGTAAAAAATGACATACGGAAAAAAGACCAAACACATTCAGATTGTGTTGATACTTTAGAAAAACAATACATGGGTAATTTGTGATGTGTAAAAGTCAACCCCGCCTCAATCCGAGGAATGGTGTGGCTGACACCACTCAAAGTGTCTCACTTTTCTTTGAAATGGACAAAAGTTTAAGTTAAAACAAAAAACTGACATATGGAAAACAGACCAAACGCATTCAGATTGTATTCATACTTTAGAAAACGTATCCATGGGTCATTTGTGATGTGTAAGAATCAATACTGCCAAAATATGATGCACGGTGTGGCCTGTATCACTCGAAGTGTCTCACTTTTATTTGAAATGGGTAGGATTTTAAGTGAAAACAACAACTAGTATATGGAAAGCCGACCAAATGCATTCGGATTTTATTGAAACTTTAGAAAAACAATCCATGGGTCATATGTGATGTGTATGAGTCAACCCCGCATCAATCTGAGGGCCGTTGTGGCCGATACCACTTGAAGTGTCTTTATTTTTTTAAATGGATGCGCTTTTAAGTAAAAAAAACGACATACGGAAAACTGACCAAAAGTATAATGATTGTGTTGATACTTTATAAAAAATGATCCATGGGTCATTTTGGATGTGTACGAGTCATCCCCGCCTCAATCCGAGGCGTGGTTTGGCCGACACCACTCAAAGTGTCTCCTTTTTGTTTAAAATGGACACACTTTTAAGTAAAAAACCAGGCATACGGAAAACAAAACAAACACATTCAGATTATGTTGATACTTTAGGAAAATGATCCATGGGTCATTTTTGACGTTTATGAGTCAATCCCTCCTCATTCCAATGCATGGTTTGGCCGGTATCACTTGAAGTGTCTCACTTTTATTTGAAATGGACAGGATTTTAAGTGAAAACAACAACTGGCATACGAAAAACTGACCAAACACATTCAAATTTTGTTGAAACATTTGGACAATGATCCATAGGACATATTTGATGTATCCGAGTCAACCCTACCTCAATCTGAGGGCCATTGTGTCCAGTACCACTCAAAGTATCTTTCTTTTGTTTAAAATGGATGTGCTTTTAAGTAAAAAAACGACATACAGAAAACCAACCAAACACATTCGGATTGTATTTATACTTTAGAAAAAATGCTCCATGGGTCATTTGTGAGATGTGTGAGTCAACCCTGCCTCAATCCGAGGCACAGTGTGACCGACAACATACAAAGTGTCTCTCTTTTGTTTAAAATGGATACGCTTTTAAGTAAAAACAACCGGCATATAGAAAAAAAACCAAACGCATTCAGATTGTGTTGATACTTTCAGAAAACGATCCATAGTTCATTTTGACGTGTAAAAGTCAACCCCACCTCAATCTGAGGCACGGTGTGGCTGGTATCACATGAAGTGTCTCACTTTTATTTGAAATGGACATAATTTTAAGTGAAAACAACAATTGGCATATGAAAAACCAACCAAATGCATTTGAATTATGTTGAAACTTTAGGAAAACGATGCATGGGTCATATGTGACGTGGAAAAGTCAACCACACCTCAATCCGAGGGCCGGTTTGGCCGGTACCACTCAAAGTGTCTTTCTTTTGTTTAAAATGGATGAGGTTTTAATTAAAAAAACTACATACAGAAAACTAACCAAACGCATTAGGATTGTGTTGAAACATTATAAAAACGATCCATGGTATATTTTTGACGTGTACGAGTCAACCCCGCCTCAATCTGAGGCGCGGTGTGGCCAAAACCACTCAAAGTGTCTCACTTTTTTTGAAATGGACAACAATATAAGTTAAAACAACAACTGACATACGGAAAATGAAAAAAATGCAAACTGATTCTGTTGATAATTTAAGACATGTATCCATGGGTCATTTGTGACGTGTACGACTCAACCCCGCCTCAATCTGAGGCTTGGTGTGGCCAGTATCACTCGAAGTGTCTCACTATTATTTGAAATGGACAGGATTTTAAGTGAAAACAACAAATGGCAAACGGAAAACCAACCAAACGCATTAATATTCTTTTGAAACTTTAGGAAAACAATCCATGGGTCATATGTGACGTGTACAAGTCATCCCTGTCTCAATATGAGGGCCGGTGTGGCCGGTACCACTAAAAGTTTCTTTCTTTTCTTTAAAATAGATGCGCTTTTAAGTAAAAAACGACATACGTAAAACTGACCAAACACATTCATATTTTGTTGATACTTTAGAAAAAACGATCCATGGGTCATTTGTGATGTGTACGAGTTAACCCTGCCTCAATCCGAGGCGTGGTGTGGCCAGAAACACTCAAAGTGTCTGTCTTTTGTTTAAAATGGACACACTTTTATGTAAAAACAACCGACATATAGAAAACCAACCAAACCCATTATTATTGGGTTGATACTTTAGGAAAATGATCCATGGGTCATTGTTGACATGTACGAGTCAACCCTGCCTCAATCCGAGGCATGGTGTGGACGGTATCACTCGAGGTGTCTCACTTTTATTTGAAATGGACAGGATTTTAAGTGAAAACAACAACTGGCATATGGAAAACTGACCAAATGCATTCAGATTATGTTTAAACATTAGGAAAATGATCCATGGGTCATATGTGATGTATACAGGTCAACCCCGAATCAATCCAAGGGCCGGTGTGGCTGATACCACTCAAAGTGTCTTTCTTTTGTTTAAAATGGATGCGCTTTAAAGTAAAAAAATGTCATACGAAAAACCAAACAAACGCATTCAGATTGTGTTGATACTTTAGAAAAAACGATCCATGGGTCATTTGTGATGTGTACGAGTCATCCCTGCCTCAATCTGAGGTGCGGTGTGGCCGGCACCACTCAAAGTGTCTCTCTTTTGTTTAAAATGGACACACTTTTAAGTAAAAACAACCGGTATATGTAAAACTAACCAAATGCATTAGGATTGTGCAGATAATTTAGGAAAATGATCCATGTGTCATTTCTGATGTGTAAGATTCAACCCCGCCTCCATCCGAGGCACGGTGCGGCCGGTATCACTCGAAGTGTCTCACTTTTATTTGAAATGGAGAAGATTTTAATTGAAAACAACTACTGGCTTACGGAAAACTGACCAAACGCATTCAGATTCTGTTGAAACTTTAGGAAAACGATCCATGGGTCATATGTTACATGTACAAGTCAACCCTGCCTCAATCTGAGGGCTGGTGTGGCCGATACCACTCAAATTGTTTTATTTTGTTTAAAATGGATGTGCTTTTATGTAAAACAAAACGACATACATAAAACCGACCAAACGTGTTCGGATTGTGTTTATACTTTAGAAAAACTATCCATGGTTCATTTGTGATATGTATTAGTCCACCCCGCCTCAATATGAGTCGCGGTGTGGCCGGAACCACTCAAAGTGTCTCACTTTTCTTTGAAATGGACAACAGTTTAAGTTAAAACAACAACTAACATACGGAAAATGGACCAAATGCATTCAGAATCTTTTGATACTTTAGGACATGTATACATGGGTCATTGTTGACGTTTATGAGTTAACCCCACCTCAATCTGAGGCATGGTGTGGCCAGTACCTCTCAAAGTGTCTTTCTTTTATTTAAAATGGATACGCTTTTAAGTAAAAACAACCGACAAACGGAAAACCAACCAAAAACATTAGGATTGTGTTGATACTTTAGGAAAACGATCCATGGGTCATTTGTGACGTGTATGAGTCAACCCCGCCTCAATTCGAGGCATGGTGTTGCAGAGACCACGCAAAGTGTCTGTCTTTTGTTTAAAATGGACATCATTTTAAGTGAAAACAACAACTGACTTACGAAAAACCGACCAAAGGCATTCAGATTCTATTAAACTTTAGGAAAAAAATACATGAGTCATTTTTGACGTGTATGAGTCAACCCTGCCTCAATCCGAGGTGCGGTGTGGCCGACACCACTCAAAGTGTCTAACATTTCTTTGAAATGAACAACAGTTTAAGTAAAAACAACAACTAACCTACAGAAAATGGACCAAACGTATTCAGATTCTGTTAATAATTTAGGACAAGGATCTATGGGTCATTTGTGACATGTATGAGTCAACCCTGCCTCAATTAAAGGCATGGTTTGGCCAGTACCACTCAACGTTTATTTCTTTTGTCTAAAATGGATTCTCTTTAAGTAAAAACAACTGGCATACGGGAAACCAACCAAACGCATTCAGATTGTGTTGATAATTTAGGAAAATGATCCATATGTAATTTGTGACATGTATGAGTCAACTCCGCCTCAATCCGAGGCATGGTGTGGATGGCACCACTCAAAGTCTCTCTGTTGTTTCAAAAGGATATCATTTTAAGTGAATACAACTGAAATTTACACTCATCAACGATAGTTGCAAACTCTTTTTCATGAGTTGGGTAGTTTCACTCATGGGGTCATAAGTGAAGAGACTCCTAAGAAAATACCTTTTCCCAATATATTATAAACAATACAATTTCAATGGAAAATTTATCACAAATCATTACAAACCCAAATCTAGGATTACAAAAAATGGGATTTGAGCAAATTTCAAACTCTTATTCAACTCTAATAGGTATTTCTCAAACTATTATTCCTATTAGAATTTTAGGGGGAGGTGGGGGGGTTGTGCTAGTTGGGGGGTTGTGCATGGGTGAGGTGAATTACTACTGGATGATTGTTTTCATATGATGATTGAAATAGGGAATTGTAGTACATGGCATGGTTGGAAGAGTTTGATGGCTTTTTGTGTTTTATTGGGCTATTTTATGTGTTTTTTATATTGTTTGAAGTTTGTATGTGGATTTTGTGATATTTTTTATATAGGTGTATAGTGGAGGGGCTACTGGAGGGCTGCTGTGCAGTGGAGGGATGCTATGCAGCAATTCTGAAAAAACTCAATACCAACGGTTTTAAACCATTGGTATAAGAGTTCTGGAATTCTAGAAAAAAACAATTCCAACGGTTTAGAACATTTGGCATAAGAGTAAGGGAAAAACACAATACCAACGGTTTTCAAACGTTGGTATAATAATTCTTGAATATTACAATACCAACGGTTCTAAACCATTGGTATACATTGAGATAAATTTAAAATGCAATATATACCAATGTTTTATGAAAACCATTGGTAGAAATGTTATAGCAACGGTTCTCTTGCAACCGTTGGTATATCAATAAATACAGTAGGATATACCAACTGCTTAGGTCAAACTGTTGGTATAAGGCTTTCCTCACGGCTTACTAGCCTACGGTTTGGAAAACCGTTGGTATAGCCTATACCAACGGTTTTCCAGCCTATACCAAAGGTTTGAAACCTTTTGTATAACCTTCTTTTCCAGTAGTGTTACTTTGCACCATAATAATATAATATTATTATTTTAAATGGTAGTTAACGCCTAGCCATTTTTTTGGAGGGAATTAATATAATTAACTTCAATATGATTATAAATTTTTGTAAAATGTTTTTACATTTATCCAATAAAAGTTAGAGGCTTAAAATGTGAATGAATCTAATTTTAAGCATAATTTACTTTAAAAGGTTTATTTACCACCTTTTAATGGAGAAACCTATTTAAATATAGTTTTGGTCACTTTTATATGTTCCATTTGACCAATAAAATTTTTCATTAAAATAGGGACATCAAAATTCACTTTGGGTAAAATTTTGGTATTTTTATGATAAAATTAAATTTTTTTGAATAGTGGAAAATACTGTATTTTAATTCAAAATTGCATTTTAATATAATATATTTATATGGTTTGATTATCTTTTTAATTGGTTTTAAAGTATAATTAGATTATATTTTTACCATTTAATTGAATTTTGGTCATTGAAAAAATTTTACTTTGAAATTGGGCATAAATAAGTGTGAATCTTATGATAGTTATTATTTCTTAAAAACACGTTTATTATTTTAACAATGAGAATTAATTTTAAATTAATTAATCCATATTCTATGTTTTGAATTTGGTAAAACAAACATAATTTTTGAATTCGTAATATCAAATATATCTTAGGCTGAATTTTTGGTATTTTTTTAAAAAATTCAATTTGTGATGAATAATGAAACCACTAAGTAGTAGTTAAAAATATGACTTTTTCATTTAAATGAAATTTATCGCTTCTGTGAATTGAATTTAAAAAATCGAACATACATAGTTGTTATTTTTAAGTAAAATTTTGTTCAATAAGGGGAAAATATGTTTTTGTTGAATAGTAACTTTTGACTTTTATTTACCACGATTAATGGTAAATATGGTAATTCATGGTAAAAAGAAAATCATAATAATAAAAAATTACCATAAAAATTGTCCTAGAATTATTTTATGTGTCATTTTCGACCATGGTAATCCTTGGGTCTATTTTTGGGTCCCCATGAAGCCACTTAAGAGTTATAATGACACTTTATATTAATTAATTTAATGTAAAGGCAAAAATTACATAAACAAATATCTTTTAGTAAATAAATTTTTACATGGGGTTATATAATTTATCTCTTCAACTATAAATATTTTTTGGAAAGATGAAAATATTTCCTACATCATGGTATTTTTTTTATAATTTTTAGACATCAAATAAATAAAATTATTTATGACACAATAATGACGAAGTGTTTACCTCATTAATAATTGATTTAAATAAATAAGATTATAACGATTAAAATAATATCCAAAACCTGTCTGATTGTTATTGGATTATTTTATTTCGAAAATGAGTCATCTTATGTTCGACTTTAATTTGTTTTGGACTTTTTGAAACCGAAACTTATTATATAATAAAAATAATATTTTCACACTTTCCTAAAGAGAACCTCCCCCCCTTATAAAAGGACACCACTTCTATCCCATTCCTCAAACCTGTCAAGCCCCTTGGATCATCCAAAACCTACCCAAATATGCTCTCAATATCCATATATACCACCTAGAATCCTTAACATAGGCATAATCCACTTCAAGTCATCCTTTTGGTTCATACCAAAGGGAGTTACCTGATTTAAATGTATCGTTTTCTCTTAAGTTATTTTGTTTTATTTTCCTTCTCCAACCCCGTAAACTTTTTTTATTAATTTATTTTATAACAACAACATTATCTTAAATATAATAGGTTGTTTTTATGATAATTATTATAACTACACTTAAACACACCTCCATCTAATGGGTAAAGAACATACTGTTTCTGTGAACGTCAAACTAACACCACACAAAACGATGATTGTTCAATATTCTTCTACTACATCTTATGGTGACTATTTTGATGGAACTATATTTATATATGATATATATTATGTTTAATTTTTTTATGCAATTGTATTTTTCATTTATGGAATACCTTTATGGTTTCCATTGTGGGTAAATGTGATAATTTCATTTGAGGAAGTGCAGACTATCACCCTCTCAAGGTGATATGACTCATTTATGCCATACTTGGGATGTATAAAGGATGGAATTAATGAAATTATATATTATATTATACTAGAATTATAATATTCCTATGTATCATTATGTTTTCATTCCATTAAATAAAAAATCGAAATGAAATTAGCGTTCATGCGTACATATGGCTTACCATCTCCATGAATGGTGTATTTAATTTCCTACTACTAAATGTTATGTAATATTATAAATACATATATATTATTATTATATATAATATATATGATATAAAAATCATTAATATAATTCTGGAGTTAACATACTCTTTACCACATGGACAACATGTAATTATAAGGTGTTTATTTTTGACTCAATACCAAATATCGACAAAACGACCATTATTAACTTAAATTATTAAATAATTTTTATAACATGGTAATAAGTGATATAAAATAAATAATAAAATTTAAAATGGTTATTAATCAAGTTTAAATTAACTTAAGTTTATTATTTAGGAAGAACAAGGAACAAATGAGTCAAGTCAGACACGAGGTAAGGGGTTTCTTTTCCCACTTTTAATTCTGTCAGATTTCCATTGTTCACCACTTATTTAAAGCATGTGATGTATTGTGTACTACCATTTGATATATATTATCACTATTCTCTTTATATTCATGGTATTATTTGATTAATTTTGTGGTTATTAACTTTTGTTCATACGACTCGATTGATTACAACGTGGTAAGGGGTTTTTATCTCACTTTTTATTCCCATGAGATTAATGCAATATTTTCCACTATTTTCTTTTGTTTGTTGTATGTACATCCCATTATTGTATTCATTGTATAATATAATTTAATTTATGGTTATTTACATATTCATTGTATGAACCTTCTTTAATGTGGTGTATGTTTCGTGAGTTACCAAATTGGTAAGGGATCCTTTCACCCTCCACTTTTTAAAAGACTTCTTTTTTTTGTTATGTATTATAATTTACATCTTCTTATGTTGGGATATGTTCATATATATCCTTATAGATGTAAATTTAATGTCTAAGTGATGTGATACCCTTTTCCCTCTCATCAACTCATCATCTGAATTTTAATGTGATGACGTTAGGCTATCAAATTTCATTAAGGGAACTTCTTCACCCAATTTCAATTCTTTGGGTTAAACTTCTAATTCTTGATTATGTAATCCCTTGAATATGTGTGAATAACATATGATTTTTTTACACTTAATATCCACTTATATTGGGTGTATTTATATTTTTCACAATTAATTATGCTGTTTATTTATCTTTAATATAAGGATACCATCTTTATAAGGGATTTCATCTCAATTTACATTCTATTGAGACTTTATTGTTGTTATGCTCAAATTCACTTTTATGTGGTGTATATAATCTCCTTTGGAATATTATATCATGAATATATTTATTCCCCTAATACTATATTGTTTTGATTAAATTTTATTCCTCAATTATCTGTATTCAAGCATCTCTTATTTGGTTACGATCTCCTTAATTAAAATGTTGTTTTAAAGATTTATTCTTCTAAATCTTTCAAATTAATGTGAATGTTTTAAAAATTGTTTTAAGGATTTATTTATATGGAAATTAATGTTTTGAAATTTAAATTCCTTTAAAATCTTCAAAGTTGTATGGGACACTTTGATTCAAAAATTTCATAATTAAATGGTTTTGAAAATGGTTTGATAAAGCATTGATTAGGTCAATATCTTGAAATGATATATTGTGATGGAAATTCAGAAATGTTTTATTTCCATTATGCTTGTTTTATGTGTTATGAATATGTTATGGTTATTGGGAATTATTAACGTATATGGGTTGTTCTGTGATAAACCTAGGGCGGGTGAGCTCAAGATAGATCTCTAATGCATTGGGTAATGTGATGGAGGTAAATGTTATTGTTTCTCCTAAGAGACTTATGGAATATACAGTGATGGGTATTCCAATGTAACTCCCTACGTAGCTGTGATAGATACAATGTATGTATTTTATGTATGCTATAAGTTACCTTTATGATTTATGATTTTTGTAAGTTATTCATAAATATTATGATTTCATTAGGTATGTTATGATTGAAAAGTATGGTTTAATTGTTTTATATTTATTGATGGGATAATGTTTTCATTCCTTATTTTATATCCCTTAATGTGATTTTTATGATCATACCAAGTTTTGAATTTTTTTTACAGGACTTAAAGATGAATAGGGTCAAGGATGGGATCAAGGAAAATTCATGTTGTCTAAAACATGGTACTAGACATGACTCTTTTTTAAGAGTTTTTATTTTTTCAAAAAATGGGAACTGACTAGAAGTGTCTACTTTGAAACTTTTGAGATGTAATGTAATAGTCATGACTAAATTCTCTAAAACTCTAAACCTGAAAACATCCTCAATCTAAATTATTCGTTTAATTAATTATTATGAAATATTTTAAGGTCAGGTCCTTATAGTAGGTATCGTAGGTTGGTTTAGATAACTTTAGAGTTTAGGGTATTTTTTAAGCATAAGTGACATTACCATAATGGTTATTATTTTAGAAAGAGTCATATTTATTTTAGATAAAGTGAATGAGTTTAAGATAACATGAATAACTATATCTTAGTATTTACCCTCCTTATAAGATATTATATGATGATTTTACTGATATACTCACACTTTCCTTTTTGTTTTTAGTAAATGGATGGATCTAGCAGGCACCAAAGTAACAGTGGATGTGAGGAAAACTGTGATGGTTTTCTGAATGAGAAACTGAATGAAATGGATGCTTCAATGAGAACTCTTGTGGTTATTCTCAACCAACTATCTAGAGTCATGATTGACCACATGAACCTTGGGGATTTATATAAGGCATCGTATATTCTAGAAACAAATTCCCACGGAAGTTCATGTAATAATCATAAAGGTAAGTATATTAAAAAAACCATGTGTCAACGATGTGGAAAGAAACTCATACGAAAATGATTCAAAGGGACGGAAAGATTCTATAGATATGGAAGTGAAGGTCATAAAGTAAGAACCTGCCACGGAAAAAGGAAGTATCCAGTGGACTCTAGAAAAGGAAAAGAAGTTATTTATGGGGGATCAATTGATTGTTTTAAATGTGGTTTTCATGGTCATTATACAAACAGATGTCCTATAAAGAAGGTTTGGGAATGGGATCACCCGGATCATAAAAAAATATATTTACCAATACCCAATTCCATTCCAATTGAGGATGGGGAAACTGACAATGAACAATGAAAGGTATGTATTATTTCTTAACTGATGTTTAGAATTTATTGAATCATAGGATATGATTCATGATTTTGATTGTTGGAAAGAATTATTTCAAAATAATTTGGAAAGGAATGGTTAATTGATCATGAAGAACGTTGAATGAGTGAGAAGTCAACATACAAGGGATTCAAGTGTTATGGTAGATTTTAGGATGGTGAAATGCTTAAAAGTATTAAGGTTCTTTTGATGATGGGATTACATTAGAGGACTTATTATAGTATGTGTAACCTTGAAGTTTGATATATTAAAATATTATTCAAGGAATAATTATCTTTTATTTTTTGGATATAGTTATAAATAACCATTTGGGAATATATGATCCTATAATTTGAGGCAATTACAAGTTAACAAATTTTGGGATGCAAAATGAAATCTATTTGATATCATTTGTGGTTAAAATATGTTATGGTTATTTTTAATGAATTTATATCTTTTGTGGGAATGTTATAAAATTATATAATTTTTGAAAAGGACAATACATAGACCGCATGAAAACCCGTCGTTTCGGACAAAGCTATGGGAATTGAACCCACAACCAAAGTGCGGCCAGGATTTATCACCTACCACTGGACTACATGAAGTCCCTGGTCAGTATGACTAATTATTTTTTGTTATATGATTTTTTGAATCAAGAATAAGTTAATTTTGGGTTATCTATGGAAATTATTAACCTATCATGGAGAATATGTGATTAGGTTAATAAATTTTCAATATGAGACTGTAAGAGTAACTGAAGTTATTTGGTGATAAATGTTAAGATTTATCATGGAAGAATATGTGATTAAATCCTAATGAGATTCGGTTTTCAATATTAGTTTTGATTACATTGAATCATTTTATGGAAAATTGTATTATTTAATGGTCTTTTTTGAAATTTAGGTATTCTTTGACAAATTTTGGAGATTAACAGTTGTTTTTCTTTTTGTAAAAGATTATCATTTTTGGGGATTATCTGATCTTCTACTAAAACTTTTTGTTTGGGTTAATGCCTAAAAATATGAGAAAAAAATATTTAATCTTTTGTGGACAATGTGATTCTCTAGAAGATTATTATAACACTTTCAATGTGAATAAGTCATCTTGAAGAATCAGCATTTGAAGAAAAAATGTGTTTGTGGTAGGAATTTAGAAAAGGATGAAAGTCTACACGAAAAGTAAGAATGATTCCTTATTTTTTTTACTTAAGCTCATAAATAAATTCCTCAAATTTATGAAAAGTAACTTAAAAAAGAACATTTTCTATTATCTTTTCTTACTAGGATCAAATACCGTTTAACCCATCACAAGTTTGTGATTTTTTGGTGGTTAACTTTCTCCTACTCATGTTTTATATCACTCTCCATCAGAACATTATGGCTTGTTTTCTCCTCCATATCCAGGTTTTCAAGGAATCCTAGTATCTTATTTCTTGGGCTACCTTTTTTACTTCTCTTCCTTTATTTTAAAGTGATATGTTTATTGACTCTTTTTCCGATGTGGGAAATTAAATGAAGTTTCCAAGAACAATTTTAAAACTGTGAGGAAACAATTCCCAAAAGGGGGGAAGGATGTAACATCCCAAGTAAATAAAGAATAAGACATTTTCATATTTATTAATATTTTTAAATTAAATATTAATTTTACTTTAAATGAGATGCTATGTTTGATGGCACACCCGATACACAACAATGAGTTTCTTTGAAATCTTACGTTGCATAATAATAATATAATATTATTATTTTAAATAGTAGTTAACTCCTTGCTATTGTTTTGGTGAGAATGAATAGAAATAACTACAATATTATTATACATGTTTTTTATATGTGTTTATAGTTATCCAATAAAATTTAGAGGATTAAAATGTGAAAGAATCTAATTTTAAGCAAATTTTACTTTAAAAGGTTTATTTACCACCTTTTAATAGATAACCATAATTAAATATAGATTTGGTCACTTTAATATGTTATATTTTATAAAATAAAATTCTTTTTTAGAATCAGGACATCAAAATTCACTTTGGGTGCAATTTTGGTAACTTTATGATAAAATTCAATTTTCAATGAATAATAGAAAATACAGAATTTTAATTCAAAAATAACTTTTAATATAATTTATTTATATTGTTTAATCATATTTTTAATTGTTTTTAAAGTGTAATTAGATTATATTTTCACCATTTAATCCAATTTTGGTCATTGAACGAAATTTCATTTTGAAATTGGGCACAAAAAAGTGTCAATATTATGATAATTATTATTTCTTAAAAACATGATTTTTTGTTTTGAAAAGGGGAATTAATTTTAAATTAGTTAATCCATATTTTATGTTTTTAATTTGATAAATAAACATCATTTCTGATTTTTTAATATCAAATATAGCTTAGTCTGAATTTTTGGTATTTTTCTGAAAAACATCAATTTTTGATGAATAATGAAACCACTAAGTAATAGTTAAAAATATGATGTTTTCATTTAAATGAAATTTATTACTTCTATGAATTGAATTTAAAAAATCCTACCTACATGGTTTTTGTTAGTTAGTAAAATTTTGTTCAATAAGATGATAATATTTTTTGGCAAATAGTAACTTTTGACTTTTATTTACCGCGGTTAGAGGTAAATAGGGTAATTCAAGGTAAAAAGAAAATCATAATGATATAAAATTACCTTAACACTTGTTCTAACCTTATTGGATGAGTCATGGCCGACCATGGGCATACTTGGGTCTATTTTGGGACCCCATGGATCCACTTAAGAGTGATAATGAGACATTATATTAATTAATTTAAAGTAAAGACAAAAATGACATAAACAAATATCTTTTAGTAAATCAATTTTTACATGAGGTCATATAAGTTATCTCTTAGAATATAAATATTATTGGTAAAGATAAAAATATTTCCTCCATCATGGTAGTTTTTTATAATTTTTAGACATCAAATAAATAAAATTATTTATGACACAATAATGATGCAGTGTTTACCTCATTAATAAATTATTTTAATAAATAAGATTATAAAGATTAAAATAATATAAAAAAGCCATAAAATTATTATTGGATGATTGTACTTCAACCATGAGTCATCTTTCCTTCTACTTTAATTTATTGTGGTCCTTTTGAA
This sequence comes from Viscum album, assembly GCA_963277665.1. Classification (NCBI taxonomy): domain Eukaryota; kingdom Viridiplantae; phylum Streptophyta; class Magnoliopsida; order Santalales; family Viscaceae; genus Viscum; species Viscum album. The sequence goes on from OY728153.1 coordinate 1,662,189,345, forward strand.
ACCGAAAATCATTATATAATAAAATAATATTTTCACACTTTCTTAAAGCATCCCTCCTCCCCCTTATAAAGGGACACCACTTCTAACCCATTCCTCACACCTCTCAAGCCCCTTGGATCATCCAAACCATGCACAAATAATCTCTCTAGATCTCTCTCTTACACCTAGAATCCATAACTTAGGCAGAAGTCACTTCATGTAGTCCTTTTGGTTCAAACCAAAGGAAGTTACCCAATTTAAAGGTAACGTCTTATCTTAAGTTATTTTGTTTTATTTTTATTATCCAACCCCATATACTATTTTTATTCCTTTATTTTATAAAAAAAATTATCCTAAATATACTAGGTTTCTTTTATAATAAGTATTAGAACTACACTTACACACACCTCCATCTAATGGATAAAGAACTTGTTGTTTCTGAGGATGAAAAAATAACGCCTCACGAAATGATGATTGTTTAATCTTCTTCTACCACCTCTTATGGTGGCCATTATGATGGAACAATATTTATATACGATACATATTATGTTTAATTTTTCTTTATGCTATTGTATTTTTCATTTATATCATACCTTTATGGTTTTCATTATGGGTAAACGTGATAATTTCATTTGAGGAAGTGCAGACTACCGCCCCCTCAAAGTGATATGACTAGTTCATGCCATACGTCGGACATATAAAGGATAGATTTAATGAAATTATATATTATATTATAATTTAATTATAATATACCTATTTATAAATATGTTTTAACTATATTAAACACAAAATAGAAATGAAAGTATCGTTCATGCGTATGTACGACTTACCATCTCCATGAATGGGGAATTTCATTTCTTTCCTCTAAATGTTATATAATATTATAAATACATATATGTAATGGATATATATGATACTTATGATATATAAATCATGAATATAATTTTATATTTAATTTACTCTTGACTAAATGGACAACTTGTAATTATAAGCTGTTCATTTTTGACACAAGTACCAAATATCCACAAAATGACCTTTATTAACATAAATGATTACATAATGTTTATAACATGGTAATAAGTTAAATAAAAGGATTAATAAAATTTAAAATGGTTATTAATCAAGTATAAATTAACTTATGTTTATTTTTCATGAAGAACAAGGAACAAACAAGTCAAGTCGGACATGAGGTAAGGGGTTTCTTATCTCACTTTTAATTTTGTGATATTTCCATTGTTCACCAATTATTTATTGCATGTGGTGTATTGTGTACTAATATTTGATATATATTATAATTATTCTCTTCATATTCATTTCATTGTGTGAATCATTTTTTGGTTATTAACTTTTGGTTATATGAATCGATTGATTACAACGTGGTAAGGGGTTTTCATCTCACTTTTTATTCCCGCGAGATTCATGCTATATTTACCACTATTTACTTTTATGTGGTGTATGTACTTCCCATGATTGTATTAATTGTATAATATACTTTAATTTATTGGTATTTACATCTTCATTGTATGCACCTTATTTAATGTGGCATATGTTTCATAAGTTACCAAATCGGTAAGGGAACCTTTCAACCTCCTCTTTTTAAATAACTTCTTTTTTGTTATGTCTTTTAATTTACATCTTCATATGTTGGGATATTTTCTCCTATATAGTTATTTATATATATTTTATTTCCAAGTTATGAGATACCAATTTATATGTCATCAACTTATTTTATGAATTTTAATGTGACGTTGTTAGGCTGTCAAATTTCTGTAAGGGAACTTCTTCACCCAATTTCAATTATTTGGGTTAAACTTATACTTCATGATTATGTTGTGCTATAAATTTGTGTGAATAAACTCTGATTGTTTTTCAATTAATATACACTTATATTGGGTGTATTTATATTTTTCACACATAACTATTTCGTTGATTTATCCTTAATCTAAGGATGCTGTCTTTATAAGGGATTTCGTCTCAATTTATATTCCATTGAGACTTCATTATTGTTATGTACAAATTCACTTTGTTATCGTGTATATAATATCATTTGGAATATTATATCAAGAATAAATTTATTCTCCTGATATTATTATGTTTTTATTAAATGTTATTCCTCAATTATTTGTATTCATGCATCTCTCATTTGGTTAAGAACTCCATAACTAAAATATTATTTTAAAGATTTATTCTTCTAAATCTTTCTCATTAATGTCCATGTTTTAAAAATTGTTTTAAGGATTTAATTATATAGAAATTAATGTTTTAAAATTTTAATTCATTTCATAGATTAAAAGTGGTATGGGACACCTTTATTCAAAAATCTCTTTATTAAATGGTTTGATAAAGCATTGATTCTGTCAATATCTTGAAATAATATATTATGATTGCAATGTGGAAATGTTATCTTTACTTTATTATTGTTTTATGTGTTATGAATATGTTATGGTTATTCAGAATTGTTTATGTATAAGGGTAGTTCTGTGATAAATATAGGGCGGGTGAGCCCGAGATAGCTCTCCAATGCATTGTGTAACGTGATAGAGGTAAGCATTAATGTTTCTCCTAAGAGATTTAAGGAATATACTATGATGGGTTTTCCAATGTAACTTCGTACGTAGCTATGATAGTTACCATGTAATTATTTTATGTATTCCATAAGTTACCATTATGATTTATGATTTCTATGTGTTATTCATAAATCTTATGATTTCATAAGGTATGTTATGATTGAAAAGTATGGTTTCATTATTTTGTATTTACTGATGGGATAATGTTTTCATTCCTTATTTTATTTCCCTTACTGAGCTTTTTATGCTCATCCCAAGTTTTGAAATGTTTTTCACAAGACATAAAGATGAATAGGGTCAAGGATGAGATCAAGGAAAATTCATGATGTCTAAAACATTAAACTAGAAATGACTCTTTTTTTAAGAGTTTATATTTTTTTAAAATAGAAACTGAGTAGAAGTGTATACTTTGTAACTTTTGAGATATAATGTAATAGTCATGACTTAACTCTCTAAAACTCTAAACACAAAAAGATCCTCAATGTGAATTATTTATTTAATTTAAGATTATGTAATGTTTTAAGGTCGAGTCGTTATACATAATCCATATAGTTGTCTAAACTGACCTCTGATACCAACTATAGAGTCCCATCCTTAAAACATTACATAATCTTGAATTAAATGGATATTTCACATTGCCAACAAGCCCGTACCCGAGTGGTAAGGGATCTTGCTTGGAATCCAAGAGACCCAGGTTCAAAAACCGGGTGGGGGAGAATTTTCAGGGTACTGTAGCAGCATTGTAGCAGGCACTATTCGGTACTGTAGCAGCCAGACTATTCACATGAGTTGGGATTTCGGGCCACCAGTTTGGGCCTACGGGTCTCAAGGACTTCTGCCCATCAATGGCCTTCGGGCCACTGGGCCATTGGGCCACTGAAGACCATGAAGTGCCTAGTTCACATAGAGAAGGCCCCAGATGAGGATCAAAGTACCAGTTGTAGTCACCAGAAGAAGAGCTAATCAAATTGGATGAATGAGAGGGTATGGCAACTGCCATCGGGACCAGGCACTGTGTAGATTCGTACGGGGAAATACTAGCTGATCAGTAATGCAGGTGGGGAGATAAAGGCAACCAATGATGCAGAAGCTGGGGAGGGGCAGTTCTAGTGGGCCGGGCCTACGGGTCATGTATTGGGCATGGTATATCTTTGGGCCTTCGGGTCATGTATTACAGGTCAGGTTGGGCCTTGTTCCTTGGGCCTATGGGTCATGTACGGGTTCCCCTTCAACCCTTAAAAGGGGGATTATCTATAATAAAACAAAAAAAGGCCTTTGGGCCATTCGGGCTAATGGATAATTCACATTGAGGATCTTTTCAGGTTTAGAGTTTTAGATAATTAGGCCATAACTGTTACATTACATCTCAAAAATTACAAATTAGACACTTCTGCTCAGTTTCAATTTTTTTCATAAAATAAATACTATTGAAAAAAGAGAGTCAGGACTAGTTCCATGTTTTAGATAGAACGGCTTTTCCATGATCCCATCCATGACCCAATTCATCTTTATGTCATGTGAAAAACATTTCAAAACTTGGGATGAGTATAAAAATCTCAGTAAGGGTTATAAAATAATGAAATAAAAAATTTGTTCATCAATACATACATAACATAAGCTCTTTAACATACCTCATGGAATCATAAGATTTATGAATAACAAATAGTAATAAAATATCATAAAGGTAACTTGTGGAATACATAACATACGTACTTTGTAGCTTTCACAAACTCCGTCAAGTTACCCAATGCATTGGAGAGCTATCTCGGGTTCACCCGCCCTAGGTTTATCATGGAACCACCCATAGACATAAACAATTCCCAATAACCATAATATATTCATAAAACATAAAACAAGCATAAAGGAAAGGTAAAATTTTCACATTGAAATTACAATATATCCTTTCAAGATGTTGACATAATCAATGCTTTATCAAACCACTTTCAAAACCATTTAAAACATTAAATAAAGTGATTTTTGAATCAAAGTTTCCCATACCACTTTGAATATGTTAAAGGGATTAACATTTTAAAACATTAATTTCCATATAATTAAATACTTAAACAATTTTTAAAACAAGGAAATTAATGAGAATGATTTAGAATATTAAAACCTTAAAACACTTAATAAAATGTTTTAGTAAAAGATTTCATTACCACTTAGAACATACTTGAATAAAAATAATTAAAGTACATTAAAAAAACATATAATAACATTATAATAAGGATATTCATGATATAATATGTCAAAGGTAAGTATATACACCATATAAAAGTGAATTGGTGTATAACAACAAATAAGTCTCAATGAAACGTAAATTGAGACAAAGTCCCTTGAAAAGATCATATCCTTAGATTAAGGGAAAATAAATGACATAATTATGTGTGGAAAATAATAATAAACCCAATATAAGTGGATATTAAGTGTAGAATGATCATAGGGAATTCACACATATTCATATAATTACATAATCAATAAGTATAACTTTTAACCCAATGAATTGAAATTGGGTTAAGCAGTTCTCTTATAGAAATTCAGCATCGCTTTAAAATTTAAAAAATGAGTTGATGAGAGAGAAAAGAGTCTCTCATCACATGGACATAAAATGTAAATAAATATGTATATATAAGAACATATCCCAACATATGAAGATGTAAATTAAAAGACATAACAAAAAACAAGTCTTTTAAAAAGATAAGGGTGAAAGGTTCCCTTACCGATTTGGTAACTTACGAAACATACACCCCATGAAAGAAGGATCATACATTGAAGATGAAAATACCCATAAATTATATTATATTAAACAAATAATACAATCATGGGTAGTACATACACTACACAAAAGGAAATAGTGGCAATATAGCATAAATTTCACAGGAATAAAAATTGAGATGAAAACCACTTACCACGTTGTAATCAATTGAGTTGTATGAAAGAAAGTTAATAAACACAAAATGAATCATAAAATACCAAGATTATAAAGATAATCATGAAAATATATAACAAATGGAAGTAAACAATACACCACATTAAATAAATAAGTGGCAAACAATAGAAATCTCACGAAATTAAAAGTGAGACAAGAAACTCCTTACCTCATGACCGACTTGAACCATTCATTATTTAATCTCCTAGATAATAAAATAAAGGTAATTTATACTTTCTTAAGTACCTTTTTAAAGTTTATTATTCTTTTTATATCACTTATTTCCATGTTATAAACATTATGCAATCATTTAAGTTAATAATGGTCGTTTTGTTGATATTTGGTAAATGAGTCAAAAATGATCTTCTTATATTTACAAGTTGTCCATGTGGTCAAAGGTTCATTATCTCAAGAATGATATTAATTATTTATATATGATATATATCCATTATATATATGTATTCATAATAGTACATAACATTTGGAGGTAAGAAATGAAATGCACTTTTCATGGAGATGGTAAGCCGTACGTACCTATGAACGCTACATTAATTTCTATTTCATATTTTTAATGGAATGAAAAATTAATTAAAAATAAGTATATTATAATTCCAGTATAATATCATATATAATTTCATTAAATCCTTCTTTTATACGTTCCATGTATGGCATGAACAAGTCATTTCACTTTGAGGGGGTGGTAGTCCGTACTTTCTCAAATGAAATTATCAAGTTTACCCATTATGGAAACCATAAAGGTATGATATAAATGAAAAATAAAGAAGCATAGAGAAAACATAAATATAATATATATAACATATGAATATAGTTCCATCATAATGGACACCATAAAAGGTGGTAGGATAAAATTGAACAATCATCATTTCATGAGGGAGTAGTTTGTCGTTCACAGAAATAGTATGTTCTTTACCCATTAGATTGAGGTGTGTGTAAGTGTAGTTTGAATACCTATCATATAAAAATCCTAGTATATTTATTATACTGGTTTTTTTATAAAATAAATGAATAAAAAGAGTTTATGGGATTGTAGAAGTAAAATAAAAGAAAAAAACTTAAGAGAAGATGTTACCTTTAAATCGGGTAGCTCCCTTGGGTTTGAACAAAAATGATTTATTAAAGTGCCTTATGAATAAGGTAAAACTTGTATTTTTAATATAGGGGTATTTAGATATTATTTGGGTAGAGGTTGGAAGATTCAAGGGGCTTGAGAGGTGTGAGGAATCAGATTGAGATGAGGGCTTTTTATAAGGGGGAGGAGGGGGTCTTTAGGGAAGTTTGAAAATATTATTTTATAAAATTATGATTTTCAGTTTCTAAAAGTCCAAAATTTAATAAATTCTAATATTAAATGATTCTTGTTCGAAATAAAACCACCAAATAAGAATTTCAAAGGTTTTGGATATTGTTTTAATTTTTATAATCTTATTTATTTAAGTAATTCATTAATGAGGTAAACACTACATCATTACTGTGTCATATATAATTTTATTTATTTGATTTCTAACAATTATAAATAAAATACCACAATATAGTAAATATTTTTATATTTTTAATGAATATTATAGTCAAATATATCAATTATATAACCCCACATTAAAATGGTTTTAGAAAAACAATACATGTTTATGATATTTTTATTTTTACTTTAAATAAAAAGTTATTAATATCATTATCTTACCCAAGCTTCTTTCAAAGGCCAAATGTCTCACCCAAGGATTGAATTGGTCAGACATTACTGATCTAATAAGTTTAAGACAAGTGTTAAGGTAATTTTACATTAGTATAATATTGTTTTTACGTTGGAATTAAAATACAATATTTTTCACTATTCATTAAAAAAGAATTTTATCTGTTAAATAACATAAATTTACCCAAAGTAAAATTTGATGTCTAGATTCAAATGAATAATTTTATTTTGTCAAATAGAACATATAAAAGTGGGAAAAACTATGTTTAATAAGAGTTCTCCTTCAAAAGGCAGTAGAACGACATTTTAAAGAATACTAGAGTATTTATGCTTAAAATCTGATTCTTTCTTATTTTAAGCCTCTAAAATTTATTGGATAAATGTAAAAACATTTAAAAAAAATGTATAACCATTTTGTAGTTAGTTATGTTTATTCTTTTCATTACAACGACTAGATGTTGACTACCATTTAAAATAATAATATTATTATATTATTTGTTGGTATAACTCAACGTTGTGTGCAAAATATGATTTCAAAGAAACTCGATGTTGTGTATCAGATATGACATTAAACATTGCATCGAATTTAATGTAAAACTAATAATTAATTCAAAAATATTAATAAATATGAAAATTTCATATTCATTATTTACCTAGGATGTTATAATAGTCATATTAGAGATATTTATTCAAACAAGATTAGTAAATCTCACCTTATGTGGTGGTTTGGGATGATGTCATCAACCTCCATATTTGTAAAAGGGTTTATTAGCACATCTAAACAAGTTCTAGGTAATTAATATATGGAATTTCATAATTTAAATGTAATGTTCATAATGTTATAGTGTGCGACATAATGACAATACTTTATAAACAACACAACATTGTAGGAAAATCATAGAGACCACACACATTATACATAGGATGGTATTCACATGCAGTATCATGATTTGATTTGAGTTGGAATTAGAGAAATTATAAGAATCTTCAAACACCATAAATTTAGGGTGAATTATATTGCATAAAGATAGCACCAATTATAGAGGGAAAATAAAGAAAGGAAGAAGGAGGAGTCCTAGATGAACCGATATGCATCCAATGCACCCAAAAAATTCGCTTCAGAGCTTAAATGAGAGATATAAAAAGAAAAAGTCGATGAGAAAGGGGTTCATGTGTGGGAGGCCTCCTGATAAAATGAGGGAAGAAAATAGCTAAAAACCCACTAAGGGTCAGAGGTGAAAATCAGTAATGTTACCCATTTAATGAGGCACACGGTTTTACTACATGGTTTGGCGAACCATTTTCCAACCATGTAGCTCACACTACCTAAGTTCCACACCCTTCATAGTTTTTTCTCATGGTTTTTTCTTCCAATGTTTCAATCGCATAGTGATACCAGTTAAGTGGAATTAACAATGAAGATGAGCACACATTTTGGAAAACCTTACACAACCTATATAGACACCTATAAAATTTATTTCATACATCTACATGATCTTGAACCCCACCATTTATAGTTTAATTGACTGTATGATACCCTCTTATGGTTTTCATGGTTTCTACTAAAGAGCCATATAGTTTAAAAAAACCATGCACCATTGTACGTTTCTCTCAAAAAGATACTTTTCAAAGGTCGATTCTCTATAATCTCGTCTGATCCCCTCAAAACAAAATAATTCCATCAAACCACAAAATAACAAATTAATGTATTCTAACTCTATTATTTTCATTTCGAGTATTAGTTTAAGATTCCTCTATTCTACCAAATAGAAAATTTTTAATTCCTTTGAGAAATCAACCGATCCAAAAACATGGTACATTATATACAAAGATTATAGAAATTGATTCAAATCATTGTTTATAAATAAAAAATAAATATAAATTTATGCATGTATTATTAGTTAGTTAATTACAATGAAAAAAATCATTTAGCATTAAAATATCTATTTTCCAAAGAATTGTTTATAAGTATTTTTTTATCATAATAAATTTAACTCATTATGTTTTAATGGTAATAAAATGTAATTTGAAATATATAAAAATATATACCTGTATATATTTTTTAAAAAATTGATATGAAATAATATTCGGAACACTTAAAGTTTAATATTAATATTTCTATAAAAAATGTTTATTTCTATATGTATTATATTTTAATTTTAAAATGTGTTTCCCATAGTCAAAAATTGAATTATATAAACGGACTTTTATAAATTTAATCAGAATTTATAATTTAGGTATGAAGTTTAATTTCACATTTAGATATTTAAATAAGTTACCAATGTCAAGATGTCATTTCCATAGTAAAGCTTAAATGAGTTAAATAAAGTAAAACTGAGTTGTGAGGCCTTCAAATATCAATAACTATATGTTTAATTTTTTTTTCATGTAGGCATAAATGAACCATATCAATTATTTTACACTTTTTAGACATTTTCCTTGATTCAATGATGACATTGTTCTTCTAAGAATGAGTATTTACATTATTTCAACTGAACACTCCCCATAAAAGGACCCCTTCTCTACCCCTCTCAAACCACTATTTTCATTGATTTTTTTATTAATAACATACGATTATTCATATTCTCAATTATTCATAGAATATTTTTAAATTCTAGTTATATAAAGGAATCCTAAATCCTTCATTTTGACGTAACACACTTTATTGATAGAATTCATCAAATTACATTCATAGTTCTTCACTATTTCTTGACTTACCTTCTCATTCCCACAATTTGTAAATCTCATTGTCCACTATAATTATTTTATAAAAAAATCATAATTATTATGATAAAATTATATTAAATTTATAAAACTCTATATTCATACACATTCATAGGTATATCATGTTATTATTTTGGTATGTTCAACCACCTACATGAAAAATGATATATTATATTTAATTTTTACAACATGAATGAGTATCAAGACATTATTACTAGTAATATGTGATATTAAAGTGTAATATAATTTAGGAATATTTTTGTATGGGTGAATAAACAAATCAATTATTATTTAAGGTAACCCATTGTTGTTTACAAATTACCAAAAACTATTTCTTTATATATTCCATTAATATTAATAATACATATAACTTCCATAAAATGAACATGAGAATATATAAATTATTGAAAAATTATTACACTACTTTTACTATTGTTAAAATGCTGAACATCATATCAAATCATTAGGATTCACATCTCTATTATGAAACTTGTAATAAAATATCAAAATTGCTGACATCTGATGATGAAAATAAGAAATAGTTGTAACATCATGTTACAGTTTTTAGGTACTACCTAACACCTATTTTGGTCATTCTTTACCTAGGTTTCAATTATGGGTTCTTTAGGTAATATTTTGAAAATTTTGAAGGGATCTTGGGATGTGCACGGTTTTTGTATAGTTTTCCCAAACCATGTGCCCTAGTAGTGAAAACCATGTAAAACCAAGTAGTTAGGGTTTACATGTTTGGTGCATAGTATGAAAAACCATGTTTCCACCAAGTAAAAACCATGAAACCCCAATAGTAGGTGTTTGTGACTAGGGCATAATGTTTAACAAACCATGCGACCAGACCTAGCTAACCATGTGTGCAATATTTTATTATTCTGAAAATTATATTTAAATTTATCTAACCCTTATTTAGAGACTTTCTAGACCTTAACTGAAAATATTTCATTTTCCACTGTTTAATGGGCTCCCAAGGACCCATTTTTGATCCTCCAAACCCTCTCCATTATGGATAAAATCTTGGTAATTTTTATTTGGTTCTTTCTTGGTAAGTTTTCTCTCACCTTTCCTTATATCTCACTCTCTTCTTCACTCTTCCCTAGGGTTTGTTAGATCTTCATGTTGTTGGAGGATATAATACCTATTGTTTTAGATCTTAAATCTACGGTAGATTATTGGATCTTTTTACTCAAAATTATTCATTGGAGTTTCCCATTGCAGGTGTTCTAGTTCATGATCCTAGGATACTGAGGTTTGTAGTCCTGTTTATGATTGTCCAATTGATTTAACCCTAAATTGATTGATTTATATTAAATTACATTCAATTATATTTTTAAAACCTATTTTTTGAAGTTGGGGATATAAATTTTAATTTGAATGAAATTTGAAAAAACCACCCAATTATAATAAAATAGGGTGAGTTTATGGAATTTGATAGAAAATAACCACATTAAATTGTTGTATTTAAATTTTGAAATTTATTTTTGAAATTCATTTCAAATTTCTATTTGATTTTTTTAAAATATTATATTGAAACCCATTGTCTTTATCCTGAAAATGGCATGATTTGATTAAAAACATCTTTTGGGTTTTCAAATGGAAATTGGGATATTGAAATGAAAAACTAGGTTAATTGTATTTTAACGAGTTTTAAAATAAATTGCTCATTGTTTATTATTGATTATTATTTGAGAAAATGAAATTCTAGGTAGTTTGTGAGTTATTAGGTAAAAACACACTAGTATGGGAATACCCTAGAAACAGATTGATGCTTTATAACTCTAACATAATATTATTGGAAGATCTTATCCATAGTGGGATATTGGTTAGTCTTTCTTGGCCAGTGTCAAAGAGATGTGTTTTCACATTTCCATAATCATTATATGAGTGTGTGAGGAACACATAACCTAGAACAATCATACCTCTTTGAAGATGACCATGTTTCTCATTTCTTATTACTTTTCTATATATGTCATTGTTTGTAAACTATTTTAAAAATGCCTTGTAAATTTATAGAAACTATTTAATATAATAATGTTTATTAATCCATTATTTATAAATATTTATATCATTTAAAATTTAGAGCTTGATTTGATTTAAATATGATTTTGTATTGTCATTCCTGTTTAATTTAAATTGAAACCTTTATCGGGTTAATCAATTCAGTATCTTATTATGGAATCCTTGTTGTGGCCCTACTAATCTATTTTCTCACACCCTACCTATCATTTCAGGTGTTTTTATGCTATGTTATTCCTGGTTTGAGAAAGGGTAATGTGCCACTTGGAGGTGGTTCCTATTATTAATCCTTAGGTCATGGAGCATCGTTTCCATTGGGACTTGGGTTATTGTTTTCATATTTTGCAATAATTTTATGATGTACATTGCATTGTTTATAACTATTTGAATTTTTTTACTATTATGCACAAGGAGTTCCCTTTTTGATCATAATAACTTATAGCTATTTATTCCACTAGTTATGTGAAAAAATTGTTCCTTGTTTTATCTTTTATGATATTGGGTGCTAGTCACCAACCCATGGGTATTAGGAATGCTTGTTGGACTATGTTTGGAGAAACTCAGTTCTGTGGGTGTTTAAGTATCTGATATAGTTCATGAAATATTGTTATCATAGGTTTAGTTAAAGCATATTGACTTGATTTCACCCTGATGTTTTGAAATCATGTCAGAAATTAGGGGGTAGTTGGGATTGAGTGCCTAACCAGTTCTCACCACAATAAACCGTATGTAACCTGGGGTGGTTTGGCAAAGTCATATTGAGACTTAGTTCTAGTATTTTCCCTTCTTTTTATTTGGATCAGATGAAATCCAATACTTATGTTCTTATATATTGGGATTAATTTACCTTTTTGATCTATTTTAGTTCATGTAGACACCAGGATAAATCGAGGTAAAATGTGCCACCTTCATGATAAAGGGACCTAATAGGATATAGTGAGACATAATGGTGATGAAAAAGAAGCATGAGGTATTAGATTGGAAATAATTTAAGTATCTTTTCAATTTAAAATTCTATCTTGAGTCAACGGTGTTGGCCAAGGCTTTAATGTTTTTAAAACTCGATCTGGCTTACAAGACTCTGATAGAATATGAAAATCACTTTTCTAATCTTGGATAGTTTTGAAATGATATTGAATCAAATGAGAATATGAAGAATCAATGGTTAGATATATGGATTTGATCTGATATTCATTATTAGCCTTTAATTTTCAATATTCCTTTTCATTCTAATGTGTTGGATAGAGTGTTAATGGCTGAAATGGACTTGACTAGTAAGTTAGGTTTGACTGGAGTTCCTTTTTCACTTAATATATGTGTGAGTTATTTTAATGTAAAGTGTAGTAGTGATGATTCTCATGGGATATATAAATATAAGTATTCTTCTAGACCTCCTACAGTTCCTCTAAAAGGTCATTTGATTGGATACCAATGTGGAAAACCTGGGCACTCAAAATGGGTTTTCACCAAGGCACCCTAGATATGTTGTTTTCTTAGAGACTGAGATCTCTTCAAGAGGTTATTCCATGTCTATTATACTCCACATAATGTCAAGTGATCATAAAATCCTATCAAAATTATGGTGAAATTAGATTCTTTTTGAAAAAAGGGGTTCTAACCACATTCATTTGGAATGAAACTTCTTTAAATAGTGGAAGAGTATCCAGAGTAAGTAGATACAAGGCCAGTGGATGTGATAGGTACTATCACTATATCTTCATCATTAGTGACTACTTTATTTCATACTGGTGAATATCATTAATTTATTGCACCTCATATTGTGAATCTACATAATCTTCTTTTGGAGATTTTCTCTTATATGATGGATATTTCGACACCCCTTGGAATGAAGAGAGTGCATGGTCTTCAGAATATTTCTTGTTATTATAGGACCCTGGGACACCCTAAGAGGGGAGGGGTGAATCAGGGTATCAACTTTTTCTTCTTAAAGTTGTGGATCTTGTTCCCACGTTGGTAGGAACTAATTAAACCTGTATGATGGATATGATCAGTAATGAAACATTCACATGAAAAGAGATAACACACCAATTTTACTTGGTTCACCACTAAGGGCTACGTCCAAGGAGCATACACCGACAAGTTTCCGGTCGTACCAAATTCCACTATTCTTCACTAGTTGTGGATTACAATGGTTCAGGAACATTCACTCTGTCCCAGGCTCACTGCCTTTACAAAGGTTCAGGGATATCTCACTACGTCCCTCAGGTCACTCCCATTGACTCCCCCTGGCTCACTGCCGTTGGTGAAGTCACGCTTAGTTTATAGACGTGAAGGTCTCTTCAAAAGATTTTCATTGAAGTCTTTGCCTCCTGTTCAGCATGAGACTTTTCTTGCATCAGAGTCCTAAGTTAATGCTCTTTTGTATTCAACCTTCTATTTTATGCAATAGCTGAATTCACTATATCTTCTTCTTTTATTCCTTTGATTCTTAATACTAACACCTAAGTGTATTGATATATTCCCCTCTTTCTATGAAGATCTGAGTTTAGTTGCGCAAACCGTTCTTCTTCTCTTCGCAAAACACAATGAGGATGTTAAACACTAGTCATGTGTGTGCGGTACCACTTCTCTTCATAAAATCAGATTGTTCATTGCTCTTTTGTCTTTGAAAATGAATACATCATCTATTGCACCGAAGGTATAGATCAATCTTTCAGCTTTCGTGCAGCTCCAAAATGATGGGCGTACTCCAACAACACCTGGTGCTCTTCTCCAAGCCTAGCAGACAAGTCCCAAATACAACGCGCAAGTCTTCAGCGCACAGGTCTAAACTGGCACGCAAGTATCACCAAACCACCTGCGCGACAATGCCTTCCTCAACTTCTAAGTTGCGTGACACACTTCCTTCCTCACCCAAATTGCCTTGGGCGCGTAACCGACAACCGGCGCGTAGCTTCAAACACTGGCGCACAAGTCTACCCGCATGACCCCACACAACTTGCGTGACTTCACACCAGCGTGACAAGAGCTCTGATTTTTCTAAGTAATGAACTCCATGAGAAATGAGGAGGGGTCGACCTGTATTTATAGGCAAACTGGACCCCCCTGCGCGGCGGTGCTCAAGTCACTCCTTGGCGCGCAAGTCTCGGCGCACATCTCATCTTCCCTAGCCCTTGTCGCGCAACTCACTTGTGCGACCCAACCAACACTTGCGCGACCTTCTTTCCTTTTCCATATTTTGAAGTTATGTTCTTGGAAAACAATAGGCATGCATGTTCCAATCCTCATAGGTTCCAGCGCGCATGTTCTTTCATGGCACGCAAGTCCCTTTTCCAAAATCACCCTTCTTTATTTGTTGATTTTGCGGCCCTAAAATTTGGCAAACACTAAAAAATGGCGCCACCTTGTATCTGCTATTTTTGAACCTCCTCCAGATCATCCATTCCTCTGTCAAAGTTCTTGAATCAAACATAGATCATTGACCACAACTCTTGAAGTCCACATGTCATCATGAAATCCCTTTTTTCAACATATTTGTATGTCGTTTGTTTGCTTTGTCAACAAGAACAATCACCTCAAAAACACTTCTTCCCGGTGATTTGAATCCTTCAGCAACTCTTCTTCTGTCATTACAAACTCCACTATTGTGATATGTATTATTTGAAGGAATAGCTTTAGAACCATCATCTTCTGATACAATGTGATGTGCATGGCCATATCATAATTTCATTCTCTACATGGCCATATTCTTCATCAACTGTCATGATCAACTTCATGAAAACCATATGATCCAATTCATCAAGAAGTATCTTGCATGGTTCTCATGCAATCATGAGTAATTTAATGGTCTTCATCAAAAACCCAAGGTTCTCATGAAATAATGAGGAATTTCATGGTCTTCATCAAAACCCATGGTTCTCATGCATTAAGGAGGAATTGCATGGACTTCATCCAAAAACCCCATTCTTCTTTAATCATCCTTATATGGATTACACCTCACATTCTTCACTGTTGTAAATAATGTATCAACTTTGACACATGTTCTTTGAACTTATGATCAGTACACCAATCGTCTGAATTACCATTCCTCTACTTCATCGGAGTACTTCATGATCTCCTTCATTTTGATCTTCCATTCCTCCATTTCATTGGAGTACTTTCTTGATCTCCTTCATTTTGACCTTCATTGACAACTATTGACAACAAATACAACCTTATACACAAAGTTTTTCCAACAGTTATTTATTATTATTATATGTTTATCTCATTTATAATGTTCTATTTCATGATTTGAAACTAATTAAAATCTTATTATGGGTGTATTGGATCATTTCTAATAAATTCTAGATTGATTGTTACCTTAGATGAGTCTCCTTTACTACACCCATTGGAATGTTCCATATCTTTTAAGGAGAATTGGACTTGGGGTCAAGTAGAGATAAAAATTCTTATCCAATGTTTGATAAGGTGATATCATTGTTCACTTTTTATCTAGAGTGATAATATTTGAGAAATGATATCCTTCTAGTTATCATCGAGTATCCTGAAGTTCTACCATTTGAATTCTCTAGTTTTCCACTGGTAAGGGAGGTATATTTTTCTATTGGCTTAGTAGATGGTATTCAAATATTGTTATTCATTATTAATTTATGGAACTAGATGAAATGAAATAGGTAAATATTATTTTGGATGATCTTTTAGGGAAGGTATTTATACACCCAAGTGTGTCACCTTGGGCGGTGCTGGTTCCCTTGGCTTAGCATATTGATGGGTCACTTAATCTTTTTGTTGATTACTGAAAACTCAATCAAGTTATAGTAAATAAAAAATTATTCATTGTGATGAATTTATGATCAATTTAACCATCTAAAGGGTTTTAGTGGTTCTATAAGGTTGATATTCAATCTAGTTATCATCAGTTTAGAATAAAAGAGTCCGAAAATAAGAAAACCCCCTTTCAGAGTAGGTACAACCATTATGAGTACCCTGTCCATCCATTTGGTCAAACCAATGACCCTAAAATCATTACATATTTAATTAATATGATTTTACATGGGAATCTTGATTCGTTCATGTTTGTCTTTGTAGATAACATCTATGTTTACTCTAAGTATGAGGATAATTATTTACAGCATCTGAGAGAAGTTCTAGATTTGTTGAGAAATCACTGACTTTAGGCCAGGCTATTGAAATGTTATTTCTAGACTCAGGAATTTATGTTCTTTGGAAATTTGGTGTTGGAACATGGTTTTTCAACTGATCCAGAAAAGGTGAAAGATTCTATGAAATGGGAGAAAGATTGAATTTTTTTTGAGATTCAGGACTTCGTGGGTTTAGTTGGGTATTATCACCTGTTTGTAAAGGACTTCTAAATGTTGGATTATCTACTAACTACTCTAATTTAGAACGAGGTATATTTTTCTCGGGATGAAAAATGTCAGATTTTATTTAAAATGAAGCATATTTTGACAACCACATCGGTGTTGACTCTTCCAGAGGCTGAGAAGAGATGCGTTGTCTTCTGTGATGCATCAGGTTTAGGTTTTGGCTTCCTTATTATACAAGATGATCATGTAGTTGCCTATGTAAATCATAATTTGAGGCCAATAAATATGAATTACCCCAATCATGACCGTGAACTTTTATATGCGATTCATGCACTTAAGAGTTGGTGACATTAACTTTTCAGTGAAATCTTTAACATATTTTCTAAACAGAAGATCATGAGTTATGTATTCTCTCAAAAATATTTGAATATCATATAGAGGAATTGGTTGGAATGCCTAAAATCTTTAGACTTTGACATCATCTATAACTCATGTAAATGGAATGTCATTAATGATGATTTGAGAAGGAAACTTCTGACCCATATTAAGAAAGAATCATCTTAAGAGTAGACCATGATGGATATTTTTTCACAATATCATATTGAAGAATGCGAATCTAGATCTAGGCTTTCCATGGACAATGTTCAGTTGAAATCCACTCAATTAGAAATTATTCTTTAGGGAAAAAATCTTTATGATGTATTTAATAGGATTATATGTTTTCTTTCTAGAGGGGAGACCATTACTGACAATTCATTCCCCATAAAGGGAATTATCCATTATCATAATCCTTTTTTATATCGTTATCAGTTATGAAATATGTTATGGTGTATTACTATAACTAATAGTGGGAAGTGACCCCAAGAACCATGTAATCTTTCTATGACATGCGGTGATGATTCTGGTGTCCAGGTATGAGATATGGCATTGCTGATTTTTTCTATTGTTATTATACTTTCCAATAGTTCAAGGATGAGCACCAAAGACCTTAGGGTTCTCTTCATCCACTTCAACTACCAACTTGGAAGTGGGATGAGATATCTATAGAAATTTTGGTTGGGTTTTAGATAAATTTATACCCATTTAGGACATAACTATAGTTGAGGAGTTGGAAAATATCTATATAATAAATATTGGATGGTTAAAAATAGTTCCATCTACTAACATTTCTAATTGAGATTCCCAATTTAATTATGCTTTTCCAGAGGTCTTGAGGAGGTACTGGGATCTTATGTTCGTTTATGTGTGGTATATCATCTGCAGTCAGAGATCCAGATATAAATAGATATAAAAATTCTAGAGTATATGCTCAGCATTTTCATTATCGACTTTGGTGGAGCTTTCAATGGCCATTTAGAGATAGTTAATTTTGATTAGAATAAAATTTACCAGTCCATGATCAGCATGGATCCTTTTAAGGCCTTGTATGGATGGTCTTGTAAATATTCATTGTGTTGGTAGATGATTTGTGAAGGTTCCATGGTTAGAAAAAGATTGGTTCAAGAGAAGAAAACAAATATTATGTTGATTTTTCAGAGAATTTTGACAGAATAGAGCTGGTATAAGTATTATGATAATTTTTTTTGTATACCACTGGGTTTTTTAGTTGGTGACCAAGGATTTTTAAATGTTTCACCCCATTTAGAATCATCGATGGGTTGGGAGGAAAGGTAAAATTTCTCCTAATTTTGTGGGACCATTTGAGATTGTTGAGTATATGAGGAAAGTGGATTACTATTTAGAAAAGAAATGTAGAAGACATCATTACATAACATGTTCCATGTATCTCAACTACGAAAATATCTTTTTGATCCATCTCATGTTCTAAGATGAAGTAATATTTATATCAAGCATGATTTATCTATGAAAGAACATCCAGTTTGGATAGTTGATTCTGAATCCAATGTCCTTAATGTAAAGATGATACCTTTGGTTTCAAGTGCTATTTTAGTACTTTTCTAATACTCATGATACTTGGGAGATAGAGGTGTTTATGAGAGAATAGTGGCCTCACCTTTTTGACATAGAAGCTTTCTAACAGGATTTCTGGGGAATCAAATTTTCTATAGTGGGGTGGTTATATCACCCTCTTAATTTTTTAAGGTACTCATTAACCCATATTTTTATCATTCTTAGGTTGGGTTTCATTTAGGGGTGGTTTAGGTGAAAATTTGAAAATTTTTAAGGGCACGGGTTGTGTATTGGTTGGGCACATTTTTCCCAAACGATGTGCCCTGCTAGTGAAAATTGTGCAAACCCAGGCAGCGAGGGTTTGCACGGTGAGTGAATGGTTTGAAAAACTATGCACCCACCAAGGATAAATCATCTAAACCCCCAACAGTGCATATGTCTAGGAAACATGGTTTGAAAAATTGTGTGGCCCCGCCTAGCTAACAGTGCATGTAAGGTTTTATTATACCAAAAATTATTTTGAAATTTCTTAAACCCCTATTTGGACCTCCTTCCAACCCTAACTCTCCCAGTTTCATTTTCCAAGGTTTATAGGTCTCTAAATGAACCATTTTGGATCCTAAAAACCCTCTATAATATGGATCAAATCTATGTTATCTCATTCAGTCCTTTCTCAATATGTTTTCTCTCCCCATTCATTATCTCCTGCCCTCTTCTTCTCTCCACCCTAGAGTCTATTAGATATCTATGTTGTTGTAGGATATAATTTCCATTGTATTATATCTTGAATCTTGGGTGGATTCTTGGATATTCATTTTTGATGTTCTTTATTTGAGTTTCCCATTGCGGGTGTTGTGGTTCATGATCTCATGATCCTGAGGTCGGTGGTTTTTTTTGATTGGTCAATTTATTTAACCCTAGGTTTATTGATTTAAAGTAAATTCCTTTCATTTATATTTTGAAAACCTAATTTGTGGTAAATGAGGGATTTTAATTTTATTTGGAATGAAATTTTTAAAAAAAACCTATTCTAATGAATTGACGTGTGTTAGTGGAATTTGATGGAAAATACTAAAATTTAATTGTGGAATTTAAATTGTGAAATTAATTTCTAAAATTTATTAAATACATGTATTTCATAAAAAATGGATTTTTTTGATATAAACCCATTAATATTATCATGGATAAAGGAATGATTTGATTAGAAACCCATTTTTAGTTTTTAAATAAAAATTGGCATAATAAAATGGAAAATGGGTAAATTATATTTTAAATTTGTTTGAAATAAATTTACCATTATTGATTATTGATTTTTTTTATCACATGACATATTATGTAGTTAGTGAGTTATTATGGACAAAAATATGCGGATGGGAATACACTAGTAATGTATTTATTCTTTACAACTCTAACATAAACTTATTGGAAGATCTTATTCCCACTAATATATTGGTTAGTCTTCTTTGTGTAGTGCCAGATTGACAAGTGTGTACATTTCCATTATCACCATATGAGTGTGTGATGATTACATAACCTAGAACTATCAAACCTCTTGGTAGATGACCATGTCTATCCTTTGTGATTACATTGATATATATTCCATTGTTTGTATGTTGTTTTAAAAATTCCTTGTAAATTTCAATAAAATGTTTTATATAAATTTTATTATTAACTATTATTTATAAATATTTACCGAAATTTAAAATATAGAGAATGATTTTTTTAAATATTATTCTTTACTTCCATGACTATTTATTTAAAATTGAAATCTTTATTTGGTTAATCAAATTTTAATCCTAGTATGGAATACTTAATGAGAATCTACTAGGATTTTATCTCACACACTACCTATGATTTCAGATGTTTTTAGATTATCATATTACATGTTCGATAAAAGGTAAAGCACACCTTGGGGGTGGTTCTTGATGTTGTTCCTTGAGTTTTGGTGAGATGCTTCCTTTGTGACTTAGGTTGTTGTTTTCCTATTTTCTAGTACTAGAATTATGTAATTTGGGTTGTTTAGACCTACTTGACTTATGGAAATGTTCCCTTGGTTGAGTTTTATTTTGATCATACTAACATATAGTTGATTCATTCATTATTTGTGTAGAAAAAATATTCCCAACTTTATCTTGTATGATACCGGGTGTTAGTTTCCAACCTGTGGGGATCGAGAATTTTCTTCGAGCTATGTTAGGACCAGCTCAGTAATTAGGGTACCAGGGTATCTGAATTGGTTTTTGAAAAACAATTACCATTATATGTGGAATTAATGATTATAATTTTATATTATAAAAGTTATTAAACATTAATTATTTTTTATTTAAGTTATTAATATAGTTAGCTTTATTAAATATAAGTTTAAATAACTTTTGGGCGAGTTCGGGGTAAAGGTAAGTGTTTATTGCCTCAACATTATTTCATTTATATATGTCTTATATTAATCCCCTTTATTTATTTTGTGATTTTTATACTACTCGTGTATGAATTTTATAATAAATTACATGAAATTAAATGGATTTAAAAATCCTTTTTAGGTTTCTAGTTTCATGGGTTTTGATTTAAACTTTTTCAACTCTATACAATTTTACTTTTTAATCTCATATATATAACTGAATATTTTTAGGAATAAAATGGGAAATTATGTCATATTATTATATAAAATCCCATATATTTTCTTCTCTTTTGATATTTTTGAGTTTTCCATGTCTGTTATCCATTCAAATAGAATTTTAATTCATAATTCAAATAAAAAGTTTCTTACATGTGGAGCCAACATTATCTTTTCTTTTTGGTTACGTATATTTCTCCTCAATATCTATATTTTTGATATTATTTTATATATTTCATTATATATATTTTAAAGGTTTGTTAATATAATTTTATATTAATTTTTAATTTCATTAAAAATTATTAAAAGGAATATTTTGTTTCTTCTTCAACATAAGTCATTTTTAATTGGAATGAGTTTTTTCAGAAAAGGTTTAAAAGAAACTTCATATTGATATTTTCTACAATAATACATTTTCCTACCATTATATCCATTTTTCTATATAAATATCCCTCTCTATGCCTTCATGTTTTATCTAAGTAATTCTTATTCTCATTTTTTTATAAATTATTTCCCTTAAAAATGTATTATATAAAAAGAACATATAAGTTCACATATTTTTAATATAAATTTATAATGATCCCATAAAGTGATTTTCATATATGAAAATACCCCTTAATACTTCGTATTCTATATTGTGAAAATGTAGTGGTGATACCATCAAAGATATTCTTACAGATGTCTTATTAATATGTCTTAAGGGAATCTTTATGGAATCTATTTAATTTTCTTAGGATAATTAATTTGTGGTGGAATTACGAATTTTTCAATGTTATTATGGCACACAATTGTATGGATTATCATTATTATGTGTATAGGTTAGTTATTTACCTAAAATTTATTGGATACAGATTTATATCTCAATAAGTAATGATGTTATGTGTTGATGATATTGACATGAGTCTAACTTTATGCATGGACCTCTTTAAAATGTTCCTAAAAATATTTTTGGACCTTATTTATATATTACCAACATTATATTTTGACAATATTGATATGTTCACAAAATTATGTCTGGAGATTAAATAAATTTTAAAAGGATTATATATGGACCTTATTTATATGTTCCCAACTTCATGCATGAAACTAATTGATATAAACTTAACTCCATGCGTGAATGTAAATGCATTTAGAAAATTTTCACAACTCCACACAGGAACCTAATTTCATTAATATATGTTCAAAACTACATGTGTGTACCAATTTTCATGGATTTATCTTAACAACTCCATACATGAACATAGATTCATATATTTATGGTTGAAACTCCCTTGGAGGACATGATTTTGGGTAACCATATTCACAATTTTATAATATCTTATATTTATATTTATACCACATGTATATGTTATGTTCCACGTCTAGTGATTATTTACCCATGTTAACACATACTTATTTAAGTATATATACGGTATTATTAGATTATGCCCCTTTCATGAACCCATCTTCCCATGCCATGATTGTTTCAATTAGATATTTCCCACAAGTTGCAGTTCCTGTCTCATTATTATATACTCATGTTTCAAAACTTCTATGAATAATATTTCATGTTATGAAAAACAATATGTCATGATTAATGTTTTATGATATATGTTTTATGGGGTATGATTTTCTTATGTTATTTTTATATACCCTGATTATGTTCTAAAACTCACTTCTTTGAATTGTGCTTAGTTACGATCTTTAATTTATATCTCGTATGATTATTCTTATTGAGAATCATAGAACACACTTTTCTCAGGTTTCTTTTCCCCAGCAAATGAATAATACTATTATGTATTACGTTCCCAAAATGGTATCATATAAGAAGAAAATTTATGGAAGATGTTGGAGAATATATGGAGAATAAATTAGTTTTGTGTCTAATATACAATGCAAATAAATTTATAGGTTCTAAGATGTTATTTAATAATATATTAAAGGAATATTAAGGTAAACAATGTAATATAATTAATGTTATGGTTTGGTAATCTTAGTTAGTATAAAATATAGTGTGTAAATTATGTGCTTTTAGAATTAGTTCCATGTGTGTGGGTCTAGTGTGCCTGATTTTGTATAAGATTTTGGTTTAGTTATTTTTGGGGATAAGGATATGAAAAATATATGAAAAGAACTTAAAACAACATTTTTGTAACCAAATGCTATGTATTATAAACCTTAAATTTCATTATTTGATATGGAGGTGTCATAATTTTGGAAAAGATAGAAATTCTTTCCCTTAACAAATAATTTCTTATTCTGAATATTATTATTTGATTCTCATAATAATCCTTTGGTTTTAGTCAATGATTATAATTATGATGAATCTGAAAAACAATAAATATGATGAATAATGAAATGACCAACCTAATGAGCAACCAAATTACATGGTAGTTGGATTGAAAACATTCCTACAAATGTTTTCTAAGATTATGTGAAATATTTGAAACCATGTTCAGCTACTAAACATACCCAAGAAGAATAAATATAAAATTTATCATCTCATGAATCAATGTAAACTTACCATTAGTGGAAATTATGATCCACTAATTTTTTAGAAAAGGAATAGAAAAAGAATATTTTTCAATCTCTATTCATTAGAGCATGAAATGTTTTTATCTATTTATTATTTATAAGTTTAGGAAGATCAATGAAAGAACCTAATCATGAACATTGGGAAAAAGTTGGAAGTATAATATATGGAAGGAGAGCAATTTAATAATATTTATTTTAATAAATATTTTCATTATAATCTTTATACTAAAATTGTGAGTGAATTATTAATGCAGAAAAAATAGAGGATAAATCAATAGGTCCTAAATTTCACCTTAGTATTTTTTATGTTTATTTTTTTAAGAACATGAGATAAGTAGTGGAAAATTATTTATAATTGGTTTGGAGGGATTATTATATCTTAATATATGTATAAAGTTATGTTGAAATATGTACTATTGGTGTATAATTTAATATTTCTACGTGTTTGAGTGTATGAATATGTAGTGTGAGTTTTTAAATTTTTTTATGAGTGTATGAATTCTAAAGTTATCTAATTTTTGACAAAATAAAAAATCAAAATCCATTTATCCTATAACTATATGGTGATGAGAAAACTACTTTGTCTTCAAAATACGTTGAGTATAATAATTTTTGTGACTTTATATGAATTTTTCCCTTGCATGGCGTACCATGTCTTACAAAATGGTGATTCTAATAGAAACAAGACTTTATGTTCCAATGGATGACTTATGAAAAAAATGTATGACTTTTTGGGGATATTTTATGAATTTGGATAATCCTATAATTTTTTTGAGTAGATCATAAGACTTCATGTTTATATACAACATCGATCTAGTGTCATGTATGGATTTTATTCAAATTCAAAAGAAATATTGGATACACCCCGAATTCATACCAGTGATTCCAAAATTAATACTCATGGACTAATATATTAAATATCATTTTTAATACAGGTTTTTTTAATATTCCATGAGTCTCACATTATGAGGAACTGAATAATTCATAATAATAAATAATCTAGATAATATAAAAATGAAACTAGGTTGGTTTTATTAAATAATTCATATTTTTAAAAGTAAAGACGAATTATTGTTCATAATAACTTGTAAATATTATACTGATTCTAGTTGATTTTTTTTATGGTTTGAAATCCAAAAGATGAGTTTTCAAAATAATTTGTGTTTTGAATGCATATTTTTTGAGACTTTATGAATTCATAAATTAAAATTATTTTTTGAAGTTTTTGAAGACTTAAATGGTTCAATTTTTACTGAGTAATAATTAGAAACTCAATGCTTCCAGTTTAATATATTGAATAAGGAATGCGAATAATACATAAGAAAATGGAATAATAATTCAATATTCGATTTAATGAGATTTTCATGTTGATAAATATTGAAAAAATGAAATTAATTTTTGTATTATTTATATTGATAGTCTCTAGACATATTAAAATAAAAAAATTCAGGTATATGAAAATGACGTGATAAATCAATTGAGATTCTGATAAAGGAAAAGTAATTTCTCAAAGAATGGAAATATTACTAATGAGAAATATTTAAGTGTGGATGTTGAGTATTTAATGTAGTAGTGACTAAAAGAATATAATAATATAGTAAGTATAATGAATAGATACTGTTAAGAAATAATCCTTTTGTAAATATATTTTCCCCATTCCTATAAGGTTGAGTGTGAGAGAATAGAATGAACAAAAACCTTGAATGGTTTTATGCAGTTAGTTGAGAAAACCACATTATTCAAAGTTTATTCACAAATTAGAATTTTAAGTGGATGTTATTATAAATTAGGACCTATAAATTTTTGATATTAAGTTATTGGCTTGAAGTGGAGGATCTTAAACCTATTTCTATGGAAACCACATTCAAAATAAGACTGCTCATATGGTGTTGTTTATGTTTCATTATGACTATCAGAAGATAGTGGAACCTGTGGAAGTTGTTTATGATATTGGAAGGTTGGATTATAGATAATAACTGAACCAACTATTTTTATTGATAAAAAATTTTATAGGATAAATTTGTTGCAAAGGAAAAAAGACCTAGAGAAAGGAGTGGGATCCCACGTTGAGGTCAAACATTAAAAAGAAACATGTTCCCTTTTCCCTCATTATCATTCATTTTATTCTTGTCGTGTTATGGTATTGAATTCCAATAATCATGTCCTAATAGAGTATAAGGGATTATTTAAATGACTTAAATTTTAAAATGAGGATACATGCATTCATCCCATCTTAGTGTATTCATTCAGTCCTCAAGGACTGACTAGTGGTATCAATGATGATGGTGTCCTTTATAAGATTATCTTATTATAATAGATGGAAAAGATAAAATATGTGAATAGTAGAGGTGTTCTGACATTTTAATCAATTATTTTCATGTTTTGAAAAATATAGTTCCACTTATCTATTCTCATAGGGTATTAATGTTTTCGATACAACTATAGTTGGGTTTCCACCCATTAAAAGTGGTGTGAAAATGAAATTTATAGATAAATGTAATATTTAGGTGTATGGAAAATCTTTGAATTCTATTTTTATTCCTCTATGTGATAATGTGTTTATGAATGTGATGGTTTTTCAAACTACATAATATATATTGGATACACATTATACCAATTATGAGGGAATTTAACCTCCTATTTCTCCTCCCCACCCCATCAATGGCATAAATGATAACATGGATGACCTATTGTTCTCCCATCTACCAAATGGATAATGTGAAGGATATCCCCAAAACCCTCCCTCATCTCAGTGACACTTTGTTTCCCTTTAAAATACCCTTTATTTCTCTCTAGAATCCCAAAATATGATGTGTACCCTATAGTTGACTCATGCAATAATGGTATTCTTACTCTCCTGATTTCTCCCATTGAGTTCTTGAATTATTATTCATTTTTTTATTTCTCATTGGTTTTTTTGGAAAGTGTTTTCCCTAAATGTTCATATTCAATAGGCACATCACTGATTCTTGGGTTTATCTCAATCGGGTGGTCATTAGGATTTTGGATCCCTAGAATTTTTTTATTCAATTTTCATCTAAAGGTGATATCATCTCTACAGAGGAGAATTATCCGTGTTTGGTTTCCAGTTTCTGGTTTTCTATATTTCATTAGAAGTTTATTTTTCCCATGATAAAGGGAACCCCTTCACCACAATAAGAATTTATCTACCTGAGATTCCTCTACTATTCTATAATTCGATGATTCTAAGGATGATTCGTTAAATGGAGGGTCAACTCCTTTGTTCATATATTCAAACTAAAGCTTTGTTTAAACCCATATCTCCTTATATTTTAAAAGAAATAGACATATAAAAGGATGTATTTGAGTTCCTATGTATCATGGTTGAAGGTGAATTCTATTGGAAGAACAATGCCTTCTATGAATCATAGGTATCCTTTTATTCATTATATATGTGGTTATGTCACAAATCCTCAAATTTTTAGAATGGGGTGAAGGTAGGTCCTCCGATAGATATCTCAATTAATCATTTAGGTATTTTTTCTTTATCTAGTTCAATCCATAATCAGAAAAAGGAAAAGTCTTAAAACTCAATCCAGAGGACTGTGGGAATATTTTCCTGTTTGAGAAGTGACCTGTACGAATCCATGATGATTTTGTAGACCCCAGAAGTGGATTGGATGTGGTATTTTATTATTTCAATACCTTTTTCAATTGAGTTTATGGTTAGGGTTAGGGAAAAGTAAATAATATCAATGTTGATACCTGCCTCCATGCTTCCTATTACACCATGACCGACTGTAATCTGAATTTTTTTAATTCATGTTGTATCACATAAATTTAGGGTTCTCCTAATCTTAACATATGATGTTATCAGTTGTGGGTGTATTATTACATGAGTTTAAAACCTATATAGATTCAGTTTCACAACTTATTCTCATCATTGAATAGAAATGTGGATGAGTATTTGGATCAATAAGGTCAAAGGCCATTCATCCCAAGAAAGAAAAGGAAATAGAGCAGGTCTAGGACCCAGGTGGAGCTTGATCAAAGTGACAAAGAAAATTAATCCCAAGAATCTTTGAAATGTGGGAAGTATAACAATGTGATAATGGATGTATGGTGTGGTTAGGGGAATGGTAAGAAATGTAACATTTTCTAGGGAAATGTTCCAGTCAACTAAGAGAAAAAATATAGACCACACATAGACTACTCAAATTTACCAAATCCCAAGGATACTTAGTTAGTATGAAAATTAAAGAATACTGAGGTAGATGCATGTAATTTGGTAGTGTAACTTGCGGAATGAGTTACTCTAGATCGTTTGAAGCTAGGATAGAAAATTTAAATGTTGTTGGATGTCGCTGATTAGGCTAAAGAGGTAGTTCCAGAAATTGAATTTTTTTAGTGTAAGTAGTGCATCCCTTTGATGAGGATGAGGTATCTAGAGATATGTATGATGATATTAAATTTTATAATGTATACTATTCTAAACAACCATGGTAACATGAATAATTTTATGGAATCTAGAAGGATACAAGGAAGAAGTATGTCAACCTGAACCTTATCCTATATTATAAGGAATTTATTTAGGGGGAATATTTCAATATCAACATTTCCATGTAATATTCTGATGAAATGTATAAGAGATTAATTTGAGTTGATCTTAATGATGAGAAAAATGATCTGAAAAAAAATAATATTGTATATTTGAACTTGTAATCAACCTACAGAAAATGAATCTTTAAGAATATCGCCAGACCTAGAACATGATGACCTACCACTTTGAGCATCCTATCAAAGATAGTCTAGACATGAAGGTAACCTTTATCACATAGAGCTTAAATAGGGTGATTGATTCAAATCTTTTAAAACATTACTATAATAACTTCATAATTTATTATTTTATTTGAAACATGCTACAACATGATATCTGTTTGAGTTCACACATTCCCTCAAAAGTGTTTTCCAAATAATTTTATTTTAATTTTCTAGTCAGATAAATTTCAAAGTGAAAGAATATAGGGTATAAATTTATAGAGGTTTTTTTAATAAACAATTATATATAAAAATGGATATATTAATTATTACTTCACTAGAGTAAATTTATTAGTGAGAAACATTATAGTCTTTGGTAAAAAAAGCTTATTCCCTTATTTTGAAGAATAAAATGAGGAATTTTTATAATCAATTTTATCAATATAATTTTTCCATATAATACAAGGAAGATCTATCATTATATAAGTTATATAATATCTTCAATTTCCATAAAATGAGAAATACTTGTTCCTTTAAGAATAAAGTAAAAGATAACATGGCTTGTGAATCCATGAGATAGTTGTAGTTGAATGAAAATGAACCTAAACCTTACGGTGAGTCTGGTGATGATGATAATATACATAATGATAGAAAGTTAATCACGTATCTTATATCAAGAAATTTTATAAAAGGAAATAGTCAATACATGTGGAACCTTTTCATATAATTCTTCAAATGTGGAGGCATTGGAAACTTTTAAATATATTATCCATAAATAAAAGACTATTAGTTTTATGTAGATGATCAAGATAAAAAACAATAAAATAATATAAATGATAAAATACATATAAAATAGTAGATAACACTAGTGATAGTAAGAAGAAATTCTCAAGATGATATATAATAATATTAATTGGTAAAGATGAAGAAGAAGACACTTCATCTAGAAACAGATTATAGGATGAATCGTATAATTATATCACTAAATTTATATAAAATATTTATAGATATGATAAATTCTTATTTAGTGATGAAAATTATAGGGAAGATACATATATGGAACACATGATCATATCTATGTAATAATCTTATCTTGAGAAATAATACCAAGTTGAAGAAGGAGGATAAAAATTTGAAGAAATATGATGGAAATAAAGATGAAACAAGTGAAAAAATTTATAAAATTGTGGAATAAACTCACTGAATAAATCAATAAATTTATGATAAAGACTTTATATCCTTAAAATACTAGGAATTATATTGAAGGAAACGATATGTTAAAGTAGTATAAATGGTAAGTATGGAATGAAAATATATTATAGATGAATAATAGTTAAAATGATTGGATGGTTTCTTAAAAAATTCAATATTTTTATATAATAAATCATCTATAATAGTTGATATAATTATATCTTCAATTCATGTTGAACGTGAACCTAAAAATACACAAAATGTTGAATATGTTTTTCCTAACTATACATGTTGTAATTAAAATTCTGTACATGTATGGTGAAGAAAATATGATTTGAAAATAACTTCTATATCTAATGAATAAGTAATAGTAAATTAAAAATAAATATCTATAAATAAAAAGAGAAATTAGGGAAGTTTTATACAACAAATTGTATAATATATATTTTTATTTTCACATTAGAATTATGTTTATAACTAAATATTAAAATTCAGTGTATATTTTTAGTGTTTTAGTAGTTTTGGCCACCGATATTACACATTTCTATAATAAATTAATTTAACAAGAACAATAAATTAACAAATAGAGAGAAAATATATATTTAAAAAGAATTAATCTCTAAATAAAAAGTTTATAGAATAATATTTATATATTCTTCATACTTAGAAAAGGTCTGAAATTCTAAAATAATTCTTTAGAGTGTGAGATAATCCAAAAACATTTATAGAGAAGTGTATAAAAAATCTCCTCAGATTTTTCTCCTATAAATAAAATGTAAAATAATTTGTTAAATAATAGAAATCGTTTATTATTAAAGTGGAATTTAAGGAAAGGAAGAGGGGAAGATCATAGATCCCTTACAATCATCAATATTCAAAAATGACCAGAGACATTATAATATTCATTGATGTTGATAATAAAAAATTAGGTTCTTTTACATTTATAAATGATAGTTCCTAGAGGATTAAATTAATTTGAACTGATAACATTGAGTCTAAAAGTTTCAAATACAAAAATGTTTTGTTTGTAGAAGTGCTAAAACAAGACATGTTCAGTGTTTAAAAAACAATTTTATGAGGGATATTAAGTCTTTATTGATAATAATACATGAATTTTCATAAATTCAATGTATGTAATATTCATTTATAGAGATTAATGGAATAATGATAACTTGTTTAAAATTAGTGAACCATCTTATTCGTGAAATATTATAGCCAAATATGAGTGTGATTTGTAGACTAGATGACATTGGAATCATGGTTTAAAAAATATGAGAAAGATTTTAAATAATTAGATGTTAAGATAACTTCATAAATTACAAAGTTATAAAGAGTAATTTTTTGAAACATAACTAATGATTAAGATAGTTGATGGGACACAAGAAATTAGATATTCAATCTACTAGACCATTAAAACATATAAATTCAAATGTGTGTGGTACATTAGGGAATAAATTAACCACGTGTGTTCATAATTTCATTACCTTCATTTAATTTTATACAAAAATAGATAATGTTATCTTTATAAAGAATAAACTAGACTCCATTCAAATGTATATAATCTTGAAAAGGTAAGTGGAAATGGAGATCATTGTTCACATAAAAATGGTAAAGTCTAATAATGTAATGACCCATAATTTTATACAAATATTTGATCAAAATTATTTCAAAAATATTACATTGATAATTCAATCTATTACATTTTAAGTTTTAGTTTCATTAAAACCGATAACATAATACATGTCATAAATTGATCATTAATAAAAAAAACTATTTTGAAATAATTAGTTATTATTCCAATCTAGATCAACCACTGTAAAGGATTTCTTGAAGTCATTTTTCACAAAATGGGGGTGATAATAAAGATCATATAGGTATATACAATGAAAACATAGCACAAATGAACATCATGCATTAAACTTGATCAATAATAAAATAAAATGAAAATAAGTACAATAGTCATAAAAGGATCATAAGTACATGAGACATAACATGATCACATATACATTGGGCATAAAATATGTTGATCCAAAATTAACATGAGACATTTATAAGCATATTACATAAGTTCATCAATAAGGTGTCATTAAAGAGTGAATCCAAGGTATCATTATCAAGTCATCTCTAGAGATTATTTGTCTTACCCAATTAATTTGATCACTATCTGAGAATACACTTCAAATTTTTATCATTATGTGTGCCATATCAATCAAAGATCATAATGACATATAATTTTAACCAATGAGTTTGGAATGTAGTTTAAAAACAATAAAATACCCAATAACTAAAATAATTTTACATATATATGGATACTATTCAATGATATTATATTTTTGTACTCACAATAAGAATATATTTCATGAAAAATCATGATTGATTTAAGTATCATGAATGGTATACAATATGGATTATGGAATGAGTCAAATGAGATAAAAGGGAAGTATCTCATCTATAGGGAATAATTTGGACTGTAATGTAATGATAATGAACACATGTAATCATAATCACTTGCAAATCCAATGGCATTAAACCTGAAAATATGACATGGAAAATCAATGAGTTATTTCATCCACATGAAGACTATATAAAAAGTATTATGGAATGGATGTAATGAGAGATAAGGGTAGTCTCTCAAAAAGAGTAAATAATTTTGAAAATAATGGGTTTATTATTAGTATATTAAATCATAATAAATTTAAACTCAAAGGTTTTTTCACAATAAAAATAAATTCAATCAAAAGGAGGTAGAGAATTATCAACTTTCTATGTAGTTTCTTAATGATTGGGGAGGACTCGATAAAACCTTAGGAACTGGTTGGGATGGATTTATAGATGAATATGAAAAATATATTCATGACTGAATCCTTTATGCTGATGATGGATGATATAATGAGTGGAAATTATCTCTTTTTATATGTGAAAATTAGCTTTTTCATAGATACTAAAGTTAAGTAATGTGTACTAATGGTATCAAATGGGGTTATGTGGGTTTCATGAATTAGGAGAGATAGATGGGGAAATTTTTTAGAGTCATGTGTTATTCACTAACCAACCAATTATAAGTGATTATAAATGGTATAAATGTCAAATTTATTTTTTAAATATCATGTCACATTAGATTACCCAATTTAACACTTATTAATCTTGATTAAATATTTTTCATGGTAATTATTTTACCAATTAAAATATAAGAGAAAAAATCTTACTCAACTTTTATATGTTTCATATAAGTTTTCGATACATTTAACCTTTATAAATTTATATATATGTGAAAATTAACTTTTAAATTAAAACATATAGTGTATAGAAAATCATTTTTGATTAAACAATAATGTTTAAATTATTATATGTTCTTAATAGTATTTAACATATGTTTCCAATGTATGATTTTTTGGTATATGATTTTAAAGCTCATATTAATATCAATAAGTAAAATATATCAAATTAAATTATTTTATAAAAATTATACAGTTTTTTAAAAATGATAATATATACACATATAAAATAATTTTAAGATAAATGAATCATCGAAGACTAAAATAAATTTATTAAAATCATATTTAAAACCAATGGATGGATTTTAGAACATTTTATTATATATATAATATTAAAAATATTCATTAAATTAATTATTTAGTCATAATTTAAAAAAATTTACAACATATAAAAAATATTTTTTATGAAAAGAGTATTTTACACAAAAATGATTGCTAAGTCATTTAGCTTTACTAAATGAATTTTTTAATTAATTACCATTATTTATATTTTTATATAAATTTTTTAATACCAAAAGTATTAGTTACATTCTCTAATACTATAAATTCATTACAATGGGTATATTTATATTAATAAATGGTGATTTGGTTCATCTTGACTCGGTGATACATGGGGATAAATTTAACTAACATATTATATTTATTTAAAGGATATATATATATATATATATATATCTCTGTGTGTGTGTGTATGGTAAAATCTTGGCAATTACATTCTCCCCCTTAAAAAATTTCTACCTTGAAATATAAATCATACTTTAAAATAAATAGATATATATTTACTTCATCACTTATTCAGGCATCTAGGTTTCTTCCTTGAACTATCGATTTATCCACAGAACATTCATGGGTCAGGTTGTCCTGTTCTTTAGAACCCATTCCATTTCATCAAAAATATGGATTTTTTATTCTTCATATGAAGGTCCTTGTTATAATTCCACCCCATTAATGTTATGTATTTGTGTTGTTACTGATATATACTATCATAGAAGGGAATAATGGAAGATGTCACAGACATTTGAAATATTTAGAGGTAGTTCCTATACATATGAAACTACTTCATCACACCCTAGAATCTCAAATGCTCCAATGTACCATGTACACATCATTCCGTTCTTAAACAATATTTTGACTTAATTGCATGGTGATAATTTGAAATACATGGTCACCAACATGAAATTATAATTAAATCCTTTTAATTTCACCATAAAACTTTTGATGACTCCAAACACACTTTATTTCTTTCATGATTACTTATATCTTCTCCATGGTGTATATTATAAGGTATAATCTCAATATTTATTCTTCTAAAACTACATACCAACATGTATTTGTTCTACACCTTTTTCCCATAATGTACTTGATATAGTTTAATTAGAATACATGAGTGGAAATTTTTGTTATAATAGAATTTAATAATTTGAAGATGTTTATCAAAACTTCCTTTAAAATCAAGTGGACCATACCTTAATATGTCATCATATTTTTGATTAGTACTCTCATACTACCCATCATTTTATTGATTATAGGTTTTTTATGTTATATTTTTTATTAATAACCTTTTAGAGGCTCCCCCAGAATATATAAGTAAATACTAGATCCAGGTGATTGAAAATTGACTGTGATGAACCATAAAGTGAAACAACTTATTGAATATATAGGCGAGAAATTAGCTTATGGGAGAAATCAAATTGTATAGGTATGAAATTCATAGAATTAGATGATTCTAAAATTATTACCCACATGCTAATATTACCCTTTGATATATTAGTAAGGCCATTGAAAAATTCTATAACGATGTTTTCACGTATCCATAAAGTTATAGGTAGTGGTTGTAACACTCCCTTAGGAAGTTGAAAATTTATCTTCACTTGCTGACAATCCAAACATTTAACTGTATAATCAATAATTTCATCTTTATTTCTATTCCACCAATAATGGTCCAATTGAACTCAATGAATCTTGATGCATTTTGAATATATAGGGAATATAGATTTATGTTCTTCATCCAATAATTATTTTTTTAATTATGGAATATATGTGATACATAGCCTTGTTTCAAACCTCAGTACTCCCTATTTATCAAGATAGAAATCTCTAAATTCCCATATTATATTTCTTATATCATTCATTGTATCATAATATCATTTCATTGTGATTTAATTATCCTCTCCAATAATAATGGTTTGAAATTTTTTTTAAATAATATTGAGTTTTTACCATCCCCTTTAACATATATGTACATCCTTAGCATGTCCTTGACCAATCTATCTCCTTCAATTATCATCATTATAAGAAAATCATGGTCTTTCTTTCATTTTTAATCCATAGGATTTTCTGTTTTACTCGATAGATAATGAATTGAATAATAAAATTCCTTTAGAATCACTGACTATATACTTTCACTCATGTCTATTACATCTATTTGAATATATAATTCAGAAATTGGTGGTATGTGTATAGATCACACTTCTCCCCATAAAGAAAATTTCTCTATATATTTAGAGAAAAATACTAAAAATAACTCTAAATAATGGATAATATAGTTCTTATCCTGAGTATTACATTATTTATATGCATAAGTAATCACCTTTTCATTCTACATCAGCATGCGTCCAAGTCCTTTGAGTGATTTTTCTCTATATATGAAAAATCATTCACCATTAGATGTTAAATTTAGAACATGTGTTCTAGCCATTTTTTTATTTAGTTATTAGAAATTGTTTTCCCATTAATTCATCCTGTTGAACATAAATCCACTCTGGGTAAATTTTTTTATAAAATTATAAATCCATTAAAAAATTTCATTAAACT
Source organism: Viscum album (assembly GCA_963277665.1). Taxonomy (NCBI): domain Eukaryota; kingdom Viridiplantae; phylum Streptophyta; class Magnoliopsida; order Santalales; family Viscaceae; genus Viscum; species Viscum album. The sequence goes on from OY728153.1 coordinate 1,662,225,600, forward strand.
TTAATAGTGTCTTTTTAGACAAAAAACTATGAATATATGATATTTTCATCTACTGAGTCTGCTCCTCTACTTCCTTATTCTTAGATACATTTCCATAGATTAATTTTCAATATAAATTTTGTCCTAATAATTACACTTATTCATACTAGAAATAAAATTTATTTAAATTAGAACAAATCCTTGATTTCCCTATAATTTATAGTATAACCCTTAGGTGTTCCTTATGTTCCTCATAATATTTTGAATATATCATAATATCATCAATAAAGAACACCACAAATTTATCAAGGGAGTCCTTAAAGACTCTATTCATCTTGTCTATAAATATATCTTGAGTATTAGTTCAACCAAAGAGAATAACAAAAATAACATAATGTTCATATCATTATCATAAAGATGTCTTTGGAATAATTTTTTTGTACCTAGCTAATGATACCTAGATAATAGGTAAATCATAGAAAATAAATGATCTTTGTAAATTTGGTTGAATAAATTATCAATTATATAAAGTAGGTATTACTTCAGTACTATGATCCCAATGAGTTCTTTATAATCAATGCATAACAACATTTATCCATCCTTATTCTTCCCAAAAAAATATGCACTTCTGAAGAAAATACACTTATATAAATGAAACAATTTTCTAAAAGATATTTTAGTTTCTTCCTCAATTGATTTAACTCAATTAATTCCATTATATACATAGTATTTGATATTGTTTTGGATCTAGATATCAATTCAATTGATAATTCTACGTCTCATTCTATGGGAGTTCCATATATCTTTTCAAGAAATAAATCTAGGCACACCTAAAAAATTGGTAAAAATTATATCATTTTTACTTTTACATTCTTCCCATTATTCACTAATCATTTATATAAATAAGGGAATATAAGGAGGTTCTTGATAGAACTCATGTTGGGACATATCAATTTTATAAATAAATTCATGTTTTCCATCCATGACAACAAATGTTTTTCCGCTTACAATTAATATTATCATTAGACATTCAAATCTAACCCCCCTATAGTATTATTTAAAAATACACTATTAGAATTACTACTATATTAGTGGTGACATTTTCCTTGGAAAAGTTAATAGGGGAACTATTATATTACATTGACTCTTGAATAGATCCTCTATGATTTTTAATAGAGAAATCTAGATCAAATATCTCATGATTCAACGTGATGTTTGTTGAAAACATGAATGAAGTAAAGAAATGTGTATAACTAGAATAAAACAACGTACTAGTAGGATTTGAGTGAAAAATGTGTGTACCTACACTAAAATCACTTAGAGCCTTGACTTTATACATTGTGATATAAAAATCATGACCTTGATCAATTATCCTATATCGGGGTTGATCATGGATTCCATGTATCATTCTAAGATTCATAATTTGATTAAAAAAGTTTCCATTATCTCAACACTTGAAGCATTTAATTATAGTATAAGCTTCCACCATACTTTATTTTTTATTTTTTTTTATGGTTTTTTAGATTTAAATCACCATGATAGTTTTAAAAAATGTTGACATCCTTTCCAATTTGTTTTTTTAATTCCCACCTTTATGAATATAATTCCTCAAGTTCTTAATCCCACACTAGTTTCACATTATAATTTTTTGTTTGGTTCCTTCCTATTCATGATCAAAATTTCTTTGTAAAATTATACTTCATAATCCTTTTATTTTCATTATTACCATTAGACCACTTCACATATCTAAAATCTATTTCATATTTGAGAGGAGACCATAATATCTCCTCATAACTTTCAAAGTCAACAAATGAAATTGGTTTCTATAGATGGGATCCAAGTCCACCAAATAATCAAACAATATTTCCATTAGAATAAATAATAAAACCTTGATTTTATCACACAAGACTTGTAAGCTTCATCTCATAAAATCCCACTGATTCATTATCCTTTTTAATAAGATCTAATAACTTTATTTAAATCTTTATTTGAATGTTTTGAGTAAAAAACGTACAAAAAATGATCTTTTTTTAACTCTTCCCTCTCCAAAACATCATCTTCATCCATTTTCATTGTGTTTTTGATAAATTTCAACCATTTATAGACATATTCATATATGTATTACATAGTTAAGGTATCATTCTTTTTATTATAACAATGGGGATCAAGTAATTTATTTTGGACATCTTTTATCCCTTATTCTACAATCAATTGGTCAATGGATCCACTAAAGGTAGGTGGTCATTGTGTATGAAGGAATCATTTGAAAGTAGTTCACCCTTTTTAAAAAATGGAGACTCCTTGATTTTGTTTATTTTTTATATCATTAGATAGTTGATTTTATATCATCCTGAATTTTTCAAACCTTACATCCGTTGTATTTGGAAGGCTGTAATTTCATTTCCCATTGCATATGTTATGGACCCTTCTATTACCCACAATATTTAAAAAAGAAGAATATATAAATATGAAAATGGATATTACTATGATTCATTAAAAATTATAAAATGAAGTTTCTTCCTAATGTTATTTTAATACTGATATTTTAGGACTATATAATTTAATATTTTATTAAATATAAAGTAAAATAATTACCCTAGTTTCATATCCATTATAATATTTCTTAAAAAGAAATATGATAACCATTGAATATCCCTTATATGTTTCTAGACACGTGTCTAGTTTTAGGACCCCTATTCTTGAAACAATGTAATGATTGAGTCAATACTCAACTGGAATTGTTTTAGAATGAATACCCCTAGGTGCATCAGTGGAATAGCCAGATCCACATGGTAGTATTCAGACATGGATTTATTTTCGAAGGAAAAACATAGTTTATACTCAACTGAAATTTAATGGGGTTTTCCTATAAATATAATTATCTGTAGTGTATTCATAATGGATTTTTAGTCTTAATTTCCCTAAATATCTAAACCCTAATCTAATACCAACTATAATGAACTATAATTTCATACATTGTTTTAAACATAATTCCATAAAAAACATTATTACAATTATTATTTATTTATGACTTTTCGAGTTTTACTATCATGGAAATAAGGAACCCAAGGAATGAAATACACAGATAACAAAGGAAAACATAATATAATTTTAACTCTCCTAATTTTTTTTATTATTCCATCCTAGATCACATAACTAAATTTTATTTCTTTTGAAAAGTTTTGAAATTAAAGGGGTGAACATATATCCTAGTAAGGGATAAAAATGAGAAAAATGAATAAATGAATGTAATTGAAAAAACATGAGGTATAATATAAAAACATAAACATAATTACAACAGTAATAACATAATCATAAAAACATGAGGCATAATATTACCATATTTACATGATTAATGCCATGGAAATGTGGATACAACATAAAAATGATAGATTCATAAGAATATCACCAAATATCATCAATAATGTGTTGCAATAGGATATTAGTAAGGTTATTCAACATGAATCATAAAAACTTACAATGGAATGCCCCCAATTTATTATGAAAATGTAACTAATATATTCTAATCTTTACCCAATGCATTTGAATGACATTAGGTCACACCGTTAACATGCTATTCATATACTATTCTAAATGAAACAAAGATAATATGAATGTATCATTTTAACGTATGAGTATGGAATTTGATTTTGAAACATGGATGTACCTGATAAATAAAAACGTTTATCTACTATATGGATACCCTTGAATGATATTAATTTTTGGTATTCACTAAATGGAGATACATAATGAATATTCATGGAAATATATTAGTTGAATGAAGAGTACAAGAAAGGTATTAGGGAATATGTCTAATGAGAGGGAAGTGTAGTCTATAATGAATAGGGAATCATTCACGAAGTAAATAATCGATTATGAAAACATGGATTCATAATAATATGGATATAAAAAGGCTTATAACATGAAAATTTCACATATAAAATCATGGATTTATTTTGGCCACATAAAATTTATTCAAAAAGGATTATTGAATGAGTTTAATGAGGGAAAATGGTGGTATCTCATCAATAGTCACTAATTTGGATTTATTATGGTTTATTATGAATATATGAATCCATAATCAACATAAATTCATGGTATTATCGAAAAATATTACATGAATCAAAATAAGGAGGTGGATTACCCTTTCCTTGATAAGTACCTTCTCAAAATGTGAGGATGACTCTTTAGAACCATTGGAAAAACTTAGGAGAGATTTAGAATGGTATTTAAAAGGAAAATTCATGATCAATTTCTTTGGGGGTGGTTATGGATGAGACAATTGGTGGTAGTGCGCTCCATTTGTAGGTTAAAAGAGGGGGATTTTTTATGGAAACTAATGTTAGGTGGGGGGGGGGTAAGAACAATATAACATGGTGATTAGGTGGGTTTGCTGAGTTCGATGAATTAGGTAGAGATATATTGGTGAGACAAGTATAATTAACTTCAAAACATAACAATGGTATTATATACGTTCCAAAAGTCACGTTTATTGGGAAAAAATGGTCATATTACATTACCCATTTTAACACTAATTAAACTTGATTAAATATTAATAAAAATAATTATTTTTTCTCTAGAAATATATGATGGCCCTTTTTTAAAAAATTTAACATGTTAAATCTTAATCTTAGATCAATTTAACAATGTTCATTGTTTATATATGATAAAATTTTCTTTCAAATAAAAACATATTATGTGTTGAAAAACCATTATTTTATAAAATAATATTTCAATCATTACATATTCTTGATATTATTGATGATAAATATCTATTTAGCATTAATTTATTCAAATTTAATTTTAAACGTCATATAGTCACATAATTTAAAATATATCAATTTAAATTATTTAAAAAAGTAATATAATGATTAAAAAATAATATATATGTGCATTAAATAATTTTATGAAAAATGAATATTCTAATCATAAAATAAATTTATTACATGATTAGTAAAAAATAGTAGATAGATGTTATCTTTTTTTATTAACTATATTATTAAAATATTTCATTCAAATAAATATTTAATCAGAATATGAAATATTCATAGCATAAAATAGTCAATTTTCAGGAAACATATTTTACAAAGAAAATTATTTATTAATCATTTAGCTATATAACTTTAATTAATTAATTAATTTTCATTACTTTCATTTTAATATAATTGTTTTAGTGTAGTTACTATTATTTACACTTTCAAATCATATGACTACATTAGAATGGTAATATAAATTTTAATAAAAGGTTTGGGTGTTATTATAGGCTAGTTATTCATGTTGAAAATGTTGACGAACAAATTTGATTTATTTATAGGAAATATATATGGTAAAATCTGAAGGCATTATAGACAATGTAAAAAAAATTCATCTAAAATAATTTTGAGATCTATTTTACAAATCATGGAATTAATAATAAATATAGCATGACATAAAATCCATAACAATTTATAGAATATGGTACAATATAAGAACCATGGACATGGAAATAACCAAGATTACTAAAACAATATATGCATATTTATTTTGGGTGAATTCATATAAACTCTTATTAAAACTCATAATAGATTCTTATTGAGGATAGAAATAGGAAAGAATCTATATAATATGTAGAACCACCAAACTACAATAGTCATATACTAGATATCATTTAGAAGACACAGTTACATAATGCTAAGGACCACAAATATGAGAAAGTTTCAAGAAATAAGTGAAAAAGGGATCTTTATAGGATATAATTCAAATGGAAATGGTTAAAAAAGTTCTAGAAATAATCAAACAAAGGTGGTAGAATATTTAGATTTCATAATTTTAAATACTCATCCAATATAATATTATTTTATCATGTTTTAAGAAGAAAATAATAGAGATGGAAACATTTAGATTCTTGAAAAACTAGCTATAGAAGAGGCAGAAAATGATCTCGTGGTCATTAATGATGAGTCAAGTATTCCCAATGATGAAGATTATGTTAGAAATCAAGGAAAATTTAACCAAATTACGAATAAACACGTTAAATAAAAAATTATTATCCATTAAGATACAATTCTTAAAACTAGATGTTGGTTAAGAATTGAAATACAATTTTTTTTTATCTCTCATGTTGAACCTTAAATAGTTTCAAAATATATTAGACCTGAATAGTGGATCATGGATATGTATTAGGAGCTTGATAAAATTAAAAGACTCCAATTTATAACTTTTAGTGATGCCAGATTCACTATAATGAGGCTGGTTTCTACATTATTACATTAAAATACATTAAATCCATAAAATCTCTATGGGCCAATCATTTTTTTAGTTTTGGAGGACCAAATACATATGAAATACCCATTTTACATAAGTACATAAATTAAAAATCATATTAATGGAAAAGATATGGCATCCTTCAACTCATTTCAAGATTTAATCTTCTTATCCCAAGGAAAGGAAACAAAATAAGGGCGGTCTAAAATAATCATCATGGGTTAGGTAAAATGGAAGCTATCATGAATCAAAACGAATATTCAATATGGAAAGGTAAATAACTGAACAAAAATTACATTTAAATAACTTTACTATCATTATATGATAAGGAATAATAAATTTATAAAGGTAAATAACCAAAAAAAATTAATATAGTAAATTAATTGAGAATGAAATTCATATAGAGACAATATCGTTAAAAAATCTCCTAGATAATATGATAAAAAACCAATAGGTAAAGGTAAATAACCTAAAACACATGTCATTTGTTCTATAAAATGATAATGAAATTCATCCATATATAATTTCATTGTGAAAATATCATGTATATAATAACTAAATACTCAGTTAATTATATTCTAAATCCTTAGAATTCATGTTCTCATGAACATGAAACCTCTACCATCAAGACCTCTTAAAGGATGATTTAGAACTACAGAATGAAACCAATTTAATTTGGACAATTATTTGACTCATGAGACCTATAGATGCCTATAAGGGATATATAATCTAGGGACAAACCCATCACTTCATGTCCAAATCATTCCTCATATATCCAATAATCGATATAATTAATCAATAATATTCCTTATCATCAAATATCCATTTTTAGTAAAGTATAAAATTTATCAATATTTAACAAGTTAATCAAATGAACTTCAATGTAAGAAACATTTGTAATAAATGTATACGGTTTAGGAAGTAATAATATACATTATACACGAATATATATTTTAGATAAATGTAATATGTAATTAAAAATGATCACAATAATGTTATTTCATAAGGAAATGTTAATAATCCCAAATGAATATGAGATTGTATTATATCTTCTAGAACATGGTAATTTTCAAGTGAAATTACCTTAGATGAAATAATTAATGTTTAAATTTTAAATAAAATTAATTATTAATAAAAAATTATGAAATTTCAAATGATCAGTATATACACTATATGAATGAAATTGGGTGCATAAAATTAAAATATTCTTCAAAGAAGGGAAATTGAGATGAAGTTCCTTACCTTGAGTCAGAAATATCATGTATATTACTTATGTTCTTAAATAATGAACTTAAATTAATTATTTAAACAATAATAACAATTTTTAAGTTCATTATTCCTTTTATTTCACTTATTACCATGTTATATATCATTACTTAATCTATTTATTTTATGATTGGTGTTTCAATGACATTTGACTTAGGTGTTGAAAATGACATTGGTGGGTTGACTATTGGTATAAGAAGTTATTATTTAAAAATCTCACGAATAATAATAATTAAATAATTATTATATATTTTCATAAATAATACTATTAATACAAATCATAAAATATGTTTTTCATAAATGAGTTATGTTATGATCATGAGGGTGGTAGGGCATACGTACACAAGAGTAACATTTTCATTTTTCAACAATCATTATGGAAAACGAGGTAATTATTATTTTATCCTTACATAATAATCATTATATAATAATTTAAAAATTATTTATATAAATACACTTATATTTATCATCAATGTGACATGGTGTTTAAAAGAGAGTCGCATCGCTTCATGATTGTGGTAGTCTACACGCACATGAACAACATTCACATCTTTTAGTGAGTGAAATGGTATGAAAACAAATTATACATTATATTATCATAATGAAAGATATGACATTATTATCAAAATAATTTCATTTATGTCACATATATGCCTTAAAACTATCCTTATTTCATTAATATAAAGCATTATTGAAGAACGAATCACATCACTTTACAAGGAGGTAGTTCATCGTATACACATGTGACGCTATCAAATCCCCTATAGAATGGAAATTTTAAAATGTATGATTTAATTAATAAATAAGTATAATGATGTTATAAATATAACATATATACTTTAGATATATCATCTTACACAACTGTGATAGGTGTCGATAGAAAACGTGTCGCATTGGTTCGTGGGGCCATAGTCTTCCCTATACACAAGTAATGTTATTGTCTTTCATTTGAGGGAAGTGAAGATATATACAGGTCTTGAACATAAAATTATAAAATATAAATATATATGAGATAAAATTGTTATTATATAATCATAAATGACAATTATTTGGACGAGGTTGAATAATAGGTAAAACAAAAATTCATAGTTATGAATTTTATCTCTTCTCAGACCACCACTATTGGATTATACCTAATATATTACTAGAATGTATTTATTCCCAAAAATTGATTATAATATGGGGGGTTGGGATTTTTTAAATTCTTATTTATGGTTTTATCTAATCCAATAGGGTATTAAGATGTGAATAAGAGAGGAGAGGGTGACCTTTTATAAGTTATGTGAATGTCAGAGATGTAATTTTTGAAAATGAAAAGTCTTACCAATGTTTTTCATAAGAAAAAGGTTTTAAATGAATTATTATCAATAAATATACTATAAAAGTTCCATATATTTCCATAAACCATATTTTACGCTACGTTCTAGGTCTTTTTAACACTTTCCATTTTTGTTTAACCCCTCGGGTAAATAATATTTTACCTTAACAATGATAATTAATTTTTACCGTTTTCACAATTTTTTATGGTCAAAAATAAATTCTAATTTATTAGAAAATATAAATTATTATAATTTAAAATATAGAATCCATTTTATCAAATTATGTTCATAGAGCTGAATAAATTAAAACTAAAACAAAACCCACAGATGCAACGAACAATCGGGTTTTCAAAAAGAATATTCTCATAAGTATGAACGGGTTTAATATCCAAATTCTTTATTGAATTTATTCCAATGACCTATATAGTATTTATTATAATATAATTGAACTAAAATTACATTAAACCGAATTTTAAATATTATTTAAATTTTTAAATAAATTAAATGATTTGGAAGTTTTTAAATAAAAATATGTATTTTCACTATTTATTGACAAATAAATTTTTTAGAAAAATACCAAATTTTCATCCTAATATAATTTTGATATTATTATTTGAAAAATTAATTTAATTTTATTAGATTTATTTTCTTAAAGTTTCAAAAAATAATTTTATCTTATGTGCAAAAGAGGTGGCCAAACTGTTTTCTTTAAAAAATAATTTTCTAGAAAACATTTCCTAATATATCAAATGATTTTTATTTTTTTATAATATATAGATATCCATTTAATTTATTTTATACATGTATAAAAATTATAATATTCATAATTTAGGTATTACTATTCAACCCAACCACCTTAACGATTATGTTATAAATGTAATGTTAACATAATATCTTAGTTGAGTATTTTCGATTAAAAATGGTGTAGTGTGAATTAAAAGCTATAAAAAATGTTTAATTTATTTAAAATGAAATAATTCATAAAGTCTCAGAGTGTTACAATCTTCCCTATTAAAATTATTTTGTCCAAAAATGTTCTTGTGCATTAGCATCTAAATAGATGAGGTAAATTATTCTTCATGACATCCTATCGTTCCCATGATGCTTTCTCTATTTTATGATTTATCCAAAGTTTCTTTAACATATGATTCATCCAATTTGTAAATAAGTTTTCTCTAGTATCAAGAATATTTATTGTTTCTTCCTATTATGATAGATCATGTTCCGGTTTTTTTTTCTGAGGTTTGAACATGCGTTGGGTCTAGCATGTACTACCTTAACAATGATATATAGAACATTTCATGAAATTTTGAGATACATGGTGTCATTTCCATAAAATAAACAAAACATCAAACTATTTCAATGATTTAAATGTGTTATATATTCTTTAGGCTCATTTTCCCTTCTTACAAATGATTTAACTCCCTTCTATGGAGATACATTCAAGAAAACATGATCTCCCGCTTAGAATTCCAAATCCTTCATCCAATTATCGACATAAATCTTTTGAGTACATTGAGATTCATAAATATGAGTTTGAATAGTCTATCCAATTGTTGTTTTCTCTTTAATATTTTCTAGGCCTACAAGTTTCCTTTCACCAATTTCATCTCAATAAGTTGGAGTATGACATCTCTTTGTTTATAAAAATTCATATGGTGCCATTTTAATAATTGTATAGAAATTCTTGTTTTAGAAAAACCCTAACAAAGGTAAATACTGATCCCATATACCATAATTGTCAAGTGTGCATGACCTCATCATGTCTTCCATTGTTTGAATATTCCTTTCAGACTATCAATAAGTTTGAGGATGGTAAGTAGCTTGCAAATGAAGCTCATGTGTTAGGATCCTTATGATGACTCTTACTAAATTTAGATGTAATGTTGGGATCCCAATTTGATTTGACAGAAATAAATGTGTCTTGAATTCATAAAACTTCATTAATATAGATCATTATGAGGCACTCAACTGGTAAATTTCCTCTTATAATAAGGAAATGTTCAAATTTTGTTATTTGATCAATGATAACCAATATTTCATCATTCCATCTAGGAGTCTTGTATAGTCTTACGAAAATGTCTATTGTAATTTCATCCCATTTACACATAGGAATATGAAAAGGTTTCATGAATCCTCTATAATGATGTCTTATAGCTTTAACTTGTTGACAATCCAAACATGTAGACACATAATAAAAAATATCCCACATCATGTGATCCCACTAATTTTTTCCCCTAAAATCCCCATGAAAAGTTTTGTTACCTAAGTGTGTAATAAAATTTTAGCTATCAGAACAAAAACATTACAAATGATGTCTGCTAATTTTCCATCATCAATAACATTAATTTTATTTTTAATGTTCACATCATAATATTTATAAATTTATATTATTTCAAATAAATATGTTTTTGTAATCATTTTAAAAAGTAACTATGTCTACCCTTCCTTAATACTTCACATAATAATCTTTATCAGGTCCATATACATAGGATCCCCCTAAAAATGCATTTGGGTAATTACTCCATGTTCTTACATAGTCAATGAATTTTATACCTTATCTTATTTTAATGGTTTTTAGTGTAATGAGAAATCGTAATCATTGAGTAGCTAGAGGCATCAACTTTACCTTATGTTGAGTGTTTTTTTGAAAACATATATTTTAATATTTTATGATTTTTTTATATCTCAAATCATTCACCAAAAGTATAATGTATCCACATCCTCAATGTAATGATTAAAACTGCATACTCAAGATCATGGGTTGGATTGTTCTATTAGGGAGTCTCTGATTTCTCAGAGGCATATGAAATAACTTCATCATTTTTCATTAGGACACAAATAAGTCCATTCTATGATGCACTACTATATGTCACAAACCCATTTTTTCAAAATGGTAGTGTCAAAATTAGAGAATTGACCAATATACACTTAATCCCATAAAATAATCTTCACATTCCTTTTTACGAACAAACTCAACCCCATTTCATGTGTGCATGGTTTTTGGGTTATCCCATAAAGAAAAATTATGAACGAACCACGATAGTAACCTATCAAACCAATGATATTGTGTACCCTGGTAATGTTTTTTGGAATATTCCATTCTATGAATGCCTTTTTCATCATAGGAAAAATAAATAAAAATCCCATCTATAGAGGTAATATGGGAAGGAAAAAAACTTCATGAATCCAAAAATAACACATACAAAAATTACAATCTAAATATTTCCCTATAAGAGTCTCAAGAATAATACAAAAGTTATTTTCATGGTCCTCATATATTTTAATATACAAAAAATATCATTAATTAATACCACCAAAAAATCATCAAGATAGTCCTTGAATAATCTATTCCTTAGATTCATAAAAATCGAGGGAGAATTATAAATCCAAATTTATTTACTGTAAAATCATAATTTCCATACCTTTTTTGGGAAGCACTCTTTAGAATAACATCCATCTATACTCAAAATTTATTATAACCATAATGAAGGACATTCAAATAAAATTATTGGGTTATATGAAGTTTGTCGAATAATTCATTAATTTGAAGAATATGATACTTTTTCATTATCATACTGAAATTTATTTCACTATAATCAACGGACAACCCCATAGATCTATTTATCTTCTTAACAAAGAGAACATGATCTCCCTTTGGATAAACACAAGTGAGAATAAATTCATTTTTAACAAACTCCCCTAGTTGTTTATTTAACTCCACTAATTTCACTATGTTCATCATATAATAATTATAGGATTTTGGTATTGAATTAGGTATTGATTCAATAGAAGACTAAAATTTATGATTTGGGGGATGTATTGGTAATTCATATGGAAATACATCGATGTATTCCAATAAAATAGGTAAAAACTCAATTTTATGATTAATCTATCCATACCTATATTTTTTATCTTTTTCCCCTAGAATATCAATTAGTAGATCTATTATGGGTTGATCTACACATGTATCATATGAAGATGACTCTACTCTAATTATAAGGAATTCTCTATCTTTATCAAGAACTATAAGTTCATTCTTCATGCAATAATTTTTCACATTGTATTTTGAAATACATTCCATACCAAGGATTATATAAACTTCAACCATAGTTATGATAATAAGGTCAGAAAATAAATCACTATTATGTGTCATAATGTGGATTTCTTGAAACAAACTTATTATAGCGAGGCATCACTTATTAGTGTTGACTGACATCTCAATTTTTAAATTAAAATGAAAATGTCTAATTATATTAGAAAATTGAGTAGATATAAAAGTGTGGGAAGATCCCAAATCAAATAAATAATTTTCTAAATTTGGAGATATGATTAATTTACATGACACCACATCATTAAGAACTTACACCTTAGTTGTAGTGATCATGTATGCTTGGTCTTCTCCCCTGTTCAAATTTTATAGTAGACTCCACTAATTCTTGGGGAATTTTTGTGAATAATTTCCCATTACAATACAACTAAAGAACTAAATATTATTCAGGATTCTATTACCCCAGCATTCATGTGCCAGTTGAACATTATCTATGCACTTATAAAAAATCACATTACCTTTAGGTATTTCCCAGGATAATTCCTTCCACTATTTTTAGAATATGGAAATTTCTTCTTTATATTAATCTTATTCTTAAAAACATTCAATTTTTCATGGTGATCATTTGATCACTTTTTTTCTTGACTTCTCTTGGACATGTAGGATGTAGATAATTACTTCATCCTTTTATGTCACAAAAACTTTTTCCATCACATGATGAAAAAGTTTGAGATACTAGCCCCCTTAAGATACATTTCTTATTCCCTTCAAATAAATGGTCAATATCTCACTCCATGTTTTGTATGATATTTTTATCATCCCTATATAATATTTAATGATAGAATCATACTAAGAAACCCTTTATTCTTAAATTTTATTTATCATGATTAAATTTATCTTCATTGTATTTTTTTCTCATGAGGGGAGTAATTTTCAAATAATTTATTCTTTAAATACATATATTCTATGAGTTTTTTCCCTCTTCCTCCATAGTATTTTGGATCAATGACCACTATTGATCAATATCAACTTTGATAAAAATATGTTGTAATTACAACATTTTCCTTTTTCTCACATCCCAAGTCCATAAATAAATTTTCTAGTGACTTAATCCATTGACCGACTACCGTTTTATTAGTATTCCCACCAAATTAGGGGGGATTCAGTGGTATGACGTGATTTAACATTAGATAATCATACTGTGTGATAAGTAGCTTCGTCTGGGAAAGGTTATTTTTTATAACTAGATTATGTTTCCCTAATATGTTATGTTTCCCCAATATAACTGGATTCCTTGGAAGGGAAATCTATACATTGTGAATGATTTTTTATATAATTATTCCATCTTGGATCCATTTCTAAATAAGGGAATATACCAGATTAGGTTATAAATTTTTGAATTTTAAATCATAATGTTAATTCTAAATATGGTGTAACACTTAACATAAATTAATAAATTTACACATTTTTTGTAGAGACCCAAAGCTTGACGTAAATGGAAATTACATTAATTTGGTGGAATACATAGTACATACCAAAAACAAACACCAAAGGACCGTAAAAGTTTAGTGTATTTGAAAACTTGGAAAGTAATCTTCTAATAATGGTGAAAGATCTTCAACATCTCCCATAATGATCTTCCCATTTTGGTTTTCTTACCTAAAAAATTTCTTTAAATCCTGGAGAAAAGAAAAAATATAAAGGGTGAGCTTAAATTCTCAGTAAGGGTAAGAATGGATAAAATAAAACAAATCATAAACATTTAAACTTAAAAACATGAAAATAATGTTTAAACATCAAAATCTTGGGCAATGACATAAAACATGGCAGTACATAAGGCATAGATCATAAAGAAACATTAATCATGATAAAATAGCATGGGAATAAAACATGTTATTGTGGAAACCATTAAGCACATGATATGATTTCTATAGTAGCCAAGGCATTGCTGCCAAGACCATCTTAGTGGACAAAGTCCCTGTCTGAATTGAGTTCACTCCTCGTTCCAGTCCTATATTACGGAACCGGATTAACTTACCCTTCCATCCATGTGTATCTCATGAGATATAAATCTTTACCCAATTCATTGGATGGAGATATAGGTCCCACCCATCTCATAATGAAATCATTCTTACTTGTACCACAACATGAACATAAATCATTCAGCATTACCCAAAGTATAAAATGGGTTTCATAAACATCATCCCATTATAAAATAATCCATACAAAAAAATGGATATCCTTTCATCATAAGAAAAGTGAAACCATGTAAATCATAGAGACTTTATACTTGAAACATACACATATGTAATAATTTCATCTTAGATTTAAAATCGTTTTGATAAAACACTTGAAATGAATTCTTGAGGAAAATATCCTTTCTTTTCAAAATCATTTTCTTTTCTCAAAATGCCATGAAATTTTAAAAGAAAAGAGTTTTTTTTGAAAATAACCATTCAATCTTGTATAGGAAGATTCATGAAAATGATGCGTTATGAAACTGTAAAAACTTGTTCACGCTGTATAAGTTAAAAATAACATTCTCCTCGTACTTTTGTCGAAAAAGTCAAAAAGTACCTCGTATGGTAAAAAAAAGAAAGATTCCTTAAATACCATGTAGTAAAAGTAAAAAATGGTTAAAAAGGACTTTAAACATACATGAAACATTTTTTAGGATACATGGATATGGATGATAACAATAACCCTAGTAAATACTTACGAATAAACAATCTCAGATAAGAACGAGATTGGAATAGTTATCTCTTACCTTATGTCTGATATGGTTCATATATATCCGAACCTCCTGTATAATGGTTTAAATAATGTCATTGACTTATTAAAGAATCATAATAATTTTTATGATATCATATATCATTTACTTATGACTTTATATTACCTGTTCTTTTTCAAATGCGATGTAAAAGCATCGATTTGGGTAAAATCGTTTCATTTATTGTACGTACTTCGACTTGTTGTTCTTGATATTATTAATTATATCCTAATTTACTTAATTCCAGAATGTAAAACATGTTTTATATATAATATATATTCATCATATACATATATATATGAAAGAACGATAAATGGAATGAAATACACCGTTCATGGAGACAGTAGGTCTTACGTACGCATGAACGTTGTTTCTGTTTCCTTATTGAATTTAATGGAATTAAGTAGATGAGATACACATATATATATATATATACATAAATCCAGTGTCATTATTATGTCATATAATTTATTATTACTTATTATATATACTTTATAATCATTCATGAATGGCTAATCATTGAGAATGAATCTCATCGCGTCGTGGAGACGGCAGTCCGTACATATGCACAAGCGAAAATATCATTCCCATGATCATGGAATTTTATTGAAGTGTATGTATAATATTTCAGAATCAATATAACTTTACAATAATCATATATAGTTATTTATCTACACCATTATACCCATCCTATTATGGTGGTGGTTGAAAACAGATTACACCACGACCTGGAGATGGTATTCCGTACGTACGCACGCGTGGTGATTTCGTTTTCCGTAGGATGGATAGAAGGTGAAATAGGGTTGTTTAATATTTATAATAACATACCAGTATATGAGTGATAGTGATTTTATTACTTCATAATGAAACAACTAAAGAAGAGGAAGTAGAAGAATAAATAAATTTGAAAGAATCGGTAACGGATATTACCTCTTCTTCGACACGCCTCTTTGAAACCTCCTCTTAGGGCAATAAAATTGGTATTTGAAGACGAATAGGATCTATATAATATTACTAGGGAATTGTAGAAGAGAATTAGGCAGGGTTTGGATGATATTTAAGGCTCAAATTGGTGTGAGGAGAAGAGGGAGGTGGTTCCCTTTTATAAGGGAGGAGAGGGGAACCTTCGGAAAAACATAAATATTATTTTATAATAAATTCATATTCGGTTTTTAATAGCTCAAAATTGACTTATTTCGAAGATAAATTGGGTATGGGTTGGAATCCTCTCAACCAATAGATTTTAGGTAGGTTTGGGTCGTTATATTAACCTTATCTTTTAGTTTTAACTCTTAGTTAATTAGATTGACATTTACCATGTTACTTTGTATTTTTATATTTTATAGTTAATAAACATAACATATAAATACAAGAGACCCCCAAGTGGTACATTAATAATACAACTATCATGATATAAGTATCTTGGCCGACCCTTATCTTTTTAGGAATATAATAACAATTTATAATATAATATTTGTTTTAAAAACCATTTTTTGTCAATTTGACACTATTTGGTAATTGATTTTTGTGAAAATTATAACAGCATGACTAGTTCAAAAAAAGTTAATTAAATCAATAATAACATGTTATAGTAACCTAGAAAATTAGTTGATTTCATAAAAAGTCTAAAATTACATTTATTTGTGTATTTATAACATCAATTATGTTAATATTTCATTAATAAGGTAATTACTGCATCATCATTGTGCGATGAATAAATTAACTTATTTAATTTCTAAAAATTATAAATAAAGTACCATTATGTAGGAAATATTTTTAACTTTCTAATGAATATTTATAGTCGAATTTATCTTATGTATAACCCTATATTAAAATTTTTTTAGTTATTAAACATTGATTTTAACTATTTTAACTATTCTTTAAATAAATTAATAATAAATGTCCAAATATAATCCAAGTGGACCTAAATGGTCATATTTTATTTCTAAGGTTGTATTTGGTTGAATTAAACTTATCTAATAGAATTAGGACATGTGTTAGGGTAATAATAATATCATTTTTAATCTTAATTACCCTATTAACTTTTAACCGTGGTAAATAAAAGTAAAAAGCTTCTATTCACCAAAAATTATTTTCATCTCATTGAACCACATTTTAGTCCATGATATTAACCGTGTCTCTCAGATTTTAGAAATATCACTCACATTAGCGGTAAATTTATGTTTTATGTGAATTTCCAAATTCTCCTAGGAGGTGGGTAAAAGACGGTGAAAAGTTCAATAAAATTTTTATATATCTAAAATTATTATAAAATGACTCCAAGGAATTACATTGAACTTATATAGGTATTATGTATAAATTTTGACCTAAAATAAATTTAAATAAAATAAATAATTATTTAAATAAAAAGTCAGTTTTTAAATAGTAACCCAATGTTTTCACTATTCATTAAAAATTGAAAGTTTTCATAAAAATACCAAAAATTTACCCAAGGCTAATTTCGATATTCCGAATCCAAAAATGAAGTCCATTTCAAAAGTTAAAATTTATAAAATTTCAAAAATTGGGTATTACTATTCATAATGGCTAGTTTATATAACATATCGTTGTTTAGCGAAACTCAGTATAGCGTACAACACATGCTATCACGGAAGGTCATGATTGCGTGTAATGCAATCCAAGTTAGGGATGCATGTAGTGCAAGCTCCTTTTGGTGTAGCATCCAACACAAGACATCGATGATATTAAAAAGAATATTTTTCATAAAATCTCAGGGTGTTACATTCTACCCCCCTTAAAATGAATTTCTCCCTCGAAATTCGTTGGGGTTATAAATGGTTTACTACTTGGAAGTTTTTTTAATAGAAACTCACATCGTAAAAAGGAATACGAAAACATGAATTTAAAAACTAAAGTATGAAACTTAATGGTTACCCAAATTAACTAATCACTGGGTTCCCACATAGTAGAACATAGGTGAAAATATGGATAGAGAAGAGAAATATAACCATCAAATTTTGATGAAGAGTGGTAGAGGACATGGCTATGAAAAATCCAACAATCACAAAGCCATAAATTTTTGATGATCTATGGTACCATCCGATTCATCAGATATGAGAGCACTATGACAACATTTTTTTGTTTTCAAGATCATTTCCCTAAAGTTGAAGAATTTTTGAATTAAAAGAAATACTTACTTTATTTTGGTACAATCTCACTGTTGGTCATGCCTTGAAAAATTTCCACTTCATCTCTTAAAAAAAATGAAGTTGAATTTCTCTTCTGTGAAGTGTTAGCAGATTATGTGATAGAATGATAGGTCATTCCCTCTATTTCTATCACAAAAAGTTTAAAACAATTTATTAAATATACGGAAGTCCTTGTATGATGAGATTAATCATATATGGTAGCTAAAATGGACTTATACTTCATCTATCATAGCACTTAATAAAATAAAACTAGTTTCTACTAACCAAGGACTTCCTGTAGGCTAGTGGTAGGCGATAAAGGCCTGTAGTACTTTGGTTGTGGGTTTGATTCCCGCATCCATGTCCGACTCGATGGGTTGTCGCCCATCCTGCAAGTTGTCCTTTTTCTAAAACTACATTATTTTAACATTCCATTAATAATTTCGAAAAAATTATAACCTTAATAAATACTAACTTATGTCCAACATAGTCCATTCCAATCTTTAGGCTTATCCAAAATACTTTTGTCCAATCTTATAGTATAAAGAATACGATTACTAAAAATGTCATCTACTGAGCATGTGAATACCATCATTTATCCCCCATATAAGATATATCTTGTTTGTCACATTCCAAACATGTGAATAATTTAATCATGTATTCTCTTGAAAAATGAATACCCATTGAATCTTAGTGAAAACATGAATGCTGCCAAATGTTAACTCATTCCACATACCAAAAATCCCAAAATTCTATATACTCAAACCATGATATAACTTTTTCCTTATATCAGTTATGAGCTCATGAATACTATCAAACATTTCATTTTCTCATTATCCATTCATTATACACATATCATCTTCTTTCCAAAAATATCTCAATCACTTTCCATGGTTACCGGTACCATAAAATTATTGAAAACCAAAATAGACCAATATATAAATATTCCAATATTCCACGATACTATATACAACATTATTTTGGAATCCCATTACATAAACACTTAATCATTCCACCACATAGTTTTCATATTAAACATTGCCAATAGTGATCACATGTGACCCCCCTTTGTCCTTTTCTTTAAGTGGTTGCTCATGTCGATCATCATTAACCCTTGGATTAGGGAACTGATTATCATAATGCCCCATTTCATTGCACTTGAAGCATTGAAGTGTTGGTGGTGCGTTTTCTGCAGTCTTTTCATTATTCACATAATTAGCTACCCTTTTTCCATTACTTTGACACTCAGCTGCTCAATGAACTTCTTTTCCACACTTAAAACATTTTCTAGTCCCTTTAAGACAATCTCCACCATGCTTCTTTCCACACTTTGAGCATAAAGAAACATCCATATTCTTTTCACCATTGTTCTGAGATTTCTCCTTGAACTCTATATTTTTTTTCTTGTCCAAACCATGAGATGGATATGTAACACCAACTTCTATTTCGACCTTGATAGCACAACACACAATTTCATCATAGCTACTAAAGTATCTTATAGCTAATGCCCTTCGAAGACTTGGTTTTAAGCCACTGAAGAATCGATCAACTTTACTTTCAGGTTGGATGATAAAGTGAGATGCATACCTTGAAAGCATTGAAAAATTCGCTTCGTATATACCAACAGATTCATCATCTTCTTGCTTAATCTCAAGGAAATCCTTTTCCATCTTTGTTCGAAGAATACGAGGGAAGTACTTATTGAAAAATAAGTTCTTGAACTCATCCCATTCCATGGATTCAATTTCATCTCGGGGCCTTGTATTCTTAATTAGAGTCCACCATTGATCTGCTTCACCTTCTAAACGATAAATATCCAGAATGACTTTTTCATGTTCTGAACAACGAAGTATGGAAAATATCTTTTTAATGGTACTAATCCATTGTTCAGCAACAAGTGGATCAGAAGACCCATTGATAGAAGGTGGATTTGGCCTCATGAAGGACTCAAAAGAATATTGTTCCCTTATCTTCTCATTTGGGAGTCTAGAATGATTCATATCTTGTGTAAGTATAACAATAAGATCTTTCACTCCATCTCCCATAACATTGGTTTGTTCAGGAGGAAAATCATTGCATTTTCCATTACATTGATCAAAACGGTTCCTTATGGTTCCAGCCATTGTCTAAAACCCAAAAAGAATAGTGTGAGAGGCAAAAATCATGCTATGGAAAACAACATAATAAATGGGGAGTACCTTTGATATCTAACATCTTAGGTTTAATTATAATATCATTTCCATAATTCTAGGACTATAACCTATACATATACTTAACCTTAGGGACATCCCTAGACATACCTTAGAAATATCTCTTGGGATCTCACTAAAGTTTTTGCATCCTAGTTTCCAAAGGTTAACTAAACCTTTCCTCTGATAACAATTTTAGATACCCAAAGCTTGACGTACATGGAAATTACAATACTTTTGCAGAATACTTAATAAATAACAAAATCAAACACCAAAAGACCGTAATAGTTTAGTGTCTTTGGAAACTTGGAACGTAATCTTCTAATCATGGTGAAGGATCTTCAACATCTCCCATAAAGAACTTCCCCTTTTGGTTTTCTTACCTAAGAACTTTCTTTAAATACTGGGGAAATGAAAACATATAAAGGGTGATGTCAAATGATCAGTAAGGGTAAGCATGGGTAAAATAAAAAAAATCATAAACATTTGAACTTAAAAACATGAACATAATGTTTAAAAATCAAAATCTTGGGCAATGACATAAAACATGGCAGTACATAAGGCCTAGATCATAAATAAACATTTATCATAATAAAATTGCATGGGAATAAAACATGTGAGTATGGAAACCATTAAGCACATGATATTATTTCCATAGTAGCCAAGGTATTGCTTCCAAGACCATCTTAGTGGGAAAAGTCCCTTTCTGAATCGAGTTCACTCCTCGTTCCAGTCCTGTATTACTGAACCAGATTAACTTACCGTTCCAGCCATATCTATCTCATGAGATATAAATCTTTACCCAATGCATTGGAGGGAGATATAGGTCCCACCCATCTCATAATGAAATCATTCTTACTTGTGCCACAACATGAACATAAATCATTCATCATTACCCAAAGTATAAAATTGGTTTCATAAACATCATCCCATTATAACATAATCCATACAAAAAAATGGATATAATTTCCTCATAAGAAAAGTGAAACCATGTAAATAATAGAGATGGTATACTTGAAACATACACATATGTAATAATTTCATCTTAGATTGAAAATGATTTTGATAAAACACTTGAAATGAATTCTTGAGGAAAATATCATTTCTTTTCAAAATCATTTTCTTTTCTCAAAATGCCATGCAAATTTAAAAAAATGGTTTTTTTTTGAAAATAATCATGCAATTTTGTATAGGAAGCTTCATGAAAATGAGGCGTTATGAAACCGTAAAATTCCGTTCACGCCGTATAAGTTAAAAATAACATTGTCCTCGTACTTTTGTCGAAAAAGTCAAAAAGTACCTCATATGGTTAAAAATAGAAAGATTCCTTACATACCATGTAGTAAAAGTCAAAAATGGATAAAAATGACTTTAAACATACATGAAAACATTTTTAGGAAACATTGATATGGATGATACAATAACCCTAGTAAATACTTACGAATAAACAATCTCGGCTAAGAATGCGATTGGAATAATTATCCCTTACCTTATGTTTGATATGCTTCATATGAATCTGAACCTCCTGTATAATGATTTAAATAATGTCATTGGATTATTACAGAATCATATTAATTTTTATGATATCATATATCATTTACTTATGACTTTATATTACCTGTTCTTTTTAAAATTCGATGTAAAAGTAGCGATTTGGGTGAAATCGTTTCATTTATTGTACGTATTTCGACTTGTTTTTCTTGATATTATTACTTATATCCTAATTTACTTTATTATATAATGTAAATAATGATATATATATATATATATATAATATTCGTCATATACATATATATATTATAGAATGATAAATGGAATGAAATACACCATTCATGGAGACGGTATGTCATATGTACGCATGAACGCTATTTTCGTTTCCTTATTGAATTGAATGGAATTAAGTAGATGAAATACATATAAATATATACATAAATCCAGTATCATTATTATTTCATATATTTAATGATTACTTATTATATATATGTTATAATCATTCATGAATGGTTAATCATTGAGAATGAATCTCATCGTGTCGTGGAGACGGTAGTCCGTACATACGCACGAGCGCCAATATCATTCCCATGATCGTGGAATTGTATTGAAGTGTATGTATAATATTTCAGAATCAATATCACTTTACAATAATCATATATAGTTATTTATTTACACCATTATACACATCCTAGTATGGTGGTGGTTGAAAACAGATTACACCACGGCCTGGAGACGGTATTCCGTATGTACGCACGCGTGGTGATTTCATTTTCCGTAGGATGGAAAGAAGGTGAAATAGGGTTGTTTAATATTTATAATAACATAACAATATATGAGTTATACTGATGTTATTACTTTATAATGAAATAACTAAATAAGAGGAAGTAGAAGAAGAAATAAATTTGAAAGAATCGGTAACTAATATTACCTCTTCTTCAACACGCCTCTTTGAAACCTCCTCTTAGGGAACTACAATTGGTCTTTGAAAAAAAAAATACCTATAGTATATTTCTAGGGAATTTTAGAAGAGAAATTTTAGGGGGTTGGATGAGCTTGATGGCTCAAAGTGGTGTGAGGAGAAGAGGGAGGAGGTGCCCTTTTATAAGGGAGGAGAGGGGCACCTTAGGAAAAACATAAAATATTATTTTATAATAAAGTCATATTCAGTTTTTAATAGCTCTAAATTGATTTCGTTCGAATCTTAAGTGGGGATGGGTTGGAATCCTTTCATCCAATAGATTTTATACAGGTTTGGATCATTATATTAACCTTATCTATTAGTTTTAACTATTAGTTAATTAGATCAACATTTACCATGTCACTTTGTATTTTTATATTATATAGTTAATAAACATACCATATACATCCAAGAGACCAACAAGTTGTCCATGAATAATACACCTATCATGATATAAGTATCTTGGCCGAACCTTATATTTTTATGAATATAATAACAATTAAAAATATAATATTTGTTTTAAAACCTATTTTATGTCAATTTTGATACTATTTGGTAATTGATTTTTTTGAAATTTATAACAGCATGATTAATTCAAAAAAAGTTAATTAAATCAATAATAACATGTCATAGTAATCTAGAAAAGTAGTTGAATTCATAAAAGGTCTCAAATTACATTTATTTGTGTATTTATAACATCAATTATGTTAATATTTCATTAATAAGGTAATTACTGCATCATCATTGTG
Organism: Viscum album; assembly: GCA_963277665.1. Taxonomy (NCBI): domain Eukaryota; kingdom Viridiplantae; phylum Streptophyta; class Magnoliopsida; order Santalales; family Viscaceae; genus Viscum; species Viscum album. Next base: position 1,662,249,767 of record OY728153.1, read on the forward strand.
TCATAAATAAATTAACTTATTTAATGTCTACAAATTATAATTAAAATACCATTATGTAAGAAATATTTTTAGATTTCTAATTATTATTTATAGTTGAATTTATCTTTTGTATAACCCTATATTAAAATTATTTATTTATTAAACTTTGATTTTAACTATTTTAACCCTTCTTTAAATAAATTAATAATAAATGTCCTAATCTAATCCAAGTGTACCTAAATGGTCATATTTTATTCCTAAGGTTGTTTTTGGTCGAAGTAAACCTATCTAATAGAATTAGGACATGTGTTAGGGTAATAATAATATCATTTTCCCCTTAATTACTCTATTTACTTTTAACCGTGGTAAATAAAAGTAAAACATTACTATTCACCAAAAATTATTTTCATCGCATCGAACCACATTTTAGTACTTGATATTAACCGTGTCTCTCGGATTTTTGAAATATCACTTAAAGAAGCGGTAAAATTAAGTTTTATGTGAATTTTGAAATTCTCCTAGGAGGTGGGTAAAAGACGGTGAAAAGTTCAATATAATTTATATATATATAAAATTATTATAAAATGATTCCAATGAATTACATTGAACATATATAGGTATTATGTATCAATTTTGACCTAAAATAACTTTAAATAAAATAAATAATTATTTAAATAAAAAGTCGGTTTTTAAATAGTATCCCAATGTTTTCACTATTCATCAAAACTTGAAAGTTTTCAGAAAAATACCAAAACTTCACCCTAGGATAATTTTTATATTCCAAATCCAAAAATGAAGTCCATTTCTAAAGATAAAATTTATAAAATTTCAAAAAGTGGGTATTACTATTTATAATGGCTAGTTTATATAACATATCGTTGTTTAGTGAAACACGGTATTGTGTACAACACATGCTATCGTGGAAGGCCGTGATTGCGTGTAATGCAAGCCAAGTCAAGGATGCATGTAGTGGAAGCTCCTTTTGGTGTAGCGTACAACACAAGACATCAATGAAGTTAAAAGGAATATATTTCATAAAATCTCGGGGTGTTACATTTTTAATCTCTATATTGTAAACATGGTTTCTTTATAGATATATTTATTTTCAAATCAATAATAATGGTTTGTAAAGAAATTTTGAATTATCCTAATATTATACACTAGGAGCATAAAACATGTTGTGTAGTAAGGAACATTATCATGCACTAGTTGACCATCAGATCAAGTGCAATTCACTATTTTTTTGGTGTTATTACTCATTGGTTTTTTGTTCCTGAACCGTATTTAACTTAATTATATAGAAAGAGAAGAATTTTTATCCAAGACCACAAAATCTCTTACTTACTAACACATTAGTATATTATTCTATAATTATCCTTAAAATCTATCATAGGTTTATATTTCCTAATCATTGTTTTCAATAATATAGTACCCAAGGTTTTTACTAAAATTACTTTAATACTAACTATAATTACCTTGACCCAAGTGACCTTGGGATGGTGCCTAAATTATTAATTTATCATAGATACATTATGTAAAATCTTGAAGGACCAGTATATTTATAAAAATCTTAGAACTAAATACACACATAATACATATTTTACATTGGGAAATAAAATAAAAATCTTCAAAATGAAAAACATTTCATATCCTTCAACTCATTCCTAGAATTATTCTTCATATCCTAGAGAAATGAATCAAAATATGGGGGATATAAATTCTTAATAAGGGTTAATTATTGGAAAATTTATCATAAATCAATAAGAATTATCAACATTATATAGTAAATAACTAAACACAAAAGCTATTTAAATAACTTGACTATCATTATAAGTTATGGAATAATCAATATGATAAAGTACATAACTAATAATTCATGAAATTTATTCAATAAAATTAGAATTAATTGAATCCAGATAACATATCTTTTCAAAAATATCCTTAATAATATAAGTCATAATCAATATAGAATCGTAAATAACTGAACAAACATGTCATTTAGTCAATAAATTGTGAAAAAAATGTATCGAGAGATAATATAATTGTGAAAATACAGTGGATAAAAATAGATTAATTCTTAATTATGGAAATGATATATAATTGGATTTAATTTTCTTAGGAACCTGATACTTATACCATCAATACCTTTTCTAAGATGGTGTAAAACAACAAATTGAAAACCATTTACTTTGGACAATTTATTGGTCACAAGAGACCATACATTGCATCAAGGTGATATATAATTATCGGCCCAAAACATTAGTGAATGTCCAAAAAATTTCTCATATATCAAATAATAAATTTATTTAATTAATAACAGGTCTAATCATCAAATATATTTTTTGATTAAAAAATACAAATTTATAAATATTTCTGTATATATTGAAAAAGCCTTTTAAGTAAACACCATATGTAAAAAGTGTTATAATTTTTAGGAAATAATCATATCTATCATATAAAAATATGAAAATTTAATGGAAGCACAATGTCCTGTAAAAAACGATCCCAAAAAGTAATTTTTTCAATAGAAATTTAATAATCCTAAAATAAAGGGAGAATGCAATATAACTTTTACCACATAGTAAAAGTCAAATGAACTTGGATGAAATAATTCAATTGGAGACATAAAATAACATGAATTTTTAAAGAATACTGATATTATATTTCAAATAGGTAGTATATACAATGTATAACATATCATTACAACGTGCCTCAATGATGGGAAATTGAGATGAATCTCTTACCTTGAGTATGACTCGTCACACATGTTCTCAATATTCCTAAAAAATAGATTTATGTTAATTATTTAATTTATTATGAAAGTTTTTAAATATTATTATTTATCTTTCACTTGATACCTATTTTTATACAATTACATAATCAATTATGTTTACATCTGGTGTTTTGACAATATCATACTTATTTGTCAGAAATGACTTCAGTGTGTTGACTATTGGTCTAAGAGTTCATTATTTAAACATATAAAAAAATAATCATGAATCAATTATAATATTTATATATAAATTATACTTTTAATACTAATCATGAAATATTTTTTTTGAGAAAAGAATTATATTATGATCATGGAGATGGTAAGCAGTACATATACATGAGCAACCTTTCAATTTCTCATAGATCATTTTTGAAAGGGGGTATATAATATTTTTTCTTTATAAAATGATAATAATTTCATAAATATAATATTAATTATTTAAATATACTTATATAAATATATCAATCAATTATTGTGGTTATGAAAAGAGAGTTATATCACTTTTTGAAAGCAGTAGTCCACATATACACAAACACCGTTATCATATTTTAGTGATTGAAAAGGTAAGATATAAAAATAAATATCAACCTTTCATAATGATAAATATTTTATTAATTTAATAATTATTTCATGTATATCAAATATATTAAATAACCATATCCTTATTACCTTCCATGTAAAGCGTTAATGAAAAAAGAATCATGTTGGTTCGTAAGGCGGTAATCTGCCGTACAGACATGAAACATTATCATATCCCATATAGAATAGAAATATAAAAGGTATATATTTTATATAATTAAATAATATGTATACTTATGTTATAAATATAAAATATATTCTTTATATCCTTCATCATAACCAACCGTCAGAGATGTCAATGGAAAATATGTCACGTGGGTTCGTTAGGCTATAGTCCACTATACACACGAGCGATATTATCATTTCCAATTTGAGGGAATATGATATAGATATAGGTTATTACAAAAATATAATAAAAATCATAGTATTGTAGAAAATGGGTTTATTATATAATCATAAATTAAGAATATTTTGAGCATGTGTATGAAGAAGTAATAATAAACTCATTGTAATAAATTTTACATCTTCTCATACAATCTCTTTAGTATTATACATAATTTATTTGTAGAATGGATTTATGAAAAAATCAAGGATTATAGGATTTTTTTATGGGTGTTGTTAAGTAATTTGGTCTAGGAATTCATGAACCAGAAATAGTTTTAGTATGTGATGAAAAGAGGAGAGTGGGTGGTCTTTTATATGTGGGGTGAGTTCCAAAGTTTTATTTTTAGAAAAGAAATAGGATTGACCATATTATTCAAATGAAAAGGATCCAAAATGAGGTAATATAGAGACCAATAAATTATTATGTTGAAATATGGGTATAAAATAGTTTTTAGACAAATTTGTAGGTTATTTTGACCCTTATCTTTTTTGGTTAACCCCATGATAAATCCTTCCTAGCCTTAACCATGATAATGGATTTTTAATTTTTTTTACAATTCATTATGGTAAAAAATTATGTTCAAATTATTTGAAAAAATAAATTATTCTGATTGAAAATATCAAATTCATTTTACCAAATTAAACTAATATATGTGGAAAAACTAAATTTAAAAGATGACCAGTAGGCACAATGGAAAAGTTGGTCTTGAAGAAGAAAATTATAATGAATGTGGAAGGTTTTAGTATCAAAATTCAATTTATTCAAATGATCTAAATTGTATTTATTATAATATAGGTGAATAAATTTTACTTTAAAAAAAATTAAAATGTAATTTATCATTCTAAATAATTAAAATTAAAAGATAGTTTTTGATTAAAAAATAGTATTTGTAACGATTCATAATTAATGATGCTTTCCAAAAATATCCAAAAAATTAACCCTAAAAATTTTTAAATGATGATTTCCAAATTAAAGTTCATTTTATCAAATAATTATTCAAAAAATTGTCAATTTTTGTATCATATTTTTGCAATATGTAATTAAATATTTTTATTTAAAAATTAGTTTTTTAGAAAAAATTAATTTTTCTAACAAATGATTATATTTTTATAATTAATAGAAATAAATATTAGTTTATTTTATAAATGTATAAACCATATAATTTTCATAGTTTATTTCTTACTATTCATATCATTCATCTTAACATCTAGGTTGTAATGGTCATGCATAAATTATATTTTAATAGATAATTTTCAGTTCAAAGCGATGTTGAGTGCATTGGAGACTGTCAAAGCAGTTTTATTTATTTAAAATGAAATAAGTTATAATGTATTGGGGTATTACATAACTTTTTTCTGGACATAAAAATAATTTATTGGTACTAATATGATTTTCATAAATTAACTAAATGAGAAAGTATAAATTGAAAGGAAAAGGTAGGGCTAGTATGTAAAGGTCACTATCAAATGAAACAAGTTGTTTATGAAGATATTTTGTCATTAGTATTAAATATTCATACAATGAAGATGTTTATGGTAATGAATTCTATTAATAATAAAAAAATATATCAAATGGATGTAAAATATACCTCTGTAATTGGATATTTGGAGTAATAAGTTTTCAAGGAACCAACCAAGTGTTTTGTGATTGATAATTATAGTGGTATTATATTTGTTTCAGACACTTTCGTTGGGGCACACATCAATAACATTGATGATGCACTACACTGTTTCCCCACATTCACTCATTGTAATGGTGGGAGACATCCTACACTTATTTAGTAACATTTTATCCTTTATCAAAACATGATGATTTGATGTCAGTTTCTCCTTCCATGGATTCCTCCCTGGAACTCGTTTCCTAGTCTGGGTCTCCCTTAAAGATTAAGTCACTGTTCATGAATCTCATTAACGGTGCCATATCTTTGTTGATGCTAGTTAATTATGCTACTTCTGTCTAGACATTCTAGGGGTTCTTAACAGGGTAGAAACCTTTGCTTGGGGGAGTATTCATGTTGGACATCACTGGAATCTATGGACACTGGAACACTGATACGTCTGGGTTTCTTCCCCTTATGGTAGGGCTTCTCAAGGACGTGAAATCTCGAGGCATCCCACGTAAAATTGGAGTAATTTTATTATATAGGAATGTATCCAAGGTTCTCCTCATATTCCCATGTTTAACACAGGGTATGCGGCATGATTGATGTCTCATAGAGATGGATTAGACAAATCATAGCACTGATGGGAGTGGATCAGATGAGTGTAACCCCAGGAGGGAGCACCTGAGAGTCCTACTATATGGGCAGATCGTAACATCCAATGAAGATGAATCTGAGGATTCTTAGGTCCCTATAAAAGGGATTCTAGGGTGGGATACTAGCCAAGATTGAACCTCAGGGTGGTTTTCAATGTACCCTATATCAAGAGATAGGGATCAAAGCCTGTGTATATCAAAGGGGTGATAAATAGGGGTGTTCGCAGAGGACAGAAACTAAGAGATAATGATGGGTCTTATGCGTTTATTGAGGACCATCGCAAGAGGGAATCTATTTGGTGGATGACTTTGGACCGCATGGGTCTTAAGTGTGGTTAGCTACTCAAGGTAATGGTGTGATCTCACCGGGATGTGGAAGCCCAGCTAAGAATGAGGATAGATAATAGAGGGTTGAATGGAGTGGATGGGGAATGATATTGAACTGATGTGAGGATGATGTTGTTGTTGGGCTTGAGACTCGAAGAGACTTCCTACATATCCCCATTGCAGGGAATTAAAGTACATGTAGTTCGGAGGGGAGATGGGATACCTGAGGAGGTGGACTATGGGAATGGATGCATATATGGGACTTGGAAGAAATATAACCTTCATATTGAGGAATGATATTCATGAAACATAGGGGGATCTAGGGAGTGACCATGATGGGACATGAGTGATGGGATTTAACCTCAAGGAGGATTCATAAATATCCCTATAGTAGGGAGTCAAAGTCCAAATAGTTCTGATGGGGCATAGAATCAGTGCATACACATAGGACAAAAACATTAAGATATATTGGAGCTTACACGTGGTAAGATGCTCGAGACTTGGTCTTACACTCAGGGGAAGACCATAGATGTGTGTACCAAAAAAAGGGACTACAACAGATTACCACTAGTTGGGGACTAGAATGGATTACCATCGATTGAGGATCACAACAGATTTCCATTTAATGAGGATCACAACAACTTACCATTGATTGGGGACCACAAAAGATTTTCACCAATTAGCTTTGAACTTCACAGAGGCTTCCTACGTACCATGTCTAGGAGACAAGGATCAATACTCACGTAGTTCGAATGCATGTAGTTTAAAGACATGTGGGACGAGAAGTGGGCATACCATTTATTGTCATTCTGGATGAAGGTGAGGCAACGTGAAGTGGTCGGGTCTGACATGTGATGGGCTTGGACATCGGGGAGGCTTCCTACATACCCTGTATAGGAGACAGGGATCAATTTCCATGTATTTCAGGATGGATAATATAGTTTAACATCATGTGGGGAAAAGGTGGACCGACATGAATCGGTCAATACCAATGGGTGTTGAGAGTGAACCTTAGGGAGGCTTCCTACGTACCTTTCTTGAAATGGGAAAGGATAAAATTCCACATAGTTTGTAATGGGGGGATTTGGAATTACACTATAGGGAGGCCCAAGAAGTATTATATGGTCAATGATTACTCTAAGGTCACATAAGTTATGCTTACTATGAGAAACATGAGGTAGCAAAGACCTGACAATCATGTCGCGAAAGGTGCATACCTAGGGAATTAAGTGGATCTTACACAAAGTTATATACCCAAAGAAACTATAATGGCTTATGCATGGTTATCATCCCATGGAGATGGTGATTGGGGATTAATAAAGGATGGATGCCAAATGGAGACAAAGTCCAGATGGAGATGGATGGGGTAGCGATGATCCCGGTGCCCATCTCTCCTCTATTATTTGGCACTAATGAAGAGAGTGGGGTCAGTGATATTACCTCCTACTATAAGGGCTAGGGGCTTACACCAATATGGTTTACCTTCCCCATGGATAGATTCCACTCCAAAAAAAGGATCTCATTCCCTTGGAGACGATCATGTGTAGAGAATGTGTGCAGTGGGGCACCTCATGTATAACTCACGGGGCAAAGCCATAGTTTAAAGTCATATGCTGAGGAAGATGATGCTTGGAAGATTAACATCATGTAGTTTAGACATGGTAGGTTCACTCTACACCCCTAGGACTTACAAGATTAATACCTACCCACCCTTGGGGGAGGGAAGGAATCAATAATGTCATGGTGAGGCGGTAATATGGAGTGGTCCATTGAGTGGATCACGTTATTGTGGCTATGAAAAGAAGTAATAAATTTTAGCAAGCCTATGCTAAGAAGCATAAGGCTTTGTAATGAAACATAAAGTACCTCCCAAGGGACATCGAAATCACTTCGTATGAACCTGGAGGGTTGTACAGGAAGATGGTGTGTAACATAGGTGTTTTTCACATAAGACTCTCCAACAGATAGTTTCTGGGAAAGAGACATTGAAGACATTCTCAAACACACACATGAGGAGAGAATTACATGTAAAAGGAAGGGGTTTCACAAAATTGGAACAAAAATGAGAGCCATTATGCAGAATAAACTTGGATTTCACAGATAAGGGCAGTTCACGCGCAAATTAGAGGAGATTTGTGTGCAGGTGGAAGAGTTTGTGTGAAAGTGGAAGATTTTTGCGTGAAAATGACTCATCAATAAAGGAACTGGGTGAGGGTCATGACCCAGTGGTCTTTCCCAATGGTTGACCCCTAGGAGACCTGTCCCGGAAAATCCTATACATGAACATCATCTTTTGTGTGTGGAAGAAATGTATAATGTATAGGGGATATGATTCAAATTATTCCACCTCCGGAAGTGAGGGGATTACCCTTCCTTTTATAGGAAATTGGAGGTTGAGGGTGTGTGCGGAATTAGGCCTATGCAGAAACCCAACCCATTCGTCAGCTGCACAGGACATTCCATGCCGGTGTGCAAAATCCATCCAAACCACGAATAGTTTTCATGCGGGGAAGCAGTTTTACATGCACCGCTAGGATTTTCTACACAGCCTTTTGGGATCATAGTGGAATTGGTTGCTGAGTCAAAATATACCTTCATTTAATCAAAGGATTCCTTCTTGAGGCCTTCAGTGGATTTTGGCTTCTACAAATTCCCCCCTTCATAATTGGATCTGCAAGGGGGCACAGAGGTCGGATTTCAGGGGAAATGCCGAAATGCCTGGCTCCATTGAGGGTTGTGCATGAAAAATGGCATATGTGGCTCAAAATCTCTTTCGTGCATGCAAAAGCTCTGATTCATGCCGATAAATACCCTCGGGGGTCCCGTGGTCCATACAAGATTTCTCGTATGATAAGAATCAGAGGTCTTGTGTGAGTAATCCTTGCCATTATTGTGCTAAATCCATTATGTTCAGTGTGGAATCCTAAAATTCAGTCTCCATTTAAAGTGAACTGACCATTTTCCTCAGATAATTTTTGTTTTTTTGTATCCTTTTGATTAGCTCCAGACATTACCAAAAAATGTCTGTTGACCAAAGTAATGTTGGGAGAGAAGCTCTCTATGGAACTCGAAGAGACGAGATGATTTCGAACCCTGAGCTTTATAGTTCCAGGAATGTTTTATCCAATAACCAAGATTTTTTCAATATAGTTACCCCAGCCTAGAATAATTACATGCTATTTGACAAACTACCAATATAGTACTTTGGTATTTTAAAGGAGGTACTAGTGATGAGATTTTATGTTGATACACCATGGTCATGGGTGACTTGTGAGGATGATCTTCAAGGATACAACATTATAAACAATGGCCATATTTCTAGAGAAACTATGAACATGGCCATTTATGTCCTGAAGAAAAGGACCAAGACCATCTTGGGAAGAGAACCAGTTGTTAAAGATTCTTTTTCCCATTATGCAAGTACCTTCTGATAGTGCATGAATGATGATACAAAGGGATGGATACAGTATTCGGACCTGAGGTCGAGAGGAAATTTCACCAGTGAGTGGGTTTGGGCGTATTGGGCATGCCAATTATGAGATTAGATTGAAGAAAAATTATATCACATTGGGCTGTTTGAGGCCGTGTGGACATCACATTTCCATTCCTACCTCTAAAAAGAACTTGGTCCAAAGCATTTTAGCTGGTGGTACCATGATAAAAACACTTTCCATCTTCATCATGGAGATGTTGGCATCAGTCTTCGGGATGTTCATTTCATTGGGGGTATCCCTTTGGATGAGAATTAGTATGATGAGTTTCTTATGATAGAAAATATATAGGGGATAGGGTGCAGACTCCCATCCTGACATGGAATCTATTAGAGCATTCCACAGAGAGTCTAGGGGTCAAGTACATTCTAAAAGACATCCTCAATTCAAAGTGGTTCAGCCTATTTATGAAGATAGATTCAAATATAAAGATGCTGGGGTGATGAAAGCATTGTCTCACTGTGACACAATGTTGTAAGAGCGGTTCATATTAGAGGATCTTGGAGATAGGGGAATACCAAACCTGTGGCCTTCGTGTAGATGAAAGCCAAGACCCAAACATCTGGTCTTCCAGATTTCATACAACATTCTTTAGTGGGTGTCTGGTGATAGTAAGGGATACTAGGATGGTAGTCCACCCAACAACATTAGTGATAGATGACATCATGGTCTCCAATCAGAGGATTCACTTGGGGTCCCTGTTCTAGCATGATTATATGCCATTATGGGGAGTATTTCAAGAGGAGGCTCATCGAGGATGATATGTGTCCCTTAACAAATACTTCATGGTTGGATCGCGGCTCACTGTGGCGGGTACACTTTTCTAAATTCCATTTGTTTTATAGGTAACGGTCTATAACCTTCCTTGTAAAATATTGCTGGGACCATTCCATTGACGCTCAATGAAGAGGGGATAAGAATTAGGATCAGTAATCACACCAATTTTACCTTTAGTCTTTTCACCAGCCCATCTGGATAGATGATAGATAATAGTCAAGGTTCATTGGAGAAAATAGAATACTTGTATAGCATCAGAGGTGGGGTGATTGTGGTCCGGGTCGATGGGCATATCTATTATGTGCCCTATGTTCCATCAAGGTTTTACAAGTAGATTTGATACATACAATAGTTTCTGAGATGGTGTATATAGATGTCTGGGGAGAGAAAAATCCTTGGATTCTTCATCAAATGTGGCTGATGTTCATGATTTACGGCTCTAATGAGGTAATTACCATTCCCCCACTAGAGTTGATGATGGCCTCTCGACAAACAATGTTGAACATTGGGTGGTGGCATATCCTGAGGGGCTCATGTGGAAGCATGTTCGTTAGCTCAAGGTGGACAGTGTGGAACCTAGGTGGTGAGAGAGCTGAAAAGGTGCCACTAGGGAGGAGTGGCTGGGAACAATTCAGGTAACATGGTTAGTACAGGCCGGGACATCAACAGTGGGAATGTCACATGGCGATACCATGCCCTCGTCATTCAGCAGGAGAGAGGTTCATGAACAATATTGTGGATCAACCATGGATATTCATGTGATACAGATAAGTAATCTTCTTCAACCTTCTAAGGACACAATATTCCCTACTCAGTGGTCATCCTGGTTGAACATACGAAAGTCAATGAGCCCCAAATCCCTTTGAAAAAAAATGGTGTGAGACAGGATCCACCTTCCAGAAATTTGCCTCATTTGGATTGATGACATGGTGAAAATTCATTGTCAGCAAACATATTTGATGACCTTGGACGTATATGCACACTAGCGAGGTTGGCTTGAGGAACCACATATCTGGGTGTATGTGATTCTCTCCTTGGAGCATGATCAGGAAAGGATTCTGTCTAATGATGATGACGGTGATGAGGACACAATGAAAATTGAATTAGATGAAGAATAAATAATGTATGAAGAAGAAGAAGAAGAAATAGGGGAAGCTGAATAATATCTTGGAGGTTATGGGTCTCAAAGGAAAACCCACCAATGGATCCCTTGAGAGAGTGGTGAGATTGCTGGATCCATCATGGAAATTGCTGAAAAACTCAAGGTATACCTCAATTATTATTGTAACCTTTCCTCTTTTCATCATTCATAATCACCAATCTAACTTTTATCTTGTTCAGGTTCATATTGGCATTGGTGGTTAGGAAGCTCCAACAATAGGGGGTGAAGGTGCACTGATAGAATAAGGTGGAAAGAAAACACCCATCATTTAATTTACAAGTGCTAAAGGCTCTCCAATGATGATATCTCCTGTAGTGAATAAAACTCTAGATGTTGATGTGTTGATCTCTTGTAAGTTGCATTCCTTAGATACTAATAACCCTCATCAAAGAGTTTGGTTGATCATGGAATTAATTGATTGTTAATTAACCACAATATTAGAGGCTCGAAATGCCGCTGAATCCATACCATCTATAGAGGATATGATAGAGAGCACACCAACCCACTAAGAACCCACTTCTCAAACTGATCCGACCCCAAAACCCGGTGAGAAAAGGGTTGTGGACACCGATGATATCACTATCTGGGCAGGTTATGATGTTTGAAGGGGAGAAATTGTTGAAATAGAGACGAGAGAGGAAGGGCTCCCACATATTTAAGAACCTATCCCCTTGGGAGGAATACCAGAGGGAGACCCTACCAATGATCTTTTGGTTGCTTTCCCCAAAACCCGACCTGCAGACCCTTATGAGATAGATGATTATGATCCTAATGCAGCTGAGGAGAGCAATATAACATGGAGCAATGAGTGGAAGTGTATTGGGTGCTTCATGAAACATCTAATAGATGAATGGGTGCCCAGAATGGGATCACTGTGCACAAAGTTGCGCCTTCTCTGTGATGGAGGGGTGGGCGATCATTGTATTCATTTGATGATCTGGGATTACATGGATGAGAAGATGCGGGAGAGAAACCAATGTCTCATCATCAACTAGTGCCAAAACAGATCTATGAACATACCGTAGTTCCTTGAGGATAAGCGAGAAGTTCAAAGTCTTGAAGAGTAGGCTAATGAGGGAGCCACATTCATTGAAAACTAGTTCGAGATTGTCGATGTATTGAAGGGTTAGCTGGTCGAAGCCCATGAGATAACAACAAAGAAAACTATCAAATGGCTGGGATTCAAGTTGCGTGGGAGAAAATAAATATCAGATTTAACGGGATCTTCTCCACAGCTACTGATAAATAGAGGGAGATCAAGGAGCAAGAAGTAGTTCTAGTGGTTACAATCCAGAAGGTTGTAGCACTGGAGTGATCCATCAAAGGGGTCAATCCTTAAAGGCCCTGTTTTGGTTGAAATCATAAACCTATCATTATTTTATTCTTTTAATATGAACTACATGCATGTATGGATTATTTTATTGCTTTTTTATTTCAACTCATTCCGACCACAATCGTGAAGTGGTTAGAAATCAATCCCTAAGATCACGTGGGTCATGCCCGATGTGAGAAACAAGGGATGGTCGCATCGTTATTTCATTTGTATGTGGGAGTAGAAACCAATATTCAGGATTCTGAGCTATAAATGACCCATCTGAGATTCTTGGAAGAAAGAGGGAAGCCTGACTAGAGAATGAAATTCTTAGAGTAGTCAAATTGTTGTTTTCCCAATGTGATATACTGCATGAGCGGAGCAAGGCTAATAGAATTTGAATAGATCGGAACATAGGGAAGTGGAAAGTTTGAATCCTGATTCCAAAAAATCTAAACACTATAGGGATGGAATGATAATAAAAGTTAACTTTTGATCATACTCAAAACATAGTATTCATATTCTGTTAGTCTGAAATGGGGACAAAAAATGAGGGCTGACTCTGACCATGTTCGAAACACAAGGCCTGACTCCAAATGTCATCCATAGTCTTCCAGAACATTGGCCTAGAAAAATTTATGGGACATAGGCTGGGCATCTATATTGTTAGGGGGTTCCTTTAGACATGAAAGAGGAAGATGATCCAAATAAAGGACATGCAAAGCCTGGAGGGTGGTGTGATGGGTTGTTCGAATGGAGTCCAACAGTCATGAAATTATGACACCGTTATAAAAACACATTAGGTGAGCTTATCGGTCTGGTTAGGGATCAAACATAATTTCAGATAGGACCTCTCTAGTGAGGGCCTAGAATGAATTTTAGTTTTACATCATGCCAAGGAGGATGAGAAACACATATTTTAACATAATACGGTAAGGATGGTGTACATAGTTGTATGTTCATACTACATGGACCATGGATAACAGTTTAAAGCCATGTTTCACAGACTGTACACTCCTATTTTAGGTCATATATACTAGACAATGATTGACGCTGAGGGGCCAGAAGGGTTAACGACCTTGGGGCTGGGCCTATGGAAAAATTCCTGGGAGTCGCTACGTATCCCATAAGGATGGGAATCAAGTTGTACGTAGTTCTGGATAATGTCATGTAGTTTAATTTCACATGACAAGGATCGTTGGATCTTAGTTTTAAGGTCATATAACTCGGACCGTAGATGTAAAGGAGGGAGGAATTCATGTGGTGTGGTAATTGAAAAACCAAATGTGAACGAGGATGGTAGGAGTTCATATCACACCATGTGCTCCTTGGGGAGGTTCTTGGTCAACGGACAGAAAATGGAAGGTGGGATGGGCCTATTGAAAAGTGCATGGGGCGTTCCTACATAACCCATTATGATTGGGATCAAGATATAGAATTTTATAAATATGGAGTTTTAGGGTACAAACATTAGGGACAATAATGATGTGAAGGTCTAGCCCACACACCAAAAGAAGAACTATTTCATAGATCTTGTTTGTTCTTTAGGATGTGTGTTGTGTTGTTTTTTTTGTGAAAAAAAACTGGGTATGGAGGATTAAGGTGTCGCTATTGGAATAAATCCATATGTGGGCATTGACAAATGGAAAGGTGGATAAGTAATACCAAAAATTTCTTCCCCTCAAGTGGGGACGTCAAAATGTGGTGCTATTTTTCATCATGCATCAAGGATAATAATTTCTTAGGTTAGGTTCGTATTATAGGACCAACCCATGCATTTTAAAATCTATGATTAAAGAAACAACATTTTGAAGTCATGTGGGACCAGGAATCATAGTTTTAGGTCATATGGATTGGACACATGTAGAAAAGAGGAGGTTTTAGAGAGGAATGTGGATGGAGGGATAAAGCATACCCAACGGGAATGAGGATGAGGTCCACATCACACCATGTGCAATTCCAGGGAAGAATCCTTGGGCCTAGGGTACGGAAAAGGTTAGATAATATGGGGATAGACCCGTGGATGAAGCATCTAGGTTTCCCTACGTATCCCATGAGTATGGGAATCAAGCCATATATAGTTCTAAGGGTTCATTTTAACGTCATGTGGGACAAGAGGAAAGAGATAATAGCTCTCGAAAAAGGAGTGAGTCATGTGGCTATTGAAAAACCAACATGAATGAGGACATAATTCAATAAATTACACACCATGCAATCCTACGAAATTCATGACCAAAAGGCCAAACAGAAGAGATATTATTGGATCCTGAGCTGGACCCGAAGACGGGATGCCCGAGCGTTCCTACGTATCCCATGAGGATGGGAATCAATATTTAAGTAGTTCTATGAGATGATTTTTTTATTCTTTTCAAAAAGTACATATATAGATCTTAGCTTAAGGTCTTAGACCTTGGACCATAGAGATGATAGACTCTTCCAAACAGGTGAAAACCGCAACCAAATCAATACACCCACATGACCTGTACTCAATATGGGAAATAAGTGAATAGAAGGTCTTTGAATCATGTGGAATAACTTAAAAGGGGAAAATGATGTAGAGCGCTAAATGATTCCTCACCATGGCTTTTTTCTCCTAACACACAAATGTGCACTGAGGGATAGCCCCAAGAGTGTCGAAATTACACTTTGGCATGATAGAGTGGAAAATTATGTGAATCATGCAACTAATATATAGGGATTGATGGGTGTTGGTGAAATGATGGAGGTTGGCTAATAACTGCCTTCAAAACACAACATACACATCGTGTGACCTGAAATGGGAACTAAACATGAGTGTCGACCAATGACCAAATTTCTAACGTGGGACTTGTATCAATTTTTCATTCGAGATCCTTGAGGATGTTGTCCCAAAATGGTAAGAGAGCCCTAGGGCCTAGCATCTATACTGTTCAAGGGTCCTTTTGGATGTCATAGATGATGAAAGAACAAATTAATGGGAACATGAAGCCTAAAAATTGGAGATACATGTCTATGTAGAATCCAGCACTGTAGGTCCTAAACTAGAGTGCTCCTGGGAACATTGGTGAACTACCAAAGAGGGTCAGGGGTACCAATAAAAGATAATCCAATTCGAAATGATAAGTGTATAATAGGGAATGGAAGAGCTCTCAAGAGGGAGAGGTATGTGGAATAGCTATTACAAACTAGACGTGAACGAGGAAGTATGTCCATACCACACCATATACCTCACGTTGAGGAACATAGACCAGGGGGCTAGGAGGATGAGGAGGTTTCTATGAAAAAACATTGGAACCAAAGAATAAATGTTTGTGTGGTCCTATATATCCCAAGAGGATTAGAATTAAGCCATACATTGTTCAAGAAGATGTTTTTCCACTTTAAATCATGCAGAAAGGATGCAAGATGAATGTGGGATATATCCAGGGGATATGTGTGGCACGGAAAAAACAGAACAATGTGAATGAGGACATGGAGTCCATAGCAAACCTCACAATAATAAATGATAACTAGGGCAAGGGGGACGAAAAGGTCGAGGGACCTGATATGTGAAGAACCAACTAGTTTTCAGTTTAACATCTTGCATTGAGGATAGAGAATGATCTTAGTTTAAGGTTAAATGGATCAAACCATAGATACATGAACCTTTATGTGGGTATTTCCTTACCAAAGAACCTAATCCCATGTGATCAATGCTCGATGTGAGAAACAATGAAATCGATCAAGCTCTCCCAAACATATATGTGTACAACAATGAGGGAAGGAGATTAGGTAGGGTCGATCCCAACCTGATCAACACTCCTACCCAAGGCCAATAGATGTTTCAAGGAATAGCATGACCAAATGAACCACTACACCCAATATTTTGGACATACATGGGTGGTGTTAATGATGGGGATGGATGTTAACCGCATTCAAAATGAAGAATCCACATCATGTGACCTAGAATTAGAACAAAAAATGAGCGACGACCGCTAAGAATAGTTGAAACATGGGATTTATATTGAATTATCATTCATGATCATTGAGGATGTTGGCCAGAAATGGTAGGTGAGACCTAGGTCCTGGAATCCATGCCATTCAGGGGTCCTTTTGGATGTGAATGATGATGAATACACAAATAAAGGGGATTCATGAAGCATGAATATGACCATGCAATTTAACGTCATGCATGATGAAGAAAGAGGTGGATATATCCAAGGAGAGGGATACATGGTGTTGTCATGACGAACTCAACGTGAATGAATGAAAAAAGCATGAACCACACCATGTGTAGATATTGATGTTTGGGGTTAGGCCTACAGACTAAATTTCCTAGCATTACAACATATCCTTAGAGGATGAGAATCAAGCAATACGTAGTTTTAAAAGGGACATTTAGTTTAATGTCATGTTGTGAGGGCATGGGAGGATAGAAGAATGAGGATGGGAATATGGGGATATCATTGTAACTCCAACATGAGTGGGGCCAATAAATTATAAGATAAACCATGTGGGATCCTCCAAGGTAACTATACCGAAGTGGGTAGTCAAAGAGAAGAGTTTAAAGGATGGACTCTAAGACAAAGCATCCGAGCATTCCTACGTATCCAATGAAGATGGGAATCAAGCCTTAAATAGTTCTTGAAGGTGATGTTTAACATCTAGAGGGACAATGAATATGGTGAGATCATAGTTTATGGTCGTAGAGCTTGGACCATCTTGCAGTTTACTATCAAGCGAGATGAATTTAAGATAGTTTTACATCCTTCAGCTCAGATAGATCACACATTTTAACATCGTGTGGTAAAGAAATCACAGTTTATGGACATGTAGGACCATTTACTCAGGAAAAGTATTGCTTGAGGAATTTGGAATTGGTTAGAGGAGTTAAACGCTCACCATCCCAAGTAATCAGGGAGTACACACCATTGGGGTAAACCTTGTGAATGATGTAAGGTAATTCCCATTTGGGCCCTAGTTTGGGTGGTTTCATACTAGGTATCATTGGCGTTATCAGAGCCAACACCATGTCACCTTGCAAGAAAGAGTGGTGGAAAAATTTCTTGTTGAAATCTCTAGTTATCTTGTTCGGATGCCTTTCTAAATTGTGAATGGCACAAAGACTATTCTCGTCGAGCACTTCTAGTTTATCCAGAAAATCATTATCTTCCTTATCTAGTGCACGATGGTCATAGATAGCTGTGTGTAATGATGGAAGCTGAACATCAATGGGAAGGATGACCTCCGTTCTGTACACCTGGGAGTATGGGGACACCAGGGTAGAATTACGAGTCATCATTCGATAAGCCTAGATGGCTTTGGGGAGTTTGTATAGAACACTCTTCTAGTTCGGACCAACCATTTTATGCAGGATTTTAGAGAGGGTTTTTTTGAATTCCTTGATCTTCTCGTTTTCATGTGCGTGATAGTGGGAGGTATGGTTAGAATAGATGTTGAACTTGGCGTACAATTTCTTCAAATCGACTGCCCAGAAGTTAGTTCCATTTTCAGTGAGGATGTTTTAAGGGATTCCAAATCAGAACATTATGTTGGAGCTCACAAATTGAATTATATATTGGGCATTGATATCCTTATTGGAACTGCCTCTCTCCACTTGGAAAATAAATCCATAGTGGCCAGGATGAACCTGCACTAGAGAGCTGTTGCTGGGGGATATGGTCCTATGAAATCGAGTCCCCAGACCATAATGGGATATGATTACATTGTTGTTTGGATAGGCATTGGTGGCAGATGCAAAAAATTAGCATGCATTTGGAATGCATGGCACCTCTTGGAAAACTCAATATAGTCACAGATCATGGAGGGAAAAAAATACTCCAGTCTCTGGATCTGGTGGGATAGTTTTGGCTTAGTCTAATGAACCCCGCAAGAACCGGCAGGAAAATTCTGCATGACCTGAGAAATCACACCTCCTTGAATGAAATGAAGGAGGACCCCATCAAAACTGCATTTTTAGAGGATCTGCTTATGACTGGAGTCACTCTGGAGGGTAAATTTGAATGCACAACATCGGAATCACCAACGATTGACTCAATATTCTGGGAGACTGCTATGTTAGAGATACTTGAAAAAGGGGTCCTCCAGTTGGGATTCACCTATAACACAATGATAGGGGGCCCTAGGGGTCAAACAAAGAGGTACTAGTGGTATTGTGTCTTACATGTGGGCTATCATCATCGTCCATAGTGATAAGGGTGATGAATCTCTGGTGTGCCACCTAGATAATCAAATCATCCTTACCAGGCTCTATAAGATATGCATCCAGGTAGGCCAAGGCATCGGCTTGACCATTTTAAGATCAAGGGACATGGGTGAATTTGGATCAAGATGAGAATTGGGCCATCAACTGGCAGGTATGTTCCAATAGTGGTACGAGCTCTGTCTTCTTAATGATATAGTCTTTGTTGATCTTATTGATGACTAGATCGAAGTCCCCTTTCAAAAAAAAGTAGGGAACATCAATATTAAGGGCCAAATCCAGGAAATAAATGAGATCCTAATCATCTTCCTCATTGTTGGTACAACCTTATGACAACAGGAATGAATATGGAAGAGTGGCTCGTGTTTTCATGATGAAGATGATACCTAGGCCCACTATGTAGAGTCTAGGGTCTTTGAGTCTTCTTCTAGTAGGTCTTAGAGAAGAGCCATCAATGTTTATTTTCCAATGCAGACTATCTTGTTATACCAAAAGGATTGCCTCATCTGAAAAATCAAGGCCTTGGGACTGGTCTGCAGGAGCAGAATGGGCGGTAAGAAAGTCTTCCAATTCTTCCCCCATAATAGCCTTCTGGGGGATGGACCTAATGTCAAACTGCTGGAGGATTACTACCCACCAAGCTAGATGTCCTATCAACATGAGGTGGTTCAAGATGTACTTCAACAGATCCACTTGGGACACTACCTATATCTCATGGTGCTGGAAGTAATGTCACTATTTCTTCAGTAAAATACTAGAACAAGTAATATTTTATTGATAGAGGAGTATTTGGTCTTCATATCGAGGATAATGCGGCTTAGATAGTAGTGATTATTCTCGGTTCCCTCATTGTTCTTCTGGGTGAGAAGGGCACCAAGAGATCATTATAGGGCGGCCAAATAAAGGACCAGTGGATTTATGGAAATGGGAGTAATTTGGACCAGTTGCAGTAATATGCACCACTTTATTTCCTCAAAAGAAGTACACCATTCCTCATCCCACTTAATGATAGTGACATTATTCATGAGTTGATAAAATGGATTACACTTGCAATCCAAATTCACGATGAATCAGTGTGTGAAGGACATGTGGCCTTGAATGCCTCGAAGCTCTCAAATGTTGTTCAGAGGAGACATTTGACTGATGGCCTTAATATTATATTGATAGATCTGGATGCCTCTATATCTGACAATGTAGCCTAGAAACATTCCACATGCTACCATAAAGACAGACTTCAATGGTTTCATCTTCAGATGGTGAGAATGGTGGAAGATGGACACTTTCTCAATATCACTGAGATGGTCCTAGAACTGGAAACATTTGACCACTAGATCATCCATGTATAATTCAACTAATGTCTTGACGATCGACTTAAATATGTGATGCATGGCACGCTAATAGGTGGCGCCTACATTTTTTAGACCAAAAGGAATTAGCTTATAAAAGAAAGTACCTTGTGATGTCTTGAAGGCTAGAGAATCTTTATCCTCATGGGCTATTTGAATTTGGTTATACCTAGAATACCCATCCATGAAAGAGAGATCCCGAAACACATCAGTAGAATCAATCAACAGTTCCATCATAAGAAGGTGAAAATCATCCTTCATACCATGATGGTTTTGATCCCAAATGTCTATATAGACTCTGATCTGTTGTTTCTTTTTCATGATTGGCACAATGTTAGCTGACCATAGGGGGTACTGGACCTCCATGATGAAGTTGGATTTGATGATATTATCATCCTTAGCCTCTACCATGGCCCCATGAGTTGAGTTCATCTTTCTAGGAGGCTGTTTTAACCCAAAATTAATTTTGAATGACCTGGGTGGTGGACAAAGACCTAAGGATCTAGTCCCGAAATCTCATTATAACTCCAGAAAAACACATCATGATGCTTCTTCAGGAAGTACACATAGTGTTGTTTCTCTTTGGTAGGCATAGCATCGCTGATCAATGTGAGTTTTGGATCCGTCTCTTTTTCAAGGTTCATCTATTCCATTTCATCAACTGTGATGGAGAAAACCTCTTTAAAAGTGGGAGGATAATCCTCAAAATCATCTTCTTCATTCAAGGAGGAGGTATCCATAGTGTGATAAATTTCATCAGAATCAATAGATCCCGATGGGAAGCTGGCGTCAGCCTGAGCGGTGGGGGACACCACATTAGGGGGCTCCTATGCTGCCAAAACCACAACAATGAAGGTTTTAAATATGATCCCATATTATCATCGGCCCAAGGTGAAACGCTTGATAATATACAAGAAATATTGGCACATTTCCTTGAGATGATTTTCCCATATGAGAAAAAAAATAAAGTATAACGTATTTTCATTTCCAAGGGGCGAACATCCTGATACCTTATTGGAGTAGGGGGCTCTGAGATCACCTAAGACTGATTTGTTTAGGTATGTGCGGTAATATTTTGGAATCAAATAGACTTGGGAATGTGCTTCCCCCTATTTCTAGAAAATACAATGAATTTCCCCATATCCGGGGTCGTGCCATCCAATTGGTGGATCAAAAAAATATAGGAATCATCCAGGTCTGTCCATGGGACAGTCATAACCGTAGTGTGTTCAACCTCATTAGCCTAAATATTCTTTTCCTTGATCTTATAATAGTTAAAATCTTGGTATAGGGATTCATAAGAGGAAAAGGGAGATGTGTCACCTGGGAACGCACCCACTCAACCATTAAGAGAGTACTAAAGTCATTGGTGATATGAATTAGGGACTGCCACAAGCAGGTGGAGCCATGGTCTACCCATCAATGTGTTGTAGGCAGTTTCTTGTGAGATAAACATAAACTCAGTGTTGGATACCAGACCCCCAAAATGGTTCTTCATGTAGATCTTGCCAACTAGTTTCTGTTTTTTCCTATCATAACCTTGAATTTTCAGGTCAGAGGGGCTCAGATCATCCATAGACAACCCCATATTTTGGAGTGTTCGAATCAGGATAAGGTTGACCCCAGAACCTATGTCGACAAGAAAATAATGAATCTCTATGCCATTGAAGTGGCCAGTTATTTTCAATGGGTGGATGTTCCCCTATATGGGATATACTTCATCTTCTCTAGAGAAAGAGATGATGGATTGACATTCTTCATGCTTGGTTGCCTCAGCATGGAAGGCTTCTGCAGTTGCTACATCCATCTCAAACTATAGGGGGCTTGATAAAGCCTAATTAAGCACTTTACACATATCCACTAATAGATGGAAAGACTCAAGGATATGGAGCCTCACAAGAAATCTGGAATGGTGATTAAGGACATCATATTTTCTTGCCATGCATGAACTTCTTCATATAGGTGGTTGTTCTACAAAAAGAGGTATTCCATGCCCTTCTAGTTGAATCAGCAGCCGAACGATGCTTGGAATGTCCCAATGATCACTAGTTGAAACTCATGGAGATACCAATATATGGGTACAAGAATACTGAGGCTGATCCAACAATAAATGTGACTAATCATAGCACAATCGTGGTGGCTCTATTAGACCAAGTAACACATATAGCAGCAAGGGCAGATCTGATGATACCAGAAGAGAAGGATGCACGTGCTGAGCTTTGTATTGGGCCTGCTATCTGGTTTCAGTGGCATGTAGTGTCTGGATAGAATAATTTACCAAGGCATTTTAATTACCTATATAGCCACATCTTCATCGATGCTGGTGGTGACTCGGGACGTTGGGAGGATCTGTATTGCGCTCTTCGTCATCAAGAACCATATATGGGATTTCTAGCTCCACGGTATTAACCGAAGCATACCCTTGATTTTCACTTGAAGAAACCTCCACCACTAGAAGGATTCTGGGTTAATCACCATCTTCTGCGACATGAAGTTTCATAGAGTACCGGATGACAACATCATTGGTGTGGGACTTTGATTTCCCTTACGCCGCTGATACTTGTTATTTGGGGAGGAGGGAGGATGAGATGTTGACATAGAAGTAGTAGCTGCGGGTGATGTAGGGACATATGAAGGCTCAGGTCAATTCAAACATACACATATAATACCAGTGGAATGGATGACTAATTTACGAGCCATCAAATTATCATATTTTTGAGATCTGTGGTGAGGAACCTGATTCCAATCACCCTTGCTATCATGGCCGTTGTTAAGCTTCATGAACACACATGCCACATGTGCTAGAGATGGGCCTAAACTGACTATGTTTTTATCAACCTGGTCTTAATGCTAGTTGTTGAACACATAGAATTGTTTGAGGTTATGTCCTAGGATTCGGTGCTAGGGGCATTAATTAGGGTGATCAATGAGATCCTCCTCTTCGGGACACATGCATTCCATAAACTGTAGAATTATTAGATCCAAGTATCTTTAGAAATAAGTAGGGACCTGAGCCTCATTTAATGTTTAGGTTTAGTTTCTCATATTCGAGAAGGGGAATCTAGGAGCCCAGTCCTGATGTTGGGCTGGAGGAGCCTACCGAGGAGGTGGAACCTAGTTATCTCGCCTAGGTAGTGGTGGTGCGTTACATAGGGCGCCTGCCTATTCTAAGGTCAGTGCTTCTAGGGAATAGGATGAACCTATAGTGGTTCGCCTTTGCATGGCCGTGGAGGTGGATCCGCTTGTAATAACTCCAGTTTCCTGGGGGCCTCTATTTGTGCTACCGCGGAGGGCTCAACCTAACTAATCTCCGCCCAGGAACAACATGAGGCAATGAATGTGCCTTCTTGGCCTGCTGCAAGGCTTCCTCTAGTCATTGGGCCTTATTAGAGAAATCTGTGAATCCCCTGGAGTAATTCTAAGTGATGATATAGGGGACCAGTTCAGTGTTTACATTCCCCACACACATTTTCAGCAGCTGTTCCTGAGTCAGCAGCATATTGAGGGAGTAGGTGAGGCCTTTTCACCAGGTAAAAAAGTCCGCGACTCACTCGTCAGGTCTCTACTTGCACGTGAAGAGGTATGGAATAATTGTATTATATCTGGTAAATATTTATTTGTAAATAAATTGTGTACAACAATATTCCCAGATGGTGACCTACCAAATGAGTATCTAGTTGTTCCAAAAAATGAAAGCCCTTCCAATGTCTGTATGAAAAACCAGGGTTTGGAAGCCTCTTATTGCATTGGTGTTCCCAGCATAGGTCCACACCATGAGTGGAAATGGGCCAAATTCTCTAGCTTATCTCCCATCCCATTAAAACGGGAAAAGGTGAGGTTTCCAAAACTCAAGGGTGCTGGAATATCATCGACCCAAGCTAGATATTAATTACCATCGTGCATGATTGCCCCCTGTCGAGTTTCCAAAGCCTTGAGATAGGAAATGAGCACATACATTGGATCATCTGGGTGTGGGTTTCTATATTAACAAGGATCCTGGACCACCAATGCATTGGTAGGTTCTTCAAAATGATAGGATGTCCTAGAGGCTCGTGGAGCAAATGGGGGAATGACATGCCGAGCGACCAGGGGAACCTGAGCTGGGTCCCAAAGATTATCGAATCGCTCATGTGTATTTCGTGATACATACCACGCCCTCTTTCCATATGCTCCAACTTCTACCTTTTCTATGTGGGAAGGATGGACATGGTCACCCAGAGGCAATTCGCCAGGGGGACGTTGTACCTGCCCCTGCTGCCCTAGTCGAGGATCACCAGGCGACTCCGGAGGCCGGGCCACAAGAAGCGAAGCCATGTTGACCATGAGGAATTTATGGCCAATATATTCAAATGTTTATTGAATCTTGGGGTAATACACATGCTGATAATGAATACAGAAGTGCGATGACCCAGGGGTTTGGAAAAAATAGGCGACTTCCTCTTTGGTAAGTGATTCGGGAACACTAATATTTGTGGTTGAAATTGGCCAGAAAATCATTGGGAAATGGTCTGCTACAAAGATGTCGCACAAGCTCCTTGGCCCAAGATCGGTGTTTAGCCCTTGGTTTCCCCATTAATCGACCAAGGGTGTAAAGACCCGAAAAATTCAAGGAAATTTTTTTCTTAATTTTCTTAGGAATTTTTCAAGAACGCAGTTACTGACAGCACCTAATTCCGAGGCCCGGTGTGCCCGAAATCTTTTTCCGAAGTTTAGCTCAGGTACATTCAGTGAACGAACGAGCGGGTTTTTGATAACTTTTGAACCGGTGCTCGGAATCGAATTCCAAGGGCACGGATGGAATCACATCGCCAGTAATTGCTTAGAAACACCTTTTACGGAGTTGTGTTTGCTCAGGTGTGGTTTTTTGAAATTTTTTTTCTGGTTAAGTAAATGAATAAAATAAAATGGTGCGACCAATTTATTTTATTTTAAGTCACTTAACCTATGTTAAGTGGATGATGTGGGACCCACAATATCCTACCCACTTGGTAGGATATTTGTGAGGTGGGGCCCACACGATCCCCACCGTTTCTTTTCTTCTTAAGTAATGCACCTGCACCCCCCTTTTTTCAATAAAGTCAACTCTTGCGTTTAATATGGATATTAAACGTCTCATTAATTGGGCGGTTTTAAACTCCTCAATTAATTGATCGTTTCTTTTCTTTTTGAGTTTTCAAAGAGTTGGTATGAGTGTTAATAAAATAAGAAAACACTTATTTTATTTGGGTGGGAACTTGTTGCGTGGAGAGGATTTGGAGAAAAACATTCTTCTTCGACGAAGAACGCGAAGAACGTGAAGAATGCACCGATCTCTGACGAAGAATGCCAAATCCTCGGAGATCGACTACGCGACGCCGTGTACCGTGACGCCAACGACGCTTCTTCTGTGACACTTCTTTCGTGACGTTCCTTCTCCGCGACGCGACGATCCCCCTTCCGCGACGCCTTTTTCCGTGGTGTGCTTTTCTACTATAAACCCCCGCTCAACGAATTCGACGCTTGAGGTAGGGGTTTTGATTCAATTTAATCTATGTGATTCATATCATCGGCATGTGTTTAAAAATTTCTCGGAAGCCTTTTTAAACCGCTAACGCGGTGGGTGCAGACCAGCGAACAAGTATGAACCCACCGTCACTTCGTTCTTGGTGTGTGGATCGGCGGGCGACGATAAAGCATGCCGCACAAGCGTTTTGAGGTCTTCACAGTAAAGAACCGGTCCCGAGAGGGCCGTTGGCGAAGACGACAGGCAAATCCGACCACAGGAGCCCGTCCGGTGGTTTGCGGAATGTTCTGCCTGCGCGCCGCGCCGGCACGGCGGCGCACGACACGCCAGTGGCAGGCTGCTGGTCCCGCGACCGTGCAGGACCGATGGAGGTGGGATGCGGCGCTCAGCCGCATCCGTTGACAAGGAGCGACCCCCCATGGGGCCGCAGTTACATGCTGGTGGGGGGCAGCGTGCCACCCCGCACCGCTCGACCGAAATGGCCGAGCTGCCCGACCGGACGGCAAAGCCGGGCCGGGCCGTGCCAACCGGGCTAGGCCACACCCATGCGGGCCGGACCTGGACCCGGGTCGGGTCGACCTAGTTCGGGCCGACCCAGGGGGTACCGGGCTGGGTCGGACCAGGCCCGAACCCCCTAATACCGGACTCTTTCGGTCTATTGCCCATAACATGGGCTACAGACCTTCGATTGACGCACCATCAGTTGCGTAGAGATCCTTGGAACGAGACGTTCATTTTGGAATTTTACACTCAAGGTTTCATAGTACTCAAGGTTCATCCGTGTTGGTTCGTACACGAAACCAACTGGGCCCTCGGAGCAGAAACACTTATAACTTGATCTCCAGATGTCCGATTGACGTGTCGTTGACTTTTTTGGATTCATATTAGTGAGAAAGACCTTTTGGATTACTCTGCTTGAGGTTTGGATATAGTTGGAGTACGGTCGGGTTGGTTTTGACTTAAAAACCAACTTGGCCCCTGGGATGAAAAAGCCAAAAACTCTCAGACCGGGTGTCCGATTAACGCGCTATCTGTGATGTTAAGTTCTTGTTGACGGTATGGAACTTTTGGATACATCAACTACAGACTGTGTCAGTTGATGTATCATAACCTCAGCTCATGGAGCGGACCCTCCCGAATGAGCTTGCTGTGTGAGGGAACCCTAGAGCTGGCTGCAACTACGACGACGATGAAGATTGTGCAGAAATCATCCGTGGATTCGACGACGACGACTACATCACTTAGTGATCATACGTGGATTAGTGCTACCGATCCTCTGTGGGTCAGATCCTATGTGGGTCAGTGCTCAGCGGTCCTATGTGGGCCAGCGCCTACATATCCTGTGTGGGTTTGATCCTGTTTGGGTCATTGTGGGGGGTTAGTTACCTATCGATCCTGTGTGGGTCAGATCCTTTGTGGGTCATTGCGGGGGTTAGTTACCTATCGATCCTGTGTGGGTCAGATCCTTTGGGGGTGATTGCGGGGGTTAGTACCTATTGATTCTTTGTGGGTCCGACGACTTAGATGAATCAGTGGTTATATCTGATCATCTCTATCGTCATACGAAGAAGTATACCTGTGTGAGTTGAATCATGATTTACTTTCCTATGTGGATTGTGTTGGGCTATCATGTGTGGATGTGATCGAACTTGGGCTCGGATGTTGGAGCTGAATAGGAATTTGTGACTTAGGTATATGTATGGGCATGTACCTAAGAAGTTTCGGATGTTACTTCGTGATTGTATCTTTCCTTGTGGACTATCCTTTGTGGGTTCTTGGTGACCTTCGGTGGTCTCGGGGTCCCTAATGAGTAGATTATACTCACCCCTGCACAGGCTATGCCCGCACTACGTTGTGTTGGTTGCAGATGACGGACAGTGCTGATCGTGGTTGAGGCACGAGGAGCAGGTCGGTACCCAGAGGTGGATCACTGGGCGGGGCGTACTCGGAGTGGACGGTAGGACCCGAGGAGCTGTGGAGGCTATCTGTACCCACCCTTTAGGTGGGACTTCTAGTGGACGGCTTGAGGCTACAGCTTTACTTTCTGTTGCTATTTTTTCCTTTCCAGTTGTAATTTACATTCAGTTTCTGTTTGTATTCTGACCCACTTACTTTTTTTTTCACTTACTGTTGTACCCAGTTTTTACTTAGTGTTTACTTCTTCTTACTTGCTCTATGGTGTTTTTTTATTTTACAAAGGCAATGCCTTCCATTTTTATCAGGAATTACGCATTGGTTCTAGTCGCCAGCTCGTGGCCTATGGAAGGCGGGCTTGGGGTAGTCACGACAAGGGCCCCGAGGACGGGTCGTGACAAATTTGTATCAGGGGAGTTCGGTTCTACCACAGAACTTGGGACTCTGATATTTCTTCTATGTGAAGCAATAGGGTTAAGCGTATTGAGTGTGGTTATTAGTCCAGGGAGTCCAGTGTTGGTGCGGCAGCCAACGTATCCGTACACAAGGACCCTGACTTCGGATTTCCGACTTAATGCACGAAAACATTGATTGCATGTGTGTTACACGTTTTCTTTGTGATTACTTTGTGTCATCTCACTAGGTATACTGTTTGACTATGGTTCATCTGTTTCCTTTTCAGGATGGCCCCACGACGGAAACCATCTAGGGTTCCAAGCGTTGTACGTGATGACAGCCCACCGAGCGACGAGGCCTCGGTATAGGGCCCTTTGACAGTAGAGGCACCAGCGGTACCTCTACCTGCCGAGCCACCGATGCTACCACCCCTAGCCGCTGACAATGCATGTTTCCTTAATGCACTGCACGAGTTTCAGCACCAGCGACCGCCCAGGTTCTGCGGGGAGATGGACCCTCAGGCAGTCGAGGATTGGCTGGAGGCAGTGGTATGAGCTTTCAGGTTAGTGAGGACACTAGCATACCTCATGGTGATCCTCACAGCGAGCCTCCTGCACGCGGCAGCAGGCAGATGGTGGAGCTTGATGCTCCAAGTGCATGACGAGGCATCTCTCCTCTGGATGGACTTTGAGAGCCTCTTCCGCTCAGAGTTCGTCCCAGCCACCCTCTGTGCGGTGCGCATTCATGAGCTTCTACAGTTGTGGCATGGCAGCTTGACGGTCGCCCAGTACTCGATGAGATTTACCGATCTCTCGCGCTATTCGACGGACATGGTACGTGACCCATTCTTCTGGGCCCGGACCTTCAAGCAGGGATTGAGGTAGGAGATCAGGGCGTTGTTGATCTCAGTCAGCATTCTGACTAAGGAAGGGGTACTGGAGCGAGCCCTTCTGATCAAGAGCTTCCTTGCTAAGTATAAACTAGTGGTGAGACCTACCACAGGGCGGAACGTGGAGGGAGTATTCTATTGCCGGCAGTAGACAGATGTTGCAGAGGTCCAAACGGAACAGGCCATCTGGCGGATGACCTCAGGATACTGGCTCAGAGGTGCGGGGAACACATAGCAGAACCAGTCTTACAAGTGGAAGAAAGTGCTATGCATGCGGTGGGCAGGGCCACATGGCTCGTGACTGCCCGACCCGCCATGTAGAGTTGCAACAAATGGTTGAGGAACCACCCAGGCAGAGGCAGAGGTTCGACTGTGGTGGTCTGCAGGGAGTAGGTGGACGAGGCCGAGGAGCTGGTCGAGCAGCAGGTGGTGGACAACGTTTTGAGGCTCTACCACCACCAGCACCACCAGGCGGTCCACCCCGACCTTAGGGGAGAGCACAGCTTCAGGCAGCTGAAGCTTACGATCATGGAGCTCCGGAAGTGGGTGGAAAAGTACGGGACTAGCTCCAGGCATAAAGGCCTTTGCCTATAATGCCTCTATCTTCATTGTTTGTATTGACTTGTGTCCTTGTACTTTGAGTTGAAGTAATAAAAGACACTTGAAATAGTGACGTTTGATTTCTTGTCTTTTTTATGTTAATCCTAAGAGGTTCCGGTTAAAAACTATTGACTTGACTCTGACTTATGAGATTCTTACTGGAAGAGACCCAGTGACCACACACTGATGCCGATAGTGTGACTCAACCCTTGGAGGCGAGAGTAACGGTTGGATATCTTGGTAGCAGCGTCGAGGCCTTATGACGTCATCCATGGCATGATTTAACTAATCATGATGGGACTGACTTTATTAGGAAAGGAACGTGGTTCATCCAGGGGATGAGACCAGATTTCCCTTTTCAGCAAAGGATAAATATTTTCAGCTTTGCAGAATGTTAAAGAGGAAGCGGAAACCATCCATGTGGTCAGACAGATGTCAGCAGAGCTTCCAGGAGCTGTGATAGAGATTGACCAGCACGCCTATCTTGAGGCTACCAGAGGAGGGAGTTGGGTACGTAGTTTACTGCGATGCATCAGGGACCGGACTCGGATGTGTCATGATGCAGGAGCGGGTCGTGATCGCCTATAGATCAGGTCAGTTGAGGCAGCATGAGTAGAACTACGCTACCCATGACCTGGAGTTACCATCAGTGGTATTCGCTCTAAAGATGTGGCCACACTATCTGATGGGCGAGTGCTTTATAGTCTATTCTAACCATCAGTGTCATAGGTACATCTTCTCGCAAAAGGACCTGAACTTGAGACAGCGGCGATGGCTTGAGTTCCTCCAGGACTATAACATTGAGATATTATATACTCCTGGAAAGGGGAATGTAGTATCCGATGCTCTCAGTAGGAGGATGGACATTCAACTACTTGGGGAGGAGACAGAGCAGCTAGCCGCTTTGAAGATATCCTTCATGGATAGAGATGGAGTAGCCTTTCTTTAGTTGCTCACAGTCACTCCTCCACTACTACAGCAGGTCAGAGAGGCACAACGTGGGGATGCTGACTGTGAGACGCGGCGTGCGCAGATATCCTCCGGGTAGGAACATGATGGCTTCTCTGTATAATGAGAGCGCGAAGTCCTTTTTAGAGGACATAACTTGGTACCAGTTTCCTTATGAGAGGAGGTACTGAGAGAGTTTCAAACTTCCCCTTTAGCGGTACATCCTGGAGTGGCGAAGATGTACTAGGATCTCAAACGACAGCACTGGTGGTCGGGCATGAAGAAGGCTGTGGCAGAGTTAGTTTCTGATGCCCCACCTTCCATCAGGTAAAGGTAGAGCATCGGGTACCAACAGGCATCGTACAGCCCTTGGAGGTCCCGGAGTGGAAGTGGGACGGAATATCTATGGACATCGTGACTGGACTTCCACGCACTTCCAGAGGTCACGACTCCATTTGGGTGATTGTCGACCGACTCACCAAGTCGGCACACTTCTTACCCATCAGAGAGCAGGGCTCAGTGGAGTTCTTGGGACGTCTCTACGTTTAGGAGATTGTATGACTTCATGGTGTGCCATCATCTATCTTCTCCGATCGAGATGCTCGATTTACTTCCTAACTTCGGAAGGGGTTGCAGGAGGTGTCCGGGATGCAGCTACGTCTGAGCACCGCCTTTCATCCTCAGACAGATGGTCAGACAGAGAGGACCATTCAGACTATCGAGGACATGCTCCGCGCATGTGTCCTCAACATTGGTCGTAGCTAGGAGGACCACCTACCCTTGGTGGAGTTTGCATACAACAACAGCTACCACTCCACCATCGGGATGTCACCATAAGAGGCGTTGTACGACCAACCTTGCAGATCACCTCTGTGCTGGATAGACCCTGGGGAGTCAGCACTTGTGGGACTAGAGATGGTCCATGCCATGACAGAGAAGGTTCAGGTCGTCTAGGAGCGGATGAGGATAGCTCAGAGCTGGTAGAAGTCTTATGCTGACAGGAGGCGGAGGCCACTGGAGTTCGAGGATGGAGACCACGCCTTCTTGCGGGTCTCACCTCGACGTGGATTACAGATATTTGTCCGAGGCGGAAAGTTATCTCTGCGCTTCATCGGACCTTTCTAGGTCCTCAGCAGGATTGACGAAGTGGCTTATCACCTGGCCCTACCACCTCAGTTGCATCGGGTGCACGACGTCTTCCAGGTATCTCAGTTGAGGAGATACGTGCATGACTCGACACATATCATTGACCATGGGGAGATAGACGTTGATGATGGGGTGAATTTTGTGGAGGTCCTGATGGATATTGAAGATCGATAAGATAGGGTCCTATGTGTATGGTCGATTCCTCTAGTGCGCATCAGATGGAAGCACAAGAACCTCCAGGAGAGCACTTGGGAGCGGGAGGCTCAGATACGTGCTCAGTACCAACTTTTGTTTCTCTAGTTTTTGATGTATCTTTATGGGAACGTAAATCCTTGAGGTGGGAGTGATGTAAAGACCCGAAAAATTCAAGGAAATTTTTTTCTTAATTTTCTTGGGAATTTTACAAGTACGCAGTTTCTGATGGCACCTAATTCTGAGGCCCGGTGTGCCCAGAATCATTTTCTGAAGTTTAGCTCGGGTACATTCAGTGAATGAACGAGCGAGTTTTTTCTAACTTTTGAACCGATGCTCGGAATCTAATTCCTAGGGCACCAATGGAATCACAGCGCCAGTAATTGCTTAGAAACACCTTTTCCAGTGTTTCGTTTTCTCAGGTGTCATTTTTTAAAAAACAATTCGGGTTAAGTAAATGAATAAAATAAAATGGTGCGACCAATTTATTTTATTTTAAGTCGGTTGACCTATGTTAAGTGGATGATGTGGGACCAATAATATCCTACCCACTTGGTAGTATATCTGTGAGTTGGGTCCCACATGAGCCCCACCGTTTCTTTTCTTCTTAAGTAACGCACTCGCACCCCCTTTTTTAATGAAGTCAACTCTTGCGTTTAATCTGGATATTAAACGTCTCATTAATTGGGCGGTTTTAAACTCCTCAATTAATTGATTGTTTATTTTCTTTTTGAGTTTTAAAAGAGTTTATTTGAGTGTTAATAAAATAATACTACACTTATTTTAATTGGTTGGGAACTTGTTGTGTTGAGAGGATTTGGAGAAAAGCCTTCTTCTTCGACGAAGAATGCGAAGAACGCGAAGAACGCGAAGAACGCACCGATCTATGATGAAGAATGCCAAATCCTTGGAGATCGACTACACGATGCCATGTACCGTGACACCAATGACGCTTCTTCCATGACGCTTCTTCCATGACGTTCCTTCTCCACGACGCGACGATCCCCCTTCCTCGACGCCTTCTTCCACGGCGTGCTTTTCAGCGACGAACCCTCGCTCAACGAATTCGACGCTTGAGGTAGGGGTTTTGATTCAATTTAATCTATGTGATTTATATCATCAGCATGTGTTTAAAAATTTGTTAGAAGCCTTTTTAACCCGCAAAAGTGGTGGGTTCAGACCAACGAACAAGTCCGAACACACCGTCTCTTCGTTCTTGGTGTGCGGATCGGCGAGTGACAATAAAGCAGGCCGCACGAGCGTTTTGAGATCTTCGCTATGAAGAACCGGTCCCGGGAGGGCCGTTGGCGAAGACGACAGGCCAATCCAACAACTGGAGCCCATCCGGTGGTCCGCGGAACGTTCCACTGGCGCGCCACGCCGGCACGGCGGCGACGGCGGCCGACACCGGCCGGCCGCTAGGAGTTGGCGGCGCCCGGCGCACCGCAGGGAAGGGCCGCCGCGGCTGAAGCCGCGGCGGCAGGACACTGGTCCCACAACCACATGGGACCGAGGGAGGTGGGACGCGGCGCTCAGACGCGTCCTTTGACAAGGAGCGCCCCCCCATGGGGCCGCGGTTACATGCTGGCGGGGGGGCAGCGTGCCACCCTGCACCGCTCGGCCGAAATGGCCGAGCCGCCCGACCGGACCGCGCTCATGCCAGGCTGGGCCGCGCCAGCCGGGCCGGACCGCGCCCAAGCGGGCCGGACCCGGGTCGGGTCGACCCAGTTCGGGCCGACCCAGGGGGTACCAGGCCGGGTCGGGCCGGGCCCGAACCCCCTAATACCGGACTTTTTCGGTATGTTGCCCATAACTTGGGCTACAGACCTCCGATCGACACACCTTCAGTTGTGTAGTGATCCTTGGATTGAGACGGTCGTTTCGGTATTTTACACTCAAGGTTTCGGAGAACTTTGGGTTTGGTCGGGTTGGTTCGTACACGAAACAAACCGGGCCCTCGGAGCGGAAATGCTTATAACTTGAGCTCCAGACGTCCGATTGACGTGCCGTTGACTTTGTTGGATTCGTCTTAGTGAGACGGACCTTTTGGATTAATCCACTTGAGATTTGGATGTAGTTGGAATACAGTCGAGTTGGTTTTGACTTAAAAACCAACCGGGCCCCTGGGACGAAAAAGCCAATAACTCTCAGACTGGGCGTCCGATTGACGCGCCGTCTGTGACGTTGATTTCCTATTGACGATACATAACTTTTGGATGCATCAACTCCGGACTATGTGTCAGTTGATATATCAGCCCCTCGGCTCATGGAGCGGACCCTCCCGAATGAGCTTGCTATGTGCGGGAATCCTAGAGCTGGTTGCGACTGCGATGATGATGACGACTGTGCAGAAATCCTCCGTGGATTCGACGATGAAGACTACAACACTCAGCGATCCTACGTGGATCAGTGCTACCGATCCTGTGTGGGTCAGATCCTGTGTGGGTCAGTGCTCAGTGGTCTTGTGTGGGCCAGCGCCTACAGATCCTGTGTGGGTCCGATCTTGTGTGGGTCATTGTGGGGGTTAGTTACCTATCGATCCTATGTGGGTTATATCTTTTGTGGGTCATTTCGAGGGTCAGTTACCTATCAATCATGTGTGGGTTAGATCCTTTTTGGGTCATTTCGGGGGTCAGTAACTATCAATACTTTATGGGTCAGACAACATAGATGAATCAGTGGCTATATCTGATCATCTCTATCGTCATATGTAGAAGTATACCTGTGTGAGTTGAATCTTGATTTTCTTTCCTATGTGGATTGGGTTGTGCTATCCTGTGTGGATGTGATCGAACTTGGGCTACGATGTTGGAGCCG
Organism: Viscum album; assembly: GCA_963277665.1. Classification (NCBI taxonomy): domain Eukaryota; kingdom Viridiplantae; phylum Streptophyta; class Magnoliopsida; order Santalales; family Viscaceae; genus Viscum; species Viscum album. The sequence goes on from OY728153.1 coordinate 1,662,284,740, forward strand.
AACAAGAATTGGTTACTTATGTATATGTATGGGCATATACCTATGTAGTGTCAGATGTTACTTCGTGATTGTACCTTTCCTTGTGGATTATCCTTTGTGGGTTCTGGGAGACCTTCGGGGGTCTCGGGGTCCCTACTGAGTAGCTTATACTCACCCCTGCACGGGCTATTCCCGCACTACATTGTGTTGGTTGTAGATGATGAACAACGCTGATCATGGTTGAGGCACGAGGAGCAGGTCGGTACCCAGAGGTGGATCATTGGGCGGGGCGTACTCGTAGCGGACGGCTGGACACGAGGAGTTGTGGAGGCTATCTGTACCCACCCTTCAGGTGGGACTTCCAGTGGATGGCTCGAGGCTACGGCTTTACATTCAGTTGATGTTTTCCCTTTCCACTTGTACTTTACTTTTAGTTTGGGTTTGTATTCTGGACCACTTACTTTTTCCACACTTACTGTTGTACCCAGTTTTTACTTAGTGTTTACTTCTGCTTGCTTGCTCTGTGGTGTTTGTTTACTTTACCAAGGAAATGCCTTCCCTTTTTATCCGGAATTACACCTTGGTGCTAGTCGCTAGCCCCTGGCCTATAGAAGGTGGGCTTGGGGTAGTCACGACACGGGCCCTGAGGACGGGTCGTGACAAAGGGTATATGCAGGATTGTTAATGACAATGAAGGAAACCGTTGCGATGGAATACTAGCTAGTGGAGAATACAGTTAATGGGCTTAAAAACAACTACATCTTGGGTTGTATTGTGAAGAATGAAATGATTGATCCACTATATCCGGATAAGACGGACTGGAGATCACAATGTCTGATGTAGGGGATGCAGTTACTGATGGTGGGATATGCTATAGTTCACCCTCCATTTGTCCCCAGAATAACTCTCCATAATCTCTAGTTGAGGTATAGAATGATCCTGGTGATGACAGAAGGATTATGTGGCCAGGCCTTGGAATGATGCAAAATCCTACTCTTCCTAGATATATCTGTGGAGGGAGGTGGAAATTAGGTGGACCACACATTCCAGAAGGATGAGGTTGATACACCTTGTACCTACCGCAACCCTCAACATAGAGGATCAAGGTTAGGGTTCCATTACTGAATTTCATTCCAAATTGGAGTTTGAGAAGCATACGAGCTTAATAAGGGTCTTCAACATATCGTTATTCTTCTTATGATATTATAGACCCACCCTCCTACTTGGGTGTTGTTCTTTGGGGTAGGGTATGTTTTTGTCTCTAGGCGGACCTTCTTCTGAACTGATGCTAGGGAGGATATGACATCCACCCAAGTGAGCTGAGGAGCGAGGAGAACTCAGATATATGTTGAAAGTAACATGGTGTGGTTCTCTTCATCCACTTGTTTTTTGTGTGGAGGGAATCCCCGTAGGAAATGCTGGATCGGGTAGGACCTGCACTAGAACTGGTAGGAGCATGGGAAGTTCCTCCATGCTTGTTTCCCTTGATAATGATGGTACGAGGAGGGTGCTCATAATGGATGAGCTGGACACAAGTAGGAACTCCATGTTTGGTGCCAATGAATCGAGGCATACCTCCACTTCTTTGATTACTAAGAAAAGGTGGACCTTTGTCATTTTCTATATGAACACAGAGAATACCCCCACATTGATGATTTACCGGACATGTATCATCTTCTCATCGGTGGCATATGAAAGGAGGAACGGCTCCATAACTAAGGCCATGAGTGTGGAAGTGGTTTCGGTTCTAGGTTTCAATGTGGTGAGTTGGACCTTTACTCAGATTGATGGTGGCATGGGGAGGAACTCCACAATGATATTGGGAGAGAGATAGACCTACACTCTCACTGGTGGTCACAGAGGAAGGACCTCCATACTTGATTTCATCATCACGGGTTTTCCCGTGATAGAAACCACCTATGTCGGAAACTGGGAGAGTCATCCAAACCTTCCCTTTGGGGGGTTGGGGCCTCGATCTGGTCCATAAATATAAGTTCTCTTGCTTAGTATGAATGTGGCATTGGTAGTATTCATTGACAGTGGCCCATGCCATGGTATCCATTGATGATGACGACACCCCTTGGAGGGAAACACCCTTAGCTTGTGCCCGATGCTAGCATTGGGTTAACCGGAATGGGGCCAGTGGTGCAGGTGAATGAATCACCTGCTCCTCATCTTGTGGGTCTGGGTGGTGGTGTTGACACATCCTGGTGGGAGCCATCCTTGGTGGCCCATAGGATGAGATTACAACTGGGGAGGCCCAAACATCCCTCAACTTACTAGTGTGTGTGAGGGATTCATTGAAGTGATTTGGGGAGAGGCTCTCAAAATGGTTGTAGGTTGGAGTGGGGAGTAGTGTCTCCCTAAGCGGCCATTGGCAGTGGCGGCAGCACTGAGGCACAAAAGCCTCTATGTCTTGTCGGGCCATATCCCATGTTGGGATAATCCCCTCATTCTCATATCGTTTAACTTGGTCATTAATCACCTTCCTCTGAATGATTTTAGATGGGGATATGGGACATGAATACCCAATAGTTATGGATGTGGAGGTCACCATGGAAGATATTAGGCCACGTGATATTTCCACGTTGATGTTTCCCTAACCCTTGTATTGGTGGGTGGGTGGTGATCAGTTTCCTATCATGACAACTGGGGTCCTTCAAAGTAGGGGTATTAAACCATTAGTGATGAAAGAAGGAACGAATCATCCATTTACCCAGTGTCATTCCATCCATGTTTGGTAAGAAGGATCCACACTAACAATGTTGTAGATTGCGATGTCCATTGTGCATCTGCAGCAATCTATGGTGAGTTTCACACCTGGCCCACTAGTTTCTTGTTGGGACCTAGTGCCAGATACATGGATCCAGTGACATGATAATCCAAAGATGTATTTAAGGCTTCAAATATCTACATTTAGGAGAAGATATTCATGTCAGGTTTACCATTTCTTTTTCCAATGCTTTCATTGGGGCACGAAACCATCACCTGGAGGACATGCTGCACTATTGCCCTGCATTCCCGCATTCCAAAGTTAGGGAGAATCTGTCACTTATTCAGGGAAATTTTATCCTTGATTGAAATGGGATGATGGGATTTTGGTACCTCTTTCCATGGATTCCTCCTTAGAACTCATTTCCTAGTTAGGGTCTCCCTTAAAGATTAAGTCGTTGTCTGTAAATCCCATTCTTAGTGCCATATCATTGTGGAAGACAATTAATTACACTACTTATGTCTAGAAATTCTGTTGGGTCTCAATAGGGAAGCCACATTTGGTCAGTGGAGTATTCAATTTGGACATCTCTAGTGTGTTTTGACATTGGAACACTGATGTGTCTGGGTTTCTTCCCCTTAAGATAGGGATTATCTAGGGCACGGATTCCCGAGGCATCCCATGTCGAATGCGGGGAATTATATGCCATATGTACATCTCCAAGGTTTTCCTCATCTTCTCATGTTTAACACAGGGTATTCCACATGATTATTGTCTAACAATGATGGATCAGACTGATCATAACACTGATGGTAGTGGATCAGATGAGTGCAACCCTAGGAGGGAGCACCTGAGAGTTATACTAGATGGGTGGATAAGAGCATCTAATGTAGATAGATCCAAGGATTCTTGGGTCCTATAAAGGGGACTCCAGGGAGGTCTATTAATTGGTATTGAACCTCAAGGAGGTTTACTACATACCCTGTCTCAAGAGACATGAATCAAATCCCACGTAGTATAAAGGGGTGATAAATCGGGGCGTGCTTAGAGGACAGTGACCCGAAGATGATGCAAGTGATTACATGGTGATTGCAGTCCATCGCAAGAGGGAATCTCTTGCGTGGATGACCATGGACAGTTTGGGGATTATGTGTGCTTAGATACCTATGGTAATGGTGTGATCTCACCGAGATGTGGCCGTCCGGGTAATAATTAAGATTGATAATGGAGGGTTGAATGTAGTGGATGGGGAATGAGATGGAACTGATGTGAGGACGACAATGCTATTAGTCTTGAGCCTCAAAGAGACTTCCTACATATCCATGTGGCAGGGATTCAATGTCCACATAGTTCGGTGAGATGATGGGACACCTAAGTAGGTGGCCTGTGATAATGGATGCATGGATGGGACCTAGAGGAAAAGGAACCTTTAGGTTGGGGAATGATCTTCTCGGAACATTGGGGGATCGAGGGAGAGATCTCGATGGGATATGAGTGATGGGATTCATCCTCAGGGAGGATTTCTATGTATCTCTATAGTAGGGAATAACATATCACATAGTTCAGATGGGGGTATAGAATCAAGGTGTAAAGAAAGGAAAAAATCATGATGATATACTGGGGATTACGTGTGCTTAACAGCTCGAGAGATGGTCTTATGCCAGGGTGGGGGGGGGGGGGTGGGGGGAGGACCAAATATGTGGGTCCCAAAAATGGGGACTACAATGGCTTAACACAGGTTGGGTGAAATAATGGATTACAATTTATTTGGGATCCCAATGTCTTACCGCTCGATCCAGATCGTAAAGGATTACCATCGACTGGGGACTACAACGGCTTTCCACTGATTGAGGTAGAACCTCAGGTAGTCTTCATACATACCATGTCTTGGAGAAAAGGATCAAAATCGACATAGTTTAGATTCATGCAGTTTAGCATCATGCAAGATGAGAAGGGGGCATACAGTTTAACACCCTGTAGGATGAAGGTATACCGACGTGAAGTGGTCAGGTTCAACGGGTGATGGGCTTAAACTTCGAGGAGGATACCTATGTGTCCTATCTAGGAGACAAGGATCAAATTCCACATAATTTGGGATAGAGAATACAATTTAAAATCATATGGGATGAATGTGGACCGATGTGAAGCAGTTGAGACCAATGGGTGTTGGTTGTGAACCAAAGGGAGGCTTCTTACATACCTTGATTGGTAAGGGTAAGGACAAAATTCCACGTAGATTTGAATGGGGGACTTGGGACTTACACTTCAGGGAGGCTCGGTAAGGATTCCATGGTCAATGAATACTCTAAGATCATGTGAGTCATTCTTGGTGTGAGAAAACATAGGAAAAAATTACCTAAAGATCATATCATGAAAGGTGCATACATGGGGAATGAAGTGGGGCTTACACGTTGTTAGTGGCCCGAAGAGAAAATAGGAGCCTATGCATTGATAGTGGCCCATGGAGATGGAGATTGAGGCGTAGTCCAAGATGGAGTCCCAATGGAGACAAAGCCCAGACGGAGAGAGATTGGGTAATGAAGGTCCCAGTACCCATCTCCCCTATAGTATTTGACACAGAAGATAAGGGGAGAAGCATAGATGATACCTCCTATAAGAAAAGATATGGGCTTACTTCAAGATGACTTCCCTTCCCCACAGACAGATGCCACTCCAATAAATATTATCTAATTCCATGTGAGTAAGCTCTTACTCCCTAGGAGATGAGGTGGAATTGAGGATGTCTATGGTGGGGCACCCCGGGTATAATTTCCTAGGAGAGGACACAGTTTAACGTCATGTGTTGAGGACGATGATGCTTGGGATTTTAACATCCTGCAGCTCGGACGAGGTGGGTTTACACCTCACCCCTTGGACATACAAGACTGATACCTACCCACAATTGGGGGACGGAAGGCATCGACAATGTCATGGTGAGACAGTGTGATGGAATTTTCCATTGAGTGGATCATGTTATTATGGCTATGTGAAGTAGTAATATCCGTTAGCATTCCTATGAGAAAAATCATAATGCTAAGAAAAACAATGTAATGAAAAGCCAAAGGGATCTTGAAATCACTTCCTATGAACCTGGAGGATCATACGAGAGAAGGGTGTGTAACATATGTGTTTTTCACATAACAAGAGCTCGAATATGGTGTCTAGGAAAGAGACATTGAAGACAATATAAAACATACACAAAAGGACATAGGATTGTGTGTAAAAGGAAGGGGTTACATGAAATAGGCTCACAAATGAGGGTTGTTGTGTGCAATAAGCTTGGATTGCATGAATAAGGGAGGTTCACACGCAATTTGGAGGAGCTTTGCACACAAGTGGAAGAGTTTGTATGCAAGTGGACGATTTTTGCAGGCAAATTACTTATCAATAAAATAAATAGGTGAGGGTCAAGCCCCAGTGGTCTTGTGCAATGGTGAATTCCTGGGTGACCTGTCTTGGAAAATCTTTTACCTAAACATCTTCTTTTTCATTTGGAAGTGATGTCTTATGCAAAGGGGAGACAGTTTGAAATCTTCCACCACCAGAAGTGAGGGGGTTCCTTTATATTTATAGGAGATCAGGGGTAGTAGGTGCGTTCGGAATTCGTCTTGTATGAAAACCTAATCCAATCATTGGCCACAAAGGACATTCTGCACCGGAGTGAAGAATCCATCCAATCCACAGCAATTAAGCGCGTAGGGAAGCAGTTTTATGTACACCCATCAGATTTTCCATATATCCTTTTGTCCCATCCTTGAATCAGTTGATGTGTCAAAATATTCAATCAATTTTCCCAAGGATGGCTTCATGAGTCTTTTGGAGGATTTCAACATCTACAACATTCAATCTCAAGAACACATTAAAGGGGTTAATATAGCCCCCCAAATCATTGCTTTCCATACTATATGGATACTTTAATGTGATTAATTTTTCAATGTTAAATTTTGATAGAAATATTGATGTAAAGATTTATCCATAGGTACTATCATTATCAATGTAATAATTGATGAAATTATCCTTGTATGTTACAAGGACTGCTTATGTGAATAATTTTATGTTGAGACGAAATAATTTTTTTGAAATATATATTATGGGAAATATTTCATATTTTTTAGGGTTATAAATCATTCAAGGAGATGATTATTTTTTCTTATCTACATAAAAGGGCCCTAGGGACTTTTAGAAGTACTTTGTAATGGAGGAATTCAAAGGGGGTTATAATACAATAATTAATGGATCTAAACCTACTAACGAAGGGTTATACTCAAGTTTAAATCAGAGATAATATAGAAAATTAATTGGGAGAGTTATCTACCTTATATCATTCAAAACTAAAATTCCACTTTTTATGAATTTTATTTTTAGATATCAAATTGATCATAAGGATTTATATCTATTAGAGTCTAACTGAATTATCAGATAAATCAAAAATACATTTCTTTTCAACCTTATATATATATATCTAGTTCATATTCAAACTTGATGGTTTTTAATGAAATATATTGGTCTATATATTTTGTTTATTAGAAGCCTTATTTTTTAGGTATATTTATTCATGGTGAATATTTTGTATATGGCATGGTAAGATGAAATAGTATGTGGTATTAAGTAGTAATAATGTTGAGTATAAAACATCACCACATGCTTGTACAAATACGACATGGATATAGGTACAAATAGATAACTTGAATGATAAGATGTATGGGCCACTATGATTTTTTTATAAAAATAATAGTATTATATATCATTCCATGAATCAAGTTTAATAGCCTATATAAAATCACATTATTCTTAGATATACCTTTATTAAAGATAATGTGGTAAAATGTTATATGAAACATGAGTTATTGGAAGTGAATAACATATTGAATATGTCTTCCAAAAATCCTTTATAATTTATTGGTTTTATATGATAAGGAAGAATATAAATTTTCATCCTTCCCCATTATCCTAAAATTATTTTAAATAGATCCCTCACAAGGATTATGATTGAGTTATCAAGGGGAGAGTGACACAACTCATTACTAGTTTCTTTCTGATGGGGTAAGAGGTTATTAAAGTATTAGTTTTCAGTTATTGGTTTATAATTACTATAGTAACTTCATAATGGAAGGGTATTGAGATGCGTTAAAGGATCTTATAAGTTAAAAATAATATGAATCACTTGTAAAAAAGTTTCATATCACCATGGGATGAATGTCTCTCAAAAATATTAAATTATCTTGTGGTGCGGTTTCAACATGAATATCACCTAAGATTAGATAGAATCTAATGATTCATGAGTGATGTCTACTAAAATCAGTAATAATATAGAATAAAATGAAGAATAGTTGAAATTATGTCCAAAAAATCTTGAGGGGGATATTGAAGTACCCCTTGAGATTTTTGATGGTTATTATATTTCTTGTCAACCTCTAGAGGGAAGCTATGGAAAATAGGTTATATAAATTTTTGAGTGTTTTTGTGAATTTCAAAGATTTCTAAAATTGATTTTGAAGGATGAATATCAATTTATATAGTAATATTGATAAGTCCCTGATCATAATAAATTTCACTATGTGTTTGTATGATATTTCTCTAAGTCTATAACATTAATATTTAAAATATTTCAAAACGATTATGTAATCATAAGACTTTGATTGTATGAATTTTTGGTGAATATCTTATGATTTTTTTGTATTTTTCATTAATCACAGAAATCATTATGAATTTGTAATTATTTTTTTGTATGATATTATAAGTGTAATTGTGATTATATTGGAAGTAAGATGTCATGTTCCCATGTATGACTTAAATAAAACCTTTATGGATTTAAGTGGACATTTTACAACTATAGTTAATCACATAAACCTTGATGAGTATATAATATGAATTATAGTTTGAATAGGACATTAAGATGGTTTTGAATATGAACTTTACTCAAATTCAAACAAAAATATAAAAAATTCCACAATTCAAACCTGTTGATAACAAATATAATCCCATGTGATTAAAATATCACAAATCATTTGTGAATCAACAAGGATTATGATTCCATGATTCATACATCATGATGAAAAACAACATTCATGAGAATAATCAATTTATATGATCTCCAAATAAAATTGGGTTGGTTTTCATGAATAATGAAGTTATTTAAATGTGACAATTTTTTAGTTCATCATTTCCTAAAATAAATTGAAAATATTTTAGTGATTCTATTTGAGTATTTTTTAAGGTCATATTTTTTGAATTAGAATTTGGAAGAGTTTTTGTTTCAATTATATAGTGTTTTTTAGAATTCATTCATGAAAAAATGAAAATTATTTTTTTGATAGTTTTTAAAATCTTATGGGATGCACCCTTGTATATTTATTTTGATAGGATTAAAGCTGATAGTTGGAGAAATGATTATGAAAAGTGAATTTATTCAAAACCTCCTAAGATCATGTGTGGTTGATTGACTTGTTATTTTGGTATTATTTACATTTTTGTGATGGTTGAAAAAAATATAATTGATTTCATGGTTATTTTTTATGGGAATGATATATATTATAATATAACAATTTGGTTTTATGAAAATAACATGTAAATTTATAGAGATACCAATATAAGAAAATTATTATCTCAAAGAAATTTATAATCACTACAGAGAAATATTTAAGGGTGGATATTTATTTAATGAGTTGGGAGTGGTCGGTTCATAATGAATTAGAAATTAAGGATGAGGAATGCATGAGGTGGTGGAATTAGTCATTTGAAAAAATAGTTTTCCCAATCTTATAGTGTTATGTATGAGAGATGAATAATAAAAAAACTCTATAAGGGTTTTTATGGAGGGAGTTGAGGATAATAAGTTTTTAAAAGTTTATTGAATAGGTATATTATCAAGTGGTTCTTCTTATATTGATTGTTTTTTCACTTTGAATGTTATCACATTGTAATGAAAGGGAGGATCTTAGACCAGTTGCTAAAACAACCCTCATTCAAAATAATACCTCTCTCACATGGTGATAATTTTGTTTCATTGTATGTTTTGGGAGATAGTGGAATCTATAGGAGATATGTGCTAGATGGGAAGTACGGGTTTAGGATACAAACTGACCAAATAACTCACATTGCTAAAACGATATTAGTGTAAAATCAATTGCAAGGATGAAAACCTTCTCTAAATAGGAGTCGACAATCAAATTGAGTTATAAGTTTGTACAAAAATCTATGTTTATTTGTTCTTATTTATATTTTTTTTCATTAGAATATGGATATCATATCTATACTATAGGATTTATTCCTAAAAAACTAAGTGGTATCAATTAAAATAAATAAATTATAAATTATGGCTATATTGATTAACCCATCTCTTAGTGTATCCATTAAGTTCATTGGAAAAAACTCATACCTATGAAGTAAATATCACAAGACATGAATGGAATGGATTAAATTTTATTATTGTCCCTAAAATTACAGTCATTCATTTTTTATTGGATTAAAACCAATTGATTGAAATTCATTATCTAGAATATGGTTTTTATATTATAAAGAAATTATTTAGAGACTCTTGTTGAACATGTTGTTTTTGGGAAAGTAATATAAAATTATGTTTTAAATAAATTAATATGATAAAATTAATGGGTAAAAGGAAATTAATAATCCAACATGGAAAATTATAGAAATAAGCATATATTAAATTTTAATTATGGGATAGGTAAATATATATTGTTTGGAAGAGAGATTTATTATGCACATGAATGCTAAAGTGGTTCAAAAATTGTAACCAATGAAATGGATTAAAATAAATATTATCTCAATGCATCGGCCACAATCTGATTCATCTATTGTAAGGAGTATACAAATTATGCCAATTAGTGCACTAATACAAGGGATAATTATGATTGTTTTTTCAGCACCCTCTTAATCCAATTAGAAATGGAATGAATACACAATAACAACTACTAAATTGGGTAAAAAACTATGTTAAGGAAGGTAAAATCATTATCCTCTTAGGATCTAGAATGTCTTATTAGAATATAGTTCTACCCACTTCTTTATATAAATATTTATTTCTAATGGAATCAAGTTACCACCCTAATGAATTGATATTGATCTATCAGTAATAATCCCTAGTGGTGTTATGGTTGCATCCAATGTCTACAAACCATATTCTATTGATGTTTATGGGAATTTGTTTCCTAAAAATCATATTATTCTCATTTTTTTAAATTTGAGGTTATTTTGGGAATTGAATGACTCTCTCAATAGAGATACCATATCAGTTTTCAGAAAAATTAAATCAAATTTCATATCTAAAATCAAAACATGATCTTCTATTAGTGAAAGGATGACTACAAAATCATACTGAAATTACTTTAATTATATTGGCCATAATACCATTACAAGAGTGGTTTTTTGGGACATTACAAGGGAAGATATGAGTTTCTTTATATTCCCCAATAAAGTGAATGTCTCCTTACAAATTGTTTCTTATGTCTTGATGATGTTATGAATACCCTCACTAATGAGTGAAATACACATTATATAAAAACAACATATTTAAGTGAGAAGAATGTAACGCCCCAGATTTTAGGTACATTATAAATACATATACTATATTTATATCAGTATTAAAAATAATCAATATACATTTTATTTATATTAAAATGACCAGAAAAAATATCTTATATGATTTGAATCAAACAAACCACAGTTTACCCATTCATAATGAAATATTACAACAAAAGAACATGAAACCATCTATTATATACCATGGATGATTACACCCCTTAGAATCACATAAATAAAAAATAGGAAATAAAAATAAAATAATAATATTTTTTATTGTAATGAATTCCCTATGATCATCTTCACCGATGAGAATCACCATTAGTATAACTAAACCTAAAATGAAAAAAATCATAAAAATATAAATCATGTTGTAAAATCCAAAATGAAAACTGTAAGAATGAGAATTTTTCTTTGATAAATTATATTGGGATGAATTTATATGATGTAATGTGGATAATATAGTTCTTATATGACTATTATAAAAGGAGATATTTTCATTGGGTATAATTCCAATAAACATTTTTTTGGAGTTAGGGACCTAGAACCAACATGTTTAGTACTTGACTACATGTTTTTATTATTAAATAAGTTCTATTATCACATAATTAGTATTATTATACATAGTATTTGTATGTGACAATGTCATTATAATATATGTCAGGCTAAAAGGTCATAACAGTTCCCCACTATGATGAGAACCTAGAGGTTCTATAAAATTATTCTCTAAACCAATTATATACCAGGTTGATTTTGTCTAACGCGATAGATAAAATACAAGATACTAGGTCTTGGAGGATCATATGAAATTTGAAGACCTTCTCATGGAGTTATCCATTTGTAATCACCATGTTAGGAGGTTATGATAATAGTTCCATCAATAGGAATCTCGTATTTCAATGTGTCAATGGATGTTCCTATCTGCAGATGTATGAATAGATAAATAGTATTCAATATTTTCATAAATGGATATTATGAATTGTATACTTATATGGGATGATGAAAACTGAGACAATATATTGTCCTTAACAATTAGGATATGTTTGCTGCATCACAAATGATATAGCATTAATGGATATGGTGATAAATGATTTATCTCTTGATGAATGTTAATATCTCAAGCCCACTTTATGGTAATGAAAATACCTCAAAAAATTAATTTCCATGGTGTTTTATCAGTGAGTTCATTTTTAGAATGTTAAGCAATGATATATTGAGAATATTTGTTCATGGCACTGCCATAAAACCTATTTGGTTTGAGCTATTGTGATAAATGTACTATATTGCAAGGTAAGAATTTATAGGAAGTTGGTCATCATTGTAATGTTAAATTCATCCCATATATATTAGTTAATATGTTAAAATATTCAATCCTTGTAATTTAAAAGGTTATTTCCCACTCCATCGATAAAGAGGTCCAGAGGGTCACCGAGTCAGTGTATCTGCAATCTCAGTTAATTTGATGTAATAATTTTTTGGTATGTTTGATCCCCATAATTTAATATAAAATTGTTTGAATTATTATGAGAGTTAAATAATAATAATAAATATTTATTCATTAGTTTAATGAATATATTATTTATTATATTTATGGTTGAATAATAGAGTTTTATTTATTTAATTATATAGTCATTATTTGAGGATCGATAAACGAAGATGAAGGAAATTAGACTGAGTTTAATAGTAATATTATAAATTATATTTATTATATTTATTTATATTATTTATGAATTTCAAATTTCTAGAATTTAATAATAATATTTATTTTTTCATTATTGGAAAATGGATCAACTAAGAATTAAGGAAGTGGGAATGTACGTGTGTGTGATTTTCCAACCCTAAACACCCTGTATTAAATATCTAATTATATATCTTCCCATAAAAATATTGTGCACAATGTATAGAGTGATACTCTCTCAATCCTTGGAGAGAGTTAAATAGATATATAGTGCTTTTATCCCCTTATCTCTCAAGTAAACAAGATATTTTCAAGAGTTCTTCTTCTCCCATTAAAAATTATAATGTAGTAAACCTTGAACAATAAAAGCAATCAGGATTGGATGTTCTAGAAAATTTAGATTCCTCAAAATCATTTAGAGATTTTGTTACACATGTGGATCATCTATAGAGTTATTCTTCACCTTGATCGTAGAGTGAAATTATAGTGAGATGAGAACTATTCCACCTATCTTCAATGGAGAGAAAATTATTAATGTATGGTAATTCTGTATATTATTTTAAATTAATTTCAAATTTCACGCGAATATCCATTGATTTTGTTTATCTTGTTTTAATATAGTCATGTAATATACTATTTTTGTTGGACATGGAATTTTGGACATGTAATGAAACATGAACACATGATTTAAAAATAAAAGAGGAGTTGTTCATACCTTCAGAGATGCATCCACTACACTCAAAAACTACAAATGGAATCAAAGTGGTCACATGTTTAATTTATAATTATTTATTATTCATTGAATTATTTTATGTGTTTTCATTTTCATTTTCTTAAAACGAATCATTTAAATATAAAAACAAAATCAAATATTAATTTCATCATTCTGGATAAAATAAATTGTAATTAGAAAATGATTTAATATGAAGAGTCATATGAGGAACTTAATCTAGAGGTAATAGAGGTTATTAATTGACAATAATAGAATATAAAAAAAATGTACTTTTAATATACATTCTATGTACTTTATTTTTCACATCCATATTTTTCTCTATCGGGAAAGATCTAACATAATCAGTTTTGATATCCAAATATATCAAATCATATTGTAGATATAGATATAATGACATGTGGCACAAAGAAGTACTATTGTGTAACCACAATGAATGATTTCTAATAACATATATCTCACATCTGACTACATTCGTTTTCCTAACTGCATCATGTATCGAATACAGAACATGGGTACTAAAATTCCATGTGAAATTAGCTATCATACCTTGTGTGTTGGTTTATATATTGTACACATCAAGTTTTTCGATAGTAAGGAACACGACTAAACCTAAGGTGTGTTCTGCGAACATGGGTAGAATCCAAGGACATGCCATTTACTTTTTTACACTTCATGTAGTATGTTTTCAGCAGTGTTCTCAAATTTTCTACCTAAGAATAATTTAAATGTATAATTAATCTTATTTATTATTGTTTTCCTAATTAATTAATTTGATAGTACAAACCTTATCCAAGTACATGCCATTTGGGTAAGTTTCCATGAAATCCCACTTCCTTTTCAAAATCCCTCCATTCTTTGGTTGCTATGAAATTTTGTCGGGCATTTTCTATGTTCTGACAGTCCAACCCTAGCGGTGAGCCACCCTATCTCCCCGAGGGTTTGTATCGAAGTGGATGTATCAAAGGAACCTATTTAATCTTTCTAGATTGCTGTGGGAGAAGAATTTAGATACAAGCAGTCTTTCATTTTTGAAACATGGATTGAATATTTTTCTCCGTGTAAGAGGTTGGGACATAACCTGGAGATCTGCAGGCGAAGGGCGAGGCAATAGGGAACTGTTATGGAGGTCCAGGAGGTCCAGGGCCATTCCCTTACTATTGTGACTGGTGTAGGGTCTGCTGGCTGTGGTCAAGGGAATATGGAGACAGAGGTTATCAGGAGATCAGGTGGAGATATGATACATAAACTTGATATGGCATCCCCTCTGGGGCCTAAGGTTGTGGATGTTTTTAGAAGGTTGAAGAGTGATCTGGATGGAACTTCTAGCAGTATGGCTGGGGGAACTCAGGCCTGTGGAAAGGATGTCGCATTTTTGGTGTATAGCAATGCTCTTACTCAGGATCTGGGGGAGTCTGTTGAAGTTGCTGATGCTTGTAGTCCATCTTCTAGGTTAGTGGCTCCATGCACGTATTCCATGGTGGTGCGCACAGGTAGTAGCAGGAATTCTGGAAGGGTGTCTCCTGGTGAGAGAAAGTTGAAGGCATGCCATGAGTGGGAGCAATATTCACATGGGGTTCACAGGACTCAGGATACCAAGAAGGACACCAACTCGAGGGGAAATCTGTCCTACATTGACCTCAGCAACTGATTTGGAATCTTGGGAAATGAGGGTGAGTCTGAGGGTAGTTCTAAGGGACCATATGAGGTGGAGTCCGAGGGTGATGATCTGTTATTTGCAAATAATGGCTTGGGAGGAGTGGGTAAAGATCTGCACATCCAAAGTAGGAAGAAAGGGTATAAGGAGAACATGGACCTGGGGTTCTGCATTGTTTCTAGAAATCCGAATACGAAAGGGCACAAAGACTACTCCCACCATTCAAGACCGATGGAGACTCATTTGACCAAAAAGGGGGGACACGCAAGGAGCTCTAGATTCAGCCAGCAGAGGGAGTGGAAATCCAGAAATATTTGGTCTCTGAATATCCAAAGCAAGAGAATGACGCCCCCCCCCTAATGAAGGAGATCAACAAGAGGATCTGCAACTACACATAGACGAGATGACACCGGTGGCCACCCTTGGTCTGTGGTGTGAGGCAGGAACTTGTATGGTTGGTGCAGGGGGAGTAGAGGTGCAAGAGAGGGAACTCATCTCAACTGCTAAGGTAGTAATGAGAGGGATTCATGTGAAGCCTGAAGGAGAAACTGTGATCAGGGATGATCCTTGGGAGTTGCTGTTACAATCCGAGGAAGAAATGGAAGAAAAGGAGATACCCATACGTGCTTCTATGGAGGCTGCAGAAAGGATGAAAGCAATATTTATTCAAGAAGACATGAACAAGGAACAAAGCAGGAGGATTGAAAAACAACACTTAATTCTAGTCATAGGATTCAACAACAAGAAAATTGTTGAGGATGAGTTCTTACGAGCGTGGAGTAAGCTGAATTCTCATTTCGAGAACATTATCAGGGACGACCATGAAAAAATGGTAACAACTCATTCCTAGAAATTGTTTAAGTATTTTAAGTCAAGTGGTTTCAAGCTAATCTTTAATAATTTTGTTATGTGTTATAGTGTCTAATGGTTGGGTTGTACAATATGGTTTTCTACACTTTTTCCTCAAACGTTTCTTTAATAAAAATATATATTTGGTGGTGGACAATTACCAAAAAGACCAGCAACTGCTGGAAGTTGACCCTATGAAAATTAAATAAAAATATGAAGAGAGTAAAGCATACATGGGTTGTTACATAAACGGGTGTACCTAACACCTCATCTATCTTCCTACACTAGTGGAACATAGTAATAAAAAGGCATGAAATACCACATTCATCCATGATCAATCAGTGCCCTCTTTGTCAAAGCATCTGCCACCTGATTGGCCTCCTGGTAGACATGCAAGACAATCATATGCATTTGAGTGATCTCACTGAGACTGTCAACCCACTGAGGTAGCATACACCACGGCCCATGGCGTGTCTTGGTTCTCAAAGCATAAACCACACTTTGAGAATCATATTCAATCCATATATATTTCCAATTAAACTAGACATAATACCTTACAGCATAAATCATAGACCATATTTCATCTTCAAAGGCATTTCCAATTCCAATATAGTCGTAAAAAAATCCATTAACAAACCCACAGTAGGTGCGGAACACTCCCCATAGCCCGATAGACCTGGTGCACCCAACACCGCACATCAACATTTATCTTTAGACAAGGCACAATGGGTGGTATCAATTGAATATGTTTGAGAATACACGGCTTTCTCTCTATACCCTAAATTCCAAGCATTCAAAGAATTTGTAAATCAGAAATAGTGTTAGACATGGAACCATCTTGGACAAGTGAAACAAAATATACATCCCTATGAATATCCAAAATAAATTGTTGTACAGTTTGATATGCACCACCAAACAACACTATATTGTGGGCTTCCCAAATGGCTGTATTTCCTATAGAAATAGAATCTAACAGCAAATTATGAATTTTCTCACAACAATGAGCCTCCTAAGACTTATGTTATAACCTAACCCATAGTTCAGAGTGCTTGACAAATCTAGGTTGTGGTTCTTTCAATGTTTATGGAAATTTTTACTAGATGTTTTGGGTTGAAATAACACTGTTTACATCAATGGTTGACTTCCAAATAAATACATGTTGAAACAAAGAGGTAATAGTTGAGGAAATATATAAATGATATATTAGGATTGGAGAGTCCACTCAATGGATAAAGGAATTTTCGGTTCATATTTTTTGGAACATTACACCTATCTAAAACACTTCAAATAGATTGTCATGCCCATGTATGGGTTATAAGAAGGAATATATATCTTTTACACTAGAGTGTTTGAGAGAGAAGATATTCTAAAACTCACTATGGGGGTTTTTAGGTTTAGAAAAATATTGGACGATTAATAATAATTTATTAAATATAAATTTATTAATACATTTCTATAATGCAAACATGTTGTAATAATATTATCTTAATTTTTTAAAATGTAAAACAAAAAAATATTGACAACATCATGGTGATCCAAAATAGAGAAGGATAACCTTCTCAAAAAAATGAATTTATAAGAATCATATATGCAATTTCACATTATAATTTTCCATTAATGAAAATAATATGTTATGGAAATGATATTTCCTAAGTTTCTTGCTAAAGAGGATAGTGAGGATGAAGTATCTATCTACATAATGTTGGTGGACCACATATTGGATTTACAATGTTTAATGTTATCGAATATTTACAATGATATTTTAATGAAATATGGGGATATAAATGTGTACAAAATAGTTTCTATCTATTGGGATATTTATGAAGAGATGGAAATATCAGAGGGATATGATATATCCAACACACTTCCCACATGAAATCATAAAGAGTCAACGATTTTTGGGCCCCATGTTGTCATAATTATTGGACACATTGAGAACATATTCATCTTGTGTTTTACCATCCCTAATTATTTATGTACATATCACATTCTATCCTCACCACCTAGAACCATCTCTAGTGTTATTGGGAATTATAATATGGAAAATAAATAAAAGATAGAATAAGAACTTTTTACTCTTATCCTCAAATTTGATAAAGACACAAGTCATGAAAAAATCAATTATCCTTATGGTGAATAAGAAGAAGAGGAACAATTAAAAGGGTTCAGAGACTCATTATAAGTCTAAGGCTCCAAAGCTCCATCCCACTATGAAGAATAAGATCTTGGGGCATGGAAAAGAACAGGATGCAATATGTTTTTCAGGTGGATAGAAAGGCCGCTGGAAAAAGAATTTTACCTTGCAAAATATGCAAGGGGGGACTTTAGTTGCATTCATTATTTAGTTTTATATTTCCATATATACATTATGGGTATTGGATAAAACCATTGGTGCTTGAGTATACATACAAATATTGGAACCAATTAGATATAGGAAAATATTTATAGGTGATGTGGATATATGGGATACCAATGGAGCGAGGTTCGCTACTCCATCCATGAATAACTCCATCTCACATTTTGGATTCAATTGATTTTGGTATTAAAGAAATTTTAATATATGGATTTTGTTACTAAGAAAATTATTTTCAATTATTGTTTATATATTAATAGATTTTTTTTATCTTTGAAAATAATAGTTTCATATTTTATAATGATAACATATGTTATGGTATAGAAAATTGAATATTGAACTTTATGTTTTGAATTATGGAAACCAATTTTTTTATTAGATAATGAAATAAACATGTGATACTCATATAACACCAATATGTGGCATCACCATCTGGGTAACAAATACTAGAATAATTTTACAAAGCTCTATCAAAATAGTTACTTGTAATCTTTTGAGATTAATATATATATAAAATATTTACCACATGTTTAAAAGATAAGATGACCAAAAAACCATTTAAAGGTTACGGTGATAGGGACAAATAGTTTCTATATTTTGTACCCAATGATGTGTAATGACATTTAAATATAGGCTAGAGGAGGATTCTAACAATTTATTACTTTTACTAATTACTTGATTATGTACGATTATATATATCTAATGAGGTATAATACTGAATCCTTTTTTAATTTAAAATAGTATATGAATTAGGTTGAGAATAATATTAGAGAGAAGATAAATAATATTTGATTAATCATGGTTGTGAATATTGTAAATAATACTTTATAAATATTTTATTAGAGTATGGGATTGTTTCTCAACTCACTCCACCTTATAAACAATAGTGTAACAGTGTTAGTGAATGCTGGAACCATACCTTTTTAGACGTGGTAATGGAAGGGATGATTCATGCAAGCATTTCATTATCATTTTGGATATATTCATTATATACAAAATTATACTTACTAAATTGAGTTCGAACTAAAGTGGAAAAAAATATTACCTTGAAGTTATGGATTAGAGTGAATCCAATTTTGTCACATGTTCTTTCATGGGGTTGTGAGGAATTTTTTAACCCTAGATCAAGAAAAATCTATCACCTTGAGGTAATAAGTGTATCTCTATATGGTATCCAAAAAAAACTAATGGATACTTCCTATACAACACTTCAGAATAAAATGTAACTATTATGAGACCTACTATTTTTCTTGAGAGGGTGAACATCATCAAGGTGGATAGTTGGAGAAAGTTTTACTTCGATGAATTTGATTTCCAAGATACACAAGATTTGGTATAATAATATATTACACAAATCCCTATGGATAAAGTTAGTGAAACATAAGTGGTGTGAAGGAGTATAAGATAGGTTAGAGAAATAGAGAGATATATTTTTTCTAGTCATAGATAATGGTGGAACATTTTTAGTCAGGAATAATGATCCTATATCCTAAAAGGAGATATTAGAGGGATCAAAATATGAATGATTGAAAGTGTCCATGAATTTTGAGATAAATTCTATACCTGTAAACCAATTTTAGGTTTTTATTGATCCACTAGTTGATGTAAAACCTATTTTATGTAAATGGGTATTCGAGAGAAATATAGACATGGAAGGTAACGTAAATACCAATAGAGAATTAATAGTTTATAAAGGGTTTATACTACATTAAAACATTGAATATGAGGAAAAATGTTCTCCATTTTATATGTTTAGATCATTAATAATTTTGTTTTACATGTAAACATACCATGACTATGAGATTTGGAAAATGGATGTTAAATTCTCATTCCCTAATGGAAACCTTCTTGAGGATGTTTATATGATGCAACCATAATGGTTTTTTACTTAATGAAATTACAATATGGTATGAAAGTTGTAGAGATTGATATATCTATTAAATTAAGCATCATGGTCATGGAAAATTCGATTTGATGAATCTATAAAGGCATTTGGTTTCATTAAGAATGAATTTGATCCATCTATTTATAATTATTTTAGTTAGTGTCCAATATTTTTCAATGTTATATATGTTGAAAACATATTACTAATTAGAAATGATATACCAGCCTTAAAAGAGGGTATGGAATGGTTGGGAAATTTAATCTCTATAAATCCCTTTGGTGAAGCAGCTTACATTTAAGGAATGAATGTCATATGTGATAGATATAAGAGGATACATGGAATAAGTCATGGTTTATACATTAAACCGATTTTAAAGAGGTTCAACATGGAACAATCAGTGATTTTATTGGTTCTAGGGTTATATGGTATGAATTATTCAAAGAAACTGTGTCCTCAAACACAAGAGTAAAGAGAGATAATGAGTAATATCCCATATAATTTTGTGATAGGATATATCATGTATTCAATATAATGTAAATCTTTTTATTTTTATTATGATTTAATAATGGTAGGAAGATATCATGTAAATCAAGGTGAACAACATTTGATTACTGTTAAAGATATCAATTATTATCTGAGGAAAACTATGAATATTTTCTTATTGTGTAGAGGATAATAAGAGCTATTCATCTGGGGATATATATATATGGTATATTTTAAATAGATAAAAATTATCTTAATTAAATATTTTGATATGTACTTCTTCCCAATGGATGATTTTTGGGGTGGAAAGTTTTAAGAAGCTACATATTGATGATTCTTTAGAGGAGTATAAGTATATTTTGGATTCTGATATAGTAAAGGATTAATTTTGGATTCCAAACATTTCCTAAAAACATATGTGGTTCCCAATGGTAATAATCCTATCACATTCTAATATTATAAAAATTACTGGTGGATCTCTCCAAAGAGACAAGGTCAAGCCAAGGAAAAAAGTACATACATCGGAACATTCATATATTGAGTGAATTTTCTAATCCGGTGAAGATTTAATGCATATAGTATCAGAGGATAACATGGTGGAAACCATAAATAATAAATTATCCTAGAAGAAACCATAATATCATCAGAGAGATAGTGTAATGAATGAATATTTCAGTTAAATCTTATGCAAGTGGGTGTTTGTTGGAGTCGGTGCCCTAGAATAATGTTTTTAGAAAATTATTACATTTTTTATTATTAAGTATGTTTTATTAAAAAATAATGATTGTTCTTCAGAATAATATTTTTATGTTATAATATAATTCAAATATATTCCATGTTAAATGGTCATACCAGTTCTCCTATATGGTTATAACCAATAGGTTCCACAATATTATTCTTGATCTTAGTATTATGGCTAGATGATATTCTATAATGGGACATATACAATATTAGCTATATTGGGTAGGAAGATCACAAGACATTGAGAAACAATATCTGGGTGTTATCCCTTGGTAATCTCTAGGATATGAGTTTATGATAACATGACCATCAATAGATAATCTATATTTCCATGTTTCATTAGTTGTTATCATTTGTGGGTGTTTTTATTGATACATTGACATTAATTTTTTCATTAATGGATATTATGAATCATATAATTTTATATATTGATGAAAACCATGATAGTGTATTTTCACAGTCAATTATGATATATTTGGTGTGTTACGAATGATATTTAATTAATCTATAATATGATAATGGTTTTATCCCCTTGGAAATTGGAAGAAAGTTGATATGTAAAGGCCTTTAATAGGAATGGAATTTCATTAATAAATATGCGGACATAGTTTTAAATTGAATATTTCATTTTATGAGATTCAAAGAATGAATCATAGAGCATATATGTTGAAATCCCCAGTGTGAAACCTATATGATTTGAGATATTATGATTAAAAGGATTATATTACATGTTATGTGTTCGTAGAAGGTTGGATGTCATTGTGCCATTACATTCATTATATATGGATTTTGTGGTGTATATCTGTATTTTAACCATCTAATTTTGGTAGTTATGCATAATTTCTCTGAGAAAGAGACCTACATGGTCACACACTTAGTGTATCCTAAATCTCAATCAAATATAAGTAATATTTGTTTGGTTTGGTTAATAACAATATTTTAATCACAACTTTTTTTATTTTAAAAATAAGATTGATCTAATATCATCATTAAATGATAATCACAATTTAATCAACACTCAATCAAATGAAGATAGACCATACATAATAGGATATGGAAAAAATTGTGAAGAAATTTTAAACATTTATGGGTGTTCTTGTTTTCTTAGGAGATTTATCTAATTTCTTTGGCTATTTTGGCTCACCCAATGCCTCTTTGGTTTTCTCGGGAAACAAATATGGATTGATGTTTGGAAAGACACCTCCATGAGAGATTTTCACTCCCTAAAGAAGCATTCTAGGATCCTCATTATTTCTAATGTCCAGGAGTTGTTTCCTTGGGATGACACAGAGCATCTTGTTGTCGCTATCAACATTACCTCCCAACTCATGAACCTAAATAATTAGATACTCAAGCATGGAGTTCAAGAAAATAAAAGCACCACCTCTAATTAATCACGTTTAATCCCCCTTCTTATGGAACTGAGTGATCCTTATGATAGGAAATTAAAGACGTGTGTAGATGGAGTGTGTGACAACATTCTTTCTGACACCACCAACCTTTCTTCTGATGACCCCCTTATTAACCTTTTTGAATGATTCCCTGATAATAGATTTAATGATTCCAATAATAGATAAGATTATAAGATCATTGGATGGATTTTTTTAATCACAACATATTTTAAAGAATAAGTGAGTTAATAATAATAAATATTTATATTCACATTTAGTGTAACTCCCTGATATTTTATGTACTTTTTAAAATAAATTTATTATTTTTAATATTTTTCATTACATACAACACTAAGATAATATGGATTTACACTTAACCCTTATTTTAGATTTTTTTATATGTAACATTGTTTTTTTTTGTTTTACACGTAGCACTGAGTGTAAAAAACTTTCACAGAGTATTAAATTATTATTATTTAATATTATTGTTATCAAATAGCCACTAGAATGGAAGATATGAATATGATAAAATTAACTATTAAAAAATAATTTTAAAAAATGTATAGAAAATTAATTCTCTGATTACTAATTAATTTTAAATTAAAATAAGATCTATTTGAAAATAAAGAATTTTTTTTCTGAATAACTATTTTATGTTCGCAAGGGTGTTTTACCTTAGTAAATTAAACAAAAAAATATTTGTGAATTATTTTAAAAAAATTAATATATTAATTATTTTAATAAAGTTTATACATTTACCTCTTGTTTTTTCTATACAAGTGATAATAATATATCAAACTTTATGCTTAAAAACAACAATTTTTTATAAAGTAGTTTTTATAACTTTTCACACTAATTTTTTAATAGTATTTTTTTAATCTCTTAGAAAATTAATTTGATAAATAATTTTTGAAATCATAATTAATAAATTATCTTAGGGTTAATTTTTTGGATTTCTTTTGAAAATATTAATTTTTTAGTGAATAGGGAAAAATTCTGGTTTTTATTAAGAATTGTCATTTCATTTAGAGATTTTAAAAAATACTAATTATTTTAAGACAATTTAAAAGAAAAATTCGTTCAATAATATATATTTTATACTAATTTAATTCATTGAAGTCATTTTAATACATACTTTTTAAATAAAAAATATTTAAAATTTTGAACATTTTCTCTTTGAAAACAAACATTCTCGTCCCGTTTTTGAGATTAATTTTAAATTAAAATTTGAAAATTCTATTAACAAAATTTGGATAATTTATTATGTTTATTTAAAAATAATAATTTTTATTAACTAATAAGGTTAAATTAATTTTTTATAATGATGAATTGCGAAAAAAAAATTAAAATTAATTACTTTTGTGAAGTTAAAAATGTTTAACATCCAATTTTATAGCCATGATTCCATATTATACCTCAAAATATCAAATATAGTGTAATTTTGAATATTTAATTCATGTTAACGACTTTATCATTTGGTATTCTTTTGGGAAAATTCCCTGTATTTTCCAAGGGGGATCCTATCACTGACTGAAAATTATTTATTATTAATAAAGACACTTTTGAGGTAAAAGTGAGAAACCATAAGTTTCAATAAGCACTAAACAACGACAAACATAAGATCAAAAACAACATCATCCAAGCATAATTAGTGACTGCTAACTCTAAAGAAGGACCACTCAGCGATCCCATGCAAGCATGGTCCCTCTCAATGGAAAGCCATCCCTCTGTATCCACCACATCCCAAATGTCCTACAGAGGAAGAAGCAGCATGCTCTAGCCCATCTGAGCTGAACTGACCCTTCAACATTCCTCACACAACAAGATTGGTAACTCAACAAAGCATAAGTTAGGAAATAAGTAAAATAGAGTCATTGAATACCAGTTGGATTCTACCAGAGTCAGCGTCTCTAAACAGCCTCCAGGAAAAATTAGATACATGGAGAAGAGGATCCCCCTTTATCATGTCTTCAAAGGAAGAAGTCAGGTTATTACAGACCTGCATATACTCCTCAAGTCCGATCAACCCCTTATTGAAGCCTCCAACCAGGATCGTGTCCTGTTTATCAACCCAAATATATTGTTCCTCATTAAGATCCACTTCAAGATTCCTACCCATCATCTTGGCTGCATCCTCTTCTGAGGCGTTGAGAAATAACACTTGCTCGGGCACCACATCACCTGAACTTAAAACCAAATCCAAGGAAGGACCAAGCTGTACAGGAGACTTTAGACTGATCTCCTTGTCTAGTTTCTCAACCAAAATTTTCTTTGTAGACCAGGTCTTCATAGGAGGAGGTAAGGAGGAGTAATCCTTCCTACCCCTCCTCCCCCTCTTCCTCTTGATACCCCTCAAACCGGATTCTACTTCTGAGAAACTTCTATAGACCACATCGCATTCAGATTCCCCTCCACCATCTTCACACTCTTCCTCATCCAGGGCAGCTGATTCAGTTCTGGGTTCCTCCTGGGCCAACCACTCATACCTATTGCTCAAGACTACTGGATTTCGGGTTGGAGAAATAACCTCTAGTAGAAAGGCAGACCCCGACCCCCTGCATCTCCAAGGCTGGTCTGGGCCTTCACACACATAAAGCCACATATTTCTAAAAGACCCTCCCAAAATCCGTCCCCAACATACTTGTCCATGTTATAAAGCTTTAATTCCTCCTTAAATACCAACACTAGGGTCCTTAATAAGAGATTCAAATGGGGTTCTTTTAAGAGAAAGTAATTTCCATCACTATGTTATTTATTTTTTAATATTAATTTTCCTATCTAAATTATTTATTATCAAAATATCACCAGTATATAATAAATAATGGTTTTTTATTATATTAATTTAATAACCTATAACTTTTTCACTTCCGTCAAGTGATTAATAAAACTCTAATCATGTGTATAACGAACTACCACCTGATGAACTGATGCAATTTTTTTCCATTAACACCTTTAATGTCTGGATATATTGACACATTTAAAATATTTATATGATATTTATGACAATAATATAATTTTTAATTTTGATGTCAATGATACCTTCTTAATTTTTACTCTATAGGAGATACAATAATGTCGCTCGTGTGTACAACAAACTACCACCATGCAAAGCATTGCTATTCTTTTTTTATTATGCTTAAAATAGAAGTTAGCATAGATAAATTTAAAAAAAAAATATGGATTAATTCATGAAGATTATTTAATTTTAATAAATTATTTAACTTTATTTTTTTCAATCCATCACGAAAATGGAAACAACATTCATGGGTACGTAAGTCCCACTATCTCCAGGAATGATGCATTTAATTTTATATCTCTAACATTTATGAATTTATAGAAATAAATATATAATAAATAAGTATGATACTTATATCATGGATAAAATTATAGATATTATGGAACTGTGAGAAATTAATAGAATCAAAAATAAAAAATCAAATCATACATGAATAACAAAGCAGGTATTACCCAAAATGATATTTTTATATGTAATTGTTAATAAAATTGAATAAAAGGTCATATGTAAAACATATATGTAATTATATATATGTATGGTTAACAAAAATTTATTATAATGATGTTGATAATAAAGTTCAGGTATTTCCATCTCTCATTTTGCTTCTGTGAGACACATTCCATATTCACCACATTTTTCATTTTTATGGTGTATATAATTTCCATGAATGTATATTAGGATTATTCTACTTAAAATTTTTGTTATATAAATTTCAATTTGAGGATAAATATTTCATGGTGTTTATGATTAAATGTGACCAAATTGTTACTGGTTTTATTTTACAATATCATAGTTTATCCAAATAGCTCAAGATAATGATTCCATGGATGGCATATTATTATCAATTTCTCAACAAAATAATGTATTATCAAGAACTCCTACAAACAATGTGTACAAATATTCATCTATAAATGTGATAAGAGTGTCAATGTCCCCTTAGTCCCACCTCTAGTAGGCCCCAAGTTGGTGATCGCACCACGATTCATTGTTTCATTTTCACCCTTACAATAGTGTGCTAAACTAATTTTGTATTGAAAATTAAAACATTATAATTGATTTTACTTCATTTTCTATTCCATTATTTTGTTTTTATCTCTTTTAAGAATGTAAATTATACTTTTTTATATAATTTTATTAAAGGTGGAGGTGATTTTGAGTGAACATGATGATATCCAAGAAAAATGGGCCAAGTTATACAGGATCCAAATAAACCAGTTTACTAAACCAAACACCGCTATTGGACCGTGCATTAAAATGGCCTGAAATTTATGGGTGGGTCAAAATTTAATTTGGATACATTTTATCTGAAGGAACCCAAGACTCATTCTGCCATATGGTGGACAAACCAACCTGATATATCCAACACACTGAATCTGCTCGAAGTCAAAAGTGGTGTTCTATGATTTGTCTATATCTCAGGATTTATTTGTCCAAATGGTTCCAAACATTCTTTGAAGATAATAAAGATGTGGGGAAACATCTTTATTGTTTTTTTCAAAGTGATATTCTACTGTAATGTGGTCGAAAACCATGTGCGAAGTGGTTTTACCCAATCTGGGTGCCCAAAACTACCTTCCACTTTGCATGAAAAATTGAAGGTTGGTATCCTCATTTGAAAGTTCGTACAAGGAGTGAAGTGCTGAAAATTTTTAGTTCCATAAGAGTCCTCAGCTAATATTTTAAATTATTTAGGATCCCTATCCTCATAGGGGGTCATGAATGAAGAAGGAGTTCCACTCGAGCTTCCTCCTTCTCCCAATGTCGAGCTAAACGACGGGCATTCATTGTAAGGAAGATACACACATGTCAAGGGAGTTCTGATTAATATAGAAGATACTTGTTTGAAGTAATTTGGGTGTTTAAAAATTTCATTCCATGTACCTTACATGATTTCATATTTGAACTCTTGTTTTGATACATGTGAATGTTAGGCTCTTAATTTCTAACCAATCAGTGTGAGGATTTGAGTGAATGAATTATGTTGTTCCGATTGGAAAACACAAGAATCATTTTCTTACACACTTAATTGAGATTGCAATATGATTTTCACAACCTTATTCGATGCATAATTTATAGACTTTGACAATATTATATTTATATCTTGGTTTGGTTCTTCAAGCAATGAAATTAAGCCTTAGGAATTTATCGGGATTCCAATTAATTTCAACCAAATAATTACTTCAAAACCTAAATGAATATATAAGAACAATGAACTGGAAATGTTTATAGTAAAATAACAATTAAACCTTTGTCTCACAATGCATAAATCTACACCTTTATATATCAACTATTAAGCTCTTTAAATCATGTTATATTGTTAAATTTGTTTTCAAAATCACCTTCATTTTTAGTACTGTTTATTAAATAATAATAATATAAACCTATCAATGATCTTTGAGAGATGATCTAGGATATTCCCTATACTATAAATCAACCTTAAAAACATACTCAATTTGACATGTCAGGACAATGTGTTCAAATTTTGGTACCGTTTCAAAGGAGGGCTTTGGTTTTTAGTGCATGTTTTTGATAAGTTTTTGTAAATTTTGTGAATATTTATATGTTTTATCTTAAACCTCTACATATATTTTTTTATTCTAATTTATTTATTTTCTAGGTTTTGTGCATTATTCGTTCAACTCTTGGAGACCTACCACCTTTCGAATTTAGACCAGAGAGGATCCTACTTCAGTGACACCGAGACGCACAAGAGAACCCTTTAAAGGAGGACATAAAAAACATAGACACTCTTCTTGATCCTTCATATTATTCTTATAGAACCAATATCATAACTGAAATAAACTTTCATAAAATGGCTGAAAATAACCAGAACTTAAAAGAACTAACCTCATCAGATGCTGATATCCAACCCACTTACATTAAAATGCAGGGCGAGGCACCCAATTTTGAACTAAAATATGGTCTAACTCATTTATTACCAATATTCCCTGGACTCACTAGAGAATGTCCACAAAATCATTTAAAATAATTTCATACTAATTTTTCAACATTAAAAACTTCTAATGTGGATGAAGAAAATGTAAATCTTAGATCATTACCCATTTTTTTTGAAGATACAACAATAGATTGGTTACATTATGTTAATTCCACAATAAGAGGTTGGGTGGACATGAAACTCCATTTTATTGAAAAATATTTCTCATACTATCTAAATACAACAATAAGGAAAGAAATATGTGGAATAAGAAAATATTTATGGGAAACACATCATGAATATTGGGACTGATTTAAAATATTATGTTCAATTTGTCCACACCACCAAATTAGAGATCAATATTTAATACAATATTTTTATGAAGGATTAATTCCAATTGATCATAACATGATTAATTCTTCTGTAGGTGGTGTGCTAGTATATAAGACAAAAATTTCTATATGAACCCTAATTGAGAACATGGCCTAAAATACTCAACAATTCGGTTCATGGTCTAGTGTACCCATTCGAGGTGTTCATGAGGTGTAAAGTACAGAATTACAGAAGTAGGAGGACACGATGTTTGAAGAGGTAAGTACCCTTCATCAAAAACTTTCTCTTTCCCAAGGGAAATATCAATATCCACCTCCTCTCCATTGTAGTATATGTTCTTATGACACCCAGTACACTGATCAATTCTCCCAACTAAGAGAAACTTTACAGAGTTATGAGGAAACTTTTTAATGATTCCCAGATAACCCAACCCATTAGGAAGAAACCTTAATATCCATCCAACCCTAGGTGAAAATAAAACCAATATTATAGTCACGGGGGGGGGGGGGGGGGGGGGTTAAAACAAACCTCATCAACCCTAGAACCAATAAGGGCATGGTAGTCATCCAGTACCACCACCCAGAAATCCTCAACCACAACAAAGGAATTTCCAACAAACCCCTCCAAAACTCGAGCCTATATTAGAAGACATTATGAAACAAATTGATGCCAATAATCTCCAATTCCATCAAACCACCCATGCATCCATACACGACCTAAAAACCCAATTAGTACAAATTTCCAACTCGATGGGGGAAATCCAGAGCCATTGTTTATGTAAAATACCTAAACCAATATTTAACCCTAGGGATAAGGGAAATGTTAGTTCCATCACCCTTCAGAGTGGAACAAAACTTAAAATCCAAATGACCCCTCCACTTGAGTCACCCCCTCTTAAGTAATCCACCATCCCATCCATTGAAATTTCCCAAATGAGGTAGAACCTTGTCCTGAGAGAATCCCTTCCAAAGGGAAGATTGTTTCTTTTGATGAGTCAATTAGCCTAACCATTCCTCTTTAATTTCCACAAAGGTTCACCCAACCCAAAAAACAAAAGTAAACCGTACTTGATAATGAAATATTGGAAACATTCAAAATCTGTAGGAAAACATCCCCTTGATTGATGTTGTCAAATAAATTCCATGATACACAACGTTTTTAAAGGAGATGTGTACACATCGAAGAATATTTCAGGGTGATGAGAAGGTAATATGAGGGAGGAATGTTTTACAATTTATAGATCCATCACTTCACACCAATTTCAATGATCCTGGAACATTCACAATTCCATTCACCATAGGGGAGTATTGTTTTTCTAATACCATACTAGATTTCGGTGCTTCTATAAATGTGATGACTCACTATATTTACTATTCTTTGTAGTTCGATGAACTAAAACCCACCAGAATAGTCATTCATCTATCAAATCGGAGTACAACACACACATCTGGTGTGTTATAGGATGTTCTTGTGTGAGTGAAAATTTTAATTTTTTCTGCAGGTTTTTTATGTTCTAAAAATAGAAGATGATAGGATGAATGGACATTACCCAATTATATTGGGAATACCCTTCTTGAAAACCACTGAAACCATAATTAATGTCTATAATGGTGCATAATATATGTAATTTTGTGGTGACATAGTCCATTAAAACATCCTTGATTCCATGAATCAACCTCAGAAGAACATTTCTCTCTCTCTCTCTGTTAATTCTATTGATGTACTCTATTCCCTTGAAAAAACTTCATTTCATTCCCTTAATCCCATTTTCGAGTTTTCTTCATTGATATAAATTCTAGGAAATGATTCATGCATTGCTTGTTTAAGTGTTATAGAGAAATTTAATTCATGTTTGTTGGTTGATGATTTCTTGAACACTGAGGATCCACTAACCATCGATGATACTGCTATTCTTGTAAAAGCTCATTCTTCATCTGATGATGATACC
Source organism: Viscum album (assembly GCA_963277665.1). Taxonomy (NCBI): domain Eukaryota; kingdom Viridiplantae; phylum Streptophyta; class Magnoliopsida; order Santalales; family Viscaceae; genus Viscum; species Viscum album. The sequence goes on from OY728153.1 coordinate 1,662,315,969, forward strand.
ATTGAGTAGTAAGATGAGATTATTGACCTCTTACTTTCACACAAACTCCCTTAAATCAAAAATCCACCTAAATTGGAACTAAAAAAACAACCTAGAGATTTAAAATATTTATATCTTGAGAATGGAAACAAGCTGTGTGTAATTATTATTAGTTCACTCTTTCCTGAGCATGAATTGCGACTGCTTGAACTTTTGATGGAGTATAAATAAGATTTGGGATGAACACTTGCAGACATTCCTGGTATTATCCCATTAATTCGTACACATCACATATTGTTAAATTATGTGGCTAAACTACTGAGGTAGTCACAAGGTCGACTGAACCCAAACCTCCTGGAAGTTGTGAAAAAGGAGGTAACAAAATTATTGGCTGCTGGAATCATTTACTACATCTCTGACAGCCTGTGGGTCAGTCCTGTTCAAGTAGTTCAAAAAAAAACTATCCTTACCGTAATCAAAAATGAAAATAATGAATTGGTTCAAACTCATGTGAATAATTGTTGGTGTGTCTATATAGACTATCCCCAAATAAACCAACACACTAAGAAAAACCATTCCTCTTTTCCATTCATTAACAAAATTCTAGAGCGGCTAGTAGGTAATTCCCACTACTATTTCCTTTATTGGTATTCTAGATAATTTCATATCCATATTTCCCATGAGGATCAAGAAAATACAACATTCACATGCCCATTTGGCACATTTTCATATTGGAGGATTCAATTTGGTTTGTGCAATGCTCTGGGTAATATCCAACAATGAATGATTAATATTTTTCCAGATTATGTAGAGAATTTCATTGAAGTATTTATGGATAAATTCACAAGGTATAGATCCTATTTTGATGAGTTTTTGAGTAGTCTTGGTTTAGTCCTATGTTGCTGTATTGCAAAGAATCTTGTATTAAATTTTGAGAAATTCTCTTTCATTGTGTGAAAAGGTATAGTTTTGGGACATGTCATTTCTAGGGATGGTATCCAAGTAGATAACTAAAAATTTTATTTCATTTCTTCCCTACCATTCCCCAAAAATATAAGGGATTCGAGTTCTTTCCTAGGTCATGCTGGATTTAATCATCATTTCATTCATGACTTTAGCAAAATTTCACTCCCCCTCTCCCAGTTACTCCACAAAGAAAAGGAATATGTTGTTGATAATGAATGTGAGGAAGATTTTAATAAGTTAACATGGAGTCTCACATAACACTCGATAATCCAACCACCATGGGGGGATTTACCATTTGAGCTCAAGTGTGATGCCTCTAACTATGCAGTAGCAGCAGTCTTGTCACAAAGGGTCGATCGAGCTCCCCATTCCATTGCCTATGTCTCAAATACATTCGACCCTGCCCAAGCAAACTACACCACAACTAAAAAATAATTCCTTTCCATTGTGTTTGCCTTAGACAAATTCAGGTCATACCTTTTCGGGTCTAAAGTCATTGTGTTCTTAGACCATACAGACCTCTGATATCTCCTTAAGAAACAGGAAACCAAACCACATCTCATTTGATGAATGCTCCTCCTTCAGGAATTAAATTTAGAAATTAGAGATAAAAAATGAGAAGAGAATGCGGTGGCTGACCATATCAGTAGGATCCACCCATCCTTGGGCATTGAATCATCTCCCTGTATTCCTATAAATGACATGTTTTTTGATGATAAAGTATGATGAGTGAAAGATACTATTACTTGTTATGCTGAAATTGTAAATTCCTTGGTATCATGTTGTATTCCTACTGATTTCAACAAAAACCAGGCTGATCATCTAATACATGAGTCCAGTTGGTACATTTGGGATGGCCCCTACCTTTGGTGCACCTATAATGAACAAGTCCTTAGGCATCGTGTTCCTGATAGTGAGTTTTAGTATGTCCTTAGATTTTGACACACTCTTTTTTGTGGGGGCCACTTTGGTCCCCAGTGGACTACTCGCAAAGTCCTTGATTCTGGTCTCTTTGGGCCAACACTTTTTAGGGATTCCCAAGATTTTTTGTAAATCTTGTGCTCACTATCAAAGAATAAGAACTTTCTCTAAAAGAAATGAAATTCCAAAACAAGAATTGCTCTTTCATATCATTTTTTATAATTAGGGCATTGACTTTATGGGTCAATTTCCTAATTCCTTCGGCAACTTCTATATTCTTCTGGTAGTCGATTATGTGTCAAAATGGGTATATGCATAAGCCACAAAGACATATGATTCCAAAACAGTTGTGGAATTTATGAGAACTCGAATCTATTATATGTTTGGATTACCTAGGTTCATCATTAGTGACCAGGGTTATCATTTCTTCAACCGAACAATGCAATCACTTTTGCTTCGGTATGAGGTCGATCATCGAGTGTCTACTGCATATCACCCAAAGACAATGGTCAAGCCGAGGTGTCTAATAGAGAGGTAAAACACATTCTTGAAAAAATGTTCAACCCAATAGAAAATAATGGAGTCTTAGACTTTATGATTCATTATGGGCTCACCATATCAGTTTTAAGAGTCCCATTAGCATATCACCATATCAGCTGGTGTTTGGAAAGAGTTGTCATCTCCCTATTTAGATTGAGCACCAGGCCTATTGGGAAATAAAACAATGCAATTATAATATTTCTAGTTCTTATTCTCAAATAAATTTAGAGATTTAGGATCTAGAATCAATTATAATAGATTCATAAGAGAACTCCATGATTTATAAGGAGAATACCAAGGCTTCCCACGACCATCGAATCCTTCATCATCAGTTCCACCTTGGGAAGAAGGTCCTCCTCAACAATGCAAGGCTGAAGTTCAATCCAGGTAATCTTAATTTCTACTAGTTTAAATAATACACTGTTACTAACGTCTCTCCATTTGGTTTTTTCCAGGTTCAAAATGAATAAACCAAGTAAACCTTCACTGTCAATGGGTAGCGGTTGAAGCACCTCCACTAATCCATTCCAGAGTCCCCGATAGAGGAACTCCATATTCAAAAAGCAATATATGAATGAAACTAAACATGTTTTATCCATTATTTTCCACATTATCTTATCTTATAGTGAGGAAATTACAATCTTTAGGTGTTGTGGGTGGGTATATTCTAGGGTTTGTTATGAATTTTCATCATCTTTCTTCTTTTTCTCTTTTTAGCATTCTGAATTGTATTATTACTTTAATCCTTCCCTCCACCTCACTTTTGTGATGGAATATTACTTTTTTTATTCCCACTTTTTCATGGATAATTATGCCCATTTAACCATGAAAGTTATTAAAAATGCATCTGGAAAGTCCATATTTCATGCAATTTTCACATTCGAAAAAAAATTCTAATGAAATGCGCATTTTAGCAAGAATTCAATAATGTGGTGTGATTTTCACTTGAAATTTATTTGTTTGTCAACGATATAAATGGTTGTATCAATTTAAAACCTTTGAGAATAATGGGGTCCTTTTTTTTGAATATTTTAAGGGAAAATTGTTTCACTTAATCTCTCCACACATTTTTTTCAGCCAACCATGAAATGTGTACATTTCTTTCCAAATAGACGGTAAATATAAGTTATGTTGATTTTTCTCTACTTTCCAAATTTATTTTTCTGTACATTCATTGCTTATCCAATATATTTCATTACTATACAAGATTGACCTATGTGTGTGTACCTGTTATCTGACTATTGTATGCCCTAAAAAATAAAACAAAACATTGAATATTGCGCCGGTCAAAAACCACCCTTCCTCATAACTATTACAATTAGTGTCATGAAGAGATCAAACATGGGTTGGGAGAAGACTGTGAGATTTTATTGAAGTTAAACTTTTGAAAAAAATAATAAATGATGGGAGTGATGAAATGTAAAACATATGGGGATATCTTGGTCGAGAGCTTATAGTTTGGACTTCTGAGAATGCTTAAGTGAGTGGGACTTGAAATTTTATTGCAAAGGACGTGGGGAATGTTTGGTGAAATGGTTCTTGTATGTATAAATTTATTAAAATAACTTATATTTACTCAATAGAATGTGGAAAGAATAGCATGAAATATTTTTCACACAAACACATGGAGAATTAGTGACATGATTAACTTTTTAATTATATTCTTTTATTATTATCATGAATGTATTTCAATTTCATTTGGATACAATTTTTGAGAGGTCTGTTTCCATGATCACTATGAATAACTCCTCAGTGTGTTTTTTCATTGATCACATTTATTTTAAGAATTAAATTTTCAGTGAATGTAAAACCTTTATGAAGTTGGAAATATCTACATGAATAATTTTTGGAAATTTGACTCTTTCCAAGAGAGAAAATGTTTAGGTGTGGGGGGGTGATCGCACCGCGATTCACTGTTTCACTTTCACCATTACAACACTTTGTTAAACTAGTTTTTTATTGAAAATTATAAAATAATAACAAATTATAATCCATGTTTTATTTTGTTATTTTGTGTTTATCGCTTTTAAAAATTTAAATGATTCTTGTTTTGATGATTTCATGAAAGGTGGAGGTGATTTGGAGGGCCAATGATGATGTTCAAGAATAATGGTCCATGCTACATAGGATCCAAGAAAACTGGTTTACTAAACCAAACACTTATATTGGGCCGTGCATTAAAATGGGCTGAATATTTTGGGATTGTCCAAAATTCAGTGGGCTACATTTCATCTGAAGATACCCTAGACTCATTCCGCCATCTGGTGGCCCAACCGACCTGATCTGTCCAGCACACCGATTATGCATGAAGTCAAAAGTGTTATGTTGTGATATGTCCATATCTCAGGCTCTGGTTTTTCAAATGGTGAAAAAACATTCGGTTGAGATATTAAAGTAGTGGGGAAACTTTTTTATTGTTTTTTACAAAGTGATATTTAACTATGAAGTGGTTTAAAACCATGTGCCAAGTGGTTTTACACAATATATTTGCCCAAAACCACCTTCCACTTTGCCTATAAAATGGAAGCTTTTGATCCTCATTTTCATGTTCAGACAAGGAGTGTAGTGCATCCAATTTAGAGTTCCAAAGTATTCCTCTACTCATATTTTAAGTTCTGTAGGCCCCTATCCCCATATGGAGATTGAGAATGAATAATGAGTTCCACCAGAGCTTCCACCTCCTCTCGACGTCGAGCTAAACAGTGGGCGTTCATTATGAGGGAGATACACACATGTCAAGGGAGGACAGATGCAAATATTATCTACTGGTTTAAATTAATTTGGGGGTTTAATAATTTTATTCCATGTACCTTACGTGATTTCATATTTTAATGTTTGTTTTTATACATGTGAATCTTATGCTCTTAATTTCTAACCGATCAGTGTGAGTTTTTGAGTGCGTGAATTGTTTTGTTCTGATTGGAAAACATAAAAATCATTTTCTTACCCACTCACATGAGATTTAAATCTTTTTGGAAGATCTTAGTCTATACATAAGTTTTAGAACTTGACAATACGATTGTTATGTCAAGGTTTGGTTCTTCAAGCAATTAAATAAAGGATTAGAAATTAATGAGGATTCCAATTATTTTCAACCAAAGAATAACATCAAAACCTAAATGAATCTCTAAGAAAAAAAACTATAAATGTGTGTAATGAAATCAAGATGAACCCTTTATCTCATAATCCTTAAAAAAAAACCTTTATCTATCAACTATTAAGCTCTTTAAATCAAGTTATTTTCTTAAAATTATTTTCAAAATCACCCCTATTTTAGTAATTTTTATTAAAAACACATACTCTAAACCTATAAATGCTCCTTGAGATATAACCTAGGCTGTACCCTAGACTATAAATCAACCATAAAAACATACTCAATTTGACTTGTCATGAAAAATCATTTAGTCGAAAACTTGCACAGAGGGTATTGTAACCACACCTAGGGGAGGATTTACCCTCTATGCTAACACATGCGAAAGAGAAAGATAAGAAAGACACCAACCTACTCCTACTATGTATAAAATATAAAATAAATCCCAAGTGGACATATTAAATTGTCTCAAAAACTACGATAACTAAAATTGGAAAACTACAAGTACCAAAAGAAAGTAAAACAATAGTGACCACAATGCCCAATAACTTCTTGTAAATATCCAAAGCTAGTAGTAACCAGCATGATCTACAACCTACACCAAATGACCTAAAAATAGTTTATATATATTTAGGGTGAGTAGAAAAGTATACTCAGTAGGATTCTTCACATATTCTCTTGTGAAAAACTAAGGAAAACATACTAAAACATAGAGTACAAAAAGTGAAACTAACTCGTCATCTAAACAAGAATACTATGTTCACAGCCTCACCATGGCTACTCTCACCAAGTATTGCATAAAATATTACATAATATAACAATGAATATAATGGTTATCCTACTATCCCACCCCCAATGGTTTTCCACTTTTCTCCAATGTCACATGCTCTGAGCATCTCTCTCCAAAAAGGCTATCCTGAAGACACCTAGGTATAACACCACAACATAAACCTCATGTAATTGACAACCACAACCACACAAAAAAATGTAATTAGGTAGTTTCCTAGAGAAACTAGATCTCACATAGCCTATATCATACATCAGGTATTATACTTCAATCCATTACAATACATACACCAAGTAAGGATCCTCAAGTCATCATAGCCTATACAAGTTATACATATCATAATCCTTAGAAAACTATATATAAAATTTATGTGTGGGAAATAACCACAATAAATTACACCCCCCTACACAAATAAATGAGTAAAATTATAAATCATGCCTAATAGCGCATGTATCTTCCAAGATAAGATAGTGGGGCCAAAGGGGGTAGTCAGACATCAATCATCCCATTGACATGTTGGAGGAAAACACCCACTGGGTTCAAAATCCCCAAGCTATCAGTTTCCCTAACTGATAGGGTAGAGTAGCATATAGAAACACAAAAATTATAGGATATAATATTTCTCACAACAATAATATGAGAAAAACCAAGTCTTGGACTCATATATAGAAAACATCTCTCCAACTCTTAGCTTCCACTGCTAAGACTAGATATCTTATAAGAACACAATGATTTATTGAGCTACATTAATTTACATTATTCATTTTCATTAATTCCACTTTACCTTAATTATTTATTTAACCATTAATTAATCATTATAATTTTAGAGATCACATTTTATTTACATTAGTTCCTCAAAAAAGACCCATCCCCTCTAGTATTAACCAAACTGAGTCCACAGCTTCTCAGAAACATAACCACAACACTTAATCTCCGTAAGATCCAACCCCATGGGGTAAACATAATTTATTCATTTTTTAACAAAATTACCACTTTCCATATTCCCATGAATTATAGAAAATAATTATATTCTACCATATTAAAGGTTCTCAACACATATTGTAGATGAGATACCTGTTGATTATTTTCCACCTATAGTAGGAGAGTTGACCAATAAATCCTTGAGAATCTAAACACAGAAAGAACAAGGAATACCCCATGCATCTCTGCATCTTTTGGAAAGTGTGTATGGAAAAACCAGCTGCCACAAGCAGTGAGAATGTAATATATATAAACAAACAGTGTATTCAATAACATGCACTTTCACATCAATGAGTAAGACCAACATCAACCCGTTCCATCATCCTTGATGTCCTCTTAAACACCGACATGCATAAACCGATGAATATTGACACTCTAGGTGTCAACTTATTCCCCCAAACACTAGGCCTCCCTACCCTAACATACCACAAAACCCCCTAGAATCATCCATCATAGACTCACATCACATTCGGACCTCCCTACCCCCACAACCACAAGTCTCATATTCGTAGCACATCATTAGTAGAAGGAACTAGATCTCGAACCCAAAGTAAGTAATTGAGCCTTCACACACAATGATCTCTCATGGATCTAAATCACTAGAACTCTATCATTACAAACAAGTGAGAAAATCAGGCCCTACAAGGCATTAACTTTATTACACAACAAATTCTTTATTCCATATTGAATTAACTGGTTCGTTATTCATAGGTATCATCTATGGTCAACCTAGAAAACAAGCTATCACAATCTATTATCAAATTAATTCAATAATTAATTATTCATTACATTAATGATTTTATCAGCAAGTGTCAACATACTTCATGTTGATAAAAAATTTTATTATACATGAATATCTGCATCAATTTGATTGTCATTAAATTAAAATGGCAAAAAAATTCATTAAACAATTATATTTATATTTTATGAAATTAGTTATCAATTAATTCTATCTTTATGTTATATACCAATATCCATCAAGAACAACGTGATGAATAAATAAAGGCATAAATATCACATTATCCAGAAAATTAAGAGTCAAACAGTTATCATAGTATAAAGAAAAAAATATGATCAATACCAATTTATTTAATTCGATTCATATAATTATTAGGTAAATTCCGTTATTCTCCAAGGGATAATCCATTCTAAATCTACGATTTCATATAAATAAGTACAGATGTAGTGAATCCCCTAACTCAAAAGGTTGTTAATGTTCTTCTCACGAGAATAAATTAAATCAATGGAACACAATCACCTCTCCTGTAACAACTGCATCCACCCTAGTAGGTCATGACACAACCACACCTACCAATAACAAATAAAATTCCATAATATATATTGATACCATGAACCATCACATGGAAAAGAGAAATTTGAGGAAAAAATCAATGAAACCTCTAGAAAAGGGGTATAAAATAACATATATCAAACACAGATTTCTACAGATTGAAGAAGGGAGCGAAGTATAGTTCCATGACGAAGGAATTCCCAAAATGATAAGGTGAGGGTCACTGGGTCTCATGGAGTCGAGGGAGACCACTACGACCATCAGTTTGAATAACCTGTCTGGATAGAATTTTTTTTTTAAATATATAGTGTTAGGGTATTACACAAGGTGTAATCCCCTTTCATGTCATGTAATCTGAGAGGTCTAGTTCCACTAAAAATTATGTTTCCTAAATGCTTTATTTTATTTTTTGATCCCCAAAACAATTCATGCCATGAATCCCTCTTTTACACTGTGAAACAACCCATGAAATTGGATGTCACATTGTGTAATGATGTTACATGATGTGTAATTTCTTCGTTCTAGATATTACTTAACCAAACTCCTATAAACTTCTTATGAGACTCCATGGAGAACATTGATCTTTGAAAACACGCAATGCATTTACCCATACGGATCCAGGCCCTTACATCAGATACATATCAAAATATTCTTATTATTCAGATTTAAAAAAAACCCAAAAAGAAAACAAAAAGGGGTTATCCGAACATCCACCCCAAGAGATACCTCTCATATCTATCACCACTATAGAAGATAAACCACTTTACTAGAGGAATAAGCACAAAACCATGTAAAAACCACAAACTACTACAAAACACCCTCCTGGGGGGATATACCTTTTAAAATAGAGCAAGAAACCACAAAAAAACTATAGAAATCCATTTAATAAATGGAAATTGTATATAACCACCAAATAAACCATGATATAATAGAAGATCTAAAAATCAAACAACTCAGGGCACTGAGCACATATCTGTGACACACGTTCCTAGGTAATCTCTTCCACGCCACTATGCCACCACAAGATATGAACTAAGGGGATATAACAACCTTGAAACCCCTTCTCCTGGTGGTCCTGGATCTCTACATGGTTCTCCTCGATGATTACATCATTGTGAATATTGATCTCATCTAAATTGATGATGTGAAGTAATCAAGAAGATAATGATGGAGATACAACAAATTAAAAACACCATGTGTCCAAATTATATATGGGGTTAATGATACTAGATATGCCATGGGTCCAGGATGATCCAACAGCTAGAAAGGCCCAAAAAACTAGGGAGAAGATTACTCCCACAACCAAACCTTCAATACCCATGACAAGGAGTCACCATTAAAGACATTTGATACCCAACATCAAACTCTAGTGGTCTAATCCTATGATTATAATATGAATTCTGATGATCCAATACTACCTTCATCCACTCTCGAGTCACCTAAACCATCTCTGTCATACTCTATACCTATTTTGACAAGATAATTGCGGACACTATGACCATATTCCTACACAATAATAACTGGAACGGTCATCCATAAAATGATTAAAATGATTCTGGGCTTATGGTGGGGTGAAAAATATTGTTGTAATAGAACTCTACCAAGGTTAAGTGCCTCATCCACAGACATCCAAAATACAATACCTAATAGTGAAAAATGTTATCAAGTGTATGGATAGTTAACACTTCCTGATTGTCCATCCTCATATGGAAATTAGTGCAAAGGAATAATTGAGAACCAAAAGAATGCTGGAGACCTCTCCAAACCCTAGAGGTAAAATGATCATCTCGATCTATAATGACCATCCTCGGGACTCTGTGGAGTCTCACCACCACCTACAGATACTTCCTCATCAAAAATTCCACTGAGATCGACTCCTTGATTTCTATAATATGGGATGATTATTTCAAATGATCCAATATAACCCATATAGGGTCATAGCCACCATAAGCTCGAGGTAAACCAATAACAATGTCCATAAATATTTCCTCCCACTTCCACTGAGGGACATCTAATGGCTGAAGCCAACTATCAGGAACCCAATGCACAACCTTCACCTTCTGGAAGACCAAACATTCGGACTAAAACACTATAACTGCACTCTTCATCCCAGGGCACCAAAACTGACTCATCAAAGCTTGGTATATATTTGTCACACCACGATGTACCACTAAGGGAAAACTATGGTACTCTATGAGAACCATCTCACACATCACCAATGGAATGAAAATTCTTCCCTAAAATAACACTTGATTCTATCCATCCTTAGACCAATCATTAGGGGCCTCACTAGAAACAACTCGGTCTCTCCATACCTCCACCACAATATCCCCCAACTGGGACTCTTCCACCAACGACACCAATGATGACAACATCATCATATGAAAAAGACAACCACTACCCCCACCACTTCTCCCATATCCAGATGTAATGCTGAAAAATCTTTTGTTACTCTATAGGAATCACTCGATTGACAAACTTTATCACTACATGAATTATGGCTTAGTACATCAGCTACAAAATTTTCCTTTCTAGGTGTACAAAAAATTTCAAAGCTGTAGTCCTGTAAGAACTCCATCTACTAACACTATTTCCTGTTCGAGTCACACTGGGTGAAAAAAAACCCTCCAGCTCTTATGATCAGTGAAGAGCACGAAACACTCACCAATGAGGTAATGTTTCTACATCTTTAATGAAAACACCACTTCTACCTAATCACGATCATGGGTGGAATACATATGTTTATGGATATGTGACTACCAAGAACCATAATAAATGACCGATCTCTTCTACATTAGAACAAAACCTAACCCTAGACCTGAAGCATCACAAAAAACTTAAAAATGAACTCCTTCTGATGAAAAAAATAACTAAAGCACTGAACAAATTCTCCTTCAGATAATCAAAATATACCAGACACTGATTAATCCACAATAATGCTTAATTATTTCTGGTTAATACTGTCAGCAGAGTAGCAACCTGAGAGAAATCGGCTACAAACCTCCTATAAAATCCTACAAGACCATGGAAGATTCACACCTCTACCACTATCTTGGGGTATGGACAAGACAAAAATGCTTCTGAAATTTATGGAGCCACATAAAATCTCTTCTGGGATACAACATCCCCCCATGAAACATACATCTTGATCCCCAAACTCTCACATTGAAAATTTTCAAAACTATTTTTTTCAATGAAGATCTCCCAAAATAGCATGTAGGTGAAATTCATAATCCTCCCTAGACATGGAGTATACAAGGAAATCATTGATGAATACCACCATAAACATATCCCAGATCAAATAGAAACCATCGTTCATTAAACCTGCGAACATAACTAGAGAATTTATCACATCGAACAACCTCATACTGAACTCGTAAGTCCAATGACGAGAATGTAAAGCAGTCTTTTTGATATACTCATCCTTAAAACGCATCTAATGATATCCTGACCACAAATAATTCTTCAAGAACCAACTCGTACAATTTCAGTTGATCGAATAAATCACCATACCACAGAAGAAGATATCATTTCTCCACTGTGACTCAATTTATGTGATAATAATCGATAAAAAAACACAAATTGTCATCAGTATTATTCAGGAACAAAACTCATGTACCCCGTGATGTCATGCTTGGACGAACTAAACCAATCTAAAACACACCATCAAAATGTATTCACATCTCCCACAACTCATAAGGCACAATCCTATATAGAGAAATTAATATAGGATAAACTCATGGTTGTATCTTGATCCGGAACTCGAGCTCTCATAGAGTGGGAAATGTTGTTACCTCTTCTATGAAGACATCAATGTACTCTTATATGACCATTGAAATCAACAACTAATGAACCTTTTATGAAATCAGCATCAGCTCTTCCATCATCAATTATAAGAATGGAACATGAATTTATCCCATCCAAGGGTTTCTCCTCCCAACAAACACCGCTGGATCTCCATCTGCATTGAATAACACCACCTACCTATGGAATAAAACCATGTTAGGCTTCACTGAATACAACTCATCCACACCGTGGATTACATGATATTGTTTTACCCGTAAATATAAGAAATATACCCAAGAGCGGTGCTATCCCAACACTAGATCTTAGTCCTTATATACTTTAAAGAATTCATCTCGGCCTCTAACTGGAATAGTCGATTCCAAGTGTAATTGAAGCCTCTATACCTCAAGCAATAAAGTATGTACAAGGATAGTTGATATTGAATTCATGTGCCAAAGTAGAAAACTAGTAAGGTGTTCCTCAAATGGTGTTTGGTTCACCTGGCATAGGCAATTTGATCCCATGAAAATGGACATGACTTGGTCCACATCTTCCCTGTCCCTACTGGAAACCACCTACATGGCCACACTCTACCCTTTGTGGATGAGGAGCATCTCAGGGATGTCCTCTACCAACCCCATATGCTCTCTGTTGATCCAAAATTGGTGCAATCTGTAGCTTCTAACTCAGTTGGAACTGCCTCAACAAGGGAATCTAATGTATAACACCTGATGCACATTGACTGCTCAGAAGGATCAAGCACTCTTGCTACTGATTAAATCATCCTCTATAATAAAAACAAGAACATAATCCCTTTACACAGGTATGGGAGCCATATCCCTTGATGAGATGAGATACTAAAGTTTGTGACCTACACCTAACCTAATAGAAATTCTTCTTCCCTAAAAACTGGAAACCCCATACAACAACTATAATTCATAAGGAATCCTTATGACTCCACACTTGTGAGGATTTGATTCTAGATAAAATACTCTTGATGACCTCTTCCCTTTCGAGAACCTCATGATATGTCTTCTGCATAAATCGGGTGACCAAGTGCTGGATATCTGGATGCAAAGCCTCCCCAAAATTCATCTCCCTGGCATAATCATTTGGTAACAGTTCCAAAGAAAATCAAAAAATGTTTCTCAAATGGATCCAGACTCTCACATAATGGAGCTCCCCTATTGAAGGGTAAGAAGATTCTGGTGAATGGACACCATCCCAGTCAAAGAAAGAAACTCGACTCTGAACTAGACTTGGAAATCCACCGATGAGACATAAAACTCCTTGTGATCCCCAAGGAATAAGAACCACCATGACCTTACTGCCCCATGAAACATCATCACAACCAACGACACCCATTTATCCATTAGAGTACAAATTGAACATGTCCATAAATAAGAATATATCCCATTAACCCCATAGCTTGGACATTAGTGAATCTTAGGAATATGAATAACGTAATAAGTGTGTACAAATGGATTTTTGAACAAAAAGGGAGGCGTGCACAAAAATAGAGTTGCAAACAAAACATAAAATTTTCAAAAAAGTTGTTTTTCCATGACAAAGTCAAATGTTGTGAACAAAGTGATAATGTTTCACACAAGCCATCCAAAGGATGCGTGAAAGATATAAGTTGCTTATTTATTCTATAGTAAAGTGGTATACATTGATTGGATGAAATTGGAACTTAATGATTGTAACACCCCGAGATTTTATGAAAAATATTCTTTTAATTTCATTAATGTCTTGTGTTGTATGCTACACCAAGATTACCATGCGCTATACACAACACCGTATTAGCTTGCAGTATACGCAACACTATTCTTGGATCGTGTTACACACAATTTTGATAATAGTTATTCTACGCAACATTGAGTGTACATATATATATATATTAAATGTATAAATTAAATATGGTTGGATTCTGTTATACGAAACAATGAAGGATTCTTGCACAACACGCAACCCTGGCTTGGCTTGAATTACACGCAATCGCGACCTTCCTTGATAGCATGTGTTGTACGCAATACCGGGTGTTACTAAACAACGATATATTATTATTAACTAGCCGTTATGAATATTATTAACTAAATTTTGAATTTTATAACATTATTATTTATCTTACACATTTTATAGAACATGTTATAAGAACAAAATAATTTTTTTCGGTAAAATAATTATTTTTCAAAAAATACAGTTTTGCCACCTTTTGATGGTGCTCCCACTTTAAATCTAGTTTTTGAAATTTTTATAAGTTCCATTTGACAAAATAAAATTATTCTTTGGAATCAAGAAATAAAAATTTACTTTGGATAAATTTTTCATTTTATTCTGATGACTTTCATATTTTATTGAATAGTAAAAACATGCTATATTTTAATTAAAAACAACTTTTGTCATCGTAATATCTTATGTGGTTAAATTATAATATTTAATGGTTTTAAAATATAAATAGAATATATTTTTACCATTTAATATAATGTATGTCATTAGCATTGATTTTACCTTGAATTCGTAGGTTAAATCAATTCAATTGTTTGCAATGTTTTAAAGAAAAACCCATTTTCTTTCAACAACAAGATTAATTTTAATTTAATTTCTGAAAATTTTGTGTATTGAATTTGGAAAAATGGATTCCATATTTGGAATCAGTGGGTCCAAATTATGTTAATAAGCTACGTTTTATTTTTGGGCATTGTGAATAGTAACTACGGTAAATTTTATTTACTATAGTTAAAGGTAAATCAGATAATTAAGGGTAAATATAAGATTATAAAATTACCCTAACACTTGGAAAAATCCTATTGTATGAATAAAAGTCGACCCATATCACCTAATGGTCGGATTAGATTCATTTAATGGACTTTCTTTCCATGAGAATAATTTAATT
This sequence comes from Viscum album, assembly GCA_963277665.1. NCBI lineage: Eukaryota > Viridiplantae > Streptophyta > Magnoliopsida > Santalales > Viscaceae > Viscum > Viscum album. The sequence continues at coordinate 1,662,331,207 of OY728153.1, forward strand.
ATTATTAAAACCAAAGAAAGTGACAACATGTCACTCTCTTAAATACTATAAGTATAATAATTTTAAGTTAGTGATAAACATCATGAAACTTCGAACATTAATAGTCTGCATAAATATAAAAAACTTATCTACATCATGATAATTTATTTAGAATTTTTTGAGATTAAATAATTATCATTAATTGTGACACAATGGTGATGCATAAATTATTTGTCTAGTGAAAAATCAAGAATAGTTTTTATTAAACTAATAGTGACCATAAAAGGCACAAACCCTGACCAAAACTTATTGGTCATGTAAATGTAAACTATAATCATCCAATGGTCGAATATATGACCATTTGGAGGCTTATAACAGCAATTATGACACCTATATTATTTTATTTTAAAATATACCAAAGTTGTCACATTCATAATTTAATAAATATAACAATTTAAGTATTGTGATTTTAAGATGATAAATTCGAGTAAAAGTATTAATGTGAAATTTAATATATTTATCTTCATCATAGGATTTTTGTTTTAATTTTTATGCAATATATAAGTATATTAAATAATTATACAAAAATATTGTAGTAATTATTTTATTAAGAGATAAACCAAATAAATGGTTTTAAAAATAATAAAATAAATGTATTATGAACTATTTAATGTGATCCACTAATTTTATAGACACATATGAACTTTTAGGAATCTATTAAAGATTTTAGTTCGAACATATCTTCTGTATATATTTTATTTAAATTCAAATAAATGAATAGTGTCAAAATTGACACTATTGTTATTTTATAAAAATAACATATTATAAAATTGTTTAAAAATCACAAAAATATTTAAAAATTATAAATTTATATTTATGTGGTCTATAATGTGATGAAGTAAACAAATATGGAAAATTAACAAAAAATAATTAATTATTTGTTATAATTTAAAATTTAGAATTTTATTACCACAAATAAACTTAAATAGATTAAATAAGGATAAATCAAAATGATAAGGTTTGAAATAAGATCCAAACATGTCTAAATTTTATTTTTTGATGAGATTAATACCCTATATCATCTAATCTTCGAATATAAGTCATTTTTGAGGTTTTTAAGTGGGTTTAGATTTATTATAAATTAATATTTTAAGAATTCCAAAGGTGCCCCTCTCCTCCCTTATAAAAGGGCACCTCCTCCCTCTCCTCCTCACACCAATTTGAGCCTTCAATATCGGCCAAACCCTGACAAATTATCTTCTCCACTTCCCTATAAACATCCTAGAGGTTCTGGAATACTTTAAAGACCAATCTTAGTGCCCTAAGAAGAGGTTTCGAAGAGGCGTATCGAAGAAGAGGTAATTTCTTCTCCTGATTCTTTCAAGCTTCTTTCTTCTTCAACTTCTTCTTCTTTAGTTGCTTAATTATAAAGTAATAACATAAGTATTACTAGTATAATTATTTGTTATTATAAATATTAAACAACCCCATTTCACCTTCTATCCATCCTACGGAAAACAAAATCACCGCGCGTGCGTACATATGGAATACCGACTCCACGCCGTGGTGTATTCTGTTTTTCCACCAACACATTACATGGATGGGTATAATGGTGTAAAGAATAACTATACATAGTTATTATAACATCATAATTATTCTGATATATTTTATCATCCACTCCAATTCAATTCAATAATTATGGAAACAATATCATCGCTCGTGCGTACGTACGGACTACCGTCTCCACGACGCGATGAGATTCATTCTTCATGTTAACCATTTAAGAATGATTATAAAGTATATATAAGCAATAATAATGAAATATATGACATTATAAAGCTACTGGATTTATGTATATATGTATTTCATCTACTTAATTCCATTCAACTCAATAAGGAAACGAAAACAGCGTTCATGCATACGTACGACCTACCGTCTCCATGAACGGTGTATTTCTTTCCATTTATCGATCTATTATATATATGTATATTCTGAATATATATTATATATAAATCATGTTTTATGTTCTGTAATTATGTAATCGTGATCTAAGTAATCATATGAATAATTACAATTCAAAACACAAATGACAAATGAAACAATTTTACCCAAAACACTCTTTAACATGGAATTTACAAAAGAACGGGTAATATAAAGTCATAAGTGAACCATATATGATATCATAATAAAGAATATGATTCTGTAATAAGTCAATTACATTATTTAAATCATTATACAGGAGGTTCAGATACATATGAAGCATATCAGACATAAGGTAAGGGATAATTTTGAAAATCTCATTTTTATCCGAGATTGCTTATTCATAAGTATTTACTGGGGTTATATTTATCATCCATGTCCAAATTTTATAAAAATGCTTTCATGAATGTTTAAATTCCTTTTACCCATTTTTACTTTTACTACATGTTATGTAAGGAATCTTTCTTTTGTTTACGTTACGAGGTACTTTTTTGACTTTTCTGGCAAAAGTACGAGAAGAATGTTTTTTTATATTATATGGAACGAACGGAGTTTTACGGTTTTATAAAGCATTATTTTAATGAATATTCCTCCAAAAGATTTCATGACTATTTTCAACAAAATATCTTTCTTTTAAAATTGCATGACGTTTTGTGAAATGAAATTGATTTTGAAGAAGAAAGGATATTTTCTTCAAGAATTCACTTCAAGTGTTTTATCAAAACCATTTTCCATCTAAGATGAAATTATTTCATATGTGTATGTTTCAAGTGTAATGTCTCTATGATTTACATGGTTTCACTTTTCTTATCATGAAATGATATCCATTTCTTTTATATGGATTATGTGATGATGGGATGATGTTTATGAAACCCATTTTATTCGTTGGGTTAGTATGAATGATGTATGTTTATTTTGTGGCACAAGTATGAATGATTTCATTATGAGATGGGTGGGACCTATATCTCCATCCAATACTTTGGGTAAAGATTTATATCTCATGAGATAGACATGACTGGAATGGTAGGTTAAACCGGTTCAGTAAAACAGGACTGCAACAAGGAGTGAACTCGATTCAGAAAGGGACTTTGTCCACTAAGATGGTCTTGGAAGAAATGCGTTGGCTACTATAGAAATCATTACATGTGCTTAATGGATTCCACAATTACATGTTTTATTCCCATGATATTTTATCATGTTTTATGTTCCATTATGATCTATGCCTTATATACTTCCATGTTTTATATCATTGCTCAAGATTTCAATGTTTAAACATTATGTTCATGTTTTTAAGTTCCAATGTATATGGTATGTTTTATTTTATTCATGATTAACCTTACTGAGCATTTGAGCTCACCCTTTTTATGTTTTATTTTCCCCCAGGATCAAAAGAATGGTTTTATGTCAGGAAACAAAAAGTGGAAGAACTTTATGTGAGATATTGAAGATCTTTCACCACGATTAGAAGATTACGTTCCAAGTTTCCAAAGACACTAAACTATTACGGTCCTTGTGTGTCTTTTTTTGTTATGTATTAAGTATTCCGAAAAAGTAATGTAATGTCCATGTACGTCAAGCTTAGGGTCTTTACAATGATACCTTAATTAGGTGTAAAACTTATTGATTCAAGTGATCAATGTAGATTCTTGTGAAGGAGCAGTGAATAAACTTAAGTTAAGAGAGAAGTGAGATTTAGAATAATTATTTCTTGTAAAAAGTGAGGGACAGTGAGCCCTCTATAAACATTATAAATGTATTGATCCTAATCATTGTTTTGATATAGCTCAAAAATTTAATTTCACACCAAGCATTAGTGGATTTGGTATATCGGCACATTGTCATTGTTTTCTCCTTGGATGTAGCCCAATGAGGGTGAACCAAGTAAAAATTAATATGCCTCATGCATGATTTAATTTTTCTTCATACATTTCTACATGAATGTGAGAGAAGAACATTTTGTTTGACAATTAAAAAAATATCCTAAGGTGAAGTTGTTTTAATCTTCCACACCTTGACTCACCCCCTCTCGGGGTATTAAGCCTAGTTGGGCTAAAAAGTTGAAATTGAGTGATTAAAATTTTTTATAGGTGAGGAGAATGTAAAAATAAACATTTATAAAATAATAATATTTTATTCAATAGATTATTGTAAATTCAACATTTATTTTGTCTTATGTTACACGTAAGACTGAGTTTTACTAAATAACAATTTACTATTAGTATTATTAAAGTAATGGTTATTACCTATTTTTTGGAATGGTGGATATGAATTGGATTATGTAGGTTATGAATATATATTAAACGTTTTAAATGTTATCTTTTTTTAGAAATAAAATAAATATTATAAAAAATAAAAAGAAATATTTTTTGAAAAACAACATTTTTTATATAAACGTCAAATTGTGCATGGTCCATAGAAATTAAGAATTATTTTTACCAATTTAATAAAATATATATGAAAAACACTAAATTATTATCATAGGAATAGAAAAATTTACTTAGGATGAATTGTTTGTAATTTTTATGAGAAGTTCTATTTCTTGATGAATAGTGAAAAAATACAGTATTTTAATTGAAAACTGCCTTTCTGTATAAATAATTTATAATGTTGGACTATATTTTTAACATTTTTAAAAAATAAATTGTTAAATTAATCACCTATTAATCCAATTTAGTTTATGTAAATCATTATCATATTGATGTCAGATATAAAAACTTTGTAAACTTTTGAACAATTTTACTTTAAAACCCCACTTTATCATCACATCTTTAGGATTATTTTCAAATTTTGTTTTCCATATATGTGAATTTAATTTGGAGAAATGGTTCCAATATTTGAAATAATAAAAATTTATATTATCTAAGAGGATCAACTTAATCTTTTACCCTAATTAATAGTGAAAATAGTGAAAATTAATTACAGTGATTAAGGTAAAAATAAGTTTACTTAGTGGTTAATCTTAGAATATAAGGTGTAATATTGACACAAAACTTTTAAGAAACCCATTGAATGTCTATAATTAGATATTTATGATTTTGTTATCTTTTGTTTTGAGTTTTTGGGACACTATTTCATTAATGTGACCTATATAATAAGTAATGTAAAGTAAAAGATGAAAAATAAACATTCCTTGATTTTGATATTTATAAAGCTTCGTGATAGGGAAAAACCCCAACATTAGATAAGTTATATATAAAATTTTTTGAAATATAAATTAGTTTTTCTTCATATAAATTTATATATAGTTTTTATATATTATTTATTTAAATAAAATTCATATGAAACACTGAAGAAGTAATTATTTTGTTAATAATTAAATAAAATAAATATAATAAAAATATTAAAAGAGATGTAGATTGAATGAATTATTTCATTAAATTATTATTTTTAGATTAATATATCATGTTACCAATATTTTAAAATTAAATATTCAAATTCCATTATTGTATTGACATTTCAAACTTCAAATTAAATGAATAATGTCAAAATTGACATTAATGTTATTTTATAATACATGATATTTTATTAATTGATTTAAAATTAATTAAAATCCTATTTTTTATAAATTTATTTTTAAATATTAATAATTATCATATATAGTCCATTAATGGAACAATATTTCTATTATAATGCCAATATTGACCATTAAATAATGAAAAACTATTTTATAATGATTAGAGTTTGAGTGGTGTTTTTACACGTCACATGCTGTCATGATTGAAATAATTTACAACTCAGATAGGATTTATATTTTATAAATTAGATATCATATTTATAATAATTATTTATTAATTTTAGAATATGTATCACTCTAATATATTGTTAAAGGATAAAATAATTTGGTTAGAAAATTAGTTACCATAATGACAAACCAAAATGGTAAAATAAGGAAACTTAGGCTCTATAAGAAAAAAAATGTTTAAAAAATGTGATATAATGGGTGGATGAAGTGTGTATAGACCATATAATCAACCCAATACATTATTTATCCATCTTTTCTCCACATAAGGTAAGGGAGTCCAACCAATAGTTTCTACTTTTGAGTATTTACAAGAGTGTCTCTAAACCTCAAATACAAAAGGACACTTAATACTCTCACTTATTCACACATCTCAGTCCATTTTTATCAACCAATATCTACCCAAATCACTCCATAAATTCCATCCCCTCATACTAGATTCATAATATGGGGCATAAATCCAACCAAAAAGGGGTTTAGTGCAAATTTGAATAGGATACATGAAGAAGATGCAATATTCTTCTAAAAGAGTTTTTATTTTATTTCCTTATCTAACTAATGAAATTATTATTATACAATGATTATATAACAAAATAAGTATATTATATAAGCTTATTTGTGTATATTATAATCTTATAAACTAAAAATTCGCACACATCAATCAAATGAGTTACATAATCATCGTTCATAATATACGATGAACCACTACCTTATGAATCGATGCCATTTTTTCCATTACCATATTTAAAGGTAGGGAATAATGATGAATTTATAGGTTATATATTATATATATTATTTTTATGATGTTATAATACTTTTGGAACTATTATATCACACATAAATTCATGCTTCTCATTTTTTGGGAGTATGACAACGTCACTCATGTGTAAGGTCGACTTCCACCCCAAGAAGCGATGCGATTCATTCACACATTGCATGGAATGTATTAAGAATATTTTTAATAATTATATGTGATATATACGACCTAAAAATGATATTAAAATTAATATTTAAATATATATCATTTAATTTTCTTTCTTTTAAAATAGCAAGAAACTAGAAACACTGTTTATGCCTACATACAATCTACGATGTCAATGAATAGTGCATTTCGTTTCCCTTCACCAAATTTTAATGATTAATATAATACATATATACTAAATATAAGTGATATTAAAATCATAGTGTAAATTCTTGGGATCATAAAATATTTATCGAAGTAAGAGGAAAAAAATAAAAAGTCAAAAAATATTCGAAAAACATGGTAATTAATACCAAAAACAATAAAAATAATGAGTGATTATTAACAAACAAGTGATAAGATGTTATAAAAGGATCATATATGATATTAAAAATATTAATATGGATATAGTATAAGTTGATAACATACTTAAATCAATTATATATGAGTGTAAATAGAATTCAACCAAAAGGAAGCACAAGGTAATGGATTTCATCTCAATTTACATTCCATTGAAACTTATTTGTTATTATACAACAATTCACTTTTATGCGGTGTATATAATTCCCCGTGGAAATTTAACATAATTATTTAGTCATAATTCAGGTTATTTAATGTTTCAAATAGAATTAGTTCATCTATGGGTATTTTACATGAAAATTAAAAATTAGTAAATGTTATTAGGTTATTTGACTTTATTTTGTGATTGTTAACTTTATCTTCAAACAATACATTTATTGATTTTTAATTGGATATTATAGATTTCTTAAATATATATATTCTTATTTAATGGATATTTTTATTTCCTAAACTGTATACTATTTATATATATATATAGTTCTTACTTTGAAAGATATTGATTAATTAGGGAAATAATAATAAATATATATCATTTAATCAATACGAATATTTGATAAGGATCATTGTTTGTAATTTAAATAAATTATTTGATTTGTGAGGAATAATTTTTAATGGAATGAAAAGGTTTTGATACTATTTAATGTAACCACCATGATGCATCAGTAGTCTCATGATATGAATCAATTAGGTAAATTAGATGGGTTTTTACATAGTATGTTTTTAACCGTCTTGTGAATAGTGATAACAATAAAGGTTCCATGTTCTTGTGAAACATGGAATCCAATATGTTTTGAATTTACTTCATTCATAATTCATTTACTATTATTATCCATGAGATTTGTTCTATGATATTATATTTGGATGAATTTAATTATCATTTTACTGATTAAATGCCATGTATTTAAGTTAATTATCTTTCAATATTGATTACTGCTTGTCCATATATATATATGAAATGATAATTCAGTTATCTACATTTTGATATTGATTTTCATCATTTATTCCTAATAATATCCACTATACTTAACCCTTAGTGAGAATTTGATCTCACTCTTTTTTCTTATACCCTATAAATGAAGATGAATTCTTTGAATGAGTTTTGAGGATGATGATATTTTTCTTTTGTTATGATTTATTTTATTTTCCAAATGTAATATTGGGTTCATAATTGTAATCGTTTTTTTCAAAACTTCCAAACAATTCAATCCTTTAAGATTTAAATCTTTTATCTATTCTTATGTAATAATGTACGACACCAGCTCTAGGATACTATGGTCGGGGTTATTAAACATTTATTTGGAATTGATATTCACCTAGTGCATAGAAATGGGCCTTGTTTTACACTTCGTTCGACGGTCCTAGGGATGTTATTTAAAAATTCACAAACCATCAAAAAACCATCATAAAGGATTTAAATATATTGCATCTATGAATTACCTTGGATAAGCCTAAGGTGTTATAGATTAAAAATAAATTATCATAAATTATAAATCCAATAAGTTATTTTAATGATTATGAGGTTACCTAATATTATTATTGTTTACCACAATATGAATTTTGATTATATTCAGTGATGGGAATCAAAAGGAATTGTATTAACATTGGATGTGGTAGAAAATGTGTTTAAGAGACACCAAATTGGTTTATGGCTAGATTAAATGATATTATTATTATACATAATGTATTATCACTATATATAATTAACACCATGAACCTTAACCAAATATAAAACTCGCTAAAAAAAGATGGATAGATATTTTTGAGAGTACCATTGGTGGAGAATATAAATTAAAGAATATTATATATCCTATTTGTCAAGAATGTGTTAAGAAGCATCCAAGTGAATGTCTTCAAGAATGGGAAGATGTTTCAAGTGTGGAATTGAATGATATAAAGTGATTAATTTATGAGGAAAATTTAAAGGTTTTTTTAATGTAGTGGATCATAATAATTATTAACCTATGGAATAATAAATGTTTTAATGCTATAAATGTGGAAATTATATGCATTATATGAATACATTTCCTACAGGGAAAATAATATAGAGAAGCATCAAGGTGGTATGAGTAATGGTTATACTTATGATGATAAAGATTCCATGAATGTTATATGACCTATATGAGCTATTCTAATAGTGTTTTTCATGTTGAACATGAGAAGAATGATTAAATTGAGGTTGATCAATGTTATGTATGATTCATATTTTATATGTTATGGAATAAGTATTGAGGAATAAGATGATGAATCCTAGTTAATTGTCTATGAATAAAGTAAAACAATTGAAGTGTTTAAATTCTGGAGTTCATGAATTATGCTATATAGGTCATCAAATATATAAGTTTTGTTCTGTATAAGTTTTTAATTAAGGATTACCAAGAATATATTGAATAGTAATAATAAAATGGAAATATGATTTAATGGAACAGATAAATTTTATGGAAATAAATTATTAAGGGAAGATGACCCTTAGTATGTACCTAATGATAAGAAAATATATTTTAGTTGTGGACAAATAAATTATTGATATAGATGAAGTAAATTATATAGTTTAGATTCGCTTGGAATAGATTATTTTTTTATGACAATTTGGATTATTCTGTCATTTAAGAAGTTTACAAAATTATTGGATTTATGTAATATATTCAATAATCTATGGTTCTATTCAAGGAATGAGGAAGTATTAATATTTCCATTAAGTATTTCTTATAATTAAGGTATTACCATGTTTAAAGAGAATACATGATGAAGGTATTCACATGTTTGGTATCTGACAATTAAGAAATACTTCATATTGTTTGGGGGATTAAAGATAAGTTGATTTTTGAAATTTAGGGACCCTATTTCTGAAGATATAGATTTTAATCTTCTATAAGGATCTTATGGTTAACCATTTTTGAAATGTTTTAAGTTGAGCTTTGTATTTGGTTTTATATATTAATGTATTAATTCACCAAATTTTGATTTTTACATATTGGATAACCTGTGCTAACCATTTTGTTTTAAATAGTGATAATAATAATGAATTTTAATTCAATTATAAATCTTTTGATACATTAGTTATTCGGTCACCGAAAATTAATTTTCAATTTCTAGAGTAAGATATGAAGTGTAAATTTATCCAAACTCAACCAAAAGTTGATTTTTTTTACAATATATGGTCATGCTGAGACCATGGTATATTATTCCCATGAAAATTATTGATCGTATTGATATGGTATCTTATCAATTTGTACCTTCACCAAACTAATATATGGTTCGTGATGTTTTTCATGAATCTATCCTAATGAATCTCATGCCTAATTCATCTCATGTACTAAACTCATAGGTCATATTATTGGGGAATTATATTTCTTTTGAGGAACAACATGTAATGATTTTGTATCAAATAGATAATGGTCTATGAAACATGAATAATCACCTGGTAAATTTCTTTTGAAAAAACAACCTACTTTAGAACCCTATTTGAGAATGTGAGGATGTAATGAGGTATAATTAACATTATTTTTTGGTACGAATGTGAGTATTTTCAAGGGGGAAATTCATTTTAATGGTGGTAGAATGTAATACTGTGATATTTAATTAACAAAATATATTTCTTCAAATAAATTTAACCATTTTGACATTTTTAATTACAAAAAATACCAAGATATCATTATGTGACCAGAAACATTGAGTTTAACATGAATCACACACAACAACGAGTTTAGCTAGTGTTATATGCAAAACGAAGTTAAAATGAAACATGAAATACTATTAAAATATTATCATTCAATGTCGTAGTTATCACCAGTATATTGGAATATAGAGTATGAATTAGATTAACTAAATTATGAAAATATTTGGATTAAATTTTATATAAAAATAATTCTTTGATTACCAAATAATTAAAATTAAAGATAATGACCATCTGAAAATAATGGAAATCTTTTTTGGAAAAATGTTTTTATGCACAAAAGTGTTTTTAGATAAATAAATTAAAAAAACAAATTTTTATGGATAATTTTAATGAAATTTTTATATTATAAATTTTATCTAAATTTTAACCCTCATTTTATTTGTTTTATAAAAAATATATATGAATAAATCCAATTTTATGATTAAAAACTCTAGTTTTTTTAAATAAAATTTATCTCACTTTGCACACTTGTTTTTTAAAAACTAATGTTTCTCAATTTAAGAATAATAATTTTATAAAATTAAATAATTTTATGAAATAAGTGTATCAAAATTATCTTAGTGTGAAGTTTTTGGATTTTTTCTAAGAAGAATACGTTTTCAGTGAATAGAGAAAATTATAGTATTTATTAAGAATATTGAATTCTTTTAAATATATTTAAAATATAAAAAATATTTTAAGTATCATTTAAAATTAAAATTAGTTAAATTATATGTATATAAATCCTATTTAATCTATTTCAATAAATTTTATATTTTTTTATATAAAAACTTGGTAAACTTTGGAATAACTTATCTTTGAAAACCTGCTTTCTTATCACGTTTGCGTGATTAATTATAAATTATATTTTCCACTTATATAAATGGAATTTGAAAAAATATGTTACCTATGTTTAATAATAATAATTTAAATTAATTAATAAGTTCAACATAATTTTTTTCCATTATGAAAACTCAAAACCGTAAAAAAATAATTACTCTGATTAAGGTAAAAATAGGATTACCAGGGGTTTAAATTAAAAAGTACGGTTTAAAAATGACCCAAAACATGTATAAATCCTATTTTAGGGGAATATATCTATATTATCCCAAATCAAATATAATATATGGCCATTTGGAATACTTTTTAATATGAATTACTTTATGATTTTAGATTCTTGTGGGGAATTTCCATGTAGTTTCAAAGTGGGTTCCTTCCACCAACTTATAAATGTCCACTATCAACATTCAATTATCCAAACCTATGAATCCATATATTTTATATAAACCATGAAAAAATCCCTACCCAAAATCATTATCCATGTTCTATAGCTTCTGGTCCTCCCAGATGACCAATACCAGGGTCTTTAATAAGAGATCCAAAGGGGTACTTCAATGAGGAGGTAATTATCTTCACTAAGATCATTATTTTTATTTCTTATTTTTATGAATTAAATATTTTATTAAAAATTGATATATATTAACAATATTTATATTATATACTATAACTCCCTGACCCCAGTTACCCAGATTTGGTGTATTATTTTAATACAATGGCATGATTACAAGGAATTAAGTCCCGAAGGACCGATCAATTTAGTAGTCTGGGAAAATAGATTACATACATGAATGTTACATTATACTTCATAACATACAAAAAAACATAAATAAACCTTTATGAATGCCATCTTTCCCTTGTATTAACCCTGCATATCAATCACAATACACTTCTTGGAATCCTGGGGAAAATAAAACATAGAAAGGGGTGAGCTCAAACGCTCAGTAAGGGTAAGAAATAGAGAAGAAACTTTCATAAATATGCATAAACTTTTAAGGAAATGTATAACTAAAATAAAATCCTCTTAAATCTTATCTTCATCATAATATGGAAAAAAATAAAATGAAATAATGCCATTTACTTATTCACCTTGATATTCTACTAGTCGAATAATCACATGCAATATCACTAACCACTTTCATAATGATGGAATGCATAATTCCAGACTATCATAAACACATTTCCAAGGCCTCGTGCCTAGACTACAAATAATATTTTATCAAGCCCTCGTGCCAAGATAGTAGTTTGTCTCATGAGACCTACCGATGCATCGAGGAGCTATAGCGGGCTCCACCCGTCACTTACTAAGTCCAATTCATTCCTCACATGAATTGGTTTAAACATTACATAAACATTCATATTAAAACTAGCATAAAAAATGTCAATACTTTCTTCATAAACCATGAATGGTATAAAAATAACACATCCACAGTCAAAAATATCACAAAACCTTCAATGGATGTTTTGTATAATAAATCAACTTCAAATAAGCTTAATATCCATCAAAGGAAATTGACCTAGATTAAAATGATGAGTAACTTTTTGAGAGAAATTTCATTTTTGTAAAATCATTTAAAAGTCACCCATTTATAAAGGAAGTAATTTAAATGAGAATTTTGAATCAAAGTGTCCCATACCACTTTGAAACTTTTGAAAAGCATTATCATTTCAAAACATTCATGTCCATATAAATAAATCCTTAAAATCATTTTGAAAACATGCACATTAATTAAAAAGGTTTAGAAAGATAAATATTTAAAACATTTTAAATTATGATCTTGATAAAGTGTACCTTTAAAAATCCTTAAAATCTTCATTTTGAAATCATTTTTATGAAAAATGTACATGTATGATTAAAATGTCCCAGTAAATACTTACACATAAACAATCTCGGATAACAATGAGACTAAGGAATTAACCCTTACCAATTTGGTAACTTACGAAACATACAACCCATTAAAGAGGTATCATACAATTAATATGTAAATACACATAAATTAAAGTGTATTATACAAATAATACAATTATGGGTAGTACATACAACACACAAAAGGTAATAGTGGCAATATTGCATGAATCTCACGGGAATAAGGAGTGAGATGAAAACCCCTTACCTTGCACTTTCCTTTAGTCGAGGGTACGTTTAACCTCCTGTATGAAGATCATAGTATGTTATTAAATTATACCAGAACCATATTAATATTTATGATATCATACATGATTCATTTATGACTTTATTCTACCCATTTAATAATAATTTCCATGTTAAATTAAAATTTCGGGTAATAATCGTTTTCTTTATCATACGTGTTTTAACTTGTTAATCTTGAATGTATAACATAGATCATGATTTAAATACTTCAAGAATATAAACCATGATAAATATATCATATATATTTAGAATATAAATATGTATAATAGACATATATATGAAATGGAAAACACCGTTTATGGAGACTATAGTCCGTACGTACGCATAAACGTTGTTTCAGTTTTCATATAGTATTCAATGGAAGTAAGTGAATAATATATATGTAAGTACATAAATACTTATATATATAAATATATGTATCTCCAGTATCATTATTATGTCACATATTACATACTTTTTAGCAATATATATTTTTATAATCGTCGATGAATGGTGAACTTGGAAATGAATCTCATCTCGTCATGGAGACGGTAATCCGTACGTACGCATGAGCAAAAATATCATTCTTTTGATATTAAAATAATATATAATTGGATATTATATCATATATAAAGAATAATTATAATTTTATATTTATTATTTACATCAAATACACATCATTATTATACCCATCCAAATAATAATGTATTGAATAACAATTACACCACGACGTGGAGACGGTAAGCCATACGTACACACGTATGATGACATGTCATTCAAAGGATAGATATAATACTGAATATGGATGTACCATATTTATAATAACATCACATTATTTAGGATATACTGGATTTATTATTTTAGAATAGAAATAACAAATAAATAATAAGTTGACAAAGAAAGGAATTTGAAAGAGGGTGGTGAAAACATTACCTCTTCTTCGAGTTCTTCATTTTGATTTGATCAAAAGGTCTCCTTAGGTTGGATTTATGATCGAACTAAGGCCTCTAGTATAAAGTGAGGGAAGTTTAGAGAGCATTTGGTCAGGGTTAGGCCAAACCAAAAGGCTTTTAAGGTGTGAATAATTGGTTAAAAGTTGGGTCCTTTTATAAGGGGGAGGAGGGGCTCTTTAGGAAAAACTTAAAGTATTAATTTATAATAAATTCATATTCAGTTTATAATGCCTCAAAAGTTTATTATTAAAATTATAAGGTGGGGATGGGTCAAAATAATTTCAATCAATAGATTTTATACAGGTTTGAGTCATTATATTTACTTTATCTTTTATTTTTAACTCTTGGTTAATTAGTTTAACACTTACCATGTCACTTTGTATTTTTATAATATATAGTTAATAAACATACTATATACATCCAAGCGACCCCAAAGTGGTCAATTAATGATACACCAAGAATGATATAAGTACTTTGGCCAAACCTTATATTTTTAGGAATAGAATATAAACTAATAATATAATATTTGTTTTAAACACTCATTTATGTCAATTTTGACACTACTCAATAATTGATTTTTTCTAAAGTATTGAAAACTGTATTAATTCGAACCAAATTCATTTAAGCAATAATAAAAAGGCATATTAACCAATAAAATTTGTTTATGTCATCAAAACTCTCATATTATAATTATTTTAACATTTATAATACCAATTATGTGATTATTTTATTAATAAGGAAAATACTGCATCATTATCGTGTCATATATATTTTTAATTTTTCAATGTCTAAAAATTATAAATAGAATAACATTGTGTATTAAATCGTTTTATCTTTCTAATTAATGTTTATAATAAAAAATATAACATATATAACCCTATGTAAAATATTTTTTCATAAAATATATAAGCTTATGTAATTTTTGTATTTACTTTAACTTAATTAATATAAAGTGTCCCTATCACCTAAAAGTGGCTCCATGGGGTCCCAAAATCGACCTAAATGTGCCCATGGTCTGAAATGTATCCACCAATAAGGTTAGGACACGTTTTAGGGTAATTTATTATTATTATAATATTATTGTTTACCCTTATTTACCGGATTTACCATTTTACCATGGTAAATAAAATATTTACCAAAGTAATTGTTCAAAATGTCTAAAAATAAAAGTGACCTATTTAAAAAATTTGGAAATCCTCAGTCAAAATATGGAATCCATTTTTCCATATTTAAAACACAAAATTGGAAGAAATTAATTTAAAATTAATTCCCCTGTCAAAACAAAAAGCGCGTTTTTAAGATATAATAACTATCAAAAGATTGACACTTGTTTATGTCTGGTTTAATGGTGAACGTTTTTCTAATGACCAAAATTGTATTAAATGGTAAAAATATATTCTATGTATACTTTAAAACCACTCAAATTCAGAATTTATCACTATTAATTATTTTGATAAAAAAAGTTGTTTTAATTAAAATTTAGTAATTTTCACTATTCATCAAAATATAAAAGTTATCCGAAAGGTACCAAAATTTCCCCCTAGGCTAAATTAAATATTATGAATCCAAAAATGAAGTCAATTTTGAGAGACAAAATTTATGAAATTTCAAAAAGTAGGTATTACTATTTATAATAGCTAGTTTGATTGGTTGTAGTGTGTGTTAGAACTCTAAGTTGTGTACAACACACGCTAGTGTATTATTCAAAGAGAAGAGTATCATGGAATATTGGGGTTTTAAATTGTAAATTTTTTGTTTCCACATTCTAAATAATAAATTTATTTAGTCAAATTGAATATATAAAATTTTAAAATATTGGATTTAAAAAAAGGTTCACTATTAAAAGTTGGTAAAAGTGCATTTTTTGAAAAATACTTCTTTTATCTGAAAAACATTAATTTGTTCTTAAATTATGTATAATAAACTCATAATATTGATTCTAAAATTATAAGGATTATATAAATTTCAAAATTTAGTTAATACTATTCAAAACCTCTTTTGAACGACTTGTTTGGTAAGTCATGGTGCGCTTGAACTCGGTGTTGCGTGTAGTGCATGTTATTGAATTATTTTGAAGAAGTAACACACTATGAAAAAATGGGCCGTTACACATAATGTTATTTTTTATGTTATTTTTATAACATATATCCTTTTTTATTTCAATGAAACGAAAAATGAAACTATTGATCATGTGTATGACACACTATCACCTCACGAACTGATGTACGTTTTTCACCATAACAACCACTAAAACATGGATAAAATGTTAAATTTACCATATTTTTATGATATTTATGATAGTAAAATAATTATATATAATGATATCAACCATACCTTCTTAATTTCCATCTGATGTGGGGTACGATAACATTGTTCATGTGTGCAGAGGACCACTGCCTTGTGAAGCAATGTAATTCGTTTTCAGTTAAGATTCATATAGAAAGTAATAAGCATAAATTTAATGAATATAAATTATATGTATTAAATAATAATTATTCTATAATAGTAATATATTATATAACATTATTTTTTTCAATATTTTAAAAAAAATTGAAACAACATTCTTGCGTACGAACGACCAACTATCTCCATGAATGGTTTATTGGATTATGTATATCTATATTTTATTAAAATAAATAATAAATAAAAATGAATATTTATTATATTTATATCATGTTTGAAATTATTTATATCATGTAACCTTGATGAAATTAAATGGCTAGAAAATAAAAAATCAAAACATATATGAAAAAAGTAGTTATTACTAGAAACAATATTTTAACATGGAATTATTAATAAATGGGTCATGAAATGTAATATTTAAACCATATATTATATTATATATATGTACGGTTCATTAATACATTTATAATAAACTTATATTTATTATAGAATAGTTTTTAACAAGTATGAAGGAATTTGAGAATTAAGGTATGATATTTTTGTCCTGCTTTTTACTTCTATTACACACAAAACATATTCACTACCTCTTTCATTTATGTGGTGGTTATACTCCTCTTAAATTTATTTTATGATGATTATCTTGAAAATAATTTTGATTTCAATTTCCTTTTTAGGATACCTCTTTCATGGGGCTAAGGATTCAAATTTACCAACATAGTAGGGGTTTTATGTTTCTGTCTCATCATTCATCGAGATTGCTTATAATTAAGATTAAAATAATGAAATATTATGATCAGTATCTCAATAAACCCATTTATTTTCTTATACTATTGTTATTCAATTAAAATATTTGTTTCCCTTAATTTTAATCTTTTTATTTACACAATATTTCAAATTATTTGTTTAATAAAAAACTTCATTATTTCTCACATTGTTTGAAAACCAAATTTTCTTCCAAAACCATGGTTTTTAAATATTTTCTCAAAAACGTATTTAAAATTATTTTTTTAAATATTATAATTTTTTATGTTTTGAAAATTTTATTTTCATAGTATAAAGTATATATTCCTCAAAAAAAGTATTAAATGATTTTAAATATTACATTATATGTATTCATGGTTATTTTCAGAGAATAAGTTTTTCAAAATGTTTTTTTATTTTAAAATATATTTTTCAAGGTGGAAATTATATTTTCATCCAGAAATTATATAAATGATTTTTAAATATTCTTTTAAAAATTTTCATGGTCTTTTTAAGGAAATGGATTTCTAAAATATTTTATGATTTTTTATTTTTATTTATATATCTTCAATGGAATCTAATATTCCACTAGAAACGGTCCAAGTGATTTGTCTTTAAAAACCTTTTTACATATAAGATGACCTATTTTGATGAAAATTATTCTTTTATATGGATATGAATCAAGGATTCCTTTTTCATTATTCATTTTATTGGTTTATAATGACAAGATGTTTATAAAACCCATTTCATTTTCTATGGTTTATGCCATTATTAAATTCTTATGAAAATTGAATCTTCTTTCAGAGATTAAGCTAAAATGAAATGATGAAATGAATATCAAACATGTCTAATTTTCATAGTTTATGATATCATTAAATGTTTATGAAACCCATTTCATTTCATAGGTTACAATATGAAGAATATTTTGTGACCTTTTGAACATATACGTGTGATTGTTAAAATTTTACTGGTGGTACCTATATATCACTCTAATGCATTGGGTAAATATTTCTATCTCATGAATGTTTCATTAGTTATTTTAGTTGGGTATTCCTAATAGGACTACTATGTGAGAATATTTTTGTGAGATATTTTGAGGTTCTTTCATAAAATAAGATGATTGTATTTTTAGTTAATAAATATGTTATACCTTTATGATACATAGATGTATATTTGTTTAATGTAAGGAATATTATTCCAAAAATATGAAATATATATATTTGTGAAAAGAATGGGTCACTCTATATGAATATTATAATATTTATTATATTTATAATTTAATAATTTAGAGACATTTATTTAATTAAATATTCATTTTTCACAGATCATTAAATGTCAATGAAGGAAGGCAGACTGAGCCTAATAGTCTAATTATAAATAGTATAAATGAAATTTAATTATATTCTTTATGGGTTTATGTTTTCATGAATTTAATTATAATATTTATATTATTATTATTATAAATGAAGTCACCTAATAATTATAGAATTGGGAAAGGTATTGTGTACAATTTTCCAAACCTAAACCTTCCATAAAATATATCTAATAATTTCTCTTTCATAAGATAAAATTAGTATAAAACATTGATAAAGTGAGACTCCCTTAACCTCAATAGAGAGATAAATATATCAAAATTGATTTACTCCCCTACTCTATCTAGAAAATGGGATATCATCAAGAGTTCTTCCTCTCTTGAGAAGAATTATGTTTTGTTCATCCATGGTCAATGGAAACAATCAGGACCGGTTGTTCTAGCATGTGATGATTTTAAGAAATTGCCTAGAAATTGTGATGTATGTGTAGATCACGACAAGAGGTATTCTAAACTTGGATCTTATAGCTCAACTATAGCCTGATGAGATATATTCCATAAATAATCAACCAAGAGATAATTCCATGTTAAGTTAATTCTATATATACTTATAAATTAATTATAAATTACATGTGAATACCCTTTCCTTTTTTGTTTATGAATTATTAATAAGTAAAATAATATAATATTTTTGTCAGATATGACATTTAAATCATGTAATTAAATGATTAAATGTCATTTATGAGTAAAATACAAGTTTTTCATAGCATCAAAGGATGTTTCCACTATGATTGAATCGTACATATTTCACGAGTTTGGTATTACATGTCTATAGTTAATATAAATCATGATTACAAGGATGTTAAAATATTGAAATTTTTATTATAAATATGTTTTTATTAAAATAATTTATTTTTTATAATAACTAAATATACAACTTCATTTGTGTAAATACCATTGATTATAAAAATATTTTTATTAATTTTTTTGTTAAATTTATTCCACTTAATGAATGATATCAATTAAGTGTATTATTAAAATTCAATGAATGATTAATATAGTGAATAAAAAAATCAGATAAACAACTTAATAATTATAATGAATACTACTTTTATTATCCACAGAGAAAAAAAAACTATTTTATTTAAAACCATTTATTATTAAACATTATATGTTTTTCAATAGATGTTAATTTTCTCATGTACATAGTGTAAAATTGTGGAAATTTATTATATATATACAATGTAATAAATTTTTATTCATTTATTTTTAATTATTCAATGATAATAATGGAATGATTTATTGTTAAAAGGGATTACTTTTTATGATTTATTCTTTATGTATTATTTATTTTTTGTAATGAATAAAATTTATCACAATTAAATGATAACTATATTAAAAGTTTTCAATTAATGAACAAATATATTACCAATTAATTTATTAGTAATTAATAAGAAATAATATTAAGAACACATAATGTTTAAAATGATTTTTTTCTATAAATACATCAATATATATATATATATATAATTTATTCATATTCAAGATAAATGTATCAGATTTATATATAGAATTTGAAAATTTGGAGTAAAAAAATTTAATCATAATTTTAAAATTTTGAAAGATGGCTAATTTATTTTTTAGGTATATAAATAACATACTAATAAAATTGATTTGTCATAGAAATGAAAAATTAAGATAAAAAGAGTTAAACTAAGTGGAAAGACATAAAAAATCTATAAAATTATCTTTAAATTTTTTATATAACTATATTAATGTTCCATAGAAATTATTTTTTACTTTTTAACCAATTTCTGTATACACTAACAACCTTTCAGCACAGAGATTGTGTATTTACCAAAATTCCACTAAAAAATCATGTATATAAGGATCCCTTCTCTACTAAACTCAATTAACTATTTAACTTATATTATCTCTTCATTAATTAATAATGTATATTACCCCAAATTATTATTAGATATTGGGAATCCTATCATTCGAATAAGGAATCCTAAATCCTTAATTCTAATAAAACCCATATCAAGAAGGATAAAATACATATATGCTTATACCTATTTGTTCATCATATTTTTAAATAAATTATAATATTTACTCTTAAAAATCTAAATCTATAATATATCGATTTTATATTAACATCATTTTTATTTAATAATGTGATATTATCATTATATAACTTTATACTCTTACTCACTCATTTGTATAACAGTTCTTGATTAAGTCAGTTCAACCACCTATAAGAATGATGCTATAATATCTTTACCTATTAAAACATAAATGAATATCAAGACATTAATATTGGATTAATGTGATATTAAATACTAATTTCTATT
This sequence comes from Viscum album, assembly GCA_963277665.1. NCBI lineage: Eukaryota > Viridiplantae > Streptophyta > Magnoliopsida > Santalales > Viscaceae > Viscum > Viscum album. The sequence continues at coordinate 1,662,352,609 of OY728153.1, forward strand.
ATGAATATTGTTCTATTAGGGTGAAATAAACAATTGAATAATCATTATAAAGTGACTAACTTTTATCATTATATTACTTGAAACATGTTCATCATGGATTCCATTCACATGAATGATAACCATAAATTGAATCAAAATAAAATTTTAATATATAAAAAATTAATACATAATGATTTAAATAATGGTTAACATTGTACTAATGAACTAGACTGATATTTACATTATTAAATATGTATGAAACAATCAAATTTTATAACTACTAAAGATGAAAATAAAATATTACTATCTAGTATATGTTTAATAAATGATTATAATTGAAGGGTATTAATGGCAATATATTTTATTATGGTTATAAAAAATTATTAAAATGTTTATGTTTTTTATATGTGAGTCTAAATTACATCAATGGATATCAGGGGAAATGGTAAGGGTTTCACCACTCAATTTTCATTCATTGGGATATTTTATATATTCATGACCTTCTTTCCAAATTTAGTGAATATACTAACAAGGGATGTATTTTAAAATAATTTATATGTAAATCCTATTATTTAACAATGTTTCTTAGGATATTTATTTCATGGTTTTGTGATTCATTTTTTTAATGTTTCAAGGGTTTTGTTCCAAATCTATTTTTTAAATCAACCTTATTTAGGACTAAATTCTAATATTGGGATTTGTGTTGATATTTTTCAATTGGAAAATATAAATTTTATTATCCTATATATATTTAAATGGTTTACATGTATCCTTTCAATTTAAAATCCCTTCTTGTTCATAATTCTTCCAAATGTGTGATTGCAATTAGAACCAACATTATCTATTATTTTTTTCCAGTAATCTTTTTCCTCAATTTCTAAATTCTTTATATTTTTTATCAATATAATTACATATATATATATATTATTAAGGTAATTTTATATTAATATTGTTATTAAATAAATAGTTTCAATGGAATCATGTTTTAACATTTAACACACTGGTAAATTACTATTGACTTGACATTCTTTAGAGAAGTCAGACAAAAATCATCATTTTTAATTATTTCCACACAAATAAATTTTCTCATTATGGTATCCATATTTTTTTTATGAATTTATCATTTTAAGAATTAAATATTTATAAATATATTCTCATTATAATTTATTTATAAGTTATTTTCTTTTAAATAAAAATTTTATAAAAAATAAAGGGTATTTATTTTGATTTTTAAAATCCGTTTTCCAATTCAATTACTATAAATTGTTCACCTATGTCAACGCCTCTTAATTATTCCTATTTGAAATTTGGAATATTCCTTAATTTTTCCATCCACCTTCATCTAAAGGATGAATTATTGTCATGTTTCTTGAAAATTTCTATGGTATATGTTTCTTTTTCCTATATTAACTGTTATATTATCAAATAATGTACGTTTTTAGGTATTTATAGAACACATATTTATAGTTTATAATTATGGTATTGGTGTTTCTATTATATACCTTCAATCCATTTTCTAAATATTTATATCTCCTTAGATAATTATGTTATGTGTGGAACTTATTTAAATGTTCAAAAAAAATTGTGGTCATTGGTGATAATCCCACAAAATTACGTAAGGAAATTGTTGATAATATCATAATAGGACACATGGAACTTACTGACACGTTCAAAACATTATACAGTTTTTTTAGTGATATGTTCAAGAAATTATGCATGTACCTTATTGATATGTTCAAACAAGTATGGATTGAACATATTAATATATTTATAACTCTTAAAAAGAATGAAATTTTGTTGAGAAACATTTAAGACTCCTTGAATGGAACTAATTAAATTGATCTATATTCAAAATTCCATTCATGAACCTAATTTCAATAATGAACTTTTAAAATTACACGAATAATCCTAAATGTGTTTAGTTATGCTCATAACATCTTGTCTAGACAATATTTTGAGTATCGATGTTCATAATTTTATATATTACTACGTTTATGTTTATACCACATGACCATTTTATGATCCTTGAATCCTGATTATTTCCCCATTTTACCATATCCTTATTCCATTATATCTTTGTATATGTTTGATGAAAAATCATTAATGTAGCTATATTCTCTGTACATGATCATCTTAATCAGATACGTTTCATATTATCTTGTTATTAACACTTATTTATAGTCAAATTTTCACACAGTTTTATAAATCATTATTTATATTATGACCAAAACCTTATATCATGTTTCATAATTTTTTTTATTTTATTTGTAGGGTTTGATTTCTTTATTTTATGTTCATGTACCTTAGTTGTGTTCACATAACTTCATGTCTCACTAATAGTCACTTATAATTGTAGATTGATATCTCTTATGTTTACCATGTGTATCTGAGCTCACCCTTTTCATATATTTACCTTCACTTTGAAATGATGAAGGGAATTATGTCTGTTATTTTTAAAATGGAAACATATAAGAATAAAATCTATTTAAGATATTGAATAAAATTTCTAAAATATTTTTTTTTGTATCAAATCTCAATAGATAGTAAAACCATAAGTTATAGGGTCTGATTTTAATGATATGTAAGGAATATTCATGTAAAATGATGAAATATATTTGTATATGATGGTTGTTTCATTTCATTTGATTTCAATGCTAGTGTGTATTGTATGTGGTTTTAGCTTTAGATCAGGTATTGTGGGAATAGGGTTCCACAATTACTATATATCCTATTGATATAAGAATTGATACATAAAATAAAGGGGGAGGAATTTTATTGGAGAGAGTGAGAGTGACCATTAATGTATAACATAGCGTAGATCGAATAAAATTTGGAAGAGATCCAATTCTATAAAGATATTTGGGGTAAATATCATTTCAAAATTATATAATGACCATATATAGATTATCTAGGAATCAAAACTGATATATTGGTAAACAAAATCAATATACATATATTTTTATAATGAGAATCAAATACTACTGTGGGAAACTCATTATGAATTGGAAAGACAAAACATCTTGGAAACAAAAATAAATGAAATTGGGAACACTACTATTAGAGAGGGAAGATTGGTATAATGTAAAACGGATATTAAATGTTTTCCTCAAATAAGTGATCAACGAATGAATATATATCATATATAAATAAGAATAAATAGACACATTGCTCTTAATGAATATTCCAACATATCATACTCAACATGATTGAACAGTACATTTAAGAATCAAATTTTCATATGAAGAAAAAGGATTATTTCAAAACTTATATATATGACCAGCTTCTAAAATCATGGAATCATTATATATAGTTTGTAAATAGGAATCAAACCCCATAATTTAATAAAAATAAATTAATTTCTTATCCAACGTAATGTGACCCTTGACATTGATTGTTCTCTCTAGGAAGGAAGGGTTTTTATATAGATTATGAATTTAGTATATTAGGGTCACATATTTTAATGTCACAATGAATGGATATCTTTAACATATTTAGGTTCATTTGGGAGAGATAATGAAAATATTTTTTTGGGACACATGGGATAGACCATATGTCATGAATTTTAGGTTCTTATGAGTAGGAGTATTCTCTTTAGCATGACATCTTAGGAAAAGTAATACATTTCATGTTTCTTAAGGGCATTAGAGGTAGACTTTATACTTTATAATTTATGGTTATATGGTAAAGATGATTATAACATAGAACTTAAGTCATTGTTGTAAAAATTTTATGTTTTATAGATTAGGTTATTAGAACAAGGAACAATGTTGAATCTCATATGAGTCATTGTGAAATATTTTTCTTAACATCCCTCACATTGGTATAATGTGTAATATGCTCTATATATGATGTGATATAAAAAATATCACCATCCTAGGTTATCAACCATTTAATTTCATTTTTTTAAACTTATAAACAAATAAATATGGATTTTAAGTGGTTTTAAGATTGTTTTGAGATTAATGGTGGGAGGGACTAAAGTAGAGGATCATGTTTGCTGAAGGTATTACACTTGGTACACATTTATAGAATTTTGAGTTTTCGATGGTATCTAATGTGCCTATGATGACTATTAGTGTATACACAGAGTAATCTATGGCCTTATACTAGGTACATAGTATAATAAAGATAAATTTCTTCAATATGTTGAAAATATATTCATTTTTTTTAATTCAAATAAAAACTATTGTTTATATTATCATTTAATATTTCAATCATTTCTATTGTCTATGAACACATCCAAAACACTCTTTTATATATTACCAACATATAAATATTCTTCCAATCATAATCTTCATTCATCATTATAATGTACAAAACTGGGTTCTACACATCGTAGCCACGATCTGGTTCACTAAGTGACATCAATCATGCCTCCCCATATGCAAGATGCTTCTGACTAGTAGCAAGGGTATACCATTGATTATAAGGATATAATACCCTCAATATTAAAGTTTCACAACTACAACAAATAATTGAAAATAACCAATATATATATATATAAATATATCCAGAACAATAACAGAAATACAAGATGACCAAAACTGGAAATATAATATCTAGAACTAAATAGTAGATATGTCATGGAAATACAAGTCATGCGTCACTATGAAAAACACAAAATAAATAAAGACACACATAACTCCCCTGAGGGCCCTGAATCCAAGTATGGTTCCATCATCCATGTTCCATCCCAATATAGCCATCCAATAAAGGGCATTTTCCCTTAACCTATCCTACAACCATAAAATCAATTCATGTACCAATTAGAAAGCTCGTGTAGGTGCGATTACAACTAAGTAGGTCACCACCAATGACTTTTAAATGAATAATTAGTGAAAAAATTGTTTATAGTTTTATAAATAAAAATTAAATTCAATAAATTAAATTATTTACATTTATTCAATTATTCATTATTTATCCACATAACCCCTAGGTTTCTGAGAACATCTGATCTCTCAATAACTTCTTCAGCCTGTTTTGAAGTCGAAACTATCCCTAGTGAATATCATATATAGTAATTTTATTTTTTTCATTCATCATCTCAATTCACATTTGAATTCTAATGTTACCATTCATCATATAAATTCAAATTTGAGTTCTAATGTTACCATTCGTAACCTAAATTCAAATTTGAATTCCAATATTAGCATTCAGAATCTCAATTCAAATTTAATGACAATGTTATCATTTGTTATCTCAATTCAAAGTTGAATGCTAATTTTACCATTCATCATCTAAATTCACATTGGAATTCCAATTTTTCCATTCATCATCTCAATTCACATATATCATAACAATCTATTAATTAATTCACCAATTAATTAATCCTATGTAATAATTGCACATTCACATAATTCCATTAATTAATTCCATAATTAATTAATCCAATTAAATTACATTGATTAATTCAACAATTAATTAATCACATCAATTTCATTAATTAAACTAAAAACTAATTAATCACAATGTTGCCATCAATTAATTCAACAATATATTAATCCCAAATCAAAAAATTTTATAACCACAACAATCACCTTTAATTTATTCATCAATTAATTAATCAAATTAAAAAATTTCAATATATCCCTAATTAATTCAATAATTAATTTTTTCAATTCAATCAATTAAATATTTTAATTTCATGATCCTTTGGTAAATTAATTGACCAAATTAATTAGTTCAATTTATGAAATTGAATTTCTAAACACCCAACTGAAATAATATAATTAAATACAAAAAAATTAAAACAGGACTTCAAGATTTGAATAATAAAAGACCTACCTTGAAATTGGCAATGAACGCTTGCCAATAAATATACCCAATTCGGGCGGAATAACCCTAACCACATCAAATATTGAGATATTGATTCAAATATTATATCTAAGATAAGAAAATATTTCTTAATCATGGATCAAGATCTGAGTACAATAGTTGAAAACATCCCTCCATAGGATTGATGAAGAACATAAAATAGATGGGAAACCAATCAGGATGAAACTCACTTACTAGGAGAGGTGGTGAAAATCTAAATTCTATTCGATTCACAATGAATAGTGGTTGAGAGTGATTTTAATCCATCAATAAGTCTTAAAAATGAGATAAATAGGTTATGTCTGAGTTGGGGTTGATTTGGAGTTAAATTCAGGGTTCAGGTATTTTTAAATCAAATTTTCACAATAATTAAAAATCCACACGTGGTTTCTTAAGTAAGTGAATACAATTTTCCAAACAATTCACCTTAACCATGAACCACTTCTACAGGGGGGCATAGTTTCTCCTAAAAGGGTTTATATTTGGTCAAATTTTAAGACAAATGTGAGAATCCCCTCTATTTTGGATTAAATCGTTTACTATGAAGGGGTGAACAGTTTGGGAAGACTGTGTTCCAACTGGTCATTTTCCCTGTTTCTTCCCAAATTCTCAATTTTCACCCAAATTCACTTGAAGGTACAACCCAAAAAAAAAGTACTCAAAAAAATAAAATTATTACCTATATAAAAAATAAAGGCATATCAATAAAATTTCAGATTCTTATAATCTCCCCACATTATAAAAGTTCATCCTTGAGCTGTAATCTGAAAAATCTCTATGATTCTTTTTCAAAAAGATCAGGTCATTGAGCCTGCATATCTAATTATATCTCCCTTGTTTCTTGAGGAACACGATCATGTATCTACGATACATGAACTCTTTGAATATTCTTTCCCCAAAACACTTTCTAACAGCAATTCAATACATGAATCATATGCTCCTCAAAGGACACATCAATCTCTTTCTCAAGACCATCCACACCAATAACTTTATAAGTGTTAGCGTGATACCGCCAAAGTGGTGACACATGTAAAACATCGTGAATAGTAATGTATATCTTTGAAGGATCCAATATGTATGACACCAACCTGATTCTTTCCACACTCTCAAATAGTCCAACGAACATGGGAAAAAACATTCCATGCCTCTGTATCATACGGTTACCCAACCTAGGCTACACTTGATGTTATATATGATAAACCTCTGTTAAATCATTTGGTTGTAAATGTCTATAGGAATAATAATTGTGTCTACTTTGAGCTTTATCCATAAAATTTTGAATTAACTATTCCTACATCGATGTCTCTTATATGATAATGAGTCCCAACAACTCTGACTCACCTACCTCCATCTAAAATAGAGGTGATCTACATGTCTTACCATAACGAGACTTATATGGTTCCATCAGTATTTTTACCTAATAAATTTTGTTATAGGTGAATTAAACCAATGCTAGGTGCTTCTCTTAAGATCCCCCAAACTCTTAGATGAATGCATGAAGCATATCTTCTAGAACCTATGAAGTATGTTATGAATGACCATCTCCCCAGGGTTGGAAAGTTTTCCTTATTAAGACTTGTGTACCAAGTTCCTCATGTAATCCTTATTGGAATCACAAAGTAATGTGTGAGTCAGGGTATCAAACAATAGTCCATGGTACCCTATGCAGACAAACTATCTCTTAGAAAAACCTGTCCCCAAACCATTCCACTAATAATGTCTCCCATATAGGTAGGAATTGTGATACATTCTTAAAATGGTCAAAAATCATCCAAATTGCATCATTCATACATGGTTTCCTCAGGATACCCACCGCAATGTACATGTTAACATTATCCCACTTCCATTCTGGATTAGGCAATGCCTATAGTAAAAAAGATTGGTTGATGATGATCAATGTTCACCTATGGGCATATGTAACATCATGTCATAATCCCTACTATGTCCTTTTTCATGCTTGACCTGTAAAATTATCTTTTTAGTACATTGTATGTTTTTTTCACACCTGGAATCACCCACCACATCATGGAATTGAATTCACTCATAATCTCCTCCCACATACTCATAGGCACTTCAACATGATTCTTTATATAAATGATCTCATCCTCATCTATAATTCAAAAAGACGGTGACTACACACCTTCAAGGATTTACCTCATGGAAAATAATTATGAATCCTCATAATTCTTATCCCTAATCCTTTTCAAATGTGTATACTCCACTGAAATAGATACGATAGTCATATGGATTTGACTCTCCTAAACCACAAAATGCATCTCAACTTGTAAATTCATCATTTTACCCTAAACATTATACTCTTGAATGGTTTGAGTCTATGTTTTTCATACTTATATCATCATCAACACTATTTATTTTCCTGAAAATATAAAATTGCTCAAAATCGAATGACTTCATATACTCAACCCATCTCTACTGTCAGAGATTGAAATCTTACTATGAAATGATATAAATCTGGATCATGTGATCCATATATATTGTAATATTTTCAGCCAATATATTGTGATACCAACACATCAAATCATAAACAACTACTGCCATATGAAAGTCTTGCATTGGTTAGATCTGTTCATGTGGCCTCAAATGGTGACACCCATACGCCACAACTCAATATTCATGCATCAACACCGCTCCATGACCTATTCTTAAGTGTCATAATACATGGTATACTTATCACCTATCTTGGGTAGGATGAAGATTGGTGTCAATGTAAAGCACTTCATTAAGTCTTGGAAATCATTTTCACATTCTTTTGACTAGTCAAACATTATCCCTTTTTTCGATCCCAAAAGCGGGGCATCCAATCCAGAAAATTCTGGGTTGAATATCATATAATATCCAGATAATTCCAAAAATTTATATATATTGAAAAAATTCTTAGGATGTTAAAAATAATCAACTACAGTCACATTTTATAAGTCCACTTAAACACCTTCCTCTAAGATGATGTGACCCACGAAGTGTACCCAATCAATCCAAAAAATGACACTTAGATAGCTTGTAATTCATTTGATTCTCTATTAGTTCTCTCAGGATGATGTCATGATGTTAGGAATGATAATAATGAGTCGTGGAGTATATAAACATGTCAACCAAAAATTCCACAACAAGCTGATCAAGGTATGGATTGATGATTCATTTCATCAGAGAACTATTAGTGAGTTAATCAATCAAAATAGAATTATAAAAAACACATATAGGACAGAACTATTTATAAAAGTAGTCTGAGGTATATCATATGGTTTAACTCCAAACAGATGACACCCTAATCTCAAGTCTATTTTGGATAAAACACATACTCCCCTTAACTGGTCAAATAGATCATCGATACACGAAAGAGGATACAAATTTTTCATAGTCATCTGATTCATCTTATGGTAATCAACACACAATATCAAAGTCCTATAAGCTTTCTTTACAAACAAAACCTGTGAACTCCAAGGTGATATACTCATATTGATAAATTACTTATCCTCCATCTCATCCAGTCAATTATTAAGCTATTGAATCTCTACTGGTTCCACTCTGTATTATAAAATAGAAACATACTCAACCTTGGGAATAAGCTCAATCGTAAATTCCACATATCTCTACAGTGGACAACCTAGGAAATCCTTAGGAAACCTATCCTATAATGGATCCACTAAAGATATAAATATATCATTCTTTACACCCCCATTTTCAAGACACAAAATAGAAACCTAGGATGTGAGATCCACCAGTTTTAGATGAATTGGACCTAAACAGCACCCCTAGATATCACACTCTCAATGGTGAATATAGTTTTCACCCTTAATAGATGAAATAGTCAATCTACAATATTAATAATCTATGTATTTTCGGCATTCCACTAAACAGTCCATAATAAAAAGTAGATCAAATCTGACATGTCAAGGATTTAATGATTCCATAAAAAAATCGTACTCCCTCGCCTTAAGAGAACACCCTTTTCTTAAACAGATGTTTCTAATCCAGTCTACCAATAGTGCATTTATCATCAATTCCCCACTCATAAACTCCACCACTAGACTCAAAAAATTCACAAGTAGTTTATAAATAAAATAATTTGAGGCACCAATATCAAATAAGGAACTACTTAGTGTAAAAGCTATATGAATAGTACCTCTCACTATCAATTGTCCAACCCTGCCATCCACCAGTTTTGGATGAACTATATGAATCTATCCTTTCCCTCTTCCCATGTGATATAGTATGAGTCTTGTGAGCCACACCACCCCATTGATATGAGCACTCCTTCCTAAGAGCACATTGTCCACTTTGTCTACCACTACAGCTAGTATAACTCCAACTTCCAAAATTATATGGTGTAGAAGATCACCTTCACACACAATAGTTCTACATAGCTCCTCCATTAACACTCATTTTTCTTCAGTTCCTATAGTAATTCTTTAGATTTCCTATCCAACCACAATATCGTTAGCCTACTGGTGGTCAATGATAGTGTTTAATAAAGTTTACCAACCTACCACATTGGTCACATACAATCCAGGTAAGAACCTATGAATTTAATTTTTCCCCTTGGACACTCTTCCTTCAACCCCATTGAAAAAATTATATTATAGACAATTCCTTATCTCATAATATGTTACTACTAATCTTCCAACAATAACCATCTATAATGAACTATAATCCTTCTTCAGGTTCCCTTTACCTATGAGAGCCTAACCCACCACCTCAACAAACTTCTTTAATTGAAAAAGGTTAACATGGGAATTAATATGACATTTAATCTCATCTTATAAATGCCTTACCATAGCTATCTCATCTCTTACTAGTGCTGGATTAATACAGCAAAGGTCTTTAAAGAGACCAACATATTCCACCATAGAAATGATTCCTTGAGTCAGCCGCATGTACTCAACTTCTCTTTTCCTGTATTAGAATCTATAGAAAATGTGATCCATGAACTTCTCCAAATATACCTTCAAAGAAATCCAGTATTACTTCCCTATCCAGGCTTGAACATCCCACCAGCACTTCCATAATCCTCAAAACATGTAAGATTCCTACATGGCTTTTTTCCCTACAGAATTCTCTACACTGTCAAGTGTCATTTGGATAGAAATAATATAGAAATCATCTACCTATACTCCACCCGCTCCTGTAAACATCATAGGGTGAAACAAATAAACTCCCTTTCTAGATTATACATACTTTTCACAACCCTCCCTAGGTTTCTTTTAATGAATTGAATAATCTAAGAAAATTTCTCTCAGAACTCCCCTCAAATATTCTCACCCTTCACTACTGGTGCCTCAAGTTCAACTAATAGAGAAGAATCTCTATCCATGATGTTATATCATCCTCTCAAAAACTGTCATTATAGAATAATTTATCTACAATTCCAAATATATGTTTCATGACACATAACACAAAATTAATCCACTTATCAAGAGGGATTAATGAAAATCCATAACAATTCATTTCAAATTTTTCAACCACATGATCAACACCAAGTGACTATCACAACCCTTTACAATCTTAAATCTTGGTCAAGGTTAAAAATGGGTAAAAATATCATTATTCATGTTCATCATTTGAAACCCATTTATTCACATCTTACATCATTATTCAATGTCAATTTCACATTATGCAACCTTTTTTTCTATTTAAGTCATAGGGGAAATTGAAATCATTTATTGTTCAAAAAGTGCATCACTCAAGGTGAAATAGAATCGACTATAATGAAGCACATCAATAACATCAATCCCACCATGGGTACTAATATTTTACCCTCATTCATGGGTTTGAAACTCCCATAAAAAATCTATAAACCTAAGTCTAAATCAAAATATTCTCATGTCCACATTTCACTAATTTTAAGAAAAAATAAAACTAAAAGAAAAATCCTTTGATGCCACTTTGTAACATACTGAACTGAGTTTTACACACTGATGCCCTGAGTGGGTTCACTACGTGACCTCAAGCGTTCCTTCACATATTCCCGAGGATATTGAATAGTAATGAAGGTATAATATAAATCAAGGCATAACTATTCAATTTTTATCAATGTAGTACAAAAATATAAGTAAATGAAAATAACCAAAATATATAACCATAACTACAAAAATACCATAATCACATGATTTCCAAAATAAGAAATAAAATATCAAAAAGTAAATAGTAGATATGTTATTCCAATACATGTCAAGTTTCAATATGAAAAACTCAAAATCAATAAAGACACTAACAACTCCAAGGAGGGTCCTGAATCCAATTATGGTTCCCTTATAAAGAATCTATCTCAACATAGCTATATAACAGAGGGCCTTTTCCCTTAACCTATCCGAAATCCATGAAATATATTCAGGAACAAATCATGAAGCCCGAATAGGGTGTTACTATAACAAAGTAGGCCACCACCAATGATGTATAAATCAATATGTAGTCAAAATAGTTAATTCAGTTGTATAAAAATAAATAAAAGTAATAAATTAAACAATCCCCATTTATTCAATTACTACTTATTTATAAACATAACCCCTGGTTTCCCAAAGACACATGATCTCTCAATACCTACTTCAGATCATGACGAAATTTGAACTATCCCCATGGGATATCATATGTATGAATTACATTATTATCATTAATCATCTAAATTCACATTTTAATGTAAATATCAACATTCATCTTATCAATTCATATCTGAACTCTAATGCTAACATTGATGATCTCATTTCAGATTTTAATTCCAATGTTACCATTCATCATCTCAATTCACATTTGAATACCAATGTTAAAATTCATGATCACAATTAAAATTTGAATTCCACTGTTACCATTTATCATCTCAATTCACATTTGAATTCCAATGATACCATTCATCATGAAAATTCACATTTGAATTCCAATTTTACCATTCATCACCTCAATTAACATTTAAATTCCAATGTTAACATTAATCTTCTCAATTCACATTTAAATACAAATGGTAACACTTATCATCTGAATTCAAATTTGAATTCTAATATTGCCATTCATCATCACAATTCACATATATCATAAAAATCCATTAATTTATTCAATAATTATGTAATCCAATGTGACAATTTCATATTCACATAAATTCATTAATTAATTCATCAATTAACTGATCCAATTCTGTAAAACCCTGAGATTTTTAAGAGATAGATTTTTATAAATGACTTGTGTTATATGTTACACCATGATAATATTTCACCACATGCAACACTATATTAGATTTCAGTATACACAACACTATGCATGACTTGTGTTACACACAATTTCGAGTTATTTTGACAGATTTAATTTCATGCAAGACAGAGTTTATGTGAAAGAACTAAATATTATTATGTTACCAAATAACATAGCCATTATAATTTAAGGTATGAAAAATATTATATAAATTATGAAAAAATTATTTACTAATGTATATATAATAATTTATTTTTTGAAACAAAAATTATAAATTAAAATAAAACCATTTTTAAATAAAGTAAATGTTTTTCTGAAATAATATTTAAATGCATGTAAGTGAGTTTATATAATAATAAAATCACCCTTGATGGATTTAATTAATAAAATATATATGTAATATATTAAATCTAATGTTGGAAATTTACCTTATAGGTATTCTAGACATGATATAAGAACAAATTTATTTGTTTGAATAAAAGAAATATTTTACGAAAAATGTAGTTTTGATTTCTTTTGATAGAGCCCCAACTTTAAATATAGTTTTTAACCCAATTTTATATTCTATTTTTATAAATAAACATCTTCATTGGAATTAGGATATAAATATTTACTCCAGATGGATTTTTTATATTTTTTTGATTAGTTTCATGTTTTGATGAATAGAAAAAATATAATAAATTTTAATTCAAAACAAATTTTTCATAAAAATAATTTATATGTATAGGTTATATTATTTAATGTTTTTAAAATATAAATAGATAATATTTTTATGATTTAAAATAATTTATGTCATTAGAATTAATTTTACATTGAATGTGGATTTAAAAATAATTCAATGTTTTTCAATTTTTAAACTTTTAAAATCCATATTGTATTTTGGACAATGAGATTAATTTTAAATTAATTAATTAAACATATGTGTTCTGAATTTTGAAAAATTGATTTGAAAATTTTAATTCGTGGGTCCAAATCATGTAAATTTATTTCATTTATATTTGGGCATTATGAATAGCATCTTCAGTAATATTTTATTTATACAGAAAAATGGAAAATTATGTATATATTGGTAAAAATGTTATTATAAAAATAAATAAATTTTCCTAATATCATTGGATGATTTTTTTGATCTAATCCATCCTTGGGTAGAAATTGTATCCTTTGGAAGCCACTTGGATTAGATTAGGACATTTAATATATTTTATTTAAAGAAAGGTTAAATATGTCTTACTCGAATTTTAATAACTATATCTTTTTTAATATTTTGTTATACAGAAGTGTATTTCAAATATAAATACTCATTTGAAATATAACATTTTATTCCTTATCATGGTAACTTATTTTTAATATTTATCAAATAGAAACTGACCTTAAAAGCTTATATATTGATGGTAGAGAAATTATTTAATTGATGAGAAACCAATAATTTTTCTATTAAAAGGATAATAACCATTACACAATAAAAAACTTGACCAAATAATATTTTTAGAGTGTATCTCGACCTTAATAAACCAAGTGTCGAGTTATTGAGCATTTGGAGTCATATGGATAAGATTATGACACTTATAATAATTTATTTAAAGTGATTTTAAATTTTTCACATTTATATTTTAATAAATATAAAATTTCTAGGGACTAATTTTTCAGAATATATATTCGACTATATTGTTGGATCAGGTTATACCAAATATGCACAAGAGGGGGGTGAATTGTGTCTTTTTCAAATTATTCATGAATCTTGATGATGACAGAGTCTGTCATTTTATCTTTATCAGGTTCTTTATGTAGTGGAAAATAAATAGCTAAAGAACTCAAGAATGTATAGTGGTTCAGGGAACAGAAGTCCCCTAGTACACTCCACCAATGCTCTACTCCACGAGCTTGGTGATTTTCACTATCTTGTCCACTTATAAATATACAATCCACAACTGAGTACATACAATTGATACCTTTACAAGATAAGGCTAAAAACAGAGCCTTCTGGTTCCTACACAGAAATGAATACATAGCTCAAAACAAGAAGATGATTACTCAAAATAAAGTGTATTTTTCTTGAAATACTTTCCAAATGTTCTTCACAGTTACAATAGAACACAACTGACCATCAATAGATTTTTATCTTCAGAAAGAATGATCTTCAGGTATAAGTAGTTCTGAGATGATCTGGTTGCAATAGATATAGAAGAAAAATTAGAAACTCTAACAACAATGGATTCACAATAGATCTTGGATGTAGAAATGATGAATCTTCAATGTGTTTCTTCTTCTTATTCTTTAGAAAAGCAGAGTTCAATAGATCATGGAAGCAGTAGATCTATGTGACTCATATATCTCTGTAAAACTATAGCATTAAAAATATCAAGGAATTGTTCTTCTAATCATTTCACAGTGATCCATCACTCACACTGTAATTCAAAATAACATAGATATATATATAATAAAGATAGTCATTTTCATTTCAAATTTAGATCCGCAAAAGTCACCTTTCGAATCGTGATATTAAATAGTTTGAATAACAGGGCTGTCATAACTCTCCTTAATATTCGGCATAGAAAGCCCCTCTTATATCGATCCTTTGAATCATAAATAAACGACATTGAATTACTCAATGATGTTCCTTAAAATCAGGCTTTTAATCTGTCTTGAAATCATCCTGATAATCTCTATAAAGACCATTACACAATAATGACGTGTTTGAATCTCTGACGCCAAATGTAGGGTTGAACTGCATAACATGCGTTATCTGAACGTAAGGTTCACAATGTAAGGTTGATCAGGAATGTAAGATTTTATGATCCATTCTTCAAATGTATGGTTGATCTCAAACATAAGGTTGAACATCCATACTTTTCTCTTCAACTTTTAAATGTATGGTATATGGCCCATACTTTTAAAAGCTTATAAACAAAAGGTACATGATTCAATGTATGTTTGTTTACAAAATTAATGTTGGTGAACCATATATTTTAGAAACAAACATGACATTCGATACTAAAAAAGGGTTATTCTTTCATACTCTTATGATATCCCAAACATAAGGTTCCTTCTAAATGCATGGTTCTTCTTCCAAACATTTGTCCAAAACGTATGGTTTCTTAACCATAATTTTCTAATAACCCATAAGTAATAGATTTCATCCTTACTCTATGCTCCTCCACGTAGGGTATGAACAGTGTATCTAGAACACGATAATGTGATTTCCAAACACGTAGAGGATGAAAAGTGTTTCTAGAACACGCTAATATGCTAAAACAATTTCCAAATATTTTATCAAATATTCTACGTCGATTAAAACAGTTAAATATTATTACAAAATAGAGGAATAAATAATATTAATTTTCTGAAATATACTCAAATTAAAATTAGTATAATAATAAATAAGGGAATTTGTGAACATAAAAATCATCATAAAGGGATAGAGTATTATTCTCAACGATCTCCCCTTAATAAAATAGAGTGTTGTGGAAAACAATAGTTTCTCAAAAATCTCCTCCCTTTTGATGATCACAAACCCATGAAATACCCAATAATATTATCTTACAAAATTAATGGAATATAATTTTGAAATTTTCAAAGAAAAAAACAATATTTTATTTTAAGAAAATCATTTCTTAGTTTTTACATATTCTCCCCATTATAATGTAAGAAAACAACTCCTCCTTTATAAATAATGAATTTTTTTGGGTCGGGTTTATCAATATTTCTCAAAAACAATGTTGTGTTTAGAAGAAGGAATATAACACATTTTAATGTTGCACTTGAACTCAAGTAAATGTTATGATAAACAATTTTTAAAAATCTGAATTTGGATTACTATAATTACAATATAGACAGTATAATAAAACAAATTAATACATAAACATGGTATGAAAATATATTTTATTGAAAATATAATTACATGAATAGTAAGGACAATGAGAATATGTTGGGAAAAAATCTCTCAAGGCATCATTGAAGCATTTTTGTGGTGATTGTGTATGTTGACAAAATGGGCCTCTATGTTGTGTTTGTTGACAAAGAGGGCCTCCATGTTGTATTTGTTGACAAAGCATACCATGATGTATGAGTGTGTTGACAAAGGGGGTTTGCATGGTGATATGTTGGGGTCAAGGGGTGCATTCAACAATCCATGGATGATTAGAGTGGTGCACAAAAAATAATTTGGTTTGAGAAAAAATGAGCGTGGTGCATGAAAAATATAGTGTTGTGCGAAAAATCAGCATGGTGTGCAAAATATTAGTGCGGTATGCTTCTCTTTGAATAATACAGTTGCGTGTGTTGTATGCAACTTCGAGTTCTAACACACACCACGACCAATCAAAGTAGCCATTATGAATAGTAATACCTAATTTTTAAAATTTTAGAAATTTTATCCCTCAAAATGGACTTCATTTTTGGATTCATAGTATCGAATTTAGCCTAAGGTGAAATTTTGGTACTTTTCGGATAAATTTAATATTTTGATAAATAAAGAAAATTACTAAATTTTAATTTAAAACAACTTTTTTAATCAAAATAATTATTACTGATAAATTATGAATTTGAGTGGTTTTAAAGTATATTTAGAATATATTTTTACTATTTAATACAATTTTGGTCATTGTACATAATTTTAAAATTAAACTGGACATAAACAAGTATCAATCTTTTGATAGTTATTATATCTTAAAAACACGCTTTTTGTTTTGACAGCGGGAATTAATTTTAAATTAATTTATGCCACTTCTGTGTTTTGAATTTGGAAAAATGTATTCCATATTTGGAATCAGGATGTCCAAATTGTGTAAATAGGAAACTTTTATTTTTAGAAATTTTGAATAATTACTTCGGTAAATATTTTATTTACCATGGTTAAAGGGTAAATCTGGTAAATAAGGGTTAAAAAATAATATTATAATAATACTAAATTACCCTAAAACGTGTCCTAACATTATTGGTGGATACATGTCCGACCATGGTCATCTATGGGTCGATTTTCAGACCCCATGGTGCCACTTGTAGGTGATAGGGACACTTTATTTTAATTAAGTTAAAATGAATACAAAAATGACATAAGCATATATCTTTTAGAAAAATAATTTTTACATAAGGTTATATATGATGGATTTTCGACTATGAATATTAATAAGAAAGATACAAATCTTTCCTACATAATTTTGTTTTATTTATAATTTTTAGACATTAAATAATATAATTTATTTATGACACAATGACGATGCAGTAATTACCATAATAGTAAAAAATTAAAATAATTGATATTATAAATACCCAAATAAATATAATTTAAAACTTTTAATGAATTAAACTAATTTTATAGGATAATAGGATATATTAGGATTGATTTAATTAACTTTTTTAGAAGTAATCATTCTGTTATGATTTTTACAAAAGTCAATTATTGAATAGTGTCAAAATTGACATAAAAGAGTTTTTAAAACAAATATTATATTATTAATTGATATTAAATTCCTAAAAATCTAAGGTTCAGCCAAGAGACTTATATCATTATATTTGTATCATTAATGTACCACTTTGGGGTCTCCTGGATTTATATAGTATGTTTATTAACTATATAATATAAAAATACAAAGTGATGTGGTAAGTGTCAAACTAATTAACTAAGAGTTAAAACTAACATATAAGGTTAATATAATGACCCAAACCTGTCTAAATTAAATTAGTTGAGTGGTTTTCGACCCCTCACACTTTAAACTTTAAATAATCCACTTTGGGGCCATTATAAACTAAATATGAATTTATTATAAAATAATATTTCTAGCTTTTCCAAAGGTGCCCCTCACCCCTCTTATAAAAGGACAATCCACTTTCTCATTAATTCACACCTTCAAAGCCTTTTGGTTCGGCTAACACATGCCCAAATACTCTCTAAAATTCCCTCAATTCATCTTATAGGCCTTACTTTAGTCATAAAGCCATCCTAAGGAGCCCTTTTGATCAAATCAAAGGGAAGAACCCGAAGAAGAGGTAATGATTTCACCACCATTTTACAAGTTCCTTTCTTCTTCCACTTATTCTTTCTTTGTTATTACCATTATAAAATAATCAATCCAGTATCTACTATATAATGTAATATTATTATAAATATGGTGAAACCATATTCAGTATTCTATCCATCCTTTGAATTACATGTCAGCATACGTGCGTACGTACGGCTTACCGTCTCCACATCGTGGTGTAATTGTTATTCAATATATTATTATTTGTATGGGTATAATAATGATTTTTAATTCAAGTAAATAATAAATATAACATGATAATGATTCTGTATATATTATATATCATCCAATTATATATTATTTTAATATCAAAATAATGATATTTTCGTCGTGCGTACGTACGGATTACCGTCTCCATGACGCGATGTGATTCATTTCCAAGTTCACCATTCATCGACGATTATAAAAATATATATTACTAATAATTATGTACTATATTAAATAATAATGCTAATTGATATATATATATATATATAAGTATTTATGTACTTACATATATCTTATTCACTTACTTCCGTTCAATACTATATGAAAACAGAAACAGTGTTTATGCGTATGTACGGACTACCATCTCCATAAATGGTGTTTTCCATTTCTTATATATGTCTATTATACATATTAATATTCTAAATATATATATTATATATTTATCATGTTTTATATTCTGTAAGTATTTAAATCATGATCTAAGTGATATAACCAAGATTGAAAAGTTAAAACACATACGACAAAGAAAGTGATTATTACCCAAAATGTTAACTTAACATGGAAATTATTATTAAATGGGTAATATAAAGTCATAAATGAATCATGTATGATATCATAAATATTAAAATGGTTCTGGTATAATTTAATTACATAATACTATCTTCATACAGGAGGTTAAACGTACCCTTGACTAAAGGAAAGTGTAAGGTAAGGGGTTTTCATCTCACCCTTTATTCTCGTGAGATTCTTGCCATATTGCCACTATTACCTTTTGTGTGGTGTATGTACTTCCCATAATTGTATTCTTTGTGTAATACACATTAATTTATATGTATTTACATATTCATTGTATGATGCCTTTTCAGGGGGTGTATGTTACGTAAGTTACCAAATTGGTAAGGGTTTATTTCGCAATCTCTTCATTATCCAAGGTTGTTTATACGTAATAATCTACTGGGATTTCTTTATCATACACATCCATGTTTTTTAAAATTTCTTTCAAAACTTTTTTACTATTTAATAGACAATGGGTTAAATTAATTTATACCCTTATTTGACTTTATATGTTTTTAAAGGAATCTTTCCATCGTTTTCGAAAGAAGTTACTTTTTAACCTTTTTGACAAAATTAAGGTAAGAATGTCTTTTTTTAACTTATATGGTGGGTGTGGTTATTCTCTGCCGTTATTACACCTTTGAATATTCCTTCACATTCTTATAAAGATATTTTCAAAATAAAGGTTTTCTCTATAATTATGTGACTTTAAAATGATTTCAAAAAAGCGATATTTCTCTCAAATAGTTTTGATTTCATCTATGTCAACATCCTTTGATAAATTTTACACTTTTTTGAAGTTGATTTATTATGATGCAAATCTTGCATATTTTATTTAAGGTTTTGTGATATGTTTGACTATGGATGAGTTATCTTTATGCCATTAATGGTTTATGATTAATTTTTTGGCATTTCTTATTCTAGTTTTAATACGAATGTTTGTATTATATTTCATCCTCTTTTTAAGATGAATGTGTTGGACTAGAATGTTCCGGGTTGGGGACCGGTAAAAGTAAGACCTCCGGGTTGGTGTTCGGTTATTAGATGCACTCTGGGTTGGTGTCCAGTTATTAGAGGCACTCCGGGTTGGTGTCCGGTTATTAGAGGCACTCTGGGTTGGTGTCTGGTTATTAGAGGCACTTCGGGTTGGTGCCCGGTTATTAGAGGCACTTCCGGTTGGTGTCCGGTTATTAGAGGCACTCCGGGTTGGTGTCTAGTTATTAGAGGCACTCTGGGTTGTTTTACAGTTATTAGAGGCACTCCAGGTTGGATTTCAGTTACATAGGCTCTCTAGGTTGGGTTTCGGTTACAGTTATACCTTAGGTATTGGCACGAGGCCTTGACACAGAAATTAAAGTGCGACATTACGCAATCCATCATTATGAAAGTGGTTAGTGATATTGCATGTGAGTATTCGATTAGTTTAATATCCATATGAATAAGTAAATTGAATTATTTCATTTTATTTCTGCCATATTATGCTGAAGTTCAAGTTTAAAAGGCATTTATTTTAGTTTTATACATTGCCTTAAATGTTTATGCTTATTTTTGAAAGTTTCCGCTATATTGCTTACCCTTACTGAGCATTTGAGCTCACCCCTTTCTATGTTTTATTTTTCCAAGGATTCCATGAGGTGTAATGTGATTGATATGCAGGGTTAAGACAAGGGAATAATGGCATTCATAAAGATTATTTTTTTTTTGTACGTCTTAAAGTGAAAATGTAATATTCATTTAAGTGATCTATTTTTCCAAGACTGCTAAACTGATCGGTCCTTCAGGACTTTATTCCTTGTAATCATGCCAATGTATTAAAATAATGCACCGACTCTAGGTAATAGGGGTCGGGGCGCTACAGCGCGGAAGATGTGTTTCTCGTGCTCAATGAGGATTTCGCGCGGAAGAAGGGTTTTTTCACACAGGGTTGATTTTGCCTATAAATATGAAGTGATTCCCCTCATTTGCTCAGCTCAATACATAGAGTGTATCGGAGATCTGGCATGCCAAATTGTATTGCACAAGAGAGTTGTGAAAACCCAACAAATTTGCATGAAAAATAACTATTTGCGTGCAAAGCAGATGTGGTGCGAAAAGAAGACAGTTGCGTGAAAATTGAATTTTGCGAAAAAGCAGAGATTTCCATGCAAGGAAGTGTATAGGTTACGCGTAAAAGCGATTGAGCATAAATTAATTTGTTGCACATAAAAGGGGTGTTGCACGTAAAATAAGTGTTTCACGAAAAGTTAATTTCATGCAAATGCAGAGAATTACGTGCATGGTAGAGTAAGGGCTATGTGTAAAAATTGGGGTTTCCCAGTACACCCAGTGCAAAGAGAGATTCATCTGCGGTTGAAAGATGGACATTAACAGAGCATATACTAACAGTTAAAGATGTAGATTTCATTAGATATAATGAAAAGACCTATAGGTCTATAAACTATGAGTGGATCTTCAGAAGAAGTAGTGAGCTCACTTCAGTTGAGAGAGCAGTGTGTTCTCAATTTGTGAGTGGTTTTAAACCATGAGGGATAGTGAGTCTGCTCCAAACTTGTAATCATTAGTGCACTTATAGTATAATTGGTATATTTCCACACTACCAATGTATGCTCCTTTAATGTAGCCCAGTGAGTGTGAACCAAGTAAAAATTGATGTGTCCTAAGCTTGCTTTAAGGTTTATTTATACTCTGCAACGGGAAGGAGATATAAGAGGGTTTTGTCTAACAACAAAAAAGGATTAAACATGGAAGTTATTTTAATATTTCATACCCTGATTGACATCCCTTCTCTGGATATCTAGCCTAGTGGGCCTAACAGAATCAATGTTGGTCTAAAATGGTTTGAGAAATGGGTTTCAGTGCCTATGAATGATTTCCTTGAGCTCTAACATCTGTTGTCTCAACCTTTTGATCAGTCCATCGCCTAATTGGACTATGAGATCCCATCCTTTATGAGACAGATGGATGTCTACAATCAAATTGACTATGAAGAACTCAATTAACTGCTCTTTGTTATCTATAAACTGATAGAGTTTCTCTGTGAATATGTTTTACAAACCTCTAATACCTAGTTCATCTGAGGTAATCTAGTTAACTAGATACTTTTGATTATCCAGAATAATTGATTATAGAGCACTGTAGCAATGTAAGTCCTGTAGTCTATCATTCAAATTGCTCAGTGCTGCTGTAATGGCCTGAAATCTCATTATCAGGTTCGGAGAAGTACATGAGGTATCTTCTTAACTGTCCCTGAATGTTTCAAATTTTTGTTCCACAAAAATTATAAAATCTACCAAGTCTAACTTCATAACATTTTCAGATTTTAGTTTTCTAACATCAGCTAACATTTCTTTTTTAAAAACATCCACTTCAATTTTTGAAACTGAACTATGTTTCATGTTCCGAAGCTCTTGTCTCTCCTTTTCTAATTCCCTTCTCAAAGATGCATTTTTAGTTTGAACTTTTTATAATTTTTGGATTAACTCTTCCACATGATCATTATCAAAATCAGAGGAACCTTGTGCTTGATTCTCAGTCTGACCGTCCACTGGATTTATCAAAGTTAGAGGTAGGGATTCATCATCTGACTTCTCTTCATGATTACTCTATACTGGCTTCTCCACTGATTTTTCCATTGAGTCATTTCCTGACTCATCCACAATAAATACTCACAAATAATTTTAGTTTGAATTATAGAAAGGTTCTCTGATTGATTCATATCCACATGTTCTTACTCGTCCGGAGCATATTTTTTATCTATTTCCTCTAAGACAGGTTCATATAATATAGGTCTATCTTGCGCTAATTCCTCTTGAACAATTTCCGTAGGCTATACAGTTTTAGATCAAGCCACTTCAACTTCACCATTATTTTCATCAGTTGGATGCACACTTTCTTTTTCTACTTGATGGGTCAACTGAATTTGATAAACTATTGGTTTTGCAATTTCTTGTACTGTAGATTCTATAATAAATTTTTATCTTAGAAGAGGTTCTGTTGCTCCATTATTTGCTTGATAAGGTTCCTCATTATCTTGAGCCACTCCATGCCTTCTCCTTTGAAGTCTTTCCTGAACATACTCATTAGTAGTTGTATCAACTGTCTGAAATATCAGTCTTCTTGAGGTTCCAATTACTCAAGATTCTTCCATACCTTCCGTAGATTTAGCAGGTTGCTCCCCCTGAGTCGATTCCTGGTCTTCATTAGCTCTAACAGGCATAAGATTTCCTTTCCTAGTACTCCAGAAGAAGCTAATCATCCATAGAGTTCCATCATTGAAAATATTGCTATGATGGCATCTTAATCGGGCATCTATTAATCTCACCATATCAGATTTAAATAATAATTTAGAAATGAATCTTCTATAAGGATAGAAGTTCATTCTAGCCTATGGCTAGCATCAGTAAATGATACATCTTACCATATACTCAGAAAATTCAACTTGATTTCACTAATAATAAAAAACATTAAATACATATCATGAAACAAAATATTCTCCATCACTGACATCCTAGGTGAAATCCCAATTTGCACAAATTTAACAAGAATATTCTAATCAGTTTCTAGATCATTCACTAACATTTTTCATATTCTTGAAGAACCAAATAAAAATGATATAATGTCATTTGAATTATGTTAATTATCTCTAATATTCTTTAAATCGAAATGATAAACTCCCTTATGAGGGAAGTTTAAGATTTTATCTATTTCCACAGATGAAATTAAAAAATCATGATCTTCAATTTTTTCACATATGGTGTCCTCTATATCCCCAAGACTGACTGAACAGATTTGAAAAATGGATAAATCTCTACCTCATATAGAAACTTTGTATTTTTTCCACTAAAATGTTTCTTGCAATTTTGAAATGCGAGGGCTTTACCCAGCATTAGATCCATTTGATACAGGCATTCTAGGGAGATTACTTTTCCCTATAGAATCATTCTTCCTACCGTGCAATGATGCATGGAATTACTAGCTAACCTTAATTGATTATCTTTTTCATGGACTTTTTTGTTTCAATGTTCAGAAGGCCCGAAAGTTTAGGGTTTCGATGGTTTAATAAAAGGTATTAGAAAGTGGTAAGGTTTATTTTGTGATTCGAAAGGTTTTGAGAAAAATGAATGGGTTTGGAATTTGAAATGGTTTCTGACATCCTTGATTCCTTGTTTCGTTACACAAATTGTAATTGTTACATTATTTAAATGAAACAAAACTTACATGGAAAAAGTTTAAAGCAGAACTAACGAAGTTCTTGAATTTTTCTAAAAACAAGTAATAATAGAAACAAAAAAAATAAGAATTAAAATAATTATTTTAAAATTTAAATTTCATTTAAAATTAAATTAACCTAGCTCCCCCATAATAAAATAAAACCTTGTAGTGGAAAGTGTTTTAGTAAAAATATCAGCTAATTGAATTTTATTACATAAAAATTATAAGAATATATCCTTTTTAAGAACATGATATCATAGAAAATGATGTATGATATCCATATGATTAGTTCTTGAATGATTAAAAGGGTTTTTTGAAATATTTATAGCACATGTATTATTACATGAAATAGATGTATTATTAAAATTTATTCTAAAGTCTATAAGAGTGATTTTCATCCACAAAATATATCCACAACAACGGCCTATAGATACATATTCTGCCTCGACTGTTGATAAGGCATCTAAGTGTTGTTTCTTAAAAGACCATGACACTACAGATTTCCTAAAAAGTGACAAGTCCCTAAGGTGTTTTTTATATATAATCTATAGCTTCTAAATTCAACATATGAATATGAAATTAAATTAAAATTTGATGTTTTTAGATAGATAAGCGATTAAAAAACAGTTCCTTTTAAATATCTAAAAATTATTTTGGAAACACTAAAGTGATATTCTTTAGGATCAGATTAAAATCTAGCTAAAAGACTTACTTAATACATTATATCTGGCCTACGAGAAGTAAGATATAATATAATTGTAATCATACCTCTATATAAATTTTTGTCAATGTATTTTCTAGTTTCCTCCAAATCATGTTTTATATTATTAATCATAGGAGTTGAATATGTATTGAGGTTTTCATGTCTATATTTCTTTAGTAAATCAGTAATGTATTTGATTTGATTTAAAACTGTTCCAAAATCATTTTCATAAATTTGATGTCCTAAAAATAAATTTAATTCTACCATCATACTCATTTCAAATTCATTTTTCATTAAATTTGAAAAATCATGACCAAGATTTTTATTTGTTGAACCAAAAATTACTTCATTAACATAAATTTGAACCAATAAAATATTAGAGTTAATAGTTTTCTTAAACAATGTTGGGTCTTCCATCTGTATAGTAAAATTATTTTTCAAAATAAAAGAACTTAATATTTCATTCCAAGCTCTAGGAGCTTGTTTAAATCCAGAAAGAGCTTTTGTAAGATTGAAAAATGAATCTGGTTTTTGTGAATTTCTAAAACCAGGAGGTTGCTCAACATAAACTTCCTCCAATAAATAACCATTTAAAAATGAATACTTAACATATATATGAAATAATTTAATTTTTATATGAGATGTATAGGCTAAAAGGACCCTAATGGCTTCTAATATAGATACAAGTACAAAGGTCTCATCATAATATATACCTTCATCCTGATTATATCCTTTAGCTACTAGTCTTGATTTATTTCTAGTTATTATTCCTTTGTAATCTGATTTGTTTCTAAAGACCCATTTAGTTCCTATAACTGGATAGTTCTGAGGTCTTTCAACTACATTTAAAACTACATTTCTCTAGAACGGGTTTAGTTCTTGGTGCGTTACTATCCTCTAACATTCATCAAATAAGGAATCCTCTAATGTCTTGGGTTCTAATTGGGATAAAAAGCCAGAGAATTCAACAAGATTTCGAACATTTATTCTAGTTTTTATTCTTGTGTCTAAGTCTCCTATAATAGTTTCTAAAGGGTGATTTTTTAGGGTTCTATAATATCTAGGTAGTATAATATTAGGTTCATCAATGCCACGTTCTTCTAAACTAGAATGAATTTTATTTAAATATTTTTCAAAATCATCTATTAAGTTCGCAAGTCTCATGTTATCATTAGAGTCAGATTCATCAATTTGGTCTTTCTTTTTCTTAAAGGGATCATATTCATCAAATTTCACATGAACTGATTCTTCTACAATCCATAAAATTTTATTAAAAAATCTGTAGGATTTGGAGGTAGTAGAATATCCTAAGAAAATGCCTTCATCAGATTTTGGATCAAACATAACATGATTGTCCTTGGTGTTTAAGGTGTAAACCTTGAATCCAAAAACATTAAAGTAATTTACTTTAGGTTTTCTTTTATTCCAGAGTTCATAGGGTGTCTTTTTATAAATTGGTCTGATTAAAACTCTATTAATTATATAACAGGCCATGCTGATAGCTTCTACGTAGAAATAGATAGGAAGATAGTATTCACTTAGCATAGTTCTAACCATTTCTGGAATGGTCATATTTTTGCCTTCAACAATTGCATTTTTTTAGGTGTTCTTAGTGTAGAGAAGGTGTGTTTAATACCAATATTTTAGAAAAAGGAATTATGTTCAAGATTCTCAAATTCTCCTCCATGATCACTTATTAATGAAATTATTTTAAAACCAATCTCATTTTGAACAGCTTTGCAAAATCATTCAATGATAGTAAAAGATTCATTTTTATATTTTAGAAAAAAAATCCAAGTAAATACACAATATCCACCAACAAAAACATATAAATAAAATTTACTAGCCAAACATTATATTCTATAAGGTCCAAACAAATCCATATGGATAAGTTATAGAGGTTCAGATGTAGGAATTTTGTTAATAGATTGGAAGGATTATTTGTGCTGATTGCCAAGTTGGCATGCATCACAGAATCTATAACATTCAAATTAGAGACTAGGAAAATCCAAAACTAATTGTTTCATAGATAACTTATGTAAAACATATATATTGCAATGTCTAAGTCTTTTATGATAGATCCATGATTCATTTATCTTAGTAGTTAAGTAGTTTACTTTTTGTTTACACAAGGAATTTATGTCTAGGGTATAAACATTATTAGTTCTGGGTGCTCTAAATATAATCAATTTATATTTAAAAACAGAATAACAGTGTGTTGAAAAATAAACAAAATATCCATCATCACACAGTTGAGAGATACTTATCAGGTTCTGTTTATATCCTTTTATACTAATTACTTTATTAATTGAGACAACTTCTGGATCTCCAACAGTTCCAATGAAAATAATTTTACCTTTGGTGTTGTCACCCAACTTGACTAATCCTCCATCCTTTTATGTTAGTGTTTTGAAATTTGATGAGTTTCCACTCATGTTCCTAGAGAATCCACTGTCCCTATACCGTACATCTTTTCTACTTCTGTGACTTCCTTCCTGTAAAGGAATTTAAAAAAATGTTTGTTTTGGTAAACATATTCTATTAGGTCTAGTAGTATTAGTTAGTAAATATCTGGGAATCCATACTATCTTAGTTATTCTATAATCAATAGAATCATATAAAATGATTGAAACAAAGGATTTCTTAATCCCACATATTTTTAGTTTCCTTAAAAAATAGTTTTTAGATATGTGAAATATTGTTCTATAGTAACTGAAAATATTTCCTTTAGTACTTGGTACAAAATAGTTCTTATACAGTTCGGGTTTCTCACCTTTACTGTATATTCCATATCTTTCCATTTTAATCACATTTTTCTATGAATTTTAATTATATTATTTTCTCCTTTTGTATAACAAGTGCTGCACTTTGGAATTTTTCTACTTCTGTTTGTAGAGTTTTTATTTCAGTTTCATTATCTGTACTATTTTTGTTTGATGAATTATACTTTTAAATTAACTCAGGATGTTGTTTTAGTAGAGTTTCTCTTTTCATTAAAACAGTAGAATGAATATTTTTTACTAATTTATGTCTCTTAAATAAGTAATCATATTTCTTTTCCCATATATTTAAGTAGGCTGCAAGTTTATTATTTGAAAAACTTGAACTAGATACCAAATCAGATGAGAAATAGGATTTTACATCATCAGCTTATTCCATAAAGCACATATTTTCTTTCATAATTGATTATTCCTTTTCAGAGTCTGACTTTGAAGAACTTCCGAGTCTTTAGAAACACTCCAAGTAGCTTTCATTATAATTTTGTCTTTCTTCTCACAATCATTGTTTTTGAAAAGTTTCTTTCTCTTTTCTCCTTTTAATTGAGGATAATTAGGTCTAATGTGACCCATATGTTTTCATTCATAGCATATGACATCCCTTGGTTCTTTTTCATCCTTTTTTAATGATTTCTTGAATCCTTTATTCATTCTGTAGAATTTAATTTACTTTCTGGAAAGGTGAGCTAGTTCAACATCTGAATTTGATGATTCAGAATTATCTAATTTTACTTTGATTTTATTCTTCATTCTCAGCTCTTCCTTTGAGTTGTTACTTTCAAATAAGTATTTTATCTCTTGATCAAAAATTTAGGCTCATTTTCTTCATCTTCCATCTCATCCTCATACATCATAAGAGTTCCAATTAACTCTCTCATTGTATGATTTTTGACTGGTGATGATTTCATAATGGCAGCCAGAATTCCATTCCATCTTGGTGGTAGTAGTCTTAGAACATTCAAGGCCTGATCTGCTTGTTTGACCGGCTCACCAGAGAAAGTGATATTATTAACAATTTCTCTATGCCATCCATTCATCTAGGTGATTCTTTATCCTTCAAACATTCTGAATGTGTCAAATTTCAATTTTTTTGTGTTATACCTTATATTTCTGACATTTTTAGTTCCTTCATAGGCCACTACAATCATCTACCACATTTCATAAGCCGTCGGGCACTAAGATACACTATAGAATTCATTTGGTCTAAGACCAAAGATGATGTAATTAATAGATTTCGTGTTTATGTCATAATCTACTTCTATATCAGCATTCCATGTATCAGGTTTCTCTATAATCATATAGGGAGTTAGAATTTTCAAGTAGAATATGTATCCATGGTTCTTTAAGAAAATGATCATCCTTGATTTCCAGCATCCATAATTTTTACCATTAAAGAAGGGATCTCGAACCATTAACATACCCTCTCGTGTATTGGCCATTGTGCTTTGTATAATCCAAAAACAT
Organism: Viscum album; assembly: GCA_963277665.1. Classification (NCBI taxonomy): domain Eukaryota; kingdom Viridiplantae; phylum Streptophyta; class Magnoliopsida; order Santalales; family Viscaceae; genus Viscum; species Viscum album. Next base: position 1,662,382,530 of record OY728153.1, read on the forward strand.
TAATCTTGTTATAGATTTACCAAAATAATGACCTCTGATACCAATTGTTGAATCGTGGCATACCAAATACACATAAGAGGGGGGGGGGGGGGGTGAATTGTGTCTTTTAAAAATTCATCCCAAATCATGATGATGACAGAGTCTATCCTTTTATCTTTATTAGGTTTTTTATGTAGTGGAAAATAAATAGTTAATGAACTCAAGGATGTATAGGGGTTCGGGGAACTTAAGGCCCCTAGTCCACTCCACCAATGCCCTACTCCATAAACATGGTGAGTTTCACTATCTAGTCCTATTATCAATAGAACATCCAAAACTGAGTACAAATAGTTGATAACTTTACAAGATAAGGCTAAAAACAAATTCTTATGGTTCATACTCAAAACCAAATACACATCTTAGAATGAGAATCTAGTTACTCAAAATAAAAAGTGTATTTGCCTTAAATTACATTCCAATTCACCATCAAAGTTGCAACAACAGGAAATTGATAGTCAATATATTGTTGTATTTAGAAGGAATGATCTTCAGGTAGAATTAGTTCTAAGATGATCTAGTTGTAATAGATATGGAAGTAAATTAAAAACTCTAACAACAATGGATTCACAATAGATCTTCGATGTAGAAACGATGAATCCTCAATGTGTTTATTCTTCTTCATAAAAACACTGTTCGATAGATCATGGTTGTAGTAGATCCGTGTGAATCGTATATCTTTGTAAAACTGTGCTAGTGAAAAACTCATGGAATTGTTCTTCTAATATATTTCCAATGATCCATCACTCACATTGTAATTCAAAATAACACAGATATATATAATAATGACAATCATTTTCCTTTCAAATTTAGATCCACAAAATTCACCTTTTGAATCACGATATTCAAAAGTTTGAATAATAGAGCAGTCGTAACTCTCCTTAATAATCAGCATAAAAATATTCTTTTATATCAATCATTTGGATCATAAATAAAAAAATTTGATTCAGTGAAAGACGTTATTTAAAATTGGTCTTTTAATCTAGTTTTAAATTAGCATGATAATCTACATAAAGACCGTTACTCAATAAAGACATGCTTGAATCTCTGATGCCAATTGTAGGCTCAAACAGCATGTCACGACCCATCCTCGGGGCCCGTGCCGTGACTACCCCAAGCCCGCCTTCCAAAGGCCAGGGGATGGCGACTATCACCAAAGATGTAAATCCCAATGACTGGGATGACATTGCCTTTATAAAAGTAAACAAAACACCATAGAGTACAAGTGGAAGTAGAACACTAAGTACAATGAGAAGTGCTGAAAAGTAAATGGGCCAGACTACAAACCCAATTGAAAGTACAACTACAACTGAACAAAAGTACAACAAATCAAGACAACAGCTGGAAGAACGGAAGCAGCTCCTGGGACGTCCTCCTCGGATCCTACCTGAAGGGTAGGTACAGATGGCGCATCTACTGGATTGTCCACCACGGATCCTACCTGAAGGGTAGGTACAGATAGCCTCCACATTGCTCTCACCTGTCAACCTCCTCCGAGTGTCGTCTCACTGTGAAGTCCACCTCCGGATACTGACTCATCGTGTAGTCCACCTCCGGGTACCATCTAGTCCTCGAACACCCGGCCTCCGTTACCACTGCCCGTCGTCTGCAACCAACACAACGAGGTGCGGGCATAGCCCGTGCAGGGGTGAGTATAACGATACTCAATAGGGACCCCGAGACCCTCAAGGTCTCACTAAAACCAACAAGGATAACCGCAAAGAAGATCTCAACAGATGACCTCTACTTAGGTATATGCCCATACATATACCTAAGTTATCAAGTAACCCATCTCAATCATAAGGAAACACAAAGATTATGAAATCAACGGATAACCACTACCCAGGTATATGCCCATACATATTCCTAAGTTATAAAGTGCCCTATCTCAATCAAGAGGTAAACACAAAGGTCATAGACTCAGCTCAAACCAGTATTTTTCATTATCGAAACCGTAACTGCTGAAGAACCCTGTCTTTGAAGTGTACAGTGGTCCTGTCATGACTCCGAGGTACTTCTCACTAACCTGAGACTGCTGAGGTACTCCTCCTGTCGAGTACCGCGGGACTGCCACCTCACACAGTAGTGCTCCTCCGCCATGGGTCTGCCACCTCACACAGTAGTACTCCCCCTCATAGGATACAAAGGTACTCCTCCTGTCTAGTACCGCGGGGCTGCCACCTCACAGAGTAGTGCTCCTCCACCATGGTTCTACCACCTCACAAAGTAGTGCTCTCCACTGGCCTATGCTAGTCACTCCGAATCGAATCTGACAAGCAGTCATCGGTCACAGCCAGCTACACGGTCTCCGTACTATGTATGCTCGTCTCTAGGAGGGTCCTCTCTACGAGCTACAGGTCGATACTCCAAGTATCACAAGTCCCATTAAGAAGTATATCAAAGGACCACCTCGTCATAGGGGTCTCAACGCAATAGACGGCGCGTCAATCAGACGCCCGGTCTGTGAGTTATTATCCTTTTCATCCTAGGGGCCCGGTTGGTTTCATTGTGAACCAACCAGACCGTATCTCAACTATACCCCGAACTCTCATAGGCTATACCCATAGGGACCGTTTCCCAATGTGATTACCAACGCCACTGACGGTTCGTCAAACGAATGTCCGGTCTGAAAGATATCAGCTTTTCCGTTCCAGGGGCCCGGTTGGATTTCAGGTACAATCCAACCCGGCCACACTCCAACTGCATCCAAAACTTAGGAGAAGTATTCCAAAAGTTCCATATCATCAAGAGGAATTCAACAAGACAGACGGCGCGTCAATCGGACGCCCGGTCTGTGAGTTATTGGCTTTTTTGTTCTAGGGGCCCGGTTGGTTTCGTGAGAGAACCAACCCGACTGCACTCTGACGGCATCCAAACCTCGATCGGAGTAAGCCAAACGTTCTGTCTCATCAAGAGGAAACCAACAAAGTCAACGGCATGCCAATCGCACGTCCAGAACTCTATATATAAGTGTTTCCGCTCCAAGGGCCCGGTCGGTTTCGTATCCGAACCAACCCGGTTGAACCCAAAGATCTCCGATACCTTGAGTGTAATATATCGAAACAACCGCCTCAATCCAAGGATCGCATCACAACTGATGGTGCGTTGATCGGAGGTCTGTATCCCATGTTATGGGAGAAAGAACGAAGAGGTCTGAAAACGGGGGTCTGGGCCCGGCCCGGCCCAACCCCCCCTGGGTCGGCCGAACCGGGTTGACCCGAACCGGGTCCGGGTCCGGCCCAGCTGGGCGCATCCCGGCCCGTCCTGCGTGGCCCGACCTGGCCTGGGCAGCCGGAAGGCCTCGCACTGGCACGGTGCGATGAGTGCGGGGGGTTACAAACCCCCCGGTTGTCAACCTGGAGCGGCTTAAAGCCTGGCCACCTCAAACTCGGAACGACCTAGCCGTTCCTGTTCACGTCCCATCGCCGTGGCTTAGCCGCGGCGGTTTGCTCCGGTGGCGCGCCACCACCGCCGGTCGTCGGCACCGCCGCCGCCTTCTGCAGACCACCGGACTGCTCCGGTGGTCCGTTTCGCCTACCACCTTCACCAACAGTCCTCCTGGGACCCAATATTTACTGCAAAGGAATTCAAACGTCATTTCAGCCCGATTCGTCGTCACCCGTCGATCCGCAGTCAACGTTCATAACGCACCGTCTTCGTGGTTTTCTAGCGCGGTGCGACGGCACTGTGCCCCTTCGTCGTGATTCTCTAAATTCCCGCACGGTGCGACGGCACTGCGTTGCTTCCATTTCAAGCCATGTAGATAACCAACAAAATAAAAGGGGAGGAGGTTCGGCCGTGTTTGTGCGGTCTGACCTCCTCTGTTATTTTGATAACAGTTGGCCGTTGATATCGAAGAACGTCTAAAATTATTCACGACATGAAAACCAAACCCCTACCTTGCAAAGACGTCACACCTCGTCGAGCCGTGGAAGAGGCAAGCGTCGCGATGATCGGATGTCGCGGAAGATCGGTGCCGATTCCGTTGACGTCGGAGGGTGAGTCGTTGTCAATGGCAACGTTCCCTGCAGTGGTGTCTCCTCCCTTGACACTGAGGAAGAAGAGGAGAAGGAACGTCGTCAGTGATCGCCTGATGAAGAATGCGGCGTCTCGCTTCCTTCGATGTGGAGAGAAGGTGCAAGATGAGACGACGTTCTTCGTCGAAGCATCAGTGTTCTTCACATTCTTCAACAAAGGAGATGAAGCGTTCTTCTTCAGAGGAGGATGTTCTTCAAAACTCAAATGCTCTTTTCCCTTTCTCTTAACACAACATTTCTAACCAAAATAAAATAAGGCTCCACCTTATTTTATTTAACCATGCCATGAATTCGAAATTACAAAACTCAAAACCAACACTTATAATTAATTGATCTTGAGTTGTCAAATTAATTAATGTTTAGGTGTCATGAATTAATGTGGGAGGTAAGGAGGAGAGGAGTCTCTTATGTTAAAGTGGAGTTACAATATTAAAGTTGGAGGTGAGTTATGGGAGGTCAAGGGGGATATGGGAAGATCAAGGGGGGTTAGGGTCTTGTGTGGGACCCACTACCCTCTTAACCTCTCATGGGTAGTTCCCTAACTTCCACTCAAATGATATAACTACTTTAAAGAAATAAAAATTGTAACTCAATTTTTATTTTATCATCCACAAATTTTTAACAACTCCTCCCGTGAAAACGCAACTCCAAAAAAGATCTTCTTAAGCAATTACCGGCGCTGCAAATCCATTGGTGCCCTTGGAATTCGATTTCAAGCACCGGTTCAAAAGTTAGAAAACCCCCCTCATTTGTTCACTGAACTTACTCGAGCTAAACTTCAGAAATTGATTCCGGTCACACCGGGCCTCGGAATCAGGCGCCGTCAGAAACTGCGTTCTTGTAAAATTCCATAGAAAATTAAGAAAAAAATTTCCTTGAAATCTCTGGGTCTTTGAATTACTCCCACTTCAGGGATTTACATCCTCATAAAGATTTAACACAATCAAGGGTTACAAAAGCGGTATTGAGCATGCATCTGAGCCTTCCGCTCCCATGTGCTTACCTGGAGGTTCCTGTACTGCTAGTAAAAGTGCTCCCGAGGAATCGACCGTCCTCGTAGGACCCACTCCTATCGATCCTTGATCCCCACTGGAACCTCCGTGAAATATACCCCATCTCCATCGTCAAGCTCCCCATGGTCGATGATATGTGAAGGATCACACACGTATCTCCTTAGTTGAGATACGTGGAAGTCATCGTGCACCTGGGACAACTAAGGTGGATGGGTCAAGCGGTAAACCCCCCCGCTAACCCAGCTGAGGACCTAGGAATGGTCCACTGAACCTCGGAGATAACTTACCACCCTGGCCACATCTCCGTAATCCTCATCGAGGTGAGACCCGTATAAGGACGTGATCGTCATCCTCGAACTCTCGAGGTCTCCAATTCCTGTTTAGAACTAGAACTCAAAACGACTGCTGCGACGGGGGTAAGTTTGACCGACTCAAGAGTGATCAGTCGCACCCTCCTGTGCATGAGTTTATCCTGTGCTGCCTAGGGTTTCCTTTTTGCCAACCAAGGAAAGCCCATTCCGACATCGTAGTTAAACCACAACCTTATTGCCTAATACCGACAATTTGTGTATGAACTGTGATTGCCCAGTCCATACTCAATCCAACGTCGCAAGGCCTTGACGCTGCCACTAAGAGATTCCAACCGAAACTCTCACCTCGAGGGTCTGACCACACTTTCGGCATAAGTGTGATTATCAAGGCTTCTCCCATGGTATCTCCAGACGTGAGGGTCAATTCTACGGCTTACCGGAAACTCTAGGTCTGGGACATGATTCGTGGAAGGAAGGAATGATTCATATCGACGTATGTTACTATGGAAGCTAGTAGTGGATACAGTATATCCCTTGAATCATTCTTAGAGCCATTGGGTCACTCTCCCTGACTGCAAGCAGCAACTCTATTCCCCTGCCCTCCAGCTCCCTGATCCTGGAGGGGAAAACTAAGGTGGGTGGATGTAGTATGTTAAAACGTACACCACCACATGCTACTCTCCTAGCTATGCCTCCATGTCTACTGCTTCGCAGACTTATCTCTCCTTAAAGCTTCAACTTCATGAAAAATTTAACATGCTCGAGTCTCTAAGACTGGTGCCAGTTTCCTATTTCTTACTGCACTGTGCAGTCTTCATCCACTCCTGGATGATCTGCACCTTCTTTGCCTACGATCTGAAAGAGCTGCTAAAATTTCTCCTTTACCGAAAAGAGAAATTTGGTCTCATCCCCTGGACGAACCACGCCCATTGCCTAATACAGTCAATCTTGACATGAATGATGCATTCATTGTCGTAAGGCCTCGACGTAACTACCAAGAGATCCAACTGTCACTCTTGCCTCCAAGGGTCGAGTCACACTGTCGGCATCAGTGTGAGGTCACTGGGTCTCCTCCAGTAGAAATCTCGAAAGTGAGGGTCAAGTCAATAGTCTTAACCGGGACCACTCAGTATCAACCAAACAAAAAGGACAGGAAAGCAAAAATTACAAAGATATGTGTCTTTTCATTATTGCAGCTCATAGTACAAAGACATGAATACAACAGAAACATGGAACAAGAAGTACAAGGGACGTATCCAATAGTTCCGCTCCTATCCACCTGCTCCCGAAGCTCTACTGCCTTGTCCACTGCTCAGTTGTTGCTCGAGCACTCGCCACTGCTTCTACCTTGGTGGCTCATGCAACGCCTGCAGATCGACTATGCGAGGAGTCGGATAGTCACGTGCCATGTGACCCTTCCTGCTGCAGTAGAAACACTGTCCATTTCTGGCACGCCTGGCCCTGAATCCACCCCGGGTGCCCCGCACTACTGATCTTATAAACCGAGGTCACCCACCTGCTAGTCTGGTCCTCTTGGACCTCTGCATCATCTATCTACTGCCCACAAATGACTCGTCTACTGATCGAAAACCCTGCAGCAAAGGCAGAAGCTCCTGTACATGCTCGGGGTGTAGAGCTACTGGCACAAACTCCACCCTGAGGAAGGTCTCAAAGTCTTCCCATGTGAAGGTCATCCCGTTGCAAAACTAGAACAAGTGGCTCCACCACCTTCCTGCTGGTTCCTGAAGGAGGTTGGCAGCAAAGATCACCATGAAGTCTGCTGGCATCCCCAGTAGCCTGAAGACTCTCACCACAGCCTCCAGCCAATCCTCAGCCGCCTGCGGGTCCATCTCTCCCTAGAACCTGGGTGGCCTCAGGCGCTGGAACTCGTGCAGCGTGCTCAAGTGGCGTTCATCGCCTACTATTTGGGCTGGTGTCATCGGTGGCCCAACGTATGGTAGAACCGCTGGTGCCTCCGCTGGTGCCTCAACTGCAGGAGGGCCCTGTACCGAAGCCTCGCCAGTTGGCAGGCTGTCATTATGCACATCCCTCTGGGATCTAGCTGGTCATCCATAAAGAGGCATCTTGAAAGAAACAACGTGACATGGTCAAATGATTATACATGGTGAGCTAACCTGGTTTGAGCTGACATTTAAAAACATCTGGAAACACACACGCAGTCAGTGTTTTCATGCACAAAGTCAGAAATCAGTTGTCAGGGTCCTAGTATATGGATACGTCAGCCGCCCCCACCAAAACTGGACTCCCTGAACTGAAGACCACACTCGGTACCCTTAACACTATTGCTTAACAGAAAGAAAATATCAGAGTTATAAGTTCTGTGGTAGAAACAACTCCTCTGATAACAATTTGTCACAAACCGTCCTCAGGGCCCGTGCCCTGACTACCCCAAGCCCGTCTTCCAAAGGCCAGGGGCTGGCAACTAGCACCAAAGATGTAAATCACGATGACTGGGAAGGCATTGCCTTTATAAAAGTAAACAAAACACCATAGAATACAAGCAGAAGTAAAACACTAAGTACAAAGAGAAGTGCTGAAAAGTATATGGGCCAGAATACAAACCCAACTGAAAGTACAACTACAACTGAACAAAAGTACAGCAGAAAAAGAAAACAGCTTGAATAACGGAAGCGGCTCCTGGGACGTCCTCCTCGGATCCTACCTGAAGGGTAGGTACAGATAGCCTCCACATCTCTCTCACCTGTCAACCTCCTTTGAGTGTTGTCTCGCCGTGAAGTCCACCTCTGGATACTGACTCATCGTGTAGTCCACCTCCGGGTACCGTCCAGTCCTCAAACACTAAGCCTCCATCAGCACTACCCATTGTCTGCAACCAACACAACGAGGTGCGGGCATAGCCCGTGCAGAGGTGAGTATAACGATACTCAGTAGGGACCCCGAGACCCTCAATTTCTCGCTAAAACCAACAAGGATAACCACAAAGAAGATCTCAACAAATAACCTCTACTTAGGTATATGCCCATACATATACATAAGTTATCAAGTAAACCATCTCAATCATGAGGAAACACAAATATTATGAAATCCACGGATAACCACTACCCAGGTATATGCCCATACATATACCTAAGTTATCAAGTGACCCATCTCAATCAAGTGGTAAACACAAAGGTCATAGACTCAGCTCAAACCAGGATTTTTCAATATCGAAACCGTAACTACTGAAAAGCCCCATCTCTAGAGTGTATAGTGGTCCTGTCACGACTCCGAGGTACTGCTCACTAACCTAATACTACTGAGGTACTCCTCCTGTCGAGTACCGCGGGTCTGCCACCTCACACAGTTCTGCTCCTACACTATCGGTCTGCCACCTCACACAGTAGTGCTCCCCCTCATAGCCTACAGAGGTACTCCTCCTGTCGAGTACCACGGGTCTGCCACCTCACACAGTAGTGCTCCTCCGCCATGGTTCTGCCACCTCACAAAGTAGTTCTCCCCACTGGGCAATGCTAGTCACTCCAAATCCAATCGGACAAGCAGTCATCGGTCACAACCAGGTACACGGTCTCCGTACTCTGTATGCTCATCTCTGGGAGGGTTCGCTCCACGAGCTACAGGTCGATACTCCAAATATCACATGTCCCACAAAGAAGTATCCCAAAGAACCACCTCGTCATAGGGGTCTCAACGCAAAAGACGGCGCGTCAATCGGACGCCCGGTCTGTGAGTTATTAGCCTCTTCGTCCCAGGGGCCCGGTGGGTTTCATGTGTGAACCCACCCGACCGTTTCTCAACTGTACCCCGAACTCTCATATGGTATACCCATAGGGACCATTTCTCAATGTGATCACCAATGTTGCTGACGGTTCGTCAAACGGACGTCTAGTCTGAAAGATATCATCTTTTCCGTTCTAGGGGCCCGGTTGGATTTTGGGTACAATCCAACCCGGCTATACTCAAACTGCATCCAAAACTCAGGAAAAGTATGCCAACAGTTCCGTCTCATCAAGAGGAATTCAACAAGAAAGACGACGCGTCAATCGGACACCCGGTCTGTGAGTTATTGGATTTTTTTTCCAGGGGCCCGGTTTGTTTCGTGAGAAAACCAACCCAACCACACTCTGACAGCATCCAAACCATTAGAAGAGTAATCCAAAAGTTCCATCTCATCAAGAGGAAACCAAAAAATTCGACGGCACGTCAATCGGACGTCTAGAACTCAAGATATAAGCGTTTTCGCTCCGAGGGCCTGGTTGGTTTCGTATCCGAACCAACCCGGCCAAACCCAAAGTTCTCCTAAACCTTGAGTGTAACATACCAAAACGACCATCTCGATCAAAGGATCACATCGCAATTGATGGTGCATCGATCAGAGGTCTGTAATCCAAGTTATGGGCGAAAGACCGAAGAGGTCCGAAAACGGGGGTCTAGGCCCGGCCCGGCCCGACCCAACCCCCCTGGGTCGGCCGAACCAGGTCGACCCGAACCGGGTCCGGCTTCGGCCCCGCTGGGCGTAGACCGGCCCGACCTGGGCAGCCGGCTGGCCTCGCGTTGGCACGGCACGATGGGTGCGGGGGGTTACAAACCCCCCTGGTTGTCAACCTGGCGCAGCTTAAAGTCGCGCCGCCTCAAACCCGGAACGGCCCGGCCGTTACAGTTCACGTCCCACAACAGCGGCTCAGCCGCGGCGGTTTTCTCCGGTGGCGCGCCACCTCCGCCGGTCACCGATGCTGGCGCTGCCTTCTGCGGACCACCGGATGCATTTCGGTGGTCCGTTTTGCCTGCCGCCTTCGCCAACAGTCCTCCCGGGACCCAATATTTACTACGAAGGAATTCAAACGCCATTTCGTCCTGATTCGTCATCGCCCGTCGATCCGCACTCAATGTTCAAAACGCGCCGTCTTCATGGTTTTCCGGCACGGAGCGACGGTGCCAGGTCCCTTCGCCGTGATTCTCTAAATTCCCGCACGGTGCGACGGCACTGCGTCTCTTCCATTTCATGCCACGTAGATAACCAACAAAATAAAAGGGGAGGAGGTTCAGCCATGTTTTTTCGGTCCGACCTCCTCCCTTATTTTGATAACAGTTGGCCGTTGATATCGAAGAATGTCTAAAATTATTCACGGCATGAAAACCAAACCCCTACCTTGAAAAGACGTCACACCTTGTCGAGCCGTGGAAGAGGCAAGTGTCGCGGTGATCGGACATCGCGGAAGATCGGTGCTGATTCCGTTGACGTCAGAGGGTGAGTCATCGTCAATGGTGACGTTCCCCGTGGTGGTGTCTCCTCCCTTGACGCAGAGGAAGAATAGGAGAAGGCACGTCATCGGTGATCGCCCGATGAAGAATGCGGCGTCTCGCTTCCTTCGACGTGGAGAGAAGGTGCAAGATGAGACGACGTTCTTCGTCGAAGCTTCGATGTTCTTCACATTCTTCAACAAAGGAGATGAAGCGTTCTTCTTCGGAGGAGGAAGTTCTTCAAAACTCAAATGCTCTCTTCCCTTTCTTTTAACACAACATTTCCAACCAAAATAAAATAAGGCTCCACATTATTTTATTTACCAATGCCATGAATTCAAAATTACAAAATTCAAAACCAACACACTTAATTAATTGATCTTGAGTTGTCAAATTAATTAATGTTTAGGTGCCATGAATTAATGTGGGAGGTGAGGAGGAGAGGAGTCACTTAAGTTAAAGTGGAGTTACAATATTAAATTGGGAGGTGAGTTATGGGAGGTCAAGGGGGTTATGGGAAGATCATGGGGGGTTAGGGTCTCGTGTGGGCCCCACCACCCTCTTAACCTCTCATGGGTAATTCCCTAACTTCCACTCAAAGGATATAACTACTTTAAAGAAATAAACATTGTAACTCAATTTTATTTTTATCTTCCACAAATTTTTAACAACTCCTCCCGTGAAAACGCAACTCTGAAAAAGATCTTCTTAAGCAATTACCGGCACTGTGAATCCATCGGTGCCCTTAGAATTCGATTTCGAGCACTGGTTCAAAAGTTAGAAAAACCCGCTCGTTCATTCACTGAACGTTCCCGAGATAAACTTCAGAAATTGATTTAGGGCAAACCGGGCCTCCGAATCAGGCGCCGTCAGATACTGCGTTCTTGTAAAATTCCAAATAAAATTAAGAAAAACTTTTCCTTGAAATTTCTGAGTCTTTACACAGCATATCATACATTCTCTGAATGTAAGGTTCATAGCATAAGGTTGATTTTGAATGTAATATTTGATGATCCATTCTTCAAACTTAATGTTGATCTCAAACATAATATTGATCATCAATACTTTTTTCTTCATATTTCAAATGTACGGTATATAATCCATACTTTTATCAGCTTCTAAATGTAAGGTACATGATTCAACATAAGGTTGTTTACAAATATAACATTGGTGAACCATACATTTGAGAAAAAAAACATGACATTCTATAATAATGATGGGTTCTTCTTCCATACTCTTTTGATATCCCAAACATAAGGTTCCTTCCAAACGTAGGGTTCTTTTTCGATACTTTTGTCCAAATAGTATGGTTTCTTAACCACACTTCTCTGATAACTCGTAAGTGACGGATTTCATCCATACACTACGCTCCTCAATGTAGGGTATGAAAAATGTTTCCAGAACTGGCTAAAGTGATTTCCATATATGTAGATCATGAATAGTGTTTCCAGAACATGGTAATACGCTAAAATGATTTCCTAATACTTTATCAAACATTCCTTGTGGATTATAATGCTTAAATATTATTCCAATATAGAGAAATAAATAATATTAATTTCTTGAAATATACACAATGTAAAATCATTAAAATAAAAAATAAGGGTATTTGTGAACATCAAAATCATCATAAAGTGAGAGAGTATTTTTCTCAATAATCTCCCCTTAAAAAATATAGTGTTCTTGAAAACAACACTTGCTCAACATATATGTATTCTTATAAAATATAGAATATTTATATTCTACATATTATTTTATTTTTAATTTTTATTCAATAAATAAGTTTATTAAATAACTACACAAAACTAATGTAGTAATTATTTTATTAAGGTTAATATAAAATTAATTTTTATTAAAAATAGTATAATAAATAACATTTGGGACAATTAATATATCCAATTAAAAATAATGTCACATTTTTTAAATTATAAAATAATTATTCTTTGGTGTAAATTTTTCACATGATTTCATTTATGGTCTCATTTAAATTAAATAAGTGAAAATTACACAATTTTAATATTGAATAATTTTTCAACATAGTTAAAATTAAAATATAATATCTAAGGGTTATTTAGAATGATAAGGTTTAAATTTATAAAAAAAATTCTATAATTTATTCATTGGTGAGATCATAACCGTATATCATCTCATATTATAAATTAATAAATTTTTTATTTTTTTGGTAGTGGTTTTATTTTTTTAAAAATTAATATTTTTGGATATTCCAAAAGTGATTCTAGCCACAATTATAAAAGGGAACTTCCTCCCTCACATTTCAATATCACGTAGAGCCTTCAATATCTTTCATCCACTTCCCATTTACCTTATAAACTTAACTAGTTACATTTTAGAGGTTCTAGTCTTTTTAAAAGACCAACTCTAGTGCCTTTAAGAGTAGGTCTAGAAGGAGCTTGTTGAAGAATAGGTAATCTCATGTACCAATTCTTTCAATCTTATTTATTCTTATACTTCCTCTTCATGAGTTGTTTCCAACCTAAAGTAATAAATAAAATATAATTTTTTTGATGATATGTTATTATGGTTATGTAACAATCATATTCCACCGTCTATCCATCCTACGAAAAATGAAATCACTATGTGTACATATGTACAACTTACCATCTCCACACCGTGGTGTAATCTATTTTTCATCACCACTTTACTTGGATGGGTTTAATGATTGAAATAATAATTATGTATGATCATTATAACATGATTGTTTTCTATAATACTATATAGACCATCTACTTCAATACCATTTCACAAATAAGGGAATCATATCGTCGTTTTTGCTTACGTACGACCTACCATCTCCACGATGCAATGCGATTCATTCATCATGATATAATTTAATGACTGATTATATAAATTTTTATAATGAATAAATATTATATTTTATATTATAATAATTTTATAAATTAATTAAAGGAAGATAATGAATAATTAATGTGATTTATACGACAAAACACACATTATTTAACACCCAAAAGAAGAGTAATATTGAAATATTATTAAACATGTGATAGTATGATCACATGTGAGATAATAAATATAAATATGGTACTTTATAATGTTTATAACACTCTTTAATCCATTATAACGACGTTTCTGATACACATGAAAGAACCCTTACCTAAGTTAAGGAATAATTTTGCAGTCTCCATGTTATCTAATAGTGTTAATATGTAAGTATTTACTAGGGAATATTTATCATCAATGTAAATTTTCTCTAAAAATGATTTATTATTATCCAATATATGTTTAAAGTCATTTTCACTCATTTTTAATTTTTTTACTTCAGGGTTAGAAATGAATCATTCTTCCATTTTCTAGGCGAGATACTTTTGACAATTTCAAAAAATTCTCAGAATTATGTTTTTATAACTTACATGGAATGGACATATTTTTACACATTCATAATGACTTATTTATATAATGATTCTCCTAAAATAATTCAATGTTATTTTCAAGGAAGTAATTTTATTTTAAAAATTAATTGCATTTTGGGAAAAGAAAATTTTTTCGAAGTAGAAAGGATATATTTTTCAAAAATTAATTTCAAGTGTTCTATCAAAATTATTTTTTATCTAATATGGTTTTATTTAATATTGTTATGTTTCAAGTATACTATCAATATTATTATTATGGTTTGATTTTGTTTATGATGACATTATATATATGAAATTCATTTTATTTTCATGGATTATGTTATCATGCAATGATGTTTAAGAAACCCATTTTATTTCTTTGGTTATTCTTGATTATTTACTTATGTTTTTCTAGAACACATAAGAATGATTTAATTTTGAGATGGGTGAGACCTATATATTTCTCCAGTTAATTGGGTAATGATTTTTATCTCATGATATAGATAGGACTGGAATGAGAAATGATCTCAATTCAATAATACTGGGCTGGAAAAGAAGATGATCTTAGTTCTATAATATATTGATGGAACTATAAATAAATCTATTTCAGTAATATAGGGCTAGAACGAGGAGTTAATTCGGTTCATTAAAGTACTTTATATACTATTATGGTCTTGGAAATGATCTCGGATAATATAGAAATTATTTTCTATATTTCTAGGTTTTCCACAACTCCATGTTTTATTCCAATGCTATTTTATCATCGCTCATGTTCCTTCATGTTTTATACCTTATAAACTACCATGAATTATTTTATGACTTAAGATTTTGATATATTCTATACATTTCATTATTTTTAAAAGTAATTTTCATGTTTCTTCATCCTTATATTCATGTTTTGTTTGATATTTTCCTTGTTTACCCTTACTGAGCATCTGCACTCACCCTTTTCATATGTTTTCTTTTCCCTAGGTTTTAATGAAATGATCTTAGTATGAAAACTAAAGGGGAATATAATAATGGGATTTTTTTATGATTATTCAACAAATTCTAATAATATGTTCCATGTTTCCAAATGCACTAAAATAGTATGGCCTTTGGGTACCATTTTGTGTAAAGTATAAGTATTCTGAAAAAATGTAATTTCCATGTACGTTAAGATTGGGTCATTATAGATGGTATCATAGTGAAGGTTTTGTTATCTTTTGGAAACATGGATAATAAAAACAAAGTAATAAACCCAAGTAGAAGTATATGTATAGGTTATAATCCTATAATTTTTGTAAGAATCATGAATAACCTATGATTAGAACTCAGGTGTCATAGATTTAAATATTATAAGTAATTTGACATGGTTATGTGATTTTCATCTATCATAATTGTTTCTCCCACTTCTATTTATGCTCTTAGTCAATAGTCGGATCTACATAGAACATGGTTAACATTGATTTTTTCAGAAGTGAAATGTTTTAGAATTATGAAAAATGATATTTTAAATAGAAATATCATGAAGATAATATTGAAGGTAATATGAGTATTGGTTATATTACTGAGGATAAACAGATTTTAAATGACATGTGAAAGGTATGGAATGTTCTAGCATTTTTTTCATTAAATAAATCAATATTTATTATATTAATTCTGAGGAACCTTAAGACATGATTCCTAATTTATAGAAGACAAAGATGATGGATCTTAATTAATGGTTTAAGAATAATGGTGGATGATTGAGGTGTATATGTTTCAGAATTCAAATATTATATTATATGAATCATGAAAAATATAAATATTGTTACTATAAGTTTTCTAGTAAGGGTTGGAAATGATATTTTGAATAGTTCTAAAATACCAAGAAAATTGATTTAAGGGTAAGGAGATATATTGGGAGAAAATATGATTAATGTAATGATAACCCTCAATATTTTCCTTTTGTTATGATAATGATGTTTTGATAATGATATGTTTGTTATGAATAAGTAAATTGGATAATAATTATTTCTTGGGAAATAATTATGGATTTTTTTTCAAAAATGATATGATATCATGGATGTAGTATAAAAGTTTTTGGGACTTATGAAATATATCCAATATGATTTGGAATAAGGAAACATGCATGTTCTGAATAAGGTTATATGGTAATTTTGGTTATTACCTTGAATCAACAGAATACATGATAAAAGTTTTCATGTGTTTGGAATGTGTCCAACAAGAGATACCTTATTATATATTGGGGATAAATACTAATCCAAGTTAGTGCCCCTATTTATAATGTTTTTCATTTTATTCATTCATAAGGAATGTAAGGTTATCAATTAATGGAATTTTTAACATAAAATTAAGATTAAGATTGTTAAATTTAAGTAATATCTCACCCTAGGTGGAATTATGAATATTTGATAAATTCTGGTAAATTTTTTTATGATAAAGTTAGATAGAATGGCCTATCATTCTATTTATGGATCACATGATCTCGTAATGCTTTAAGAGTGAAAAATAAAACTTATTTAATTGAATAAGATATGAACTGGAAAATTTTAAAATCATAAACAATGGTGAGATTGTAATGAAATTAAATTAGTATATATTCTCATAATATTTTTTCAATAGTAGAAAAAGGGATCATGTTGTGAAAGGGTATCTTATTACCATAATTTTTTATGATACCAATAACCACTTTCTAACATCTTTAGTTTAGGTTTTTGTGATTGTTAACATTCTTTAGATCACCCACATTGTTGTGTACAATGATATTTTTCAATAATTATGATAATTTACACTTTTATTCCATACCCAATTATTTACTTATGTTCTTCTACAGGGAGAAGTTCTTATGATTTACTTTGGGTAAATATTATTTTCTATCTATTCATTTTTAAAAGGTAGTTTTTTCCTTTTTTCGGTGTGGGTTTCTATGAAAGAAACTGTCATTTATTAATCCTTTAATAACCCACACAAATTTTGAGTGATAAATTCATTTGGGGGGGGGGGGGGTAGAATGTACCACCCCAAGATTGAAATGAGATAGATTTTTTTTTAAAATTTCTTGTGTGGTATGATACACCATTATAAGATTACACTAAACAGAACATCAGATTATGTTGTGGTATGCCACGACACGTCTCTCGAGGCTTATGCTGTGACTTCCCCAAGCCCGCCTTCCATAGGCCAGGGGCTAGAGACTAACACTTAAGGTGAACTTCCCTAAAACAGGGAAGGCATTGCCTTTATAACCTGTAAACACATGCAACTAAACACACAACAAGATACGAAACACAAAGTAAACTGTATTACAAATGTGTGCTGAAAACAAAAGGGGCCAGAATACAAGCCCAACTCAAAAGTACAAGTACAACTGTGATACAATACAACTGAAGAAAAAGGAAAGAAGCAACTGGGTCATCCTATGACGTTCTTACCCAAAGGGTAGGTACATATCACCTCGTCAGCACTCCTCTGCATGTCTCCTCCATGTACCGACTCGTCGTAAGGTCCACCTCGGGGTACCGCCCAGTCCTGGTACTCTCATCCTCAATCAGCACTATCCATCTTCTGCATCCAACACAACAAGGTATTGGCATAGCCCGTTCAAGGTTGAGTATAATGATACTCAGTAGGGACCCCAATAACCTCATGGTCTCACAAAAGTCCATCAAGGATAAACCACAAAGTATGAATTCAACAGATAACCCTACTTAAGTATATGCCCATACATATACCTAAGTTATTAAGTAATCCATCTCAATCAGGAGGAAAACACAAAACTATTGACCCAGCTCAACATGAATACAACTTATGTAGAGATTTATAGATGATTAGATGTAGCAACTAAATCATCTATTCTATTAGACCCATGTAGGATCTAAGAATAGTAGTCAGAGCTGTCGAACCCACATAGGATCCAGGAACAGTAGTCAGAGCTTTTGAACCCACGTAGGACCCATGAATAATAGTCAGAGCCATCAAACCCATGTAGGATCCAGGAACAGTAGTCAGAGCTGTCGAACCCACGTAGGATCCAGGAACAATAGTCAGAGTTGTCGAACCCACATAGGATCTAGTAATAGTAGTTAGAGATATCAAACTAACGTAGGATCCAGGAATATTAGCCAGAGATTTCGAAACCACTTCGGATCCAGGAATAGTAGTTAGAGATATTGAATACATGTATAATTCATGAACAGTAGTTAGAGCTTTCAAACACACGTAGGATCCAGGAATAGTAGTTAGAGTTCATCAAGCCACAGGGTTCCACACAAAGCATGCTTGATTTTGAGAGGGTCCGCTACTCAAGCCATGTGCCTATACATAATCTACCACGAATTCCCAAGTTGATGAATTCAAATGTTCCTTCTTTCCAAAAGAAACCCAAAACAATATACGGTGCGTCAATCGAATGCCTGGTTTGAGAGTTATTGGCATTTCTATTCTGAGTGCCTGATTGGATTTACGTTCGATCCAACCCAGCCATAACCCAATTATGACCAAACCTCGAGTGGAGTATACCAAAAGAAGCATCTCACTCTGAGGTTTCTTTCACCATAGACAGTTTGTCAATCAGACGCTCGTCACTCATGTTACGGGAAAAAGAGTGGAAACAGGTCAAAGCGGGTCTGGGTCCGGTCCAGCCCAGTCTGACTGACCCGTCACGATCCAGCCCGATCCGGGCCCAGACTAGGGTCCCACCCGCTCCATGGGTTCGACCCAGTCTGTGGGTCGGACCCAGTTCGTGGGGGCAGCCCGGTCCGCGGGGTGGCCCGACCTTCACTGGGTTGGGACCGGCCCGAGCGAGGCCCATGGCTGGCGGCCCGTGGGGTCTGCCCTAGCCACGTCCAGGGGGAGGCCATGACCCCTAGAATTCCGAACAATTTAGCCATTCAGGGGGGGGGGGGGTTCAAAACTAGCGCCACATGGCACAGGTCCATGACATGCAGGTCCCACATGGCGGGTCCTGCTCCTTCCAGTTGGCTGAGCATCCAGTCGCCTCTCGTGTGGCATGGTTGCGTCATGCCTACTCTGATGACCGGCAGAGCTAGCCGAACGTCCCACGCCGCAACAGACAAGGCCGCAACCCATTGGTCCACCGCGCAGAGCGCGCTGCGCCGCCCCTTCCCTGGCAATCTAGTGGTTCGGGCCGCCCGTTCTTCTCGTGGCCAGACTTGCGATGGTCGTCGCTGCTCCACCATGCCCTATCAGCCACGGTTTTCTACTCTGGTGGCTCAGTTTCACTGCCTTTATCCACACGGATGACCACAGTGCCACCTTCCCTTCACATTGTCCCATCGGTGTTTTTCGTCGGTTCCGACCGCCAGCGAACCTTCTTCGGTTCAATGGACAAGTTCCGGTGGCCTGATTCTCATTCCAGAAGTATCCACACACTCTTCGAGACATCTCCTTCGACCCTCAACCATTTATGATGAAAATCGCTCATCTCGGACTTGTGCCGTGTTTAGCGTCAGATTCCACAAAATAAGGCGGAGGGGTTGGGCCATGCTTGTTCGGCCAGCACCCTCCGCATTAGATTGATAGCATGAAGCTTCTAATAATAATCCTCGACGGAAAAAGAAGAACGATAAACAAAAACAATGTTTTAACCCGTACCTTTGATCGATGTTTATGGACGAAGTCGCGGGGAAGAAGACAGAGTTGTTGTCGTTCATCGCATCTGCCGCACAATTCCAAACCCAAGCTCGTGTGTCGGTTCATTGACGATGATGAGGTGGGAAGGTTAGTTGAAGATGTCACACATCAGTAGGAGTCTATGGATGAATGTCGAAGGAGATCGTTCTTTGTAGGGAGCATTCTTCGTTCATTGTTGGCGAGATATTTTCTCTCAAAAGCTCTAAACCTCCTTTTCCAACTTTTTCCCAACTAAAAGAATAAAAATCCAAGTTAAAAGATTATAAAATCTATCATTGGCATAAGAATTCAGAAAGGGTGAATTAATTAAGTTGGATCCACTTAATTAATTCAAAAGTTTGGCACAATAAATTAAAGGGGAGGATTTGGTACATTAAAGGATGGGGGGTGGAGAGAATCTCCCTCATTAATGAGGGGAGTTGAGAGGTCTTCCTGTTCTACAATTATTAGTGGGGTTTAGTCCCGGGTGGTCCCCACACCGTAACCTCTCATGGGAGGTTAAGGAGTGGTGGTCCCCACCTCCAACTTCCACTTGGGTGGTTATAATATAATAAAACATGCATCATTTTATTTTATTATTTCCACGAAAAACCAAAAACTATCTTCAACCCTCCACCAACTGCCATCAAGGTGAAAGTGTTTATAAGTGAATAAATGTTCTGCGAGTTCAACAGTTCCATTTAATTTCAAATCCGAGCACCGGTTCAAAATTTATAAAAACCCACTCGTACGTTTACTGAACGTACCCGAAAAAAACCTCATAAATTGATTTCGGGCACATCGGGCATCAGAATCATGCGCCGTCAAATTTCACAGACTCGTAAAATTCCCATTTGATTAAAAATAATTACCTGGAAATTCTGGGTCTTTCCATTTTCCCCACCTCAGGGCTTTACATCATGGTAAGCTTCAACTCAAACTAACGGAACAAGTGGGGGTACTGAGCATGCATATGAGCCTCCCTCTCTCATGTGCTCTCCTGGAGGTTTTTGTGCTGCCAGTGAATGTGCACCAGAGGTATCAACCATCCATGTAGGACCCGCTCTTGTCGATCCTCAATCTCCCCTGGACCCTCCGTAAAAGTCTCCCCATCATTGAAGTACAGCTCCCCATGGTCAATGATGTGAGAGGGGTCGTGCACGTATCTCCTTAGCTACTATACATGGTACACGTCATGCACCCGGTGCAACTGAGGTGGAAGAGCTAAGCGGTATGCCTCATCGCCAACTCTGTTGTGGACCTAAAAAGGTTCGATGAATCTCGAAGAGAAGTTGCCTCCTCAGCCAAATCTCTATAAACCTTGTCGATGTGAGACCAGTAAAAAGAGTTGGTTCCCATCATTGAACTCCAGAGGTCTCCATCTCCAATCAGCATATGACTTCTACCTGCTTTGGGAAGTCTTCATCTACTCTTGGATGATCTGCACCTTCTTCGTGGTAGCTCGTACTATCTCTGGTCCCACCAGTGCTGACTCCACTGAGTCAGTCTAGAAAAAGGGTGATCTGAAAGGTATCCCATATAACCTCCCAAAAGGTTCTATCCCTATGGTGGAGTGATAGATTTTGTTGTATGAAAACTCCACCAAAGGTAAGTGATCCTCCCAGCTGTGACTGAAGTCGAGGACACAAGCATGAAGCATGTACTCGAGGGTCTGAATGTTCTGCTCAATCTGGGCATCCGTCTGAGGATGGAAGGTAGTGCTCAAACAAAGCTGCATCCCGAAAGCCTCCTGCAACCCCGTCCATAGTCGGGAAGTAAACTGTGTGTCACTATTGGGGACAATAGAAGAATGTACTCCATGTAGCTGCACATTCTCCTTTACATAGAGGCATCCCAAGCTCTCTACTAAACTCTGCTCTCTGATCTGTAGGAAGTGGGCAGACATGGTGAGTCGGTCAACGATCACCCAAATGGAGTCATGACCCCTAGATGTACGTGGAATTCATGTCACAATGTCCTTGTATATCCCATCCCACTTCCACTCTGGGACCTCTAAAGGATGAACCAAGCCTGCGTGTACTTGATTGTCTACCTTCACTTGCTGACAAGTGAGGCATCGAGAGATGAAATATACTACTACTTTCTTCATTACTGGCCACCACTACTATTTTCGGATATCTTGGTACATATTTTCCACTCCTGGATGTATCACTAGATGAGATGTGTGGAACTCCCTCAACACTTCCTCCAGAAGTGACATAGGTACCACGAACATCCTCTAAAGAGGATGACGTGCTCCCCACCATCATAAAATCAATCAGGTGCCTGCCCTGTGAATATCTGAGCACATCAGGTCTCGCATTCAGCGTCCCCATGCTACACTTCCTTGACTCGCTAAAGAAGTGGGGGAGTGACTGTAAGAGACAAAAGAAATACTGCTTCATCTCTATCCACAATGGATATCTGTAAAGCCGCCAGCTGCTCTGTCGCCTCACCTAGCTGATGTATACCAATTCTTCTGCTAAGTGCATCTGTAACAATGTTTCCCTTCCCAGGAGTATAGACAATCTCAAAATCATTGTCCTAGAGGAACTCAAGCCAACACCGCTGTCTCAGGTTCAGAAACATTTGAGATAAGATATACCTGAGACTCTTGTGATCAGAGTACATGATAAAACGCTCACCCATCAGATAGTGTCGCCACATATTCATGGAAAAGACCATTGCTACTAACTCCAGGTCATGGGTAGTGTAGTTCTGCTCATGTTGTCTCAGTTGTCGTGTTCCATTAGCGATCACTGATCACTCCTGCATCAAGACACATCTGAGTCTGGTCCCTGATGTGTCGCAGTAGAATACGTAGCCAACGCCTTCCTCTAGAAGCCTCAAGATGGGGGAAATAGTCATCCTCTGCCTCAGCTCCTGAATGATCTGCTGGCATCTCTCCGAACACACAATGGGTTTCCCCTTCTTCATCAAGGTTGATAGTGGCACTGTACCTATGGAGAAATCTGGCACAAGTCTTCGATTATATCCAGCTAAATACAAGAAATTTCATACCTCTGTCACACTACTGGGTGGCTCCCAAGAACATATTACCTTAATCTTCGCTGGATCTACTGAAACTCCAGCCTCCGAGATGACATGTCCCAAAAAGTGAACTTCCCGGATCCAAAACTGGCACTTCGAGAGCTTACCATAAAGCTGGTGATATCAGAGTGTGTCCATTACTACCTGCAAATGGTAGGCATGATCCTCCTCAGTAGTTGAGTAAATCAAAATGTCGTCGATGAAGACTATGAAAAAGCAATCGATGTATGGCTGGAAAATCCTGTTCATGAGCCCCATGAACACTTCTGAAGCATTGGTTATGACAAATGGAATAACCAAGAACTCATAGTGTCCTTACCGACATTTGAAGGCTGTCTTCTGCACATACTCATCTCAAACTCTGAGCTGGTGATAGCCTGATCTAAGGTCTATCTTCGAGAACCACCATGCTCCCTTTAGCTGATCAAAGTTGTCGTCAATCCTCGGGAATGGGTACTTATTCTTCACGGTCACATGTTTCAGGCGCTGATAGTCAACATAAAGCCTCAAGCTCCCATTTTCCTTCCTGGAAAACAAAATCAAGGCTTCACAGGGAGATACGCTGGGCCAGATGAATCTCTTCCTCTGCAAGTCCCCTAGCTGTACTCGCAACTCATGAATCATCACAGGAGACATCAGATACACTGGTGTAGACATAGGTGCAGTCAGTGGGTACAAGTCAATGTAAAAGTTCACCTCTCTGCGAGGAGGTAGACCTGGGACATCATCCGAGAAAACATCCGTATACTTGTCCACTACTACAGGATAAGTCTCACTCTCCACACCAACTGCTCTGAGGGTAAGGCAAGCCAACTGATGAGTGATCGGCTGTACTCTACTCCGAGCAAGTCCATCCTATGCTGAAAAGGATCCCTTCTTTCTAGTGAAGGTGAACCTGGTCCCATCCGTGCAGATACACCGCACTTTGCATCTAATATAGTCAATCTGAGTATGGACTGTAGTTAACTAGTCCATACCCTTGACGACGTCGTAAGGCCTCAACGCTGCTACTAGGAGATCCCAGCTAATTCTCTCGCCTCCTATAGTAATATCACACTACCACCACTAGTGCGTAATCTTTGAATCTGCTCCCATAGGAGTCTGTAGCCATAAGGATTGGGCCTACAGCATCTTCGGAATCTCTGAGCTCTGAACGAGGGTAGTGGCAATGAAAGAGTGACTGACACCTGTGTCTATAAGAATTGTAGCTAATGTGGAGTAGAGACAGACTGTACCTCAAATCATCTCCGGATCTCCATGGTCATATGACTCAGCTGCCTGGAGTTGAGACCTAACCTATCAACCTACTTTATGCAATCGTGGTGGACCTCCTGGTGGTGGTGGTGGTAACACCTCGAAACGTCGTCCACCTCCAGCTGCACGATGAACCCTTCTTCCATGTCCTTCTATGCCCTGTGGGTAACCTTGATCAAACCTCTACCTCTGACTATTAGGTCCCTACACTGTCTGTTGATCATTCTAATGAGGGGTCGGATAGTCACGAGCAATGTTACCCTACCTGCCGCAACTGAAACACTGCCTATTCTTCGTATGGCTAGCTCTGCCTCGTGTGCCTCGCACAACCGAACCAGTGTCCTCTGGTCTTCCACCAGAAGGTCTGGCCAATGTGGATCTCTCCAACATCTGTCTGCTGCCATCTATTGAAGACCCCGCTACATGATGCCCAGTGGCGGGTCTTGTAGCTGGTGACTACTCATTAAGGAAACTCTCCACTGTGAGGGCTCTCTCCAACACCCCCACCAGCATCGGGATGCTGAGGGAGATCATTGATTCTCTGATCTCTCGCCTGAGCCCCTGCTCGAAGGTCCGAGCCTTGAAGAATTGGTCCCACACTATATCTATGGAGTAGCGTGAGAGGTCGGTGAACCTCGCTGAGTGATGTGCCATCATCATGCTTCCCTGTTGCAAATGACGTAGCTCCTGTATCCACACTACATGTAGGGTGTCTGGGACAAACTACGCCCGAACGAGGCTCTCGAAGTCTGCCCAAAGAAGTGTCACCTCATCTTTCACTTGGAGAATTAGGCTCCACCATCTGCCTGCTGCTACATGACGGACACTCATGGTAAGGATCAACAAAAGGTCGGTTGATGTCCCTACCAGTCTGAAGACTCTCACTAAAGCCTCTAGCCAATCCTCAACTACCTGCAAGTCCATCTCACCCCTGAACCTGGGTGGCCTCTGGCTCTGTAACTCATGAATCATGCTCAGGTGGAGTGAACTCTCTTCTACTGGGGCTAGTGGAATCGGTGGCCCATCGGGTAGTGGTACCTCTGGTGCCTTCGCTGTGATATGGCCCTACACTAAGGCCTCGTCGCTCGGTGGGCTTCCATCTCGTACAAA
This sequence comes from Viscum album, assembly GCA_963277665.1. Classification (NCBI taxonomy): domain Eukaryota; kingdom Viridiplantae; phylum Streptophyta; class Magnoliopsida; order Santalales; family Viscaceae; genus Viscum; species Viscum album. The sequence goes on from OY728153.1 coordinate 1,662,407,543, forward strand.
GCCTGGAACCCTGGATGGTTGTCTGCGTGGGGCCATCCTGAAAAGAAATAGGTCTGCCATATTCAAAAAGTATTACCTGGTGAGCTGACTCAAATAATTCACAAATAAAACTCTTAAAAACACACATAAAATCAGTGTTTTTGGGCACTGAGTCAGAAATCAGAAGTCAGGGTCTTGGTGTATGGATACGTCTGCCACCACACCAACACTGGATTCCCTGAATTAAAAACCCCACTCAATACACATAACACAATTTCTTAATAGAAAATATTATAGACCTATGTTCTTCGGTAGAACCGACTCCTCTGATACTAATTTGTCACAACCCATCTCTCGGGGCCCATGTCGTGACTACCCCAAGCCCTCCTTCCATAGACCATGGGCTGGTAACTAGCACCAAAGGTGAAATTCCCTAAAACTGGGAAGGAATTTCCTTTATAACATATAAACACATGTAACTAAACATTCAACAAGATACAAAACACCAAGAAATCTGTGTAAGAAAATTGTGCTAAAAGAAAAAGGGGCAAGAATACAAGCCCAACTAGAATGTACATGTACAACTGTGAAACAATACAACTGAAGAAAAGGGAAAGTCGCAACTGGGAAGTCCTCCAAGGTTCCTTCCTAAAGGGTAGGTACATGTCGCCTCCTAAACACTCCTCGTCCATCCGTCTCCTCCGTGTACCGACTCATCATAAGGTCCACCTCCAAGTACCGCTCAGTCTTAGTACTCTCAGCCTCAGTCAGCGTTGTCCATCATGTACACCCAACCCGACAAGGTACATGCATAGCCCGTGCAGGGGTGAGTATAATGATACCCAATAGGGACACTGATACCCTCAAGGTCTCACAAAAGTCTATCAATGATAAACCACAATGAATGAATTCAATAGATAACCCTACTTAAGTATATTCTCAAATATATACATAAGTTATAAAGTAATCCATCTCAATCATGGGGAAAACACAAAATTACTGACTCCGCTCAACAGTTATACAACATTTGTAGAGAGTTAGAGATGATTAGATGTAGCCACTAAATTATCTATTCTGTCGAACCCACATAGGATCTATGAACATTAGTTAGAGCATTCAAACCTACACAGGATCCGAATAGTAGTCATAGTTGTCGAACCCATGTAGGATCGAGGAACAACAGTGAGAGGTTTCGAACCCACATAGGATCCGGGAACAGTAGTTAGAGCTGTCGAACCCATGTAGGATCCAGGAATAGTAGTCAGAGTTGTGCAACCCACGTAGGCTCTAGGAACAGTAGTCAGAGCTATCGAACCCACGTAGGATTTAGGAACAGTAGTCAGAGCAATCAAACCCACATAGGATCTAGGAACAGTAGTCGGAGTTCAACTAGCCACAGGGTTCTGCAAAAAGCATGTTTGATTCTGGGAGGGTCTGCTCCTCAAGCTAAGTGTTATACATCAACTGCCACAAAGTCCCAAGTTGATGTATTCAAAATTTCTGTATTGCCAAAAGAAACCCAACATGACAAATTGTGCATCAATCAGACCCCCAATCTGAGAGTTTTTGGCATTTCCATTCGGGGGGCCCCGTTGGATTTACGTTCAATCTAACCTTGATGTACCCCAACTATTTCCAATCCTCAAATGGGGTATACAAAAAGAACCATCTCCCTCCAAGGCTTCCATCTCCACAGACGGTTCGTCAATCACACACTCATTTCTCAAGTTACGTGCAAATGAGTGTAAACCAATCAAAGTGGGTCTGGGTCAGGTCTTCCCCAGTCATACTGACCCGGCCCGATCCAGCCCGATCTGGGTCCGGACAAGGGTCCAACCCATTCTTCTGGTCCGAAAAGGTCCACAAATCTGACCCGGTCTTTGGGGGCAGCCCGGTCTGCGGGGTGGCCCGACCCGCGCTGGGTTCGGCACGCACTAGGTCCGGCCTGAGCTGGGCTCGGCCCACGGGTGGCGGCCCGTGGGGTCTGCCCTAGCTGTGTCCATTGGGGAGGCTGTGCCCCCTGGAATGCTGAATAGATGAGCCATTTGGGGGGATTCAAAACCAGCACCATATGGCGCCGGTCCGTGTCACGCGGGACCCACAGGGGAGGTCCCACTTCTTCTGGCTGGCCAAGCATCCAGCTGCCTCCCATGCTGCATAGTTGCCCCATGCCACCTATAATGACCGACACAGCCAGCCAATAGTTCCACGCCACCGCAGCCCCTTGGTCCATAGCCCGGTGCGCATTGTGCCTTGCCTTCCCTGACAACCCAGCGGCTCGGGCCACCAGTTCTTCTCACGGCCAACCTTGTGCCAACCATCGCTGCTCCACCATACCGTATCGGCTGTGGTCTGCTCCTCCGGCTGCACAGTTGCACCACCACTATCCACGTGGCAGTTCGTAGTGTCGGCCGCCCTTCACTTTGTCCCACCAGTGTCGTTTGTTGGTTTCGACTACTGGAGAACCTTCCGCAGGTCACCAGATGAGTTCCGGTGGCCCGATTCTCATTCTGGAAGTATCCGCGCACTCCTCAAGACGTTGCCTTCAATACAAAAACATTGTTGATGAAAATTTCTCATCCTAGACTTGTGCCATGATTAGCGTAAAATTCCAAAAAATAAGGCGGAGGGGTCGAGCCGTGTTCATTCGGCCCACACACTCCGCATTAGAGTGATTACATGTGGCTTCGAGTAATAGTCCTCGATAGAAAATGCAGAATAAGAAACAAAAAAAATTTCGAACCCCTACTTTTTATCGTTGATTGTCGAAGAAGTTGTGGGGAAGAAGATGAAGTTGTCGTTGTTCATCGCGTCCGCCACACACTTCCAAACCTAATCTCGTCCGTTGGTTCATTTACAATGATGAGGAGGGAAGGTCGGTCAAAGATGTCCCACGTCGATTGGGGTTCGTGGATGAAGGTCTAAGGAGAACTTTCTTTGTAGGGAGCATTCATCGTTCTTCACTGGAAATAAATTTTCTCTCAAAATCTCTAATCCTCCTTTGCCAACTTTTTTCCAACCAAAAGAATAAGAAGACATGTTAATAGATTATAAATCCATCATTGGCATAAAATTCAAAAAGGGTGAATTAATTAAGTTGGCTTCACTTAGTTAATTCACAAGGCTGGAAACATAAATTAAAGTGGAGGATTTGGCACATTAAAGGAGTGGGGGGGGGGGTGGAAAGACTCTCCCTCATTAATGAGGGGAGTTGAGAGGTTTTACACTTCCACCATTATTAGGGGGGTTTAGTCCCTAGTGGTCCCCACACCGTAACCGTTCAAGGGAGGTTAAGGAGTGGTGGTCCCCACATCCAACTTCCACTTGGGACGGTATAATAAAAAAACTTGCATAATTTTTTTTATTAATTCCACGAAAAACCAAAAACTATCTTCCACCATCGACCAACTACTATCAAGGTGAAAGTCTTCTTAATCGAATACTGGCACTACGAGTTCATCGGTGCCCTTAGATTTCAATTCTAAGCACTGGTTAAAATCTTATAAAAACTCGCTCATACATTTACTGCACGTACTTGAAAAAAACTTCAGAAATTGATTCTGGGCATGCTGAGCCTCAGAATCATGCACCGTCAAATTTTACAAACTCGTAAAATTACCATTTAATTAAAAAAATTTACATGGGAATTTTGGGTCTTTAAATGGTATATTAAACACAATTCTTGTCTTTTTTTACACAAAATTTGGAGTTCTTTTGATTTATTTCATTTCATGCAAGACAGTGTTTAATCGAAAAGCTAAATATTATTCTATTACCTTATAACTTAGCCATTATAATAGTGGGTATGAAAAATATTAACTAAATTATGAAAATATGATTTAAACAAGTATATTTAATTAATTATTTGGTGATAAATTAATTATAAATGAAAATAAAACACTTTTCAAATAAAAGGAAACATTTTTTTGAAAAATTATTTAAATGAAAATAAGTGGGTTTATAAAATGTTAAAATCATTTTTGATAGATTTTATTAATGAAATATATATTTAATATATACAATTTAACTTTTAAAATTCATCTTATATATTTTCTAGAAATGATATAAGAAAAAATAAATTTTTCCGATAAAGGAATTATATTTAAAAAAATGCATTTTTGAATATTTTTGATGCCACACCAATTTAAAATCCAATTTTTAACAATTTTTTATATTAAATTTTACAAAATAAAATTCTTATTTGTATGTGGGATATAAAAATTTAAATTGGATGAATTTTTAATATTTTTTCCGATATGTTTCATACATAGATGAATAGTAAAAATATACAAAATTTTAATTGAAAACAACTTTTTCCTCAAAATAATTTACATGGACTAGTTATATTATTGAAGGATATTAAAATATAAAAAGATTATATTGTTATCATTTAATATACTTTTGGTCATTGGCATTAATTTTACTTTGAATTTTGATGTAAAAACATTTCAATATTTTGCAAAATTTTAACTTTTAAAACATGATTTCTCATTTAAACAATATGAATAATTTTAAATTAATTTCTAGAATGTATATGTTTTGAATTTTTCAAAATGGATTCATTATTCAGAATTAGTGGGTTAAAATTAGGTAAATATATTTCTTTTATTTTTTGGTATTATGAATAATAACTTCAACAATTTTTTAATAATATGGAAAAGGTAAATCTGGTAATTAAAGGTAAAAATAATTTTATTAAAATCCCATAGAACATTTTCTAATATCATTGGATGAGTGTGTTTCTAACAAAATAATACATGGGTAGAAATGGTATCCTTTCGAATCCGCATGGTTTATAGTTGGATATTTAATATATTATACTTAATGAAAAGTAAAATATGTCTTACACAAATTTTAATAACTATATCATTTTTAAAATAAGGTTATATAGAAGATATGTATGAATATAAAATTTCATTTGAATGATAATTTTTTTTCTTTATCATGGTAATTTATTTTTTTTTGAAAAAATTAATGACCTTAAATACTTGTATATTGATGATGCAGAAATTATTAGTTGATGAAAAATCAATAAAATAATAATTATTAAATTGATAATAACCATTGAAAGTAAAAAAATTGAAAAAATATTATTATTTGAGTTTATCTAGACCATAATCATCCAAGGGTATAGTAATTAACCATTTGGTGTGCTATGAAAAAGAATATTACACCTAAATATTTTATTTAAAGTTATGTTAAAGTTGTCACATTCACTTTTTAATACATATAAATTTTCTAATGTAGAATTTTATAGATGTTATATTTAACTATATGTATTATTATGTAATATAAAAGATTTATATTTTTCATAGTATGTTCTTAAAATTTATTAAACAATTTTGTGTATTAAATAATTACAAAAAACTGATGTTGTAATTATTTTATTAATTGAGATATCAAATTAATGGAATTAAAAATATTAAATATATATATAATTTGGGATAATTAATATATCCAATTAATTATATAGATGACCTTTACCCCTTAGGAATAAAATAAAATAAATATTTTTAGTATAACATGTTATCTTGATTTTTCTTATAAAAAATACACGAAATGAATAATACCTATGTTGACCCTATTTATATTTTTTCAAAATTATATTTAATTTTTTTAAAAAAAATCATAATAATTTTTTTCAAAATTTAAAAAAATTATGATATGGTCCAAAATGTTATAATTTATTCATTTATGGTCTAATTGACATCATATAAGTAAAAATTACTCAATTTAAATTCTAAAATATTTTTTACCATAGTTAAAACTAAAATAGAATAACAAAGGCTTTATTATAATTATAAGGTATAAATTGACTAAAAAACTTTCTTAAATATATCAGTTGAATATATTCCAACCTTATCATAAATCATATTCCAAAATATGACAATTTTTAGGTGTTTGGATGTTTTTTGAATTTTTTTTAAATTAATATTTTTTGATATTCCAAAAATATGCCTCACCTCAATTATAAAATGGAATATCCTCCCCCACTTATTCAATTCAGAATTATACTTAAATCTCGTCCATACCTTACCCATTTACCTTATCAACATCTTTAGTTAAATTATAGTGGTTTTGGTCAACTCAATAGACCAACTCTAGTTCCTTTAATAGGAGATCTATAATGAGCTTGCTGAAGAAGAGGTAATATCCTCTACCGATTATTTCAGAAATATTTCTTATTATACTTACCATTTATGATTTATTTCCATACTAAATTAATAAATAATCTATTAATTATATTCTGAGATGTTATTATGGTTATGTAACATCTATATTCCACCTTCTATCCATCCAATAAAAAAATGAAATCACTGTTTGTGCGTACTTACGTCTTACTATCTCAACGCCATGGTGTAATCTATTTTTCATCATGAATTTACATAGATTGGTGTAATTATGGAAATAAAAACTATTTATTATTATTATAACATTATATTTATTCATTAATTCTATATACACCATCCACTTCAATACAATTTCACAATTAAGGGAATTATATCGTCGATCGTGGGTATGTATGGGCTACCGACTGCATGACATGATGAGAATAATTATCCATGATCTAATTTAAATAATCATTATATAAATGTTTAGAATGATTAAATATGATATATTTAATTATTTTCTTTTGAGAAATGAAACAAAGGAAACACGGGAAGAATAACTGGGATTTGTATGACAAAACATGTATCAATTAACACACGAATAAAGAGTAAAAATGAAATGTTATTAAATGGGTGATAATAATATCTCATATGGTATCATAAATATAAATATGTTTCTAGATCATGTATATAACACTATTTATTCCATTATACATGTGTTTTTGAGACATGTGAAGGAACCTAGAGCTAAGTAAAGAGATTATTTTTCAATCTCATTATTATTTGTGATTGTTTATACATAAGTATTTACTGGGGTATATTTATCATTCATGTCCATGATTTCTAGAAAGGATTTAATATTATCCAATTGATTATTGAAGTCATTTTACCCATTTTTACTTGATACTTCATGGTTAAAAAGGAATCATTCTTTCTTTTTCTAAATGATGAATTTATTGAATTTTTAGGAAAATATATGAGAGGAATGTTTTTTAACATACATGATATTGACATATTTTTATTCTTTTATAACACGTTATTTCACTGTATCTTCCACTATAATATTTATAGTTTTTTTAGGAAATTATATTCTTTTAAAATTTCATGGTATTTTAAGAAAAGAAAACATTTTTGGAGAAGAATTGATATTTTCCTTAAGAATTATGTTCAAGTATTCTGTCAAAATTATTTTCCATCTAAGATGGTATTATTTTATAAGGTTATATTTCAAGTATACTATCCATATTATTAATATGGTTCTATTATTTTAATGATAGAATACTATTTATTAAATCCAAATTTTTCATGGATTATGTTATGATATAATGATATTTAAAAAACCCATTTTATTCTTAGGGTTATTATATGATGAATGTTTTTTGTTTTTGTAGAATGTGTAATAATGATTTAATTTTGAGATTGGTGGGACCAATATTTCCCTCCAATAAATTGCATAAAGATTTATATCTCATGATCTAGACAAGACAGGAAGGGGAAATGATCACGGTTCAGTAATACATGGCTAGAATAGAAGATGATCTCAATTCAGTAATAGAGGGTTGGAATGGTAAGTAAAACCTCTTCATTAATATAGGGCTGGAATTAAGAGTGAACTCAGATTCATTAAGGACTTTATCTACTATGATTGTATTGGGAATGAGCATGGCCACTATGGAAATTATTTTCTATTCTTAGGTGTTGTCCACAATTCCATGTCTTATTCCAATGTAATTTCTCATGGATAATGTTCCTTTATGATTTATGCCTTATGTACTTCCAAGATTTATTTCACGACTAATGATTTTTATGTATTTTATGCATATTATGGATTTAAAGTATTATGTTCTTGTTTTTAAATTATTATATTCATGTTTTTGATTATATTTTCCTTGTTTATCCTTATTGAGTTTTTGAAATTACCATTTTCATAAATTTTTCCACTAGGATATGAAGAACGGTGTTAGGTATGGAAACAAAATTGAAATATCATTTTGGGTGATTTTCATGATATTTCACTAAATTATAAGAATGTGTTCCAAGTTACCAAAGGCATTAAACTAATATGGTATTTGGGTACCAATTTATATAATGTATTAAGTATTCTAAATAAATAATGTAACGTCCATTTATTTCAATCTTGGTTCGTTACAAATTCAATTCTGTTATTAAATCCAACAATTTATTTTTCACGTCAATCTCTGTAATTTATCCAATAATTCGTTAGATAGAAAATTTCCATCAATTAATTAATATTTAATTAATCATAATTCAACTAATTTTATTACCACAACAATCAACATTAATTAATTCAAAAATTAATTAATACAATTTAACAATCTCAATATACCCACAATTAATTCAATAATTAATTATTTCAATTCAATCAATTCAATATCCCAATTTTATGGTCCTTTAATTAATTAATTCTCCAAAATAATTAATTCAATATAAGAAACTAATTTTATAAACATCTAATACAAATTAAATAAATACATACATGTAATTGAAATCAATACTTTGGGATTTGAATAACAGACCACCTACCACAAAATTGGTGATGAATTCTAACTAACTGGAATCCTAAATTCGGGTGGAATAACCCTAATCACATCGAAAATTGAAATATTGATTAAAATAATAGATTTAAGATAAAATGAAACAATATCTATTAAAATTAAATATAGATAAAAATACATCATGGGAAAACATCCCTTCAAAGGATAGGAGAAGAATGAAAAAGTGACTAGAAACCAACTCGTATGGGATTCACTTATCGGGAGAGGTGCAGATCTACAATCCGACCATTTATTTTCCATTAATAGAGGTTAAGAGCCCATGAAATCCATTCAGAAGCCTCGAAAAAATGGGGATAATAGGTTACGTCTGAGTGGGGTCTATTTTTGGTTAATATGGGGGATCATGTGTTTTTTTAAAAACCTCTGGTCAATTAAAATGACACATATGATTTCTTGTGTAGCGGTTCTTGGATTTCCAAAAACGTATGCCTTAACCATGCCTCTATTCTTGGGGGTGCATGTTTTTTCATTAGAGGGCCTATATAATTACAAATTGTGAACCATCCATGAGAATATCCTCTGTTTGGGTTCTCATGGTATAGTGGTATATGGGGAATAGTTTGGGAAAACAATGCACCAACCATTCACTTTCTATCTTCCTTTAAAAATTCTAAATTTTCTCCCAGAGAATCCCTAGGGTAAAACCCAAACCAATAGTACTCAAACTATAAAAATAGTTCCTTTAAAAAAGTCAATATATCTTCAGAGTAGGTTGGGTTCTTAGAATCATTAAGGTGTTGTAGTGTCTATCATTAAGTTAGGATAAGGTGGTATAACAACCCTTTTTGTTTGTTCTATTATGCTTATATTGGTAGAATGAATCAGAAAATCCTTCATCTATATAGGTTTTGAGATCAGTTATTTTAATTCTACATTGATCCATGGAGGGGTAAAAAGAGATATTATTTGGTGATCTTGAGTTCATATTGACGATTCAGGAACTTATTCTCTTTTATTTCTAAAGAAAAAAGATAAATCACTGATGCCCTATATACTTTGTTCTTGATATTTATCATGTGGTGGAATTTTCAATTCATTTTATCTTTTGTGTTCATCAAAAAAAAATTAGTAGTTAACCATTCATTTTCTCAGTTATTTTCATAGTTCTTATGACAACAACCAGATTGGGTATAGTGGGGAATAACAAAAAAATGTTTTTCAATTAGAAAATATTTACAATAACATTTTTCTATTTAATTATATTTAATATATGGTCATTATTTAATATTGTACTATGTATTATATCTTCATATTTCCATGGTATACTTATTTAAATTTTTTCATATTTTCTTCTGACCTACTAACTATGGACACATTCTCCCTAGTTTAATATAAATCGTAGAAATTATTCTACAAGTATCTGTATTTTGGTTTTTGATATGTAATCTATGATATCATTAACCACATAAATGATATTAATATTTATTCCAATTGTAGAGGCCCCTTTATGTAGAATTATTTATGTGTATCCCTGGTATTATTGTGTATTTCATATATATATATATATATTATAATATTTTATTATGATGTTTATGTATTAATATACATACAAATGACACATATATGGTTATATATATGCATAGTAACGTTCTTATCTAAGTAGAGAGACACCTCCAATGTGAGAATGGGTATATATATATATATATGTGAATGGATGTTTGTGTGTGTGTGTGGTTGATACTTCCTATGAGAAAAAATGTCTCCAATATGAGGATGGGTAGGATTCTCTCTCTATGTGTGTGTGCCACACATAATGGATTTATGTCAGTATTCATACTCTGGATAAGATCACATTGATTCGAAGAATGGATAAAAAAGGTTTAGATGGTTTTATTATTCCATGATGATCATATTACTAGTTTATGATTAGTAAATTTATTCATCACTTTATTTAGGAATAGATATATAATGTATTTTGTGTACTATATTTTAATATTATATACACTAAATCTTATGATAGCTAGACAGTGTAACACATAATGATATTCCTATGTATTTTCATTTAAATAAATTATATTTTATGGATATTTCGTTTCATATAAAACATTGATCTAAAATTAACCACAATATATTTTATTTAGATAAAATACTATAATGTAAGATAAAAATTAATACACTGTGACAATATTATATAATAAATCACAAAGAAATCTTACAGATTAATAAAATCATGAGTAAAAAAACCGTGTACATGAAATCTATATCCTCTATATTCACAAAGATCATAATCTAGATTATCAATATTGAAATAAGGAAAAATAGTATATATATAATTGAAATTTAAGGGAATATTTAATATAATCAAATGAATAATTTTTAGTTAACCATGTAAGGATATATATGTGAATACAAGGTGTCCATTATATATATATATATTTATATAATCATTGGACTTATGGTTGTTTAATACATTTAAATTTTATATATCGACAATTTGTATACATTAATGAAATAATAGTATTTATTCTATGTAATTTTAATAACAAATTAATAATAATATAATTATAAATTGATTTGGAATAAGATTAAGAACAATCAATGTTTCCAAAAGTCCATTTTCTATGAAAAATAGTTTTTTATTATATTTTCAATTTTCATTTGAAAGATAATTTTATATATTATTGAAATATAATATATTAAAATTAACATAATTATTAGATTCATCCTAAAAATAGTATATTGTAGTTAATTTTTTTGGTTTTTCTTAAAAAATATTTTTATATAAATAATAAAGACATATAGTTTATAAAAATACTATGACTTTTAAATAATAATCATGATATAAAGATGAAACATTTTATAAAACTATTTTCTCATCCAAAAAAATTTATTAATAGTAAAATAATACATTTAAAAATGATAATTTAAAGTTCCTAACCTATGATTAAAAGTTTTTATGCTTTGTTCTATTTGATTCTTATAAAAACAAGGTTATTATTCAATACCTTTAAATAATTGTTTCCACGATTCTCTTCAGTTTTTTATGTTTTTATTGTAAAATAACCCACATGTATTTAATCATTAAGAAATAAATGGTTTTTTAAATTATATTATTCATTTTGTTAACCTATCTAATAAAATAATAAATAATTCATTTTAAAATACCACACTTTCTCACCAATTAATGGATCCCACCTATCTTAACCTTAGCCAATTCCATTCAAAATTTTTTTTCTAAAATTCCAATCAATGTTATCTTCTTATAAGGACCACCTTTATTAGTTACATCTGGTCCAAATAAGGAGCCCTAAATACCCCATTTATCGGTTTCTCTCTAAGTGATTATTCATTTTTCAATAGAGTATGTGTGACTCTAACTAAGTGGGAATCTAAAGAAAGTGTTTGCCTTCATCTCTAATTTCCAAATCAATATTATTTATGAATAAATTTATATGAATCGAAATTGAATGTTATTTATCTCTAAAAGACCATATATTTTCATCTCCTAATGTTATTTCTTTGGTTTTCATGTCGTCTTACCATTTCACCACTCTTTGGTTCACAATTTAACCAAAAGGTTCTTGTCAAATAGAATAATCATATCCATTATTTTTTTGAAAGAGTATCCTTTTATTCTATGATCCTATTATGTTTTTATAAATATCCTAACTTATACATCAATGATTTCTTAATTCCTTTTTATGGGGGTTTCCAACTATAATCATGTTTTGAAGAAATCATTTTTTTCTGCTTCACTAAATTTATTTTTATTCGGACTTCTTTACAAAATTTTGAAAGTAGTTTTATTTTTAAAACATCTTATATGAACATATTTACCAATAATTTTATCTATTTTTATTTATAAATAATCCTTTACATTGTTATATCATTTTTAAAAGTAATTCTTATCCTCATTGTTTTATAAAAAATATTATATTTTAGAAAAGGTTATAAAAAATTAATGGGTTTTCTTCTAATTTTTCAAGGAAAATTTAAATTATTTCATACTATATTTTTTATATATCTTAATATCCATTAATTCATATAAATCATTGGTACTAATATTCCTTGTTAATACCATCCATATTTTCCTCCCGTTGTCATCTTATATTATTTTGTGGAAATCATTATGGAAATCATTTTATCCAAATGCGTTAATTATACTTTTATGGAATTATGAATGTTTTCGAGCTCTTATAGAACACATATGTTTGCTTTATATTCCTTTAGGGAAAATTATTATTTGATGGAATTATGAATTTTATCATTTTATTATGGAAAACATATATATGATTTATCCTTATACTTTAGGTGGGGTTTTTATATCCCTCTACCGCCTTAGGTAAATTATTATATCTCACGAGATCAACATGGTACAAGTGTAGTTATCCAATATTTACTATGTTATTGTATACTTGTGGATAACCCAAGTCCTCTATGTTATGGAAAAAGTTTTCATCATAGTCCCTTATACTATGATATTCAAGGTGGTCCGTCATGAAATATGTTATGATTTCTATGGTTATGTTTGTTCTATATTTTTATTCCATGTAATGATCATGTTTCATAATTTATCTGATATATTGAAATATTTCATACACCCTTTTGAATATTATATATTTATTTGGTCAAATATTCATATCATGAATAATGTTATATGATCCTTGTTTAATTAGTATGTTCCCCTTATATTATGTTCATGTACCTTGATTATATTCTAATTCTCAGAGGCTCATCTTACAAACACGTACGATCTTAAATTATTTTCATTGATTTTTAAACTTAATATTCATTTTTGCTCTCCCATTATTATGTTTAAATTCCAAAATCTATGAAAAAGCTAATTTTATATGATATGTATAGATGTGTATAATGTTTGAGGAATATCTAGTGGATTTGTTGAATAAATTTTGTGAAATAGGGTTTTTATGTATCTAATCTCAAAATACATTGTACCTATAGGTCTTATACTGTGAATTATTAGTAGATATATGGAATATAAATATAAAATGATGAAATTTTTATATATGTCACAATTGGGTCATCTCAATTCATATCCAAGGAGGATTTAGTTATTCTCAGAAATTTGGTTTTGTAAAATAAATTTATAGAATTTAAAACACCCTATGTAGAACCGAAATATATAAAGGATGAAATTTTTTTTTGGTTGAAATGAATATATCATAATTTAAGGAATATTATGCTTGATTTTTCATAATATATTATTTCATACATTGTTAATTATTTCGTGACACTAATATAATCTATTTTTTGTGTTACTGGATATAACCAGGAAGAACTGAGTAAATAATTATTGGGATAATTGAAAAAATTATTTTCTTAATGATCAACTAAATAGGATGGGGGCTAGAGTTAAAAATTTCTTGGAGATAATCTCCCAAACACTCTCATGCTATGAATCATAAAACTAATCATAACAAATCTCTATTTGGTATTTCATGAGGAAATTTTTACCATCTTTTAGTGGGTCATCCAATACCTTAATTTCTGAGTAATTGATAAATAAATAAAAAATTTATTTTCTATTATCTAGTTATCAATGAAAAAAAGAATGATTTAGCTACTTATCTTTTGGAAAGTGAGTCTGTTCAATAGAGGAATCGTAAAAATATTTCAAGGAATGATGAATTAATAAACTCAATTGAATTGGGGTGATTAAGAATATATTTTTGGAATATATTTTCCCCCAACTATTCACAATAAATAGGTATACACTTTTTTCTTTTGATATAAAAGAACTATAAATACCGTTTCCTATAAATAAAACATCAGAAGATTCTCATCAAAAAAATCTAGATTTATCATTAACCCAAAAATTAGAAAATCTTGTTTGCGTAGTGTATTAAATCAATTTCTCGACAACAGATTATCTCTATGAGATTTTGGTATATGTGAAGAAATTATATAATGTTATATCAAGGTGGTAATAGTGATTTGAGACTCACCTTTTTCTAATAGTTATGGTAAAATGTAATAAAAATATAGATTTGAGGTATCTAATATTATAAAATCCATAGAGGAAACACGATTAATATTTAAACATGAAGAAAATGTTGGTAAATTCTTAAAGGAAATTACATTAAAGTGATAGGTAAATTCTTCATGTGTGGAATAGAATTCCATTAAGAACATGAATGAAAAATTAATTTAAATAGTACTTACATTGAAATATATAAAATTATAACTCATCCTAAGGCACCTATTACACTCCAATTGTCACAACCCCTACCTCAAAAGATACCACATTGAAGGATGAGAGATAATGACCCCCGAGTCCTGCCATCAACAGGTTCAGAGTTGGTGACGTGAATCAAGGGTATTAATAACTAATAAATTGGTGAAATTAAACTATATAATAATAATAGGATAATATGATAGGACACTGAACAACACACAAATACATGATATAAAATTAATTAAAAAACTAAAACCATCCCACAATGTATGTATAATGTGAAAAGAAATATATTAATGTCTCCAAATTAAATACCCAAAATATAATCTATGGAAGAGACACAACAAAATACCAAAGGTCTAAGCAAGTAATGTGTAACACACATTGAATAATCCTTATAGAACATTGATAATATATTTATAAACATAGGGTGAGAATATAAATATCTCAATAGGAAAATCAAAGTCTATTGTTCACATGAAAAACAATCATACTAATAAACCCATTAGAAAAAAAAGAACCAAAAATACCTTAATAGATCAATTATTCAACCGAAAACTTACAATTTAATTCTAAAAAAATAATGAAATAGAATTATAATAACATAATATGAATCATAATTATATCGGGTACCCCGCACCACTTTCCCATTGGGATGTCTCTATAACACCCCAAAGTCATATGCCCTGAGGATTCCATCTCTTTCGTATAACATCATATACCACCACTCCATATAATGAACGTCAAACCAATTTTCATATGAATACACTTGGGATATCACATCCCATCTCACCCGAAGAAACATGATCCATCACATTAGAACAAAAACTAGAATATTTGCGTATCTTGAACATAAAGGGTATCCACTACATTTCATCCAAATATCATGCCAAACCCCCACTATAATCTATATCATCACACTACTCCTCGCTTGAATAAACCTAATCCATCACCTCACATCCTATAAAAGTAGATATATTTTAATTTATGGCCATCAATTCCAATGCATGTTAGCATCTCTTTTAAGATAAAGAGGGAAATGGAAGCTAACCATCTATCCATCCATCCTCATCATCAGGATGTTTGAAAAAATACCCACAAATATATGTGAATTAGCACATAGTACTCTATGTGGGAATCATATGTAAGTATAATCATAAGGGATATATTTGAATATATATATCCACAAAAAAGCCCAACCTATGAGTTAACATAAAATCACTAGGAAACTCACAACATTTCCACCTACCTCAAAGCACCCCACTTTTGATTCCACTACTAAATAAACAACAGAACATGAGATACAAGGAATGCTAATAATAAAACTAATTATCAAGATGATTAATTTCAGTACTAAAACATAAAAACATCTTACCAAAAATTCCATTTTAATTTATCATTAACTAACCATTTCATACCTTTTCGTTTCAATAATTTTCAACCAATTCCATTACTTCCCAAACCCTAGTATACCGTAACACCACAAAAAATCCAATCCTCATTATAAAAAAATATCCCCACATAATCATATTAAAACAAAATCACAGCCACACATATCCACCCTAGATAATGTTCATGCCATCCCACAATAGAACCTCACTTCCCTACATCATGGCCCCACAACAACACATCATTTTTTCACCTCCCCACAACACTGTCCAAAAAACACAACAACCCCTCAATACCCATATCACAGTCACATAGTACCAAATACTCCACTCAAATCACATAGAATAGTATCATAAAAACACATCATCCCCTCGCCGACCCAAAACAAAATCACAAAATAACACACAAACGCCTCACCGGCCCAGATCATGGTCACACAGAAACATGTCATCCCCTCACCCCCCACAACACGGTTGCACAATAACAGATATCACAACAATTTCAACATCAAAACATAAAATATTTTCATATTTAGATAAATATTTTCACAAAATTACACTTATATATTTACGATAATTCTCATAGAATCCATAAATCCCAAGGAAAACATATTTTTATCCCAAAAAATGCGGCTATCTAATTTTTATTTATCCAAGATGATTCTAATAAATAACACAAAAAAGGTTCCATAAATCATCAATTAAAGAACCAAAACACACCGAAGGACCACCATTTTTTTGGGGAATAAAGTCTATAAAATCAAAATATCATGAAAAATAATATCCAAGATGAAAAAGTATACAAAACATTCCCTTTAACATTTTAGTTTCAATTAAGCCATTTAATTATCTTCATTTTTCGGATAAAAAATCATTTCCCAATGGTAAAGAAGTACAAAACCACACATAGCCTAAGTCATCCCCAAACGAGAACAAAATTACTATAGTGGATACCCAAGAGAAGAAAACAATGGAAACATTAAGGGATGTAGTAATGAATTAAAAATAATAGCTAAAAATCCATCACTGGAACTCGAGCATAAAGAAGAGGGATAATGGGAAACAAAGGCTATCAAAATAAGCTATGATTTACCACAAAATAAGAGGAAGGGGAGAGAATCAAATGTCTATAGAATCAGATAGATATAAAAATATTTACAACATAGGGTATACCCTATTTATTGTGTAAAAAAAAAACAAATTTCATAAATTCCATTGGCCCATGGGTGTTTGGATGTTAAAAAAACTATGTATCGTAAATTTTCAGGAACTACAAAACTCATTGATATTCATGGTTCCACACACTATAATTAAATTACATTATGAAATAAAATATTAATTCTATAAATTCATTTCATCTGTTATTCCCTCACTTTATAAATGTCATAAACCATATTACTAATGAGTTGTAAAACACAAGATAATAGTATAAAACAATTTTTACATTTTAAGCCACTTCTTTTTGCTCAAGTATAAATCCAAATCTCCTAATCCTACTCTATGTTCTTCCATACACCCTTCACTACCTCAAAAAATAAATTTAAAGGCATAATAAATCACCTACTATATCATGAGATACCTCTAAAAATATTACAATCCTTGAGAGTCAAAATCAATTCCAAAAAAAAGAAAGTAGTTTGAATAAGAACCTCTTGAGATACCTTTATAGGATATTATTTCACCAAAACACTACCACATTCCAAAAAAGTGAATAAAAAATGATCATAAAACATTCCATACATCCACATCACTAAAATTAATACCGACCTATGCATAAGAAACCCCCAAAAAACCCAAGACAACAACTTCCACAATAAACAAAAAAACTACACCAACTGAGTATGTAAACCAAGGAACACCATATTACATACCAATATATTTTCATCTTTGGGAAGCAATGAATCAACCAAGAAAATTAAAACAGGTATACATTTGACATGATTTTTTTATTTAATAAATCATCTCTCAATGTGTAACAAAATTTATTTCACACCACGCGTATTGGAAAAAACACGTATCATAAAACAATAAGGATCCAATCATCCCATTATATGAAAAAATAACAATGCAAGAAAAAAAATCAAACAACTAATTTGGGTAGTGGGAACACATATATGTCTCCCACTCCTATGTACCCTATTCTAGGAAACCAATGACTCCTTAAAAAATGAAAAATATTAATGTTTTTTCCATGAAACACATTCTGTCGATGTTCTTAGATCTCCCGTAGCTGCTCCACAAACTTTGATTCATCATAGATATCCAACTATTCATAGTAAATGACATGAGAGTCATCATAAATGTACTTACAAACTGAGAGATGTGAATGACATAGTGCATCTAGTCTATTTTCATAGAATTTTACATCTAATAATACACCTAAAAACTCACCTAAAACATCAAATGACCAAAAAACTGTAGAGATTGATTATTTGCCATGCTAAAACTCCAATATCCATGTTGAGGGTAGCCTCTAAAGAACACAAGATCTTTAATCTAAAACTCCAACAACCTACAACAATGATTTTCATAACCCTTCTTATGATCCATCATTTCATTTATCCTCTCAAGGAAAAGATAAACCTATTATAACATACTCTACACCACATCTTGAATAAGAATTATTTCCTCCACAACCTCCATCCAGAAAAATGGAGAATGAAAAAACCATCTGTTCAACACCCCAAATGGATGTATGATAATTAATGAGTTATAGTTATTATTATGTGAAAAAATGGTCAAAATAAACTGTGGTTCCCTAGATTTGATAATCCCCAATATTAATGACTACAACATATCCTATAGTGTTTTGGATATCCCACTTCATTTATCAATCTTTCTGAGGGTGGAAAGAAATGATGAGGTGTAAATGAGTGCCAAAATCTGGCTACAATACCCTCCAAACTCATGAAGTAAAACATATGTACTAATTTGAGACAATGTATCTTAATACTTCATAATGATGGAATGCATAATGCCAGACTATCAAAACCACATAGCCAAGGCCTCATGCCAAGACTAAAAATAAGATTTTTCCAAGGCCTTCTGCCAAGACACTAGTTTGTCTCATGAGATCTACCAATGCTTCGAGGAGCTATAGTGGGCTCCACCCGTCACATATTAAGTCCAATGCATTCCCATATGAAAAGTTTTAAACATGACATAAACATTCGTATTAAAACTAGCATACAAAATGTCAATAATTTCTACATAAACCATGAAGGGTATAAAAATAACATATCCATATTCAAACATATCACAAAACCTTCAACATAATATGGAAGTTTTGTTTCATAATAAATCAACTTCAAATAAGCTAAAAATCCATCAAAGGATGTTGACATAGATGAAATCAAAACTCTTTTTAGAGAAATATCTCTTTCTATTTTGAAATCATTTAAGAGTCATATATTTATAAAATAAAACATTTTCTTTGAAAATATTCTTATAAGCTTGTAAGTTAAGCTTCGAAAATTTTATAACGATGAAAAATAGCCACACCCGCCGTATAAGTTAAAAAAACATTCTTACCTTAATTCTGTGGAAAATGATAAAAAGCACCTTGTTTGGAAAACAACGGAAAGATTCCTTTATAAACCTCTTATAAAAAGTCAAAAAAGGGTATAAATGAATTTAATCCATATTCTTGTAAATAGTAAAAATGTTTTTAAATGCATTTTTAGGAAACTTGGATGTGGATGACAAAGAGATCCAAGTAGATTATTACATATAAACAACCTCAGATAATGGAGAGATTGTGAAATAAACCCTTACCTTGTACTTTTAATTGGTTGGGGGTTGTTTAACCTCCTGTATAATGGTTAAATAATTGTTATTAAATTATACAAGAATCATATACATTCAAATGATATCATATATGATCTTTTAACATTGTTTTGTTAATAATATTTTAGAATTATCGTTGTTTCGGGTGTTAACTTACTCGTTTTCTTTTGTATTTTTTGTTACGTAAGCCATGTTTGTCATGGAGAGGATGTATCTTATTCATATACATAATGATATAATGTCCTTAATCATTATTTTTAAATCATCAAATGATAATTATACTTGAATGGATATGATGGATAATGAATCTCATCGCGTTCGTGGAGACGGTAGTCCGTACGTACGCACGAGCGACAATATCATTCTTTTGATAATAAAATAATATATAATTGGATGGTATATCATATATAAAGAATAATTATCATTTTATATTTATTATTTACATGAATTAAAAATCATTATTATACCCATCCAAATAATAATATATTGAATAACAATTATACTACGATGTGGAGACGGTAAGCCGTACGTATGAACGTATGGTGACATGTCATTCAAAGGATAGATATAATACTGAATATGGTTGTAACATATTTATAATAATATTACAGTATATAGTAGATAATGGATTCATTATTTAAGAATGGTAATAACAAAGAAAAAAGAAGTTAAAGAAGAAATGAAATTGGAAAAGGGTGGTGAAAACATTACCTCTTCTTCGGGTTCTTCCTTTTGATTTGATCAAAAGGGCTCCTTAAGTTGGCTTTATGACTAAAGAAAGGACTATATGATGAATTGAGCGAAGTATAGAGAGTATTTGGGCAGAGGTTGGCTGAACCAAAAGGCTTTGGAGGTATCAATTAATGAGAAGAAGGAGTGCCCTTTTATAAGACGGGTGAGGGGCACCTTTGGAAAAGATGGAAATATTATTTTATAATAAATTCATATTCGGTTTCTAATGGCTCCAAACAGGATTATTTAAAGGTTAAGGAGGATATGGGTCGAAAAACACTCACCCAATAGATGTTAGACAGGTTTGGGTTACTATATTAACCTTATCTTTAAGTATTAACTCTTAGTTAATTAGTTTCACTTTTACAATGTCTCTTTGTATTTTTATATTATATGGTTACTAAACTAACTATATACATCCAAGTGACCCCCAAGTGGTCCATTAATGATACAAATATAATGATATAAGTCTCGTGGCCAAACCATTGATTTTTAGGAATTTAATATCAATTAATAATATAATATTTATTTTAAAAACTATTTTATGTCAATTTTGACACTATTCAATAATTGATTTCTGTGAAAATCATAAAAGAATTATTACTTAGAACAAAGTTACTTAATTCATTCCTAACATGTCTTATTATCCTAGAAAATTAGTTTAATTCATTAAAAGTCTCAAATTATATTTATTTGGGTATTTATAATATCAATTATTTTTATTTTTCGCTATTATGGTAATTACTACATCATCATTGTGTCATAAATAAATTAAATTATTTAATGTCTAAAAATTATAAATAAACTACAATTATGTAGGAAATATTTTGATCTTTCTAATGAATATTTACAATCAAATTTATCGTATGTATAACCCTATATTAAAAATTTATTAGTAAATAAACTTTGATTTTAACGATTTTAACTCTTCTTTGAATTAAATAATAATCAATGTCTTAATCTAATCCAAGTGGACCTAAATGATAATATTTTATTCCTAAGGTTTTTTTGGCCGATATAAACATGTCCAATAGAATTAAGACATGTGTTAGGGTAATATTAATATCATTTTTACCCTTAATTACCCTATTTACTTTTAACCGTGGTAAATAAAAGTAAAAAGTTACTATTCACCCAAAATTATTTTCATCTCATTGAACCACATTTTACTACTTGATATTAACCGTATCTCTCAGATTTTAGAAATTCTATTCACAGAAGCGGTAAAATTAAGTTTTATGAAAAATTTAGTTTTTTAACTACCACTTAGTGGTTTCACTATTCATCAAAAATTGACGTTTTTCTGAATAATGCCAAAATTTCACCCTAAGATATAATTGATATTCCGAATTCAAAAATGATGTTTATTTTAAAAAATTCCAAACATATAAGTTGCATTAATTAATTTTATAATTAATTCCCGTTGTTACAACAAATAGCGTGTTTTTATGAAACAATATATATCAAAAGATTGACAATTGTTTATGTCCAATTTCAAATTGAAATTAATTATAATAAACACCATTAGAGAAAAAGGTAAAAATATATTCTAATTATACATTAAAACAACTAAATAATGTAATTTATCACTATAAATTATTTTGATTAAAAAAGTCGTTTTTAAGTATTTTTCACTATTCATAAAAATTGGAAGTTCTCAGAAAAATACCAAAAATTAAACTTAGGAAAATTTCGATATTCTGAATCCAAAAATGAAGTCCAATTTGAAATATAAAATATATATAATTTCAAAAAGTAGGTATTACTATTCATAAAGGCTAGTTTGATTGGTTGTGGTGTGTTAGAACTCGATGTTGCGTACAACACATGCAATCACATTATTCAAAGAGAAGCGTACCGTAGAAGCTTGGGGTGTTACATTCTACCCTCCTTCAAATAATTTTGTCCTCGAAATTTCTAGAATACTACCACATGAAAAGACTCAGGTGGTTCTTCATCATAATTTCCTTGGGTTCCCACGTTGCCTCTTCCATTTTATGGTTTCTCCATAATACTTTTACCAGACGCATCGTCTGATTTCTCAGCACTTGTTCTCTCGTATCAAGAATCTTAACGGGCTCTTCGCAATAAGATAGATCAAGTTCCAGTTCTAATTCCTCATAGGTGAGTACATGCGTTGGGTCAGGCATGTATTTCCTCAATAGAGATACGTGGAACCCATCGTGAACTTTGGAGAGACTTGGAGGCATTGCCAATCAGTAAGCTACAAACCCAATTCTTTCAAGAATTTCAAAAGGTCTGATGTACCTGGGACTCAATTTACCTTTCTTACAAAAATGTATGCCTCCCTTCCATGGAGATACCTTTAGGAAAACATGATCACCAACATGAAATTCCAAATCCTTCCTTCAATTATCGCCATACCTCTTCTGCCTACTTTGAGCTGCTTTGATGTGATTTTGGATTACCTTCACCTTTTCCATCGTTTCATCCACCAGTTCTGGGCCTACATGTTTTCGTTCACCAACGTCATCCCAACAGGTTGGTGTGCGACATCTCTTTCTATATAACGCTTCATACGGTGCCATCTGAATACTCGAATGGAATCCATTGTTAATGGAAAATTCTACCAGAGGTAAACATTGATCCCACATACCCTGAAAGTCAAGTGAGTAGGATCTCAACATGTCTTCAAAGGTCTGAATAGTTCAATCTGATTGTCCATCTGTTTGAGGGTGGTAGGAAGTGCTCAAATGAAGTTCAGTATCCAATGCTTTCTGAAGACTTTTCCAGAATCTTGAAGTAAAACGGGGATCACTATCAGAAACAATCAATTGGGGTACTCCATGAAGTCTCACAACTTCATCAATATATAGTCTTGCTAGACGTTCCAGTGGTAGATATTCTCTTCTAGCAGGAAAAAGTGTTGACTTGGTAAGACGATCAACAATGACCCGTATTGCATCATTCCTTCTAGGAGTGTTTGGTAGCCCCATGACAAAGTCCATCGTAATATTGTCCTGTTTTCCACTCTGATATGGGAAGAGGTTTCATGACTCTTCCAGGCTATTGCCTTCCAGCTTTCACTTGTTGAAAAACCATACATCATGACACAAAATCAGCAATATCTCTCTTCATGTTGTCCCACCAAAAATGTTCCTTCAAATCTCTATACATTTTGGTGCTCTAAGGGTGTATACAGAAATTGGAACTATGAGCATCATCCAGCAATTCCATTTTTAGATCAGGTATATCGGGAACACAAAGTCTCTTCCCGAATTTCAAAATTCCATCTTCATACACAAAGTCCTTCAATCTCCCACCATTCACTGCTTTAATATTCTTTTGAAATTATTCATCATCGGTCTGAAAACTCTTAATTCTTTCTAGTAAAGATGGTTTGGCAACCATTTGAAAAATCATCGATGTTTCACCTTCCCTGGTTATTCCCATGTCCATCTTCACTAGATCCATGAAAATTGGATCCCTTTCAATTCTCATATTGCTCCAAACTCCATGGTATTTTCTGTTCAAAGCATCTGCCACCTTGTTTACTTTCCCCGAGTGGTAGTGTATCGTACAATCATAATCCTTGAGTAATTCAAGCCATCTCCTTTGCCTCATGTTGAGTTCCTTTTGTGAGAAAATATACTTCAAAATCTTTTGATCATTATAAATCTCAATATTTTCACCATAGAGGTAGTGCCTCCATATCTTGAAAGCAAAGATCACAGCTGCTAACTCAAGATCATGAGTAGGATAGTTTTTCTCATTAATTTTCAACTGTCGTGATGCATAGGTAATAACCCTATCATTCCGCATAAGGACACAACCAAGTCCTTTCTTCGATGCATCACTATAAATAATGAACCCATCATTCCCCGATGATAGAGTCAATATAGGAGCATTGACTAATCTTCTCTTCGGTTCTTCAAAACATTCTTCACACTCTTTTCTCCAAACAAATTTAACCCCTTTATGTGTGAGCTTCGTTAATGGGTTAGCCAATTGAGAAACATTCTGGACGAAATGTCGGTAATAACCTGCCAAACCAATAAAACTACGTACCTCAGTTATACTCATAGGTTCTGGCCATTCTTGGATTTCCTTGGTCTTAGAAGGATCAACAGATATTCCATCTTTAGAGAAAATATGGCCAAGAAAATAAATCTCATGATTCCAGAATTCACACTTGCTAAACTTCCCATATAATTCATGTCTTCTCAGAGTCTTCAGGATAATGCACAAGTGATTTTCATGATCTTCATATCTTTTGGAGTATACCAAGATATCATCAATAAATAACACCACAAATTCATCGAGATATTCTTTGAAAACTCTATTCATCAGATCCATGAATACAGAGGGTGCATTAGTCAATCCAAAAGGCATTACTATAAACTCATAATGCCCGTACCTAATTCGAAATTCTATCTTCGGAATTTCTTCCTTCATCACACACAACTGATGGTATCCAGATCAAAGGTCAATCTTTGAAAATTATTGAGCTCCAAGCAGTTGGTCAAATAAATCATCAATGCGAGGTAGGAGATACTTGTTCTTTATTGTTATAGAATTGATCTCCCTATAGTCGATACATAACCTCATAGATCCATATTTTCTTTTTAACAAAATGAACAGGGGCTCCGCATGGAGAAACACTATGGAGAATAAATACCTTATTACTCAATTACTCAAGTTGATTCATTAGTTCAACATATTCTATAGTGGCCATTCTATAAAGGGTCTTCGATATAGGCCTTGATCCAGGAATTAAATCAATGGAAAACTCAACTTCTCGTTCTATAGGATGTCCAGGTAAATCTTCTGAAAATACATCTATATATTCTTTCACAACTGGTACATCCTCTATTCGAACATTACTTTCCTCACCCATAGTTATTTCATTCTCTTCCTCCCCAATAATTGAATTTAGTTGAGCTATTGGGGGTGGATCTAGATAAGAATTAGGTGGTGACGATTCTGCTCTAAAGATAAGGTGTTCCTTGTCATCATCATCAAAAATCGTAACCTCCTTCTTCTTACAATAAATCTTTGCATCATAGTCCGAAAGCCAATCCATACCGAGGATTATATCAAACTCAATCATAGGTATGATGATGAGATCAGCGGATAAAGAACATTTATGTGCTCTAATGGGGACTGATTCACAAAACTTTGTTGCAATGATACATCCCTTAAGAGTTTTAACTGACAACTACCTTGTTAAATCAAATTAGAAATATCTAATTTTCTGATCAAACTAGGAAGATATGAAACAATGCAATGATCCAGAATCAAATAATGCATTTTCTAAACTTGAGGAAACCATTAAATTACCTGCCACCACGTCTTTCGGAGCTTGTACCTCAGCAGTAGTGATATCATATGCTTGGCCTTGATCCCTTGGTCTTCTCTAAGGTAAGTTCCCCTGATGCTTAGGACATTCATTTGCATAATGTCCCATCTCCCTGTAATTGTAGCATTGAACATTGGTAGCTTCCTTCTTCCCTTTACATTCACGAGCTTGGTGGCCTTTTCAACACCCTTGTAACAGACACCCATTCCCTTCAAGCAAGTACTGGGGTGTTTCTTCCCACATTTACAACAGGATGGATATTCAACCTTTCTCTTATTCCCCTTATTTCCATTCCTATATTGATCAGCAGATCTCTTCTTCTCTTGATTTTCTTTAAAGTCATAAGACTTAGATAATTCTTTCTCTATCTTGATAGCACATGAGACAATGTCTTCGTACGATGAGAAGGATTGTGAGACTAATGCTCGATGGAGAAATGGTTTTAAACCATCAAAGAAACAATCAATATTACTTCTTGGGTTACGTAAATAATCTCCATCATACCTTTATAACCTTGTAAAGTTAGCCTCATAATTTGCGACATTCTCATCCTCCTTTTGTCTCAGACTCAGAAATTGCCTTTCCATATCTGCTCGATGGTCACGAGGAAAGTATTTTTCTAAAAATAGGTCTTTGAACTCCATCCATTCCATATTTGATAATTCATCATCCTCATTCATGTTTTGAATCAATGAGCACCATTGATCAGCATCTCCAGTGAGGCGGTAAACTGCCATGATAACTTTTCCCTTTCACTACTCCCAAAAGCCTGAAATATTTTCTCTAGGGAATTTATCCATTGCTCAGCTACTAAGGGATTTTTACTCCCGTTGAACGTTGGTGGTTGTTGCCTCATCAATTGATCTGACATTGATCCTCCACGTTGCGGATCAGGGTGCTCCATACGAGAATTATTATTATTCATAACCTGAGTGAGTTGTCCCTGTATGGTGATTAGCTGATCGGCACCTGTTGTATCACCATCTCCATTATAATTATCTTGAGCAGGAGGGAAATCCCTACATGGAGTGTGTGCATTGATACTGTTTCCACTTCTTCCACTAGGCACCATTTCTAAACAATGGCATAAACAAGATCAGTTTATGAATCAAAATACATAATTCCATACTTATAAAACACTTAACATAAATTGAACTATTTATGGATATAATCCATAATAATAAAAAAAATTTCCTTGAGGAAGTATATAATCATAAACCCTTCATAATTATTTGTAAATAAAATGAGAGTTATCCTAATCATATCCCCCAAGAGTGTCATAACCAAGAGTGCAGCAAGACCCGTTGTCGTGCACCAGTTCCCGTTCGAGTCCAGCTCAAAGAGGTGTTTTCGGTTTTTACCCCTAGGTACATCTGTGCCAGATCCGCCTCTACCTGCTCGTATCCAGATAGGGATGTATTGCTCAGAAAACTCACAAAATCTCTAAAATACCATAATTCTAGGAAGTTCTTCTATATTAATCCTCAAAGTTCATCTTAGGTCTACGTGCTCTAATAAGAGTTTATCTAAATCTAGCTTCCAAGGTTTGTACTAAACTTCCTCTGATACCAACTGTAATGCCCCGACCCCAGTTACCCAGAGTCGGTGCATTATTACATAACATTGGAATGATCACAAGAAAGATCAAATCTCAAAAGACCGATTAGTTTAGTAGCCTTGGAAACACTAGATATATTCATAAAGTTTTACATTACATCATAAAAATGAAAACTACAACAATATAGTCCCCATATTCCACACTCTTATCCCCTCATGCTATCCCTACAGGTCATTCATAATTTACTTCTTCACATACTGGGAAAAATAAAACATAGAAAATGGGTGAGCTTAAATGCCCAGTAAGGATAACATTATAGCAGAAACTTTCATAAATAAGAATAAACATTTAAGGAAATGTATAACTAAAACAAAAGCCTTTTAAACATGAACTTCAACATAGTATGGAAAAAATAAAATGAAATAATTCCATTTACTTATTCACATGGATATTCTACTAATCGAATAATCACATTCAATATCAACAACCACTTTCATAATGATGGAATGCATAATGCCAGACTATCATAACCACATAGCCAAGGCCTCATGCCAAGACTACAAATAAGATTTTTCCAAGGCCTTGTTCCAAGACATTAGATTGTCTCGTGACAACTACTGATGCATCGAGGAGCTATAGCGGGCTCTACCCATCACATATTAAGTCCAATGCATTCCCATATGAAAAGGTTTAAACATAACATTAACATTCGTATTAAAACTAGCATACGAAATGTCAATACTTTCACCATAAACCATGAAGGGTATAAAAATAAAATATCCATAGTCAAACATATCACAAAACCTTCAATACAATATGGAAGTTTTGTTTCATAATAAATCATCTTCAAATAATCTTAAAATCCATCAAAGGATTTTGACATAGTTGAAATGAAAACTCTTTTTAGAGAAATATCTCTTTCTATTTTGAAATCATTTAAGAGTCATATATTTATAAAATAAAACATTTTATTTGAAAATATTCTTATAAGATTGTAAGTGAAGCTTCGACAATTTTATAACTATAGAAAATAGCCACACCCACCGTATAAGTTAAAAAAACATTCTTACCTTAATTCTGTCGAAAAGGTTAAAAAGCACCTTGTTTGGAAAACAACGGAAAGATTACTTTATAAACCTCTTATAAAAAGTAAAACAATGGTATAAATGACTTTAACCCATATTCTTGTAAATAGTAAAAAATTTTGAAATACATTATTATGAATCATGGATGTGGATGATAAATAGATCCAAGTAGATTATTACGTATAAACAACCTCGGATAATGAAGAGATTGTGAAATAAACCCTTACCTTGTACTTTTCCTTGGTTGGGGGTAGGTTAACCTCCTGTATAATGGTGAAATAATTGTTATTAAATTATACAAGAATAATATACATTCATATGATATCATATATGATATTTTAACATTGCTTTGTTAATAATATCTTAGAATTATCGTTGTTTTGGGTGTTGACTTACTCGTTTTCTTTTATATGTTTTATTACGTAAGCCATGTTTGTCATGGATAGGTTGTATCTTAATAATATATATAATGATATAAATTCCTTAAACATTATTTTTAGATCATCAAATGATTATTATACTTGAATGGATACGATGGATAATGAATCTCATCGCGTTCGTGGATACGGTAGTCCATACGTACGCACGAGCGACAATATCATTATTTTGATATTAAAATAATATATAATTGGATGGTATATCATATATACAGAATCATTATCATGTTATATTTATTATTTACATGAATTAAAAATCATTATTATACCCATACAAATAATAATATATTGAATAACAATTATACCACGACGTGGAGACGGTAAGCCGTACGTACGCACGTATGGTGACATGTCATTCAAAGGATGGATATAATACTGAATATGGTTGTACCATATTTATAATAATATTACAGTATAGAGTAGATACTGGATTCATTATTTTAGAATGGGAATAACAAAGAAAAAATAAGTTGAAAAAGAAATGAATTTGAAAAAGGGTGGTGAAAACATTACCTCTTCTTCGGGTTCTTCCTTTTGATTTGATCAAAAGGGCTCCTTAAGTTGGCTTTCTGACTAAAGGAAGGCCTCTTGGATGAAGTGAGGGACGTTTAGAGAGTATTTGTGCAGAGGTTGGCCGAACAAAAAGGCTTTGAAGGTGTGAATTAATGAGAAGGAGGAGTGCCCTTTTATAAGAGGGGTGAGGGGCACCTTTGGAAAAGCTAGAACTATTATTTTATAATAAATTCATATTTGGGTTATAATGGATCCAAAGTGGATTATTTAAATTCAAAGGTACGGATGGGGCGAACACCACTCAACCAATAGAATTTAGACAGGTTTGGGTTACTATATTAACATTATCTTTAAGTATTAAATCTTAGTTAATTAGTTTCACTTTTACAAAGTCTCTTTGTATTTTTATATTATATGGTTAATAATCTTATTATATACATCCAAGAGACCCCCAAGTGTTCCATTAATGATACAACTATCATGATATAAGTCTATTGTCCGAACCATAGATTTTTAGGAATTTAATATCAATTAATAATATAATATTTGTTTTAAAAACTCTTTTATGTCAATTTTGACAGTATTCAATAATTGATTTTTGTGAAACTCATAACAGAATTATTACTTCTAAAAACGTTACTTAAGTCAATACTAACATGTCATAGTATCCTAGAAAATTATTTTAATTCATTAACAGTTTCAAATTATATTTATTTGGGTATTTATAATATCAATTATTTCAATTTTTCACTATTATGGTAATTACTGCATCATAATTGTGTCATAAATAAATTAAATTATTTCATGTCTAAAAATTATAAATAAAATATAATTATCTAGGAAATCGTTTTATCTTTCTAATTAATATTTACATTCGAATTTAGCTTATGTATAACCCTATATTAAAAATGTTTTAGTAAATAAACATTGATTTTAACTCTTTTAACACTTCTTTGAATTAAATAATAATAAATGTCCTAATCTAATCCAAGTGGACCTAAATGATAATATTTTATTCCTAAGGTTGTTTATGGTCGAGATAAACATGTCCAATAGAATTAGGACATGTGTTTGGGTAATATTAATATCATTTTTACCCTTAATTACCCTATTTACTTTTAACCGTGGAAAATAAAAGAAAAAAGTTATTATTCACCAAAAATTATTTTCATCTCATTGAACCAAATTTTACTACTTGATATTAACCGTGTCTCTTTTATTTTCGAAATTCCATTCACAGCAGTGGTAAAATTAAGTTTTATGAAAAATTCAGTTTTTTAACTACCACTTAGTGGTTTCACTATTCATCAAATATTGAAGTTTTTCTGAATAATTCCAAACTTTCACCCTAAGCTATAATTTATATTCAGAATTCAAAAAATATGTCTATTTTGAAAAATTCCAAACATATAATTTGTATTAATTAATTTCATAATTAATTCCCATTGTTACAACAAAGAGCGTGTTTTTAAGAAACAATATATATCAAAAGATTGATAATTGTTTATATCCAATTTCAAATTGAAATTAATTCTAACGAACACTATTGGATAAAAGGGTAAAAATATATTCTAATTATACTTTAAAATGACTAAATAATATAATTTATCACTATAAATTATTTTGATTAAAAAAGTTGTTTTTAAGTATTTTTCACTATTCATAAAAATTGGAAGTTCTCAGAAAAATACCAAAAATTCAACTTAGGAAAATTTTGATATTCTAAATCCCAAAATGAAATCCATTTTGAAATATAAAATATATATAATTTCAAAAAGTAGTTATTACTATTCATAACGGCTAGTTTGATTGGTTGTAGTGTGTTAGAACTCGATGTTGCGTATAACACCCGCTATCACATTATTCAAAGAGAAGCGTACCGTAGAAGCTTGGGGTGTTACAATGAAGCATCATTTTATGATCATACAACCCTTTACAAATATTCGAAAACTCCATATCCACATCTATTTGATAATTTTGACTAAGAGTATTAAAATCCAAATTCACATTTCCTAGGGTAAAAGTGATCCCAAAATCATAATTTTGAACAAAATTAATCCACCTATGCTTTAATAGATTAAAATATCACTGGTATAAGACATATTTTGGGCCCTTATAGTCCATGAAAACATAAAATCACTCACCATTGTGGTAAAACCACCAAAGATTCTGCGAAAAAACAATGCT
The DNA here is from genome assembly GCA_963277665.1 of Viscum album. Classification (NCBI taxonomy): domain Eukaryota; kingdom Viridiplantae; phylum Streptophyta; class Magnoliopsida; order Santalales; family Viscaceae; genus Viscum; species Viscum album. Next base: position 1,662,439,350 of record OY728153.1, read on the forward strand.
TCTAATTCCTTTTCATAAGTGTCATAATTATGATCATAGAGACATAAATAACCTGACCCATGAGTGATCACTACTCTCTCCTACATCAACAGACATACCGAGCCCATATTAGACACATCATAGATGACCTTTAGCAATACAACCTTCCTAAGAAGCCATAAAACAAGAGAACTGATCAAATTCTCCTCCATATAACTGAACACTTCCTAAAACTGATCACTAAATAAAAAATCCAAGTCCATCCCAAAGAAATAGATAAGTGGGCATGTATCTCAACAGAAATCAGATATAAAACTTTGATAATAAATTCCAATTCCATGAAATTTATGAACCTCCACCACATTCATGGGTTCTCCCCATTAAAAAACTCCCTTAACCATCAATGGGTCCAATCTGATAGGACACCACATGTCTCGGGAAATGTAACTCTCACAAAAAAAATATAAACTTGGAAACCTTCCATAATGAAGGACATGTCGGAGAACCTATAATATAACTCGGAGATAATTTACATGTTCCTCTACTAACCTCAAGTAGATCAATATCTCATATATGAACGCGACTATCAACTAGTATACGAATTCACCAAACACAGATTTCATTATCCCCATGAATAAAACTATTGAGTTCGTGACACCAAAAGATATGAATAGAAACACGAAGAATCCATACCTTCATCTGAAAAGTAGTCTACATGATATTTCCCTCTTTCATGCTAAACTGGAGATACATAGACCACATATCGATCCTCAAAAACTAACTGCATCCCCAAAAATGGTAAAACATATCATCAATCATAAAAATAGGATAAATGTTCTTGGTCATAAATGAATTCGACCTCTGGTAGTCTATAAACAACCTCGTACAACCATACACCTTCTTGGTAAATAAGATTGGAGAACCCCACAGTGACACTCTAGGGAAGATAAAATCATTCTACATTCAATCATCAATATAAAGTATCAATTCTTAAGGCTCTGAAGGTTTTATCTAATAGGCATACATCAATATAAAATTATAATTGGTCAATAATTCTACCATATACTCAACATCACATTGAGGGGGTATCAAGATAATCTAAATGGAAAAAACATCAACCCCCCTAACAACTATGGGGACCCCTATTGTCCCATCACTCACTGATTCCATAGAAAACTCATCCATCTATGATATAAGGGGCTAGAAATGTCTACTTCCCAATATATAACATTTCTCACCAACGAAGACCGTACATTGGATGTCCACAACAATGAATATGACCCTAATTTGGAATTATTCAATAACAACATGCATAGAATGCAACATATCAATGATGAGGAAGCAATCGTATGGCTGCATCTAAAGTAATAAAATATCCTCACAATATTTATGTGGCCCCATCATTATATAACACCCCCAGAACACATCAAACAAGTAGATCTAACCTCAGTCATCCATATTCAATAATAGGGGAAAAGGAATCCTCTATATGTATAGTCCCAAATCATATAATATAGTGGGTGAAATAAAGGAGTTTGAATACCCACTCAATCATGTCATTAAAATGTGTACACGACAAGCTTATCATACTTCGAATGATATATGGACACACTGACACTTATTATACTACTAAGTAAAACTTACCATTCTATTCTAATCTACCTCTCTACTGAAATCCACCCATATTATAATGATTAGGTCAAGGTCCCTGAATGTGAGGAACATCTTGAGGCCGATCTCTACTTACACCATCTCCCCTTGATAGAGCAAAATCATGATTCCCTAGCTACTTAAATTGTGTCAATACAAACTACTATAGATTTTGATGATGAATTTATCCATGTGGACCAGACTGAGAATAGAGAACCACTAGGAACATCTTCTAACAATATACTCAAACACCATAGAAAGAAATTGTCCAAAATCCCCTAAAAATAGATAAAATCCCTCTTTACCAAGAAGTCCAAATGGGAAGCTACAGAGGATGACACCCCATTAGTTAAAACCTCAAATTTCCGTTATTTATAGGACCTACCAATGAAAACTACTCTCCCCAAGTGACCCTACTGACACAACTCTTAATAAAAACCTCCCTAAAAGTGTATATTCTTGATCAAATCCACCTTATTTTGAACCTACAGATATATTGAAAATATAAAGGAGTAACTTTATTCAAGATAGAAGGATGGATTTCCTCCTCCATATGTCATTCACAAGACTTCTAATTAACCAAAAGATCTGGGAGAAAACATAAGAGTTACTCGAACCTGATCTCGAGATACCTCACTGACATACTACACTATTAATGAGAGAGCATCTCATATCTATTCACTTCCCTTATTTTCGTTGAATGGAACCCAACTCAAAATTATTTCTAGAATTATACAAATGAGACATCTGCCTCCCTCTTCTCTCCAAGATACAGCATCCAAAACTGATGAGTAGTTAACAACATATTACTAACTACTAAGGGGTACCAATACTATGCTATTTCCTTGGTCAAACTGAAGGAAATATCGATCTCCTATAACTATATCTTTACCTGAAAATCAGAAAAATGTCACTCATACTTTCCCAAATCCATATGATGAATATAATGTAACAATATGAATTAGTGACCATCATCCACTCCTAGATCAACCCTATGATAATCATCCAGATCATCCTAATGAAACTCCACCACATGAACAACACATTGATATCAAGTAGGATACTAAAATGAATGAATAACATGGATTTTATATTATAATTAGTATAAAATTTTATTTAGATTCACATGATTTAATTTGACATCCCAAAACCAAAAACACCCAATTCAAACTACAACCAATGTGATCCTGATACATGTACCCCTCCCACGTCTCTATAAATAACATTTTTCAACCAAACATGGTTGTTCAATAAGTTAAATGTTTGTGCACCGAATTATAAGGGTCTATAAATTCTCATGTCATATCTGGCCCCACTAGCATATGTCAACCACCAAAGTTAACTAGCAAAATTTTCCTACTAACTTATGTAATCCTCAGAGTTCCTAACATCAATCCGCATTCAATCTCTTAACCATCACTTATAATAACACTCTCTCAATACCCCTACCTCCAAAATACTACAATTATGAAAGAGAGAAAATGAACCCATGTACCACCTCTAGTAGTCCTTGGGTTGGAGAAAAACAATGACTGTACAAAAATATCATAAATGTAATGAATTATCATATATAAAAATAATAGTACTAGGAGATAGAATAATCAACCATATCAAAATCTATTACATAATATAAAATAAAAAAACATCCTATTATTCATGAATAATGTGAACATATTTAGATAAATGTATCTAATGTAAATATTCAAAATAAAAAAGCCAAGTTAGAGACACAATAATAACCCAATGGTCTCGGCTATTAATGTACAACATTGTGTAATATTCCTATAAACCTGAAATTTTTTTTGTACCTGTAGAATGATCATAGACATATAACCAGTAGTAAAACAAATGTATATCCTGAACATGGAATAATAATTCACTTGTGAGAAATGAGAAGAACCAAAAAACCTAAACATATTAACTATCCCACCCATACATCACCATGTCGGTATCACCAAATAAAACAAGATATGAATAATAACATAATATAAATCATATCAATAAATGATACCCCAGACTGACTTCTTAATAGGAATCCACTACCACACCACAACATATTACGTCCTAGTTCTTTTATCTATTCTATATAACATCACATCTCTCTACCCCACAACAAGACCATCCCACCAAATCTCTAATGAGCACTCTCTCTCCATCACATCACATCAATCCAGAAGAAAAATGGGCCATCACATCACAATGATTACTAAATTAGTAAGGTATCATGGACATGAAGGATGGAATCCTCATTTCATCCTTTTACCATGCATGACCCCCACCGTAATACATATCATCACACCACACATATGATGAAAAACATGGGTTATCTCCTCACGTCACATCCTATATTTTTACTTTTAACATTTAATCATCACAACCCATGAATTTCATTATCAACTATTTGAGGGAGTGGGAATGAGTGGTTATCCAACCATCCATATTCATAAGTATGATGTTGCTAAATACCTCCCCAAATATATGTGTGTGGGCCCATGATGCTCGAAATGGGTGGGGAATTTAGAGAATTCGACAAGGAACACACAAACACACACACACACACACAGACACACAGATTCCCACATAAGACCAACCTATTGTGTCATAATCAGGTTCTAGAAAAAACACAACATTACCACACAACCAAAAAAAAATTTACTTTCACTATGACCAATTATTTAACTACACCACACTTGTTATAGGACATGTTACCAACCAATCCCATTATCTAGACCATTAATTTCATATCTAAACGTTAACCACATATATATAGACATCCCATTTTATTGTAAAATTTTTAACTATATCATCCCCTGACATTTAATTAATTATTAACTCATTCCACTACTACCTAAGAAACTATTACACCAAAACACAACACAATGGAAAACCCCATCCTACTAGTCTATCCATCTAGAATTACAACATTATCTCTAAACCACACCACAACGGAACATAACCACCACATAGAACAATAAATCCTCACCACAACAACACCTAACCACCCCATATCAGGGTCTCACAACACCACAACATCCCCTTATAATCCACATCATAGTAAGAAAACATTACATCAAATATTCTCCGACCTATAGCATGTTTAACCAACAATACATCGACCCCTCACCTCCTCACATCACGTACAAACAAAAACAAATCAACCCCTCAACTCCCCATAACACAACCACATAAAAATACATGATCCCATCACCACCCCACAACAGTTTCACACAATAACAAATATCACAATGAATTTCACATCAAAACAACTCATAATTTTGGATTTAGTGAGAGATTTTTATCACATTCCACTACTTCATTTAGGAGAATTCAAACACAAGCCATAAATCATTGGAAAACCAAATTATTATCCAAATATAAGTAGTTAACTAGTTTCCATTTATTCAATATGATGAAAATCAACCACACAACAACGATTCAACTCCTCTTAAACCACCACACAAAAAATCCCCAAATGACCACTAATTTTTTGCGGGGCATCAAGCCCATGTAATCACAATATCAATAAATTTAGTATCAAATGTTCAAATGGATATGGATAATTCCTCTTACCATTTAAATTCTAATTAATATGTTTAATTATATTTATTATTCCAAATAATGAAATCCCACAGATAAAAAAGTGTAAAATACCTCCCTCATAAAACACAAGATGAGGAATGAGTGATTCCCTACGTAAAATGAAAATTTATGATCTCATGGTGAACTGAAGGGAGAATAAAAATAACTTGCATAAAATAATCACAAAATAGAATGATGGATCATCCAAAACCACACCAATGATCTATAAAAAAATATCCCAAATCACCACCAAACTAATACAAAAATTCCCCATGAGATCACTAAGAGAATAACACAACAAAAACATTTCAGGAAGAAAGAAGGGATTAAAAAATCACTAAGAGAACACCACTGAAACCTAAGGATTGAGGTGATGTGATATGGGATGGATATTATCCCATAATCTCTAAGGGTTTCGAAAAATGTGGGAATTGGTCATTACCAAAATTTCTAGACAACTGTCTTAACAAAACCAATTTACAACCTAGAAGCCACCATATTTACAATTTAAAACACAAACCCATGTCATAAATTCAATGGGATAGTGGGTGTTATTTCATAAACTATATTTTTATGATGTAAAACCCTTTTATTTAGTACACCCTCTCTATACACAACCCATAACACACCAGCTACAAAATCCATAAAAACAAACATATGATGTAGACCCCTTATTTATGGTGTAAATCACCCACTGATACACAAATACATCCCTTCCTCCATTAAACCTCCTCTAGCCTCCTAGAAAATCCTTGTATATCCTCAAACATGAAATTTATTTGGATAAAAACACATACGATTAGACTAATGCATAAATTTTACAGAATATTGAAATTATTCTAAGAAGTGAACTAATATGTTAGTTAATAGAAAAAATATAAATCATCAAACTCATATGTTATGAAATAAATACAACACCTAAAAAATCACAACATTTAAAGTGGGCCATAAAATAATCGGTGAAATTTACACTCATTTTCCACTAGAGAACCATAAATTTATCATTTGATTCTAATTTTATATACTATTTTATATCTTTTTAATTTTCTAATGTAATAAATTTAATATCTTAATATTTTTATGTTGATCTATCAAAGAGATATATTTATCATACAATGATTCCATACCAAGTGTGTGACTCCTACATAATAGAAGTTTACGAGAATATGAATCCTTAAAATATTTTTATTATTTGTATTTCGTAATTTTATTTTATTTTAGGAATATATTGGATATCTCAAAAATTATACTTATTGATTTATAAGATACAAAAGACACATTTGAAATTATAATTCAACCATTTATCATCTATGAGGGTATGGTTTACTTGCAACACCCTATTGATATTTATTCCACAAAATTGGTCTTAATACCAAATCATGAGTGGTATATACCTAAAATTGTTCTAGGGTACTGAAAATTAAAAATAATGTTATTATTTAATTCCATTATTCATCAATGTCCAGTGATTTTCTGGTTTTAGGTGTTTGAGGTGTTTTAGAGGTGGTTTGAGGAGGTTTCATGGTGATCAAAGGAGGCCTAGGGAGAGACCAGAGGAAATGGATATTAAAAACCTAGAGGACGGAGAAATAAACATCATGAAAAATTTACATGATGTGAAATGAAGGATCATGACTTGTGAAGGATGGTTCATAAGCTATTGTATGATATGTAATAAATTTGGGATTTAATTGCTGAGGTGAAACATTTTTTAGTAGGGCCAAAAACCAGATATTTAAAAGACATGTAAAAGGTAAATGCCAAGTAATTCCCCATTGAATAGAATATTTACAGAATGTAGTTCTCTATTATTTCACCATACCTTTCTCCCCACTTTTATAAGAGTACCAGTGGCTATCCCTCCAACCGTCTTGGGATTCCTTCATAAGAGATTGATCCTAGGCTACACGTCTTCAGTTTGTGGTGAGTTATTATATCCTTCAATTTATTTTACATAAATTAATATTTGTGAAATATCTATGGAAATTTCGCTTTTGGTTGGGGTCTAATTAGGGATATATTTTCATTATCCTAGGGTGTGTTGTAGGTTGATCTTTGATTTCCTTGAGAAAAAATAGTTTTTGTACAGTTTTTTCTTTGCCCTGAAGTATGTAGTGATATTTGAAATCTTTTTTGTGATAGGGGATCCTCATTATCACATGTTTAAAGGTTACATGTAACATTATCATACCTTTTCTTATATTTTTTTGGATAGTAAGTGTTTTAATAAGCATATAATTGATTTGAACATATCAAATTAATGGGTATGGGGAGTTATCACATTCATTAATACTTTGATATTATTTATTGATGTTATTATACATGCATCTTTCAAATTCTAAAAATAAGGTCTATTAGGAGCCTTCCATGAAATATAGTTGTTATACTGTGACGACCCTTGATTTGTGGTTGTTTGATCTCACATGAACAAAATATTTATGAACAAATATTTATCTGAAAATTGGTTTCCCCTAGATATATGTTACGTCAGATTATACCCATTATAAGTAAATAAGATATGTGATAATTCCCATGAATAAATATAGAAGTCAGAGGGTCTGTTGTGATGTGTGATTGTGCCTGCTGAGTTTTCTTGTGTGGTTTGGGCTATTGTGAGATGATAGATGTGACTATTTGGGTTTTGAAAGATGTTGAAATGTGATGTGGTAGTTGGTTGGAATTGTTTCAATGTGGGTATTTAAGGTTACATAATAATTGTTTTGGAATAGTGGTTGTATAACATAGGTTTTGGCATAGATGTTATGGATCGAAGTTTTTGTGCATTTGATGTTGTACATGGAAGTTGCGGTTGTGCGATGGATAAGATGTGTGTTTTCTATTTTATGAGATGTATTGAGTGATGTGATGTGATGAATATGGAGCATGTGAGGTTCTATGATGGTTGTTGTGTGCAGGGTCAAGCTTGTTGTGTTGTTTTGTTAGTTTACTAGGTAAGAGTTGAATAAACAATGATTTTTAAAGAAATGAATAAATAAATATATTATTAATTGAATATAATGGGAATTAAATTTAGGTGTGGTAAATAGACCAATGAATAACTATGGTGAAACTTTTAAGCTGAAGGTGGAGAATGGTGTGTGGCATGTGTTGTGGTATTGTGGTGTTTTATATAGTGGCTGTAGCATTTGTTACTATTGATGTCTTGCATGGTGGAAGTGAAGTGGTTTATTCCAGTAATGTTATTGTGAAACCGTAGTTTGGGTATTTAATGTTATTTATGTATCATGTATGTTTATGTAATTTTGTATTCTCCCCACCCGAGTTGTATAACATTACCAATGCTTAGAAGTGCTAAGTTCCACATATTTTATCTAACATCCAAGATGGTGTTGATAATGAAGGATGACTACCCCCTTCCATGTTCATCCTTTAAAAGTGATGTGTTGACTGAGGTGTCTATGGGAGATATCTGATGTGTGGGCCATGGTTTCTATGAGAGATATGTGATGGGTTAAACCTAGATTTTACAAGAAGCATATGACATGTTGGCAGTGGTTTATATGGAAAATATGTGATCTATAGGACTGTGTGTCTATGGGAGAGATATGATGTTGTGGTATGTGATATATGGTGGGATTAATGTGTGGTGGGATCTGGGTACATGGTTTATTTCCTTCACATTCATGATATTATACTACTCCAGTTTTGGTTGTGATATGTGGTCTAGGTTTCTATGTTTGGTATGTGATGTGTGGCCCCAGTGTATATAGGAGGGATGTGATATGATGTGATGTTATTTGGGTGGAAGGTATGTGAGCATAGGTTTTTTGACTTCGGGGAGTGAGAGTGAAAAATTAGTAGGTAATATGCAACAACATTTCATTGTTTTTATGATCTTGATGTTATATATTTATACTGTATGTGTGATTTGGTGAGCAATCCATGATGTGAATGGGTTTCTTTACATGAAATGTGGTGGTTATTTTAGGTTCAATTGTTTATTCACTAGGGTATTATAAATCCCCTTGGACATGATCAAATGAGGAATTTATTATTTCCCTATTGATTATACATTTTTTACTCACCATATGTACATAAACTATTTTCAGGTTTTTCAGAGGACTTTATGGACTGGGACATTTGTAGCATAGTAGGAGTTGTTGTTCATTTGCTTCCCAAGACATTTATTTTTCATATTTACTTGGGATAATATTATATGTATCTTTCTTTACTTACTCATGTATTTTGGAATGGTTTTTGGTTTAAATTTATATTTTTTGTTAGAGTTTTTTTGGTATTTTTTATCTTATATCCAAATTGAATTTCATTTGTAGAGGGTAATTACTTCGATATTATGAAATTTTTATACCCTGGTTGCAAGTCCCCAACCTATGGAATATATGAGGTAGGACTGAAGGGTTCTTTATCTCTCTCCCTTCATTTTGACATCATTGGTGGGAGGAGGCCATGACAAAGTGGCATCAGAAGAGATGGTTGAGAGATAGGATGGAGTTTAGAGTTATCCAGAGAAGGGATTTCAGGGGTTGGTATGGATGTAGTTCCTTTTGAACATGGTGGATGACATAGGCCAAGGAGAACATCTAGGAAACTAGAATTTAGGGACACCATGATCTGATGCATCAAATATGAGATTATTTAATGGGTATTTAAGGTGGACCTATTTACAAGTTAGAGACCTAGGATTTGTACATGAATCTTTATTAAATGTGTTCATTTTTTAATTGGGGATTCTGGGAAAATGAAAGTAATTTGTAAAAAGATATTTTATAAAATTCAATGATAGAGTATGATGTTCTCATGGTATTCAAGAATGGATCATGTTCATCACCCACAAGTTACTTATCATGTTGTGATTGAGCTGGCTGATCTGGTTGATTGTCTGAGGGTTAACCTGCCAGATGAGAATGAGGCATAAAATTAAGTTTCATGAGCCTTTAAGAGGTAAATTTTTGGGTATGTATGAGGGGAGTGTCTCAGATCAATATATAGAAAGGTATAAAGATGAACTTGAGATAAAATTTGATATTATCTGACAAAGATCTATGTTTTTGGTGTTGTTGGTAGTTAGTCGAGTGTGAGGAGATGAATGAATATGGTGAATGGTGTTTCTTAGTGAATTGAAGGAGGCATATTTGTTAGGGTATTACATTCAGATGGATTACATGCTCATATTATATCATTAGTTATGTGGGAAGCCATGATACAAAAGCAACTATGTAAGGGTCGAGCCTTAAACATTGCATATTCTAGTGATTTTGAACTAGAATTTTATTTATTTATTTCCCAATGATCTTTTAGGGTAATATTTTTATAGAATTAGTAATAATACTTATAAAATAAAAACATACATTATAAGTGGACACCTATACCCAGTATCCATTTCTTCTATAAAAAAAAAATTTAAAATAATAAAATGGTTCTTTTCATGATCAAATCTTCACAATTTTCCATTTGATCTCATCATTGAATCTATTCTATCATAAATACTTTAAAAGCAATTTAAAATAATAGTATTACATAAAAAGATTGATAATAGATATAAAATAAGAGAAAATTTTATTTCAGTGCAAATACATACAAACATTTTCGTAAAAATATATGATTTTATTCTGAAAAAGGAATAATCTTTTTAAATAGTTCATTATATTACATTTTCAAAATAATTATATTTTATAAAAAATTCATTTTAATTTCATGAAAAATAGTTATAATGCATAAAACATATATCTAGGTTTCTTGGGATACCTTTTTCCATATCACTTTTATAAGCATTATAGAAATATCGACTATAAAAGGAGTAACCATCATAGTTACATTTGGAATAATAAATCCATGACTATTCATAAACTCTCTTAGGAGAAGCCTAATTGGTTACCTATATCCCATTACCCAATTCATTGGGAAGCTATAAAAAGCTCACCCACCAATATTTTATCATGAAACTTCCCATCCTCAAAAAAAATTCCAATAAAGCATATGAATAACACAATAATCTTGCATAATAGAACCATACTTGAAGAAAACAAGTTTTCTATTTTTTAAATATATTTTAATTTTTAAAAAATAATAACACTCATAAATAAAAAATATTTAATTTAAAATTAAATCGTAAATATGTAATATAATATTAAAAAAATTAAAGCATCATGAAATAAATAAATAAAGTTAATGCCATATAAGTTGAAAACGCATTTCTTCAGTATTTTGGTCAGAGAATTCACAAATAACCACTTTAAAAAAAAGAATATATTCGAAACATTTTTTAAAATATAAAATATTATTAGAAATTAATTTAAAAAATAATATGATGATGGTAATGTTTTTTGGATATATGTTTAGAAAACCAATACATTAAAAAATTAGTTTTAAGTATAACATCTAAAAAATATTTTTTAATGAAATTACCCTATAAATATCACATCATTAATGTGAGAATTAGTAAAATATACATTTCCAATATAAATTGTCATAAAAGGCTATAATTCATGTTAAGATATGAAAATTAATTTCACAAATAATTTCAGAACGAAATAATCAAGATGTTTATGTTTAACCCAAATAATGAAAATTGGGTGAATAAAATACCCTTCACACTTAGAGACAAGGTAATAAGTTTACATATTTTCTTGAATCAAGGGCCCCAAAAAGTGTTACTATCATATGCATTTCCAGTTTCGTTTCATTTTCTTTTAAATTTTTTGACTTCTTTTAGGTGATTCTCTTATGGTTAACCATTGTAGTCAACTTTAATTTTTACTTATTTTTACGTGGATATTTCCTTATTATTTTGAATAAAATAATAGATTGTATTTGTTTTAAAAAATCCCATACCTCACATTCAGCTTCCTTAATACAAGTTCAAACCTCTTATATAATAGTTTAAAGAATATTATTAACTCATTACAGAACAATATTCATTTTTATAATACCTTGTGTTATGATTTTATTACATATTATGACCCATTAACTAATAGTATTTCATTATTTTCATGGTTCTGGGTTCTTTTGTTTCAAGGATTCATGATTGGTTCATTTGTGTATAATAATTGATGTTCCTAAAAAATGGAATTACAACTCCATAACTGAAGTGGAATAGTATAAATGAACATCCAAAATTTTAAATGTTCCAATATATCATGTTTTTTTCTTACATTAGGATTATTTATAAGGTAAAACATCAATGATAATTTTTTAGTTTATTTTAGTGATGTTTACGAATATCATGAAATAGTTTTGTCATATTTAATATTATTTATGTATATAATTCATAGAAAATGAAATAGGTTATAATATATATTTATAAATAATATTTAAACTAAATAATAGTTTTATTATCATCCATGATTCTGGAAATGTAAAATGAACAAAATCATTATTCATGAAGATGATTAACCATAATAATTTAGACAATAGTTTCGTTTCTTTGAATAAGAGTTTATAATAAATGGGAAGTATAAAATATTTTCCATTAGTAATATAAAATTATATTATATAAATGATTTTTCAATTATAATATTATGATATATTAAGTATTCATGGAAAAAAATAAAAGAAGAAAATAAATTAATTTTGGTACCTTGGGAAAATTACCACCTGAAAATAACAAACTTTAGATACCCTTAAGGACTTTAGATTTGGTCCTTTGGTGAGACCAGAAGCACTAGGACACTGGGAGAGTTAGTAGGATATTTTTGGGTTGATATTTTAGGATTTTAAAGGCTATTGAGTCTAAATATTTTGGGGAGTGGTGATATACGTACTTGAGGAGAGGTGGGTTTAAGTGATGAAAATATGATTATTTTATATTTAAATCCTACCACATTAAGGTGGAATTAATTTCAATGAATAAGATTGTTAATTAATTTTTTATGATGTTTAGGATTTATAAAAACCTCATAAAAATTATTTTTTTAAATTTTTATGTATGTTATAATTTTATATTTTTACTTTTACAGTTGTTACTATTTTAGCTATAAAGCGGTAAATCATTTTTTTACCACAATTATATTATTATGAATAAAAAATAAATTGACCAAGAAAAATAATTTTTAACTTATTATTCCAAATATTTAAACCATTTTACCAAATTTAATTCAATGATTTGGGATATTTAAATTTTTAAGTAATCTTGTACACAAAATAAAAAGAGGGGTTTTAATTTTAAAAGTAAAAAACATTGAAATGCTTTTGTATCAAATTTCAAAGTGAAATTGATTAAAATTTCTTCAATTAGATATATGTATGTATATTTTATCTAATTAAACATTAAAATAATTTTAAAATATAATTTTTCTAAATATATTTTTTAGATGAAAAAGCAGTTTTTTATTAAAATGTCGTATTTTGTACCATTCATAAAAAATGTGACTTGTCAGAAAAATACCAAAAATTAATCCAAATATAATAATGATATTTAAATTTTTAAAAAAAATTTTATCTTGTTCAATAAATTTTATTATGGTGTCAAAATATATATTTAAAATAGGTGTGCCATCAAAAGGTGACATAGTTGTTATTTATATGAATATTGCTTTTTATGCTCAAAATTGAATTTATTCTTATATTATGGATGTAAAACATATTTTATGAATTTAAAAATATTTTATTGGATATAAATAATATAAAATTTATTAATATATTTCACTAATAGTGATTAATTTAATTTTTTAAGAAAAAATTTAATTATAGGCTTAAAATAGTTTTTTAATAAAAACACATCCTTTACAATAAATTCACTTTAATATTCATTTCTAATAAATTGGGAACTAATTAATTTTTTTAATAAACATGTGTAAAATATATTTTCATAATTTATTTAATATCATTCATCACCACCATTCCATAAGATAGGTGATCACATTTAAATAATAAAATGTAATCATTTTTTTATCAATGTGACATATCTTGTATGGTATTTAACATAGTGTTACCTTCTAAAATATTAGGGAATTTCATTTCCCAAATTTTAATAAATTTCATCCTCCCAATTTGAACTAGTAATATAAAAACTATGGGTTTGAATTTTCTAAATACCATTTTTGAAATCCCAGATCGAAATAACTGTGAATAAAAAATCCATTGGAAAAAAGAGAAAGGAAAGTATGATGGTTGGTTCAGATAATAGACACCAGAGTTCCATGTTGGAAGACATGTACAAGTACAAGAAAAATAACTGTCAAATTATAATGGAGAGTGATTGAGAACATTCTCATGAGAAATTTAACCACAAAAAACCATAAATTTGTGATGGGTTAAAAGGACATTGATTTCATTGTAAGAAAAGTAAAGAGATAAAATATTTGTTTTAAAATAATTTTCCTAAAATTGAGTTATTATTTCACTACCCATACTAATAAAATTTGGAGACATACTTACATAAAATGTTTAATTTCATCCTTTAATCAATTATCACTACAATATCATCAATTGTTCAATAGAGGAGTATTAAAGATGAAGTTTCATTCCTGAAGCATTAGAATCGACTCCTCCAGATCACAAAATCCATAAAATTATAGTAATCTATTCCTCTCATCTTTAGGAATTAACCAAAACCAAAATGGGTTATAAAATATATAATATTACAAAAATAATTAACCATTATATGAATAAAAACTACTTTAATCTCCCAAATTTAACATTAATACCCAAAGTTCAACATAGATCATTCAAAAAATAAAAATCCTTAAAATTCCTCAAAATATTACAGACTAAATATTGGAACCCAAAAATAAAAATTCTTTAATCTTGTAGTCTCCTGAGATAAATTTTATATTTATCTTCAAATGATATCAACCACTCTTAACATCTCACACCAAAATGGAATTTCCCTAAACACATAGTATATAAGATATACTACTCATTTCCATAAATAACCAGAATAATCATAAATCATATATATTTTCAAATGATAAGTCATCTTTTTTATTTCTTGAATAAAATACCCTCGTATTTTTTACCTCAATCATGTAAGGTTCCCAAAATCATTAAAATATTTTTAAATATCATTAATAACTGAATAACTAAATAATTAACCAATCCCATGGTTACCAATATGTCAAAAATATGTTCCCAAAATGAAAAAAAGACCATTATTATTCATATAGTTTAGAGAAAACAAATAATACTTACCGAGACATCAAAAAGTCTAGTGGTATATGATTCACCCTTTTCACCCTTAAGTTGTGGGTTTAATCGTTGTAGCCTTTCTAGATGTGATGGGTTGTCACCCATCATATGGGTTACCATTCTTGTAATAATATATTAATATAATCATTATAAAATTATAGAAATTTTTTAAACATCATAAAAAATAACTATAATGTATTTTAACCTCAAATTTTATATCATACATTTTAATTTTTATCCCAAAATTTAAGAAACCATAATTACCTCAATTTTAGAGATCATATATACCAAAAATACTTCCAATTCATTTAAACATATTTCTACCAAATGTAAAGGCAATGATCCTTTAATAGCCTTATTCATATCCTAAATCTAATTATTACATGTACCTTAAAATTAAGACATTTCAAAGGTATCTATTCTATATAAAATATTTCTTCAAATTTATTAAATCAAAACATACAATAAATAAAAATTTAGTCATTCCATAATTCCCTTAATATTTGTAAAATACCAAAATATCATAAATTTTAAAAATCAAAATATAAATAGATTATTCATTGAACTTCTTTATTAAACCATTAACCTTGAAATTTTTGAGTCAATAAAACTTCCTTATGACTTTTCCATTCCTTCTTATTTGGGGAGATTGTTGATTCAATAAGGTTTCCTTATGAATTTACCATTCCTTCATGTTTTGAAAATGACAAACACATTATCTTAAGGAAAATTTTATTTTTACCATATGTTTTACTTTCATAAAGAAAAATTTCCTTCCCAAAGGAAATTTATCATTACCATGTTTTTCATTGTTCATTTTGTCTACGTATAAAATTCAGTTTCGTATCCAAAACCTCGAAATCATATAATACATTGATATAGAGCATTTTTTTTCAGGATATGAATTTAGGATCTGAGTTCTCTAAATTCAGACTCCAAACTCTTATGAGTTCTGACTCCGAGTTCTATGAATTCAAATTCCGAACTCCTATGAGTTCTGACTCCGAGTTCTCTAAATTCAGACTCCAAACTCTTATGAGTTCTGACTTCGAGTCCTCTAAATTCAGACTCCTAACTCTTATGAGTTCTGACTCTATATTCTCTTCATTCAGACTCCAAACTATAATGAGTTCTGAATCCATGTTCTCTTATGTGTTCTGAATTTCCTTGAAATTCAGACTTCTGAATTTTATAGAATTCAGGTCCTGAATTCCTTGGAAAATAGTATCTTAATGTCCTTGTATTATATACTACTAATATTTTTTGGGTAGACTATGAACTTTCATTTTTTCCTTCACTCCAAAAAATGGTTTTAGTTAAGAACCCTATTTTTTCTCACTCATGTTTTGGTTATAAAAGGATTTCATGGATTCAGTTACCAATTAACCGTTGTTTGAGTGACACATGTACAGGTCCCTCTAAAAATCAAGGAAAAATATGATAGTTGGAGGAGGTAGCTGACCCTTGAGAATGTTCCTATAAATAGGAGCTCATTTGAAAGAGCACATAACTTGGTTTCAACAAGTTGATCAATTTAGAGATTACATGCTGCTAAGGTGATTTCTGGAGAGAAATACTTTTAATGCTTAGTGCGTACTAAACATCTTGTCCAAATTTTCTTTGTGCAACTCATAATTTTTCTAAGTACATTCGAGGGTTTCCAGGGATAGGAAGACAGAGGTGCCAACTACCTTGATGTTGAGGGCTTGTGGGGATAGCACAACATACTTTTATCTTCATATCAAGGGATTACCCTAGTGTGGGTAAGACCAAATTTCATGAAATTATAAATCAAGGGACCTTTATCAAATGTTGTTGGATACCCTTATCTTTGGGTTAAAAGATTTACTACTTTTTACTTACTTTGTTTCACGTTTTCCGCTGCATTTGTTTGTTAAGGAAAGTATAACTATATTATACTTCCTTTTACTTATACAATCTGATTTAGTAAGAATCTATATTCTTTAAGGTATAATCTTTATCTTTATAAACATTTGTTAAGTTTCACTTCTACATTAACATTTCTAGAATCACATTCATGGAATCACATTTCTGGAATAAAGCAAGCTTGTAGAACCAAAGGTGTTGTGAATTTTGTTTACACAAAATTTCCTTAAGGAAAATTTAAAGTATACAATTCACCCCCCCACTTGTATATTGAGTATATAAAGTATTAATTCGATCCTTAAGTTGTTATCATAAGAGACTATCATACTCTATAAAAACTCAACAATTTGTATCAGAGGTTGGATACCTCATACTTTGAACCAATCCAATAATTGGTATCAAAGGATTGGTTCAATCTGAATTAATCTTATGATTATATTCAGAAGAGAATTCTTCTTCTTCTTATTTTTGGAATTAGATTTTCGGACATACATGTTCAGATTCATATTTTGTTTAGAGATACTCTAGTTATATTTTACTTGTTTAGGGTACTTTTATACTTGTTTACAAACTTTTATTACATACAAGTTTGTGTGAAAAGATATTTTGTTTGAGATGGCAGGAATCAATGTTAGTTCCATAGAAAACCTGAATCCAAATAGACCACCAATTTTTGATGTGAATGATGATGAATATTGGAGATATCACATGAAGACATTTATTATCAATACTGGAGTGGATAATTTTGATATTCTTAATGGAGGATATAAAATCCCAAAAAAGGAAGTTAGTACTTTCACCAATCAAGAAAAGCATGAATATCAACTAAATTATAAGTTATGATAAATTTCTTTATTCTATGACTAGAAATATATATAGCCAGATTTCATCATGTGAAGCAGCCAATTGTATTTTGAAGAAGCTTTAAGTTACACATTTTGGTAATTAAAAAGTTAATGAAACTAGAAGAGCTATGTTGAGAGCTGAATACCATGTATTTAACTTTACTTATGGAGAAACTATAAGCAAAGTTCATCAAAGGTTTATGAATATTGTAAATACCTTATAGTCTATAGGAGAAAAAGGTTTGGATGATTTGGCCATTGTAGATAAAATCATAGGCATCATGCCAAATGAGTGGGAGTCCAAGAGGACAACAATTTATGAAAATAGAAAAGTAACTCAGATTTCTCTTGACGGACTTTTGGGAACTCTTCATCAATATGAGACAAGAATAAAGAGAGATGCTGATAATGTTAAAAAGAAGAATGGGAATGGAGGGGTTTATTTTAGAACTACTTAAAATCATATGAAATTCAAGACTCTTAATAGAGTTACAATATCCAAATCTAAGAATATTGTAATTCAATGTGAATCTAGTGGAAGTGAATCCTCAGAAAATGAGTTATCCAATCTTTCTCGATGGATGAACAAGATTGTTGGATAGAATAACATTAAAACAAGATACAAAAAGAAAGAAAAGAAAGATAAGAAAGATTCATAAGTCACTTGTTACGAATGAAAAAGTGCTAGATAAATAAGACCTGATTGACATATGCTTAAGAGAAAGGAAAGAAAGGAAATGAATTCTTAGAGAAACAAAAAGAAGTACTACAAAGCTTATGAAAAAAATGTATTTAAAGATAATGATGCTTGTAGTACTAGTGGTGATGACTTTTTAGATTAATCATTAGATTATAAATCTTCTGGATAGAAGAATCTTGCTCTAATAGCCAGACTACCTATTGAAATTCATTTCTTAATGGCTAAGGTACAAAATGCTAAATCCATTACCAATGTATCTTTGAATGCCAATCATAGTGATAGTAAATATTATAACTCTTATGATGGATAATCTTCTTCTGAAGAAGATAATACTTTATCTACCTATGAAAAAGTTTCTATATTTTCTAAACTTCTTGACAATGAGAATTCAAAACTCAAGAAAAAGCCTGATAAGACAAATTCAAGGAATAATATTATTACTAAGAAAATATCATATCTTTCTAAATATCTTTATAAGAAAGCCCTTGATTTTGAAAGTATTTCAAAAAATCTTGAGGATGTAAATTCTAAGAAGAATAAACTTTCTATGGATCTAGAAAATGTAATTACTATGAAAAATCATTTTGAGCCTAACTCTAGTTCTAAAACTAATGTTTTGGAAGACAAGAACATAGTTATTTGACTAAATTCAGAAATATTTTCCTTGATAAAGTTTTTGTCAAACATTAAATTAGTTAAGGAAAATTTTGATAAGATGTATTCTCAAATCCGACCTCTTAGGAATAATTGTGGTTTCTGTTATACAAGTTCAAAACCTATTTTAAGCGATTCCAGTAAGGCACAGGGCTGGAGGAGTGCTTCTGGATTTCGAATTTTGAGATTTGAATGTGGAAATCTAGGTGGGTTATTTTGAAGGTTGAATGTCGATTTTTGGGATGTTTTGTTTTTTTGAATCTAGAGCTTTCTAAGGTTTCCACATTCCCATAAAGTGGATATTTGGAAAATTAAAAAAAGAGATTTTCCCAAAACCGATTTTTAGTAACAAAATAGTTTGTTCCTAAAAGTGCCCCATTCTTCACCAAGTGTCAGTGTGGTGGACACTGGGAAAAAAGTTATTCCTTAAACACAACCCAATCTTTAGGATTTTATAAAGTTTATTTTTCAATGAAAATGTGGATACCAATGATTTTTCTTTCATAAATTTCTGGATCCAAGAATGTTCGGATTCCAAAAGTATAACATTCTTATTTTTATGAAAATAAGAAAAGTACCAACAGAATTACTTTGAACATGGATAGTGGATGTTCAAAGAATATGACTAGAAACCAAAACTTCTTTAAAAATACTCTCAAGATGAAAGGAGGGAAAGTAAATTTCGGAGATAATTCTAAAGGATAAATTATTGGTAAAGGTAACATCGTTCTTCTTGGAAAATCTTTGATTTCAAATGTTTTACTTGTTAATGGTCTTAAGAATAACCTCAGTAGCATAAGTCTATTATGTGATGAAGGTTTCCTTGTGAATTTTAGGAATGGAAAGTGCATAGTACACAATTCCAAGGAAGAGTTTATTCTTTCTACCCATAGGTAAGAGAATGTTGACACAAAAAAATTAGAATCCCTTAGGAGACAAGACTTACCCCATATGACATTCTACCCTATGTTGATGAACAGGTTTTACAAAACTCAAACCAGTTGTTTCTAAAGATCAATCCCAGTGATAGTATCACTGGGGATGTTAATGAACCTGTAAGGACTATAGTTTTATTAAGAAATGTTGTAGAAGATTTAGAATTCATCTCCAAATTAGAACCAAAAATCACTGATGAATCTTTAGGTGATGATGACTAGATAAAGGCCATGCAAGATGAGCTAAATGAATTCAAAGGGAATCATGTGCAGACCCTGGTTGAAAGACCTAAGGAAACTTCTGTTATTGGAGTAAAATGGGTTTTCAGTAATATGTGTGATGAAAATGGAATCATAGTTAGAAATAAAGATATATTGGTTTCTAAAGACTATAATCAACATGAATGTATAGACTATGAAGAAACCTATTCTCCAGTAGCTAGAGTTGAATCAATTCACATTCTACTTGAATTTGTAGCATTCTTCAGTTTTAAACTTTTTCAAATGGATGTGAAATGTGATTCTTTAATGGTTATGTTCAAGAGGATGTTTTTGTTGAACAACCTCTAGGTTTTGAAGATCTAAAACATACTGAACATGTTTACAAGCATACCAAAGCTTTATATGGACTTAAGCAAGCCCCTCGAGCTTGGTATGATAGACTTACATGATTTTTTCTTCAAAATAATTACGTTAAGGGAAATGAGAATCCCAATATTTTTATAAATAAAGATAAGAAAAATGTTTTTATTGTTCAAATTTATGTTGAAGACATTATATTTGGTTCAAATCAGCAATATTTAACAAATTCCTTTACTGATCTATTGAAATCTGAGTATGAAATGAGTATGATGGGTGCATTAACATTTTTCCTTGGTTTTCAAATTTCTCAAAAACTAGAAGGAATATATATATCCCAACATAAGTATATTAAATATCTTCTTAAAAATTATGGATATGACAACACTAAGAGTATAATTACTCCCATCGGTACCTCAAATACACTTGATCTTGATGAAGCTTGGAAACCAGTGGATCAGACATCTTTTAGAGGTATGATAGGAAGTCTAATTTACTCAATATCTAGTCATCCAGATTTAATGTTTTTAGTATGATTATGTTCAAGATATTAATCCAATGCTATGGAATCTCATCTAAAGGCTTTGAAAATAGTTTTTCACTACTTAAAGGGAACCATTGATTTAAGACTCTTTTATACTTCTAGAAATGATTTCTTTTCAAATGTGTTTCAAATAATGACTTTGGTGGATGTAGAGTGGATAAAAAAAGTACATATGAAACGTTTCATTTCATAGGAGATTCATTAGTTTCTTGGTCATGTAAGAAGAAACACTCAATAGAACTTTCCACTACTGAAGCTGAATATGTAGTAGCTGGAAGTTGTTGTGCACAAGTGTTACGGATGCAACAAACACTCACAAACTATGGTATGAGTTTTACCAAAACACAAATTTTGTGTGATAATACTATTGCCAATTCCTTAATTAAAAACCCTACACATCACTCTCGTGCAAAACACATAGATATTAGGAATCACATTCTTAGGGATCACAAAAAAAAAGAGATATCATTTTACAATTTGTCAGAACACTAGAACTACTTGATGATATTTTCAAAAAATCTTAGCCTCCGAAAGATTTGAATACATTAATCAAAAGTTTGGAATGATAACCATAAGGTAATAATCCTTATTAACTTCCTGTTTAAATAATATCCTTACAGTAATCAACTCTTTTTCATAGTGGGAGTACATTTTTTTTCTTAGTTTTCTATTTTTTTTCAAAATTCTTTCGTAGTCTTATTATTTTCCAATTCTTTTAAGTCATAAATTTTACATAATAATTATTTTTCGGAATGAATATTCTTGTACTTAATGTTTTTCGTAGTGAATTTTTTTCATAATGAATATTTTTGTACTTAAATTTTTTCGTAATGAAAATTATTCGAAATGAAGATTTTTATACTTAAAATTTTTCGAAATTTTAATTTTTCGTAATAAAGATTTTTGTACATAAAATTTTTCGTAATGAAAATTTTTCCTAAGGAAATTTTCTGTACATAAATTTTTTTTTAATAAAATTTTTTCAGATAGAAGATTTTTGTACTTAAAAATTTTCATAATGAATATTTTTTGTACTTAGAATTTTTTCGTATTGAAAATTTTCAGAATGAATATTTTTGTGCTTAAAATTTTTCGTAATGAAAATTTTCTGTAATGATGATTTTTGAACTAAAAATTTTTCATAATGAAAATTTTCAGAATGTATATTTTTGTGCTTAAAATTCTTTGTAATGAAAATTTTATGTAATGAAGATTTTTTATGTTCAAAATTTCGTAATGAAGATTTTCTATATTCTCATAATGAAGACTTTCTAAAATAGTCATATTCAGTTTTTTCAAATTCTATTTCAAAATTTTTCAGAATCTAAAGTTCTTCAAGATGGATTTTCAACATTATGAATAATAATTATAGCTATCCAAAAGGTATGTTTCTTTTCATGAGTTTTCATCATCATCCTTTACTTACTGGTAGTTTCTTTTGTTTTTAAATTTTTAGGATTCTCTTTTCCTTAAATCTGAATGTTTTTCTTAAAAACCTCAAAAGATCGGATCCAAGATTTCCTTATGGCTATCATATCAACTGCCAGATCTGATCAGAAGGATTTTTAGCCTTTGGATTGAGTTTGAAAGATGAACCGTCGCATCAAATGCCTATATAAAGGACCCCCCAAACGGTTGTCCCACATCTAATCTCAAGCTCTTGTGTAATGATGTTCTTCCCTTATACATAAGTTCATTCTAATTTTTCAAGAGTTTCTCAATTCCAAATGTCTGTAGAAGAATCCTCTCAAAATGATATGTCTATCGTCAAGCCAATCTCAATGTGGCAGGTCTACAGAGAAAGGTTGGTGCATCCAAACTTTTTCACTAAGTATGATTCGATCATCTCAATGAACATTAAGTTGAATGGATGGGAGACAGTTTGCGTATCAAAGCCAGGTGCTCATGATTTATTATATATGGATATGCTAGTTTAATTCTATGAATCAGTTAGTTTCTTTAAGTAAGAAGGCAGAGAGAATTTTATGTTCAATAGCTATGGAAAGACTTATTCTCTTTCACATACTAAGGAAACAAATTTGGTTGGAATTCTATACGAAGGGGAAGTAGAGTTCTTCTCACATAAGTTTCCAGATGTCAAAGAAAGTTTTGTTAAGGAAAACGCCATGGAATGTCTTGGACTCTCTAATGTAAAGACTTTGAAGATCTCCCACTTGTCTACAAATCATCGGATTCTTGAATTATGGGTTCAAGGATTCATTATTCCAAGAAAAGGCGACAAGGAAACATTGAAGAAGAGTGACATGTATATCTTGGATTTATTGGTGAACCAAAGGAAGGTCAATCTGGTTAATAATATTCTCATTGTGATAGAGAATATTAAGAATGGAAAATTGAATGCTCAGATAATCATGTATTCAACCATTATCTCTAAGATAATTGTCCGGTGCTTAGAATCTTTTAAAATTCCTTGCAGCTCAAAGCCAAGGAATTGCAAAGTCATTTTAGTCAGTGAAGATACCCTGAAGAGGATGAGTGTTGATTTTCAATAGACTCTGGAGAATTTTATGACTTATTAGAGGAAAAAGATGAAGTTGTTCTAAAAAAACAAGAAGTGTCTAAACCGTCCAAAATGGTAGAAAGGAAGTGGAAGTTGAAGGAAGTAGTAGTGGAAGAAAAAAATGTTGAGCCCAAAGAAATCCAATCTACACCTCCAAAACCTAAGAAACAAAAATCCTATCTAGATGTGGTAGTTGCTAAGTAGAGGGAAGACAAACAGAACAAGAAATTAGGGGAGCCATGTTTTGGTTTGTATCGTAGTGAATAAAAATTCTTAAAAGAGAATAAAACTAATGATATTGAAAAGAAAGATAAAGAAAAGAAGCAAAATAAGAAAATGAATGAATTAGAGATTGTTCAATACCTTCTGAGGGATACTGAGAAAGCATCAGAAAATATTCCATCACCGGAATACTTCCTGGTAGAAGCTTTACCTGAATCCCTGGTAAAGAAATATGTGACTCCATAAAAAGTTCAAGAATTTAAAGAAGTAGAAGAAGCTGGAGAAGAAGTAGAAAGAAATGGTGACACCACAGAGTTTATTAAGAAACATAATAATTTCCATGAGAAAGAAAGCCCATTCGAGAAGCCCTCAATCCGATATTCTGAAGCAGAATCTTTAAAGCTGGATACACCTGTGAAAAATGAGAAAGGGGAAGATGAAAATATTGAGGAAGAATTAAATAGGTTATCTAAAGAATAAAGTTCTCATCATGATTTCATAATCATATTGGATGCTGAGGAAAGAGCTGAGAAAGAAGATATAGATGAAGATAAAATTGTTCAACTCTTTGAAAGTGAACTTGAATCTCCGAATGAGGAATCCATTCTGAAACCTAATAAGGGAATGTAGGTGGTTGTTGATACACCAAGTAAAGCTGTTGTGAAAAAGAAAGAAGATGGTGGATCATCGAAGAGGAATGCATTCAAGTTAGGGAAAGAAATCTCACCAAGAAAACTTTTATATTTGGAATCATCATCCCTTGGACATGATTTCGTAGTACAGTATTTGAAAAAGCATGTGGGGGACTATTCATATTTTTCCTAGCATTTAATCCTGATTCCAGATGCTCCAACACACCCTAAACCAAAAATATGATTCAATGTCCTTGGTGATGGAGAAGTGTGTCTAGCTTAAGGAAGATTTCCAGACTTTTCTCATTGTCAATGAAGCTCACAAGATATTGTGCAAGAAGATAACTAGTTGTTCAAATAAAAATATTCAAGAGATGGGAATCCTTGATTAATTTCAAGAAAAGTTCATGGATTCTTTTTACACTGAAGATGGGAAGATTAAGGATCTCATGAATATATTTAAGCAAAAGATAACTCTTGAGCAGAATACTCAAATTCAAGAAGTGAAGAATTTGAATGGGAAGTTCTACTCCGTTGCCCAAAGTTGGAAGATAGAAAGAGATCTTCGGATTGAGATTGAAGAAAAGCTTGCTAAGTAGGAAGAACTGTTGAAGGATCAGGAAGAGGTTCTCAATGCTGAGGAAGATAAAATCAAATCTCTAGAGAAGAAAGCTGAGGATCAGGATCATCTTCTAAAGCGAGCAGAGGAAGATGACTAAGAGCTCAAAAATTTTAAAACCATTGTGAAGAAGTTGATTCCCAAAGAGAAGGAAGTATTATAGAACCAATTCGATATTTTGTTGTATCTTCCTTGTACAAATTCTTTCTAATCATAATGAAATGTTTGGTTTCTTGTCTTTTGGATATGTTGTACTAATTTTTTCATGTACCATAATTTCTTTTCCATTCCCTCAAATTCTTTTTGAAAATAACAAAGGGGGAGAAAGTAAAAAAAGAATACTAAGAAGAGAATAAATTTTTCTATGTTAGGGGTAGTTCCTCTAATGGGGAGTTTATATAAGGAAGAGTTTTCATTAAAAATATTTCTATATTGAAGATAATTAAAAATATTATTCTGAAAATATAGAATACGATCCTTAGTGTTCCAAAGCCTAAGGAGGATTTAGTCGTATTCTTCATTACTCATGAGTGAAGGGAGATAAGTTTTACTTTCAAAGACCAGAAACGTATTTTCTATGTCCTTATATTCTTTATCATAAGGATGTTTGTGATTTATAAAAAGGGGGAGATTGTTGAGTCAATAAGACTTCCTTATGACTTTTCCATTCCTTCTTGTTTGGGGAGATTTTTGAGTCAATAAGGTTTTCTTATGACTTTAAAATTCCTTCATGTTTTGAAAATCACAAACACCTTATCTTAAAGAAAATTTCATTTTACCCTATGTTTTACTTTAATAAGGAAAATTTCCTTCCCCAATGAAATTTATCATTACCATTATTTTCATTGTTTATTTTGTCTAAGTATAAAATTAGGTTTCGTATCCAAAACCTTGAAATCATATAATTCTTAGATATAGAGCATTCTTTTTTCAGGATATGAATTCAGGATCCGAGTTCTCGGAATTCAGACTCCAAAATCTTATGAGTTCTGACTCCGAGTTCTCTGAATTTAGACATCGATGTTTTATGAGTTCTGACTCTGAGTTATCTGCATTCAGACTCCAAACTCTTATGAGCTCTGACTCTGAGTTCTCTGAATTCAGACTCCGAACTCTTATGAGTTCTGACTCTGAGTTCTTTGAATTCAGACTCTGAACTCTTATGAGGTTTGACTCTGAGTTCTCTAAATTCAGATTCTGAAATCTTATGAGTTCTGACTCCGAATTCCACTGAATTCAGACTCCAAACACTTATGAGTTCTGACCCCGAATTATTATGAATTCAGACTCCGAGCTTTCTACGTTCAGGTTTAGAATTCTTGAGAATCTAGATTCCAAATATCATTGAAATTTAGACTCTATAATTCTATATAATTCTGGTCCTGAAATCCTAGGAAAATAGAATCTAAATATTCCTGTATTATAGTCTCTGAATAGTTTTTGGGTAGACTCTGAACATTCATTTTTTTCATACACTTTGAACAATGGTTTTAGTTAAGCACCATATTTTTTCTTACTCATGTTTTGGTTACGAAACGATGTCATTCATTCAGTTACTAACTAACCTCTGTTGGAGTGACATGTGTACAGGTCCCTCCAAAATTCAAGGAAAAATATGACCACTAGAGGAGGGATCCAAATATTGAGAATGTGCCTATAAATATGATCTCATTTGAAAGATCTCATCACTTGGTGTCGAAAAGTTGAACAATATAGAGTTTACATGATACTAAAGTGATTTCAAGAGAGAAATACTTTTCATGCTTAGTGCATACTGAACATATTGTTCAGATTTGCTTTGTGCGACTCTGAATGTTGATGAGTACATAAGAGGGCTTCCAAGGATAGGAAGACAAAGGTGCTGACAACCTTGATGTTGAGGGCTTGCAGGGATAGCAAGACAGACTATGATCTTTGTATCGAGGGCATAACCTGGTGTGGGTATGATATACTTTCTTGAATTTATAAATCATGAGACCTATATCTACGTTTTTTGAATACCCTTCTCTTTGGGTTAAAATA
Organism: Viscum album; assembly: GCA_963277665.1. Classification (NCBI taxonomy): domain Eukaryota; kingdom Viridiplantae; phylum Streptophyta; class Magnoliopsida; order Santalales; family Viscaceae; genus Viscum; species Viscum album. Next base: position 1,662,466,825 of record OY728153.1, read on the forward strand.
TTTACTACATATTACTTGCTTTATTTCATGTTTTCCACACCATTTTTTTGTTAAGGAATGTATAAATATATTATACTTGCTTATAATTGTACAATCTGATTTAGTATGATTCTATATGCTTTAAGGTAGAATCTTTATCTTTGTAAACTTTTTTTAAGTTTCGTTTCTAGATTCACTTTTGCGAAATCACATTCTCAGAATCACATTTTTGGTTTCAAGAAAGCTTGTAGAACCAGAGGTGCTGTTAATTTTTTGTATACAAAATTTCTTTAAGGAATTTATTAAGTATACAATTCACCCCTCTTTTATATTGAGTATCTACAATATTATTTCGATCCTTCATTTGGTATCATAAAAGACTATAATACTCCATACCAACTCAACAACAATGTTATCATATTCCTTTATACATTATTCCTCCAATAAATGATATGAATTATATACATATGATTCATCAATATCAACCCCAAAAAAGGTTGAATTCTTAGAAAATAATAAAATAATTCATATCCAAATCCAGAAATCAGGATTTATTTTATATTACATTTACCTTGTGACAAGATACCCTAATTCTAGAAATTAAATGGCCATGTCCTTTATGAAATTTCTATTTTCAAAAGAGTTTCTAAATTTTCATATTTTAAAATCAAATGAAATAGATACCATGACCCATCATTTTATGGGAAAAAATAAAGGTTATTAGGTATGTCAAATAGTTTGTTTGAGGTTATTTGAATACTCTAAAGTCTATAAAAACATTTTATCATAATTTTTAAAAAACAATTATATTAAAATCACACCGAAAGGATAATAAGTTAAGAAAATATCGCATTCCTTCCATCTTGATAAAAAATAAATATTCTGTAGAACAGAACATCATTAAAATATTAAATGAATTATTATATGTTTAAATGAAAATAGTACGTTTAAAATTAATACACAGATAAAATCTAGAATATTTTAACCATAAAATCCTTTATACCCTAATCTATTTACCTTTATAAACTCAATCTCTAAAAATATTATTAATCTCCAAGAAATCAATCACTTAAAAAAATAATAGTTTAATACATAAAACATAAAATCATTATTAAAATTAAAAACCCAATAGGATATTTATATGTCTTAATAAAACCTCAAAAGGAAACATCTACATTTTTAAATTTCTTTAAACCCTATTATGATACCAATTGTATGGACCTGACCATAAACCTTACATATTCTAGTGATTTTAATCTAAAATATATTTTTTTATGACCAAAGATATGTTCGGTTCAGATTTTTTGAGAATTATGAATAATAATTACAACATAAACCTATAAATTACAATTTTACACTTATAATCAGTATACATTTATGCCATAACATTAATGTCATAAAATAAAAACATGATTTCTTTTCATAATCAAATCTTCACAGTTTTCCGCATGATATAATCCTTCCATCAATTCTTTATTAAATCTTGTGAAAATATTTACAAACTTTTTTGTGAAAAAAGATCACTAAGGGACATAAAATAATGGAAAACTTTTGTCCAATGAAAATCCACACATACATCTTTATTAAAACATACATTATTATTCCATAAAAGGAATCATTTTTTCCAAAATATCATTACATTAACATTTAGAAATATATATATTTTCATGAAATATCATTTTAAAGAATAAAAAATATTATTAGGTAACTTGGGATAACATTTTCCTCAATATTATTACAAAAATTTCATCTCTCTTGGCTACAAAATAAGTTACCATCATAGTTACAATTGGAATAATCCCTATAGAACTATTCCTAAAATATATTAGTAGAAACCTAATTAGTTAACACCATCCCATTTACCATTGAATAAAAGTGATATAAATGGATCACCAAACCTCTGTTTACCACAAAAGACCCATACTCATAAATAATTCCAAATAACCATAATAATAACACCTAAATATTTTATAAAAGAAACATCCAGAGGAAAAACACTTTTCAATTTTGAAATATATTTTCATTTTTTTACAAAGACGCGAACTCATAAATTAAAAACATTATTTTAAAATATTATTTTAAACATGTTATGTAGTCTTCAAATCATTAAATCAATATAAAATTGATAAATTATTTTCAAGTTGTATATTTTAAAAAAACATTCCTTCCATATTTTTTTCGAAAAGTCACAAAGAACAACTTTTAAAAAAAAGCATATATTATACACATTTTGAAAAAAATTAAAACATAAGTATAAATGATTTTGAACAATCAAAGTACACTAGTAAAAAAATATTTTTAAATTATTTTAGAAAAAATTGACATGGATGAATAATGGAGTTTTAATGATGACTTTTAAAAAAAATTAAAAGAAAGTCCCTTATAAATATCACATAATTGAAGAGGTAATTTAATAAATCATGTGATTCCACTATAAATCCAAATAAAAAGGGGGAATAAAGAATAAGATATAAAAATTTATTTTTGCACATAATCTTTTCATGACATAATTATGATGTAGAAGTTTAACACAATGAATGGAAATTGGGTTAATAAAATCAATTACCTAACATTTGACTTCCATTAAACATGTTGAAGAATCTAATATAATGGTTTATAGAAAAATATTAACTCATTATAGAACTTAATTCATAATTATAAAAACATATGTTATTATTTTAACACATCTTATGACTCATTGATTAATAATATTTAATTATATTCATGGATTCTTGTGTGTTTGTTTCATTATTTCATGATCAGTTCAATTGTGTAAAATTATGGATTTTATTGAAAAAATGGAATTAAAACACTAGAAGTGGAGTAAAATATTATTAATGAACTTAAAAGGTTTCAATGTTTCCATATATAATTTTTATATCTTACATGAGGATGATTCATTAGTTAGAACGATAATGATGAATGTTTATTTTATTTTGGTGATTTTTCAGAACATTAGAGACTAGTATCATATTTTTTAATATTATGTGTGTATATTAGTTTCTGAAAATTAAATATGTTATATTATACCTATTTAAATATTATTTTACTACAATAAATTTATTATTATAATCCATGAAAACATTAATAGAAAATAAACAAAATCATTATTCACAGAGGCGATTAAGCGACATAATTTGTTAAATAGTTTCATTTAATTGAATAAGAGGTAGTAATAAAAGGTATGTATATTAGATATTAAATTATCAATATAAAATTATATTGTTTACAAGATTATTAAATAATTATTTCCATATTGATGAACTATGATAGAAGAAAAATAGAATAATAAATGTAATTAAGAGGGGTAGTTTGAGAAAATTACATCATGAATATCACCTCCTCAAAAGGCCCTTGAGGACCTTGGATTTGGTGTTTTGGTGAGATCATAAGCACTGTGAGATGAGTATAATTATTAGGGTAGTTTGTTTTGTAGGTATTTATGAATATTAAAGTCTTCTAAGTCTAAATGGGATGGTGGGGGTGGTATTTATACTTGAGGAGAGTTGAGTTTAGGTATTTAAAATAACGATTATTTTATATTTAAAGCCAACCACATTGAGGTGGAATTAATTTCAATGTAATATATTGTTAATTAATGTTTTGTAGTGATTTTAGTGTCAATAAATACCTCAAAAAACCATTAAAGGTTCTAATTTTTTGGTATGTTAAGATTAATCATTTTTACTTTAACTGTTGTCATTATTTTACCTATAATGTTGTAAATAAATTTTTTACCACGATAACTTTTTTATAGATACAAATTGAAATTGAACATAAAAAATATATTGAGCCTTATGGTTCTAAATATAGAATCAATTTATCCATATTATGTTCACATATTTAGAAAAATTATATTTAAAATTAATCTCATCGACACAACAAAAAATTGGTTTTTTATGTTAAAAGTTCAGAACATTGAAATGTTTTTATATGAAATTTCATTGTAAAATTGATTTAAATAATCTAAATTGTATTTAATGATGTATAATTTAATAATTATTCTATAAATAAATTTATAATATAATTTATGTATATAAATTATTTAGATGAAAGAGATGTTTTCAATGAAAATGAAATATTTTTCAATATTAATCAAAAAATGAAACATATTAGAAAAATGCCAAACATTAAACATGAGATATTTTTCCTATTTTGCACTAAAAAATTCAGTTTATTTTTTCAAAAAAAAATTATAACATTCAAAATGTATATTTAATATAGGCCCACCCTCAAAAGGTGATAAAACTTTCTTTAAAAAATATATAGATTTTCTTGCTAAAAAATAAATGTGTTATTATATTAAGACAATAAAGATTATTAGACTAATTTTAAAAACATTATTAGATAAAAAATATAAATTTCATTAATATATTTTCATAATAGTTATTAATTTGATTTATTAATATGAAATGTTATTAGGGGCATAAAAACAGTTTTTTTGATAAAAACACTTTATATTTAATTCATTTTTTTTAATTCCAAATTTATTAATAACCAATTAATTAATTTGATAAAAAGTTGTAAAATATAATTTTATAATTTTATTAATCTAATAAATTCTTGTTGTTCCAACAGCTTAGTAATTACATTTAAATAATAATATTTAATCCTTTTTTATAAGCTTGATGTTGAGTGTCTTTTATGATATTGAGGATAGTGTTTACTTTTAAAATCATAGGGTGTCATGTAAATTACCATAAATAGGGGATTATGAGCATATAAAAGCTTGGGATCCGGTTCAAGGACCCCCTGCACTTTTTTCATATGTTTTCCTCGATGAAGATTCTAGAGTACGACGTCTAGAGGAGGCATTTCATTCGGGGATCAAGTATGAGGTCACTCCATTTACTTTCTCGACCTATATATAGTAGAGAAAATGTATGAGGTTATAACATTTATTATTTCCTTGGGAATTTATCCAGAACAGGGTGTACACCATGGTGTTTCGAGGGGATTATCTTTGGTTAGTGTCTCAGGGATGTTTATGCAGTTAGTGTTCTGTTCAGTGGTAAAATGGCCATGAATTTTTCTTTCACAATTATTAGGGATAGGTTATATGAATTTTAATTTTGGTTGGTTTATTTTATCATATAATATATGTATGATATATGAAAATTTCTAGGCTTAGTTTCCAACTGCTCAAAGAGGTCCGTTTCAGACGGGCGATTATGCCCCTTTTTAGTAGCATCAGTTCCCTTTTAGACAATTCAAGTGGTAGAGACTACATGTTATTATTCAGAATATGAGGGAAGGAAGAGTTGGAAAGATGTAGCAACGTGATGGTTCACATACATAGGGACCTTGAATATATTGTTTCCATTGAGTTCAGAAGCAAAAGGGTATATGAGATGGATATGTTCAGATCCATGTGTTATAAGTATCATCTATAGGGGATCCATGATTTTTTTGAGCTATGTTCAGTTTATCATCTATCCTTGTGTGTGATTTATTTGATTCAGGAGACTCACTCTCCTTTTTCTCTCCTAAGTTGGTCCATTTGATAGGACTAGATGTTGAGAGGCTTCAAGTTCCCATAGTGCTATCTATACTAGTTGGAGGCCAGGCTTCCTTATTTGATATTTAAAATGAATGTAGACTGGTGATGGGGTAGAATTAGTTATTGGAGGACTTATTATTATTTCATATATATCCATACAATGTTATCCATGGTATTAATTGACTATATTACATTTATTTCTTCATTGACTGGTTTGAGATAAGAGTCTAATATTCTAATGTGGAGAGCCAACATGAGGTGTTTATTGGCAAGCAAGGCAATCGATCTAGTTATATGATAAAGGATCCTCATTTGTAATAATTTGAGTTGATTTTATTATAATATCACATATTGGCTTACTCTAGGGTTGTGGATGAGTTCATGTTTGTTTTCATAGGGAAGAATATACCACTTTCACTTTGAAATGACATTGATTTTGGGATAGAGTTGTAGCTGGGTGTGTCTCTAATTTCGATAGATAACTATCAAATAGCACCCACATAGTTGCATGAGGTGAGGCTACAGGTGGATGATATGATATATAGGGGTTTCATCCAACCTAGTGTGTCATCATGGGGTTCCCCAGTCTTGTTCTACAAGTATTCAGATAGTAGTCTGATGATATGTATAGACTACTTGAGAACACGTCATCTAACATTAAATAATCGTTACCATCTTCCTTGGATCAATGTTACACCAAAGATTTTTTGTTTTTATGTTATATAAATAATAAAAGGAATATTTCACTCCACACAAAACTATCTTGGCTTGCTTTACACACAATCGCAGCCTTCCTCGATAGCTTGCGTTGTACGCAATACCCAGTTTCACTAAACAACGATATGCAATTAAAATATTATTAAAACTAGCCATTATGAATAGTAATACCCACTTTTTGAAATTTTGTAAATTTTATTTTTCACAATGGACTTCATATTTGGATTTGGAATATCGAAATTATCCTAGGGTGAAATTGTGTTATTTTTCTGAAAACATTCAATTTTTGATGAATATTGAAAACACTAGGTTACTATTTAAAAACAGAATTTTTATTTAAATAATTATTTATTTTATTTAAATTTATTTTAGGTCAAAATTGATACATAATACCTATATAAGTTCAATTCAATTCATTTGATTAATTTTATAATAATTTTAGATATATAAAAATTTTATTGAACTATTCACCGTCATTTACCATCCTCCTAGGAGAATTAACAAATTTACATAAAACTTAATTTTACCGCTTCTGTGAGTGGAATTTTGAAAATCCAAGATACATGATTAATATCAAGGACTAATATGTGGTTCAAGGAGATGAAAATATTTTTTTTGGTGAATAGTAACTTTTTACTTTTTTACCACGGTTAAAAGTAAATATGGTAATTAAGGGTAAAAATAATATTATTTTTACCTTAACACATGTCCTAATTCCATTGGATAAGTGTAATTCGACCAGAAGCAACCTTAGGAATAAAATATGACCATTTATGCCCACTTGGATAAGATTAGGACATTTAATATTATTTTATATAATGAATAGTTAAAATAGTTAAAATCAATGTTAAATAACTAAAACATTTTTAATATGGGGTTATACATAAGATAAATTCAACTATAAATATTCATTAGAAATTTAAAAGGATTTCCTACATAATGGTATTTTATTTATAATTTTTAGACATTAAATAATGTAATTTATTTATGACAAAATGATGATGCAGTAATTTTATTATTAATGAAATATTAACATAATTGATGTTCTAAATACATAAATAAATGTAATTTGAGACTTTTTTTGAATTCAAATAATTTATAAGTTAATATGAAATGTTAGTATTGATTTAATTAACTTTTTTGGAACTAATCATTCTGTTATGATTTTCAAAAAAAATATATTACCAAATAGTTTCACAACTGACACAAAATAGTTTTTAAAACAAATATTAAATTATTAATTGTTATTTTATTCCTAAAAATCAAAGGTTCGGCCAAATGACTTATATAAGTTTATATATATTAATAATAAACAACTTGGAGTTATGTTGTCTTGTTATAGTATGTTTATTAATCTTATAGTGTAAGAAAACAAGAAGACACGGTAAAAGTAAAATTATTTAACTTAAAGTTAAATCTAAATGATAAGGTTAAAATAGAAACATAAACTTGTATAAATTCTATTGGATGAGAGTAATTCGAATCATCCACACCTTATCTTTGAAATAAATCAATTTTGAGATATTAAAAACCGAATTTGACTTTATAATAAAATAATATTTTTAGTTTTTCCAAAGGTGCCCCTCTCCTCCCATATAAAAGGGCACCTCCTCCCTCTCTTCCTCACACCACTTTGAGCCTTCAAACTCGGACAAACCCTGAAAATTTCCCTTCTCTACTTCCCTAGAAACATCCTAGAGGTCCTGGGTTTCTTCAAAGACCATCTTTAGTGCCCTAAGAGGAGGATAAGAAGTGGCGCTTCAAAGAAGAGGTAATGTCCGTTACCGATTCTTTAAACTTTATTTTTTCTTCTACTTCTTCTTCTTTAGTTTTTTCAGTATAAAGTAATAACATCAGTATCACTCATATACTGATACGTTATTATAAGTATTAAACAACCCTATTTCATCATCTATCCATCCTGTGGAAAACGAAATCACCGCATGTGCGTACGTACAGAATACCGTCTCCACACCGGGGTGTAATCTATTTTCCACCACCACCTTACTTGGATGGGTATAATGGTGTAGAGAATAACTATATATGATTATTTTAAAGTGATATTGATTCTGAAATAGTATACATACACTTCAATACAATTCCACGATCATGGGAATAATGTCATCACTCGTGCGTACGTACGGCCTACCGTCTCCACGATGTGATGCGACTCGTTCTACATGATCTTTATTACATAATGATTATATAAATGATTTGAATGAATAAATATGATATATATCACACTAATAACATTCTGGAAATTAGGTATCTATAACCTAAATAGAAGAATAAAAATTTATTCGACAATGCACGCATAAGAACAAAAAGTAATAAACACCCGAATAACAAGTAGCAATGAAACATTACTAATAAGAAGCTAAGAATATGAACATATATGATATCATAACAATTTTATTCTGTAATAAGTCAATGACATTATTTCAATCATTATACAGTATATTCGGACACGTACGATGCAAATCGGACCTAAGGTAAGGGAAAATCTCGCAATCTCAATTTCTATCCGAGATTGTTTTTACTTAAGAAATTACTGAAGAATATTTATCATCCACATCCATGTTTCTTCAATATGTAATATTATTTATATCCTCCTAAAATTTTTTAAATCCAATTTTACCCTTCGGTGAGTTTTTAGTAAAAGATATGAAAGGAATATTTTGTCGTTTTTCGTACGAGGTACTTTTTGACTTTTCCGGCCAAAGTACGAGAAGAATGTTTTTTTAACTTATATGGAATGGATGGATTTTTAGAACATTATTTCCATGAATCTTCCTTTACAAGTTTTCATGTTTATTTTTAATCAACTTATTTTAGTTTAAAATTATATGACATGTTAAGAAAGGAAAATGTTTTTGAAGTAGAAAGGATATTTTCCTCAAGAATGGAGTTCAAGTGTTTTATCAAAATTTTTTTCCATATAAGATAATATAGGGTTCTGTTTATATACCTATTTTGAAATTAATTTTATTATTATGGAATCATTTTATCTTATATGATTTTTGATATGATGGCATGATGTTTAAGAATCCCATTTTTATTACATGGGTTATGCTATGATATATGATTTATGATTTGTGGCACACATAATAATGGTATCACTATGAGATTGGTGGGACCTATATCTCCCTCCAATGCATTGGGTAAAGATTTATATCTCATGAGATAGACATGGTCAGAATGGCAGTTTAATCCAGTTTATTGAATCGGGACTAAAACGAGGAGTGAACTCGGTTCAGAAATGGACTTTTTCTGATATGATAGTCTTGGCAATGAGTCTTGACTACTAAGAAATGATTCTCTATGATTATGTGTGTATGCCAAAAAGTTTCATGTTTTACGTTATGATTATTGGGATTACATTTTACTACTATGATTTATCCCATGTTTTGAAATTATGATCTCTTTTGCAGGTTAATATTTCCAAAATGTTATGTTCTTATGAACATGATGTGATTGATATTTCTTTTGTTTACCCTTACTGATCAATTCATCTCACCCTTTTGTATGTTTTCATTCCCTAGGCCAGGAATAAGGTTATTAAGTAGGATATGAAAAAAGGTACATTAGAAATGACGAAATAAATGAGAGACAATGTAGATGATTTATGAACCAGTTGTTTATGTTTCCCAGTTTCTAAAGACACTATACGTATACGGTTCTTTCATGGTTTTTTAAATGTTTTAATAAGTGTGCTTCAATTTTGAAGCAATAAAAATGTGTATAAAGTATGAGTCATTATATTTGGTGTTAGAGGAAAGGTATAGTCAGCCTTTGGAAACTAGGATGTGAAAGCCTTAGTAAGAACCCTAAGGATAAGTCTAAGCATTGAACACAATCTTAGTGTTTTAGAAATATCCATGAATAACCTATTATAATACCTTAAGTGTAAAATTTTATTCTTGATTATGTGGTTTTCCTATTATAATTAGTGTTTCTCACACTATTATTCTTGGTTTTAGTCAATGGATGGAACCCAAAGGAACCGTGTTAATGCAGAATGCGACAGGCAATGCAATGATTGTCCCCCTGAAAAACCAAAAGTTATGGGAGCTGGAATACAAAATCTTGTAGCCATGAACACACAACTTTCTGAAGCTATAAATCATTCAGGACATCTAAAAGAGCAAAGGAAGGAGAAACATTCTGTTGAATCCTTCATGAGGCATCGTCCACCTTCATTTAGCGGGTCTACTGATCCATTAGTTGCTGAACGATGGATCAGTACTACTGAAAATATATTTTATGTTCTTCAATGTTCTGAACATGATAAAGTCATCTTAGCAGTGTATTGTTTAGAAGGTGATGCTGATCAATGGTGGAATCTTATCAAGAATACGAGGCAAAAAGATGAAATTGAGTCCATGGAATGGGATGAGTTTAAGAACTTATTTTTCAATAAGTACTTCCCTTGAATTCTTTGAACAAGATGGAGAAGGAGTTTCTTGAACTGAAGAAAAAGGATGATGAATTTGTTGGTACCTACAAAGAAACTTTTACAAGACTTTCAAGGTACACTTCTGGTATTATTATCCAACCTGAGAGTAAGATCGATCGATTATTTAGTGGCTTAAAACCATGTCTTGAAAGGGCGTTAGCCGTAGGGACTTCAATAGCTATGAGAAAATTGTTCGATGTGCTCTCAAAGTTGATATGGAGATTGGAGTAACCCATCAGTCATATGGGTTTGATAAGAAGAGGAAAATGGAATTCAAAGGATAATCTAAGGAGCACACTGAAAAGAAGATGAGTTTTCCCTTATGCTCAAAGTGTGGAAAGAAACATGGAGGGAGTTGTCTTAAAGGGGAAAGTGAATGTTTGAAATGTGGAAAGGAAGGTCATCGGGCATTTGAATACCGCAATGATGGGAAGAATATGTCTAGTTATGCGAACAAAGAAAAGGATACACAGAGTGCACCTTCTACAGTTCAATGTTACAAGTGCAAGGAAATGGGTCATTATGCTAATCAATGCCCTAATCCAAGGGTTGTTGATGATGATTGACGTCAATAAACTCTTAAGTCTAAAGACAAAGGAATGTCACATGCAATTTCTATCAACGATGTGGAGTACGATAACAAAGTGGTGAAAGGTACACTTACTATCCACTCTAAAGTAGAAAATGTTTTATTTAATTCTGGATCCACCCACTCTTTTATTTTTGAAGAATTTTCTAAGGTTATCGTCATATTACCTCAACAATTAGATATTGAGTTAGCTGTGACAACACCTAATGGCACAACAGTCACATCAAAAGATTATAATTCTTCTGCGATTGAAGTATGTGGGAAAGTGATTCTACAAATATTGTGATCCTTCCTATAGTGGAATTTGATGTGATTCTTGGCATGGATTGGATTTATTTATATGGATCTCATATCAATTTCCAAAGAAGAGAAGTCACATTTCATATTCCAGATCAATCTATAATCGTCTATCGATTAAAGGATGAACATAACCTTCCAGTGGAAATTTCTTCTATATTAGGGGTCTTGATTCCACTAAATGAAGGTTATTTGTCTCAAATGGTTGGAGAGAAACTAATGATTAAGAATATTCCCATTGTATGGGAGTTTGATGATTTCTTTCCAGAGGAATTTCCTGGTCTTCCACCAAATCATGAAGTTGATTTTTTAATAGAAATCGTATCGGGTGCTTTACCTATTTCAAAGACACTTTATAGAATGGCCCCAATTGAGTTGCAGGAATTGAAGAAGTAAATCCAAGAGAATCTTGATAAAGGATTCATACGCCCTAGTGCATCACCTTGGGGAGCACCTGTTCTATTTGTTAAGAAGAAAGATGGATCAATGAGACTCTGCATTGATTATCGAGAACTTAACAAGATCACGATCAACAACAAATATCCTCTCCCGCGCATTGATAACTTATTTGACCAACTACGCGAAGTTCAATACTTTTCCAAGATTGATCTTCGTTCAGGGTATCATCAATTAATGGTCAAAAGGGAGGATATACCAAAGACGACTTTCCGTACAAGGTATGGACACTATGAATTTATAGTGGTGCCATTTGGTCTTACTAATTCCCCTTCTATCTTCATGAATATGATGAATAGTGTCTTTAGAGAATACTTGTTCAGTTTGTGGTTGTCTTTGTCGACGATATTCTTGTCTATTCTAAGATCAAGGAAGAACATGAAGATCACTTGAGAATTGTATTGAATACCCTGAGAAAGGAGAAGCTTTATGCCAAATTTACCAAGTGTGGATTTTGGCTTCAAAAAGTTGCATTTCTGGGTCACATAATCTCAAAAGAGGGGATATCTGTGGATCCATCAAGAACAGAGGTTATTGAAAGATGGTCGAGACCAACAACAGTAATTGAGATCAAAAGTTTTCTTGGTTTGGCTAGATATTATCGACGTTTTGTGAAAGATTATTCACGATTATCTTACCCACTCTCCAAATTTCCTTGGAATGTAGTTAAGTTTGTTTGGATAGAGGAATGTGAAGAGAATTTCAAGGAGTTAAAAAAGATGGTTATCCAGTGCACCTGTGCTAAAACTGCCTTGTAGTGGAGAAAGGTTTGTGATCTATAGTGATGCATCCAAGAAGGGGCTGGGGTGTGTTCTTATGAAAAACGATATGGTGATAGCTTATGCCTCATGACAGTTTCAAATCCATGTGAAAAATTACCCAACTCATGATTTGGAGTTAGCTGCGGTAATCTTTGCATTAAATATTTGGAGGAATTATCTTTATGGATAAAGGTGTGATATTTATACTGATCATAAAAGTTTATAGTATATTTTCTCACAAAAGGAGCTGAATATGCGCCAAAGAAGATGGTTGGAGCTGATTAAGGATTATGACTGCTCAATTCATTACCACCCTGGGAAAGCAAACAAGGTGGTAGATGCATTAAGTCGATAAGACCATGCTAGATTATCCATGATGAGGATCACAAAAGATGCAATATTTATGGATTTAAAAAGGATGGATCTTGGAATTATAATGGAAGGGGAAATTTTTTATCTTTCTCCAATTAATGTTCAACCATCTATACATGTGAAGATCAAAGAGGCATAGAAAGAAGATGTAGAGTTACAAAAATGGTGATAAATGTTCCTGAATTCAACCTTGATTATGATAGGATAACAAAGTTCAGTAATCAGGTTTGTGTTCCTCCCATCCTAGAATTAATGGAGGAGCTTTTTGATGAGGCTCATAGTTCTTCATTCTCTATTCATCTTGGAAGCATGAAGATGTATAGGGACCTGAAAGATTACTTCTGGTGGGATGGCATGAAAAGAGTTGTTTCTGAATATGTCTCTCGATACTTGGTTTTTTAGCAAGTTAAAGCTGAGAGATATAAGTCTAAGGGGATGTTACAACCATTACCCATACCAGAATAGAAATTGGAAAACATCTCTATGGACTTTGTCACTGGACATCCTAAAACATCCCAAGGCAATAATGCTATCTGGGTCATAGTTGATCGTATTACAAATTCGGCACACTTCATTGCTATTAGAGAGGATTTCTCTCTGAATCAGCATGCCAGGATTTATGTAAAGGAAGTGGTAAGATTGCATGGAGTACAACTTCCTATTATATCTGATCGGGATCCGAGGTTTACCTCAATGTTTTGGTGAAGTCTTCCTTATACTCAGGATACAGAGTTGAGTTTCATCACTGCTTATCATCCTCAGACATACGGTCAGTCTAAGAGGAAAATTCAAACTCTAGAAGATATGTTGAGAGCTTGCTCTGTGGACTTCAAATGTGGTTGGGATCAACACCTAACTTTGGTGAAATTTTCTTATAATAATAGATTTCACTTCAGTATTCAGATGGCTCCTTAAGAATCTCTCTATGGAAAGAAATGCAGGACTCCAACTTGCTAGGATGAAGTTGGGGAAAAAAGATATTAGGACCTGATCTTGTTGATGAGATGGTAGAAGTGGTCAGATCTATTCAACAACACATAAGAGCAGCTCAGAGTCGAAAAAAAAGTTATGCTGATAACTGAAGAAAATACCTAGAGTTTGAAGTGGGTGATAAAGTGTTCTTACGAATATCTCCTTGGAAGAGAGTAATGAGATTTGGAAAGAAGGGAAAGTTGAGCACTAGGTATATCGGTCCTTTTGAAATACCAGATTGTGTTGGGAAGGTATCTTACCGATTATAACTTCCACAAAATCTCTCTCAAGTTCATGATGTGTTCCATGTATCTCTCTTGAGAAAGTACATACCCGATCCTTCACATGTACTCAGCTCAGAAGTTGTACCGCTGGAACAAGATCTTTCTTATGAAGAACAGCCGATAGAGATTCTGGATCGTAGCGAAAAAGTTCTACGGAACAAGACCACTCTCTTGGTGATAGTTTTATGGAGGATCCACCAGTTAGAATAAGATACATGGGAGCTTGAGGATATGATGAGGGAGAGGTATCCTCATCTTTTTGTTACAAGTGACGAATTTTGATGGACAAATTCATTTTAAGCGGGGTAGAATGTAACACCCAAGATTTTTTGTTTTTATGTTATATAAATAATCAAAGAAATATTTCACTACACACAACACTATCTTGGCATGCTTTACATGCAACCACGACCTTCATCGATAGCTTGTGTTGTACGCAATACCGAGTTTCACTAAACAACGATATGCTATTAAAATATTATTAAAGCTAGCCATTATGAATAGTAATACCCACTTTTTGAAATTTTGTAAATTTTATTTTTCAAAATAAACTTCATTTTTGGATTCGGAATATCCAAATTAGCCTAGGGTGAAATTTTGGTATATTTCTGAAAACTTTCAAATTTTGATGAATAGTGAAAACAATAGGTTACTATTTAAAAACAGACTTTTTATTTAAATAATTATTTATTTTATTTAAAATTATTTTAGGTCAAAATTGATACATAATACCTATATATGTTCCATGCAATTAATTGGAGTCATTTTATAATAATTTTAGATATATAAAAATTTTATTTATCTTTTCACCGTCTTTTACCCACCTCATTGGAGAATTTGCAAATTTACATAAAACTTAATTTTACTGCCTCTGTGAGTGGAATTTTGAAAATCCGAGAGACACGGTTAATATCAAGGGCTAAAATGTGGTTCAATGACACCAAAATAATTTTTGGTGAATAGTAACTTTTTACTTTTTTTTTACCACGGTTAAAAGTAAATAGGGTAATTAAGGGTAAAAATGATATTATTATTACCATAACACATGTCCTAAATCTTTTGGATAAGTGTAATTCGACCGAAGAAAACCTGATGAATAAAATATGACCATTTAGGCCCACTTGGATTAGATTAGGACATTTAATATTATTTTATTTAATGAATAGTTAAAATAGTTAAAATCAAAGTTTAATAACGAATTTTTTTTAATATAGGGTCATACATAAATTAAATTCGACTACAAAAATTCATTAGAAAGCTAAAAATATTTTATACATAATGGGATTTTATTTATAATTTTTATACATTAAATAATTTAATTTATTTATGACACAATGATGATGCAATAATTATATTATTAATGAAATATTAACATAATTGATGTTATAAATACCCAAATAAATGTAATTTGAGACTTTTTATGAATTAAAACAATTTTATAGGTTAATATGACAATATAGTATTGATTTACTTAGCTTTGTTCGAACTAATCATTCTGTTATGATATTCACAAAAATCAATTACCAAATAGTGTCAAATTGACATAAAATAGTTTTTAAAACAAATATTATATTATTAATTGTTATTTTATTCATAAAAATCTATGGTTCTTCCA
This sequence comes from Viscum album, assembly GCA_963277665.1. Classification (NCBI taxonomy): domain Eukaryota; kingdom Viridiplantae; phylum Streptophyta; class Magnoliopsida; order Santalales; family Viscaceae; genus Viscum; species Viscum album. The sequence goes on from OY728153.1 coordinate 1,662,482,823, forward strand.
AATGACTTAGATAAGGTTATTTATATTAATAATAAACAACTTGGGGTTCGTTTGTCTTGTTATAGTAAGTTTATTAACCTTATAGTGTAAGAAAAAAAGAAGACACGGTAAAGGTAAAATTATTTAACTTAATGTTAAATCTAAATGATAATGTTAAAATAGAAACATAAAATTGTCTAAATTCTATTGGATGAAATTCTTTCGACCCATCCCCACATTAGCTTCGAAATAAATCAATTTGGATCTATTAAAAACAGAATATGACTTTATAATAAAATAATATTTTTAGTTTTTCCAATGGTGCCTCTCTCCTCCCTTATGAAAGAGAACCTCATCCCTCTCTTCATCACACCACTTTGAGCCTTCAAGATCAACCAACCCCTACCAATTTCCCTTCTACACTTCCCTATAAACATCCTATAGGTCTTGTTCTTCTTCAAAGACCATTTTTAGTGCCCTAAGAGGAGGTTAAGAAGAGGCGCTTCAAAGAAGAGTTAATGTCCGTTACCTTTTCTTTTAACATTATTACTTTTTCTACTTATTCTTATTTAGTTGTTTCATTATTAAGTAATAAAATCAATATCACTCATATAATGATATGTTATTATAAGTATGAAAAAACACTATTTCACCATCTATCCATCCAACGGAAAACGAAATCACCGCGCGTGTGTACGTACGGAATACCGTCTCCACACCGTGGTGTAATCTATTTTCCACCACCACCTTACTTGTATGGGTATAATGGTGTAGAGAATAATTATATATGATTATTGTAAAGTGATATGTATTCTAAAATAGTATACCTAAACTTCAATACAATTCCACGATCATGGGAACGATATCATCGCTCGTACGTACATACGGCCTACCGTCTCCACGATGTGATGCGACTCGTTCTACCTGATCTTCATTACATAATGATTATATAAATGAATTGAATGAATAAATATGATATATATCACACTAATACCATTCAATAAATTAGGTATCTATAACCTAAAGAGAGGAATAATAATTTATTCGACAAAACACCCATAAGAACAAAAAGTAATAAAAACCCGAATAACAAGTAGCAATGAAATATTACTAATAAGAAGATAAGAATATGACCATATATGATATCATAACAATATGATTCTAGAATAAGTCAATGAAATTATTTAAATCATTATACATGATGTTCGGACATGTACGAAGAAAATTGGACCTAAGGTAAGGGAAAATATCGCAATCTCAATTTTTATTTGAGATTGTTTTTACTTCAGAAATTACTGGGGAATATTTATCATCGACATCCATGTTTCATAAATATGTAATATTATTTATATCCTCCTAAAATATTTTAAATCCAATTTTTCCCTTCGGTGAGTTTTTAGTAAAATATATGAAATGAATCTTTTGACGTTTTTCGTACGAGGTACTTTTTGACTTTTCCAGCCAAAGTACGAGAAGAATGTTTTTTTAACTTATACGGCATGAATTGATTTTTAGAAAAAACTTTCCATGAATCTTCCTTTACAATTTTTAATGTTTATTTTTAATCAAATTATTTTAGTTTAAAATTATATGACATGTTAAGAAAGGAAAATGTTTTTGAAGTAGAAAGGATATTTTCCTCAAGAATGGAGTTCGAGTGTTTTATCAAAATTATTTTCCATCTAAGATAATATAAGGTTATGTTTCTATACCTATTTTGACATTGATTTGATTATTATTGAATCCTTTTATCTTACATGATTTATGTTATGATGGAATGATGTTTAAGAATCCTGTTTTTAATAAATGGGTTATGTTGTGATATATGATATATGATCTTGTGGAACACATAAAAATGGTATCATTATGAGATGGGTGGGACCTATATCTCCCTCCAATTCATTGGGTAAAGATTTATATCTCATGAGATATACATGGATGGAATGGAAGGTTAATCCGGTTTAGTGAAATAGGACTGAAACGAGGAGTGAACTCGGTTCAGAAATGGACTTTGTCTACTAAGATAGTCTTGGAAACGAGTCTTGACTACTAAGAAATGATTCTCTATGATTATTTGTGTATGCCAAAAAGTTTCATGTTTTGTGTTATGATTATTGGGATTACATTTTACTACTATGATTTATCCCATGTTATGAAATTATGATTTATTTTACAGGTTAAGATTTACAAAATGTTATGTTCTTATGAATATGATGTGAGTGATATTTCTTTTGTTTACCCTTACTTAGTATTTGAGCTCACCCTTTTGTATGTTTTCTTTTCCCAGGTCAAGAAGAAGGTTATTAAGTAGGATATTCCAAAAGTCACTCTAGATATATTGAAATAAATAGGAGACACCATAGATGATTTATGAACCAGTTGTTTATGTTTCCCAGTTTATAAAGACACTATACTTATATGGTCCTTTCATGGTTTTGTTATATGTTGTAATAAGTGTGCTTCAATTTTGAAGCAATAACAATTTATGTAAAGTATGGGTCATTATAATCAATGATTTGTTTGACCAATTAATAAGATCTACTGGGCTCTCAAAGATTGATTTGTGGTTATGATATCACATGTTGAGGCTGAAAGATGAGTATATTCATAAGACTTCCATCATATTTAGGTATGGGAACTTTGAGTTGAGGTCATGTCGTTTGGTGTTACAAATTCACAATACGTGTTAATGGGGATTATGAAATCCTTGTTTCATGAGATCCTAGATAGGTTCGGCAGTGTAATCATCAATCATATCATGGCCTACTCAAATTTATAGGAGGATCATGTCATGCATCCCAGATATTATTTGTAGGCGCTTCTATACAACCATATTTATAGGATGTTGTCCAATTTTGTGTTTTGGATGGGAGATGTTCATTTATTTAGATCTATGTTATCTCATTATGGTGTGGAAGTTGTACTATAAGACGTTTGGAGTAGTTATTTCATTGGAAGTATGTAATATTGTGGTGGTGTTTCATAGTTTCCTAGGTCACATAGATTATTATGGGAGGTTTGTACACGATTTCTCTTGAGTTTCAACTCCGTTGAAAGTGGTGACAAAAAAGGTCTAGGATTTTGTTTGGAACGATTAGCACTAGTAAGTGTTTGGTTACCTATAGGACAAGTTGTTTAGTGTTCTAGTGCTTTAGGTTCCCAAAGAGGGTTTCTTGTTTGAGAGTTTCTATGAGGCATACAACCTGGGCATGTGATGCATGTTAATGCACTAGAGAGAGGTGATCTCTTATGAGTCTATGTCATTATGCCCCCAAGATAACAACTATTCCTCCCATGATAGGAATTTGGTTGAAATTGTGTTCATGCTAAATTTATAGTGGAATTACCTCATCAATGAGCATTTTTTTGTTTTTGACATACCACAATAGACCGAGCTACGTTTTCTATCAATATGATCTGAATAAATGCCAATAGTGGTGGATGTAGTTTATTCAAGATTATGATTTTGAGATCTATTTTAGCCTAGGGAAGAGTAATTTAGTTCCTAATGCATTGAATCGTAATTCCCAAGAGGATGAGGCTCTATAGGCATCAAATTTTGTAAAGGAATGATAGATATTTTAGTGATGCATATTCAAATTAGATAGAGAAATGTATGAGTCTGTATTTATCAGATTTGAATGGATATTCCCTTGATATAAAAGGTGGAGGATTTTTTGTGAGGGGACTCAAATTTTAGAAAGGAATGATAGAGCTTTTAGTGATTCATATTCACATTGGAGAGAGAAATGTATGAGGTTGTATTTATCTAATTCCAAGTGATATTCCCTTGATATAGAAGGTGGAGGAGTTTTTGTTGGGAGACTCAGAGGGAGTGCTGATTCATGAATGTGTTTTCTATGGCCATGCTTCTGAGATATGGTGAATGGATGGCCCGAATCAGGTGTTGTTCCAGGAGAGTATGTTTATCCAAAAAGATATTAATGATGGATTTCTACACGAGTTTTACATATCACTTTTATAAGAACATCCTAGTGTGGAAAATTCATATCATGGCTTGAGGTGACAACTTTGGAGGTCAGAGAAGGAACAATTAGTATCTGATTTTATAGAACGATGTCTGAGTTTTCATCAGGTGAAAGTAGAGAACCATGGTTCAGGTGGTTTTTTCCATGCTTATACATTATATAGTGAAAATGGTAGGAAATATAGATGGATTTATTCACAGGTTTACCTTGATATTATGTAATTTGTGGTTCAGTTTGGGTGATAGTGGACCGACTCACGAAATTAGATCAATTTTTGAAAATGCGTGAGTCATGTACTTTTGGATTCATTGGTGGGAGGAACAAGATGGATGTGGTTATGATTCCTAGGTAACAAGGACCATCATATCTAATTATGATCCTCATTTTAACTCACTTATTTAAATGGGATTGATCTAAGAACCCAATTACTACTTTATGGTACGAGTTTATTTTTTTTATTTGTGAGTGTTTTTGAGATTATAGGGGAAAACATTGTAGTTCCCGAAATTTATAGTTTACACACCATGTACATCCCAGTACATGCCCTGAAACATTTCCATGGGAGAAATCCATACATGGTGTGTAGGCATGTTGGCCAGATAGGGGTATTTAACCAAGTACACGTCATTTACTCTTAGTGCGCATTGTGTAGTCTAGAGGTGTTTGTGGGATAGTCATGGCATGTGGGTATTTCAAAGAGTTAGAGAGGGAAAACCAAGGACTCATCATGTACAACCTTGTACACACTATAAATTCATGTCAGCAGGTCCTCAGCAAAGTTCCAGCTATATTAGGAATAGTAAAATGATACAAACAACATGTACCCAAATATTAGGTTGTTTATTTTTTTATTTTGTTTAAATGGGAATTATCCTCGTTTTATGTTTCTGGGTAGAACCCTTGATATGTTTGAGAAAGGAGTAGCGTCAGAGGAATAAACCCTTCCAAATTGTCCGTCCAAACCCTGTTTCACACACAATTTGATCTGTTGGAACACCCTCGGTAACCCCTTGATTCCTCTTGAGCCTTTCATCTTGATATCTATTCAAGATCATGTAATACAACTTTGAGAATTTATTATTTTTTTAGATTTACTTATTTTAGATCATACTAGAGGTTGTTAATAGAGGAGGATCATCATTTGAGTATGTTGGTGGTGCATACCTGGTTTTGTGTTTTTGTGGACTTTTGGGTGGTTCTACCTTTGGCACGTCCTTGGATATTTTTGAGAAGGACTTATATTATCATCTATTTCATACTAAATTAATTGTATGAACCATTCTATTCCTTTAGTAATGCCCTGTTTCCTAAAATTCATAAGTAAGGCTGGGTGAGAGGCCAATGCTCATTGAGACATTTTGGCCCGGAGTGCCAAAATATTTATAATTGGCCTTCTTTGTTTTGAAATGATATATTTAATTTGGTAAAACATTATTAGTCTTGTTAGAGGAATTCAAGACCTCGGTGCTTCAATGTGATAGCCGTTGGGATAGTTCAATTCAACAATTTAGATTTTTTTTCCTGTTTATGCGATTTTTTAAATTTGATAAATATGTAATACCATAATTGCATATGTTGAAACATTTGTATTGTGTTGGGCATGTCCCATATATTCTTGAATGATGATGATCATAGGTTGGGAATGGAATAGATTATTTTGTGGTTTGACAATGGGATTGGTTGTCATGGATGTTAGTATGAGGCAGTTGGACTGTTAGGTTGGGCAAGGCTCGGGTTACTTGAATAGAAAGGCCATCACATTCTTGAGCGACAAGGTCACAGGGACATGAGGTGTTAGAGGTGATGTGGCTTGGGTTCTATATTTTTTGATCACAACTCACTCATGACTTTGTGTTATTTTCACATAGTTGAATTCATGATGAGGTGTTTTTGACCCCTCATGCGGGTAGAGGCCCCCAAAGTTGCAGTTAGATAATTATGGTTCAGGGGTGCTTTCCTTAGACGTCACTTGGAAGGTGAGGAGCCTTTAGATTTTTTAGGCGTGCCTATGGGACATCGGTACTTGTGTCACGAGGTGTCATGAGGCATAATCTTCTATGTTATTACTACTTGTCCATGAATATGGGACATCGGTACATGAGGTAAGAGGTGTCAAGAGGCACAAGGTTCCAGGTTACTACTACTTGGGCATGTCTACGGGAAATATGTAATTGAGACATGCGTTTTCAAGAGCCACATGGTGCTGGGTTATGTGGCTAAGATTCTGGTGTTGGCCGAAGTTGGTGATGCTCCATGGTAGATTCTATGCAATAATGGAGTTTGTGATTACATTGTGCATCGTATTGTTTAATTTCCTTATTGATTCATGCCTACTTAAACACCTATAAAAGGTACGCCCCAATGGGTGGTATCCTACTGAGATTCATCCCACACCCTACATGGGCCCTTCGGGAAGCACGTAGACTTTATGGATTTATGTGTATGAAAGAGACCAGCTTCTACAAATTGATCATATTAGTTGTTTCATGGACATTTGGAATGCACCCTAAGGTCATGCCTAGATATAGTTACTTTGTTTTACTTTATTTCATGTATCATCTTGATTTATTTATTTTCTATCTGCTATTTGTTAGCTAAGGATGCCATTGTTATTGACATTAATAACCTTCCTTGAATACATGCTTTGCAGTTTGAGTAGTTGTTATAAGTGGTGTTCAGCATGTTGTTTTGTTACTTTCCATTATTCTTGTTTATATATTTCTTCCATTGGTTTATCTTTTATTGATTGTTATTCCACTATTCATGCCGGGTTCGAGTCTGCAGAGTCTCTTATTTTATATTATACTCGGATCAGTTCCTCATTTTCCTTTGAGAGGGTATAACCCCACCACTATACCAGTTTACACCCTTGCTTCTAATTGGAACCCTTTGGCATTTGGGGAGGTACACCTATGTTATTAACACCCGACCCGTTTAGCACTATTCGATGATTGTTCAGGTTTTGGATGTTACAAAGTGGTATCAGAGGAGTTTGTTCTTGACAGGGAGTTAGCATCAATTTTTGACTTACTACTAATGATATCGAGACTGCTTTTTTATTTGTACTAGATTACTATTTTGGATATGGTAGACTAGAGATAGGTTTTAATTGGAACTACCTTTCTAGATTGTTCTTATCTGCCTGCAGCCCCAGGTATGAGGGATGGTAAAAGTTACCTTGGGTTGGAATTAATGTTTTTCTGTTGCTCAAATTATTGTATATATGATTTACACCTTGGCGTCTCACTTGGTTGGTGATGATTTTTGGTTTTTGATATGTGAACCTTGAATAGATGTGGTAAAAGATAATTGGACCTTGGACTGCTATGGCAAGGCTTGAATGTTGGATTTTCATAGGAACATTTTTAGGGTATTTCAATCTCATATTTTCCCATATGCTTTTTGAAGTGATAATACCTTTTGAATATTATCAATTTCCATGATATATATTCATTTGAAATATGATGGTGAATGTTTTTGATATAATTTATTGTATATTGCAATGAAATGTTCCATAAATAAATTATGTAAAGATTTATGTGGCATGAGATTTGGGCCTAGATCATATATGAACTGATGATTACTATGAAAGAGGGAATCCTGGATGTCAGTTTAAGGCAGTCTAACTATCAATATTGGCTGACTCAGTCATCAGTTTTAGGCAACGATGGTTGTCAGGACAAGAATGGCCTGAGGTCCTTTTGATACATGGATATATTGTGTGTGGGTAAGGAGGCCATGAGGTAGGGATTCAATGGGAATGGTTAATATGGGGGAGATTAAGGGTAGTAGTTATACACCGACTCTTTAATTATTTCCTTATCTACAATATATATATATATATATATTGTTATATATGTGAGTTGTGTTACCATTTAGGGAATTTAGTGGGTACCTCCTAGATGACTCGATGGAACTTCCGGCAGATGATGGTACAATGTCGTAGGTGTCACAACCTTCATGTTTAATATTTTTTCTATTTAATTAAATTTTGGGACCTCGGGTGGTTTGGGTTGAAACCCGAGTTAGAATTTTGAATTCTTATTTTAAAACATGTGTTTTGACCTTGACTGCGTCCAGAGCACTGTGGTCAAAGCCATATGGCCTCGCTTGGGTCGTCGCGTGACCCTGCCTGGTCACTGCATCCTTGATGATGTTCAATTAACCAGATATGATTAATTAATAATGATTTTAATAATAATAATATAATTAATTTCACTTGAGAATAGGATTATTATTATCTTGGATAATAATTTAATTTAGAGTATTATTTTTTTATTATTATCATTTTATTAAGTTTATTATTGTATAGTTTACAATTTAGTTTATTACGTCTCTTATTATTATTATTATTATTGTTATTATTATTATTATTATCATTACTATTATAATTATTACAATTGTTATTTTATCTTTTTTTATTATTTTATTTTCTGGTGCAAATCTTGGTCAGAGTGTGCATCGAGCCGATTAAAATATTACACTCTGCTGATAAATGAATATTTTGGGCTTGGCGGCATCCGACACATGGGAAGGGGATGGTCGAATCCACGCGACCTTTCCTGGGTCACTGGACAGCCTCGCTCAGTTCCCCGCACACTTTCCCAATGTTCAATCCAATTAAATAAAAAGAATTAATAATAAAAAAAATTAAGAGGGAAAAAATGAAAATAAAATAAAATATGAAGAATGATAGAAATTTAATGGATTGTTCCAATATTTAAGGATATTATTATTATTATTCTTAATAGTTATAAGGATGAAAATTTATTTAATTTATTATTATTACTCCAAGAATTATTAATAGTTTTGTTTTTTTAATTTTGTTTTATCTTTTATTTCTTCTTGTTTAGGGTTTTCCCCCCTATTCTTCGGTGCCCTCCTACCCAAGCCGTCGAGCCCACCTCTTCCCCCCACCCCATTCTTTCTTTCACATCATCGCACCTCCCCTGCTTCACCTCTCCCCCACGCCATCCGACAGACCAACCCCCTCCCGTCCGACCACCCCGGCCTCCTGCCACCCACGTTGCGCACTCGCCTGGACCCCAGCCCTACTTCCCCTACCTCCTCGCTAAGGCCTCGCCTCACCCAGCCCAGCGCCAACCCATGCCTCACCCCGGAGCATCGCACCCCCTCCTTATGGTACCCCACCAGACCAGCCATCACCCAGCCGAGACCTCCCCGACTCCCCCTCAGCCCATCACATCCCCCTCCCGCTGGTACCCCATCGGGCCTCACCCCCTATCCCTCCTGCATCTAACCTAGAACCCCTACAGACTCCCTCATACTTCCGGCTTCCCTCCGGCGGCCACCCCTCCAGTTAAGCCTCCAATAAATTTTATTGTTATTATTTTTCATTTTTTTTCTTTATTTTATTTTTAGTTTTACAGAGTGTTTGGGTCTTATTTTTTGGTTTAACTGCTTATTTTTGGGTTTGAATTTGATTTTTTTGATTTGAATTATTAATTTAGGGTCCAATTTGGATTCCTAGTGGTGCGAATTGAGTGCGATTGGAGTTTGGTACGAATGTTTCGAAATTCTTCACCTGAGGTAGGTGCTTCCACATTTCAAACCTTATTTAATGAATTCAGTTTCTTGCTTTGATAGTTTATAATTTTCATTGGTTAATTATTTTAGGTGCGGACTCTGTTTTCTTGAATTCTTCTGTGTGTTAGATTTATTTGTTATTATGTCGTAAGGGTGGGTGCGTTCATTGGATGAAAACTTATCTTTAGTCAATTGTTAGTGTTTAATAATTTTTTCAGTTAGTTTTTCATTTGTCCAGGTAGTTCTAATTGTGTTCGACATGGTGTAGTGTGTTCTTGGTCGTATGTAAAGGTGTGTAATGGTTGAGTATGTTATTGCTATGAAAACCTATGTGAGTTGTGTTCTAGTGTTTTTAAAAAGATTGTGTTTTTTTTGTGAAAATGTGAAAAGTGAAATGTTTGTGTTCTAGTGTTTTTTATAAAGTTTGTGTTTGTTTTGTAAAAACGTGCAAAGTGTGCAATTTTTGTTCCTGTTTTGGTGTTGGGTGTGTTTGGTCAAGAAAGAGGGTTGATTTTGTTTTGTGTGTTAATTCCGTGTGAGGTTTCTTTTTAAATAATTTGTTTACAAATAATTTAATATTTTTTAATAAAATTATTAACAATAAAAATTTAATATGTTTCTAATAAAAATTTATTAGCAATGCAGAAATTGTTTTAATTGAGTTGGGTAAAGTCTTTGGACGTGCTTACATTGTCAAAGGGTTTTCTGTGTGTGTGAAAGTGTGGTGTTGGGTTTTTGTAACACCCTGTCTGTTTTATTTTTCTTTTTTTGACATGAAATGTGAAATTGGAACATCTTGACCACAAAAGGGGAAGCCTGGGTACTATGAGGGCGGACTAGATCTTGCGTGCTAGTGATTCGGAAGCGACTCTGGCTCGGTTTCACTTAGCTGGTTTGATGATTACACACTACTAGAAATATGAGATTTTGAGTCCCTTAACATATAGCAACCTCCACTGGCGGTCACTAGGTTTCCCTAAAAAACTATCTTCGGCGCAACCCCCCAAACCATCTCCTCCCTCCTCTCGCGAAGCGCCCCCCCCCCCCTCCCCGAACCCTTCCACCCTCCCCGTCGCCATGCTCCCTCCCAGTCACCGCACGCCCTCCCCATCACCGCCATCCCTGGTCGTCGTGTGCCATACCCCTCTGCCGCGCACCATCCCTCGCCGTCGTCCCCGTCGCCCTTCTGCCCTCTGCCGGCCGCCCTCCGCCGCCCTGCCCTCTGTCGGCCGCCCTCCTGCCGCCCTCCGTCCTTCCCTCCATCTCCTCCAGGATTCCTCTGCCTCTGCCCTCTGGTTCCGGCCACCCTCAGGCCTCCCTCTGCCCTCGGGCCTCCCGTCACCCGCCTCCGATAGCCCTCCGGAAGACCTCAGGCAGCCCTCCGACAGCCCTCTGACAACCCTCCGGCTGCCCTCTGGCCTTCGACCTCCTGACCCTCGGGCCTCTGACCTCTACCCTCGGCCCTCCTCCCCCTCGTCCCTCCTCCCCAGCACCCCGAACACCCCCCACCCTCACCCACCAACCCACGTCCCCTCCGTCTTCGTTTCCTCCCCCGCCGCACCACCGCCACTCGTCCCCTCCTTCACCGTCCTCTCCCTTGTCGCACTTCCGCCACCCGGTCTCCTCCCTCCCCGCACAACCGCTACTCATCCCCTCGCCGCTGCCGCCCGTCCACTCCGGCTCCCCCTGTCCTCAGTCCCCTCGCCACTGCCGCCCGTCCTCTCCCTTGAATTGATTGGTTTTGTACATAATTTGTATATCTATATTGTGAACTTTCTGATTTTTTAAAATTCATTCACAACTAATTATTCAATTCCTTTTTGTTTTATTAACAACATTACAAGTTTTATTTAAAAAAAAAACAATCCAATTTATCATTTGGACACTTTGGATAGTCCCCTTACTAATGTTTTCCATGACTGCAGGCTTGTCAGGGGAAGAGACAGAAGATCCACATCATCCATCTGAGGCATCTACGTCTCAGGGTCAAGGTATGTTGGAATTTCATTGTCTCTATTTTTATGTAATTAATAAACATATATATATATATATATTTATTTATAACAACTGTCAATTTTTATATAAAATTGTTTTCAATAGGATCAGACTCGACTGCTTCTTCCTCTCGCAGGAGAGGCCCTGGTTGTGGCATATTATCATGGAATTCCGACACAACTTTTGATGTTTCATTTGATGAGGTATTTTATCCTGTGGGATGGAATTCCCCTGCATTTATTCATCATTTGGGTCATATCATACATGATCCACATCAATTTCCATTGGCCACACGTGATTGGGCTTCTATCCCTCAGGGCACATTAGATCGTTCTTGGAGGGAGGTTCAGGTAAGAAGACCATTTTACTTTATTCCCTATGTATAAACAAAAATACAAATTGTTATTTTTTACATTAATAGAAAAATTTGAAAGTATATCCCGATGAGTTTTGGCCAGTGTGTATGAGATAATGCCGTAAGATGTGGAAATACTATAAACGAAAATTCAAGATGGACTACTGAGTACCAAATGTGGGTGCCCCAGACATTTTGGAAAAAGTCCCGAGAGGTGTCCTCCAGGCTCAGTGGTGTGATTTAGTTGCATGTTGGTCTACTGAGGTTGTGGCGGTTTGTATATTTATTTTGGAATATATATTTTCAAGAATGTGTGATTTGTTTGAAATTTTAATGAATTGAAAGTAGGAGGTGTCAACACGCTATTTTGAGAATCGAGCATTGCAGGGACCACCTCACAGGCTCGATACTCATCACGTGTCTCAGATCTAACATGAGGTATTTATGATTCATTTTTTTATTTTTTTAATTAATATGGTTTTGTGTTTATATTCTATTCATATAAAGTTGCAAGTGCAAGGTGCACCAACTGATAAAATGTCAGTGTGGATGAGGACTCATGATCTCAATGATCCAGAGGATGCATCGTTGATAGTAAGTGCTTGTACTCATTACCAATACTTACATAAAATCTGATATTAATATATGTATATATATTTAAATATTTCATAGGCTCAATTTGAATCTGAATTAGAACATCTGACAGAGGACCAGCGACAGCTTCCCCTGCGAAGGGATGAAATCTTTCATCACATTATTGGTCGGGACGAGCATGTATATAGTTTGACCTATAGAACAGGGATTCCTCGTTCTGTAGTGTCACGCGCTGGGGTTGTGAGTCCTTCTATTACTTAGACGACACAACGGTTTTCAGATTTCGATGCACGACTGCACGCTTCCGAGGAGGTAAATGTGCAATGGATCACTTAGGTTAGAGAACTGTGGCAATATGTGCGTCCAGGTGATGGTGCAGGGGATCAGACGATGCATGTTTATACTGTATTTATTTGTTTAATTTATATTATTTTTGTTATGAAAATATTCATAATGTTTTTTTGTTGTAGGCGCCTGACCCACCTGATGGAGGTAGTAGTCATGACCATGCATGACGCATCATATTCACGAGGTGTGTTTCTGCTTTTAATGGTGGGGTTGTTATTCATATTTACGTTGGGTTTCTAGTGATTTTATTTGTGATTTGGGGGTGTCATGTGTGTTTTGGACTCATGCAATATTTGTGTGCACGAATTGAGAAGTAACCATGAAACTGATTAATGATTTGGATATTTTTTGTTCATTTAGTTTTCAATGTTTAGAATTGCATGTTCTGTAATATTTTTGAAAAAACATGTGATTCCTAATATAAACCATTAAACTTGTTTTTTATAAATGAGCTGAGTTCACTATTTGTAGTCCCCAACCTACCTCGGAAATCCCTCCCGCACTCCAGACAGCCCTCCCCGCACCCCAGACAGCCCCCCACACCCCGGACAGCCCTCCCCGCACTCCGGACAGCCCTCCCTGCACCTCAGACATTCCCCCCACCCCAGACAGCCCCCCCCCCCGCACTCCGGACAGCCCTCCCCGCACCTCGGACATGCCCCCCACCGTGGAGAGCCCCCCCCCCCCCCCCGCACGCCGGAAAGCCCTCCCCGCACTCCGGACAACCCTCCCTGCACCCCAAACTGCCCTCTCGCACCCCGGACAACCCTCCCCACACTCCGAAAAGCCCTCCCGGCACCCCGGATAGGCCCCCCGCACCCCGAACAGGCCCCCAGCACGTTGGACAGTCCCTCCCGCACCCCGGACAGGCCCCCCGCACCCTAGACAACCCTCCCCGCACCCCGGACAGCCCCCCGCACCCCGGGCAGCCTCCCCGCACCCCGGACAGCCCTCCCGCACCCCGGATAGGCCCCCTTGCACCCCGAATAGTTCCTCCCCGCTCACCGGACAGCCCATCCCTGCACCCCGGACAACCCTCCTCGCACCCTGGAGAGCCCCCCCCCCCCCCACACCCCAGACAACCGTCCTCCCAACCCGGAGAGCCCCACACACCACGGATAGCCCCCCGCACCCCAAACAGCCCTCCCCGCACCCCGAACAGCCCCCCGCACTCCGGACAGCCCTCCCCGCACCCCGGACAGCCCTCCCCGCACCCCTGACAGCCCTCCCCATACACCGGACAGCCCTGCCGCACCCCGATCAACACTCCCCGCACCCCGGACAGCCCTCCCGCACCCCGGACAGCCCTCTCCGCACTCCAGACAGACGGCACGTCAATCGGATGTGTCGTTTGACTGTAGTGACTGAAAATGCATCTATGGTGTCATAAAACACCAAAAACGGCGTGAGACGGTCAATTTTTGGAAAAAACATGCTCCGAATGACCTGAAAACACACGAAAACATTAGAAATATTCTTCGTGACACGTAGGAGGAGACGACACACCCATCGGGCGTGCGGTGCGCGCAGTACGGCCGATTGTGTCGTTTTCAATAGCTCGACACGCGCTAAAATGGCGCGTTGGGGGGTCAAAACCACCCGAACGAACTCAGAATGCCATGAAACCGTACTAAAACAGCTTTTGTGTGATTTTTGAAATGGTCAAGCAGACAGCACATCAATTGGATTTGTCGTTTGACCGTGGTGACCGGAAACACATTTCTGGTGTCATAAAACACCAAAAACGGCATGAGACGGTCGAATTCGGATAAAACGTGCTCCGAATGACCTGAATCCACACAAAAACATTAGGAATATTATTCGTGATGTGTAGGAGGAGAAGGCAGTCCGATCGGACATGCGGTGCGCGCGGTACGACCGATTATGACGTTTTCAGCAGCTCGGCGCACCCTAAAATGGTGCGTTAGGGGGTCAAAACCACCCAAACGACCTCAAAATTCCATGAAACTGTATGACAACATCCGTTGTGTGATTTGTGAAATTTTCAGGTAGAAGGCATGTCAATCGGAGGTGTCGTTTGACCGCGGTGACCGGAAATGCGTTTCTGGTGTCATAAAACCCCAAAAACGGCGTGAGATGGTCGAATTTGGAGCAAACGTGCTCCAAATGACCTGAAACCACACGAAAAAATTAGGAATATTTTTTTTAATGTGTAGGAGGAGACGGCAAGCCCATCAGATGGGTGGTACGCGCGATACATCTGATTGTGTCATTTTTAGCAGCTCGGCGCGCGCTAAAATGGCACGTTGGGGGGTCAAAACCACCCAAACGACCACAGAATTCCATGAAGCTGTACAAAAATAGCTGTTGTGTGATTTGTGAAATGTTTGGGCAAACAGTACATTAATCGGAGGTGTCGTTTGACCTCGGTGACCGGAAACGCGTTTCTGGTGTCATAAAACACCAAAAACGGCGTGAGACGGTCGAATTCGGAGAAAACTTGCTCCGAATGACCTGAAACCACACAAAAAACATTAGGAATATTATTCGTGATGTGTAGGAGGAGACGGCACGCCCATCGGACGTGCGGTGTGTGCGATACGTCCCATTGTGTTGTTTTCAGCAGCTCGGCGCGCACTAAAATGGCACGTTCGGGGGGTTAAAACCACCGGAACGACCTCAGAATTCCATGAAACCGTACGACAACAGCCGTTGTGTGACTTGTGAAATGGTCATGTAGAAGACACGTCAATCAGAGGTGTTGTTTGACTGCGGTGACCGAAAACGCATTTCCGGTGTCATAAAACAAGAAAAACGGCGTGGGACGGTTGAATTCGGAGCAAAAGTGCTCTGAAAGACCTGAAACCATAGGAAAACCATTAGGAATATTATTCGTGACATGTAGGAGGAGATGACAGGCCCATAGGACATGCGGTGCGCGTGGTATGGCCGATTGTGTCGTTTTCAGCAGCTCAACGCGCGCTAAAATGGCACGTTGGGGGGTCAAAACCACCCGAACGACCTCAGAATGCCATGAAACCGTACGAAAATAGTAGTTGCCTGATTTTTGAAATGGTCGGGTAGACAGAATGTCAATCGGAGATGTTTTTTGACCGCGGTGACCGGAAACACATTTCTGGTGTCATAAAACACCAAAAACGTCATGAGATGGTCTAATTCGGAACAAACATGCTCTGAATGACCTGAAACCACACAAAAATATTAGGAATATTATTCGTGACTCGTAGGAGGAGACAGAATGCCCATTAGACATGTGATGCGCACGGTACGACCGATTGTGTCGTTTTCAACAGCTCGGCGCGCGCTAAAATGGCGCGTTGGGGGGTCAAAACCACCCGAATGACCTCGAAATGACATGAAACCGTACGACAATATCCATTATGTGAATTGTGAAATGTTCGTGCAGACAACACATCAATCGGAGGTTCCGTTTGAACGTGGAGACCGGAAAGGCATTTTTGGTGTCATAAAACACCAAAAACGGCGTCAAACGGTCGAATTCGGAGAAAATATGCTCCAAATGACCTGAAACCACACAAAAACATTAGGAATATTATTCGTGACATGTAGAGGAGATGGAATTCCCATCAGACATGCAGTGCGCGCAGTACGGCCAATTGTGTCGTTTTTTGTAGCTCGGCGCACGCTAAAATGGGGCGTTGTGGGGGTCAAAACCACCCGAACGACCTTGGAATGCCATGAAGCCATACAAAAACATCCGTTGTGTGATTTTTTGAAATGTTCGGGTAGACGGAACGTCAATTGGAGGTGTTGTTTGACCGTGCTGACCGAAACGCGTTTCCGGTGTCATAAAACACCAAAAACGGCGTGAGACGGTCAAATTTAGAGAAAACATGCTCCGAATGACATGAAACCACACGAAAACATTAATAATATTATTCGTGACATGTAGGAGGGGAAGACATGCTAATCGGACGTGTGGTGCGCGTGGTACGGCCGATTGTGTCGTTTTTAGTAGCTCAGCGTGCGCTAAAATGGCACGTTTGGGGGGGGGGGGGGTCAAAACCACCCGAACGACCTCAGAATGCCATGAAACCGTACGACAACAGCCGTTGTGTGATTTGTGAAATGGTCGGGCAGAAGACAAATAAATCGGAGGTGTTGTTTGACTGTAGTGAACGGAAAATAATTTTCGGTGTCATAAAACAGAAAAAACGGCGTGAGACGGTTGAATTCGAAGAAAACGTGCTCTAAATTACCTTAAACCACACAAAAACATCAAGAATATCATTTGTGACATGTAGGAGGAGACGACATGCCCATTGGATGTGTGGTACGCATGGTACGGCTGATTGTATCGTTTTCAGCAGATCGACGCGTGCTAAAATGGCGCGTTGGGGGGCCAAAACAACCCGAATGACCTAGGAATGCCATGAAACTGTATGAAAACAGCCATTGTGTGATTTGTAAAATTGTCGGGTAGATGACCTGTCAATCGGAGGTGTCGTTTCACCGTGCTGACCGGAAACGTGTTTCTGGTGTCATAAAACACCAAAAACAGCGTGAAATGGTCGAATTCAGAGAAAACGTGCTCCGAATGACCTGAAACCACACTAAAGCATTAGGAATATTATTCGTGACATGTAGGAGGAGACGACATGCCAATCGGACGTGTGGTGCGTGCAGTACGACCGATTTTGTCGTTTTCAGCAGCTTGGCGCGCGCTCAAATGGCACGTTGGAGGGTGAAAACCACTCGAAAGACCTTGGAATGCCATGAAACCATACGACAACATCTGTTGTGTAAATTGTGAAATTTTCATGTAGACGGCATGTCAATTGGAGGTGTCATTTGACCGTGGTGACTGGAAACGCGTTTTCGGTGTCATAAAACACCAAAAACGGCGTGAGACGGTCGATTTCAGAGAAAAAGTGCTCTGAATGACTTGAAACCACACGAAAACATTAGGAATATTATTCGTGATGTGTAAGAGGAGACGACACACCCATCAGACGTGCGGTGCCTGCGATACAGTTGATTGTGTAATTTTTAGCAGCTCGGCGCGCGCTAAAATGCCGCGTTTGGGGGTCAAAACAACCCAAACGACCTCATAATGCCATGAAACCGTACGACAATAGCCGTTGTGTGATTTTTGAAATGGTCAGGAAGATGACACGTCAATAAGAGGTGTCGTTTGACCGCGGTGACTGGAAACACGTTTCCGGTGTCACAAAACACCAAAAACGGCATGAGATGGTCGAATTCAGAGAAAAGGTGCTCCGAATGACCTGAAACCACACGAAAACATTATGAATATTATTCGTGATATGTAGGAGGAGACGGAAGGCCCATTGGACATGCGGTGCGCATGGTACGGACAATTGTGTCTTTTTTAGCAGCTCGATGCGCGCTAAAATGGCATGTTGGGGGGTCAAAACCACCCGAACGACCTCAGAATGCCATCAAACCATACGACAACAGCAGTTTTGTGATTTGTGAAATGTTCAGGAAAACGGCATGTCAATCTGAGTTGTCGTTTGACCACGGTGACCAGAAATACATTTCTGGTGTCATAAAACACCACAAACGGCGTGAGATAGTCGAATTCAGAGAAAACGTGCTCCGAATGACCTGAAACCACATGAAAACATTAGGAATATTATTACTGACGTGTCGGAGGAGACAACACGCCCATCGGACATGCGGTGCGCGCGGTATGATCGATTGTGTCATTTTCAACAGTTCGACTCACGCTAAAATGGCGCAATGGGGGGTCAAAACCACTCGAACGACCTCAGAAAGCAATGAAACTGTACGACAACATCTGTTGTGTGAATTTTGAAATTTTCGTGTAGACAACATGTCAATCAGAGGTGTCGTTTGACCGTGATGACCGGAAATGCATTTCTGGTGTCATAAAACACCAAAAAACGGCGTGAGACGGTCGAATTCGGAGAAAACGCGATCCCAATGTCCTAAAACCACATGAAATAATTAGGAATATTATTCATGACGTGTAAGAGGAGATGAAATTCCCATCGGACGTGCAGTGCGCGCGGTACAGATGATTGTGTCATTTTTAGTAGCTCGGCGCACGCTAAAATGGCGCGTTGGGGGTCAAAACCACTGGAACGACCTCAGAATTCCATGAAACTGAACAACGACAGCCGATGTGTGATTTTTAAAATATTCGGGCAGACGACACATCAATCGGAGGTGTCGTTTGACCGCGGTGACCGGAAACGCGTTTCAGGTGTAACAAAACACCAAAAACGGCGTGAGACTGTCGAATTCAGAGAAAATGTGCTCCAAATGACATGAAACCACACGAAAACATTAGGAATATTATTCTTGACATGTATGAAGAGACAACATGCCCATCAGACATGCGGTGCACGCGGTATGGCCAATTGAGTCGTTTTCAGCAGCTCGACGCGCTCTAAAGTGGCGCGTTGGGGGGTCAAAACCACCCAAACGACCTCGGAATGCCATGAAACTGTACGAAAACAGCAGTTGTGTGATTTTTGAAATGTTCGGGCAGACGGAACGTCAATCAGAGGTGTCGTTTGACCACAATGACTGGAAACGCGTTTATAGTGTCATAAAACACCAAAAACCGAATGACACGGTCGAATTCGGAGAAAACGTCCTCCGAATGACCTGAAACCACAAGAAAACATTAGGAATCTTATTCGTGACATGTAGGAGGAGACGACACACCAATCGGCCATGCGGTGTGCGCGGTTCGGCCGATTGTATCGTTTTCAGCAGCTCGGCGCGCACTAAAATGGCGAGTTGGGGGGTCCAAACCACCCGAACGACCTCAGAATGCCATGACACCGTACGACAACATCTGTTGTGTGATTTTTGAAATGTTTGGGCAGACAGCACATCAATCGGAGGTGTCGTTTGACCGTGGTGACCGGAAATGCGTTTCTGGTGTCATAAAACACCAAAAACGGCGTGAGACGGTCGAATTCAGACCAAACGTGCTCTGAATGACCTGAAACCACACAAAACATTAGGAATATTATTCGTGACGTGTTAGAGAAGACAACATGCCCATCGGACATGCGGTGCACGCAGTAAGGTCAATTGTGTCGTTTTCAGCAGCTCGGTGCATGCTAAAATGGCGCGTTGGGGGGTCAAAACCACCTGAAAGACCTAAGAATGCCATGATACCATACGAAAATGGCCGTTTGGTCAATTGTAAAATGGTTGTGTAGACATCACATCAATCGGAGGTGTCTTTTGACTGCGGTGACCAGAAATGCGTTTCCGGTGTCATAAAACACCAAAAACGGCATGAGACGGTCAAATTCAGAGAAAACATGCTCCAAATGACTTTAAACCACACGAAAATATTAGGAATATTATTTGTGATGTGTAGAAGGAGATGGGACACCCATTGGACGTGCGGTGCGCACGGTACGACCGATTGTGTCGTTTTCAGCAGCTCGACGTGCGCTAAAATGGCGCGTTGGGGGGTCAAAACCACCCGAACGACCTCAGAATTCCATGAAACCGTACGACAATAGCCTTAATTGGATTTTTAAAATGTTAGGGTAGACATAACTTCAATTGGAGGTGTCGTTTGACCACAGTGACTGGAAACGTGTTTCTGGTGTCACAAAACACCAAAAAGGCGTGAGATGGTCGAATTTAGAGCAATTGGGCTACAAATGACCTGAAACCACATGAAAAAATTAGGAATATTATTCGTGACATGTAGGAGGAGATGGCAGGCCCATCAGACATGTAGTGCGCATGGTACGGCGGATTGTGTTGTTTTCAACAGCTCGACGCACGATAAAATGGCGTGTTGGGGGGTCAAAACCACCCGAACGACCTCAGAATGCCATGAAACCGTACTAAAACAGCCATTGTGTGATTTGTGAAATGGTCGGGCAGACTGTACATCAATCAGAGGTTTTGTTTGACCGGGGTGACTGGAAACGCGTTTCTTGTGTCATAAAACACCAAAAAACGGCGTGAGACGGTTGAATTCGAAGAAAACATGCTCCGAATGATCTAAAACCACACGAAAACATTAGGAATATTATTCTTGATGTGTAGGAGGAGTCGTCAGGCCCATCGGATGTGCGGTGCACATGGTACGACCGATTGTGTCGTTTTCAGCATCTCGGCGCGCGCTAAAATGGCGCGTTGGGGGGTCAAAACCACCCGAACGACCTCGGAATGCCATGAAACCATACGACAATAGCCGTTGTGTGATTTGTGAAATGGTCGGGTTGACGACACATCAATCGGAGGCGTCCTATGACCTCGGTGACCAGAAACGCGTTTCTAGTGTCATAAAACACCAAAAACGGCGTGAGACGGTCGAATTCGGAGCAAACATGGTCCGAATGACTTTAAATGATAACATTACTTAAATTGGGGGTTTAAAATTATTATAGCACCATGATTTGATGTCAGACTTAATTTTATTATATGTATATAATAACTGAATAATTATGTCCAACTTACGTTTGTTTTTTGTTGTTGTTTTTTTGTCTAATTGTTGGTTTATTGAAGTAGAAGATTGAAATGGATGGACCTGCTCGGATCGCTGAAGCACATTTCTCATTTATTGTTTATGACGATCACGATGTTTCTGCTGTTTGAAATTGTTTTCCATTTTTTATGATTTTTACCTTGTTTTATCTCTGATTTTGCACTGTGAAGAAAAAAAACACAATTCGTACATTTCATTAAAAAAATGAAAAATATTTTATTTAATATTATATATATAAATATTTTGTTTAATATATATATATATATATTAATATATATATATATATATTAATAAATATATATATATACATATATATATTTCTTTTAGTAGGAATATTTTTTTTAAAAAAATTTCCTAGGCTAGCGACCGCCATTGGCGGTCGCTAGTGACAACACTAACTGAACACTAGATAATAATTGGAGACCACTAGGTTATTGATGTGTTGCCCTACTAGTGGCTCATGCATGAGAACATATTTTGTTGTGTTTCCTATAATGTTCACCAAGATGTGACGTTCTAGGGTCCCATTCCTTTTTCAAGTACCTTTAGGGCCTATCCCACATCAGTGCTCTGGGATTTCTATACACTCACCATCGACATATGGTCCAACTTTTGTGTTCTCTTGAATTTTTCAGTTTTCTTAACTACAATGGTGTTTTATTTCTATTTAAGTTGTTTTCATTGAAAGTGATTTCTTTATAGAAACTTTTCTTTTAATGTTGTCCAAGTTTTGATGCCCTTTTTTTATTAAGACTGAAAATGTATTTGTCGTTAGATGTTTAAACGTAGAACCTTTTTGTTGGGTTATGTCCTACTAGGCTCTTGGATCACACCCTACATACACCTTTGGGTGTATGTAGACTCAATTTCTTTTGTATTCCAGGTTGTGGCGTGCTCAGTGATGGTGGTTCAGATGTTGTTGGTTTTTGCATCAGGATGGTGTTAGTAGCTTGGGGATGCGACTTCTCGTGTCACAGGGAGGTTGGTATCAGAGTTGGATTTCTATCCTTGTTGTGAACATGGGGTTTTTAGTTGAATTGTAGACTTTAAACCTATTTATAGTTTAACGGCTTGTTTGTTTGTCCATTTCCAGTTTTTTTTATCTTGTTGTTTTTTTTCTATCTTTTATTTCGGGTAAAACGTTCCCATGTAATGTTTTGATACCCGGGCACTTTTTACTGCCTGTGGGGATTGGGAATGCCCCTCGGGCCTTAGCATGGACCGGGTCGGGCACCAGGTTGGATGGTGACCCGGCCTGGTTTGTGAAGTAGGAGCATGATAAGGTTCTGACCCTTGAAGGGCATGTAGAGTATGATTCACATGTATAAGATCAAGGGCTGGACTAGGTTCAAAATCTAGTTTCGGCCGGGTAATTGACATGATTGAATTATTTTGGTATGTGTCACAACAATCATATTTGTTATATCATCGTATGTGTTTTATAGGGGATGAACTGTGGTGAACAGGGTGGAGAGCCATCTATGGCATATCTGATGCACGAGTTCCATTCGCAACACCCGCCTCTTTTTCAGGGTGAGGGTGGCCCATAGACAGCTGAGAACTAGATAGAGAGCTTGCATATGATCATTGAGTTTATCAAGACGCCTCCAGGGTGGAGGGTTATGATGCAGACATACATGGTGTGATGACCAGCAAAGCGCTGCTGGGATGTACAAGTTTAGGCTGACAAACACGAGGGACTAGCCTAGAAGGACTTCGATGACAGGTTCTTCGAGCACTTATTCCCAAAGATGATGAGGGAAGAGAGAGATTGGGAGTTCTTGAGACTTTAGCATAATGACATGTCTATCATGGACTATTCAACTACTTTTACTAATTTATCTCACTTTTCACCAGGTATGGTATGTGAAAACACCTTGAGGGTGAGGTGCTTCGATTATGGCTTAGAGAATGCCATACAGGTTCAAGGTAAACATCTTTAAGCTGACCTCATTATTAGAGGTGGGGAATTGGGCCCTCATCGCCCTGGGAAACATGATGGACATGTCCCATTTGAGTAGTGTGGAAACTTTAGGTGTTGGTTCAAATAGTAGGAAATGAGGGTGGGATGAGTTATATCAGGGTGTGAAGGACAAGGAATCAGCTAGACCACATTTTGGTAATTCAGATGTGGTTTGATTTCAGTACAGGCAACCAGGGCATGTCCTGACTCATTGTGATAAGCCTACAATATAGTAACAGGCATGTGGATAGGTCAGGAATCTAAAGAGGTTTTGCAGAAAGCGTTCTATGACAAGTGATAGGTAGGGACCAAGATAGACTGTGGAATCTGGGGTCAAATCAGGATCAGTACCAGGTGAAGATATTTGAGGTTCAGCTACACATAGAGGACATGGCAGAAATAGAGAGACCCATTTGAGGGGTTAGTGGACAGTGACTAGAGAAGAACTGTATGGAGGTCAAGAATCATGCAGTCACACATAAATCCAGGTGCACGTCATGGAGCTACTAGAGGCTGAACAAGCTGGTGAGCTGATGATGGTCAGAGGTATGCCGCGAGCATGACTGGGATTTTCTTATTTTCTATTTTTCATGGTCTGTTGAGGGATGTCTGTTTTGAGTGCATGAGGTTCCCAGGATTTATGTAGACTGACTAGATGTTTATTAGTGGGATTGGCACAATTTTGGGTTTGTGATTATATATATATATAATATGCATATCATTAAAGGAATCAAGGATGTGGGTTACCTGAGGTGTCGTGTGTAACGCCCCGACCCCAGCTACCCAGAGTCGGTGCATTACTTCGTAACATTGGCATGATCACAAAAGATCAAGTCTCGAAAGACCGATTAGTTTAGTAGCCTTGGAAACACTAGATACATTCGTAAACGTTACATTACATCATAAAGTGAAAAACTACAATAACAAAGTCTCCATAGTCCACACTCATATCCTCTTCTGACTATCCCTGCAGGTCATTCATAAAATACTTCTTCACATCCTGGAAAATATTAAAACATTGAAAGGGGTGAGCTCAGATGCTCAATAAGGATAACAATATTGCGGAAGCTTTCATAAATAAACATAAACATTTAAGGCAATGTATAACTAACACAAAAGCCTCTTAAACATGAACTTCAACATAATATGGCAAAAGTAAAATGAGATAATGCCATTTACTTCTTCACATGGATATTCTACTGGTCGAATAATCACGTGTAATATCAATAACCACTTTCATAATGAGGGAATGTATAATGCCGGACATTCTGAAACATTTTGTCAAGGCCTCGGCCAAGACATCTAAAATGATTAAGGCCTCGGCCAAAACCATAAATCAAATTGGGAAAGGGCCTCGGCCAATTCCACGTCTAGTTGTCTCATGAGACCTACCGATGCATCGAGGAGCTATAGCGGGCCCCACCCGTCACTTATTAAGTCCAATACATTCCTCATATGAATAGGTTTAAACATATCATAAACTATAACATAATCATATCACATAAAACATGCATAAAGGAAACATAAAATTTCCACATTTCAATCACAAGATATCAATACAACACATTGTTATAATAAAAACGCTTTCAAAACCATTTTCAATACCAAAATAAAAGAAAGTTAAAACTTTGTATTTATTTTTCATTAAAAAAATGATGGCTTGTAGAGGAAGCCGAAACTCAAATAATGGTCACGGCGGCAGAGAAGTCATTGTCGCCACATAAGTACGGAAAGAAAAACATTCCCTTTTGTCGTTTAGTAAAATGCTTCGTGTAAAAAGATTCCTTTTGAATAAATGTAAAAGTCAAAGGGGTTTATACACCGTATAAAAGAAAGTTGTGTATAAAATAAAATATGCCTCAACGAAAGGAGATTGAGACGAAGTCCCATACAAAGATCATTTTTAAAATAAAATAGATATATTATGTGTATTCACTATAGGTACACATAAATAACATAAAAATACAAAATAGGACATAATAATATCATGACATAATTTGAAAGTAGGAGATTAACCCAAAGAATGGAAGTTGGGTTAAGAAGATCCCTTACCTCGTGTCTGACTTGACTCAACCGTTATTTAACCTCCTGAATAATAAACTAGAGTTAATATATACCTTATTAAGAACCATTTTCAACTTCATTATCCTTATTATATCACTTATTACAATGATATGAACATTATGTAATTATTTAAGTTAATAATGTTCATTTTGTCGGTATTTGGTTCTTAAGTCAAAAATAGGCTTCTTACACTTACATGTTGTTAATTTGGTCAAAGGTTCATTATATCCAGAATGGTATTCATGATGTAGATATCATATATTTCATATATATCCAGTACATACATTCATTTATAATATTACATCACATTTAGAGGTAAGAAATGAAATGCACCGTTCATGGAGACGGTAAGCCGTACGTACGCATGAAGGCTACTTCCATTTCTATTTCATATTTTCTGGAATGGAATCATAATGATATGAGAGTATATTATAATTCCAGTATAATAACATATATAATATCATTAACTTTATCCTTCACACATCCCACATATGGTATTAACGAATCAAATCACTTTCAGGGGGCGGTAGTCCGCGCTTCCTAAAATGAAGATATCGTGTTTTACCCATAATGGAAACCATAAAGGTATGCCCAAAATGAAAAAAAACAGAAGCTTAAGGAAAACATAAACATATTATATATCATATATAAAAATAGTGACATCATAATGGCCACCTTTGAAGGTGTTAAATGAGTGTTGAACAATCATCGTTTCGGGAGGCAGAATTTCGCCATCCACGGAAACCTTATGTTCTTTAACCATTTGATGTAGTTGTGTGGAAGTGTAGCTCAAATAAATCTTATAACAACATCCTAGTATATTTAAGATACTGGTGTTGTTACAAAAGAAGTAAATAAAAAGAGTTTAGGGGGTTGGAGAAGCAAAATAAAACAAAAGAACATGAGAGAATGAATTACCTTAAAAAGTGTAACTCCTTTTGAGTTGAGCCTAAAGGCTTCCTTTGAAAGGATTCTGCCCAAAGGGAATCCTCTAGGATGAGGAGAGGGATGTGGAGAGAGCAAATGGGCAGGGGTTGGCCGAGCCAATGGCTTGAAGAGTGTGTGAAATGAGGTAGAGGTGGGGGCCTTTTATAAGAGGAGAGGAGGGGCACTTTTGGAAAGTAAAGGAACATTACATTATTTGAAAATGTGTTTCGGTTTTAAAAGGTCCCACATTGATAGAATTCGTGGATAAGGTGATAAGGCATCGAAATCCACTCATCCAATTGGTTTTGGCCATGTGTAGTTCATAGATTTTATATTATCTTTCCATTTTATTTAAATCGTCAAATAATGATGTCATCGCTGCATCATTATTATGTCATAAATAATTAAATTTATTTAATGTCTAAAAATTATAAAAAAAATACTATGATATAGGAAATCTTTTTATCTTTCCAATGACTATTTATAATCAAAATTTGGACTTGTGTAACCCTACTTAAAAATTGTTTTAGTAAAACACTTTATGTTAGTGTCATTTTCACTTTAACATTAAATAAAAAGTAATTTATGTTATTTCCCAACAAAAGTGGATCCATGGGGTCCCCAAGTTAGGACATGGCTTGTCTTGGTCGGCCATGACACAACCAATGAGGTTGGGACATGTGTCTAGGTCATTTAATATTATTAAAGTATTATTTATACCTTAAACTACCCTAATTACCACTAATCGCGATTAAGAACTTAATAAGTTACTATTCACCAAAAAATTATTTTTATCCCATTGAACCACATTTTACTTCTTAATGACAACCATGTATGTCGGATTTTTGAAAATCAAATCACAGAAGTGGTAATATTTCATTTAAACGAAAAATCAGTTATTTAACAACCACTTAGTGGTTTCACTATTCATCAAAAATTGAAGTTTTTCAGAATAAGGCCAAAATTTCACCCTAAGCTATAATTGATATTCCGAATTGAAAAATGATGTCTATTTTACAAAATTCCAAACATATTAGTCGCATTAATTAATTTTATAATTAATTCCCGCTGTCACAACAAATAGCGTGTTTTTAAGAAACAATTTATATCAAAAGATTGGCAATTGTTTATGTCCAATTTCAATGTTAAATTAATTCTAATGACCACCATTGGATAAAATGGTAAAAATATATTCTAATTATACTTTAAAACCATCAAATATTATAATTTATCACTATAAATTATTTTGATTAAAAAAGTTGTTTTAAGTATTTTTCACTATTTATAAAATTTTAGAAGTTCTCAGAAAAATACCAAAAATTCAACATAGGCTAATTTCGATATTACGAATACAAAAATGAAGTCCATTTTGACATATAAAATTTATAATATTTCAAAAAGAAGGTATTACTATTCATAACGGCTACTTTGATTAGTCGCGGTGTTTTAGAACTCGAAGTTGCGTACAATGCAAGCTATTGTATTACTGAATGAGAAGCGTATCGTGGAAGCTCGGGGTGTTACATTCTCCCCTCCTTCAATAAATTGCGTCCTCGCAATTTGAAATTTTTCTTGGAAAATACAAGGTTGAAAAGAGAAAATACCTTTGAGGAAAACCCACATCGAAAATAAGGTTAATAAATATATAACATTAAAAGAAAGCAGGATAAGTACAAAGGTCACCCGATATAGCCCATTATAGGATTCTATGAAAATATGGATATAGAGGAGAAACAAACCATCAAGGTCTGATGGGGAGTTATAGAAAACAGGATTAGGAGAAAGTTTAACCACAAGAAAATCACAAACTTGTGATTGGTTAAACGGTCATTGAATCCCTAGTTGGAAAAGTTAACCGACAACATTTTTGTTTTAAGTTACCTTTTATAATGTTGAGGATTTTATTTAGGAGATTTACTAAGAACGTAAGGGAATATACATACTTGTTATGCATACTTTCATTCATTAATGAATTTTTACCACAAACCCATCTTTTACTCCAAATGGTAACAGAACTCAAAAATATTCTATTTATCCTAATTGTATAAGGTACCAAAGGTTAACACATACCATTTAGATTAGTAAAATTATTTTGTAATAACCAGGGACTTCCTGTAGGCTAGTGGTAGGAAATAAAGGCCTGTCGCACTTTGATTGTGGGTTCGATTCCTACAGCTTTGTCTGACGCGACGGTTTATGCCCCACCCTGCAGGTTGTCCTTTTCCTAAAACTATAGTATTATAATACTCCAAAAATAATCTTCATAAATTTTTTAACCTTAAACCATACTATCCAAAAATCAACTTAATCCACTCCAACCTTTATAGTTATCCAAAATACCTCTGTCCAGACTTTCTCTAAAAGGTCTCTTAATTCCAAAATCAATTTATCAGATTCCCCAAACAAAGAAATGTTTCTCTTATTGTCACATACCAAAAATATGATTACCTTAATCATATTAAAACCTTACTGAAATCAAAAAGTAATGCAGTACAATCCATATATATATATTACATTATTCTTATAACCAGAATATAATCCTTGAGTCCAAAAGCACCAATACATTAGTTATTCTGCTTCAACTGTAGTAATAGCATAAGATTGTCCTTGATCCCTTGTCCTTTTCTGAGGTAAGTTTCCTTGAAGCTTAGGACATTCATTTGCATAATGACCCATTTCTCTACAATTGTAGCATTCAACTTTGACAGCCTCTTTCTTTCCCTTGCAATCACGTGCCTGGTGACCTTTTTCTTCACATTTATAACAGACTCCCATTCCTTTTAGGCAAGTACCAGGGTGATTCTTCCCACAATTATCACATAATGGAAAATCCTTCTTTCCCTTTTTCCCTTTATCTGTCTCTTGTTCCACCGTTCTCTTCTTCTCTTGCTTTACTTTGTTGTCATAAGACTTAGAGAATTCCTTTTCTGTCTTGATAGCACATGAGACTATATCTTCGTATGTTGAGAAAGATTGTGACACTAGAGCTCGACGGAGAAATGGTTTTAACCCATCAAATAAACGATCAATCTTACTTCTTGGGTTACGTATATAATCTGCAGCATGCCTCGCTAACCTTGTAAAGTTAGCCTCATACTTTGCGACATTCTCATCCTCCTTTTGTCTCAGACTCAAAAATTGCCTTTCCATATCCGCTCGATGGTCTCGAGGTAAGTATTTTTCTAAGAACAGTTCTTTGAACTCCTGCCATTCCATGTTTGTTAATTCATCATCTTCCTTTGTGTTTTGAATTAGTGACCACCATTGATCGGCATCTCCAGTGAGGCGGTAAACTGCCATGACAACCTTCTCCCTTTCACTACTCCCCAAGGCATGGAATATTTTCTCTAAGGAATTTATCCATTGCTCAGCTACTGTAGGATTTGTACTCCCATTGAAGGTTGGCGGTTGTTGCCTCATGAAACGGTCTAGCATTGATCCTCCACGTTGCGGATCAGGGTGCTCCATACGAGTAAGGTTGTTATTCATAACCTGCGTGAGTTGTCCCAGTATGGTAATAAGTTGATCAGCACCAGTTGTATCTTCAGGTCCACAATAATTATCTTGAGCAGGAGGGCAATCCCTACACGGAGTTCGTGCATTGATACAGTTTCCATTCCTTCTACTAGGCGCCATTTCTAAACAATGGCATAAACTAGATTAGTTTATGAATCAAAATACATAATTCCATACTTGTAAAATACTTAACATAAATTGAACTATTTATGGATATAATCCATAATCATAAAAAGGTTTTATTTGAGGAAGTATATACTCATAACCGTTCATAGTGGTTTGTAAAGAAAATGAGAATTATCCTAAGCGTATCCCCCGGGAGTGTCGTAACCAAGAGTGCAGCAAGGCCCGTTGTCGTGCACCAGTTCCCGTTCGAGTCTAGCTCAAAGCGGTGTTTTCGGGTTTTACCCCTAGGTACATCTGTGCCAGAGCCGCCTCTACCTGCTCGTATCCAGACAGGGATGTATTGCTCGGAAAACTCATATCATCTCTATAATACCAAAATTCTAGGAAGTTCTTCTATACTAATCCTCGAAGCCTATCTTTGGGCTATGCGTTCTAATCAGAGTTTTTCTACATCTAGCTTCCAAGGTTAGTACTAAACTGCCTCTGATACCAACTGTAACGCCCCGACCCCAGCTACCCAGAGTCGGTGCATTACTTCGTAACATTGGCATGATCACAAAAGATCAAGTCTCGAAAGACCGATTAGTTTAGTAGCCTTGGAAACACTAGATACATTCGTAAACGTTACATTACATCATAAAGTGAAAAACTACAATAACAAAGTCTCCATAGTCCACACTCATATCCTCTTCTGACTATCCCTGCAGGTCATTCATAAAATACTTCTTCACATCCTGGAAAATATTAAAACATTGAAAGGGGTGAGCTCAGATGCTCAGTAAGGATAACAATATTGCGGAAGCTTTCATAAATAAACATAAACATTTAAGGCAATGTATAACTAACACAAAAGCCTCTTAAACATGAACTTCAACATAATATGGCAAAAGTAAAATGAGATAATGCCATTTACTTCTTCACATGGATATTCTACTGGTCGAATAATCACGTGTAATATCAATAACCACTTTCATAATGAGGGAATGTATAATGCCGGACATTCTGAAACATTTTGTCAAGGCCTCGGCCAAGACATCTAAAATGATTAAGGCCTCGGCCAAAACCATAAATCAAATTGGGAAAGGGCCTCGGCCAATTCCACGTCTAGTTGTCTCATGAGACCTACCGATGCATCGAGGAGCTATAGCGGGCCCCACCCGTCACTTATTAAGTCCAATACATTCCTCATATGAATAGGTTTAAACATATCATAAACTATAACATAATCATATCACATAAAACATGCATAAAGGAAACATAAAATTTCCACATTTCAATCACAAGATATCAATACAACACATTGTTATAATAAAAACGCTTTCAAAACCATTTTCAATACCAAAATAAAAGAAAGTTAAAACTTTGTATTTATTTTTCATTAAAAAAATGATGGCTTGTAGAGGAAGCCGAAGCTCAAATAATGGTCACGGCGGCAGAGAAGTCATTGTCGCCACATAAGTACGGAAAGAAAAACATTCCCTTTTGTCGTTTAGTAAAATGCTTCGTGTAAAAAGATTCCTTTTGAATAAATGTAAAAGTCAAAGGGGTTTATACACCGTATAAAAGAAAGTTGTGTATAAAATAAAATATGCCTCAACGAAAGGAGATTGAGACGAAGTCCCATACAAAGATCATTTTTAAAATAAAATAGATATATTATGTGTATTCACTATAGGTACACATAAATAACATAAAAATACAAAATAGGACATAATAATATCATGACATAATTTGAAAGTAGGAGATTAACCCAAAGAATGGAAGTTGGGTTAAGAAGATCCCTTACCTCGTGTCTGACTTGACTCAACCGTTCTTTAACCTCCTGAATAATAAACTAGAGTTAATATATACCTTATTAAGAACCATTTTCAACTTCATTATCCTTATTATATCACTTATTACAATGATATGAACATTATGTAATTATTTAAGTTAATAATGTTCATTTTGTCGGTATTTGGTTCTTAAGTCAAAAATAGGCTTCTTACACTTACATGTTGTTAATTTGGTCAAAGGTTCATTATATCCAGAATGGTATTCATGATGTAGATATCATATATGTCATATATATCCAGTACATACATTCATTTATAATATTACATCACATTTAGAGGTAAGAAATGAAATGCACCGTTCATGGAGACGGTAAGCCGTACGTACGCATGAACGCTACTTCCATTTCTATTTCATATTTTCTGGAATGGAATCATAATGATATGAGAGTATATTATAATTACAGTATAATAACATATATAATATCATTAACTTTATCCTTCACACATCCCACATATGGTATTAACGAATCAAATCACTTTCAGGGGGCGGTAGTCCGCGCTTCCTAAAATGAAGATATCGTGTTTTACCCATAATGGAAACCATAAAGGTATGCCCAAAATGAAAAAAAACAGAAGCTTAAGGAAAACATAAACATATTATATATCATATATAAAAATAGTGACATCATAATGGCCACCTTTGAAGGTGTTAAATGAGTGTTGAACAATCATCGTTTCGGGAGGCAGAATTTCGCCATCCACGGAAACCTTATGTTCTTTAACCATTTGATGTAGTTGTGTGGAAGTGTAGCTCAAATAAATCTTATAACAACATCCTAGTATATTTAAGATACTGGTGTTGTTACAAAAGAAGTAAATAAAAAGAGTTTAGGGGGTTGGAGAAGCAAAATAAAACAAAAGAACATGAGAGAATGAATTACCTTAAAAAGTGTAACTCCTTTTGAGTTGAGCCTAAAGGCTTCCTTTGAAAGGATTCTGCCCAAAGGGAATCCTCTAGGATGAGGAGAGGGATGTGGAGAGAGCAAATGGGCAGGGGTTGGCCGAGCCAATGGCTTGAAGAGTGTGTGAAATGAGGTAGAGGTGGGGGCCTTTTATAAGAGGAGAGGAGGGGCACTTTTGGAAAGTAAAGGAACATTACATTATTTGAAAATGTGTTTCGGTTTTAAAAGGTCCCACATTGATAGAATTCGTGGATAAGGTGATAAGGCATCGAAATCCACTCATCCAATTGGTTTTGGCCATGTGTAGTTCATAGATTTTATATTATCTTTCCATTTTATTTAAATCGTCAAATAATGATGTCATCGCTGCATCATTATTATGTCATAAATAATTAAATTTATTTAATGTCTAAAAATTATAAAAAAAATACTATGATATAGGAAATCTTTTTATCTTTCCAATGACTATTTATAATCAAAATTTGGACTTGTGTAACCCTACTTAAAAATTGTTTTAGTAAAACACTTTATGTTAGTGTCATTTTCACTTTAACATTAAATAAAAAGTAATTTATGTTATTTCCCAACAAAAGTGGATCCATGGGGTCCCCAAGTTAGGCCATGGCTTGTCTTGGTCGGCCATGACACAACCAATGAGGTTGGGACATGTGTCTAGGTCATTTAATATTATTAAAGTATTATTTATACCTTAAACTACCCTAATTACCACTAATCGCGATTAAGAACTTAATAAGTTACTATTCACCAAAAAATTATTTTTATCCCATTGAACCACATTTTACTTCTTAATGACAACCATGTATGTCGGATTTTTGAAAATCAAATCACAGAAGTGGTAATATTTCATTTAAACGAAAAATCAGTTATTTAACAACCACTTAGTGGTTTCACTATTCATCAAAAATTGAAGTTTTTCAGAATAAGGCCAAAATTTCACCCTAAGCTATAATTGATATTCCGAATTGAAAAATGATGTCTATTTTACAAAATTCCAAACATATTAGTTGCATTAATTAATTTTATAATTAATTCCCGCTGCCACAACAAATAGCGTGTTTTTAAGAAACAATTTATATCAAAAGATTGGCAATTGTTTATGTCCAATTTCAATGTTAAATTAATTCTAATGACCACCATTGGATAAAATGGTAAAAATATATTCTAATTATACTTTAAAACCATCAAATATTATAATTTATCACTATAAATTATTTTGATTAAAAAAGTTGTTTTAAGTATTTTTCACTATTTATAAAATTTTAGAAGTTCTCAGAAAAATACCAAAAATTCAACATAGGCTAATTTCGATATTACGAATACAAAAATGAAGTCCATTTTGACATATAAAATTTATAATATTTCAAAAAGAAGGTATTACTATTCATAACGGCTACTTTGATTAGTCGCGGTGTTTTAGAACTCGAAGTTGCGTACAATGCAAGCTATTGTATTACTGAATGAGAAGCGTATCGTGGAAGCTCGGGGTGTTACATCGTGGGCATTAGGAGCATTGAGGATTCGGGTTACTTGATGTGTCATGGTAATCAGGGCATCAAGTATGTAGGTTAGTCGAGGTGTAATATAGTAGGTTTGGTTTTAGTATCCAAGAAATTCAGGACCTCATTGAGGAGGACACTGACGTGGTGTGGGACATGAATGGGTATTAGAAGTGACACAAGAGCACCTTGTGAGGTACATGGGAAATGATGTGTCCTGGGGGGACCATGGGTCTGGATAATAGGTCATTGGTAGTGTTCTTGATTATATATTTGGTCTATACTAGTTTAGAGTTTTCTTTACCACCCTTGGAAGTGAATTTTGAGAACAAATTTATTTAAGGGGGAAGTTTGTAAGAACCCAGTTCTTACATTAAGGTATGATTTTCTTTTATCGTTCAGTTTTTTAGAGTTATTGAGATAACAAGGGAAAAAAAGGATGTTTTGGAAATTTCTAGGTTATACACTATGTACCTCCCATTATAATCCATATACCCTTGCTGTGTGAGAATGACATACATGGTGTGTTGGCATGTTTTCCAGATAGAGGTGTTTAATTAAGTACACACCATATACTTGTAGTACACATAATAGAGTCTAACTTTGTATGGGGGATATACATGGCATGTGGGTATATTGGAGAGTTAGAAGGTGAAACCAAGGACACAATGTGTATATCCACATACACCCCGCGTACTCATGTCGGAAGGTCCTCGGTGAAATTTCATCCACCTTAGGAATAGAAAAATAATACACACGACATGTACTCAGATATAAACTCTATGTATTTTTTTTTGTTAAAATGGGACGTAGCCTCATTTTATGTTTCTGGGAAGAAACCTTGATAGGTTGGAGTGAGGAGTAGTGGTAGAGGAAGAATTCCTTTCGGATTTAATGTCTGAACCCTGTTGCACACACCATTTGGTTAATTAGAAACCCCTCAGTAAGCCCTCGATTCCTCCAGAGCCTTTCCTCTTGATTTATATTCTTCAGGAAGTTATAGGACCTTGAGTGTTTAAGATCATTTTGTAGATATATCATGTTTTAGATCGAATTTGAGGTTGTTACCAGAGGAGGATCATCATACTAGTATGAGGTAGGTTGTGCATTCATTGTTTTGTGTTTTCATGGACTTCTGGGTTGTGCAACTTTTGGTGCGTCTTTGGGAATTTCTAAGCGGGACCTGTTTTATGTGCTATTTCATATTTAATTAATTATTAGACACATGGGATGTCATCGGGCATGCCCTATTTAATAAATATTTTGAACAAGTCTAGGAGAGAGGCCGATGGTCATTGGTACATTTAGGCACGGGTGACAAAATGGAAATAATTGGTCTTCTTTGTTTTGAAATGGTATATTTAATTTGGTAAATCACGATTGGTCTTTTTAAAGGCATTCAAGTCCTCAGTGCTATTGTGTGATAGTTATTGGGCTAGTTCAATTCAACAGTTTAGATTATTTTTCAAGTTTATTTGATATTTTTAAATCTGTTAAATATGTAATTGATGAATAGAATATTCATGATCCTTTGGGTTGTGTTGGGTGTGGCCTGTATAATCATGAAATATGTGGATCACATGTTAGGCTTGGCATATATTAATGGGGTGTTTTATAATAGGATTGGGAGTCTCGGACGTCGGTTAGGGGAAGTTAGACTATCAGGTTGGGCAAGGCCCTAGTTACTTGGGTGGAAAAGCCGTCAAATTCTTAAGAGACATGGTTGTAGGTACACAAGGTGTCAGAGGTGATGTGTCTTGGGTTCTATATTTGGTTATTACTGATCACATGTGTCATGGGGTCGTGTTCACATAGATGACTCTGTGATGAGGTGGGTGTGACCGCTCGTGTGGGTAGAGCCCCCAAAAGTTATAGTTAGGTGATAATGATTTGGGAGTTCTTGATGAAGAATACACGTAAAAGGTGAGGAGCATTAATATTGATTGGGTGTGCCTATGGGACGTCAGTACTTTTGAAAATAGGTGTCAGGAGGCACAATGTTCTAGGTTACTACTTCTTGGGTGTGCCTATGGGACATCGGTACTTCACACATGAGGTGTTAGGAGGCACAAGGTGTAAGGTTACATCTACTTGGGAATTCCTATGGGATGTCATTACTTAAGACACATAGTCTCAGTAGGAACATGGTTCTAGGTTACGTGGCTGAGATTCTAGTGTTGGTCGAAGCAAGTGCTGCTCCCTGGTGGCTGCTGAGCCGTAGTGGAAATTGCGATTACATTTTTCATCGTACCGTTTAATGTTATTATTAATGCATGCCTAATTAAACACCAATACTAGGTACACACTATTGGGTGGTATACCACTAAGATTCGTCTCACACCATGGACATGCCTTTCGGGATGTGTGTAGACTTTATGGATTTAGGTGCAATAAAAAGACCTGCTTTAAGAGATGGATTGTATTAGCTGTTTCATAGAGATTTGGAATGTAAACTAAGGTCATACCTACCTCGAGTAACTTTTTTTACTTTATTTCCTACATCAACATGCTTACTTAATTTTGTAGCTACTTTTGGTTCGCCATGGGTGCCATTTTTATTGAAATGTATGACTAGATTTGAATGAAACATTATTTTTTGAGTATTTGTTATAAGTGGTGTTCAGCATGTTGTTTTGTTACTTTCTTCTATGCTTGTTTATATAATTCTTCCATTGGTTTATCCTCTATTGATTGTGCTTCAGCTATGTGGGCCTGGTTCTAGTATGTAGAGTCTCTTATTTTTTATTATACTCAGAGCAATACCTTATTTACCTCCGAGAGGGTATAGCCTCCCCACAATACCGGTTCACACACTCACTTCTAGTTGGAAGCCTTTGGAGTTTGGGGAGGTGCACGTATGGAAGTAACACCCAACCCCTTTTTCATATTTCAAGTCCATGATGTTACAGTTGAAGCACTATTTTATCTCTCGTATGTTTCTAATCACTGATTTCATCCCATAGATATTTGAACATATGGGAAAAACATCTAGACAATGGAGGATATTTTGTGTCTATATGTCTTGAAATTTATTGGATATGGGTTAATACTCCTACATTTTGTAGAGTTTGTGTAAAAAAATAGTTATCACTCATACATTGGTACAACTCTTTTTGAGGCATTGTATGGGTGGATGTTTTTTTGCTCCATTGTGCTAGGTAATGGTTGGGGATTCAAAAGTCCTAGGTGCTAATGTGGTGTAGAGATTCACCAAGATGTTCCAATTGGTCCAGGAGTAGAAGAGGGTGGCATAAGACCATCATAAGGCCTATTTTGATTGTAGGTGGATTCCCCTATAGTTCATGGTTGGAGACCATGTGTTCTTGAGATTATCCCCTCTGCATGGGCATCAAAGGTTTGACTTTGGGAGTAATCATTCCCCACGTTTTGATGGGGTATTTGAGGTGTTATTGATAATTAGAGAGGCTGAGCATCTGTTGGCATTTTCCCCTTGCTTGGAGAAGATCCATGACGTATTCCAAGTTTCCCATATTTATCAATATATTCACAATGACACCAACATTTTTGAATGGGGAGAGTTATATATTGAGGGCTATGAATCATTCTTGGAGTGTCATGCTAAGATATAAGATCATAAAAAGAAGTTTATACATGTTCATACCATTAGCTTGTTCTATTTGTTATGGAGGCGTGATGGCCCGAAAGAGAGTACTTGGTAATGAGATAGGTAGATCTATTCACAATACCCAAAGTTTTTTTTCTTTGTTCTGTTTTTCTTATGATGTGATTTTTGGATATTTTTTTGTTACGAGATATTCTATTTTATATGATGTGTGATGTGTAATAAAGCCCCCGAAATATAGAAAGGGTATAGCCTAATTCTAAATACATATACATTAACAAAAATGTGATTAAACCCATGTGGGAGATTCAATATTTCTAAAAGTATACAGTATATTGACATGGAGGATGGAATTCCCTTATTCATATGTTTTATGATGTTTAGTTTTGTTTTTGTGATGGTGTTGTTGTGGGATTTGTTGAATTGGGATGGTTGTTAAGGTGGTTGTGTGGTTTTTTAGTGATGATGTTGTGTAAGATTATTTGTAGTAATTTGGTTCTCTCTGTTTAGATATGTGTTTGGGAA
Source organism: Viscum album (assembly GCA_963277665.1). Classification (NCBI taxonomy): domain Eukaryota; kingdom Viridiplantae; phylum Streptophyta; class Magnoliopsida; order Santalales; family Viscaceae; genus Viscum; species Viscum album. The sequence goes on from OY728153.1 coordinate 1,662,521,049, forward strand.
GTGATGAGGTTGATTGAGATGTTTCTTTCCTATTACATGGTGTGTTTGGATTTGTTGTTATATAGTGATAAGATTGTGTGAAATTGTTTGTTTCGTTTGGTTTGGGGTGTTTTTTTGGAGGTAGCATTGAAGAGTAATGATATCCATGAGAGGTATCGAACGAGGTGGGTTTTTAGAAACCTTTTCCTTATAGGCTTGGTTTTGGATTCTAAAGGGAGATAATCGTTATACAAGAGTCTTATGTAATGATTTGTGTCAACCTGGTTCATCACATTTCATGTTTAGGTGTTGGAGGTGTTTTAGGGGATTCTTGGGAAGGTTTCATAGTGCTCGGAGATAGCCCAGAGTGAGGCTCTAGGAGTTGAATGATAACAATAAGGATGGAGAAGGAATATAAATCATGTAAATTTTACATGATGGGAAAGGCAGGATCAGGTCTTGTGAAGGATGGTACACATGGTGTTATTTGATGTGTAATAAATTTTAGATTTAATGGTTAAGGCGGGAATTTTTCTATTATTGATTGAAACCAAACATTTTTATGTTGTGTAAATGGTAAAATCATGTAATTACCCTATGTAGAGTGTCTTTAAATAAAGTAGGGCACATGTTTTCCCCAAAACAAATACCCCTCACAATTCTAGGTGACCCAACTACTTTTCCTCTAGCTAACTTGGGTTTCATTCATCAGAGATTAATCCTTTGAATCCCATCTTAGATTTGTGGTGATTTCTTATCTCAATGTCATGTGTTCGCTTCATTTATATTTCATGGATTCACTATGGTGATATTGATTTTGATTGGTGTGTAATTTGGGATCTGTTTTGATGATCCTTGGGTGTAGTGTAGGTTGATTCATGAGTTCTGTAAGTAGTAGGGGTTTCTAGGTAGTTTGTTCTCCGACCTGCGATGTGAAGTGAGATTAGAAAGCTTCATTGTGGTCGGGTATCATCATTCTCACCAATTTATACGATATCTGCAAGGTCTACATGATTTTTCTCACCTTAGGGGGGATAGTAAGTGTCAGTATAACAATATAATAAATTGGTATATTTAAAATTGATCGGAATGGAGTTTTTTCTTATTATTTACTTTTTTTATGTTATCATGCATGTCTATTGCATATTTTGAAAAGACTAGTTGTCGAGATCCTTTTTTGCACAGTAGTATTTATGTTGTGATTACCCTTGTAGTGCTATTGTGTGATCTCAAAAAAATAAAATATTTAAGAATAAATATTAGAAAAAAAATTGTTTCCTTTTGATGTCTTTTTTGTGTGAGAATACTGATTCTAAATGAATAAGACATGTGATAATTCCCCCAAATGAATATGGATGATGAAATGTGTGTTATGATTTGTTATTGTTCTTGGTGTGTTTCGATTCATAGTTTGGGATATTGTTCATTGATAAATGTGACTGGATAGGTTGTGCATCCTATGGAGAAGTGATGAAGTGGTTGGTTAGCATGGATATGATGTGGGAAGTTATGGTTTTGATACAGTGGTTGGAACATAATGGTTGTGGTACATTGGTTGTGGCTAGAGGTTATAGAGAGGAATTATTTCCAAAATAGTCATGGTATATGGTAGTTGTGGTTGTGCGATGGATGAGATGTGTGGTTACTGTGTTGTGAGATTTCTTGGGAAATGTGATTTTACACTAATATAGGACGTGTGAGGTGATGAAGGTTTATATGAATTGGTGAAATTTTGTGGTGTGGTTGTGTTTGTTTCTATGGTAGTTGTGGAATAAATTATGATGATAAATGATGTTAATAATTTAATGGGATGGAAATTGAATATAATCGGATGGAAGTTTATGTGTTAAAAATTGACTAATGAATATCTATAGTGAAAATTGTAAGCTAAAAGTGGAATATGTTGTGTGGATTGTGTGGAGGTTGCATGCTTTTTCAAATAGTGGTGGAAGAAGTTATGAAGGTTGATGTGTGGTACGATGGTGGTGACCTAGTGTGCACTAGTTTTTCTGATGTGAATAATTAGATTGGGTATTATGTGTTATCTATATATCATATTTGTTTATCTTTTCTGATACGCCCACCCGAGTTGGATAACCTTACCAACACTCAGAGGTGCTAAGTTCTAGGTGTTTTCCCCAACATCCATAATAGTATAGATACATATGGATATCCATTACCTCTCCCCCATGCCTTTTTCAATAGTAATGTGTTGTCCAAGGTGTCTATGGGTGAGATGTGATGTTTTATCCCCGATGTCTATGGGTGAGATATGATGTGTTGAACCATGTCTCTATGAGAGATATGTGACATGTTATCCTAGGTGTCTATGAGTGAGATGTGAAGTGTTAGCCCATGTTTATATGGGTGAGATATGATGTTGTGTGATGTTAAATATGGTGGGGTTCATGCATGGTAGGAGGAGGGAACAAGATTTATATCCTTCACATTCATGATACCCTTTTGCCTTAATTTTGGTTCAGATGTGTGGACGAGGTGTCCACTAGAAAAATGAGATGTGATGTGTGGCCCAGGTGTCTGTGAGCATGATGTGATGTGATGTGATATGTGTGGAATAGATTAGAGCATATGACATTTGATGTTGGGGAATGATAACAAATAATCAATGAAAAATATGTAGTGGGGCACCTTTCATTGTTATGATCTAGATGTTATATTAATATATGGATGTATGATTTTGTGAGTGAGCCATGGTGAGGCTGTTTTGGGATAAATAACACTCATAAGTCCTTTTTGGTTCACTTCTTTGTTCACCAGTGCATTATAATTCCCTTTTAACATGGATAATTGAGGCCTCAGTTATGTCCCTACTGATTATATCTATCATGATCGCCCTACATATATAAATTATTTTCAGGTTCCTTAGTGGGCCTTGGAGACTAATCTTGACATTACTAACTAGTTTGGAGTTGTTGTTGAGTTGCTGTTATATACTTTTCTTTTTGGTATTTAAAATAGAGGTTTTTATATGAATCAGTTTTATTTTTTAATAAACCGTGGGATTGTTTTTGGTTTACATTTATATTTTTTAGTTTATTTTTTTGGTGATTTTTTACCATGAACCCTAATTTGGCTTTATTTACAGCAGATAATTCATCCTATACTATGATATTTTTATACCATGGGTGTCATTTTCAAACCCGGTGCCTACTAGATGTGGAGCTTGATGGTCATTATCTATACCCCATAATTTTAAAATCATTAGTGGGAGGGAGTCACGAATTATTATACTGTAGAAAGTTGATGTATTTCTTATAGTGTTTCTTAATCTTACACCACATCTAAAGTCGATTTTTAGTAGAACTCATATCTATTTCTATGCCTATGTAAAAGACTACTTATAGAATAGAACTGATATAATTTGAATAATTGAACAATCCACTCAATGAAAATATTGATAAGGGTTTTATATTCACAGGTTCCTTATATTAGGGTGTAGCTGTTATCTTCACTAAGAAGATATAAGGGTGAATTACTATTTTCATTCATTATCATGAACATGATAAAATCACAATCAATAACGAGTATTATATGACATGTATAATTCCATACATGTGTGAGGGATTAATTCTTTTGAATGATTAACCTTCAATTTATTGTTATAATTTATGGGTAAAAGGGATGATATACCCATGATAGACTTCCATACATTATAAAGTCTTTATGAATTCATAGTGATGTCATTCATGCTAATGAATTCCTACTCTATCTTAAAATATTTGATGAATAGAGTCTTTAGATATTTTCTCACTCTATTTTTATAAGATTTTATAAATAAAACTCTCACATACTATCAATGTATGTAAGATGAAGAAGATCATTTGAGTATTTTATTGAAGATTCATAGGAAATGAGAAAATCTATGCTAAATTTTAAAAATGTGAAATTTTTCTACAAAAATAATCATTCTTGGGAATGTAATCACTTGAGAGGTAATATCACTGGATCCTTCAAATGTGAATGTCTATTATCCCAACTAGGATAATTAGCCTTAGAGGGGGGGGGGGTGAATGAAGGTATGAAATATTAAAACAAATTCCCCTCCATATTTTGTTTGATCATTTAAAATAAAAATATCTTCTCTCCCTTTCCCATAGCAATGTTTGAATTTAAATGAATGAATGCATGAGAGACAATAATTTAACTTGGTTTACCCTCACTAGGATATGTCTAAGGAGAATGGATCTTTAATGTTAAGATGTAAAAAATTCTACTAAATATCACTACCAGATATTATTCAGGATATGTCACATTTATTCTAAGACTTACTGTATTTACAATATTTAGGGACAACTCAGTACTTACCATGTGTCACTCCCTTAATCTCTCATTCTCTAGATTACTATTAGTGGAAATGATCACCTTATTCCTTCTCCTTTAATCACTGCTCTGGAAAGTATCCACATAATGTTTATCAATATGAAGGTCCATTCATTAGAAATAATGAATGAATCCTCAAATATATTTATTTTATATACCAAAGTTAAAATTTCATCCACTAGAACAATACCAATTTACCAAAAATATATATTAGGAAATCACTTCTAGTTCACACACCTTTTCCTTTTTCACACCCTTTGGATGTCTTTCATGCAACATTAGCACCTTTCATGAAAATTATATGTCTTTTCTTGAAACTCTCAACTTCCACACAGCTTTAGGTTTTTTAACAGAATTCCAACATACAAAAAACATTCACACTTTTCATGGACATACCTTGGTCATGATGGCACAATTTCTTTTTTACGCAAAATGAAATTTGAGTTATTGTTTCATACAAATATTATTGCATGAATCTTTAATAATTTTCATGCACCACTTAAATGCTTCATAGCGATGATATCCTTTAAGATTTAAGATACTTGAATGAGAGAGGTATCTAACTATTAATATACATTCCCGACCTTGTGTGAAAAATCCATGTGCATCTTCCACTGTGCGTTCACAAAATCCATTTTATTATGGAACTCCTAGATTGTGTGCAATTTCATTAAAGAACTAAACTATATTATTTGACATTATATTCTGGTTTTAAAATTATCGAGTACCTACCAATGCATGCAACCATAATGTCACCAAAAACCCAACTTCAATGTAATTTCACATCTTACATGGACCATTTTCCATAGCTGTATTTTGATGTGGCGATCCCAAATCATGAATTATGTTAAAAAATTTGAATGAACATGAACAATGAATTCTACTTTTTATGTTTGCATGATATTATACCCTTCAACATAAAAACCCTTTTCCATCCTCTAGATTTAGGATCCTAACAATTTAGAAAACACTAAGAAACGTTATCACCTTTTATACATATCATTATATAAAACCTCCCAAGCATGAAATCCTTTTTCATTTGACGTTTTCAAAATTCATTGTCTACAATATACCATGACCTCCAAAACTAACCTCGGAATACTAATTATTATACAAAAACAATTAACCCAAAAACAATGAAATTTTAACATGAGGGATTTTTCCCAACATTGTGATTGAAAGATAGCCCAGATCATTCATTGTAACAAAGATCCATTCTTTTATTAGATTTACTGAATATTATCAATGATTTGTGTGAAATTTGTCTTGAATAAAAAATCCCTTAATATTATAACATGGAAAAGAGTCATATTAATTTTGATAAAAAGAATATAAATTAAATTTGATGGATCTTAAGAGAAGGTTGGTCACAACACATTTACTCACACCGTGCTATAATGGAGAATGGTTTGTGATATATAGTGGTCAGACAATGTAGTGATTGGTTTGATTCCTAAGAAAAAATGGAATGGTGGTAGTGTATTCCACTATTCAATTTTAGGTTTATGAGTGTAATTACTTGATGTATGGATTATATCAAGTAGTTATAATATTTTCACTAAAGAAATTGAGGCATTATATATATGGTGAAAATGTGATATATATACTGATCAAAAGAGGTTAAGTTATTTATTCAAATTATTGGAGGTGAAAAAAACAAAAGGATATGGTTTTATCTAATCAATAATGTAACACCCCAATAGATTCCACTGTATGTTTCCCTTTCAATAATGCAATATCTTCCGTTGTACACAACTTCGAGATTATAACACATCGCGACCAATCAAACTAGCTGTAATGAATAGTAATACCCACTTTTTGAAATTTCATCAATTTTATCTTTCAAAATGGACTTAATTTTTGGGTTTGGAATATAAAAATTATCAATGGGTGAATTTTTGGTAATTTTCTTAAAACATTCATTTTTGATGAATAATGAAAATTACTAAATTTTAATCAAAAAATAATTTTTAAATCAAAATAATTTATACGATAAATTATACTATTGAGTGGTTTATAAGTATAATTAGATTATATGTTTACCATTTAATCCAATTTTTGTCATTGGATATAATTTCACACTTAATCTAGACATAATAAAGTGTCAATCATTTGATAGTTATTATTTCCTAAAAACAGGCTTATTATTTTGACAACGAGAATTAATTTCAAATTAATTTCTGTCACTTTTATATTAATAATTAAGAAAAATTGATTCCATATTTAGAATCTTGATTTCCAAATTGTGTAAAAATGGTACTTTTATTTTTAGACATTTCGAATAATTACTTTGACAAATATTTTATTTACAATGGTTAAAGGGTAAATCCGGTAAATAAGGGTAAAAATGATATTATAATAATATTAAATTACCCTAACACGCGTCTTAACCCTATTGGATGATACATGGCCGACAATGGGCATCATTGGGTTGATTTTGGGACCCCATGGAGCCACTTGTAAGTGATAATGTCACTTTATATTAATTAACTTAATGTAAATACAAAAAAATGACATAAGTATATATCTTTTAGTAAATTTTTTTTTACATAATGTTATATATGTTATCTCTTAGACTATATATATTTATTAGAAATATAAAAATCTTTCCTACATAATGGTATTTTATTTATAATTTTTACAAATTTAATAATTAAATTTATTTATTACACATTGATGATGCAGTATTTTCCTTATTAATGAAAGGATCAAATAAATAGTATTATAGATGTTAAAATAAATATAACATGAAAGTTTTGATACCATCCACCAATTTTCTAGGATAATGTGACATGTTATGATTGATTAAATGGAATTTTTTCGAAGTAATAATTATTTTAGGAATTTAACAAAAACAAAATAGAAAATATTGTCAAAATTGACATAAAAGAGTTTTTAAAACAAATATTATATTATTAATTGATATTCTATTCCTAAAAATACAATGTTCAGAAAAAGACTTATATAATTACAGGTGTATCATTAATGAACCACTTTTGGTTCTCTTGGAAGTTTATAGTATGTTTATTTACCATATAATATAAAAATACTAAGAGACATGGTAAATGTCAAACTAATTAACTAAGCATTACATCTAGAAGATGAGGTTAATATAGTGACCCAAACCAATATAAAACCTATGGGTTGAACGGTTTTCAACCCATAACCACCTTTTCATTTAAATAATACCTTTTTAATCCATTATAAACCTAAAATAATTTTATTATAAAATAATATTTCAATCTTTTCCTAAGGTTCCCCTTACCCCTCTTATAAAAGGGCACTTCCCCTTGTCTCAAATTCACACATTCAAAGCCAATTTTCAAGACAAAAACCTTCCCAAATATCCTCTCAACTGTTCTCCATTAATTCTAGAGGCATTATTATGATCATAAAGATAACATATGTAGCCCTTTTGATCAAATTAAAAGGAAGAACCCGAAGAAGAAGTAAATATCTCACCACCAATTTCATGTTCTTTTCTTCTTCCACTTCCTCTTTTTTTGTTGTTTCCTTTCTAAAATAATAACTCCAGTATCTTCTATAATCTATTATGTTATCATAAAAATGGTACAATCATATTTTTTATTCTATCCATCGTATGAATAACAAATTCACCATATGTGTGTATGTACAACTTACCATCTCCACGTCGTGGTGTTGTTGTTATTCAATACATTATTTTTAGATGGGTATAATAATGATGTATAATTGATGTAAATAATAAATATAACATGTTAATAATTCTGTATATATGATATATGGCCAAATTATATATTAGTTTAATTTCAAAAGAATGATATTTTCGCTCGTGCGTACGTACGAATTACCATCTTCACGAACGCGATGAGATTCATTCCCCATCATAACCATTCAAGACTAATTTTCATTTGATGATTAAAAATAATTTTTTAAGAGTTGATATACTTCTGGATATGAATAAGATACATCCCATCCTTTATAAACATGACTCATGTAACAAATAATACAAATGAAAATGAATTAGTTAACACCCAAAACAATGATAATACTAAAATATTATTAAAAAAGAATTATTAGATGATCATATATTATATCATAATTATGTATATGGTTCTTTTATAATTTAATAACAATTATTTAACCATTATATAGTAGTTTAACTTACCATTGACCAATTAAAAGTACAAGTTAAGGGTTAATTCTACACTCTCTTTATTATCTAAGGTTGTTTTTATGTAAGTATCTACTGGGACCTCTTTATCATCCACATCCATGTTTCTTAAAAATGTATATCAAAACATTTTTACTATTTACTGGACAATGGGTTAATTTAATTTATACCCTTATTTGAAATTATATGTTTTGAAAGGAATCTTTCAGTTGTTTTGCAAACAAGGTACTTTAAGGCCTTTTTGACAAAATTCAGGTAAGAATGTTTGTCTGACTTATACGGCGGGTGCAGTTATTCTCCAACATTATAACATCATAAAAAATTCCCTTACAAGATTATAAGAATATTTTGAAAATAAATGTTTTATTTTATAATTATTTAACATTAAATTATTTTAAAAAAAATAGATGTTTCTCTCAAATAATCATTATTTCATTTATGTCAACATCCTTTGACGGATTTTATATCTTGTTTAAAGTCGATTCCTTATGATAAAAATCTTCCTTATTTTATTGATGGTTTTGTGATATTTTTGACTATGGATGTATTTTTTTATACCATTCATGGTTTATGGTTAAAGTATTGACATTTATTATGCTATTTTTAATACGAATGTTTATGTTATATTTCAAATTTTTCATATGAGGAATGTATTGGACTTAGTAAGTGACGGGTGAAGCCCGATATAGATCCTCGATGCATCGGTAGGTATCATGAGAAAAATAGACATGGAATTGGGTGAGGCCATTCCTAATTTGATATATGGTTTTGGACGAGGCCTTAATCATTTTTAGATGTCTTGGCCAAGCACTTGACATAATGTTTTAGAACGTCCAACATTATACATTCCCTCATTATGAAAATAATATTCTGGGGTCATGTGGTCATTCAACTAGTAGAATACCCATGATTATGTTTTATTAAGGAATTATTTACTCAGCTCATATTCCTGCCATAAAATTGTTCATCTTTATTATTTGTAAATGAATTATTTTTCAATTATTCATCATGCTTAATATTTATGTTATCTTCCACTATATTGCTTACCCTTACCGAGCATTTGAGATCACCCCATTCTTACTTTTAATTTTCCCAAGATATGAAGAATTTTGTTATGAGTGAATTTCCATCATAATCTAGGGTGTTGGGATGTTTTTAATGGAAAAATTAGAGTTTTATTTCCTTTCATGTTTTAAATTTGAACATTTGTATGAATCTGGTTTCCAATAATACTAAACTGATCGATCTTTCTGAACATGATTTCTTTTTGATCATGCCAATGCTATGTAATAATGCACTGAATCTGGGTAAATAGGGTTAGGGTATTATAGTTTTTATTAGATAAAGTTTAGTATTAAACCTGGAAACTAGATTTAGAAAAACTCTGATTAGAGAACAGTACCCTAAGATAGACTTTGAGGATTAGTATAGAATAACTTCCTAGAATTTTGGCAATGTAGAGGTTTTGTGTATTTTCCAAGAAATACATCCCTGTCTGGATAAGATCATGTAGAGGTGGCTCTGGAATATATGTAATTAGGAGTGAAAAATCGGACAAGGGGTTTCGGGCTTGTCCTGAGGTATCCTGGTACACGACAACGGCACTTTCTGCACTCTTGGTTACGACACTCCCAGGGGATATGCTTATGATAATGCACATTTTCATTACAAACCATTATGAAGGATTTTTGAGTATATACCTCTTCAAAGAAAACATTTTTTTTATTATTATGGATTTTATGCATAAAATGTTCAATTTATGTTATGTCTGTTATAAGTTTGGAATTATGTATTTCAATTCATAAAATAATCTAGTGTATGACGTTGTTTAGAATTGATGCCTAGTGTAAGGAATGAAAACTGTAAGAATGCACTCACCCCATGTAAGGATTTACCTCATAATCAAGATAATAATAGTGGAGCTGGTGATACAACTGGTGTTGATCAACTTATCACCATACTGGGAAAAGTCAATCATTTTATGAATAATAACCATACCAGTATAGAGAACCCACATCCACAACAAGGAGGATCAATGTTAGATCTCTTCATGAGGCAACAAAAACCAATATTCTATGAGGGTACAAATCCATTTTTATCTGAGCAATGGATAAATTCCTTAAAGAAAATATTACACGCCTTGGGGAGTAGCGAAAGGGAAAAAGTTGTCATGGTAGTTTACCACCTCACTAGAGATGCTGATTAATGGTGGTCATTGATTCAAAACACAAAGGATGTTGATGAAGTATCAAATTTGGAATTGATGGAGTTTAAAGAAATTTTCATAGAAAACTTCTTCGCACATGACCATTGAGAGGATATAGAAAGACAATTTCTAAGTCTGGGAAAAAAGGAGGATGAGAATATCGCAAATTATGAAGATAAATTTGCAAGGTTATCAAGGCATACATCAGATTATATACATAACCCAAGAAGTAAGATTTACCCTTTATTTTATGGGTTAAAACCATTTATCCATCAAGCATTAGTCTCAAAATCCTTCTCATCATACGAAGATATTGTCTCATGTGCTATCAAGACAGAAAATGAAATCTTTATGTCTTACAACATTAAAGAAAAGTAATAAAAGAAGAGATCTTCTAAACACTGTGGAAATAGAAATAATAGGAAGAATGGAAAATTTGAATATCCATTCTATAGTAAATGTGGGAATAAACACCCTGATACTTATCTGAAGGGAGTGAGAGTCTCTTACAAGTGTGGGGAAAAAGGCCACCAAGCTCATTATTTCAAGGGGATGAAAGAGGTTGTTAATGTTAAATGCTAAAATTGTAGAGAAAGGTGACATTATGAAAATGAATGTCCTAAGTGTTAGGGTATATTACCTTAGAAAAGGCTAAGGTATTAAGTACAATGTTACGTGATCACTACTATTGAGGTTGAAGCTCCGAAAGGCGTGGTGCCAAGTAATTTAATGGTTTCCTCATGTCTAGAAAATGATATATTTGATTCTGGATCATCGAATTGTTTCATATCTTCCTAGTTTTTTAAGAAAATTAGATATTTCCAATTTGATTTAACAAGGGGGTTTTCAGTCAAAACTCTTAAGGGAAGTATCATCGAAACAATGTTTTGAGAATCAGTTCCCTTTAGAGCATGTAAATGATATTTATCTACTGATCTCACTGTCATACCCATGATTGAATTTGATATAATCCTTGGAATGGATTAGATTTTTAACTATGATTTGAATATTTATTTTAAGAATAAGTATGTTACAATTTTTGATGATGATGATAAAGAACACCTTATCTTTGAGTAGAAACGTCCCCACCTGATTCTTATCTAGATCCACCACAGCAGCTCAACTAAATTCAATTATTGTGGAGGAAGGGAATGAAATAACTATGGGTTAAGAAAAGAATTTTTAAATAGTGTATTTACTAATTGTACAAGAATATGTTGATGTGTTTTTAGTAGATTTACCTGGACATCCTTCATAACGAGAAATTGAGTTTTCCATCGACTGAATTCCTAGTTCAAGGCCCATATCAAAAACCCCTTATAGAATAGCCACTATGGAATTAGTGAAACTAAATAAACATCTAGTGTAATTTAGTAATAAAGGATTTATTCACCCTTGTGTTTCTCCAGGTGGATCCCCTATTCTTTTTGTTAAGAAGAATGATTGATCAATGATGTTGTGCATTGACTACAGGGAGATCTATGTTATAACAATAAAGAACAAGTATCCCCTACCTCGCATTTATGATTTATTCAACCAACTACTTGGAGTTTAATACTTTCAAATGATTGAATTTTGATCTGGATATCATTAGTTGTGTGTGATGAAGGAAGACATTCCGAAAACAGCATTTCGAACCATGTACGAGCATTACAAGTTTATAGTAATGACTTTTGGGATGACTAATGCACCATCTGCTTTCATGGATATAATGAATAGAGTTTTCAAGGAATTTATTAATGAATTTATAGTGGTATTTATTGATGATATCTTGGTATACTCCAAAATCTATGAAGATCATGAAAATAACTTGTGCACCATTATGAAAAATCTCAGAAGAAATGAATTATATGGGAAGTTTAGCAAGTGTAAATTTTGGAATCAGGAGATCTATTTTCTTGGCCATATTGTCCCTAAAGATGGAATCTCTGTTTAACCCTCTATGTCAAGGGCAATCCAAGAATGTACAGAACCGACAAGTATAACTGAGGAATGCAGTTTTATTGGTTTAGTAGGTTATTATCCACGTTTTGTCTAGAATTTCGCATGATTGGATTACCCATTAACCAAGATGACACATAAAGGGTTTAAATTTTTTTTGGAAGAAAGAGTGTGAAGAATGTTTTGAATAACTAAATAGAAGATTAGTCAATGATCATATATTGACTCCACCATCGTGGAATGATGATTTTGTTATTTATAGTGATGCTTAAAAGAAAGACTTGGTTGTGTCCTTATGCAGAATGATAGGGTTATTCCCTATACATCACGACAACTAAATATTCATGATAAAAATTATCCTACTCATGATATTGAGTTTGAAGAAGTAAAATTTTCTTTGATGATATAGAGACATTATCTCTATTGTAAAAAATGTGATATTTATACAGATCACAAAAGTTTGAAGTATATATTCTCATAAAAAGAACCCAACATGAGGAAAATGTGATGGCTTGAAATACTCAAAGATTATGATTGAATTATACACTACCACATGGGGAAGGAAAATAAGGTGGCAGATGCTTTGAGTAGAAATGATCATGGAGTACTGAACAAGATGAGAGTTGAAAATGATCCTATATAAAAGGATCTAGTAAAATTGAACATGGGGATAGCCATAGAAGGTGAAACATTATAAAAAATTTAAATGGTTTCTAAACCATCTTTACTAGAAAGGAAAAAAATTTCTCAGGCTGATGATGCAGAGTTTCAAAAGAAGATTAAAGCTATGAACAACGGGAGATTAAGTGACTTTGTGTATGAAGATGGAATTTTGAAATATGGGTAGAGACTTTGTGTACTCGATATACCTGATCTAAAAATGAAATTTTTGGATGATGCTCATAGTTCCAATTTCTCTATACACCCTGGTAGCACTAAGTTGTATAGAGATTTGAAGGAACATTTTTGGTGGGACAACATGAAGAGGGAGATTTCTAATTTTGTGTCCAGATATATGGTTTATCAACAAGTGAATGCTCGAAGGCAACAACCTGGAGGAGTTGTGAAAACTCTTCCCATACCTGAGTGGAAATGAGATAATATTATGATGGACTTTGTTATGGGGCTACCAAGGACTCCTAGAAGGAATGATGCAATATGGGTCATTGTTGATCGTCTTACAAAGTCATCACATTTTCTTTCTATAAGAAAAGATTTAACACTTTAATGTTTAGAAAGATTGTATATTAATGAAGTTCTAAGACTTCATGAAGTACCCCTATCGATTGTTTCTGATCGAGATCCACGTTTTACATCAAGATTCTAGAAAAGTCTTCAGAAAGCCCTGGATACCGAACTTATTTTGAACACAGCCTATCACCCTCAAACTGATGGACAATCAGAATGAACTATTAAAACATTATAAGATAGTTTGAGATCTTGATCACATGACTTTCAAGGTATGTGAGATCATTATTTACCTTTGGTAGAATTTTCCTATAATAATAGATTCCATTCAAGTATTCAGATGGAACTATATGAAGCATTATATGAAAAGAGATGTCATACACTAACTTGTTGGGATGATGTTGGTGATAGAAAAATCATAGGCCCAGGACATGTTGAGGAAAATGTGAAGGTAATCTAAACCCACATCAAACCAGCTTAAAGTATCCAGAAGATCAATGTCGATAACCGAAGAAAGGATTTGGAATTTCAAGTAGGAGATCATGTTTTCATGAAGGTATCTCCATGGAAGGGAATTATACGATTCAGAAATAAGGGTAAATTGAGTACCAGGTACATCAGACCTTTAAAAAATTTAGAATGAATTGGGGATGTAGCTTACCATTTGTCAATGCCTCCAAGTCTCTCCAAAGTACACGATGTGTTCCATGTATCACTATTGAGAAAATACATGCCTGACCAAACGCATGTAGTTACCTATGAGGAATTAGAACTGGAACCCAATCTATATAATTGGGAAGTGCCTGTCAAGGTTCTTGATATAAGAGAACTGGTGTTCAGAAACTGGACGAATCATCTGGTAAAAGTTCTATGGAGAAACCATAAAATGGAAGAGGAAATGTGGGAACCTGATGAACTTATGATAAAGTACCACCCAAATCTTTTTATGCAAAAATATTCTATAAATTTTGACGAAAAAATTATTTTTAGGAGAGGAGAATGTAACACCCCAAGCTTCCACAGTACATTTCCCTTTGAATAATGCAATAGATTTTGTTCTACACAACTTCTAAATTATAACACATCACGACCAATCAAACTAGCAGTTATGAATAGTAATACCCACTTTTTGAAATTTTATCAATTTTAGCTTTCAAAATGTAATTCATTTTTGGGTTCAGAATATTGAAATTATCTAAGGGTTAATTTTTGCTATTTTTCTAAAAACAATCATTTTTGATGAATAGTGAAAAATACTAAATTTTAATTAAAAACAACTTTTTTAATCAAAATAATTTATATTGATAAATAATAAAAATTAGTGGTTTTTAATTAGATTATATTTTTAACATTTAATCCAATGTTGGTAATTGGACATAATTTCACATTTAAACTAGACATAAGAAAATGTCAATCTTTTGGTAGTTATTATTTCATAAAAACACATTTTTTGTGTTGACAATGGGAATTAATTTTAAATTAATATCTGCCACTAATTTATTTTGAATTTAAAAAAATGTATTAATTATTAAGAATCAAGAGGTACAAATTGTGTAAATAGGTAACTTTTATTTTTAGACATTTTGAATAATTACTTTGGTAATTATTTTATTTACCATGGTGAAAGGATAAATTCGGTAAATAAGGGTAAAAAATGATATTATAATAATATTAAATTACCTTAATACATGCACTA
Organism: Viscum album; assembly: GCA_963277665.1. Lineage (NCBI taxonomy): Eukaryota > Viridiplantae > Streptophyta > Magnoliopsida > Santalales > Viscaceae > Viscum > Viscum album. The sequence goes on from OY728153.1 coordinate 1,662,536,553, forward strand.
ACCCTATTAGATGACACATTTCCAACCATGGGCATACTTGGGTCGATTTTGGGACCCCATGGAGCCACTTGTAAGTGATAATGACGCTTTATATTAATTTAGTTAATGTAAATACAAAAATGACATAAGCATGTATCTTTTAGTAAAACAATTTTTACATAGGTTTATATATGCCATATCTTAGAATATACATATTAAATAGAAATATAAATGTATTTCGCACTTAATTGTATTTTATTTATAATTTTTAGACATTGAATAATTAGATTTATTTATGACACAATGGTGATGCATTATTTTCCTTATTAATGAAAGAATCAAATAAATGGTATTATAGGTGTTAAAATATATATAATTTGAAAGTTTTGATGCCATAAAATAATTTTATAGGTTCATGTGAAATTTTATGATTTATTAAATGATTTTTTTGAAATAATAATGCTGTTAGGAATTTAAAAAAAATAGAAAATAGTTTAAAAATTGACATAAAAGTGTTTTCAAAACAAATATTCTATTATTAATTGATATTATATACCTAAAAATCTATGGTTCGGAAAAGAGACTTATATAATGATATTTGTATCATTAATGAACCACTTGGGGTTCTCGTGGAAATATAGTGTAAGGTTATTAACCATATAATATAAAAATCCAAAGAGGCATGGTAAATGTCAAACTAATTAACTAAGAGTTAAATCTAGAAGATGAGGTTAATATAGTGACCGAAAATAGTCTAAAACCTATTGGTTGAGAGGTTTTCAACCCATCACCACCCTATAATTTAAAAAATTAATTTTGGAGCCATTATAAACTGAAAATTATTTTATTATAAAATAATATTTCAATGTTTTCTTAAGGTGCCCCTCACCCCTCTTATAAAAAGTAACTTCCCATTCTCTCAAAATCACACCTTTAAAGCCATATTTCTCAGAATAAACCTACGAAACTATCCTCTAAAATGTCCTCTCATAATATTAGATGCCTTAGTTTGATTATAAATCCAACTCTACGGATCCATTTTGATCAAATCAAGCGGAAGAACACGAAGAAGAGGTAAATATCTCACCACCTCTTTCAAGTTCTTTCTTCTCCCACTTCGACTTTATTTTTTGTTTCCATTATAAAATATTAACTCTGGTATCATATATATACTATGATGTTATTAGAAAAATGGTATAACTATATTCAGTATTCTATCCATAATATGATTGAAAAAGTCACCATACGTGCGTACATACGGTTTACCATCTCCACGTCGTGGTGTAGTTGTTATTCAACACATTATTTTTAGATGGGTATAATAATGATGTATAATTGATGTAAATAATAAATATAACATGTTAATTATTCTTTATATATGATATAACATCCAATTATATACTATTTTAATATCAAAAGAATGATATAGTCGCTCGTGCGTATGTACGGACTACCGTCTCCATGAATGTGATGATATTCACTCTCCATCGTAACCATTCAAGAATAATTTTCATTTAATGATTAAAAATAATGTCTAAAGAGTTGATATAAATCTGGATATGAATAAGATACATCCCATCCATGACAAACATGACTCATGTAATAAATAATATAAAAGAAAACGAATCAGTTAACACCTGAAATGACGATAACACTAAAATATTATCAACAAAGCATTATTAGAAGATCATATAAGATATCATAATTATGGTAATGGTTCTTATATAATTTAATAACTATGATTTAACTTTAATAAATGAGGTTAAAATACCCTAGAACATGGAAAAGTACAAGGTAAGAGTTAATTATACAATCTCTTTATTATCCGAGGTTGTTTTTACGTAAGTATCTACTGTGACCTCTTTTTCATCCACATCCAGGTTTCTCAAAAATATATTTCAATTTTTTTTACTATTTAATAGAAAATGGTTTAATGTCATTTATACTCTTATTTAAACATATATGTTTTGAAATGAATCTTTTGGTCAAATTCCAAACAAGGTACTTTATGAGATTTTAGACAAAATCAAGGTAAGAATGTTTTTTAACTTATACGTCATGTGCAGCTATTCTCCACCATTATAACATTGTCGAAGCTTACCTTAAAATCTCATAAGAATATTTTCAGAATAAATATTTTCTTTTATAATTATGTAATATTAAATTATTTCAAAAAAATTAAGTGATATTTCTCTCAAATAGTCTTGATATCATCTATGTCAACATCGTTGGATGGATTTTATATCTTGTTTGAATTATATTCATTATAATACAAATCTTCCATATTGTATTGAAGGTTTTGACATATGTTTGACTGTGGATGTTTTATATTTATACCATTCATGGTTTATGGTTAATGTATTGACATTTTGTATGCTAGTTTTAATATGAATGTTTATGTTATATTTCAACCTTTTCATATGAGGAATGTGTTGGACTTATTAAGTAACGAGTGGAGCCCGCTATAGCTCCTCGATGCATCAGTTGGTCTCATGAGACAACTAGAAATGGAATTTGATGAGGACTTTCCCAATTTGATATATGGTTTTGGTCGCGGCCTTAATCATTTTTAGATGTCTTGGGCGAGGCCTTGATAAAATGTTTCAGAATGTCCAGCATTATACATTCCCTCATTAGGAAAATAATATTGATGGTTCATGTGGTCATTTGACTAGTAGAACACCCATGATTATGTTTTGTTATGGCATTATTTACTCATCTCATAATCCTGCCATAAAAGTGTTCTTGTTTATTATTTATAAATTCATGAG